>CM033437.1:19413099-21913099 GCA_019425775.1 Rafetus swinhoei | reverse complement strand
ACTACATGTGTTAAGTTTCACTGTCTAAATATATTATATGACATTTGTCCTTGTGTGGTGGAATTTAATGGCACACAATGTTCATGCAAATAGCTTAGGAATAAGACAAGCACATATAGAAATACCATTGTCACTATGTTTTGCCTTTGCCTTCTTTGTCTTATTATTATTAATAATAATAATCACTAATGAATCATACAATAAGGCAATATTTACATCAGCCTTTGATATACATTTGGATTTCCATATGGTTTGATTCATTAAAGACCATTCCCTGCAATTTGGATCAAGGCCAGAGTTGCATCTGAAGCTCTCAAAGTGCTCTACAAAAATATTCTACCTCTACAGTTTGGACCGCCCTGGTCTGGTATCCTCTGGAGCTTACCGGTCCCGAATGAGGAAATTTTTCCGTACCACCAGCCTGCCACCCCTCCCTGCTGCCAGCTCCGCTATCACCAAGCTCTGGCCACTGCTGCTGGGCTCGGGTCCTTCCCTGCTGCCCTCAGGCTCTGGTCCAGGCCCCTTGCCACCGACTGGACTGGGGATCCCCAGGACCAGTGCTCCCCGGCTGTCTCCAGCCCCGCTGCTGCTGGCCCGGCCGGGGTTTCCCAGTTGCTAGACTCCTGGTCAGCTCCCACTCCCGGCCGCTGGGGCTCTTTGTTCCAGAAACATTGGTGGTCCAGCCAGCCACAGATGTGGCCGGACCAAGCGTCCCGGATTTAGGAGGTTCAACCTGTACTATCTATTTTACTGATGAATAAACTGTGTAGAAAGCGATAGAGTGACTTCCCCAGGATCAGTACAGCAAGTCAGTGCACAGTGCAGTACAGAAGGACTCACATTCGTGCTTTCCGAGTACTTTCCTGCTTTCCTTCCCTAGGAAGCAAATTGTTCCTCTTTCAAAAATGAAAATTCCCAGTGTCATCCATTTTTTAGTAAAAGGCTGCCAATGATTGCATATGTACAGCTCCCATTGACTTTAGTGGAACTTTTTAGTGCAGATAACCAAAGGCACCATTTAACCTTTAAAATCTTACATTACTCTGATCATCACCTTTTTCTGTTTCCTCTTTACAGCAGCTCCATCTAGTCATCTTAATCCACAGATAACGCCCCAATGCTTTGCATCATCTCTCACTGTCCTAGGTATTATGTTCAAATGTTTTATTTTCACTTTCCAGGCCCTACACTATTCTGACCCAGACATCTGCCCAGATGCTTGTCCCTTGCCTCATTCTTTGTGGCTCCCTCCACCCTGCTTATGAATTAAATCACAATGACACTTTCCTCTCCTCCCCTCTCTGTGCCTACTTTCAAGCTGTCCTGGTGCATGAAATACCCACCCAGTGCTTGTTTGCCAAGCTGCTTCCTTTGAATTCTTCCTAAAAACTCACTTTTGCCATCTTGCTTTCTGAAGCAGGTTAAGCCACCCCCACAAAATAAATACATCTATAATGTAGAAAAGAAAGTCTCATTGAGCTTTGTGCATGCCAGGGCTTAGAGTCAATGTGATTGTATTAAAGTCACTGTGGTTGTCATCCTCTCAGCAACCTGTGATTAACCCTCACATGTGCCAGCTATAAACTCTTATGGGGCTGGGGGAGGTGAGTTATGAATGTCCTCTGATTTACCTCAGTAAATAATCTGGAGTAATCCTATTTCAGTCAAAAGACTGGTGTTAGAGCAGAGCCAGGCCTGTTGTCTATAAAATGCCTTGCCTACTTTTGTGTGCTATAAACATGATAAATAATACATGGAAACATTTAATATGAGACATAATTACAGGTTCTTCAATTAAATTATTGTTTGGAAGAGAGACTCTTAAACTTACCCAAATCATACATATAGAGATGGTGGTGGGGATTCAGAAATTGGGGGAAGAAATCTAAACTGAAAATAATGCAATCCTTCAAAGGAAAAAAAATGTTCTACTTGTATGCTGATTTGTTTATTGCTTAATTATAATTTACTGTATCTAATTATAAAAGTGCCTTGTTAAACCAATGAAGACTGTTGTTACTTATTATTAGTATTTATTACAGTATTGCTGAGCTTTGGCAGTGTGCTTGGCAGCCAAGCCTTGGGGAAATCCAGCTGGCAAATCTTCTGTTGGCTTGGGGAAAGTGGAGTTCAGCATGGATTAGTGCACAAACCCAGGGGAGAGGGACACCTTTCAGAGCCCCAAGAATTTTTGTTCAGCTCAGGAACTGTGCTTCATACAGTTTGCATTTAAGAGAGACTGAACCAATAGAGAATCCCTGGCTATCTGTCCTATTTGTGTGAATATGTCCCCCATCACTGTGGTATCTCAGCCTCTCACAGTTTTTAATTTTTATCCCTCAAAAACACCCTTGTCAGGTAGGGGAATACTAGCAGTGAAAGAATTAGCAACATAGGGTCTGTGACCCCTAGATGAGCAGTCCTGACTCTCTACACAGCATAGAACAATTTTATGCATGTACAGTATGGGAAGATTCTAATCTGAATTACCGTGTGAGTCTTGAAGTCAGTGAAGTTACATCAGGCTGACAGTTGCACTGCAGATCATAATCTGGCTCTATATAGAGTTCATTACACTACTGATTTTTTTGGATAGTCAAAATTGATAATAACTGTGCTGTAGTTACTGGTATGGTATGGGAAGTAGCTCCACAGTTAAAATTACTGCTACCATATGGAATTAGTTTGTGTATGAACACTGAATAATGGAAAGATGTTAAAACAAAATCCTAACTCTACATGGCTGAATATATTTATCATCTATGAAAAATACCTTGCAGCGGCACTTGTAAAAGTCCTTCTTAGCTGCTCTTTCCCCCCATAAGTGCACTGTTCTAATTTTGGTAAAGTGCACTATTGCTCAAGAGTCTACTTCTTAAAATGCCTTTCAGTAGATACTAAAAATAATTTTGTCACTATCATTAGAAACTTGGAGTGTTGAATCAGAAACTGATTAAAATATTACAGACAGTTGGAAGATGCTTTTCCGATCACTGAAAGCACTGGTATATGAGAGAGTCCATCTTTATTAAAGCTTTTTATGATTACCAAGTACTATGTCTTAATTTAAAGGGGATAACTAGATAATTGGTTAAATTTTGCTTTCAATTGCTCCAGAACAAATCTGGAGTTTCCCCGTGGAGGTCTGACCAACAGTCCTAGTAAAGGTTGAACCTCTTTAGTTTGGCATCCTCAGGACTTGGCAGGTGCTGAACCAGAGAATTTGCCGAACCATGTGAGGTCAATATTGCCTACCAGCATTATGAACACTTCCATTACTTACAGGGCACTTAGAAGACATTTAGAGGTAAATTAGAGCTAAATAACAGCACAGAACACTGAGAGCTAGAGAACTGGTGGCTGTAAACAAACTTTGAGTCCAAGGGAAACTTGGCCACACCCATAATAAGTGAACATCTGGCTAACTAAAATCATGCCAGTCCACAGAGTGTTCTGGATTAGAGAGGTTCAACCTGTACTGAGCTGAGTCCATGTTGTATCCTGAACACCACTCAAATGGATGTGGGCAAAGATATAGAGAGGGGGCAGGAAGGGAATGTAATTTTAGAGCATCTATGGATTCTATTCTATCTTTGGCATTCTTAATAGAGTTATTTACTAAATTCCAATCATTTACACCTGGAGGAAGTAGGTTGTCCTGCTACTAACTTGATCATAGAAATTTTTACTGGTGCTGATGCATGTTGTGGGAAACATCCAAGTTAACACTCCCAGGCTGAGTTAGCAGCGTTGGCAGTTGTACTTGCGAAGTGATACAAGCCCAGTGCACCCTGGGATGTTGGACACCGTGTTCCAAACCTTGGAAGAGCAGTCATTCTGTTCATTATATACATTTTTTTCAAGACTAATTTGATTTTTGAGGCTGGTGATTAATGATATAAAGTTATAACAGATCCAAGCGCTCATTTTGTAGAAACTCTTGCACCTCCTCAGAGTGGAGTCTTTGCTGAAAGAATTAGTAATTACTTTTGTCACCCTGTCATTAGACTACAGAGTAGAAAAGCATAATAGAGTAACTGGCTAATGTTTAATATAGTACTGGCTTCCTCCCAAAGGTCACCATCATTAAAATCTAGGGCATTAAAATCTTTACTCATGTCACGAAGATGATACAAATGAAAAAAAAAAGAAGTTAAGAGGGGAGGATGTTTCAGGTGCTTGTAATTCCCCAAGCTTTTTAAAGCATTAATTTCATAGTGCTGAGCTGGTATGGACTGTAGATATAATGGTAAATATGAATTATGTCAAACAAAAGAAGCAGCACACTCCAGTGTGGAAACAAATTAGCTGTCATGAGAACATAAGAACTGCCATACAGGGTCAGACCAAAGGTCTGTCTAGCCCAGTGTCCTGTCTTCCAACAGTGGCTAATGCCAGGTTCCCCAGAGGGAATGAACAGAACAGATAATCATCAAGTGATCTATCTCCTGTTTCCCATTCCCATCTTCTGACAGAGGCTAGGGACACCATTCCTACCAATCCGGGCTAATAGCCATTGATGGATCTATCCTCCATGAATTTATCTTGCTCTTTTTTGAACCCTTGGTCTTCACAACTTCCTCTGGCAATGAGTTCCACAGGTTGACTGTATGTTGTCGGAAGAAATTCTTCTTTTTGTTTGTTTTAAACCTGCTACCTATTAATTTCATTCAGTGACCCTTAGTTCTTGTTTTATAGAAACAGGTAAATAACTTTTCCTTATTTACTTTCTCCACACCAGTCAGGATTTTATAGACCTCTATTATATTCCCCCTTAGTATCCTCTTTTCTAAGCCGAAATGTCCCAGTATTATTCATCTCTCCTCATTGAACTTCAGTTGTGGAACTGTCCCATGTTTTGTTTTTTATTAGTAAAATTGTATTAACTGTTTGTTATTGACATTAGCTGTGCATCATTATAAGGATAATGCATATAACTTACTAATTATACATAAAAAACTGCATACTTGGGTTCCCTTGTATTTCTGTATCTTGGTTTATGTGTACATTCCCTCTTGTGCCACGTATATTCTATATCAAAACAGTTGTTTTTTGTGTCTTCTGTGTTCCATGCAGTAATCAGGTATAGGAAATTTTTACGTATGGCCCCAAACTTGTGAAATGCCCTCCTATATGCCTTTAATTATCTCTAATTATCTTTGCACATTTGAGGTCAGATTGAAAAGGCCCGGTACTTAGTTGGTGTCAATCAACATAATTCTCCATTGATTTCAGTGTTTGCATGGTCATAGTTTTTTCTCATGCTATTTTTGATTTCACATGTTTGTACTGTATTTTATTAGCCAGTATATATAAAGGGTGTTTTATGAATCAGTTATTATTATTCTTACTAATATCACATTGCAAACATTAATTCATTAATAAGTGCATAGTTGAGGTAACTATAAAATGAAAGTGTACTCTGAGAACAACACCTACATTTTTTATTATGTTGCAGTGGAGTTTTCTAAATCACACCTTCCCACTTGAAATTTATTCAGCATATTTTGGAAGGAGAGTTTCAAGTGGGGTGGTGGCATAGAGAGCTCTTTGTAATGTCATGTTTGATGTCTTCCTTTCAAGAGTGACTCCTAACCTACATCAGATGGCAGTTTTATTCTAATTTAAAGCATTAGATTCAGGGGAGGACAAGGTAATCCATCCTCAGGAAAAAAAATCAATGCAAGTAAGTGTAATTAGCAGCACTCTCCTCTAGTAAGTCAATGGTGTAGACAGAGCCTAAAAACCACTGCAGACTCTATGTGTTCTTCCTAATGTATTGTGACTACTTCATAGCTTTTATAATGAAGTTGTTTAGATCTCCTCTAGGAATTATATTTCTGTTTGTCTGGTTAAACATATTGACAGGTTCTAATATGCCAGGGACAATTTTAGCTATCAAGAAAAACCCAGACATGCAGGCTCATGTGGGCAGCTGGAGTATTAATTTTCTTTTGTTGGGAACCAGAATAAGCCTGTGGTGAAAAGCTTATTTCACGTGTTTTTTTTTTTTATTCATCGAGTTTTTTGCATGTACGTAAAGGTGTAAATCCTCAGGGGCATTCTATCCAAATCTGAACTTGTTTAAAATCTCCAAGACGCCAGATATGAAGATCTGTGTGTTATGCATGTTGTCAATTGGTCATTTGCATTCATCCTAATTTGCCAAGAGAGTTTTCTTTTCTTGACAAACCTGGCAGCATAAATTAGAAGCAGCAGTAAAAGCCAGAGAATGAAAATATGATTCCTGCATTTGATTAAGTTTCCCCAGCAGCTGGGTTATTTGTTTCATAAACTTGCACTAGGTTGATTTGATTTTTTAATGTAAATAGGAGTCTGAACTGGAAAGGAATAAAGGTCTTCAAATAATTGTCCATCTATATTACAATCTGGGTACACATGTGCCCCATGCGCAGGGCCGACCCACAACATTTTGGCACCTGAGGCGGGGGGCTCAAATGACGCCCCCATACGCCTCGCTTGGGCCAAAACTTTGAAAGGTCTCAATTCTGCCTTCTTCCTGTTCTACTCTTCTCATGGTACTGCAGAGAGAATACATATGCACCAGCAGCAGACAAAATTTTCTACACTCTGGGTCCTAGTGGCGCCCCACAGTCTGGCACCTGAGGTGGGCCCGCCTCAGTTTGCCTCATGGTAAGGCCAGCCCTGCCCATGCGCTTAAGAGTATACTTTTCTGGCCAGCAGTACATTTTGATATCACAGATTATCCCGTAATTGTCCTCACCAAGAACTTGTAAAGGCAGTATGAGCCCAAGCACCATTTACTCTGGGCATGTCTACACTACCAAGCCTGTTATTTTGAAATAATGGGCTTGTTATTTTGAAATAATAACTCCTGCTTATGAAGAGGAATACACTTATTTCAGAATAGCTATTTCAGGAGTTATTATTTCAAAATAATGTATTTAGAAATAACCTGATAGTATAGACATAGCCTCTGTTCCTTCCAGCCACACATGGCTGGAAAATGGAACGCCACGGTATCTGAGTCTCAACACAGTTTTACAGAGACTTTTGTAGCTACTTGCACTTCCTAACATCAGTTAGGAAGAGTTTTAGGCTATGTCTACCCTACAACTTACGTTAGCATAAATTGTGTGGCTCAGGGGTATGGAAAAAACACCTTCCTAGGTGACTTAAGTTACACTTACGTAAGTGCTCCCGTGCACAGCTCTGTGTTGGCGGAACATAGCTTCTGTTGCCCATCGAGGTGGTTTTATTATGCTGACAGGAGTGCTCAGTCCCATTGGCATAGTGTCTTTATCAGACATGCTGCAGTGGCGTAGCTGCATCAGTACAGCTGTGCTGCTGCAGCACCGTACATATAAAAATGTGCCTACTGACTCCATGTGTAAGTCCTTTTTCTAAAAAATGTTTGTAGGCAAGAGAGGCAGACTTTGGGGGGAGGGGGTAGAGTGCTCCATGTGACCTACCTGTGATCTGGAAAGGGGAGACCTCTCAGAATGGGTGGCCCTATGATATTGGATCCACTAGCTTCCAAGATCCAAGTAATGGACTCAGGTAGAAATGAAAAAAGCCAGAACATTTGAACAAAAGGAGTATTGCTTCTTTGGGAAGCGCAGGGACATATCCCTAAAGAGGATCCAAGTCACCTACCTCATTGCTTTCATGGTAGGATTGTCAACATGTAGATGACTACATGATTAACTGATAAGCCTAGGTTGATCTTGTCAACTACAGTGCGGGATGGCAGACAGGAGCCTGTTCATGTGGAAAGCTGTTTTTTAAACTGGCTCCCCTTGCGGACCGACTCCCGCCTGCTACCCCACACTGCCAGCAGTGCAGGGTGGCAGGGGGATCCCCAGGAGCGGGGTCAGAGTGCACTGGCTGCCAGAACCACCCCTGAGGACTATCACATTTTCATGTGGTTACATGACCATTCAGTCACACGCTATTTAACATCCCTACTTCATGGCCTGTGCTGGGTACCACTGGAGATCTGAGAGAGTACAGGACCTCAAGAATCAAAATGAACTGCTCGTGATGAGCCCAGAGCATCAAGGGCTTGGTTTCTTGTTGCCAGTCTTTTCAGTACCGATTGTTTCAATGCTGAGTGCATTGGCACCAGACAGTTTGGCATTGTTCACACAGGTCTGCACACAGCTGCACTCACAGCTGATCCTAACTGGCAGGGGATCAGGTGGCCTGAGGTAATGATTGAACTTAGTTGGAAGAGTAAAATGGTTTGCACAAAAGGCTAAGAGTGCTCAGCAATTGAAGGGAGCTTCAGGAGGGAGTTTTCCCCTGAGCACTAGCCATGATGGGGGAGGGCAGCATGGGTGTAGTAGCCTCCATCAGTGTGCCTTGGTGAAGACCAACCTACAGGCCTTGTGGGTGGACACGAGTTCAAAGTCTAGAGTAGGAGCTGGCCTTGTGAAGAGAAGGCCCGGGGAAGACAGTGATCTGAGGAAAATAGTAAAGAACATTGCACAGTCCAGGAGGAGAAAAGTCTGCATGGCAGTGAGCCTAGAAAGGGGCTGTGGGAAAGGCCTAATAACAGGCCAAGGTGGAAAGTAATTCAAGGAGGCAACTAGAGGTCTGAGTTGACAGACCACAGCTTCTTTCTGCAGAGTATCTGGACTGAGATCTAGAGGAGACGGAGGACCTGTGTTCCCCTACTTGCCATCAAGAAAGGTGGTGTGAAACCCCTGAGAAAAGAGTTGAGGATTCTGAGTTGGGATATAACGATCCCTGAACATTATGTGGGAATTGGAGACCTGATGAAAAGGGCATTCCACTATTTTCTATTACTCTGGAAGGGGTGGGGCTAAACATGAGCTGGCTAGAGGATTGATTTATGAGAGGAAGCAGACCATTGCAGGGCTGCAGCTTCTGATGGTAGGAGCTGCTGGCTGAGTAGAGTTAATTATGCCATGAGGGGCATGCCTATGGTGTGTCAACTCTTCTATACAGCATCAATAACTCCAGCCTCTAAAAAGGTGGATTAATGGTACCAGGCATCATTCATCAGGGCAGAGTATCTATATGCTCACCCAGTACTTGTTTCCATAGAAGTCCTCATGGTTAATGAAAGTAACAGATGACAGCCAGATATGACTCCCAAAGATAAACAACATAAGCAATTCAGTTTACTTGGGCTTAGAATTCTTTGTCTGGCAATTTGCAATTCTGAATTGCAAATGATCAGGTGTTAGTGGCACACTATGACTTTTTAAAATACCCATAAATTCTCATACCTTATTGGCAAACTCACCAGGAGGAAAGAGAGCTTTGATTTTTAAAGGGACTTTTATTAGCCAGAATGTCCCATCTGTGCAGCTCTGGATGGCTCTGATACTGCCTCTTGATCCATAGCAACATCCATCGTTAGGAGGAAGAAGAGCATCCTGGCTCCAAAGTTCTGGCATCCCAGGGGAAGTGCGGTCAACTGTGGAAGATCTTCCCTTTGATGGACTAGATTTGTTTATCTCAAAAACTTGTCAGAGCTCTTCATTCAGTAAAAGACTCCTGGGAGACTCCATGTTCCTTTGGAGTTCACATACTAGCTTCAACTAGAAAAAAACAGAAAACCACAATCTTATTCTAGGCAGAGATGATCACTGGGTATCTTCTGCAGTTGCACCAAAGAACCTTGGCACCACCAATATAGAGGCTGTATTTTTAAAAAGAAAACCTTCAGTATCTGCTATGCTTTCGTCCTAGGCTCTGGCTACATCAGAACTGTGATTTTGATGGATTGCTCAGGAGTTACTCCGTAATCTGTCTATTGCATTTCTACTGTTCCATCCCACCATTTGGGAATCACTTTACTTTTTTTCCAAGTTTCAAAGGAACCAAATAACATCAAACTGTTGGGTTCCACAGAGAATCTCATTTAGATATTATCTACTGTTTTGTGCTTATTCTCTTTTGTGCAGTCTCTTTTCATGCACTCTCCTCGTAAAAGACTGTTGTGTCAGAAGGTGATGTCGATTCTGTCTGTTGGAGCAACAGAAGAAGTCCCTTAACACTATGGAGGGAAAAAGTTTTATTCAATTTACTTCCTAGTACTGAAGAAAAAGGGAAGAGGGTGCCCAATTCTGTCTTCAGGATGGCTTGATGCCTTCATCCACTTCTTCAGATTCAGAATGGTAACCCTAACCTCCATAATTTCATCACTACATCCACAATAACAGCATGCAGCTCTGGACCTGCAAGATACCAGCTTCCTCATCTGCTTTCAGCTAGCACACAAGTACAAGGTTTCAGGTGAGACAGAACCATTATCAATGCAGGGTCTTGCCATTTGGTATCTCTACAGCCCCAAAAGTATTTGTAAAGTTTAGCTGTTGCTGCTGCTCAGAATAATAACTTAATCATATCTAGATGACTGGTTCGTCCATGAAAAATCACCACAGAAAGTGGAAGGTTTCATTCACCAGATTCCTCAACATTTTTTTTTGCTTTTGACTCAAAGCTCAACAGTGCAAATCCCCATTGACACCTTCACAGAGGATAGAATCCATAGACTGAGTGTTAAATTCCACAACAGCCAGACAGAAGTCATGTCTAACCTCATCAATCAACTTCACACATCCTCATACAACTGTCAGGACATATAAGTCTGGTCGGGTTTATGGCCACCTATATTTTTGTGACACAGCATGCCAGACCATATGTAAGCTGAATGCAGGACTGGTTAAAATCAGTGTGTCTGACAAACAGACACCACACGGATATACCTCTGCTAATCTCTTATACCATTCTTGCATCATTACACTGGTGGAAAGCCCTCAGTTGGGTGTGCAGAAGGGTATTTTTTCTCTATCTCCCTCAACCCAGAACTTAGAGATGGCTGCATCACTTCTGAAATGGTGAGCACATCTGGTCCATCATCACTCGAGACCCACATAAAGACTTGATTACACATAACTGTATTAGAGCTCAGAGTAGTTCAACAACCTTCTGCATAATTCCTACCAGTAATCCAAGGACTGGCAATTCAACCTATGACCATGCATCAGCCATGTTTTATATAAACGGGCAGGGAAAAGATCAACCATCTCCTTCACATCAGGAGACAGTTCAACTATGGAACTGGTGTATTCAGCACCAGACAGCATCTCCCAGATGTGCACAATGTTTTGGGAGACCATTTGAGCAAACATTTTTTATCAGACCATGAGTGGATGATCAAAGGTTCTAAAATCCATTGCATTTTGCATGACTCAGGCTATCCAACAATAAACTTGATTGGATCAGAAATGTCTCAGTTTCTGCTTTAGGAGAGGTCTCAGACCAGAATCTCTGGTGGACACATTCCCCATTCAGTGGTTCTACGTGATACATGCTTATCCTTCAGTCTCTGTATTCCAAGTGTGTTCTGAAAGATAAAACAAGATGCTGCCACAATCAACATGTTAGTGACCCTGGTGAGTCAGTTCTGGGAGCTAGAATGGATGTTCTTATGAGTTTGTCCACCAAAACTCTTACCTCTTCTTCCAGACATCATGTCAAGTCAACTGGAACATCTTTCATCTGAATCCAGCCTCCCTCTGCCCCACACCTTGGCTTCTATCTGGACATCAGGCAGATAAATCATTTCCTTCAGATGTCTTGAATATTTTGATCCACAGCAGAAAGATTCTACCAGACTTAACTTACACTGCAAAGTGAAAAGATTTAGGATGTGATGTGAACAACATTACTTACACCCAGGAGTGGCCCTATACAAGCTGCCGGCAACTGGCACCCTAGGTGAAACGCGCGACCGGCATGCGATCGGCGCGCGATCGGCCCCCCTGCCTCCAAAGCCCTCAACGACCGTTTATCTTGGCACCCTAGGCGACCGCCTAGTTCGCTTGTATTGACGGGCCGCCACTGCTTACACCGTATTGCGTTCCAGTTCCCTACTGTCTTTGGAAGGACCCCTTAAAAGAGATCAGTTAGATGCTAAGAGTGCATCCAGTAGCCATTTTTATATATATCCCTCCCACTTTTGAAAGTTGCACAGTTTATTTTCCTGACCCACTATAATTAAATATCTTAAGAGCCTTATATAGTGAAACCTTTGTTATCCGGCACTCTGTTAACCAGAAAACTTTGTTAACCAGCATTGCCCCCAGCCACAATATTGTCACATCTTCAGATGCCCAGGCCTGGCTTGGTTTACCATGGTTGGCTTAATTTTTTATTTAAGAAGTACTAATCATCTTTAACACAGAATAGAAATGTGAGACCAACTGCCTCATACAACAAAACTACCAATATTAAAAACTTGAGTTTTACTATTATTGTCTATTGGTTTTTCCTAGATTGATGGGATACTCAGATAACTGGAATTTTTAGATAACCAGAATGCCTTAATCTCCGAGTGTGCCGGATAACACAAGTTTTACGGTACATGTTTTTTCACCAGAGAATCTCTTCCTCCCTGAGTCCTTAATGTGGTCCTGACAGGCTTAATGCCTGTCCACTCACATCAGAGCCCATGTCAGAGCCCTGATTGCTGTTGCATTACATTAGTGGCAAACAAATCAGCCAAAAGGTCAGGCAAATGCAGACTCTCATATCTGTCCCTCACTCTACAAAATTTCAAAAGGAAAAGGGTATCACTCAAACCTCACATG
This sequence comes from Rafetus swinhoei, assembly GCA_019425775.1. Taxonomy (NCBI): domain Eukaryota; kingdom Metazoa; phylum Chordata; order Testudines; family Trionychidae; genus Rafetus; species Rafetus swinhoei. The sequence goes on along the minus strand of CM033437.1, from coordinate 21,900,488 downwards.
AATTCCTTCTTATGGTAATGACATCTTTTTCCATTTTAACCAAAAGATTCATTTATGAGGTTTTTTCCCCTAGACTACACGAGCTAGTTCACATATTTTCAGGGCCTTATACTTTTATTTGCAAAGGACCAAACCTTTCAAGAGTTTTCCTGAGACTACAGGTTGAATCTCTCTGGTCCGGGACTCTCTGGTTCTGGCAACATCCATGGTCTGGCTGGACCATGCATGTTGCTGGACTAGAGACCTGCTGGGACAGAGAGCCCGAGGAGGCCTGCCACGGAGTGGAGAGCCAGGAGTCTTGCAGCTGGGGCTGGCCACAGAGCCAGGAGCACGGTGAAGGCTGGGGGTGACAGAGGCCAGGGGCAGCAGAGCCCAGTGTCACAGGGCTGGCTGTGGAGACTGGTGGCATCAGGGCAGTGGAACCTAGGTCTGGCCTCTGAGCCCAGCAGCCCGGGGCCAACCTCAGAGCCTGGAGGCCAGGAAAAGGGAGTCCTGAGGACAGGGGCAGCAGAGCTCGGCAGCTTGGAACTGGCAGTGGAGCCCTGTAGCCAGGGTCATCAGAGAACGGTGGCCCAGGGCTGGCTGCAGAGCCCACTGTCCGGGAGCAGAGAGCCCACGGCTGGGGGCAGTAGAGCTGGGTGTCCCGGGGCTGGCCATGGAGCCCCTGAGCAGGGGTTGCAGTATTGCTGCTCATACTTCTGTGCTGCTGGTGGAGGTGGCATTGTCTTCTGAGATGGGTAGCTTAGAGGGAGGCAGCTGCTGCCCAGGAACCCAGCTATGAAGGTAGAACCACTGCCAGCAGCAGCACGATGTAACAATGGCATGTATGCTGTTGCCACCCTTACTTCTACGCTGCTGCCTGCACAAATGGGTCCTTAGTCAGCAGTTGCCAAGCTCCAGTTGCTCAGCTCTGAAAGTAGCAACACAGAAATAAGGGTGCCACTCTTACTTCTATGCTGCTGCAGGTGAGACACCAGCCAGGTGCCAACTTTCAGCTGCCGCTTTCCAGCTGCCCAACTCTGATTGTAATGCACAAAGATGGCATTATTGTGACCCCTCCTCCCCAAGAACCTTATGCATGGGCGGCAGGTTTGTATAATTTTTGGTGGTGCCCCATTAGCCACGCCCACTGGCCCCTGTTAGCCACGCCCCCTGTTAGCCACCCCTCTGGAGGTAACATGCTCGGGGCAAGATGGACACATGACCAGAAGTAAAAGGTCTCATGTCACTCCTCCACCAAACCCCCCTCATGCAACTATCCTGCAGTTGCATTAACCCAATGTGTGTGACATTAATGCGAGGGCGGAGAGGCTGGGGGAAGTGTTTCCCTCTAAGAGTTTCCTCCCATGAGCAGAATGTATATCCATTGACCAGTGCAGTTACTCCTCACTTACAATAGTCAGCAGGAGGAGAAATGGGGCTCACTGCCTCTTGGTCTAGGGATATCCAGGGCCCCTTTCCCTGACTCAGAACTGAGAGAGGAGGGGAAGGGTGAATCCATTCAGATCAATCTGATTTTTGTGCTTTTTAAAAATATTTCTAACTGCAAAAATATAATCAAGCCTGGGCTGGCTGGGTGTGGGCAGTGGCTCGCCTGGAGGAGGTCTGGCTCCCTCTGCTCTGCCAGGATTTATTCCTGTATTACTAGAACCAGTCTGGATTGTTCAAACCCAGCCCTGGGCTCCCCCGCAATGGCTGATGCTCTCGGTGCCCAAAGCAACTTCTTGCCTCTCTAGCTCCTTCCCCCTCTTCCCTCCCCCGGCCCAGCCAAGGTGGGCGAGGGGCAGGCGAGAACAGCGTAGCTGGAAGGCAGCTAAATGCTGCGGCTGGCTCCAGCCTCTCCCCTCCTGCGGCTAAGCCAGGGGGCGGCCAGATGCCCCAGCCTGCCCCATTTCACGCCGTCAACAGCAGTAAGGCATCGGCACCTGCTGGGCTGGTTCCCACCTTCCCGCATCCACCCTCGCCATGCCACGAGCTGGGATCCCAGCTGCCTCGATGCAGGGAGGGTGGCCCCTGCCTGATGCCCCGCCGGGGGGCACTGCCGGAGGCAGGGATTGAAAAAGCCCTGGTTGGATTACATATGTGGGGGGGGGGGAATCCCGCAGTGATCAAACAGCCTCCCTCCAGGGTATTTCTGGGGGATGCTGCCAGGTGGGGCAGAGCCCGGGGTGCAGTTGGGGCGGATGGGGTGGGGGGGGTGGCCGTACACACACACCCCAATCTCAGGCGGGGCTTTGCCCAGCTCCGTGCCAAGTTCGACCCGCACGGTTTGAGGGGTCTCCCCCCTGTCCCACAGCCGAGCCGGGCTCCTGCCATGCCTAACAGATTTGCCCCACGCCCCCCTCTCGCCCTTCCTCTGGCTGGCCAGCTCCACCGCCGCTTCAGCGCTCCTGCCCGGCCACCAACTCCATGCAGGCTCTGCGTCGCTGGGCCGCCGGAGCATGCGCAGCAGCGCCGAGGCGCGCCGGGCTGCGCAGTTTCTGACGCCACAACCGCCGGCGTCTTCTTGCGGGGGCAGTGGGGCGGGCTTGCCCTGTCACACCCCTCCTCCTCCAGCAGCCTCCAGCCGTCCAGTCTCATCCCGTGCACAGCCTATGCCAGAGGGGACGCTCCGGGGCCGGGGGGGAGGACACGTGGGTCAACAGGTGGGGGCCGGGGCCCGCTCCAGGCAGGGCCGGGGAAGAGAAAATTCCTGGCGCATGGGCACCACGAGCCCATATAACTCGCCGCCTATGACCTTATGACCTCTCTCAACTTTCATGTGGCTCAGGACGCTCAATTTGAGAAATGCTTGTCTCTCTTGTGAAATCTATATAGGATAGGGGAAAAACACACACAGCCCAGATTTCACTGTCTGGGATGTGCTTTTCATTGTGTTGAATTTGGTAGGGCCCTACTTAGAGCATTTGCTGATCGAATTAACAGTCCAGCAACATCAACAAGAGATTATGCAGATGGGTTCAGGGTATATTAAGGTTTATTATGACTTTGCTAGTTCAGAGCCTGCTGCTCAGATTAAGAGTCACTCAACTAGGGCCCAGGCAGCTTCTTTTGGAAGAACAGAGGTGGAATATTTGTTTAAAATAGACCCTGAGCACCCACCTTCTTACATTAGGTTATTGCTTGTGGGTCTTCAAATGACATATGAATAAGCACTTGTGGAAAAAAGAAGAGATACTTACCCTACATGTATATCTATAGCTATAGCTATCTATTTATATATATCTATATCCTTGCCTGAGGAGGTTGTGAAGGCTAGGACTATAAAAGCGTTTAAAAGAGAACTAGATAAATTCATGGAGGTTAAGTCCATAAATGGCTATTAACCAGTATGAGTAAGGAATGGTGTCCCTAGCCTCTGTTTGTCAGAGGGTGGAGATGGATGGCAGGAGAGAGGTCGCTTGATCATTACCTGTTCATTTCACTCCCTCTGTGACACCTGGCATTGGCCACTGTCGGCAGACAGGGTACTGGGCTGGATGGACCTTTGGTCTGACCCAGTATGGCCATTCTTATATTTTTATGTTCTTAAGTTCTATATCTAGAATATATCTATATCTATATATTCCACAATTCACCTCTCTTCCCTGCAACTCTGGAGTCATATAATACCTGAATTCTGCATGTGCCCCAAGAGTGAATATAAATGGACAAGAGATCTGGAAGATTTCCAGTGACTGTAAGCTAAGTCACTTCTTTATAGTCCAGGAGAAGAATTTGACTTTCTCTTTAGAAGTGGTTAGGAAAGGATTGCAAACGGCAAACCTATTATTTTAACTTGGAAATAAAAAATGCAAAGTTCTGCTGAGTTGGTGAAAGCTGATTCATGATTGTTATGAGATGGCAAAAAAAGCAGGCCTAGGGCACTATATTCTCAACTCAGTTACACCAATGTACTTCCGGGTCAACGTAGTTACTCCAGATTCATTGGTGTCAATGAGATCAGACAATGACACAAGATATTTGGAAAAGCCGTTCTGTTCTGCAGGATATTACTAAATTTAGCCCTTAAAATGTGAGTCCTCATTTATAAATAAGCTCTTTTTCCACTCCTGTAGCAGTAAAGAACATTAGGGAAGTCAACCAAGACCATAGGTAATGACCTCTGCTCTAGTGTAAAAAAAAAAGCGGGGTGTGTTCCAATATCCATAAAATGGATAGAAACTTGTTTATTAGTCAAATAGCAGCAACTGGAACCTACTGAGCATTCCTCAGTTGGAACCTAAGCCATGTGATCTTCTGTTTTTATTTAATTGTAAGCTTTTATTTTAGCCTAGACAGTATAATCTTATAATCATAATGCCCCCAGTCCAGCAAAGCTCTTAAGCATAAGTTTAACTTTGAGCATATGAATATTTCCATTGACTTCAATTATTTCAATTATTGACTTCAACTTATTTAAGTATATGCTGATTTGCTGGACTGGGCTTTATTGCCTGTTGTGAGTTACTATGTGTACCACAGAAAGGCTGAAGAACCAAATTTCAGATAACAAACAATTTGTCTGCAGACATGTATTCCAGAATCCCATGGTCCTTAAGTCCCATATATCTGACTGCATTCAAATGTGTTTTGTTAGTTCAGAGTGCATTAATCCAATGTATAATGTAAGTGCAGGTTCCCTCATCATTTCATTACCTTTAATTATAATCATAGTCATCTTAACATGTCATAGTCCTGTTATATAATGCATTTACCTAATTAATGGTTGTAAAGCACTTGGAGAGTCTAGGGTAAAAGTTGCTATATAATAGCAAAGTGTTCTTTGTCTCTGCTAAAAGGCCAGGATCTCAAAAGAAATCTGACATAATGTTTTTAAAATGTTCCCTCACAAATAGGTGAAATATAACCAACTCCTTGGGTAAGCCCCTAGCACAATCTTACACACTAGTTTCTGGAATTTTCATTTCTGGGAGGAGGCAATGAAACTCCGGGATGCTCAGAATTTGTGAGGTCATGTCAATTGCCACCTGAGAAGACACTAACTAGGCTGGGGGTGGGGAGAGAGGTGCTCTGTAGATTTATCTCAAGGACCAGTCAGCTGGTGCCACATGAGCTACCTGAAAAGGGGTTAGAGGACTGTGCTCCTCACTTTTCAGAAGAGACTAGATAGGGTGGGAGAGAAGTTCAGGGAAGATTTCAGATCCTTCTTCCACTGCCCAGAAATGGAATGGAGGACAGGGGTTAGACCCTAAACCTGTCAGATGGGAGATTGGAGAAGATTCAGAGTAAATTTTAACTTGTTTAGACAAGGCTGAATAGTGGGACTCCAACTTCCATAGAATGATTAAAATGTAGGTCTGGAAAAGACCTAAAGGGTCAATTCCAGGTTCGTGTGCCAGGGCAGGCCCAAGTAACTCTAGCCCATCACTGACAAGTGTGTGTCCAATTTGTTTTTAAAATTTTCCAATGAAGGGGATTCCACAACCTACTTTGGAAATCTATTCTGGAACTCCCCATATAGTTAGAAAGTTATTCCCTAACATCTAACCTAAACCTCACTTACTGCTGATTAAGACCATTATTTTTTGTCCTTGGGTAGAAATGGAGAGCAACTTCAGGGGAGACAGAGAGCAACTGATACCCATATTCTTTTATAAAAGGCTTTATTGTATCTGAAGACTGTCATGAGCCTTTCCTTCAGTTACCTTTTCTCAGCTAAACATGCCCAGTTTTTTAACCTTTCCTCATAGGTCAGGTTTTCTAATCTTTTGTCCTGTTTGCTGCTCTCCTGTGCACTCTCTCTCCAGTTTGTCCACATCTTTCCTAAAATGTAGTGCCCAGAACTGGACACAGTATTCCAACTGAGTCCTTACCAGTGTGAGTAGAGTAGGACAGTTACCTCCTATGTCTTGCAAATGGCACCCTGTTAATATACTCCAGAATGGTATTAGCGTTTTTCACAACTGCATCGCATTGTTGATTCATATTCAGTTTGTTGTTCACTAGAACCCTCAGATCCTTTTCAGCATTGCTACCTTCTACCAGTTATTCTCCATTTTGCATTTGAGGTTTCCTTCCTAATGGAAATAGTTTGCACTTGTCTTTATTGAATTTCATCTTGCTGATTTCATACTAATTCTTCAATTTATTAAGGTTGTTTTGAATTTTAATACTGTCCTCCAAAGTGCTTTCAACTCCTCCCAGCTTGAGGTCAATTGTATACTTTATAAGCATAGTTTTCAGTCCATTATCCAAGTCATTAATGAAAAAACTTAATAATACTGGACTCCGGACTGACCCCTATGTGACTCCACTAGATACAGCCTCCTATTGTAACAGCAAACCATTGATAACTACTTTTTGAATGCAGTCTTCAACCCACGTTATAGTAATTTCATCTAGACCACATTTTCCTAGTTTGCGGATGAGAATGTCATGTGGGACTGTGTCAAAAGCTTCACTAAAATCAAGATACATTATGGCTACTGCTTCCCCCATATCCACCAGGCCAATAAACCTGTCAAAGAAAGACATAAGGTTGGTTTGGCATGATTTGTTCTTAACAAATCTATGTTGGTTATTCCTTATAAAACTATTATCCCGGTACTTATTAATTGTTAAATAATTTGCTTCAGTATCCATCAAGGTATTAAAGTTATGCTGCCTGGTCTACAATATCCTGGAACTCTTTGTTCTCTTTTTTAAAAAAATAGATACTGTGTTTACCCTTCCCAGTCCTCTAGGCTTCACGCAGCGTCCATGACTTACTAAAAATCATTAGTAATGGTTCCAAAATTGCTTCAGCTAGTTCCTTAAGTACCCTAAGATGAACTTCATCATGCTCTACTGACTTGAATACTTCTAACTTACCGAAGTATTTTAACATGTTATTTCTCTATTTTGGTTTATATTTCATCCCCCTTGTTGATTATATTAATTATGTTAAGTATTAGATCCATTAAAATTTTTCAGTGAAGATGGAAGTAAAACAGTGATTAGATACCACAGACTTCTTCATGTAATCAGATATTTCTCCCCTTCTCTACTAAGTAGAGACCTACACTTCCCCCTTTGTCTTTCTCTTGTTCCTAATGTATTTATTTAAAAAAATACCCACTCTTCTTATTGTCTTTCATGTCCCTTGCAAGGTGTAACTCATTTTATGACTTAGACTTTGTGATTGCCATATCAGTGGACTGCAGCCAGCCCTTCGCTGGCTCACATTTTCTGTTCTTTCCTTTGTGTTTTTTCAGTTCGATACTTTATCTCTGACTACTGCTGATCGCTCCTAACACATCACGTCTCTAAACCCAAACCATTTGCTCTGCTATGGTATGGAATTGAATACTGACTATTCTCCATACATCCACAGTTCCTCAAATGATCATTAAAAGCCATGTTCTGCCCATTCTCTGTATGTATAACTATCACTGATGTCAGGCAGGTTGCATTGCAGGTCAAGGTCCGTACTGATAGTCTGCTACAGCTCAAGGGCAGTATATTACCCTAAGACAGTGGTCTCCCACCTTTTTACACCCAAGATCACTTTTTAAATGACAGAACAAGCCAAGATCTACCATCCCATCCTTCTCCCAAGGCCCTGCCCCTTCCTTGAAGCCCCGCCTCGCCTTCTCTATTCTCCTCCTCTCCATCACTTGCTGTCCCCAACCCTTATACTGCTGCTTTTTTTTCCAATTCTTCTGTAGGAAGAGATTTTTCCAACATTTGGCCTGACTAGACTGGACCAAATGTAAAAAAAAAACCCTTCTTTTGGAAGCTCCCTTATTCCTTGTGGAAAGAGGAATATAGGGGTTACCGAAAGAGCATGTTTGCTCTTCCACTAAAAAAAGCGGAAGAACAAACGCATCCCTGGATGCAGAAGAGTTTTTCTGGGATATCTCTGGAATCCTGAAAAACTCCTGCAGTCTAGCCGTACCCTCACTGAGTTGAGACAGGACGTGTAGGCTCTGGGGTGGGAATGAGGGATTTGGGTGTGGGAAGGGGTGAGGTGTGCAAGCTCTGGGAGGAAATCTGGATGCAGGAGGAGGTGGAGAAGGGGACACTGGCTCGGGGAAGGTGCTCCAGGCTGGGCAGTGTTGTGGTCAGATGGAGGCTTGGTGTACTAAGCAAGCCACAGGATTGTGGATGTGAGGGTGCAGAAATTTGGGTTGGGGTATGTGAGGGGCTCAGGGCAGGGGGTTCCAGTGTATGATAGGCTCAGATCTAGGGTCTGGGGTGTGTGTGCAGGAGTGTTATGATGCTGTGGCCAGATGGGGGCTTGGCCCCAATTGGGGGTTTGTTGGCCAAGCTTCATTTTTAAATGAAATACTATGTCAAACACAAAACGTTTCTGCATTGTTTTTATTTATGAGAAGGGCAGAAAACCTGTTTTGAGTCGGGGTCACTGACCCACAGAAAAGTCAGTTGGGGCCACACAAGTGAGATGCAAAAAAAAACTCCTCCAAAACCCCCCCAAGCCTCACTAATGTGGCCCCAACTGTGCTGGTGGGAGTAGGGGACATGGTACTGGGGAAGGGTGCTAGTGGGTGCTGGAGCAGGGGACAGGTGCCAGTGGGGGCAGGGTTCTGCGGCAGGGGACAGGGTGCCAGTGGGAGCAGAGTTCTGCAGCAGGGGGGCAGGGGAGAGGGAACAGGATGCCGGGAGGGCAGGGGACAGGGTTCTGCAGCAGGGGACAGGGTGCCAGTGGGGGCAGAGTCCCCTGCATCCGCCTCCCCCCAGAACTCCTCTCCACCCGCCCCCCTGCAGAGGAGGGAAGCCCTGTCGCACGCCTCCTCCGGGGCTGGCGCGTGCCTCCCACAGAGCAGGGAAGCCCCCGTCGCGCGCCCCCTCCAGGCCTGGAGCAGGGAAGCCTGCGCACGTGCCCCCTCCGGGGCCGACCCCCCCTCCTGTGGAGGAAGAAGTTCCCTTGCGCACCTCCTCTGGGGCCTGTGTGAGCCTCCCGCAGAGCAGAGAAGCCCCCGTTGCGCCCCCCCTCTGGGCCCGACTCCCCCCTCCCACAGAGAAGGGAAGTCCCAGTGCGCACCTCTGGGGACTCCCCCGGTAAGTTCCTGGCACGCCACAGACCTGGGGCAAGGAAGAAGCCAATGCATTTCCCAAACCCACGGAAGTGACACGCAGCTGCAGGACTTCCGTCCACCCCGTGGGAAGCTGCCACTACCTCCATTGTCTCTGGAGGTAGGTAGTGGCGCTTCTTGGGGGTGGGGAGAAATGGGGGGGCCTGGAACACCGCGCGATCGACTGGTCGAGGCCTCGCGATCGACTGGTTGGTGACTATAGCCCTAAGAGTTTGTGAGCAGTGTTTTCCAGGAGGTTATATAGATAGAACATACATTGTTTGATTAATAAACTTATACACAGACCATCCCTCATTGGTTTGATCACTGACATTAAAGGAAAGGGAAAGGCGGAGGCAGTCATCATGTAATATTTATTAAAAGTAAAAGTAAGTCACAGCTACTTGTTGTTATTAAAATTTCTCTGGCACATTTTACAAAAGATGAGGGGTGAAATTCTGACCTTATTGAAGTCTGGGGTGGGGGAGAGTTGTTATCGCCTTCAGTGGAAACAAGATTTCACCCCAGATATTAGACCCAATTCAATAGCTGTCACGTTCTACTAAACAGGTGACTCAATTTCAGTGATGGGTTAAGTGACTAAGAATTTGTATATTACTTTGGTAAATGTATAAAGTGGATCCTCTGGGAGAAAAGTAAGTAATTTTGTTTCTACAGTAATATTTCTAGATATGCAATGAAATTCAGACTCTATAGTTACAAAATTCCAGTCATGATTAATTTAAATCACTTTATTCAATTATTGTACCTCTGCTTTCTAAATGAATGTTCAAAAAAATTCTTCTACATCAGACTGAATTGCATGTATTAGGATTAAAAAACCCTCCAGTCAGTTTATTCATTCTGTTGCTAAATTTATAGGCTTGGTTTATTATGGGCCTATTCCACATTGTGTTTCAGTCATTTAAAGAAAGAAAAAAGAAACCTACACATGCACTTCTTGAGTTACAGATAATAAAATATATCTTTATTATCATCTCAATAATTAAACCAAATTTTGTCACTTTCCCTGAGTGGTGCCATTTGGTGCCTGTGGCAAATAGTAAAGTAGTTTAATAAGATTTTGTTCCTAAAAAAGGGAGGCAGTATTTTAATGGGATGTAGTACTGAACTTGAATTATACTGTTAAAGGTGGTTAGAGGATGTGTCAATTTTATTGCACATGCTTCCAATATGAAAGTAAACTGTTTTGCACAACAAATAACTGCCAGTGTTGGAACTGAGCTTTCATGTAAGTGAGGGTAAAATAATTTCTGGGATATTTGAAGGAGATCACAGATTCAATGTCCTTTTTTCTCAATGGCTAATTTTTTAGGACCCAATCCTGTAAATACTTGCATATGGTTATACCATTGTGAATCTCATTAGTCCCATTGAAGTTACTCAAGCACATAATATTAAATATGTGTGTATCTTCGCAAGATTAAGCTTTAGTATGTAAACTGTTCAATATCAACATTTTGCTCTACAATATTCTTAGAAAACTATTACCTTATTTCAACATTTAAAAAAGCTCCTAAACTATATTGTCAAATGTCAAGAGCACTTATAGAAAGTAACAATATGAACTTGAGGCCAGGTCTATACAATGCCTGGAAGATTGGTTTAAGGTAAGCAACTGCAGCTACGTATATAACGTAAATGGAGTCGACATACCTTAAACCGAGCTTGGCACTGTCTCCACAGCGGGAGGTTATTGGGAGAAACATTCCCATCAACTTCCTTTACTCCTACCAACAGTGAGGAGTACTGACGCTGATGGGGGTGCCTCAGTGTTCAATTTAGTGGGTCCTTACTACACCCGCTAAGTCGAATACCAGAATATAGACTGCCGCAGTGTTGATCTTCCTGCAAGTAGAGACAATTCATCTTTCAAGGCAATCCGTCTGAGCCTTTTAGCCCTATGTTTCATGCCAAAGTGTAATATGAGAGTGTAGAAAAAGTACATGCAGTTTGCTCCAGGAGCCTGCATGAGCACTGTTAAAAACATAGGACTTAAACCTAAAATTCTCATGGTGAAATTTTGAAACTCGCATATGGCAGCTAGGTATGCCTAGTTTCCACTGACTTTCACTGGGAGTATTGCCCTGGAAATCTCCCCCTCAGTAGATTCAGAGCTCCTATTGATCCAGAGATGGTTCCTGGAGGATCATGCCCCATTACATGCTTTTCAAAGCATCAACTTCAAAAACTACATTGAATCTACATTTACTCTGGCAAGTAGAAGAAATTTATGGACAAAAATGGATTTTTCTTCTTTTTTCCCTAGTTTACATTGTTAACTTGGCAGCACTTTCTGTAAACCCAGTTTCATTTTACCTCAGTTTCTTCTTTGTTTTAAGGACCTTGATAAACATCAAGAAAAGAGAAGAAAAATCCTTGTTTTATTTTAAAGGCACATTTAAAATATTGTCAAGATGGTCTGTAATAGGTGTTCTGTCAAAAACTAGATTTGCATTAAAATCAGCTATCTCCTCAAAATGTAAGTTCCCTTTAGCATGATGCCACTACATAGTCTGCAGAGAATTAAGAAAATGAAATTTAGGAAAGATTAAGGCATATTAACTATGACATGGTTCATTAGTCAATACAGACTTTGGAAAATATTTCACGTACATGCTTGTTTCTGTCTGTAGTGAAATAGCTAGATACATAAGCATATATTCAGAAAAAAGTAACTTTTTATCCATGACAGCATCTATGTAAATATCCTTATGATCCAATAATACAGCTAAGTGGAATGTGTGTGTATTTATAGTTTATTGATGTATATTCATGATATGCCAGAAATAATCATATGCTATATTACAAGAAGTGGAAACAAACCAAAGAACGTGATGGATGAGAATAAATATCATGAATATTTTATACCCTGGTTGGAAGGATTATAGTTAGTTGCCACTCAGATGCTGTGGTAATGGGGACCATATAAATAGACAGACAGACTAAATAAACTATGTTGACCTTCCATCATGGCATTCTTTTCAGCAAAATGCAATATTACTGTGGGGAATCTTGACAGATTCATAGCTTTGATTTTCTTTTAGTAGCTTCTTCAAGTGTTAATAAAAATATAAAAGTTTTTATGTCTGTTTCAGAATTATTTGAAGCACAGCCTTCTGTCATTCATGGTTCTGAGAATGTCAGATAGAACCTAAAGGGAAAGGTCACAGAGCCCAGTACTCACAAATCAGATTCATGTGTCAAAGAGAATAAGGTTTTCCACCTGTGCAGAGAAATTTTACACTTAACTGCACCCATGGTTTTCTGCAAAGGAAATCAGTCAGGCTTTTGTGTACTCAGTGGATGAGGCGGGGGAGCTAGGTCTTAATCACTGTGACAGACTTCACATTAGAGTCACAGCTGTCAAACAGAATTGCCACTACTTTATGTCGGCCCTTGCAGATATTTAATAAAAATGGCTTTGTTTAAACTTTTATGGGCAGCAAAATAAAAAAAGGAGAGATAAAGAAGAGGTAACAATAAAATGCAAAAGAAAACTGATGAGCTGGAAAGCCAAATTGGTCAAATTCTGTCCTGAGCTAAGGGCCTGTGACTCCACTCGGTGTGGGCATAAATTACATGCGCAGAATTTGATGCAAAGTTCTGAGAAATTTCCTGGTTGCCAGCAAAGGCTTTAAGGCTGTGTCTACACATAAATTGCGTAGCTTATTTCGTGTCAATTTCAAAATAGCTTATTTCGAAATTTGGCACTATCTACACACTTGGTCTACACAGCACCAAATTTTGAAGTAGAGCACTATTCTGAAACATCACTATTCTGAAAGACAGGGAATAGCGCTGCAGTGTAGGCGTAGCCTAAATAGTTTATTTCTCTTGCTGCCAATGTGATATTTTCCCTTTCTTTCTCAAGAGTAAATAATTAAAAGAGTTAGTGCTCATCACTATTGTGCTGCTGAACATCATGTCACATTCTATAAACATCATTTCCTGGTGAAATATGAAATTGTGTGTTTCCAGAGACTGCTTCATTCATAAGCCTACGTTATAGATACATGAAAACGGGGGAGGGCAAGGAGGAGGAATCCCACTCTCGGATGTGGATGCTTGTCACTCACTGGCATCACTTGACAACTCTGTGCACCATGGAGGGCAAAATTCATCCCTGCTACTCTACATGTATACATTAAATCACAAATACAGTAGTTTCCTTTAATATGTCTGGTGCATGAAAATACTTCATCGTAAGTATTTCAGTCTAGACATTCAACTGGCATGCACTAGTATAGCTCACTTGACTCCAGTGGAGCTGTTGCCCAAATTATATCAGCTTAGGATCTTTCCCTGCATCTTTTTGTTTTATGGAGTGAATCAATTCCTGTGCTGCTGTATAAGTTATACAATACTGGGCATCATAGCACCATTATACAATATTGGCCAGTTTACACCAGCTGAGACTCTGCCCATATAATTTTGTTTTAGTACTGTTCAGTCACAGGACCATGCCAGCAGCAGCATGGAGCTAGCAGCCGGAAGTCGCTCTAGCCCTGCTGCACTGCCAGTGATGGTGGCAGGGGGCTCCTGTGAGTTTTAAATTGCTCAGGGGTGACAAGCAGGGCTTAGGGATGCATGGGGGAGAGGGAGAGGGGAACATGCAGAGACAGATGCTTTGTCAGAGGGGAGTCGCTTGCTAGCCCGCTAGGAGGATTTGAGGACTGACACTGGCCCTAAGGTAAACTGAGTTTGAGACTCCTGGTCAACTAGGGATGTTAAATTTAGAAATCAAATAGTCGATGCAATTTGCATCGACTATTTGATTAATTGATAAGGGCGCCTCTGCCTTTGAAATGTAGCACCAGCCCCTGGCCTGTTGCTATATTTCAAAGGTGAAAGCACTATGGGGAGCATGGGGCCAGTGAGGGACTCAAGCAGTACCCTGCTGGCCCCATGCTCCCTGTGGCATTTCAAAGCAGCAGTGCTGCATGGAGCCCAGAGTCAGCTGGGGATTCCTAGTCCCCAGCTGACCCCGGGCTCCATGCGGCACTGCCGCTTTGGAATGCGGCGGGGAGCCTGGCATCAGGCTCCATGTGGCATTTCAAAGCAGCAGCGCCGCGTGGATCCCATGGTCTGGTCCCAGGATCCATGTGGCACTGCCGCTTTGAAGCACCCCTTCCTCCCCCCCACCGCTTCTGCCTCTAATAGAGGCAGCAAGGGGGCAAGGGAAGCAATTAGTGTGTCAACTATCTGATAAGCATATCGGATAGTCAACTAGTTGAGTAGTTTTTCACATCCCTATGGTCTACAGTGTAAAACTGTTGCAAAAAAAGCAAACATCATTCTGGGGTGTATCAGCAGAAGTGTTGTAAGTAAGACATGAGAAGTAATTATTTTGCTGTAGTTGCGCTTATTAGGGCTTAACTGGATTATTATGTCTGGCTCTAGAAGCTACATTTCAGGAAAGATATAGACAAATGGAGATGGTCCAGAGAAGAACAACAAAAATGATTAAATATTTAGAAATCATGACCTGTGTGAGAAGATTGAAAAAATTGGGTTTGTTTAGTCTGAAAAACAGAAGACTGAGAAGGGACATGTTAACTGTTCTCAAGAACATAAAAGGTTGTTACAAGGAAGAGGGAGAAAAATTGTTTCCTTCAATCTCTGAAGACAGGACAAGAAGCAGTGGACTTCATTTGCAGCAAGGATGGTTCTAATTTTCAGGGTGGTTAAGCACTGGAATAAATTGCCTAGGGAGGTTGTAGAATCTCCATCATTACAAATTTTTAAGAGTAAGTTACACAAACACTTGCCAGGGATGCTCTATATCAGGGATCTCAAACTCAGTTTACCTAAGGGCCAGTGTCAGTCCTCAAATCCTCCTACTGGGTCAGCAGGCACCCCCTCTGGCAGAGCCCCAGGGGAGGGAGAGGTGGAAGTCTCTGCATGTTCCCCCCCCCCACACACACACACACATTCCCCCAGCCTCTCCTGCCACCCCTGAACAATTAAAAACCCACTTTGGGCCCCCACCCCTGGCAGTGCAGCAAGACTAGAGCAGCTTCCGGCTGCTAGCTCCATACTGCTGCTAGCATGTCCCTGTGGCCTGGGAGAGGTGTGTGCAGAGCCGTCCCATCCATATGATGTTGTGGGCAGTTGTCCTGGGCCTGGTGTTTTGGGAGGAGGGGGCCCACAGCAGCTGCCCCAGCCATGCTATGAATGAGATGGTCCTCCTTACTCATGGTAGCCCATAAGTCCTTGGGCAGGATCAGCCCTTCCCTCACCCTGTATTCCCTGAGACTATGTCCCTTTGGGAAGTAGCTTGGAGGATGGGGTTCAATGGAGGGTATAGGTAAGAGCAGGGGCGGGAATAGGCAGGGTGGGGGTACAACAGAGGCTGTGTTTGGGGGAAGGGTACGAACGTTCCCCCTATGGCAGGTACTCAAGTACCAGTAGCTGTGCACAGGCTAGATTGTGGAACTGCTCAAGTCGTAGATGGCCCATAGGCCATGAGTTTGAGACCATTGCTTTAGATAATACTTAGTCCTCAAGTATAAGGGACTGAACTAGATGAGCTGCCATGGTCTCTCAGTCCTACAACTCTTAGATTATCTACTCTATATTTGAGTTTGTCTGTGGGTGAGCGGAGACAGCTGTCTATCCGTTCATCTGTTTGTTCAAGAATGCCTCCTAAACAGTAAGAGCTAGGACCACCAAATTTGGCATACAGCTTCATCTTATCATAACTTAAAACAAAGTAAGGGTTTGATTGTTCCAGGACAACAGGATGTGCTTGGAATGCGATTTTTTTTTCATAACACGGAAAGGGAGGTGGCTGCCAGTAGGGACAGTTATACTGTGTAATGACCAAAGAGGAGGGGCAGCAAAGGGTTAGAGATGGGGGACTGGGATAGCTATAACCACATTGGGGCATGTGGAGCAGGCAGGTAAACATATGGAGGTAAATTTCCCATCTGCTGCCCGGCCATCATGGCCCCTGCTGTGGACAGCCCCAGGGAGCCGCCACCTGGATAGTGCAACCTCTGTCAGTTCCTATGCCCCTAACGCCCCAAGTCTCTGCACTGAGCCCCTCTTCATCTCCCAAACCTGAGTCCTGCATCCCCCCACACAGCCTGCCCTGAGTCCCTCCTCTCCCCCAATCCTGCATCCTGCAGCCCCCATGCCCCCGCTATGAGCCCCTCTTCATCCTCCAATTGTGACTCCTGCATGCCCCAAGCCTCTGCCCTGACTCCTGCACCCCCCTTCCTCCCGCTCCTCCCAATCCCTAGTTCCCTGCCCTGAAAGACCTGAGCAATGATGGGTAAATATTCTGGTAGCTTCTGTGTAACTACCTGGGGAAAATATTTAATAATTTGGTTTTCTGTCTGGCCAAAAAAAAAAAAAGACATAATACAATCCATGGGCTGAATTTTGAAGCTAGAGAAATTCAGAATAGAAATAAGTTGTAAATTTTTCACAGTGAGAGTAATTAATCATTGGAACAATTTATGAAAGGTCATGGTTTATTCTCCATCACTGACAATTTTGAAATCAAGATTGAACATTTTTCTAAAAGACCTGCTCTAAAAGTTATTTGGAAGAATTTATGTGGCCTGTGTTATACAGGAGGTGAGACTACATGATCAAAATGGTCCCTTCTGTCCTTAGAATCTAATCTATGAAATTATAATAAATAAGCCTCTGTCTTTTTTTTTTAATGGCCCATGATGCACTCTTATTAACTTGTGTGATGAACATCGCTAGCTTGCAATTTGAATATCATTGGCTTCAGATAGCAAAGTCTTTAAGGGCATTATTTGTACAGGATGGAACTTAATCAAGCACACCTACCTATTCATGGAACAAAAAGCATCCACACTTTCTGTGAATATGTGGAGAGTAGAAGCCCTACAGTGAAACACTGAACAAAATATTGATTGAAACCCAAAAAGTCTTTTTTTTTTTTTTTTTTTTTTGCAAAAGGCACTTTGGCACATAATGGAAAAGAATGTAACATACACATTGAGTAGAGAAATACATAGACAGGTAACTGGATTGAATTTAGCATTGTGGAGAAACTGTTTTCTGTGGGCTCCAAAGCTGCAGATTATTTGTTCCTCACCAGAGTTTATTACCAATTCTAGCTGATTTTACACATGTACACAAAATGCCAACATGGGTCTGATTCCAGTGTCACTTACGTGCGTGTAAATCAGAATGATGTCAATTGAAGCCAATGAGATTGCACCTATTTAGAACGTTCTGTGGGCGCATTTCAGAAGAAGGCTGTCTTAATTTTATATAGCTCTGAATTTCTTGTACCAGAGACTTGACTTGCCAATCAGTGACCCTACAGTAGTTTGTTCAGGGTTGCTGTCATGGCGGGGGGCGGACAAACAGGGGGGTCCCTTTCAATTGCTCTGGAGCCCTACGTGACGCTGTCTGGATGGCGCTGAAGACTGGTTGGGGAAGCCCAGCATGGTTCAGACAGCACTGAGAACCAGCTACGCCTATTCCTGCCCTTTCTGCCTGAGGGCCCGTACCTTCCAAGGAGCCAAGCCCTCCCACACATTGCCTAGTGAAGTCTGTCACCAGCACTGAGTTAATTTTGTTTCTCTGCTTTAGTCATGTTGTCCACTCTCCATTTTTAATCTACCCTCTCCTAATTGCTAGTGCAGTCTTCTACAGGAACAGAAAGTATGGCATGCTACTGGAGATTAGGTTTAGCCTTCAATAGCTTGTTTCGTCTATTGTCTGCTGATTCTAGTATGTGCGGTTTTGCCAGCAATGTCCAAAATGACTACATAAGTGCTGATTGGCAGCATTCACATTGACACTAGTAGATAGTTTCATAATGAAAAATTACTGAATTTGTTACATTTTAACAACTTTTCTGGCATTTGGTCTTCCAAGAAACAGCTGTTCAAAGCTTCTAAGGCACAAACTTGGTCTCCAAGTTGCCTGTTTAGATGAACATGTGCACTGTACAAATCGAGTTAGCCTTTTCATTATTTTATTTATTTGCTCTTTTTTTAATGTAGTATGGCATGCTTAGTTTGCACCTGCTGTCGGGCTTGTAGGGTTACCAGGTAGCTTCAGAAAAAACACCAGACACACTTGATCGAGGGACCGGCCAGGAGGAGAGAGGGGCTGGCCAGGAGGGAGGGGGGACGGGAAGCAGGGCTGGTGGGGAGTCGGGGGCAGCGGGGCTGGCTGAGGGAGATCGAGGGGGTGCCGGCAGGAAGCAGGGGCTGGCCAGGGAGATCGGGAGGAGGTCGGGGGAGAGGGGCTGGCCGGGAGATCGGGAGGAGGAGGACCGGCCCTCAGGAAGCAAGGGGGGTGGGGGGGGGGGGAGAGAATCGGCTGGCGGGGAGCGGGACTGACCTGGGCACATGCAGATCCCAGGGCGCTGCCTGTCTTGCACATGGTCCCGGCGAAGCATAAGCGAGTCCGGATACTGCTCCACAATGTGCTTGAACAGCTCTCAGGAGCACGGACTGGGCTTCTCCTCCTCCCCAAGGCGTCACTCTTACGTCAGACGAAACCAGAGGCTCCCAGCCACTCCTCCCACTCCCACCAGGCTTCCGTCGGGTGCCCAGCTGGAAAACCAGAAAATACCAGACATTGCACATGTCCGGTATTTTCTGAATTTTTTTAACGGACAGAGGGCCCAAAAACCGGACTTTCCCGTTGAATACCGGACACCTGGCAACCCTAGGTGCTTGGGGTTTTTGAGAAGGGTAAATTGATTGTTGTACAAAAAGCTACATTTTATAATGCTAGTGGACACAGGAAATTAATTTGTAGAGGTTTATTCTGCACAAAATGCAAGTGTGGTATGTTGCATGTCTAAGCCTAGAGGAACCATGACTAATGAGACAGGACTGAGAAGTGGAATTGGTAAAGATTCTGATCTGAAGCCTATTGAAGTTTCATGGGGGAGCACTCCTAGAACTGGTAGTATTTCCAGAAACAGAATGATGTTATGGGTGTGCATTTGAAAATGTAGAAGATTTAACTTCATGTTCAGATCAGTAGGTCTCTTCTGGAGTCATCCCTTGATATGATGCTAGAAAGTTGCTACCATTATAGTAACTTTCTTTTGTTGATCCACTACTTAATAGAGGTTTAAGTCAGTTTACCTGATTTATCTTGGATTCAGAAGGGTGTTACTTTGTAGACTGGCATTGTGGGGAAGAGTGGGCTATTAGGTCACATTTGGTTTATCTGGTTTTTAATGGGAGGTTTAGGCCCAAATACTCAAAGGAAATCAGTACAGGTTGGACCTCCCTGGTCTGGCACTCTCGGGATCTGATTAGTCCTGAATGAGG
Source organism: Rafetus swinhoei (assembly GCA_019425775.1). Lineage (NCBI taxonomy): Eukaryota > Metazoa > Chordata > Testudines > Trionychidae > Rafetus > Rafetus swinhoei. The sequence continues at coordinate 21,881,161 of CM033437.1, read as the reverse complement.
GAATTTGCTGGACTGAGGGAGGTCCCCTGCCACCGGCCTCCCAGATCACTATACCCCTGACCTCCCTCTCTTCTAGATGCGTAGGTTCCAGGACAAACAGGAGAAAAAATGGTGAAAACATTTTTGTCCCTCAAGTTTTGAACACAACCACAAAGCCTATAAAAGGTGTCAGAAGATGCCATTTTACTATTGTATCTTTTCAGAGTAGAACTGTATTATAAAATAAAGATTTTTTAATACAAAGGAGATCTAGAGTTTCAAATCTGCTATTCTGATTTTCCCCATGTTAGACCATTGGGTTTTTTATGGTACACATTTATTTGCTCCCTCTCATACAGAGTTCTATCAAGTCTAATTGTCTCACTGTACAAGCTCCATTAGCTGAGTTATCTCTCTGCTCTGTTTTATCTGTGGTTACGAAGCCAGTGGTAGTCAATGACATTTTAATGTTAAAAAATATACAACAGAAACTAGATTTCTATTGGCATTTTTAGAAATCAGGTTTCTAATGTTTTATTTCAATTAAATACCATCGTATTTCATCTATGACACACTTTAGAGACCCATTAGTGAAAATGAGGCTTACTGGGGTCGTCATTAACGTCTCCAGCAGCTTAGACCTCCACAGTGCCAGTCTGTCTTGTAGGAGTACTAAACTTTGTCATTCTGACTGGCACCCTGCATCTAAATGTATGAAATGCAAGTATGGTGGAACTATTGACAAATCTCTCTTGCCATCCCTTTAAGGCAGAAGCACCCTCAGGGCCAGATTTGCTGGAAGTCTGAGACATTGTCGGAAAGTTTGGGGGTTTATTTTAAGAAGTGTCTGTTTTATTTCCTGGTAGCATGTCCGCTTTGTCTGGAAAATCTGGGCACCATGAATGGCACAGGTGCCCTCAACCCTTGTGGATCCTGTGCGGTCTTTGGGAGTGTAGGAGGGGCGTGGCACCCTCAGGCTACAAAATGACTCATCATCAAGCCCAGAGCCCACATTCCCTACGTTTCTTAATCTCCCCTAAGACGCTCAGGGCCAGCCTTCTTGCTGCTAAGCTCCTCAGGCCCCCCCTGGTAAGTGCGGGTGCTGGCGAGCCCCAGCGGCCGGGGGTTCACCGCCCCATCACAGGGAGGTTAGAGCCATCCTTGCAAAAGTTGTGAATTCTTGATATCTATGGCAGCCCCTGGCTTCCCTTACAATGGAGACATACTGGTAGGGTTGACTTTGTCTGTCGCTGACTCTCCAGGATGTGGGATCTGCAAAACAGTTAATGCAGTCTTAAGCCTGATGTAAAACTGCATATAATAATATGTGCCAAATATTATATACTCATACATGATATATAAGAATCATTGCACCCAGGACTAGAGTCCTGCTGCCAAGGGAGTGAAATGTGAAAACTGTTTAACAAACAAGTAACATTACACAAAAATTAAAGAATGGAAGTGAAGAATATGACATTCATTTGAAAGGGCAGTGGCATTTTAGGGTCTATTTACACTAAAAATGCTATAGCAGTACAACTGTAGCACTTACTACAGTAATGAAAAGGATTCTTCTGTTACTGTAGTAAATCCATCTCTCTGAAAGGAGGTAGCTAAATTGATGGAAGAATTCCACCAACCTAGCAGTGCCTACATTGGGGTTTGTAGGTGATGTAGTTAAGCCAACGTAACTCTGAAGTGTAAATCAGCCCTTATATATAAAAGATGTAGTTTCTTACATGGGAATTTGGTCACCCTAGCAAATGCAAGGGATCTTTAATTACCATAGGTGATCAGAACTTTGATTTCATATCTCATCCAAAAGTTTTGCTCACCTGTGGCGATTTTCATTACTAGGATTTCACAGCTTACTTTTTCTACAGGTATCTTTTTTGTTAATGTCTTCAACTTGAGAAGGAAAAAAAGAGGATTGTAAGCCAAGAGAAATAGGCTCTAATCCTAGTCAAAGTATATATCAAGTTCAATAATGCTCAGACATGACATAAGTGTTCAGAATTTGTATATGAATAAAATTAAGAATTTTCTAGGGGAAAAAGGTACCTGTCAGAAAAAGGAATGTAAGTTATGAAATCCCACGAAAAATCACACAGACAAGAGTTAGACAAATGTGCTGTCTTTACTTAGCAAAGAAATCACAGAGGATATGCAAATAGAGAACAAAAATGACACATTTTTACTTGGTTCAAAGGCATTATCCATAATAGCATCTGCAAAGTGTCTGTAATAAAAGGGTGTAAATTGAAATTTACACAGTTTTTTAGAAATAGGCTCTGACTCAGAGTCTTAAATTAATGTCTGCAATCGGAAGAGTCAGCCAATAGTAGAGGAACTTTACAAAAGACACATTATGTATTCCAGGATTACCTGATTGCCCTCCTCTGTCTCCAATACCTTTCCAGGAATGTCAGCCATAATTTGTAAATAAAATTAGAATAACAGCTTGAAATCCCTTCATATGTTGATCCTTGTTTGGAAAGTTCTGAAAGGCCTTTTGAGAGCCCTAGAAACAGAAGTCCTCTGTTTATGTTGATCTCCCTCAGTGTGGGACCTTCTATTCTTAACTAGATGGATTCTCTTGCAGTCTGGATTTTTGGCTCCCAAGACTGCATCTGTTGGCGTCCACTTTCCCTACACTCCTGTCTTCCATCTGTCCCTCAGTAAATTGGACACGAGTGTTCTCCAGCTGCAGAAAAAAGGATGGTTATTTCTTCCCAAGAGGAAGGAGAAGGAAAAAAGTTCCTAGACTTCGTTGTCACTGGGTTGTCTAAATTAGAGATGCAGTTTTTCTCATGTTTTTTACTGCCAACATTTTTGGCACTGCAAACAAGTGGGATTTTCCAAGATCTGCAAGATTCACAGCATACTTTGATGGTCCAGTCTATATCATAGAATAATAGGACTGGAAGGGACCTCGAGAGGTCATCGAGTCCAGTCCCCTGTCCTCACAGCAGGACCACGCACTGTCTAGACCATCCCTGATAGACATTTATCTAACCTACTCTTAAATATCTCCAGAGATGGGGATTCCACAACCTCCCTGGGCAATTTATTCCAGTGTTTGACTACCCTGACAGTTAGGAACTTTTTCCTAATGTCCAACCTAAACCTCCCTTGCTGCAGTTTAAGGCCATTGCTTCTTGTTCTATCCTCAGAGGCCAAGATAACAAGTTTTCTCCCTCCTCCTTATGACACCCTTTTAGATACCTGAAAACGGCTATCATGTCCCCCCTCAATCTTCTCTTTTCTAAACTAAACAAACCCAATTCTTTCAGCCTTCCTTCATAGGTCATGTTCTCTAGAACTTTAATCATTCTTGTTGCTCTTCTCTGGACCCTCTCCAATTTCTCTATATCTTTCTTGAAATGCGGTACCCAGAACTGGACACAATACTCAACTGAGGCCTAACCAGCGCAGAGTAGAGCAGAAGAATGACTTCTCGTGTCTTGCTCACAACACACCTGTTAATGCATCCCAGAATCATATTTGCTTTTTTTGCAACAGCATCACACTGCTGACTCATATTCAGCTTGTGGTCCACTATAACCCCTAGATCCCTTTCTGCCGTACTCCTTCCTAGACAGTCGCTTTCCATTCTGTATGTGTGAAACTGATTGTTCCTTCCTAAGTGGAGCACTTTACATTTGTCTTTATTAAACTTCATCCTGTTTACCTCAGACCATTTCTCCAATTTGTCCAGATCATTTGAATTATGACCCTATCCTCCAGAGCAGTCGCAACCCCTCCCAGCTTGGTATCAAACTTAATAAGCGTACTTTCTATGCCAATATCTAAATTGTTGATGAAGATATTGAAGAGAGCTGTTCCCAAAACAGACCCCTGCAGAACCCCACTAGTTATACCTTTCCAGCAGGATTGTGAACCATTAATAACTACTCTCTGAATACGGTTATCCAGCCAGTTATGCACCCACCTTATAGTAGCCCCATCTAAGTTGTATTTGCCTAGTTTATTGATAAGAATATCATGCGAAACCGTATCAAACGCCTTACTACAGTCTAGGTATACCACATTCACCACTTCTCCCTTATCCACAAGACTCGTTATCCTATCAAAGAAAGCTATCAGATTGGTTTGACATGATTTATTCTTTACAAATCCATGCTGGCTGTTCCCTATCACCTTGCCACCTTCAAAGTATTTACAGATGATTTCCTTAATTACTTGCTCCATTATCTTCCCTGGCACAGAAGTTAAACTAACTGGTCTGTAGTTTCCTGGGTTGTTCTTATTTCCCTTTTTATAGATGGGCACTATATTTGCCCCTTTTCCAGTCTTCTGGAATCTCTCCTGTCTCCCATGATTTTCCAAAGATGATAGCTAGAGGCTCAGATACCTCCTCTATTAGCTCCTTTAGTATTCTAGGATGCATTTCATCAGGCCCTGGTGACTTGCAGGCATCTTTTGAAAAACTGCCAACTCTCCTCAGTTGTTTTTCCCCTCAGTCTCGATTCCCATGGGACCTTACCTATCAGCTCTCTGAGCTTACCAAAATCCGCCTTCCTGAAATCCATTGTCTCTATTTTGCTGTTCTCCCTTCTACCCTTCCTTAGAATTGTGAACTCTATGATTTCATGATCACTTTCACCCAAGCTGCCTTCCACTTTCAAATTCTCAGCCAGTTCCTCCCTATTTGTTAGGATCAAATCTAGAACAGCTTCCCCCCTGGTAGCTTTTTCAACCTTCTGAAATAAAAAGTTGTCTCCAATGCAGTCCAAGAACTTATTGGATAGTCTGTGCCCCGCTGTGTTATTTTCCCAACACATATCTGGATAGTTGAAGTCCCCCATCACCACCAAATCTTGGGCTTTGGATGATATTGTTAGTTGTTTAAAAAAAGCCTCATCCACTTCTTCCACCTGGGTAGGTGGCCTGTAGTAGACTCCTAGCATGACATCACCCTTGTTTTCAACCCCTTTTAGCCTAACCCAGAGACTCTCAACACTTCCGTCTCCTATGTCCATCTCCACCTCACTCCAAGTGTGTTCATTTTTAATATATAAGGCAACACCTCCTCCCTTTTTTCCCTGTCTATCCTTCCTGAGCAAGCTGTACCCTTCCATACAAACATTCCAATCGTGTGTATTATCCCACCAAGTTTCTGTGATGCCAACAATGTCATAATTATACTTATTTATTAGCACTTCCAGTTCTTCCTGCTTATTACCCATACTTCTCGCATTTGTATATAGGTATCTAAGATACTGATTTGACCTTGCCTCCCAGTTTTGCCCTGACCCTCCTTTCTCTCTGCCATTATAGCCCACGCTCCCTCCCATTTCCGACCCATCTCCCAGGTCTCCATGTTCTCCACTTACCTGTGGGCTTTGCTTACCTGTCCCCATCGAACCTAGTTTAAAGCCCTCCTCACTAGGTTAGCCAGTCTGTGCCCAAATAGGGTCTTCCCCCTCCTCAAAAGGTGAACGCCATCTCTGCCCAGCAGTCCTTCCTGGAATAGCATCCTGTGGTCGAGGAAGCTAAAGCCCTCCTGGCAACACCATCCTCGCAGCCAGGCATTCACCTCCAGGATGCACCTGTCTCTGCCTGGGCCCCTACCTTTGACAGGAAGGATCTAAGAGAATACCACCTGCAATCCAAACTCCTTCACCCATACTCCCAGAGCCCTGTAGTCACTCTTGATCCGCTCAGTGTCACACCTCGCAGTATCATTTGTGCCCACATGGATGAGTAGCATGGGGTAGTAGTCAGAGGGCCGGATAATCCTCGACAATGCCTCCGTATTGGTAATACAAGATTGCAATCAGGCCTGGTTTGTATCTGTTCTTTCTCAGTCCGTTCTTATTATCTGCCTGGATGGCAAGCAACCCAGGACCATGGACCTTCCCTTTCCTAGAAAATTTCTACATGATGCAGAGAGTCGTCTGTGATCCCTAGACCCTGGCTGGAGATCTAGCTGTGGAGTTGCCTGTTTTGGGTGATTTTACGGATAAGTCAGATTCCCTTACACTCAGACTCCCGTAGGCCTATTTATACCACTCATCCCATGTGTAAGGGAACCCAAACTGGTGTATCTTACACTTTCTTCTAATTCCTCAGTGTGCAAGTTAAAATAGGGGCAACTGCTTTAACTTACTCTTGCATCTGACTTATTCATGGGCATGTCTACTTTACAGAGAAGATCAATCCTCCGGAGGTCGATCTTCTAGTGTTCGATTTAGCAGGTCTTGTGTAGACCTCCAAATTGAACACCGAGGACAGTCTCCCATCGGTGTCCTATACTCCTCTTTCTGTGAGGAGTAAGGGAAGCCAACAGGAGTGTGTGCTCCCATTGGCCTCTCACAGTATAGACACTGTGGCTGTTCGACTTAAAGTAAGCCAAATCTAGCTTAAACCGACTTGCCTGGTCCATTGTAGACCTAGGCCTTGTGTATGTTAGGCCAGCTTAATGTCCCTGACACATCAATAGAGCTGTTTATAATTAATGGTAAGAATTGAGCAGGGAGAATTTACAGAGAATTACTGATTAGGTAGACTGGGAAAGCTGAAATTTTGGATTGATGATCAGCACAGAGAATACAGAAATTATGGGAATTAGAAGACAAGAGAAAGAAGTAAAGATCAAACTCAAAGACAAAGAACTAGAAGAAGTGGAAAAATTGTGTAGCTTGAAAGACTATGTCAAAGAATAGGAATTGTGAAGTTGGCATAAAAATAATTGTACCATTGCTTCTACGTTCAAAAAACCCTGTAAGAGCTGGAATGATAAAGACATTTCAATAAAAACAAAAATAATATATGAATGAGGCTATTCTTAATCTGTGATATTGTGGAAATTGCGGATCCTACAATATTAGGCTACCACTGAAGTTTTTATTTTAATTAGCTTACTTTGCACAGTCCACAATTTTGCATAAATGTTGAGGTTTGCCACACACACTTTTTCCCCATTACTACAGTAGAACATCATTTATCTGAGCTGCTAGTGGCAGGGCTTGGGCTATCAGTCATGGCAACTGTCAGCCCTGTGATCTGTGGGGCAGCAGGGGTCCTGCTGTCAGCCCACAGGTGAACAGAGCTCCAGCTCTCAGAACTGTGGGCATTTGGGGCAGGTGGCTAGGGCTTTGGCTCTCAGCCCTGTGGGCAGCCCGGGCTCTGGCTTTCAGCCCCACATATTAATGACTGTAATACAGTTGCAGCAAAATGTCTGATTATCAAAAAAATTCAGAGGCATAACCAATGTTCCCTTTAATCTTTTCCATCCATGTGAAGTTTTTTTCAATCCATGTATGGAATAAATTTTTATGTGCACCGAGGCACCATCAGTAGAAACAAAAAAAACTGCTGTGGGTGGTCTGCTAATCATGTGGGCAGCATTTAAACCTCTCCTGAGTGGTCTATTCAGTACCAAGAATCAAACTTGGGCAATAAAAGTCCTCTCAATTCAAGAACTTGCTTGGACGATGCTTGGAAAATTCAGGCAAAACAATGAGAACTTCAATAGAAAGTGTATTTACCTAGCTTTATTTACTTAGGCTGGTTATATTTTGCACACTCTATTGTAAATCAGCATCACTACAAAAATGGCAATTACACCTGCAGTTATAGATCAGAAATCATTTGATGATAGGAACAGATCATTTTCAGTGTTCTAAGCCTTTATAACAGGGGCTCTGTGTCCCTGTTATAAACCTTTTCTCTATCAGGGGCCATTGCCCCACAGAAAAATCAGTTGGGGGCCATACAGAGCCCTGAGGGGGGCACTTAGTCTTGAGGCTTCCCCAAGGCCAGAAATGAGGGGTTCAGAGTGCAGGAGGGGGCTCCAGGCTAGGATGGGGGGGAGGGTGGGGTTAGGTGTGAGAGTAAGCAGGGATATGGGCTTTGGGATGTGGCTTGGGATAAGGTGTTTGGAGTGTAGGAGGGGGCTCCGGGTTAGGACCAAAGGGTTTGGAATGCAGAGGGGTCCTCAGGGCTGGAGCAGGAATCTGGAGCATGGGAGAGGGTACAGACTCTGGTGGGGGGTGGGGGCTCAGGGGTGGGCCATGGATGGAACAGGAGGTTGGATCATGGGATATGGTTCAGGATGCAGGCTCCAAGAGGAAGTTTGGGTGCGGGGAAGGAGGGTTGCAGGGTTTGGGAGGGAGATAGGGTGTGAAAGGGGGTTCCATCCTGGAGCAGTGGCTAGAAGGGGGGTGGGGTGCAGGCTCTAGTTGGGCAGCATTTACCTCAGGTGGCTCCTGAGAGTCTAAGGCAGGTTCTCTGTCTTCCCTGGATCCTGTGCAGCCCCTTTATGGAGGCCCCAGGCAGCTCTGTGTGGAATGCACTGTCCACACTTGCAGGCGCCGTCACCATAGCTCCCTTTGGGGAGCTACAGAGTCAGTACTGAAATTGGGAGTAGCACAGAGTTTCCTTGATCTCCCCTCTAGCTAGTGTGAACCGGCATTGCTCATGGCTCCTGCCCCATGGGGGGTCACCAAGGCTCAGGGCCTCCAACCCATAATGTGAAAACATGCCATGGTCTGGATGAAATAAAGCAGCAGGCTGGATTCAGCCCACGGGCTCTGGGTTCCTCACCCCTGCTTTATAACATCCTTGTTCTGCTGTTCACTTTGTGTAAGTATCAGATCTTTCATTACAAGTTATTGAACAAGACCAACTACATTTGTCTTTTGAGTTTGATTTTGTGTCTGTGGCCTCTTATGGTATGTCTACACTGAAATAAAAGACCTAGCTGCCGCTAACTTGAGCTTGTGGGGCTCAGACTGCCAGGCTCAAAATTGCTGTGTGGATGGTCTGGTTTGGCAGAAGCCCAAGCTCTGAGATGGTGTGCTGGGGGGAGGGTTTTTCCCAGAGCTGGGGCTGCAGCCAAGACCAGATGTCTGCGCAGCAATTTACAACCCTACAGCCAAAGTCCTACGCGCCTGAGTCAGCTGACCCAGGCAAGCCACAGGTGTTTAACTGCTAGGTAGATGTTCCCTTCACATTTCTTTGAACTTCTTGGAGGTGGGTGACAGGGGAGGGATCACATGAGGATTACCTGTTGTGTTCCCTCCCTCTGGGGCATCTGGTACTGGCCACAGTCGGCCGACACGATACTGGGCTGAATGGACCATTGATCTGACCCAGTATGGCCGTTCTTACGTTGTGCAAAATTAAAATTGGCTTGAGTCCTGAACCTTACAAATATTTAACTTGCGTTTTAGATCATCCTTCAGGTCTTCAGAACCATTCAAGACTTCGAACTCCTCCACCTCCACTACCACACGCTCACACGCCAAATCAGCATCATGCAGCCTCTATCAACTCCTTAAACAGAGGGAATTTCACACCACGTAGCAACCCCAGCCCTGCTCCTACTGACCACTCTCTTTCTGGAGAGCACCCTGCCAGCACCCAAGAGCCAGCCCATGCTCAGGACAACTGGTTACTCAACAGCAACATCCCACTGGAAACAAGGTAGGGGTTGTTGTTGTTTTTTAAGTTATTACAGTGTTCCATATTTATCTTAGTGTATACCATAGAGAAATATTAGAGGGTATGTCTACACTAGCCCCCTAGATCGATCTAGGGAGGCTAACGAGGGCGACCGGAATTGCAAATCAAGCCTGGGATTTAAATATCCGCACTTGATTTGCATGTTCTGACGATCGCCATTTTAGAAATTGACTAGCCGAAGTAACTGCCTGCGTCTGCACGCGGCAGTGAAATGGGATTCGATTTAAAGCCCCTAATTGAATTAGGCTGGTAAACCTCATTGCAGGAGGAATACCAGCTAATTCGAGTTAGGCTTTAAATCGAATCCTGTTTCATGCCGCATGTAGACGCGGGCAGTTACCGGCTAGTCAATTTCTAAAATGGCGACCGGACGGAATATGCAAATCAAGCGCGGGATATTTAAATCCCAGGCTTGATTTGCAATTCCGGTCGCCCTCATTAGCCTCCCTAGATCCATCTAGGGGGCTAGTGTAGACGTACCCAGAGAGACAAGATGAGTGAGGTAATATCTTTTATTTGACCATCTTCTGTTGGTAAGGGAGACAAACTTGTGAGCTAACACAAAGCTCTTCTTCAAGTCTGTGTAAGCTCAAAAGATTGTCTCACCAACAGCAGTAAGTCAAATAAAAGATGTAACCTTATCTACTTTGCCTCTCTAATGTCCTGGGAACAATTTGCCTACAACAACCCTTTGTTCATAGAAAAATCCGTTTGTTTAGCCAGTGAACTGGTGTTTAATTTATGCATTCCAAGTTGTATATATTATTACTTGTATCTTTTATTTGGACTAAGAGAGGATAGATAAAATTGCTCTACTTCCATAGACTGACAATATCATTGGTATTAACCATCACTTATAAATTTCCCCATTTAAAACTAAAACCAGAATAATAGATTTAAAATGTTTTTTTCTCAATTTAATTTCTTTCTGTGTGGTGGGGTAAATCAATATCCTATTTACAAAACTGAAATCAGTCAATATATTGAAAAGATTTAGCCTTCTACTTGTGCTGCATCTAGCAGATATAATTGTAGTATGTAATGCAGAAAAGGGTGATCTTGTTAGACTTAATGGGAAAGGAGGAATTTCTTGCAACATTTTACTATGATACAGTATTGTATCAAGAAGTATGGAACACTAAATAGTGGCACGAGTCAATTAATAATGCTTCCATTAGCTTTTCACGTTCTTTTCCACGTCTGTTAGCTTTGTGATTTTGGATAATTGTATGTCTCAGTATTGTCCTAATTTATCATAAGGAACTTCCTCAGTTTAAAGTATTTTTCCCCATAAAATTGACTAAGATTTCAGCAAATGTATCAAAGGTCTAAAAACAAAACCACCTGGTATTGTGGATGGTTTTATTTGGATTTTACACTGTTAAAGTTTCATATTTATGAAATAAACTTTCTATACAATAGAAATGGTCTGTAGAGGTGTGTGGTACCTGGTAATAGGTGTGCTCCTACCCTTGTCCTAACACAGTACACATGAGTAGTCCTGTGACACCTTAGAGACTAACAAAAATATATAGGATCATGAGCTTTCATGGGTAAAATCCACTTCATCAGATGAGTACAAACAATGGATAATATGTAAAATTACCCACTATTTGCTTGAAGAACAGTAAACATAAACTTTTTATGAATTCAGTTTAAGAAGTGCTTCTTCATAGAGTAACAAGAAGGCTGAAATGAGGGGTAGATCTATCTATGATGCATATAGACACTGACAGTTAGACCACACGCTGTCTTAGATTGATCCATACTCTTTGGCTCGCTGGGATTTTACTGGACATTCTGGATATGCCTGAATTAATAATAGTATCCCCCTGATGGTTGTACATGCTCCCCTGTCATATTCCCCTGTAAGATATGCTACATACTGTAACTACTTGGATAACGAAAAGGATACTGCTGGCATTATTTAAAACCAGCCTAATTATACTTTCCTCTCACTCACTCTTGATATTTTGCTTCTGCAACTTCTGGGTAACAGATGAGGCTGCCAATTCTTTTGCCCCTTTCCCTTTGCTTGTGTTCACAGTGGGAAGAGATACACTGGTGAGAGAAAGGGAAAACACACATACCTGAACATATCCAATCTCGCTCGCACAGACACACCCACGTACAATGAATCCTGAACATGTACATACACTGTACTAAGGACTTGTCTAGATAGTGAATTAGTGCACAGAAAGCAAGAGGGAACTTTTAATATCCAATAGCCGGGTCCACATGGCCAGTTAGTGTGCTGTGTTTACATTACACTCTCACTGTCTACACATGCCCTAACACACGCTATCACAAATAGACATGCACATATTTTTTCCAGTTCAACAATTCTCTGCCCTCCCAACCATATCTATTTGCTTCCAAGCTGCAGCTCGTTATAATTCCTCAACTCTACTTCCTTACATCTGGGCCTCCTCGGGAATTTTGACTCAAGATTTCCCATGATGGCATGATGGCTCCTGTTCAACTTGCTGAATCACCTCCTCTTTCTCCCGAGATTATGCTCGACCATTCCGTTTGCCCAAACCCTCTCTTTGGTCCCAGTTTTTATATGTGTTTTCTCCCCTCCCTGCACCCAAGGAGGTGTCTTTCTGGAATGAAACTGGGGCATGTAAATTCACTTAACTGCCTCATTTGGGATGAACAAATCACCAGGAGAGAGGCAGACAGAAAACATTTACAAAGCCCCCCCTCCCCCCCCCAAACCAAGCTAAGTTTTGTCAGTCCTTTGCATGCATGAGTCTCACTGAGATCAATGGGAGCTATGTGCATCCACTCTAGGGAAGACTCTGCCCAGTTGAGTCACCAAGGCAGCACTGCTGAGAACATTGTTTTTAAAAGCAGATGTATATTTTGATCTATCTGGGTAGGAGCCATGTTTGCAGGTTCCTCTGAACTTCCCAAATGATGTCCCAGTTTAGTATTTTTATGGAATTTCAGGCTAATTGATTTCTCGGGGTCTGACTGATTAAGACCCAACTAAAAAGCTGGCCCCAAAAGATTAGGACAAAATTATATGTTAGTACTGCAAATGTGATTTAGCCACAGTTGTGGTAATTTTATTAGGGTACTAACTCTGGTGCATATACACTCAGGCAGTGAACTTTGCATATTGTTTCTTTATTAAGGAAATTTATATCATAGCTTATTCTGGCCTCAATTCTGCAGTCCTCCTGTGAGTAATCCATTTGATTTCAGCGAGATTACTCAAGAAGCAGGCTTTTCGCTATCCGGGCTATATATGGGCCTAACCTTTAAATATACTCCTTCCTTATTGACTTGGGGTTTGAATACATAAAATATAATAAACAGTATGAAAATAGTTAATATCTATTCAAGGCCTATACCTACAGGAAACTGAGTAAACAATAATGGCTAAATTGAATGGTAGTCAGGTCTCGCACACTGTACTCATTAAACAAAAAGAGGTGGGGGGAACACCTTTCAGATGATTCACAGCAGTCATATCATGCACATCGTAAGCCTATACAACCATGTTGTTATAGTGACTTTACTCTGCCTCTTCTCTCTTGCTATTTGTTACATTCTCTTGTGGCATCTTGTCTTAACTTAGCCTGTAAGGACTTTGCAGGGAAGGTCTTGTCTTCTTTTGTGGACATACAGTGCTTACCACAGTGGAATCATCAAATCTCCTTAGGGTCTCTGGGCACCTACTGCCATGCCCAAAATAAATAATAACCTGGTTTTGTGAGACCAGTGGTGGAACCTCAAAGTTAAAGGCCCTCCCCCTGAAAACATTGCGCACCAAGATGTCTGTATCCATGGACCATGAGCAGGCCTGTACGCAGGGGTCGTGCGAAGGGTGCAAACACTGCCCCCCCCCAGTGGCCCGCAATTGCCTCAGCCCCCCTCACCCGTACTCCAGCCAGCCAGGTAAAAGGCAGGAATGGCGCACTGCCTGAGCCTCTCTTCCCCTGTGCTCCAGCTGGCCGAGGAAGGCTGGTGCTGATTCCCGCCCCCCGTCTCCCAGTTCCCCAGATGGGCCACTGTAGCAGGAGCAGGGCAGCCACCAGCCCCTCCCCACAGCTCGGGCTGGGCTGTGCTGCTGCAGCCACGGCCTAGCCAGACAGGAGCCAATTCTGCCCCAGCCTTCCCGGGCAGTCAGGAAAGCGGGCTGCTGGTCTGCTTTGAGGTCTGTTGGTTGACTGCTTGCGATAGACTGGTCAACTGCGCTCGACATCTTGGGCACCCCAAATTTAGGTTGTACCTGGGCTATAATTGAGCCCTGCTGGGCGTCCCACAGGCATCAGGTGATTAGTGCTGCTTAGTAGCAGAATGTTGTTCTTTTCGTTGAAAAGATGGCTGCCATTTAAGACGCTGGTATAAAGCAATAGTAGATGAACTGATGTGATGTATGCATTAGCTTTCCATCACTGATAGTTTATTTTGACATGGCTATATACAGGCAATTACATTGCAACTGGGCTGATTCCTTGTATTAATATTATTCTCGTTTAAATTAGTATTTATTTTTTAAATTGGTTTTTAGGTACAATTGGAATATAACTGGAAAATAAGGGACCATTTTATATTTAAATGAAAATGATTTAAAAATAAAACCCTTTATAAAAATGGTCCCTTATATTCCAGTTGTGCTGGTTTTTATTCAAAACAGATTTAAATATTGGTATGAGGAGAAAAGAGCAACAGGAAATATATATTTAAAAATATATTTAATAAAATTGCGGTCCACATTTACAAAAAAAGCACACACACCCCCTTTATATGGGCCTGATGAGGGAGAATGAGCAAGCATCAGAAATCTAAACAATTACAGTGATGCATGGAGAGAAAAAAAGGTGGTCTGTCAGGTATCTACAGCCCAGTCTATGCCCCTGTTAAACAGGAAACTTGGACACATCTTTAACTACAGCATCGCTACTGCTCCACCATATTAGGTCTGGTGAATGTTTCTCCAAACCTGAAGCAGTCTGTTTTAATTGCATATTATTTAACTGTCATAGGTAGATTGGGATATTCATATTATTGCTCCTAACCAGACAGGTCACCTAGAATTTACTCAGAAAAAGTCGTCCTTGTATGTAGGTTAAGGCTTTCACTTGCTTCACAAACTACTGTCATTGTTACTTGATCCCAAATGTCATCATTCTATAAATAGATATTGTAGAGAAAACAGATTCTTTGGTGGGCAGTTATACAAATTCTGACCCAGCAGCTGGAAGGGCATTATATTGCCTTTATGTTTGATTATGACAGGTATCACTTGAGAGTTTTCCAGACAAAGAACAGGTAAAAAATTCTGTGTTTTGATGATGAATGACAAACTAGTAATTCAGTTGGCCATCATCAATATATTGTTTTCCCCACTATATAAACTATTAGGATAATAAGATATGTTGTAGAGATAGTGGCAACATAATAAATAGAGGATGGAGGATTAGTAACGTGTGGTAAATCTCATCTCTGACATCCACAGATCTTCCCTTTACTTCTGAGAGAGATCTTAGAGACCATTGTTCAGGTTTCTCCTTCAGACTGAAGAACAGAAGTCTTCCTTCTGTATAAAGTAATTGTGTAGTTCCTTCTCATTGCAAAAATCTAACTACTTAGGGAACAAAATATCAGCAACTAGTGGAATAATAAATAAATAAACCACAAAAAGTTCAAAGTTTAAACAAAAATCCATCCCAGAGAAGCTAATCCAAGAATTAAAACCTTTGAAGTATAGAAATATGGTATTGTGATAATCTGGTGTCAAAAATGGAACTGTATTTTCATCGACTACCCATTTTTGTAATTCCACATTAGCCAGAACAGAAAGAAAACATAAAGAGAAAGGTATTTATTTTAAACAGAGACGATCGTGATTACAGTATTGAGCACTGGATTGCAAACCTCTCCCATCCCAAATTTGAAGGTGTTTGGTTTTGATTTTTAATAATATTGGGACTATTTTCAGAATTCAGATTTGGGTTCAGCTTTTGAATCTTACCTATGGATGTTCAGAGTGCAGAGTTGGGTGGGGACAGATTGAATTTCATGCAAAAGCCAACATAAATGCATAGTTTAGGTGCTTAAATCTTATTGCTCATGAGAATTTCGTATGTTGCTGGACGAGGAGTCTCTCCTCACATCTCCTCCTTTCCTCTTTCTCTTCATTTTCCCTCACTCTTCTCCCCTTTCCTCCTAGTTCTCTTTCTCCTTCTCTTTTCCTTACTTCTCCCACCTTTGCTACTTTAAAAGCACCATATTGTCTGAAAACATCTGCACAGCCATGAGATCTTACAGATGAGTATTTCTCTCCACGCTTTGTTCCAGTAAATGTGACTTTGCAGTGAACAAATAAATGCCTGCTGAGATGGCCATTTGCTTGACACAGCTATAGCTTCAGGACAGTTGTGGTCCCAGAGAATTTCAAGCTGTAAACACAGAGGACCAGATTACAACCCCTGATTCATGTTGAGTCAAGATCTTACTCCAGAATTAGCAGGTCTATCCAGAGTAAACTACTACTCAGACTAGGTAAGGGGTAAAATGTGGCCCATGATAAATGAAGAGTGCAGTTGTATAATAGGTGCCAATGTAGTTCAGTGTGTGACGTTTCTGTTTCTGACATGCATCAAAAGATCCCATAACCTGGTGTTCTTTCCCCTTTTATTGACCATTCACGACTGAAATACATAAAATCTTCATTTTTAAACAGATTTTAACTATTAACTATTAACTTTTACTGATTACTGTGTTGTTAGGAGCCTTGCCTTTTATCCATTAAAGGTTCCATATGCTACTGTGCTGCTTATTCATTACACTGAATGAAGCATCCAACTTTTCCTGCATTCTTGGGGAATGAGAGGAAGCAGTAAATACTTAGAGATGGGTTGATATTTCAAGTTCTCTGTCTCAGCTCAAGCATTTTGATCCACTTTACTTGAAAGCTATGAATATGAATCACATTACTTTCTCTGGGATCAACTGCAGATCTGTGCTGTCAGTGCAGCTCATAGCCAACAAAGCAGGGGCTTGAACCAAACAAGTGCTGGCATTAGCTAGAAGGCCAGAGAAGGAGAGATGAAAATGAAGGTTAAGGACACTTTAGATAAAGGGAAGTTTGCATAATGTGTCAGTACTGAAGTTTCATGCTATGTGAATACAGCTTCTGTGACAGACTTCGCCATGTGTCTCTCATTTCCTGTAAGCACTTAATCCTGCATAAGTGATAAAGTGTCACAATGCTAACATGTTTCTCTTCTTTAGTCTTGGCTTGGGAATTTGCTAAACTTTCAAGATGCAGATAAAGATTTAATTTTGATGTTTGAAAATAGAGAAGGGCAAAATCAGGGATGGATTTGATTTTGTAAAAGATGAGAAAGACATGCCTGCATCTCATCCTGTGGCACAGGCCAGGTTTTCTCCATTCTCATTTCCATCTCTGCCTCTGACTGACTGTAGGACCTAGGGCACCTTCCCCTGCCTGAGCCTCATTTTCTGTAAACCAAGATATGATTGTAAAGAACTTTGAGATCTTTGATGGTGCTATAGAATATCCATATATAATCATAAAACAATTGAAGTTGAGTGGTTAGCTCTAGGTCAGTCTCTCCCAAACCAGAAGCATTAAAGTGTTTAGGCTATAAGGCTTTGGATTTGGCTCATCTCCATATGTGTACAAACAAAAGTAGGAATGGGCAAGACTTTTCAAAACCCAAAACAGGGTATTTTAGATCAAGGTGCTATTTGTTTAAACCATCCACCACCTGCAGTCCATTATGAGAATTACAAATAACATTCCAGTTTTTGCCCCTCAGTAGTTGAAAGAATGTTTATTGAAACTGTGGACATGGAGCAAAACACAGATATCCTACCTTCTAAATAGAAGACTAACATTGCCCCACTTAAATAAGTAAAAAGTTAGATTCATTAACCAATTCAAAGTTGAAAGTGGGAATTTAAACAAAACAGAGAGAATCCATCTGGTTAAGTTCTTGGCCGAAGATATTGTGATGACACAAGATAATATTGACTGTACTTGGGACTGTACAAGTGTATTGAGTCTTGACACAGCAGACTCGTTACGGGGGTACAGCTTCGCTAAATTAAGATTTGGTCTTTTGGATGCAGCAGATCAAAAAGTTTCATACATTTTTTTCAGAATTGGCAGAAAATAATAAAAAACGTGCATAGACATAAAAAACTAACTTTATATATATGCACACATGTGTGTTTATATATATGTGTGTATACACATACTTAGAAGTGAGCATTCTAAAAAGCTGTATATGTATATGTGTAATATCTTATACATATAAATATATGCTCCATCATTCTAATTCCATGCACTACTGCACTATAACCATTGTGATTTATAAGATCACACTTCATAGATGCATGACTCACTGGCTTCATTCATGTTTCCATGTGTATGTAGAAACATAGCAAAGCAGACATTCCTAGAGACATTGCAGGACAACCTCATTGAGATGGACATTCTCACCTCCTCCCGACATGACGGTGCTTACAATGATGGGTATGTGACACGTTTGCGGTCTTCCTATTTACTGTACAGTCATTATGATCTTTGCATGAAAGTGTTTGGTCACTTCATTGATGTTTTAAGGACAATGACATTTTTTGTTTCTTCTAAGATTACTATAAAAAATGAGGTTACTAAGCTTGAAGCACAGCATCCTGTACATATTAATGGCAGCCTCATTAATATGCTGATGATCCATAGCATCTCATTGACTTTCTTTGCCATTTTGAAAATCATTTCACTAATAAGATGTATCTGTAGCAATTTGCAGTCCTTTACAAACTAAGATTACTTGCCTTGCATTTAAACTACAGGTTGAACCTCTCTAATCCAGTACTCTTTGGACAAGCAACATCCATGGTCCACCATGATTTTATTTAGTCAGTTGTCCACTTATCATGCATGTGGCCAAGTTTCCTGTAGTACCATAAAGTTTGTTTACAGCCACCTTTCCTTGCTCTCAGTGTTCTGTGCTGTTATTTAGCTCTGAATTACCCCTAAATATCTTCTAAGAGCCCAGTAAGCAGTGGAAGAGTTAGTAACATTGCTAGACAATATTGCCTTCCCGTGGACCTGCAGATTCTCTAGTTTGGCGCCAGTCAGGTCCCCACAGTGCCGGACAAGAGAGGTTCAACCTGTATTATGAGGCTGGCTGAAAAATATTCAAAATTACTATTTTCCAGGTTCATTGCTTTACGAGGGTTCTGAATTATCTTTTTGACATGATAGCAGTGATGTTGGGGCATCTCTTTAAAGCCATGCTTTTGGTGTTGACTTAACATCCAGTTTTGATGTTAACCATCACTTCTTAAATTTAAGTTTTGATCATATAACTTTTAAGTTATAAATTGCTTCTAAGAAGATTACATATTGTACAGAACCTGTATGACATACTGTGTGTTAGTGGTTTTCCAATTTAATAATCATCATCATCTATAACAGTGCGGCCTGCTTCCTGCTGGGCCACCTTGTCTCTGAGAGCCAGGGCTGGGGTGCACCACTCCCGCCATAGCTGTTGGGAGAGACTTGTCCTGCCCCACCTCTTAGCTAGCCAGCACCGGGTTGGGGCAGGGTCTCTTCCTGGTCACATAAGAGTGCTTTACTGAGGGCCACGCGGAGTCCGGGATAGCAGCCTTAGAGCAGCCATGACCCAGGCAGCAGCGCTCAGCTGGCACTGGGAGGCAGTACAGGGCTAGATGAGGAGTGCGGGGCAGGCAATGGGGGCTCTGGGGACAGGGCTAGTTCTGGGGTGCTCTAAGAGGCCGGGGGCTGGCACTCTGGGGATGGGGCTAATATTGGGGACTGGGGGCTGACACTGGGGGAGGGTTCTAGGGAGGTTGGGTGCAGTGGGGCTCTAAAAACAGGAGGCTGGCACGGGGAGGTCAGGTGGTGGAGGGCTTTAAAGCACGGGGGCCTGGCACTGAGGCATTTGGGATGAGGGGCTGGCACTGGGGGATTCAGAGGGCAGGAGGCTGGCACTGGGGTGGGGTTGGGTGCAGGGAACTCTGGGGTCAGTGGCTGGCGCTGGGGGGTAGTGGAGGGATGGAGGCTGTAGGGGTTAGGGCTGGCACTGAGGAGCTCTGGGGATCAGGGCTTTTGGCAGACTGATATCAATTTATTTGCATATTTATTATTTGTGTGATGAATATGCAAATGTGTAAATAAAATGTTGCCAGTCCGCCAAAAGTTTATGAATGGGTTTGCCGGTACCCAGTAGAAAAAAGTTTGGGAACCACTGCGCTATATACGATACTGCTTGGTGTATTTGAATACTTCAGTGGGGAGTAAATAAATCTGCATAACCCCATTGACTTCAGTGGGGCGGTACTGTTTTATCACCGCTCAGGATCTGGCCCATAAAATCAATACTGAAACACTATTTAGCTACAGATTATTTAATCCAAAGAAGAGAATTAATAGTGGAAACACTGCTGCAAGAATTAAAGATTTAACAGATGAATAGTGAAAATGAAAATAATGAGTTATGCTCTAGCAACCATTATTTCGTACAATTAATTAACAGGTTTGCCGGAAGTAGTATAAACGTTGTTTTGAAAGAAAATCCACATCACTTTATACTGCACAAATTATTTTATGACTTTTCTTCACAGCAATGTTTCTGCATGTAAAAGTTTTCCCTATTATTACATGTGTGTCTCTGAGATAGTACCCATGGGCCCCATGTTCTTTTGGCATAAAGCAGCATAACCCCATTGACTTCAGTGGGGCAGTACTGTTTTATCACCGCTCAGGATCTGGCCTATAAAATCAATACTGAAACACTAGCTGCATTGAGCCTGATTCTGATCCCACACTGGTGTAATTAGTCCTGATTTACACTGGCCTAAACAGAGGAGAATCAGGCCTACCATCCTTACCACTGTTTCTCCTTCCTTTACCTTTGCTCCTGAAGAAAAATCCAGGAATGGGGTTTCGGGTGCCTTATATTTCTGAAGAGCTTTTCCTGAAAATTGGTGCCTTCATTTATATTTTGACCCAACTCCCATGGAAGTCAAGGGGATTCTTCCCTCTGACTTTAGTGAGACTTGCTAAAGGTGCTTAAATTACTGTTTCCCAAGCTCCACATAAACAATTAGGGGTAAAATATGGCTGCTGTCAAAATGCTGGGATGGAAAATTGGGAACACTGTGACAATTTGGACACTGTGAAAGGACTTGATCTCCATTTCCCCATCTAAACTCAGCAAAACAAAACAAAACAAAACAAAGCTCTCTTGTGACAATTGGTATATTTGGGTAAATTTTCATGTTCTCCCCTGCCTCCGACTTGCTCCCATTAAAATTAAAGGTTCAATGGGACCAGGATCAGTTCTGCCTGCATGAATTGATCTGTTCTAGCTGTTCTTGGGATCTCTTATTTCACTGTAATGTGAGCTTTCCCATGGAGATTTCTCTTGCTATCGAAGTGTTCTCTGTTGGCACTGTGACGTTTTTCCTTTACTCTATGTGACTTTCCTTTGTTTTTTACTCTTCTCTTCTGTGCATGGCATCCATGTATTTACAAAACATTGTGAGAAGCTGCCGACTTCATTCTGACAGCAGCCACCATCTCTAAGCTATGAATTCTGCCTCTGCTTTTCATTTTGTGAAGAGTCACCTACCCTTTGTCTTTCTTCCCTCAGGCACTTCCTGTTTAAACCTGGAGGCACCTCTCCCCTCTTTTGTACAACATCGCCAGGATATCCCCTGACGTCCAGCACTGTGTACTCGCCTCCCCCTAGACCCCTTCCTAGAAGTACCTTTTCTAGGCCTGCCTTTAATCTGAAGAAGCCCTATAAGTACTGTAACTGGAAATGTGCTGCTCTGAGTGCCATTATCATCTCTGTCACGCTGGTGATCCTGCTGGCTTATTTTATCGGTAAGCATATTCCACTTTTCAGCCTTTTTGTCCTTTACCCTCAGTGCCAGTGTTGCTAAAATTTGGTAGCTGCAAGACCAAGTAGGTTACACCCATTGTCACTCATAAGCAGACCTGATAACAGAGGAGACAAAGGGAGCAACCCTGCAATTATAAAGTGCCCGAGGCTTCTGGCCATTGCATCCAGAGCCCTGGGCCTTTTAAATTGCTGCCAGAGCGCTGTGCCACATGCTCAGGGAGGTTTAAGGGCTGGGGGGCATAGCATGCTTTGGGTGGTGCTGAGGACTGGCTGCTCTGGGCCCCACCCCTTCTGGGAGTGTGGAGCCACACACCCCATCTTCCCCAGGGGCCCAGCGTGGCTGTTAGCTCCCCTGCTAACAAGCAAGGCCATTGGGGATTTGTCTGGAGGAGGAGTTATTGCATGTTAAACGGGTGTAAATCTGCTGGACGCTAACAGGCTGCGTGGACCGTGCAACTGCGCACTATAGGTACTCTAGTGTACTTTGACATATTCCAGTCTCAAATAGCAGCAAGTCCATGTGCACAAAGGAACCTTTGCAGTAGCTTGGTCCACGTGGGTCATCTATGCACAGCAGGCAGGTGCACTTTGGATATACACCCCAGCTTGCTATACACGATCTCTGTCTAAACAAGCCCTGAATCCCTTGTGTAAGCCCATTGTCTTTGGTGGATGTTGCAGTGTTAGGCTCACTTCATTTAATAGTATTGCCAAAGTTTCCCTTTTCATATGCTGTTTGTAAAGAGTTTCAAGTGCTCCCTTTCTGCTGGAGAAAGTGTTGGAATCAGCTAGAGTGACACAAGCCCAGCTACAGTGAAGCATAGTAGTGAGACTAGGTCCTAATCATGCTCAGTGGGAGCTGAGTCAGACTCCAAATACTAAAATGTTGACTCTGTTCTTACTCCAGCAAAATCTCCTCTTGGCTTGGAGTTAAATATTGCTTCTCTTACTCACGTGAGTAATTGTATCGGAATGAATGGAATTACTTGCATGAGTAAGGGGAACAGCCTAGGAGTTTTAGTTGAATGAAGAAGTAGTTCAGGGGCTTTGGCCCAACAAGACATTTTGAGGATTAAACATTTCGAACTTACAAATGAAGCCCAGGATTTAAATATCCCGGGCTTTATTTGCATGTTGAGCGCCGCCATTTTTAAATGCCCGTTCAGAACTACCTGCCCGGCTACACGCCGCACGGACTAGGTAGTTCGAATTAAAGCTCTAATTCGAACTACCGTTACTCCTCCTGCAATGAGGAGTAACGGTAGTTCAATTAGAGCTTTAATTCGAACTACCTGGTCCATGCCGCGTAGTCGGGCAGGTAGTTCAACCACGGGCATTTAAAAATGGCGCCCTGAACATGCAAATAAAGCCCGGGATATTTAAATCCCGGGCTTCATTTGCAAGTTCGAATGCCTACGTTAGCCACCCTAGTTCGAACTGGGGTGGCAGTGTAGACATACCCTTTGAAATGCAGAAGATCTAGAAATTTTTCTGTCCTGTTGTAGCCATTCAATGGCAGTTTTGTTTGAGTTTTGTCTGCAGTTGGTTTCCTGTATTTCTAAGGTTTCCAATGCTTATTGCAAGGAACAACCGAACTATTAAGGTGAGAAGGGTATTCCTAACTTCTACAGTGTAGGTAGTACCCTTCATTTATTTTCTTTTTTGCTGATAAACCTGGTTTTAATTTATATACGTTCTTTGCTAATTTTCTCTTTTACTATCGCAATGATACATACTGTTGTTATAAAGATCCTAAGACTGTAGCCACAGGTGAAAGAGCCTGTCTTTGTGGCACAAACAAGGTGTTGTCTTTGTTTTCACTGTAACATCTGGAGGCTAATGATCTGTAAATACTGTTGTTAGAGGTACCAAAACCCATGGCTTGGATTAAAAGATTTTTTGCTTTCATTTCTTATGTGTATAATTATTACTACCGCCAGTGATCAGTTTCACCATGTTCCTTTTATGTGTGCTGTTCTAATGACTGGATCTTTTCCACTACTGACTTGTGTTATGCTGTAGTCACTTTTGTGCCTACTGTAATAGTAGCAGAAATGATTAATTAACAAACATTAAATCAGTAATAGTTTGATGGACTGTACAGTCAGTTTTCATTATTTGATACTTACATTTGAATCTGTCTGTCTTACTCATGGAGCAATCTCCTTATGAACTGACCAGGGTTCCACTATGTATGTGTCAGAGGAATCTCTTCATAGCTCACTTAAAACTTTGGTGCCCATTAATTATGACTGTTGCTATATATATAGTTGGCTGTGTTACAGACAGATCTAGAAGGCTGGCTTGCCCTTCAATGATCTCCTATTCAAAAACCTTTTCCAGCAGTTTTGAAAAGGGTAGAGTCCTGATTTAATTCATAGTTAATATGGTTAAAAATGATGTCCCTGGGTTATGCTGGAGTCCTTTTTCCCCCATTTGGATGAATCCTGTGGCATCTGCAAAGCACTATGTGTGGCTGGCAAAGTGCCAGCAGTGTTGATCAGGTTGAACTCTAGCAATTATGGGTCATTATTGCTAATTTCTAAAGGAACTATCAATTATTGAAAATAAAATTCATTGATTCAGCACAGCATAAACATATTTCATAAAGAGTGTCACTGCCAGACCCACTGATTTAATCAGCGGGCAAAAAAGCAATAATTTAATTTGATTTTGAAGAAAAATTGGGTTTAATTTTAAGTATAATCAATTATTAATTACTGTAATGAGAGACTCTGACTGAGTTTACTAATTAACTCATTTAAAAATTATGAATAACCTTTTCATTTGTAATTATTTTCTACATCCTCTCAAGTTGCAGATAAGAATTGTATCACCTTCCCCCCAAAAAATTATTTTTTGCCAACTTCTGAGAAGATGGTGATCAAAATTATGAAGTTTTTAATAACAATGCATTTTTTATTTTCTGTTCTGTTTAAAAAATAAATGTTTATGTATCATTGATACTTATGTACCTCTGTATGCGTTTGTGAGTGTGTGCAGATATCCTTACTCATATTGAGTTGTATGTCACTTCTATTGATTTCCTTGAGACTGTTTGACTTGTTAAAGTATTGTTGAACATGAGCAAGAGTGGCAAATTATAGCCTTTATTATGTCTACTGAATGTTGATAACTTGGCCAGTTGCCACTGGCTCTTGTTAAAGTCATTATGGAAATTCTCTTTTATGACCATTGGCCCAATAAAAAAGAAGTTGAAGTAAAAGGAAAGACTCCCATTACAGTGAGCAAGTTTGGATCAGGGCCGATCGTAATGGTTTGCCGTTCAATTCTTTTTCATCCACCTAGCAGTTGATACTAATGCTCCAGTCTACCAGGAAAGGTAGTGCAGCAGAATGCCATTGAAAAGACAGTCCTGCATTCAAATTAAAACAAAACAAAAAAATGTAACTCAAGGAGAATTTTCTTACCTGAAAAGAGCCAGAGACTTCATGAACTCCACTAGGGACTTTGCCCATACGTTTTATGTGCCAGATTCTCAGATACATCAGTGATGTGCAGCACAAGGCAAGACGGGTATCTTTAACTGGACTAACTTCCATTGGTGAAAGAGACAAGCTTACACAGAGCTCCTGCTTAGGTCTGAGATGGATAGATGGATAGTAAATCAGCATGAAAACATAGAGCCATTTGGACCTTTTTGAAACTGTTTGCAGGAGATGGTTGCATTTTTAAAAAAGCATCTTCAGCATCCACTATGTCATCTATTTAAGGGGAAAAGCCACAGAGCAGCAGGTATTTCCATTTTACCGGAGTTATGCTTTTTATATGACTTATTTATCTTGGAATTCTTTGATTTCAAAGATCAGGGGTCAGGGCAATTGGAAAAGAAGCAAGAGTCCATATAAACATAGTGACTGGGGCCGGACCAGACTAGGCCTCAATTGGAGTATTGTGTCCAGTTCTGGGCACTACATTTTAAGAAATATGTGGATAAATTGGAGAAGGTCCAGAGAAGAGCAACAAAAATTATTAAAGGTCTAAAGAACATGAGTTATGAGGGAAGACTGAAAGAATTGGGCTTGTTTAGTTTGGAAAAGAGAAGACTGAGAGGGGACATGATAGCAGTTTCCAAGTATCTAAAAGGGTGTCACAAGGAGGAGGGAGAAAAATTGTTCTCCTTGGCCTCTGAGAATAGAACAAGAAGTACGGGGCTTAAACTGCAGCAAGGGAGATTTAGGTTGGACATTAGGAAAAACTTCCTAACTGTCAGGATGGTTAAACACTGGGGCTGTGTCTACACTGGTGCAATCTCGTGCAAAAGCGGCCGCTCTTGCGCAAAAACTTGCTGCCTGTCTACACTGGCCGCGTGTTCTTGCACAAGTAAACTGACATTCTAATGTATAAAATCAGGGCTTCTTGCGCCAGAACTCTGACACTCCCACTCAGGAATAAGCCCTCTTGCACAAGAGCTCTTCCAGAAGAGGCCAGTGTAGACAGGCAACATGAATTTCTTGCGCAAGAAAGCTCTATGGTTAAAATGGCCATCAGAGCTTTCTTGCGCAAGAGAGCGTCTACACTGGCATGGATGCTCTTGCGCAAAAGCACATCTCTTGCTCAAAAGCACATTCCAGTGTAGACGTTCTCTTCTGGAAGAGGTTTTTTTTTTTGCAGGATTGAATCACTAGTCTTGAAAGATAATGGCAAGCAAAAAATTTAAGAAGCATATTAAGCACCAGAGGCAATTTTTCATTGGAATTAACCAGCATTAGATTCACTTTTCTGTTATGTTTTCAAATATTCATAGAGGCTACGTTATGTCAATGGCAACAATGCACACCAATAGCAGTGCACTGAATGCACTGACAGTTAATGCAAAGGAAGAACCTTCTATACAAATCCTGAAGACACATCACAGTCTGGTCTTGTAAAGTGCATACATCAAAGAGAAAAACTATATTAGGTCAAGGCTGCAACATAAACACTGCAAGAGCAGTGAAATCTGAACTGCTAAAAGGAAAGACTTCTTTAGGGAGCCTGTAACTAATCTACAAATTTGCTGTTCCTAGAGGTCATAGAAATGCATGCTGTAATTTTAACAGAAATTGTTCATTGGGGGACTGTTTGTACAATTTACAGCCGTAACAAGGAAGATCCAGTCCTGTGCTGCAGAGTATTAAATGATATAACTGTCAGAGGGGTCAGGAATGATTTTTTTCTCATTTTACAAAAAGGGACAAGTTGCCAATCTTCAAATCCTGGCTCCTTTTCTGCAGTTAGGGAGTGCTTTGCTTGCACTGGAACACGACTTGTCCCACTGGGGAGTAACTAAATAGAATTTGCAAAAGCGGCGAGGAGTCCTGTGGCACCTTATAGACTAACTGAAGTGTAGGAGCATAAGCTTTCATGGGCAAAGACCCACTTTGGGAGGCAGGCCAGTCCTTGTCCACAGACAACCCGCCAACATGAAGCATATTCTCACCAGCAACTACACACCGCACCATAATAACCCTAACTCAGGAACCAATCCATGCAACAAACCTTGGTGCCAACTCTGCCCACATATATACACCAGCAACACCATCACAGGACCTAACCAGATCAGCCATACTGTCACTGGTTCATTCTCCTGCACATCTACTAACGTAGTATATGCCATCATGTGCCAACAATGCCCCACTGCTATATACATCGGCCAAACTGGACAGTCCCTACGTAAAAGAATCAATGGACACAAATCAGATATTAGGAATGGCAACATACAAAAACCTGTAGGGGAACACTTCAATCTCCTGGACACTCAATTGCAGATCTAAAGGTAGCCATCCTGCAGCAAAAAAACTTCAGGACCAGACTACAAAGAGAAACTGCTGAGCTACAGTTCATCTTCAAGTTTGACACAATTAACTCAGGATTAAACAAAGACTGTGAATGGCTTGCTAACTACAAAAGCAGCTTCTCCTCTCTTGGAATTCACACCTCCAGATCAGCTACTAGAAGTGGGCCTCATCCTCCTGATTGGCTCCACCTCGTCATCTCCAGCCTGATTCTGGCCTGCATATTTATACCTGCCTCTGGAAATTTCCACTACATGCATCTGACGAAGTGGGTCTTTGCCCACGAAAGCTTATGCTCCTACACTTCAGTTAGTCTATAAGGTGCCACAAGACTCCTCACCGCTTTTGCAGATTCAGACTAACACGGCTACCCCTCTGATACTTGACACCATAAATAGAATTTGAAGATCCTGCAAGAGCTCTGTATCTCTTAGGTTGGAGAGGGTGGGAAAGATGGCTCTCCTGCTGTACAGATACACTACCCATTGAGTCTGCATATGTAGTAGGAAAAAGGGCTGCTAGGACAGCTCTGTGGAGAAGCTCTGCTATCACTCGCCATCCTGAGAGGAAGTATTCTTTCCCCATAGACTTCATAGGCATTGAAAATGGAATAGACTTGTTAGATTATCCAGCTCTCATGTCCACCAGCTGCTTTGCTAGATTCTAGGTACAGTATTGGCTTCTAAGTGAATAAGGGATGGAGAGCAGTTGCTTTCATCTGAAACAGAAGAAGTATCTTCCTGATCCAGTTACTAGGGCAGATGGATGTATAATTTGATGTTGTAAAGCACTTGCTCTTTTCCTACATTTTAAGCATGTGCTGTGGCTGCATTTCACAAACAGCAAAGGAGATGTGCATTTGATTCAAATTAAAGATATAGTTGGAAAGTGTATTACAGAGCCAAAGCAGCCACTCATTTGATTGGAGTCATATCTCTCTCTGCTCTTTCAGCTCTCCATTTATTTAAACTCCTTATAGCCACTGTTTCATAAGAACATA
This sequence comes from Rafetus swinhoei, assembly GCA_019425775.1. NCBI lineage: Eukaryota > Metazoa > Chordata > Testudines > Trionychidae > Rafetus > Rafetus swinhoei. The sequence continues at coordinate 21,852,968 of CM033437.1, read as the reverse complement.
TAAGAACATAAGAACGGCCGTAGCGGGTCAGACCAAAGGTCCATCTAGCCCAGTATCCTGTCTGCCGACAGTGGCCAGCACCAGGTGCCCCAGAGGGGGTGGACCGAAGACAACGATCAAGCGATTTGTCTCCTGCCATCCCTCTCCAGCCTCTGTCAAACAGAGGCCAAGGACACCATTTTATCCCTGGCTAATAGCCTTTTATGGACCTAACCTCCATGAAATTATCTAGCTTCTCTTTAAACTCTGTTATATTCCTAGCCTTCACAGCCTCCTCTGGCAAGGAGTTCCACAGGCTGACTACACGCTGTGTGAAGAAGAACTTTCTTTTATTAGTTTTAAACCTGCTACCCATTAATTTCATTTGGTGTCCTCTAGTTCTTCTATTTAGGAACTAATAAATAACTTTTCTTTATCCGCTCTCCACACCACTCATGATTTTATACACCTCTATCATATCCCCCTCAGTCTCCTCTTTTCTAAACTGAAAAGTCCCAGTCGCTTTAACCTCTCCTCATATGGGACCCGTTCCAAACCCCTAATCATTTTAGTTGCCCTTTTCTGAACCCTTTCCAAGGCCAAAATATCTTTTTGAGGTGAGAGACCACATCTGTACACAGTATTCAAGATGTGGGCGTACCATAGTTTTATACAGGGCAGTAAGATATTCTGGGTCTTATTTTCTATCCCTTTCTTAATAATACCTAGCATCCTATTTGCCTTTTTGACCGCCGCTGCACACTGTGTGGAAGTTTTCAGAGAACTGTCCACGATAACTCCAAGATCTCTTTCCTGATTTGTCATAGCCAAATTAGCCCCCATCATACTGTATGTATAGTTGGGGTTATTTTTCCCGATGTGCATTACTTTACACTTATCCACATTAAATTTCATTTGCCACATTAAACTAAATATCCACATTAAATTTCATTTAGTTTCACTTAAAGTTGCATTGCTCACAGCCAGCAAAATGCTTCAACAATAAAATGGTTCCAGCAGTGGGATGCATTCATGATGCAGCTTTCATTTCATTGTCCCAAAAACGAACTTGAGCTCAGGTTATCCTTGATCCTTTGACACCATATACTAACCTGAGTTCAACTCAGCATTCGGAAATTTCTAACTATCTTGCTATGCATTTCTCATACAGCAATTATCATGGTGTCTGGGCACCACCTGAGATCAATAGGAAAAGTCACTAATGCATCATTTTTCAGCTTGTGCTGCATTTTTCAGTCTACATTTATAATGAGATATTAAGGCTTTCACTCACCCTAAAATACAGCCTAATAATTTGCCCTACCAATAAGTTTCTTTGATTTTTGGTTTTGACTTTTCTTTTCTAATCCAGGATTAAGGATTTTGCCTGTCTTCTCCTTTTAATTTACAGGATTCTTTCCATTCCTTATTTCCATCTAATCTCAGAAAGACAAAAACAACACACCAAAGGATTCTTTCTGCAAAACCTTTATTATACACTATAATCTGTTTTTTAGACCTGGCACCAGAACTCCTTAGTGTTCCTTCTTGGTTCTTTAACAGTCCCACTGAATTACTGTTCACAATTCAGTTAACATTAAGGGATGTGAATGACTAGCTGACTAGCTGATAAGCAAATGCTTATCAGATAGTTGATAAGCTAATCAACTAGTCGCTTCCTCCTCCCCTCATCCCCCTCCCCGGCGCCCCTTATTGCCTCTATCAGAAGGCAGAGGCCTGATCAGAGGCCTGATGCTGGGCTCCCCATGGCATTTCAAAGCAGCAGTGCTGCATGGAGCCCAGGATCAGCTGGGGACTCAGAGTCCCCCACTTGAGTCCCCCACTGGCCCAGTGCTCCCCTCAGCGCTTTCGCCTTTGAAGTGTAGCAACAGCCAGCAGAAGCGCCCTTATCAACTAATCGAATAGTCAATGCAAATTGCATCGACTATTCGACTAGACAAATAATCTAAGTTTTACATCCCTAGTTAACATTTGTGTTGTGAAGTTATTTCCTGGTGTAATGGGGTAGCAGTCACCTCTCGCAAGTGCCCGCTCTGGCCATGTGCATGTGCCTGCATTCTCTCTATTTGAAGCCTCCTCAACAACTCAGCGCTCTGGCCAACTCACACATCCAGGCCATGTCGACACTACACGGAAGATCGACACTGCTGCGGTCGATCTTCCAGGGTTTGATTTAGCAAGTCTAGTGAAGACCTGCTAATTGAACCTGACAGGGTGCCCCCATCAGCGCTGGCATTCCTGCTCCTGACGAGGAGTAAGGGAAGCCAACAGGCATATTTGCCTTCTTGGCCTCTGATTTGCCACTTCCCCTGCAACCACTCTAGCTTGCCTGGAGGACTTCTCCATAGTCTTTTCTGAGATGGAATGTGGCAAAGCCACAAGCCTCCAGCAGGGGGCTTCGGGGTCTAATCCACCCCGTCATACCTGGGTGTTGTGAGACTTAAATAATGAATAGGTGCAAAACACTGACACCCAGTGGTGAAAGGTGCAGTAAAAGTGCAAATATTATTCATCCACAACTGTTTTTATAACACCTATCATTAAATCTTGATTAGATTTTATTGATAATTGCAGTAAATGTTCATTTTACACATACACATTGAAAAAATATTTTTGTTGATAATATACATTTACAGATAAGCTTGTTATAAATGGATTAGCAAATGAATAATAAAAACAGGTGTGATTTGTTGATTTAAGAACACTTACTCTATATATTTTGACATGTGATGTTAATTTTGTTTTAATAGTTTAGCTGACTTTTTGAACATCAGCATTTACTGTAATTAAATAATTGTCAGACTTTCCCCTTCTCCCCTAATTTCCTGTAAATGTGAAAATTTAAATAGTTACAAATAATGGCTAAAAAAGCTTAATATCCATAGTTTTGCACAATTCTGAAAATGTAAATCTAAAAAAATGGTTATAAATAAACATCAATATTATCAGCTGAAGTTATAAAAAACATTAAATTCTGCAAAGCCTGCTTACAGTGCTAAAGAGCACAGTCAGGTTGTGCCCTATTGGGCAAAATTTTGCACAGACATATAATAAATGACAGTCACTGCGTGAAAGAGTTTACAGGCTAAATGAACTGCTTTTGTGTCCAACTTTTCCTTTTTGCATACAAGCATCCATTACCATATCATCTGAGCATCTTCCAGAGACAAATTACAATACATATTTTTAAAAGTACTGTAATTCTAACCTTCTGTATTATCAGTATGAGAACGATGGCCTGAGTCTTCTCTGACCTAACCAGTATTAAAGAGGATTAATTTTATTTACATTAAAAGTGATGCAATTGAGATTGGAATCAGTCCAGAACATCCTAGCCATGTTGTCTGGTCCCATTAAAACCAATAGCAGAACTCCCATAGAGTATGTCTACACTTGCCCCCTAGTTCAGACTAGGGAGGCAAATGAAGCATACCAAAGTTGCTAATGAAGCGCGGGATTTAAATATTCCGCGCTTGATTAGCATATTAGCAGCCGGTCGCTATTTTAGAATGCCAGTAGCCCGATTTAACTTGCCGCGTGTAGACGCGGTAGTCCGATCCAAAACCCTTCCCTCGAATTAACTGCTACTCCTCATTTCACGATGCTTCATTTGCCTCCCTCGTTCGAACTAGGGGGCAAGTGTAGACATACCCATAGACTGCAGCAGTATCTGGATTGGGCCCTAGGGAACTTTACAAACAAAAACGGTTCTGATTCTGGAAAGTAGTCTGACTAAAAGCATAATGTATCAACTGGGTGCTGGCCCTTTCATCTGGTATTAATTGATTTCACCCCTGAGCTTCACATTTTATCCATGTGCATTACCTCTGGAAACCAGAGGTGTGAAAAGCTGAATGGAAAGATGTCATCAATATGGAGCTATGGACTGACCCATTAAAAATGCTTGATCTGAGACAACTCACAGGAGCCCCCTTATGTTTTTTGTCCTACAGAAAGGATGGTGGAGAAACTCTGAGCCTTGCTTCCTGTATGCTACCTTCCTTTTTACTCTGCTTTTGTAAGGGAACAACACTTTGGACGGCTACTGTGTGTAATGTGGAGAAGATATAGGTTGAGTAGCACTGAGGAAGAGCAAGAGCAAGTGCCCACAGGGATCTGGCAATAGAAGTCTTCACTGGGCAGTTGTAGGGTGAATCACTTAATGTTTACTCCCTACCGCATGCCCAAGTCACTTTACCAAACTCCTCGTGAAGTCATATAAAATACATAATGTTCTCCAAAGTACAGTTCAGTACATCACAGTCTCAACTTCCATGGGAGAGAGCTGGGGAGAGGCTGCACTTTAGTACTGTACTTTAGAAGCAAGGCAGCAATCATTAGGGAAAAGAAAAAAGTGAAGGACAAAAATCTGCCAGAGCAAATTATTGTCAGTTCTTCCCTTCACACTTTTTCTTCCTCTGCAGCTGCTTTAGTCACATTGTGAAATAATTATAATTGAAATTTTATTTTTCTTGCTTTCCACATCCAGAAAGCCTTTCTAGTTATAAGAGAGTGAACATCTCTTTTTGTTTTATTTTTTTGGCTTGGTATTTTTGTCTTTGGACAGCAGCCACTGTTAGCTTTATAGCCCAGGGAATAGGAAGCTGAGATGATTTAATGGCAGTTTTAAAATAAAAGTGTTAAAAGATACAAGATCCCGCTTTTGAACTACACTTGAGGAGATCAGTTCATTCAGATGGGTATAGGGGAACTAACTGTTTCCTTTATTTCAGCCCTAACCAATATCTGTAACTTGATATTAACAGTGTTAGGGTCAAGACAATATACGGTTTTATGTAAACTGCTGAAAGAAAAAAAACCCTCTTTTGTCAGAAAACGTGGCTTAAAAAGAAATTGTTGTTTTCTGTTTTAGCAGACGCTCAAAATGATAAATAATATAGAAATATTTTTAAATTAATCTAAATGATTCTAAGTCTAAAAATCTAAAAAATACTTTGCACTTGCATTATTACAATGCATGCTTATTGTATAGCTCAGAATCCAGAGTTTTACAAGGATAAAATCTTAGCTTTTTTCATTTTTCTGTGTTCCATGTTCATGAAAACCACATACATTCACAGCTGAGCTTTGCAAAATGATTGCACTGGAAACTGATAGCACTCATGTAGTCACATTTTTGTGTGAGCCTATTGAACTGCTGAACAGATGCTAAAAGGCAATACATTTTATAAAACACACTGTGAAAATGGAGGTGTCTTAGGCAAGGGCAGCAAGTTCTGAAACCAGGTCACTAAACTCCTAAGAGTCAACAGTCCTACAGAAGAATACTGATTGAGAACATTTCATTGAGCCTGATCCAGTGTTTATTGACATCAGTGGAAAGACTTCCATTATTGTCAGTGGACTCATCTTCAGTGGGCTTTTCACAAATGTAAGGCCATGAGGCACCATAGTCGGATCTCCTGTTTATCACGGGCCATACGCTATGCCCAATTCCCCTTATAGGGTATATCTACACTAGCTCGTTAATTCGAGCTAGGTAGGCAAATCAGGGAACCGGGGTTGCAAATGAAGCCCGGGATTTAAATATCCCGGGCTTTATTTGCATATTCCCCTCCAGCCACCATTTTTAAATCCCCCTTACTCTGAACGAACTGCCCGCGGCTACACGCGGCAGTTTAAAGTTAATCCGAACTAAGTCCTTAGTTCGGATTAACTGTTACTCCTCATTCCACGAGCTATTCCACGAGCTATGTTACTCTTCATTCCATGAGCCTCATTCCACGAACTAAGGACTTAGTTCGGATTAACTTTAAACTGCTGCGTGTAGCCGCGGGCAGTTCGTTCGGACTAAGGGGGATTTAAAAATGGCGGCCAGACGGGAACATGGAAATAAAGCCCGGGATATTTAAATCCCGGGCTTCATTTGCAACCCCGGTTCCCTGATTTTCCTACTTAGTGCGAATTAATGAGCTAGTGTAGACATATCCATATTGACTAAAGCATATGTCTAAGGAAGACATACGGTCTTGATTTGAAGACATCAAGAGATGGAAAACTCCACCACTGCCCTAATAGCTTATTCCAGTGATTAATCACCCTCACTGTTAGCCATTGGTTCTTGGTATGCCATTCTCAGATAGATTAAAGAGCTCATTAGCATCCAATGTTTTTTCCTTGTTGAAGTTCTTATACACAGTAATAAATAAATAAACCTCTAAATTTGCATGGGCTTCCTGATTTAAAAAGGTCTTTTCTCAGTAGAATTTGTTTTAACAGTCTCCTTAGTTATTAATAGACTGAAAAGTACATCATAATCCTTTTGTGATATGAACGCATCAACCTGCTTCTTTTCAAATACAGACCAGAAATATTCCATGAATATTTTAAAATAATTATTAACATTTTTATGTTCTGCATCTAACAATGGGCATAGCCAATTTCTAGCATTTATTTTGTTCACAATATAGTAAAAAAAACCTCCTGATTGTGCTTAGCTCTGCCAGCTGTGGAGTTTCTTCTGGTTCCTTTAGCTTCCCTTATCAATTTTCTGCTTTCCATAACTTTTGATTTATATTTATTTACCCCCTTTTTTATTCTAATTTCTGTGTTCACTTTGCCATTGAGCCACGATGGCTTTTAGCCGTAGTTGTCCTCTTGATTGGGGAATTGTGGCTTTTTGGCCATCTAATAAACTATTCTTAAAGAATTCCTAATTTTCATTTACATTTTTGGTTCTAAATTCTTTCTCCCAGTCAATTTTGCTCATAATTTTCCTCAACTTTGGGAAATTAGTCCTTTTGAAAATCAAGTATTTATGTTACTGTTAGGGACTATCCTCTGTTCACTCATAATGAATGTATTCAGGCTAATGTGAATTAGTGACACTACAGTTTAATAAGCATATGGCCCAGATCCTCCAGCATGGTCAAATGTGCTTGGTGTCTTGGGCGGAAAAGATGGCATTAAATCACCTTTGCTGTTCCTTGGTCTTGGAAGTGCAAGATACTGGTTGAGATCCTCATACATGACACAGAGCTGTTTTAATATCAACTCTAGTTTCACCCACCTCCCGATTAATTAACATACTACCTCAGTCTCAGGCATTAGATATCTGAACAATCTGTCCATTTACTTATTATATGGCTCTCATCAACATCGTATCCCTAAAAGTCATACTTAGCAATTTTGTCATTTCACAAGAGGTGGTAAAGCTGTTGCCACCACGCTTTCATGTAAGTGTTTTTCTGGCCCAATGTATAAGTGATTGCAACAACATGGATTTGCAACTACTTAGATCACATCTGAATTTGTGCCTTGATCTGTGACCTGTTTTAAGAAGTGCATAGTTGATTGCAGTGGCTAGGAGGAGGTGGTTCAGAGTGGTATTTTTTCACCCATCTTCTAAAAACAAATATGAGAAAGCTAGTTTATGAGAGCCAGATTAACAAGACAGCTAAAAACTACTGTAAGCTATCTTTGCCATATTATTGACACTCATTTTTCAGGACCCGCTCAGAATTCAGATGATACAATTTAAAAACAATGGACCTGATTTTCTGCTGCCTTGCTCTTTTGTTGTCATTTATTCCTAAGCAAAATGAATGCAAAATGCTGCCAACTGTCTTAGTGCATGGATACTTCTGATTTCATAGCATTTTAAACTCACTCCACATAAGTGTAAATTACTTGTCAAGGTGCAAGGCAGTGGAGAATTACATCCCATGTCTGTAGACAGCCCAAACATTTTGAAATGGAATAGGGTTTAGTTAGCCCAGACCAGGACTGGCACAGCCTTTATGACAGTGACACAGATGGGCCAGCCTACTTTTCATTTCACAGCTGAGATCGACCTTTGCACATGAATGCTGCAGAGGAATCAGTTCTGCAGGTCTTAATCTCTCCTGAAAGGAGTTCTCTTCATGTCTGTGTTTTTATTTCATACTAATTACTGTGGAATAACATAATTTAATTACAGTTCAGAAGAGAAAGAGAGAAACATTTGCCATAAATGGATTTTCTTTCACTGTTTTTAAACACTAAGCATTGGTGTGCGTGTAACTAGTCATAATAATAGGCTCAGATAAGGATGTCAGTGACTCTGAAAAATACTCCTGCATTAGAGTTCAGTGATTATCCCCGCTGCCTTCCTTTTCTACTGTAAATTAGAAAATACCTTCAAAGCCTTATGTGCAGGATTTGGTATAATTTTCTGTTGGGCTTTGTGATGGTTTAGTCTGGTGCCTAGAAGTCAATCCATCCCTGTCAAGTAGCATGGTTCATTAAGATTTTGAAAGGTCTGGTATATATATCAGGACCTAAAAGAGCTTGGTAGAGAGGAAGTGATCCCAGAAATAAGTAGTGTTTGGGGAGGAAGTTCCATCACTGTTTCTTTAAGTGCTGATGCTAGCTTGGTTCTGGCTAGCATGTGGACATTGGAGCTCAGGCAGCAGATAAGGCTTATAAGCCCACCAAACTCACAGAATCTGAGCTCAGGTGGTTTGGCCCAAGTCTCCATCTCTAATAAAGCCAAAATGATCTCTCTGCTATTTTTACAATGCTAGGTTGACTTAAATTATCATGAGACTGCCTAGGCTAGGAAGCTCGCTCCCAGCTTCAATATAGACATGCCCTAGCTATCTGTACTTTATACCTACTTGAAGGTGGTACATCTAGCAATGAACCTTTTGTGATGTCTCTGAAATTCAGCCCAAATTTGGTGAAATAATAAGTCTAAGAAATCTCAGTTCCTCGGACTTGTTCGAGTCTGGCAGCTAAATCTTGGAAGATTCCATCTACATTGAGCATGTCCCATCCCCTAATAACTGACTATGCTGATCAGACTGCGTGCACCATTGCCACAACTAAACATGTTACATTTATGAATGGCCTGCACATGTGGCATCTCTACAGAGTGATGGAGTATGTACCAACCTGGAGATGCGGGACTGAGCAGACTGCTTCCTCCTCCTATCACGATTCTTGTGGGAAAATTATGTGATCATGTCATTAAAGACAGTTATCAGGATGCATATGCATAAGGGAGCCAAATTAAACTTGCTTGGGCAACCTTAATTCTGACATTTCCCAGATTTTAATTCCATGGCTTTACAAACTTCATACTCTCTTAACATTGTTTTTGGGATGTAATTAAATAAGGTGGCTATGGGCCTCATTATAGAACTCTGTGGGTTGCATCTGACGCTTTTTTTGCCTTTTTCTCTCTCTGCTGGATGAGTCCTGAGGCTGGAATTAACAGATTGGCAGGTATGTTAAATTTTGTTATTGAGAGAGCTTTTAGCGCCGATCTGTACCATTCACTTAAGATTTATAGCTCCCTCAAGTCCTGTGCTGGATTTTGCCCGGAGTCTCTAGAGAGATGGAGAAATTGCAGTGTCATTAATTGTGCTGTGTCATCCATTTAATCAACTTTCCCAGACTGTACATTCATACCCATTTGCTAGGCTTTTGTAGAGAGGAAGTAGGGTTTTCTTCCCAAATTAACTTTCATCATTAATAGCTTGTTTTTTCAAGTTTGCTTGGAAAGAGATAAGAAAGTAAAATAAAGTGCACCTTCATCTTCTAGGTCTTTTGAAAAAAATGAAGTGCCCCCTTAAAACATCTACCTAATAAAGCCATTCACTTCCATGTGCTTAATGATAAGGCAGAGAAGACTGGGTTTTAGGGCTGAATATTTGAGATTCTGAGCATCTGGTCCTGATTCAGTAGAGCACAAGAGTAGTTCTGTTGAAGTCAGTGGGACTACTGACATTGCTGAAAGTAAACTTGTGGATAAAGTCGTTTGCTGGATCAGAGCTACCAGCTTTTTGTTCTGCGATTGCATTGGAACCTCATAGATGCTACCACAATACAAATAATAAATAAGTGCTGAACTATAGCTGATTTATCTTGGTGAATTACATTCCCTCAATTAGGGTTCAGCAATTATAGGTGCCTAATGAAATGATATGAGTAAAATTATATTGTGCGTAACAGGCTAATCCATAATTTTAGTAGTTGCAAAGCAGGGTGTGAAGCCCCCCTGTCTGTGCTCATTTCTCTAATTGAAGTGAGTTCTCCAATGGGAAATTTCTATTGCTAATATTATATAGACAAATTAAAATACCATTGAGAGGTACGGAGGGGACAATGTTGTAATGACTTTGATTGTGAAGAAATCTCTGTTATATATATTAATACGACCTCTGTCATAAAGGGAATCTGAAAGGAAAATATTATTTCTTCGGAGAAAGATCTGAGCATGTATAACACCAAATTTACTAGCATCTATGGGACTGAAATCAGCTGCTCCAAAGCCTAACAGCAGCAAAATGTTGCTGAGGTTCATCTTTCAACTTCCTCTTCTGCTTTCTCATTGGCGCAAGTGTGGGGAGGAAATTATAGATTATACATAAGCAGACAGCTTCTTTGATAAGCTGGGACACCTTTACATATAAATTATTTTTTTTCATAGGTCGACATTTGAAAAAAGCCTCCTAAGGAAATGAATATAAATAAGCTAAAGGTTTAAAATGCATTTTTCCTCTGAGCAGGAAATGACAAGCCTGTGAGTAGGCCACTCTAAAGCTGGTGGGGGCAGTTTCTCTTCGCAGTTTGAATGAACAGGCAATCACTTGAAATTCTTTGATCCCCTGGGTAATTAGGGAGACTTTGAATAGGAAGTGCTGACTCTTTCATTGTACATTGAGTTTAACCGCTTCATTTCATAGTATGTCTTTCTAGTCATTTCCTTGAAGCTTTCAATGGGTGCTTCATCTGGAAGCTCTTTTGTGGCTATCAAGAGCAATTGACAACTAAATTAAAATATAAAATATTCTGCAAAGAAGGTACCGTTATGATTTGGAGGCCATTTACTTGCACCTTAGAAGTCTCTAGAGTAGTTACACCATACAGGAAAGAGACATCTTGTTTAGATAAAAAAGTTAAGCCTGAAGCGGTCAAAGTGTGACCATTGTGTCAAATGCATTCTTTGTGCACAGTCAGTACAAGTGACTAGGGATGTGGATGACTAGTTGACTATCTACTAAGCAAATACTTATCGGATAGTCGAGTCGACTAGTTGCCTTTTCTCCCCTCCCCCCCCCCCCCCTTTCTGCCTTTATCAGAAAGAGGCAGCAAGGCGAGGAGAGAAAGGGGTACTTCAAAGCAGCAGTGACAAGTAGAGCCTGGGGCCAGATCCCGGGCTCCACGCAATGTTTCAAAGCGGCAGTGCTGCGGGGAGTCTGGGGTCAGTGGGGGACTCCCCAGCTGACCCTGGGCTCCATGCGGTGCTTTGAAATGTCATGGGGAGCGCAGGCCCAGTGGGGGACTGCGCCACTGGCCCCGTGCTCCCTGCAGCATTTTCACCTTTGAAGTGTAGCAACAGCCCTAGGGTTGTTGCTACATTTCAAAGGTGGAGGCACGCTATCAACTAATTGAATAGTCGATGCAATTTGCATCAACTATTCGATTAGTCAATTACTCCAAATTTAACATCCGTACAAGTAACCTCTTGGGAGGATGGGGCTGGTGTTTGGTGGTAACATCTGGAGATGTTTCCAAAGGAGATCGGAAAATTCTACTTTGATTTCTTGTTGAAATGGTAGCGTGGAGCCCAACTCTTTATTCTTGTCCTGAATAAAGTAAGGTTATCCCAGCCCAAAAGCTACTTACATTGTTTATTTGGGTGAATGGTTCATACAGAGAACAAGTTCCAACAGGCTGTGCTAATGCAGGGGGGAGTTTCAGCCGAGGGGAAGCCTTGCACCCCATGTTCTACCCCTTCTCTCATAATGCATAGAGGTGAAGCCTTCTGTGGTGGTGGTTATCTGTGATGCACAGGCACCATCTTTATGAGTTGCTGGGGGGGGGGGGACTTACCCTGCATTCTACCTCTTGCCACACCTCACTCCACCTCTTCTCCCAAGTCTCGCCCCATCTCTTCTTGTCCTGTGCTCACCCTATTCCTCACCCGAACGCTGCTGACCCCTCACTCTTCTCCCTCCTCCAAGGGTCTCCTGCACATCACTGAACAACTGGTCACTTGAGAGGGAAGGGCAAAAGCTGATTCTCAGGGCTGGCAGTGCATGCCTAGCATCCACTATTTTTACGTGGGTGCTCCATTCCCAGAGCACCCAGAGAGTTGGCACCTATGCTGGGTTGTATTCTGTTCAGTTCAGGATAGAACAAAACATGCTGAGAGGCGTTATTGTCTTTGTCGCCGGTAGGAGCAGAAGTCAGAGCTATATACCTGTGTATTGTAGTGTGCTGGAATGAAGTGGAGGCATCACAACTTGGGAATTGTCCTCACCATGTGTTTAACTTTATATAAACAATGTGAGGGAGTGTGATGAGGGCCCAGTCTTGCCATCCTTATTGTCTGCTGACTCAAGCTGTGCCATGAGAGTCACTTGGCTCTTGAACTTCTGATAAGTTAGTTCCCAGAACACCCATTAGGGCAAAGTGGGGTTCCACTTAGTAAAGTGGCAACAGGCACTCAGGAGAAATGTGTTTGTTTGCTTGCTTCCTATAATGTCTATTTTGCTGCTTTTCCCCTTCATTTTATGGGCCTTTTCCATGATTTATTGAAAGATTGACAAAATGAGTGATTATTTCATGCTGAAAGACTCCTTTTCATAACAACATTGAATGCCAGAAAAGTATGATTAATTCAGCAGCAGTCAATTCTTCCACTTCTTCAAAAATCATATAATTTCAGTGTAGAGAGAGACAGTTATTCAGATAATTACAGTGAAGTTTATCCCAGAGATAGGAGTGAAAGCAATAGATTTACTTGAGGCAAAATTAGCCCTGAGTACTTCACTGGTGGAATCTATAGTATTTGAACTGTTTTAAAAAATAGCAATTCTCACATGAAAGGTATAGTTACTACAAAGGGCCGGCACGATGTTTTGACCCAATGGCAATTATATTAGAAAAGGCTACATCCTGTTCAACTCTGGAAAAAAAGAAAGAGAAATGGAAGACAGAAGAAGCAAGTTGGATACAGGGATTGTTCTAAAAACCTTCCCATTCCATGTGTGAGCCCCCAATATTTCCTGTCTGTTGCGCCTCACTTCCCTTGCTCATGACCTCCCTCCATTCACTCTTTTCTAACGTACTCCCTTTCTTATATTCCCTTGTTTTCTCTCTTGCTCTTTCTTCATTCTGTTTCCTCTTTATTCATTGTTTTTGTCCTGATAACCTGTTCCTTCTCTTTCTGTTCTGTTCTTCTCTGCTCTCTCCACCTGGGTGCTGCTGGGGGGAGAGAGTACTACCTTTTGAAAAGTGCTCCTTTCCCATGGGCTTTGTCTTAGCTATTATTGAGCCCCAGAAGTGCTCCATAAAAGCCAAAGGATTTGCTGTGCTGAGATCAGAATTGGGACCCGCAGAAGCACTTGCAAAGCCTTTGATGCTAGTTTTTCAACTCAGAGGGTGTGTCTAGACTACAGGGTTTTGTTGACAAAAGTGTACTTTTGTTGACAAAACTATACCTGCGTCTACACTACCGCTGCGTTCTGTCGACAGTAAGTCGACAGAACGTGGCAGTTTTGTCAACGGCGGTAAACCTCGTTTTACGAGGAATAACTCCTTTGTCAACAGAGTTCTGTCAACAGAAAGTAAGTGTGGATGCGGGGAAGAATTTATGTCGACAATAAAGGCCTCCAGGAATAAGCCCTGATGGACACTCCTGCCACAGCTTTCAACTCTATTGTTCCTGCCTGAGCCATCTTTAAAAGGCACAGGCACCCAGGATTAGCATTCTGGCAGCAAGCCAGCTCCAGCCAGGACCCTGACTGCGCAGCTCTTCCTGGTAGGGGCACTAGGAGCCATGTCCCAGGGACAAGCCTCCCAAGATCCCCCTGGCCCTTCCAGGGACACATCCCCACAGGAAGCCAGGAGCACCAAACACCGGGCACCCTCCTGGTCTGGGCCCGAGATAAAAGCCCTCTTGGAGCTCTGGTCCGAGGAGGAGGCTCTTCAGGCCCCACAGTCCAGGAGGAGGAATGCTGACATCTACGCCAGAATGGCTGATGGCCTGGCAAGGAAAGACTACCACCCCCTGCTCCTTAGACCAAGTCAGAGCCAAGGTGAAGGAGCTGCGGCAGGGGTCCGTTAGGGCCCATGAGCGCAGCTCCTGCTCTGGGGAAATGGCACACTATTGTGCCTATTGCAAGGACCTGGACCGGATCCTGGTTGCAGAGGAACCCCTGCCTCCCAAGAGGGTTGTGGAGTCTGGCTTGGAGACCCCTGTGCAGCAGCGGTCACAACTCCAGGGTGAAACCGCAGCAGACAACCAGCAGCTCCAAGAGGAGGAAGACACCACGAGGAGCACAGCGACCCTGACCCAGGAGCCAGACGCCCACACTCAGGAGGCCTCCCAGACAACTTCAGACACCGGGGAGGGAACATCAGGTGAGTGCTGTGAGGGTCCAACACATACAGGGCAGGGCAGGTGGGAGCAAAGTGGATGGTGCAGTGCTGTGACATGTTATGCTGATCACAGCCTGGGGTGGGGGTACACACATGGCCAACTCAGGGAAGGCCGTCCTACCCCTGCACCCGCATGGCTGCGAGGCACCACCTGCTCCTGCAGGCAGTGATGCCAGGTGCAGGCATGGGTTAGGGACGCTGGGATTGCCACACAGCTTCAGGCCTCTCAGTAACCTGCGGGAACCCCAACTGTGGCCTGACACTTGTCTGTGCTGCTTGGGCATGGGATGTGTGTGAGGAGGGGCACGATAGTGGCCTACACACCTTCTGGGCTCCAGGGAGGCCGTGGCTGCTGGCCAGGCCACACCATGCCTCACTGAGACGCACATGAGCATATTCTGACCCTAGGACAGGCACTGACTGCTGAGAAGAAGAATGGCATGTCCTCTCAGGGAAAGTGTGAGCATGCATGACTGACGACTTTTCCCTCTTGTCCTCCACAGCAGGAGGGGAGCGCCACACCTGCCCCACCACCCAGACGGCTGCAGGGAACCCATCGGCGCTGGTGCACGTATTTGGACCTGGTGCGCCAGCACATCTAGGTCCTGCAAGGGATGCAGGACACAGTGAACCAGAGAATGGAGGCAGAGGCAGATTGGTGCAGGCGCTTGCTGGACAAGTTTGTCCAGCAGCGCACTGGGATTTGCGCTGCTATCTGGGAGGCCATGGCCTTCCCCAGTCCTATGCCTGGTCCTGCTCCTCCTGCTCAACCTGCCCCCCCCCTCAGCCCCTGCCATCCCAGACCCAGGTACAGCCCCACCTCCTGCCCAGCCCCCTACAGTCCCAGCCTGCATGCGAGGCCGTCTGCAAGAAGGCCTCCGCAGCCAAAGTGCCAGGGGCTCTTCATCAAGGCAGCACCCTCAGCCCTAAGCCTCCCTCCCCTCTTCCAGGTTGACATTCCCCCTTTCCACCTGTGAGAGTCACTGAAGGGAAACACTTTACTTTGTTTACAAACACTTTATTTTTCTGAACAAAAGAGTATTTTATTTTTTCAAAAAACCAACAGTGAAATAAACTGTAAACCTTTTTTCACCAACACCTGTCTCTGTTGTCAGTGTGTGATGAATGTGTACAATGTGTGAATGTGGGGCCGGGAGGGGTTTTGGAGAGGAAGGCACCGGGGCATGGGGCAATCCCACAATTGGAAGGCCCTGGGGAAAATCATTGGGCTCCTTGGGAGAATTGCTCCCTCAGGGCTTCTCGAATGCGCAATCCCAGATGGTGGGCTTGCCGGATGGCAGCTGTCCGGGGTGCTCAAAGTGCCTCCCCTCCACATCAGCCCATGTCCCCCACGCAGGGAGGAAGGCCTCCCCTTTCCTCTCCACTGGGTTGTGCAGCATACAGCATGCAGCAACCACATCGGGGATGTTGTGTTCCCCCATGTCCAGCCGAGTGAGCAGGCATCTAAATCTGGCCTTCAGACGGCCAAAGGTGCACTCAACCTGGAAGCGAGCCCGATTCAGGCGGGAGTTAAAGAGTTCCCTGCTCGCATCCAGGTGTTCCGTGAATGGCTTCATGAGCCAGGGCATAAGGGAGTACGCCGCGTCGGCCACGATGCACGTAGGCATCTGCACATCCCCTGCATAGTTCCTCTCCGGAAAGAATACCCCAGCCTGCAGCCTGCGGTACAGGTATGAGTTCCGGAATATGCGGGCATCGTGTGCCCGGCCTGACCACCTGACACAAATGTCTGTGAATTGTCCCCGGTGGTCAACCAGGGCCTGCAGCACCATCGAAAAATACCTCTTTCTATTAATATACTGTGCTGATCGATGTGGTGGTGTGCGGATTGGGATGTGAGTCCCGTCGAGTGCTCCACCTCAGTTTGGAAAACCCAGCCCCGCAAATCTGGCCAAGATGGTATCCAGGTCTCCGAGGCGGACAGTCCTGTGAAGCAGCTCTGAGTTGATAGCCATCACCACCTGCAGAAAGGGACAAATACAAACACACATAACAGGACATTAGAGGACTTGCGTGAGCTGATGAGAGGTGCTCCCCCACTCCTCCCCTCCCAGACCTCAAGAGCCCCACCCCTCAGGCAACCATCCCCGTGCTCCCCGCACCACCGCAGGGTGAGGCCAGGCAGGCTTCTACCACTCCCACCCCTTCCCCCATTCCCAGTGCCCGGTCCTGACCATCCCCCTTATCCACCCGTCCCTGCCCCCATGGACTGTCCCCATGGACTGTCATCCAGCATCACAGTGTGGGGCCATCGCCTGCCCAGGGGCAGCTTACGCTCCATGGCCAAAAACACAGTGCAAAGCACAAAACCAAACCTGAAAATAAACTTCTGTGGTGTCCGAGGAAGCAGGGCAACCAGAGCAAAAACTGCAGCAGCTTTGTTTCCCTCTAGGAGGTAGGCAAGCCAGAAGCAGGAGCAGAGCAACGGCTGTCCAGGAGGATCTCTTTAAGCACATGTCTCTGCAAAGAGCATGCAGCAGCACCTGGAATTTAAGGCTGCCCCAGTGACCTGCCAGAAGCACTTCCAGGTGCCTTCTTTTGTTGACAGAGCGTCTGGCAGTCTGGATGCTCTTTTTCGACAAAGCGGATCGCTTTTTCGATCTGCGTTATACAGTCTAGACACTCCTTTTCGATAGAGGCTTTGTCGACAGTATCTGTCGACAAAGCCACTGTTGAAAAAAGCCTGTAGTCTAGACGTACCCAGAAGGAGATGTTGTGATGGAAAGCTTGGTTTTACCAAAGCTTGCATGTGCACTTTCTCCCTTTCTCTTTCTTTGTTTAACACAGGAACATAAAAGTGGCCATACTGAATCAGACCAATTACATACTGGTCCATCTAACCAAGTATCCTGTCTTGACAATGGCCATTGCAACAGGGAATGAACAAAACAGGGCAAATACTAGATGATTCATCCCCTGTCATCCACTTCTGGTTTCTGGCAGTAAGAACACCCAGAGCATGCAGTTACGTCTCTGACCATTTTGATATGCAGTTACATCCCTGACCATCAGCCAGTGCTGGGCATATTCTCCAGGAACTTATTTAATTCTTTTTTGTAATCAGTTATACTTTTGGCATTCACAACATCCACTGGCAATGAATACAACAGGTTGACTGTACTGTGTGTGTAGTTGTAGTACTACCTTTTGTTTCTTTTAAACTTGTTGCATAGTCATTTCACTGAGGGTGCATCTACACAGCGGCACTAGCTCGAAATAAACTACGCAATTTGAGCTATGCAAATTGCTTAGCTTATTTCAAGCTTATTTCATGGAACGAGGTTTACCGGGACGTTGGAATAGCAAGCCCGTTATTTCGATTGCATTTGCAAATAACAGGCATGTTGTTAAGATGCGGAAAACACTATTTCGGGATACCGAACATATCCCAAAATAGCACTGCTGTCTAGATGTACCCTGTGTGAGCTGTGATTCTTATGTTATGGTGGGAAGGGGTAAATTACACTTCCTTATACTTTATCCACACCTTCCTTGATTTTATAGGCCTCAGTCATATCAGAGTCTCTTTTCCAAGGAGAAAAGTCCCTGTCTTTTTAATTGTGTCCTTAAATGGAAGCTGTTCCATACCCCTACTCATTTTTATTGCCTTTCTGTGTATTTCTTCCAATTCTAATATGTCTTTTTTATATGGGGCAAATGCACAGAGTATTCAAGGATCAGGTCTACCATGGATGTATATAGAGGCATTATGATATTTTCTGTCTTCTTAGCTATCTCTTTTGTTTTCTAATATTATATTAGCTTTTTTGACTGTTTCTGTACATTGAGCAGATGATTTCAGAGAACTATCCAAGATTACTTTGACATCCATTTCTTGAGTGGTAACAGCTAATTTAGAGCTCTTCATTTTATATGCACAGTATAGTTGGGATTATGTTTTCCAATATGAATTGCTTTGCATTTATCAACATTGAATTTCATCTCCCATTTTTGGTGCCTAGTCACCAAGTTTGGGGAAATCTCTTTGTAACTCTTCACAGTCAGCTTTGGACTCAACTATCTTGAGTAATTTCGTATTAAAAAAGTTTAGTGGAAATTTTGTCACTTCAGGTACGTCTACACAGCAACATTATTTTGCAATAACTAGCGTTATTTCAAAATAACTTAGTCCGTGTCTGCACAGTAGGCAGTTATTTCGAAATAATGTCGAAATACTGTCAAGCTGGGGGACTTCTTACTCTGACTCCTTTAACCCTCATTGTACGAGGAGTAAGGGAAGTCGGAGGAAGAGTTCTCTATTTCAAAATAAGTGCTGTGTAGATGCTCTATTTCGAAATAAGCTACACAGATGACATAGCTCAATTTGCGTAGCTTATTTCAAGTTAAGCCCTGCTGTTTAGACGCACCCAAAGGGTGCACCTCTTTCTCCCAATCGTATATTGATATGTGTTGGGCAGCACTGGTCCCAATACAGATCCCTGGGGGACTAAGTTCACTTTAAGCAGCATAACTGCGGCCCATGTTCTGGCTATTAAGCCCTGCCTGGGGACTCAGGGCTTCCAAACTTGGGGAGAGTCGTCTCTCCCAACTGCAGCCCTGAGTCCCCATGCAGGGCTTAACAGGCAGAACATGGGCCGCAGCTGGGAGAAACGACTCTCCACAAGTTTGGAAGCTGCAATGGGTGCGGGAGAAGGAACCCTCCCAGCCGGCACATATCTGTGACCAGTGAGGAAGCAGCAGGTCCAGCTCCTAGACGGGGGGTTACAGGACTCTGTGCACTACCCCCTCCATATTGGTGACCATAAAAGTCATTCCACACACGGACATAAAAATATAGAGGGAACACTACTGGGAGACCCCTCTATTTATACCTCTTCAGTGTGAGAACTTGACCCTTTGTTTCCTCTTTTATCCAGTCCCTTTTACTTTATAACTGCCTAGTTTGCCTAAGGGAGACAAGGTGGATGAGGTAATCTCTTTTATCGGATCAGTTTCTGTTGCTGAGAGAGACAAGCTTGTGAGCTGCACAGAGCTGTTCCTCTGTTCAGACATTACCTCACTCACCTTATCTCTATAATATCATGGGACTGACATGTCTACAACAACACTGCACACTTTGCTTAAAAGCTTTTGCCAAAGAGCTTTCTGAAAATCCAAATACACTATAACCACTGGATCATCATTGTCCACATAGTAGTTGTGTCCCTCAAAAAATTCTAATAGATTGGTGTGGCCTGATTTTTTTTACAGAATCTGTGTTGACTCTTCCCCAACAAAATATGTTCATCTATGTATCTGATCATTCTTTTCTTGGTACTGCAGTTGGGTTTACTGGTCTGTGGCAGCCAGGATTGCCTCAGGAACAATGGCATTATATTAGCTATACTCTAGTCATCTGGTACAGAGACTGATTTAAGTGATCAGTTACATATCAAGATTAGTCATTCTGCAATTTTGTATTTGAGTTCCTTCAGAACTTTCAGAGTGAATACCTTCTGGTCTTGGTGACTTATTACTGTTTAATTTATCAGTTTTGTTCAAAAACATCATCTACTGACACCTGAATCTGAGACAGTTCCTCAGATTTGTCACCTAAAAAATGTGACTCAGATGTGGGAATCTCCCTCACATCCTCTGCAGTGACGACTAATGGAAGATTTAACTTCTTCACCTTAAGTGTCCTGTTGTCCCACTGGTTGGCAGGTGATCTGCATCTGACTTTTTTTTTCCTGTTACTTTTTTTTGTCTTTTGTTAATTATTCTTTACATTCATTTTGAGACTGCTTAATTATACTTTACACATGACGTGCTAGACTTTATGCTCTTTTCTGTTTTCCTCCATAGGTTTTTACCTCCAACTTTGAAAGGCTGCTTTTTTGTCCTAACCATTTCTTTCACTCTCCACTTAACTTGTGGTGGCTTTTTTGGTGGGGGGGGGAGGAAGGGTCCTCTTACTGTTTTGTTTTTAATTTGGGGCATGCATTTAGCCTGAGCCTCTCTTATGGTGTTTTGAATAAATTTCCTTGGAGCTTGAAAGCATTTCACTCTTGTGACTATTCCTCTTAATTTTCATTTAATTTTCCTCATTTTTCTGTAGTTCCTCTTTTTGAAGTTAAATGCTATTGTGGGTGGGTTTCTTTGCTATTTCCCCCCTACAAAGATGTTACATTTAATTATATTATTGCTGCTATTACAAAACAGTGCTTTAGATTTAGTGCTCCACTTAGGACTGAATCAAGTATTGCCTCTCCCATTGTGGGTTCCACAGTTAGCTGCTCCAAGAAGCAGTCATTTGTGATATCCAGAAATGTTATCTCTCTGTCCTGTCGTGAAGTGACATTACTCAGCTAATATGAGGGTAGTTGAAATCTCCATTATTATTGGGTTTTCTGTTTTGTCAGCCTCTCTAATCTCCATGAGCATTTCCCATTGTCATCAGCCTGATTGGGTGGTCAATAGCATATTCCTACAGCTTTACTCTTATTATTCAAGCATGGAATTTCTATCTGTGGAGATTTGATGGTACAGTTGGATTAATTTAAGATGTTGACTCTATGCTTTTTATCACATATGGAACCACTCCCGGACCTGCCTAACTTACTGTATCATTCCTATATATTTGACTCAGATTAAAGTGTATTTACCTCCTGAGATGTAAGACACAATCCAAATTCAGAGCATTTAGGGGACTAAGGGAATTAGGCATCCAAATCCCATTTAATTTCAGTCAGAGTTTGATACCTGACATTCATACCGTCCCTGGACATTGTTCCTCCTCCTCCTCCTGTTGTTGTTATTATTCATTCATTCATTCATTCAATATTCCCAGGAGCATCTGTATATTCTGATAAATGCTTTTTTAATCATTCAGGGCCAAATCCTGAAACTGTTGCTATTTTTTATGCATTTCTTGGTTTTGGGTGGGAGTTTCCTCTGAATAAGAAATGACCAAATGGTGAGGCTTAACTTTGGGGTCTGACCCTATTAAGAACAGTGTAGGAAATAGTAGCAAGAGATTGTGAGCCCACAGTGTAAATGCACATTGCAAGTCCCCCTTTAAACACAATGGAAAGCAGCTGGTGTCTTCAGCCGAGCCTTAATGTCAAGCATTGTAATGGATTGTTTTGGTTATTTATTACACTTACCTTGCCCGCTTGGGCAAGTCAACAATCTAATAAAGGGCAGCAATGAGTTTTTCAGGGTTCTGCTGACTTCTGTGGTTTCTGGGGGTCTCTTATGCTTCACTAAACATGTCTTGTCTTTTTTTCTCCCTGTGATCTATCACAATCATCTGTTTCTTTCTGCTAACTCCCTCACTTCATCAGCCTGTCCCAAGAGATGTCCATTTTGTTGACTGTGTGAATTGCCATCCTTCTTTGTCTTTTTTTATATCTTAAATGCTATCCCATGTTCTCTTTAGTATGCTGAGCATGATTTTGGCTGCTTTGTTTTGCTGTGTCATAAGCCAATGGCTGTAATGGAAACATATCAATAAGATTGTGCCTCTGAAAAGCAAACTGTGAATCCCATTACTACTTTATTGGGCTTTACAACAACAGACAATGAAGCTCACAGGCACAGAGAAGAGCTATATAATAGGAATAATGCCATGCCGAAAAAGGATGCTGTTGTATGACATAAAATGTATGACAGATCTCAGAGGAGTAACCATGTTAGTCTGTATTTGCAAAAATAACTAGGGGTATGTCTACACTAGCTCGTTAATTCGAGCCAAGTAGGCAAATGAGGCGACCGGAGTTGCAAATGAAGCCCGGGATTTAAATATCTCGGGCTTTATTTGCATGTTCCCGTCCGGTCGCCATTTTGAAATTTCACTAGCCCAAACTCACTGCCGCGCGGCTACACGCGGCAGTGAAACGTTAATTCGAACTAAGTCCTTAGTTCGAATTAACTGTTACTGCTCGTGGAATGCTCGAATTAACTGTTACTGCTCGTGGAATGAGGATATTTAAATCCCGGGCTTCATTTGCAACTCCGGTCACCTCATTTGCCTACCTAGCTCGAATTAACGAGCTAGTGTAGACATACTCTTGGGAGCCTTGTGGCACCTTAAAGACTAACAGCTTAATTTGGGCATAAGCTTTCATGGATAAAAACCAGTTAGTCAGATGCATTGGTTTTTATCCACAAAAGATTATGCCCAAAAAATCTGTTAGTCTTTAAGGTGCCATAGGACTCCCCATTATTTTTATAAAAATTGTGAGCCAGCATCTTCTTTTCCATTTGAAAGGTAACATTTTTTTAGCTATGAGAAATAAAATGACACCATCTGAAGTTTCAATCTACTGTCCTCTCTAAAATGAGTGTGACTCTAGAGCCTATAAACCCACTTCACCACTGTATTTTGGCATAAAGTGGCCCTCTTACTGGTTCAGTCAGCAGAATAGCCACGACATGAAAGGCCATAGAGCTGGAATCCCTTGCCACCAAGAGGCACCCCTTCAAAGCAAGGTTTAGGCTTGCTGCAGGTGCGATGGTAGGGAAGCTTTCCCTGCCACTGACTGTGTGCTGTTACCTGTTCAGAGCATTTCAGAATCCACACATCTTTCACCAGCACTTATTTCATTTAAAAGTAGAGGATTTGATTTTAAAATGGAAGCTTAATGGGTCATTTGCCTCACTGGTGTGTCTTGAACTGTGGCAATGGGGTTGATTTGGTCCAGTGAGCACATACACTGTATTTTCCCCACCAAGTATTTCAATTCCAAGAAATAATAGAAGAGTGTTTTTAACTAGGCAAAATGTTACCATGGCTTCTTAAAAGCACATGGCTTCCTAGGCAGTGAAAGCTACATGTTAGGACAGTGAATGGTACATTTTAATGAATGTTAATTCACTGTGCTCTTTTAATACCCAGGAGTCTTCAGCATTAGAGCAGCTATTGAATATCCTGTTTGTGGGGAGAGAGAAATTATTAAGATAGAACTTTCACTTTGAGAGTAGAGTAGAGCAGAAAAAAAGCCAGAGAAAGTGTTGAACATGGGTTCAGATTGATCTGGAGGCTAAGAACATCAGGTGTCTCTACTTCTTGTATGGCTTCACTTTGCTTTTAGGAACCATTAAAACTTCAAAGAGCATGATTATGTCTGTTGTCCATAGTTTCAAGACCCCATTCTTTACATCACTTTAGTGAACATGACTGAATTTTTTTTATTCTGCTCTCAAAACATTTAAACAACAGTGCGCATCAACAGTTATAAATATCCCACTGAGATGTACGATCTAAAATATCCATTGCTGTTATTACTTGAAGTTTCAGAAAGATGAAGGCCTTTATAGGAGAGCAAATGAGAGTCAGAATCTTACTCCAGCTTCCAACACCATAAAGTTTTGGTATTTGTAAAACAGTAATCACAATTGCATAATCAGGTGGTGAGATATTATTGTTTATGGAGAAAGAACTGAAATCGGAGCCAGTTTCTAAAGCAAGCACAGACTTTCTGGTTTGGTTTCAAGTACAGTTTTATGGTTGGTTTCCATATTATGCAGAAGTTGACTTATAGGTACCCATCTTATTGGTCTATATATCTGTCCTGTCCAGGTATGTATACTGCACTCATCAGTATTGTGTTACAAGCTGAACAGCCCCTGTTTACTAATTGTGCTTACTCAGGAACTCTTCTCCATCCTAGTATTCAAAGGGCTATTATAATAACAATTACTTATTAATTAACACTTTATTTCATAAAAACTTTAAACATGTAATCTTTACACATCATATGGGAGGCACAGGGACCGCAGCTATCTCAGGCTACATCTAGACTGCAAGCCTCTTTCAAAAGAGACTTTTTTGAAACATACTTTCAAAAAAGCCTCTTTCGAAAAAGAGCGTCTAGACTACAACCGTAGTTGTACTCGAAAAAGCAAGCCGCTTTTTTTGAGAGATCATCCAGGCAGTCTGGATGCTCTCTTTCGAGAAACCACAGTTTGCATTACATAACACCTTTTTTCAAAAGAGCACTTTTGAAAAAAGGAGTTATTCCTCATAAGACGAGGTTTTCCACGGTCAAAAAAACTGCTGCATTCTTTTGATTTACTTTCAAAAGAACGCGGCAGCAGTCTAGATGCAGGGGAAGTTTTTTCGCAAAAAGGCCACTTTTTTCGAAAAACCCTGTAGTCTAGACACACCCTCAGAAATTTCCTATTTTATTTGAGGGAAAATCTGTTAATTCATGGCAAGGGCTGCCTTTTTAATGAAGGCCTCTATGATAACTTTTGATTTCTAAGGGTATGTCTACATACTACAGCACTAATTCGAACTAACTTAATTCGAATTAGTTAATTCGAACTAAGTTAATTCGAACTAGTGCATCTAGACCTAAAAACTAATTCGAATTAGCATTTTGCTAATTCGAAGTAGCATGTCCACGTTGAGTAGACCCTGAACCGAAGTTAAGGCTGGCCAGAACCAGTGCCGGCAGGGCATCAGGTTAGGACTTAGAGTGTGGAGCTGCTGCCTCAGGCTAGCCGAGGGCTGTGCTTAAAGGGACCCGACCCCCACCCTGAACAGAAAGTTCTCAGGGTTCCCCGCTTGCTTGTCTACCTCGATGAGGAACAGCAAAGCAGTCCTGTCTTGGAGTGCCCTGAGTGCCCACACTCGGCACATCACAGCACTCGGCCATCAGCCCGGCTGCACTTGCCGCAGGCTGCCATCTGGGGGGCTCAAACAGGGGGCTGTCAGGATCCAGGGGGCCCTGCAGGAGAGCTTCCACCCCGAGAAGCCCGCAGAGCCACCTCAGTCCTCCCCATCGGGGGCTCGTGCCCCATTCCTCCCTCACCTCCTTCCACTTAACCCTCCCTAGCCCCCTTTCCTGATGTAAAAAATAAAGGACACGTGTTCAAAAATAGAAACTCTCTTTATTTAACAAAACTGGGGGCGGGGATTGACCTCTGGGGAGACTGGGTAAAGGAGATGGGAGAGGGGAAGAGAGAGGGTGAGAGAGGGGAGGGGGAAACCTGGCAGGAAGGAGCTGGAAGGGGGAAGCCAGGGGATGAAGGAGGAGGGGAAGTATAAAACTATGGTACGCCATATCTTCAGTACTGTGTACAGATGTGGTCTCCTCACCTCAAAAAAGATATTTTGGCCTTGGAAAGGGTTCAGAAAAGGGCAACTAAAATGATTAGGGGTTTGGAACAGGTCCCATATGAAGAGAGGCTAAAGAGACTGGGACTTTTCAGCTTAGAAAAGAGGAGACTGAGGGGGGATATGATAGAGGTATATAAAATCATGAGTGGTGTGGAGAGGGTGAATAAAGAAAAGTTCTTCATTAGTTCCCATAATATAAAGACTAAAGGACACCAAATGAAATTAATGGGCAGCAGGTTTAAAACTAATAAGCGAAAGTTCTTCTTCACACAGTACATAGTCAACCTGTGGAACTCCTTGCCACATGAGGCTGTGAAGGCTAGAACTATAACAGAGTTTAAAGAGAAGTTAGATAAATTCATGGAGGTTGGGTCCATGGAGTGCTATTAGCCAGAGGATAGGAATGGTGTCCCTGGCCTCTGTTTGTGGAAGGCTGGAGATGGATGGCACAAGACAAATTGCTTGGTCATTGTCTTCGGTCCATCCCTTCCAGGGTACCTGATGTAGGCCGCTGTCGGCAGACAGGCTACTGGGCTTGATGGACCTTTGGTCTGACCCAGTACGGCCATTCTTATGTTCTTATGTTCTAAGCTCAGGGCTCAGGGTCAGGGGTCTCACTGGACCAACTTGATTTTCATGCACACCTGCTCCTGGGTCCGCATCTGGCCTTTGGTGGCCAGGCTGGCAGCTATCCTGCCCTCGACGGCCGCATTCCTGTGCCTAGTGCGGAGATCGTGGACCTTGGAGGCCTCCCCCCCCCAAACCTCGATGAGGTCCACCACGATCTCCGCACTAGACCAGGCGGTCACCCGCCTCTTGCGGCCCCGGGCAGGCTCCTGGGAGCCACCAGCCTGGTCCTGGGAAGAGGCGGAGGGCTGAGTGGCAGCGGGTGGCTGGCTCATGCCGTGCCAGGTGCAGGGTCTGCTGGCTGGGTGCTGGCAGGCTTGCAACTGGCACAAGCACTGTAGCCAGACTGTGCCCCTTTAAGGGCTCCGGGGCCGGGAGGGGGGCAGAAGAGTTTCCCTGGTTTGGCCCAGAGTGGCCACCAGGGCAACCTGGGAAGGGCTAGCCTCCAACTAGTTCGAATTAAGTGGCTACACAGCCCTTAATTCGAACTACTTAATTCGAACTAGACGTTACTCCTCGTAGAATGAGGTTTACCTAGTTCAAATTAAGCGCTCTGCTAGTTCGATTTAAATTCGAACTAGCAGTTTGTATGTGTAGCCCCTATTAAAGTTAATTCGAACTAACGACTGTTAATTCGAATTAACTTTGTAGTGTAGACATACCCTAACAGACTTTCCAGCTAAGACCTTAAAGTCCTTAAGAACATGCATGAACTAAGCTATGCAAGATACATGTTAGACAGGTAAACATTCATAGCCCCCTTTCACACATGGGGAAGCTAGCAAATTCTTGCCCTCATGTCTGGCTGATGGGTCTTGGCCACATGCTTATGGTCTTAACAGATTGCCATATTTGAGTTGGGAGGGAATTTTCCCTCTGGGTCTGTGACTGTCCCCTGGGCGCGAGCACCCCGCCCGGGTCCGTGACGGGGGCCCTGCAAGCCCAACTGCCCATTGCCTCTTGTCCCCTTTACGGCAGTCCGTTCTGGGGTTCTGTACCCCGGTTGCCTGGGACCCTTATACTTCCTCATGGGTTTCACCGTGTCCACTCCTCACGGGGATGGGGGTGAAGGGAGACCCGGGCCCTCCCTCTCCACCGGTCCCAGCCCGGGGCCCTAAGTGCAGGGTTGACACTTCCCTGCACGGCTGACGGGGTGCATTCCCAAAACGTGTAAGCCCACGGACACCACAAGGACCCTGCCCCGGGCTGCTTCCTTCCCCCCACTGGGCCCTGGGTGGCAGCCTCCAGCTCCCTGGTGTCTACCATGGTTCCTGGTGCCGGTTCCTCAGGCTGGCCTCCAGCGCCTCTCCCGGGGCCTCACTGGAAGGCGGCGTCCCCCGTCCGGGACTCACCGCCCACCTTCCACGGACTGCCAGCCATGCCCCTTCCCCGGCGCTGGCAGGCCCTTTTGAATCGGCCTGCCGGACGTGACGCTGATCGGCGGCCCCGCCCACTCTGTGATGCGGGACTTCCCCACGTCACTTCCGGGCAGCCACCCGACGCCTCCGCTTGGCCCAGCAGTACGCCGGGGGCAGGGCTCGCGGTGTTGGCGCTGCCCCAGCTGGGCGAAGAGTCTTCACCACGCCTTGGCGCGGCGGCAGCATCCGGCCCCTAGGGCTCACCGCCCCCTGCGCGGCCCACCGCACCCCCCTTCCAGCCGGCCGGCATGCGGGCCGTCAGCGGCCTGTCACAGGGTCATATTGGCAGAAACCCAGGAGAGAGGAGGTTCCATCTTCCTCTGCAGCATGGGGCACGGGTCACTTGCAGGGTTAAACTAGGGTAAATGGTGGATTCTTCTTCAAGGAATGGAGCCTATTGTATTCCACTGAGGATTATGCACATG
This sequence comes from Rafetus swinhoei, assembly GCA_019425775.1. Lineage (NCBI taxonomy): Eukaryota > Metazoa > Chordata > Testudines > Trionychidae > Rafetus > Rafetus swinhoei. The sequence goes on along the minus strand of CM033437.1, from coordinate 21,825,015 downwards.
ATTCTCTGTAACTTCAAATCCTTAAACCATGATTTTGAGGGCTTCAGTAACTCATCCAGAGTTAATGGGTCTATTTACAGAAGTGGGTGGGTTGAGGTTTTATGTCCTGCAATGTTCAGGAGGTCAGACTTGATGATCATGATGGTCACAGTCTGCAGCTCTATAAGGCATTGAATGACCTGCTGATTTGCCCAACGACGCACACAAAATCAGTGTGGAAGGAAGCTTAAGCAGTTCTTGGTTTCCAGTCATTCTATCCTGTTTGTAGAACAAGGTATTCTACTTCCATAATCTTTTCAATGTTCCCCAAACAATGCTAATTTCTTCCACTTAGCTTTCTCACAATAATAATCCACAACAAATAAATTCCTACTGGAGGACAACGAAAGAGAAGGAAATCTATAGTAACTAGTAGGCATTCAAATACAGTAAACTTCCGATAATCCGGCACCTTTAGGACCCAGGGGGTGCCGGATTATCAGATATGCCGGACTATCGGAAGGGGGGGCTATGAGGGGTCTAGGGTGGTGTGGGGATGCCACCCCAGACCCCTCATAGCCCCCTTCCAATTGTCCGGCTCTGCCCCAGGCGTCCCGATTCAGCCGCTGCTGGTCAGTTTCAGCAGCAGCTGAATCGGGACTCCTGCGGCAGAGCAGCTGGGTGCTGCTGGGTTGGTCCGTAGCGCCGCTTGGTGCTGCGAGACCAACCGGCAGCACCCCAGTTGCTCTTGGGGCGCCTGGGGCAGAGCAGCTGGGGTGCTGCCGGGTTGGTCCCGCAGCGCCAGAGAGCACTACCAGACCAACCCAGCAGCACCCCAGCTGCTCTGCCCCAGGCGTCCCCAAGTCAGCCGCCGCTGAAATTGACCAGCGGCTGACTCCGGGAAGCCCGGGGCACCTCGGGCTTCCGAGTCAGCCGCTGGTCAATTTCAGCGGCGGCTGACTTGAGGACGCCTGGGGCAGAGCAGCTGGGGGCTGCCGGGTTGGTCTGGTAGCACCGAGGAGCAGCGCTACCAGACCAACCCGGCAGCACCCCAGCTGCTCTGCTCCAGGCGTCCCCAAGTCAGCCGCCCGCTGAAACTGACCAGGGGCTGACTCCGGGAAGCCCGGGGCAGAGCAGCTCTGCCTCGGGCTTCCCGGAGTCAGCCGCTGGTCAGTTTCAGCTGCGGCTGACTTGGGACAGCTGGGGTGCTGCCAGGTTGGTCCCGCAGCGCCGAGGGCAGCGCTGTGGGACCTACTGGCAGCACTCCAGCTGCTCTGCCCCAGCTTCCCGATTCAGCCGCTGGTCAGTTTCAGCAGCGGCTGAATCGGGGAAGCCGGACGCAGAGCAGCTCCAATGGTCCGGCTGCCCGGAGCACTTCCGGGTTCCTGATGGTGCCGGACCATCAGGAGTGCCGGACCATCAGATGCCGGACAAATGGAGTTTTACTGTACTGTGGTAATATGCAGAGTATGAGGCAGGAAACATGGCCTACTGGAGAATGCACTAGAATTGTACTTACACCTGGGTTCAGTATCCCTCTCAGCCACAGATGACCTGTGTGAACTTGGGCAAAACATTTCATCTTCTCTGGGCCTGAATTCCTCATCCATGAAATGAAGGTAATACTTTCCTACCTCATGCAATATTGTGAGGATAAAATCCATTACATATTGTGAGGTACTCAGATACTGTGATGATCAGGGCCATGGAAGTATATATATACATAATGCATAAGCAGTTTGATATCCAAGGCTCTGTCATTCATACTTGGACTGCTCCCCACCTCCCCTTTTTAAACCTTACTCTCATGTAGCATTTCTGGAGAAATCCATGTGCCCCCTTCAAATCAAAACCATATGCCAGTCTATCCTAAGTTTCCTGTTTGAGTCAACAGTTATATCTAAAATGACTTGGGTTTGAACGGATTCCTGAGAGTCTCTCCTTTCTGAGAGGGAGTTTATGTGAGTTTTTCTTTCTTACTAGATTAATTGGGGTTTTGATAACAAATCCAGTCCCTGTTTACATGGGAAAGTGGAAGTTCTAATTTCACTCAAACTTATTTATTTTCCATTACCTACTGATAATGAAGAAAGACACTCTTGTTCATGCCTGTAAATGTCCTAATTAACTATTAACCAAATAGTGGTAAGTGCTAATTTTGCTATGTATGTCCAAACACTTATTTTAAAAGAACTGTTCAGATGCCTTTACAATCCACTTGAAATGGATCCTTTCCAATGCAGAGACTTTACTAAACCCAGCACTCATCATTGGGATGTTTGACAAACTTGGGCATATTTTTATAAATAAAATGACATGTATAGGCAGTGAAAATGTGCTGTTCCCTTCCTCTTTGTTTATGTTAAATGGCTCTGATGTTAATATTACTGTACATTTTCTTGGAGAAACTATTTTGTGAAATAGGAGTCGCTCCCTTAATAGGAAAATGTCATTACAAGTCCATTGAATATCGGATCATTTAGCCATTGAGTGCCTGAAGGTAAACTGGATGGTGATTAAATATGAAATGTTTATGTTCGGGAAGAAAGGAACGATACAGGAAGCCACATTGCTTTCCTTCATGTTTTCAGGGGGTGCGTCTTAATTGCATAAGCATGCTTCTCTCCATACATGTGTTTGCTTTCTAAGTGCTCTGTCATGTTCTTTAACTTTACTTGCCTTTATGTAATTTTGTGGAACAGATGCATACACTGGATGGCCTTGTGCAATGCAGAAACCTACACTGAGTTGTGTCCTAGACTCATGCAAATCCAATCAGTGTTATTCACTTTTAAACCCCCAGGATGATTAGTAGAAAGCTGGAATTGTCCCAGGGAGAGCTGAGTCACATGTATTACACGCTAGCCACATACAACTAAGATCTTAACGGTAAAAGAATGAATTATATATGGCTGACCTTTAAGCTGCTTACTCAGTCCTTACTCAGGCAAAATTCTTACTGTCTTTCCCTGTATAAGGACTGGATAAAAATGAATAAGGGCCAGGAGAATAGCTTGTTAATATGACAGTGCATATCAAAGGCTCAGTTTCCGTGGATTTATTGATGAATAAGTAAATATAACATTCACATCTTCTTAAGTGTTATCCCTAAAATTGCTCACTGAATTTCCATCCCAGCTTCAGATGTACTCTGTGATCTGGAGTCCAATTCTCATCTCGCGCTGGCATAAATCAGGAGCAATTCCATTGAAACCAACAGTGCTAGACTAGTGTGAAACTAGTGTGAGAGGCGAACCAGACTGAAGAAACTGGCATGTTTTTGTTATTGCAGAACCCATATGAGCTGTCAAATAACATAAATCCCATGCTTTTCTTTTTAGCAGTGATTAGTATCAAGCAGTAGGGTGAGAGTCTACCAAGTGTCCCTGCAGTTATGAAGCTCTCCCCCGCAGAAAAAGATGACTTTTCTCATTGCTCACTACAGCCATGCACCTGTTTGGCCTAAACTGGCACCTGCAGCCGATGGAAGGGCAGATGTATGAGATCACGGAAGACACAGCCAGCAGTTGGCCAGTGCCAACGGACGTCTCCTTATATCCCTCGGGGGGCACAGGGTTAGAGTTACCTGACAGGAAAGGCAAAGGATCCAGTGAAGGTATGGTTGGTGTGTGTCCATGTTGTGAGTCTTCTATGTCTGCCTCTGATCTCCAACCATCCAGACTCATACTCCATCATTCCCATACCGCCTTTCCTGCAGTACCATAGTTCGGTGCTTTCCCAATTTTTCATGTCTAGAACTAATAGCAATCAGTCATGTTTTTGTATATTTCTAAATGTCATATCCTTTTAATGTCCTTTAACATGATAATAAGGAGTATGTCTTCACCAAACCTATGAGATCACTCTCAAGGAGGGAATATCAGTACCACATCTCGCATGGGTACAGTATTCTACCACAAAAGCCCTCATGACGATGCCTCCAGAATTGTCACTGTGCTTTCTCCACAGCAATACATCAGTCATATTGTAGTATTTCTTTTGGTTAGTAGTTGGCATTGTTGTGGATACCAAAGTATTAACTAAAAGCTGTTGGCATTGCAGGCTTAGGCTTAGTGAAGTTGGCACTGTATCCTCAAGGACACCCAAATGAAAGTCCTGCTGACAGCCTTCAATTCCCGCTAAAGTTAAAGATGCTGAGCCTGCTCAGAACCATGCAGAATCAGGGTCTAATTTAAAAAAACAACACATTATTCCACAAGCAAGCATGGGTTTTGCAATTTTGATTGTGTTTTCAGTGGGGGCTTCAGTGCCAGAAATACCTACAGGGTCTGCAAAGTACAGGGTTTTCATCACTGTAAGAATCACGTAGGGGAGATGAGGAAATGAATTCAGATTTGAATTTAATAAAGCTCTTTGTGCTGCAGTGCCGTTTCTTCATATTTAAGTGACCATAAGATCAAAAATCTCTCATTCCAGTAGAGTTATAGTTATTGGCTGGTTTTGGTAAAGTTTTTCTGATGGGGGATGGAGAAAAGTAAATAAGAGGCAATGACTGTGGGCCTGATCCAACGCCCACTGAAATCGATGGAAGTCTTTCCACTGATTTCAGTGGGCTTTGGATCAGGCCTTATATAAGTACACTTAGGCTACGTCTACCCTGTAGCCTTCTTGCAGAAAAGCTTATGCAAATGGAGCACGGCGTGGAATATCGCCACGCTTCATTTGCATAATTAATTAGCAACCGCTTTTGCACAAGAAGCTTTTGCGCAAAAAGGAGCTGTGTAGACGGCTCCTTTTGTGCAAAATGAGGAAGAACGGCTCTTGCGCAAGAGGGGGTTTTTGCACAAAAAAGAGCCATCTACGCTGTGCTTCATTTGCATAAGCTTTTCTGCAAGAAGGCTGTAGTGTAGACGTAGCCTTTGTCTATGTCTAGACAACTGAGTTTTTCTGGGATAACTCTGCCGCGTCCAAGGAACATGTCTGCTCTTCCGACATTTTTTGCGGAAGAGCAGACGTGCTGTTTCCGAAGCCCCATCTTCCTTGTTTTCTGAGGAAGAAGGGCTCTTCCGAAAGAGGAGGTTTTTCCGAAATATGACCCAGTGTAGATGGGCCAAATTTCGGAAAAACCTCTTCTGAAAAAACAATTAGAAAAATATACGCAAATTGCAGAGCACAATTTGCGTACCTTTTTCCGATAAAAAGCAGCAGTCTAGACGTAGCCTTATTCATTACAGAATTTTTACTTAATGGGATTATCTGTCGTTATTAATGCCAACGAAGGCCATAGTTACATACTACTTAAAAGCAATATAGTTACTAATGACTGGTCAGTGTCAAATTAATTTAGTACAGTGTAAATCAGTTAATCCAGAACTGTAGAACCCTGGACAAAGCTTCTTAGACAATGTATTAAACTACAGACTTATCCATTGTTTCTACATTCAATGGGGCCTCGTGATAAAGCTTATTTTTCTTTTGTCTTCAGTTTAAATTGCTATGTATAAACCCCTGTATATTGTATTTGATCTCTGCCTTTCCTATTAAAAGATCAAAATGAAAATAAAAATGATGTATCTAATAATCAAGGGGCTAAATCAAAGTTCTTTACTCAGTTTTCTCTTGGTGCTTCTCAGCCAAGCCCCCACTGAAATCAAAAGGAGCTTTGTCTGAATAAGAGCATGGATCTCTCTCTCTCTCTCTCTTTCTCTCTCTCTCTCTAAGTATAGAGATATATGCATATGTACACGCTCACACAGTGTAAACTTTCCTGCCAAATCCTCTCTGCAATGGGGAGCTTTATTTAGGGAGAGGTCTCTGGAGACTATCATAGGTAGAGCTGTAAAGAACCCCAGCGTGATCTTCTTGAATGTCTTGGGGAACCTGTGGCCTTGTGGGTGTGATCTGCTTCTGGTTAAAATTAAATAAAGCCTTGGTATCTATCTCTACAGGGATAAAATTATCCACCACTGAAATGCAGCTACCTCTGCTGTGTGGTAACATGGAAGGCAGCCTGTGCTAGTTAGGTTACATAACGTCTTTTCCAAATAAGAAGGTTTATCATTGAAATTATGAAAACTGACTGAAAAGTATTCTTGAAGAGACTACTTTTCCTATGGTGGAATTGGCAGTTTGGAGCTAACATTTCCTTAGTGCTGAAATGAATTTGGTTTTGCTAACTGTAGGAAGTTATCAGCTCTAATCCAGGGGTGGGCAATAAAACGGTGGTGCTTCGCCAGGGTTAAACCTGTGCCTCTGCATTTACCAGTGATCGCAGCTCCCATTGGCTGCAGATCACCATTCCCAGACAATGGAAGCTGTGATCTCCTGTACCTGCGGAGATGCAGGTAAATATAGCAGTCAAGGCCTGCCAGGGGCTAGTCCTGGCAAGTCAGATCCAGCCAGCAAGCCAGTATTTGCCCACTCCTGCTCTTGTCTGTCTCCAGTCCAGGAAAGAACTTTAGCATGTGCTCAAGGCCATCCTGATTCAACAAATTTAAATCTTTGCTTAAGCGCCATTGAAGTCGGTGACATATTAGCATGAACTTAAGTACTTTGATGGATCAAGGTGTTTTACCAAATCAGAGCCTATATCAGAACTATAATCACACGCAGTTGGGCCCAAAAATGAAACAACTCATTTTGATAACTAAATAAATTGGGCATAGTTGCTAAGGAAACTGAAGCATTGCATGTGCAAGGTAACATATTGAAAGAGCAAAGTGATTGGCAGCATAATTAGGATTTCAGAATTAATTCTGAAATTAATTTTACTTCAGGTTAGTTAGACAAAGTTTCTGATTAGAAATTGTACTGAAATTGCATTCTTATTTGAGTTTTGTTCTAGATATCCAGTTCTCAGAGCCTGATCCTGTTCTGTTCCGAGTGATTGACAACTCCTGTTGATGTCAATGGGCGACATTTACTCCTGTGCAGAAAACCTTGCTCTGAACTTTTGCACTGGGGTAGATCTTACCCAATGGGGACATGAAGCAGTTATTTTAACTAGCTCCAGAAAAAGAGTACATCAGATCTTTCCCTATATATATAACTGGCAGTCAAGAAAAGACACATACTTCTGTGGAATGGCTATTTTTGCCTCAAACTCAGACCCTTTTTATTTTCATTTGCTTGTGCTTGAGTAAGCACCACTCATTGTACTACAAGGAATCCATTTTATGCTCATTTCTTCCAAGGTATCATCCTCCCTCATTTGTTCTGATGTAAGACCTTTATTAATGTCCAGTCAGACAGCACACCATGTGCTTTGACTTTCCATTTTAATTTCTATGTGTGTATCAGACTCATCAGTAATAATCCCAGAAATGTACCTTTGATGTGGACCAGAACTAATGAAGTCTTTGGATCTTTTTATAACCTCTTGCAGCTCTCTTTCCATCCCTTAGTTATAAAATAGGACGTTTGGAAAGAGAGCCTTGCACAAGCACGATGTTTGTTTTAAGACTGACAGTATCCTGAAAAATGACTTTTAGAATTCATGCAAATTCTAATAATCCAATTTACAAAATAAAAGTCATGGAATTAAACTAATTTGATCTCAGTTATATTATTCTGTGCTATAGACAGAATTACAAATGGTTTAATTATAATTTCCTGTTCCCCCAAGCTGCCTCTGTTTATTTTTGTTAATATTAATCTTAATTTTTAAACACAGATAAATAAGGAGTTTAAATTTTTCCTTGTTCCTTTGAAATGCAAAGGACAAGACTAAATTAGGCTCTTATAACAATAGCAGATCCACGTTTCTGTGAATGAAGTTTTATTCCTTTGTTGGTGTTTTCAAAATCAGACTTTTATTAATGAACTTTATGTAACATTGTTTTTGAAAAATAATAATGGTAATGAGTCATGTGTATTCCACAAACTTCCAGTCTAGCAAAGCTCTTAAGTACATGCTTAACTTTAGCAGTAGCTTGTTGGCACTTAAAGTTAAGCATGTGCTTAATGGCTTTCTATTTAATTAAAAAATTAAATGCAAACTCTTCTCCATGATACTTGAATATTTTCAATGTTAACATGAATTAAAAATTTTTATCTGCTTTTAATTAAAATGACATTTTAATAGTTTGAACCTGATATTTCTGCTATGGAGTTTACATTAGGAGGAAAATATATGGAGAAATTTTACATTTAAATAGATTTTTATTATTTAAAACAGCAAAATATTTTATGTAATGGCTGCAGGATTGCACTACAAGTTCAGCATTAAATGTAAATTGTGAGGGTATTTGACTAGAATTCATAATGGGTAGGAGGACATTGTAGTTCTTATTTCCCAAATGCAGAATTTATTTTAAAAAGCTACCATAAATATGATTTGTAACAAATGATTTTATATTCCTGAAAGATTCTTTCTCATTTTGTTAGAATTATTTGATCTGTGAAACATACGGAAGTGGGTTTTAACAGCAAAGAGATTAAATAGTCGTTGATTTGAATATGTAAGGGTAACAAAGACAGCCTGTAGTGGTCCACATAGTATTCTCCTGTCCCTTAATTGTTCCTATAAAAGCTGAAATCTGGGAGGTGACGCTAACATATACTTTTCAAATATAAATGTGTTTAATTTAGCAGCCTCCTAACCAATGGTATTTTTCATCTTCATCTCTTTTCCTGTTTTCCTATAATTTCAGGCTAGGCAGCGTGCGCCAGTGATTAAAGCAAAGTCCTGGGAGTCAGCAGCCCTGGGGTTTTATTTTCCACTCTGACCCTAATTCACTGTGCTTCCCTTGTGTCCCCATTTTCCAAAGTGCCCACTGATTCTGAGAGCTTAAGTATATGGATGCCCAACCTGATATGCGTAGAGCCTGATATCCAGAGGTGCTGAGAACCCTGTTGACTTTATTTGGAATTCTAGATGCTCAGCACCTCTGGATATCAGCCCAAAGTCTTGCAAGGCAGGCACCCAAACTCAGTAGACTCTTTCAGAAACTGATGCCTTCATGTTTGTATCTTAATTTTCCCATCTGTAAAATAAGGATAATAATCATACTCACTCCAGAAAACTGCTCTGAAGTCTAATAAAAACACCTTAAGTTCTTGAAGGGGAGGTGGTATAGAAGTGCAGCATATTATGTCCCCTATCTTTGCTATATATCCCATCTTCATTTAGGCATTTCTGAATTAGGGATGACATCCCACATGTCCCCACAGTTGCAAATCATTAATTTAGCAGTGAATTTACTTCTAGTTTTCCCCTGTATAATTTGCCATTACTTAAACAGATGTTCTTGACATACTCATCCCACTCCATGGTGCATGGGAAACTCACAATCACAATATTTTTAATAATATAATAATTACTTTCTCCATAAAGAACAGATAGGATGTGACGTAAGATGATTTATTTTAACATTAAAATGTAATTTAACAAGCTCTGTTTTTACGATTTAAGCAGAGAGCCATTTGGGAATCCATATTGCTCTTCCAAGATACATGTTTTCAATAGAAAGATGGAGGGTAGCCAGGCATAATCCCATCCGTTCATAGTAATAAAGATTTGATGCATAATGTATTCTGAAGAAGTCTGCGAATTAGTAGATCAATGTCAGAGATACAAGTTTGATCAGATTGCTTATGGGATGCTAGGCTAATCCAGGTTTTTGTTTTGTTTTGTTTTTTGTTCCTGTCTCAGCAGGAAAGCCCAGTAGTTTCTTTCCAGAGGACAGTTTTATAGACTCTGGAGAAATTGATGTTGGACGACGAGCCACACAGAAGATTCCTCCTGGTATCTTTTGGAGATCTCAGGTGTTCATTGACCACCCAGTGCATCTGAAATTCAATGTGTCTTTAGGAAAGGCAGCTCTGGTTGGGATTTATGGCAGGAAAGGCCTTCCTCCTTCACATACCCAGGTAACAGGAGCACATTTCAATAAACCAACACTTACATTGGAATTGATGTACTTGTAGCTTGTATCTTGAAAAGATACACAGACCCTCTTTTTATTTCAGTTACCTATCTCAAGAAATCTGTGGGTTCATGGAAGATACTGAGATTCAGATATTAAAAACAGATGCCTAGTGACAACTGCAAAATATGGGTTCACCAACATTAGCACCAAATTCAGATCCTGAATAAGGATGATTTCCCTGGCTTGGAGCCATAGAAAGATAGTGTTACACACCAAATATGAAATTTTATTTCCACAAGTGCTGCTTGCATGGTATGTGTTTGTAGGCACGAAGCCCAATTTCATTATTAGTGCCTATTATCAGGTGCTTCTGATTTCCCATGAAAATTGCTTTTTATGCTAAAAGTTCCTATCTTAAAAGTGATTGGGGGGGGAGGGGGACTATGTTTTGAAGATTATAAAAAAGTAATGAAAATGTTGGGTCTTTTTATTTTACTTGTTAATAAAAGTTGTAAGTAACCTACATTGTTTGGATTTGATGAACTTGGAAAGCCTATATAGCTAAGCTTGACAGAAAACATGGTTAGCCCTACTGAAGTCAGTGGAAAATCTCCCACTGACTTTGTAACAGGGCATAGGAGGGCCCCCTTTGGTCCTGACTCTCCTCTGCTCCAATCAACCAGACAGAGATCTCTGGTGCAGTCATGGGTTTTCTTTATTTACAGTACACTTTCCTATCACCTTCTAGCTACAGACAGCTTCAGGATTACAGCTTCAGGGACTGCTAGCTCCTGCAGCCAACAGAGAAGAGCTCCCACTCCCTTTAATTCTTTGGCTCTTCCCCCTTCCTTCTGGCTAATCTTTTCTATCCCTGGGCGTATTTTTTCCATCCATGTGTGGAATACTTTGTTTATGTGCACCACGGCACATGTGAATGTGCACCCTAGTAGAAACAAAAAAAAACTGAGCTGAGGAATCTCTGCTAATCAGCAGGGCAGCATTTGACTCTATCCTGAGCAGTTGCAGAAGGGCACAGCTTACAGGTTTTCCTTCTCTCTTGGCTTCTTTCCTGGCAGACTTTATATAGCCCTTGACTAGCAAGGCTGGTAGCTTTTCCCCATTTGCCAGTAGGCCTGGGCTTACTCAGCCAGCTCCAATTCCTCTTTCTTGTTTGGAGCTTGCGTGACAGTGGCGTGGTTAAGTTTCCTTAGCCAGCACCCTGTCACATACTTCAGTAAGACCATTTTACCCAATGTCTATAGAAAGAGTGAAGCAAGGGAAAAAATGCAAAAAAATAACTTGATGGTTCAGGTTCTATGCTCACAAAAGTCAGGAGATTTAAAAAATATTGTTAAAATTATTGTTGTTTTTTAAAAATGCATTTATCATGTTAAACAGATGTTTTGTAATTGAGGTGGAAATCTCAGTTTTTTTCTTATACATTTTTATTGGTTTTAAGGTTTTATGAATTTTAAAAAATATGGCTATAGTGTGTTAGACTCATTAGAAGTTCTGCAGCAGGCTAATGAGGAGCTATGAGAGAAACAAATGGAGAGGAATGGGTGGAGAGAGGAGACCAGAGAAAAGCAGATCAATAAATAGATAGGAGATCCTGAAAACTATTGGGAACAGGCACAATTCCAGTCGTATCCTTATAGGTTGAATCAAAACATGCCATGACTTGCCAGAAGAAATATCATGTGTGATGTTCCATAAGTGTGGGTGTCAATTGTAATGTAAATCTCTTCTGCCTATCCTGAGACAGATCTGGCCCAAGGAGCATGGTCATTTTCTGGAACCCTGAAGTATACAATGAACATCTTTCCTTTGTGTTTCAGTTTGACTTTGTTGAGCTTCTTGATGGGAGACGGCTACTTACCCAGGAGGTGAGGAGTCTGGAAGGACCTCAGCGGCAACCTAAAGGCTTTGTGCCAATGTCCAGCCATGAGACAGGGTTTATCCAGTATTTGGATACAGGAATATGGCATTTGGCCTTCTACAATGATGGGAAAGAGTCTGAGGTGGTTTCTTTTCTTACTACCACGATAGGTAAGGATTTACCATATTATTTTACCTAATCTATGTACTTTAGGGCCAGTTTCTCATGCTCTTACTCACACTGAGTAGCATCTTACAGAAGATGTAATCTCATTGTTTTATATGAAACCATTCACAGAGTAAAGTATTGTTCAACATAAGTGAGGCTATTTGGGCAATAGTTGATAAACAGAGGCATATCTGCCTTGGGGACAAAACTGCACACATTATTAATGCTAAATACTTTAACATAGCCATTATGGCATGAACAGAGCATAACTATATTAAAGGCCTATTTAAAAATTATCGTCTGGACACTCTGTCACCGCAGATGAGTCCAGAGTTACTAATTATAGAAGTGTCCCCTCTTCTCTGAGGCTTCTATTTGAGAATTATTTTCTGTTTCTATTGGGCCTATATTTTGTTTCTTGAGTGGAATTGGACAGCTGTTCAATAGCACACAGGAGCATCAAGCAATAGTTTGGGCCAGGAAGTGAGGAATACCATATCTAATGGAAACTTCTGGCATCACGTAATCACTCAAATTGGAGTTGTGTTAGGACACCAAAGTTAATGTCCCATCTCTTGCCAAAAGCACTATGGAAGGGATAGCCAATTGGATGAACCTATTTCATGCCACATCTAAAAGAAAGAGATTGAGATTTTTCAATGGATGGTAATTGGGTATCCAAACCTGCCCTAGGCTCTCCAACCGTCAAGCAATCAGGCTACATCTAGACTGCACTCTTAAATCGGAGAAAGATACACAATTTGCGCTATGCAAATTGTGTATCTTTTTTCGATTTAATTTCGAAAGAGGCTTTTTTGAAATTTGGCGCATCTACACGGCACCAAATTTCAGAAAAAAGTGCTCTTTTGAAGCATCCCTTATTCCTTGTAGAATGAGGTTTACAGGGATGGCAAAAGAGCGCGTCCATTCTTTCAAAAAAAATTTTGAAAACGCGGACGTGTTCTTTGGACACAGCATTGCTTTTTCGGGATACTTCCGGTATCCCGAAAAAGTAATGCAGTCTAGATGTAGCCTCAGTTAGCACCAAGCACTGGGTAACCACTACTTATCATAGCACCTTGGGATTCTTTTTCCCGCATGTAAATATTGCAAGATATGACCTGTCCCAGGTCTCTCTTGCTCCGTTTGCAGTCTGTCCTTTCCCAGAACCAATTTCTGACTTCACTATGTTTAATTTTATATTTGACTGACCTACTGAGCAGGTTCATAGCCCTGAATCCATTTTGTTGTAATTCCAAGGCTCCTCCATAAAACCAGCACTTAGCTTTCTTCTACCCACAATGACTGTTTAATGGACCTTTTTCTAAACTGCATAAAGCAGGCTTATTCAAGTATTGCCATTAATCCCTCTCCCCAAAGAGACATTGGCATGGAATTTCAGCTGTCTGCAGTAGTTACCCGAGAGCGATGGGTTTAAATTTGTCTTGTCAGTTTAATTAAAAGTTTAGGTCTTATTAAAGCAAAATCATTAAGGTTCCAATATACAGTTTTACTTCTAAAGTTTATTTAATGTACCAATATCATAATATTGTATTAAAATAAAAATATAGAATATTAACAGGCCTTTGCTGTCAAGAATTCAATGCATTCAAGACTGTTCACAATTAAGCAACACCAGAAATAATTGCTCTTCAACTTATTAAATGGAAGGCTTACTCTTTGCAATGTGGTTTTATTAGTTTGCTTAGTTTATTGCAGCAAGTTATTGTAATCAGAACAAATTGTACCTGGATCCGACACCTTTTATCCAAAAGGATCCCTAAGTGTTTTTTATATAGTGGGACCCATTCAAAAAAGTTTCTTCTGTTCTGAAGGATTCTGCCAGGTGAGAGAGATTCCCTTGCAGATGGTAGATGCCACACAACCAGTAATAGTTCTCCCAGTAAAGAGAGTTTTAAAGCATAATGACTGTACTTTTCAAATTGTTTACAAAGTGTAAGCTGGATTCAGACTCTTCTCCCATCAGTACACTCAGTACACTCACACTGTAGAAGGGCAGGATACATTACTAGCACATCTGTCTGTACTGAGTAAGGCTCCCTTAAGTGCTCCACAGCTTCAAGGTTGTCTAGTCCTCTGTGGTTAAGCTCACCGGAGCATGCACTTAGTTGGCCACTTAGCAGGTGGTGCAGGCTGTGATCTTGTTTTAGACTATGTGTGAGGAGCCACCCAATAATTCCCACACTTATCTTGAATTATTCTGCCCTTTGCAAGCAGGAAGACTAAAGGCTTTGCACTTCCAGGTCTGCCCTGCATCCATCATGGCTAGCTTCGTCTGCATGGTGCACAAGTCTGCACTAACTGAGCCATAAGGACCCTGCTTGCAGTCTCTAAAAGTTCCTTATTGGAGATTACAGAGTATTCTATCAAATGGGACTAAATTAACACACACATTCAGTGTGTGCCAGACAAGTACTAATAAGATGGGTCAGGCAGGATTTTTGTGTATGAGGAATCATTTCACCCATCAGCAGCCAAATAACAATGCAGAGGTACAGTATCATAGAAAGGACACAAATGACCCACTTTCGGACAGCACGTGAAAATGACTATGCCTGATAAGTGTAGAGTCTGAATTTTAGATAAGCATGATGGTGTGACAGGAATTTTGCCAGGACTCCACGGCTAAGCTAACACCTTACAAAAAGTACTGTGAAGACTTTAATGGCCAGAAGAAGTCAGTGTCTTGCTTATATGATCATTATTAACAGCAGCCCTTTAAAATATCTGCTGGAGGTTTCCAGTAAAATCCATTAAATATGGTACTATATATAGCAGAATATCAGATTCTTTTCAGTGTGCTCATGAGCTCTGACAAGATATGGTTGCTACTCTCTATGTCCATAAATGCTGTAGTGTTTTGGGTTGCAATTTCTGTTGACTCCACAGTAAAGAGGATGCAGCAACCTGACATTCCCGGTTTATGAAACTAGATGTAAAATTCTAATGCCCTATGAGTATATCAAGTCATATGAGATGGTCAGGTTACGTTTATGGGCAAGGAGGGGAGGTTTGTGTTTAGGTGGTGTTGAGCTCCGATGGCTGTTGTTTGATTTTATTTATTGTGGCAGTGGTACATGGAAAAATCTCTGATTATTGCAGAAATTCAGAGAAATAATTAATACAGGGAAGAAGCATTTTGCATTTATTAGCATTGTCGAGAAAGAGGCGGGATCTAAGTCGTCTGAGTACAGGACTGGGAGTCACAGCTCTATTTAAATCTAAGCACTGAAACTGACTCCCTTCAGGCTTGTGTATGTTGCATAATCTCTGTGGTTCAGCTTCCTGCTCTGTAAAAGTGCTATCTACCCAGCCCACAGAGGTGCTGTGATATTACTTGAATTACTTGAAGATTAAAAATGCTATGTAACTACTAATAGTTCACAGTAACGGTTAACAGTTAACAACAACCATAGAGAGCCAAATTCTACAGCCTTTTCTTTGAAAAATCTCCCACAAGGTCAGCGGTAGTCTTGTTTGAGTGTGGTACATGTTCCAAAAAAAAAAAAATTGTGTGGATTCTGCTAAGTTCACCCCCTGGTTTCCAACTGACCAAACCTTTAGCAAAATCAATCAGCATAGGTCAGTTTCTCTACATTACAACATTGATGGTAATTGTTGTACACTACCTGTCTGGACTCATCATACTCTCCATTATTCATGTGAAAACAGGAGCAAAATGCAAACAACCTGCATTCCCAGCTCGGTGGCACATTTATTTTCATAAAGCTTGATGCTGTGCCTAGTTAGAGCTTTGGAATCCTGCAAAGCTAGAAGGAAATCCCACTACTCAGAAGCACTGTCATTTGCTTTGATAGCACTTTCATCTTGGCCTATTTCTTGTAAAGAGGTAGATTTGCCTACATCACTGCCAAAAGGATTGGACTTTCTTAACATCTTTTCCTGTACATGCACCCTGGCAGCACATGTAAAACGTGGGAGAATGCATGTTAATTCCCATCCAAATTTCCATCCAAACTCATGCTGATGCTAAATAATGGTAATTCAGGAGGAGGGCATGGGGAGATTATTGTGGCATAGTTTTCAGCTTTTAATAACATTTTTTCATTTTGTTCCTCAGAATTACAGCACAAAACATAATAAAAGAATGGAGAATCAGGGTCTCTCAATAATGAATTAACCTTTCTTGTAAATGACATTGGCAGCACTTTCTGAAATTTGTAATAGAAACGCTTCTCTGAAAAGCGCCTTGTGAATTCACCTCTGCCTGACAGCGGTGAGTTAGTCAGAGCAATCTGGTATAAGTGGAATAAAATAGTAGGGTGAGGGAGAGCTGGAGTCAGCACATCTGAGACAGAGATGTTGGCCAAAAATCTGTTCAGTGGAGGCAAGGAACATCTGAGAGCCTGAAAGCAGCATCTATGAAGTCAGAGAGGGAGCCTGTCAGCAGCTGTTCCTGCTGAGCAATAGCAGGCTGGCCTATGTAGGGGCATGGAAAAATCAAAAGGAAGAAAGCATTCAGCTAGGCGCAAGAGAGAAAGAAAGCATGTAGGAGGAGAGGTTGTCTGTTTACCAATGCCACTCCATACCCTAGCAGGCAGGAGGAAGTGCATGCAAGAACGCCCATTCTGGGATGTGAACTTTTAACTAGCTTTTAGCTTTGGTGAGAGGCATGATTTAAGATTAAGAAAAATACTGTCGTTCCTCCTGCCCGTCCACTGCCCGTAAAAAAAAGTGCCAGTGAGTGTTTTTCTCCATCAAAGTACAAAGACACCTAGAGGTTGTGTTTCTGGAGACCAGTAAGTGTGCACAGCACTTTACAGTACCTTTCAAACAGTAGGCTCCTTCCTGCAGGAGGCTAAAATATAACCAAGATGCAACAGCAAGAAGATGTTGAGATGCTGTCAGCTAGGAGACTGACACAGGAATACTGTACAATAGTAATGAGACTAGGAGAGAGAGGGACATGATTTTTCCTGGATGCAGGAGGTGATGCAAGAAGGGATATGAACAATCCTGATTTAAGCCTGTCTGAAAATTCCTCTGCATGGATTCCAGTATTTAGATTGCTCCCAAGGAAATTTTGTGGTAGTTTCTGTAACTCACATTTGCTTTCAGCACAGTCGGTGCCTGGTTCCAATGACTTAGATTCCCTTAGCTTCCAAAGGCTAAATTGCAAAGGACTGTGTAAATGTGAGCCACATACGGAAATTTGGAATCCATTAGAGAGTCTCACACCCACTTTGTGGGTATCTGAGAGAGACTAAAAGTACAGGCTAAGGAGCTAAAAGAAGGTACAAGCTGGATGGCATCTGCTTTAACTCACCCTCTCTTCCAGCTCCTCAAATGTTGTTACACTAACTTAGACTCCCTTACACATTCGGAGAGCCTGGGTAGATGAGGGTCTAGCTTACACCATCTGATCCGTGCTTTCTGAGTTTGGCCTTGAGGCTTTCCTCCAGCAAAGTGCTTTAGTGCATGCTAAAAGTTAAGGGCATTTGAGTCTAAGGACATTCACTATGTTTCATCCACCTCACATTGTCTGGATGGGCCCAGCTCTTAAGAGAGGTTGCTTCAGTTTCTTTCCCCTTTTGTTTGCATGATCACAGCAAGACCTCTGAGCATTTCTGCCTCATGGGGCCCTTCTCTGGGCACTTATCTAAGAATCCATCACTTCCTATGCTCAGAGACATTTCCATCTGCTCATCCTGTACAGAAAAAAATTTGAAATGAAAGAAAAATGATGGGGGAGGAAAGTCACAACTTTACTTTTGTTAAACTATTAATTAGCTCTTTGCCCCCTTTCATGCCCTTGCTAAGAGCCACACTATTACATGACCAATGCCTTTTTTTTTTACTAGCCTCAAGCATTCAGCACTTTCTTCCTGGTGCTTCAGAGTCCTCCTGTTTGGTTCAGATACAGCCCTCACAGGTTCCTGACAGAGTTTTAAAACTCTGTCAGATTATAGTTAGGAGCTGTATTCAGTTAAAAGACAAAATAACATCTTTTTTGTTTTCTTGCTGCCTCATGATCAATCCCCTGCTGTGAAATCACAGAATATGTATCCTATGTTACCCCTCAACATCTTTATTACTTCCACCCACCAGGCATCCTGTTAGTTTTTGCACCCAGAGGCATCTATTTGTTTAGGATTTTTCATGTGAATTCAGTGCTCGTGAAAGATTGTCTGCTGTGCGCACTGACATCTTACATTCCTCATGCAACTAACAGGTTCATAATAGGCAGCTGTATTTCAAGCATCTCTGCTGTCCCGCCACTATGTCTTAAACTAAAGCAATTACTAGAAACATTTTCAGAAGCACCTAAGTCCCATTTTCAAAAGCAACTCAGTCACTTATGCCTAAGTCTCATTAAAAGTCCACAGCACATAGGATCTAGGTGCCTAGGTCTCTTTTGAAAATTGGACTTAGCACATGTCCTCACTCGAAACATAAGTCAACCTATGTTAGGTCAACTTACAGTCATTGCAGTAATTACAGGTTGAAACTCTCTTAACTGGGATTTTCTATTCCAGCAACATCCATGGTCTAGCACAGATGTTGCAGGACCAGAGGGTCCCGGTGCACAGCCAGCAGTAAGGATTCCTGCGGGGCCAGCAGGGCAGTGGGCTACCCACAGGGAGCTGACAGTGGGACCGCCCAGCACTTGGCAGCGGGGCTGCCCAGCGGGATTGGGAGACCCAGCATATGGCTGTCCAGCAGAGCTGGGAGTGCTAGTTCATGGCGTGTGTGCGGCTGCCCAGGGAGCTCTAGTGCCCAACGCGCAGCGCATGCTGGGCTGCCCAGGGAGCTCCAGCATGTGCAGCTGCCTGGAGCCCCAGCACACAGTTATGGCTGCCAGTGGGTTGGCAGAGACAGCAGAAAGTGGGGAGCTGTCTAGGAGGCCAGTGGCCAGACCAAAGGGGCCAGTGGCAGGGGTCCAAAAATGACTGCCCCTGGTCCAGCAAAATTCCTCATCAGGGACCAGTCAGGTCTTGAGGGTGCCGGACCAGGGAGGTCCAACTTGTATTGTGGTGGTACCTGTCAACACTCCTTTCCTGTCAATGGTGTACGTCCTCACCAGGAGCACTCCCATGAACAGGAGGGGCAGTGTGGGGGCTGAGATCCTGAGCTCTGAGCTCCGTATACACCTCCCTGCCTGGAGCCTAGCTACTCCGTAGGCTCTCAGTTCTGTGTGGCAGCCAGGCTCCTGTTTCTGAGCTCTATGCCCAGAGTGTGAGCAGCTCCCAGGAGCCTTGGTGCAGCTGCCGAGCTCCTGGCATGGAGCAAAGAGCCTCTGGGCAGTACCAGGATTCAGCAGAGGCCCTCCACCTATCCTGGTGACAGACCAGCTGTCTTTCCAATTCAGTTGTCAGTGCTGGAGCCATGAAATTGACAAGAGTGGCAGCCAACAACCAATGTAAGTAACACAGTGTCTACATGGACATTGTGTCCCCCTCACTACGCCATCATAAATCCCGCACCTCTTGTGAAGTTACTGTGTTGGCATTGTAGGGCACTTACATTGGGACGAGCAAGGGAGCAAGTCCGTAACGTGCCCACTGGCATAATTAGGGTGATGCAAGCTGCCGTATGTTGCCCTTACTATCAGTGTAGATGAAGCCTTAGGTTCATAAGTCTTATAGGACTTTGGAATAGCAGCCTAGGCTGGTGCTCAGGCTCTGAAGCCCAGAGACAAGGAGTCAGCTTCAGAACTTGAGCTCTGGCACAACTCGCAACTTTCAAGCCCTGTCTCCATAGCTGTTTTTAGAGCACTGGCCATAAGCATTGCTAGCCTGTGTCTGACCTGGCCTAGAGCTGAGAAAGCAACTCACTCTCAGCACCTCTTCAGTCCTTGCTGTCTTTGAATTATCACAATTGATGCCAGCTACAGTGGTGGTTTCTATGATGTAAATAGCTGTTCATGAAGAATTGGACTGACAACCATCTTTTACACAGGCTGCTGATGGTCATTTTTAATCCAGGTTGAATAAAAACTCTGGAATTAGAAGCTTCCAGTCTTGTCACTAAAGCCCCTTAAGCCATTAGCCCCTCAAGAAGGTTGTTTCTTTGTGCAAATAGCTATCGAGGTATTATTACTGTGTTTTAAACAGTGGTGGATAAATTTCAAAGGGTTCACAGTCAAGGTACCTGGTCAGCTGCTTACCCAAGAATTGCTCAGATCTTGTATCTCTGCAAAATTCAGCTTGAAGCTTTGCAAGAACAGACTTTCCCACACTGTAACAGCACTTCTAGTTACCTCCGGTGGGTCATACGAACCTGCGGGGGGAAAAATAAGATGTAGATCCTTTAAAAAAAACTTTGGTTTGGGTCTAGGCATAGATGGAGTTTGGTGGGGGAGGTACGTGTATTTTTCACACAGGGTTGCATTTCCTTAGTTGAGCTCCTCCGTGAGGTTCTTGTATCCTGTGCTCAGTAAGTAAGTGACTAGGGGTATATCTAGACTACATGGCTCCATCGACAGAGCCATGTAAACTAGTTTACCCGACATAGTCAATGAAGCGGGGATTTAAATGCTCCCCGCTTCATTAAAATAAAATGACGTTACGCTGTGCCGACATCAGCTGATCCGCACAGCGGCAGTTTAGATGATCGGTCGAGTGGAAGCCTTTGTCGACCGCTTCCTTTATGCCTCGTGAAACGAGGTTTACAGGAGTGGTCAAAGGCTTCCCTTGTTGACCGATCCGCCTAGACTACCACGCTGTGCCGGATCAGCTGATTGTCGGCACAGCGCAGCGGCCATTTTTATTTTAATGAAGCGGGGATTATTTAAATCCCCGCTTCATTGACTATGTCGGGTAAACTAGTTTACATGGCTCTGTCGATGGAGCCATGTAGTCTAGACATACCCTAGGTGTTTATCCAGGTAGATATATGGCTTTCGTTACTGCAGCATCTTAGTGCCTCCTGTGACTTCACGAAAGCCACTGTTACTCCCTAAATCCCTTCAGTTGTGCCCCAGCCCTGCAGGTTGCTGAGCATTCTGGTTTCCCATTGAATTGAGCTGAGGGTGCTCAGAATCTCCCAGTGTGCAAGCCCATTTCTCTCGTTGCCTCTGTATTGCCTGTGATTTCCAGCGGACTTAATGCTTATCCAGGTTTTTAAGTCCTTTGTAGCTTCAGTAAGTGGGCAGTTGCCATCCTGCCATTTGGCTAGTGTCACTGCTAGACAAACAACACAGAAAGCAGGTCCCTCACTGGTTCATTATTATTTCTGCCAGAGCTGTCAGATGACATGTGCTGCATTGTAGCTGTATTGTGCACATTGAGGTAGGCTGGCTGCACTCTTGTCTAACACCTGTTCCCACGGTGTGCCATTCTGTCTGCTAAATGGGGCTTTCTTAAACAGCTGGGCCCAGAAACCTCACATCAGACCAGTCAGACCAAATTTAGCTCTTGCACAGGATGACCTTTTTTTCCTCTTTACAAGTGTCCAAAAGAATTCTTGCATAACAACCTCTCTCCCGACTCTGATTATGGTTATTTTGCAGGACCTTTGAGTCAGAAACTTAAGGCACCTCAAATAAAGGGGAAATCTGTGACACATCTCAAAGATTATCAAAGAGTAAGAAGCCTGTAAAGGTCAGACATGTGGCACCAACCATTTCCACGTCCTCCATGTCCTCATACAGTGTGTCTCTTGATTTTATGAGTGGAAAAGCAACATTTCAAAGTAACCTCTAGTATTGTCCCATTCCGTATGAAGTTAGATTAGTAAACAAAAGCTGGAATAATTAATTCAGAATTAGCTATCAGGACAATTTTTTGCACAAATTCCTTTCAGAATAGTCCTTGTAATTTCATCAGACACTTCACAAATGAAAAATATATGTCGGTTAATGCACAAGGAACCTTCTCTGTACTTTGTTTACTACGGGTTGCACCTCCCCAAACCAGGACTCTCCATCATGTATGGTCCAGATGTTCCTGGACCAGAGAGCCCTGGGGCAGGGAGCCTAGCAGCAGGAGGGCTGACAGCAAGGGACCTAGACCGTGGCCAGCAGCCTAGCCAGGGCCAGACCTGGATCCAGTGGCAGCAGGGTTGGCATCGGGAGTCGGCATCCAGCAGCCTGTCCAGAACCAGGGCCAGTGTCCTGGGCCAAGACTGGTGGTAATGGGGCCAACATCTTGCAGTCCTGCTGGAGCCAGGGCTGGGTGCAGCAGGACTGGGGCCAGCTCCCCACCTGAGCTGGTAGTATGAGGCCTGGCCGGGATGAGAGGTAGAAGGGCTGGCTGGAGCAGAAACAGAGCCAGCAGCGGGGAAGGGCAGCGGGCTGGGGGGACTGGTGGCAGGGGATCTTCCTAGTCCAACAAATTGCATCATTCAGTACCAGTGAGGTCTCCAAGGTGCCCGGCCAAGGAGGTCCAACCAGTAACTGCAAAAGAAAAGTAATTTTTTTTATAAGCTCTGCCTACCTCTGTACTAACATGGCCCGGTATCCTTGAATTCACTCTGTCACCCACTGCTTGTCAGCATGCTGGTTGCAGCAGACAAGTTCTCTTGATCTGATAAAGTTTGTACAAAAGGTTTATTGATTTGAGGTAATTACTTCAGCTTTAGGGTCAAGAAAAGGTTTATTTAATTCTAAAGTTACGTTTTTTGTTATATGTTTTAGAACAGTGGAGTTCTGCCTTAATGACAAGGCTTCTAGTATTATCTGAAGCCTTCTAGAGAAATTTGCAAATCAAGGAAACTCCAGGACATATGGTTTTAGTTTTTGCACTTTTGTATATAGCTCTTGTCTATATGTCCCAGGCTGAGGGCTAATGTAAGCACAGCTTGTTTTATTCCTGTGTCATATTACACTGCTGCTTGACTTTTCATTCCATTTATTCTCTAGCAGTAAAGAGCAGAAATAGGGGTTCTGAGAGTTGGTTGTATATTTTGGCAAACAGAAGGAAAACCCTCTTTGTGTAGCAAGAACGGGTTTCTTAGTGCTTAATTTTCAAACGTCTGTGCTTAAAGGGAACTCATACAATATGTGGTTGGATGCACAAACAGGTAATTGAGCACATCCGTCATGAAGAAGCCAAAAAAGGGTCAACGTCTCCCAGTAGTTACCAGAGATTTCTCTCGTTCTTCATAGAGGAGAGAATGGTCTCTACTATTCCACCCCCCGCATCCCACCATGTATGGTAATCATCGGCACATAGTGATGATATTTTATCAATTACCACTTTTCTGAATGCACAGATGCATTTGTAGTGAACTCATGCCTCCTTTCTTTAATTGGACTTTACAGTACTGTCTTCAAGGTAGATACAGTAAGTGGTGTTGAACCCCTTTATAGATAGGTAAATGGAGGCACATGGACATTAAATTATTTGCTCCAGTTCACACAAGCCATCTGGAGACCTGGAAACAGAACTATGAATTCAGACACGTCTCCTTCCCCTGCTCTAAAAATATGTCCTGTTAAATGTTTGCCATTCTGGTTACTGCATCCATTATTTATTAGTGCTCGTCTATGTAAAGTGAAAATGAATTTACTTCTACTGTAAAATGATAGCACAGCTCGATTTAGTGACATGTATTTAACTGAATCAGTCCACGTTTCAAGTCATGACTGTGGGTATGTTTCTAGAACATGTACACACACTCACAATATCTTTTCAAATGAAACTCAAAGCCAACTTTAGCCTTGCCCCAAGCTACAAGCACAGAAAATGTAACATACTGAACTTCCCACTTGCCAGTTTAAACCTTAAGGCTGAATAACTGTTGTTTCCTATATTAGTTTGTAACAATTTATATGAGTGAGAAGGTACAAAATAATTTTCAGTAAATTTATGCTTGCAATCCCTTAGGCAAATCAGAGATATGAGAATTTCATTTAGTGGACCATAATTCAGATTTTAAAATACACCATCTGCAAAAAGAAAGGAAGCAAAGGGAACATTCCCAAGATGTTGTCTGGAAAACCTTTGTCTTACATGCTAGTTGCAGTGGTGAATGTGGTACCCTCATTATACGTAGGACCTGCAATTTAAAGATTCCCTCTCACCTAAATAGTGAGACTGTATTCAAGCAAGTAGGCTTTATTGCCTCAGGAACTGCATATGCTGAAAGTTCTTCCCAGGTAGCTTATGACATAAGGGATAAATGAGTAGTTCAGAGTGACAGAGACACATCAGAGATTTTGAAATGGTCTCATGTAATTCCATAAGAACTGTAACTCATTGACCCTTCTGTGTCTGTCTTCAGTGTCTCTACATCTCTTAAGGTATCAGAGTATATTTTGTTTGTTGTACATCCCTAAACAGCAGAGGCACATAAGGAGAGATTTTCAAAAGTGGGCAATGCTGGTCCAGGTCAAGTTCATGAGACTTTGACCATTGACTTCAATTAGAGCAGAATTGCCGTTGACTTCAATGGGAGCAGGGTAAGGCCAATGCTCAGTGCTTTCAAGCAAGCAGTGACCTTCATCTATCAAGCATTCCATACTGGTAGGATTTCTCTTAACAAAGAAAGTAAGAGGCGGGGGATGAACAGGTGAGAGAACCACTTGCCCAAACCCAACCTTCCCCTATTTCCAAAGCCAGAATCAGACCAAACCTTCTGAAATGCTCAGGCTTCCCCCATCCCCATTTCCAAATGCCATCTGGCACTAGTTCTAAAAAAATACTGTCCGAAAGGCTGTTTGTGCTGCTTTTCCAGCTTGGTTTGGCAACAGATGT
Source organism: Rafetus swinhoei (assembly GCA_019425775.1). Taxonomy (NCBI): domain Eukaryota; kingdom Metazoa; phylum Chordata; order Testudines; family Trionychidae; genus Rafetus; species Rafetus swinhoei. The sequence continues at coordinate 21,800,479 of CM033437.1, read as the reverse complement.
GCTGAAATACTGTGAAGAAGGTTGCTCTTGCACTAACTGTTATGGTGATGAGGGCTATGTAACTAGCTAGAAAGTATTTTAAGCCAGCAATAGAAGCAAAAGTGTTGAAATCTCACATGATACACTATTCCCTTCAGCAGACTCAGCCATCCAGATAGTTTTAATAAGCGGCCCCAGCTTTTGGATCTTTATCCAAATTGATCCCAGACCCCAAACTTTGTGTGCTTCACGATTATTTATTTGGCCAGGTCTACACTAGACCTGGAAGGTTGGTTTAAGGTACGCAATTCCAGCTAAGTAAATAATGTAGCTGGAGTTGATGTACATGAAGCCGAGCTTGGCACCGCCCTCTGCAGGGGGAGATTGATGGGAGCAAACGCTCCCGTTGACTTCCCTTACTCCTTGCAAATTGAGGAGTACCAGCACTTACTGGGGGCACCCTCAACATTCGATTTAGTAGGTCCTTACTAGACTCGCTAAATCGAATGCCAGAAGATCAATCTGTGGCATGGTAATTATAGATGTGGCCTTTGAAACAATGCAGAGAGCAAGGTCACTGTTGCGTTGGACAGGAATATGCTGCTAATAGGCAGATGGAAATAAGGAATGTCTGCCATTAAACATTTGTATCAATGGTCCCAGCAAACATGGAGTGCAGGGGAGATCACAATGAAATTGGATGGTGTGATTATGGCACTTCACATTGACTTGCTGGGGAATTTATTTAAAGAAGTGTCTTCCCAGTGCCCTTTTCCTAATTTAGCAGCCTGATACCTGCATATGGAGATTTGAAAGTATAAGGGGGCTACATGCTTGGATCTTTAATTAAATCAGACCTTCCAACCTTCATAAAAAAAATCAAAATCTGGCAAACCATCAAGTGGCATTAGCAGTATCAGCATCCAACTGGGCACCCTGCAGAAGAGGAAACTGAGAATGATCACTTTGAAATAATGACTGGCTTTCCAGGATGCTGTCAGAATATTCACATTCCCAGCTGCCAGGTGCAGATGATTTGAACTAGAAATGTGAAAGCCTTCTAAAATACAGATGAAGCAGAAGAATCAGAATTTCTTCAGGTGCGGCGGGAAAGGAACCAGTCCTTTCAGACTTCAAATTGGGAAGGAAAAGGAGGAGCAAGAGAATATTGGATCCAGCATGTCTGCGTTTGCTTTAGTTGTGGAGACTTTTATTTACCCACAGTATCAAGTTGGAAATTTCCAGGTGTCTGAAACCTGTTGTGTCTCCTCTCTCCTCCATAATGCTCTGTTAGTGTCATTATCACAATTACTGTAGCAGCTGACAGTCCTTTCGATTTATTATTCTGCCTGCCCTGCAGAATGAATTTCATTGAATAGCATTGTTTCCTCAGAAAGCAAATAAACCCCCAAGAGCTCCCAACATGCTGGAGAGATGAAATTATGGGCTGTGTTCACGGCGAGTCAGAATCTTTTTCAGCTTTTTCTATCTTTGGCTTCCCAAGGGCTGTTTTAGTACCTATTAAACAGGCAAAGTAGTGATTAGACTTGCAGTGGCTGAGAGCAATTATGGCAGTGAGAATATTGGTGGGAATATTCCCTTGGGCCAGAGCAAGGACTGAGAGAAGGTGGCATGTTGAGGCTGGCAGGACCTCCCATGGCAGAGGTGGGCTGCAGAGACCCTCCATTTCAAGGTTTCTCACTGGAGAGTGGAGAGGGTCTTATGCTTCTTTATAGCCCTTTTGCATTGGCATCCCTAGTATAAAAGGGCTCAAGGGGCAAATAGGACCTGGACTCATGGGCCTGTTGCCCTTCCCCATGTGTACTGATGCAAAGCGGGGGTAGAACACAGCAAGATCAGAATGAACATATTTGCTGCTCCCTGCTCTAGTCTAGACAAGGGGCAGTGCAGTGGACAGACTGAATGATTTGCTGCCTGGGCATAACTGAGTTTATTCACTTAACTTGTAAAAATCCTTTGGTGGTAACCCTGGGGAGGTCATGTACAACTGGGTGGATGGGTGGTTGGTCTAATGAAAACATTCATGTTTGTAGCAAGATTGTTCAACAGGGATAGCATAGATGGGCCAAGCTTTAACATCACTTTACCATGGGAAAGGGGATTGAAAACATGAGCTGAGATGGGTTTTCCTGCTGGGTCTCTGTGTTGGTTTGGTTTTCTGTAAAAAACTCTGTCTGCCCCCACTTGATTGGTTTTTGTTGAAAGTCGTCTTAAGCATCCGTGGCCACTACAAGACAAGGGTTTAGCAAACATCTTTTTCTCTGAGGGTGAGCATGTTGACATGGGAATTTACTCAACCTGTTGGAACCTTAGAGGCGAGCACAAGTCTTTGAGCCCACTAGGGAGGTAGTATGGACAGCTGGTTGGTGCATAGGACAGGGAATCAGTATTCCTAGTCTTGTGTTGATTTGCTGTGTGACATTATGCTAGTCATTTAACCTCCCTGGGTATGTTTTCACTGCAGCTGGGAGCAAGCCACCCAGCTCAGGTAGACACAGATTCCAGCTGGCACACTAACAATAGCAGTTGTGGGACTGGCAGGGACTTGGACTCACCACTCAAGCTCAGATCATTCCTGGACTCTTCAGTCTAACAGAAAAAGGTATAACAGTCCAGTGGCTGGAGGCTGAAGCAAGATAAATTCAGACTGGCAATAAGTTGTATATTTTTAACAGTGACGGTGATAAATCATTGGGACATTTTACCAAGTGTCGTGTTGCTGATCAACCCATCTAATAGCCTACATTTCAGGCTTGGGTGGCTAGTTGAAGCCCCTGCAGATACCGCAGTGTCACACTCTGCTAGGTAAAGTCCTGCTGGCAAGAGTCTGTGTACCGGGGCTAGGCGGCTCCTGCATAGGCAGACCCACTGTGCTTTATTTACCCAGCTGTACAAAGTTTGATATTACTCACTGTATCTACTTCACAGGAGTTGGCAGCAGGATTAAATCATGTTTTTGTTGATCAGATTAAAGGTGCTAACTTAGTGCAGAGTATTATTACTTAGATATATCAGTGCTGGGCAGCCCCAGCTCTAAAGCAGGCTAGATATGTTTCCAAAAGAAATTGCTGGAGTATCCGTAAAGCCACTCTGCATTGAGTAGAATTTAATCAGTAGTTAGAAAACAGCCCAGGTACTTATTAACTTCTAGGAAAGCTTCTGCTTTCTATTGCCTGCTGGGTAACTAGTTTTTCTTTGCCAGTAGATAATTCCCTCTAAGTGCCTAGGGAGCAATGATGCTTGGTGGCTGTCGTAGCTATAAAATATTTAACTTTAACATATAATTGCATTACTGCAGCCTCTAATAGGATTTGGTGTCAGGCAGATGTCTGCCTTGGCCTCTGGCCCAAAGATAGAGACCCGAGTTACTAAGCTGAATAAATAAATAAGAAAGATTAAAAGTTAAAGTAGCAAAGTTGCTGACCAATGAGCATGGTAATTATCTAAAAGAAAAATCTATCCAGATCTAGCAATTTGTCCATCTCTCTAATGTATTTATTGTCTTTCATCCAAACAAAGGCAATCCACATAAGTAATTGTAGGTCAGAGTGATAGATCTTTATATAGCTCACCACAGTGCATTTGGTCTTTGCACATCTCTTTGTCGAAAGCAAAGTGATCCATTGAACAGACCTCCAGCTTGGGAACAAGCAAACATCAGTTCAGTTCCTGACTCTGTCATCAAGTCACTTTGTAACATTGGTACAATTAACATAACTGGTCTGTGCCTCACTTTTCCCATCTGTAAAATGGAAATAGCAACTGACTGACCTTCATTAAAGCCCTTTGAGGACTTCAGATGAAAGACATGTACATAGGAAAGTCTTATTATTAGTAGAGACAGCAAAATGATGTTTAGATTTTCCCATTTAATGAAGGGAGGCTACACTGGAAAGATAAGTGGAAGGGTAAGAACAAAAGAATGGCCATACTGGGTCAGACCAAAGGCCCATCTAGCCCAGTATCCTGTCTTCTGACACTGGCCAATGCCAGGTGCCCCAGAGGGAGTGAACAGAACAGGGAATCATCAAGTGATCCATCTCCTGTCATTCATTCCTGGCTTCTGACAAACAGAGATTAAGGACACCATTCCCGCCCATCCTGGCTAATAGCCATTGATGGATCTATCTTCCATTAATTTTCCTAGCTTCTTTTTTAACCCTGTTATAGTCTTGGCCTTCACAATATCCTCTGGCAAGCATTCCACAGATTGACTGTGTGTTGTGTGAAGAAGTACTTCCTTCTGTTTGTTTTAAACCTGCTACCTACGTCATTTGGTGATCCCTAGTTCTTATGTTCTGGGAAGGAGTAAATAACTCTTCTTTATTCACTTTCTCCGGGACACCAGTCATGATTTCTAGAATTGTAGAATTCTAGTCTACATGATTTCTAGATTTGTAGAATTCTAGCCTACATCCTATAGTCATCTCTTTTCCAAGCAGAACAGTCCTTATCTTATTAATTTCTCAGGATATGGCAGCCATTCTATACTCCGAATTATTTTTGTTGCCCTTTTCTGAACTTTCCAATGCCAAGATATCTTTTTTGAGATGAGATGATCACATCTGCATACAGTATTCAATATGTGGGTGCACCATGGATTTATATAGAGGTAATAAGATATTCTCTGTCTTATTCTCTATCCCTTTCTTAATGATTCCCAACATTATGTTTTCTTTTTTGACTGCTGCTGCATATTGAGTGGATGTTTTCAGAGAATTATATACAATGACTCCAAGAACTCTCTCTTCAGTGGTAACAGCTAATTTAGTCATCATTTTATATGTATAGTTGGGATTATGTTTCCAAAATGCATTAGTTGGCATTTATCAACATTGAATTTCATCTGCCATTTTATTACCCAGTCACCTAGTTTTATTAGATCCTTTTGAAGCTCTTCATAGTTTGCTTTGGATATAGCTATCTTTGTTTCATCAGCCACCTCACAGTTTACCTCTTTCTCCAGTTCATTTATGAACATGTTGAAAAGGGTTGGTCCCAGTACAGACCCCTAGGAGACAACACTAGTTACCTCTGGCCATTCTGAAAACTGGCCATTTATTCCTACCTTTTGTTTTGTATCTTTTATCCAGTTATCAATCCATGAGAGGATCTTCCCTCTTATTCCATGACAGCTTACTTTGTGTGTGATAGGGGAGCAGTTTAGCTCTTAAGCAGGTGTGTAGTTATCTAATAGATATTTTCCAACTCTTGCTTTTATACATCTGAGACAATTTTGCAAATCCTTCCCCTCTCCCTAAGCAAGGTGGGTTTGACTAATGTGTATTGTGTGGTAATGTCACAGAGAAGCTATTGCTTTTGTAGTTTCCCAGTGTGAGACAATGTGGAACTACAGGCAGTGAATCTGTCATGTATGTCATTTATTCGTCACATCAGAGGAGCTCTGCATGTTTATAGTGTTCATTCAGGAGATAGCTTGTTTTTCAGTGGCTAATTAGATTTTGAAGTTTCCACGTTCAAGTTCCTGAGGTCACTATTCCAAAACAAGCCATTTTAGTTTTTCTGATTTGTCCCAGTGTGATCTGCTCGTTTTCTAAAAATCACTTATGCAGCCATTTTGTTTTGGAAGGAGGCAAGGAAACAATGTTTTCAACATTCTTTTTGGCCATTACAGAAAATCCATATGGTGGGGTTATGCATGGCTCATTGGCTAAGCTTGCAATTGGTAATTTTGGTCCTTACTAGCAGGTATCAGTAAAATTGTGGGCAATCACTGCAAGACACAGAATCCAAGAAGAAAATAAGAGAGTTAGACTAAAACCAATAAATAAATAGTTAACAAAATTGGACACCCTTTAAGGAGAGCATTGCTACAATCTTCTACAAGAATTCCATATAATTAGTTAGAGCAGTGGTTCTCAGTCAGGAGGGCATGAACCCCTAAGGGTACACAGAGGTCTTCTAGAGGGTGCATCAACTCATCTAGATTAGTATTTCTCAACCTGAGGGTTTGGATCCCCAGGGGAATCTCAGGCCAGTGTTAGGGAGGTTGCAAGTTCAGGGCTGGCATTAGGGGGCAGCAAGCAGGGCAGTGAGGGCCCATGTGACACTACATTACATGATTGAGCTGTAGGTGATAGGGGCACAGGTTTCTGAGAAGGTGTCACAATGAAATGTAAGTGTATATATATTTTATGTCTGATTTGGTAAGCTAGTACATTTTCAGTGAGGTGAAACTTGGGGTGTGGAAGATAAATTGGACTTCTGAAAGGTCTGGAAGGTTTGAGAACTGCTGAGTTAGAGTGTTAAGTATAATACTGTCCATACCTATTAATATGTGTATAGTTATGTCAAAGCTGAAAAATAAATATTACGATGGAATTGAATTAGACCTAACTAATAATATGGCATATGGGTGTACTTAAGGGAGAATAGTGCTTTTAAACACATGATCAGTGCAATTGGCTTTGGTGCTTTATGGAGTTTACTAATTTAATTGGTTATAACAACCACTGAAGTTTTAGCCAAGTCCTCTCTTCTGCCACATGTGTGCAAACATAGCTGTTTTATTTTTCATATTTCCATGTGGTTTTATTTTTTCCCATACTTTCCTTAAAACACTCTCACTTCACCTCCTTTTTACTTTGCAGCTCATGGGTTGAACAATTTGTATGTGCAAGCTGTAAGATTGTCACACTATGAGGACTCCAGCTGCTGCAATGGCTACATGCTGTCGGCAGGCTGGCTTTAGGCATGGGCATTTTGGTCCTCTGTGGTCTTGTTCAGACTTGGCAACATGGTGAGCTGATTTCCCCTGTCATTGGAATCAGAAAGAGCTGCAGAGGGCAGCTGACGTGCTGCCTATTTTAAACCTTCAGTAGCTGTGGCTCTTGCAAACCTAAAGACAATATCTGAGGGTATGTCTACACTACAGCGTTATTTCGAAATAGCTTATTTCGAAATAACATGTATACACACAAAATGCATTTCGAAATAGCGTTTTGCTATTTCGAAATAGCACGTCCACACTGAGTGGACGCTGAATCGCATTTAAGGCCGGCCGGAACCAGGTCCGGCAGGGCATCAGGTCAGGAGTTTTGTGTGGCTGCTGCCTGAGGCTATCTGAGGCCTGTGCTTAAAGGGACTCCCCCTGGACAGCCAGTTCTCATCTTTCCCTGCTTGCTTGCCTACCTCAATGAGGAACAGCAAAGCATTTTGTCTCTGCGTGCTCGGGTTGCCCTCACTCGGGACACCACAGCACTCTGCAACATGGAGGCAGAGCTGCCCCTGGGCACTCTGGTGCTTCTCGTGGATGCGTTGCTGCGAGCCTGGCTGCACTTTCTGCAGGCTGCCATCTGGGAGGCTGTCAGTATCCAGGAGGCCCTGCAGGAGAGCTTCCACCCTGAAGAGCACTAAGAGCCTCCCCTGGTCTGCCCCACTGGGGGTTTGTGCCTCATTCCTTCCTCACGTCTTCCCACTTACCCCTCCCTAACCCCCCTTCCTGATGTCAAATAAAATACATGTATTTTCATGAACACAAACTCTTTATTTAACAAAACTGCGGGGGGGGAGAGAATGAAACTCTGGTGAGACTGGGGAAAGGAGGCGGGAGAGGGGAGAAGAGAGGGTGGGAGAGGGGAGGGGGAAACCTGGGAGGAGGGAGCTGGAAGGGGGAAGCAAGGGGAAGAAGGGGGACGGGAAGCTCAGGGCTCAGGGTTGGGGGTCTCGCCGGACCAACTTGATTTTCATGCAGACCGGCTCCTGGGTTCGCATGTGGCCTTTGGTGGCCAGGCTGGCAGCTATCCTGCCATAGACGGCTGCATTTCTCCATCTAGTACGGAGATCATGGACGGTGAGGGCATCCCCCCCCCCCCAAACCTGAATAAGGTCTATGATCTCCACCCTGGACCAGGAAGGCGCTTGCCTTCTCCAGGCCCTGGCAGGCTCCTGGGAGCTGGCAGACTGCTCCTGGGGAGCGGTGGAGGGCTGGCTGCCAGTGGCTTGCTGGCTTATGTTTTGGGGCCATTGGGTCAGGGGCAGTGACTGCTGGCTCTGGGCTGGCAGGCTTGGAGCTGGCACAGGCACTGTGGCCAGAGTCTACCCCTTTAAAGGCTCCAGGGAAAGGGGGAGGGAGAGGAGTGTTCTTGGTTGAGGCTGGAGTGGTCACCAGGGCACCCTGGGAAGGCTGGAGGTCCCCTATTTTGAAATAAGTGTCTATACAGCACTTATTTTGAAATAGCTATTTCAAATTCGGCGTTATTCCTCGTAGAACAAGGTTTACCAAATTCAAAATAAGTGCTCCGCTGTGTAGACGCTAGTAAAGTTATTTCGAAATAACAGCTGTTATTTTGAAATAACTTTGCTGCGTAGACATACCGTGACTGACATGAACTTAGCAAAACTTCACTTTAGGCTTCTAGATTTTTCATGTAGACTTCTAAAACCTGAGACCAGCCGTGTGATGCACTTGAAGGGTTTTTTAGGCACTTTAGGTAGATGAGATTTTGTTTTAGCTTCCAAATAAAAAAGAACACCCCACTTTAGGAGAGTTCTGGAGAACCTGAGTAGGGTTCTGGATTGCATAGAAATAAAATGAACAGTGAAGATCCCACTGCCAATCAGCTTAGACTTCTGCTACTCAACCCCCTAATCACAGTGCTTGTTTGGTCTCAGGAGCTAGCAGAGACAGCGAGTGTGTGTCTACACAGCACCCTAAACTTGAAATAAGATACGCAATTTGTGCTACACAAATTGCGTATCTTGCTTCGATTGAATTTCAAAATAGGCTGTTTTGAAATTTAGTGGTCTATACAGCACCAAATTTTGAAATAATGCACTATTTGAGACATCCTTTAACCCTCATGGAATGAGAGTTACTGGGATGCCGAAATAGTGTGCCCATTATTTCAAAAAAAGAATTCAAAATAACAGGCAGCTTGTGAAGACACGGAAGCTATTTTGGGATACCTCCAGTATCCCGAAATAGTCGTGCAGTGTAGATGTACCCTGAAGGAACAGCATGTCCATTTATCATCCACTGTTTTGCAAATATTTTTGAACTATGTGGAAGCAGTTTCCTATCCAATCCTGACTCCAGGCAAACAGGGATGATCGTGTAGCATGGCTGTCTCTTGTTGCTGAACAGTTGGTCTCAATTGTCAGAGTTTTTTGAAGATATAGGACCTTAATTGAGCTGTATTGTCCTAGCCAGGTTTATATTCTGGGTGCCAAACAGACATTACAAGGCACTAGACGCTGGGGGGAACCATTTTTTAGTCTTTTCCAGTCCTTTCTTTCTCCCTGGATGAGGTTACTACTTAAGGACAATGATGGAGAAAAGCAAATGTGCATAAAATGAGGGCATTATAGTAAGTGTCACTCTCAGACTCATTAAAAAAAACCACCTCAGATAGCATTTAACCCGAGACAAAGTGATTTTAAGGACCTAGCTTCTTATTGTTGGAATGGGGTAGTCAACACACAATTAAAAACTGAGGATGTACTCTACAGATTATTGCTATTGCGAATTTTTTCCTAAGTGTTAAATTATTGTCTGGCTTTGATTGCAATTATAAGGTCCATGTTATTTCCCTTTGAAAACTGGAGCAGAATTTCAGTAAATATGGCCAGTAATGAAATTAAGATGTAATTTGCAATGAGGTCACACTTGCCAGAGTAGCATTCTGGGAAATCAGAAAATGGGAAATAATCTTACCACTTTTAGTGCACATAAGAGGGAAAAATTGTATCTAATACATGGGTCATTATGTATGTGTTTCACTGCCCTTTGTTATGTGCAATGCCAGGTCTGTACAATTGTACAATTGTACATGAATTGTACATGAATACTCTGTGTTGCCTATTAGTCAGCAAGTCTTTTGTTTCAGCAAGACCAGACTAACACGGCTACATCTTTATTACTTGCCTATTAGTGTCAGCCATAGAGAGAAGAGAAACTCTAAATACGCTTATAAATAATGGAGATTGTCCTTTAATTAATGGGTGAAGTGGTAGATGCCTGTGGTTTTAGAGCAAAGGTCGAGGATTCTAAGGCTAATGGTGCATTGTCCTTTAGATGCTGACTGTGCTCTTCACTGTTTGTATTGATTTCTTACATGCAAAACATTCTATGGTCTCTCACAGTTGTAAGGACCTCCTCCTCCTTCCCTGCAACTTCTCTGCCCAGTCATTGAAAACCATAACTTGAAAAGAATTGTAAATTTCTGTATTCCAAGGGTGTTTTATTAACATTGAGACTCATGTCATGCTGAGTAGTACTTACATGAGTAGTCCTGCTTCCCATTAACTTCAAGAGGAGTACATGTGTAAATACTGGTCAGTGTGAATGAGGTTTGCAGAATTGGCCCATAATGGCGAGCTAAGATCTCACTGTGGGACCTTTATACATATAAAATATGTAAAAATAATTCAACCTCTGTTCTAAGAAAATTGTATTGAAAACAAAAGTACTGTACCTGACAAAGACCTTTTTTTCTGTGGCAATGGACAAGCATCATCAGTAAAGTTATGAAAAGCAACTATCACAGGCCAAGCTGAAATTTCATTTGGGGTCACAACAACTGTGGTCTTATCTCAATACTTCATAAAGTGGATCTCTGCTTTGCATGAGACCATCTGTGGCAGAGAAGTGATCCTTTTTTCTTTACCTTCACAATAAAGCTCAGTGCTTATTGGAAATATATGTGGATTCCTAAAACACAAATGCTTGAAACTCAGCTTTTATTATTTAAAACTGCCATTGCACTCTATGGATGATTAAATTACACCTTACCCATTACATTGGCCTTCAGGAGCCCCTATCAATCAGGACAGCACCAATTAGGTACAGGCTTCCTCTCTGTCACATTCAGAAATTAATGCCACTCTTCGCTCCAGATGTTTCAGCTCATTAGACAAACAGGAAGGTTACAAATAGGTTTGCTACCACACAGCCCAATGAATTAAGCACTTGAGATTGCAGGTATTCTCCAGTGCTCCACCATTCCCAACCTGCTTTAATGAAAGATATGAAATTGGGTCCTTTCCTATATAACTGAAGCCAATTTTAATATAACATGCATTTCACTTTCAGGAAATCTGGGACAAACCGTAATACAGGCAGTCCCCAGGTTACATGGATCCGACTTACATCGGATCCCTACTTACAAACGGTGTGAGGCAACCCCGCACTAGCTGCGCTCTCTGCCCCCCAGCAGACCGCGCGCCGTGGTCCTACCGCCCACGTCCTCCGCAGCGAGAAAAGCCACTCCGCTGCCTCCCTGGTCTGCTGGGCCCCCGCCCCAGCAGACCAGGAGACGCGGAGCGGCTTTTCTCAGCAGACACCTCAGCTTGAGAATAAAGGACTGAGGAAGTGAGGTGTGGGAGAATAAAACTGAGCTCTGGAGAAATGTTTGGCTAGAGTTTCCCCTACAATATGTACCAGTTCCGACTTACATACAAATTCAACTTAAGAACAAACCTACAGTCCCTATCTTGTACGTAACCTGGGGACTGCCTGTATATTGTCATCTTTGCAGGCTACACACAAAAAATCTACCTTGTTTTTATGCAAACTTTTGTTGCAAATAGGGTGGTTTTCATTCCCTTTGTTGTTGAAATATTATATTTAATAAGTCATGCACTTCTTTTTATTAAAGACAAAATATGCTCTGAGATGACATTAAAACAAATCAGAAAAATTAGACATAATTTTCCTCTCCTATTAACTCTTCTAGGAAGATCCCTATCTAATGTTTTGTCACAGTCAGAGAATTAGTAGACTTACCTTGAAACAGTTTCAGGTGTAGAATTGTCTCCCAAGGGAAACAGTAGTAGACTCATTGTCTGGGACTTTAAATAGCACCTTACACAACACACTAGAAAATGTACTATGCTAAACCAGGAAATTGACAGGGTGATTCTATAGGCCAGTGGTTCCCAACCTTTTTTAAGCTGGGGACCGGCAAACCCATTCACAAACTTTTGGTGGACTGGCAACATTGTATTTGCATATTCATTATGTAAATAATGAATATGAAGAAATACAAATACAATGTTACCTGACCGCTTAGCCCTTGGTTCCCAGTGCCTAACATCCTTTGACCCTCTCCCCTATGCCCCATGCCCTTTGACCCTTTAACTTCTGACCTCTATAGCCCATGCCTATCACCCTTTTCCCCCATGACCCCACCACACCCTCACACAACACCCTTTTGCCGCTCCCCACGCCCGGGAGCATGAGGCTGCCCCCTAGGGACCGTGGCTGTTACTGCTGCGCAGAAAGGGACAGCGGCTGTTGGCTGCATGTACTCCCTCCTCCTTTATGCCCCTTCCCTTTCCAAGCATGTCTTGTGCTCCCATGGGTGGGGGGGAAGCGTGGTCCCCAGCTGGGCCGCCATTACTAAGGAAGGAGGGAGGGAGGCACCTCCTCCTGCTACTGCCTCAGCACCACTGCCGGCAAAAGGAGCCCTGGCGGGCCGCCATAACCGAGGTGGGGAGGAGAGAGGGAGGCACCTCCTCTGCCTCCTCCTGCCACTGCCTCAGCCCTAGCGCCGCCGCTGGCAAAATTGGGCATGCAGGTAGGGGGAGCAGCTGTTTGTGGTACACGCGCTCCCTCCTTCTTTGCGCCCCCTTCCTCCCCAATCGTGGAGGAGGGAGGGAGGAAGGAACCTCCTGTTCCGCCTCCTCCTGCCGTGCCTCAACCACGATGGCTGCCAGAGCTGAGCCACCACGAACAGCTGGTTTGAGCTCTGGCAGCCAGCAAGTCATGGGCCAGCAGTGGCCTGTGGCCCAGTGATTGGAAACTGCTGCTATAGGACTTTACCATCTCCAGCTTCCAAAATTTTATTTGTAGTGGACTTACTCTAAGGAAAATCCCAGTGTCAGATCAACCCTCTTCATTTCAGATAAATACGTCCAAATTCAAAGGTTATTGAATCTGCAAAAGTGAGCTGGAGATCTTAAAAGAAAACAAGCTCTGTCAGGAAGTTTCTGGTATTTTTTTCTCCAGTCAAATCATAAATAGGAAGTACACAGAAAAATAAGAGAGATCAGTTACCAGGAATTGTTCAGACTGTGGGTGAGATTTTTGCACATTTTAATGAGTTTGCTTGTCTCTGTTTTGTATAGTATTAAATAATACAGAACTATTGTTTTGCTGTTGTATGTGACCAGATGTTAAGCCTGATCCTGGGAGGTGCTGAGCAACCATAATTCCAGCTGAAGACATAGGAGTTATAGCTGATCATCACTCCCCAAATCAGCCAATTGATCTGAAAAAAAGCAGGACTGAAATGTTACGGCCATAACCTCAGTAGGTGTAAATCAACATAGCTTCAAGAATCTATTTCAGACCAGCATGTCCCTGTCCATAGTCTGTACTATTGTGTATTCACTTTAAGTTATCCGTCCTGCTGCTGTCCGTGGGTTCTATTGAAGATAGAGGATTTTCTTGCCCAAATAAAGTATCTCAAGTCTCTTTTCATCTTCTAGAATCAGTGGATAATTGTCCCAGCAACTGCTACGGAAATGGAGACTGTGTTTCTGGAACCTGCCATTGCTTCCTCGGCTTTCTGGGTCCCGACTGTGGCAGAGGTAGGCATTTGTATCTGCTGCAGTAACATCTATACATGTTGTTTCCTCTGGTTACATTTCTCAGAGCGTGTTTCAGAAGTAAACCTGTTGCAGATTGTGATGGTGCAGTAGAGTGGAAATAGATTGGCTTTGTGGGTTTGTTTGTTTATTACTTGCCATGCTTGCAGTAACCTTAGTGACACAAACCTCTGAACTCCCCCCACTTCCCCCAGCTGCATGTGAGCAAACAATAAGGACAATGACTCACCAGGCGCTCCCTCTTTGGGAATGTGTGGAGAAAAGGTGGCTTAGAAATGCTGCACTATTATTTCTCCAGCAGAGCACTTTATCCATGGATTAGCAGGTTATTTCTCCAGCAGACCACTTTATCCATGGATTAGCAGGACTTTATAATGATCTTTTGTCCTCAGCCATTTAGAAGGTGGTCCTTAAGCACCCTTGGCCCTGCCTCAGAGGTCTCCTTGGTTTAACCTGCAGCAACCAAAGTGTGTGTGGGGTGGGGGGGAGAGACAGGAGTGGATTAAGGCAACCTATGACACTAGGAATGTGAGATCACATGTGGCCCCACCCATGTTCAGGGGGATTGACACAAGCATTGCCCAAACAAAGAATCCACCTTCACTCTTGGCCAGTGCTCACTGTCTTAAGGCTGGTTGTGTTTCTTCCTAAAAGAGGATGAGCAAACCCCCACCCTGCAGAGCATAGAGCTCTGTGAGACTCCAGTTCACACCTTTTCCTCACAGCCAAGGAGGAGGAATAACAAGGTTCTCCTCACTTGTATTCACACTCAGACCTTTATTCAAAGTATGGCCCAGTGGGTTTCAGAGTTCACAATGTAGTCAAATGAATAGGACAATACACACTTGTTAGAACTTTATGCAGACGTCAGTGTAAAAGTTAATATCAATTCAAATTAGCTTCTTAACCACAAGGGCTAGAAACATCACTGGAGTTTATAGACTTCCACCATGGTATTTGCAAATTCTCCATCAGTAGATCTGCAGCCGGGTGGACATCTTGATGAATTTGTTTTGAGTGAGTCCTTTTTTTATTGTCATAAAATTGTGTGGCTAAAACGCCATAGATCCAGATCACGCTGTCTGCGTGGAAAGGCGTATGTGCGGGGACTGTTGCTGTTTTGTGTGTTATCTGTTGGATTTTCAGCCAGTGGGGCTCCCAATGGTACTTGTTAAGTGGGGATCATCTTGCCATGAGTCATGATACTGGTGCTGCAGGATCTGTGTTGACTGGCTGTTGGTGTCCAGCTGGAGTTTAGGTGTTAGTTTTGGCCTGAAAATCAGTAAACGGCTTGGGGACCTGCCTACCTGAGGGTACATCTACACATCAGGGCTAAAGTCGAATTAAGCTACACAACTTCAGCTATGTCAATTGGGTAGAAGAACACTTTTCCTTCAACTTCCCGTACTCCTCTCGAAATGAGGGTTACAGGAGTTGGAGTAAGAAGTCCTCCATCTCGACATTATTTTGAAATAATGGCTTGTAGTGTAGACGCACACTATGTTATTTCAGAATAATATCAGTTACTCTGAAATAATGCTGCTGTGTAGATGTATCCTGAGAGACCACCATACTGCTGCTTTGGTGATCAGTAAAGATGGTCAGGCTGTAGCACCAGGGGTGTAAATCAGCTTTGGATTATGCTTTCCAGCTTGGTCTGAAACTGTGGTTTGTTACCTTTATTGCATGCTATAAGGCTCATCTTTTGGGGAAGGGACATGATGAGGCCTTACAGCAGCTGGAAGTGGGGATGAGGACCTGGTGTGTGGAACCAAGGGGTCATTATTAACTTTTTCCTGGCTGATTAGTTTTAGCTGCATGAGAGAGATAAGGATGCTAGGTTTATATTGCTGAGCTAATGTTGGATCAATCCCAAGATCTCCTACAATAAGGGAGAGGGGCACTTTTATTTTGGAAAAACCCAAGCAAATGAATAAAGTGTTTTGCAGTGACATTCTCTAATGCTGCACTTTAGAATAAGTGGCATGTGTTTGGATCATTGCAATCGTGTTTATTCACGGGAATTACCATAATTTAAACAAAAGTGCACAAACCCATCCCAAACACTCTTTGCTTGGCTAGCATTTGAATGATTCTGCATCTATAATGGCGTGTCTAGAATACATGGTTTTAAAAATGAGGTATGAATGGAAGGGATTAAAGAATTCCCCAAATCTCCAGTTTCCCTATAACTCTGGGATGTAGCAAAGGAGACTTCGCAATCATTGTTGCTTTGTTATTCTCAGCTGCTCCTTTGAGACAGTCCTGGATGTTTTCTCAGACAGGGCTCTTTAGAGCTCTAGCCTTCTTACATGTGGCCTGCAATTTATCTGATCTTGTACTGGGTGATCAACTGTCTTGTCAGAATACATGTAAGTCCTTCTCAACACCTGTGTAGTCTCACTGGTTATAGGTGATTATTCTTTGTCCTTGTTGAGGAGAATTGTGGCTCTGTCCTCTCCGTGTACCTTGGAATAGGCTCCATTATTCAGCGTTTTAAATTTTAGACAGGTGAATGGAAACCTTCAGTCAGGACAACTAAAAGTTAAATTACAAAGCTTCTTTTGTTCCGGGCAGTGTGTAGCACCTAATACATCTTACCCAATTTATGCCTTGTACTGTACACATAGATATCACCTTGCAAATGATGCATTTGACATATGTACTCTCAGTGTACCTTATTTTAAGCAAATAAAGCGCTGTGTAGTAACAAGAAAGCATTTCCAAGGTCCTTTCCCTTGTAAATCTCTTGTATTTTAATCAGGCAAATATGTTCCAATGTAGATCAAGCAGGTTTAATACAACGTCAATGTTGGTAACTTATTATATTGGGCTTCTGCTGTCATGATGCTTTCATACACTCAAACTGGCTTGCCTGTAATGAGAGGCATGAAAGCAACACTGGAGAAACATTGGAGAAGCATTGTGATGCTATCCTGCGAGGATAGTAACATACAGAGGGATGATTTCTTTAGCTACAATGAATATCTCTTCCTGTGTGGACTGAAATGTAGGAATAATATAAAATAGAAGCATTGTATCCAGCACAAGTCTAGTGCAGATGGGTTACAATACACACTGCGATATTGTATACAATTTCTATATAATGTTCTTCATTAAGATGTTCAGAAAATGCTTTCGTGAGTCGTAGATATGAAAGCTAATGCTTATCCAGCTGCTCTCATCTAGGGTGTTATGAGCAAATAAGACATGGCAGTAAAAGAGAATCATGATGGAGGAGCATAGGGAAGCCCAAGATTGGAACTGTGGAGTTTGTGAGCAGCAAAATAGCAGTACATAAATAGTCAGAGAAAAGGTGGAAGAAGTTCATAGCATTTTGAAAAACCAGAGGACAGTTTTAAATTGTATTTTGAATAGCTAGTGAGGTTGATGGCCATAAAAGGTGGTTGGGACAAGATGATGTGCTATCATTAACTAAGTGGGAGTATAGTTTAGCTGCAAATTCTGCTTCCATCTCAGCAAACAACGTGACCTTAAAACCAGGAATTACACAGTATAAATTGAGGTGCGATTGATTAATAAATAGCTAAGGTTTCCAGCAGAGGCAGGGTCAAGGAAATGATGAAATATGCAGATGGTCCCAAGATAGAGCAAAGCAAATCTAAAAAACAGTGAAGATGTGGAAGGGGGAAAAGATTTAAGATCCTGGAGGACTCCAACATTTCTAATCTTGGGATTAAATGAAAAATCTAAATTCAGATTGCTGCAGCACATAGCAGAGAGACAGAATAAAGAGGTATTTTCCCCCAGAAGCATTTTATGTTTTAAGCATTCACTTGTAGAAAGTTATGAGGTAACCAAGAGCAAAGAGATTACAGACAGATGGGAAACAGTGATCAGAGAGTGATTCAGGCTACATCTAGACTGCAGGCTTCTTTTGGAAGAAGCTTTTCCGGAAGATACGTTCCAAAAAAACTTCTTCCAAAAGAGAGCATCCACACTGAATGGACACTATCTCGCATTTCAGGTGTGATTACAATGGATAGAGTGGCCACCAGGGCACCTGTGCTTTTTCCTCTTTCCTCTTGTTTCGAAAGAACTCCCTCTTCCCCATTCACACACATCTTTTTCTGAAAATCTCTTTCGGGAAAAGGCTTCTTCTTCATAGAAAAAGGCTTACCAATGTCGGAAAACCCCCCTCTGCTCTTTCGATTTTTTTTCGAAAGAATGCGATTGCAGTGTGGATGGAAGTTAAGTGTTTTCAGAAAAACATCTGTTTTTCCGAAAAAACTCTGTAGTGTAGACATAGCCTCATTGGCAATGTGGAATTGAGTGTGATCCATATAAAAGTGTTGCCCTTGGTTAAAGGCTGTGTTGAGAATACCCTATTGGGAGAGTGTATATGAAGAGGAGTATAGATACTTGAGTTACCTTAGTGGAAGGAAAGAAGGGTTGTACTAATGCTGCTTCTTTTCTATTTCTCTCAGCATCTTGTCCAGTCCTGTGCAGTGGAAATGGTCAGTACATGAAAGGGCGATGTCTGTGCCACAGTGGCTGGAAAGGGGCAGAATGTGATGTTCCAACAAACCAGTGCATTGATGTATCCTGCAATAACCATGGCACGTGCATTATGGGGACCTGTATCTGCAATCCTGGCTACAAGGGGGACAGCTGTGAAGAAGGTATTTGCACGTTACATTCAATTAGCCTTTTTTGCTTTGATTGCTGATATATAATTACATAGATAGAGACTGTACTGAATAGTTCTGGCACTTAGACACCACAGTAATAGGCACCTTAGCAATACAACAGATGGCTGGAACATGAAAATGATATGTTGTAATAGCTTGTGGTTATCTGTCATATTTGTGCAGTAATTGGGTGAAAAGCCATCATACATTTCAGATAGACAGATCTGGTTAAAGGGCCAGAACATCTGATCACATGTTCAAATGTTCTTATTAAAGCATCATTTCCATTTACACATCTAAATGTATAATTACTTTAAGAGGGTATTTTTCTGGCGTGCCATGCCAAGCGATCATGGTGCTAATGCATATAAAAATGTGGAGCGTATGAGAAAGGCCCTGCATCCTTTCAAGTTTAAAAGATTGGTTGTGTTTAGGACATAAATTTAAGCTCAACTTCAGAACCAGATACCATTTCAATGGAGCGGCCATAAATTTCTTTCACTTCCCATTAGCCTTAAAACATTTTTCAATTTACAGTTATTTTTGGGACTGCTAAATATGACATCTATAAGTATTTCAATTATTTTGTGCAGTCAGTCATCCTATCTGCCCTAATGCACCAATAACAAGATAAATATTCATCTTCCCCAATTCGTAACCACCTCTTCATGCAACAATTTTTAGCAAACACAAAAAAATGGACAACTGTTTCCATATTTGCACATAAGCACTCAGCCAGTTACAAAGATATCTCCTGATTTTCAGAGGTGGTATGGTTCATTAGAAGTTGTAAGTGTGCAGCACTTCTGAAAATTTAATGCAGAAAACTCCAAAGAACGTTCATTCTGGGTTTAATTCATCTCTCCACAAATGCCAATCCAACACCTTAAATGGCACATAGGCTTCATACATGACCTTTGAACAAGAGTGAATGTCACTCCATAATTTACCTGCAATTGCTACAGTGAGTGTGAGATAAAGAATCCCCTCAGCTGGTTACTTTTTATACAATGGCAATGAGAATAACCTTTATTGGATTCTGATACTGAAATGGCACTTCTTAGAAGCATAAAATGAATTCTGGGTCGAGCCTAGTTTTGTGTCTTCGTGAAAATTAGCTGGACACAGTGATGGTGCAAATTCCATGCTGCTAAGCCATCTCTTGAGAAAACATTTTACCTTGGCTCAAAAACGCTTAACAATGTAATAGAGCCAGGAAGCATAGAAAACTCAGTTATTATTACTGAAAAGATTTACTAAGTGGGTCACTCTATCTCTTCATTATTAAATCATCACTACTATCTAAACAAAAGTGGCAAAATGGAAAGTGTTTAAGAGTCAGAGTTAGCTTCTGCCCCAAGTTAGATGCATGAGTAACTCTTTTGAGGTCAGTGAGGTTTAATACACAGAATGCAAAGCAAGATTTTTTTCACTAATATGAACCTCCTTTCCCCAGCCACATTAGAAGCAGTGGAATAAACCCCATTTAGTTGTTTTATATTATCACTGTAGCAGGGGACTGTATCACAGTCCCATTAGGTGGAAACATGAAAAAGAATAAGGAACAAAGAGTACAAGATTTTTCTTATGAGTTTTTAGTATTTTTCTAGTTTACATTTGTTTTTCGTATGCAAGATATGATTTGTATTATGCCACAAAGGAGAGGGAATCAACTTTGAAATATGCCGCGTACGAAATCTGCAGTGTATTTTTTAAAATCTAATAAAAAACAGTTGATTTACATTTTTTAAATTGTGTTTACTTTTTGATTTCTCTTTCATGAAAGGCCATCTGGAATTGATTCCTTTTATTATTTCTCAGGTTTTTTTGTGTAGCTTAAGTCCTTATTCCTTGTTTATAATGGGTTTTCATACTAGTGTTTCTTCTATTTCCCCCTGCAGAAGCTTGGCATTGTGTATAAAACATCAGCTAACAATCTTACATAGGTTGTTCTTTTCACTCTTCTAAAGTTTATTGCCCCATATTTTATAAGGCATAGGCCAAGATATCAGGATGTTAAAGAGGAGGTGAACAAATTTAAGCAATGAAAAATGAGAAGTTATTCTTTGGGCACTATATAAGTCTAATAACTTGTATGACCAAGGAAGCATATTGGGGAAAGCGTAGCTTCTGCAATAGCATTACTTGCTGCTTGATTTATCTCACTGGCAAAGGTTGTGCAAAAGTTTTAAGCTATCAATGGGATACTTTCTAAACAGGATTTAGATCATGGAGGGTATTTTCCAACCTGTGAAACAAATATATGCAAACCTCAACTGTTTGGGGGTTTTGCTGTGTTTTCTGTTAGACTTTGTATGCTCTTTCCCCACCCCACCCCCTTTCTTCTTGAGCTGAATGGCTAAATTTATTATGCAGAACTCCCTGAAAAAAAATACCATTGTCCTCAAAAACCACCAAAGCAATTGAAGAAGAAAGCACAAGCCCCTAATCCTGTCTCAGGTTCCTTGCCACAGTATAGAACGCCTAAAGAGATATGACTACCAAGGGTGAGATTAAAGTTGCCATTGTTTGTGACATCTTTTGAAAGGGCTCATTTCGACATGAAAAATGGCCTTGGGATTATGATAAATTGGGGGTTCTGACACACACACATCTCCCCTCTATAATCTTCTGTGTTAGAGCTGAGGAAGCAGAGTGCTGGCCTTCTGTGATGGAGCCCCATTTAAAACTTACCTTTTTTCCCAATTGACCTTCACAGGGAATGATTAATTGCTTGGAGGTAGCCTCTTGTCAGTTAGCCTGTGATCTTTGTTCTCTGTGTTCAAACCATCTGCTGAGAATTTAGGATTCTGTTAGTCTGTTTCATAGTCTCTTTCGTACTTATTATTGCTGAGGAAGAACAGGGCCAGGGCTCCAAGGGTCTCAAGCTAAAATTGGAACCCACGCTCCCAGCTCACTAATAGCAGAAGAGATTTATAGACTCATCCTTTCCAGCATCTTGTGATTCTCAAAGGTTGCTCCGGCTATAAGCAGAGGGCTAGGGACCTATGAAACAGAAAATACCCTTGCATGCTTCAGAATAGTAATTGCTGAGCCATTGCTTGTCAGAGTCAGAAGGCTTTGTGAATCCAGGGAATTATCACAGTAGCTTAATGGGCTGGTATGTTTCCTTTCAAGATGTCTAGATGTTAAACAGGTCAATGGAAATCTCATTAACCCTAAAGAAAAAAACCCCTCAAATCTGCCAGTATATGCTGTGGCCTTGTTGTGTTCTGCTGTATTAGAGCCAGTAGTTGGGCAACTCTGCCCTTACAACTTAGCTTGACTGACACTTGTCATTGATCTGCAGGGCATGGCCACTGACAGTTTCAAGAGATGGGAATAGTTTGAAAAGACTTTTCTTCCTCTCATTTGCCCTATGTGCTTTTTATATAAATAGATGATCAGTTTCCCCCCAATCCTTGTGTTTTTGGGTGATCCAGATTCTTCAGTGGGTGGATGAAATTCACCCAGAGCAGAGTCAGTAGAAGTCCTCTTTGCACCACTTAAATAAGAGGCACTTTAGTGGTATATATGTCTTGTGCGCTTGAATCTTCTTAAATAGGATCGTCTGGGATCTCTATGAAGAGACTGACTTTACTAAAACTAACATTTAAAAAGACTAAAAATTAAATATTTGCCTAAATAAATGTTCAGAAATAAGAGATATTCAGTAACATTTCATTTCTCTTTCTTCTTTTGCACTTTGTTCAGCAAAGTACAAAAGCATGTGCTTTACTTAGAGTACAAGTTTAAGGCCAAGACTTAAGCACAGGCTTCAAGTTAAGCACATGCTTATGTGCTTTTCTAATTCAAGGTCTTAGTCTTTATTGGAAACTTTTTCTTAGAAGCCCAATGCTCAGAAATCCACAACAATGTAATATCTGATTGAGTATCACCAACATCACAAAATGAGCTCAAACTAGCTACGGGAATAAAGGGAAACAAGAAGACTTTTTATAAATACATTAGAAGCAAGAGGAAGACCAAGGACAGGCTAGGCCCACTGGTCAGTGAGGAGGGAGAAACAGTAACAGGAAACTTGGAAATGGCAGAGATGCTTAATGACTTCTTTGTTTTGGTCTTCACCGAGAAGTCTGAAGGAATGACTAACATAGTGAATGCTAGAGGGAAGGGGGTAGGTTTGGAAGATAAAATAAAAAAAGAACAAGTTAAAAATCACCTAGAAAAGTTAGATGCCTGCAAGTCACCAGGGCCTGATGAAATGCATCCTAGAATACTCAAGGAGCTGATAGAGGAGGTATCCGAGCCTCTAGCTATCATCTTTGGAAAATCATGGGAGACAGGAGAGATTCCAGAAGACTGGAAAAGGGGCAAATATAGTGCCCATTTATAAAAAGGGAAATAAGAACAACCCAGGAAACTACAGACCAGTTAGTTTAACTTCTGTGCCAGGGAAGATAATGGAGCAAATAATTAAGGAAATCATCTGTAAATACTTGGAAGGTGGCAAGGTGATAGGGAACAGCCAGCATGGATTTGTAAAGAATAAATCATGTCAAACCAATCTGATAGATTTCTTTGATAGGATGAGTCTTGTGGATAAGGGAGAAGCAGTGGATGTGGTATACCTAGACTTTAGTAAGGCGTTTGATACAGTCTCGCATGATATTCTTATCAATAAACTAGGCAAATACAACTTAGATGGGGTACTATAAGGTGGGTGCATAACTGGCTGGATAACCATACTCAGAGAGTAGTTATTAATGGTTCACAATCCTGCTGGAAAGGTATAACAAGTGGGGTTCAGCAGGGGTCTGTTTTGGGACCGGCTCTGTTCAATATCTTCATCAACGATTTAGATATTGGCATAGAAAGTATGCTTATTAAGTTTGCAGATGATACCAAGCTGGGAGGGGTTGCGACTGTTCTGGAGGATAGGGTCATAATTCAAAATGATCTGGACAAATTGGAGAAATGGTCTGAGGTAAACAGGATGAAGTTTAATAAAGACAAATGTAAAGTGCTCCACTTAGGAAGGAACAATCAGTTTCACACATACAGAATGGGAAGCGACTGTCTAGGAAGGAGTATGGCAGAAAGGGATCTAGGGGTTATAGTGGACCACAAGCTGAATATGAGTCAGCAGTGTGATGCTGTTGCAAAAAAAGCAAACATGATTCTGGGATGCATTAACAGGTGTGTTGTGAGCAAGACACGAGAAGTCATTCTTCCGCTCTACTCTGCGCTGGTTAGGCCTCAGTTGAGTATTGTGTCCAGTTCTGGGCACCGCATTTCAAGAAAGATATAGAGAAATTGGAGAGGGTCCAGAGAAGAGCAACAAGAATGATTAAAGGTCTAGAGAACATGACCTATGAAGGAAGGCTGAAAGAATTGGGTTTGTTTAATTTAGAAAAGAGAAGACCGAGGGGGGACATGATAGTTGTTTTCAAGTATCTAAATGGGTGTCATAAGGAGGAGGGAGAAAACTTGTTCATCTTGGCCTCTGAGGATAGAACAAGAAGCAATGGGCTTAAACTGCAGCAAGGGAGGTTTAGGTTGGACATTAGGAAAAAGTTCCTAACTGTCAGGGTAGTCAGACACTGGAATAAATTGCCCAGGGAGGTTGTGGAATCCCCATCTCTGGAGCTATTTAAGAGTAGATTAGATAAATGTCTATCAGGGATGGTCTAGATAGTATTTGGTCCTGCCATGGGGGCAGGGGACTGGACTCGATGACCTCTCGAGGTACCTTCCAGTCCTAGTATTCTATGATTCTATGAACATAATGGCACTATTCAAATACATCCCCATTCAATAGAAATTATGTTAATACTATCTTAACTAAGATGCTGTTCGTGTCATTTACTGTCACTGCCATTTGTGACACAGCTACATTGATAGCTTGAGAAAAATTCCAATTAAATTGGGATGGATTTTTATATAATTTCTGAAAATTACCCTTTACCAGAAAACAACATTTAAAAAGTCCTTTTAATGTTAACATTAACTGTTAACATCAGTATGAATGTTCTATCTTTTTATTAGTGGCTCCTAATCACAAAGACTAACCTTTCTGCCGACTAGCCTACGCTGACCACGATGATTCTGAGCATCTAGACATTTGTGGCTTCTATTAGAAAAGGAAATTGTCCATGTTATACAAGTAGATAAGTATTTGTAATAGAGATTATAACCAGGGTATCCAACAGAAGAGTTGTAACCTTGTTAAAATAAATAAGCAAATGGTTTCCTTCTGGGGGTTGAGCTGATAGTCCACTTGATCTCAACTGCCATGGAAGTGAGTGGAGGGCGTATCTTTTGATTAGACAGTGAGACAGGAGTTATGGGCTCATATTCCCAGCTAAGTAATGGTCTGAATAAGTCTGAACCCCCAGAGCAGCTGCCGCCACTGTGCACAGGGCTGGGGAACCCTGGGAGTAGCTGTCCTGCCACGGTGCACAGGTCTGGGGTACCTTGGGAGCAGGTATCAGTGCTGCGTGCAGGGCCGGAGCCAGAAAACCCCAGGAGCAGCTGCTACCACTGCTGCCACGCACAGGGCTGGGAACCCAGGAGCAGTCACTGCTGCACATGGGGCTGGAGAAGGGGAACCCCGGGAGCAGCTGCTGCCCTGTGCGGGGCTGGCGGCAGGGAGCATAGCCCTGGGAGTGGGTTGGGAGCAGCAGATCCAGGCAGGTGAGCCAGAGATAGTCAGGTTTCCGGGTTCTCCTGGGGCAGCTGCCAGGAGGAGAGCCCTGGGAGAGCCTTGGATGCCTGACTTCTCCTGGTCCGGCAAATTCCCTTCTTTGGGACCACTCTGGTCCCAAGGGTGCCGGACAAGCATGAGCATCAGTGTAAGAATAGATTTCACCAAATAACATTCCTTTGTTTTAATTTTAGTTTTGGTCTATCCAGAATCCCGTCCTATTTCTAGTGCAGAAATTTCTGAAGTGCAAAATAGCTGTTGGGTGCTTCCTGGGGCAGGCACAGTCTTTGTCTCATTTGACTGCACTGCTTCACGATGCTACTGCCCTGGCATAAATATCAAAATGGGTCATTCCTGAACTTTCTATCTCTGCTTCTCTCCCTCTCCCTCCCTTCAATGTAGTGGATTGTATGGATCCCACCTGTTCTGCACGAGGAGTATGCGTACGGGGAGAATGTCACTGTTCCGTTGGCTGGGGAGGAACGAATTGTGAGACACCGAGAGCTACCTGTTTGGATCAGTGCTCTGGACATGGGACCTTTCTACCTGATACCGGACTCTGCAGCTGCGATCCCAACTGGACTGGACATGACTGCTCAATCGGTAACTGTAGCAGTGACTTTTTTAAAAAAAAATGTTATAAAATATTAGCAGTTGGGGCTACAATCATGCACTGCAAATTTCTGGGTTAAACACATGTAACGCATGATTGGAAGCACAACTGCAATTGCTTGACCACATAAAGAATTCTGCTCTATTGGTGAATTTATATTAATCTAATAAATAACCCCATAAAAGCTACCTGGGGCTGCTATTGTTCATTGTATTGCTATGAATTTAATTTACAGGTTGCACATAGCTGCCTGTTGTTAATTCTTGATGAAACTTCAATAGTAGCCTTCAATAGAAGTTTGGTTTCTGTGAGATTACTGAGTATTTTTTAATCAGTCATATATCAGTCAAAAGACAATAGAACCATTAGAGATGGCAGTTCTACTTTGGGTCTGTGGTTTCTACAGTGTTTGCATGAGGTGTGTTTTTGGCTGTGAATTAGAGAAGAAGCCTTAATACAAAGAACTGCAGGCACTTATAAAAGGTCATACAAGAAGGGAAGCAATTGACTGCTAGTATTTGAAAGATGCAAACACCTTCCATAGAGAGCAGTTTTTAATGTGAAATCTTCAGGCTTGTTAACAAATTGGAGCTAGACTTGTCACATTCCTCAGCTAAAGAGGAATCTTCTTGGTAACCAGCAGTAGGTATCTGAAATAGAGACTCAAGAAAAACGATACACAATTTTTTCTCCCTTCTTTAAGATTAACCCAGTCTCTAAATGACACTCTGGAAATATCATATACATGTTACTAGTCTGCTTGGCCTTTGTTCTGTATTCTGTGTTCACAAATAAGATGTATAAAGAAGACAGCTGCAGACCACATCTGTAATGGTTTCTTTACCCTCTACAGCTGTTGAGGAACTGAACCACAAATATGGAGTATAGTTCTGAGTCTTGCAGTATTGTCAAGCCATTTTAAATGCATTTGTAATAAAGCAAAAAACAAAACAAAAATGTTAAGAGAACTGGAAGGATTGATATGACAAACTGAATAAATAAGAATAGATTTAGCTAAAGGATTACTGAAGTTTGTGGAGGGTAGAACCATGTTAATTTTCCTAAGTATTTTAAGAGTATAAATTTCAAGAATGGGGAAAAACGATTTAAGATGATGCACAGGGGTGTCCCCAGAAGTGATGAGACGTAATTTAAAAAACTGACATTTAGACTGAATCGCAAGAAAATCCTTTTACAAGTGAAATAGACTCAACTGAAGAATATTCTTCCAAGGAAAGATGTGGAAGTCCCTTCACTTGTGACATTTAAAACGAGATTAGCCAAAGCTCCTGCATATTTACTGTAGGAAACAATCTTCCACTGGCAAGAGGACAGACTGGATGATTTACTCTGGTGTTTTTCCCCAGCATTAACATCTTTGATTTCTTATACTGAAACATGAGGGAGGGAAGAGCAGAGGAGAGCTTTCAGCAGTTTTGTAACATGATTCACATCCGAATTCTTCCTCTGCGATTACAAAGAGGTTTTAAAGTTGTAAGGATGAGTTTGGAAAATTCTTCCTTCTACATGCAAATACGTACGCAACCCTTCTTAGATTATATATGACCACTCGTATGGTCATATACAAACTAGAACTGTTTATTACAACACAGAATACAAAGTATACAGTGCTAATTTTATATTTTTATTACAAATATTTCAAAGTAATAAAACCAAAGAAATAGTACTTTATTGCAATCTCTTTATCATGACAGACAAACTTACAAATATAGAATTAAGTACAAAAACAACTACAGTAAAACGTCCGATAATCCGGCACCTTTAGGACCCAGGGGTGCCGGATTATCAGATATGCCAGAGTACCGGAAGGGGGGCTATGAGGGGTTGGGGAGGGGGGTTGGTGGGGAACTGCGCAGCGTGGGAGAGGGCGGCGCTGCGGGACCAACCCGGCAGCACCCCAGCTGCTCTGCCCCCGGCTTCCCTAAGTCAGCTGCTGCTGAAACTGACCGGCGGCGGACTTGGGGAAGCCAGGGACAGAGCAGCTCCAATTGTCCGGCTGGCCGGGAGCACTTCCAGGTTCCAGTTGATGCCGGACTATCAGGAGTGCCGGACCACTGGATGCCGGACAATTGGAGTTTTACTGTACATTCCAAAATAAAACTGTGAAATACTTTATCTCCTACAAGTCTACTCAGTTCTATTTCTTGTTCAGCCAGACATTCAAACAAATAAATTTATTTATGTTTGCAGGAGATCATGCTGCCAGCATCTTGGTTACAATGTTACCTAAAAGTGGGAACATGTGTTTACATGGCATGTTTGTAGCTGGCATTGCAAGGTATCTACGTGCCAGATAATACTAAACATTCATATTTTGGCCACCAATACAGAGGACATACTTCCATGCTGATGACATGCATTAAAAAAATTAATGCACTAATTACATTTCTGACTGAACACGTTAGAATTGTATGTCTCCTGCTGTGTTTTACCTTCATTCTGATTTATAATCCATGTTATAGCAGTGTTGAATGATGACCCAGGACATGCTGTTGCTTTTAGGAACACTTTCACTGCAGATTTGACAAAACAAAAAGAGGGTTGTGAGATTTCTAAAAATAGTTACACCAATGTGAAATTTCTAAAAATAGTTACAGCACTTGATCCAAGGTTTAAGAATCTGAAGTGCCTTCCAATAGCTGAAGGATGAAGTACAGAAGATGTTTTCAGACATCTTAAAAGAGCAACACTACTTTGTGGAATCCAAATCACCAAAAAAGAAAATCAACCTTCTGCTGATGGCATCTGATTCAGATGAAGAAAATGAGCATGCATTGGTCCGTACCATGTTGGATCGCTATCGAGGAGAACACTCCAGCAGCATAGACATGTCCTCTGCAATGGTAGTTGAAGATTGAAGGGACACATGAATTTGGTCCATCTGGCATGTAAATATCTTGCAATGCTGGCTACTACAGTGCCATGTGAATGCCTGTTCTCACTTTCAGGTAACGTAAACAGGAAGCAGGCACCATTGTCTCCTATAAATGTAATCAAACTTCTTTGTCTGAGCAACTGGCTGAACAAGAAGGACTGAGTGGACTTGTAGCTTATAAAGGTTTACATTATTTTGTTTTGAATGAAGTTATTTCATTAACAAAAATTTACATTTGTAAATTGTGCTTGAATGATGAGAGATTGTATTAGTATGAAATTAACTGCAAAAAAACCCCCTATTTCTTTTATCATTTTTACAATGCAAATATTTATAATCAAATAATAAATAATATAACGTGATCACAGTGATTAATTTATAGCCTTACTATAAACACATCACTTTTCCTTTATACTGCATTTGCAAATCTTTCTAGTGTAAATTTTCACTAACAGGTTATACAGGAGAAGCTTCAGCAACTTTACTCCAATATTTCATTCTTCATAGAACCACATATAACATTAAAGTTATTGTGCTGTGCTTCACAACTAAAATCACAGCTAAGGCCATTTATAACCCCCCATTTATAACCTTGACCTCTCTAATGGATTGAGGCCTGGATTCTGAAGGATAAATTTACTCATTGAATTTGTGGGATTAAAATGTAGCGTGAAAGAGCATTAGTGTATATAATAGCACGTGGCCAGAACCAAGAAGGTAGATCCATTTTTTTTTTTAGTTAAAAATATTTTTATAGTGCTATAACACAACAAAAAGAGAACAGAAAAAAATACAGACTGGGATTGTATTCTGCAGTCAGTCACACCCTAACTCAGACCCTAACTCAGCAAAACACTGAAGAGTGTGTTTAAATCAATCCCTATTCAACTAGGCAGTTGAGCGTGTGGTTAGGACCCAGTGAAATCCATGGGGCTTTGGTTCAAGAGACTGCTAATTCCTAAGAATGGCTTTTTTTCTGACACATGGATGAGGAACATGTTGTGAAAACAGAGAGAGTGATTAACCAATGGAACAAAACTACCAAAGGAAATGGTGGGTTCTCCATCTCTTGAAGTATTCAGATTAAAACCAGATTTCTTTCTCAAAGAGGTGCTTTAGCACGAATTATTGCACTCAACACAGAGGAGTAACTTTGTGCAATTCTATAGCCTGTATTATGCATGAGATCAGACTGAGATGATTTAATGGTCCTTTCCAGTCTTAAAATCTATGAATTTCTGTGATTATATAGGTACATTTAATCTGACTTCTGTGGCCATCTTGGGCTACAAGGAAAGTATGATGAGATGCTTAGTTCTTTGTGCCTGTGACAAGCTGGGAAACCCTGAGCCAGGCCCTGTCACACCAGCTCCAATGAGGAAGGTTAGTTAGAGCTGGTTTAGGCAGTCTGGTCCCTAACTGGTAATGGGAAGTAGTTGCTGGCCTCATTAACCAGGGTCTACATAAGGCTGTCAGGAATGAATACATAGGAGAGGAGGTAAGGAAGGAACTAAATAATGGAAGGCAGTGATCCCCTGCTAGCTACAGAAGCTAGCAGTCCAAGAGGTTGCAGATCTGAACTTTGTAAATAGAAGGTGGTGGGAACTGAGGCTGTAAATAAAAACCCTGGGTGATTGCCCCAAAGAAGAGGTCCCTGGCTGGTTTGTGGGTACAGATGTGGGCAAGGGGTCAGCTTGGGCCCTGTTACTCAGTAATGTTGGAATGATTTGTGTTGGTCTCTTGTATATTTAATTATTTAATTAATAGTAGCATGAAGTTGTTTTTCCTGTTGTAGATAAATAGCACCATCCAGTTTGTGAATTCTGCCTTGTCCTACGTGTTCTGGGAAGAAGGAGGTCCTTGATTGCTTATTAAGTGCCATTTTCTTTGGAGTCTCACCCGCAGGAGCAGTCTTTGGATGAGCAGCTGCTATAGTTACCAGGGTCATTAGGGGAAAAATGCAATACACCTCTAAACTCAGTCCTTATCTCTTTGGGGGCAGAGGACAGTATTGCTGGGTTCCCTTTTTTTCCCTCTGCAGGAAATAAATAAATAAATAAATGTTCTTGATTCTCCTGGGAAGGGAGATAAAAACACAAAGATTTCTTTTGGGTACGGTCAAAAGGAGAAGCTTAAATTCTTCCTTGTGGCAAGGAAAACAAATATTTTCTTCAGTGGCACCTAGACTGTCAGACTGGTGGTAGGACCACTATTCTATGTACCTGTCTGTCTCTCGTAGCTCTAGCAGCTCTTTCACTTTTTCTCTGTAAAATGTGTAACGTGGTGATTTGCGCATTGTTTCCCGTTCTCTAGCTGACATCTGTGGGCTTCATTTGAGACATCTAAAACTAGCCTGTAAAAATGAGGTTCTTTAGCCCATCTATTTTCTCATCTACAGTGGTGATGTAGTTGACAGTGACTGCTACACATTGACTCACATACGATCAATGAACTGTATTTCAGTAACTCCTACCTAATTAACCCATTCACTTGTATACAGAGTTGGCATCTGTCACTATTACTTGAGACAAAATACAGGACTATGTAGCACTTTAAAGACTAACAAGATGGTTTATTAGATGATGAGCTTTCGTGGGCCAGACCCACTTCCTGAGATCAAATAGTGGAAGAAAATAGTCACAACCATATATACCAAAGGATACAATTAAAAAAAATGAACATATATGAAAAGGACAAATCACATTTCAGAACAGAAGGGGATGGGGAGGGGGAAGGTAAATGTCTGTGAGCTAATGGTATTAGAGGTGGGAAAAGGTAAATGTCTGTGAGCTAATGGTATTAGAGGTGATAATTGGGGAAGCTATCTTTGTAATGGGTAAGATAGTTAGCGTCTTTGTTGAGACCGACGCGTAGAGTGTCGAATTTCAGCATGAATGACAGTTCAGAGGATTCCCTTTCAAGTGCAGATTTAAAAGGCTTCTGAAGCAGGATGAAGGT
Source organism: Rafetus swinhoei (assembly GCA_019425775.1). NCBI lineage: Eukaryota > Metazoa > Chordata > Testudines > Trionychidae > Rafetus > Rafetus swinhoei. The sequence goes on along the minus strand of CM033437.1, from coordinate 21,769,121 downwards.
AATTAAGTCGTTGAGACAGTGTCCTTTCTGGTTGAAATGGCAAGACACTGTTTTTTCTTTGTGATCCTGTCTAATATCTGTTTTGTGGGCATTGATCCTTTGGCGAAGTGTCTGAGACGTTTGTCCAGTGTACAAAGCAGACGGACACTTTCGGCACATGATAGCATAAATTATATTTCTGGTTGCGCAGGAATATGTATTCTTGATCTTATAACTTACTTGGTTAGGTCCAATAATGGTATCAGCAGAGTGGATATGTGGACAAAGCTGGCAACGGGTTTGTTGAGGAAGGTACCAGGGTTGGTATTAGTGTGGTATGTCCTGTGGTTGTTGGTAAGAATCATCTTGAGGTTAGGTGGTTGTCTATAGGAGACTATACCAACCCTGGTACCTTCCCTTGCAACAAACCCCGTTGCCAGCTTTGTCCACATATCCACTCTGCTGATACCATTATTGGACCTAACCAAGTAAGTTATAAGATCAAGAATACATATTCCTGCGCAACCAGAAATATAATTTAAGCTATCATGTGCCGAAAGTGTCCGTCTGCTTTGTACATTGGACAAACGTCTCAGACACTTCGCCAAAGGATCGATGCCCACAAAACAGATATTAGACAGGATCACAAAGAAAAAACAGTGTCTTGCCATTTCAACCAGAAAGGACACTGTCTCAACGACTTAATTACCTGCATCCTGCTTCAGAAGCCTTTAAATCTGCACTTGAAAGGGAATCCTCTGAACTGTCATTCATGCTGAAATTTGACACTCACGCTGTCGGTCTCAACAAAGACGCTAACTATCTTACCCATTACAAAGATAGCTTCCCAATTATCACCTCTAATACCATTAGCTCACAGACATTTACCTTTCCCCACCTCTATACCATTAGCTCACAGACATTTACCTTCCCCCATCCCCTTCTGTTCTGAAATGTGATTTGTCCTTTTCATATGTGCTCATTTTTTTAATTGTATCCTTTGGTATATATGGTTGTGACTATTTTCTTCCACTATTTGATCTGAGGAAGTGGGTCTGGCCCACGAAAGCTCATCATCTAATAAACCATCTTGTTAGTCTTTAAAGTGCTACATAGTCCTGTATTTTGTTTCAGCTACACCAGACTAACACGGCTACATTTCTATCACTATATTACTTGAGAGACCTTTAAACTAGACTGGGCAAAGCGGTAAGAGAAATTATGCTCTGTTTATGGTTAAGGAAATGTAAAATCAGTGGTTGTGAAGTTGTGTCAGAGCAAGGAATTGGGAGTCAGGGCTTTTCTGTGTCATTCCCACCTCTGCCATGGCTTACCAATGTTTTTTGGGAGACACAACTTAACCTCTCGGTACCACAGTTTCACCTGTTAAATGCAAGTAAAAACTTTGCAAGGCTCAGTTACTAAAAGTTTGTAACAGAGAGGCAGAATGTTCTACCAGCCCAGCCGATTAGAACCTGCATTCCTGATTTCTCACTGTGGCTAAATCTACCTTGCACATAAGGGAAGCAGGAGTGGTGAGAGAGAGAACTGAGGAGTTCGGTCATAATAAATCCTGGAGGGAAACAATAGAGATAGAGAAGTTTAGGAGATAAAGTGGCAAGTTCTTATCCTAATTCATGAGCCTGTATTCTTTGTTGAGAGCAGCTAGGGACTTAAAAGCTGATGCAAAGCCCATTGAAGAAATGGAAAGACACCCATTGATTTCAGCTTGCTTTCTTTGCCCTTTTACAAGCACCGTGAGATTATTGGATTTAAGAGTCTATGTAAGGTGAAGGTATTATTAAAATATTGATTGGTTTCATTTATTATAGTTGAATCATGCAAGTTAGTGATTAAATGACCTGTTGGTCAATGTTGGGCACCAGGCTAATTTTTTCCCCACCTCTAACTTTTTTGGTTCATTGAAATATATGTATGTTGTTAGTCCAATTAGGAGAAATGGAGAACAAGAAAGTTTAAAAAAAAAGCAAATAAAATGTCTCATTTTCTCTAATGGCTTTTTCCATCAGAGACTGTATGGGGGATTATTATGGAGGGATATTTTATGTACACACACAAGCGCGCGCACCCACACGTGCTCTTCTTGGAATATCAGAAGCTCTAATATATTTTATCAGACAGTGTCATATCTCATTAGTCAAACAGCAACAGAATTAACACATGTGTGATAAAAATGGATTTCCTCAGGCACAGTGATGTCAACCTTGCAAAACAAAACTTCATGTTAAATTCGCAATATGCCCCAGGCCACCAAAATAAAAATCCGTCTTTGGAAAATGCTTGCATAATTCCACCTTTGAACCATCATTCTCTTCATTAAGGAGCGAAAATGCATCTGTATGAGATGGATGTCACAGTGGTGCAGAGTTGTTCTTGCAATGCCCTGAGCATCACTTATTTGCCTTTCCCCCTCTTCTTGGTCCCAAGATACATTGGAAAAAGCAAGAGAACAAAATCCCAAATCATAGCCTCTGAAACTGATAAACTTCCATTCATTCAGATCTAAAAGACTTAAAAAGAACATTTCAGGCACCACTGCATTTTCAGAAACTGCTTCTGATGATTCCCCTTCAACTTGTAACTTGTTCATCTCACTACCTTGCAGCTCTTCTGCCTGTAAAACTCTCATAGAAGGCAAAGGGGCTTCAGAAATAGGCCCTAGAAGATTGTCAGATTCTGTGCTGGTACAGTACCAGTATTACAGTCCTACCCCAAAGTGGGGATGTAAGTGAGTAGTCGACAATTCCCCCCCGCCTTGCTGCCTCTGTATCAGCAAGGGGGGAATCAGGAGCCAGTGCTGATGGGAGTAGAGTTGCCAGATGGTTTCAACAAAAATACTGGACACACTTGACATTACATCACAGTCTACATTCCATCTTATTTAGAAAATACCGGACATTTATATTTTCTCAATTTGTTTCCCGAACAGAAAGTTCAAATACTGGACTGTCCGGTTCAAAACTGGACACCTGGCAACCCTAGGTGGGAGCCAGCTTAAAAGCCGGTTCCTCCCAGCACCATCTCTGGTGCTGCCCGCCTCCCCTCCCCAATGCTGCTGCCTCTATCAGAGGCAGCAGCGTGGGGAGGCAGAAGAGGCTGCCACGAAGCAGACTCTGCCCACGGTGGGCTCAGGCTCACTGCAGGCAGAGGCTATTCTGGCAGCAGCCCCTGTCTGTAGGAGGGTCCCAGCAGGGAGATGGGACCCTGCGGACAGGAGCCGCTGCTATGAAGCAGCCCCTGTCCACAGCGGCCCAGGCTGGCCACGAGCAGAGGCTGCAGCAAGCCCAGTTCAGTCCCGGCTTGCGCCGGGTCCAGGAGCTACCCCCGCCGTGGCTCTACATTTTAAATGTAGTAAGAGACAGGATGCCTGTGTGCCCGGCTCTTAGTACATTTAAACTGCAAAGCCACAGCGGGAGTAGCTCCTGGACCTGGCATGAGCCAGGACTGAGCAAGCCTTCCTTTATTGACTAATCATGTAGTCAATACAAATTTTATTGACTACACAATTAGTGAATTACCCGCCTCTTAACATCCTTACCCCAAAGACCTTATTTGTTCCATTATCAAAACTCCCATTGCTTTCAGTGGGTGTTTTGCAGCAGTCAGGAGTTCAGAATAAGGTCCTACATCATCAAGACATGCTGATCCATGTAGCTCTGAACCTCCCTGTTGAGCTTTGTGCAGAGAAGCAAAATTTCCATCAGGTTCAGCTCTGCCAAGCTGTATTTGACTCTGACTGGCACCACCTCTCCCAAGCTAATTAACTCCTTGGGCTAATTTATGCCACTGCTAAGCCAGAGCTGCTCTGGGGAAGAGTGAACATTGTGCATCATTGGGACCAGTGGGCCTGGCTATAACTTTGAGACGGTCAACCAACACAATCAGCCAAATTGTGGCAGTGTCTTTTTTGAGTGCTCTTGAGAGAAGAAACTTAAAGCTCCCTGCATCCAATATTACAGGGTGAAAATTGGCTCTTACCCTGCAGACTTAGAGGTTCTCACAAAGGCTGGAGATTTTCCTGCCTTTTAAAGCTCAAATAGGTCACTTGCTTACAACTGAAAATCCAGTCTAATCAGTGGAAGGAGCAAAGCTGTCTGCCTCCACCAGGGACTTGGTGTCAGGAGTCAGATTTAACCTCTGTTAATCCAGTCTTCCTCTTATCTAGGGGGCTGCTACGAAGTCTGTTAGACTGAGTATGTGTGTGCAGCTTGTGCTACCTCTGTGACCCATCCTGCTCCCACATCCAATTGGGATGAGTCCCAGAGCAGTTTGAGACTGTTCTTCTCTGACTGGAGTGACCAAGAGAGCAAATGTGAAAAATAGGAACAAGGGGGTGTGTGGCAGGGGTGATAGTTGCCTATATAAGAAAAAGCCCCAAATATCAGGGCAGTCTCAATAATATAGGGGCATCTAACTACCCTGCCTCTAGCACTTCTCTCATTTTATTCTGCAAATGGAAATTAGACATCACTTGGTTGGTGGGCAGGTCAGTTACATCAAGCAGCAGTTTCTTGAGCTCTTTTCAGACAATTGCTCACTTTTGTCAGTGGACAGCTCCTCTGGCTCTCTCCCCCAATGGTCATTGGAACATGAGTCTGTCAACTACAGCAGAGTGGAGAAAGGCAATTCTGTATCTCGGGGGATTTGAGTCGTTTGAAATGTAGTTTTGTTCCAATTTGGAGTGAAACCCCAAAACTTTAAAATTCTTAGTGAAAGCAAATGATGCCTCTGGGCAGTCTGATGGCAGCCCCAGAGCCACAGACCCTGAAAGCCTTGGGGAACTCCACTTGGTGGCCTGCCGTGGACCCTAGAAGTCCAAGTTGCCCAGGAGCCATGTGTCTGGAATCTGGGGAGCTTGCACTCCCCCCTCCTCCCCCGCATCTCTCTTGACAAGCTGTGGAGGAGCTAGGAGCCTGGAAGCACTGGGATTTTGCTCTACTCTGCTACCAGGAGAGCCAGGACTCCTAGGGCTTCTAGGCTCTCAACTTCCCATCAGTCTGGTTTCACACCAACTTAGCCTCTCGGCTCCTTGGCAGACTACCTGGCATACCGCTCTAGCTTCATCATAATCAGTGTTTCTGCTAAACATTTTGCGTTCAATGAACCGCCCTTCGTGACAGACAAACCTTCCATTGGAGAATTTCCAACCAGTCCTGCTGTTGAGACGTCAAACACTTGAGGGGAGGAGGGCTGGATTAGAGCTGGGTTGCAAATTGTTTGCATGAATGTGCGTCTAGGCCAATTTTATGCAGGAGGTCAGATGAACAGTCTCTTCTGGCCTTTAAAATCTCTGGATGAAATTCTTTGGTTAAAACACTATGTAGCTTAATATTACATGGATACACTATTATTTCATGTTGAACAAGCACATTTTTATTAATCAGAAAACAAATTACTTTATATACTATAAACCTGATTAGTTTTTCATCAGGTAGAATACTTTTCTTCCTGTACTGGGGTCATTCCCATGAAAGCATATGAACATTGCATAGATGTTTGGTGCCTGATCCTTTATCACGGATGGCATAGACTTTTATTGTTAACGTCTGGCACAGGTGCAAGATCTGGTAATCAATAAGGAGAATACACCCCACTTGTTTTTCTGGAAAAACCAGGGAAGCGAGCATACAGCTTAAGAAATGGTGTGTTACTATGGAGATTGCAGTAGGGCTTGATAAAATGTCATGCAGCTTTTAAAGGAAGAAAAAGGAAGACTCAGGATTGATAATTGGGGTATGGTTCACTGCATACAGGGCAATCAGTGACTGAAAATCATTACTATCGATAACTACTATTTTGTGATCTGTTTGAAGCAATTATAGTGTGCACTGACCAGTTACCAGTAGATTGATGTCCACACTGTAAAAACCACTATCAAAGTTGGCACTAATTGGTACCCTTTTAGCAGTATTAGTAGAGAGGTCACAGTTTGAACAGACGTTGGAGAGCGTAGTACTCCCTTTTCCCAGAAAGGTGATTTTTCTAGGTCAGAATTGAAGAATATTAGCAGTTTGGGGTGACAGGGGAGAGGAAGCTTTCAGGGCAGCTGTTGGTATATATCAGTGGAGTGGATAAATAAAAGACTCAGGTTAATCTGTAGATGTATCAATTCGGCACCTTTCATCAAAGCTATATTTGTGGTATGTATTTATTTAACTAAGCAAGACGAGTGATGATAAAAATTAAAATAAAAGTTCCAAATTGCAGAAAGAAGGCTTACCTTGCAAAAAATGTGTTCGCAAACTTAAGCTGGGCCTGATCAAAGGACAAGACTGAGATTTGAGCAATGAAATTACAGTTGATTCTAGCAATTGCATCGCAGCATAGTTCGTTCAGTTTTATTTATGAAACAAAAACAAATTGCATTGAAATTTGAAGGGAGCAAAATGTATTTCTTATTAATGGCAGAAAGGGTGAGCAAAATGCTTTACTGCTATCAAAGTTGTCTTATGCTTGTGGATAAGGAGAGGAAATTAAATTCAGCTCAGAAAAGAATCCCTGTTAGGAGCTTCATTTATGCAGTAGGAATTGTTCCTGCTCTGAGAAGCTTTAACTCACATCCCAGAAAATGCTAAGATCCAATTAAACATCAAAGTCTAAAATGTAATCCTGCAGGTTGGAATATTTATTTTTATTTAACAAATCTTAACCCCTGGAATAAAATCCATGGAGACATAGCATTTCATGCCCTCCTATCCAACAGTAAGTGACCATTTAAAATAATGTGCCAAATAATAAATATAGAAAAGACTGACAAGAGGGGCAGAGGTAAATCAAAGCTATATGGCAGTCTCTTTAGACATTGTGGTAGTCAGCCCCTAAGGATGAAAGTAGGGTATAGAGTTTTATAAATAAGGGAATGCTACCTTACATGGTTGTAGCTTTTCAGACAGGAGTTAGGATTATATATACAGCATGTTAAATTTGCTCTTGGAAATCTGTTTTTATGACCATCCTAATGTCTCAGTTAGTAGTATTGCATGTTATGTAGTTGCACAGAATTTACTAGACTGGCTTACAGCATTCATCCATTAAGTCTGCTATATTCTCTCCTCATGGGGAACGATGATCATTGTTTGTGTTATTGTAGCACCTAGAAAATCTAGCAGGGCTCAAACATGTTAGGCATTGGCTGCCTACATAGTAAGAGACCATCTCTGCACCAAATCATTTCTTATCTCAGTAGGCAGTTGAAGGAATTACTATCCTCATCTCAGCTCCAGCCCATTGGACAGATGGAGTAAAGAGACACAGACAAATGAAGTAACTTATCCAGGGTCACATAGAAAGTCTGCAGAACCTAGATCTCCTAAATTTAATGCCAGCATATAACCACAAGGCCAGCCTACCTCCTGTGAAGGACAGTGAGATGGTCTTGGGGTTAATGCAAGAGTGGGAACCATGCACTGTGTGTTCTACAAATGTCTCTACCATGGTTTTTGTGTGACCTTGAGCAAGTCACTTAACCTTAATATGCCTCGGTTTCTCTATCAGTAAAATGGATGGAAATAAGCCTAACTCACAGGTGTGCTGTGAGAGTTAGTACATGCAAGTGTGAAAAGTGCCCAGAGAGCCTCAAATGGAAAGTTCTACAGAAGTGCTAGCCATGTGTTAGTATGGTGGTGTAAGAGACAATGCTGCACTGGAATAGTGCAGATTGTTTTTACAAATGGTCCTTGCTTCATAGCACACTGTGCATCCTCTCCCGTCAGTTCAAGATGAGTATGGACTGATTAAGAATAATGTTGTGGTGAGCAAGGGAATAGGGGGGCTCTTTTAGAACCATAGCCAGGAACACTGAATGTATTGTAGTACATTAGCGCTAATCAAAAAGTCATGTGACCTTCAATTAATGGTATTAACAGAAATCATACAACCATTCTCCAGTAATTAGTAGAGTGAAGTGCTTTTTAAAGGCTTTACATTACAAATTTGGTATTGCAACAGCAAGAAAAGGGCTTCTAAGGTTCCTCTATTGGACTCTGTGTGGCAATATGGTTTGAAAGGTTTTTAATTCCTTTTTAAACTAGTTAAAAGTTACCACCATTCAAAAGGCCAATTAGCTTTGTGCCTTCCAAAATCCTGCTTTCACTATAGGATGGTCACAAACACATCATAGAAGCTCCTTGACAAAAGGAACACCTTTGATATTACACTGATGTCCAAATAATGTTAATTATGCAGATGGATTTCCTCTGTTTCCCCACCCCCACCTTGTTACATCCCACTTCTACTTTACTCCATTCCTAGCTCTGTAAAATGATCAAAGGCTGTTTATATGGTTCTGCTCCCTTCACCAAGTGTAGGTTTTAGTACTGTGCACTATCTCCACTCCAGCGTTCATTTCTGGAAAAATCTGTACAGTGCTGGAAATTGCCTGTGATGAGCCAACTTGAAACCAAAAAATCCCAGTTAAGGCTGGTTTTAATTATTAAATTATCTATTAATATACTGAAGGTCAGTAGAACTGCCCCAGTTTTCAAGAAGCTCTGGGCAATTTCATCTGATCTTATATTTTAGCACTAAATCCATACTTATTAAAGGATTTGGCAGTTAGGTCAGAAGTGACTAAATCTCTGATTCTGCTTCACATGAATGCTAAACATTTTTTCTTCATCTGTATTGCTCCTCACTAAATTGGAAGTGTTTAAAATTCTGCCATGTCCATCTTAGGCACTTATTTGTTGTAAACATATACAAACTGATTTGTGACAAACTAAGCAAAAATTGGCATCAATATCCCTTCTCCCCTACCTGATCTCACTTGTATTGAAACATAGTATTCTACCATATGCTGTATTGAAGGCTATTGCATATTAATATCACTTGAAAGGGGTCATTTTGACATTAAAGTTTGAGTCCACGAAGTAAGTGTTTCTCAGGAAGCTAAATGAATGATGAGGGTTTCCTTCTTCTGGTGCATCATACTAGGAAATCATGTGTCCTTGTACTTGCACCCTGCACAAAAAATAAAATAAAATAAAATAACCAGAATCCCATTGGAATGAGATGGGACAGGGTCAAAACTCCCTTCCCCACCCCACCCCCACCACCTAAGTGAAAACTAGAGCTGGTCAAAGAGGTTGCATGCTTCTCCAGAGTGGTAGAGCTGACACACTTGTGCACTGTCTGGGAACCCCCAGGAGTATGGCTGAACCACAAGACTGCACAGTTCCTTCTCACACCCCACTAAGGCACTCAATAGCTTCTTAATTGCAGTCTACCCCAAAACCCATTCAACAGGTTCTGAATGGAATGGCCCCAAAATGTAAAATTAAACAAACTCAATCCCCCAAAGATGCAGGACCTTTTCATAAACAAACTAAGGAAATACAGCTTAGATGGAGCTACTATAAGGTAAATGCATAACGGGTTGAAAAGCCGTTCCCAGAGAATAGTTATCAATGGTTCACAGTTAATTATGGAAGGCATATTTAGTAAAGTCCCACAAAGAATAGTTCTGGGTCTAGTTCTGTTCAATAGCTTCAGTAATGATTTAGATGATTGCATAGAGAATACACTTATAAGGTTTGCAGAGGATATCAAGCTAGGACGAGTTTAAAGAGAAGCTAGATAATTTCATGGAGGTTAGGTCCATAAAAGGCTATTAGCCAGGGGATAAAATGGTGTCCTTGGCCTCTGTTTGTCAGAGGCTGGAGAGGGATGGCAGGAGACAAATCGCTTGATCATTGTCTTCGGTCCACCCCCTCTGGGGCACCTGGTGCTGGCCACTGTCGGCAGACAGGATACTGGGCTAGATGGACCTTTGTTCTGACCCGGTACGGCCGTTCTTATGTTCTTATGTTCTTATGAGTTGCAAGTACTTTGGAGTATAGCATTAAAATTCAATGGAAAAACTGGAGAAATGATTTGAAGAAAATAGGATGAAATTCAATAAGAACAAATGCAAAGTATTCCACTTTGGAAAAAATAATCAGTTGCACACATCTGAAATGGGAAATGACTGCATATGAAAGAGTAGGAAAAAGGAAAGGAAGCTAGGGGTCACAGTGGATCAAAAGCTAAATATGAGTCAATAGTGTACCACTGTAGCAAATAAAGCAAACATCATTATGAGATGGATTAACAGGAGTGTTGTACGCAAAACATGAGAAGTAATTCTTCTGCTGTGTTCCATGCTGACATGGCCGCAGCTGGGGTATTGTGTCCAGTTCTGGGTATCACATTTCAGGAAAGATGTAGACAAATTAGAGCAAGTACAGAGAAAAGAACACAAATGATTTAGGGTCTAGAAAACATGACCTGTGAGGGAAGATTGAAGAAATTGGGTTTGTTTAATCTGGAGAAAAGAAGACTGAGAGGATACAGAATAATAGTTTTCAAGTACGTAAAAAGTTGTTACAAGGAGGGGAACATTTTTTTTCTTTAACATCAGAAAATAGGACAAGAAGCAATGGGCTTAAAGTGCAGCAAAGGCAGTTTAGTTTGGACATTAGGAAATACTTTCTGTCAGGGTAGTTAAGCACTGGAATAAATTGCATAGGAAGGTTGTGGAATCTCCATTGTTGGAGATTTTATGTTGACAAAGTCCTGTCAGGGACAGTCTAGATAATCTTTAGTCCTACACTGAGTGCAGGGGACTGAACTAGATGAATGCTCGAGGTCGCTTCCAGTCCTAGGATTCTGTGATTCTATGACATAAATTTGACTTTTGCTGATTAGCTAAATCATGGTAATTAGTATAGCTTGTGCAATAGTGAGTATGGGGAGCAAGGTACAGTGTTAGTGACCTAATAATGCTCCATTCTGGTCAGTTGGGCTTTGTCTACACTAGGAAACTATTTCAAAATTACTAAATTCAACTTAATAACTCATGATTTAACAAATTCAAACTAGTGTGTCTATGGGAAAACCTCGAAATTAGTCTGAGGCAGGCTCCGTATATATGGATGCGCTCCCTCAGACTTAGAGCTCCAGGAAGCACTGGAGAGTAATTAGTTCGAATTACTCTGGGAGTAATTAGTTCAAAATAGCGGCACTGGAGCATGCACACTACTGTTATTTCAAAATAACTATTTCGGAACTAGCCAATTAGCCCGTCATAAGACGGGATTTTCAGGTCTCTCCTCCACGTCGGTCTTATCTCCTGAGCCTCCAGTCTCTCGCTCCATCTGTCTCTCTCTCTCTCCTCCTATTGCCTCCCCCTCTTTCTTCTCAGCTCTCCTCCACCTCCTGCCTCTCACTCTCTCTTTCTCTTCTCCTCCCCCTCCTGCCTCTCACTCGGGGGACTAAGGAGCCCAAGCGGCCGTTTGGGCTCTGCCCTCCCTGTGCTGCATGGGGAGCGTGGAGCCCAAACGGTCGCTTGCGCCACTTGCTCCCACGCAGCGGCCCGGCTGAGCGGCACAGAAGTCAGCTGAGCACCACTGCGGGAGGCGAAGGGGGGCGGGGCGGTGACATTCATGGCCAGGGAGCGGGGCCTGGAGCCGCTGTCCCGCCGCACATCACTGTCCCGCCCCCCTTCGCCTCCCGCCGTGGCGCTCAGCTGACTTCTGTGCCACTCAGCCAGGCTGCCGCAGGGGAGCGCGGGGCCCAAACGGCCACTTGCGCCGCTTGCTCCCTCGCGGCGGCCCAGCTGAGCGGTGCAGAAGTCAGCTCAGCCCCACGGCGGGAGGCAACAGCGCCGCCCAGAGGGGAACAGCCAGCGTTTCAGCATTACAGAGTCACAGACATTGGGCTACTATATATATGATTTCCTGATGAAAAGCTGGAGTACAGATTTCAAATTCTGCAGCCCATTATTTTGAAATAACAGGCTTGGTAGTGTGGACACTCTGCTTATAAATTCGACCTTGGGGGCGTTATTTCAAAGTAAAGTCCTAGTGTAGACCAGGGCTTGGAGAACTAGCAGAAGCTCTAGATTTTCCATGACTTGCTTCCCTGTACTGCTGCAAAGATTTGGAGGGTATTTCGCAATTCTTTGGACACCTTTGTATTCTATCTAGCACTGAGCCAGGCCTTGGGAACTACACCTTGTTTTCATTCAGTTATTTCTGTTCCATAAGGAAGAGACACAAAGATCTGGGGGTACAGGTTGAGGTGGATTAGATTTTCCTCCCTGACATGCATAGACTGTTTTCTCTTATTAGAGCCAATGAGAGCCTCATTCGAGATCAGAATTTGGCCTGCAGTTTGCAAAACCGCAGTATAGGCCACGAGTTCATTAAAATTCCTGCAGGAGGCTGCAGACATGAAACAGTATGGCAAAGACATAGGAATATACAGTGTACCTAGGAATAGGCTGGGGAAAGGCTAAGCTATTTGTACAAACAATAAAAGAGATGAAAGATTAAAGGAAATATTTAGCCACCTTTTGGAGACAGCTGGTGTGAAAATATTTGTTAACAGGAAGGGCTTTTATACCCAAGTAGAGTGTTCTCGCTAAGCTTAAATAGGCAGGAACAGCATAATGCAGCTGGCCAGAGCCTGTGGATAGTGTAACAGGAGAATTAAAGTATTTTCTTCTACTTATTCACTGAGATGTTAGCTAATCACACTCTCTAATTTTAATAACAGAATTGGGAGATTTAAAAAAATGTGGCTCCAATTAAAAATGGAGATGGCAAATTCTATTACTTGGTTCAATGATAAAGTAACAATTCACCTGCCCTCATCAGTAAATCAGCCTTGCCCATTTCAAGATGCTTGCAAAGACCAGCATTTAATAGAAAACTTAATCTCAAATCTCTTTTGATCGTATCTCCAAGTCCCATCATGAAAATAAAGGCTACTTTGTCTATTTAATCATACTTTCGAAGCACAAGAAAACCAGGTTATAAAGGGCTGGTTGATGTGTATGGCAAGCTGTGTGTTGTAAGGCTATTTAAACAGTTCACAGCTATTTTTCTACTGGCTGTTAAATGGAAGATTTAGACTGTTGAATGCCTGGCTCTCCTTGTCAAGAATCATTAAATTCCATGTTAATGAGACTGAAGTATCTTTTTTCCACAGGTATCGATATAGATTGTCATCTTAGATTCTCTATGAGGACTTTTTGGAACTAGAACCACTTTTTCTGATCATCTAAGTGCATGCCTCTGCCACTGCTGAGTTTTACCCTGTAATGCTCGTGGATGTTCCAGTTGGGGTTTAAATGATCCAAGCAGTGGGGCTTCAATCCCTTATCATAGAAGACGTTAGGAGCTTTTTCCTAACATTCATCTGAATTCGTCCATTTTGTAATGTCACTCCATTACCCTAGTTTTACACCTTTAAATAACTCTGATCAGTTTGTCAAAATGGATTCATAATAGCCTCCTTCTGCCTCCGCTTTCACTTCTTCTCAGCCTTTCTGTAGAAATATGTGTGAAGGGTTCCTTTCCCTAGTCTTGTGGGGCTAGTACAAGCTAGGAAGTCAGAGGATCTGGGTTCACTTTCCATCTCTGCCTCGGATTTCTTCTATGCCCATGGGCAAGTCATTTAGTTTCTCTTTGTCTCATTTTCCTTGTCTGTGAAAATGCAGGTGATGCCTAATTACGCCACACATAAAAGTCATCAGACTGTAACCCACTAACAAGTGTTTTGCGATGCTTGGAAAGCTGGCTCAATATATGTGAAAAATAGTATTGTTGTGCAGATGTTTATATAGCTCATTGCAATGACAAAGGACTCAATCCTACAACATGCTGAATATCTCATCTCTCCCTCTTGGTACTTAACAGGTCATCTATCACCATAGCATTTGAGCATCTCACCTTCCTCTGCAGAATGGGGCATGGGTCATTTGCTGGTTTGAACTAAAGTAAAAGTGAATTTTCTGTAACTTGAAGTCATTAGATTTAAGATTTCAGGGCTTCGGTACAGAGGTTATGGATGTATAGCAGGAGTGGTGGTTGAAGTTGTGTGGCGTGCAATGTGAAGGAGGTCAGACTAGAGGATCATAATGGTCCTTTCTGGCCTATGAATCTGTTACTGGATTTTATCCTCACAATACCCCTATTGGCTAGAGAGATTGTGTTGTCCCCCTTTTACAGATGGGGAACCTAGGCAGAGAGGAGGAAAGCAATATGCCCATCATCTTGGTTGCCAAGTCAGGAATTGAACCTCCTGAGGTCTCATTACAGACCCTATCCACTAGGCTATCCTTCGCTAGGACATCAGTGGCAGTAAAGGATGCTCTGCCCCTTACAGGATGGAGCCCAGGGGGCATTTCTAATAATCAGATGAGTCATTCCAGTGCAGGACTGGAGCAACCCCTTAGCTAAACCACGAGGAAACACAGAAGAGGCTAATATAACATTGCCTTTTTATCCTGGACTTAAATACAAAAAGTCTTGAACTTGTTCATCGCAAGTCATTTCTTCTCCTCTGGCTGAGGGCTCCGACCATACATTGTTTAGTTTTTACTCTGTTTTCTTTATCCTGTCCTAGGCTTTATATTCTCACTGGTCAACCATGAAGAGCCAACTTTTTCTAGTGCAGGTGTTCAGCTTGATTCCTACATTAGTCATTTTGTACATGTAATGCATTCACATGATACTGCAATAGACCTAGTTCCATTGCAGTGTTGTCTGCTGATTAGAGGGCAGGAAATAAGGTTCACTGAGGTCTGTTCCCAACTAGCCCTTATCTCAATTGGTCTGTGCCTTGTTTCCCCAGTGTGTATAGTGTCATGACAATACTCGTAATCTCACATGGGAGCAGAGAGGAACAATTTGTTAATTCCAGACGTAAAGGGTAAAACTGTCAAAAACACATAAGTGACTTAGGAACCTACATATGTTTAAAAATCTGGCCGTTGGACCTGTGTTCCATTTACTCTTGAGGGACAGATTTTAGAGATAGTAGGTACCTAAAGATACAGATGGGCTCCTTGTGGGTTTCTCAAAAACACCTTGATACCACTAATCACCTACCTGCATCATTAGGCTCCTAAACACTTCTGAAAATCTGGTCCTAAGTCACTTTTGAAAATGGCACTTAAACTCATAAGTCACATAGGTGCTTCAGAAAATTGTAGCCAAAGTACACTACTAGAACTTGAATCTTCATGGTTCAGCAGAAAGAGTTCAAGGAACTTTGAGTGACAGAAATGAAGGGAAATGGCTGGAGGAGGTGATGGATACAGGATTGCCAACCTTCCTGGATTGGCTTGGAATCCCCAGGAATTAAAGATTTATTTAATTTAAAATTATGTCATGTGACAAAACCTCCAGGAATACGTCCATCCAAAACTGGCAACCCTAGGTGGATCACTCGATAAATTGCTCCGTTCTGTTCATTCCCTCTGAAGTGTCTGACATTGACTGCTGTCAGGAGACAGGATAGTGGGCTAGATGGACCATTGGACTGACCTAGTCTGCCTGTTCTTACATACTTATGTTCTTATGAAATGATTGCAAATGCATAAATTGTGTGTGGCATGCAGCTGGAAAGGTTGTAAGGTACTTTGAGAATGAGGGTGTGTTCTATAAGGGCTAAGCATTATTATTTCTTACAGTAATTACTCTCTGTAAAGAGCTTTGAGTGCCTTGAAGGAAAGGGGCCATTTAATTGTAGGATTATAAAACCTCTGCTTTATGGACTCACCAGACCATCTTCTCTGCCAATCTGCAGCCCCACCAAGCACATAGCAGAAGTGCCTCAAAGCCCCTGCCTGTCTGAAGACTCCTGTCTCTAACAGTATTCGTTAGAAAAAGTCTAAAGCAAGCTTAAATAAGGCTGAATTTCAGTCAAGTGTGATGTTAATGCAGGCGGAGTAGTCCTGAATTTTTTATGTACAGTCAGTGACCTGAAGCAAATGTCTCATATAATACCAAACCCTTCCTCACCCACAAACTTTTAGGGCTAGATCCTGCCCCTAATATACTGAGGCAAGCAAAAGGTGAGCGGATGAAGCCATCTTGAGTTGCTGAGCCATCTTGTTGGGGCACAACAGGATGGGGCGGGGAGTAAAAACGAAATTTGCTCTGGGGAGAGGAGAGCCTTACTACACGGTTCCTAGTGCCTGCTAACAGCATACATCCCAAGTGATGTAGGGGCCTCATAACACCCTAAGCAAGCTGATTCTTCCCCTCTCAGCTGTGGCCTGCTACACATTGCATTAGCCACTGCCCTGCCTGTGGCTAGAATCTTGCCCAGCTCTGCAAAGGTGCACTGAAAGGAAGAATGTTTCTCTTGCCAGGGCCACTGATGAGACGTGAGTGTAAATGTGGCAGTTGCCCCAGGGCCCAGCAATTTCAAAGGGCCTAGGGCTCTGGGCCGCCACTGCTGCAACTGCAGCAGCGGCTGGAGCCACGGAGCCTTTAACTTTCCACTGCAGCCCCAAATAGCAGAGTCCAGGCAGTGCTGAGGGCTGGCTGGAGGAGTCTAGCCCCAAGCCACACCCCTCCTACCTGAAGCCCTGCCCCTTCCAGCAGGCCCAGATCTGAGCCTCACCCCACATTGTCCAGGGCCCAGTGAAGTCTGTCGCCAGCCTCCCCTATGCTGTCCTTCCTTTCAACCCCATGAGGATTACCAGGGAGAGAATTGTGTCCCTAGAGAATGTACAAACCTATAAAACAGGGATGGTGGCTAAAGAGGGTTATATACTGAACTGCAGGGCAGATTCAGGCCCGTTCACATGCACTGCACTGAACTGTCATGGAAGGGAGAGACTTATTAGTCTGAGGAAAACTCGAGGCATTTGAACTCACATATGGCTTGAAACGGGGAGAGTGTCATTAGGTTTGTGTGTCACAGATCGAAGGCAGGAAGTCCGTGGACAAGTCCTGAATCTGGTGAATTAGCAATGGATGCATTTCATTTCTCTTGTGGCCTAACACCACTTTGGGGTGTGTTTTAGTCTCCAATGACAGTAGCAGAAATTGGCACATACCATGTGTCATGGATGCCTGGTCCCCTCCAGCCCTTTTCCCCCAGACCAATAATAAAATAATATGTAGGGGAAAGGGGCCAGGTGTTAGGATTTTAGGGCCAGATTCCTGGAGATACCAAGCATCCCACAGTCTCGCCAAGGTCAATGAGAGCTGTGGGTGCATACCACCTCTGCAGATAAGGTCTGAAGGGCCTGATCCTATCAGGAGTCAAGTGCCAAGGCATTGAGCATCCTCAGCTTCCATTGATATCAGGGAGAGTGGTATGCACCCATAGCTCTCATTGCAAGCAGTGGACCATAAATCTCATTGGATAAGAGTATAAGCCCCTCAGAGGGCATGGAAGAGGATTTTTTATTGTAGGAGAGCGAAAAGAGAGCCCCGACTTATCCCACAGCGAAAACCTAAACAAAAATGCTCTTTATTAATGTTAACCAAAAAAGAAAAAGAAAAAAAGAGGAAGTGATTTAATGAATCCCAGCCCCAGAATCATGGGATAACAAGCTGAAAATAGACTTTGCCAGCACTTAACTTTATTATCTGTGATTTATCGATGCATTGTTTTCACACTTAACCAGTTTTTAATTAAATTTGACTTTTGTTCCATTTGTTGGAAGAGCCTTCCCCTTTGAATGTGGTCAGCACAAAAGTTTGAGAAGTGTGATAGAATTAGAAAGCAAAGAGGCGGATCAATCACAGCAGACCTCTGCAATCCATGTCCCTCTCTTTTTTCTAATCTACTTATTAGATTCTTATTGTCAGAAAGGATTAGTGTTATGAGCGGCAGGAATTCCTTTCATTCATCGTAAGGCGAGGTAGTGAAGTGTGGCTGCTTTTTTAACAATAACATTCTGGATTTCTCCCTCCACCCTGCCCCCCTCTTTTTTCTCCTCTCCCACAGAGATTTGTGCAGCGGATTGCGGAGGACATGGCATCTGTGTCGGAGGCACCTGCCGCTGTGAGGACGGATGGATGGGCTCAGCCTGTGATCAGCGGGCGTGTCACCCACGCTGCAATGAGCACGGGACATGTCGGGACGGCAAGTGTGAATGCAGCCCAGGCTGGAATGGAGAGCACTGCACTATTGGTAGGGGGAAAATACTTTTAAAAGAATAATTGAGGAGCAGGGAGAGGACGGGGGAGAAAAGAAGCATGCTTAATTAAATCTGTGTGACTTAGTGTAGCATGAGCTCCTTTGTTCTTGGATTTCAAGTTCTGACATCATACATTTTCATGTGGGAACAAGACAAAATGTCCTTTCATTTGATGATGACATAGCTATATATAGATATATATTTACTATCGGAAGTGAAATACACATATATAATATTTGATCTGTCAGACACAAGCCATTAAAACTTACCTAGATGCTTTGGAAAATGCCCTACTTTTGACTCTTTGTGAAAAGGTCTTTTTCGTTAGCCTCCAAGATTCCTCTGTGCTGTGATAGCTGCTTACTCAGAAACATGCAGCCTATTTTAAGTTTCTGTTCCCCTGATTCACTCCATTATTTGTACAACTTATCAATGACATGGAGATTTATAATCAGAAAATTTCTCCCTGATTGCAAAGCTTTGTTATTAATTCTCTCTTTGCCTCACTACCTCTCTAGTCATCTCTTCTTTCTGACCTTCTTCATATGTTTGAGGCACCTGGCCGTTACTTTACATTCTGAACTTGTGGTGCACAGATCATTATTATTGTAAGGTGCCATAAATATGCTTAACACTATAGAAAGTGGCACTGTCCCTTCTTAAGGCATCTGTATGCTCATTAATAACGTGGTTCAGATTTAAATTGCCTCTTCATCTGAGTTAACTTTACTCCCTGAAGCACCTTGCCTGTTCTTCTTTCTGAGATTCACAGCTTTGCCCTTTGATCCCAGTTCAGTGGTATTCCCTACACAACCTGTTCAAGTCACACAACCATTATTAGTAGTATCCCAACTACACTTAGAATTCACTAATGGGTCAAGCTCTGCTCACAGTGACAACAGGGTGGATTTGGAGTAGCTCAATTAACTCACAAGGAGTCCCTCCAGATTTACACTAGTGCCATTAAGTGCCAAATCTGGCCATTTGTTTTTTTATTGGTTATTCTTAAATTCATTTGTCAACATAGCTAAGCATTCATGTTATCAGCCTGAGCTCCAGGCAGAGTCACACATGCAAAGACAGTCTATAACTGAAGCATAATCACAAATACTTTAATTCCAGCATCAGGATTAGTCAACAACCATGTTTGTGGCTCAGTTCTGGCTAATGTCACTCTACCACATTATGGTCTTCACAAACATCCCTAATGAAAAAAGCCTGACCCTCAAAAACTCCCCACAACTCATTAGAACAGTGGTCTCCACCACGGTGCCCGCGGGCGCCATGGCACCCGCCGGGGCATTTATGTGCGCCCGCTGAGTGACCAGGGCCGGCCCAAGCCATTCTTGCGCCCCGGGCCCTGGGCGCGCGGCGCATGCACAGCCCCTGCCCCTGAGTGCGCAGAGCATGCGCAGCCCCTGCCCTGGGCGCGCTGCGCATGTGCATCCCTGCCCCTGGGCGCCCGGCAGCCCCAAAAAGTTGGGGACCACTGCATTAGAAATTACATTCTGTTTTCTCTTCCATGTGTCTAACAATAGCTTTCAGTTCTTCCCATTAACAATGGGTGAAAATCTGTCTTATTAATTACTTTAAACTGAAGGGAAAGCAATCGTGTCAATAGGGGCACCGTGGCTGTGTAATATTGTGTGATAGTTCTATATAGTGTACTCTCTTCATCAGACTATAGACTGAGGGGTGGATATCAACAAAAAATCATCATTATCCTGAGGACAATTTAATTTGGGCTGTAGTCATACACAAAAGTACCCAGTTCATAGGGTGGATTTCATTCTATTAATGCTGATGCAAAAACAAAATACAGATATCTTTGTAGTAATACAAAGAAAGTGTGTGATATTTCAATCTGCAGCTGATATACCAAAATTGCTTTCAACCTGATTTTACCTTTCACACTAATTAAAGTGACCACATTATTTGCAGCACTCGTCATTCTTAGTGTAGACATTATCATGGCAGAGGCAAACACCACAATGCAGCAAGCATCACAATTTTAATGGCGACCACTGTACTTTCATACAGAACTATATTCCCATTTTGCAGTGCTATCTGGGCTTTAGGAACCATCTCTTATTTTGAGTGCAGAAGTAATTCAGTTTCCTTCCCCCCGCCTCCCTCCAGATACTGTGGTTTAACAGCAAATTTGTACGTAGGCTCATGCCTCTGACGCTGTAAACCATATTTCCTAAAGAATATTCATTGGCAATTGTATAGAATATAAAGGAGATTTGACAAAGTCATAAATATCCAAGGAAACTGAATAGGCGTGTGAAGGAGTAATAAGCTAGTAATATTGGCACAGATGAAAGGACATTGACTTGGAATTACATTAAGTGTGTGGTAAGCATTCCCCTTGTCCTTGTGTAACTTCCCTGCATGGCAACTTGTTCTGTTGACAGTAATCCCTTATATGTCTGTGTCATTGCCCAGCCTGCATTAGCAACGAGAAGCATAAAACCCATTGCTGAAGTAATTCTTTAATAATATTGCCATGTGTGCAGGTAACAGTGGTAGAAATGGATGATACAAGTAAAGGAAGTTTCTCCTTCTATTTCCTGTTGAGCACATATGAGAGTAAGAACGCCTTTTATTTTCTTGTTTACTGGGAAAGGAATGAGCAGGAACCACGTTCTCATGATACCTGGAAACTGTGATCCCAGTGGATTAATTTTCTTTGCTCATACAAAGAGAGAGTTGCGTGACCACATACAGAAGCTTGATTGCTCACCTTCTGAGATTTCATTAGCATAACCTCAGTTAATTCCCAACCAGGAAACTGATGCAGAAGCTTGTGTTCATCATCCTAATTCAGCAACCTTCCTTCATCCAGGCAAGAGGGTGGAACATAAAGTTGATTATGTAACTGCAGTAATCTTTAAATCCTGCAGAATGACTTGATTTATTTACTCTGAATTCTTAAAACAAGAACTAAGCAACATACACAATGCAGCTTTCACTTGGTAGAGTCTCCAGTATGTTACAGCATTTCCTTCTGCCACAGTAAAGTAGCAACAATTTAATTTTGTTGTATTAGGCTCCACCAATTATCTGCCACTCTCGGGGTATGTCTACACTAGCCCCCTAGTTCGAACTAGGGAGGCTAATGTAGGCATTCGAAAGTACAAATGAAGCCTGGGATTTAAATATCCCGGGCTGTATTTGCATGTTCCCGTCCGGTCACCATTTTTAAATTCCACTAGTCCGAAGTAACTGCCCGCGGCTACACGCGGCAGTGAAACGGTAATTCGAACTAAGTCCTTAGTTCGAATTAACTGTTACACCTCATTCCATGAGGAGTAACAGTTACACCTCATTCCATGAGGAGTAACAGTTAATTCGAACTAAGGACTTAGTTCGAATTACCGATTCACTGCCGCGTGTAGCCGCGGGCAGTTACTTCGGACTAGTGGAATTTAAAAATGGCGACCGGATGGGAACATGCAAATAAAACCCAGGATATTTAAATCCCAGGCTTCATTTGCAACTTCGAATGCCTACATTAGCTTCCCTAGTTCGAACTAGGGGGCTAGTGTAGACATACCCTCAGGGACCACTAAAAGAACCTGAGTTTAAAGGTGAAATCCCTCCCCCTGGTTCCAAAGGGCCAAGTTGTACTTTGGCTCTGCATTGGGCCACTCCATAGTTGAGTAGGGATGATCCATGAGTGATCTACTGGGGGTGACCAGGCCATCATCTCTGGCGAGTCTAGAAATTGTGTGGATCCATGGGAGTCTAGCCACAAACTTTGCATAAGGGACATAGTGAACTACACCCACTGGCTCTAGTACAGGCTTCAGAGAGTTATGACTGCTCTGACTCTTGCCTCTTTGATGCAAGGGAAAGATTCTACCTGGCAACTTGGGCTTTACACGGGAGACTCAAATTGCACCCTATGTGTGAATTCTTCTGTGCAGCTGTTTACAAGTACATGAGCTTGGAGGCTTTAGTGGATATTGTATGTGACTCTTCCTAGGTGCACATGTGGAGGAGAGGACACAATAATTCTCCTACCCAGTTGCCACCCTTATAGTGGAGTCAGTATAGACACAGTCCTTGTGGGCTGTGAACACAGGACTGTAGTGCCACAGTCAGCTCTAGATTGGGTGGGAAGATGGTCCCGTCTCGGCACCAGACAGCAGAGAAACCCAATGTGGGTGGGAAGAGAAGCACATGCTGACCTCCATGATTTTGGCTGAGACCACTTGAATGTTGCATGATCGCACCACAGCAGTGAGATTTTACAGCAGTGAATGCCGCAATGCATATCTAGACAGACAAACAGACGTCATCCCGCCCAACGTAAGCTGTTGCTTATAACACAATCAGGCATTGTTTTGTCTTATTTAGAGAAACTCCTGATTTTTAGAAGAGATAGGCTATCACCAAAGCTCTGGCATAAATAATCACACACACTGTGAAGAGGCTGGGCTATAATCAGTGCCTCTCGGTTTTTACCTGTGCGGCTGGAACCCACACAAAACGCATTGAGCCAGAATTGTGTTCTCTATGGGGTAGAAGTGCCAGATCAGAACTATAGGTGCTTAGATGCCCAAGCGTGTTAGAATATTTGTCTCTATCTGCAGATCAAACTGAGCAGCTTTTGACAACCAGTCTCACAACTAAACACAGTTTGGTGTTTTCCGGGGAAAGGTTCAAACCATAGTTGTTAGCACCCACAGCAGAAGTGTGCACGATGCCACACTCCCAACAAGCTTTCTGCATCAGGTTTGAACATAGTTTAGCCGTGGATGGGGAGGGGATGTAAATGGCAATTAGCACTGGATGCTAAACATGGGCCAGCTATACCACTTCTATCAGTGTCACTGTGGCAGAAACTCATGTTATCTCCACTTGCTAAGTACATGAAGGCTGCATTCTGCCCTCTCACTGACATTTATGTTAGACCACTTTAACCCCAGTGACTTCATTGGCACTGTGCCTGATTTATTCTGGTGAAAGGCAGAACATGTACATTCTGGGCCCCATAGTATATTAGAGCTCCCATTGCTCCAAGCCCCTTTTATAGGCTAAGCTTGTTCTGCATACCTGTTGTACAGCTTCCCTTTGCACTTCTCGCAAGGACTTCCCACAGGTGATAGAATGAGGCGTTAATGCCAATGGCACAACTTGTGAATGGGAACATTATGAAATCAGGTTGAAAAAATTATGTCCGAATTTACTAGTGTGGCAAAAGGTTGGGGCCACATACGGAATATTCTCATATGAAGCTGCATTGTTCTTCAAGCCAGCCAAGTTAAAAGGTAACATGCAAATAATTGGTATATCTGGCATGGCAACTCCCTCACTACCCCACTCCCCCATAAAGATTTTCACATCTGAAATTTCAGCGGTGAAGCAAAACTTTGGCCAAGTTTTGCATGTTGGGCTGCTCTGAAATTTTAAACCAGAATCTCTTGGACTTCTGCAGCCATCCGGCCTTCTTGTAAAGCTGTGCTGCATGTGCTCAGTCCTTCTATATGGGAGTGATTTGTAAACCTCGGTCTGTTGATATCTGCTGGGGAAGTAAGGCGTGCTTAGGTCGCTTGCAAAAGTGGGCTTGTGCTTCTGCTAACCCATTATACTCACAGGATTCTAGATTTAAAAGGGAGGGGAGGAATCCTGCTAAGGTTTGTGACTTTCTTCTTGGGTGGTCTACATGAACAGATCTGAAATAAGAAACTCCCCCTTAGGGTGCAAGGACTCGTCTGAGTGCAAGATCACAGAGTGCTTAGGAGAAGAGCTAGAACTGGAGAAAATAACATTTAACAGCTCTTACTTGACAACAGCTGTGGAAGCAAAGTGTTTGCAGGAGGGAGCAAAAGAGAAAAGCAGAAAATTCCTCCAAAGCATCTTTTTTAACATAGATAAGCTGATGTTAAGAGAAGGAGTGTTGTCTATTGGCTAGAGCAGAAAGCTGCAAGTCATGACTTGGTATTCTATTTTTGCTTCTGCCAATGACTTCTTGTGTGATTTTGGGCAGACCACTTGGGTAGTGGTTTTCAAAGGCACATGACATCTATTAACTTACAATGAGAATTGGGTTCCTGATTGCCCTGTTTGTCTCCACAACCCCTCTGTGCCTCATTTTATCTCTCTTTACAATGGATGTATTAATATTTACCTTCCTTGCAGAGCCGTTGTGAGCTTAGTTTAATTTTCTAAAGCAATTGGAGATCTTTGGCTCTGTAAATCTAATATGTTATAATTAAAGAGATCCAAAGTGAAAAAATTTTCAATGCCAATAGGGCCACAGGGGAACAAGGCATCTTGGTTAAGAAAATGTAACACTGTTAGGCAAGATGAAAGAATTTTAAAAAGACTCTGTTTTTCCTGTTGCAGAGGTGGGTTGTTGCAAGCGATCAGAACCTTACAGTGTTCTGCCATTTATTTTTACTTTTCTGTTTTTCTTGCTGAGCTTTTTGAATCCCTACAACCAGACTAAATGGATGATTGAACACTGCTTTCCTCAGTTCTTTGATTGAAAATTGTTTTGTTCCACCCTTTCCTTCTTTCTCCTCTCCCCACAATAAAAGTTTTTCTTTCAATATCATAGCAAACTTTCCTGTGCCTCTCTTTGCACCTGCACAATCTCATAGTAAGCTGTACTGCACTTATTCAATCCTACCTTAAATGTCCTGTCTTTTATCTCCCAAGCTCACTATCTGGATAAGGTAGTGAAAGGTATGGTCTTCCTTCCTCTTTTTTCCTGTTGTCTTTGTGTTTTTTTTTTTAAATGCACCGTGAACATGCTGTCTTGAGGTTGCATCTTTTTACTCATTGTCACAAATCTCTTGTTAATACCTGAAAGAGTGAATGTTCCAGTCATTTTGGTAGGAAATGCCTCTGGAACTTCATCCTTTGTAAATGCTGTAATCTCGTGTTAACATTATATCAGTGTTCCTTTCCTCTCTCCCTCCCCTCCACAACATCTCTCATCCCCACCCCACCCAGCCAGGTAATCAAAGTCAGGAGGAAAAAAACCCCATGTCTGTCAGTACAGCAGGTGCCCTACCCAACGTTTGTTTTATTAAATGTATATGACCCATATGGTAACAAGCAGGTGAGTGTGTTATCTGTATGAAGTCTCCAGGTTTTAATCTTTAGGTGGAAATGTTATCCAGAATGTCTTAAGGGAAGATACTTTTCTTTATATGAAAATGCTATGGTCTTTGGGCCAGATCGCCCAGCTCTGTAAATCACTAAAGTTCCATTGAATTTAATGAAATTGCATTGGTTTACACCAGCTGAATTTCTGGCCTTACATGCCTGTCTGAATTAGTGACAAATGTCTGGGCTTGATTCCGATGTCATCTTTGCGTCAATCAGAAGAAAATAGAGTTACATTGATAGAAAACGAGTGCAATTGGTTTTCATACTATATTTCCATATTCAAAACACAGTTGTTCCCATCTCAGAGCTGCAATACATTATCTGATTTAATTTATGAACTTATAACTGTAATGGCCAAACCGACTTTCATATAGAAATATTGACTGCAATCAGCATTTCTCAGATAAGTATAACAAATGGATAAGAAATGTGATTGAGTGGGTCATGAATGTCCTTCTTGGTGTCTGCTGATACCACACACAGAGCAGTCGTTTTTCCAGTTTAAAAAAATCAGCTCAAGGGAAACTCTTCCTACCACTAAATTTAGACTTCAAGATCATTTTCAGTTCTGAACAATCAGAAATGGCAACCAACCATTAAGAGATTCATGGAGAAGAACACACATGCTATAATATTGGTCCAGCGAATGGTTAAAATGAAGTGTCTTTCTGCAGTGTTTTTTCTTGTGTGACAAGAAAACATGGTGGTCCTGACAGCTGCACTTTTCCAGATGAATTTATGATCTGGCATCTGCTTCCTGCTTCATTTGATAGTAAAGTACATATTCAACCAGAGACGCAAATAGGGAAAGACTCTGCGTGGCCAGACACATATTAATGATAAGAAAGTGTCGATGGTTTCAACAACTAATTAGTCGTTTTGTGAGAGAGAGATGCACCAGTGAGCATGTCCGTTCATGAATCTTTATCTTTAGATTGACTATCAGTTCAGTGGCAGTTAATTTTCTCTAACTGCACAGAGTCAATGAAACACCCTTGACTTGCTTTAAACTAATATAAAGGATTCCTTGTTAAATTAAGGAGTGGGTCTCTTAGTCTTTCTTTAGGGAGTAATAGTGGTGGCATTCTTAAAATAATATATAGGTCAGCACTAGGCGGTGTGATCAGAACCTCTTGCTAATGTTGTACATGTCAGTGCTTTGCATTTCAAAAACTCTCAGGATTTCTTCCTTTCATCTCCATTTGCACTGGAGAAGATTGGATCAAAAGATAACAGATAAGCACCAAGGGGAAACAGAAGATGAAAAATCATCTTGCAGAGCCTCTCTCCTTGAGATTTAGAGACCTGAGATAATGAGAAGCCTCCCAAACTGTCCCATTTTTTAAAAAAAATCTTCTACAAATTTACGCTTTTGCTCTGAACAGCCTTTTGACTGATTCTGATTGCCAGGAATAAAGTCACATTATACTTACTGTATTTTGCAGTGGATAACGGGTTAAGCAACATACTATGAATAAACCATTCACTTGCCATTTACATTGCATTCCCTCCTTTGGAAAGATTAGCAATAGCCAACTCTTTCAACATACATGATTTTTACTTGGCTAAATGCACAGTATGCAATTTTCAAAATTACATCTCTCATGCCATTTTGGCTTTCTTAATTATTAACATGTTTCTGGTTGAAATCCCTCCCCAGCAATCTTGGCTTATTGAGGTGGAGTAGGATTGACTGCTGGCTTTCCTACTGTTTTAATGTAAACCAGTGAGTCAGTCAAGGCTTTAGAATAGGTTTTCTCTTGTTTTGTAGGGGGAGAGCAAATTTCAGGAGCAAACTTCAACATGTTTAAAACCAAGTAGTTCTTCACTAATGAAGGGCTGAACTGAAATCATTTAATCTTATCACTGGAATTGGGCACTCCAGATTAAAGCCATTTTTTCAAAACATACAGTGGTCTGCCTTTATTCTGTTTGGAAGTTTGTCCTTGAGAGAGTTTCCCTATATCCTAAATGCCACTGGAATGAATAATATCACTCAGGATAATTCATACCTGTTTATGGGTGAATAATTCTTATCTGAAAAGTTAGTCATCTAAATCTGCAGTAAGGCCCCTAATAAATGGTCTGATTTTCAAAGGTGCTATGCAATCACATTTTCCTTTTAACTCGGTGAATTTTTAGTGTGTAGTCACTTGCCAAATCCTGTTTGCTTTCCTTGCCCATTTAGTATGGGTGTAATTACATGAGTGAAACGAGCAAGATTAAGCCTTAACATACTACAAACATCTGATTTGAGGCCTCTTCATCCATCTCTTAAGTAAGATCACTCTTTGGCCCATTGGTTGAGTAGTTTTCAAAACATTTTACTTTTGTGTTACTATAGTATTGAGAGATCTCTTAATGCCTTGCTTTCCCTTGAAGCACACAGAATTTTTCTAGATAACTTTAAAGTTATTTTTCTTGTTGGCAACCACTGTTTGCATTCATTGGAGTTGCATCCAGCTTGTGGCCACATGGATTCAGAACTCCACCAGGACTGGGGGGACATATCAGGAGGTGCTTCAGTTCCTTTTTTTTTTACAGCCTGGTAAGAGGAATGACAAAGAAGAATAAATTCATTCTCCTCGCGCTACTTGATGATCAAACCTGTATCACTTAAGCTTAATTTTATATGGCAATGAGGCTTAACTTGAAGGAAGTCCCAGCTATACTTAGTTTATAATTGAGACTAATTAGGGGGCCTTAATTTTTCAGATCATTAACAGAATGTTATTCTGTCGACCAATCTTAAAATGGCAGGGTAATCTCTTCCTAGTTCTAGTGAATGTCCCTGTGATAGTATGACATTCATTTTTGTCTAGTTGAAGCAAGCCTGTCTAGGCTGCTTTTTGCATGGTATGCTTGAAGTCCCCATGATTGAGCAAAGCTGCCGCCCCTTCTCTCTTAAGAATGTTTTTTATAGTAGCATCTGCAAGTGTTTCAATTAGAAAATCATGTAGGATTCAATCTTACACTACCTACTTAAGTAAAGTTCCCATTGACTCCAATGAGATGTCCACAGATTTAGGGAGAGCAGAAATACGTCCTTAAAAGTGTTTTTTCCCTGAAAGCCTCATTCACTTTTTCAATTCCTTTTCCTGCCTAAATTTCATTTAATAAAAACAAAACAGGCAAAATCATCAACTATCAGAGGTCACTGAGCTTGCAAAACATGGTGGCCTAGGTCTGAGGGGAGTATAAAGAGTATGTATATTCCAGCCTTGCTGATCGTCAGAAGTGCTTTTCAAACACCAGATTATCTTGTGGCTTTAGTACATGGGTTTTATAGAAAGGTTCATTTGCATTGTCGTTTCTTAGCATTCTTTATTGTTGCAGGGCTGTTGTGGAACACATAATACTGTATCTATTCATATCTGTGTGGTGGTAACCGTAGCCACATCATACCCTGCAGAATGTAATAAATGAGATTTATCAAGCACCTTTGAGCACCTTGCCTTCCCTCTGCTCACCAATCCATCTCTCCTGGATGCTAGTCCAACACTGCAGAACTCTGAGTTCTAGCGAGCAGCACCAGTTGTTTATTTTATGCCAAACTGGCAGACAAATGTTTTCCCCTTCACCCCTAAATTTCCATTTCCAGCCAGTGAACCAGGATGGAGAGTATTCATGCATTCATCACGGGCAGCTTTTCTGAAGGTTAAAACATTACAGTCATAGGGTCTAAATCTTACAGTTTGTCAGGGCTTGGAAGAGGAGTTTTATCCCACTGGGAAAGGGAGAGTCCTAACTACGCAATGAAACACATATACACACACCAGCAAGTTTTTCTGTCCATCTTCTCTCCAAACTATTCACTGTGGTCTCCTTAGATTCACCTGAACAAAGTCCAGTGGGAGCCATGAAAATCCGTTCAAGTTGATGTAACATAGGCTTTATACATTTAAACATATGGAAAATTACATGCAAAAGATGGTTAAAAGAATATTCCGGTTGCAAAGTCAAGCTCTTGGAGGTGAAGAAATGACAGGATTACGGTTTCCTGGCAAACATAATTCCTCCCTCTTGGATATGCATTCTGAAGCTGTTTTTAATTATGTGATCACATATTTTTACTTTAGGACCCCTGCCTCATTCACTGCACAGGATAGGTGTGCTCACTGAATGAGCAGTAATTCACTATTTCATTTTATCCTCATTGTTCAGTGTATGGATCCATTTGTTGTTTACTGTGCTGGATCCGAGCCCTGCACTGAACACATAATTATTAATTTCCTCTTAGAGTTTTCTATGACACTTTCATCATAGTATGTTAGTGCTTTGAAAACATTATCTTCATAACATGCTTGCAAGGTGTGGTGATACTCTTATCCCCATTTTACATGCATGCACATACCCAGTCTTCTGGCACTGATCTCTCCCCTTCTGCAGGGAAATTTTTGTTCTGCCTCTCCACCCTAAGGCTATGTCTACACTGCAGAGCTGTTCCGGGATATCCCAGAAAAGCTCTGCTGCATCCAAGGAACATGTCTGATTTTTTAGAACAGTTTCTAAAAAAGCTGACACATTTGTTCAGCATCCCTGTATTCTTCATTGTATGAGGAATAAGGGATGTTCAGAAAGAGGAGGTTTTTCCGAAATTTGGCCCCGTGTAGATGGGCCAAATTTTGGAAAAGTCTCTTCCGGAAAAAAAAAGCGGAAAAAGATATGCAAATTGCGGTTCTCAATTTGCATATCTTTTTCCGATTTAACTCCGTAGTTTAGACATAGCTTAAGGGTGGAGCATGTGCAGTTGCTGTGGGGGATGCAGCATGTACAGTCCAGTTGACACATAGTAGCTGTGAGGGAGATGGAGCATGCTCAGTGAGCCAGAATCTCTGGAAAATTTAGCTGCCAGATTTTACTGAGCATGTGCAGACTTCAGTGTGTGTGTGGGAGAGAGAGGGTATGTCTACACTGCATTCCTCTTTCAAGAGAGGAATGCAAATGCAGACGAACGAAATTGCAAATGAAGTGCAGATTTGAATTTCCCGTGCTTCATTTGCATAATTGCGTCCGGGCGCTATTTTGAAATACCCTATTTCAAAAAAAGAAATGCTGTCTAGATTCGGTTATTTCGGAAGAAAACCCTTCTTTCGAAATTACCCTTACTCCTTATAAAATGAGGTTTAAGAAATAAGCCACGAAATAACCACGTCTAGACAGCATTTCTTTTTTCGAAATAGGGTATTTTGAAATAGTGCCCGGACGCAATTATGCAAATGAAGCACGGGAAATTCAAATCTGTGCTTCATTTGCAATTTCGTTCGTCTGCATCTACATTCCTCTCTCGAAAGAGGAATGCAGCGTAGACATACCCAGAGAGAGTGTGTTTTGTCAGATCATTATAACTTGGAGAAATTTGAGTAGGTTTTCATGGCAATGGCAAAATTTACAACTCTTGACACTAGAGTTTGTCAATGAGCCTATTGTAAGAATTTCTTTTTTTACATGGGTAAATAACATAATAGTTGCCAATCTTGTACTTGGAAATTGCTTAACCTTTTTAGCCTAAACTTTAAAAAGAGCTCACTCTGAGACAGATACTGGGCATGAAAAATTTCAGCCCAAATATCTGAAGTTTGGCAAAACAGCTGCAGACTGGGTTATATAATGGGACATGTCAAGTAGCCTTGACTATAGGCAAAGCTACCACTTCTTCCTAGAATAACGTGTGTATATATATATGTACACACACACACACTCTTTTCAGAGGAGTGATATACCAGGTGTGCATGTATGTGCATAAATATAAAAAGGTTATTTTAAAGAGTTTCCCTCCACTCTGATGCTTGTTCAGCTGGACCAGTGCAAAGTTGGGCAACTGTTTTTGAAAACAGATGGATAGAAAAAATAGTTTCACTAAAAGTGTTTAAATATCTATAAAACAGATTTTACCAACTGAAATGGCACCCTGCACTCAGTGGAACCTATACAGAGTACAGGTGGGTAGGAGTGAGTAGGAGTGGTGGGTAGGAGTGCTCTACCAGCATTGTATGGGATGACTTCTCTATTCACTCATGACCCTCCCTTGTGGGAGCAATGCAATCATGCCAAAGTCATGTTGATCAACTCTTCATAGTACATCATACCATCATGTAGTCTCTCTTCACAGACAGATATGTACATATATAGTTGCATAAATACAGAGAGGCAGAGTGGCCCAATGGAGAGGATGCTAAAATGGGGCTTAGGAGACCTGGGTTCTCCCCAAATATAGGATGGATTGCTGCATGCACTGCTAAAGAATCAGGAAAGCAGATTGCATCCCCATTCCAGAAATCCATCATTGCAGTAGAGGTGGGGAGCCACAAGTGGTAGTCACCAAAGCTCGAACTACTAGTACAATGAATGTAATGCCCTTCTCTTACTCTACTGTCCCTTTGATTCCTGATTGCAAAAGAGGCAGGAAACCATATACATGGGAGAGGAGAGATAATTAGAAGGCAAAGGAAAAAGTTGTTTTAAGAGGTTCCCCAGCACATTATCAGGTTGTCTTTCTATGTCTGTAGCCCTCCTAACACCTTCCAGTGCACTCGAATGTGTTTGTTTGCCTTGCAGAGGGTTGCCCCGGTCTGTGCAATGGCAATGGCAGATGCACTCTGGATATGAATGGCTGGCACTGTGTCTGCCAGCTGGGCTGGAGAGGAGCGGGCTGTGATACTTCCATGGAGACAGCATGCGGTGATGGAAAAGACAATGATGGAGGTAAGATGAAAGTGTGTGTGCACTTTATCAGGCTTCACAGACCCTTACACTATTTTCCTTAGGAAGGCCTATAGCCAGCTGGGAGGACTCTGAGGTGCAGAAGGTCCTTATTCTTGACAGCCAGTGGAGAATGGATATTGAACTTTGCCAGACTAATTCAGGCATATTTTGTATATATTCAGGGGCAGCCCTAGACTAGCTGCCAGCAACTGGCGCCCTAGGTGAACCATGCAATAGACGCCCCCACCTCCAAACCCCTCAATGATATTGCACCACCATTTGGCGCCCCATTTAACTTGGCGCCCTAGGCGACCACCTAGTTCGCCTATATGGACGGGCCGCCCCTGTATATATTTAAATTGATTGAATTGATTGCAGGGGCAGGAGGTTTATTTATCCTGAGAACAGGCACAGCACAGTCAGAGGCAGTGCAGGCTTCCCAGCACCCCAGTCCACCTTTGTGCCTCAGCAATGGCACAGGGCAATGAGTTTCCCTGTCTCCTGAGACTGCAATAAGAGTCCTTACTCACTTGGGGTAGATGTGAAACAGCAACCTAGAGGTTTAACTAGCTGAACCACATGCCCCCAAACCATCCAGCCCCTCTCAGTCCACCTTTTATTGATTCCAGTTCCATGCATAATGAGTCAGGCATGAGAATAATAGCTCAGCATAATGCAAAGTTAATGTTCAGAGTTATCTCATTACAAAGGAAACCCTGGAACAGTGTGAAGGTTTGAATTAGAGGACTAGAGATTAGATATTAAATTTGAGGCACAGGAGAGACTGCATAATTTGTTTTGTTGTCACTCAGCAAAAAGGTCTGTTAACCACAGTCCGGGCCAGGACCCAGACTGTGAAATGCAGACTGAGTTTTCATGTGTCTTGTTTTATCATATTAACAAGAACAGTACAGGATTTTTTTAAAGCCAAGCCTGTGATTATCGACTTCACAGGGATTGGGCTTCTGATAGAATATTTAAAATGCCTTTGTACATCTGGCATGGTACATGGACCAAATTGTCCCCTTATAAAGATGGGGGAGAAACACCCAGAGCCCCATACAAAGAGTAAAAGCTGTAGAACAAAGGCCGCTTATTCCATCAGATGAAACCAAATACGACTGTATTAGTTCTATCTATTAACAGCTGACACAAGGCACCAATAAAGTTCACCACACCACATGTGCAAAAATATGGTAAATATATCCAAACATAATCCTAGTTTCTGTGGAAAAAATTGTCATTTCTTGGAGCGCGGGCACAGAATCTCAGAGGTAATCCACCCCGGAGCAAATGGAGCCCATAAACTTAACATCAAAAAGAGGGTGATCAGACTCTGGCTCTGTGGAGATGTAGTCAGGGATTCCATGGTCTGAGGTGTCCATTTCTAATGTGGTGACTCACTGGGTTATCCATTTCAAAGGACTGTTGATTACCTTGTCAGCCAACAAGGCAACAGATGTAGATTGGAGAAGCAAAGGTGAGTGCTATGTTTATCCTGTGATAAGCATTGGAAAATAAAATCCAGCCCTTTTGATGCATTACAACCTAGAGAGAGAGAGTCCATGAGAGATGGACACAACAGTCATAATGGGTTTTACTGCACTATTGCTGAGGACATTGTGCAGCTAGAGAACAAAACAAGTATAAGCTTAGCTGGCTTGGGGACCACTTCGTGGTTTGCTAATGTTACATACATGGGAGATATTAGGACATAGTTGGTGTTGAGACACTTTTCCCGACACATTTCCCTCATCCTGGGGCCAGCTGGAGATCACTAGCTAGAAGGCACTCCCTGCTGCTAGAGCCGGGAGGAAGGGTGGCATAGGAGCTAGGATAGTGGTTCCATGCAGGGTGATCTTTGAGGCTAGATCTGCCAGCTTGGCCGCTGCTCTGCATTGCTGGAATGGAGCAAAGCAGCCAGAGTGATAGATTTGACCCATGGTCTTTAAACCTGTAACTTGAAAAATCCGCTTTTGCGCTGCACAGGAAGATAACTGGGAAAAGATTTTTCAGTAGCTCACACTAAGGGCTTGTTGGCCTGTATCAGAGGCAAACAGACCTGCACCGCCCCACTGGGAGCTTCCAGGGCGATTGTGCCTCATGCAGTCACATTACCTCCAAGAGCACTGAGGGAGCATGGGCCAGAGTGAATCCCGCATCACTCTTTCAAGGAGCATAGTGATTTGGCACCCAGACTGTGTGGGTATGAGAGTCCTGTCTCCTACAGCAAAGATACATTAGTGCTCATAAATGATATGGAAACTCCCAAAGGGTATGTCTACACAGCAAAGTTATTTCAAAATAACAGCTGTTATTTTGAAATAACTTTACCAGCGTCTACACAGCCAAACCGCTATTTCAAAATTAAATCAAAATAGCGGAAGGCTTATTTCTAAATTGGTAAACCTCATTCCACAAGGAATAGCGCCAATTTTGAAATGGCTATTTTGAAATAAGTGCTGCATAGACACTTATTTCGAAATAGGGGGCCTCCAGCCCTTCCCAGGGTGCCACTCTGGGCACTGGTGGCCACTCTGGGCACAATCAGGAAAACTCCTCTCCCTCCCCCCGTCTCCGGAGCCCTTAAAGGGGTAGACTCTGCCCACAGTTCCTGTGCCAGCTCCAAGCCTGCCAGCCCAGAGCCAGCAGTTGCTGCACCTGACCCAGTGGCCCCAGCATGAGCCAGGCAGCTAGTGCCAGCCAGCCCTCCACCGCTCCCCAGGACCCATCTGCCAGCTCCCAGGAGCCTGCCAGGGGCCGGAAAAGGCGGGCACCTGCCTGGTCCAGTGCGGAGATCAGGGACCTAATTCAGGTTTGGGGGGATGCCTCCAACATCCATGATCTCCGCACTAAACAGAGGAATGCAACCGTCTACAGGTGGATGGCTGCCAGCCTGGCCACCAAAGGGCACATGCGAACCCAGGAGCAGGTTCGCATGAAAATAAAGGAGCTGTGGCAGGCGTATGCCAGGGCCACAGGGGGCAGCTCCTAACCAGGGGCAGACCCAGACCCCTGCCCCTATTTTGATGCAGTGGACCGCATCCTGGGGGGCAGGACGGTCCGTGCCTCACAGGTGGTCATCGACCCTGGGGCAGAGTTTGCTGCCTCCTGCTGCTCCAGCCCCTGCTGCCTCCCCAGCTACCGCTCCTCCTCCCACTCCTTCTCCCCCTCCCACTTCTTCCTCTCCACCCTCCCCATGCCCCCAGGGATGCCGAGGCCCCTGCACCTGCAGTACTGGAAGACAGTTGGGCCAGCAACACCCCCAACCCTGAGCTTCTCCTCCCCCTTCCTCCCCTTGCCTCCTCCTGCCAGCTCCCTCCTCCCAAGTTTCCCCCTCCCCTCTCCCATCCTTCCTCCTCCCCCTCCCACCTTCTTTCCCCAGTCTCACCTCAGTTTCATTCCCTCCCCCAGTTTTGTTCAATGAAGAGGCTTTGTTGTAATGAACACATGTGTCTTTTATTGTACAGCAGGAAGGGGGGCTAGGGAGGGGTAAGTGGAAGGACATGAGGGAGGAATGAGGCACAAGCCCCCAGTGGGGCACACCAGGGAGACTGTTACTGCCTGCAGAACATGCAGCCAAGCTCGCAGCAACACGTCCAGGAGAAGCTCCAGAGTGCCCAAGGGCGGCTCCGGTTCCATGCTGCAGAGTGCTGTGGTGTCCTGAGTGAGGGCAACCAGAGCACACAGAGAAAAAAATGCTTTGCTGTCCCCTCAGCGAGGTAGGCAAGCAAGCAGGGACACCTTAGAGCCAGCTGTCCGGGGGGATCCCTTTAAGCACAGGTCTCAGATACCTTGTGTGGCTGCTGCCTGAGGCTAACTCCTGACCTGATGCCCTGCCAGAACCGGTTCCGGCTGGCCTTAAATGCGATTCAGCGTGTCCTATCAGTGTGGACGCGCTATTTCAAAATAGCAAAACACTATTTCGGAATGCATATCATAGAATCATAGAATCATAGAACCATAGAGCTGGAAG
This sequence comes from Rafetus swinhoei, assembly GCA_019425775.1. Classification (NCBI taxonomy): domain Eukaryota; kingdom Metazoa; phylum Chordata; order Testudines; family Trionychidae; genus Rafetus; species Rafetus swinhoei. Next base: position 21,733,386 of record CM033437.1, on the reverse strand, counting down.
AGACCTTAGAAGGTCATCAAGTCCAGCCCCCTGCTCTAGGCAGGACCAATCCCAACTAAATCAACCCAGCCAGGGCTTGGTCAAGCCGAGACTTAAACACCTCTAGGGATGGAGACTCCACTACTTCACTAGGCAACCCATTCCAGTGCTTCACTACCCTCCTAGTGAAATAGTTTTTCCTAATATCCAACCTGGACCTCTCTCACCGCAACTTGACACCATTGTTCCTTGTTCTGCCATCTGTCACTACTGAGAACAGCCTCTCTCCATCCTCTTTGGAACTCCCCTGCAGGAAGTTGAAGGCTGCTATCAAATCCCCCCTCATTCTTCGCTTCTGCAAACTAAACAGACCAAACTCCCTCAGCCTCTCCTCATAAGTCATATGCTCCAGCCCCCTAATCATTTTGGTTGCCCTCCGCTGGACCCTCTCCAATGCGTCCACATCCTTTTTGTAGTGGGGGGCCCAGAACTGGACACAATACTCCAGATGTGGCCTCACCAAAGCCGAATAAAGGGGAATAATCACTTCTCTAGATCTGCTGGCAATACTCCTCCTAATGCACCCTAATATGCCATTAGCCTTCTTGGCTACAAGGGCACACTGTTGACTCATATCCAGCTTCTCATCCACTGTAACCCCAGGTCCTTTTCTGCAGAACTACTACTTAACTGGTTGGTCCCCAGCTTGTAACTATGCTTGGGATTCTTCCGTCCCAAGTGCAGGACTCTGCACTTGTCCTTGTTGAACTTCATCAGATTTCTTGTGGCCCAATCCTCCAATTTGTCTAAGTCACTCTGGACCCTATCTCTGCCCTCAAGCGTATCTACCTCTCCCCCTAGCTTAGTGTCATCCACAAACTTGCTGAGGGTGCAATCCATCCCCTCATCCAGGTCATTAATAAAGATATTGAACAAAACCGGTCCTAGAACCGAACCTTGGGGCACTCCGCTAGAAACCGACCGCCATCCTGACATCGAGCCGTTGATCACTACCCGCTGGGCCCGGCCTTCTAGCCATCTTTCTATCCATCTTACTGTCCATTTATCCAATCCACATTCCCTTAACTTGCTGGCAAGAATATTGTGGGAGACCGTATCAAAAACCTTGCTAAAGTCAAGGTATATCACATCCACTGACTTTCCCACGTCCACAGAGCCAGTTACCTCATCATAAGCTAATCAGATTGGTCAGGCACGACTTGCCCTTTGTGAATCCATGCTGACTATTCCTAATCACTTTCCTCTCTTCCAAATGCCTCAAAATGGATTCCTTAAGGATCCCTTCCATGATTTTTCCAGGAACCGAGGTAAGACTGACCGGCCTATAGTTCCCTGGATCGTCCTTCTTCCCTTTTGAAGATGGGCACTACATTTGCCTTTTCCAATCATCCGGGATTTCTCCCGATCTCCACGACTTTTCAAAGATAATGGCCAAAGGCTCCTCAATGACATTTGCCAACTCCCTCAGTACCCTCGGATGCATTAAGTCCAGACCCATGGATTTGTGTACATTTAGCTTTTCTAAATAGTTCCTAACCTGTTCTTTACCCACCACGGGCTGTCCATCTTCATCCCATCTTGCGTCACTTAGTGCAGAAGTCCAGGAGCCAACCTTGTCCGTGAATACAGAGGCAAAGAAAGCATTGAGTACTTCAGCTTTCCCCACATCATCTGTCACTAGGTTACCTCCTTCATCCAGTAGGGGCCGCACACCCTCTCTGATCACCTTCTTCTTGTTAACATGCCTGTAGAAACCTTTCTTGTTATCCTTCACATCCTTAGCCAGTCGCAATTCCATTTGCGCTTTCGCCTTCCTGATAACCCCGGCATTCTCGAGCTATACATTTAAACCTCCTGGTCATTTGTCCAAGTTTCCACTTTTGTAAGCTTCCTTTTGTGCTTAAGTTCACCAAGGATTTCCCCGTAAGCCAATCCGGTCTCCTACCATGTTTGCCTCTCTTGCTACGCTGGGATGGTTTCTTTCTGTGCCTTCAATAAGGCTTCTTTAAAATACTGCCAGCTGTCCTGGACTCCTTTCCTTCATGTTAGCATCCCAGGGATTCTGTCCATCAGATCTCTGAGGGAGTGAAAATCTGCTTTTTTGAAGTCCAAGGTGTGTATTTTACTACTCTCTTTTCTTCCTTTGGTCAGGATCCTGAAATCTACCATCTCATGATCACTGCTTCCCAGGTTGTCACCCACCTCCACTTCCCTATTAGTTCCTCCCTGTTTGTGAGCAGAAGGTCAAGCTGCGCACGGCCCCTGGTCGGATCCTTCAGCACTTGCGTCAAGAAGTTATCCCCAACATTCTCCAAAAACTTCCTGGATTGCCTGTGTACTGCCGTATTGGTTTCCCAACAGATGTCAGGGTGATTAAAGTCCCCACGAGAACCAGGGCCTGCGATCTGGAAGCTTCTCTCAGTTGTCCGAAGAAAGCCTCATCTACCTCATCCACCTGATTCGGTGGCCTGTAGCAGACACCAACCACAACATCACTGCTGTTGTTTGCTCCTTTAAACTTAACCCATAGACTCTCAATAGGTTTTTCTCCCTCTTTATACTGGAGTTCAGAGCAATCATAGTGCTCTCTTGCATATAGTGCAACTCCTCCTCCTTTTCTCCCCTGCCTGTTCTTCCTGAACAGTCTATACCCTTCCATGACAGCGCTCCAGTCATGCGAGTCATCCCACCAAGACTCTGTTATCCCAATTAAATCATATTTCTTGGACTGGGCCAGGGCCTCCAGTTCTTCCTGTTTGTTGCCCAGGCTTCTCGCATTAGTGTACAAACACCTCAGGTAACCAGTTGATCACCCTATCTTCTCCATTCGAAACAGGGGTCCTCCTTTCTTGCTCGTTCCTCTCTGCATTTCTTCCGGTATCCGACTTTCCCACTCCTCAGGGTTTTGGTCACTGTCCCCGATGAACCTAGTTTAAAGCCCTCCTCACTAGGTTTGCAAGCCTGCCCGAAGATGCTCCTTCCTCTCTTCGTTAGGTGGATCCTATCTCTTCCTAACAATCCTTGTGCCCGAACAGAGTCCCATGGTCGAAGAAACCAAAGTCCTCTCTGCGACACCACCTGCGCAACCACGCATTTACGTCCTCAATTCGACGATCCCTGCCCAGTCCTTTCCCTTCAACAGGGAGGATGGACGAGAACACCACTTGCGCTCCGAATTCTTGGATCCTTCTTCCCAGCGCTACATAATCCGCAGTAACCCGCTCAAGGTCATTCTTGGCTGTATCGTTAGTTCCCACGTGGAGAAGCAGGAAGGGGTAGCGATCCAAGGTTTGATCAGTTTGGTAAGCCTCTCAGTCACATCCTTAATGCGAGCTCCCGGTAAGCAGCACACCTCTCGAGATTCCAGGTCTGGACGGCAGAGGGATGGTTCAGTCCTCTTAGGAGGAGTCCCCACCACCACCACCCGTCGTTTTCTTTTGGGGTGGTGGCCGTGGAACCCTCATCCCTAGGACTACGATCCCATGCCTTCCGGTAGATGGTGTTCCCTTCCGGTTTCTTCCTTGTGAGATCCTTCCAAAGCATTCAGCACTGCAGAGCCTGTGGAGAGAGCCTGAAAGCGATTACTTACCTCTATAGCATTGGGGATTCCCATGCTGGCCTTTTCCCTTCTAGAAGTTACATGCTGCCAGTTCTCTTCCTGGTCACGTACTGCCCTCTCTGGCTCTTCCGCCTGCCGCGCGTGAAGGATTAAACGCTGCCTTTGATCGAGGCAGTCTTCATTCTCTCTGATAGAGCGTAGGGTCGACACTTGGGCCTCCAGCCCTCTAATTTTTTCTTCCAAAATGGCGACCAGCTTGCACTTAGTGCAGATGAAATCCGTTCTTTCTTCCGGGAGGAAGACAACTATGGCACACTCCGTGCAGGTAACAACAGCAGAACCATCACCATCCATCCCTGCTGTCCTGGAGAAGGGATTTAAAAAGAAAGGCAAGATAACCTCGCCCCCTTCCCAACTCCCTCTCTAAACTCCCTGTTAGCACTCACCTGTTCGCAAGCTCCTTGGTCGCTTGCCCAAGGAGCCTTATAAAGCCCTGGACAAATGCATTTTGTGTCTAGATGCGTTATTTCAAAATAAGCTATTTCGAAATAATGCTGTAGTGTAGACATACCCTAAATGATCTGGGAAAAGGGGTAAACTGTGAGGTGACACAGTTTGCGGACCATAAAAAACTACTCAAAATAACTAAGTCCCAAGCTGAATGTGAAGAATTATTACAAAGGGATTTCACAAAACTGGATGACAAGGCAACAAAATGGCAGATGAAATTCATTGCTGATAAATACAAAGTAATGTACATTGGAAAACATAATCCCAACTGTACACATAAAATGATGGGATCTCAATTAGCAGTTACCACGTTAGAAAGCAATCTTGGAGTTATTTTGGAAAGTTCTCTGAAAATGTCCATTCAGTGTGCAGGGGGAGTTTTAAAAAAAAAGCAAACAGAATGTTAGGAACCATTAGGACAGGGCTAAGTAATAAGCCACAAATCATAATGCCACTGTATGAATCCATGGTGCACTAACACCTTGAATAGTGTACGCTGATCTGACTGCTCCATTTCTAAAAAGATGTATCAGACTTGGAAACTTCCATATCAGGAGAGATTTAAAAGAATGGGAGTTTTCAGCCTGGTTATCATAACCAGGATATGACAGAAGCTTAATATCATGAATGGAGTGGAGAAGATGAATAAGGAAGTGTTATTTCATCCTGCACATAACACAAAAACCAGGCATCCCCCCCAATAAAATTTAATAGGCAACAGATTTAAAACAAATAAAAGGAAGTACTTCATGTAACACACCATCAACCTGTGGAACTCATTGCCAGGGGAAGTTGTGAAAGCCAAAACTATGACAGGGTTCAAAAAAGAATTACATGAGTTCCTGGAGTATAGGTCCATGTATGGCTATAAGCCAAGCTGATCAGGGATGCAACACCATGCTCAGGGTGTCTCTAGCCTCTAATAGCCAGAAAATGGAAGTGGATGAGAAGGGATGGCTCACTCAGTAATTGCCTGTTCTGTTTATTCCCGCTAAAGCACTTGGCACTGGCCACTGTCAGAAGATAGGATACTGAGCCAGATGGACCTTTGGTCTGTCCCTGTGTGGCTCATTATCATGTTCTGTTGGCGGTGCAAGGACTAGAATAGATTATTTCTCACTCACGTGCCAGTACAGGGCAAGTTTCAGTCTAACTTTTAAATATTAATTTGTGCATATGTCTCTAAACCAAGAGTCAGTTTGGGTCATATTTTTGTAAGCATTTTGTACCTAACTCCAATTGACCCCAATGGGAATTAGGCATCTAAATGTTTTTTTATATTTTTAATTTGGTCCTTTGTTCCCAGAAGAGCTTCTGTATATTCAGAAGTTTCTCATAAGAGAATTGTGATTAGGGGCTTTGACTCTTGTTTACAGTAAGTGGCATTTTACTGTGCCTGAATTCACCATTCAGCTGGTTCCAATGCCGTAACACTGCCACTATCAATTCCTTACTGTAATGGGAGCTAGAGTTAAAATATTTTTTGTCAGGTCAGACTCCATGGGAGACAGGAAATAGAAACTCTTCTGTAAAGGGGAAAGCTGTTTGGCCCATGAGAAGCAGTGACAAGCTGTGGCAAGAGTAATTCAGAAATGCATTCAAAGAGAATCCTTGTCGCATTTAGAACATCAATATTGCCAGGAAAAATCCCAATAAAAATGTGTCATTGGGCTGGCCTGCCAGTACTGTTTTCACATGTGGGGTCTAATTCTACTGTCAGTTACATGGATGAACAACTTGAACTGAAATAGCATTGCACCAGGTTTTACACCAAAGCTCATGTTTATCCCGGGGTCATTACAAGGGAAACAACTGTCAATGATTCACCTTTAACAATCCAGTACAATTAAGCTTGCAAGGATTATGCAGGCTGCACCCAAGGAGTCACAAAATGTATTATGGCAAACTGCACGGGTTTTATAAAAATGTGCATAGAGAGGAAGATCCTAGAGTGAATCTTACCATTGTTGTTTGTTACATAACCACGCTATTTCAGACATGCAGACACTGGTCCCTCTGTTACAGCCCACATGCAGAGAAGTCTGTCACATGCTTATAACAGTACAGACTAGGGATGTTAAATATCGGTTAATTGAATAGTCGATTAAACTCATGAATTCTTATTGGTTAGTCGACTATTCTATACTCCCCTGGGCAGGGCTGGCAGCCAGTGTGCTGTGGCCTCACTCCCGAGGAACCCTCTGCCGCTCCGCACTACTGCGTCTGTATCAGAGGCATCAGTGCAGGGTGCCAGGCGGGAGCTGATCTGCAAGGGAAACGAGTTTAAAAACCAGCTCCCCTCATGGACCAGCTGCCTGTTGCCCTGCGCTGCTGCCTCTGATAAAGAGGCAGCAGCGCCGGGTGGCAGTAGCCCCTGTCTAGGGGGAGTCTAAGCTCCCAGACCCAGCATGAACTGGAACTGAGCCAGGCTGCCTGCCCACCTGGCTCCTAATACGCTTTAAATGCAGAACTGCAGCGGGGGTAGGTCCCGAACCCAGCGTGAGCCAGGACTAAGCTGGGCTGCTAAAAAATTTACTGGCGGGGCGGAGGGAGGAAAATGCGTGTAGTCTATAGCATTAATGTATAAGCTTTTACTTACTGGTTAATCAGTTAATCAACTACACTATTACATCCCAAGTGCAGACCTGGAAGCCTTAAGCAACCAAGTGACTAGCCTTAAGTAAAACCTTGAGCCTAAAGGGAGAATATAGGGACCATTTCCTTTCAGAAAAAGACTTCCTACCAACAGTCACCTCTGCCAGGGACTGTGTCTGAGGGCATATCCTACCCAACTCAGAGCTATGTTGCATATGAGCAACCCTGCTTCAGCACTTTATTTTGGGAAAGCTTTCCTCCTGCACAAATAACTTTGTATTAACAGCTGGAGCTTATTGAAATGTTTGGCTAGTCTAGCGATTTTATTATCTAAGCATCTTCCAGTGCCCTGAGCTTTTCGGAGAACTATCAATATTAAACTAAATATCTCCTTTTTGCCAACGTTTTTATTCAATGACATGTTAAGTTTGGGTTGAAGGATTTATCACTGATCCTGAAATTTTCTGAGGAAGTGAGGTCAATACCTGGAAGGGAAGATTCTAGGGTCTTCAGGTAGTTGTGTAGTTTATTTGGCATGTGGCTCTCGTTTGAGTCAATATTTAACCAGTTTCCCAGTAAGGGACATTAGATGCGGTTATGAAAGAGGTAAAATCAAGGCTCTGACCATTTATAGTCATTAAAGATGCCATAATAAGTTTGGCAAGGAACTGTTGTTATTCCCTATTGTCCTTTCTTAATTCCTATATTGATAATTGTACTTTCCTATCTGCATTCCCCTAATTTACTTACAGAGTTCTTCTTCACCTCCTATTTCAAAGAACTGTGCAGCCTGGATGTGGGGTGTTAAATAGCTATTGTGTTCCCATATAAAGAATGGTGGACAACATGATTCCCATGTAGCATACTAAAAAAGACAAAAGGGGATGACCCTAGAATCTCTGTAAATATAGCAACCTATTTCTAAAATTATGTCTCAATCATTATATAAATGAGAGAGGTAAATGTGCTTGAGCCTCCTGCATATATTCCAAAAACATTGGCATGGGATCTCTGATGTCCCTCCCCAGTCAAAACAGATCTGAAGGATACTCAGTGGTGATTATAGTATCTGCAAGGCATTTTAAAAGTATCTTTCTTCAATTAAAGTAACCTGGACCCATCCCAGGCTGCTTAGCACATGAGAGCAGCCTGCTGATCTTCTTTTCTCAAATGCCTTCTCCCTATCAGGGGACTGCCGTATCAGCATGATCTTTTTCTCTGGAGAAGTGAAAAAGGCACCATGCTATTCTCTCTTCCCTCTCTTCTGTCACAACTGAAATATCCAAATCTCTTTCCTCGTTTATATCTGATTCATGTGACCCTAGCACAGGGCAGCCAAGTAAAATTGCAGTGTTCCAAAGAACACAGGACTTCCTACTCATCTTTCCAATTCCATACTCAACTAGTTCTTGCCCAAGAGTTTACAATTTGAAAACACAATCCTGCCTCTCTTTCTCCAACCCCCTCTAGAAGAATTAGATTCTCTTCTCTTTCAATCTGCAGAGCACCAGGCAACTCAGTTCTTTCATTTTGGGTTTTCACCTTTGAGGCATCTGGAATTAGCCACTGCTGGCACAAGATACCAGAGTTGATGCACCAACTTCCTGTCCCACCCAGATCTAAATACTAAGGCCAGGTTCTCAGCTGCTATAAATCAGCATTACTATATTGGCTTCATCACAGCCCATTGACTTCAGAGTTAGGCCAGCTTCCTCCTTTGATCATTTTATTTACTTCGGGGAAGGGCGACAGATTTCCCAGGCCCCTGGGCAAGGTGGGCGGCAGCTGTGTGCTCCCAGAAGGGGTGTGGCCACGGGCAGAAGGGGCAGAGCAAGGTGGAGCTGGAGGCATGAAGCCCACAGCCCCACCTGGAACGCACCGAGACCCTCCCCAACCCTTGGCAGCCCAAGGGTCTCCAGCAAAGATTTAAAGGGCCCAGTGCTCCGAATGCCATAGTAGTGGTGACCAGGAGCCCTGGGCCCTTTTGAATCACCAGGCCTCTGAGCAGTTGCCGACTTTGCAGTGTGGAAGCCCTGTGGCAGGCTGAAGAGGGGAACTGGGGTGCTTTATACTCTAGTGCTATGAAGAATCTGGCACTTTTTTTTACAACTCTCCCTGCTTTTGTTTGAGGGCAAAAATGTTCCTTGAGAGAGCTGGTGTGAGGACTAAGTGTGCTTTTGCAGTATGTAGGGCCAGATGGGAAAATAATGTCAGGATTGTAAAAGAACCCGACACAATCCCAAAACAAATTCAGTGGCAGTAGACACTCTGATAGGTGCTTTGCAGTGTTTAGTCAGTTCAGATTTTTTTTTCCTGCATGCTGTTTAGAACCTTTACTTAATACATGCAAGGCTTTTATAGCACAAGAAGATTGTCTCCCAGACATGGTAGGGGGGCTTTCCAATTCCCTGATCACATAAAGAATGATTCGGTAATATGCTAGCTGCATTTACGAAGGCTAAAGGAAGTATTAAAATCTGAACGAACCTGGGAAAACAGATGTCATAAATTAACATTTATCATCATGAACACATCCAGTCAGACAACAGGGTCATCGTGGAAGAGCCACAACCTGCTAAAGAGAGGAGGAAACTGCAAGCTTCACCTTAAAAGATCTAACAGCTTTTACACAGTGATTTGTTATAAATCTTTGTCTTGGAGGAGGGCTGTTAGTCACCCTTCCCTCAGGTAAGACAGCAGAATCACTAATTCACATTTTCAGGAGTTTCATTTCTTCTGTGACTTTCTGGCAGGACAGCAGCCATTGTGCAGCACGTGCACTAGGCATCTTTGGGACTATGTGAGTGTGATGTGGAGCCATACCTCAGGACACTCAGAAACGGATATCACTGCACCATCTCCATAGCTGCTGCATTGCAGCCAGGGAATTGACGGTCTATCAGATGGCCAGGCCTTACCAAAATGCCTGTTCCTGGCATATCCCTAGAACAGCACTTGCCTCTGCCTTGGAAAGAAGGCATAATGACACTGTAGAGTGCAGAACATGACAAGAAAGGGATGGACCTTCTCTAGACAAGCCTCAGCTGAAGAAATGGAGAGATCACATGTTCACATGAGCTCACCACCACTTCCATTGTGAAGAGGAAATCATAGAATAAGGATAGCTAGACAGGGTGCCTCCCATTATTATCTTCATGTTATAGGCAGTTAGAGCAATGCTATCAACAAATATTTAACCCTTCCTCCCCCTTCCATTCCACATCATAGTCTTAGTCATGCGCTGTGACAAGCAATAGCTCTTTGGAATAGGGATTGTCTTTTTCATGACCTATCTGTAGAGTATCTAGCACGGTGGGGCTCTGATCCTTTTGAAAGAGATACATATGGAGGAAGAGTTAACACACTTTATTGTTCTTGCCGTTTCATAAACACTAGATGCTGCTAGAATACAAATAATGATTGTTTATTCTTTTGAGCCTATAAATGTGTACTGGGTATTTCAAAGAAGACACAGTCCTCTTTCACAGAGAGTTTGGAATCTAGCTTAGGAGATAAACAAAATAAAAATGGGGGCAGATGGGGAAGGAGGAGAAGGACAAAGTGGTTGCTCAGGAGTGAATGGACCCCCCTTGCCCCCTCCCATCCACCGTTCTATTACATTTGTGTTGAGTTTTCCTTTGATTCCATATCATTTTTGCAAGATCATACTAGTATAGGGCCAGATGCTGAACGTTGTACATTGACTAGTGCTCATAGGTAAAATTCAGCTCTGCACAGAGCTCCAGCACAAAGTCTATTGGCTACTTGAGTCTCATAGGTATAAGCTTTGATCTAGCCCTCTGCACATTTCTTTGGTCTTTGCTGTGCAAGAGGTCAGACTACATGATCATAATGGTCCTTTTTGGTCATAAAATCTATGAAGCTATGAAGCAGGAAGAATAATCAGATGTGTTTATTCTGGCCACAGATGTGCATCTGTTAAAACCTCCTCTTTGCTGTCCATGTAATAAGATCTGAGATCATTACAGAGCAAATAATTATCAGTCTAACAGATAATGTTATGCTGTCATTCTGTGGAGTGACGGACAGACAGGAGCACCTCTTACTCTTGTACAGAAAAAGGAAATGCTCCCTACTGCTTTAGAAAGGCTAACCATTTTTTGTTGCTTAGTGTATTACAAAAGGTTTTCTTAGGCACTGTTCTCATTGAAAGTCGGCAGAAAAATTTCCAGTGTCTTCAATGGGAGTAAGATGAAGTTTTGAATTCATCAGGTCTGTTCTTCCAGGATTATAGCATCAGGGTTCATCAGGAACATGTACCTGCTTTCAACAGGAAAGTCTGTTTTCATAGTTGCTGGCTAGTATTAGAGGTGTCAGGCTCCAAAATATTCTGTCTGTGTAGATGCTGTTCTGTCCTCTCCCATGGCCCATATGTTCCATCACAGTATTCCCCATGCAGCACCCATCATCGTTTGCTTACATACATAATAACAACTCTAGCTGAACGTTATTTGCATTCCATTCGTTGATGTTAGCATGAAGGATTTTGGTTGCAGCATCCATAACTCTGTAGAAAAGCTCCATTATTCAATCCTGGCAAGCTAAGACACTGCCCATTAAATCACCCAACACAGTTCTGGGGCTATGAAAAGTCACAGCTAATTTTAAATTTTATTAGCTCTCAGCTGATCTTGTTTACTGCAGAAGCAGTCTCTTGAAACCAGCCCTTTACCTCTGTATCCTGGCGTTGAATGCTGAAGTTGAGAGCCTTGGAAACACGGCAGCATGAGGCTTGAAAAGGGAAGCAGAGTCCTGCTGCTCCTGGGAGCACTTTGCAGCCAGCAAACACTGAGGTGACCTGAAGAATTCAAAAGGGGAGGCCCCACCGTTGGTTGAAATGAACTCCCCTGTGATGCACTTGTAGGCATGAATGCGACAATTAGTGTTTGTACTGAGGAAAAAAATACTTCACACTTGTTTCATCAAAGTTTAGAAATAAGTTGAAAAGTCCTCTCCCTGTAAGCAGTAATGTCCAGCAGATCATTTCCTAGGAGTTAATGACCAACTCTGGCTCTTAATCCCATCTCAGCAAGGGGGACTTTGAGAGAAATTAAGAGTCCAGACAGGGAAGCTTACAGGTGACGTCATTCACCCACAGAGTATCTCTGCTCAACCGCCTCTAATTCTTCCACAGTACTTGAAGGGAAGGGCAGGGCATCAAAATCCAGGACTCTCCTCTCATGAGTATGCAAATACTCCTTCCAGGAGGTCAGTGTTCAGGCTGCGAACTACATGTTGTTATAAATCATCCAAACGTTATTTTACAAGGAAATTACTTGTGGCCTTGATTCTGCAAGTCTTTGCATGGTGAGTAATAAGGAAAGAAAGGTGGCTGTGCTTCTGCTAACCTGGAAATTATCCCAGGGATGCAAATAAGGCACAGGATTAGCGTTGTTATCCACATTGAACATGGTGGCCTAGACTAGTGACTGGTGACTAGTGATTGCGGGTGCCTCCATTTCTAGGTGCATAGTGTGTGACATCTTAAAGGGGCCTCACTTTTAGGAAGTTCTGAGCCACCAACACCTGAAAATCTAATTGGGTTCAGATGTTGTGGATTTAGCATCCCATCTCCAAGTCACTAAAAAATCACTTGTCATTGGTCCCCATATCCCATGCATCTTTTGGGCATGCTCCCTCACACTCACACAGGGTAAAGAATCAGAGGGGTAAGTTGGAGAAAGTGGTGAATGAGGATGCATAGCTTTAAATGTCACCCAGCAAGTTGGTGAGGCACCTAGAAGAGTACTTCCTTCTTTGTCACCTGTCTCCTTGCTTGACAGGAGTAGCTTGGTGGCCTAATTAATGCAGGATCCGGTGTAGCTGCATTTGTAAGCCCAGGCTCTCCCTTGGATGCGAGTTTGCACTGAATAGCTAAAACCAGCATGGCTGGAAGTTGAAACTAGACAAACTCAAACTGGAATTAAGGCACACATGATTAAGAGTGAAATGGATTGTTACTATTATTACCTCTGTTGAGCCCCCAGGAGTAGCCCAGGACTCTACTGTGTGAGGTGCTACATAAACATAGAATAAAAGATGGTCCTGATAAGGTGCAGAACCCATTTCTGTCTCAATCCAAAAAGTGTAGGGTCCAAGTAACCATTTGGAACAGCTTCCCAAGGAGAACGAGAAGTCCTGTGGCACCTTATAGACTAACAGATTTATTGGAACATAAGCTTTCATGGGCAAAGACCCACTTCATCAGATGCATCTGACGAAGTGGGTCTTTGCCCACGAAAGCTTATGCTCCAATAAATCTGTTAGGGTATGTCTACACTTGCCCCCTAGTTCGAACTAGGGAGGCAAATGAAGCATACCGAAGTTGCTAATGAAGCACGGGATTTAAATATCCCGCGCCTGATTAACATATTCGCAGCCAGTCACCATTTCAAAAACCCGGTAGCCCGAATTAACTCGCCGCGTGTAGAGGCGGTAGTCCAATCCCAAACCCTTCCCTCGAATTAACTGTTACTCCTCATTGCACGAGGTGCCTCACCAATCTTCTAGGTGCCTCACCAACCTGCTGGGGTGACACTTAAAGCTATGCATCCTCATTCACCACTTTCTCCAACTTACCCCTCTGATTCTTTACCCTGTGTGAGTGTGAGGGAGCATGACCGGCCGCAAATATGTTAATCATTGCACGAGGAGTAACAGTTAATTCGAGGGAAGGGTTTTGGATCGGACTACCACGTCTACACGTGGCGAGTTAATTCAGGCTACCAGCTTTTTAAAATGGCAACCAGCCGCGAATATGCTAATCCCGCTAATATTTAAATCCCGCGCTTCATTAGCAACTTTGGTATGCTTCATTTGCCTCCCTAGTTCGAACTAGGGGGCAAGGGTAGACATACCCTTAGTCTATAAAGTGCCCAGGACTTCTTATTCTTGCAGATTCAGATTAACACGACTACCCCTCTGATACTCGTTCTCAAGGAGGTGGATCCTCCATCACTTGAAGTCTCTAAAACAATCCTAGATGTCATTCTAAAAGATGGGCTGGATGCAGGAATCACAGGGTGAAATTATCTGGCCTGTGTTATTCAGGGCATAGGGCTAGATGATTGTGACAGTATCTTCTGGCCTTAAAGTCTCCGAATAGCACCAGCTGGAGGCTTGAAAGCAGAACTCATGCTGCTGAGCACATTCTCCCTCTGACAATCGAGCTCCTCCTTCATGTATGCCCCATGTTGAAGGGATTCATTTGAAGGTAGAGAGTCAGATAAGGAATCTTGTGGTTACTTTGAAGCTGTTCTCCCAAGGAATGCATCATGTACTGAACGTGGTAGAAAAATGTTGGTGTCACAATCTCCACTGGTTGCAACTTTAATTACTTGGTGGTAACCTTTCAACAACAACATGTGCCTCATGGTTTGATTATTGTAATTCCCTTCACCTGGTTCAGGATCCAGAAACAGATTCATTCACTGATTTGTGCAACCCTCAGCATATTATATTCACTGTGTACTCTGCCTCTACCAGTCAGTGAATTGACTTTAAATTGATATCTTTGGTTTTCAAAGCCCATTGATCATATTAGAGACTACTTCCTTGAGCCTCCCTTGACAGAGAGTTATGCTCTTACACCTTCGACCTATTAGGAATTCTGTCGTATCTCAGGTCAGAGTGCCTTTGCTGCAATAGGATGTAGGATGCAGAACCCATTTCTGTGTCAGTCCGTCATCCCGCCATTAAAAAAACACCTCCAGCCATTGTTTGTCTCAAAGGCGTTTTGGAGTAGGACCCATCTGTCCTTGTCAGTATCTTCTTCCCCTGATCCTCTTTGCCTCTCTTTTTGTATTTTCACTTGTTTACATCACTTTTGGATTATCAGAACATGGCTTTTAGTGCATTTTAATTTGTTTTTATTCATGTGTATTACTCCTGGAGCAACTGGCTTTGTGGGGAGAGCTCTTCATACATGTCACTTTATCCTTACAGTTTTGACAGGGAAAGTAAAAGCTCCCAGGATGTGAGGAGACAGAGCTGTATGCAACATCATTTATTTTTTCTTACCATTCACTGAAAGACACCACATTGATAACTGATGAGCTTTTTTTTTCCAGCAAAAAAAAAACAACAACAAACAAAAAAAGATATTTGGATGGGTGGCTGAACATTGTTATTTGTTTTCTGGGTTCTAGTTTAAATCTTGCAGGTCTTTGAGACATCTCAGACACAAGCTGCACAAGCTACATTTTACAAGCTGAAAGTTTAGCACTATAGTTACCAAACACATATAAACCCGTAGGGGAACATTTTAACCTGCCTGGGTACTCATTAATGGATTTTAAAGTAACCATTCTTCTACAAAGGAATTTCACAAGCCAACTACAGAGAGAAAGTGTGGAATTGACCTTTGCATGCAAATTTGACACTATTTCCCTCTGCCTGAACAAAGATATTAACTGATGGCCTATTATAAAACTAGTTTTCCTAGCATTTAATACGTCATTGACATCAAAAGCTAAGTATGGGACACTTCCAGCACCCTCAGATAGCCTCATTAGTATCAGCACTACTATTGACAGGTACATTTTTTTCTTCTCTCTTCTTTTTCTGTTATAAATTCTGATAATCCCCCCTTTTTTTCTCCATTCAAGCTCATCTGAAGAAGTGAATTTTTGCCCATGAAAGCTCATGATAATATATATTTTTGTTAGTCTCTAAGGTGTGATGGGTCTACTTGTTGTCATTAAGGCCAGTGAAACTTGAGTAGTCCTGGATTCAACTCACAGGGAATTTAAGGACTATAAGATGTCAGGCTACATCTACATTGCTGCGGGGATCGATGCTCTGACATTGATCCACCAGCAGTTGATTTAGCGAATCTCATGAAGACCTACCAATACTACTGCAGATTGCTGTCTGGTCAGCCCTATTACTGTACCCCAGAGAGCTCCTGTAGACCCTGCGATAACTTGACCAAAGAGATGTTGACTCCAGCCACCTTATTCCCAATGTAGCTATAGTTATTCCCAATCTAGAAAACACAAGATTGAAAAGTATTAGGAGGAAGGATAATCTGTAACCTAGTTCCCAGCATTCCTGCATCTGTGAGATATTCTCTGGTGTATTCACTCCTGAAACACACAGCTGCAGCTTTCTGTGACGACAGAAATTCCTTGCCATCTTACAATTTCAAATCCCAAACTGCAGCTCTGATGTCTGAAATAAAGACAGGGTAATGAAAAGGTATGGTACAGCAGGTTTGCCAGCCTCTCACTACAGTGTCTGCAGCCTTAGAAAACATTATTAATGTGTGGGAGCAAATGACAAGATGTCATCTCACTTGAAGGTGTAATCTCTACAGTAACGGGATGGGTTTTTTTTTTTAAATAACTAGATATAGATTGGCATATTATAGCTACACAGTTCTTTATTTTTTAAATTGTGTCTCAGATTCCAACTGAGATTCAACTTTGCAAATTTCTACTAGCCCAATCATCTGTTTCTTTTGATGGGCAAGTAAAATATAATTAGTACTTTTGTCATTATCATCAGTCATCATGAGACAAGGCAGATGGGCCAATTTTGTGCGTGAGCTGGTGCAGTTTCAAGAGAATTCGGAAGGAGTTATAGAGAGAGAGAGATAAGTATGAACAGGAAGAAAGATAATAGATTGGATTTTCAGAAGCACTCAGTGTTCGACTAAATGTGATCCCATTAACATCAATGGCAATTAGCTAATGCTAACCACTTTTGAAAATCTCACACTCTCTCTCTCTCTCTCTCTTTCTCTCTCTCACGAAAACATAGTATCTTGGGCGGACTTCTGCAATTGTTGCATTTGAAGCCATAGTAAAATTGTAGAATTCCCCCAGGACTGTCACGTACACACAACATTGGTCAGATTCTGTTCTTAATTGCACTGGTGTGAATTTGGAATAATTTCTTTAAGTCAGTGGAGTGTTTCATGATTTATGCCTGTGCAAGTGGGCTCAGACTATGGCACTCGGTGTATAATAAAGGCAAGCTGATTCCGTTTATTTTGTAACATTTTCTTAGATACAGAAAACATTCTGTCCTGCCGCCTGGGGGACAGTTTCTCTCTCTGGGCACATTCAGTTTTTGCCTCTGTGCTGAGACTGTCAATAGGATACTAGCAATTGAGGGTGGTTTGGCTGATACTGATCACTTCTAGGGGCTGAACTGACAGCACCGTACATTTCACATAGGCCTCTAAGCAGCTGTCACATGGGAACAGTTTTCATTCCCTATCAAACTGCCTTATTTGAACTGATGGTTTAGAAGTGAAGGGCTCCATATCCCATTACCCAAGCCCCAAATGTCTAGTCCCTTAATCTGATTTAAGACTCCATCTCAACTGCATGCTAATTACTTTTATTTTTGAATGTAATGCTTCACCAAACCCCCACAGAGCTATCATGCTTTTTCTTTGCATTTCCTTCCCCGTCATTGATTATTATCAAGATGCTTGTGATGAACTGTGGCATCACAGAATGTATTGGGGAAGAGAGGAACAGTCCTGTGGAAAATAGATGCTTCTGTTTATGCATATGCTCACTTGGCTAACAATACTTAATTCTAGTAATATGCTTAGTAGGCTTTCCTCATGCATGTGACTGCTAATGCTATTTTTATCACAAATTTAGTGTTGGTGAAAAATACAGGATTGACAGCCTGGGAGTGGGAAGACTTCTGTTGATCCAGAGAATAGCTACACCACAAGCAGATGCAGGGCACTCTTTCCCTCACAGGCCCATTGTATCCCTTTCCCCACCACTGAGTGTGGGAGGGACCATGCCTGTCATTCAGCTTTCCAGGTGACCATTAGCATGGGGCTCCACTGATTTCACTGGAGCTTTGGAATTTTGCAATAGTTAAGGATCTGGGCTTACGTGCCTGCCTAATTAGCCCTGAGTGTGTCTACTGAGAATGGAACGGAGGGCACCAGGTGTGGTAGAAGAGCTTATAATTTAGATTCCTGTCTCAACGGGAACAGGAGTAAGGCACTAAACTCATTTCACACAAGCCAAGAACAGCCATCCCATGGTAGTCGCCTTTATTCGCTACCAGCCTAGTCTGAATTTGATGGGGTGACCAAATACGAAGTGAAAAATTCTGTATCCTGTCATCAATCCCCTGAGATTTTCAGTTCTCTAAAAAAAACCCTGCTATTTGGAGCTTCATCTGTTCAATTCAAATAGCATTTCAAACAACAAACCATAATCTGAGCCAGTGTAAATCTGTGTCACTCCATTGAAACTGTAGAGCTTCACAAATGTCTACTACCAAGGGATCTGACTGCTTGGATATTTCTCATGCGCCCTGCTCTCAAATCTCCCTTTCCTCTCTGCAGATGGCTTGGTGGACTGTATGGACCCAGACTGCTGCCTGCAGCCTTTGTGCCATGTTAACCCACTGTGCCTGGGCTCACCTGACCCCCTGGATATCATACAGGAGACGCAAGCCCCCATATCCCAACAGAACTTGCACTCTTTCTATGATCGAATCAAGTTCCTGATTGGCAAGGACAGCACACACATCATTCCAGGAGAGAATCCATTTGATGGAGGGTGAGTGTTTGTGGTCTTTTGAAACAAGAATTAAAGCTCAAGTTCCTTGTCAGAGGTGGAATGGTGAATTCTGTACAGTGAAATACTAATAAAGAAGGGCAGAAAGATGCCGGGGACAAAAATAGGGTCATTACTAAGTCCTGCCCACCTGCCAGTGGGAAGTAGCTGTCTGAAGAATGTCATGACTAATAGAAAGCTGCTGAAGGTCCTCCCAGGGCACACACAGATCAAGAAATTAAAGGGGCAGAGTCCATTTTTCTGCACTACTAAATCCATATCCTCCCTTCTCAGCTTTTCATTATGCTCTTTCCTTTAAAGGCAAGACCCCATCAGCTCCACTAATCTTTGTAGAGTAGTTGAATTAATTTTCCTTATTGGGTCGATGTCCATCTCTCAGCCCTTTTTATCTCTTATCTTACGTTTATCCCAGGGTGCATCCCAAAGGTCAGAATCCTCCTGTGGTTTTCGTGAGACAGCACACTCTTGCCCTCGGAATTAATTCAGAAGCATGTTCTATTTAGATTACATGCCCATGTCCCATATTGGGTGAACACGGTTTCCCCATTCAGAATGTGCTTTCTAGCATCAAGGTCACTTAAGATTCCTAGCAGTTCATTGCTGTGGCAGAGCAAGTGGAAGCAGGAGAATTAGACTCTTCCTTCCTGTGCAAATGGCCCAAGTTGCTTTTTTTCACAAAGCATCCAGTGAGCAATTTCCATTAATCCAGTTTGGTCCATGGGTTGGTCTCCCTTGTTCAAATGAATGTAGCTTTCCAAAACTACTCTGCAACAGTGCCTTAAAAAGGAGCAATCCCAAGTTGTGACAGAGTCAATATCTCTTCCCATCTCAGTTACAGAGAGGAGGAGTTGTAACTAGCACTACAGCCTCAGGCTACATATGACTATTAAAGGACTCCAAAGAGCTCAAAAAGGTCCTACTGTGCAATGAAGGCCACATATTTCTGATGTAACTAATAAAGCAGAACATAGGTTGAAGGTTTTTAATGCTAAGATATTCATCATCATCACCAGAAGTAGGGAATGGCAAGAATCACTTCAGCAGTTCATGCTCCAAATCAGCAAAGTGAAAGCCTTACTTTGAGCACAGAAATAGATCTGTTGAAGTCATAAGGCCATTCATGCTTACAGTAATGCAGGTGCTTAAGTACATTGCTGAATTCTTGATAATTCACTATGTTCTGCGAGCCATTGGAAGAGTTCCAGACATTTCTGATCAAACTTGGTAGTGTCAGAGTTTACATTTAGTCTAATTAATTATCCCTTATGTTCAGCTTTCCCACAAAAAGTAGTCGTGCCATGGAAATGCATTGGAATTATAAACATCTAACTTGGCTTGCTCCTAGGGCCAATTCAGTACTTGCAATTCCACAGCCACCAGAGGCCCTGTTCAAACTGATCCAAGACTATTCTGTGGATCAGGTGACAAAAGGATATTGCCCTTGGTACCCAATGCATGCTACCCTCTGTGACTCACCATCTACAGTGGTTCTGGAAGCTGACCTCAGACGTGAGCCTCATAGAAGTACATCAGTTTCAGTGAATCTGCTTGATATACTGATGTCCATGATTTGACTCTTTGCCAAGTTTCTGCAGAGCCCTAGAAGGCTAACTACAGTGCTTTGGAGTAAAGCCAAGCAATCATTATGTAGCAAACAATGTTATCATTGTCAGTCTTCACAAGACTGTAAATTTTGTAGTTGGATATACTAAGCAGTGCAGACTGTACCTTAGCAGATTCTCAACTGTCTGATGCCAGGATTCTTAGTTATTGCAGTAAAAAGTATGTACCAGAACATGGACTAAATTATACTAGTAATTTCATTTTCAAGATGATATTTTGGGGTAGCATTTCTCAAGGTTGAGCTGTCAATCACAAGCCTTATTATAGAGGAATCTGATGTCAGATCACGTATAACAATATTTTTAAGGACAGGAAAATTTGTTATATGTAGACCCAACATCCTGTCCATGTTTAATGAGCTTTTCCACTGACAGCTGAAGAACTGTTGGCTTATACCATCCATATATTAGAGTGCAATTTGTTTCTGTTCTTTAAGAGCCTACTCTGCTTTCAGTAACAAGCAGATATTCAAGGAATTACACATGTTGCTCATTCATATAGTAGTGAAGCTTCTTAATAGCATACTGATATGATGAAAGTCACTCAGGGTCTCAGCACAAGATCTGTGTTACTGCTTGAGTGCCACTTAAGCCCTTAAAAACAGGGCTTAAATGGTTCATAGGCTTTATCTGGCTCTGTGTTCAGGAGTGGATTTCACCTTCAAATATGTAATTACTGTACTATTGAAAGATCTGAGCTCAAAAGAGACATCTGCCACCCAGAAGGGTAAGGTTTCATGAATCCCTGCCATATAAAGCTCTTCCTTTGCTAGAACAGGGAATGCAAAGATTTAAATTAATAGGTAGAGCTCTGCACAGATACAAAATGTATCTCATTCACATCCATAGCTGCAAAAATGATCTGTGGATATAAAACGGATAGCTGCACATTTTCAGAGTTCTAGATAAAATATTTGTGTCCACATCCATATCCACAAAAATAAGGCGGGGATATCCACATCCACAGATGCGAATACATCTGGCCATAAAGCAGATATCCATGGATTTGCAGGACTCTATTAATGATACAGGTTCATAACTTTTTTTTTCATTTCTAACATTGGAACTAGAACATTTGACTTCCTGTTTAATCTACTGTCAGCATGAAGAGCTCTTCAATTACATCAGTTATTTATGACATTTTTTTATTCTTTAAATATCAACACTGGGTGAGTCTCAATAAATATGACCTGCAGACAAGCCACCTCCAGCTGTGACATCACATCTCACAAGAGAAACAGCCTTGGTCTTAGCCTAGGAGCTCTCTAAGGAAAATGCAGATGTGCTGCAGATAGTGGTGTTAGTGGCTCAATAGGAGGGTACTTTTTCTTCTGACCAAGTGCCAAACCAGTGCCCATGCCCAGCAAAGTATCAGGGACACTGTGACACTGAGCTGCTGGAGGTGCTGTTGTTCTGAGATGGGTGCTGAGCCCTTGTTGTCATTTTAGATCCCTTGGCACTTTTGACAGAAGAGGGGGAACGTTCTGAACTAACTGGAGTCTAGCGTGTTGTTGCTGTGTGCTAGTTAAAGCTATCACTTTTAGCCCAACCCAGGGGCACCTCTTGAGCAATGCCTGCCCAGAGAAAATGTGTGCAGTCAGTAAAGTATTTAGGGATCCCCTCCACAGGGCTGATAGGTAGGGTTACCAGGTAGCTTCAGAAAAAATACCGGACACACTTGATCGGGGGGGGGGGAGAGAAGGGACCAGCCGGGAGGGGAGCAGGGCTGGCCGGAGGGAGGTGGGGACGGGAAGCAGGGCTGATGGGGGTGTTCGGGGCAGCGGGACTGGCCGGGAGATCGGGGCGGGGTGTCGGGGAGCAGGGCTGGCCAGGGAAATGGGAGGAGGAGAACCAGCTGGCAGGAAGCAGGGCTGGTCGGGAAGGGTCGGGGACGGGGCTGGCCGGGGAGGTGGGGGGGGGTGGGAGAGAATCGGCCGGCGGGGAGTGGGACTGACCTGGGCACATGCAGATCCCAGGGTGCTGCCTGTCCCGCGCACGGTCCCAGCGAAGCATGAGCGAGTCCGGCTACGGCTCTACAACGCGCTTGAACAGCGCTCAGGAGCACGGACAGGTTTCTCCTCCTCCCCAAGGCGTCACTCCTATGTCAGATGCAACCAGAGGCTCCCAGCGCCGATCGCGCCCCGCCTCCCAGCCACTCCCCCTGCCTCCGCCAGGCTTCCGTCAGGTGCCCAGCCAAAAACCAGAAAATACCAGATATTGCACATGTCCGGTATTTTCTGAATTTTTTTACCGGACAGAAGGCCCAAAAACCGGACTGTCCGGTTGAATACCGGATACCTGGCAACCCTACTGATAGGGGGACACTCATCTGCACACCATTTATCAGTGATATTCAGAAAACAGAACACTGATGCTTGGTGTTAAATCTTCCACCATGCTTGTATTAGTGTATGAGAAGCAGATAACAATCTCTCTGATATCAGTGAGACTAATTGCAGAGGAAGGTATTGCTTGGCACGAATCAGGTGGGAGCACTAGTTCCTAAGCGATGATATATGTAGCCATTTCCATTTTCCCTTCTAGGGCCATACCCTGGCATGTCTTGCCTACCTGCACATCAGGGTTGGCTGCTACTATACGGGAGATGGTCAGAATTTTGGCCCCTGTTTTACCTTCTGTGTTATCCCGGTATTTCCCATTCCAGTGTAGGAATTACTCGTAACCTTCATGAGGGAGATTAGCAACTCTAGAGGGCAGAGCAGGAAGAATCGGCTGCAATAGGCATCCCAACAGTAGCTGGGCGGGGAGTTGTCCAGAGCTGGAGCTGCAAGTGGCTGTGTCCTCAGTGGCCTTTAAAAGTGTGCTGCAGTTGTTGTTTCTGTGTGAAGTCCATGCTTAGGCCAGATCTTAGAGAACAGGAGCACCTAACAGGGAGTTCCATGAGGGAGTTCTCCAGGTGAAGGAGGAGCGATTACAGGACCCTTGGGGTAAGTGGCTGTCTGTAGTGTGTGTGTTTGTATTTTAGGGTTGCCAGATGGTTTAAAACCAAAAATACCGGACACCCCTCCCCCCCCCAAAAAAAACACCAGGGAAAAAATTCTGTTGAGTGGGAAAAAAAGGCGGGGGAGACCAAAGTTTTTGAGCCAAAAAAAAAAAAGACTCTGAGAGTTATTAAGGAAAAATAAATAAATAATAAAACAGCATGAAAACAGCATGGCCCCTTTTAGAGTGCCTGCAGAGTCAGAATAGGGGTAGGAACAGGGGAGCGGTTGACCACTAAGACCCAGGGAAGGCATTGCTTCCCCTTGGTCTTTAGGCTTTTTGACAGTGGCCATTTTGTTTTCATGATCAAGCCAAAACGCAGTTTCCCTGCAGAACCAGGTAAGCAGGGGGTCTGGGGGTGTCAGCGGCCCGGAGGGGGAGGCTGGGCCCAGTTGCCGAGTGTGTTGTAGGGTTGCCAGGTGTCCAGTATTTTCGGGGAAAAAAATCAGAAAATACCGGACATTTTAGGTGTCCAGTATTTTCTGAATTTTTTTACCGGACAGGAGGCGAAAATACCGGACTGTCTGGGTCAATACTGGACACCTGGCAACCCTATTGTATTTGGGGGTTACTTCCTGCTGACCTGAAAGATATGGTGTGCTGAGCTTGTGTTTGTCTGTTTGTTTGTTTGTTTGTTTGTTTGGAGATCCATGTGCTGAGTTATTTGTTTGAAGGACCATGTGCTGAGGCCAGCAGTTCGAAGCTGTGAGCTTCTTGAAGAGGTTTTGAAATCTAGAACCCTCTGTTTATTGCTCAAGCCTTAACCTGGGGGCAGGGCTATCAGGAAGGGAGGGCCAGGGGTATATAAAGCCTGCTAGTAAGCAACCAGGGAGCTTAGTGAACAGGAGCAGCTAACAGGGAGTTTCATGAGGGAGTTTAGAGGGGGAGTTGGAAGAGGGCTAGATATACTTGGCATTCTTTAAAACTTTTAAACTAAACTAAAATTAAAACTGCCTCATTTAAATAAAAACCCTATAAATCTAATTATCTGTAGGAAAGAATGCAGGCAGAACTCCAGCAGCAGAACGGGGGCTATCCTATTTATTGCACCCAATGTAGCATGTATGATTACCTGCACTATGGACAGGTGGTGAATGTGTACATTCAGTGCAAGAAGCTTCTGGCCCTCCGAGGCTTTGGAGGCCAGGGTGGCTGAATTGGAGGAGCTAAGGGAGGCAGAGAGGTACGTAGATGAGGCTTTCTGGGACACTGTAGAACTGTCCCACCTCCGGTCAGACAGCCCCTATGCTGTTAAGGAGGGTGAAAGGCTCAGGGAAGGAGAACATTCAACTGGAGCAGAGGGAAACAATCATAGTTGGGACCCTTCTTCCAGATGATGTTGTGGTATCCTCTCGCACTGAGGATACCTCTCCAGCGGAGGGAACTTCAGTCATTAGGAAAAGGCAAGTGTGAGTAATGGGGGATTTGATCATTAGAAATATAGACAGGTTTGCAATGAGCGGGAGAACCGTATGGTGACTTGCCTGCCTGGTGCGAAGGTTGCGGATCTCTCAACACATCTAAGTAGACTTATGTGTAGTGCTGGAGAGGAGCTGGTGGTCATGGTACATGTAGGTACCAGTTATATAGGGAAGAGTAGGAAAGAGGTTCTAGAGGCCAAATTTAGGCTGCTAGGAAAGAGATTGAAATCTATTACCTCTGTGGTAGTGTTCTCTGAAATGCTTCCAGTTCCACACATAGGGCCAGGTAGGCAGGCAGAGCTTCAGAGTCTCAATGTGTGGAAGAGACAGTGGTATAGAGAGGAAGGGTTTCGATTTATTAGGAACTGGGGAAGCTTTTGGGAAAGGGGGAGCCTATATAGGAAGAATGAGCTCCACCTAAACCAAAATGGAACCAGATTGCTGGCACTTAACATTAAAAATGCTGTAGAGCAGTTTTTAAACTAAGGGCTGGGGGAAAGCTGATGGGTACGGAGGAGCACATGGATCAGACCGAGACATCTCTTAGGGGAGGGTCTATTAATAGAGATTCTCTATGTTCTAATGAAGAGGAGAGGATAGAAGATGATTTTTAAAGTATGGGTAAGATCAGATATGAAACAATCAAATGAAAAAGAATCTAACACATCAGGAAATGGCAGACGAATAAATAGTGACACATTTTTAAAGTGCTTATACACAAAAGCTAAAAGTCTAAATAATAAGATGGGTGAACTAGAGTGCCTCATTTTAAAGGAGAATATTGATATAATAGGCATCACAGAAACTTGGTGGAATGAAGACAATCAATGGGACTCAGTCGTACCAGGTTACAAAATATATATGAAGGACAGAACAGGTCATGCTGATGTGGGAGTGGCCCTATGTGTGAAAGAAAATGTAGAATCATATGAAGTAAAAATCTTAAATGAACCAAAATGTTCCATAGAATCTCTATGGATAGTAATTCCATGGTCCAATAATAAGAATATAGTTGTAGGGATATATTATCGACCACCTGACCAGGATAGTGATAGTGACTGTGAAATGCTAAGGGAGATTAGAGAGGCTATCAAAATAAAAAAACTTAATAATAGTAGGGGATTTCAACTATCCCCATATTGACTGGCTACATGTCACCTCAGGACAGGATGCAGAGATAAAACGTCTTGATATCTTGAATGACTGATTCTTGGAGCAGCTGGTTCTGGAACTCACAAGGGGAGAGGCTATTCTTGACTTAGTCCTAAGTGGAGCGCAGGATCTGGTCCAAGGGTTAAATATAACTGGACCGCTTGGAAATAGTGACCATAATGTAATAGAATTTAACATCTCTATGGTGGGAAAAACACCTCAGCAGCCCAACACTGTGGCATTTAATTTCAGAAAGGGGAACTACACAAAAATGAGGAGGTTAGTTAAACAGAAATTAAAAGGTACAGTGACAAAAGTAAAATCCCTACAAGCTGCATGGAAACTTCAGAGACACCATAATAGAGCCCCAACTTAAATGTATACCCCAAATTTAAAAAAACAGTAAGAGAACCGAAAAAGTGCCACCGTGGCTTAACAACAAAGTAAAAGAAACAGTGAGAGATAAAAAGGCATCATTTAAAAAGTGGAAGTCAAATCCTAGTGAGGAAAATAGAAAGGAACATAAACTCTATCAAATTAAGTGTAAAAATATTAAAAGAAAAGCCAAAAAGGAGTTTGAAGAATAGGTAGCCAAAAACTCAAAAAGTGATAGCAAAATGTTTTTAAGTACATCAGAAGCACAAAGCTTGCTAAACAACCAGTAGAGCCCCTGGACGATCGAGATGCCAAAGGAGCACTCAAAGACGATAAAGTCATTGCAGAAAAACTAAATGAATTCTTTGCTTTGGTCTTCACAGCTGAGGATGTTAGGCAGATTCCCAAATCTGAGCCATTCTTTTTAGGTGACAAATCTAAGGAATTGTCTCAGATTGAGGTGTCATTAGAGGAGGTTTTGGAACAAATTGATAAACTTAACAGTAACAAGTCACTGAGACCGGATGGCATTTAACCTAAGAGTTCTGAAAGAACTCAAATATGAAATTGTGTTAACTGTTGTGTGCTAACTGTTGTATGTGAATTGTTAAATCACCGTCAGTACCTAATGACTTGGAAGATAGCTAATGTGATGCCAATATTTTAAAAGGGCTCTAGAAGTGATCCTGGCAATTAGAGACTAGTAAGTCTAATGTCAATACAGGGCACCTTAGATGAAGCTATAGTAAATAATAAAATTGTCAGACACATAGGGCATGTCTAAACTACATCCTTCTTTCGAAAGAGGGATGTGAATTAGACAGATCGAAATTGCAAATGAACCCGGGATTTGAATTTCCCATGCTTCATTTGCATAATGGCGGCTGCACGTTCTTTTGAAAAAGGGTATTTTGAAAATGAAACCGCTGTCTAGACATGGTTCTTTTGAAAAAAAAAACCCTTTTTCGAAAGATCCTGTACCCCTCAAAAATGAGGAGCATCTAGACAGCGGTTTCGCTTTCGAAATACCCTTTCTCGAAAGAATGCGCGGATGCAATTATCCAAATGAAGTACGGGAAATTCAGATCCTGGCTTCATGTGCAATTTCGATCTGTCTAATTTACATCCCTCTTTCGAAAGAGGGATGTAGTTTAGACATGCCCATAGAGAGATCTTGGAGTCATTGTGGACAGTTCTCTGAAAACATCCACTCAATGTGCAACAGCAGTCAAAGAAGCTAACAAAATGTTGGGAATCATTAAAAAGGGATAGAGAATAAGACAGAGAATATTTTATTGCCTCTATATAAAACCATGGTATGCCCCCATCTTACAGATGTGGTCGCCTCCTCTCAAAAAAAGATATTGGTATTGGAAAAGGTTCAGAGACGGGCAACAAAAATGATTAGCGGTTTGCAACAGGTCCCATATGAAGAGATTAAAAAGACTTGGACTTTTCATCTTAGAAAAGAGGAGACTAAGGGGGGATATGATAGAGGTCTATAAAATCATGACTGGTGTGGAAAAAGTGAATAAGGAAAAGTTATTTACTTGTTCCCATAACATAAGAACTAGGGGTCACCAAATAAAATTAATAGGTAACAGGTTTAAAACAAACAAAAGGAAGTTTTTCTTCATGCAGTGCACAGTCAACCTATGGAACTCCTTGCCAGAGGAGGTTGTGAAGACCAGGACTTTAAGAGGGTTAAAGAAAGATCTAGATAAATTCATGGAGGTTAGGTCCATCAATGGCTATTAGCCAGGATGGGTAGGAATGGTGTCCCTAGCCTCTGTCAGAGGCTGGGAATGAGTGATGGGAGAGGGATCACTTGAAGATTCCCTGTTGTGTTCTCTCCCTCTGGGGCATCTGATATTGGCCATGTCAGCAGACAGGATACTGGGCTAGATGGACGACCCAGTATGGCTGTTCTTATGTTCTTCAGCACTCAAAAGAAATCATTCTGTCTGCCGGCCTTTGTCCTCCGTGGAGGCCACCAGCCACTGTGCCTGCCCTCCCTCTAATGCAGCAGCCACAATTTAGCCCTCACTGTCTATTTATTGCTTGAGTTTGTGTGTAATGCTGTTGTTAGAGGGGAGGTGTTTACCATCCCTGGTGGGACCATATCAACACAGTACGTTTGCATTTCCTACGTGGCCTGTGTGGAAGTGGCAGCAGAATGAAATATATGATGGAATACCTATACAGTATATCCCTGGGGCTTTATAGAGATGCAGCTTAGCTACCTTTTAGAAAGAACAGCAGCACAGATCATCTAATGGAGTACAAATAAATGAATATCTCATGACAGCTAGCCTTTGAGTGAATTTATTATTGAATTACACTCTAGCTTTTTAAGAACAAGCTGAGCTGACAAGCCACCTCATCACCACAAAAGGGGGAGAAAAAAAAAGATAGTGATAAATGATGCTGATAGATAAAGGTAAAGACTGTGTCTCCTCCAAAATACCAGCAATTATATAGTATTCCTGTCTGGATTTAAAAAACACTGTCCATATTGAAATGAGTGTTTATGATGATAAGGCAAGTAGCTAAATTAAATTCTGAATGCACAGAATGTCTTTTTGCATCATTTTGATGAACAGATAACAAGTACTCTTCTGCCACTTGATCATTCTTGTATTGATTTCAAAACCACTTACCCTTGCTGTTTGCTTTGTATCTTTAAGCCGTTCTTAGTTGTCCGTCACCATAAGCAGCAGCACAAGATGCACTGATGTCAAGTTGTTGACTTTCAAGTGGGACACCTGATACCCTTGTTCTCTCTTGAGGGACAGCGTCAGACAGTAGTCTAAATTCATGGCCCGCGGAGTCTTTTATGTCAATTGTCAGCATAGGACTAAGCTACCTCTGGCAGCCAGGCAGAGAACTGACTTTTTTCTATAGTGTGTTTTTAAAAGAATGCATAGTGTTTTGAAAGAGTATCTGTGTTTGATCCCCTGATGGTTTATGCTACAGCTATCATGTGAAGCCATGATACTGTGCTGTCAGTATAATTAACTTTCCGTGAACCCACTATAATTATATGGGCAACTGGAAACAAAGAAAAGAGCTATGGAGTAGAGCTCAGTGTCGTGTGAGTGCCCTTATGGCAATTGGCCTCTGGCACTAGCTACAAAGAGTCTTTTCCCTCCTTCACTTCTAGAGCCAGTACACACGTAAGGAAGGTTTAATGGTTTAAAATTCCCACTGGAAATTAGATTTCTTGGTTCTCTTTCCAACTCTGCTACTGATTCCTGGTGTAACTGAGGGCTAATCATGTCACTTCTCTATGCCTAAGTTTCTCCATCTATACTATAAGGAAAACAATATGTACCTACTCTAGAGGAGTGTTTGAGGCCATGTTAGGAAATTATTATAAAAGCATTCTGAGTTCTTGAGATACAAGGTACAGTACTTTATAAATGCAACAGTTTGGTATTTTATAATTTATTGTAAGTATGTATGATTTGGGGTTTGTTTGTTTTTGTTTTACTTTGCACAATCAAATCATATCTCATCCACTATCTAGCACCACAGCCAATCAATTGATCCTAGCGAGAGAGCAAGGAAAGGTTGGAGGAGATAATACTGTCCAAAGCTTGTGATTAACACCCTTTCAGTTCAGTTCTAAGGGATTTAAAATGAAGATCTACATAGCGCTTTCATAGTACCCTTGGGAGGAGGGATTTGTTTACTTTTTCCATGTCTCCCTGTGTTAGATTGCAGACAGCTGCCCAGAAAAAACATGTAGACCTTTCCCTCACTATGACAAAATGTGTATTTTGGGGAAGGAGGGTACCTAATACAGAAGAGCTATCCTGAGGTAAAACCACAGTGAAAACGAGACACTTTAGTTTTATTCTGAGGTAACTGGCTTTGCCTTCACTGTGTTTTCACTATGGAATAGCTCACATGGGTTAGTTACCTTGTGGTAAAAAATCCATTTTTATAGCAGTCAGGATAAAACCTGACACAGGAGCCTGAAACTAAAGTGATCAGTGCAGTCCTGAAGATTACAGTCTTAGTTAGTCATGGCAACTCCACACTGCTTTCTGTGGTTTTGGCTTTAATGTGAAGTATTGCATTTAGTCTGCTTTGCCTCTGGAAGAGCTTGACATGGACACACAACATAACGATGATGCAGCAATGCATACTCTAGCTGGCTTCTACTGAGGTAAGTTTAACCAGAGATGGATGCTATATAGAGGATTGTGAGATTCTGCTTATGATCTCCCTCGTGTCAGCTGATCCAGCCCATGGCTTTAGATTGGCTCCAAGAGGACTATGACTTGTCAGTGCTGGGTATGGTGGTCTGTAGTAAATAGTGCACCTGTGATGGAACTATGAAATACATCCACTTCTGGGGTGAAACACAGAATAGTGCAGCCATTATTTCAAAATATATTTCAAAATAACGGGTGCGTTTAAAGACGTAGAATTGCTATTTCAGGATACTTCCAGTGTCCCAAAATAGAACCTGTGTCTAGACATAGCCTTAGTGTGTTTAGTAAAGGTCATATTACAAATTATTCATCATCATGATCATTTCCTAGCCCTAGCCTTGAGATTGAGAAGACATTTTTATGTTTTAAACAAACAAACAAAAACCACAAGAGGTTTTTACATCATCTCCTTGTCACCTACTTCTATTGCTTTCCCAAGGCCTTGTTTTGCTTTGGTTGCTTTCTGCCTAAATGGACTCCTTAAGAACTAGAGATCATGTTTTCTGAAACTGAAAAGAGCAAAGAAGAGGTCAGAGGAACCAAAATAGCTCCTTTTACTTTGATAATATTCCTCTTAAGCAAAGATAGTGTACTTATAAAAAAACTCTCTTTCCTGTATGGCAGACAATAAATGTATGTGCCTTTCACCCTTCTTTTTTACTTGAAAATGTGGTGTGTGGTGTCATTTAATCTCATTGTGATTTTTATTCTATGTAATAAACTACTGCAAAAATATACCAATATTAGAAAGACCAGTGTAGATGAAATCAGGGAGGCAGTTCCAATCCTTTTGTACATTTATTTCATAACACTGATAAAATGATCCGTACCGTGGTCATTGCATGTTGGCATATTCCTTAATTGAATGTAATATTTATGGAGTCATCAAAAGTAAATCCCATGATATGGTGGACATAGCCAGTCAGTAAAAAGTGTTGGATACAATTTGTAACCTAATATTACAAATGATTGGGTACTTATTCCTAGTGATTCTTTGATAATTCTCCAGGGGCTCCCTGGCAGAAATGGTGCTATTCAAAGAACTGAAGACTTAAGATCTCATCTGCTAGTAACTGGTAAACCACTACCCTTCAATGAGGAAAGAAAAATAGTCTAAAACTAATGGAATAGTTCGTGGAAATTATGGGAGCTTATTGTCATGGAAAAATTAATACATCAATTACATATCCAACAAATATTAGAGGACAACTAAATACTGAGTACAATTTATTCCATCCTCAATGTACATTTGGCTGCAAAAATCTCCATGTTAAAAAAATCTCTTTTAATATTACTGTTTAATAGGTGTACCTGGTTTGATAAATATGAATGGAGTCAGTAGTTCTACTCCATTTAATAAACTTGCCAGAAACAACACCTTCTGGATCGTTTAAAGAGGCTTTATTTACAAGGGTATTATGGGAATAACCTTCTAAATAAGAAGATTTGCTTATTATCTGGCTCCATAATGTTTCTGTGAACTAAAAGTTGTAGTGGTTATCATTTTGTTTGTGATATCTACATGGCAATGATTTGTAAACCTGCTAAAACTTCCTAAATAAATAAATAGCTATAAAATCAAAACCTTACCCCCTTAAAAACCAATATATTTTCTTGATCTATTCTCTTCATAATTTCTGAAACTCACAGTTTGTATCAAGCTAGCAAAGAGCTATAGGTAGTTTAATAATCTTTTCCGCAGTGCCCACGAGAAGTGAGATAATTGCATCAATAATGTTTAAACAATGTGTTCTTCAATCTGTGTGTCCCATTTAGTCCTCCTATCACTGTGTCTGTCTTGTACAGATGGTGGTCACGGAATGCCTTTATTTTGTGTCTTGTGAATTAAGCACATTGTCTGAGCTTTCTAAAAGCTTGCTAAATAACTATTAATAATGCTAATTATAATATCTGTGAGATCAGGTAAGCAAATTCCTCCACAGTTTGATTTCATGAGCCTCATGAGACCTGGCATAAGAATAAGCGTATCATTCATTTCTGAGAGTTAGTGCACTATAAAGTCGTTACCTCTCATAGAAATAATGGCTTCTAGAAGCACATTTTTGTGGGGTATGAAATTAACCTAATGCACGATTATATGCAAAAATAGCTTGTGCCAAAAGAGCTACTGAAACCCTCTAAAAGGCTAAGAACCTAAAGCTCTGATCATCTTTCCACTTACACAAGTGTACTGGTAAATCAGGAGCAACTCCTCTTAGAGATACGCTGGTTTCAATGGGAGGAGAATCAGCTTTTAAATCTTTGGTGTTATGGGAAGAAAGAATTCCATGTAACCCTTACTGTAACATAACTTTATTTTATACAGCACTTTCTAACTGTATTCTTTAGTACTTTTTCAAGCTTCAGTAATATAGTAGGAGCTAATTATTATTATTACACAAATCACTGCTAGTACTACAGTCTTCTCTTAATTTCCTGTTTTGGAATACCCTTCCTGTGTCTTGCTGCCTCAGCTGCTCCTCCTATTACCGATCTCATCTGAAAAGTCATTTTTCCCTGGAAATGGTGAGTTGGTGAGGCAGAGAGATGTTATAGATGGCAGGAGAGAAACAGAAGCTTCTCTTTCCAACAGCGGCCAAACTGGTGGATCAAAGAGGAGGAGGTGCTTCCAGAAGTAAGAGAGAGAGCCTGGGTTTGTGAAATAGGACCAAATCTAAGAGGAGTTCTATAAGCAATAAGGGCAAGTTTCGAATTAGTTCCTGACATCAAAGGAGTCTAAGTGGAGTTATTCTATAAAGGTGATTATGTCACCATGGGTTTTTTACAAGTGGGAAATGTACAACTGTTTACTCACATAATGTTATTTTGCTACTAAACTGGCATGTATCAAAGGTGCCTTTGTAATTTTGGGGAAATTCAAATATGAATAGCTTACTGGCAGTATTGCCAGCAAAATGGTGGCCAGAGTATTGAAGAAGATCATTGTCCACTGAGAATGTCTAATAATAGCTCCTATAAACTACAGTGTAAGTCTGCATTGAGCATAGTGATGGCAAAAATACATAACACAGGGCTTGCTTGACAAACTAGCAGGGAACTAAATGCACACACTGGAGGTAAGTACAAAAGTAGTTCAGAAGAACTGGCATCTACTCAAAGAGACAACATTAAAGGTCCAACAGCAAATTATCCCAATACAAAGACAAGATGGGAAGACTAGTAACTGGCCATTGTGGCTACACAAAGAATCATACAGAAAGGGGAAACATGGATAAATTGCTACGGATGAGTATAAAAGAACATCATAATCATGTAGAGCACATGCAAAGCAAAATGAACTACACCTCGCAAGAGACATAAAAGGTAGTAAGATGCATTGTGACTAGATACTTACTACAGTATTAGCAATGGGAAGGAATACAAGCCAAAACAGGGAAAGAACAAGGTAAGGAATATTTAGATAAGTTAGATGTATTCAAGTTAGCAGAGCCTGATGATATTCATCCTACAGTACTTCAGGAACTATCTGAAGCAATCTCAGAACTGGTAGTGATTATCCAGGAGAAATCCTGGAGGACAGGTGAGATCTCAGAGGACTGATGAATGGCACATATGTACTTTAAAAGAGGGAATTAAAAAGGACCTGGAAAATTATAAACCAGTCACCCTAACTTTGACACCTGGAAAGATACTGGAACTAATTATTAAACAATCATAATTTATAAACAAACAATTTATAAGCACCTTTCAATGCAATCGTTGCTAAGTTCCAGAATAGGTTTCCATGGGAGATTGTGGAATTCCCATCATCGGAGGTTTCTAAGAATGGGATGGACAAATACCTGTGAGGAGTTAAGTTTATTTGGTCCTGTCTCAGCACGGGGGCACCTGACTACATGACCTCTCACCATCCCTTCCAGCCCTGCATTGCTGATTCTATAAAAGAGGCAGTAGAGAGATTCTCAGATACCATGGTGATGGGTTTGGTATAAAAACCCACTAAATCTAAGGCTATTATTGTACACCTTGATGAGTAAGAGCCGTATTGAGATACCTCAGGTACAACTTCATTATCTGTATTCCTAAAATTATGCCAATTCTATTGTTTTTTTCTCCAGTTTTCCTTATCTAGTTTGAGTAATGGGCTTGGAATATAACATTTTGATTAATTGCCTGCATTATTTTAGATTGTTAATATTTTGCAAAAATGCTCTACATTTTTCACTCATTCCAAAAAAATAGAGACAATTAAATATAGACAATAGGAAAAATATTAACAATTAAAAAACCAACCCCATAAAAGACATCACACTTTTCCTGACACTCAAGTGATGGAGCCATGCATCTAGCTTAGATGCACACGTTAAGAAAAAGAGCTGATAGGAGTTTAGTTCCTGCAGACAGCCAAGATTTGACTTCTCTTTCTGAGTTGCATTGTTTTTGCTTTTTTGCCTGGCATTCCTTTTCTCCTGTGTCTCCCACTCCATCAGCTCCTCAGGAAGTGGAGCTGTGGAAGCTGTCGCAGGCTCTGTCTGTCATTGCCACTTCAGCAAATCCCTGAATACACAGTTGGTCGGATGTCAACATGTCTAGGTCCTCCTTAGCCTGACACTGGCATTCTGGTGTTCCATTTATTGGCAAGGTTCTCTGCCTAGCCTAATTAATTTGTTTTGAATCCCAGCTGCCAGACATATGCCAAACTCTTTCAGGAACTTACAAGTGTTATACATAGCTGAATGGGAGCCTTTCTGGATGGCTACTTTTTTATTTTAATTTTCCTCTTTAAAAAAGTCTTTCTTGTTTAACATCTCAAGAACTCTTTATTTCTGTTTTCTTGCCAAACTTCATGATTCAAGTGACATCCACAGGTTTGTTCAGTAGTTGTCAGCTTTCCAAGCTGTCGGCTTTCCACACTGCCAAACTAAACAGGAAGAACCAGATTGTTGATGGCCCTGTGCAGGAAGAGAGTGCAAGGAGTCTTCTCCCTCATAGCTGGGAAGCAAGGGTCCAGAAATTGCACTAGATTAGCCCTGTAATTGTTCCTGTACCAGAGAGTCCCAGTGGTGGACCAGGAGCCCAGGTCAGTTGGCTGCAGTGGGGCCAGTGGCCAGGAGCCCTGCTGCAGGAATCCAGCTGGACCAGTGGCAGGGTGGCCAGAGTGCCAGTGGGCTCCAGCAGGGCAGCAAGCTCTTGGTGGGAGCAGAAGCCCAGCCCACTGGGCCGGGAGCCTGATGGGGCTGTGTGAAGGGTTCGGGGTGCGATCACCCCCTCCCAAGGCGAGAGGGGGGTTCGGCGGACCCCTGTGGCCTCTCTTCGTCTGTGCCTGTCCCGGTCCCTGCCCGGGAGTCCGGGCAGTTGGGTGCGATCACCCCCTCCCTGGGAGGAAGGGGGGGTCTGCAGACCCAGGGAGTGTCACCCGACCCTGCGGGATGGGGCCGGGGCCCCGCTATCCGGTCTCCACCTGCTCAGGGAGTGCCGCGGTCCTGCGGTGTGCCCGGGCCGGTGTTGCTCGGAGCTGACGGCTCCTTCGGGGGAGGGAAGGGGACCCGGTTCCGCCCTCTCTCCGGGTCCCAGCCCGGGGCCCTAAGCGTCGGGGCTGGCTCGAGCCCCGGCGCGGCAGACGGGGGTTATCCCGCCCGTAACCCGTCTACCCATGGTCGCCAGAAGGCTTCCACCCCGGGCTGCTTCCCCCCTCCCCCCAGTCTCCCGGGACGCGCCGCCGTTCGGCCTGGCTCACCGTGTCTCCGGGGGTCGGGTTCGAGGTCGGTCCGAGGGAAACCCCGTGCCAGCTGTCTGCGAGCCTCCGCCCCAGCCGGGCCGCTCTTTCCGTGTGCGCCGCCCTCGTCGGTTCGTCGCCCGACCCGGGGCTGGCTGCTCGCCAGCCGTGGGGGCTGCCCTGGGAGCCCCGGCGGCGGGGGTGGGCCACCGGCCGGGCCCGAGTGTGTCCCCGGTCCGTCCTGGCGACCGGGCCGCTACCACTCCCGTCTCCTCCTCCCTGGTGAGAGGCTCCCCCCTCCTTCCAGCCGGGCGGGCCGTTTTCGTGGCCCGCCGGACGTGACGCGGGCGGGAGGCCCCGCCCCCGTGACGTGGGCGGCGCACTGGCGCGTCTCAGGCAAGGCTCAGGTGCGTGGCCCCTCCCCCCGTTCCACCGGGGAAGGGATTACCCTCCGCATGCCGGCGCAGGCACGGCGGCGGGCTTCCGCCTCGCCGGCCGCCGGGGCCGCGTCTGTGGCGCGGCGGCGCTCTGCCCGCCGCTCCGCTTACTTCTCTGCCGGCTTGGCCCTTCCCAGTGCGGGCCGCCGGCGGCGACCGTCACAGGCTGGAAGAGGAGTGGGGCCAATGGCAGAGAGGAACCAGCAGGGAGGCCAGCAGCAAGGGAGCCCAGCTGAGCCAATGGCAGGGAGAGCCAGCTCTGGCCCAGGAGTGGGGCCAGAAGCAGTGGGGCCAGAAATGACCTCCTATGGTCTGGCAAAATCCCTCATTAGGTACCAGTCAAGTCCAGAGGGTGCCAGACCAGGGTGGTCCAACCTATACTGTATCCTGTGCTGTAAATGAGGCAAAGGCCAATAGCATGTAATGACGTGCTTTATTGGCAGGATTTTATTCTGCCACTCATCATGAATGTATCTGAGTACATCACAAAGCAGTACCACACTCCCACAGCAGTATAAGCACCTATGTGTAAGACAATAGACCATAATTTATCTTCACTGTGCCCCACTGAGGTAGAGCAGTGCTATTTTCCCCATTTTACAGCTGTGGCACAGAAAAACTATGTGATTTGTCAAGGTCACACTGGAAGACTCTGGCAGAACCAGAAATAAAAGCTAGATCTCCCGAGTTCGACATGAGGGCTGAACAGCAGAAACCTCCTTCCTCTCCAGTCACTCCATGCAGCGCTGGTGATGCCCCAGAATGTTCACCTGTGGGCAGCATGGTACCAAAAAGATGTCAAACAATTTGGAAGTAACTTACAGAAAATTAATAACATTCATAGAGATGTTGGGACTCCTGAGTAGAGATTAAAAATATTTACTGCATTAGCTACCAGGGTGGGGAGATCATGCTAATCATCCCAATGTATTTCAAGCTTTTCAGCTTCCAAGAAAAAAGGAGCTATGGTGATACAATGAGTTGTGAATAAGAGTAATGGGTTAACACTAACTAAAGGAAAAATTAGCATGTACACCAGAAAATAATTCCTAACTATGAAATCAATTAGCTTAATCCAATGCTTGTTTAAAGTCAGTGAGAGTATTTTCATCCATTTCTACAAACATCAGGTTAGATCTTGTTAAACTATGGAAAAAGGAATGTCCTTATTTTGTCTACTGCACAATGCCAACCATATTCCCAGCACTAAACAAATAATTATTAATAATTATTTCACACATACAGAATGGGAAGCAACTGTCTAGGAAGGAGTACTGCTGAAAAAGTTTTAGGGGTCATAGTGGATGACAAGTTAAACATGAATCAACAGTGTGACACTTGCAAAAAAAGCAAACATGATTCTAGGATGCATTAACAGGAGCATTGTGAGAAAGACACAAGAAGTCATTCTTCTGCTCTACTCTGGACTGGTCAGGCCTCAATTGGAGTATTGTGTCCAGTTCTGGGCACCACATTTCAAGAAAGATGTGGAGAAATTGGAGAAGGTCCAGAGAAGAGAAACAAAAATGATTAAAGGTCTAAAGAACATGAGCTATGAGGGAAGACTGAAAGAATTGGGCTTGTTTAGTGTAGAAAAGAGAAGACTGAGAGGGGACATTATAGCGGTTTTTAAGTATCTAAAAGGGTGTTACAAGGAGGAGGGAGAAAAATTGTTCTCCTTGGCCTATGATGATAGGACAAGAAGCAATGGGCTTAAACTGCAGCAAGGGAGATTTAGGTTGGACATTAGGAAAAACTTCCTAACTGTCGGAGTGGTTAAGCACTGGAATAAATTGCCTAGGGTGGTTGTGGAATCTCCATCACTGGAGATACTTAAGAGCAGGTCAGACAGACACCTGTCAGGGATGATCTAGAGACAGTACTTGGTACTGCCATGAGGGCAGGGGACTGGTCTCGATGGCCTCTTGAGGTCCCTTCCAATTCTATGATTCTATGAATAATAACTGCCTAAGAGGTTTAATGTTAAACCAGACAAAGAGCTAGGAAACTTACTGTAGGGAGTAATCTTTCCTGGCATGAAGATGGATTAGATTACCTAGCTGGCATTTTTTTTTTTCTAGTATTTTATAACTGTTGGCGTACTTGGATTTTTTTTCCACCATGTAAATACAGGCATTACTAAAAAAAATTGTAGTTTCTCTATATCTGTGGAAGGGAAGCATGAATGTGTCTCAACCTTTGATGACACTATGCCCTAGATCATACCCAGGGGGACAAGTGGACAGTAACTTGATCTTCTAGTGGTTACAAATTACTTCACAAAGCAGTGGTCTAAAATTGCTGTGTCTCAGACTCACCATCTAGCAAGCCACATGGTAGCAATTCAACAATGATTTAGTGTTCCCTAATTATAAGGAAACCTCTATAGGAAAATAAAAGACCAGAGGGGCTGGGAAAGGCTAATTAAAAAAACAGACTGGAAAACTGGTTATTGTAAAACAAGGGATCTGTACAGCAACATGTAAACACAATCTGAAAAAAAATAGTTCAGGCAGTAGATGAAATCTGTTAATAATTCAATGGAAAGACAAGTCTACAGCAAAGAGGCATTCAGTTTAGCTCAACTACAGAAAATATATTTGGTGCTGGCAAAACTAGACTGATGGAATAAATCTTCCCTATTAACATGCGAGATAATTTTATGTAAATATATTGGTAGACCTTCCGAGCAGGGCTGAGAGTCTTTGCAGTACCACTTAACATGTTTGCAGTGTAATTGCATTTAGACCAAGGTCTTCTGAAGGAAATGGTGACTAAATTAGCATCAACCAGGTTCCTGGGGGGCTAGGTGCATTGTGGGTAGTCGATCTTGCCTCCAGAAAGGACATAATGACACTGACGAGGCCAGCTGCTTACAAAGCACAGCATTAATTGGTTTTCCCAAATGGGGCAAATTTTATCACCTGGGTAAGTAGAAGATTTGAGGATCTGATCAGGCAGGGTCTGGGAGTCAGTTTCTTTCCCATCTGCCTCCCCTCAACCCCGCTTGGTTTAATTAAGTTCAGATATTTGTACATGTTGCCCCAGCTTCATTTTATGACTGTGATTTGAGAAGGACTGCCTTCTGAGTATTCCTTACAGAGTGCAAATAAAAGAGTTATTATAGTCCTCAAGGGGATTTTTGGGGGGCAGGTAGGCTTTCCTGAAAGTTACTTGTCTCTGAAGATGGGCTGGCTTAGTCCAAATCAGTAAGCAAATAAATATGAAGCAAAGAAGCTGAACAATGCAACTTGGAGAGTTGTGGAGAGAGGGAAGGGAATCGCTCGCTGATAGCTAGAAGTGCAGACGTGTTTGTTCGAGTTGTCCCTTTAGGGTGAATTCTTTTGCATATTTGTATTGGCCTGTAACAGTGTGGCTGTTATTTATCCCTACAGGCCTAAGTGCCCATGATATCATGAAGGCTATGGGCCAGATCCTCAGCTGGGGCAAAGCTCTCTATTATTCCAGCTGACGATCTAATCCAGTGTATTGGCTACAACTTTTCTCACAAGCTGTCATCTGCTTAGACCCTGGGAGAGTAACCATCATATTAGTTATCTTTTGTCTAGTGCATCAGTGAAGGCATCCACATCATTTGGTGTCTTTTCTTTGTTTGTAGTTTGTGGGGAGGCAGTGGAAGAAAATAGCAAACCACCACCATTGTCTCATGAAAATGTGCTCTATTTGTATTGCAGCTCAACCACTTTAGCATGAGCTAGCAGCCATTGGTAATTCCTTTGGCATCAGTATAAATATGTAATGCTAATTCAGTGTGCCAAGTCCATTGTTCCCAATAGCTAGAATAGTACACTGTGATGCTTATCTTTTCACAAAAGGTAAGGCTGATCAGAAGGCCCCAGGACCTGTTGACCATTACAGACTCTACTTCAGCTCTTACCAGAGAAGAATGATCTTGTGAGTAAACTTCCTCAAAATGGAAGTTATGGGTACTGCCCCTGGCTGTCCATAAACGTTGGTACTTTGAGCCAAATAGTTTTTCATAGTGTTCTGTCAACTTCAGTGGGGTTACAGTAGAGTGAATTTCCCCGCCTGTCAAATGGACAATATCCTGGGATGTTGCAAAGCTGGGTAGTTAATGCAGTCCTTGGATGGAAGGTGCTGTGGAATACATAAATTATTGTTTTTGTGACGGGACTGCTTCTCCTTCCCCATCTGTCAGAATCAGGGCTTATTCTGTGGAAAAACACCAGAGTAAAACTAATATAAGTGAAATAAAAATCCAAGGAAAATACATTTTTTTTTCTGGGACTGATCCCAGGGAATACAGGAATCAAGTGACTAGATACTAGAATTGAAAAAGTCAGAAGCTTTTGTTTCCGAGTATCTGAATGCCAAGTTTTGAGCCATACCCTGCCATCAACATATACACGAAAATCCCTGCTTAAATCAATGGATAGTTCTGCTATATCTGGACGACATGACAACTAAAAAGCTTGCTTTCTATCTCATGGAATAAATGCCCAGTGAAATCCTTATTTGATACACCAAGGTTCCACAATTTGTTATTATCCCTCAGGAAAATAAGTACCTAGAAATAGACACTGAGATCAGACAACCAACAATAGTCTTTTTTGGAAGCTTGTTGGTAAGCTGTACAATCTAGGGCTTTGAATAGGGACTTTAAAATAGAGACCTGTGCATTCTGTCCTTGGCCCTGCCACAGATTTGCTGAGTGACCTTTAAGCATTCTGAGATCCTGGGGTGAAAAGTGTCATAGAAGTACAAAGCAAAATTTAGTAAGTATAATCTACTGGTGGTTCTGTCAATTGCTGAAACATTCTATAGGGAAACCATCTGTCTGATCCTGGCAAATTTGTCATCACAGTTTCTCCAAGCAATAACTTACACATTTTTATGAAATATGGAAGATCTAACTCATCAAGGCAAGTGCATCTCTTTGATCATAATGCCCTTAAACCTGCCCTGGCAGTATTTGGTACATTCCCATCTGCCTCTGTTCTAAAACATGTTTTGTCCTTAATCAGGCCAATACTTTCAAGATACTATGAACTTGAGGGGGTTATAGCTCTGTCAGGATATCATGTGCCCTATAGGAGAAAATAGCAGAGGACAGTGTATTTGCCAGTGGTTAAATATTACAAGAGTAGAAAAAAGGTGAAACCAGATTCTGCCTTTGGATGCTCGTGGACAACACTCAAGTCAGCAAAAGCTTTGTGCCGCCATCTGGGGACATGATTTTGTGTTCTGTATTCTAATGCATATGGTATACCTGAACCTCTGTACTTCAGGTGTCCCTAATCTGGGAACACCCATGGTACAGACCCTGGTAAGGGGAGGAGGAAGCGGCTCTGCATGCTGTCACTCCCCCTTCCTCCCAGCTGGGGGAATGGCAGTGTAGTGACATGCTGCTGCTGAGGCTTTTCCCTGCCTCTCCCATAATGCCCCACCTCCATCCCCCTCGTGCCCAGACCTCGCAGTGCCCTCCCTGACCCAGCAAATTCTTTAATCTGACATACCCTTTTTCCCAGGGTAGCCAGATTAAAGATGTTCAAGTGTATTCAGTATCCCTGTATGAAGGTTAAATTGGGGACCACTTCCCTGTCTTTGATGCGATTCACCATTTCCTATTATTTCTTTCCTTCATGCAGCCATGCGTGTGTGATTCGAGGTCAGGTGATCACATCAGATGGAACCCCTCTCGTTGGAGTGAACATCAGCTTTGTCAACAATCCTCTTTTTGGATACACGATCAGCAGGCAAGATGGCAGGTATGGTTTCTGCTGTATATCTTCCAGTATGTAAGCACCCAGGGCTGCATATCGTGGAATCAGCAATGGAGAATGATGCTCCTAGCAAATACACAGTCACATCTGGTGCAACCAGCAGCCACTTTTATTCTTGTTAATATTACTACTGATATTATTACAAAAGTGCCTAGAAGCATTGGGGGCTCAGTGGTGCTAGGTGTTGTCTATGCATTTAAAGAAATTATAGTTCCTACCCCAAACTAGATATTCTTTATTACTTTATATAGAAATTATTGGGCAAAAATAATTAAACTTGTAAAATGCAGTACTGCTAGAGGCAAATGGTAAAAATCAGTTCCACTGAACCATAACAAAATCACTGTGAATTTGGGCAAGTCCTGTATTTTATCTTTTGTCTCTCAATACTAATTGACTCTCTCTCCTTTAAGGACAAAAGCTAAATATAAGGAGTAAGTTTCTGACTGACAGAGCTGCATGTACTCTAGCTAATGGTGATTAACACTAGCACTTTGGAAAGGGTGACCCAGCTCCTACTGACTTTAATAGCTCTCCAATCTGACACTAGTGTTGAGGATTAGACTTGACCTGGCTAGAACAGCCAATGGGGTGATAATGAAGGCAATGAACACTTGCTAGAAATGTATGCTTTGTGTAGTCTTGGCATGTTCCCATGGGACTTGGTGCCCATTGAAACTTTTCAAGATATGTTCTCATTAATGTTCCATCTGCTGGAAAATACAACAGTAAAATGTGAGTAGTAGGGCTATTTCCATAGAAAACTGATTATCTCAGTTAAATGAGCATACCTTATAAGGGAAGCCAGTGCTTTTGCAAATCTTGAGGCTTAGAGACTATTGAAAGAGATACATAATTGTTCACATTTATACTGTGGTGCAACTCCATTAATCTCAGGCCTGGTCTGCACTTAAAATTTTGCTCAACCTACCTACATTGCTTAGGACTGAAAAATTTCACACCCCGTGCAATTTAGTTAGGTCTGGCTAACCTCACTATAAATGCAACTAGGCTGACAGAAGAATTCCATCTACTGCTTCTGAGATAGGTAGGAAAACCCCCTCTTTGGATATATCTGCTGTGTCTCAATAGCGTAAACAAACCCTAAGTGGAGCAACTCCTGATATGCGCTCATGCAAGTGAGACCAGAATCAGGCCTTAGAGGTCAAATTCACTGCAGTGTAAATGACTGGCATAAAGGCTACAGAAATAAAAATAATAATGCCTACAAAAACTTGACCATAGGTGGGTAGCTGGTGTGCTGGGATTCCCTGTTTTTCATGAGGCCCTAGGTAAAGTAATAAAAGGTAGCTAACAGCAGCACCTGAACATAGTGCAGGGGTAGGCAATAATTTTTGGTGGGAGGCCATGCCAAGATTTTGGAAAGTGATCAAGGGCCACACTTTTCTGTGGAGGGGTTGTGGGGTCTAGAATGGAGGCTGGGTGCAGAAGGACACACAGGGTAAGGGACTGGGGTGCAGGAGAGGGTGTGCTGTCTGAGAGGGTATATGGGTGAAGGAGGAGGTTGTGACCTGAGGCAGGAAAATGGGGTGCAGGATCTGGGAGGGTGTTTGGGTGCAGGAGAGGATTCTGGCCTGGGGTAGGACGGGGTGCAAGGTCTGGGAGGGAGTTGTGACATGGGGCAGGAGGTTCAGAGGGCTTGGATGTGACCGGAGGGAGGGAACTGGGGTGTGGGAGGGGCAGGGATGCCAGAGGAAGGCTCTGGCTGGGAGGCGCTTACCTAAGCCCTGCAGCATCCCCAAGGCAGACTGGGCTCCCTGCCTGCTGCAGCCCCAGAACACTTGAAACTGCAGGCTGCTCCCTCCACGTGGCTCTCAACTCCTGGCTGGGGGAGAGGCTTGCACTGCTCCTGTCTCCCAGGCCAATCTCTCAGCTCCTCTTGGCTGGCTGTTTCCAGCCAAGAGGAGCTGAGAGATTGGCTGGAGTCAGTTCTTATTGGCCGGTTGTTTCTGGCCAATAGGAGCTAAGGATTGGGCTGGAGGCGGAGATAACACAAAGCTTATCCTCTCCCTGCAGAGCAGAGAAACACAGGGATTGCACTTTAAAACACAACAGCTACATGCCTGAGGGTCCCAGCAGGGTGATCCGTGGGCCGGACCCGGTGGCTTGGCGGGCCAGATCCGGACCTTGGGCCGTATTTTGCCCAGCCCTGACATAGAGTATGTCTTCAAAATAAGTCCCATCACCATGCTAGCATTCCTGTCCATAACTGCTGGGGCCCCCCACACCGAAAACAAATGGAGTTAGACAGCCTTTGCAATTGTCCGTACTCCCTTATGATTTCCCTTCATTATGTTCTGTATCTCTGACGCTGTGCTTTGTGCTAACAACATTTCAGAACATAATATTCAAAAAATAGTATGATTATATTACTGAGT
The DNA here is from genome assembly GCA_019425775.1 of Rafetus swinhoei. Taxonomy (NCBI): domain Eukaryota; kingdom Metazoa; phylum Chordata; order Testudines; family Trionychidae; genus Rafetus; species Rafetus swinhoei. Next base: position 21,689,066 of record CM033437.1, on the reverse strand, counting down.
ATCTTGAAACATAAGAATGAAATTATAATTGGCCCCTAAATATTGTCTTTGACATTCATTCATATATTTTCTTGCATGATTGGGCACAATGCTACATCTGTGTGCACTGGAAGGAGGTAGTATATGAAGAGATGAAGGCATTGTCCCTTTAAAGAACAAGAAGTTATTTAATTGTCACTGGTACAATGTGAGAGCTATCTATAAAATTATCTGGAACATTGAAGGTACCATGGTCTAAAGATTGAGTGCAGGGGTGGGCAATAATTATTGATGGGGGGCCACTCCAAGATTTTGGTTAGTGGTCAAGGGCCGCACATTTCTACAGGGAGTACAGGGGCTGGGACTAAGGTTGAGTGCTGAAGGGAGCTCATGGTAGGGGACTGGGATGCAGGAGATGGTGTGGGGTCTGAGGGAGTTGGGTGAAGGAGGGGGTTGTGATCTGGGGCAGGGGCTTGGAGTGCAGGATCCGGGAGGGGGAATGGATACAGGAGAGGATTCTGGCCTGGGAGATGAGTATAAGAGGGGGTGCAAGGTCTGGGAGTGAGTTGTGACCTGAGGGAGGGGGGTGCAGAGGGTTTGGGTGATAACTTGGGGCAAGAGGAGGTGGTGGCCTGGGGCAGGAATAAGTAGGGGTGCAGGAGGGAGTGAAGTGCCAGAGGCAGGCTGTGGCTAGGAGGCACTTACTTAGGCCAGAGACCAGTGGAGCCGAGAGATTTTGCTCAGAGGGCAGCACGCAAAGCCTACTCCTCCCCCAGGCGCATGGAGGAGAGAGCCACAGGGAGCAGTCAGCTGCTTAAAGCGGTGTGGGGCTGCTCTAATGCATCTGGCTGCTCTGTGCATGAGAGTCTCGGTGGGGCAGCTCAGAGGCCAGATCTGGAGGCTTGGCAGGCCGGATCTCGCCCATGGGCCGGATCTTGCCTGCCCCGATCTAGTGTGTAGCTTTTAGATACATCACTTCATCTCCCTGTGCCATGTTAACCTGTCTGTAAAATGAAGATAACACTTTCTTACTGTCTTGCCAGGGTGTTTGTGGAAATAACGTGCTTTCAAAATGTAACATATTATTGCTATTTCAGTTGCTGTTCTATACTTCAGTACGGTGCAACAGTTGGACCCCCTTCTAATAATCTTTTCAACAGAACAATTTTAGTCTAAGACATTGTCTACACAAGTAATTTGCACCGATTTGACTGAATCAGTGTAGAATCCAATTTAGTTAAATCAGTGCAACCCCCGTGTGGTCTCAGAATAAGAAGGTTCACAGAAGGGAATTGTGCCTATTTAACTAAATTGGATTCCAGACTGATCTAATTAAATCAGTACAACTTTCTTGTATAGACAAGGCCAAAAATGAGTTTCATTATAACTGGAATTCCAATTTTCAAATTGCAATGAACTGTAACAAATTAGGACTTGAATTCTACTTCAATGTAAATAGCTTCACTACGTTCTAGTTTTCTATAAGTGGGTTTCACCCTGTTGTCACATCAGTCAACTGTGGACTCCAAGGGTGAAATCCTGGGTCCACTGAAGTCAATGGCAAAACTCCTATTGATTTCAGTGGATCCAGGATTTCACAACAGGTTAGGTTGCATTAAATAACCCCAGAAAATGAGACTAAATAAAGGTTCATATGTGTTCTCAGACTGTTTATCATGATACAGTAATTCCACATTTAACATGTGCCTGCTTAACACGTTTTCGCGATAGCACGATTTTTTTTTAGGGAACGTTTTTTGAATTACGCGACCGTCCCCGGAATAACACGATTTCCCCCACTGGCCCATTGCTGGCGGCTGCACAGGGCTTCCTCCGCCTCCCTGCAAAGCAGCAGAGGGTTCACCGCTTGCCGCGCCGTTCCTCGCTGACTCCCCCTCGCCAGACGCCTTGCCCCCTCTCCTCCGCCCCTACTTGCAGGCCGGCGGCTGGGTTTCCCCAGCCAGCTCGTTGCCAGCTGCTGCGCGGGGCTTCCCCCGCCTCCCTGCAAAACAGCGGAGGGTTCACCACTCGCCGCGCCGTTCCCTGGTGACCCCCCCTTGCCGGACACAGTGTGGGTCCCGGCAGACCCATCACAGGGGCATACTTCCAACCCAATCCTCCTCCCCTGTCCTCCCCTTCCCTTCCCCAGAGCCAAACACCTCCCCTCCCTGCTGTAACCCAGTCCCCTTTCTCCCCCAACCGTATGTCCCGGTCCCAACAGACACCACCGCTTGAAACGCAACCCCCACCTTTTTCATTATTTTCAATGAGAAAATTGACCCCGCATAACACGTTTTCACTTAACACGATCATTTTCTGAAACATATCTATAGTGTTAAATGAGGAATTACTGTACATGTATTTTTCAGATTCCGGGGCATGAGGATAAACCCACAGGTTTCAGAATATACTCTTGTATATCTGACTTCTCTGTGCCACAGGGCTAATAGAAGGACCTCAACCCTGAATCCCTGTGAGTTGTTCTCCTGTGGCATCCAGCCTCTCGCACTTGCTACTCACAGAAATCCCAGATCCTCTGCCCCCAAACTGCAGAATACCCAGTTCACCAGTTTTAGTTTAAACTAGCTCTTGTATAAAATCACACAGCACTTACGAGCACTGAATACACCAAAGAAGAAACAAGAGAATGGTGGAAACAAATGGTTACAATACAAAGCCCAATCAGATAATGCCAAGAACCCTTATCACTAGTTCCTATCTAATTAAGTAGGTCTCCCCCAGAAAAAAGAAAATTCAGTCTGTTGCAGTTAGCTGGCTGCAAAGGAGCCGGGATCCAATTTTTCATGGGAACATAGCTGCTCCCCAAGGTAGAAGAACACAGGGCACCTTTCCCCACTTTGTGTTATACTGAAACAATCTTGACTGTTTATTCATAGTCAGCATGATGCTCTAGCTCTTGTAGGGTTCCTTTTTTTATTTCTGAGTGGTTTGGATTGTTTGCCGTTGTCTCTGATGGTTTTCCATTGAAAGTCTCATAATGGAGAGAGAGAGGCTAGAGAGTTGAGTCCTGCATTACATCACTGGCTAACCAGGGCAGGGTAACAACTCCCTTCTGCAAGAATGGGGCATCACTGAGATATTTTACCCTCTGGTGACTAATCCTAACTCCAAGTCCATAAAGTTTACATAATTCTTTAACTCTTTCCCGCACATACAGCTCACAATGCTTATGAATCTTGACAAGTTACAAGCTTTCTATAGATACCTTACATGCTACTCTTTATGGATAAATACCCCACAATACTCCTGGGTCTGAGGTGGAAGTTGTTGGCAAAGAACAGAGGATGCTTTGCTAGGAAGCCTCTGTGTCACACCCACCCATTCCCAAGATCAGCAGCCCACCTGAGAGCATTGCTTAGGATTTATCCCGTGGCAGGTTGCTGAGAGTAATTTTTATTTCACTGCCGTGTTTGCAGAGTTTTTTTGGTTCATCTGGGCAACTTGGGGAATGTCTACATAGCATTATGGAGCCCACAAGAGCAAGCCTTCCAGCCCACCTCTCTCTGTAGGCATCAGAGCCCGAACTCCAACCTGAGCTGCAATTTAAAAGTGCTGTCTACACAGCTATTTCTAGTGCACTCGCACGAGCCATGCTGCCCAAGTCTATCATCTCAGGCTGGAAGGCTTGCTGCCATAGACTCCAGAATGCGCTATAGTCATACACATCAAGGCTAAGCCATGTAACTCAAGAAACAGTAGTTGATGAGTGGCAGTGCCTCTTGCTATACAATGCAAGCCTCTGTGTTTTCACAGCTGCTTGAGTCTGACATTAGATCGATGCCTTCCTTTCTGGCTCGGGTTTCGTGTCCATGGGAGAAGCAGGTTTTATTCCCCTGAAGGCTAACATGCCTGACCAAAGCTCATTAGAGCCCAGAGCTCCTACCAGCTCTGCTCGCCAATGACAGAACCAGAGGCATTTCTATAAATAAACGACTCCTAGTTTTCCAACAGTTGTTGAACATAATTTTTTTACTTTTATCCCTTCCTTCCTTCGCCCTCTTTAGTGCTCAGCCTTGTGCGAAGTGAGCTTTTCCCTTCTAATAGCAGGGCTTGCCAAATGCTAATTGACTGTTAAAAATGTCCTCATCAAAGCACAAATGCTGTTCAGATAGCTGGCAAGCAATTAACCATTAGGCTTTTAAAAGCCAAGTTACATAGGTCTGGGAAGCTGATGGCCCACTTGAGCAGCAGAATAAACCCCTTACATACCTTGAGGTTTTTAAATGCTGTCCCCATGGACTTGAATAACTTTCTTTTCATAACTACATTCAGTAAGCAGAGTCTAAGATACAGCCAAATGATGACAGTGGATGAAAATAATAAGTTGTAACAGTGACCAGCCAGGGATTTTTTTAAAATGTGGTTGAGTTCTTTGTTGCTTCTCTGTGATTTGTGAAGATGCCTGAAAGTTTTTTAATTAATTTAAAAAAAAAATTCTGCTTTTTTCATGTAGAAATATCATTACACCAAATCAGATCTCTCTTGGTTTGCTTGAGGATGTATTGGGGACCTCAGGGCACTTTAGGACTTGCTGCAGCAGATGCATTATGTTGATAGGAGAGCATGCGCCTGTCGATACAATTACTCCACCTCAGTGAGAGGCAGGAGAGCATCTCCTGCCAATTTACCACTAGTGTGGACAGCTCTTAAGTCGATATAATTTGCATCATTCAAAGGGGTGGTGCCTTTTTCACACCCCAGAACAATGTAAGTTACATTAACTTAAATGGTAAGGTAGACAAGCCCATAATGTATTCAGGATGGTATGTAGTGACACACTTAACTCAAAGCATGTGGGTTGTACTATTGAAGTCAGTGATTCTGCTCATGTGCTGAAAGTTATGAACATGCTTAAATATCATCCTAATTTGGAGCCTAACACATTAATTGAAGATTCAGGAGTGCTGTCTAACAAAGACTTCCTTTATTCAAAAAGTGTTTTAGGCATAGATGTTAAATAGATATTAAGACAAGGAAACAAAAACGCCGGTGGCCTTAAAAGTCTGACTAAAATCCCTTTCCCTCCCAATTTCTCTTTTGCTGTCTTTGCTCTTGTGTTATCATCATGTCATTAGTTCTACAGCATTTCATAAATCTTCCAATGCAGACAAAATGCAAAGCTCTAATGTAAAAAGCAAACGGGGGTGGGCAGAATCAAACCAAAGCACATCAATGCTGTGTCTATAAATTATAAAGAAGCTAAACAAGGGCAGTTTGGATCATGAGCTCTTTGGTGCAAGGTCCATCTTTTTGTTCTGTGTTTGTACAGCGCAGGGTATATATTGAGGAATAAAAATTCCAAGTCTGTGCAGGGTTTGATTTTCATAGGTATTGGGCTCCCATTCATGGGAGCCAGGGGACTCCAGCTCTTCTGAAAATCTGGCCATTACATTTGAAACCTAGTTATTGTAAAATCAGCTCCTTCTTCTACTCTCCTGTCCCAAAATTATTTCTTTGCTGATCCATGTTTTCCCTTCCCTAATGGATGATGTTATCACTAACACATGAAACAATATGTCAGTGAGGTCAGCAGTGGCTGCAGGGTAGACAACACAGAGCTGAATTCTGAGCAGGTAGGTGAAGGAGGAACTGCTTTCCAAATATTTTACTTAAATGTGCAAGTCCAAGTGGTGTGTGACTGATATTGGATCCTAAATATGTTCTTAAAAATAGTAAAGGAAATGTTTGAGGGCTGATAACTCAGTAAAGCAATCGTGAACATAAACGTTGTCTTTTAAAAAGAAGGTAGTGTGGTTTAATGACTGTCTCTTTACTGAATGTTTCTATTCCTGGCTTTGCCACTTCCTTACAGTATGGCCTTGTCTAAGCAATTTAACTTTGTGGTGCCTCCATTTCTCTATCTGTAGTACAGGCGTGATAAATATTCTCTAGCTCACAGGGGTTTGTGAGCACTAATTCTTCAATATTTGCATAATGGGGTCCTTGTTTGGAAGGTGCTATGAATATGCTAAGTATCATTTGTCTTATTTTTATTTGTACTTTGTCTCTTAAAACAGCTTTGATCTCGTCACTAACGGTGGGATTTCCATTATCTTACACTTTGAACGGGCTCCCTTCATCACTCAGGAACACACACTCTGGCTGCCATGGGATCGCTTTTTTGTAATGGAAACCATAGTCATGAGGCATGAAGAGAATGAGATTCCAAGCTGTGATCTTAGCAACTTTGCCCGTCCCAACCCAGTGGTCTCCCCATCCCCCCTGACAGCATTTGCAAGTTCCTGCTCAGAGAAAGGCCCCATTGTTCCAGAAATCCAGGTATGAATCTTCTTTCGAAAGTGACACTTTTGCTCCTTTCATTGCTCAAAGCAGTCAAGCAGAGCGAAGCACGTCCAGGAGGGTGCATCATGTTCTGTTTCTGTACTTGTTAAAACAGTTTGTGACACTGATTTGGGCTCCATTGGCAGCTTTCCAGAAGCCTTGCCTGATTTACATTATCTATTTACATACTTGCAAAAAATCAAAAATAGTCACTTGGTCAACATAACGCTCGTTTTTGTTCATCTCTGACAGATAGATAACAAAATGCTTATTCCCCAGCAGCAAAAACTGCACTGGGTCCTCACCTCCTGTCTACAGGGAAAGGGTGGCTGCAAGACACATTTTAGGATGTAGGCTTTCAGCGTACATTTCAGCACCCATTGCTAAAATGTGTAATGCTGCTGTTCTGCTCAAGGGCACAATTCTGCACTGAACTTTCCCAAAGCTTGAGAGCATAATTCTCAGTCTTCAAATCTGAAGAAAATAGTGTTGGTGTGAAATCCTGGCCTTACCGAAATCAATATGGATTTTGCCTTCATCTGCCTAATTCCCACACTGTGTAACATACATTATAAAAATACCCTACTGGAAAAGTGCTTGATAATCTACCATTGCATTCTATTAGACACACTTCGCAATAGAGAAATATTAAAATGAATGGACATAATCATATTTATTCCTTGAGGGATATAGGAATGTTTATTATATTGCAAAGCAGAGTCATAAGACATTTATAGAAGATCTCAAAATACTCAGTGATCTGAAATACAAATGCTCTTTCACAGAAATGCAGCAATCTCTAGAGTATAGTGTTTCAGCTATTTTAACTATACGCAACAAAATAACAGTTCTACAACTGAATGGGGATTTTAGGTAATCAGAAGGGTAATATCTTAAGTCGAATTTCTGATGGGATATCAGGGCTAATTCCCAAGCAGTCAGGGCCTTAGTTTAATCTGTCATCCAAAAGGCAAAATGATAGTGCTCAAATGTCATTGTTTCTCATCAGTTTTTGGGTCAGAATATTATGTGTGTCATGTGGAAGAAATTGGACAGAGTAATAGTTTCTGTGTTCAGTGGAGCGGGTGTGTGATGGCGAGGGAAGAAATGTTTAACTCAGTTAACATTTAATTGAGCATCAAGACTTTTCTACTTCTAACATGCAAAATTGTCAGGCTTTGCTACAGGCAGGAGTTAAAGACTCACTGACATCAATGGGTTCAAGGAAAGCAGCAGAGAGAATTCTAAATAAGTGTAAAGAACAAGCCCTTATCAGTCTAGTAGTGAGTCAGCCATTTCTGTAGATTGAGATATTATTTCTATTGAACTAGCATGTCAGAGCCCTGTCACAGACCAGAGCCCCATTGTGCAAGGTGCAGTACAAACACAGCATACATATCTATATGAATACAGCTGCAGTACTAATTAACAGATAAACAGAAGTATGGGGATAATTCCTGTTCTGTTACTCTTGTGTGTTCTAGGCAGATTATGGCTCATCCTTTTTCCAGTGGCATTTTTGTGCGTGTGCATCGCAGGACAGTGTTGATTGTGAAATGCAACAAAGCTCAATATGCAACTCTTCTGGAAATTCTTGTGATCCTAACTGTTTGAACCAGCTCTTTTGGCAGGATCCTTTTAAATATATTATTGGCATTTGTTTGATGTGTATGTGCTGCTCAGTTGACCCTTCCTCTGCAATGGCAGTCAATAGGCATAGATTATGGCAGAGAAAACTAAAAAATTTCATGCACAGAATTGAACCAGACGTTGCAAAACAATACACTGGTGGCCATTATTTCTAGCTGGTGTTTCCTATATAACTTGTATGTGAAGACAGACTAGATGCAAGAGGCCACTTTCTTTGCATTGCTGCTCAGCTGAGCCTGGTGCCAGCATAGCTTGTTGCTAAGATTGTAAAATCTATTTTAAAATTCCTGGGTTTTCCCACATCTGTCATTTTACACCCTCGTAAGGGCATAGGTATGTAAATTGAAAAGGCTGCATTAGATAAAGTAAATATTTATGAACGTAGTGGAGCAGTACTTTAACTTCCAGGATGCATCAGTTTGTCAAGTGCTGCTGTGCTCAGAGGTTGTGAGTTATCACTTGAAAAACTGTTAGGTCTTTGATAATAGCCCAAACAGCCACTTTTAGGCACTTCATTTCCCAGACTGGTGGTTATTTATAACAAAAACCTATTTACGAGGCACATCCCAGCACAACTCAGGCTGGCTAAGCTTCAGAAAACAAGAGTTGAGTCTAGTGGTTCAAGTTGTGCACTAAAAGGAAGTTCAGACTGCTATGGGCTGTTCTTGGCTCGGCCACTGACTGTGTATCTTTAGCACATCCTTTTAGCTCATGTGTCTTTCATTTACCCCATCCATAAAATGGGCAGGGTTCTTGTGAAGACTGGCTTCTATTTATAAAGCATTTTTCCACAGCCTTCAGTATCCCAGATGCTATGGAAGTGCTAAAAGCATTATTATAGGCAGCACTGGTAGCAATGTCTGTAGATTGGATTACCCAATACTTTTCATTATAAGCCCCTGTTTTCAGTTGCTTACACAATTTCTATGCCAGCCATCTGTCTGAGGCTGATCTTTGAGAGGAAAGTTTCAGCTAAAATGGTTCAGCCTTTTCAAAGAACAAGGTTAGCGGAAAATACATTGTAATGTGAGTATTACAGAAATTCATACTGCCATTTCACTAGGAGTTCTTGCCCCTCTGTGATTTGGAGCAGTTACTGAAAATTTGGCAGGGTGACTGCCCCGCTATTCATGCGTTTTGACAACTCCAGAAAATTTGCCCCAAACTATCCAAGTTATAGCCCTCCCCAAACTCTTACATTCCTATATGCTCAGAAGAGACTGGATAGAGTTTAGCAGCCAGACTTGCTGGAGATTCCATTGGTACTGAGCAGGCGCAATCCCCTGGATAGCTAGCCCTGAGCAAGACTTTTTCTGCAGCTTCTCACTCAGTTTGGTGGGGACTGCTGTAGCAAAGGACAATGGGACTGAAAACAGACAGCTTTGTCTCTGGGGCTCTCACTACTCGCCTGCTGGTGCCCAAGCAACATGGCAGTGGAAGAGGAAGAAGTGGAATGTCCGGAAAGCAGAGGAACAAGGAATAGGGTTAGGGGACAAGGTGAGAGCTCAAGGGACAGGGACTAGGAGCAGGAGCTGGTGGGGGAATGGGCAGGGGCAGAGTCAGGGCAGAAGACAGGAGGACAGGAACAAGGCAGAGGAGCAGGGCAGGAGCAGAGGATAAGGAAGGAAAGAAGCAGAAGGAAGGTGAAGGGCAGGAGGGGAAGAAAGGAGCAGAGATGGTGAGACATTGGCAAGAAGTGGAGCAGGATTGGGGAGAGAGAGAACTGGAGCAAGCTAGGAGAGGATGGTCCGGAGCCGGGTGCGATAGCTGCAGGAGGGATACAGGGACACATAAGGCTCACTGTCTCACAAAAGAGCCCAGGATATGAAGATGGTCACCAACAAAAACAGCAAGATACAGTGGAAAGCGGAGAAAAAAGGAACATTGGCTGAGGGCATGTTGGTCCCCTTCCCCACACACATACAAATCCCCCAGAGACACATAAGGAATGGGCCTTCACAAATAACCTTATAAATTGTGTAAATTTTGTAAGTGATGCCTCGTAAGTGGGCTGGGTTAGAACTTCTCAAAGAGCTTTTCTAAAAGATGCACATGTCTGGTTAATTGCAACTTTGCTGCCATTTGATGTCTGGTCAGTTGTGATTTAATACCTCCTGGGTGTTTATCCTCAGGCCCTGCAAGAGGAGATTAACATTGCTGGCAGTAAAATAAAGCTGAGCTACCTGAGCAGTCGCACGGCTGGTTATAAGTCAGTCTTGAGGATCAGCATGACCCACCCTACCATCCCCTTCAACCTCATGAAAGTCCACCTTATGGTTGCTGTAGAAGGACGCCTCTTTAGAAAGTGGTTTGCTGCTGCCCCCGACCTTTCCTATTATTTTATCTGGGATAAGACAGATGTCTACAGCCAGAAGGTGTACGGACTCTCGGAAGCCTTCGGTAAGCTGACCTCAGAACATGTCCTTCTCTCTTATTCTAGATTATCCTGCTCTTACATTTTCTTCTCTTCACTGCCATTTCCAGAACATCATCACAACATAACCATCGTAGGCCTGATTCTCCACTGCCCAGTATCTTGTGTGGTCCTCTGTGTCTGTAAAACAATTACAGAAGATGCGAGGCAATGGAGAATCAGGCTGCACAAGTTCTTTGCACCAAATCTTGAACACAGCATCATTCGTGGTTCATGGCCAGCAGTGTTTGCAGCTGAAGAAGCTGAAGTCTTTACAGGAGGGGGAAGCTTCCTCTGTGCTGCCTGCATAACAGTCGTAAAGCTACCGCTCCTTCCCCTTCTGGTGGGCATCAGAGCCCACCCAGCCCAAATGTCATAGCTGTTGAATCAGTTGTTAGGGAAAGGACACTAGAGGTGGAGAGGCACAGGCGTTGGTGGCTCCTATCTGATTGACAGTCAGCCAGAGAATCCTTAAAGGAGCTATGGTCCTTCGCTCACAGTTCTGCACTAGGTTCAACCCAGTGGAGTAGATCAAGCCTTGACAATGGCCACAGCACAATGAGACCCCCACCTCCAGGATGTTGCCACTGTTATTTTAAAACAACAGACATCCACCCAACCCTCCTCCTCTTGTCCTTAGAACAGTTCTGGGATATCTGCAGTCCTGCAGCTAGATGCCTCTTCGTTCCCTTGTCCTGAGTGGAGATCTGCCTCTTGGGAGGAGAGCAGGGGCCTCTTTGTCTCAGTCTGCAGAGAAAGATAGTGAGTCTCTTACTCCACTTAGGCACAGGGCTGAGCTTCTTTGCCTATTGGACATGATCTACTGAGGCTTATGGAACCCTATGTTATGGCATAAGTGAGGCTCTGGACAAAATATCATGCACTGATTATTCATAAACAATGAGGAGTCCAAGTGTCACCTTAACGACTAAGGGTATTCTACACAGCAGCGTTATTTAGGCATAACTGATGTTATTCCGAAATAACAAAATGTGCGTCTGCACAGCAAGCCGTTATTTCGAAATAGTGTCGAGCTGGAGGACTTCTTACTCTGACTCCTGTAACCATCATTACACAGGGAGTAAAGGAAGTCAAAGGAAGAGTGCTTTTCCTTTGACTTTCTACTGTGTGGACAGTGCCAAAGGCCGATTAAGCTATTTCGACTACGGCTACTCAATTGACATAGCTTAAGAGGCATATCTTAATTCGACTGCTGTGTAGACTTGCCCTAACAGATTCGTTTGGGCTTTTGTGGGTAAAACCTATTTTAAGTCTTTAAGGTGCCACAGGACTCCTCCTTTTTGCAGATACAGACTATCATGGCTACCCCTCTGAGATAATTCATAGAGAATGAAGTATCTACCTAGTGTGGGTAGTTTGGGGCCCTGCTTTTTATGTAGGCCTCAACCTGTCTACTTTAGTGGAGTGTACTGCTTTTGTTTTGTTTTAAGCCAGACCATGTTTCTCTGTCTAAGCCCACTGCATTGCTGCCAGGCAGCCTTAGCAAATGAAGTAATGAATAGAAGCAGCATGCTACCATTTTGGAGTCTGGGACCATTTTTGCTAAACCCATTTTTGCTAAGGGTCACCCATTGCTTTGAATTGTGTCTGTGAGTCGGCACCTTTTGAATATTTAGCAGATTTGTCCAACATCTACTGCTGTGTTGACCTTTTTTCTGCAGAGTGGCCTTTAAAGATGAGAATATTAAGACTCTGCATTAATGTGATGGTATTTTAAATAGAATTGGCACTTGCCTGTAGAAATGGCCTTTCCCCCACCTAATTAAAGCTCTCAGCTCTCTGCTGAATGTGCATTTCTGAGGTTATTAACCTATGGGCTTCTTTTTTTCCCCTTTGCTCCCAGTTTCTGTGGGCTATGAATATGAATCATGTCCTGACCTGATACTGTGGGAGAAGAGGACAGCGGTCCTTCAAGGTTATGAAATTGATGCTTCCAAACTTGGAGGATGGTCCCTGGACAAACACCATGCCCTCAACATCCAGAGCGGTAGGTTGGCTCTAACAAATGAGCATGGGTGATGCAGCGCTGTAATGCATTGTTGCTTTTCTCTATTAATAATTCAGCCAGCGGGAAAACACACACACACACACACACACACACACACACACACACACACACACACACACACACACACACACACACACACACACACACACACACACACACACACACACACACACACTACTAAGAAATTATTCATTGTAACCTACATTTAGCAGCAGCTTTGTGTGGGAAAATCTGCAAAGAACAAGCTGCTGTAGATCTGTTGTACATTTTTATGAAGTGTGCAGCCCTAGCTTTGTAGTAGGGATGTTAAATTGCGTTTAACCAGCGATTTGAGTAGTCGATGGAATTTCCATCGACTACTCAATTAATCAATAAGGGGAGAAACTGCAGAGCCACAGTAGGGTTAGCTCCCAGCCCTGGCTCTTAATATTTTAAAAGCAGAGGCTCAGCGGGGAGGACCGGGTGTGAGCCGGGAATCAGCTGATTTCTGGCTTGCACCCAGTCCCCCCGCCACACCTGATTCCCCTACCTCCCCCCGGCCCGAGACAGTGCTTTTAAGCCGGCTCCCCTCAACTTCTGCTCTCCACCCTTGCTGCCTCTCTGATAGAGGCAGCAAAGGGGGGTGGGGGAAGCGACTAGTCGAGTCAATACTTGACTGCCCGATAAGCATATGCTTATCGGGTAGTCAACTAGTCGCTTACATCCCTACTCTGTACTACCTATAAGGAATGAGAATTCATTCATGGCCATCAAAAAAAATCCCAAAGCTCAATCCTCTGTAAGTACATGGGGTGTATGCACATGGTTATATAGGGCCCATCCTTTGTTGACCCCATTAAAAGCAAACCCACCCAACACAATCATACACAGCAAAGCACGGCACAATAAGCACTCTTGCTGCCAGTGGTGAGAACACGGTTTGGAATGTGGACTTGAGGAGAACATGTCCAATATTACATCATCCTGCTCCACAGAAAACTCAGTTACTTGGCTTCCCACCCCAAGTTTCCCATCCCTCAATTTATGTGTCCAGCTCCTCTGTTAGAGCTTAGCTGACTTTGAAACTGTAATGCCTACATTCTTTAGCCTCTTATGAATGTTTAGAGAAGGGGTATTGAGCTGCACAGAATGACTGAAACATGAAAAAAGAATAGAAAGTTTGCATTATCCCATGTGATATCAGTGAGTAGGAAGAGGGTACCCACCATTCAGTTGGCACAACTAATCAAAACTTTCCTCATCTTCTTACAAACAACAACGAGGCTCCCCTGGGCCCTGTTGATGAAACCTACTTTAATTAATACTCCACTCAGATTTTCCTAAGTGACTACTATCACCCAGCATGCTCCTTGCCAGTGAACAACCCCAGTAGATTCTCTCATTAGTGACAAATTGTCTTGACCTTCCTGTCTCTACAAGTGGCCCAACAGTGCTGCTCTACCTGTCATCACAACCCCCAGGAGGGCCCTAAATGCCATTCCAAGGATTGTGAGGCACTGGATATTTTATTATACTCTAAAGCAAAGAAAAGCTTGGGCTCCCCCTACCCACTCACCCTTGCCCTTCAATATCAAGTAATCTCTCTCAACCTCTTGAAACACCTACACAAATAAATTACAGAGGCTGGCCATTGGTAGCATTGATACATCTTTTTAGTAAATGGAGGGGGGTTAGCATGAAAATTTTTCACTTTGAATAAGGGGTCACCAACCTGAAAAGGCTGAGAAACATTGTGCTATTGGAGTTACTGCAGCCTGTCGTGGGCCCTTGACATTACCTTTTTTCACAGGATCCTACAGAACCCAGGGACAACCCTGGAGAGATCTCTTTGTGGTGTGTTGCAACATGAATCTGACAGCTGGGATGCCAGGATTCTGTTTCTTGAGCTGCTGTTGATTCATTCTGTGACCTGGAGCAAGCCATGTGTTCTCTGTTTACTACAGTTTCACCATCTGTCTTTTATTCCCTTTCTGCTCTTATTGTTTTCTAGGCATCTTGCATAAAGGAAACGGGGAAAACCAGTTTATCTCTCAGCAGCCACCTGTCATAGGAAGCATTATGGGCAATGGTCGCAGGCGTAGCATTTCCTGTCCAAGCTGTAATGGCCTTGCAGATGGGAACAAGCTCCTGGCGCCCGTTGCGCTAACATGCGGGTCAGACGGAAGCCTTTATGTTGGAGACTTCAACTACATCCGAAGGATCTTTCCCTCTGGCAATGTCACCAACATACTGGAGCTCAGGTACACCAGGCCCCTCGCAGCTGTGGTAATTGTGTACTTTTGATTGTGCAGAAACATTATATACCCAGAGGGTAAATGAGACCCAAATTCTTTTTTAAAACTCACAGAATGGGCCAAATTCATCTCTGGTGCAAGGCTGCTAAATTTGACTTACACCAGAAAGGTGTAAGGCCTCATGAATGCATCCAGAATGGAGTCACAGGCCCCAAATAGTCCATCACATTTCTTTCCCACTAACTCAGACTGAGTTAATGTGTCCTCCTTAGTCTGATGAGAGACTAGTGGGAATTCTAAAAATTAACAGTCAGCCTCCGGGATGACTTACACTTGGAAGGACACACATCACTAATGATGATATATAGAGGGTACTCAGGACACAGGATTATTCAAACCTAGGTCAGTGAGCTCACCAAGGGACTCCCAGAGCTGTGACTTCCTGGTGAGTATTTTGGGATGGCAAACACCTCCAGTGAATTCCTGCTTCCACATCTCCATTGAAAAATGGGGGCTGGGTGAAGAAATTCTGTCCATCTCACCTGCTGTCACTTGCCCTCTCAGAAAAGGGAAAAGAAAACTTGCCAGAGGAAGAGGGTGGGCTGCAAAGCAGCATGTGCAAAAGAGGGGGAGAGGGAATCTGGGGGATACAGAGAGGGGAAACACAGAAGGTCCATAAATGTTGATGAAATAAAATATATTGTGACTGAGTCAAAATTTGTGTTGACTCATCTGCAGTATTTTTCCCTCACAAACATGTCATGACAAACACGCTGCCCTGTTCAAGGCAGTGGATCTGATTCTGATCTCATACTGGGACCACCCGGATAAATTCCAGGGAAGTCAATAGAGTTAAACTGGGGTAAAGTAACATCTGAATCACACTCATTGAGTTTGCCTTCAGAGTCTGAGCTGAAACACAATGAAGTCGATGGAAGCCTAACCAATGATTTCACTGAACTTTGGGGTAGGCCCTAATGCAATATGTTTGTAACTAGACTGGAGATGAAACTGTCCATTCTGTACTGGGAGTTTTACATGGAGGTGTGTGTCAAGATGACTAGCCAGTGATGTATTTTGGTTCAAGCGCTCATTGACCAGTACATTGCACACAGGATGATAAAGACATGTTGTTGCAGTTTTTTAACTCAGACTAACCTATTGACAGAATTCTGTGCATTTTTACTTTGTTTTTTAAATGCCATTTATTATCTGGCAAATGCCAGTCACAGACTGTGGGATGCTACAATGTGTCTTTATTTCAACCCTGTGAAATAGCTCTGGTGCCCAATGCTTCGCATTAGGTGTGTAGTTCTCAAATGCTCTCTTTTTCCTGGTAAAAGTAGTCACTGCATTTTTAAAAACTCAGACATACCAATCCCCTCCCCCCAACACACACAGAGCTACCAAGAACACATCCATAATGTACAGCAACCCAATGGAATGTAAGGGAACGAGGCAAAGCTGAATCTTTTTGGTTTTACAGGATACTTGTAAGAGCCAGTTTCTGAGAGACTCTGAACAGTCACAGCTCCCAGAAGATGCAGTTGCATACCATCTCTCAAGATTTGGCCTAAAAGTGTGATACTTCTCTCTCCCCTGAGATGTGACTGTAAAAATGACCCCTACTTACTCAGCAGATGTGTATTTAGAGTTATGTCTGCTGGCAAAAATAAGGCCTCAGCCCTGCAACAAATTTCACATAGGAAAATCCTTATTGACTTAACTGCAGCTCATTGCAGGTTCACTGCCCACGGTTGCCTTGAATTATACTCCTGTTTGGTGTGAGGAATTGTAACAGGGCATGACTCATCACTGCAGCACATCCTGCTGGCTGGCCTGGGAATTAGCTCAGTCTAACAATGCGCCTTCCTCTACTAGTGTCCCACCCACCATCATTTCTTTTCCACTTCTGAGACCCATATTGCTCCCTGGTTCACAGCATACTCTTCTGGGCACAGCCCTTCAGCTGTGGCCCACTCTGTTCTTTCTGCACTTCCAAGGGACTGACATCCTCAGTCCAGCCACTTGCCTTAGTGGCAGACTGCAGTCTCCATTCTAGTCACGCTTTTCAGTGGCAGGCTGAAGTTCATGCACTGGCCTATGTTGCCCCACTTCCTATGTGGCCAGTTGATGGAAAGAGGGGACTGGGCCCACACACTACTCCAAGCCCCAACCCAAAGACCCTACAGCCAGCTGCCACATGTTGATTTTCCTTCAACTCCCATCACTTGTCTCCCGGAACTATTTCCCCATAGCCCCAGCACCTTCCCAGCCCTTTGTATCAGGAGCTGGCAGTCCTCAGGCTGGAGCTCCCTGTTGCTCCCATGACTCTGCCACGCACTGTTCCAAGGTACTCCTTCAAAGCAGCCAGTTCTTCTCCCTTCCACTCCAGGAAAAGACTGCTTCTGCTCTGTTGTTGAACACCCTTTCTTATATGACCCTCCCGCCTGTCACTGGCTGCTCCAACAATCTTTCTCCTGATTGGCTCTCTACAAGTCCTTCTCCCATTGGCTGGCTTTTGCACAGCTTCCCTGAAAGCTGCTTTAACTCTGCATCTACCTGGGTAGGGCAGCTGCCCCTACCACAGGAATCAATATAATTAAAAGAGAGAGAGATGGATTCTGTTCCTTCTTGTGCATCAGCAAAAGAATTGCAAGCCCACAAAGTCCATTGGGTGCCACTGAGACCCTAATTTGGCCTATAAGATTTTTATTTTGGGTGCTGATGTACAAGAGAAAAGTATTCCAACTGAGATCCTACAACTGACACATAAAAGTCAGTGGGGAGGAGGGGTTTCTATGTAACCTGAGCTCATTCAATATGCAAATTATGGAGAGTTAACAAACAAGGAGCTCTATGATAGCATATTTACAGTCACTTCTCTGGTGAAGTCACAGCTTGAATAAGATACTAGAAATGGGACTTCAAATATTGAGGCATGATTCCATGGTGGGCTACATGAAGGTACATAGCATCCTTCCAGTACTGAAAGGTTATTTTAGTGATGGAGGGCTGTGATTTCCAAAGGAGCTTATGGCAGTTTGTGCCCAACCCCCACTGTAATTGTATGGGAGTTGGGTGCCTCACTCCCTGAGGTATTTTAAAAAATCCCATTCCAAGTTCTTTTTTTATTTCAGCATTGTTAGAAACATCCTGTGCGTATAGTTTTGGTTGAACAGTCTCTGAGTGAAAAAGAGTAAATTAAAAACCTTGAAAGAGTGGCCTTGTTGGATTCTCCAAAGAGCCACAAAGTTTAATTTAGTCCCATGTTAATCCTGCTGGAATCATTACTGCTTTATCTGTGCACATGCTTAGGTTATGGGGTCCAAAAACACTTCTTCACTCCCATGTGGTATAAATTAAATGGGTACAGATGTATAAAAACTAGGGGGGAGCCTTTGTTTTGGCCTAAATGGATTGTATATGTGCCCCCTCGAGCAGCAGTTGCTTTGAGAGTCACACCCCCACAGTTCAGTATACTCTCTTTAGAGCACAGTGCTCTTTTCTGGAGAGGAGAGGCAGCTGCAATGTGGTTCCAGCTAATTACAATGGAGTATGTAACTTGGCCCATGGGGAAAAAAATTCTTCTTGAATTCTCTGCCATGGTGTCTCTGAAATTCAGGTAGCAAACACAAAAGAAACTGGCCAGAACAACTCTGCTGATAAATTGCCTTGTAAAATAGAAAGAACCACAATAAGCAACAGTGAAAAAGCTGTAAAGCTCACTAAAAAAACCAGGCTTTTGTCCTGAGATTATATTCCATTGTGGGGTGGGTGAGGAGGGGTAGGTGAGGGTCTGAGTATGGGTGGGTGTGTTTTCAATACGCTTGCAAAGAGTGAAATGTGCTTGACCCCATCTCCTGCATAAGTGAGTACCATTGAGATGGTGAGATCATACTTCCTTTGTGATATGTAGCAGTACATAAGTGAGCTCACTGACAAGTGATATCCAATATAAAATGTCATGCCTGCTAAGTCTATTTATTATTGCATTGTATGGTACAGTTACTGTCAAGTTTTCAATCTGCTAATAATGCTTCTAACTCTGCCACTAACACCTCATACTTTCTTCTATTCCCTGCTTTGCTGCTGTCTGTCAGAAATAAAGATTTCAGACATAGGTAAGCCAACCAGTGGAGAATTTTATGCCTTTCTTTGTCTTGTTCCGTGTTGTTATATGGGGAACCAAGAGTGCCATTTCCAGATGATTCAATAGCAAATGAAGACAGTGTGATTAAAGCTGATGTAGGCGATCAGTCATCCAAACTGGAAGCCATTAATCATGCGTCAGGGTCATAATGTAATTCTGCCTGGTCTATAAATAGTCATACTCGTTGAAACAGAGTATAAAGGTGGGAGGGAAAGGGAAAGAAGGTTCTTGTCAAACAACTGAGTGAGTGGAAAAATGAAGACAATTATCCATGTAATTTAAAAGGACCTCTGGGTGACCCATTGGTTAGTGTGTCTTACATGTCCTCTGTATGCCTGACCCACACTGGACCTCAGCTCTGGTACATCTCCCAGCTATGGGAGGTAGACCTAGCTAAAGCTCTAGAGGTTCATGCTTTTAGCGTGATTTGATCCCCAGTGATGACTGTTATAAAAATTGGGGCATGCTCCTGATTAGATGGCTGTGAGGCTGGGGCACTAGGTGTGAACTTCCTTTATCACAGGGGTGGGGAACTTTTTTTGGGTTGGGGGCTGCTGACCCACAGAAAAATGGGTGCAGCAAAAAAGTGAAAAGCAAAAAAAAAAAAAAAAAGTCAGTCACATGGCCCCCAACTGACAAGTAGAAAGAAACTCCCCCATTCCCCTTGCACACCAGAGCCTAGGGGGCTGGGGCTAGTAGATTTTGTGGACTCCTGTAGACTCAGGGGTGGGGTCAGAAATGAGGGGTTCAGTATGTGGGAGGGGGCTGTCAGGAAGCAGGCTTGGATGTTGGGTCCGGACAGGAGGCAGGGTGCAGGAGCCTCGGGGGCCAGTTCTAGGCAAGCTGAAAGCCGGATCTGGCCCTCGGGCCATATGTTCCCCACCCCCACTTTAGCACAAGGACGTATTTAACCTCTAGTGTCCATTCTGCAGCCCTGTTTGTATAAGAGCATTTTGGATCAGACTCTTTTGAGAGAGGCTGCTAGTTTCCAGCATATGCTGTATTCCAAATGCATGATGGCAATGAGAGGTTTTATTTTCTGTTTAGCACAACTTGAAAGTTTGGGCATCACAGATCAACTGAAACAACTACAGGGCCAAGCGTAAATTCTGTTTATTGCAGTAGGTAGTTTCTTTCATCTAATCATACAAAAAAGTGTCAACCAGTGAAAATGGCATAGACCTCTCACAAGCTGGAGGAGAATTCATCCCCCTGGGATCTGCAAGGTGCTCAGGGCAATTGAAATCAGCATCACTAAACTCCTGCTCCAAAGGGATTCAGCACTTTAGTTGACAATGAATATCTGTGATCAGCAGTGGCTAGTGTGCCACAGAAGGAAGTCCCGGGAAAGAGCAGGAAAGAGGGTAATAATTCAGGCACAGGAGAAAGGGTGAGTTAGAAACTAGCCCCCATCTGACCTGCATAGAAACACAGAAGTTGCCAGACTGGATCAGATCCATGGTCCATCTAATCCAATATCCTGCCACTGGCAGTGAACAGCACTGAATGTTTCACAATAAGGTGTAAGAAACTTCACAGTAGGTAGTTAAGGAATAACCTGCCCCCCCAGAGAAGGTTTTCTTCCTGACCCCAATAGTTAGAAGTTGATTTATATTCTGGAGCAGGAGAGGTTTTCTCTAGGTCCTTCTTAAATATACCTCTTTTGACAAGCTATAGTGATTGCACAGGGAAATATTCACAACCTCTGCATTAAATATAAATGTCTATATTATCGTGGAAGTAATAAGTTTGAGTGCCACACTGCTATACACATTCACTCTGCTTTTTCTTACCTGCCTTCCTCCCTGCTGCATTTGTATGTGGTCTGTCTAGATCACAAGCTCTGTGGTGCAAAGGTCATGTCTTTTCATATACAGGTTGGACCGCCCTGGTCCAGCACAAGGATGTTAAGGACTAGTTGACTATCCGATAAGCAAATGCTTATCGGATAGTTGAATTGACTAGTTGCTCCTCCCTCTATTAGACAGAGGCAGCAAAGGGGCAGGGAAGAAGGGGTACTTCAAAGCAGCAGTGCTGCACGGAGCCCAGGGTCAGAAGGGTATTCCCTAGATGACTGCAGGCTCCATGTGGCATTTCCGCAGAACCTGGGGTCAGCTGGGGACTCCCCAGCTGATCCCTGACTCTGCTTGGCATTTCAAAGTGCATAGAGCCCGGGGTCAGCTGGAGAGTCCCAGCTGATCCTGGCTCTGCGTGGCATTTCAAAGCGCAGCGCCTCATGGAACCCCGGGGTCAGTGGAGGACTCCGAGACCCTCGCTGACCCCAGGCTCCATGCGGGTGCTTCCGCTTTGAAATGCACAAGAGATGGCGGGGGCTCTTGAGCATTTCAAAGCAGAAGGGCCCACATGGTGCCCAGAATCAGAGAGACTTCCCATTGGCCCCGGGCTGCACGCAGAGTTCCAACTTTGAAATGCACAAGAGCCCCTGCTGGGGCTCTTGTACATTTCAAAGGAGGAATGCGGAAGTGCCTATCGACTAGTCAAGTAGTTAATGGAAATCCCACTCGAGCAGTAAATTAGTTGATATTTAACATCCTTAGTCTGGCACCCTCAGGACCTGACCAGTCTTAGATGAGGGATTTCGCCAGACCAGGGGAGGTCATTTTTGGACGCCTGTCTCTGGCCCAGACAGCTCCCCACCTCCTGCTGGCCCCACTGGGCAGTCATCGCTGCCATGGCTCCAGGACCCGCAGCACAGGGGCTCCCTGCTCTGCCAGGCAGCCCCACTGCCATGTGCTTAGAGGCCCCGCCGTCAGCTCCCTGTAGGCAGGTCACTGCCCTGCCCTCTCCTGGCCCTCCACTGGCCCTCCACTGGAATCCTGGCCACTGGCCCTCGACCGGGACTCTCTGGTCCTGTAGCATCCGTGCCAAACCACTGATGTTGCCGGACCAGAGAATCCTAGCTAAGTGTCAACCTGTATCTGTAAAATTCCTAATATGTTCTTGGCCCAATGCTGTCCAAATAATAAGAAAAGCTAAATAACCACAGGAAAGGGAGGCTGTGTCATGAGAAAACATTTTAGACAAGCAAACCTTAATCAATTGAGGTATTCGTTGAAGTCAGAGAAGAAGCCTGTTGGTTTGGAACCACCAGAGGCAAGAGGTCACTGTGGCATTCTACATAGCTAGAGACAGATGAAAATGGGCAGACTGTGGGCACTAGAGAGAAGAGTACCGGGAAGAATTGCACACAGCTAGAAGCTTCAAATGGATACAGGTCCTCAACATGAAAACTTTGAAAGATACCTCTCAAGATCCAGCAGATCCAAAGGAATGGAGAAGTGTAAGAGACATATGGATGGCAACTTGGTCTTACTAGTAAGAAAATCTAGCTTGACTGAAAAGAGTTCTCCTGCCATTCCAATAAGAAAAATGATGCTTGTTGGGTATTCAGTACTCAGAAGAACCAAAAGAACATTCTGTAAAGGACAGATGGACAACAGAACAGTGTGCTGCCTCCCCAGAGCTAAGACACAAGACATTACTCTTAAGATTTGATAGGCTTCTACAGATCGACAGACCGGGATCCGTACTATGTCACTGTGTCATGAATATTGTACAGGTAGTAGATTACATCAGGGAACTCAGAAGTGTGAAGAAGAAGGTCCAAACCAGTTCCTATAAGATTTTTCTTGTCCCATGAGCGAGAAAAACCCAGAAGTGAACTAGTGGCAAGCTAAGTTGTGTAGAGTGTAGGGTTTTGGTTTTGTGGAACATTGGCCTACCTTCTGTGGGTAGAGGGAGCTGAATATTTTAGATGGCCTCCATCCCAGGAGAAAGGGGACCGACCATCTGCTTAAAGGCAGATTAGCTAGAATACACGATGGGATTAAGATAAAAACAAAAAGGGAGGCAAAAAGGGGGAAATATGAGCAATCAGCACAAAATACAGATGCTGAAGACAAAATTAGTCAAAGAATCAAAGGATATAAAGACAAAAAAATCTTGAATTATCTGTACACCAACATTAGGATTCTAAGTAATAAATGAGAGAAATGCATGATTGGAATGTTAAAATCAATGATTATAACCTCTTTATGAAGGATCAAGTGGGCAAAAGGGTAGGTGGAGTGGCACTCTGAGTAAAAAATGGCGTACCTTTTTGACTCACTGATAACTCTGAAGACAATGATCTTGAATGCTTATGGATCAGTGTGCTAACAGATAAAGCATAAGATGGGGTATTAGTTGGTATTGTCTACAGACCACCAAATCACTCTCTGAAACAGGATGACTGCCTCCGTACACACTTATCTATAATGTGCAGGGGGAAAATTGTTATCATGGGAGAACATCAGTTTGAGTGATACATGCTGGAGGTCTCATGCTGCTAATAGTAAAACAGCCTTGGAATTTCTAAGCATTATAAACGACAATTTCCTAACTCAGAAAGTAATGAAGCCAACACAGGGGAATTTTTATTAGACCTTGTCTTAACAGATAAAGAGGAAGTGATTACAGAACTAAAAATAAATGGTAGCCTAGGTACAAATGATTGTGACTTGTTCACATTTATAATGTGCGAGCAGAATAATGTTCAGTAATACATATACTTGATGCTTTAATAGCACCAATTTCACAATGCTGAAAACAATTATGAACCAAATGAGTTGGGAGGAAGGATTTAATCTGAAAAATTTCACTGATAATTTGGAATCACTTAAGAACACCTTACTATAGTCCCTAAAAGCCACAATCGCACAAGTTGGGGGGGAGAAGGCCTCTGGTTAAATAACTACCTGGTTTAGTGGTAAAGTGAAGGCAGCTACAAAAAAAAAAAGATGATAACAAAAGGGGACGTTGATAGTAATGAATATAAATAATTAAGTAGGGATTGTAAAAAATTGATAAGGGAAGCAAAGGAACACAAGAAGAACTCTATAGTTAGCAGAATTAAAGACAATAAAGAGTGATTTTAAATGTTAGGGACAAAAGGAATCCTGAGAGTGATATTAGTCCTTTACTAGATGGAAATGTTAGAATTATCAGTAATAATGCAGAAAAGGCAGAGATCTTAACTATTTCTGTTCTGTTTTTGGGGGGGAAACAGATGATGCAGTCTCATCTAATGGTGATAACACTCTTTCCATTCCACTACTATCTTTGTAGGATGTTAAACAGAAGCTACTGATCTTATTTATATATTTAAATCAGCAGGTACAGAGAATTTGTGCCCCCAAGAGTTTTAAAAGAATTGGCTGGACTGTAAATTTTGTTTTTCAATAAGTCTTGGAGCACTGGGAACATTCCAGAAGACAGAAAGAAAGCTAATGTTGTACCAGTGTTTTAAAAGGATAAATGGAAAAACCAGTCCTGGGCAAGATAATGGAAAGGCTCTTGCAGAACTTGATTAATAAAGAATTAAACGAAAGTAATGTCATTAATCCAAATCATCATGGGTTTATGGAAAATAGATCCTGCCAAAATAATTTATCTTTTCTCATAGGATTGTAAGTTTGGTAGATAATGGCAATAGTTCTGACTTAATATACTTAGACATCTGTAAGGCATTGGAGTTGGTCCCATACAACATTTTTATTAAAAATGTAGAATGATATAAAATTAAAATGGCACACATTAAATTGATTTAAAACTGGCTAACTGATAGGTCTCAAAATGTGACTGTAAATGGGGAATCATCATCAAGTGGGTCTGTTTCCAGTTTAGTCACAATAGGGATTGGTTCCTCGCCCTATGCTATTTAGCATTTTTATCAGTGCTCTGAAAGAAAATATAAAATCATCACTGTTAAAATTTGCAAACTACAAAATTGGGGGTATGGTAAATAAAGAAGAGAATAGGTCTCTGATTCAGAGTGATATGGATTACTTGGTAAATTGGGAAAGGAAACAAATGATTATTAATATATCTAAATATAAATATGCAAATCTAGGAATAAAGCATCCAGGCCATATGTACAGGATGTGGGACTTGCAGTGACTCTGAAAGATTTAAGGTTTGTGGTGGATAGTTAGCTGAATATAAGCTCCATGTATGATGCTATCACGAAAAGAGCTAATGCAGTCCTTGGATTCACAAACAAGGAAATCGCTAGTCAGATCTGAGAAGTTATTTTACCTCTATACTTGGCACAGGTGTTACTGCTGCTCTAAGACCGTATCTAGTTGCGATGCCTAGCATTCAGGAAGGATGTTGATAAATCGGAGAGGGTTCAGAAAGGAGCCACAAGAATGATTAAAGGCTTAGAAAACCTGCCTTATAGTAAGAGATTCAAAAGAGCTCAGTCTACTGAGCTTAACCAAGAGAAGGTTAAAGGGTGACTTGATTACTGTCTCGAAGTACCTACATGCAGAACAAAACATTTAATAATGGGCCTTCTAATTTAGAAAAGAAAGGTATAAAAAGATCCAGTGGCTGGAATTTTAAGTTAACAAATTCAGACTGAAAGTTAAGGCATACATTTTTAAAGGTGAGAATAATTAACCATGAAACAATTTACCAGGGATCACAGTGGATTCTCCATCACTGACAATTTTTAAATCAAGATTATATTTTTCCCTTAAGAATCTGCTCTAGGAATTATTTTGGGGAAGTTCTGTGGCCTGTGATGTGCAGAAGGTCAGGATGGATGGTCACTCTGGTCTCATCTGGTCCTGGAATCTAGGACTATAGGAACCTGATCTCTGTCCCCATATTTTCCTAACCCATTACTGAATATGCTGAATAAGGAACCTATAACCCCCTAGCTGCTTTTTAGGACCCTGGTCTTCAGCTAGTGTAAACTGGAACAACTCCAGTGACTTCAGTTCAGGATCTAACCCCCAGGGTGTGTCTAGACTACAGGGTTTTTTTCGGAAAAAGTGGCCATTTTTCGGAAAAAACTTTGCGTGCATCTAGACTGCTGCCGCATTCTTTTGAAAGTAAATCGAAAGAACGCAGCAGTTTTTTTGACCGCAGAAGACTTTGTTTTACGAGGAATAACACCTTTTTTTGAAAGTGCTCTTTTGAAAAAAGGCGCTATGTAATGTAAACTGTGTTTTTTCGAAAGAGAGCATCCAGACTGCCTAGGTGCTCTCTTTCAAAAAAGCAGCTTGCTTTTTTGAAAGTATTGGTTGTAGTCTAGACGCTCTTTTTTGAAAGAGGCTTGCAGTCTAGACATAGCCTCAGTGTCCACGTGATATACTGAGATGACATTGTGATGCTGTGCCAAAGTTTCCCAAAACTTAGCTACTGTTACAGACACTCGATTATGACAGCTGCAAATAGAGCTCCAGAGGATTAAAGTGCTGAAGCAGACACCCATGGTTCCTCCTGAAAATAACAAGATGTGCAGGGTGATATCTGAGTCAGCTCATGCTCCTTACTGTCAGCCCAACTCCAGCGGTGGCAGCATCAACATGGAAGATAAGTATCAGGGGCTACAGTGATTTAGGCTTCAGATGACTACAGAAACCCTTGTCTGTTTTACTACATTGTATTGCACAGAGATGACAGAGGTTAGAAAGAGGGAACGAACTGATCTGTGTTGCCCCAGGCACAATTATTTCAGTTGTTGTTCACTTCAGTCCAATTTGCTGCTGGGTTTGCCTATTGATTGCAACACTAAATAAATAGAAAAGCCCAGTAACTGGAATTTCATGGCCTCAGTGCTCCCATCTTCTTACTGACAGAGGGAAGTAATTTTAAACTTTTAAGCTACGTCTATACTGCATACGTCTATACTGCAAGCCTCTTTCGAAAAAGAGCGTCTAGACTACAACCAATACTTTCGAAAAAGCAAGCCGCTTTTTCAAAAGAGAGCACCCAGGCAGTCTAGATGCTCTCTTTCGAAAAAGCACAGTTTGCATTACATAGTGCCTTTTTTCGAAAGAGCACTTTCAAAAAAAGGCGTTATTCCTCGTAAAACAAGGTTTTCCGCGGTCGAAAAAACTGCTGCGTTCTTTTGATTTACTTTCGAAAGAACGCGGCAGCAGTCTAGATGCAGGGGAAGTTTTCAAAAAAAACCTGTAGTCTAGACACAGCCTTATAGTAATAGAGTTGTTTATTCAGCACCTTTCTTCCTGACAGATCTCAGGGGGCCTTTACAGCTATATACAGTCACAGCCCCACTGGAAAATGATGCACAACCGGTTCTGGAGTAGAGTGGCACAGCCAAGTAGGTCGCAGCACACCAGTTGGGATGGGAAATTTTGACCAGGGCCACTGGGGCAAAACCATACTTGATCAGTGTTCAACATGAGTACATCATTTTCTGGAGGCGCATGTCATTTTATATAAGGAATAGATGTGATCCTTGCCCTCAGACACGTACAACTTAAAAGGCCCATCAAAGTCAATGAGCACTTTTCCAGTGGTATCAGTGGCCTGTGGATCAGCACGTGGGAGCTCAGTTGTGTACTATGGACCAGCTAATACTATAAGGTAGTGTAATTGACAGGAGGTGCATTGTCCAGGGTAGTGGAGTTACCCTCTGCTTTTGTAAAACATACCATAGGTTCTTTAACTTCCACCTGGACAACTGCCAAAGATGTGCAAACCCATACCACATTCCATCCATTGCATGGCACCTGGAACGATCCCCTTTTTACAGCCATACATCTATGCCAGCATTGACTGCAGTCCCTAGTCCTGGTGTGTCAAACTCTCCCCTCTGAAGGTCTTGACCACAAAGCCATTCACTAAATACCACTTAATCCTGGTTTTAAGGGAGTGGAGCTTAGGTCCTACGCTGGCCCTTTGCACAAGGGTGATGGTTACTTGGTGTGACTGTAACCATCTCTGCTGCTGCTAATGGAGACCTGCTTGCCACCGGCAATCTCCCACCCAAGTGTAATCAGATCAAAGGATGGGCGCAGCAGCTGGTCTTGTCTGGCAGCCTACCTCATTCCATCAGGTGGTGGTGTTCTACCTGCTGCTTTCTGTTGTTTGGAGAATGAAAAGGGGTTAAGCCATAAGACTCAGAGAGATGGAATAACATTTCAACTAACAGAAATGGATGAGATGTTTTTTGTTCCTTAAAGTTGTGTCCAGTACAGTGCAGTTGAACTGACAGGCTATGTCTACACTACGGGTTTTTGCAGAAGAGGCAATGCAAATGAAGCGCTGAAACATGCAGTGTGGACGTGTCTGTTTTGCCCAGAAACCCAAGGATCTTGCACAAAAAGGGGTTCTTGTGCAAAATGGACACGTCCACACTGCATGTTTTTGTGCAAAAACCCCTTGCGCAAAAACGGATCGGAAGAGATTATGCAAATGAAGCACGAGAAAATGCTAATCAGCACTTCATTTGCATTGCCTCTTCCGCAAAAACCCGTAGTGTAGACATAGCCAGAGTGTCTGGGATAAAGCCATTTCCAATAGTAGCAAGAAATATGATGAGTTGACTGATGAGGCTTTCACTCCTGGATCACTGATTGAATTCCAGACCGGGCTGCAAGTGACCCAAAGTGATTATCATGTGATCAGTGGTTTATTTAAAATAAATCTCTACCTCCTACCCTTCTGAGGATCAGTTTGTTACTAATTATAACTCTGCAACTGTGGTATCAGGCATTTACAGAGGATTAATACTGGCAGCACACAGTCCAATTTTTCCTTTTTAATTATGTATATATAATGCATTTGAATCTGTGAATTAACACTCACTCATCCCAGGAATCTAAAATTGAGAACCTAGGTAACTCTCACCATGGGTTATCAGTAGCTGTTGACAATATTACATTGACGGAGCAGTGTTAAAGTGGCTGGTGAAATTTGGGCAAGAAGTGACATTTTGTTATTTTTTCCCACTAATTGGTGCTGTTCTACTTGGTTCTCTGATCAGTTGTTAAAAAGGACTGACATTGACTTTGGTGTCCATTTTGCTTTCATTCTATGTAAGGGTTAAGATCAGGGAAGATTTGGGGTTCTCTCTGAGAGAAAGGTACAGCTAAGACAAACCACCAGAGCAAGGCTGTGAAGTCCAATGAAAAATGACAATAGTAATATTTAGTGCAGGGCCTGAGAGTCCTGACTCCTGGGTTCACAGGCAAATGACACTACAAAATTGGAAAATATTCTTATTAATGGCTTCCTCTAGCCACCTTTTTCACATAGTAGAGATTATGAACAGCTCAAAGGCTAACTGACATTCAACAGAGCCTTGTAAAGGCAGTTAGCTGAAAACACAAGGGCCTGATCAAAATGGATGGTGGATTCCCATAGGGCACCTTTTTCCACCGGGGTGGAAGCCACTTGCTTAGTGTGAGTGACATGCAGGTAAATGAAATAATACCCTACCAGCCTGCTGTCAATAGAAAGGAATACAGATGGAGACTGAACTGCCAGGTTGGAGCTGTCTTGAAGGTCAGAGCATTTTATTTAGCACGAATCAGTGTCATTTGTGGAGATGAAATCTGTTCAGACTTTAATAGGATAAATCACAAGGGATATTCCGGGATAAATCAAAAAGGCTTTTTTCCAAAGCAGTAAGTAATTTGAATGAAGAACCAATTCATGGCTTTTAAAATTGAGAATCATGCAGTATTTTGAAAAGAAAGGAAAAGAGCAATTCTCAAAGGAAAGGGAGAAGCCTCAGCAAGCCCCAACTGGCTGCTTATAGAATAACTGGTCATTAGGATGACTTTATGTCACTGAGTGCCAAATGCATACCCTGTAAATTTGACACTGAATTTAGTGGAGATCCGATGAATTTAGGGATTTAGAGAAAGTGGGGTACATGGGAAGAGATATTTTCAAATATGTCCTGGTAGTTTCCTTGACAATCCAAGAGGAAAGTAGAGCTCGGTTCA
Source organism: Rafetus swinhoei (assembly GCA_019425775.1). Classification (NCBI taxonomy): domain Eukaryota; kingdom Metazoa; phylum Chordata; order Testudines; family Trionychidae; genus Rafetus; species Rafetus swinhoei. The sequence goes on along the minus strand of CM033437.1, from coordinate 21,659,536 downwards.
TGCCATAGGTATGATTAGTTTAACATTGTTGATTCCTAGGCTCAGAAGAGAGAGTAAATCAATAGCTAGTGATGGCAAACACTTAAGTTGAATAATAGAGAGATAATATTATATTGTATAGAGTTTCCTCCAAAGACCTTGGCTTAAATAAATGTCTAAATTCAAGTCTATTGCTGTTTCCATCTAAGTGTATTGTACAGTCTCTATTTAGACTCTGTTGGTCTCAGGAGCATTTATATGAAACAATATATTGTTTTCAGTCTGCTCACTCAGTGTTTTCAATCTGCTTTCTAGTTTTTTGAGAGCCAGTGAAGTCTAGTGGTTAGATCAGACTGGAGTCAGGATTTCTAGGCAGTATTCCTTTCTCTGCTGCTGGCCTGCGGTGTTACTTTCGGCAAAGCATTCAACCTCTTTGAGAGACATATTAAGAGGATGATCGATGCTCCCATTGAATTCAATGGCAAAACTCCCATTTACTTCCACGGACATACAATAGGACCCTCAGGACTCTGGTAAGTAAATGAGAGTTTTGCCATTGAATTCAATGACAGGAGGATCAAACACAACATGAATAATAATAGATAGTGGCTTTTACCCCCAGATCTCAAAGCACTTTAGAAGTTACTTTTTCATGATGACCATTTAACAGATGTAGAAACTGATTCACAGAAAAGCAGAGTGCCTTATCCAAGATCAAACTGCAGTGACACCCACTCCAGTGTGTTATCCACTGGGCCACACTGCTTCTCTTGAATTACTTTTGATCTACCTAGAGTTAGTACTATTGTACTGCATGTAATAATGAACCAAATCCACTGAATGCACGGCTACAGCACTTCTCCTTCAACATTATAGTCCTCCAAACTATTGATGCTACCTGGTGCGCTTAGGGAAACAAAGACTGAAATCCACCAGTGAAGCTAACACTCCTGTATATCTGTTTTCCAGCCACAGTCCAGCTCACAAGTATTACCTGGCATCAGACCCAATCACTGGCTCCATCTACCTCTCTGACACTAACAGCCGACGCATCTATAAGATCAAATCAACCTCAGTCGTGAAGGATGTTGTCAAGAATTCAGAAGTGGTGGCTGGGACTGGCGACCAGTGCCTTCCTTTTGATGAAACCCGCTGTGGAGATGGAGGCAAGGGCACTGAAGCAACACTCACTAACCCCAGGGGTAAGACACAGCCTCTTCTTACAAGCATTTTAAAGTGGGCTTTGAGAAATGTGGCAAATCAACAGTTCTGGAAACAGCTCTTCTTCTCCACAAAACAGGTATACATACTTCCCTAGGCCATCCCACTCTGCTCTGATTTGGAGGGACCACTACTGGGGATGAATAGATTGTTTACTCCCATGCCCTTCCAGTCCTTGTCTTTTTATTGAGTTGGCTAAGAATGATGCCAGTCTGGAGGGGGATTATTTTAGGAGCATATGTCCAATGAGAAGTGTACTGAGAAGACCAATCAACTTAGTTCCCAAAATGCCATGGGAGAATTGCAGCTTTTGGTCATGACCCATCTGGTTACATTCAGTTAAATTTGGTTCAGTTCTTTGAGATTACTTTATTGGCAGGGAAGGCTCTGTAAGCATTGCTATATATAAAATAGAGACAACACCCTCAGGTTCCACACTGAATTTGTGATCCAGAGCTTGTCTCTATGAGAAAGTTACACCGGTTTAGCTACAAATATGACTTTAACCAATATAGCGAAGCCCACGAAAAAGACTACATGGACATTAATTTTGATACAAAAGTGTCTTATTTCAATGTTCCTGGTCAATTTAACCTAAACTGAAATAAGCCTGGTTAAACCAGAATAAGAGAATGTGATATATGCCATCAAGTGCCAGCAATGCCTCTCTGCCATGTATATTGGCCAGACCAGGCAGTCTATGCTACAAAGAATAAATGGACACAAATCAGAGATCAGGAATGGTAACACACATAAACCTGTAGGTGAACATTTTAACCTGCCTGGTCACTCAATCATGGATTTAAAAGTAGCCATTCTTCTACAAGGCAATTTTATCATCCAATTACAGAGGGAGACTGCTGAACTGGAATTCATTTACAAGTTCCACACTTTGAACTTGGGCCTGAATACTGGTTAATGCACTACAAAGGCATTTTTTCTTGCCTTTGATATTTGTATTTACACTCCAAAAACTATTAATGGGACATAGCCAGCCTGACTCAATTAGCTTCATTAACATAGGTCCTACAATTGACAAATAACTGCTTTTGTTCTTATTTATACCCTGGATCTGTAATTTCCACTCCAACTCATCTGATGAACTGGGTTTTACCCATGAAAGCATAATATATTTGTTAGTTTCTAAGGTGGCATAGGACGACTCATTGTTTCAAAATAAGAGAGTCTACATAGACTTTTACACTGGTTGAACTAAATTGGTTTAAAATCACACCTTTAGTCAAACCTGTGCAACTTGTTATGTGGCCAAGTCCCCAAACTGGCACGCTGATGTTGAAAGATCTGTATGCAACTACCAAGCCCTTGAGCCCATCGCTGCTTCTTGATAAATCCAGTCGTAAGACCAGATTGCAGTGAGGAAATATACTTTCCAGTGGCTAACCTTGGACATATGCACCCCATGCATGTGTTATCTCACTGGCATGGTGGCCATTACACTGATCTAGCTTTGTCCAGTGTTGACAGTGTTGCAAAAACTTGTTCTCGCTAACTATGCAAATGCAGCGACTGGGTCTCAGTGGAAGGGAAGTCAGCTCTGCAGCTTTATTTCTTTAGAGGAAATGCCTTCATTCATACTATGTGACTGACTGCTGGATGTGAGCAAGTGGGGGAAGATGCCCTGGAGAGACTGTCTGGTGCTGCTGTTATAGATGAGTTATATGCGCAGGGAGCCCCTTCTGCTACACTGGCTGCATGTCTTGTCATCTCTTTGGTTAGGAACCTAGGGAATTATCTATGAAGTGTTGTTTTTAAAAACAAACAAAAATCACATTTGGGCCTCCTGCCCAGCTACCTCTGCACAGTGTCTATCTGTGGCAGGTTTCTCTCTCAGTCACTGAGAGAAGTTATAGGACCCCATCTTCCATCAGCACCCACATCTCCAAACCTAAGCACCTGGCTGCAGTCTTTACAATGGGGGAATACATGGGACCCTTTAACATGTCGCTTTCACAGTGTAGGTGAAGGCAGCAGGGCTGTCTCTCTCCTGGCTAGACAGGCTGGGAAATTATTTTTCTTGACATACAGATGGCATTATTCTCATGGCATCCAAAAAACAAGAACCAAGTTGTGAATTTTTGTTATGTGTGGGCTAGCTCTGTCTCCTGGTAGGATGTGGGGGAACATAGCCCAGAATGCTTCATACTGCTCTGTACCAAAAAACAGTGAAGACATAACTGCTCCCTTGATGACTGACATTCAAAGGAACTTTGGTTTGCAGCAGAAAAGCAAGTAACCCATTCCAGCTTGTATGCAGCTACCAGGGAAGTAGAGGCTTTTGTTTGCCTGGACAGCTTCAGTCAGGAGAATCTCTTCCTTGTGTCAGAAAATACTCAAGAATATGAATGTGACAGTCTTGCAGAGCTAGCCATAGTCAATGGAGAACAAGACCCGCCGCATCAAAACTCTCACATGGGCTCTCCATGGCCCATTCCCTCCTTGGTTCCTCAGCTGAAACAGGGCATATTATGAAATACAGCAGATCAATAGTTTTTTGTCCTTCTGGGGTCTCATATTTTAATTTTTTATATATATTTATATTGTGTTTTTAAAAAATGGTAAGCCGCCTTGAATATTTTAAATAGAGAGACGGGATAAAAATATTTTAAATAAATAAATAATAGAAAAAACATGGGTGCTGGTGGCATTTGTTAAGCCGTGGCCCAGCCCTTCCAATTCATTTGACACAGAGCATGGCAAAGCTTTTAAGATGCTAATGAATTTCAGCATACCCAGTACATTAAAGTGTTATCACTTTCTAATTATCAGCTGCTAATACTGATCTTATTCTACAAGCAAGCTTTTAAAAATATTAAAACTCCAGCTTGTCAGAGTGTTTTGTTTCCATCTAAGCACTCGCCAGTGGGTCTTGTCACAAAAATGTTGTGGCACTGAAATTGCCAAGAAGCCTACAATTAACAGAGATCTGAGTGACAAGACTGACACAATATGAAGATCGTTTCAGAAGGGGGGGAAGAGTCCATCCATTCAGCGCCACAAAAGAGATGCAAAATGAAGTAATTAATTTGAGGACAGATCATCTTTGTCAGTGTGTAGCACTGAATGCATGAGCAAAACCTCAATTGTTCACTAAGTGCTCATCAGTTCTAGCAGAATAAAAAAATAACAGGAAAGACAAGCACTTATCCAGCCAGCCAAGAAAGCTTCATGTATAGGTTTCTTCTGAACCTTACTAACTTGTACTCTGGATGTGAAGATCTGTGAAGATCCCATTCCTTTACATCTTCTCTGCCCTCAGCCGAGGATCTCCATTCCTTTCTCCCATGCCAGCCACCAGAATAAGTTAGAGCACCCCATAATCCAACTCAACAGCCCACTAGAGACCATTTTGTTAGCTCATGATCATCAGAAGCATTGCAAGCACACACCCCTGCAGCCTTTAACATGCTCCCATCTCCATTTCCACGCTGCCCTTATGCACATGGACACATAATAGCAGCATTAGGATTTCCCTACATCAGGGGAATCCCCATCTACTCCTTTTGAGCAGAGTTAAGCCAGCAGGGCAAAGGGGACTCAGCCTAAACCAAGGATCAGGCCCTTTTCTTCCCGCTGAATTCAATCTTCCTCTGTTACTATTTAACTAGGCAAGTATAATGTTTAAATCACTAAAGCATTTGGGATTACACTTTTTAGGAAAGATACTATGCAAATAAAGTTGCATTGTGATGGTGGTTAGAACCAAGGCCTGGAAGCAAATGTGTGGCCTGATTTTTCTGTAGCTGGCTAATCTGCCCAGACTGTATAGCCCAGACATCAGACCCAAATGTCGACCACTGTAAAGAGCTGTCAGCATACTTTACTGATAAGTTCAACCAAATACATATGGAACTAACTGGGAAAGAAAATTCCAGCCCTAACCAAATTGTATTATCCACCCCCCAACTCTGATCGAGCTTGGCCCTATCCAATATGCTGACGCTCAAGAAGCTCTAAAATATTAAAGCCACAACCTTTGAAATGGGTCCAGGCTCCTCTTGGCTGATTAAAAATCAGCAAAGAACAACTAATCCCACTACTTATGGAAATAGTTAAATGGCTTTGTATAATGGGGTCAGCACCCACCTCTCACAGGCACCCTCTCTGGTTGGGTGTGTCTGCATTATTAAGTTTTGGTGCCTTTTGGGGGGTACTTAAGGCATTTTTCAATGACATAGCACTCCAGCCAAGTCACACAGTGTTTGCTTGTTAACCAGAATTGACCCCTTCCAGGATAGACAATCCCCTGGAGTCTCTCTCTAGCCTTCCCTGGGCTTTGGTCTTTACATAGTCCACCCGTAATATGGGGCTGTATCCACATGGCTTCCTCCAAGGAGACACTATTTTCCTGAAGCCTCCCCAGGCTCAGTCCCTACTCAGTCCTTGCAGGCAACCAGGCCCAGACTGAGCTGAGCTACTCCCTTTTATACTGCTCCAGCATTTGGAGCATGCCCAGTGTGGCGGTGGTGGAGGGACTTCCTCCGCCTACTGGATATTAAGCCCTTCTGGCCCAATGTGGAGTATACACACCCCATCACAGGGCGTGAGGATGGTGAAACATGGAACAATGGTTTGCAGATAAAAATAGAGAAGTTAAAATCAGAAGTTAAAATTTGTCTTCTGAGAAAGGGAAATTAGTCAATGAAATAAATGGCCTACACGTTTTCAGAAACAAGTCCGTTAAAATGCTATGAAATTAATACATGGAAAAACTCTCCTCCTTCCAGAGAATGGGACTTGGAGTGATGTGATTGGTCTTTTCCAGCATTTTCCATCCATGAGTATCCTGGTAGCACCTCTTCATTTAAATCATATGGCATTGATACCATGAGCAATATACAGTATTTCCAAGCTATGATGCAAAATCACTAGGAAATCTTTTCCTTTGAGCTACAAAATTGTGGGGCCTAGTTCTCTGCTGTGGTTAATTGCTCCTGACTTCAGTGGGGCAGTGCCAGGTTTTATTGGCCCATTAGCTGGCCAAATCAAGTATCCGCTCTACTCTGGGCTAGTTAGGCCTCATTTGGAGTATTGTGTGCAGTTCTAGGCACCGCATTTCAAGAAAGATGTGGAGAAATTGGAGAGGGTCCAGAGAAGAGCAACAAGAATGATTAAAGGTCTAGAGAACATGACCTATGAAGAAGGCTGAAGAATTGGGTTTGTTTAGTTTGGAAAAGAGAAGATTGAGGGGGGACATGACAGCAGTTTTCAGGTATATAAAAGGGTGTCATAAAGAGGAGGGAGAAAACTTGTTCATCTTGGCCTCTGAGGATAGAACAAGAAGCAATGGCCTTAAACTGCAGCAAGGGAGGTTTAGATTGAACATTAGGAAAAAGTTCCTAACTGTCAGGGTAGTAAAACACTGGAATAAATTGCCCAGGGAGGTTGTGGAATCTCCATCTCTGGAGATATTTAAGAGTAGGTTAGATAAATGTCTATCAGGGATGGTCTAGACAGTATTTGGTCCTGCCATGAAGGCAGGGGACTGGACTCGATGACCTCTCGAGGTCCCTTCCAGTCCTAGTATTCTATGATTCTATGATTATCTTTTAATTCATAAAATAAATTTCTCCCAACCGCCTCATTCACCTAGGCTCCAAACTAGTGCCCTTTCAAACCAGTAAGAATTGGTGAAAGCCCCTAGACCTCATCATTTATACAGATGCATATGTTGAGCAATGCCGACAAACATTTGTTGCATTAGCAAGATATTTTATTATCCTCTGGTTTGTGATTTTCCTGCTCTTCTCCTGCCTAGGCATCACTGTGGACAAGTTTGGGTTGATTTACTTTGTAGATGGCACCATGATCAGACGTATTGACCAGAATGGGATTATCTCAACCATGCTGGGCTCCAATGACCTGACATCTGCCAGGCCTCTCAGCTGTGACTCCGCCATGGATATTTCTCAGGTACCAAAATTTGTATCAAATCAAAAGACCCGGCCAGTTTTTCTCTGTGATTTTTAAGTCTCATTCTCCTATAACGACTAGGTGTGAGCTTGCTTTTTTTGTCACTAGACAATTTGGCACAGCACAGTTTTAGGACTGAATCAAATTAACGTCTGGGAAATAGTGATTGGATGCTGTGGTGCCAAAATTAGCAACAGCAGGAAAACAAGTCTCTTGAATTGCATCAAATTGCAAATTGGCTGCAGCTACCATCATCCTGGGCTTTTAAGTCCTGCTGCCTAAAGGCAAAAACAACCAAAAGTTCGGTGTTTGGGACAGTAGGCAAACTTGTTACAGGCCAGGACTCAATTTTCTGGACGCTGTCCATCCCATTTAATAGTGCCAGTTTGGAGGTACAGTCCTTTAAAAACCTTTTTTGCCATTCATTATTGGATGGCCAGAGGAATTTCACCCCATTCGGCAAAAATACAAATCTTAGCTGGTGGGCTAAGTGCTGTTATTTAGCCACAATGGATATCAATGGGGTTTCCCTTTTGTAACTACCTACATAATTTTCATGCTCCCATATGGAATCTATTCTTCATGTTTTCCTCCCTAATTTGAAAAGATTACTCTCGCTTCTTTGTAGCAGATTCCCACTGTCCGCAATTTATGAAAAGGCTAAAATTACAAGTTTAAAAGCTCTCATGCCTCATACAGAGGTAAATTTTGATGGTTAAAGGCCATCTTGTGCATAATGGTCCCCATCTCAAAAGCATATTCCTTTCTTTAACAGAATCTTAGTGCCAACCAGAGGAAGTTTATTGTGGACCAGGCTTTTAAAAAAATATTTTCAGATCACTTATAGCTTTTCTATAATAATGTCCTCTTTAAAGCATTCTAAGATAGGTTCAGAAATGTACCATCTGCAACCCCCTATTTTCTCACGCTTTAAAGTGAAAGGCTCTATTCCCAGATAACCAGCTCTGAGACAGACAGACAAACATGACAGACAAGTTTTAAAAAAACTCATCTTGGGGAACTCTCTTTTCATCATTTATAATGACTAGAAAGTCTCAGCTGTCAGGCCCCTGAGGCACTGTGAGACCAGAGGGCATGAAATATTTAGCTGCCAACATTGACGAGAAATGGGTTTTAAGGAACTGAAAATTCCCTTGTCAGTTCAAAGTAAACTCTGCTCTTGATGCTAACTCAAGGCTGCAGTGGAGCAATGCTCTAAAGACTATGGGAATGTATGGAGACATGCATTATTGAAGGGGAAACCACAGGCTATAATGTTGTACCACAGGAAGGGTTAAAGTAGGCCAGGAGCCAAGAAAAGATAGGGATTTTTGAGAATGTATCAGATGGAGATGGAACGTAGCGTACTGTGTCTAGCACTGAGGTTCATGCCTCACAAACTAGAGTGTTAGAAGTCACAAGACCATATTAACTGACACCCTTTGATAAATACGTTTAGGAAGAGTTTAAATACGATACACAGATCAAAACCAAACCATATGTTTGATATGTCCCCTAGTAGTGACCCTCGGCCAGCGGCTTGAAAGCCATGTGGGGCTCTTGTGGTGACTGTAGATCTGACAGGAGCTCCTCTACTTCTGCTTGCTATCAGACAAAAGTGGGAGAGGGAGGGAGTTTCTTGGGCCTCAGGCTGCTGTGGACCCTTCATATCTTTCCAAGCAGCAGGAGAAGTGGGGGACAAGGAGAAACAGCAGCCAGGGATAAGGGGAAAGGAGTTGTTGTATTAGAGAGGCAGAGTGGCACCCTGACATTGTAGTGCAATGTCTATACCATGATACGTGTCATTGTAAAGTCACAACAGTGCAACATTACCCCAGTGTATGGATTGTCGGGGGAAGGAATTAGAATAGCAGGTGCAGGAATATCTCTGCTCTGCAAATTCTAAATTGGCATATGATCCCTTATATGATCCATAATATCTGACATTATTCCGAAATAACTACAAGCCTTTATTTCAATGGTGAGGTGGAGGACTTCTTACTCCGACTCCTGTAACCCTCATTTCACGAGTAGTAAGGGAAGTTGAAGGAAGATGTTCTTCCTTCGTCTTCCTACTGTGTAGACAGCGCCAAAAGCCGAATTAAGCTATTTCGACTTAAGCTACGCAATTGAAGTAGCTGAAGTTGCATACCTTAATTTGAGTTTTGCCCTGCTGTGTAGACCTATCTTTAGGGACCACAATCAACTATTAAATGTTGTAGCAACCTAATGGACTGCTCTAACTTACACCAGAGCCAGGGCTGGGTCTGCTGCATCTTGGGGAATCAGAGAACTGGATCCAGCTATGTATTTTGAGATCTTTCACTACTACTAGGACTATAACTTTAAGAGGGCTTTTAAGACCTGTTGGCCAATAAGATGTTTAAAAGCCTGGCTTAGAAAGATTCTAAGGTAACTAAGAACATCCTCCAGACCTACTCTCCATCCCTTCGATTGCTAAATCACACATGCTGGGTGAGACCCTCTTAAAATTATTTGGCTCCCTTCAGCTCAATGTCAAACCACTTTTTTATACGTGAAACAAAATAAAATGATCTCAAAGTATATTTCTATGGCTCTTATTAACACTGAAATGTCTTGGAATAGAAAAGGACCCCAACTTATACTGAAATTTTCACATTGGAGCTACGCATTGAATTGACTGAAAATTTATATTTATCCATGGTTGTAAGACCAATGCCTGGATCCCAAGACCTTGTACTAAGTTTTCAAAAAGATGTTCATAGCTTGCATGCACAAAATATGCAGTTACAATACCGCACATTTAGTAGCACAAACAGCTACCCATGTTGTCTACAAGCCTGTGTAGCTTGCATTTAGGCACCTCTTCTGGAACCCCTAAATTGTAATCTCTTTAGAGCAAGGCCTTTTTTTGTTGGGATGGGCCACATGAGTGGCCCTCCTTCATCTCAATAGGCCACAAGATTGTTGTAACTGTACTTGCATACCTCGAATTTGCAGGGTGTGCCAGTTGAGCTGTAGCAGCACTTTAACTGGATGAAGAGGGAGCGCATGGCTCTGACAGTCAATCTTGTGTGCAATAAGTACTCACGTCACTTTACATGCCCTTGCTTTACGTGCATGTTGCCTTAGTAATACTGGTAGGAAAAAAACACATAGAGAGAAACCAATGGAACCTAGCACCCATGTGCATTGGCAACTGTAAATAAAATGTCTCGTAGGCCATACCTAGAATGGGTCACAGGTTTCCCACCACTGACCTAGCGCAATAGACTTGGGGACCTTGATGTGCTCCCACAAGATAAATAAATATAAATTTAGTCCTTTCTCTTACTTCTCTTTTTACTCATTTCACATGCCAAGTAGACTACTCACCTAGATACGGAATGCATGAGTTGCAGCTTTTAGCAGTTTGATTGAGAAGGCTGATTTTGGGTAGCAAATATTAAAAATATACTTTTTAACAGTTTCTTTGTGTTGTTCCGTTGTTAGGTTCGTCTGGAGTGGCCTACAGACCTGGCAGTCAACCCGATGGATAATTCCCTATATGTCCTAGATAATAATGTTGTTTTGCAAATCTCTGAAAATCACCAAGTGCGCATTGTGGCTGGGAGACCTATGCACTGCCAGGTACCAGGCATCGATCACTTCCTCCTCAGCAAAGTGGCAATCCATGCAACTTTGGAATCTGCCACGGCTTTGGCCGTCTCCCATAATGGTGTCCTGTATATCGCTGAGACAGACGAGAAGAAGATCAACCGCATCAGGCAGGTCACCACCAATGGGGAAATCTCACTTGTTGCTGGTGCACCTAGCAGCTGTGACTGCAAGAATGATGCTAACTGTGACTGCTTCTCTGGGGATGATGGCTATGCAAAGGATGCCAAGCTAAATGCCCCTTCCTCCCTGGCAGTGTGCGCAGATGGGGAGTTGTATGTCGCTGACCTTGGAAACATCCGAATCCGCTTTATTCGGAAAAACAAGCCATACCTCAACACACAGAACTTATATGAGTTGTCCTCTCCTATAGACCAAGAACTCTACTTGTTTGACACCAGCGGTAAACACCTTTATACCCAGAGCCTTCCCACTGGAGATTATCTTTACAATTTTACCTACACCGGGGATGGAGACATAACCCTGATCACTGATAACAATGGTAATTTAGTCAATGTCCGGAGGGATTCCACTGGGATGCCACTCTGGCTGGTGGTACCCGATGGCCAGGTTTACTGGGTCACCATTGGCACCAACAGTGCTCTCAAGAGCGTGACAGCACAAGGGCATGAAGTGGGTATGATGACATACCATGGCAACTCTGGCCTTCTTGCCACCAAGACCAATGAAAATGGATGGACAACATTTTATGAGTAAGTACTGCTAGGGTAATGTGCCGCTGACACCATTTTGTATTCCGTGGTCTAAGTTATCTTAATGGAATAAAATTCACTGGATGAAATTCACACCAGTGTAGAATGTCCCAAGTGCAAAAAGCATCAGGTCCCATGTAAGCCCTTAATATAGGATTTAAGTGGCGTATAGTGTGGGCTGAGCTCTCTGCATTGAGTGGTTTTTACCTACAGATTTATACTGAGATTTTCAAAGCTACTTCAGGGACTTAGATGCCCAAATCCAATTAGCTAGAACTGGAAAGTTTGCTGCAGATCAGAAAATCTTGCTTAGCTTTGAAAATATCAGTCTGGGGTTTGGAAAAGATCTGTTGTTATAATTATTATCATCATCCAACATCACACTTAGGAGCCCTAGCGGGAGCTGGTGTGTTAATGTATCAGTGCCTCCTTTGGTCAGATGGAGCATTGTACAGAGTCAGCTCAGGCTGGCAGAGGCAGTCAGGCAGCCCCTTGTGGCTGTGTCTATAGTAGTCCTGTTCTGAGCTAACTATGGAGAGTATTCGTTTGAGTCCTGCTAGGATGTGCTGCTTTTCCCTTGTACTTGGCAGGGTTCTAGCTTAGGGCTCTTAGACAGAATCAAACTCAACGACTCCTCCTACTGCATCCTGCACTGCTTCCTCTCTCCCTGGTCTCCATAAGCTTCTTCAGCCTGTAGATCTGGACATCCCTTCTCTGGGATGTTGTCTCTGGGCAGCTTCTCACCAGCTTGCTGGAAGGACTTTACATCTCCAGCCTGCTTGCTCCTCTGCTCTGCAAGCCCCCTCTCCCTTCTGCTTCTTGGCTTTTTTCTTCTCCTGGCTGCTGTGAGGCTGCCAATCACCACCAGCTGGTGCTTGCTGCATTAATGCCTCGGTTGCCAGGCTGGCATGGGGTCTATAATACTCTTTGTCATCTAGTCCTGAATGAGGATCCCATTGAGTTAAGTGCTCTACAGACACAGAACAAAAAGAACGTCCTTGTCCCAACAAGCAGAGGCAACAGATAGGAACAGACAGACAGGAGCACAATGAGACAGTATTGCGCAGGAGGATGGGCAGTGGCCTCATCACACCAGCAGGCTTGGTGGCAAAGGAGAGGCTTAAGCAGGGGTCTGAAGGATGGTAACGAGTTACTTTTGTGGATGTTTATGGGCACTTCCCCCAAGTGTGAGAGGCAGCATGGGAGAAAGTACAAAAATGCTCATTTGAATATTTTCCAGGTGGGCATAGGTGCTGGAACTAGCACCCTAGGCTTGAAGTGGTTTCATCATGTCAAGGGGGCCGTCATTACCCCCACTGTACTAGTGGTCCCAGCACCCCTGCAAGTGGGCAAGGAGTGAGAGTCCCTCCTATGTGTACTCCTGTGTTTTGTCCAAGCTAGTCTGAAATGGCTCAGGGTGCAGGACTGACACCTCTTCCCTAGGAAGACAATTCCCCAGTCATGTCGCTATTGTTGTAATTGGCATGCTTTGTGAAGTGTCCGCCACGTGCTCCATGCTGCACAGGATGCTCCCTGTCCCAAATGTCTCGCAAACACGGAGAACACGGGGGGCTGGGAAACCAGAGGCAGGGATGAGTCGGGAAAGGTGTTTGGTTTAGTTTGGCAGTTTTTATCTTTGCCTCCCTTATGCAGTTTGCACTTTCCTCTGTTTATTCTCACCCCTAACCCTTTGTGACCACTCTTTGTATTCCATCGCCATGTAAACAGTGTCCCCATAAAAAGCAGTGTTCCCGCTGATGCACGGGATTATTATTACCCCACGTTGTTTAAGTAGAGCACATGTAGGTGCTCCGATGCCATAAGACTGGACCCAATATAAGAACCTGTATAGACCTGAATGTACGTTACCTGGCCTAGACCTGCTATCTCCAGGATGAGGCTGAAACAGGAGAGAGAAAGAACCAAAAATAAACACTGGCCAGACCAGTGTGTGCTTCATTGATGCTTACAAACTTATTTGACCCTAATTTACCCCCTTCTCTCTAGTAGGGTTGCCAGGTGTCTGGTATTGACCCAGACAGTCCGATATTTTTGCCTCCTGTCTGGTAAAAAAAAATCAAAAAATACCGGTACCTAAAATGTCTGGTATTTTCTGATTTTTTTTTCCCTGCCAGGAGGCGAAAATACCATACACTTGGCAACTCTACCACACCCAGCAACCGGGCCCAGCCCCCAGCCGCCCCAGCCTCCGGGTCCCTCCTGGCTGGCCCCCCCGGGGTTCTCTCCCCCCGCTTATCTGGTTCCACAGGGAAACTGTCTTCTGGCACAGAGGAAGAAAACAAGATGGCCACCGGAAAAAAAAGCCCCAAAGGCCTTAAAGGGGCCATGCTGGGTTTTTTTTCCTCAACAACTTTGGTCTCTCCCTTTTTTTTTCTCAACGGTGTTTTTTGATTTGTTTCGGGGGGGGAGGGAGGGAGGGAGTATTTGGTATTTTTGGTTAAACCATCTGGCAACCCTAGTCTCTAGCTGAGTTAGATACAGGATCAGGTTGGCCCTTTCATATTAACATGCTCTAGACTCAGGTTACAGCAGTTTGTTGCTTAATATTTAGTAATAATACTTATATAGCACTTTTCATTGTGGATCTCAAAGGGAAGTATCACTGTCTCCCGTTTAAAGAAGGGGGAAATGAGGCACAGAAAGGCAGTGATTTGCCAAGCTTATCCACCAGTGTGGCCAGGAATAGAACCCAGATCTCCTGCATCCTGAGCTGTCCCTGCTAAGTCACACAGCCTCCTAGTATCACTTGTCTTGCCTTCAAAGGGGTAGGAGTAAAGCCTCTGCGAAATCAGCTGATGCGTAATGAGTTAGTTAGGTTCTGTACACTACATAGCAATATTCCTGAGTATATCGCAATTACTATCTGTCCTCCTTCTCTCTAGGAGGAGTGCTCTCTGGGGAACAGGGTTGGAGTAACTAGTTGTTTTCTCTAGACGCTGATGCTCTGTACAGTGTCACAAAGCTCTGTTTCCTGTCTCCACAGTCACAGACAGTTATGCCTAGCTTCGGGGGTCAGGCGTGTTTGAGAGCCCACTCTCCAGCTCAAGCTGCAATGTCCATGCTGCTGTTTTTAATGTGCTCGCTCAAACCCCTCTAGCTCAAGTGTATGTCCAGCGGCAGTTGATACGCACCCTAAGAGGCTCTGCACTTGACAACAGAGCTAACCATGGAAAACGAAGCAAACTAGATGTTGGGATCATTAACAATCACATTTCTCTCCACTTCCTCTGTACCTTTGTAAGAGGGAGGAAAAAGCAAGCTGCGGTGTGGGCATATTCATGGCCACTGTCAGGTATTTCTTGCTGTTTCTGAAACTGGTGGGGCCAGATGCATGCCTGGTGTAACTATTGTCATTTTGGTGGAGTCACATGATGGCTTTTAACCCTTTGTAGCTAAATGGAATCAGTGTTGTCTAAAGCTTGGCATGGAGGAGGGGGAATCAGGATTCATCTGTGTTCCTGACTCAGCTACTGATTTCCCAGGCTAAGATGCACCAGAGTATGTATTGGTACATGGCTGTATTTGTATCAGGGCACTTTTCACTAGTTTAGACAAATCCCATGTGCCTTAATGATTGGACAGTGCTTTGAGATCCTCAGATGTAAAACACACTAGAAGCTGAAAGTCGTTTAACTGCAAGTTACATAACACTCCAGGGCCCCCACTGGACTTTTCCTCTTTCTCAGATTTACATTTACTCCCAGCAGCAAACACTGGCATTGGGTAACATTAAATGATCACGCTGTAAAAAAGGAGCAGTGCATTACTGAGCAGCAGGGGCCAGCATGCATACCTGAGTGAAGGCAGAAGGAGCTGGTTTGAGTCTGCTGGATACTTAGTGCCACTGCGGGGGGAAGTTTGAGTGTATCAGAAACTGGGGACAGCATCTAGGGCAGCAACAGGCAACTTAGGCTACTGATTGGGCTGCATTAGTGGCCCTCCTTTGTCTCAATGAGCCGCAAAACTGTTGTACCCAAAATGGTCTCCCAGGATAGGGTAGTTTTGCTAACTGGGCGTGTGTACCTAGAATTTGCAGGATGTACCGATTGAACCATAGCAGCGCTATGTTTGGGTGCAGAGAGAACACCTGGCTCACACAGTCAACATTGTGTTCAATCAGCATGCACCTCAGTTCGCATGTCCTTGCTTTACGTTTATGTCACTTTAGTAATACTAGTAGAAAAAAAATGACATGGACAGAAACCAGCAAAATCTGGCAGCCCTGTACTTTGGCAGCCCTGTACATCGGCAGCAGTAATCAAATGCCTGGAGGGTCACACATAGAACCCGGATAGGCCGCAGGTAGCTCAGCAGTGCTCTAGGGTCACATCTTACCTTTAACTCATGTGCAAAGACCAACATATGGCATGGCTCTATTGGACATTCACCATTCACCATGCAATTGTTTGCAGGTAATTTTCTCCCTGTAATGTTGCTAATGTTCAAGTATCTAAAAGGGTGTTACAAGGAGGAGGGAGAAAAATTGTGTTTCTTGGCCTCTGAAGATAGGACAAGAAGCAATGGTCTTAAATTGCAGCAAAGGAGGTTTAAGTTGGACATTAGGAAAAACTGTCAGGGTGATTAAACACTAAAATAAATTGCCTAGGGAGGTTATGGAATCTCTATCACTGGACATATTTAAGAGCAGGTTGGATAGACATCTATCAGGGATGATCTAGACAGTGCTTGGTCCGGCTGTGAGGACAGGGGCCTGGACTCAATGACCTCTCGAAGTCCCTTCCAGTTCTAGTGTTCTATGATTCTATAATATTGGGGCAACTTATGCCACAGTCACGAAGGGCCTGAGACACAGCTGAGTTGGTACAGCTCTAGTGCGTGGAGCAGAAGGCAGGATTTGTGAATCTAGCTTTGGAGGTCTGGCTGGAGCACACCATGGAATCCAGCTTCCCAGGGCTTCCAGCATATCTGGACTCAGACTGGGGAGTGGGAGGGCCAGGAAGTGTGGTTGCTGCAGCACAGAGCATCCTCCCCACTCAGCAAGGGGACAGGAGCTGTGCTGTACTGTGCTCAGGAACTGCAAAGATTCTCCATAACCCTTGTAAGTAAGTTATTCTTCCTCTCAGCCCACACAGAAGTAGGGTTGCCAGATGGTTGAAACAAAAATACCGAACCACCTCCCCAAAAAAAAACACCGGGAGAAAATTCTGTTGAAGGGGAAAAAAGAAGGGGGAGGGAGACCAAAGTTGTTGAGCAAAAAAAAAGGACTCCAAGGACTTATTAAGCCAAAAAAATTAAAATAAAACAGCATTAAAACAGCATGTCCCCTTTAAGAGTGAGTGCAGGGATAGGAACAGGAAAGCGGTTGAACACTAAGACCCAGGGGAAGCATTCCCCTAGGTCTTTTGGATGGCAGCCCTTTTGTGCCTGCAGCTTTGAGGAACCAGGTAAGCATGGGGCTGGGAGTGTTGGGGGCCACGGGGTTTGGGGGGAGGCTGGGTGCTGAGTGTTTGTAGGGTTGCCAGGTGCCCAGCATTTTCACCTCCTGGCCAGGGAAAAATTCAGAAAATACCAGATATCTCAGGTGTCCAGTATTCTCAGAATATTTTTACCAGACAGGAGGCGAAAATACCGGACAGTCCAGGTAAATACCAGACACCTGGCAACCCTACTCAGAAGGCCAGATGCAGCAAGCCTGGTTCTGGGTTGTTTAGCATTGGGACTTAGCAGGAGGTTAACCTGCTTTTTCACTCTTCTCTTCTGAAGTCAAGTGTGACTCTGATTGTCCAGCAGCCACATTAAATACTCACCTTCATGTTGAACCTTTGCCCATAATAATCTATGGGAAAGGAAGCAGGTCTGGGAACTGCATCAGGCTAAAAATCTCTCGCTATCCATCTCCTCAAGCCAGAGAAAAGAGACGCTGTGTAGTGTGCTGAGTTTTTCTTGACCTGAAAGAATTGCTATCAGTCTTTTTGTAGCTTATTAGTCCTTTTTTTTTCAGAAACCAGAGCCTTGTTAATTTTTTTTAAAGTCAGGACTGCAGTAATTATCTTGATTAGCTCATTGTGATGGTATCACTGTACACTACATAATTTAATTTCCCCCAGAGCCTAAGTCCAACCTTTCATGCATTATTTAGCCAATATAAGGCTTTTTAGTTCAAGTCTTTTGTCTGCTTAATTAATTCTCAAAGTCACTTCCTCAGATGCAAAAACTGGTGTTTACACATTACAGTAATTAACGCTTAGAATCCAACAGCCCAGAAACCCCAAACCTGCTAGAGCTATTCACCTACAAGAGGTGACTCATAGACTGAAAGGAAAAAAAGTTTTCTTGAACCAGCTCCTCAGACTGAAGTTAGTGGAACTATGCTCATTTACATCAGCTGAGTTTTTGGCCTTTACATTGTGTGGGGATGATGTCTCATAAAGGACTAAAAGTAGCCCAGCCTCACACATGCTCTATAGAGCAGCTTACAAAAGCATGTTGGATGAAATGCACAACAGGGCCATGTGTTGGTCCTCTGCCCAGGAATGAATTTCATCCTCTGTGAATTAGCACAGCCCACAACCCAGTAATAATAACAGTAACTTTGTAGCTTGTGTGAATAGGTTTTTTTCCCATTCACAGAGGCAGAAGTTTGCATGTTGGAAAGTTAAAGTGGAAAGCTTCCATTAATTCATGTGAGTGAGTTTAGAGCCAAGGCTGGAGTTAGAATTGCTCTGTTAAACTTTGCTTGTGATTTTGTTATTTGTTTAATGTTTTTTGTGATGTGTGTAATTGTGTGTCTAGGTTTGAGCTGCGTATGGCACCATTAATGATGAACTATGTTGTTTTCTGAAGGATAGCAACAATATACATTTCCCTAGAATCTTTCATTATGGTCTCACTATGGAAATTAATGGAAATGGTATTCTGCTCATCCAGACTATCAATGCCTGGATAGTCCAATGTTCTTACAATATTCAGTGGTGAAATAGTAAACAACGTTTAGGTTTAGATCAGTATTATTAAGCTTCAGAGTTAAAAATCTCTTTGTGCTATATAGAGGAGGTCATACTTCTCAGAACAGAGCTGTTTGGGTGGGTCTTGGTCAGATATTTCTGGTTCAGCTCATGTGGAGAATATTAGCTAAACACTATAGACTTTTTTTTCAAATTCTGGTTTGGGGCCCTCCCCAGAGGAAATAGAGTATACTGCTCTGAGTACTGGCCCAGTCTAGCGCTTGCCTCCGATCCCCATGTGCTGTATAAACTATGCCAACCTATTGTGTCTTTTTGTCTATATAAACGTCAAGGATATTATTTTCTCTGTGTACAGTTGGCGAGGTGAATGGTTTCACTAGCCACTCACATGCAGCCACCTTTTGAGTGGAAAGCAGCTTAACACATACGTTTGGGAAAGAGAGAGCATACCTGCCCATATCACTGAGCATTCCAGAGGTTCTGGGGAGCCCTAAATTAGAGCAGCCCCATCCAGGGGTGACTGCTGCTGGTGCTGCAGCAACCAAGGATATGGAGAATTCAAGCCACCTTTATTCCTTCTCCCCCTGTAAAATCATTTCTGTGCTCTGCCTCATGGCAGCAATGTGTACATTAATTGTAATATAATTAATTAGACTCTCACCCTTGTTCCTTTGAAGAAGTTACAGTAAAATGTCGGTAATTGCAGAGATAAATAACACTTAGTTCTCTGGACATATTCTGTGCCACAGAGACGGTAGTTCTGGGTACCTGGACCTAAAATATTTATAATCCTGGGGGGATTCTGCACCACTGTAAATGTGCAGAATTCATGCCCCCCACTGATTTATTTGCAAAAAAATTATTTTCTTACGAGGCTGCAACAGGGAGCTGCAAGAGCAGTCACGTGCTCCTGCCCTGCGATTGCTTCGGAGCAGCCAACAGAAAGGTCAATCACTGCACAGGAGGGCAGGGCTGGGGACACCCTGGCCAGTGGCACCTAGCCTGCACCGGGCTCAGCTGCTAGTCCTGGCTGGGCTGGGGGCAGGGAGGACAGGGCTTCCTTTTCCCCATAAGAGACAGCTGAGACCCACCCCCAGGAGCCTACTTTGGCTTCAGAAAGCTCCACACTCCCTCCATCCCACTTCCTGCCTCCATTGCTCCTCAGCCCTGAGGGGAAGGGTCACTATATGGGGAACCACTCCCCTGTCCACCCAACCTCCATTAATCTGGGCCTGCCCATAACTAAACATCCCCTGCCAAATCTCGCCCCCTCTCCCCCCGCACTCAGATCCCCTGCATGCAAACCCCCACCACAGCAAGCCTCACTTGCTCCATTCAGAGCCCCCTGCTCCCAGGCCCCCTGTCTAGCCCCAACCTTCCTGCATTGGGACCAGCACCCAGAGCAGCCCTGCAGAGCCCCCTGCACTCAAATCCCCACCCCCACAAGTCCCACCCCTACACCTGGCCCACCCTAATGAGCCCCCTGCATTCAGATCTCCACCCTCTGAATCCTAGCTGGCTGTATTCAGACCCCTACCTCACTAAGCCACTGAGCCCCAGCCAGCCATCTAAACCCTGGATCCCCATTGCCCCTGCACCTGAAATCCCCCATTAAACCCCTGAGTATCCAGATCTCCCCTACTCCCAGACCCACACCCAATCTCCCCACATAAAACCCTCTCACCCCAGCCTAAACCCCTCCACACTGGGATCCTGCCAGCCTGAGCCTGCTTTGCCCACACCAGGTGTGGAAGGGAAATACCCCGGGGTGTTTCTGAGGCAGGCCCAGTCTTTACTCTGTGTTAAGATCAGATACAGTCTCAGCACCAAGTCCCTGTCTGGAGGGGTGAGGATGGAAGAGGGCCTGCAAGGTGATCTCCCACATCTGTGCAGCAAATGGTGTGTGTTTTCCACTGCCAAGTTAGCACCTCCACATTTATTTATTGCCAAATAAAATGGGCTCATTTTAAAATATTATGTGCAGAATTTTTTGGTGAAGAATTTTGTCGGGAATATACAGTATGTAGGGAGTTGTTAGTGTCATAAGGATAGTGAGAGCCCACAATTCAAGCACATCTAAGTTTGTTGTTGTTTGAAGCCTGCATGATTTTAACATTCAAATAAGTAATTATATATATGGCTCTTCTTTTCTGTTGGCATTTGGGGAGTTGACATGTAATAATAGGGTAGGAGTATTGATTTAGTACTCAGTTGTTCAGGAGCTTGTTAGCTGTAATATATGTAAATATATAGATAGTGCAATAGGTTTTTTATATATTTTAAATTGTGTTAAGTGTTTGAAAAGTTGTGAAAAGGTTAGACTTTGTGCAGTGTATATATGTTTAAACACACACAAAATGCAGTTTGTGAGATGCATTCAGATTCTTTGGCACTAAATGTAACCTTAGTGGCATGTATTTTTCCAGCTTGTTTGACTGCCACTTGCAAAAGAGTGATGAAATGTGAAAAAACTAAGATGAGGAAGCCTTGGGAATCCTGGAACAAGTTGACTTGCTGTATAGACATCACTTGTGTTGCTGCCTTGATTCCTAGGAATCATGCTTCAATACAGCATTAATGTGATAAATGAAAGCTCCGAATGTTTACAAGCTAACAATTAGGCCTCATCAGTACCGAATACCATTTTAATTCTGTGCATTGAACCTTAGCTAAATAAATTTCCAATTGGGGATGGATGGCAACAGCTTCCTTTGCTGGCCTAATGATTGTCACTGTAATTGCAAATGCCGAGTCCTTGCCTTTGGTTTGAATAGGAGGCAGCAGCTGCATTATCAGGCGATGAATTCATTGCTGAATGCAGCTGTGCTCATTCCTGTGTTTCAGAATTTCCTTAATTCTGGTGCTTTTGTAGCATTTGGAGAACACAAAAGTCTTAGGTTGTGATGAAAACTGGGCCACCTCTAAATCCTTAGATTGTGGAAACAAGTCTATGCAGCTTAGCTTTGAAATGAATTGACTGGGAGAGATTTATCTTACTACAAATACCAGGACACACCTGCAGCTACATGAGAGCTAGTCACCTGGTCTTCCTCTAGGAGCTGGGAATTTGTCATATAAATGACTTTGTGGAGGTGGAGGTGAAAAGAGATGAAACATCTATGTCATTCACTTTGACTTGTTAAAACTTATTAGCTATTCAGAAACACAGAGGCCTTAAAGTCAGAGGGACCCAAGGGGTTGGGGGTGTGTGTAATAAACAGCATCCTGTATGTACCATATGCTCTAATCCAAGACAAAAGGGCAAAGTGCTCCAGTCATAAGCAAAATATATAATGAGAAAGGAGGAAAAGAAATGTGCCATGAGAAAAGCACTTTGTGTTCTAATGGGAATGTCGGTCATAACTCACATTTATATTAAGAGCCGCCTTTTGTGTTGCCATCTGAGGGCTACAAGGCTTTTGTGTGGACATGAATTTTTTACATTTCATCTGCCACTAATTAAAAATAATAATAAAAATGTTAATACTGTGGTTGTGCTACCTTCTCACATTCCCCTCCGTCGGATGTGACCTTTTAACAGCTGTGAATAGGTGAGATATCACCCCCAGAGTAAACTAGTTCCATACCTACATCGGTTCCTAACGTGGCTGGGATGGAGGTGGCATAGTCATTTAGAATACTTAAAATGCAGACGTTTCGAGTTACCTCTAATTCTCAACCCCAGATTCCTCTCCTGGTTCTTGGGTGACATTCACCACAATAGCTGCTGCATTTTATTAAGCTGCGTGTGTGCCATGTTATTTAAATTATATTTAGAGGGTTTTTATTCAGATTAAATATAATAAGCCTCTATAAAGTTTTAGGTGCCCTAACAGGCATGTATATGTATGATATTTGCATATATGCAAATTAACTCATATATCAGGTACAGGCAAAAAATGACCCATGGCACACCATGAGCCTCAAACAGGCTCCCAGCCTGCCCTGTCCCCGCATGCCATTCAGAGCAGCCAGCAGGGACCTGTGCTTCTCTGAGCACTGCTGAGGGTAGGGGAAGAGGCTTTGCACTCTGCCCTGACCCCAGTACAGTCCCGCAGTTCCCATTGGCTGGTTTCCAGACAATGGGAGCTACCTGTTTGCAGCGTGCAAATTCCCCTTCCCTTCCTGGGGTTCACAGCACACAGAGCAGTGTCTGGCCCCCACAACCGGCCACTCTGTGCAGTGTGCAGGGCATGAAATGCAGGTTGCCTGCCTGAAGGACCTGCTGGCTGCTGGCCAGCAGCTGCCTAGGTAAGTTCCCCCCCCAGCCAGAGCCTGCCTCTGGCAGCCCAGCTTCTCTCTCCCCCCAACCCTCTGCCCTGTGTAACTCAAACCCATGTCAGAATCCTCTCCTGCACCCACACCCCCTCCCAGAATCTGAACCCCTCCCTCACTCCAATACCCTGCCCCCAGGTCACAACCCTATCCTTCACCCAAACTCCCTCCCAGGCCCCCCCCCCTCTTGCACCCCAGTCCTTTACCCCCAGCTCCCTTTTGCACCCAACCTCCATTTCAGACCCCGCACTTTCTTCATGAATATCATGAAAGATTGTGCCCTTGACCACTTACAGCATCAGGTTCAGCACATGGGACTGCACAGAACTTGGCCTCTGTCACTGAGCTAGCTGCAATGAGAAATAGACTGAAGGCCTGGTAGTGCCCATGAATCGGTCAGTGCTAGTGGATGTCTGAGATGTGCTTGGGTAGGAGCTGGGTGGTGCTTGTGATGCGGTACTAGGTTGAGCACTACAAGGTGTCTGGGAGCACTGGTAGGGTTGCCAGGTGTCTGGTAGTGGCCCAGACAGTCCGGTATTTGCAGCTTCTGTCTGGTAAAAAAAAAAAAAAATACCAGACATGTAAAATGTAAAATGTCCTGTATTTTCTTTTTTTCTCGTACGGAAGACCACTTGGGATATTCTTCCCCTACCGCATCTGGTGGGGTGGGGGGGAACGTGGGGATTTAAAGGCGCAATTACTCTTTTGTGTGTGTGTGTGTGCGGTTTTTGCCGTTGTTGTTGTTTTGCTCAACAACTTTGGTCCCCGTTTTTGGTTTTTTTTCCTCAACCAATTTTTTTCCTGCCATGTTCCGTATTTTTTGTGAAACTATCTGGCAACCCTAGGCACCAGAAAGATGGGGGATTCTGGAATTGCTGATGGGTGTCTGAGACCTTGGGAGGAGCTGGGTGTAAAGCCTGAGACTCAGGGTAGGCAGGTCTGTACTCTCTAACTCAAAAGGAGTCAGTTTTCTGGACATCTCTGTGCCTTGATCATTGTTAATAAAAATGTTGTGGCTTAGCTTGACCAGACTGCATATCCAAAATGCAGTGTCTTTTTGCTGCAGCATGTGCTACACCCCCCCTTGCACACCACCGTATGTTAGTCAAGCATAAGCAAAGTCTCAGTGAGGGTGCCAGAAGGAAGGCTATTGGCTGCAGGGCTGTGTGTGGGAGAGTTGGGAGATAAACTGGGGCTGAAAGGCTTTATGAGGTTACATTTGAAATGGTAAGTGGGTCTTGTGGTGTATGGGCCTTTTGCTGGCACTCTGCATGAGGCTGAATCTGGTTCACTTAATAGTGAATCATAGTGCTCTTAAGACTAGGTGAAATAGCAGCCCCCTTCTTGCGCGTGCTCTCTCTTTGGTCTGTGGACCAGAGTCTCTTCTCACTCACACCACTAACAACTTTTTAGACATCAATGAGGTTACTCCTGACTAGCCCCACAGTAAGAGGAGAACGGGGTGTATCAGATAACATCTCATGTTTTTTTATAAGTGGCGCCATCCTTGCCCTAAGGTTGTTAAAGCTCCAGGTTTGGATTATCAGGGTCAGATTTCAACTTCCCAGAAGTTTGGAGAGCACAGTAGGGGAAGTGGATTTGAACTGATTGCTCCTCTTAGGGTGGCCCTCTGTGTACAGGAATACTGATGGCAATATAAAAAGCACTTGTGCTATTATGTACCACACCACTGGGGACCTAGGAGAAAGACATGGGAGAAAGACACTAAAATAATTGTTCACTTGTTCACTGCCCCTGCAAGGGGTGTAAGGATATCTGTTGGGACGCAGCTGATGTATGAAGTTACATAATATTTTCAAGCAAGGTACTCACAAATGTCTTTACAGGAGGTACACTGACACTTAGCACCCAAAATGCTTGAGTTCCCGTCACAGGGCAGACAAAACTACAACTAATGAACAAAGAAAATTACTCTGTATTCAGAGCATTTTGTTTGACTTCCAGCTAAAACAAAAAATCAATGCAGACTCAAATCCTGTGCACCAAAGTCACTTGGGAAAGGCTTAACTGGTCTCTGCCAAACTCAAGAAAACTGTCCTGAATTTATTCTCCTCCCCTGCCCTCCTTTTCACAACAAGCTAATTAATTACCAGGGCATGGTGCCCAGCTCTCCTAATTATTCTAAGCACCATAGTGTGACATGACTGTGGGCCAGACTCTCCCTCCCAACTCATTCCCAACCCAGGGGATGAGAAGACCGGAATCTACCTGTACCTTGACTCCAGAGAGTCCCGGAATGTAGAGACGATGGCAAATGAACACTTGCTCACTTTCATTTATTCTAACTATTGAAGTTGGTTTGAAAATAATCACATCCTTAAAGATTAGGGGCCAACTCCAGCCCTTAGGGGTAAGCAGTCACCATCCCACTGACTTCAGTGAAATGGCAACCACTTGCTCCAGGGCTGGATTTGACCCGTTCATGTTTGGTGTCCTGTGGAATACAAATGAATTTAGGTCTGGCAGTGTGAAATCGTGCAGCGAAGATACATCTGGGGGTGAGCAATAGCTCAGGTGCCATTGCCGTGGTGACGGGCACAGCCTTATAAGAACTCCATGGTGGATAAAGCTGCTGGGGCACTTTTCCCTGTTCTTAGATCTTAGAGAATGGAATACATCCTTTGTGGGGTGGGATGGCCTAAGCAGCACCATGTGCCATTGGTTATTGGGGTGGGGCGGAGCAGGAGTCTTATGACTGCTTACAGGATCCCATCTCTGTGTTATCTCCTCAGTAGACCCGAAGGCTTTAAGGAATTGTGCCACTTTGGTTTCCCATTGCTCTCCACTCCCAGCTTACAATTGGGAAAACCCTGCTTTAGAGAGCTATGCCAGATAGGGTTACCAGATGATTTAAAAAAAATACCGGACACACTTGATCTCAGATGGGGGGGGCTGGCCAGGAGGAGGTCGGTGGCGGAGATCGGGGGGAATGGGACGGCGAGAAGCAGGGAGTCAGGGGGAGTGGGGCTGGCCCGGGCCCACACAGATCCTGGGGGGGCTGCACATCTAGCACATGATCCCAGCGGGGCACACAGGCGAGTCCAGCCCCAGGGATTCCATCCGACTCCACTCCTCTCTACTGTGTAGTTGCATAGTGCCTGGCTGGTAGACACGCTCACGCAGTGTGAGGGTGTCTATCAGCCAGGCAGTACGCAGTTACGTACTGATACTCATGATAATAATAAAACTTACTTAATTAGAAAATAGAAAATTTATATGTCCGGTATTTTCTCAATTTGTTTCCTGGACAGAAGGCTCAAATACCGGACTGTCTGGTTCAAAACCGGACACCTGGCAACCCTAATGCCGGAGTCGAATCTGTGTAAGGGCTTCAGGTTCCAGCCTGTTCTTTGTAAGGCAGCAGTACCTACGCCCCCCTGCATTGCCGTACTGACCACACTCTGTCCTCCTTTTCAGGTACGACAGCTTTGGCCGCCTGACCAACGTTACCTTCCCCACAGGCCAAGTCAGCAGCTTCCGCAGGGACACCGACAGCTCAGTGCACGTCCAGGTAGAAACCTCCAGCAAGGACGATGTTACCATAACAACCAATCTGTCAGCATCAGGCGCCTTCTACACCCTCCTGCAAGGTGAGTCCAACGACTGCGCCTACCCCAGGTTCAAATCCATGCTAAGGATTACACAGCAGGAAACAGACCATCTTCTGAATAATCCCAACATGAGAAAAACCGTCTACCAGGCCCTCTGCAATACGCCGGTGCGCACACCACTTGCACCTGCTTAGCAAAGCAATGGGAAACATTACAGGACTTGCTGTCAGTTCTGCAGCTGTTTTCCACTGGGTTCTCAGTTTGTTGCCTAGCTGTGCATTCTTCTTGTAATTCTTCTTCTCCCTCGTCATTGCCATTATTCTTCAAACCAAGGGGCTAGCTAAACCTTACTACACCTCTAGTAGACCCTGTTATTTCACTCTTTTAATAGCTTCCTGCTTAGTCACTGTGTGTCCCATCGGAGTAGTTTTCAATTAAGGAAGCCAAGTATTGGGGGTTATTACGCTTTGTGCACTGAGCACCATCCATTGAAATGACCAGCCCATGGTCCCTGCCCCCTGCGTCTGTGCTAGGGTTGCCAGATGGTTTCAACAAAAATACCGGATACGCTTGACGTTACATCACAATCTACATTACATCTTATTTAGAAAATACCAGACATTTATATTTTCTCATTTATATTTTCTCAATTTGTTTCCCGAACCGAAAGCTCAAATACTGGACTGTCCAGTTCAAAACCGAACACCTGGCAACAATACTGGACTGTCTGGTTCAAAACCGGACATCTGCGCAAAGGGGAGGGGAGACAGCAGGCAGGAGGAATGAATGAAGGGGGGAGGTGTGCAAGGTGGTAGGTTAGCACTGTGATCGCTGCATGTGCTGGGCCAGTGCTGCAACTGGTGTAAATTGGCACAGCCCTGCTGACTTTGCTAGGAGGGACAGGTAGGAAGGGGATGAGGGTAGGAAAGTAGGAGGAGGCAGAAAAAGGTGGTGAGGCCAGGGAGTAGGGAGAGTAGAAGGTGGGAAGCAATAGGGATGGGGCACTGTGATTGAAACATTGCTGATGTAAGTTGTAGAATGATTCCCTGTGGCTGAGGAACACAAACTTGCTGTTCTCCCGGCAGGCTTGGGGCTGTACTCAGTCTCCATCCCTGGGGGCTGGCCAGTCCTCTGCATTCTCCACTCCCTTCTGGCTCTGGTGAAGAGCCAGCAGGCTCTGTCTCACTCCCACTCTGCTAATTCCTGCTCTGTGCCCAGTGAAGTTGCTTTTGGTCAAATGTAAGTTTTCTCCTTTGTAAGAAATGTGTCCATGAGTCCCAGTCACCCAGTAGTCACATTTATGCTGGTTCCTTAAAAAACAGATCTCTAGGCTGTTGATATCTCTTTTTTTTTTCTATAGTAAAGGGTAATTGGCATAGGAAATTGTTCCCTATGTCTGAGAGCACCTTCCCTGGCTATTGGGAAAGCAGTCTGGGGCCCAGGCCTAGTTCGGTTGTGCCATACATTGCCCTAGGACATAGCTGGTGTGTGGCAACGTTTCCTTGTGCGCTAAAGGACATAAACCAACTGAAACCCTGACTAGCTCAGCCAAAAATCCACGCATTAAGATGTCTGGCAAATACTCAGACATGAGGTTGGCTTCACCTCAGGAGCCTAATTAAGCAATAGAACCCACTGTTGGGGGCTCTTTAGTGAGATAATTGACTGTGATGTGATTTATGCCTCTCAAGGCAAAGGCCAATAAATTGCCCAATAAATCTCATTGTAGCATCACCCAAAAACACAAGACTCGGCAGTACAAAAGGCCATTTTTTAAATTTGTAAATGGGAGTGGTTTTGGTTCACAGGCCTAATTGAACAGGGAAATGAGCTTTTCCCAATTGAAGTGAAATTTCGAGTATGTTAACTTTCTTGTAGAGTTTGGAAAGATATGTGTAGTCCCATCAGGAACAAATCCCAATTAGCCATGTTTGCCAGGGCTGCGTAGCCCAGAGCACAATTGGGCAGCATGCTTTCAAAGATGCAATAATATTTTTGCCTTGCTCAGCCAGAACTGGATTTCTGCCAAGCAACAGAAAAGAGACTTCAGGAAGAAATTGTTAGCAAGATCTAGTCTGCATATTGGCTCATAAACTAAGAACTTTAGCTTAACAGATTCCTAAAAGACTCAGCTAACTCACAACGTGAAGTGAAATTATATGGTAGAAGTGGTGTTACGCCTTTGGCCTAGGGGTCTCCCAGGTAGAGAGCATGGGAAATTCTAAACCAGTTTATGCTCGGAGGGGGAACCATACATTACAAGGTGGTGGGATGGTGATAGAGGGAACAGTATAGGGGTGGAGGAAGTATCCCATGTACAGATCAACCAGAGGTTGGCTAAGGAGCAGCCACAATGTAACTGTCTTCCATGTATCACTCCACAATAGAGCAACCAGATTTGATCAGGGGTTTTAAGACTCTCTGTCCCTCTCAGTGGTTGTTCACAAGAGAACGTCCAGTACAAGCAGAACTCTTAACAATAGCCCAGCTGTGGGCGGTTGGTGCAGAGCTTCATGAGCAGCCCCAAACTGGCCAGCTTTGACCATGAAACTATGAGAAATCCGGACTGAGCTCTGAGCAAACTCAGACAGAGCCAAATGGAAAATTGGGCTCATTTACAGTTTGGTTCAGGACTCACTGTGACACTGAGCAGAACTAAAATCCAAACTGAGGCTGGCACAAAACCCTGCTCACAAAGACATCTGGGTTTTACAGAGTTCCAGAGAGACAAAGGGAGAGTCTCCATCAGTGTAAATGGTGGGGGTAGAAGATCCAGAGTTGTATTCCCCAGGCTGTGAGCAACCGATGGCCTTGTTGTTGGGGTTGGATGCACCTGTGCTCACGTGGCGTAGGGGGAAGGTAAACTGTCCTGAGACTCCCACAGACAGCTTCACTATCAGTGCAGCTGAAGCTGCCAGAGGCTCTCTCACTTCCTGCAACGGATCCCCCACTCTTGGTGTGGAGGAGGAGGGATGTCGGATGTAAGGAGGTCAGAGGAACAGAGCGAGTCTCTGCTATGCCTGATTCTCCATTGGCATGAGTTAAATTAGCCGAACTGAAGCTTTTATGCCTAGTCTGGGCAGCTGAGAATCAGGAAGCCCTGGCCAGTCCCCTGATAGGCCTTGCTCGCCAATGCCCCTGGGGACTCAAGGCCTTGGTGTCTACAGACCTGATTCAGAGCCACTGGGTCCTCCACTGGGAAAGAATCCTGTTGGCTTCAGTGTGCAGCTTGGATATTCAAAGGGCTATGGTACTGCAGTCAGGGATCACTGCAGCACTTGGATACACACTGGTAAATTCCAGTGTCACTGCAGTGACGGTGACAGTCTATCCCTTAGTTATTTGCATGCATCTGGCTTATCTGGTCCAGCTGAGATCACTGGAAAACTCCATTTGGCTACAGAGGGTGCTAGATCAGGCCCATAATCAAAGAGACCAGCCAGTCTTAGGCTTCCTCTCCTAACTGTATCCAGTTGTGCCATTTGCCAGTATATCCGCGCCTGAGGAGAGATGATAATTTCGCTCTGACCTGATTTCCCCTCGAGCTGCAGGAGAGCAGCTAGTGAACAAATGTAACTTGCTTCAAAATGGAAAAACAGTTTTCATGAATTTTTAAAGGGATTTTTTTATTCACAATTAGGTATTTACAGCAGCCAGGGAGACAGAGATGGTAGCATTCCCCAGCCTTAGGAGGAGCTGCATGCGCTGCATAATGGGTTCTGAACAACCCTTTCACACTGAGTGGAGCCCTAACCCGCTTAGGCTTCTCTGCTAGTGGCCTGGAAACTGAATTGTGATTGATGGGATTTGTGCCTAATTGTCTCCTTGGGGAGCCTGGGAAGGGAAGGCAAGAATGTTGCCTTTCCCCTCCACTCCTGAACTGGTGGGGGTTGACCCATGGATTCTGTAGATCTAGATCTACTGGAGTCCAGATGGAAGACCTGTGTCTACTCGCTTTCTCCTGATCGCCATCCTCCCACAGCACCTGTTGGTGCCTCAGAATCCTCTTTCAGGGTAGATGGGAGCACCTCATTGGGAAAGCAGCTGGCATTGAGGTATAGTGAGAATCCCCACTGCTTGGGGTAGAGGAACAAAGCAGCAGAGAGTAGCTGGCTCCACTTACAGGACCTGGTCTCCACCATAGGAGGATACAAGACTTAATATAAACAGACGTATTTTCAAGTAGATAGATAATTAGATAATTTCAGGATTTTTAGGATGTAAAGATAAAGAACAATGGACACACATGAGTTTCAGAAGAGACAGAACCAGAGCTTTCAGCAGTACAATCCCACCTGCCTGCTATGTAAGCTAAAAGAGTAACTCTTAGCTGAGAGAGAATAGCAGGTTTTTATCCTAGTGGTGGCCAGCGCCTATAAGGAGACCTGAACATACATGCTGTGCCAGAGTATTACACATTATTCCCCTGTGGTCTTGTGTAGCCTGCATAACAGTTTTTGTGCAAGTGCGTGCAGTCCAGAAAGTGAAACTTTCTCTAGACTGAAAATGGACAATTCCCAAACAGATGTTAATGGTATACGGTACAGGTGAGTGCTAAAAGGCATGGGAAAGCTTGCCAATTACTCAGGTAAGGAAAATAATGAAATATGAGTTTCTGTCACCAGTCATTGAGTCCATCTCTTATCTTTCTCCAGACCAAGTGCGAAACAGCTACTACATCGGTGCTGATGGCTCTCTCAGGCTGATGCTTGCTAACGGCATGGAGGTGGCCCTGCAGACTGAGCCCCACCTGCTGGCTGGCACTGTGAACCCAACGGTGGGGAAGAGGAACGTGACCCTGCCCATTGACAATGGCCTCAATCTGGTTGAGTGGAGGCAGCGGAAGGAGCAAGCTAGAGGGCAGGTTACCGTCTTTGGACGCAGGCTGAGGGTGAGCAACAGGCAGTGCGGGTGACATTTGATTTTATCTTTCAGTCGTACTCGGTCTCATAGTAGAGAGGGACTGGGACCCAGTTTCAGTCACTATAATGGGGAATTTTTATTCAGCATGGGGGCTGGACAGACTGTATCCATAGCTGAGATGGCCTTTATTACACCTCCCTGTGTCCTGACCTACCCTGAGCTGTATAGGATGGCACTGCTGATTCCGCTGCAGGTAAGGATACAGGTGCACAGAGCTGCACATGTATTTCCAGTTGGCGCTAGGCACTCAGACTGAACTTCAGTCTGAGCATGGGCAATTTTGTAACCCTCGTAGTTCATTCAACGTGCAGTCTCTAAAAATCTTTCATTTCTGTTAATTTGCCACTCTGTCACCTGTGTTAGTGAGGGGAGTCTGTGGGCTGCTGGGAACATGCACATGTGCACCTACAAAGACTGCCACGCGCACCAAAAGCCCATCTTCTAGCTACTGTTCTCCTTTTGGGGGAGGAGCAGAATTTCTGTGCTAGTGAATGACATGTTTGGAAAACACAGCTCTGCCCACGCCAATGTATTTTATGTACTTGTTGGAGCCTCTTAAAGATCTACCCCAATGAGCCTGTAATTCCATTGCTGATGAAGCTTTAATAATAGTATCGACTACATAGCCATATGAGCTGCCACTCCTGGAGCTAAGGGCTCTGAGCAGATCAGAGGTAGTGCTCAGCATTTGGCAGGATCAGACCTTGTGAGAGGGATGCTCAGAGTGATAGTTAATGTCACCAGATGGGATTCAAGCAGCTATTTATGCACACTTGGGCTAAGCCGTAAATAATAACACACATGGCCTCTGAATATAAATTTTCGGCTCCTTGCTTCTCATCCTCTCCTCTTTCTTGCAGTGTGCCCCTTGCCACTCCTGAGTCATTTCTGCTCTTTACTAAAAATACACACACACACACACTTGTTGTACACTCTGCCACTCCCGACCTTGTCCCCGACATGGACATTACCATGGGCCGTCTATCCTTCTCAGACTCCATTACCAAAAGAAAATTTTTGCAAGCAGAAATCACTGGGAGCTGGGCATATGTATGTGAGTCCCTTCTCCTGCTCCTCCATTCGAAGCTGCATTTCTGTTTAGGGACCAGTTGGCTGAAATTTTCTTTTTCCATTTTAATACATAATGAAATTAGCAAACAAGTTGTTCTCTAAGGAGAGACCGGCTTGCAAAACCTGCAGCTGTGTAAAAGCCTTTTGGTGTTCAGAGCAGCTTTTACCGATTTCACCAAAGCTCAGTTGCCTCATCAGTTTTATTTTCTATAATCCTCACACAGTATTCTCCCAAGCACAGCGTGGTTTTAGTTTGTGCTTTTGAGTACAAGCATTCAAAAAGTCTATATTTATCTGCAACTATGTAAATCTGATGTCATGGATTCACACTCCTTGGGCAAGTGCACACTTCAAGCTGAGGGTGCAAGTCCCAGCTTGAGGAGACACCCACCAGTAGAGCCCTGCAAATCTGCAGATATCTGCTTTATATCTGTGGGTATCCGCATCTGCGAATATGGCTGCAGATATCTGCAGTTCATTTTTGCAGATATGGATGCGGATGCAGGTACAAATTTGGTATCCATGCAGGGCTCTGTCCACCAGCTCTGATCCAGCTTCCCATTCTTAAATAGAGTGTAGCCGCGGTAATGAGAGGGGCTAGCTACCTAGAGTGCATACCTGTCGGAGCATCTAGATACATATTCAGGGCAGATATCCTCTCCTGCCACTTCTACTGCTATGTCTATAGTCTATTTTTAGCACACTAACTCAATCAGAGCTAGCCAACAAGTGAGAGAGGAAAGGGTGTGGCTGGTGAATCTTTTGTGTGACCGGGGAGGGGGGGGGGGAAGTGACACTAACATATATTCCATCCCTGTCATCTACCAGTTATCTGTCTAGATCAGGAGTGGGCCAATTCTGGCCCACAGGCCAGATCAGGTCCACAGAGTTAGTCTCTGGTGGGCCTCCACCTCTATATCCATCTGCGCCTCCACAGGTATCGGACAATCCCAGCTCTCGTTGGCCATGGATTGCTCTTCATGACCAATGGGAGTGGCAGGAAGCAGCGTTCTGGTCCGTGCCGCTTCCCGCCACTCCCATTGGCTGGGAATGGTGATCTGCAGTCAACAAGAACTGTGATCGCCTGATATCTGAGGAGGCACAGGTAAATAAAGTGGCAGCAGCCCACCAGGAACTAACACGGGGAGGGCACTATTTTTTATTGCCCATCCCTGATCTAGAAGTGCTTGGTGGCAGGGATTGTCTGTTACTTTGTTTGTACAGTACCCAGCTCAAAGAACCTCCCTTCTTAGTTGGTCCCTTCGTGCTGCCATAATAAACATGATTAATAAAAAATATGCAGATCCATGAGCCATAATAGCCAACCTGCTGAGGGGGAGAATTCACTGTGCAGGCTGCATGGTAAAACAGTAGCCACAGACAAATTGTATTACCCCTCTGTAGGCATGTGCAAGGAAGAGCTATGGAATCCATCCATCTGGGATCCTGTACATTCAGGCTTTACACAGGAGAGAGGATTTGGCCCTTAACACGTGTTAATTTTCAGCTTCACTGATCCACTACATGTAACAGTGTTTGTCAGCCTTCTCCATGGTTCCAGCTTTGCTGATCTGGCGGTTTGTGCATCATCAGTCTGCAGCCCCTGCAGCAAACCTTTACCTTTACATATCCAGCATGGCCTGGGTGAAAGCTTCCATGCTCTAATTGGCCTTATCGGCGCAGCAGATTGATGGCCTTGCTGGTTGGCTGGCTGCAAATTCTACTCTGCCAATAACAAATGGCAGTGCGCAGGCTCCATCCCAAATTGGAGCGTTAGCTAGAACACTGCTCCTGATAATGTAGCTCATTCTTTTTCTTTTTATAGATTGAACTTTTTAATAAAGAAGGATGTAAAATAATCTCTGGCGGTGGAGCACGTGGGATGGCTGACAATTACAGAGCTGTCTGCTTAATCAGTTTTATTTATTTAACCAGGGAAGCACCCATTGAGATTAGTTCTCATCTTCACCAGGATGCTGGCTGCAAGATAGCAGCCACACGAACATTAGTTGTCACAACACTACCTCCCATCACAGCCTGTATTACTGCGGAGATCTCAGAGCTGATGTTGCTAACCATTACCAAACAATTAAAGCATTCTAACCTTGTCCCCAGTATATCTATAAAGAGAGGAAGCCCAGGCTCAGACAAACTGATAACCGCAGCTTATTTGTCATGGGAATTCCATGCAAGCAATATTTTTCTCTGTGCAATTGTGTTCAGTCAACCCCTGGAGAACAAGTTCTGATTACAGCTATGCCATTTGCACTCTTAATGTTAAGGTTGCCACTGCATTTTCATTATAAATCTTCATTTTCAGGGCTTTACAACTCACATGCAAAAGCTGGCTCCAGAAGCTCTTGATGCACATTGTTTTTGACAATATTTTTAGTGTAGGAGCCCAAAAAGAAGGTTAGAAGTCAGTGCTGGTAATGAATGACACTACGATTCCAAAGCAAGCTCATCTGCTTTATTGATCTGTTCTGGGCTTTGAGTCTGGGGTTTATGTTCATGTCCCTCATATTAGCTAGAGGATAGTTAGTTGTATATAAATGTGGGAAGAGTATATTTTGGATTTAAATTTAAGGGCTGCTTACCCAGATCTCAGTCCTGCACTCTGATTAAGTACACGGGACCGGATTTGAAAGTAGTTGTGTACCATTGACATTTATGGGATGTTGCCTGTATGAAGATTGACAGATTTGGCCCTTATTTATGATTTAAAGAGCACCTAATTTGTGCCAGGCTATGGGCATTTGTTCTTGCCAGAAAATAGAATCTTTGGCCCTTGGAATTTATATACTCAAGGTGTTAATGGGTGGAATACCTTACAGCAAAAACATCTAAGCCAATACAGATGGCGTGAGCATTGGAACTGGTAGTCTTTGGGAGAAGATTTTTCCGGTGCTGTTTAAAAGATGAGCATGAGGCAGAAGTGCATGTAAACAGGAAGAGTGCTTCCCATGTGAATCCGTACTTTGGACTCATATTTTAGGGTTTAATTAGTTTTGAAGTGGCTCTGTGTGTTGGGATCTAGGGGAAGTGAATGGTGCAAGGGTACTAGAATGGGATGCAGAGAGGTGAATGAACTGAACAGCTGTCAAGGGACTATTTGGTCAGTCAGTCCAGTTCGGAGTGGCCGATGCTCACATCCCAAAGTAGCAAGCACCGTGCCTGGCACTGTCACTGGCGTTCAGAGCAGAGAGGCCAAAGAGGGAGTGCACTGAAGTGCCTGCCTAGCCGTGGAAGCGCTCCCTCCAGTTCTGCTGGCAGAGGGCAGTGCAGGGAACTTGCACTGCTGCTGTATCTCTTCTGTGGAGAAAGGGGAGGCAGCTACATTCTCCCTCTTACACTTCCTTTTGAGTAACTACTGCTCCTGTTTCTCTATTTATAGTAATCCAGCACTGTCTGCGTATCCGATTGCTCTGCTAGTGACACATGCTCCTCTGCAGTTAGGATTTTGATACCCTTTTTAATTATTTCCCAGCTTACTCTTGGCTGGGCTTTTGACTGATTTCCTGTTTCTCCCATAGCCCGTTTACAATCTATTT
Source organism: Rafetus swinhoei (assembly GCA_019425775.1). Taxonomy (NCBI): domain Eukaryota; kingdom Metazoa; phylum Chordata; order Testudines; family Trionychidae; genus Rafetus; species Rafetus swinhoei. The sequence continues at coordinate 21,623,714 of CM033437.1, read as the reverse complement.
TAAACTGCACATTTAATTGTAGCATCATCTACCTTGGTGCCACATTACTCCTTTCTTTTCCTCAGCTCAGACCTTTCTTTAGCCTTTGTTATCTATCACCTCGATGACATCATCGACACTGCCCTCTTCCTCCTATCACTTCTTTATCTGTAAATCTTCATCTGCTGCCTGCCCCAGCTGACCCCACCACTTCTGCCTCAGCTGCATCTTTGCCCCCAGCTGACCACACCCACCCTTGCCTCAGCTCCATCTTTGCCCATCCATGCCTTTTACTTTCTCTTACCTCCCCTAATAAAACTCTCTTGCCTTTGCTCTCCCAAATCCCAACTCTTCACACTGTCATTTGCAAAACACCACCTCACACAAAAGCACCCTCACATCATTTCCTTTTTCAGTCAGCTCTTCTATACTCTGTTACAGAAGGGATGTGGATGCATTGGAGAAAGTCCAGAGTAGGGTAACAAAAATTATTAGGGAGCTGGAGCACAGGACTTACGAGGAGTGGCTGAGGGATTTGGGCTTATTTAGTCTACAGAAGAGAAGAGTAAGGGGGAATTTGCTAGTCAGTCCTTGAATCAGTGGTACAGTACTACCTGGAGGGCAGTTCTAAAGAGGATGGAGAGAGGCTGTTCTCAGTGGTGACAGATGACAGAATGAGCAGCAGTGGTCTCAAGTTGCAGGGGGGGAGGTGTAGGTTGGATATTAGGAAAAACTATTTCTCTAGGAGAGTGGTGAAACACTGGAATGGGTTACCTAGGGAGGTGGTGGAATCTCCATCCCTAGTGGTTTTTAAGTCCTGGCTTAACAAAGCCCTGGCTAAGATGAATTAGTTGGGGTTGGTCCTGCTTTGGGCAGGGGGTTGGACTCGATGACCTCCTCAGCCCTAGGATTCTATGATTCTCTATACCCTATGCAGAATCCATTTTAAAACTGCCCTGCTACTTCTAAGAACTATGCATAGACTATCTCCAGCCTGCTTCATAGTCCTGGTCTCTTTCTTTTCCACCCTCTCTGGCTTTGGGCTTCTCTGCTTAATGCTGTGCAGTCTTGTCCATGCTTGTGTGACCTCTCACCGTTTGGAACAGCCTCCCTGTAGGTCTCACTCCTGCATTTTGGATTTTAACTAAGGACAAACTGTACTTTGTCTCCTTTTACCTAGAAGAAATAATTTCTCTTCTCTCTATTGTTAGTTACTTAACTCTTTATTCCCTCCCAAAAACAGAACCACAGGGAATTCAAAAGTGTCCTGAAAACGATTAGTTGAAGATCAAACCTAAATCAGGGCTGAGAACCAAATCTCATTCAGTTCAGGAGTCCTGGTTACCAGCCAACTCCCAATGTGTATATTTTTTAAATTTTTGTACAATGCTTAAATACAACAGTACCGTGGCTTTCTAAATGCTTAAACACACATAGCTAAACAGTAGTGTATGATCCATTATTATCTGTAGTTCTTTGAAATATAGTCTCTGAACAATAATACGTTTTTCCTTTTACCTTTGACATATATATAACCTGGCCTTCAACTGAAAGCACAAAGGGTACTGAGGCGTCAGGAATGTAATTACCCAAGATGGGATTGGACCAGGACATTGGGGTTAACAACCCCACCTCTTATTGGCAAGAGGACGAGGAGGTCTCTAATGACTATAGGCGGTCAGAGCCTTCATGTTACATTTCACAGGAAAGCCTGTACCACTGATTCAAGGACTGACTCAAGGGACAAGCTGTACCTGATGAATCATCCACACTGTTCCTTGCAGCATTTGCAACAACAATGACTCAATACCATAAAGGTTTAGCAGCATATCTCCATGCAGATTTACGGCCTGTGTGCTGCAGTAGTCTTGGCCCCTGTGCAGGCCCAGCCTTTGGGCAAGGCGAGCGAGGAGGTTGCCTTGGGCCCCGCGTATTCAGGGCCCCGCGGCTCCGCACATTCGGGGCCCCACACTGCCCAGCTCCCAGCCCCGCCCACCCGGCTGGGGGCTGTGCGGCTCAGCGTGCTGCCTTGGGCCCCACACACTTTTTGGCCTGGCCTGCCCCCGTGAGCTGAAGATGTGTGATGGTTTTGTGGTACAGCCAACATTCTCTACACTGTGGCTGAGCTTTCAAAAGCACTAGGCAGTGGCCTAACTCTGATCCCACTGAAGTCACTGGTTATAACTCCAGTTGTCTTGTGTGGAAGCAAAAGTAGGCCAACAGAATATTTTTGAAAATCTCACCCTAAGACAATAAATGCATAAGTATGTGCTATGCTTTATACTGGGAGTGATCCAAATTCATGTTTGGTGGGGGATGTGCCACATAAAAACCACTTGTGCCTTTCTAATTCTCTTTCTGCTTCTGCCCTCTAGGTTCACAACAGAAACCTGCTGTCCCTTGACTTTGATCGTGTGACAAGAACAGAAAAAATCTACGATGACCATCGCAAGTTCACCCTACGAATTCTGTATGACCAAGCAGGCAGACCTAGCCTCTGGTCGCCTAGCAGCAGGTTGAATGGTGTGAACGTGACTTATTCTCCAGGAGGTCACATTGCAGGGATCCAGAGGGGAACTATGTCAGAAAGGATGGAATATGATCAATCTGGCAGAATTATATCCAGGATCTTTGCTGACGGAAAATCATGGAGCTACACTTACTTAGAGAAGGTATGTATCCTCTTGTTGCTTACTGACGGCTACTCACTGTGTTTGCTAACTTGGGTCTAGTTTCTCTGCTGGAATAAATTGACTTCACTCTTTAGACCTCTGTGGAGTGACTCTGATTTACACCAATCGAGGATCTGACCCTCAGGGTGTGTCTAGACTACATCCCTTTTTCGAGAAAGGGATGTAAATTAGGCACATCAATATTGCAAATGAAGTCGGGATTTGAATTTCCTGCGCTTCATTTGCATAATGGCAGCCGCCGCTTTTTTTCTGAAATGGGGCTTTTTCGAAAAAAAAGGCAGTTTAGACGGGGATCTTTCGAAAATAAAACCCTTTTTCAAAAGATCCTGTACTCCTCAAAAAATGAGGTTTACAGGATCTTTTGAAAAAGGGTTTTATTTTTGAAAGATCCCTGTCTAAACTGCCAGTTTTTTTGGGGGGGGGAGGGCGTTTCCCGAAAAAGCCCCATTTCGGAAAAAAGCGGCGGCCGCCATTATGCAAACGAAGTGCAGGAAATTCAAATCCCCCGGCTTCATTTGCAATATCGACGTGGTTCATTTACATCCCTTTCTTGAAAAAGGGATGTAGTCTCGACTCAGAGTCTAACCTACCTACATCTATGCAGTCTACCTATTTTAAGATGCATATAACTGAAGTATCTAAGCCCAGGCAACAGCAAAAGTTAGCACTAAGCATTGCCCAAAGAGCAATAGTCTCCATCCCACCTCACCTCGCTCTGCAAGTGTTTTCACCCTGCAAACCTTTGATTATTGAGATACAATAGTCCTTTGCTGAGCTGGATGTAATAAAATGTCACCAGTAAAAACAAATTAGATTCTAGTCAAGTTATAGATACCATGAGTGCTAATAAAAATAAGAGTACAGCAGGGACTTATTTTGGATTTTCCATACACTGTTGAACCAACAGTCCATAAAGTCTAGCAGTCCTCCAAAGGCTTATTCCTGATGCTTGATAGGAAGTAGGTGTGGCAAGGGCAGGTGGGAAAGGAGAGAAACTCATTCACCTAGCCAGTTCTGGAGTGCTCTGTAGTGGATGGGAAATACCTTTCTTTTTGCTGCGGGGATCAGCATGACATTTAACCATAGCATTATCCATTCCCCTTTTAATCCATCTGTGATTGGATTGCTCTTTGGGGAGGAATTGTTTCTGGTTTTTTTATGTTTGCACAGCACTGAAGACAGAGGGGATGGACACCAGGACATTAAGCTTACATAATGAGAGGTGCACACACAGCATCTAAGACAATGAGAATTATATCAGTCATAACTGGGGGGATCCCTGGCTCTGTGCTTTCAGTCCAAAACTTACACCAGTAAGATTCTAACCCTTCCTATTTCTCTTCTGACCAATCTGAGCACACTGAAGTGAGTCTCTCACTGTATGAGCCCTGCTCATTATGTAAAACTTACTGTCCTGGGGCCCGCCCCTACTGTCTTCAGTGCTCTGCAAACATAAAAGAAAATCGATCCCTCCACCACCACCCCCAGGTGGTAGGTATGGTACAGACACCAAATAAAGTAGAAATCCCATCATGAAGAGCTGATGCTGAACAGTATAACACAGAGGGACAGAAGGGAGAGGAAAGTTGAGGATCAACCAAGTAAAGTGGCCAGATGGTGACTGGCCACTAGTAGTTACTCAGTGAGGTCTGCAAGTCACTAAAATTATGCTGGCCACATATGTGCTATGAAGTGAAGGCAAGACATCCTTTGTCCTGAAATCTTACCTTCTCTGATAAATTCAGAATGACCAGGGCTTAACATGTTAAGAAATAATGTTATTCATTTTTCCCACTGATTCTAGTCCATGGTGCTGCTCCTCCACAGCCAGAGACAGTACATCTTTGAGTTTGATAAGAATGATCGACTGTCATCTGTCACCATGCCAAATGTCGCCCGGCAGACCTTAGAAACCATCCGGTCCATTGGCTACTACAGGAACATTTACCGGCCTCCAGAGGGCAATGCCTCAGTCATTCAGGATTTTACTGAGGAAGGGCAGCTCCTTCATACCTTCTACTTGGGGACAGGGAGGCGTGTCATCTACAAGTATGGCAAGCTGTCCAAGCTAGCTGAAATGCTCTATGACACCACTAAGATTGGCTTCACCTATGATGAAACCGCTGGTATGTTAAAGACAATAAACCTGCAGAATGAAGGATTCACTTGTACTATCAGATACAGGCAGATAGGGCCACTCATCGACCGCCAGATTTTCCGCTTCACTGAGGAAGGCATGGTAAATGCGCGCTTCGACTACAATTATGATAACAGCTTCAGGGTGACCAGCATGCAAGCAGTGATCAATGAGACACCATTACCCATCGATCTCTACAGGTACGATGATGTGTCGGGCAAAACTGAGCAATTTGGTAAATTTGGGGTCATCTACTATGACATCAATCAGATTATCACCACTGCCGTCATGACTCACACTAAGCACTTTGACGCCTATGGCAGGATGAAGGAGGTGCAGTATGAAATATTCAGGTCACTCATGTACTGGATGACAGTGCAATATGACAACATGGGGAGAGTGGTGAAGAAGGAGCTGAAGGTCGGCCCATATGCAAACACAACCAGGTACTCGTATGAATACGATGCGGATGGCCAACTGCAAACAGTATCTATCAATGACAAACCACTCTGGCGTTACAGTTATGACCTCAATGGAAACCTCCATTTGTTGAGTCCTGGGAACAGTGCACGTCTTACTCCACTAAGGTATGACCTCAGGGACAGGATTACAAGATTGGGGGATGTGCAGTACAAAATGGATGAAGATGGCTTCCTGAGACAAAGGGGAAATGATATTTTTGAGTACAACTCAGCAGGCCTGCTCATCAAAGCATACAATAAAGCTAGCGGGTGGAGTGTGAAATATCGCTATGATGGTCTTGGAAGAAGAGTTTCTAGCAAAACTACCCATGGCCATCATTTACAGTTCTTCTATGCAGACTTGACCAACCCCACTAAGGTCACTCATTTGTACAATCATTCAAGTTCTGAGATCACCTCCCTCTACTATGATCTTCAAGGCCACCTCTTTGCAATGGAGCTTAGCAGCGGAGATGAGTTCTACATAGCCTGTGATAACATTGGGACCCCTCTAGCAGTCTTCAGCGGCACAGGCTTAATGATCAAGCAGATACTGTACACAGCATATGGGGAGATCTACATGGACACCAATCCCAATTTCCAGGTCATCATCGGCTACCATGGTGGCCTGTACGACCCCCTCACTAAACTCATTCACATGGGTCGCCGAGACTACGATGTGTTAGCTGGGCGCTGGACAAGCCCAGACCACGATATGTGGAAATATCTGAGCAGCAACAACATCATGCCTTTCAACCTTTATATGTTCAAAAACAACAATCCTATTAGCAATGCTCAGGATATCAAGTGCTACATGACAGGTAAGAGTTCTCTATGTCTGTTTTTAATTAGTGTGTACACAAGCTGGTTTTTGCACAGGTGGGGGATAGTGATTTCCTTCAGTGATCCAGCCATCATAGAATCTGCCAGCCTATACAGGGACCGAGTTTCTCTTTAGAAGGAAAAGAAAACATCCTAGAGTCTTCCAGACTAGTGAGGGGCCTGGATTTCTAATATAAAACAACAAACAGAATTTTTTGAAAAACAGGAACCCACACCAAACTTTTTAGTTCTTCTTTGCACATAAATAAGCAAAAGAGGGCACAAGCCCAATATATTTTTCCTTTGCAGGTCACCTTTAACCCTTCCACAGCTGGATTGCTGGCTGCATACACAGAACTCATGAAAAATTTAAGCCAAGAACTGCACATCTACCCAACAGGTTTTCTTTTTTCTTCCTTCCTGCTCTTTTTATTTGTCCCTTTTATTTTGTTTCCGATTGTTCATTTCCTCAAATATCGCCAGCTTAGTTGCAGATTAACATCTCGATAACCCCTCTCATTTGTATATGGATAACTATGTTTGCACAGTTGTGCAGTCGGGACTTGCTTACATTTAAAAGTTTCACATAGGCTTGTTTCAGCAAAAGGGCAATAGCAACCTAAACCTTTTATCATAGCAAGGCATCATAGAGCTCCTTGAGATAGCAGCACAGTTAAAAGTTAATCCACCCCACAGAGTGAACAATCTCCTGTGAAAAGCCAACAAAACCAAGTACTGTTTGTCTTATATTTAATACTTAAATATAGGAAGATTAGGGACTTTCTTAATCTCAATAAGCAGAACAGATCCCCTAAGCAAGTGTTTAAAAGTGAGAAGAACAGCTCTCCAAAGTGAATTTAGTTCAATAGAAAAGATTCTAGGAGACCTGAGTCACTCAGAGCTAATGGATCATATGATTTCATCAGATGGAATTAATGAATTTACTTCTCTAATATATTTTGTGTGTGTGTTTGTGTAAGCCATCCCAGGTGAGCACAGATTTTAACAACCACATATTCTGCATGTGCCACATATTTGACAGGGATACTGTTTTAGAAAGATTGTAGAAAGTTTTTTAAAAAAAGTATCAGGACTCCTTTCTGTATCCTCGTATCAGTAAAATCAGGTGGCTCTGTTGTCATGACTCAGTGGTATGAAATGGGAGAGGAAAATAATAATTGACCAAAATCAGCTTTTCCATATCATATATATAGTAGCCCAGTGTCTGTGAGTCTGTAACGCTGACGTACACAGCCATGCCCCCTGGCCGTGTACGTCAGCGCCCCCCCCTTCCCCTTCCTCCGTGGCGGCTCGGCCGAGCGCTGTGCCGCTCAGCTGGGCCGCGGCGGGGGAGCAAGCGGCAGCAGGCGGCCGTTGGGGGCCGCGGACCTCAAACGGCCGCTTGACGCCTGGGGCCCAGCTGACCGGTGCTCCCACTTTTAAGCTCTCATATTTCAGTACCTTTTAGAGCCCCCAGGTATGTGCATGGGCATGAAGCTTCTAGTTTTCATCTACATGAGACATTAAATCTGTCACTGGTGCATAGATGGCCATTACCAGTTCTGGAGTGCCTGGTGTCAGCTTGCTGCTGTGAAGTTAAAGTTTTTGTACAAGTGGTCAACACACATTTTTGTAGCAGTATAACTATGTTGGTAATGGGGGTGATTTCTTATTGATACAATTATACCAAAACAAGGCCTAGTGTAGACACAATTCTACTGATGTGAAGATGCTTTAAACTGGTATAGTTTATTCCCCTGCCCAGACAGGACTAGATATACGGGGATATGCACTTCTATATGGGTACACTTACCTTAGACGGGCGGTATTCTTTTATACTACTATAGTTAAAAGTGGTAGAACTTTTGAGTGGAGATAAGGCATTCAAAGAGCTTTGGAGATAAAAAGTCCTGTGTTAGTGGCCTTTCCTGAGGAACTTTACATGATGGGAAGGTTTGTGTGTTCCAGTGAGTAAGAGAGAGTTTTAACTGCTCTGAGGGCCATTGATACTGAACAAGTCAAAGGGTAGGGACCTGACAAAAAGCAGCCTCCTGGACCTCTGGAGTTGAGGGAGAGGGTTGAATAACCATCCAACAATCTAGCCTCGTAAAAAAGTTAAGTAATAGAAACACAGGCAGGGAGCCACTCCACAAGGAGCATGATAGACAGGGATGTCAGAGCCTTGTTCGTATCCTAAGTGACATCTAACAGTGCCAAAAGGATTCTGATATTCTTAGTGGGTCCAACCTTGCACATTTGTCCACATATAGAGCTCTCATTGATGTTCCCAGGTTTGTATGCTGCACATTTCAAATGGCGGCGACTCCTTGGCCATCGCACTCCTGCCTGCCAATGCCCTGTGGAGGATGTGGGCAGCACCCTTCCTCACCTAAATTATTTGGGAAAAGGGATAAATCCGTCAGCATAGTCTGGCTCACTTAGGCCATGCAGGTGCCCAGACACATACCAATGATACAATCCTCAGGCTCTGTCTACACTTACAATCCTACAGCTGTGCCACTGTATTACTTCAGTGTAGACACTCCAACAGCGATGAGAGTTCTCCCCACCATTGTAGTTAATTCATCTTTCTGAGAGCCAGTAGCAAGGTTGATGGCAGAATTCTTCCATCGACCTACTGCTGTTGTATCGAGAGTTAGAGCGGCATAGCTGCATCTCTCAGGGTGATGGATTTCTCACACCGTGAGAGGTGTCACTGTGCCCATGTATATTTTCAGCATACACCAGCCTCAGTCTCCCAATAAACCATTTCTCAGCACGTGTGTAGGAACTGGGAGTGTGAGGTGGGGAGAGTGGGAGGAGCAGGTATTTACGTTCTGAGAGGCCCATTGTTCAACATGAATTTTTTAGCAATTGTACACGTTGTGATGCAGAGCTTTGCTGCCAACATTGGGAAGCCTGATGGATTGAGCTGACATTTTCATTACACGTGTCTGCATTAAGCAGGCTCTTTCAGTGCCCTCAAATGAATTTCCTGTGAAATGTGTTGGCAGGGCTACATAGCTGAAAAACCCTCTGTGGTGCAAAATGTACTTTTCTTTTTTCAAAAGGGTGTCATTGCCTTTGGCAAATTAATATTTTCCCCCAATCTCTTAACCTTTCCTTCTGCCTACTTATTTTTTCCTGTTCCTTCCAGCCTCCCCCCCAAAAAGAGCAAATCTTGTTTACTGATGTTTTTCAAAATCAGATTTGTAAGAAGCAACCAACAAAGCCTGGATCAAATCTTTTCAGGTGTTACACGTTTTCCTGCTGTTTAGCAGCCCCCTATGTGCCCCTTTTTACATTGTTTTGAGCACGTTTGGTGAATAACTTCTTCCCTAAATAGATTTACTTTGTTCTCCTGACCACCTGGTCCAAAATATGCATATCAAAGCTGTTAATTTCACATTAGGAGGATTTGGAAACAGGGATGGCTTATCACCAAACACAAAAATAATCAAACAAAGCTTTATTCTCCCCCTTCACACTCCTCCCCTTCTTTCCAGAGACACTTCTAAAACAATCAGTGTGGTGAGAGAACAGAAGTGGGGAATTTTTAAAAAATCCTCCTCTTTCCACATGGAATAATGCAAGGGCTTTCTGGACCCAAGCCCAAACTCAAAACTTTGGAGTGCAATAGATAGTGTTTGACTGGCATCTGATTCTCCGATAAACTCAAAGCACATTATTTTTCATTTGTATCCCTAATGCTTTTCCAACTGTCTCTTCAGAAACACACATTTAAACACATATGGGGAAAAGACTGCATGTTTTTTAAACAGATTCCCTCATCCAGAATGTCCCATTAGCATCAACTCAATTTGATGAAATGAAAAGCAAACTTCTTGTTGATATACTGGAGCTTGAAACAAATGAATCACCAACACAATGCTAATTACAATATGGAAGTCCTAAAGCCCTTGGGAGCTAATAGTTAATTAAGCTGTGACCCTCATCCCCACAGCTTTTCCCAGGAAAGAATTGTATTCAAAGGCTGGATAAATGATGGGTAGCTTATTGGTGATTACAGTAGTGCCCGTTTTTCCTTCCTTCCTTCTGGAATTGATGGAGATGAGCAAGGTTAGACTCATCATATGCACTGAAATAGACAGAGAAGGCATTTATATGCTGCTCGCAGGCAGATTCGGGAGCTAGTCAAGCTAGTTATTTTCTCCAGGTAGGAATTCAACTCTTTCCTGTTAGCCATGGAATTGAAGATGCTTGAGACTGAAAAGACTGACCAGGGTATCAAGGCCCATGCAGGAATGTTTCCTGTGGTATATCTATGAGTATGAATTTCAGCTTCCCAAGCAATGTTGTTGCCATCACTTCCTTCCTGCTCCAACATTCTCCCTCTGTCATCTTACAAAATAAAAGAGCTTCCTGAATAGTCCCCTCCACTGAGTTTGACCATTATATATATGGAGCTGCTCACAATGTAAGGGCATGCACTGTCTCGACGAGCTTGGCTGTGGGAGGCTCAATGTGCGTAAATGGCACGGTCATGTGGAGGCTGCTTTTAAATAATAGTATAAAATATTTAGCAAAGTAACCTAGCTATGGTAAATGAAGAAGTAAGGTTTTTACCTATGTAAGCAGTGGATACATCTTTAAAAGCTGTATCAAAATCCCCCGTGTCCTGTATGTCTGCCCTGACCGTCCCTACCTGTGTGTCATGGCGCATGAACGCCTCAGTGTTCTTCGTAGCCTGTAAACCACGTGGGGTGCTTCAGGATGACTCATGAAAGCATAGATTTTTAAAAGCCACCTAAAGCATCTGAATCCTTAGGCCGGAAATAAGAGCTTTTTGCTCTGTACTGCACCATTGTTGTGCATGGTGCCTTACAAACGCAGAGAAGTTCTGGGGCCAGAGAGATTGCTTTGGCCTTGGACATTTTCAACAAAATGTATACTTCAGCTGTGTGCAAAAGCGGAGCACTTGGACTGGGTGCTGTTTGGCTCCGTGGTCATTTCCTTCATCCCCCATCGTTCTGGAATGTGATTCTTTAAAGAATAATTTCTGAGGGTGTTTCTCATATGACTGAGTTGTATTAAGCTCTTTGGGGCCATGGCTGGCGTCTTGTCCCAGGCTTGTACAGCACCTTGCACAATGGCATCTCGGTCGGTGGCTAGGGCTTTTAGTCTCTATTGCAGTGCAAATAATAATAACAGGTGTCCCTGCTTATTCTTCTCTCACATCCCAGATGTCAACAGCTGGCTGCTTACCTTTGGTTTCCAACTACACAATGTTATCCCTGGATATCCCAAGCCAGATACGGATGCCATGGAGCCATCATATGAGCTTATCCACACGCAGATGAAAACCCAAGAGTGGGACAATAGCAAGGTGAGCCATGTGACCGCATGTTCTATCTACTTTAAGCACTGACATGGCTCTTGTCACCACAAGATGAGGGCACAGTGTTCATAGTGGAAATTAAAATCAATCTGCTCTTGCAGATACTCAGGGGATCTGAGTGAAAGTCAGCCTGCAAGTAGCTGCTGTCCCTCACCACTCCAGTAATGAAATGTGGCTAAATAAGTCCATCTGAAGTTATTTATCACCCCTGGGTTTTTTCTGTGATACTAGCTGGTGATTGCTGAACAAAACTAGCCTGTATTGTTTTTCTCTCTTGAAAAATGTCATGTTACCATAGATTACATACTAGCCCCTAAACCAAGGAATCAGAGCTGATAGAAAAGACCTGTTGGATCATCCACCCATCCCTCAAGAGAGAATTATTTTCTACAGTGTACTTTCTAATGCTTTGTCTAGTTTGGTTTTAAAAGCAAAAGAAGTCCCATTACTCCCCTTAGGAAACTACTCCACTGTGTAGGTCTCGCCATAAGATAGTTAGTTGTTCTTGACAACTTAAATTTTACTTGGCTTGATTTTGTCTCCAATCACTGTGCACTAATTCAGGCCTAAATCACGATGGGTGAAGTTCATTTTTGGCAGCCGATACTGCATGGACAAAATGGAATGATCACCTTAACAAAAGTCACTTAAAACCCAAGCGTCTTGCCTTCTGCTTGGAATAGCCTACCACAGCAGTTCCCAACTGCCAGGCCGCAGCCTCCTGCTGGGCTGCAGTCCTCTGGCTGCCGGGTCACAGCAACTCTGGGGGCCAGGGCTGGGGCACACTGCTCTCGCCACAGCTGTTGGGAGAGGTGTGTCCTGCCCTGCCTCTCAACCAACCAGCACCAGGCAGGGAAGCATTCTTCCATAGCTGGGAGGAGACCCCGGCCCTGCCCGGCGCTGATTGGCTGAGAGTCGGGGCAGGACACACCTCTCCCGACAGCTGCGGTGGGAGAGGAGGCACTGGGCAGTGTACTCCAGGCCTAGCCCCCAGAGCCGCCACCACATGGGCAGCAGCAGAGGGGTAGGCGAGAGGGCGGGGCAGGCACTGGGGACTCCAGTGGTGGGGCTTGTGCTCAGGGGGCTCTGGAGGATGAGCTAGTAGTGGGGAGCTATGAGGGCAGGGCTGGCACTGGTGGGTTCTGGGGACAGGGCTAATATTGGGAGCTGGCACTGGCAAGAGGGGGATAGGTTGCAGTGGGGCTCTGGAAACAGGAGGCTAGCACTGGTGGGCCTGGAGGGGAGCTCGAAGGGGCGGGGGCTTGCACTGAGGCATTTGGGATAGCACTGGGGGCTCTGAGGGTGGGAGGCTGGCACTGGGGGGGGTTGGGTACAGGGGACTCTGGGGTCAGTGGCTAGCACTGGGAGGTAGGGGAGGGATGGAAGGCTCTAGGGCTTAGGGCTGGCACTGGAGGCTCTGGGGGTTGGGCTTTTGGTGGACTGGAAATGTTTTATTTGCATATTTTCATATTCATTATTTGCATGATGTATATGCAAATCTATGAATAAGATGTTACCAGTCCACGAAAAGTTTGTGAATGGGTTTGCCGGTTCCCGGTATCAAAGAGGTTGGGAAACATTGGCCTAGCACACACTCCGAGACAGCGCTCTCCATTGGCTAGGACAGATTTCCTGCAAGTAAGACTGGTTAAACTGCAAGGGGGTGGGCCTTCTCATTAGAGATGTAAATAACCATGCAAATTGTTAATTGGTTAAATGATTACATTACATTCACCCATTGATGGACAGCAGCCAGACCCAGGTGTCTGCCTGGCCACCTGGCTGCTCCAGGGCTACCAGGGCAGGATCCTGCCTGCCCACCCAGGCCAACTCAGAGAGCAACCACGGCTCCACCAACAGCCCAGCACAACCAAGCTGAGTCCTACCCAGGCTGCTCCGGCCACAGCCCTGCCTGCTGGCTCCACCCAGCTGAGGCCGGGGTGTGCCACTCCAACATGGCTGAGACTAGGGTCCTGCTGGCACACCCGAGCCACTCAGACACTCCCGGGGCCAGGGTCCTGCCAGCACACCCAGGCTGCTTCAGCCAGGGCCTTGCCTACCCACCCAGCCCAGCTGGGGTCAGGACCACAGCTTCTGTGGGGCTGGGGCCAGAGTCCTGCTGGTACAACCAGGGCTGAGATCTTACCAGCCCATCTCCAAACAGCCAGGGTCCCCAGCTTGACACGGGCACAGCAGCCAGAGCTGTTCCAGCCTTTTACATCCCTACTTCTGAGGTGCTTGGAGGAAGTCCCATGACTGGGCTCATTTAAAACTAGTCTGCACAAGGCACCTTAAAATATATATTGTTGTAGACTGCTCTGTATTAGCTCAAGTGTTATCAACCAGATTGCGTAACCAAATTTCCCTCTCTGATTCCTTGGATCCCAGAACTCTGTGGGCCAAATATTTCCCTGAGTTACACCAATGTAAATTCAGTGGATTGACTTCTGATTCACGTCACAGTAATGGCCTAAAAGATCAGAATCAGTTTCCTTATCTCCGAAGGGCAAATAAGAGCATAATAATAAGGCGAGTAACTCTTCCTCAATGACTACATTTTATCTTCGGTGCACATAACAGGAATCCCGACTCACTCTCCATAATGTTGGGCTACTTGCCTTGCAGAGATGGGAGGTGGGAGACTAATGCTGATGTTGAGTAGCCCCAGCCCGAAAATACCGAGCTTGCTGGAAACCTTGCACTAGGTTCGGCTTAGCTTAGTTCTCCCCTAGCAGCTCCAGAGTGACATTTAAAATCCAATACTTTCCTGTGCTGCACTTTTTTCCTGTGACTATGAGGCTGTCACTAAATTGTTTGTTGAACAAGTTCAATGTTATTGGCCAGCAGGGGATGCTTCGTGACCTCTGGCATATTGCAGGGCTGCAGCACCTGAATCCAATTTTGCTTCTTTTTCCCTTTTGTCTTGTTGAATTACCAAGTAATTGCAGGCACTCGTGCAACTCTATCTGCAGGGGCGACGGGGGGGAGGGTGGAATCAGTCATCATTTCATTAACTATACTGCTCTTAGTCTCATGAGCACAGGGGCTCTGATACCTGGGGCTTGTTGTCTGCAGTGGTGGCTGCAGGGGCAGGCAAGGGGAGCCCAGCTCAGCTGTTGGTTTTCCTCAGCACATACTGTAGGAGGCAGAGGCAGATCTGAATTGTTCTGTCTGTGGAATGAAATAGGCTGCTGTGTATCCTAAAAGTAACTTCCCCGGAGGAAGATTGTCCACACACTCAAGGGGCTTTACTCTTCCTGCCTGCCATTGCTGATCCATCAGGAAAGCATTCCGTCCCCCTCCCCCAAGTTTTTTAAATGGGGCCAATCCTCCCCGCTCCCTCCCAACAAGAACCACCTTATTTTTCGTTTGAGGAGGTTAAAACCAGAAGTGACCTTGTGGTTAATGAGCAGGACTGGAGTTTAGGTGCTCTGGGTTCTGTGCAATGTCACTTGGAGAAAACTCTCTCCTCACTGCCCACGCTGGATGCTAGGAATCTCCATAGCATGGTGCTGCCATGCACTCAGATCCCACAGAGCCTACTGCAACACCTGTGCCCCTAACACTTCTGCCTACTGGAGATGGGGAAGGATGAGGGGATTTACCTAGTGACAGATCCTTGCCGTTGCTCCACCTCCTTCATGTGGACATAAAAGACACCCAAATGGAGCTGGGCACTGCAGTGCAGGTGCACAGTCCCTGTACAAACTCACTGAATGTTATCCCTGACCCTACTCCACACAGACACTGCACCAGTTACACCCCCAGTCATCCTGCTGTGCCCTCCAAGAGAGGGTAGAAGTTGACCTTTTGTGCAACAGTTTCTTCCATCTACAAGGTGCCCTTCCCCATGTGGGCGATAGGAAATTCCACTCACTAAGTCTGCTTTAATTTGATTTAATGACGTAGGGCACAGCTTCACTCACTTGTGCCAGAGACCGATGTTTTGGCAATTGATTTAGAGGGTCTGGTATGCACCCATAAATCAAATGCTTAGGCCAGCTCTGACTGTGCCTGTAGTCACAGTCGCAAGGAGTGATGGAAGCTGATGGGAGCATTTGCTCCCACTGGCCTCCCGCTGTGGGGATGCCGCCAAGCTCAGCTTAAGGTAAGCCAGTTCCAGCTACATATTGCACATAGCTGGAATTGCTTACCTTAAGCCAACTTTCCAGGTGTAGTGTAGACCTGGCCTTAAAGGCCACAAACTTAGTCCATAAAGTTTGGCAACCAGTCATAGATGTGGTAAGGAATTTTCTGACAAAACATGTTTTTTCCTTGGAAAACGCCAGTGTGTCAAAACCAAACCTGTTTGTGAGAAAGGGTCAAGATTGACAACTCTCCCAATTTAAAAAAGAAAAAAAAATTGAAACTCTTAAAGGTAATTTCTTATTATTTAATTTTTCTTGGTTATTTTAATTAATTTATACTAAAAAACAGGTTAAAAATTAAAGGTCAAAGTTGTAATGAAACATTTTGAAATTCTCAAAACAAAATGGTTTTATTGAACTAATCTGAATTTTATTTATTTGTTTATTTGTTTATTTATTTTTGGATTACCAGCTTGTAAAAATGTGCCAGATTCTGACTTTTTGTCCTGAATTGGAATAGAAAACATTTTAGCAATCTCAAAAATTCTCATGTGATTGGAAAACCATTTTCCATTCACTTCTACTAAATCTGCACTTAGACACCTGAATAAGTAGCCTGTTTTTTCAGATGCTAAGCAGCCTTGACTAAATTGCGAGTTGTGGATACTTGACACCTTAAAAAGCAGATCAATAGATTTTTAAAACAGGAAAGAATCATAGCTCTGCTCTATGCCATTTTCAACTCAGGTGGTAATTTTCTTTTTTTCTTCCTTGCTAGCTCATTAAAATGGGTTGTAAAATGAAATAAAAATGATGGATCTTTTCCTCTGATCTCTTGCTTAGCATAGACCAAAGGATTACACTCCACAGTACTTGCATTGGGACCGTAACTTTTGTTTCACCTCTAGCATACTTTCAGAAAGACATGCAGTTCTGCCTTAAGGACTGACAGTGATGGAGAATCCTCCATGTCTCTAAGGCTACGTCTAGACTGCATCCCTCTGTCGACAGAGGGATGCAAATCAAGCACATCAAAATAGCTAATGAAGCAGGGATTTAAATATCCTGCACTTCATTAGCATAAACATGGCCACCGCTTTTTTTCGAAATGGAGCTTTTTCGGAAAAAAACGGCAGTCTAGACGCGGATCTGTCAAAAATAAACCCTTTTTCGACAGATCCTGTATTCCTCAAAAAATGAGGTTTACGGGATCTGTCGAAAAAGGGTTTATTTTTGACAGAGCCGCGTCTAGACTGCCGGGTTTTTTTCACAAAAGCTCCATTTTGAAAAAAAAGTGGCAGCCATGTTTATGCTAATGAGGCACCGGATATTTAAATCCCTGCTTCATTAGCAATTTCGACGTGTCTAATCTATAGAGAGGTGTAGTCTAGACACAGCCTAGATAAGTTGTTCCACTGGTTAAGTACCCGCATTGTTAAAACTTGTGTCTTGTATCTAATCTGAAATTTTCTAGCGTCGCTTGTCAACCATTAGATCTCATCTGCTAGAGTGCTCTCCTGTCAGAAATCTCTAGAAGTCCCCATGCAGGTATTTGGAGACCATGATAGAGTCACCTCTAGATTGTCTCTCGGATAATCTAAACAGATTGAGTTTCTTTATTGCATAGCTTTTTTATTGACACTCACACTCTCTCTCTCTGGATCACTATCGTTGCAGTCATAACACAAAACAAACTCAGTTGCTACCCCATGTCTGGATCTCTTTGCATAATAAAGCCAACCTAAGCTTTCTTTTGGCCACCATTCCTTTCATATAAAATCATAGGGCTGGAAGAGCCCTCAGGTCATCGAGTCCAGCGCCCTGCCCAAGGCAGGACCAATCCCAACTAAATCATCCCAGCCGGGGCTTTGTCAAGCCAAGACTTAAAAACCTCTAGGGATGGAGATTCCACCACCTCCCTAGATAACCCATTCCAGTGCTTCACCACCCTCCTAGTGAAATAGTTTTTCCTAATATCCAGACCTCCCCCACTGTAATTTGAGACCCTTGATCCTTGTTCTGCCATCCGTCACGACTGAGAACAGCCTTTCTCCATCCTCTTTGGAACCTCCCTTCAGGAAGTTGAAGGCTGCTGTCAAATCCCCCCCTTCCCCCCACACACACACTCTTCTGTAGACTAAATAAGCCCAGATCCCTCAGCCTCTCCTCGTAGGTCATGCGCTTCAGCCCCCTAATCATTTTGGTTGTCGTCCACTGGACCCTCTCCAATGCATCCACAGCCTTTCTGTAGTGGGAGAGGGGGGCCAGAACTGGACACAGTACTCCAGATGTGGCCTCACCAGTGCAGAATAAAGGGGAAAAATCACTTCTCTAGATCTGCTGGCAATGCTCCTTCTAATGCACCTTAATATGCCATTAGCCTTCTTGGCTACAAGGGTACACTGCTGATTCATATCCAGCGTCTCATCCACTATAATCCCCAGGTCCTTTTTTGATGACCTGCTACTTAGCCAGTCTATCCCCAGCTTATAACAATGCTTGGGATTCTTCCATCCCAAGTGCAGCACTCTGCACTTGTCCCTGTTAAACCTCATCTGATTTCTTTTGGCCCAATCCTCTAATCTGTCTAGGTCACACTGGACCCTATCCCTGCCCTCCAACGTATCTACCTCTCCCCCTAACTTAATGTCATCCACAAATTTGCTGACGGTGCAATCCATCCCCTCATCCAGGTCATTAATAAAGATGTTGAACAAAACTGGCCCTAGAACCGATCCTTGGGGCACTCCACTTGAAACCGACCACCAACCTGACATCAAGCCATTGATCACTACCCGTTGGGCCCAACAATCTAGCCAGCTTTTTATCCATCTTACAGTCCATTTATCCAATCCATATTTCCTTAACTTGCTGGCAAGAATATTGTGGGAGACCATATCAAAAGCTTTGCTAAAGTCAACGTATATCACATCCACTGACTTCCCCATATCCACAGAGCCAGTTACCTCATCATAGTAGCTAATCAGATTGGTCAGGCATGACTTGCCCTTGGTGAATCCATGTTGACTATTCCTGATCACTTTCGCCTCTTCCAAGTGCTTCAAAATGGATTCCTTGAGGATCCCCTCCATGATTTTTCTGGGGACTGAGGTAAGGCTGACTGGTCTGTAGTTCCTGGATTGTCCTTCTTCCCTTTTTTGAAGATGGGCACTACATTTGCCTTTTTCCAATCATCCGGGATCTCTCCCGATCTCCACAAGTTTTCAAAGATAATGGCCAAAGGCTCTGCAATGACATTTGCCAACTCCCTCAGTACTCTCAGATGCTTTAAATCTGGACCCATGGATGTCTATCTTTTCTAAATATTTCTTACCCTGTTCTTTCTCCACGGAGGGCTGCCCACCCTCCTTCCCATACTGCGTTGCCTAGTGCAGTAATCTGGGAGCTGACCTTGTCTGTACTTGTTCTTGTACTCTTCTAACTGAGCCCTTTTACATAACCAGTGGACACTTTTCACCTGTCTCCAGTGTTGTCAGGGGGCCTAGAGTGGGGTTGTTAAATATCGGTTAATTGAATAGTCGAGGACTATAACCTCACAAATTCTTATCAGTTGATTATTCTATAGTCCCCGGGGGTGAGGTCGGCAACCAGTATGCTCTGGCCACACTCCAGAGAAACTCTGTGCCACTCTGTGCTGCTGCCTCTGTATCAGAGGCAGCAGCGCAGGGTGCCAGGCGGGAGCTGGTCCGCGCGGGGAGAAAGTTTAAAAACCAGCTCCCCTCACGGGACCCAGCGCGAACTGGAACTGAGCTGGGCTGCCTGCCCGCCCAGCTCCTAATACACTTTAAATGCAGAGCTGCAGTGGGAGTAGGTCCTGGAGTCAGCATGAGCCTGGACAGAGCCAGGCTACCTGCCTGCCCCCGCTCCTAATACACTTTAAATGCAGAGACACACCGGGGTAGGTCCCAGACCCCATCGCAAGCCAGGACTGAGCTGGGCTGCTGGCCATCCTGCTAAAAAATTTACTGGCAATCTGGAGGGGTGGGGGAGGGAAATGTGTGTAGTCTGTAGCATAAACCTATAAGCTTTTGCTTATAGGTGAATCAGTTAATCGACTACACTATTATATCCCTAGCCTAGAGAAGGAAAGACTCTAGGATAGCTACTGCAAAGATGTTTTACTAGAGCTACTGGGCACAAACTGAGTTCACAGTGCCTCTCCCCAGTTTGTGCGCTCCCATACTATACTTGCCTGATTCTGCAATGCTACTTGCACTCCTCAAGGTTTCCATAGTCATAGCCTAGACTCAGCAAGTCAACCCCAAGCTCATGTTTTAGTAAGGGAATTATACACCCAGGGTGTATTTGTATGAGGAGAAACAGGTTCAGATTTCTGTCACATCTTGGCTGCTTATGGTGGGAAATGAATAAGTATCACAGTGTAAGGAACTATTTAAAACAGTAGATGATAGAAGTATTTTAAATCCTCAAGAACTGCAGGCAAATACAAGCAACTATTCCAAGATCGCTGTAATGTACTATTCTCTTGAGCTTTTTGCAGCAGCATTCAAACAATGAAGGTCATTCTCTTTTCTCCAATGGGTCATTACTAGATACAGTAAAATGTTGCCTAAGAGTATCTGATTAAAACAGATCATAAGGAAAAACAAACCCAGAGTAGATCTGTCAGTTTTGTATAGTGACAAATATTGAAATAAAATAACCAATAAATCCCAACACAACTCTCTTCTGCTGTAACGCTGGTTTTATACTATACCTCTGGATTATAGTTGCTAAAAGCTATATAGCTTTAGTTGCTAAAAGCTATAGAACCTTTTTAGAGACCTCTGTGCCATCTTTAGTTCAGGTGGTAATTTTATGTTTCTCTTCCTAGTTCATTAAAATGGGTTGTCAGATGAAACAGAAATGACAGAGGCAGGGACGCGCTGTCTCTTTGAACTCTGCATAATCTGTTTGCATCCTCCCTTTTCTTTTCACAGTGGAGCATATAGGCTGACGTGTATATGTATATATGTATGAAGGGGTTTTTTTAGAAAAAGAATTGTTCCCAAATACACTGTTATTAAAGAGATACATTCAAGGTCATCAGATCTTAAAATTAATCCATTTGCAAAGTCATCCCATACTATAGGACTCATTTTCAAGACAACCAAGATGTTTTTAATCATTATGAGTGATAATACATAGGGCTATCTTTTCAGACTTGTGTTACTGGATAGTTGGGGAATGGTAGTGCAACATCCAAGCTAACCAACCCCTTGATTTACTCCTTGGTTAAAATTTCTATCGCTATAAGCAATTTCCAGTGGTAAGGTGCAGGATGGCAAGTCCATAGACCTGAGTAGTAGTATTGGCTCTGCCTCTGACTCACTGTGGGGCCTTGGGGAAGTCCCTTCATTTCTCAGCACTTCCTTATTGTTGATTGAAATTACTACTTCAGTGAGGTGCTTTCTAAAGTGAAAGGAAGAGATGGTCCTTGCTGGAAATAGACAAGATGGACAAAATACAAGTGAGATGGTTGAGGTGATATGGTACATTGTGATTTCTAGGTAAAAGGTGCTAAATGCTATTGCTGTGGTATCACAGGGATACCAGCTAAACTTCAGGCCAGATAGTATGTCCAGATGTATTTTGGGTTTTGTTTGTGTTTCAGTGATGATGGCCGTAGGAGAACATTATGTCTCCTCATGAATGTCACTGAGGCTGTGTATTGCTATGTCAAGGAAAAGTCGTGTTTTTAATATGGTGCCATGAAACACAAAAGAGGCTGAACACGTATTTTCAATCGAGTATTTAATGGTGTGATTTGGTGACAAAAAACCAAGGGCATTCAATCTAGCTGTACCTTAACTTTGCCAGTTGCCTGATTAGTCCCCTGTTCAGAGAATACCTGCCCTGTTCTGCTCTGGCAGGTTGGGGCAAAGTTCCTGTTCAGCTGCATCTTGTAGTGTCAGCAGAATCTCAGAGTTGATTAATAAGGGACCCTGTGCTACACCAGCTGGTAATCAGAACAGCTGAGGAGTAGAGAAGGAAAAAAATGCAGATATGCAAATTCTCCAGGGCATGCTGATTCTGAAGGGCACGAGCACTTTGTCAGTGTGGAACCCTGGATTGTTTGCCCAGAACTAAATGGGTAACGAGTTCAGGTAGACTTGTCATTAACGATTCACTGCTGGCAAAGATGACGTGAGGCAAGTGTAGGGGAATCTCATATGGGGCTGCATCTATAAGGGTCACGTGACAGCTGGCCATCTAGCACACCAGCACCCTTCCTTTGAGTGAAAGGAACCAGGCTGCTCAGTTGTCTCATGAGTGGACGGGGGGCATCACCTGGCTCTCAAGAAACAGACCAGATAGCACACCAGGTATAAATGGAAGGGAACAGTCTAGCATGGGGGAGGCTGATCTAACAAGCCGTTTGCCATCTTGATCCTGGGATACACGTTTAAGTACTGGCAAAGTAGGTCAATCCCTATAGGACTTTCCATGCAGTTTTGCCAGAATTCAAAGGGACCCTAAGCTTTCCGTCTGAGTTCCAAACAGTGGGATTACTATTAGCCCTTCTTCTCTTCCTGATCGCAACAGGGATGGCAGCAGAAATAGATCAGGACCCTGGAATGGCATTTATTATTCTCTTTGTGACAAGCCTGGGCAAAGGAGGCCAAGCTGGAACCTCCTAAAAGAACCTGTTCTTCTAAACCAAAGCAATAGGAAAAGCTTATCCAGCCAACTTTTTCATGGCCCATTCCATCCATGTAAGATTTGCTCATTATCAGACTTGCTCATGTTGCAGTTGATGTTAATGGCAAATCTCCTTTGACCACAATGGGCGCAGGCTCAGCATGTGTCTCTCGTCAGTCCCCCTGAGCAGCATCCACAGCCTGAGGTTTTGTTGTTTTAACACAACTCCCTTCATCACAGAGCAATGACTATGAGATTCAGGTGTTCCATACCACTCAGAATCGAATGCTATGGGAGTTATTAGAATTTATATCTGCAGAGTCATATATTGGGTTATGATGGAGAAAGGGTTCTTTTTCTGCCTCTTTAGCAATGGTCACATTGTGTCCTAGTAGAGTTCACCTACAACCCCACTGCTTTCTGGTGACTGACACACAGGGGACAGGTCAGTGCCAAATTTAGCCTCGTAGGGCCTCCCACAAACTTCTAGTGACACATTTGGCAAGTCACTTCATCATCTGTGCCTCACGCTCTTCATGGCTAGAACGGGGCTGCTAATATATCCTCTTGGGCATTACGAAGCTAACCTCATTCATTGTAAAAAGCTTTGAGACCCTTCACTAGACAGTGCTGTAGCAGTTCAGCCTCTTGTTGCTAGAATATTACAAATCGAATATGTAGCAGCAAAATAGAGCAGGCACTTGATCCCATGCCTCATTAACAGGTTCTCATAGCAGCCCCATGTAAATTAGCATTGACTCAGCCAAGAGGCTAAAGTTGGACTAACCATGGAGTCTGAATTGTCCTCTGTCACCCCCCTGAAAAGCATCTCTCCAGGACAGGGCCAACACATACTGAGGAGAACAGGAGTGGTCAGCTTCCAAGGATGTTAAGCCAGCACCTAAGAAAGTGAGGGTGTCACCCTTTCTTCAGTTACCTGTTTTTAATGCTGGCTGTCATTATCTAACTGAATTAAGCCCTGGGCGGGAACAGGAGACTTTTGTTATGGCATCGTCTCACTTTTGTGAAATGCGAGCGAATAATTATTCCTGGACAGGAGTAGGAAGGAAGACTGCACTCCCATCAATTGATGAGCGTGTTTCTGCCGACGTTTTGCAGTAAATGATAAGCTGCTGAATCACTCGGTGCGCTTGCTCCGTTATATGCTAACAGCAAAAGTGACTTTGTATTAAAACTCTCTCCAGGTGATGTCAGGATGAGGTCTCAATTCAGGTCTTACTCAGGCAGAGTGCCCCCTGATGTCAATGGGAGTTTTGCCTCTAAAAATGGAGCTTCGAGATTGGCTCCTAACAGCTGAAGTCCTGATCCCACAGGAACACGGGGAGCACTGTAGAAGTCAGGGGAAGGGAGAGTTAGCACCTCACTTAGCTGTTGAATGATCCACCTTGGCCAAAGCTTCCAGCAGCACCGCGGAGCTCTGGAAATCAGTGTGTTGGCCAAAGCGAGGATCACACTGTAATGCTCAGCCTCTCAGGCTGTTACAGGGTGGAATCAAAAATGGGTTAAAACAAAAGGAAATTGCTACTGTTCAAATATGTCGAGCTCATTGAGCAGCTTTCCACAAAGCATTTTACAATAATTAATCCTGGAAGGTTTCCAGTCATCAGCTATGAATCATTTCTGATTTACAGATAAGTAAAAACTGAAGCATGAGCTTCAGTTTCACAGGGGACGTGGGGTGGACTGCAAACGGTTCTCACTGTCACCACCAACCCATAAACTCCTCTCCATGCTGGGTTCCTCCACCCCAGCTTTCTTCTCTGTCAAGGGGATGATGTTACAGTCAGTTCCGTTTCTTAGCATGCTGGCAGTTAGAGCAAATCGCATGCAAGCACAGGAATCTCAGTTGTTTCGTTTAAAAAAAAAAAGACTTAATTTTCCATATGAAAGTTAAGAAGTATCTAGGGGAAGGAGTACCCTTTGGATCTTCTCACTGGATCATGCCATGTTATTTCTCTGCTCTCTAGTGTTCTAATGATACCTTTCATTCCCGTGCACCTCTTTCTAATACGTGTCTTTCTCCTTCTCTCCCTTCCCAGTCAATCTTGGGAGTGCAGTGTGAAGTGCAGAAACAGCTGAAAGCCTTCGTCACCTTAGAGCGCTTTGAACAGATCTACAGCTCCAGCATCGCCGGGTGTCGGCAGGTCAAGGAGAACAAGAACTTTGCCTCAGGAGGATCTGTCTTTGGCAAAGGGGTCAAGTTTGCCATGAAGGATGGACGTGTGGCCACTGACATCATCAGCCTAGCCAATGAGGACGGGCGCCGGATTGCCGCCATCTTGAACAACGCCCACTACTTGGAGAACTTGCACTTCACCATAGAGGGAGTGGACACACATTATTTCGTTAAGCAAGGGCCGTCAGAGAGTGACTTGTCCATACTGGGCCTCACTGGCGGGCGGAGAACCCTGGAGAATGGCGTGAATGTTACAGTGTCCCAAATCAACACAGTGCTCAGTGGAAGGACTAGACGTTACACGGACATTCAGCTGCAGTACGGTGCACTGTGTCTAAACACCCGTTATGGGACCACCTTGGACGAGGAGAAAGCCCGTGTGCTGGAGCTGGCCAGGCAGCGCGCGATAGCCCAAGCCTGGGCCAGGGAGCAGCAGAGACTGCGGGATGGGGAGGAGGGCATTCGCGCATGGACAGAAGGGGAGAAGCAGCAAGTGCTAAACACAGGCCGGGTGCAGGGATATGACGGCTTCTTTGTGATCTCAGTGGAGCAATACCCAGAACTTTCAGATAGCGCCAACAACATCCATTTTATGAGACAGAGTGAAATGGGCAGAAGGTGACAGAGAGGGTCAAGATGGTGACTTCTTGCCAAAGACAGCTACTCTTTTGTGGCCACTTACCTGACTGTGTTGTACTCAATCCTTTTTCTAAAACGAACCTGGTGGGAGGGGGGGAGGAAAATAAAGAAAGAATATGGTTGCACTGTAACTCATGCAACATACTTTTTTTATTATTTTAAATTTGGCCTTCACATGTTTTTTGCAATGAACAGAAGGTATATTTTGCCGTAGTGTGATCACAGTGAAATTTACTGTCTCTTGTCCTTTTTTCCCCTTTGTGAGGAATTTAAAGTGGAGAGTGGTCAACGTACATCCATAGGTTACTTGGTGTGAAGTGAGAAATGGCTGTCTGTGCTAACTTGTTTCCTCCTAATCCTTTCTTATTTGGGACAGAGACAGATAGCCTCCCACCCGAAGAACAGGCATGTGTCCCAGAGAGCTCGGGCTGGGCACGCTGGAAACAGAAGATGGCGATGAAGCTCTCAAAGTGACTGTCTGAATCGTGTGCCTCAAAAGAGAACTTACACATAGTTTTCACCTTTCACTTGGGACATTAAGTGTTTCTTGGGCTCCTGCTGCACAGAAATAGATTATAGAGGCAAAAGGAGCTGAGTATATTAACTTGCAAGGTGATTCTCTTCCTTCCTGAACTGGAATTTAAAAAAACAGTCTTTTTTCATTATGATAATAGATTTTTTTCTCTTTCTTTTTTGGTCCATGCACAAATCCTGCTCTTAATTTTAAAAGCCAGTAAAGACCAAGAAAGGTGATCCTGTGCTATTGGAAAATATCATGTCTTATGCATAGAGTTGTTTTCTGGGTGCATTGAATGCACTGAAATTGTGGACGTAACCTCCTTAAAGGCATAGATAGTATTTCAGTATACCAAGTTGTGTGATCGGCAGTCCGCTGGGACATGTCGAATAAAGCAACTTCATTTTTAGGAAGCTAATAGTAGGCTTCTTTCCCACTGACCTGCCACTGAAGAGTACAGCAAAAGCATCCTTGCTTTTGGGGGCTGTCTTTATTAGCCTGGAAACTGGTTTTCAGTGCCAGGTTTGTAAATCATTGATAACTATGACATGGGAGTCTTTGCAGCATGGAATTTAGAAGGTGTAATAAGCAGCAGCAGGAGGGGAAATACTGGAACTAATCCTGCACCTGTTCCTTACCCCCTTGTGCTCCACTGGGCTACAAGGAGTGTGAATTAAATGAATGGCCCAATGCGGGTTAACAGCGAACCAGAAGGAGTTTGAATAGAAAGGCCCACTAGGTTGGCACCCAAATAGTTTACAAGAAACTGCTGAGAAAGTTGCTTGACGTGCTCATGTCAGTTGTACTCACATAAGCCCTGTGCTGTGGCATGAACAAGAGTCCTTGTACTTCAAATGAACAAGGAAACTGAGCAGAACTTCTTCCTGAGAAAATTCACTGCTGATCCAGGGCATTGCTGCAGTCAGAGAAACACAAGCGTCCACACCTCCAGCGGACCTGGCTCTGAAATATTCAGCGTTCACGCACACACGCCCCTGAGCTTTCATTCGCTTTCAGAGAGCAGTTCCAAACCTAGGACACGTTGGGACATTGTTCACTTCTTTTCCTCTTCATTGCTAGCCTCCAGGTTCTAACCAGAGACAGACTGAGACATGCCAAAACATCACTACAAGAGAGGTTTCAGAGTGGCCCTTGGAGCATGGTGTTCTACAATCCCCTAGAGTCGCTCTCACTTCCGTTGTGCTCCCCAGAATCAGCAACCCCACCAGCAGCATCACTGCCGTCCTCTTGAGAGGGCACCCCCGGGTCTGCTCAATTACAGGATAGCAACAACGGTGGAAAGGACCCAATGGGCACAAACACTGTGGGTAGAGAAAATTATGGCGTGTTTTCACTTCTATCATGGCCTCCCTGTAGATGCAGAACTTGCCTGATGCTGTTCTCACAGTATTGCCAGCTAGATGTGAAGGAAATCCCTCAGGAGAGCTTGGTTTCCCTAACATTTATAACCTAGTGTTACAGACCAAATGAGAGCTGCATCCCGAGTTTTAGGTTCTGCTGCTTATCTACCATCCTGCTACTTTAATAATTCCTCCTGGCTTGCAGGAAGGGGAGTGATTTTGCTACAGTAACTCAGTGTTATTCTTTGAACTTCACCTTGTAGAGCAGGACGAGCGTTGGCCAGGACTGAACTGGCAGCATCCTTTATGGAGAGATATACTGGCAGGGATAAATAGCAACGGGTGGTAAGTCTTGAAAATCAGCACCAGTTCTGTCAGAGTAGCCTCGCTTTCTGGGAGGAGGAGGAGGTTCTGAAACAGAGTTGGCTGGAAATGAACTAGCTGCTCATTTTCAAACCTACTGTGTTATGAAACAGCTAGTTCCTCTGTTCCATACACTTCCACTTTTTTTTACTGCTGCTCAGTCAAGGTGTGGCAGGGAAGAGAGGGAAACCTCATGTATCCATTCACATTGGTTTGTTAAAAATGTAATAGGAATTTCATGGTGGTAAATGGCCTGCATGTACGAGGAGTAGAGAAGAGGCAATTCAGGTATGAAATACTCCCACTGAAACCTTGCTGGACTGAGATGCTACCATTATAGCCTTTCTTCAGGTTATTATGCAACTAATGAATCCAAGTAGGTCTCCCGTTTTTCACGAGTCTCGCAAATCTGCCAATAGCCAGGAGCAATCCAATCCACGGTGAAGCAAAAATCAGTGCAAATTAGATTTAACTCTTCAATCTCAAGCAATGTGCTGGGTCTAAAACTGCCTGACTTCCCATTAAAGTCCATAGTGTCCTGTAGTTGGAGTCTGTGCACAGCCCAGGAAATGTAAAAGTTATTATTTTGAATCTCTTCTCTCCTAACTATTAAAAAGCCATTTATACAGAACCATGTTTCTCTAGCACTGAGAAAAAATGAAACAATCAAGGAGACAAGTTGACTACTTGTGTCTGCAGCACTATTTATAGAACAATAGTATCAAGAAAGGTTTGGAATGTCTCCCATGCATCTTAAGGATCTCGTCTACAAGAGCCCAATGTTTTTCTGTGGAGTTCACCCTCCAGGTTAAGGAGAATGTTAAAAAATCCAGAGCTGCATATTGCCCTGTTGAATAACATACTACGTGCAACTACCCTTAATTGATTATAATGTATAAGAATCTACACAGGGAACAAATATTTAATATTGGGCTCTTAAATTGAGCAGACAAAGGTATAATACGGCTAAATGACTGGAAGTTGAAGGTAGACAAATTCAGATTGGAAACAAGATGTACATTTCTAACAGTGAGCATAATTAACCTCTGGAACGATTTACCAAATGTCATGGTGGGTTCTTCCATTGCTGATCATTTTTAAATCAAAAGTGGGCGGTTTTGGTAAAAGATTTATTTCAGAAATTGTTTGGGGGCAGTCCCTACGGCCTGTATTATACTGGAGGTCAGACTAGATTATCACAATGGTTCCTTCCGGCTGTGGAAACTATGAAAAAATATTTCCCATATGGTATCTGTAGCCTGATTTACAACCCACACTTGCAGTGGGTAGCTGTCCCCCTCGTGGGGCTGAACCTCATGGGGCGTTATGAGATAGCTATGAACTTTTGATCTCAGGCAGTAGAGGTTTGTCCGTTTCAGATGCAGAAGTCCTGCATTCTGTGCCTACAGCCTACACTGAGGCATTATCCTAAATATTCATTTTAATGGTAATTGTGTAGGAACCACTGCCAGGACCCAGGCTAGCATGGAACAGCTGTGTTTATTTTCTGACTGAATAAACATATGCAAAAGAAATCCAGCCCCCATCCCTTGCAGGTTTCCTTCAAAATTTAACTAGTGCAAATCAGCAGATTCAAATTGCAATGAGTTGTGTTTGAGTGCCCCTGCACTATACTAATCAATTCACAGTCTAAGCCAGCAGTGTCAAGGACAAGCACCCACAGGTCTTAGTCTGCACTCAAGACAAAACTCCCATTGGATTAGTGGATGTTTTTGCCCAGAAGTTGCTGTGAGGATCAAGCCACATGTATTTGTTTTGAAACAAAATTAAATTTGGCACTTGTATCATCTAGACGAGGCTCATGGCAGGCAGCTCTGCTGCAGACAGTTCTACTGCACTCTTCAACCTTGTTTTAAATGATCCAACAAAGGAGCTTCCAGCTATGCCCTTTGGAAGGCCACAGTGTGGGAAGGAGATCTGCATATTTTTCCCTTTTCCACCCACTACAGACAGGAATTCGTGCAGATTTTTGTTCCCTGCGGGTTTGGATCACTCTACCTTTGACTTCCATTATTCAGAAGGCATTGCATTTGTAGAGCAATTTCAGCCCCCGCTAGACTAATTTAGCACTGCAAGATGTACTGCAATGTTTGTTTCCTCCAAGCTTTTTTTGGACAGAAATTGTCTATCCAGAACTTGGAAAAAATCATTAAGCACCAGTGACTGGAGGGACTCATACAGTGCTTCATATCTTTGTCATTACTGCTATTGATCAGAGCCATGGCAAAAATGGACCAACAAATCTAAAAAATACCAGGCAAGAATAGAATAGATGGAGGCCGTTAAGCAACCTCATGCTTGCTTTGGGTTTAAAAGACAGATGATTCGGAGCTATCCTCAAGACACCATTTGTCTGTAGGTTAGGGAAAGTGAGGGACTTCTGTATTATATCTGTGGTCGCTTTACTGAGTTGCGGGAACCAAGGTAAGATTCTTTTCAGGCTGCTAACTGGACGCTGCAGCAAGAATAAATCAAAATTGGTTAAAAAAAAATCTAATAAAGCACCTTTTCAGCTGTGACTTGTAAGTGTCACCATGATAAATGACAGTGCAATCCATTATGCAAAGACAAGACTCTTTAATAGGAAATTTTAGAATTCGATTTTATGATTTACAGCGAGAGCCCCTATTATATTTATAGCAGGGCCGTCTGTTTTGATTCAATCGCAGCATAAATGAAACCAGGGCCACAGATCTGAGTTAGCCGTACAGCTGCTCTTTAAACACCAAGGGGGAATAAACACACAGTGTTAATAATGGAGCTAAAGATTGCTTGGCTTGTTAAATGGTATTTGGTTTATCTTCGTGTTTGGCAGTGAAGGGCTGTATCTTAGCGCTGTTGAACCTGGG
This sequence comes from Rafetus swinhoei, assembly GCA_019425775.1. NCBI lineage: Eukaryota > Metazoa > Chordata > Testudines > Trionychidae > Rafetus > Rafetus swinhoei. The sequence continues at coordinate 21,593,565 of CM033437.1, read as the reverse complement.
TAAGACACGTACAAATTACATTCATAACGGTGCACACTGTAACAGGCCCTTTGGTGAAATAAACTTTGGACCTTGTTATCTTGAAACACACAATCCATAGCAAGCAAGACTCAATGGAATCCATGTGTTAGCCACTGGGCTGTTTGTTTTGTTAGCGTTAATACTCTTCTTATTCGAGCAAAGTTTTTCATAATTTTTTCTATTATAGTTCATAGTAAATATTTATATTATTTTCCCAATTTACAATAAAGATGTTAGTGATTTTTAAACAAAGCCAATGGACTTTTAACTGTAAGGTACATTTAACCAAAATTTTCCATGATTGGTGAGTGACTTTTTAAGACACTGTTTGAATTGTATAAAATGATCTGTTTCAACATTTATACCCTGTTTCAGAATGCCCTGCCCACTAAATGTACCTTGTTTAAGGAAGGCTATATCATGTCCTATGGCTGTGATCTTATTTCCTATAGTGATATATCAAACTGTGTTATTTGAATTGAAATCAGTCTTAAACGTGGAAAAACAGGGGGAGGTAGACATCAAATTTACTGTCTCTCTCCTTTTTTATTTGCTATAAATACTTGTGCTAATGACAAAATGTTACATGGCTTAACTGTTATCCCCCAACCCAGAGGGGAATGGCATTTGGGCAGGGGAGCCCTGAAAACTCCCAAGTGAACACCAACTAAAAAAAATTCAGAGCTTATAACTGTTCTGGCACAGAATAGGTCAAACTGCAGGACAGTTTCATTGATGTGATCGAAGTAACAAATCAAAGAACCACACTTTCCTATTAAAACAAATCTGCTTATTTTGCATGAGGCCTTCTGAATGCAGCTACAGTCTAGAAGGAGGACTTTGTAGCAAAGCTGCAGCTGTAATTTCATCCCTGGAGCCTCTTGTCATTACCATGTGTAATAATTTTCCTGAAGTCTGGAACTAATTTTTGAGAATTTTTTTTCTCAACACTTTGCATTTCTAACACTGTATTCTTGACTATGTAAATACTACAAGGCTGTAAATAAGTGCAAATGTAGATACCTTCTAGAAAAAAACAAACAGAAGTGACCGTGTGTAGCCTTCGGTGACAAATAAAAGAATATTTTGTGTTTAAAGGGTTTTTTATTTTTGCTGTTATGTAAAGGTGAACTCTAAGACATCCTACACCACTTGGTCACTCGGATAATGAGCTAGGTAAATTCAGAACAACAGAGCATGTAAGGTGAGCTCACCTCTACTACTCTGTCCCCAAAGACACTGCTCCTTGTCTGGGGGTGCGTCCACACAGCACCCTAAACTTGAAATAAGATACGCAATTTGCGCTATGCAAATTCTGTATCTTATTTCGATTGAATTTAGAAATAGGCTATTTCGAAATTTGGCACGTCTACACAGCGCCAAATTTCAAAATAACATGCTATTTTGAGACATCCCTTAACCCTCATGGAACGAGGGTTACCAGGATGCCAAAATAGCACACCTGTTACTTCAAAAAAAATTAAATAACAGGTGGCTTGTGAAGACGTGGGGTAGCTATTTCGGGTTTCCCGAAATAGCTGTGCAGTGCAGGCGTATGTTAAGTGGATTTTTTTTTTTTTTTAGTGTCTAGTTTGTGAAGCAAAAAGTATGTTCTTGCTCTCTAACAGGGAATTCATAAAAACCCATCTCCATGGAAGATCATAACTCACACAACCAACAACGAGGAATCACAACATGTTCTGGACAGTTTAAGCAATTTTAATTAACCACTTTTTGTAAATTCCACTTGGTTCCATTTAAAAGCGGAATGTTCCAGTTTATCATGAAACTTCTGCCTAACTGAGGTAAGATGCACTGAAATAGGCTTGCCTTAAAAAGAATTAGGTGCATTCTCACAGACTTTTGCAGTGTTTGAACTAAATCAGTTAAAGTCAAACCACTGCAGCTTTCTTGCATAGATAAAGTCTCAGTTCCATTCCTGCCTCTGTCACCAACCCCGCCTACACTGGGGGAGAAAGTCAATCTAAGCTCGCAACTTACCAAACCCCAGGAGATCAATCGCTGCAGTGTCAAATCTCCCAGTAAGTGGAGACAAACCCAAGTCACTTAGGCCATGTTTTCACTACCCAGATCAACGCTGCCATGATCGATCTTCCAGAGTTTGATTTAGCAAATCTAATAAAGATCCACTAAATCGAATTCAGAGGGTGCCCTGTTGGCAGTTGTGCATCTTAATTTGACCTTCCCCCGTAGTGTAGACTGGGCCGCAATGTGTTTCTGCCTTCCTGTGTGGAAAGGGCTCCTGCCTTTCATCAGCCTGTAAAAGCTGTGCTCACATCTGAGGCTAGCTACAAACATTAGACAGCAGTAATAGGAATAGTGGGAGGATTAAAGTTTCTAATGTGCTTTCAGTTAGTCTCATTGCAATCATATTGGTAATAGTCATAGAGCCAGAGTCATGAAAAGAGAAAGCTAATTTTCCATTTCCCCAAATAAATGTTATTTCCTGCTCATTGTGGGCTAAATCCTGGTCAGCATGTGAAGACGACTTTACACAGGGGATATACATAGAACCTCAGTCACCCTGCATGCTACTGCATGTTAGTGGAGAGCAGTACTACCAGAACACATGGCTCCTCTGCCCTGTCCCCACCTGGGCCATGACAGTCGCATGGGTTCATGACTGAGTCCTGCACTCCATGATGCCTTATCGATACCATCTAGTATGGGTCACAGGGCTGGCACATATCACATCCCCCTCTAGTGGCTAATCAACATAAAGGCTACAAGCTACTGGCTGAGCTACTCCTTGGCCTCATTCAGGAGCTGTACTATGATGCTAAAAGTGCCCACTGCCGCTCTCACCTCAGCTGCATGGAGTAGCAATTTCCAGCCACCCAGCTCAAAGCCCTTGAGGTAAGCAGCACTGTAATCGCCAATTTACACATGGGGAAACCTTACAGACGAGGAGCAGAGCCTTCCCCAAAGGCCGACCCCCCAAAGAGCTTTCCATTGACCCATACCACCTTGCCCATTTGCAGCTGCCCTAAGGCTAACGTGCAGGATGTAGGACTAGCCGGCGTTAACCCTGGAGCACTGGGTCAGTACTGCGAAGCAGCTTTATGTTAAATCAGTAGAATACAGCCTACTAACCTTCTTGTGGCTCCATGACAACCTGGGCTAAAAGGCCTGCTGGTTGTGCAATGGTTTTTTAACCGGGGGTAGGCAAGTTCTTAAGCAGGCGAAATATCCTGTAATGGCGGGCAAGGCATTTTATGGAGTTGGGGAGAGCCCAGCTTAAAAAGCTTGCCTCCTGACCGCTCCTTCATGCCATCCGGCGGTGGGGAGGGGCACACTTTGAAAAACCCCTAAAAGCTGTTCCTAAATGAAAGGTAGAAATTTCGGGGGGGAGACGTGTTCCCTGCCCCACACAGCACCTCTGCCTAACCCGACAGGACAGTATTCGGGATGGGGTACTAAGCAGTTTGCAAACGGCTGGTGTTTTGTGTTCACAGACTTACATAGTACAATGTGAGGACCTTTGCATGATGCAGCCAGCACCATGTCTCGGAGCCACCCAGCCAAATTGTCTGCAGGTGTGTGCTTGCCAGGACACATGGCTCGTCTAGAGTCAAGACAATGTTTTACTAGCTGTTCTAAGCATAGGCTTATGGCTCCATGGTCAGGCAATGGCTTTAGATTAGAAACACAAATTCATATGTCAGTGCACTGGCTCACAGCAGCACTGTAAGACAAGGGCCTCTTAGTTACTAGGATATGAGTCTGGCTGAAGCTGGGGAGGAGGGAAGGGCATCTCTCTCCCAGCCAATAAAACTGTGCAGTTAGAATCCTGAACTGCACATCTTGCACTTAGCATCTTGCAGCTGAGAATTTTAACACACTGGCAGGAAAGGTGCCAGGGCAGAGGGCGGTATGTCGCCATTCTACAAGCAGCAGCCCCTGGCCTACAGCGTATTTGGGCCTTTCAGTACTAAACACACGTTCAACTTTTCAAAGGAACTCAGCTCTCACCTAGGCACCAAAATAACTGTCCCAGGAGGGGGGGACACTGATGGGGGAGGCAGTGATGCAAACAGGAGCGCGAGCACTTTGGAAGAGTGAGTCAGCCATTCTCGCTGACACACTTGGGCTGCGTCTAGACTGGCAAGTTTTTGCGCAAAAGCGGCTGCTTTTGCGCAAAAACTTGCCAGCTGTCCACACTGGCCACTTGAATTTGCGCAAGAGCACTGACTTTGTAATGTACAAAATCAGTGCTTCTTGCGCAAATACAATGACGCTCCTGCTCAGGAAAAAGCCCTCTTGCGCAAATGTATTTGCGCAAGAGGCCAGTGTAGACAGCTAAAAGTGTTTTGCGCAAAAAAGCCCCGATGGCGAAAACGGCGATCGGGGCTTTCTTGTGCAAAACCGCGTCTAGATTGGCACGAACGCTTTTCCGCAAAAAGTGCTTGTGCGCAAAAGCGTCCATGCCAATCTAGATGCTCTTTCCGCAAATGCTTTTAACGGAAAAACTTTTCCGTTAAAAGCATTTGAGGAAAATCATGCCAGTCTAGACATAGCCCTGGACTCCGCCACACGCAGGGCCCTGCCAGGCCACTGGTATTATTAGGCCTAGTCTTTCTTACGTGCGATTCAGTTGTATGAAAATCAACATTAGAGGATTAGTGCCCGCCTTCGAATCCAGCGTATTGCTTCCGTGGGGAGGGAGAGGAACAGCCCTGGGGGGGGTTGGGGCGATAGTAATTCTGTGATTGTGCTTTTTAGCTGCTGCACGAGCACACTTTGTAACTAGCTGGCTGGCATGCATGTGGAAGCGCATGTATTACTGAAAGATTTTTTTTTGCCAGAGAACAGCTGCAAACTGATTTGGCCCCGACGTGGGCTGCTCTGAGACATGGTGTTTTACACTCTCATTTCAGCCTTCTTTTTGCTCAGTGACACCATGCCAGTCCAAGCCATGGCCCAAAGTCAGCTTGGCCATCACTACCTGGTCTCTGACAGGGCCACCACAAGACAAGATGGCGGCAGTGGTTTAGGGTGCCAGCCTGGGCCATAGCAGGCTGTTCCGAAATGTGTGACTTTGGGTACATCTCTTTGGCCTAAGGTCTCAAAGACATTAAAGTAGCTAGCGCCACCAAGTGGCCTTAGATTTAGTATTATGTGATTCTGGTCAATGGGAGCAGTAAGGAAAGACTGCAGGAGAGCGATTTCCTGTGCGGCCGTTCCCACAGCCAGAGGAGCGGGAGCGGCAGCACGTGGAGTTGCTTCCTCTCCCCACAAGCTGGCTCCCCTCCCCACCTTGCAGTGGGAAGCTAGTGCTGGTGCCCCAATTTTGCAGGCAAAGAGGTCCCACGGGGCTGGAGCACCAGCACAGGGTCTATGCTGCAGGGGTGGGGGGACGAGGCCCGAGCCCGTGACCCATCTGCAAGGCAGTCCATGGACCCCACTTTGAGAACCACTGATCTAGTCTGAGCGCCTGCTTGAAGTACAACCTAGAAGTCATTCCTTCCTCTAGCCCAATAATTTGTAGCTACATTAGAGCATGGGAAGCATTTTCAAGGATGCCTAAGTGACTGAGGATGCTACATCCCACTTACAAAAAAGATTTAGAAGCTTCAGGGGGTAGCCGAGTTAGTCTGTACAGAAAAAAACAACAAATGGTTTGACAGCACTTTATAGACTAAAAAACCATGTAGATGGTATCATGAGCTTTTGTGGGCACAGCCCACTTCTTCAGATGACCGGAGTTCTGAGTTTAGGATGTGCAGACTCAAAATAAATAGGAGAGAAAGGGGGGAGAGGAAAAATAGAAGGGGGTGGGAGACAGGGAGCAGAGGGTATAGAAAATAGGGGGTTAAGGGAATCAGTGAGTATCTGAAGATTGGGTAGTTAAAACGAAGCAGATAAGAATCAAAGTCAATTAATAGTATCCTGCCTGACACAGGAATCTACACAAAGAGCTGTTTGTACCTCTATTGAAAGTTAAGTAGATAGTGCCCCAACCAGCCTTCAATGAGATTTAGGCGCCTAAGTGATTTTTGAAACTGAGACTCAGGAGCTTTTGAAAATTTGACTCCATGTTTTTGGAAGAGAGCCAATCTCAATTTACAGACTCAGTGATTGATAGAGAATGCAGCACCTGCCTTAGTTGCTCCAATGAGTAATTGCTCTCCCTGTTAAAAACATGTGAGAGGATGTCGTCAGTTGGTTCAACCCATTATAAAAAAAGACACAAGCATGGCCATTTGCAAAATGCAGGGATGAGTTTGGACTTTTGAGCATTCCACAACATTCAGCATGTTTAGGTTGGGCCTGGCTCTCAGATTGTCGCTTCGAGTTTTTAACCTTGAGTTCAGAAAATGTTTTGTTACCTCCAGGGGTTTCTTGCTGTAAAAACTATCTGTGGTCAGATCATTAGAGCCAACTTCCTGAGCAAAGCATGGCCGATAAAAGAAATGTTGTAAACAAGTGGGACTCCACAGCCCTTTGATTTCTGCCTCTAACGGTATGACATGAAAGGATTCACATGGAGCTAAGTTGCTATCTTCTAGCCAGGAGATGCTCATATCCTCCAGGATTTTTACATAACCATGTCTCATCAACCCCAATCAGTCTGCGCTTGGAAACCCTCAAGGCCTAAACTGAAACCTGGCGTCTGACAAGTCTGGCAGAAAAGGCTCTTTAATGAGCAATTCCGTTCATCAGCCGTATGCAGATAGTCTAGCGCCAGGTTAACATCCCATGACAGGTCATGGCTAAGCAAAGGATTATGGGACCTTTGCAACTGCTGTGATTAGAGATGTGGTAATTAAGTTGTTCATGGTATTTCATTTATAAATCTACTTTCTTTACAGCCAGTGCCTAGGACAGACTGAAGGGGGATTGTTTTTATCCTTAAAATAAAGGGAATTAAAACAAAGTAAATTTCCAGTTGACACACTCATAGAAGCTAGGACGATACAAACATTGATACTTGGCTTTGGGAAAGCATTTCCACTTTCCTTTTAGTAACTTTACAGAAAAAAGAAACTCTGAATAATGGAGGAAAACTTCCTCTAAAATATTATGAAGATCCTGCTTTTCACGTAACTACTTCACAGAATGACCAAATCCAGCATTTGGCTGCTCATACAACCATCTAGCTGGGAAAAAATCACTGTTGGGGAACCCATATAACATAATCCAAAAAAACACCAAGGAAGAATTTGACTTAAAAATCTCACCTGTGTTGATTTGAGCATCCTAATGTGGCATTTGGATTTGATAGCAAAGCTCCCTGCCTTTGAAAACTTGGCACAGACCTGAAACTCATTAAGCCAAGAGAGCTTTGGCCTCAAACCCTCAGCCTTTCCTTTGGGGAACGTGACATCAGCTGGGATGCATGCGCTTTTGTACTATCACGGTGACAGAATGCACCCCTGAATTCACACACTACATACTGTTGGAATGATCTTTATACAAAGCAAGCCTTGGGAGAAAGCATCTGAAAACTCTGGATTTGCTGTTCTGTAAGGGTATATCTACACTTGCACCCTCTTTCGAGAGAGGGATGCAAATGAAGCCATTTGAAATTGCAAATGAAGCCAGGATTTAAATATCCCATGCTTCATTTGCATATTCGCGTTATGGCACTATTTTGAAATAGCGTTATTTTGAAATAACAGATGCTGTTAAGACGCGGTTATTTTGAGAGAAAAACCCTTCTCTCGAAATAACCCTTATTCCTCATACAATGAGGTTTACCAGTTATTTTAAGAGAAGGGTTTTTCTCTCAAAATAACCACGTCTTAACAGCGTCTGTTATTTCGAAATAGTGCTAGTTCGAAATAGCGCCATAACGCAAATATGCAAATGAAGCGCGGGATATTTAAATCCCGGCTTCATTTGCAATGTTGAATCTCTTCATTTGCATCCCTCTCTCGAAAGAGGGTGCAAGTGTAGCCATACCCTAATAGTGTGCTAAAATGGGTGCAGCAGCATTACACGTAAAGCTTTACATTCCCCACTCTATGAGGGTAAAAGTACATGTTCAGACACATGCAGCACCTGGTCACACAGACCTGTCTTGAACAGTGGCATGTAGGCTTGTCTTCATATGCATTTGAGCAGTAAACAGTCGCTAAGCGGGTCATCCCACCTGCAATCGCTGCCCAAACAGATTGATATCAAAGTGATCAGTCCCTAAAATCCAACCGCTCAGCCGCCTGGTGGAGAAACACCACAGGCCTTTCCAGAGGCCATTACACTATGCAGGTAAATAATGGGAGCATAAAACGAGTGTTAAGGCGTGCTGTGTTGCATCCTTGCTAATCCTATATTAATGTAGCACAGAGGCTGATTGCTCAAATGACACGTGATGTTTGCTCAAAAATGGCTTTTGTGAGCTATTAACACTTCATTAATATCTAATGAATGGCAAATTTAGAGAGTTCCCCAAAGTGGCTGAGAGCTCCTGGTACCCATATACATGAAATGATAATGCAATGCAAATAAGGCTGCATAGCACAAAGGTTGCAAATTAGTCCATCATCTAATAAAGGCAGCTTAGTCGTACTAGAAATGAAATCCCTAGTCCCTATCTCACATGATTTCTATGAAGGAATGACTGCAGGAGTCCAAACAACAGCCACCAGTCCTGTCTCTTCCTCCTCAAGCACTAGGCTGGAGCGGATGAGATATACACAATGTACACAGAGCTTGACAAATCCTGCTACTTGCGGCTTTAGAGTCTAATCACAAGAAGGCCATTCATTAGATATTAATACATTCATTAGATAGTATGTGAAAACAGGGGAAGGAACATATCCCACTCACCCCCAAACTCAATCCCTCCTACTTTGAATCAGCTGTGCTTATCTGAGAAAACAGGGATGTTTCGCTCTATGCGCTGAAGACCGACAACATTGTGTTCTGCTGCACAAGTTGAAGACCCTCCACTGAAACCACTGAGCCACCAGCCCCATGACATTTGGAGTTCCTGTGTGGCAGTGCCACCTTCCCATGCTGGGGACCAGGGGTGAGTTAACATAACTCCCTACTCAACAGAACCAAGAGTGTCTGCTAATCTACATCTGACACTCATGGCCTTTGACCATGTTCAGTAAAAGCCACCATCAACCAAAAAGACTAGCACCACCAGGCCCAACAGAAGGCATTTGCATGAAATGAAGGAGCCTCCAGATATCTGGGTCAGGGGTGGAAAAAAAACCTAAGACCCAGGAGCTAGATGCAGCCCCTAGGTTACCTGGATCTAGCCCCCAAGGCTTAGGTCCTCCCCCAGCATTGGGGAGCCCGCGCTGGCACTCTAGGCCCCCTCTACACTGCTTCCCCATAGCTCCCAGTCCCTGACTGATTTTTCTGTGGGTCAGTGGCCCCTGACCCAAAAAAGGTTCCCCACCCTAATCTAGGGCAATATGCCAAGGCCCTGATGGCTACACAGCACTGTGTGAAGAGTCCAGGAAAAGGAGAGGTTCTTGCCTGAGGGAATTAAACAGTTCTGGCCAGCTGGTAAAGTTGTTTGTGACAATGGGCCTGTAGAGGGGGCAGGGATGAGCAGATCTTGGGTAAAGGGAGAGGGGAATACAATAGAAGAGGACCTGGGAGTATTACCTGGGGTTTCAGAACCCAAACAACTTCTCTCCAGGTGGTGACAGGAATAAATCAATGGGACCACGGCAATTCTGTCTGATGAATGACTGACAAGCAAACATGCGCTTACCTAAAATTACCGTTTATTAGATATTAAGCACATACATGTGCTATAGGATTAGGACATCCCAGATATGAGCAAGTTTCTTGTGATCACCAGCTGCGCTTCAAGGGGACCTCTTTCCATCCAGGTGAGTTTAAATGTCAGCCCCCTTTCCTGAAGAAAAGCTCCTTTGGACTGTTCTGAGGCATAACTCAAATACCAAACCTATAATGGGCCCTAATGGGGCAGCATAACTTCTACTGGGTCACTAATTGTCCTATCGTCAACAAACTGCTCATTATTTCTAAGCTTTTCTAGTATTTCTAGCCATATACCAATGTATCAGGGAAACCCAAAACCAAGGCTGCTATTCACTCGCTCTCTTCCATAACTTTCTGGCCTCTCCTCCCATTCTGATTAACAAACTGTAAGTATGCGTCTGTCTGACCTTGTCTCACAAAGACCTAAGATTATTCCTAGCTGTGCGGCATTTAGTTTTTCAGCTGGCAGTGGCTGATCATACAAAATGGCTGACTGTCACGTTCTGGGATATGTGCAGGCATGTCAAATTCCAGGGTACCAAGAGAGGGCTGAAGAAACAGAACAACATCTAAGTATTACAGAAACTCATCTGACCAATGCACTATGTTGTTTGCCCATCTTTGCTGACTAAGCAGCCATCCCTCCCTTTGGTATATCCTTTCCCTATTCACTTTCTGAAGGCAAGCAAGTGGCTGGCATCCACTTGGGTCTTTAGGAACTTAGTGGCTAGGCCCAGCTTCCCACCTCCATCTTCTGTGGGTAATCCCGTTACAACCAGAAATTCAGTGAGAATATTTTGCCATATTTGATGCCTCCCATTCAAGTTGCATGGGGAGAGTTTTGCAGACCCACACAATGCCTGGACCACTACTGATAATTGAAAAATCACTTATCATGCTGAGGGCCAAAAGCAGCTAAATCAGTAGGTCTTAGCAGATCTTTGTGATGGCCTTAGTATATCTAAGCAAGAAACCAGACTGGGGCAGGGGTTGGAGACCTGAAGGGGGGAGCTTACCTTCTCTCCTGCCTGATGAGATCTGTGTTGACCTAGCTAAGGTATGTGTTGTGGAAAAACAGGAAGCTTATCTATAGATGGCCTTTGGGATGTGTTTGTAAGGAGCCTCCAAAGATGAGGTCTCAAACACACCTGTCTAACTAATGATTTAAGGAATCGTCTCGCTTAATCTTTGAAATTGAGTGCTTGAGTTTTGTTATTGTTACACTAACCCATAAATAATGAGAGTAAGTACGGAGCAGGTGGACTTGTCATGGATACAGTTTAGGCTCCACAATGGCAGCAGAAAGACAAGTCAATCGGACAGCTTTTGTACCACTCGAAGGCTGTTTCAGCCTTTGGTAATTATTGATTTTGGAGGTGTTTTATTAACCTGTTGAGGACAGATGTAAGTGCCTGACACTAAAATAAAGTGCAACTTTAATGTGCCAGCCACCTATCAGTTGGAAGGGCCTGTCTCCAGTAATTTATTTCCTGCCACCACCTCACCGAGTCTAATAGGTACCAAGAACTTTGGGGGTTTTAGAACCATGGTAACAAGGTCAGCAGGCATTAAAAGGCACTGTTTGGTATGAGAACCTCTGAAAGGGTTTTGTTCTAAGAATGGGTAATAATAGTTCAGGGGGAAGGAGAGGTACCTCAGGATTATTTCTGAACTAGTTTGTTTAGCTATCATTGTTATTTGCATACCAACTGCCATCATAACCCTAACATAATACATTTATTTAGAACAGGGCTACTCAACTTTGGAAGCCCCGGGGTCCACAATGATACTCACAGCACATGCTGAGGGCCGCAACTTAAGTGTGGTTACATATACGTGCAACTGTATATGCAACTAGCTTCTTTCACACTGACGGGCATGAATACAAAGATGAAGGCACGACTACACAACACACAGGCCCCATTTAAGTCAGGTCTGCTGAGACTAATAAAATGCATTATTGGCCCAATTTCCACCCATATGACAGCACTTTTAATGAGCAATGACAGTCCAGGAATTTAACTGCCTAGCAACAGAAGACCATTATATTGACTACTTTTTTGTTTTGGCTGCCACCTGAGGGCCGCAAACAAACAGGCTGCGGGCCGCATGCGGCCCATGGGTTGAGTAGCCCTGATTTAGAATAAGTATTGGTGTCTCCTGCCCATCCGCATGTCCTCTGCCACCTCCACCCTCCCACACACACTTTCCAATCTGGCAATGCAAATGTGGGCATCTGAAGACCAAAGCAGTTGACCGGAGGTTTGAATCTAGCCCATTACATACACATGGCTCTGAGACATAATGCTATTGGCATTCTACTGTAATTTAGCAGGAACTAACAGCTCATGTAGTCAGCTATATTCTGTGCATACACTGCAAGGCTGTTAGATCTACTTTTTACACCCAGATTATGCCTGGAAAACAGATTGCTTCTGACAAGGATTTCTTCTTTTCTACTTTATTGTTGATATCTAGGGTTGTGAGGTTTTTTTTTTTTTTTTTAAAGACCAGGTGGTTCCATTGTATCATATATTGCATGTGACAAGCTTTCAAGCTGGAAATGTCCTATAATTTTGTTACACAGTGTAGAGCAAGTCCATATTTTTGTATCATACAATGTAAAATTGAAATATGCTGGAATGCATAAAATTATATGTGAGACACTGATAATAAATACATCTCTGTAGCTAGAAACACACAAGAACTTTCTGGTGCCATACACCAGACTTTTTTTGGCATATTATGTCTTTTATTTATGCTCCATGCATCAAAGTCACCTGCTGAGCGCTTGCTGCAGGGTAGTTGGCAAAAAGGAAGAATCTGGCTTAGACTCGGCAAACCGCAGGCTCCCACAAAGCAGGGGAAGGATGGGAAGTGTGTGTGTGAGAATTAGAGCAAAAAGCAGAATTTAGAATCTGTAGCTTCTAGGATGAGGCTCTGATTTACAACCTATAGGACCCCCACTGATGACAAGGCATCTGTTCTAGAGTTAAGCATGTATCCTTCAAGTGTCCAAGGCCCGGGGATTTAAAAGGGCCCAAGGCTTATTACTGCTGTTGATACTACTGCATCAGCAGCTGGAGCCTGTGCCCTTTTAAATTATCACCAGAGCCCTAGGCAGTATGGGCGGGGACGTGCTGAAGGGCTGGACCCCAGCCTTGCCCCTTCCGGCCAGGGCCCTGCTCCTTCTGGTGGCAGGAGGCCTGCTGATGGGGGAAGGGGAGAGCAAAGGGGGCAGTCGCCCTGGGGCCCGGTGATTCAAAGGGGCCCAGGCTCCCAGCTGTTGGAGCCCCAAGCTCCTTTGAGTTGACATTGGAGCACCGGACCAGGCACTCCGCCAGGCTCTGAGGGCTGGGAGGGGAGTCCCTGCTCCACAGTCTGGGCAGTGCTGAGGGCTGGCTCCCTCCATCTCCAACCCATCCGCCAAGACCCTACCCCCGGTAAGGGCACAGAACTGGGGCCCCTGGTAGCGCTCGGGTCCACTGGGGAGCCCAGAGGCCTGGCAATTCTGTCAGCAGCCCTGCTACTGAAAACTATGTTACCCCCTTCTGATAGATGGGGAATGAGAGCGAGGCTAAGTGACTTGCCCAAAGCTACACTGGGAGCATGTTTAGGGCTGTGACTAAATCATAGCTCTCCCGAATTCAACTCCTCATGCCAGGCCTTAACTGCAAGGCCACCCAGGGGAGGCAGGAGGACACACTGTACTGGCAATTAAAATGCTATTAAAGAGTCAGTGTTATGGCAATCACGGACCATTCAATCGGAATAGTTTAAATCTGCAATACTTTATTTTAGCTGTGCGGCGAGATGTATGGCTCTAGCTGTCTTCACTAGGGACTGATCAGCTGATGAAGACGTTTAAAAACAAGAACGTTTATGGTAACTTCATATATGTAGTTGTTTCATTACATAATCAAGCATAATATTAACACTCTTTTTAGAAGCCACTTAGGTTTTCAATAATCCTTTCAGTAAGCTTCATCCCTTTTAAGGTAATAATAATAAATATTATTTATTATTCCTGGGGGATTTTGCAAAAGGCTCCTAACTCCCTTAGGCTCCTTTGAGGCTACCAGCCAGTAGCCTCAGCTGTGGATCATTTGCGATACCCTAGGCCATAAGAGTAGAAAGACTAGTGGGTGATTCTAGAAGTGACCAGAGTCTTTGCCCAAAACTTCATCAGAACATTTGTTGAACTTTGAAAAAGTCCTGATCAGCTTGTTTGTTTTTTAATGGGATCTGTTACTCATTTGCTGAGCTCTGAGTAATGCCAACAGACCCGTGACATTTGCAGGCAGTATCAAACCTGGGACATTGAAGCTTAGCACTTGAGCCTCTTCCGCGTGAGCGAAAAGTGATTTGGCTATTGGCTGAAGCTGTAGAGCAGGCTTGTTGTCCTCTCTGTAAGTGGTCCCAGTGCCACGTGGTGGGACAGTGAGCCATGCCCAGAAAGTGTGTGGTTACATTTGCCCGCCCAGTTCTGGCTGGGATATTGTCCTGTTGGAAATGGCATCTGGGGAGCCTGTTTTTTTGTGAGGTCGGTAGCCCAAGGGCCTGACCATGGATTCCTTTGTCATCGAAAACTCCACGTGGTATCACTAGATGCCTGTTGGGGTCCAAAATGTGGCCTAACCCTTGATGTCCTTGGGTGCACAGAGCATGCAGGAGCAGCCTCCACTCTTGCAGACTCCAGGGCTTCCGCTGGTTTAGACTCTGGAGCTTTGAACCTTTTTGATGCTTTGAAATTTTACAGCAGGGGGCAGATCTCCAGCTGGTTTGGTGGAGCTGCTTCAGGACCTAAAGGCTGATACAAGCTGTGGGTACTCCCCTTCCCCAGCTGAAATCAGGATCTACACTGACAACTGGTGTGAGCAGCGCATCTGAAAATGCATGGGGAGTGGGTGACCCCATGGCTTGGGGAGGTAAGCCCCCCTGCCCCACCGCACCACCCACCAGAGCCCATGCTCCTCCCCTCCCCCCACTGTGACTTGCTGGGCTTTGCCCACGCCCTGCTCCAGGAAGCCAGTGGGTGATGCAACCTGCCCCAGCCCCAGAGCTCCGGGGAGCCAGCAGGCAGTGCAGCCCCAGCCTCCTCTTGCCCCAGAGCTCCAGAGAGCCAGCCCCAGGCCCCTTTGAATCGCCCCTTTGTCTTTCCCCTGCCCCCCATTGGTGGGCTTGATGCAAAACCCACGGCTGTATTGCTCGTCCTCCTGTGATCAACGCTCCCCACACAACACACCTTTCGAGATCCATGGGTCTTAGGCATGGCTATGATGACGTATCGTATTCGTCATCCGGTGCCCTAAATGCCTCAATAGCAGGCAGGTGGCACAAACGAGACAATCACTACACTCTCAAATGAACTCACGCAGGAAGATGACAGGAGACCAAAACACGACATCACCTGTGGGTGAACACTTGTCCCAGATCCGCAAAGGGAACCTGCCCAACACTTTCAGAAGAAAAGGCAGGGAGTTTACATTCATGACTCTGCTAGACACTAAGGCTACATCTACACTACACGCTTCTTGCACAAGAAGCCTTTTGCGCAAGAGTTTTTGCACAAAAATTTCTTGCGCAAGAGTACGTCCACACCTCAAAACACATCGCAAAAGTGATGTGCTTTTGCACAAGAGAGTGTCCACACTGCATGGACACTCTTGCGCAAGAAAGACCAGTGAGCGTCCTCACTTGCCTTTTTGCGCAATAGCTGTAGCGCAAAAAGGAGTTATGCCTCATAGAAGGAGGTTTGCCTACGCCAGAAAAAGCCCTCTGGCTCTTTTACTGTTGATTTCCTTGCGCAAAAGCACATTTGAGGTGTGGAGCGCTCCACAGGTTTTTGCGCAAAAACAGCTGTTTTTGTTCAAAAACCTTGCAGTGTAGACGTAGCCTAAAAAATCAAGTATTAACAGCGACCCAGAATTGATGCCTTATTGCAGCCATATATAACCCACCAACACCCACCCCAGCTATTTCCATTCCACCCTCATTACCTCCCTATGACTGGAGGGCTGTTAATAGGCCATTTTGCGCTGCCTGCTGCGCCGTTTCTGTGCCCTGCTACTCATGCGGGTTTGGCGAATGGGAACACAGCTCTGACACATCGTATCTGAAGCAGATCAAAAACTGAAGACCCTTTGAAATTTTCTTGTGAAAACTTTTTGTCAACATTTCAGACATTCCAAAGATTTTCACAACTTCCCCTGTCCCAACAGACTTTTTATTTCCCATGAAAAATAAAACAGAGGAGAGGAGAGTGTGGGGGTGAAAGAAGAGAAGGCAATTCATCCCAGCACAGGGCTTTGGTGGTGCATAGAACTGACTGTGGCAGGCAGGAAGTGAGCTGGGCTATCTGATGTAAGAATTTCATAGCATTTCAATGTATTCAAAAACCACAGTGTCTCCTTTTTTTAATCCACCTCCCATGAATTCTTTGTGAAACGTGACTGGATGCAACCCTCTTACAGCTGACCTTTTAATAACAATAAAATCACTCAGTGGTGCACTTTATTTTGATTTATCATTGCACAACATAAAGGGATTAGATATCAAAGGAGGCTCTAAAAATGATAAGGTTAATAGGAAGAGACCAAAGGAAGATGGGGAAAATACAGGAAAGGGCTTCATTGGTGTTTTCACTGGAGAGAGATACAGAACCAGGGCTTATTTTAAATGGCCCTGGGAAGGGGTTTGGGGGGGTTTTTTTGGAGGGGGTTGTTTGTTTGGCAGCTGAAAATGCAGGGATCACTTCAAAACAAACTGTTTTGAAAAAGAATGTATAGAGACCCCCTTCAATTATCGGGAAGCTAGTAATTTACAGGAAGGGCTTCATTTAAATTATGCTCACCAAGGGGCTCAGACATTTAGCTGGATAACAAAACTATCCAGGGTTAGAATAGTAAATACCACGCACAAAAAATCCTCATGCTTTGGAGCCCCAGGCAGATCTACACTTGGGCCAATTCTACACTAGACCCGGAAAGTTGGCTTAAGGTATGCAGTTCTAGCTAGGTAAATAACATAGCTGGAGTCTGAGTGGGGTAGCCGCATTAGCCTGTAACTGAAAAAAAGTTTAAAAAAAAATAACAAATGGTCCCACAGCAGCTTAGAGACTAACAAAACATGTAGATGGTATCATGAGTGTTCATGGGCACAATCCACTTCGAAGGAGCTGGAGTCAACATTCCTTAAGACGAGCTTGGTGCCGTCTTCACAACGCTCCTGAGCCTTCCCTTGTGATTGCAAGGGCACTGACAGGAACAACCTCAGCATTCGATTTAGTGGGTCTTTACTAGACCCTCTAATTCAAATGCCCAGAAGATTGATCTCCAGCGCGGCAAGTGGAGACATGGCCATGGGAAAGCTTTGCTGGTATAGCTATGCTGGCATGCTAGATTGGCAAAGCACCCTTAGCGTGGAAGTTGCATTAAGCAGTAGCCACAACAGTGTAACTGCGAGCAGGAGGGATAGTTGTGCGGCTAAAACACTGGACTTAGTTCTCACCTCTGCCACAAATGTCTTGTGAGACCTGGGGCAAGTCACTAAAATTCTCTGCGTCAGCTCCCCATCTGTGACATGGGGATAATAATACTTTCATTTTCTGATTACTATAGAATCATAATGTCAAGCTGGAAGGGACCTGAACAGGTCATCTAGTCCACCCCCCTGCACTGAAGCAGGGCAATACGCAGGTATAGTGTGCGGCGCAATAGGGCACTGATCTCAGCTGTGACCTCTATAATTTGTATTAGAGTAACATCTAATTTCCTTCAGTAGAAGTTTGGAGTATACAAGGAACAACAGTTCCTAATTCAACACGGTTAAAGTCTTTGGCTTTTTTTTTTTTTTTTTTAAGTCTGAAGAGCAGCCAGCTACTTTGGGGAATCAGGCTGGAGAAATTCCTGCTGTCATAAGCATCAGAAATTACCAAACATTAACATTTCAACAGTTAAGGGATTGGGAAGGCGGCTTACACAAGAGCTGTCTAAACGCAACACTAACTGCATTTGAAATCACATCTTTTGCAGAGGTGTTTTGAATCTACCTCCAAAGTTATATTTGATAACTGTTTAATTCAGTCTGTTTTAGCTTGTCATTATTGTGATTGTTTTAAACTGTGCAATTCTCGTGTACCTGTGCATAGCTTGGGTTTTGGAGTGTACCAGAAAGGGCATTGGCTAGATTTAAAATGATTATTAATACCATTCTTTTAAAATCTTACACCTGAGCTAGTACTAGAATTGAGCAAGCATACTAGACAAAGAGCCTGATTCTGATCTCACCTTGGGGTAAATCCAAAGTGTCTCAATTGAATCTACTGGGGATACTCTGGATTTGTACCAACATAACTGATCAGAGGCTATTCTACAGACCCTGCCATAAGAGCCTTACAATCTATAGCAGGCATTGGAACCTTTTTTGGGTCAGGGGCCAGAGAAGAATCAGCCAGGGGCCACACATAAATGAGCAGCAAAAACAAAAAGATAGAAAAACACCCACCCCTCACTGACCTGGCCCCCAACTGAGAAGCAAAAAAACCAAACCAAACCAAAAATAAAACACAAAAAAACAAAATTTGCAGACCTGGCCTCCAAGTGGGAAACAAAAAAACAACCAACCAACAGATCACCTCACTGACACTCAACTGGGAGTACCGGGCTCCACTTGTGCTCCAGCCCCATGGGAGGTGCTGAAGCTCGGGGCTTCCTTCCCAGCGCAGAGACTTGCTGTGGTCCAGATCAAAGTAAGCTGGAGGCAACATTCGGCCCACGGGCCATAGGTTCTCCACCTGCATCTATAGTAAGATAAATCGTATTTGGACACCGAGTGAATACAAACACTAGAGCGAGGTGCAGAGGAGCAACACCACAATCATGTGACTCTAGTTGCATATTGTGGTGGTTCTGAGAATTCATTAGTGCATCTGTGATACTGTTGATAGCACCAGCACAGCAAATCACTTACACATATGCATGCTACTACCTGGAGTACCCAGGGGTGCAAGGCATCTTGCTACTGTAACCCACACACCTTCTGGGTGTGGTGCACTGTCCCATCTAGTGGCGCTGAGACCACTTACAGAGAGAATAGGAAGGGCACTTTTGAAAATGATGCCGCTTCTGAAGTTTGTAGTCTATGTGCTAAAGCATTTCCCCTGTACCACACTTCAATCCAAGAAAGTAAACTTCCGTGGGAGCTTATAGTTTGAGAGTCAACCTCCCACTCAGATTCTGAAGGATTTTTAAATAAATCTACTGATTGTTGTGTGCTTACTGCACAAAGAGGAAAATTAGTGCTAACAAGGGCACAAGTAGTCTTTATAATACCTAAATGGCCACAGACATTGGGCCATATGCCAGGCCCAGTTTCATTAGCATAACAGCCAAGGTAACTTAACTTAGGTGCTACAGGACCATTCGTTGTTTTTAACATTTTCCTGCTTAGAGACTAACCACTCTAAGGTGCTACAGGACCATTCATTGTTTTTTAAAAAAAATTTCAGTTAGGTTACCCCTACACTGCAGCGCTATTTCAGGATACTTCCAGTATCCCAAAATAGCATTTTCCGCATCTCGACAGCACACCCATTAATTGAAATAACGGGCACGCTATTCCGATGTCCCAATAAACTTCATTCCACAAGGATTAAGGGACTTGTCGGAATAGTGGTTTTTGCATAGCTCAAATTGCGTAGCTTATTTTGAGCTAGCACCGCAGTGTAGATGCACCCATACAGACTAACATGGCTACCCATTGGAGACTTTTTAACTTAATAGGGTTACTCTGTGTACTATGTCTGAGAAAAAAATTAGCCCATAGAATCTTTTTGTGTGTGTGCATTTTAGACACTTCGATAAATCCACAGCTATCTGGAACCAATTTTACACTGCATGTAACCAACATACTGGAACCATTACTTTTAGGGAAGCCAAGGTAATCCTGCCTACCCATAAATCAGTACCATGTAGTAGGGGGAAGGCTGTAGCATGGTATTTTCTGATTTCTGTCACCATCAAGTATTACACAGATGGCCGCATTCAAAGGCCATTTTAAAAAGAAAATTGAAAATAGCTTCAGAAAATAAAGAAAGCAGAAAACACAGGATTTCGTTTGGGGCTGCAACAATAAGGAACTGAATAAGAATATTACCAGCTGTGATCAATTTGATGCAATACACACAGCTTTAAAAATGGCTTAGCACTGCAGAGGGGGGTCAAAATTGTCCTGGGGATTTAGGATTATGTTATCTTCTGTTCTGCAACATGACAAAAGTGTCATGGATGTGCTGATAGCAGGTATTGGAGACTGAGGATTAAGCAACAGCACAGATAGTGAACTGCCTTCTTCTCTTTGCCTTCTGTGGGTTTTTAAAGGGTACTGGGCCAAGCTGAAGCAGGAATTAAGCCTGTGCCCTGTGGCTGAGCCACTGAGTAGTACATAGCCACCTACCAATAAGGGTGGGTTGTTTTATTATTTAAACCAGGAGCTGAAGGAAAAGCTGTCATCTATTGAGGAGTACTTGGGTCGGACCACGGTGATCCCGACGACACGGATCTGAGTGCCGGGGGAAAAGCATGAAAACTGGATATGCTTTAGCAGCTGCACACAATCCCCCCAGGCCTGGGGAAAGCCCTGAACAATAAGTGTTCATTAATGCAGCTTAACAAGCTATCCCAGGTATCTACGCAATCTTCAAAATTACAAACCAACCATTTCCATATGGTGGGAGCCAGGGGAGGCTCCGGGGCTCTGATAAAGGATTGCTCGGGAGAAACGTCATCTCATTCCAGTGTTAGGGTTACTGCTCTCTCCGGGGACGGGATGTTAATTGCCCCCCTCCCATACGCATATGTTGAAAGAATATTTCAGTGCCTCTAACACATTGTCTCAAACTCTGGCTTTGTTCACTTGTGACAGGAGCACTTTAGATGCTCTGTGCTGGGTTTCTCTTTTCAGGAAGCCTAAGTCCTACATTTGAACATATTTCGACAAGGGGTCTGACCTTTCAATAAAGTTGCATGCCCTTAGTGAGGTGCAGCCAGCCATTGCTAGGGCCAGATGCCAGCAGGAGACACCAATACTTACTGTAAATTAATTATTATGCTAGGGTGCTGATAGCAATGGGTAATCAAATAATGATGATGGCTCATGCTTTTGACTCAAGATCTCAAGTCAGTTGCTGCCACTGATGACTCTCCCAAGCGTACGACATTGTGCATGGGGTTCCTTTAAGAAACATCCTACTGTCTTCTTACCTGTTTCAGTCTAAGCCCCCCAGCAGTAGCCTCCTCTCAGAATGGCACACACCTGGCTGACTACTCTGTATGATGTCTCCAAACCTCACTTTTAGAGCTACACAGTATTCAGTGCCTAACATACTAGCTTTGCACCTTTGAGGAGTTGTGATCTTCAAATCTCACCCGGGTCCTTAATCCACTCTGTTTAGAAGTCACACAGCTTGGCTTCTCAAAGACATTAGCCCTCTGCAAAAAAAAAAAAAAAAAAAAAGCTGCACCTTATAGTTTGGCACACTCCAACACAATTAGCAAGCCAAGCGTGCAGGAGCACTCCAAGAATGGGATAACAAAGCATTTTTTCTGGCATCCATGGGGGTTAATAATGTTTTGACTTTTCTGGAGCACCTGTCACCAGACAATGTCATGGCATTTTACAAACACTGAGTGGCAGCACATTCCTGTGGAGGAGATTGGGATCACGGGCTACATTTTACAGCTGGAGAAAAAGAAAAGAGGGGTATGTTTTTGTAATCCACACACCTGCTGAGGATGGGTACTCCCATGTAGTGGTACTTTGGCCATTTACTGAAACAAAGTATGAATTTCCTCTGTGGCCTTGTCTGAGCGTCAGCTAGCTTTTAGCTCAAGGATTAGCTCCAGAGGTCCCAAGTTCGGTTCTGCCTGGTGATGTTACGTTTTCACCTCAGAGCTGGCCTAGACTGTTACGCAGGTTTAGCACAAAGCCACTGACTGGTCTCACAAGCCTTTTTACCGGGGTGTGAAGGTGCGCTAAGATTGGGCTTGTTTACTCTGGTGGGAGGTAACCAGGCTCCTTTTTAAGTCCACCTGGAACCTGCCCACTTTGCAGTAGGCTGTCATTCATGAGCTGATAATCCTGCAATGCCTTCCCACAATTGCCCCTGAAGGACAGACACATTCTCCTACAATTGACTGTGAATAGCACCAAGAACCACAGGCTATGACAGACACAGGTGAATGCTGCACCAGTGAATCTATGGTAACACAGGCAGGGAGGTATGGCTGCTCGCCCCTGAGCTAACTGCTGTGAAGACAAACTCAAAGAGATTAAAGGGATTTGACCGGGTCACACTCCATGTTAGTGGCAGAGCCCAGAATAACATTTCTACTCTCATGACTCCTAGTGCTCTAATCAGTAGACCTGGCTCTCTCCCTGGTTATGAAGAGAAAGGCCAGGATGGAATAAAAATACTTTTTTTATTGCACTTAGCTCTTTGCTTTCCAAGTCATGTCTGCTTAGCATCCTGTCAAACAATCCCAATCTGGCTTCTGGGAGCAGTGGTGATACAAGACAGATGCGTCGTTGCTCCCGATGGTCTATTCTGGCTCACGCACGGTCTACCAAATTACCAGCTCAATTGATTCCAGGCTGGCCCTTGCTGATGATGAGGTGAAACGCAGTGAGAACACACCTTGAGCCTCTGATGCCAGGCGGACTAGCAGGGTGAGCAGCTGGAAGTAGGTTTTGCTGTATAAAAATGTGTTTGTGCTAGACAGACAGCATTGGTGGAGAATACGTCACAGATCACCAAAATGACTTTTATAGACTCTCACTCTACGGCTGGCATCCTGGAGTTGGGGTAACCAACAGGTGGGTGTGTGTTCTAAATCCCCCTCTGTGCTGACCCACAGAGGATGTGCATGGTTATGGCCCCTCTGTTATGCAAGCCTGACTCTTTAGCTTCAGCTTCAGGCTGTTAGCCCTGACCAGCTCTGATTCAGTCCCCAATATGTCAGCCAAGAAGATGGGTGTCACATAAGCATTGGTGATGAGCATTGGTTGGGCTGGATATTGGAAGAATTTGGTAAGTATTTGCCCCTGTTCATTTACTTTAAAGAGGTAGGTGGGAATCGCTGGGTTACATAAGGCCCTACTACAGCAGAGACCAGTGCACAAGCATAGTTCTGCAGGGAAGCTGCATACGATGCAATAAAGTCAACTACCGTGTGGGCGAGGTCGTCTGCACATTTCCCTACACAAGGGCTCCTCTCCCTTTATAACCCTGCTCAGCTCCTGACTTAAATAGAGTCCTTGTGCTCCTGAATTGCAAGGCCTGCCTGCCTCAGCTAGCTCCAGCAGCTGCATTAGCAATGGGGTGAGGAGGCACCACTGTCCCGCCACTCATCATCAGAGCTGAGATGATGCTGTGGAGGTGGCCTTCCCCCTGCACCTTCTGAAGATGTTCTAGTGTTAACTGCCTCAGGAGGAAGCCTATCTCCCGTGCCAGCTGTAGCTGAAAGCCAGCCCCTTGCCCTACACCCATTTCTTCAGTCTCATCTTCATGGATCCAAGTGAGTGCTACCTAGAAATGTGACATCCTGCTTGGCTTATGCCAACACAGAATAAACCAAATCCCTGCACCTGGCCACAGACAACGGATCTATAATCAGCAGTGGGGCCGACAGACTCACCAGGCCCCTGGCTCCATGCCTCCGTAAGGGGCCGGGCCTCCGCCAGAAGGGGCGGGGCCTCAGCCAGAAGGGGCGGGGCAGAGGCTAGCTTTCCCCAGGCAGCCCAGTGTGCACTATGAGGGGATCTAATGGGCAGCGATTTAATGGGCCCAGGGCTCCAGCCACTGCCACTGCTGAATTCACAGGCTCTAAAGTGAGACATCAATGTTATCTCACCGGTCCCCTGACTGAATTGCTGAGGTGCAGAACGTTTTTCCTGTAAATTAATTGAGGCTGTAATTTGTGACTTCAGAAAAAAGTTACCGTTGAGAACAAAAATGTTCAGTTTCAGTCCCCGGCCCCAGGCTGGCCCTTTTATCTCTTCTCCAGACCGCAGAGATAGCCAGGCTGCTGCTAAGCAACAGGGGGCTCCCAGACACCTTGTGTGTGATGTTACTACACAGGCGTGTCTGAGGTGAAATGGGAGCACAGAAGCAGCCTCTGAGTCTACAATAAATTTCTTCCAATAAATTTCTTCTCAGGTTGTTCATTCAGCTACCCCAACTGGATAGTCAATGGGTGAGGTTTCAGATGTCCATTGTGGGGATTAACATGCCCCAAAGCCATGTCAGCATGAACATCCAGTTTACTCTGTAAATTACGCACATTTGGGAAACCGGGATGAAATCCTAGCTTCCAGTTCATAGGTCACTAGCACTGAATAAGAGCTTCTTTACCTGGTAGTACTAAGAGCTCTCATTTACTTTTAGGGCCAACCAGCTGAAGGCACCTACACCAATTCATTCAGAGCTGGTCTGTTTCAAGCAAAAACCCTAATATTCAGCTGTGGATGCTATTTCTATTTGAACTTTCCAGGGGATTCCCTCCCCCTTACACAAACAATAACCCTATTCTTTAAGTCAGAATGGACTGTAGTGAGAGAGCAACAAAACACAGCTCTGCATGAGAGCATGCAGTGTGCGGCCATCTGTGCGGCCATATTTCTGATCAGTGAGGAGATCTTTCCTAAAACACAATGGGAAGAAGCTGGATTCTGAAATCTTTACTCATGTGAGTCATACCTGTTGCCCACGTGGTCAGTGGAACTATTAATGCGATTAATGGTTTCAGGATCAGAAGCTTGATCTTTCCAGGGGCCTCCTTCGAGAGAAATGAGTTGCAGTTATTGACGGCTCAAATGTTCAAAACCAAAATCAGCCAGCTACATGGGTGGAGTTAGTGACATGACAAGACTCTTGTAACCCGAGTGCACCATCACACATTTATCTGCATGCATGCTCTCTCTGAATGGGTCCTGGCTGGCTAGCATGGCTAATAATTTAAGAAAGCAATTGAAAAAGAAAGTGGAAAGAGAGGCAACTCTGCCTTAGTCCTGGTTTCTAATGGAAAGGGGGCAGATGTGATACTACCGGACAGTACAAATCCAACAGGACAGTCTGATCAATTTTAAGGTAACATGGAGCAAACCCATAGTTTTCCAGAAATGCTATTGAATATGATCAGTCAGTCCTACCGAATAGACCAGTCACTGGGATGCTTATCTCTGTAACCACAGCAAGAGCCAGACTGGTCATGAACAAGCGATTCCTCTGGTCATGAATCTCCCCTTCCTAAACTATGTGATTTTCATGCCGAAGGGAAAGCCTAAGATCCTGAAGTAGCCTTGCTCTCTGGAGTCCTGCACTGAACATGGACCTAGGCCAAAACACTGTACGTGTATTAGCTAGCTACAAAGAATTTGGGGCTGGACTCATCATAGTGGTATCCAAGTGCCTTTCAGCCTGGTAGAGGCAGGTCGCTAGCAGTCCTTATGGAGTCTCCAACTCCACTTCTGTCTTCCAGCTCATAGGATGCTCTGCTTGGAACAGGTTCCTTTAAGAGGGGATGACGCAGCTGTCTTGCCTTTCTAAGGGCCTGGCTACATTGCAATCGGAGTGTGGATTGGGCAGGTGTAGACAGACCTGTGCTAGCTTTACTTCGCTTGGGTACAGATCGCAATGAAGTTATGGCAGCTTGTACAAGCCCACCTGAGACCCTGGGTCATGTCTTGGTTGGCCATTTAAATGGGCTGCCAATGCTGCCGCAGTAGCAGACAGTGGCCAGGAGCACGGGGCCCTTTAGAATCACTAACCCTGGGGCAACTTCCCCCTCTGTCCTTCCCCTCCCCACCATCAGTGGTCCTGTGCACATGAATTTACACACATCCATCTGCCAATCTAGATACAGAAAGTTGGCACTGTTCTTTCAAGGGTGATACCCCAGTACTCTTTTCCTCCCTGGGAGATTCTCTAGGACAGTGGTCTCCAACCTTTTTACACCGAAGATCACTTTTTAAATCTCGGAACAGGCAAAGACCTACCGCCCCACCCCTTCCTTGAAGCCCCGCCCCTTCCTTGAAGCCCTGCCCTCTCTATTCTCCTCCTGTCCATCACTTGCTATCCCCAGCCCTTACTTACACACTCCGATAAACACTTTATTTTTAAATTATGCAATATATAAAATTAAAATCACATGTTTATAGTTATGAAATAAATGGTCTGTTTTTTATTCATGCTATTTAAATCTAAAATGAAGCATTTATAATTATACATTTTGTGGGGACAGAGTTCTGCGGCTGGGGCAGGGAGAGGAACAGGGTGCTGGGAGGGCAGAGGACAGGGTTCTGCAGCAGGGACAGGGTGCCAGTGGGGACAGAGTTCGGAGAGTGGGGACGGGAATGGGGACAGAGTTCTGTAGCTGGGAGCAGGGGAGTGGGGACTGAGTTTGGGGAGTGGGGACGGGAATGGGGACAGAGTTCTGTAGCTGGGGACGGGAATGGGGACAGAGTTCTGTAGCTGGGGACGGGAATAGGGACAGAGTTCGGGGAGTGGGGATGGGAATGGGGACAGAGTTCTGTAGCTGGGGACGGGAATGGGGACAGAGTTCGGGGAGTGGGGATGGGAATGGGGACAGAGTTCTGTAGCTGGGGACAGGGGAGTTGGGACAGAGTTCAGGGAGTGGGGATGGAAGTGGGGACAGAATTCTATAGCTGGGGACAGGGGGCAGGGTGCCAGTGGCAGCAGAGTTCCCTGCATCTGCCTCCTCCCAGGATTCTCTCCCCGTCCCCCGGAGGGAAGCCAGCACATGCCTCCTCCGGGCCCCCCCCGCGGCACAGGGAAACCCCAAGCATGCCTGCCCCGGGGCTAACCCCCGCCTCCCGCAGCGGAGCCAAACCCCCGCGGGATCCTTCCCCGGGGCCAAACCCCCCTCCCGCGGCATGGCCCGGCCAACTCCCTCCCCTCCCGCAGCGCGGCCAAACGCCGGGGCCGACTCCCACTCCCACGGCGCAGGGAAACCCCTGCGCCCAACTCACCCGTCCAGCGCAGGGAAGCCTCTGCACTCCCCCTCCAGGGCCAACACCCCCTCCCACAGCACGCAACAGAGCTGTGGGAGGGGGAGCAGCCCGCACACTTCCGGAACCCCCGGAAGTGACGCGGGCTTCAGACAGGACTTCCGTCCACCCCGCGGGAAGCCGGCACTACACTAGAGGTAGGTAGTGGGGCTTCTCGGGGGTGGGGGGAAAATGGTGGGCGGGGTTGCCCGAACGCCTCGCGATCGACTGGTCGAGGCCTCGCGATCGACCAGTCAATCGCAATCGACGGGTTGGTGACCACGGCTCTAGGACCTGCTGTGCTGCGTATTGTGCACTGCTACATGCGTTGACACATGTGCCACTGCTACTTCAACATAACATAGCCCCTCACTTGTGTCAAAAATGTGGGTGGACCAGCTAGGCAATGAAGAGTTCCTGCGCCTCTTTGCAGGAGGCAGGTTTTTGCATTGCAGGAGAGGCTCTAGGAGACACAATGATATATTGGCAGCAATTTCTACCTCATCAAATATGGCAGGCCACGAGGAGCAATGAACATTCATTTCTGTCGCCGGTGAAAGTGATGCTGATGGCTACTATTACTGTGATTTCCTGTTTGGTTCATGGTCACTTCTAGAGAAGAACAAGCACAGAGCAGTGCAATCTCATTGTTTTGGAACCACAGATGCCCAGCAGTGGCTGCAGAACCTTCACGTGAGGAACAGATCTTCCGGGGGCTGTGTGCACCACACCCCCAGAGCCAGAACACTTTATTCAGGAAAGCAGTACCAGTTCCACATGTCGCTATTCCCCTGTGAAAGCTACTAGTCCCTTGCAAACCACTCTGGGGTGGGAAAGTTAATTCTTGGGACTGAAGATGTGGCAGTTTGTAAGGAAGTCAATGCCATGATTTACCCAGGGGTGAGTGCCACACATACAAAAATTCCAGAAATAGCTGTTTTTCGGAGGCTGACTTTTCCCAGCTGTGCAGGGTCATTGATGTCACTCAGCAGTCCTAGTACTTTGCCCACCACAAGGGACACGTACGTGAAGTGAGAAAATTACTCTTCGAACATCCTGCAAGGACTGGTGGATCATGTAAGTAGATTGATGAATACCAACATGGGGCACACAGGAATGAATCGTGCCAGCAAGATGCTATATAAGGTGGGTGCATAACTGGCTGCATAACCGTTCTCAGAGAGTAGTTATTAACGGTTCACAATTCTGCTGGAAGGGCATAACAAGGGGAGTTCCACAGGGGTCTGTTTTGGGATTGGTTCTGTTCAATATCTTCATCAATGATTTAGATATTGGCATAGAGAGTACGCTTATGAAGTTTACAGATTATACTAATCTGGGAGGGGTTGCAACTGCTTTGGAGGATAGGGTCATAATTCAAAATGACCTGGACAAACTGGAGAAATGGTCTGAGGTAAATAGGATGAAGTTTAATAAGAACAAATGCAAAGTACTCCACTTAGGAAAGAACAATCCATTTCACACATACAGAATGGGAAGTGACTGTCTAGGAAGGAGTACTGCAGAAAGGGATCTAGGGGTCATAGTGGACCACAAGCTAAATATGAGTCAGTGTGACGCTGTTGCAAAAAAAGCAAACATGATTCTGGGATCCATTAACAAGAGTGTTGTGAGCAAGACATGAGAAGTCATTCTTCCGCTCTACTCTGTGCTGATGAGGCCTCAATTGGAGTATTGTGTCCATTTCTGGGCACCACATTTCAAGAATGATGTGGAGAAATTAGATAAGGTCCAGAGAAGAGCAACAAAAGTGGTTAAAGATCTAGAGAACATGAGCTATGGGGGAAGACAAAGAATTGGGCTTGTTTAGTTTGGAAAGGAGAAGACTGAGAGGGGACATGATAGCAGTCTTCAGGTATCTAAAAGGGTATCACAAGAAGGAGGGAGAAAAATTGTTCTCCTTGGCCGCTGAGGATAGGGCAAGAAGCAATGGGCTTAAACTGCAGCAAGGGAGGTTTAAGTTGGACATTAGGAAAAACTTCCTGTCAGGGTGGTTAAACACTGGAATAAGTTGCCTAGGGAGGTTGTGGAATCTCCATCTCTGGAGATATTTAAGAGCAGGTTAGATAGACATCTATCAGGGATGGCCTAGATGGTACTGGGTCCTGCCGTGAGGGCAGGGGACTGGACTTGATGACCTCTCGAGGTCCCTTCCAGTTCTAGAGTTCTATGATTCTATACAGAAGAGGACACTTTATGCCTGAAAATGTTGTTGGGTATCTGTATCACTGATTATTTTGTGACCCTGCCTCTGCTCTTGCCTTGGCTCATGAAGCCATCCATACCTCAGCAATGATGGCTCTGGGAAAAGGCAATTCAATTGTAAGCTAAGTAGCTGCAGACACACATGGAATGTGTTTTTGATAGGTGTGCGAGCACTGCCAATGAGCCTTCAGCCTGTCTGGATGCCAGTATGGCATACACTGTTCCTAGGATCACAACCTGCTGTGCACTGCACAACATCTAACAGGTCAAGAAGAATATTTTCATCCTGAGTGAGCTCAGGATCCATCTGCTTTACAAAGTGTATGCAGGCAACTAGATCCAACACACACAGACTGGTCCCAGGTCCTAGGTTATAAAGGAATCGGGTCACCATGTGTGCACATATCCTGCCCACAACAGGTTGACTTCTGTTTGTGCCACTATGGTACACCTCCTCATCCTTTCTGGGAAGCTGCTTTAACTGCACTTGGAGGGAAATACACCACCATATTTACGTGACTATGCAAATGTTTAAGCACCCCCCCCCCCCATCAGATGGGCTATCCCTGAAGGACATTATCTATTCTTATAGGTTACACTGCAAACATTTACAAAGCCAATTATTAGAAGGCACCTACTTCAACAGCTTTGGGGCTTGGGTTCTAGAGTGTGGTGGCCCTAAGATAGGCTTGTTGTGAAATGTTTTTTGCCCATTTCATAAATAAAGCTACATGTAAACCAATTTATTCATTCCTTTTTTAAATCACAATTATTATTACTGATGATGGCGATGGTTTCTAACTCTTTCACGTATGACCTGTAAAATAACAATTAAGTCTGTAACTTAATTTACAACAGCATGGGCTTCACACAATGGCTTATGGGTTTGCATTAGAAGGGGTGAAGGACCCATTTCTTCTTCTTTTCCAAAATTCTGCGTTTCTAATGATTGTGCCTGTTAACACAAATCGGGGCTAGACTGAATCTCTCCTTTAAATCTTTACAAAACTGCTGCCCCACTCCTGATGGTGGTGACATTGACAAATGCTGTGACTGGGCACCTGCCTAATGTTTTGGTGCCTGAGGGCCTGACACAATTCATACCTTTTTTTGAAACCTCTGTTATGGTGAGTTCTTAAAGTTATCAGGGTGTTCTAGATAGGTTGCCATTAGGGAAGGGGACTGAGGAGAAATGCAATAAGTGGATAGAACAAGAAGCAATGGGCTTAAATTGCAGCAAGGGAGGTTTAGGTTGGACATTAGGAAAAAGTTCCTAACTGTCAGGGTAGTCAAATACTGGAATAAATTGCTCAGGGTGGTTGTGGAATCTCCATCCCTGGAGATATTTAAGAGTAGGTTAGATAAATGTCTATTAGTGATGGTCTAGACAGTATTTGGTCCTGCCATGAGGGCAGGGGACTAGACTCGATGCCCTCTCGAGGTCCCTTCCAGTCCTAGTATTCTATGATTCTAAGTGTGTTAATTTAGTCAATAAGGCCACGGCTACACTACAAGCTTTTTCTGGAAGAGGAAATGCAAATGAAGTGCTCATTTGCATATGCCATGCTCTCATTTGCATTTTCTCTTCCAATCCTTTTTGAGGAAGAGGTTTTTTGAGCAAAATAATGCTGTGTAGATGGCGCAAAAAAAGGGGGGGGGTTGCACAAAAAAGGCACTGTCTACACAGCACTGTTTTGTGCAAAAACCTTTTCCACAAAAAGGATCGGAAGAGAAAATGCAAATGGAAGCGTGACATATGCAAATGAGTGCTCCATTTGCATTTCCTCTTCCGGAAAAAGCTTGTCATGTAGCCGTAGTGTAAGAATTGTCACCAGTTCCACGTGCAATTCATAGGTGTTAAGAGACTCCTATCCAGGGACTGCTTGGAAGTGCTTAAATGTTGGGGAGCAGGAGGCTGGCAGCGGGAAGAGGGGCATTTCAGAATAGGACACCAACAGCTGTTATGTGTGATTGCCAACAGATTACCTTTCTTTTTTCAGTTTTTGAATTTCAACATGTTCCATACAAATATTAAGAGAGAAATCGCATCCCACCCTATGGCTGTGTCTACACTGGGCCACTTATTCCGGAAAATCAGCCGCTTTTCCGGAATAAGCTGCGAGCTGTCTACACTGGCCCCTTGAATTTCCGGAAAAGCACTGACGATCTACAGTAAGAAATCAGCTGCTTTTCCGAAAACTATGCTGCTCCTGGCAAAAGTCCTTTTTCCAGAAAACTGTTCCGAAAAGGGACAGTGTAGACAGCCCAGTAGTCTTTTCTCAAAAAGGCCCCGATCGCGAAAATGCCGATCGGGCTTTTTCGAAAGGCTCTACATTGGCCACGGACGCTTTTCCGAAAAAGGGCTTTTCCGAAAAGCATCCTGCCAATGTAGACGCTTTTTTTCCGGAAATACTTATAATGGAAAACTGTTCCGTTTTAAGCATTTCCGGAAATTCATGCCAGTGTAGACATAGCCTATATGTAATCAATGTGCACCTTTGAGAATGAAGAAAAGTTTTTACTGTGCAAAAAAAATCCCTGCACTTTCCCCCAGTCCCTGTGGCTTCAGAGATTTGTAAACCGTGGGCAGAAAGACTAAAAAAGTATTTCAATTTTAATGGTTCCAAAATTGTAAAGATAATATGATTGAATTACTTGAAAAGCTGAAAGGCCCATTTCCAAACTAAAACATGCCACCAGCATTCACCAGCACCAGGAAATTTACTGAAACTGTCACGGTCAAGGGTTACTTTGTAGAAAAAGTAAAAAAAGAACACAATGCAAGCAACAGCTAAACCACAGGACGATTCCAGTGCAATTTTCTATAGGCCATTTTTGGAAGAAAAGACATATTCTGAAGATACAAACAACATTTGGGGGGAAAAGTGTTGGTGAAAATCAACAATACCATCCAGAATATAATGAGACTGTGTCCATCTCCTTTCTCTCCCCATCAGAAGTGGCGAATGACAAGCAATAATGACAGGCTGTGACATGTGGGGACAGGAGCAGCAGGGGCTGTTCCAAGCAGTCCTATAGTCCTACCGTTGTCCCCTGTCCAGTCAGGGAGTACGTGGCAGAAGGTCTCCAGGCTGATGAGCACTCTAGCTGGCAGCTGGAGGAAGGAGCTGATGAGTTGGTCCTTTGGGCTCAACAGCAGTTGGATGTTGCACTCTGAGCAGGAGATGATTCTGAAGGAATTAGAAGGAATAAGTGGGGGGCATTCACTAATGGGGCTGGTGGCTGACAAAACATCTCTGCTTCCTCTCCTTGAGGAACTCATATTGCTACCCTGTTCTCCTCTCTATCCCTGCGAGGAAGTCTTCCCGGCCCTTCTCCCTGCCTTCTCAGGCAATGTCACTTTTCTCAACAACTTTTGTTCTTATAGGCCATATATAGCTCATGAGCAGAGGCACATAATGCTGAGAACATTTTATGAGTGGTTTTAAATGGAAACTGTTTCCGCTGTCTTGGGGCTAAGCAGGATGCGGGGGGAGGGGAGGGAGCAGAGAAGTTCTCCGTGGGGCTATGTTACCAGTTTTCAGTTTCTTTTTTTATACTGATCAACATTGGGGAATGTAGAGGTATCAAGGTACCGAACTGGAAATGAGAAGGGGTAATCCAGCACTTTACAGCAGCAGAAATATTTCTGCTAGTGATCAGCCCTCAACATATTGCTGAAAAGAGGGGTTTGGTCAGCTGTGAAGGTAGTCTGAGTACATTCATACCACCAGTGAACCTTAAGAACCCGCTGGAATTCCTGTTGCATGAGAAGTCTGATGGCAGCGTGTGCTAACAGGGTTGGGCAGACACTAGACTACATTCTGAGCTAGCATGTGGGATTTCATGCCCCAGGAGATCTGAACAATGGATACCCATTTCCCCAGCAGTGCCAGAGAATTTGGCCCCCGTGCCTGCATGACAAGATATGCAAAGGAAAATAAAGATGTCAAGTTTCTGTCCTAAGTAGGTTGCAAATCCAGCTCACCCCCCACAAGCATGAAGCTCACACAACAGGAAAGAGACAGGACACTGATTTGTCTATAACTGCCTGACCACATGGTTGCCTGGTGCCTGCAGGGGGAGGGCAGGGAGGGCCACATCGTGGGGCAGGGAGGTGGCATGTGGGAGCACTCCATTTAGCAACTAAAATTTTGACAGGGATATGGGGGGTTGGGAGTTGCTACCAGGAGTCATCTATGCCTGACAGGACAGCTCCTCCTCCTTCACTCAAGCCAGGTTGTCAGTGAGGAGATGGCAGAGACTGATACTTTAATTTAGCAAAGATTCCAGAGGAGAAAAATCAATGTTGAAACAATCTTTTCCTTACAGAAGTGTAAGTTGTCTGGACAGGTGTTTTCCCTTCCCCAACCATATTCTCTCTCATGTGTGCACACACACAGCCCCATGATCCCTGCTGCCTGACAGGAAACAGAGAAATGGACAGTGGGGTAGACTGATTTTTACTTTGCTGTTTCAGACATTTGCTTTAGAAGCCAAGGCAGAGGCCATTTCAGGGTGGTTCCTCAGATGGTCTGACCACCTTGGGGGTGGAGCAGCAGCAGAGAGGGTGTGTATATGTATGTAGATATACCTATCTATCTCACAGAACTAGAGGGGACCTTTAGAGGTCATTCAGTCCAGTCCCCTGCCCTCATAGCAGGACCAAGTACCATCCTTGACTGATTTGCCCCAGATCCCTAAATGGCCCCCTCAAGGACTGAATGCACAACCCTGGCTTTAGCAGGCCAATGCTCAAACCGCTGAGCTATCCCTCATGCCTGTGGCATAGGCACAGGCACCACAATGGTGTGCCCCCAGGTGTGTGCCACCCAAGCAGGGAGAGAGCATCATGTCCAGCAATGAAAAATAAGTGCACATTATTTCAAGTCCTCTTGATCTAAAATTGGGAATTTAGCCACACACAGAGACCGGAGGCTATTGAGGGGGAGGTTGGGCACCATTATAACTTACCAGCTAGGGCTTATGGTTCCTGCAAAGGCATAGGTCTCTCCAGAGGATACTGATCGGGGAATTCCACAACCTAGATCTCTAGGTAAATGTGCACAACCTCCACCTTGTCCCCCAGATCTCCTGTGGGCTCCTCCATGATTTCTCCTGCCTCACTGCCCTCACACACCTCACTCTGCTGTTGGGCGATAAGGCTAGCTGGGTTTAGGATTAAACGGAGAGCAATTTCAGGCTCAATACTGGAGGCCTCTGGTTGTACCCAGGCCAGCTCCAGGTAGAAGAGACTGGTGCAACGAGCCCTCCCAGACCAACTGTCCGTGACCTTCCCGTATAGACCCCTCAGCTGCTTCATGGGCCCCCGGCACCACAACCCTACAATCTGGTAACGGTCGGCTCCTCCAGCCTCCATGAAATTGGCCGGTACAGATGAATGCTCCCACTGCCCCGGCCAAAGTTGTGGAGGGTGCTGTACTACAGCCTCTGCCCAGACATGGAGCCGCTCCCTGCTAGCCTTGGGGGGCCCAGAGGCTGCTTTCCAGGCTCGATCCATAGTTGAGCTGTAAAGAGTGACTCTGGAAGCTGGGTTCATGTCAGAGCAGCATGTTACTACTCATGCCTATAGGGCAGTGGTTTTCAAACTCCTTGGCCTGTGGCCCACCCAGCTCATTGCAAATCTTTCTGTAGACCACCAGCTGCTAACGGAAAGTTGATGTTAATTATATAATTATGCCCAAGCCATTTTTCTAGTGCTGCAGCTAGGGAGAACGGTTTAATTTAACCAGTAAGACAGGAAATATTAATCAAAATTATTAAGCAGATTAAGCGCTTTAACTTTCTCATGTTAGTTTACCAAACTTCATTTTAAATAAAGTAAAATCTTAATTTATATTCAACACCAAAGGTTTCAACATTGTCTTTATTTGGGGCAGGGGATGGGGAACTTATTTTTGGTCAGGAGCCACTGACCCACAGAAAAATTGGGGACCACAAGTGAAGAACAAAAAAAACAAAAAAAACCCACACACCCCTCCAAAGCCCTCCAACCCTCATTGATGTGGTCCCCAACTGAAACACCTCATTACTCTGGTGCTCCAGCCCCATGTGGGAGAGGACAGGGAGGACTGATGTTCAGGGCGTCCGATGGGCCAGATTAACTCTTCTGGAGTTCTGGGGTTAATGGATTTTGTGAATACCCCTTAGGTTCTGGGGTGCAGCCAAAAATAAGGGGTTCAGTGTGAGGGACAGGGCTGCCAGCAAGTGAGATAGGGATGGGGTGCAGGATCTGGGCGAAAGGTGGGGGTTTAGGAGGGGGTGAAGGTGCAAGTCTGGGTGGGAGGTAGGGTGCAGGAGCAGGCTGGGAGTAGGGTGTCTGGCCAGGGGAGAGGGTGCAGGAGCAAGGGATGGTGCAGGAACAGGCTGACCAGGGGGGAGGATGCAGGAGTGGGCTGGGAGTGCAGGGTCTCAGTGGGGGAGGGGGGAAGGGGAGGGAGACAGGAGGTGGGAATGAGCGGAAGGGGGCACTTACCTGCCTTTGCGCCCCTCCCCCCGGCCCGTTCCCAGGCGTGGTCTCCCAATGCTCTCATTGGCTGGATTCCGGCCAATAGGAGCAGCAGGGAAAGCCTCCAGGCAATACGTCCGTGTGCTGCTGTTCCCCCAGACAGGGGAGGGGGAGCGGCAGCGTGTGGAGCCACTTCTGGCTCTGCCTCTCCCCCACGAGCCGGATCCAGCGGGGAGACTCTGGACTTTCTTCCCTTCCCCTCAGCAGGTAGCTGGCGCTCCAACCTCGTGGGGAGGGCATGAGGCTGGAGTGCCAGCATGGGCTCCTCACTGCAGGGGGAAGGAGGGGAGCTGAGCTCAAGCTGCAGCCCACCTGCAAAAGCGACTGCGGACCCCAGTTTGAGAACCACTGCTAGAGAGGGACAGGCACCTAGAGGCTGGGAGAGGGTCCCTAAGAAAAGGGTTCAGGGCACTATGGGAATAAGTGACAGACCAGGGAGATACAACCTGTAGCCTGGCACCCTGGGGACCTGACTGGTCCTGTACCAGAGAACTTGCCAGACCAGGGAAGGTCAATCCCAGTCCCATTGCTGTCGCTGGCTGCAGGGCTCCGCTCTAGTGGCAGTAGAGGGGCCAACATTGACTGAGCAGGGACTGGGGAGGTGCTTGGGGGCAGAGACAGGGTGGGGGTGGAAACCCGCAGCTGAGGGCCAGGAGCACAGCCCTTTGGAGCACACTGAGCCCCCCAGACACTGTACTGTGCTCCCAGCCCCTGCCACTTCTCCTGAGCATCCTTCCCATCCCTGTTCCTGAGCTTGAATGCCACAAATGAGTATTGGGGGTGCTCCATGAAGCTCGGGGGAGCAGAGGGCCTGGCTTTACCTCATGAGTGCTCCATCTCAGGAACACCCACGGGGATGCCAGACCACAGATGTTTCTGGATGTAGGAAGTCCATGTTATAGAGGTCCAACCTGTATTGGTACCCGAGACTTGGTACCTGTCCCCTGCCCACACTGCAAACTGGCCCAGCCATTGGACCATGCTACTACAGCCTTACATGTGTCCATATCCATGCCTCTCTGAAATGCTAGCTTGTTTGCCCTCTACTCACTTGGAGACAGATGCTTCAGGGGTTTAGGCATGAAGCTGCACATGGACAGTCACTGGTACAAACTAGTCTTAGAGTAAAGTAATATTGGTTGTTTTCACATCTCAAGGCAAGATGTGTGATGCAAAAGGTCTTAGAATTTTTTTTTTCCAGTAACAAGAAGGAGATTTGAATTGCAATTGTTTTAAAAGCCAGACAAGAAGGCTATTTGGTTTAGATGCTTTCATTGAAAGTTATACCCTGAATCTATGCAGTGTTAATTGGGCCATCCATCTGATGGCACAGACCTGGAGAAAGCGAGTAACTTTCTAGGTTGGTGAAGATTCTGTTGAAATTATCTTTGGTCAAAGTCATTAGCCCCAGTACACAGCAATTCATAGGGCTGCCTGGATTGATTGATATCTTTGCTTTCAGTTGTAATTTGGCCTCTTTTGGGGACTACAAAAGAAACATAATTCTTGAGCCCTTCTGCTTTGAAACTACTAGCTAAGCATTTTTCTGCCATGTCCCCTAGTACTTTCTTTCTATTGAGCCTATGAACCACTTGTCCCAAAGTGTTACCATATTGTCTGTACTTTGCTTTTATGAGAAATATTGATTGACCTCTGAGACGGAAGGATCTTGGATCTTCTTGCTTTCCTTAACTGCTTCATTCCTCTGTTCTTTGTCCCTCCTGGGAGGGGAGCTGCATGCATTCTTTGCTAACAGAGGTTTTCAAAGCTTCACAGGAAGTGCTAATCTGTCGTGAGTGAAGTTAGAAATATTATTTTTAGTCACCCCTCTGAATGGCTCACCATTTGACATTGAGAAGTGCAGCTTCCTCTGAACGGAGCCAGTGTAATTATTTATATTATCACAGCCCCAAGGAACACCAGTAGTAGAACAGGAGCTCAGTCTGCTAGTGCTGTACAAACAGAGAACAAAGAGACAATCCCCTACAATCTAAGGCTGGTTTAATGCATCCTTTGGGTGCAATTCTAAGTACTCATGTAAGGGAGTGGAGAATAAGGCCTCCAGGTTGGCCTCAATGCAATACGGCATCAACAAGAAAGAAATCAATCCTTGTCTAGAATAAATGTACAGCAGAAAAAAAAAATGTTAATAGCTGCTTTCGGAAGGGTTTTGGTACTGAATTAATTGCTGTGTCAGTTACTTTGGTTAGCTTATTGATCACTGGTCATAGTGGCGCTGGAACTATTTTAGGGTGGGGGTAATTGAGCTGCACCCCCTCCCCCCCCATACACTGTTCACATGCCTCATTGCCCCAGGCTGGGGTCACACCAAGAGTGGCAGGTGGCCTGGACCCCAGGGGATGGCAGGCAATGGGACTCAGGGGGGGGCAAGGCCTGTGGGGAGAGTGGGACCCCAGAGGAGCTGCTCAGAGGCCGGGACATGGGACTGGTGGAGTGATGGCAGGTGGGCAGCAGGGCCAGCCCCAGGAGATGTTGCAGCAACCCCCACACCTCCTATTTCCCATGCCTATGAGGGTCCCTAGAGCCAGCGGCCCAATTCAAGAAAGTACTTAAGCATGGGCTTAAATCCCATTAAAAAAAAAAATCAACGGAACTTAAGCCCAAGCCTGAGTGCAGCATGCTTTCCTGAAATGGTGTCTCTGACTTGTCCAAAGCCCTGTCCGTGATGGAATACCAAACCCATGTCAATCTGCACAGTGCATCTCTTTTGTTGGATGTGTCACGGTATGTCCCTGAATACATTCTCTCACTTTTGTTTGCCTGGTGTAAAGACAGCAAAATGGTGTTCAGCACCCCAAAGCTGCTGCAGCCCCCTTTCGAATGAGGGAACAAGCCCTCTGTCCTCACCAGGAGCTGAGCACGTGGCTGAATCACATTCATGTCATGGGGAAAGGAGTGAGGGAGGAAAAAGGAGGAGCCATGTTTGACATCAGGTGTCATTAGCACAGAAAACTTTTTCCTTCTGCAATGTGGTAAAGACAGAAACCAGGACGCTTGGTTGCGCTGCAAGAAACAGCCCATAAATTGGGGCATACAGGATGTGTCACTATGTACGGGAACAGTTACAGCTCAACTAGAGAAACGTATATGTGATTATTGCCCTTGTCTCAGAAACTCTATAATCACTCTGGAAGGATAAAGCATTGGAGAAGGATACCACGTTTTCAAAAACTCCAGGCTATTACCATTAGGCAAAGTTAAGGAAGTAGAAGTTTATTTTCTCTGAGAGGTGGTCTGGGGGCAGAGATCTAATTACCACTTTTGGAAATTATAAAAAGGCCTAAAATTGCTCCCAACAAACCTCTGCACACTGAGAAAACATGAGAAAGTGTGCAATGTGAACTTTGGTGTTACTTTCATGTGAAGGGTAATAAACATATGGACCACATTACCAGGGAGATCTATGTGCTGTAAAAAAAGGCATGAATAGGATCAAGAGGGAACAGGTGAGAAAACCCAACAGGCTAAAGTATATTGGGACTCCAGCAGCCTTTCCTGACTCCAGGGACTGACTGCATGGTCTTATGTAAATGTTTTGCTCGACTCTCTGTAGCCTTTCAAAGTGGTTTCAGA
The DNA here is from genome assembly GCA_019425775.1 of Rafetus swinhoei. Lineage (NCBI taxonomy): Eukaryota > Metazoa > Chordata > Testudines > Trionychidae > Rafetus > Rafetus swinhoei. Next base: position 21,554,420 of record CM033437.1, on the reverse strand, counting down.
GCTTTCCTGCCAGCTTGAATTTTAAGCATGATTTGCAACAGGGTTTCCCACATGTGCGTGCACTGAAGCAAAATTCCTGCCAGTGGCCTCCTCCTAGTGCCAAAGAGAGAGCAGCTCTTTACGGAAAGCTGGAGCAATAGGTTTGGAGAAAGTCCAAAGGCTGCCTTGGAGTCTGCTGAACCCAACCTGACACGAGGCACTTATCTACGAGAGCTGTCCCTTTTTAAGGACGAGTATGTGGTGATGTAAACATGCTATGTGAGGAAGAGGGGGGCAGGCACTTTCCAGTGGCTGGCCTTAGAAGAACTGTATGCCCCAAGAGCCTGAGCTAGGGCCCCAGGGAGGACAGCAGCTGGCAAGAGGAAATCTAGGCTCCTGGAGCCCACCCAAGGAGCACTGGTTGGAGAGCACCAAGCAGGAGCCCTTCGCTGGAGGAGCCTGGGCAACAAAGCCAGCCAGCCTCTTGGGCAGGGGTGGGCAATATTTTTTGATGGGGAGGCTACGCCAAGATTTTGGAAAGTGGTCGAGGACCGCACTATTCCACGATACTAATGGAGGAGGTGTGGGGTCTGGGGCAGGTTCAGGCTTCAGTCCTCCCTCCTGTGGGCATGAAGTAGCGTTTGCTGTCAGAAGGGGGTTGCAGTGCAGTGACGTTTGAGAATCCCTGAGCTAGTTCAGTCCCAACCAATGCAGGTCCCCTGTTGCACCACTACTAACACTCTGGCCTAGCTGGGTCCCAGCCTAATCACAGGCTCCCCAAGGGTAATGTTCAACCTGACTGTTCCCTTTTCTTGGTCTCATCCCACTCCTAGGCAATAGCCATTTGCAGTACCCTAAATAGCTTCCTTCCCTCACTTTCCTCTGGATCAGGAAGGCCACCCAAAGCAGAGGCCCACAGCTATTCAAATCCCCTGTGGGCCACGAAGGGTAGAGGCATCCCTGGCTGGGTGATGGATTATGTGCAGGAACTGAACTCAGAACCCCTGGATCCAAAAGCAGGAGTCTGAGCTAACGGCCCAGCTCTGGACTTCGAAGGCAGTAACATACTTACGCCTCTTTACGTCACCCCCTCTAGAGCAGTGGTCACCAACCAGTAGATCAGGATCTACTGGTAGATCTTGGAACCTCTGACAGGGGATCCTAACTGGTTTGGCCAAGAGGTTATCAAGCCCACCACTTCAGCTGCCTCCCACAGACTGCTGCACATCTCCTGCCCTTTGCTTTGGAGCGGTCCCCTCAGGAGTCTCTGCTTTCTGGGCAGGGCAGGGGCAGGGGAGGGGTGCTGATATCAAGATGTCCCCTCTCACCCTGTGCCTTATCTCCCCAGAGCAGAGAGGGGGCACAGCAGGACTTGGGATAGAGTTTGCTGGCTGCTTTTGGGAGTGATGCAGGCCAGGACAAGGGTGAGCCTGCCTTAGCCCCACTGCACCACCACCCAAGAGCCACCTGAGGTAAGCAGGGCCCAGCTGGTGCCCACATCCTGAAACCCTACCCTACTCATGAACCTCTTCCTACACCCCAAGCCTCTGCCCTAGCCCAAAGCATCCCTGCATCCAAATGCCCTCCCAGAGCCTGCACTTAGAACACACTATGGTACCCCAACTGCCTGCCCCAAGCTCAGGTCAGAGCCCCTCTCACACTGCAAATCCCTTATTCAAGACCAGAGCCTGCACCCCAACCCTCTGCCCCAGACTGGTGAAAGTGAGAAAGGGTGGGACGATGGAGTGAGCAGGGGCGGGGACTCGGCGAAGGGGCACAAGGAGGCGAGGCAAGGGTATTTGGGTTTGAGGTAGATCTTGGATTGCACTTAAATTCAAAAAGTGATCTCGTGTTTAAAAAGGTTGGAGACCACTGCTCTAGAGGAAGACAAAGACACATTTTGCCAGTGTGCGTTACTGCATTTACTCCCTTCGAATACTCCTACCCGTCACTTGATTTTTACCTGTTTGCATTACTGTGTAACACCACATGCTCCATGAGAAGAAAGCCGTCAGACAATTTGTCACGGCTACCCTAGAATTCTTATGTTCCCTGGAACCCTCTCAGTCAGTGGCAGAGCTGTGTAATGCATGTAAAAGTTTGGAATGAGCTCAGCCAGGCAGATGGTCATTTTTAAGGGGACATTCCCACCACGCTAAATACTGGGATTTGAAGAGGTGATAAGAATTACATTTAAAATTCCCCTTTCATGCAGGAAAATGCTTTACAGAAGAAGCCACATAGGGATTAACCACCCACTGCTGAAATTCAGCTGCTTCTGGGGGAAGGAACGTGACAACTGTTCTACATACAACGGCTGTGGGGTTTCCTCATCATCATTCATACTGGAGTTTCACGCACTAAACTGCAGGGTCAGCCTGACACTCACTTACAGGAAGGCTGCTTTGGCAGTGGCAAGAGGTATTCGCGTAAATGAGGTGCGCGCGCCTAGCTATGATGTTATATTTGGCACAGTGGTCACACCAAGTACGCCCAGCAATTATAACACTGCAAGGACAAACGTTTGTAGGTTTGCTGAGCAACTAACCTGTTATGAAATATTTGCTCAGCATGGGATAAAAATCACAGTGAAGGAGATCTGCTGAAGTACTTGTTCATGTTGCACTAGAATGGAAATATATAGATCTACCTTTCCTACCCTGGAGGAAATGCATTTGCAAATGTGTACAAGTCTTTGGAGAGAAGTGAAGAAATGTTCAGACTCAATTCTTTGGGGTAGGGACTGTCTCCATGCATCTGAACCACACCTAGCTCAATGCAGCCTTGATTGGGCCCTCTGGGTACTGCCATAACAAATATTAGATGAGAAGAAAAACTTCTCCAGTGGAAGCTATAAAGGGAGGCATAATATGGGCCCTAAACTCCACAACTGTGCAAGATCAGCAGGAGTGTGCCTCACCCCTTTTCTGTGAAACCTCCTGACAGCCCTGGTGTCATAACCTCAGTATCCTTGTGACTGCTCCACAGTGGTCACTATTGGCCAGGAATTCTATTTATCTGTATAGGTGGGAAGGAATAAGACCAGGCCTGCACAGAGTCTCTGGGGTCAGGGAACTCACTGACATGAAACCCCAACCCTCAAGTGACTCCACATCCTATTATAGTGGATTGGGTCTAGATCCCCTATATGCCACTCCAACCCTTGGCTGGTCTGTCTCCAGGAATCAGTTGACCAGTTCAGAGCCTGAATACATGGGAGTAAGCAGCTGATAGGGCCCTAAATCCCATGTAAACAAGGGCCATTATTCGGCTCCGTGCAATTGCCTGGGATGGAATGCAGCCAAGATGCCAGGAAAGATGCGGTAAGGTGTTCAGTGACCATAGTAGGGCCAGGTGGAACTCAGTTTGCAACTTATAGAACAGGTGGCAGTGTCAAGGACACATGATCCTCAACACCATGGACCACCAAAATCTCCTCCAGCACCTGGCTTTTTACTGGAGCCTACCAGATCATAAGCCCAAACTGCAAAGCCATCATTCCCCACCTCCCAGACCCTAGAGGACTGGTCTGCACAGGTTCTTTTCTTAACACTGAACATTCTATCCATCAGGGTCCATTTTCAAAGCAGCAGGTAAAAAACCATCATTAAGGACAGATCATCCTTCTCTCCTCTTAGAGAAAAAAGTCCCAATTTTGCACTGAAAGAAACAGAATACAACCTAGAACTTGCTAGTAAAATGCTGCCAGGACAGTCACATTGAGTGCATTGGAAGCTGGTGTGGTGTGACCGTAATCTGCGTACCTTGACTACTAATCACACTTTAATGAGAGTAAATTGAATTTCCAGGCACACATTAATAATGGATGTATGAATTAACTCTTAGGAACCATCTCATGATGGCTTTGCCGTGCTGAAATGATTATAGGCAGTCTTTCCTAAGTGTGTGTATAGGCATAGGAGACTAAGTTAGAATTTGGGCTCTGGGAGACTCCAAGCCTTTTGCGAGAACATGGCAGCATCACAATTGCAGGGCTTGTGAAAGCCAACATTAGGAACCACGCCAGCCACCTGCTACTCAGAGTGCACATCAAGATTTTGGTATATAAAATCTGAAATATAATACACTTGGTCTACAGTGCCTCCAGTTATTGTAATCTGTGGATCTTTGGGTGTTAGAGCCTGTCTCTTTTCTTCAAGCTGTAAAGTTGTGTGCTTTTAATTCTTAGCCTGGTACTCTGGTTCTGTTCCTTATGCACCAGCCAGGATTGTGACTGTCATAGCAACTAAAGGAAGCCTTGTTGGATCTCTGTGTTGTGATACCATCTCTTCCACAGATGGCCTTTGGATCTGGAACCCTGACTGAGCTGAACATACCAGCTCAGGACTTGTGTCCTATTTAGCTTTATGGTTGGAGTTTTTCTGGCATGTTCTACTTAGATTTCACTACCACATACAAAAGGGAGACTGCTTGGATCCTCCAGGGATCACTGGGGAACCTTTCCATTGGCTTCAGTGAGCTTTGGGTTAAGTTATTAAGATGTGGTTTGTCAATCTATCGCAACAGCCTTCTGCGGCATGTGAGCAACTAACCTCTCCTCATTGCTTATCATCCTTTACTGGCTGCATTTGTATCACTGAGAACAGCAGCTAAGAAGTGCTGCTTATGGGTATGTTGACTCGGAGGTCGAGTCTAGTCTCATTTATTCCAATTTCACACTTGAGTGAGTGGCTCCCTTCGCCTTCCTGGAGTTACTCTAGATTTACACTGGGGTGACAGAGCAGAATAAGGCTTTTAGCAGAGAGTGGAAGTATATATATTCCCTCCATTTTAAAACAATGCCTCACATCCATCCTCCTTTAACTTATGAAACAAATTAGATACAGAGAGTCCCTTATAAGTAAACCATAAAGGCCCACTTCCTCCCCTACGTGGCTCACTTTCATTTCTCAAAGATGTTTTCCCCATAGACTTTGAACTGGATTTAGTAGCCTCATTAGAACATAAAGCGTGTTTGGAACATTAAGAAGCCATATGGTTCCTACGTGTCTGCCCCTACTCTTGCTTTATCTTAAGATCACTTCTTGGGTTTTCCTCTGAGGGATATGGGGATGTGTGGGAGCAATCGACCCCCTTGATCCAGAAACCAGGCAACCTGACTCTTGAATTTATTTATAGCCTTGGCTTCAGGCGCCCTACTTGCTAACCTCTTCCATATGTTTATTACCCTTTGTGTGAAACAGTTGTGCGTGAGCTCTCCATTGTTCTTCATTCTCAGAGTGGACCCTGGATTTTTCCAGAACCCGCACTTGAGATTCTGTATTTCACTAGGGTGAACACAAAGCTGGATCAAGGAGGCTCACAAAGGTCAACAGTTACATAGGTGGATGGGAAATATGACTACTGTATTGCTAACCACAAGCATTCAAAAAAAAAAAAAAAAAAGTCACGAGTCAGCCCGTCCCCCCCACCAAAGAAAGAAAGAGAGAGAAAGAGATATTTTAGACTGAATGATTCTGGATTGATTTATTTTCAGTTGGCTTTCTGGGTTGTCTAAGGGTACATCTAGACTGCACTCTCTAAAACTGAAATAAGATATGCAATTTGCATAGCGCAAATTGCACATCTCATTTCGAAATAAGCTATTTCAAAATTTGGTGTCTATATGGCACCAAATTTTGAAATAAAGCACTATTTTAAGACATCCCTTATTCCTCATGAAACTAGGTTTACAGGGATGCCAAAATAGCACGTCCATTATTTCAAAAATTATTTCGAAATAGCAGACGCGTTCCTTGGACACAGGGTAGCTATTTTGGGATACCTCCAGTATCCCGGAAATAGCCTTGCAGTCTAGACGTACCCTGAGTTGTCATGGAGAAAAGTTTTCAAACATAAACCCTAACTGTGAGGCCTTGCAACTATTAGTTTAAATGAAAGCTGACATCAAAGTAAAGTCTTGTCACCTGGAGCAGTTAACCAAAAAAAACCAGCCAAAAATCATAGAGGCAGGCAATGTTGTAGCCATCAAAGCAGGCAGGGTTTATAGATGCTCCCTCAGGGTGCGAGAACAAAGGCAGCGATGGATGGATTTGGAAAATGATGCTTTTGTCTCTCAGATACAAGATGGTGGAACTTCAGTGAGCACAAAGGAACCTATTTTCCTCTAGAGCAAGTAGTGCCACCAAGGGACACAGACCTTCACATGTGACAGGTCCAAATATCACGTGTTAAGTAGGGATGTAAGCAACTAGTCAACTACCTAAAAAGCATATGCTTATCGGGTACTCGAGTAATCACTCAACTAGTTGCTTCTCCCCCCCTCCTTGCTGCCTCTATCAGAGAAGCTCTTAATACATTTAAGAGAGCCCAGAGGCTCTTAATACATTTAAAAAGTAGATCCTCAGCAGGGTTAGCTCCCGGGGCTGGGAACTAACCCCACTGCAGCTATGCAGTTTCCCCCCTTATCGACTAGTCGATGGAAATTCCACCGACTACTCGATTAGCTGATTAAACACAATTTAACATCCCTAGTCTTAAGCTTTTATGTCAGCGTTTGCACCACAAAATGCCAACCTGGCAGACCTAGCTTGGTCATCTTGCCTTCAGTTCTACTGAAACAGGTAACGAGCATGGTGTCCGATTGCTTCACAGGCCTCGGTCCCTTTTTCACTATTTGGTCCCTAGCAGGACTTTAAGACCCTGCATGGGCTACTGTCCTGTCTGTTATCCTCTTTATCTTTTCAAAGAAGTCCCACCTGCTATAAGGAGCACTGTAGCACATTTACAACAATAGGTGGCCAGCAGTGAACCACAGATTCACAGGAAGTTTGAATCTAATCAAGTAGGGTTAATCAAAGCCAGTATTAATAGTAGATGGGCAAAGCTTGCTGGGGGCAAGGCTAGTCCCAGGTATGCTGCTGTTCGAGGTGACTCTCAGCATGGGTACTTCCCAACCCTTTATCCTCTCTCACTCCTTGGTCACTTTATTGTCCCTTTAGTTGACAACTATAACATTACACTTGCTTCAGAAAGGGAGTCTCTTGCAGAGCTAATAGCTGAATGCAGTTCCAAAAGACAACCCATCCTTCCCCCTTGCTGACCCGGTCAGCTGTTCCGCCATGCACACCACCTATGCAAGTCCTAGTACCAGTAGCTTTGGGACTTCTTGAATTCATGCAATAAGTTTAAGATTTAGAGAGAATATTTATAACTTGTATGAGACATTCTTGCCCACCCCTATTTTAAGTTCTAAAGGCAAGAACTTTCTCACTTCATTTTAACACGGAAATGGAAATGCAGTTAGCCTTTAACAGACCACAGCACCATTAAACAAACAGATTAGAACAGGGAATGAAGAAATGTCCCTCAAAATTACAAGAGCTACTGTTTAGTTCTTAGATAGACGAGGTAGAATCTCAAAGCGCTTTACCAAGGAGGTCAGCATCATGACATCCATTTTACAGAAGGGGAAGGGGCAGCACTACTGCACTGTAAGGAGGCAGAACAAATAGTATTTGCCCAAACTAGATTTGAGCCAAGACACCAGGGTTTACACTTCATGTGCAAAAGGGTCATGAAATCTAATGACCTCAAGTGTTTGGACCTTGGTTTTCCAAATCAAGACAACAGCACTTCTAGCCTGTACTTCTCCGCTAGGACTTTGGACCCCACTTCAGCCAGGTTCCTTAGCACATGGCCATTTTTAAACATCTGGAGTCAGTGGAATTATTCAATGAAATACCTTGCTTAGTCGGAGCCTTAGCTCAAGGCCGGTCTATACTTGCAGCTCTGCACCAGGGCCACTGAGTCATTATAGCCCTTAATGAAAGTGCTACCTATGTGAACAGGAAAGCTGCTCCGATTGATGTCAGTATGGTACTGCACCTCCGTAAAAGGCGGAAGCTAGTGTCTAGGGAAGAATCCCTCCTGTCAACATAGCAAGCAGTCTGCACCAGAGTTCAGTCAGCATAACTCCATCACTCAGGGGTGTGGTTTTCCCAAAATGATACAGTTACACGGGCAAGTTTTATTTTAGACCAGGGCTCAGTAATGACTGAGAATTAAGAGTACCTAGGACTACAGACTGTGCCTTTAATAGCTTCAGGCAAGGACTGTTCTGCAGCCTATTTACACATTTTACAGTGCACAATAAATTTTCCTTTGAAAAATCAGGCCCACCATGAAATATTTAGGTGCCTAAAACTGTAGACAGTGATTTTCAAAAGCCCATCTACAATGTTGGCAATTTTGGCCTTTGAAAATCTGGCCCCATATAAATACGGTTTGACAATAAAGGAGTGTTACTCATTGAATTACTCATGCGCCTAAGTACGTACTGACCATGCCCAACCCTGCTTTAGTTGACAGAAGTAAACATGTAGACTGCTACAAAGCCAGGGCAGCTTTAGAGATGGAAAAGTTAAAATGGTACTTGCTACATCTTTACATCTGTCCTAAGTGCTAATCCTCTGCTCTCCAGCATCTCTGGTATATATTTATTGGGTTTTCAGGAAGCCTGAAAGAGGTAAGGTACACAGCTCCTATTAGAAAATCAGGAATAATGGGATAGGTGCTGCTGGCCGCTTCCCACATTTGTCACCCAGCTAACTTCTTAGCAGCTTTTTCTTCCCTTGCTGCCATGAGGCTTCAGTTTTCCTCATCATTACCAACAAGATATATGGGACTGGCGCTTCTCTGACCATCTCCTTGATATTTTCATTCCTCATGGCTCATGCTCTACAGACGTCTCTTTAATCCCATCATAAAAGTCATAGAAACTAGAAACAGACTTCACATCCCCTAGCTGTTCCAGCAGCTGTTTATTCTTTTATCTGTCTAAGCAATCACTATCCACACTAACAGACCTTTAATAAATACCTAGTGCTTTTCCAAATATGCCGTTAGCATCCCATTTTCATCTTTCTACTCTTCCAAGGAGAGGGGTCCTCTAATAACAGCCAGCAATAGAAAAAAAAAAATCAGGAATATTAAGTTTTAACATTAAACATGCAGGAATGAGGCCTTTTAGATCTCTTTTGCACTCTCTAAAAGCAGCAAAACAACATTTTTCCCATCCCCTTTTAGGAAAGGGAAAAGGTTAGACTAACAGTGGTTTAACTGTTCAAGGAAAGTAGAAACTACATTGCTTTAGACAATGGACAAAACACTAGTTTAAAACACTCAATGATCAATTCTGTGCAGGCCCTTGAAGTTGTGAGGAATTGTTTAAGAAGTTCTCTCTCACCTTTGATTCTATGATTAGCTAAGCCTATTTTTTCAGCAATCCCAGCCATGTAGTTAGGTCCTTTTTATTCCAAGAGAAAGGGTTTTGTAGTTACGCCTCACTGTCCAGAAAGCTCCTTCCAATTTTATGAGCAGGACAAATTTGGATTGTTGAATTGTACAAATTCTTTCCTTGAGATTCATGTTACCCTTTTTCTTGTTCAGAAGCTGCTTATACCATACTGGATTTTGATCATTTCTGCTTCTCAGGGAATTCTATCAGAACAACAAAGTTAGCAGGGATTCCATTGCTCCCATATCCTCAACAAGTGTGAAAACTACAAGGCTTGAAGGATCTTTATTCTGGAACAATGCCACTGAGAATAGACTGGAAAAAGATCTTTAAGAAAAAAATTTTAAGAAGATCTGTAGGTTTGTCTATAGATAAAAATATTTCACAGGCCTTTGGAATAGTGCGACAAACTGTGTGTGCTTAAAAACTGTGTGACACTGCCACCTTCTGGAGAGAGCTACTTTCCACATCCCACAGTAAGGTATGGCAGATAGATTAAGGAAGGGTGGGTTTTAATGCAGAAATAGTTACCTTGCTGGGAAAGAGAACTAATACCTGCTTTCAAAGATAGCAGGGAGGTTTTATAGAAAGGAAGCTCAAAGTTTAAACTCACTGGTGAAGTGTGAAATAGAAAACAGTTGATGTTTCTTTAGCAGGAAGGGACAATACAAGTATCAGTCATACTACATGTTTTCCCATGTATTGCAGTTGCTCTTGGAGTAGGAGTTTCCTGTTACAGATTTTTCAGAAATACCTGATTTATGCCTTTCATCCAAACATCTCAGACTGCTTAGTGTCAAGGAATCAGAGGCAATGAGTGACTCATCCAAGGTCAATGACGGGAAAGACCATTTGTCTGACTCCTATTCACCTGTTATTATAACCACTGGATTGTGCTGCACTCCAGAAGTGATTTAGTATTCTGCCTGGATAAAGCAGTGTTTTCCAATGAACCTGCTAAGTCTTAAACCATAGGAGGCCTCAATTCTGTAAGCTGCCATGTGCAGGCAACCCCCTGTACTTACCTCTTAAAAGGAGGTCTCCGAAGGCACAGATGACCACAGCGTTCAGCCTTACAAGGCTATCTAGTTAAAAAATGTGGGTTGGCTCTCAGTTCAGTCCAGTCGGGGTTCAGCTCCTTCCCTGGCTCAATGGTCTCAGTCCTATATCAGGGTGCAGTATCCATACTGCACAGCCCCCACAGGAATTCATGGTCAACCCTAACCCTTACTACCTGAGGTGTCTTCTCTAGGCCTTGCTTCCTTGCAAGTCAATCAATTCCCCTCTCCATGGGCTCTGTACATGGAAGTGCCAATTTACTCTGCTCCCAGTTTCTCTGAAATCTCCATTGACTGCTCTCAGGTAACCCTTTAGTGTCCCACCTCCCCCAGCCGGATTCCTCAACCTACCACATACTCGCTTCAGGTGAGCCTTGGACTGGGGGAAACTTGTCCGAGGTGAGGCTAGAGCCAGAACTCCCTTAAATAGCCTGCCCATCCTGTGATAGCATCATAACTGCATGGGGGGCATATACGGCCCTTTGTACGGTATCTTTTCTTCAGTGTTTCAAAGCCCTTTAAAACCTTAGGGCAACATTTGCCCCCATGCAGAGACTGCCCAAGGTCTATGCACCATTTGAATGCTCAAGAAAATGCTGCATAAATCTTGGGTGAAATTCACCTCCAAGCAGGGAGCCTCGATAAGAGTGGTTTTCACCTGCTGATGAAGTAGGCATCCCAACATGAGGTAGGTAAGGATATTTTCAGGTTATTGCTTTTATTAGCACAGACAAGACAAAGTACAGACAGACCTTGCTTTACAGATTGTACTGTCTAGAGGAGACAGGACATACTGGGAAGCCCAGAGATGGGAAGAGATAAGAAGTTTAATTATTTTTCGTAGCTAATATTGGCTTCTTTCTTGCAGGCAACACAGAAGAATCTCTTAAGGGAGTATCTGAATGAAGGTTAGGTAGTAGCTTGACAAGCCAGAGTAGAGGGGGAAGGTAAGGCACTGAGCATTTTTGCCCTGATTCTTAAGCATTTAAGTCAATGACACTTAAGTGCATGTGTTTAAAGTTAAACCTGCTGAATTGGGGCCTAGGTAATTTTCTTACAGGTAATCAGGAAGGCTCAAAACATTTAGGCACTTAACTCCCTGTAACACGGTGTGACTCACTGCTGCGGTGTCTCCTGCTGATCACATGGGACTTAGCTTAGCACTGGAGCGCCCACTTCTGGCCGGTGTCTCACCTGCTGTTACTTGTTTTCTGTTCATGGCTCTACCACCTTATGTTAGAACCCATGTCCCTCCCAGACTGCAGCACCCTTCCCTCCATGGCAGTGCCCCCACGTTCTGGGGTCCTCCCCCTCAGGGAACCCCCAATCTCCATACCCACCTTGCCTCAGGTGACCCTACTGCCACTCAACATCTAGCCCCTTACCTCAGGGGCAAACTGCAGTCTGACATGGCCACTCATCATAGGCAAGGGGGTGGGGATCTGCTGCCTCCACCTGCCCTAGCTGCCTCCATGCAGCCCTAGTATCCCTCAGACCTCTGTCACTGGGCTTCAGCCTGGAGCTCCCTTGGCTCACCCTGTCTTTCCTCAACACTGCTCTGTCCATGGTACCCTGACTATCAGGCAGCTAGGTCTTTCTCTCTCCAGGGCTCAAGTAAGAATGTCTCCAGCTTGGCCAGTCATCTCTTTTATACAACATCTCCTGGGCTCTGATTGGCTGCCACAAGGCCCCTCATGATTGGCCCATAGCTACAGCCCCTCTCCCAGGACTGTTTTAATCCCTTTTATGCTAGGAGTCGGGTGACCGCCCCACTACGCTATCACTCAAATCAATGGTAGACACAAGGTGCCTAATTAACTTTGAGGAGCTGGGCCATGAGTCCGTGACTGATCTATCTTCACCCATGGTTCTTATAGCAAACACCCAAACAGGGACTTGGTATGGTCCTAAAGGCATCTGCTGCAACCCATTCCTGCAAGTGCACTTCTGCCTCGCGCCAAGGAGTTTTACTTACTAGGAACAGACCACAACACATTCCCATAATGTTAGAGACAGTCTGGGTTTCAGAGGGAAGAATTAAAAACAAATTAGAGGTAATGAGCTCTAAACTTGTTCTAAATCCAATCAGGGCCTCAGTTTTGGCAAGTTTAGATGAGGAGATGAAGCACGGTCCAAGCCTCTGAGCAAGCCTCCAGCAGCCTCTGGAGGTCTACAAATATTTGAAAGCCATTTGGTAAGATAAGACAAGAGCTAAAGGGCAGGTTCTAGTCTTCCCCATCCCCAAACTACAGTGACCACATATCCTGATATTATTGGGACTGTCCCAATATTAGGGGACAGCGTCTCATATACTTAACCTATATTATCCACCCTTACCCCAATTTTTCACATTTTCTATCTTGTCACCCTACCCCAAACGCTACAGAAAAGGAGTAAGAATAACTCAGACTTTGGGGGCGGATATGCAGGAGTCTAGCCCAGATCTCACGTGGCTATTCAGATATCCTCACGCTGCTAAGTTTTGGCTGATACAGAAGTTCTGGAGTGTTCATGTGCAAAGATGATCTTCCGGGGAAATCCTTATATTGTAAGAAGCTGCACTGGTGATTCAAAAGATACGTCATCCCCCATCCTTTGGAGTTAGTTTTCAACCAACACCCTCTAATGATAAAAGGCAGTGTGTGTGTTTGTGCTGAGGATAACCTAGCAAGTACTTAGAAGAGAAACCTTCAAGGAAATCACAGGATGATGTGTGAAGTGGCCTTTCAGTCTGGGTTTTGTGTTAGGGTGTTGTGCTGCTGGGGTTGGTAGTTTCTTTTCAATGGGGGAAGATAGGATTATTAGATGTAAAATAAAATCCTGACAGCTCGTGGTCATTAAAGATCCAGCATCTGTGGTTACAGGAGTTAGTGTCCTGGTCTACATCCATCCTAAGGTAATGGCTTTCTGCTTACATGCCCGACCATCATTTCAAGGGCAACACACAGTATTCATGGGCACTTCCTGTCCTAAACTGTTGTATAATTAGCTTTGCAGAATTCAATTTTTATTATTCAATTTTGCTGGATAATAATTCAACCATTTTTCCTATTTTTATTGATTTTAAATTTTCAGTTCTGGGAAATTGGGGCAGTGTATCAAACAATAGAGGATAAGTCAATTTAATGACAACACATGTTGAGATTTAAAAAGTTACATTTTATAATGAAAGCATAAATTGCCAACATGGGATGACAAAATATACAAAGTAAATAGCCTTAAAACAAACTAACAAGTTTTCCCAGCATCATTTTTCTTATTTTGCGTAGCTGCAAATTTTGATAATCAATGGGAACATTTGTCGGCTTGTGTCTGTACGGTGAAATTGATGTTTAGTGGCATTTACCAATAAAACTCTAAGTCTCTCAAGCCTAGGTATGGTGCTGCTATTCCTTTTTAATAACAATACATAGGCCCCTTTTATTACAGGAGCCTGTGACCTTTAATCAGAAGATCTTGTGTGCTACAGTCTAGCCTTAAAGACTACAACTCTGGGATAAATATAAATTTGGGCTCTGTATAGTGAACCTCATTCTCCCACACTAAAACTTGTTTTAAACTGGTGTAAAATTAGAGACATCAAGCCTAGTGTGTGTTCAAGAAGGGCAGGAACCTCCTTATTACTAGACCAAGACAATGAAGGAGGCAGAAGCTGCCTCATTTCATCCACTACTGGGGTAGAATGTCTCGTGTCTACTTCTGAATGTGCTTTGAGATCCATCGTGATGAAAGAGTCCATATAAATGCCTGGTATGTGTGTAAAGAGTCACTATGTGACTCGCTCGTGTACAGCTTGAATTTACCGGAGGAGAAGGAAGGAGTTTCTGGTGAAATTGAATCTCCAAGATTTGCTGATGGAGGGAGGAAAAATCTCTCAGAAGTAGCACAGAAATATGGGGTGCTTGTGATACAGATACATCCTTACCCTGGTCCTGGTTGATAGCACAGTAGTTCCACTAGGTCTCCTCTATAGCCACTCAGGAAAGATTCAAATGCTGCCTAGATTATCAGAGTGATCACAACTTGGGTTTTTTTATTTCCGTTGGCAGTGCATATTCACATGTGAGTTCGGGCACACAAAAAATTATTCTGCACAGAGATGGAAAAGATTAGAGAGACCATTGGTCCCAAGCAGTAAATAATTTAAGCTAGATAGTGATACAGCATGATAGAGTTCACACTGTGGTCATATTAAGGGATCATATAAAGAAATGAGATAAAGAAACAAAATGGTTAGTGAATTTCCCATTTTGCTCCTCCTCTCAGTCTTCATGCTGGGCTCAGCAGCAGTTCACATGGGTGGGCCTTTATGTCTGCTGGGGTGACTACATCCAAAAGTTAGCTCTATGGTCCAGATCACTAGTGGTGTTTAGGCACCTACTTTCCACTGCTTTCAGGGAAAGTTAGGAGCCTAAGCACTGAGAGGCTCTGGGCCCCCAGAGCCCCATCTTGCAAATGTTGTCAGAGTAGTGCCATTGACTTGAATATTCAAACCCAGGAATAAAGCCTGACTTCAATAAGACTCTGAGCATGGTTGATTTCAGATAGACTTTGAGGACTGTCACTGGGAGTTGGTGGTCTATGGGAACAGAGTACTTCATACCTGGTGAAAATCCATGCCTTAAAACTCTAGGGCTATGTCTACACTGGCGGGTTCTTGCGCCAGAAATATGCGCATTGCCGTTATTCCTGAAAAGAATCAGCGTAGCGGCATTGCGCAAGAGGGTTTTTCCGTGTGCAAGAAGGGGCAGTATAGACGCTCCTTTTGGCGTAAGAGCCTCTTCTGCAAAAAAATGGAGGCTCATTAGGTATGCAAATGAGGCTCGGCAATATTCCACGCTTAGTCTCATTTGCATATTTCTGGCACAAGAACCTGCCAGTGTAGACATAGCCTAGCTGTTTACTCCATTTTCCCTTCACCACAAGCACTCTAAAACCCTATTCACTTCCACTTCACAGTGCTAAACAACTCGGGAGCACTCTTCTAACCCTATGAGGACTCACTCTGACCTGTGACCGTACCCTATGTGAAATGTACCATCAAAAATATTTTCAGCACAAGCATATGAAAAGGCACATCTGCAATGCACCTGCGGTCTGCTCTTTCAATTTCCAACTCAAAACCCTTCAGGGCATTTCTACCCCTTGCTCCCATAAAACAAATTATTGGAACTACACTAATTTATAGACCATGTTCATTAGGTGACATTAGAAGCATGTGTACATTCAAGATGTATATAAATCTGGGCCCAGAGCAAGCTGCTACACTGTATCTTGGTTAGGACAACAGAAGTGTGATTGTGTACAGATCACCAGCTAAAACCGTTGAGACAGAAGTATAGATTAGATATACATACAAAAATTCTTTGCCATCCACATACCTCATGCGGCACCAATCCACACAGGCGGAAAAGTGACAAGTTCGGTTTTGAATGTCAAAGGACACCTCTGATGGGCACGTCTCGCTGTAAGCAGATGGTTAAAGCTTATCTGTAGGAATTCATTTACTAATCAAAATCTACAGTGTGTGTATTTTGGAAGGGGAAGGCAGCAGAAATTTGTATTTAAAAGCTGAACAGGATGAAGCCTAAGCCACTTAGCGCAAACTTGTTTGCAAAGCACCACTAATCCCCTCCTCTCCTGTCTTTATTAACCTCCTGTGCTCTGCACCTGTGCAACAGATAATGCTACTTTGTTTGGATAGAGGATTTCCTCCCCACCAAAGATAGAGACTATCCAATAATGTTTTGAAAGCAGGTTGTGCGTCTTGTTGGACGTTTCTCCTCCTAAAGTTCCATGTAACTAATTTCCAGAGGGAATGGCCATTTCCCAATATTCCAAGCATTCATTTTCTATGGAGAAGGACTTTCAATTATCTACCTGATACTTGACACTCAACACACTTTGCAACAGATGATCAGCATCATTAGCTGTTGTTTTACAAACGGGGGAACCTGAGGCACAGATCAGATAACAAAGTATCCAGCAGAGCCGCTCTCCACAAAGTACGCACCCATTGTGTTTAGTGTCCAAGACTCACCCTCCTTGGTGTTATAGTAAACAAAACAAAACAAAAATCAAACAAACCTTACACTGAATGTCACTATGTCCCCGGATATATTCTTCCCAAGTGCTCTTTTCACATAGAAATTTTCCAGTTTTAATCGTCCCCGGTGGGAGAGGACCAACTGTGACGGCCAAGATGACACAACAGGACAGCCCTGCATCTCTGAGCAGGGGTCTACAAGCAGATGCCCTGTCTCACAAAGCAGGAATAGGTGCTGGAAACCGTGATCAGGTTTCTTAATTCCTAAAACCCATGGTCTCTTTACTGGAACATGCTGCCTCCACTAGTCCACTTCGACGCTCCTACCCTGACTGCCCCATTGTACTTTTCTTTTTCTGTTTGCAGGGTTAGTATGGATTCAGAATTGAAATCAATGAAACAAAGCACAGGCTAGGTTTTTTGGTAATATTCTACTAGCACCCTGAGGCCCCATTCTACTGGGCACTGTATAAACATCCCCTGCCCCCAAAGAGTTTACAATCTAAAGAGAAACAGATGAAAGGCACAAAGGGGAAGTGATTTGGTTAAGGTCAGTGGCAGAGCCAGAAACAGAATAAAGGTTTCCTGACTCCCAGTGCTGTGCCCTGTCAAAGGCCCGACTCACCACGATGGAGCCTCCAGCCAGTAGCCCTGGGAATTGGCTCGACGACTCACTGGACGCCTCCCTCTAGCTGGTGCCTCCCCATGTTCTTGCTTCTCTCTCTTGTCCAGACTCGTGTCATTCTTGGACCATGACATCTTCAGGACACTGCCCTCCAGCAGTGCCCACTCCAGTGTCTCCAAGCCCCCTTCTGGGGGTAGGCATCTATCCAGCTTCGCACTCCAGGTTCCTCCCCTCGCAAGGAGCACCCAGTTCTCCTCCCAGGGAACACCAGTTCCCCTGTACCCACCTTGCCTCCGTGACCCGCTGCCAGTTTTCATCTAGCCCCTGCCTCAGGCAAACTGCAGTCTGTAATGGCCACTCATCACTGGCAAAGGGGTGTGGACCTGCTGCCTTTGCCTGCTCTGGCTGCCTGTCCGCAGCCCTACTAGCCTCAGGCCTTGCATCAGGCCCTGCAGCCTGGAAGCTTGCTTGGCCAGAGCTTCCCCCAGCTCTGCCTTCCTTGCACTGCACTGCACTGCACTGCACCCCTAGCAGCCAGGTCCCTCCTGCTCCCTATCCAGAGCAGCAGTAAGTTCTCCTCCCCCTCCAGGAGTCCTTCTTTATATAGCCCCCAGCTGGGCCCTCATTAGCAACAACTGCCTCAGCTGGAGCTGCTCTCTCAGCCTTTAAAGGGCCAGTACAAGGCAAGCGCCCTGTCACATGCCCCATCCTCTATAATACGATTACGGCAAGTCACATCTTTAGAGAGACTTCCACCTGAGACAGTGGTTCTTAATCTATTTATCATTGGGGGGCCACATACGCAGCTCTGTGTTGTGGGCTTCAACCACACAATACACATCCTACCTGGCTGGCCCTGAGGGTTGTTACACGGGCCACGGCTGTGTGCTGCTTGGCTCTCCACCCATGGCCCACTAGTTTAAGTGCTCCCAACCATTAAATAAAGATGACTTGCAAAGAAAATAAATTGACTTTGTGCTTCTTTAGGGTATCTATAAAGATGGTCTTGAAGGTTTTGGTCATAGGTGGGATTTTTTTTGCGTATTTTCAAAATTATAAATTCAGATCTTGCTACCTACCCCTGGTTTTTTCCCCCCTAGAAGTGTCTATAGCTGACAGGAGAATTAGTAGGACTGAGACAGAGAAAAACCATTCAATTGAAACTTGATGAGATAAGGGACATTTTTATTTAAACAATTTAAAAATATTTTGGCATTCATACCTTTCTATCTCAAACAGTTCTTGTTGGCCCTGATTTGAGAAAGCATCCCTCTTAAGCATGTGTTTCACTTTAAAGCAGGAGCTGAAAAGCTTTCCTGAATAGAGCTGGAGTTTGTTTCAGTAAAGGCTTCAGTCAGGCTGAACAAACCCAGCACGTAGGACAGAACCTGCCCTGAAGACTGTACACTCTGAAACAGACAACACCTCAACCCCTTCAGCTGATGGCACAAAAGATCTCAATCCATGTCCCTGCGCCATCCAAAGAATCCTGCAGCCAAAACAGGAGAGACAGGATTATCCCTTTCATTAATGAAAATGACTGTCATGATCATGAGGGTTAGCTAGCAGCCTGGGGACTAAGGGGTTAACCTTACCTAACCAGGTACATTCAGCCAAAAGGAATGTAGGTAGGACTTTCAAACTAGGACAAAGGAATGTTTGGTTTTTCCCCTCCTTT
The DNA here is from genome assembly GCA_019425775.1 of Rafetus swinhoei. Classification (NCBI taxonomy): domain Eukaryota; kingdom Metazoa; phylum Chordata; order Testudines; family Trionychidae; genus Rafetus; species Rafetus swinhoei. Next base: position 21,535,775 of record CM033437.1, on the reverse strand, counting down.
GTCTCTCTAAGGGTATGTCTAAACTACATGGCTCCGTCGATGGAGCCATGTAGATGAGTTTACTAGACATGGGAAAATAAAGCGGTGATTTAAATAATCGCCGCTTCATTTACATCAAAATGGCCGCCGCGCTGTGCCGATCAGCTGTTTGGCAGTACAGCGGGGGCAGTCTGGACACGCCACGGTCAACAAGGGAAGCCTTTGTCGACCACTCCGATATGCCTCACAGGCCCCACTGGGCTAGGCACTGTACAAAGCCCCTGCCCCTACAGAGCTTTCTGGTTAAACTGGGGTCTAAGCTAACTCCTACTGATGTCAAAAGGAGCCTTTCCATTGACTGCAATAGGGGCTGGAGAAGTCCTTAAAGGGGGAATGTACAAGAGGCTTGGTGTGCTCTGCCATAGATTCCACCCACCCAAAAGCCCAGCTGCATACTCAGAGCTCAGAACATTCACACAACAAAAAGTAGGTCTAGACACTCTAAAAAAATCCCAGAGGGATAGCGGTGCATCAGTTCTAGCCAGCTACTGCCCAGCATCAAATCTCCCATTCCTGAGCAAACTCATTGAGAAGCTAGTTCTAGAACAGCTACAGGCTCATCTAATAGAGACTAACATTCCAGACCAGCACAATCTGGACTCAGGCCAAGCCAATGAGCCAAAACCAATTTAGGGGCACTGAATTCTGGTCTGTCAGTGGACATGTAACCCCTCCTGTTCACTAGCCCCGCGTGAGATTATTCAGCATAGGGGAAACCTTGTGACTTCTTACACCACTGTGGGAGGCTCGGCCTGAGGCTCCTTGGTGTGCTCTGTGTTGTGTATTAATGTGTGTGCAACTCAGACCAGACCCACTCAGACAAACCACCAGGAACAGGCTTTATTCTGTAAAAAAACATAGAACAGGATCACAGTTCAACAGCCCCTCCTCTCTGCATGCAGCCTGTGTGCTGCTTCTAGCTCAGTCCCTGCTGAGACCCTGCTCGGTGCAGAGGGTACATGTCGCAGTTTGTAGTCCACAACTTGTAGTTCCCAGGGCTGCTGTTGAAGCACACTGGACCTTGGGCAACAGAGAGGAGACAGACATCAGTTCTCTTCCTCCTAGATCTTTCTGCAGCCATTGACGCTGCTGACCGTGAGATTCTGCTCTCTTGTCTGAGAGAGGTGGCAGGGATCCAGGGAAATGAGCTAAAATGGTTTGAGTCCTTCCTGGAGGGACACAACCAATGAGTAATGATGGGAAATTTCACCTTCACTATCAATCCCTCGCTTGGAGAGTCTCACAAGGATCAGTTCTTTCTCTTGTGCTTTTCAAACATCTGTATGCAACAACGAGGTGAACTGAATGGTTGCAAGTGTCAGCAATATGCAGACAACACATTGCTCTACCTATCCTACCCCACATATGACCGCACCACTACCACCAAGATCAGGGGTGGACCATAATTTTTTTTGGGGTGGGGGCACTCCAAGATTTTTGAAAGTGGTCAAGATCATTTGTGCAGGGGACAACTTTCTTGTGGGGGAGGCCAGTCCCACAGTATGGGGTGAACTCCTCCAGGAACTAAGAACCATCATAAACCTCATCCCTTCCTACTCCACATTGCTTTGATCTTGCCTTCACTAGCACCCACATAGCGGCAGGTATATTCAATATATGAAATGAGTACCCCACCAAATCTAGATGCTCTACTGCACATACTGCTCTCTCCTAGGAGAGAGTGAGAGAATGCACATGCGACAGACATGTAGTCATGTGGCTTAACATATAACTGTAAGGCACTCGGGTATTAGGGTGATGAGTGTGGCCTTTATGGGAGTTATGCTCATTTCCCTGGGTGGACAAGAAAAAATATAATAAGAGTAACTTCTCTAGCAATATATGCCTCTAGCTTTTCCCAAGTGTCACATAATCTGTTATCAGCTGAGTATGCAAGTACTTCTATCAGCACTGCTGAGTAATTATGTGATTATTTCAGCCCTTTAAATTACAGCTGTAGCTTAACCCTAGTAAGTGCAAGTGACATGGCAAAGATGAGTTCCTCCGCTGTTTGTTAATTGCAATTATGAAAAATCAAATGCTCTGCCAGAAAACACAGCACCACTCGTTAGTACTTTCCCTTTAATATCTTATTGTCACAAACAACATTAGAATGGCAACCATTAATAAAATAATTTCTTGTTAACGCATTGCTGTCCAATCCCAAAGGCCTCAGAATCAATAGTTCCTCTAATCTTTTCCACCATGTGCGGATTTCTTCCATCCATTTCCAGAATAAATGTAATGTGTCCAGAGGCATGTGCAAATGTGCACCACCCAGAGAAACAAAAAACCTAGCTGTGGGCCCATGTGTGAAATGCTGAAATGTTCTCCAGCCTCAGACCACAGTTCACCTATGGCGTCTCAGAACTATCCTTTGAATCTCTCGTGAGAGATTGCACAAGCACACAGCTTACAGGGAACACTGCTCAGGATGCCTTAATAAAAATGTCTAAAAGCAAAATTGCAATAAACTAAGGCAATATATTGTTACTTCCATGATTACATTAGCACACAGGTGCCATTGTGCTTGGTACTGTACAAACACATAAAGAGAGACCGTCTTAGCAGTGAAGAGCTAATGATCTAAATAAAGACAAAGGGTGGGAAGAGAAACAGGGGCACCGAAATTTGAAATCCAAACAAAACAAAACAAAAAACTAAACACACAAGAGGCTGGGGTGAAATCAGGAATGAAATGCAAATACCCTATGCTCTGGACCGTCCATGTGACTTCTAAAAATACATTGACTAGCAAGCTGAGGAGGGAAAATGGACAGCTCCTTACAAAAAACAGAGTCATCAGGCTTGGTGGCAAGGGGCGGGAGGGCAGAGGATGTAGCCTACTCCTCAGTTTAAAGGCAAGCTGTGGGGCTGCAACATTTCTCACTTCTAATTCTGTACAGCCTTCTGCAGGGGGTGGGTAAGCACAGATCTCCTGGCCTAGCACGCCAACTTATTGAGCCAAAGTTGGAGAGCCTCTCCATGGGCATGTCTACACTAGGGAGTTATTTCAAAATAAGTTATTACAAAATAACTCCTGAAATAACAATTTTGAAATAGCGCTATTCCTCTTCACAAGCAGGAGTTATTATTTCAAAATAACAAACCCTTTATTTAGAAATAACAGGGTTGGTAGTGTGGATGCTCGCCTTGTTATTTCAATATAACTTCCTAGTGTAGAAATGCCCCCATGTTATATACGGTAAAAATGGAAGGGAAAGTCCGGGAAAATTGAGTCAAAGAGGTTGTCATTTTTAATTCAGTTTACAACGTTGAACATTTTCAACAATGGTGAACACCTCTATAGCTTGGCAAAACAACAAAAATCTAAATATCTAATGAAATGTTATTTGTTTGACAATTTGTCCAAGTTGGAAATTAATGAAACATTTTTGTTGATATTTCACAATCCAAATAGTTTCAACTAGCTCTAGCGTCTAGGCTAAACCCACCTGCATGGCCTGTCTGCCAGTGACCCCAGCACCTGCATACATCTCCCCAACACATGGGCGGGAAGTGGCATTGAGCGACTTCTGCACAGTGCATCCATCATGAAAACCGGAAAAGGAAATCCAATATCCTGAGCCTCACTCTGAAGGATCGTTCTGAGATGCCATAGGTGAATTGTGGCCTGAGGGTGGAGAACATTTCAGTGTCGTAGTGATCCCAAGTCCATTGAATTCAGTGAAAAGACTTCAACTGATGTCAGTGGTCTTTGGATTTTACCCAAAGTCATTTTAAAGGGGGATGGACAACCTGCATGGTCTTGACAGAGACACAGAACAAGCTCCTTCAGGTGGTGTAGCACAGTTACATCTCCTTAAACTATGGAGTAATTTTGAACACAATGAGCCAAATCCTCGGTTGGTCTGAGTCCATATCACTAGAGCCCTGTGCGGATACAAAAACGTCAATCCGCATCCACCAGGCTCAACTCATCGTCCAATCTGCAATCTGGATTTTATTTCCATCTGCATTCAAACAGCAAGCCGCCTATAGGGGATGGGGGAAGGAGCACAGATGAAGGAGGAGGCAGAAGGATTGCGCAGGAAAGAGGCAGGCAGCACGAAAGCATGGGCTGGGGGAAAGGGGCTCTGTAGGTCAGTGCTCACCAGAGGAGGGGGAAGGGGACTGGGCAGAGGCTGTACTCAGACCCTCCTGCAGGGAGATTTAGGATGGAGCTTGTTGTGTCCTTTCCCTGTCAGCAGTGCAGGGGCCTCCCCTCGTGCCCCCCTCCCTCCACCTGGCAGCGGGAGGGGGAGGGATGAGAGATAGAAGAGAGCCCTGCACAAGTATATGCTTCACTATACGCCAGGGTGGGGAACCTTTTTTGGGTCGGGGGCCGCTGACCTACAGAAAAATCAGCTCACAAGTGAGAAGTGGGGGAAAACCCTCAACTGTGGCCCCCGACTGAGAAGGAGAAAGATACTCCTCACATTCCCCTTGCACACTAGAGCCTAGGGGGGGCCAGCTTAGTAGATTTTGTGCACTCCAGCCTCAGGGGACTAGTAGGGGGGCTGGAGTACCAGTGTGGGCTCCCCAATGCTATGGGGGGCCCTGAGCCTCGGGGACCAGATCCAGGCAAGCTGAGGGCTGCATCCGGCCCCCGGGCCTGAGGTTCCCCACCCCTGCTATATGTGGATATGAAGCAATATCTGCAGATATGCAGGGCTCTAAGTATCACTCCAAGGAGCTTGCCCAGTGTTTTCATCTGGTGCCTGCTTTACGCATTCCCATTCATGTTTTTTCCTCTGTTGCAGCATTGCTGAATCCCGGTCAGAGGATGACCCTCCATCAGGCTTATGTAGTTGGTTCAGATACCAGACACATTAAGTCGTCCAGTCACTTCTGGGTATTTTATGAGATCCTGAAAAGGCAACCTATTAGAAGTTTTACTCTATTATAGATTGGGCCATTGATGGGATCAGCAAATATGGAGTCACATTCAGGAATGGATTACACAACAGGCTATTTGAAGAAGGAAACGGTTTTGAGTCAAATGCTTTCTGCTGGTAAAAAGCAGAGCCCTACAAAATATCAAATGTGTTTATAGTACAAATGCCCCGTGGATGGTTTAGATTTTTCCAAAAGTGACTGGAAGAAGCAATGTTATTGTTCTGCAACATGACATCATGGGTGATAAAAAAAAAACAAGGCGAAAAAAAATCTGGTGATGAACTGCAAAATTAAGTTGCCTTCCAGCAACCCAATAAAGAGAGAAGAATATCTTCCATTTACAGAAGGAAGATGGAAAGTGACGGAGCTACCCTTTACGATCAATTCCACTGGTGGCGGCTGGTGCCTCAGCCAATGTTAGTTTCACAGAGCCTCTCCCTCCCCCCCCCCCAACAAAAATAGAGTAAACCTTTATGAGTTAAGAAGTGATAGCCCGACAATATTTCACTGCAGGAAACAGCTTTTAAACATTAGCCTCTTTGCTAAGGCACATGGAAACCGGTCCTTAATCTAGCTTAGGCAGTTCCTATTTTATCCTTTACCATTTATGACGAGAGTATTTCATGTGTTTTCACAGAAATTTAGGGCCCGATTCTCCATCCAAGAGGAAACAGTAGTTACCACTACTAAACATTTAGGAACGCACCGCTGAAGCTCTTCAGGACTTTGTTTGCTGCGCGTCACGTTCGGTTTTCGTTGACAGCGCTTCACAGGAGCACACACTGAAAAGCTTTAGCTGTTGCTTTTTATAATCTTGTTTGGTTTACATAAAATGCACTTGACTTATTTTAACTAATTGGCAAGTTGTTTTGTTTTGATTAATATTAATGAAATGAGTATTGACAATTTCATGCATATAGTGCATGTTATCTGCAGATTTCAAAGCACATCATTGTCCTGTTTTACTGGTAAATGGAGTCACAGAAAGTGACACAACCTCACCAGGATAAGACAAGTCAATGCTAGAGCTGGGAAAGGATCCCAGGTGTTCTGGTTCCCAGAGGCCTCCAGGTACTTCCTGAGTGCAGTTATGTAACAAAAAAATTCCACATTTGTAAGTTGCATTTTCACGATAAAGCGTTGGCAGAGCAGTACTGGTCTGACATGAACTGAAAGATACTGCTTTTTATCATTTTACAGTGCAAATATCTGTAATCGAAACTATGAAGAGAGCACTGTACACTTTTATTCTATGTTGTAACAGAAATCGATATATTTGAAGATGTACAAAAACATCCAAAATATTTAATAAATTTAAATTGGTGTTCTGTTGTTTAACAGTGACATTAATTTTTTTTTAGTTAGTCATGGGAATTAATTGTGATGACTCAATAGCCCTAGTTTTCATTTAAGACACTGAACCTGTAAGTCAAGAGATCTGTGGCACAGCTGGGAACTGAACCCAGACATCCTGTGTGGCCTTGGGCCATTGACTGTAGGGACTGATTTAAAGGTACATGGGTAACCAATGCCTAAACTAATTGATTTCAGCCCCTAAGTATTTTTAAAAAGCCAGCCCTTAGTTTCTCTATCATATGCAAAATGGGGTTAGTATTCCTACTCTCCCTCTGCCTTGTCTGTACAGATTGTAAGTCCCTGAGGCAGGGACCATCTATAACTATATTCAATGCCTACTGCTGCAGTCTCTGGGTGCTGCTGTAATACAAATAATAATTTCTCCGGTGGGAGGGGGGAAGGCAAGGCGCCTGCTCAGAGTCACCTTACTGCAACCCCGAGGCTGTGTTAGCAGTGGGGACTCCTTCCCCCATCCCATGTGACAAACCTCAGTGCACAGCCCTGTTTTTGTAGTGGAATTTAGACCCGCTGTTCAGCAAAGTACTTAACTCAGGAGTTCTCAATTTTTTTGTTGTGACCCCCTATGAAAATATTTCGGACTATGCTGACCCCCGCCCCAAAAGTGAAGACCCCTCTTCACCATATCATGCCATTTTTCTTCTCTATTGCTGCTGGCAAGGGCTCTGCCTTCAGAGCTGGGCACCCGGCCAGCACTCACTGCTCTTGTGACCCCCTACAATAGCCTTGTGGCCCCATTTTGCATTAGGATTCCAAGTTTGACAAACGCTCATTTAAGCACATGAATCATCCCATCTCTATTCAGCAAAGCACTTAAGCAAGAGCATATGGAAAGCAAAACCCATACTTAAATGCTCTGCTCAGATGGGCCCTTAGCCCTACAAACCTTCCTCCAACATGGCATGTTGCCACATAGGTCAGTTATTGTTTTTAATTCCGCTTGTGATACGTGTAAAAGATTAATGAGACATAGCTTCTTGATTTAGAATATATTTCAGACATTCTTGCTTCAGATCATTTGCCCTTCTCTCGCTGGGTCATGTTAGCAGCGTGATTTATGGATATTTATTCCCCAAAGCGGTGCTTGAATACCGATGGAGTGAATATTGATGCTGCTAAAGCCAAATAATCAATGCACACTTAACAGCACGTAGGATGTGCTCAACTACCTGACAGTAGTTTGGGGGCAGAGAGGTGGACAGCCAAGATCCTTTTGCTGGTTCCTTGAACAAGGCGTGTGCTTCAGTATTCACACTGATTTGCTGCAGACACATCAGTGATAAACAACTTAGAGCTTCATTCTATATGTGGTACCTGATTTTCCATGATCTACAGACACTGTGGACCGAAGAGGAACCCTGAAAAGCATAGCTAGAGAGGTCTTCTCCAATTTAATGGAGTATTCCCTCTATGAGGGAAGTAACACAGTATTAATTTCAGAAAACAATGTAAACAGGGTTCATAAACATTAACCATGAGTCAAAGACCAGTGCTCAAGTAGGTTGGGCAGGGCCCTTTCCCTCTCAGGCTCTTAAGTCCAGCAACCCAAACGTCCCCTTCACATGCCTAACCCTTCTCTGCACCCCACTCACAGTTGCTGTCCTTGGTCAGTGCAGACCCAGAGTTCACCTTGAGTGAGGGTAAAGATGCTCCTTCCTCCTTGCACTGCTTGCTCATCGCCCTGCGGGTCGCTCGCTTCTGGCAGCCGCCTGCTTACTTCGCCTCTCCACCAGTCACCTACTGGCCATTTATCACATCTCTCCACTAGCAACCGGCTGGCTGCGCCTCTCCACCTCACCAGCCACTCGTTCACCAGCTCACTGTCAGTCACCTTCTGCTGCCACATACCTCTCTGCTGTGCACATCAGTCATTTTTAGCTTTATCAGGCAGGGCAGAAACACAGTCCCTACCATAATTTATTTCAGCCCTGACTGAACATTTATCATAATAAAGAGATTTCTAATGAAGCCTATTTAGCGCTTTCTTTAAACAGTGGGGGAACCAAGTGGGAGAACCTCCTTGTTGGGACACTTGTTCCCACCCTTCTTACTTTCACGGGGCTCCTGCATTTGAATCCCTGGCCGAAGGCAGTCCTTTTCACTGAGGGTTACCCCTCATTTGGGACAGGCTAAGCACACTCCTGCTTCCTTGTATTCCTACAGTAACTACAACATTGGTAACAGCATTTCACTACCCCTGCATTCAGTCCTAAAGCAATTTGTGACCCAACACCTGCTGAAGTTGATCACTTTGAGCAAAACACCGCCCTGCCTGTTGGATATCTAAGCAAAGCAGGAGCAAACTGCATTTACATAAACACACCCAAAGTCTCTCCCCCTTCCGCTAGCTGTCAGGGAAGAATTCATTCAGACTCTGCTTATATTTAATATAATTACTGTGTTAAATGTATTGTATGTGTGTGGTTTTTTTCTTGGAAGTCTCCAATTATCTGCCAAGTAAGTACAGGTTACTCTGTGATTAGAATTTTCCTCACAAGGTGCCCTATGGACTCTGCCAAGAGGAAGCAAGGTGGGGGTGGAGCAACTGTCAAATACATTCATATGGGAAGAAAAAGAAATTACACCCTGCCAAGTGGGTGGTGGTATCAAGAAGAACCCAGGTCTGTTCATCAAAATCTGCAAAGAGATTGGCTCCAAACAAGGTAACTGGGTGGCTAGGGGATGCTACACAACCTAATGAGAGTTAAGATAGAGTTTGATAAATGTATTAAAGGGATTACATGATGCTGTCGCCTTCAATAGCAGGTGGCTGGGTTGATAAGACAGATGGTCCTTTCCAGTCAGTTCTATGTCTGTATGAAATATGCAAATTGTCCCATTGAACACAACAGAAAACACTATAAAAACTACAGAATTAAACAGAGAACAATATCCCTAAGTTGGGGTTTTGATCCGATTTAGAATTCCACAGCAGAAATACAGTTTTCTATTACATTTTGTATTGTGATTCCAAAATCCTATCAAACAGTTATAATTTTCCTACAGGGCTTTTCCATGAGGGGAATATCACAGGGTCATTTATTGTTCTTGGTTTGACACAACAGAGTGAATACCAAAGATGCTGCTGGTTTCTAAAACTATAACAGTCCAGAAGACACAAAAATAATGAAGATTTTCAACACACCAAGTGTAATGTTTTTAGCACATGAGCATAAAATATCTCCCATCAGTGAAAATCCAATCTCCACCAAGAGGTGCATGATTCCCCCTACCTTCCACAGCTGGAAAATTACAGCTCAAGCAAGCTACAAAGATGATAGGATAGCTTGCTCATGCAAATAGATGTGCATAATCCAAGGGGACGCAGCTGTAAAATCAGTAGCATGAATAAATGTCCACAGAATGCAACAAAACTCCAACTGCTAAAAAGCTTAGCAGTGCCTAACAGCTGGACAAAATATTTTCTTTTCCTGCTAACTTTTAATAGGTCCTAATTAAAGCTGGCAACTTTCCGTGAAATCAAAAGAACTAAAGAGAGTCCAGCTCTCACATTTTCAAGCTTCTGAGCCCTTCTCTCCTCCCTACCTATCTCCACCCACATGGGGGATTAAATAGTAAGTCGAGACAAGATGAAATGTAATGCTCCCGCAGTTTTGTTTGATTTATTAAATGAGAGAAGTAACCTAGTGGGAGGAAAATAGGTCAAATGTTCCAGTACGTTATAAAAAGCTAAAGACATTGCTCCTGCTTTTTAACATTTCTTTTAAACACGTGCCACTCAGGGTAAGAAGGCAAATGAGATTTTAAGGGGAAATAAGTCACATTCTGAAGGGGGAATAGGCGAGAGAAGGGGGATCACAAAAAGACGGCAAACACGGCATGGACAGCAGCTGGAAGGTACATCAGAGGTATGACATTCTCACCTGACCAGAAGACAGTACAGCTCACTCAGAGGGTAGCATTTATAACACCAGCAGCTGCCATATTTACAAGACGAAACGCTGTCCATTACAGACTCTCCCATTAAGCCCCATGAAACATGGGTACAAGGAACATTTTCTCCTGAGTACAATAAGGGCATAATGAAGTTACTGGACAAGAAAAGGCTATTTCCTCCCCCTTTTCTCCCCACACACATGCTTTTCCCGCTTCAGCATCTGTTCCACCTTTCTAATTTGTCTCTCTGTCCTTTGGTTCCATCTTTCTCCATAAACAGGCCTCACTGTCTCAAACCTCTCTTTGCTGTTTGCTTCAGTGGCCTTATTAGTTGTACTGCTCCAGCTATTCCCATCTGCAACCAAAGAGTCTGTCCTCCCTGCCACTTAAAAGACAGTGCTGTAGTCACTTGTGGTTCCCCACCCCCCGCCAGTCTGGAATATTGTCATTTGCTTTTAATTGGACTCTCCTGGGAAAGAACCTGGAAACTGCAGCAGTTCCAAGCATCCCTGCCTACCAGCTTCTAGGCATAGGAAAAGATAAGTGGTAATGCGAGTTTTCTGTGATTGGTGCAGCTACCTGGCTAGGTGCTCATCTCCCCTTAACACCTGGCAGAAAGGCTTGAAAAGATCCCATAGCTGGCAGCTGAAGCGAGACAACTTTAAGCTAGAATAAGACACAAATTTTGAACGGTGAAGGTCACCAGCCATTAGAACTACCTACATAGGGGATGTGGTGGATTTGCCATTAATGAAGACTTTAAATCAAGAATGGATTGCTTTAGCCTGGCCTCATCCCCCTTCCAAACACTGTAGCGGGAGGGGTTGTCCAATCCCCCCCCTTCCCCAGGGTCCTTCCCCATTGCACCCTTCCCGCCAGACACCTGCAAAACAATTCTCTGTAGTAACTCAGAGCTCTCCCCATCTCATGTCCCATCACCAGCCATTGGAGATATTTGCTGCTGGCAGCCACAAATCGGCTACTTGCCATTGTAATGACAGTCTTGTCATATCATCCTCTCCATACACTCAACAAACTCAGGGTGTGTCTATACTGCACCGTTTTTCCGGAATAACGACCGTTATTCTGGAAAAACAATGCTGGCGTCCACACAACAATAGCGTTATTTCAAAAGAAAATCAAAATTACAGAGGGCTTTTTCTGATGTTGGTAAACCTCATTCCTCGAGGAATAACACCCCTTCCCAAAAAGCTCTTTTGGAAGCGGGTGTGTGGACGCTCCACTGCTGTTATGTTGCAACAGCTCCTCACCAGGGCCATTCTAAGTTATTCCTCCCCAGTGCCTCCTGGGGCTCTAAATTGAGATAGCATGTCCACATTCGGGGAGCCTGCTTCGGACTAATTTTGAGGTGTCCCTGTAGCGTGGACACTCTATTTCGAAATAAGCTATTCCGGAAGATATCTTCTGGAATAGTTTTTTCCAAAATAAGCTTGCAATGTAGACGTACCCTCAGTCTTGAAGCCAGTTAGCTTTTTTACCTTCGCGGCTGACCTTGAATGGCTAGTCCAGAACTTTGCTTCTCTGATGGCTAGACACCTTCCTCTAATTTCAAATCTAAACTTATTGCTGGCCATTTTATATCCATTTATTCCTTTGTCTACATTGGTGCTTAAATAGCTCCTCTTCCTCTCTGGTTTGTATCCCTCTGATGTAATTCTAGAGAGCAATTGTATCTATTCTTGCCCTTCACATAGTTAGGCTAAACAAACCAAGGTCTTAGAGTCGCTTCTCAGCATAGGTTTTCCATTCCTCAGATCATGCCAGTAGCTTTCTCTGCACCTGTTCCACTTTGAATTCATCTTTCTTAAACATGGGAAACCAGAATTGCACACAGTGTTCCAGATGAGGGGTCATCAGTTGTTTGTATAATGGTGCTAACACTTCCCTAACCCTGCTGAAAATACCTCTTCTGGTGCATCCTAGGAATTCATTCTGGGACCCCCATTACAGAAAGAAGGTGGACATATTGGAGAAAGTCTAGTGGAGGGCAGCAAAAATGATTAGGGGGCTGGAGCACAGGACTTACGAGGGGAAGCCGAGGGATTTGGACTTAATTAGTCTGCAGAAGAGAAGAGTGAGGGGGAATTTGATAGCAACCTTTAACTACGTGAAGGGGGGTTCCAAAGAGGATGGAAAGAGGCTGTTCTCAGTAGTGAAAGATAACAGAACAAGGAGCAATGGTCTCAAGTTGCAGTGGGGGGAGGTCTAGGTTGGATGATAGGAAAAACTATTTCACTAGGAGGGTGAAGTACTAGAATGCCTAGGAAAGTGGTGCAATCACCATCCCTCAAGATTTTTAAGTCCCAGATTGACAAAGCCCTGGCTGGGATGATTTAGTTGGGGTTGGTCCTACTTTTAGCAGGGGGTTGGACTTGATGACCTCCTGAGGTCTCTTTCAACCCTATGATTCTCCATTACCTTTTTTCATAGTTGTATCACAGTGGTGGCTCATAGTCATTCAACCAATACACCCAGGTTTTTTCTCCTTCTCTTTCTTGCTACTGATACGTCCTGAGCTTATAGTAAAAATTCTTGCTGTTAAGTCCTTAAGTGCAGGACTTTGCACTTTGCATTGTTCTATTTCATCCTGTTTCTATTATTCCAGTTGTCAAGACTGTCCAGTCCTTCTCCATATTGGCAATACCTCCCAATGTAGTACCATCTGCATATTTTATTAGCACACTCCCACTTTTGACCTGTAATTACATCCAGTGAAGTCACCTGCTGTGGGTATAAGTGAGGGCAAAATTTGGCCTTTAACACTTATTGATGCATTGCTCTTTATACCTGCCAAGCACTACCTTACCCAGCTAACCCTCTAAACTCTCTGTAAGCGGGGGTGCAGTCTTGAAGCACATCCCTAGTGGATATCACTGCAATCACGCAGCTCAGTTTCCCTGACGGTTCTTGGAAATAGAATCACAGGAACTGCACAGGAACTACTCCAACCCCCTGCCAAGATGCAGGATTTTATTGTGTTAGCCAGCCTCCTTTTGACAACCTCCAGTGAAGGAGCTTCTACAACCTCCCTAGACAGTCTTCTTTTGTCCTACTAGTCTTATACTTAGGAATTTTTCTCTGGGATTTAATCTGAATCTAAATCTGCTATGCTGTAGTTAGAACCCACAACCTCTTGTTCTGCCCTCTATGGCAAGACAGAACAACCTTCCTCCACCTTTTATGGAAGTCTTTCAGGTATTTGAAGACTGCTGTCATAGCTAGGGCTGTAATAGTGTAGTTGATTAACCAATAAGCAAAAGGCTATAGGTTAATGCTATAGACTACATGCATTTCACCCTCTCCTCCACCACCAATAAATTTTTTAGCAGGCTGGCCAGCAGCCCGGCTCAATCCTGGCTAGCGCTGGGTCCGGGACCTACCCCTGCTACGGCTCTGAATTTAAAGTGTATTAGGAGCCAGGTGGGCAAGCAGCCCAGCTCGGTTTCAGCTCATGCCAGGTCTGGGAGCTCAGCACCCCATGGACAGGGCCTCTGAGGCAGCAGCACAGGGCTACAGGCAGCCAGTCCATGAGAAGAGCTGGATTTTAAGCTGGCTCCCCTTATGGACCAGCTCCCACCTGGCACCCCATGCTGCTGCCTCTGATACGGCAGCAGCAGTGTGGAGTGGCAAGGGGCTCCTTGGGAATGGGGCTGGAGCACACTGGCTAGACTCCACCTCCAGGGACTACAGAATAGTTGAGTAACCGATAAGAATTCACGAGGTTAATCGACTATTCAATTTAATTGACTATTCAATATTTAACATCCCTGATCATATCCCCCTTTAATCTCCCATTTGCCTAACTAAACGCATCCAGTTCCTTCAGCCTTCACTCGTACAGCTTGCATTCCATCCCTTTGATCACCTTTGCCGCTTTCCTCTAACCTGGATCTTTTTCCAGTTTCTTTACATCCTTCCTATACATCGGTGACCAAAACTGGACACAATACCCCAGATGAGGCCTAACCAGTGCTGAGCAGAGCTGTACTCTCACCTTTTGTGACTTGCATGTTATCCTGCTCAAGCAGCCTAAAATGGCATTTGCTTTTTTTTTTTCCACAGCATTGCATTGCTGGCTCATGCTACAGTTGTGACCCACATCCTTCTCAGCCGTGCAGCTGCCAAGCTAGTTATCTCCCATTCTATATTTGTGCAGGGGGGTAAGTGTAGCACCTTACATTTCTCTCTGTTGAATTTCATTGTGTTGTCCATAGCTCCGTTTTCCCATTTATCAAGATCCCTCTGAATTTTAGCTCTATCTTCCAAAGAGTTGGCAACTCCCCAGCTTTGTCTCATCTGTAAATGTAATCAGTGCGCACTCTGTTCCTACAGCCAGGTAATCTATTCCTAATCCAGCCACTGCCAAGATCTTTGAAACAATATCCCCCTTCTCTGGGGTCTGAATTATTAACTATCACTCCGCTCCCAAGTGGCCTCTTTCCCCTCACCCTTCAGGTGGAGGGATCACAGTTCTCCTTTTGGGGCCTGTGTCCAGTCCTGGCCTATAGATCCCCTGCTCTGGTTCCGGGGTTTTATGGCACTGTCCTGCCCGAGTTCCGCCTCTCAGGAACACTACCAGCAGCTCCTTTCACTGACCTTGGAGCTCCCTTTTGGGTCACTCACCCAGTCAACTAGTCAGTCTTGTGACCTCCCCAGCCCCAAGCATCTGCCTGCACTGGATGAGAGAGTAGGGAGACTGGCCCCACTTGCGCTCCAGGCTCCTGGCTTTGGGCCCTTAAAGGAACATGCTCTGGGGTTTCCTATGCCTCCTCATCCCAGACACCAGGGGCAACTGGTCAGGAAGGATGTGAGGAGGACCATGTGACTGCCCCCCACCATGTGACTCCTCTCCGCACCGCCGGGGGAGGGTTGGGATAATGCCCCCCACCCCAGACCCACACCTGCCCTGCCTCTACTCCCAAGCCCTCTCCCCCAAGCAACCCAGCCCGGGGAACTAGTGGGAAGGTGCTGGAAGCAGGGGTTGGGCCCCTCCCACTCACCAACAGTGGTGGGGAGAAGTGGAACAATGTGGCTCCAGTGCCCCAAATGCATCACTCTGCCTCCCGCTGGTGAGTGTGGGGGGCGATCCCACCTCTCTCCCAAGCACTGTGGCCAGCAGCTGGGGGAGCAGAAATACATTGCTCTGCTTCTCCCTGCCACTGCTGGTGAGTGCAGGGGGCCTGACCCCTGCTGTGGGCATCAGGCCTCCCTGGTAGTCTCCAGGACCATCCAGAAGTTCTGGTGCCTTGCACCTCCCCCCCAGGCAAGGGGGGGCACGTGTCCATTCGGCGTCCCCTCACATGTCGCCAGTACCCAAGACCATCTTCCTTTCTCCCAGTGACTACTTCTGTTATTTCTTTTGGCTTTATCTACTTTCTCTGGACACACAAAACAGAACAAGTACCTTCTCTGCCCTGACCCCATTACAATAAGCTATATTATCCCCATTTTACAGACAGGAAAGCTGAGATACAAACAGGTTAAGTACCTTGCTTAAGGCCTCTTCGCAAATCGGTGGCAGAGTCAGTGTTAGACGTGAGTCATTGGTTAACTATCCAGTGCCTAATTGTACCTTGAGGTTCTGAGGTATGCCAACTGGCAGTGAGGGAAGTTTGCATGCTGCTCCTATTTGATCTGGGTGGATTTTGCTGCCATCTAGAAGACTTCAAACCTCCAGTGCTGTCAAGCCACCTTTAACCAAAACTGAATTATAATACAGTTTTTGCGGTTTTGCTTGGTTAACTTTGTTCCTTTAATGTGCAAGGGTATAGTGACATGCTTAGCAATGCTGTAGCATGAGCGACATTGCATAAAGTCAAATAGCTGCTGGTGCAGAAGCTTCCGGATTTCAAGGCTTGGTTGCTAGCACAGACATGGAGACTCAGGCTTTTGTGGGATTTCTCTGAACCCTTCCCAGCACCACTGCTGAAGGCATCAAGGCACATGCACCAGGTTACAACTGTGAAACTGACCTAGAGGAGAAATATAGCGATAGCCAGTAATGTCACTGCCTCAAAATGTCATCTTGCACCTTCAGCTCAAGAGGAAATTTCATCCTTTCCGCCTGGGTAAAGATCTGAGACCTGTGATCCAAGCATTTGGCCCATCAGGCTGGATTACTGTCCTTTGCTGTCTCTGAAGCTGCTAGTTTCACTCTTCTGCCAAGTGTACCCGCAGCAATGAGGGTTTAGTATTCAGGGGTTCCTTGTTAAGAACACAGCACAGAACCAGCTCAAGCCCCCACCTACAAATTACACACCACCCTCGGGTGCCTCTACACACTTCCCCTCTCACAAGCTCTACATGTGTGTATAGAAAAAAAACTGTAAACAAAAAGGGGAAGATCACCTGGCATTAATGTAGGAAATGCCACAAGCATGGTTCAATAAGCATAAAATCATGAGCAAAACACCCTCTCCAGAGTACACTGGGTAGAGTCTTTTGTCTCAAGTTCTTAAGTCCAAACAGATAACAGTTCCTTTAACCTGCCCTTCCCCACTGCCTCTACTGCAGCCCACTCACACTTCTTGTCCTTTGTTAGTGAAGACCGAGAGCTCGATGGTTTCTTGACCCCTCCTTCCCCCCACTTTGGGGAGGAAGAGGGGGAAGGCACCTTGTTCGCTCTGCCATCTACTTCAGCATCCACTGCTCTGCTCCACTGCAAACTCTGGGAAGTCTTAAGATCCTTCCGCTTAACACAGCTCTCGGTGAATCCAGCTATTACAGGCTGGGCAGTCCCACTAGAGGTACTGTCCCAAAGCAGGCCAAATGGTTAGGCCTGGTGGATCTTCAACAAAGGACTATCAGTTGAATCTTACTCAGCTCTACCATTGCACAGGCAAGAAAGGATCACATGGGGCCTATGGCCCTTAGAGCCCATACCAGCAGGTACCTGGCCTCACCTTCTCTCATCTCCATGGGCTTTTGGCACCCTTAGGTCCCGCCTAGCAAATGCAGGTCAGCCGAGGTAAGTCCCCAGACACAGATCTTCTGCCCTTTAGTCATGCATCAAAGGTCACAACCCTTTATTACTCCTGCCTCCAAATAACAAAGGGGCTTGCAATCCAACATTAGCCAAAAGTGATCATCTGGGCACAGCAACCCCATCATGCTGAACAGAGAGGCAGACCAGGTGAGTATCTGAAGTCTTCTCCTCTGGCTCATCACGAGATGTCAGGTCAGAGCTGATTCAGAGCCTGCAGATGATAAAGACTGTAGCTGCTTGCCTTCTCCGTGCTGGAGACCCTGGCTGTATGTCAGCTACCAATGCCAGTTTAAGGCTTTGATCCTACTCGTCAATGCCATGGATGGATCAAGCCTCAGCTACTTCAAAGACCAAATTGTGGCATATAAAGCCCCACAAGGGCTGTGCTGTTCTCGGAAAATGCACATAACAAGACCAGGACGGAAGCTGGGGACAAAGCATTCTCAGTGGGAGTTGGCACCTCCCCTGTTTAGGTGTTTTTGAAAAATCCCACTAGGTGCCTATCTGCAACTTTTACGTGCCTAAAATACCTTTGAAAATCTGGCCCCTGGATACTCTGGTGGTGGGTGGCCGTATAAAGCATGATGTGGGGCTGATAGCATGCCGTTCAGGCTGGCTGCAAAACAGATCTGCATCCCTTCAGCCTTACAGGAGGCAGTATAGTGATTTAAGAATAACCCATTCTCACCTCCCCACCCCAAACAGCAGAGGAGCTTGGCTGTCTGTTGGAGGAACTAGAGCAGATTGGCTGCCAGGAAAACGTCCCATTGTAGTGCATCTCCTTTCTGACACACTGATCTTGCACCATTAATGTCAATGGTTGTTTTGACTGCACTGATCATAGGTTCAAGCTCTAAAGCCCAAATCATCAGAGGTATTTAGGTTTCTAATTTCCATTGACATAACCAGAAATTAGGAGCCTAAATATGTTTGAGGAGCTAAGCTTTATTGTCTGCACTGAATGAACACAAAATGGACAGCTGATCCCCTTAAGATTTAAAGTTTATAATACACAGGAAAGGCCGGCGTAGATATGACACAACCACACCTCAAACACTCTATGGAAAAAATGGCGACCCATAAGAAGAATGAAACCCATTCTCTAGTCTGGCAGTAGAGTAAAATGGTAAAATATTGCAAAATTGTAAAGGGATCTGAAATTTCTACTGTGTTCTCCCTCCCTCCCCATTCCCCTGAACAAAACACTACATCTTATCCAGTAGTTCAGAGCCCTAAAAACTGTTGGGGATTTTGGTTTTAGAATTTTATAATGACAATGCTCCCTACAAAATATTGACCCATAGTGTCCTATAAAACGCTGGGTGAAAATGCACCACTTTTCTTTTCCAAAGATTTTTTTTTCTTGTTTCATCATCACCACCAGACAGATCTCTACTAAGAGTCTAGATCACATCCCCTACATGAAGAATCTCTCCAGAGTGGGGATCCGAATCCAGCACATACCTCTGCATGGGCAGGCCCCTGTGTCCATACTGCGCTCATGGCAAGCTCAGCTGAGCCCACTTAAATTGCATGGCAAATGCAGAAATCAACTTAACTGACTCATGTTTCAAAACCTTTTCTTTCTTGTTATCTGTACCTGTTAAAGGCATTCCTGATAAAGGAATCATTTGTAATTAAATAATGTTTTTTAAAAGCCCCTGTTTGACCACTTATCTAACTCCTCTCAATTATTCCAGTCCCTGTAACACTGTGAAATGGCAATTACTGGAGGCGCTAAAATCTATACATCTGCCTGTCTATCTAGGTACTTACTGTAGTATTTGGGCACTGATTCCTGCCAAAATTCCCCTTGAGAATCATTTATTACTCTAGTCCTCAGCCAGGATTAGGACTCCATACTGCTAGACATTGTGATATATACATAATAAAACAACAGCACTTGCAGGAAAGAAATTGCAGTCCTAAGCTCTGATCCTGCAAATGCTTATGCCTGTAAGTATTGCTATTGAGTTCAAGGTGCCTGCTCACATGCACAGGTGTTCTAGTCTCTTTCTGCATAGGTTCTTACACCACACTTACCAGCTTAGTATCTGAGCTCCTTGCAATATTGCACTAAGTGATGTAGCGAACCCGTTCTCTCATCCTATACCCAAGAGAAGTGTGGACAATGGAGCGTCTTGGTCTGCTTTTTGGGGGGTGGCTTTGATTTAAAATACATTTTAGGGAGCTGTTTGTTTATTAATCTACACGCTGCTCTGTATTTATGTTGGAGAAGGCAGGTCAAAGGTATTTATCTTGCTCTTGGAGCAGAAGTTGGTCTGAGGTCTGTGCTGGGCCACATACATTCTTTGTCATTTTATTCTTTCAAAGTGTTCTGATGTTAATGTGAGCTACGTGCTCCCCAGCCCTCCAGCTCCAGGGGCATGTTGACCACTTCCAGGAGCAGAGTGAGGCTGGGCCAGGCACGAAGCCTGCCTTAGCTCCACTTTCCCAAACAGAAACCACTCACTGTGTACCACTCAGTGTACACCACTCAGTATGTGCCACTCAGTGGGCGGCTGCAGCCCAATCCCAGGCCCCTCCCAGAGCCAGCACTCCATAACCCCTACTGCACTCCAAGCCTCCTCCTGCACCCTGAACCCCTCTCAGAACCAACCCTGCAAACCCCTTCCTGCATCCCAAACCCCTGCTCCAGCCCAGACCCTCCTCTCTGAACCAGCACCGTATACCCTCCCCCCTAACATTCCACCCAGCTCTTGCTCCAAAACTCCCTCCCAGAGCTTGCACCCCACAGTGTGAGCACGGTCAAAATCAGTACCCGCCATCCCCTTCTGCACCTGAACCCAGGGGCGGATGAGAGTTTTGTGGGGCCCAGGGCAGCACAATTTTGCGGGGCCCCCCCCTTTGGAGACAAAATAGAAAAAAGGCATCAAATGCGCAAATTGAAGGCTATTTTTCATATTAAATGTGAATTGGGTAAATTTGATAGAAACTTAATTTAGTTGGATAATTTTTATTTTAATTATATTGTAATTCATTCTTAAACACAATTCTGCATTAATCATTAAACATTTTAATTTGTATTTAAGTCTACTATAGCTATCTAGCTCTTTTGGCAGCACATTCTTCAATTATGTCAGTAAAGTCCATTTCTTTACACAGGTGGTTTTCAATCGATATAATCGAAAGACCTACAAAACGCTCCTGGCTCACAGTAGATTCTCTTTGGCTGCCCATGGCTGGTATTTGCCAGGCAGCGTTGGGTGTTCCGCAGCCAGGCAGCATTGGGACTTGTGGGGGCCAGGTGGAGTGTGGGTGTTGAGACTTTGGGGGCAGAGGCGTGTGGGTGTTGAGGCTTGGGGGGCAGGCAGCGTTGGGTGTTGGGGGGAGGCAGCATGTAGCTGTTGGGACTTGGGGGGCCAGGCAGCATTAGGTGTTGGGATTTGGGGGGGACAGGCAGCGTGTGGTTACTCGGGTTGGGGGGCAGGCAGGGTGTGGCTACGTGGAGGATGGCGCACAGATGGGCCATAGGGAGGACCAGCGGGCAGGGGTGTCTGACTCATCAGACAGGCCAAAATAACCATTTCAGCCTCTCGAACAACTCCTGGCTGGGCGGGGGCAGCTGGCAACTCCCCCTGCTCCCAGGGACGTGTGTGTGTGTGGGGGGGGGGCGCTGTCTGTGGAGCTGGATCGCGCTGCGCCCACAAGTGGGGGGAGGTGGGGACTGGCGGGAGGAGACGATGTCTCTCTGGCAGGCAGGTCGCTCTGCCCCCGGGTGTGGCGGGAAAGGGGTCTGGGCTCCCCCTGTGGGAGAGACCACGCCACCCCCAGACTCTCTCTGGGCGGGGCAGGAGGGTGGAGCAGCGGGATACCTGGGCGCCATGGCCAGGCGTCGCCCTTCGCCTCCCTGGCAACGAGCCACCGCACACATGCCACAGGCTAACGGAGCCGTTCGTGGACTCGCAGTGAAAGGCAGAGGCGGCTCCAGCAGGTAAGGGAAGCAGCTGCAGATATACGGCAGGGCAAGCGGGGCTGGCGTGGGGCCTATTGAAGCGCGGGGCCCGGGGCAGCCGCCCCGCTCGCCCTGCCCTATATCCGCCGCTGCCTGAACCTCTCAAGCCCTGGACACACCCCATCCCCTCCTGAACTCCAAGCCACTGCCCCAGCGTGGTGAAAGTGAGTGAGGGTGGGGGAGATCGAATGATGCGGAGGCCTGGAGCAAGCAGAGTATGGCTCAAGAAAAGGGTGGTGCTTCAGGGAAGGAGCAGGGTAGATCCTGGATTGTTCTTCAATTCAAAAAGTGATCTTGAGTGTAAAAAGGTTGGAGACCACTGCCTTAGCTGCATCCCATTAGTGAAAAGGGCTGACTGGCCCCACACCTCTGACTCTTAAAGGCCACCCTTTTACAAGGCCCCTGTTTGTAATAAGAAATAAAGAGAGGTGTCCAATTAGCCCTAGATTTTGGAAGTTCTCAGACTGTGGGGAAAAGTGGTCGATCTGAAAAAAACTAGGGATGTGAAGGGCTAGTCGACTATCGAATAAGCAAATGCAGCATGGCGGGGGGAGAAGCGGCGGGGAGAGTGCAGCATGGCAGGGGGTACTTCAAAGCTGCAGCGCTGCGTGAAGCCTGGGGCCAGACCCCGGGCTCCACGTGGTGCTGCCACTTTGAAAAGCCACGGGGTGTCCGGTACCAGCTGGGGTGTCCCCAGGCTGCATGCAGCATTTCAAAGTGGCAGCGCAGCATGGAGCATGGGGTCAGCAGGGAGTCTCCAGCTGACCCCGGGCTCCTCGCAGCGCTTTCACCTTTGAAGTGTAGCAACAGCCTTAGGGCTGTTGCTACACTTCAAAGGCAGAGGCGCCCTATTGAATAATCGAATAGTTGATGCAAAATGCCCGATACTTAACATTCTTAGAAAAAACAAACACACAGACAAACCACACCCCCAACACCAATCATCTTTTTGTTCTGTGTTTGTACAGCACTTAACACAGTGGTGTCCTGGCCCACAACCGGAGCTTACAAGCACTGCTACAATACCACAGAATACATTCATCTTTCCTATTCTTTTTTTCCAGGTTAGCAATAGTGGGAAAGATGATTTTGGCTCCTCCTTTCAAGCACAGATTCTATTTCCCATTGAACAATGCAGTCCCTGGTGGTTCATTTTGCCCATTTATTTTTATTGTCCATGCACTTGAGATTATGCTTAGCTCTGTGATATTTAATGTATAGATTTTATTTTTATGGCACCCCCACAAAACTGCCCAGAATTAAAGCAGCAGGTAAGAGAAATTAAGAGGGCATGAAAAAACCTTGCATGCCTTTCAGCCAATATTTTCCTAACCAGGCAGCAAGAACAGTTCTCACTTTTCATAGAAGGAAAGCTGAGCAAAGTTCCCAAATCTCATAGCAGCAGGGCACTCAAGATAAGACAAGGAAAATATTTCACTCATAAGGAATCTATGCTCCTCTCATTGTCAGGGCTCTGTTCTCTGGAATCCAAGGCAATAATTACAGCAATTTGTAGGTAATTATTTGTTAATTAGAAACAGGCTTGCTGGGTATAGTTACCAATTTCCTCTACTGGCTGCATGGAGCTGTACAAAGAGACCCTGGGGGACTGGCGATTTCATAGATTCACTTTGAAAGGTGGGTCATCTGCTTCCTCTCTGCATCATAGCAGGATGGATTAATTATCCCTAGGTATCCCAGGTTGATGGATGCTTAATTGTGCCTTGAATACTTCCAGTTAGGGTGCTCACACCATCTCTCACCACAGCTTGTTTCACTGGGTAATTTAAAGAACTGTGCAAAGATCAGTTCATTTCTGCCCATCGGCATTTAAAGACTATTTATTATGGTGGCAGATATAAGGGCCCAATCTTGCAACAAGTAATTCCACTGAGTTTAATGGCTCTACTAGTGTGAAGTAGCCCACCCACCAGGAAGGTTTTGCAGGATCTGCTATACAACAATTTAAATCCTGTGTATTATCAGGTCTCCGTGACTGTGTCACTTCTCTATTCCACTCTACATTGGGTTTATCCTTGGAATGTTACTTTTCAAAGCATCACTGAGTTTTATCCTGTGCTGGTTTATTTCTGGGATGGGGCAAGTCACTGAGGCCTGAAACCCAGGTTTTGGTTTATGTGAATAAATCTTTTAGACTAATTTATAATAGTGTCTGATATACATGAAAAGTTCACAGACCCTGGTCATCAACAGATGGGATTCAACCTGCAACCTTAGGGGCTAAAGGCCTGTGCTTCCACTGCATGAGCTAAAAGCCAACTGCCTGCTAGCTAAGGCTGCAGAGCAGACTTCACTCTCTTTTCAGTGGTCAGTGTCTCTGGGTTACATACAGATGTCTTTAAAATTACCTAAGCCTTGCCCCTGCACTGCTTAAATCCAAGAGTGCTCAGATACTACTATGATCCGTAGAGCTGGGGTGAGGAATGAATACCCCAACCCCCAGGACAGATTGGCAGAAACCCTGGGCTACGTCTACATTGGAGGCTTCTCGCGCAAGAACTGTTTTGTGCAAGAGTTCGTGCGCAAGCACGCGTCCACACTACCGTGTGCTTTTGCGCAAGGGCATCCATGGCAGTGTGGATGTGCTCTTGCGCAAGAAAGCTCTGATGGCCATTTTAGCCATAGGGGTTTCTTGTGCAAGAAACCCCTGTTGCCCGTCTACACATGCCTTTTTGCGCAAGAGCTCTTGCGCAAAAAGGCTTATTCCTCGTGGGGAGAAGAATAACTCTTGCGCAAAAAGCCCTGTGTTCTTACAATTAACTGTACTTTTTCTTGGGCAAGAACGGGCTTGTAGTGTGGACGCTCCACAAGTTTTTGTGCAAAAACTCTGCAGTGTAGACGTAGTCCTGGGGTTGTTTTGTTTTTGTCTTCCTCTGCGGCATGGAGCACAGCTCATCTGTTGGGATCATCCAGGCATCTCTCACCTAGGCAGTTTCCTGCCATTACAGGGGCCTTGAGCACCAATGGTACCTCGATCTCTCCTGTTTTTTCCCCAGTGACATATGAAAGTTTTGATCTATCTAAAATCTCTGGGTTCAATAGATGGGTACATATGTAACCCTTCTGCTGGGTAGGCCTGGCAGTAACCAGGGCTGGGTTCAATATCTTGGGGTCCATCTCACACAGAACCGGCTCAAGTCCCCACCCAGTAATCTGGGAAATTCACACACCCCTGGGCGCCTCTGAGAGGCAATGCTTCCCCACTCTCAAGCACTGAGTCTGAGTGTAGGAAAGAAACATTTAATGAAACAGAGAGAGAAGCCATACGGCATTAACTTGGGGAAAACGCCACAAACAGAGTTCATAACCCAAACATGAGCCAAGCCCCCCCCCAGCCAAGAATCACCTGAAGTCCAAAGAGTCCGACACCCCAAAAGTCTCTGTCCCTGGTCCGTGCCACCCAGAGTCCCAACCTGGGTAGAAATGGGGGTGCGGGGATAGATAGGGGGCACCTTATACGACACTCCGCCACGCTCCACCAGATGTCTTGTCCCACGCCACTGGATGCTCTGCTGGGCGCCTGCCGCCGCTCCTCGCCTGCTGCCGCCACTCCGCACCACGCCGCTGGTCGCCGCTCCTTGCCTGCTGCCGCTCCGTGCCACGCCGCTGGTCGCTGCTCCTCGCTTGCCGCCGCTCCACGCCACGCCGCTGGTCGCCACTCCACGCCACGCCGCTGGTCACCACTGGTCGCCTGCCACCGCTCCTACCAGCCACGTTACGCCACCAGCTAGTGATTCCCACCAGCCACTCTGCTGGTTGCTGCCACTTCACTGGCTGCAACAGGTCTGGCTCTCAGCCAAACCAGTGATTTCAGCTCTCAGTGATTTCAGCTCTTTAGCCACCAGCTGGACTGGCAAAGGAATCCAGCTTTCACTGGACTAGCAAAAGAAAAGATTGCTCAGGGAGTCTGCTTTAGGTCTGTCCTTAAAACAAAGGGAAAGGTGCAGGTTGGGCCAGTCTTACAGCTCACACCTGGCAGGTGTGAAGCAGGCTGACTCAAGCCCTTTAACCCTTCCCCAGCTCAGTTCACTCCAACTCTGGAAGGGGAGGCTTGTTCCTCCGAGACCTCTTAACCATGATGGCGGTGTCTCTCCTGCAAGCACTGGTGGCATGTTTTACAGTTCCACATTTAGGGTAGCATGATTAGTGACCCCACAACAATCCCAAATTATTTACAATTCTCCACATTCCATTTCAACACTGACCCTCCATCAGCCCTGGCTGAATGGGATTTACATAGCCACACCTCGTATTCTCTCCTGAGCTGTATTTACATATCAACAGTTAACAGTTAATTACCTTGCAGAGCTAAACAATTGTAGCGGGCACACCCACCCCTCCTTTTAGCTGGCTGATAGCAAGCAGCAGTTCAGCCCCTGCTTACACATATATAAAATTTAGTGGCCTGTGATATGCAGGAAATCATATTGAAAGAGTCAATTGGCCTTTCTGGCATTAAACTCTATGAAAGGTTTCAGGATAAACTCGTAAGTACAACACCAGCAGATTAGCGCATGACAACCACACCGTGAACCTAGTTAGAGACAGGAACTGAGACTAAGCAGCCTAATTTCAGTGTCTATGCTGACCGAGGCCACTGTCAGGAGAAAAAGCAGCAGCAAGAACAAACCAGTAATGACAGTGAAAGGCAAATTAGATGATCAACATGGAGAGAATGTTTACAATCTCATGGCTTGTTAGGTACCTGGGGAAGAATTTCTCTCTTTAATTTGCTGTTCTACATAGGTTTTTATGTCCCACTCATCAGCTGAGTACAGTACAATCCCCATTAGCCAAAGAGTGTGGTGTCACGATATACAGCATTGCTATTCAACTTTGGAAGCCCTGGGGGCCACAATGATGTTCACAGCACATGCCGAGGGCCGCAACTTAAGTGTGGTTGCATATACATGTAAATATATATACAAATATATCCAAATAGCTTCCTTCACACTGACGGGCATGAATGTAAAGATTAAAGCAAAATACACAACACACAGGCCCCATTTAAGTCAGTTCTGCTGATATTAATAAAATGCAATATTTACCCAATTTCCACCCATATGTCAGCATTTTTAATGAGCAATGACAGTCCAGGAATTTAACTACTAAAATGCATAGTAACAGAAGACCATTATACTGATTCGCTGTTGTGATGCGTGTTCCCAGAGGAGGCCATGTTCAAAGAATCCCACCCGCAGGCTGCCTGTTGAGCCTCACGTAAACCCAAGCTGCACTGCAGGCCACAAACAAATGGCCCATGGGCCACATGCGGCCCACAGGCCGTGTGCTGAGTAGCCCTGATATTGCAGATCTACTTCAGAAATGTACCAAATAGAAGAGATTAAAGATTAACACCCGGTTAATTAGCACTTTTAATTAACTCAGATTTATTAAATCGTTTCAGGCCCTTAGATACATTTCTCTAAGTGAAAGGGTTAGTTGGAAACATTATTTATTCCCCTTTTTTCTATCTGGGTATATACAGAGCAACTGGACAGACATTCATCTGCAGCTCCATGCAGCAGCTAGATCCTGCTCTCTTCTTCCCATTGGAGATTCCCCTAGTCAAATCAGCCCCGGGGACAACCCCAGATCTACAAACACTTTGGTTCTTTTATTGCAGAGCAGGGCAGCAAGGAAAGGCAAACAACTGAAATGTTGGCAGGCGGGGGACCAGCTGGGACTGAGGGGAAGTGAAGGTTCCCACAGCTAAAGGCTGCACAGGATTGACCTGAGCAAGAGCACAGGAAGAAGAGCTAGCAAGGGGGAAGGGAGAGAGTAATGGCTTGTGTGTGAAAGTTGGGAGTTAAGGGAAGATTCAGAGATGGCCATGCACAGAAACTAGAAGGATCTAGTCAGAACAGTAAGCTTGTAGAGCTGCCTCTGTCACTCCCAGATGTTGCATTGTCCAAGTTCAGGTACCCTGCAGGGAAAGAGAGGAGAGAGAAATAACCAATGGGGCAGGGACAAGTGGGAATTCTCCTGCAGGCTTCAGGGCATTTCCCAATAACTCCACCTGGCAGCCTCAGGGATGGGAAATACTCTAGCAACAATCATGACGTTCTGCTGCTGGGGAGAGGTTCCTACATCACCCTCAATGGAGGGAGAAATATCTTCCTGATTCTCATGCCTTCTCCAGTCTCGCAGTACTCTTTGACTTGGTCTACTCTGCATGGTTAGGTCAGTGTAAACTACCTTGCATTGACCTTGCTTCATTTAAAATTCACTGACATAAGTGTCTCTCTAAGCCAATTTAGTAACACCCCGATGCTCAAATGGCCTAGGCACGGTCAATGTCATTAGGTCAATGCAGTGCCAGTTCACATAATATATTACATATGTTGAAGCTACTGGTCTTTAGGAGCCATTCCACAATCCCCCATGCTGACAACACAATCAATACGAGCACTCCCGGTGAGAATGCACATCCCTGACTCAAGGAACCAAGTGTGCACGCACACAAGTGATTTTGTAACTGTGGTGGTTGTATGCCAATAAGTTACATCAACATAATTTTGTAGTGTTGACATGGCCTTAGACTCTGAGTTTAAGGGATCTGGGGATAACAAATGGGGAGATAAGAGGAGACAATAAGGCAAAGTTCCCAGGGGCCCACATGAAGTGGTGCCAACTCAACAGGATGAGAAGTGAAGACTGGCATTACCCTGAGTTTGGTTAATTTGAATCCTTGACAAACCCAAGGAAATGTGCTCAGAGCCTTAGGCAGGCTGGAGAGCTGGTTCTGGGAGGGTCAATTCTTTCATCCCTGCTCCCCTATTCCTCATAATTTAAGAAGACACGGATGTTTGGGAACTATTTTTCTAAGGCAGTAGTTCTCAGCCTTCTCCATACTGGGACCCAACCCACAGGTCTTCTTCCATCTAGCCAGGCCACCCTCCCAGTAAACAATATGGGATGGGCAGGGAGTTCGTGACTAAAGTTCGCTGAAATTCAGGAACTTTAGTTCCCAGAGGATTTGGGAATTTACAAATTTAATTTCATTCTGATCTAGAAGAAAAGCAATTTTACTGGAGCTGGAGATCCCTGAAAATGTCATTACAAAACAGTGTTTCCTCTAAGCAGCACAGCAGCACAGCTTCACAGATGATTAATCAGCCCCGCCCAGTCAGAGGCTCCGGGCTCCATGCACAGAGCTGACGGACAGGGCGGGGCTGATTTAGTCACCTGTGAAGCTGTGCAGCTTAAAGGGGGAACACTATTCCTAAAACAAAATGTGAAATAACAGCTGTGAAACTGACAAGAATATCAGTTTCAGTGCTGGTAGTCTCCCTGTTTTGGAGCTGGAAGCCTAGCTGGGAGAGGAACAGCAGAAACCCTCCCTGCAGATGGGGCCTCTGAGGCAGCTGCTTTTACAGTGTGGAAAGCCTGTCAGCCTCCAGAATCTTGGCCCCAGCTGGGCATGCATAGCCTGGCTGCTGTGTTGCAGGGAACCTGCCAACCTCCAGAGCACTGGCTCCAGCTGGGTGATCTGGGGGCCCAGAAGCTCCCTGTTAGGGTTGTGGACTCTGGAAGAGAGAGAAGTTCCCAATGGAAATGCGCCTGTGTTTTGACAAAAGTTTCACTATGATAGATATAACCAGCAAATCAGCGTTTTCCAGTGAAACCGTATTTCATCCAAAAACAACCAACCAGCTCTAGTCACTGCCCCTTGATGGTCACAACTTCCGGTCAAGGACTGGTGTTCTTAAGAAGAATGGACCAAGAATGAAGAACCTGCTAAGTCTGTTTGCTTAAGAAAAAGAGGGAGTTATCAGACAGGCTTAGGCTAGAGAAAGCTTGTGTAATCCACACACCTGCTGGGTGTGATGTACTGTCCCGTCTAGTGGTCCCAAGACCACTTACAGAGCAAGCAGTAATTCTGCTTTACAACCTTCACTCATGCATTAGAGGTTCACATTAAGCTTTATAGGTCTCAGGGCCAGTTCCACCTGCAGACAGCTAGGGTCTGTTGGTATTACACTTGCAAGTGTTTATGTGAGAGAGATCCTACAACATGATTTTAACCTGCCCTCCTCGTTCATTTTAAATGGAAAAATCTTACATTTATGTAAGTGTATTGAGCTGAGAGGGAAGGTGGCAAGAGGAACAACCAACCAAAATTTTGTGGTCAAGAGTTCATAGGTTTCTTGGTTGGGTTTGATTTCTTTTTATTTCAGAGGAGAGATTACTTAATTCTTTTCTACATAAATACTAATTCATCCACCTCCAGACTCTACAAACTATGTCTGCAACAAACCGATGTTGCAAAAGCCTGTGGGGCAGAAGTGGAGAATTTGCGGTAAATAACTACCACAGCAGCTCAGAATTCAGATGGCCTGTTCAGAGTTATATCAGATCAGATACTGCTCTTTCAAAGCATAAAGATGGCCCAAATGGTTGCTGGAAAGATCTCCAGTCACTGAAGGCCAAGGTCTGTTGAAGTCAATGAAAGACTGCCCTTGACTTCAATAGATGTTGGAATAGAGGCCCTAAACTTCCAAAGTGTCCTTGAAATTCAAGCTATCTAGGTAAATCTGAATTATAGTAAATAGATGCTTTGGGGCCATCTCCCTGGAGACACCTTTCACCTCTTCTGTTTGCCCACTACTCACCTCTCTTATTCTTCTGGTAGATGAGAAGTCCCAGCACCATGAGGCTCAACCCCAATATGAAACCTCCAATTCCAGTAAAAATCTTGGTCTTGGCAGAGTCAGACTGTGTTGCTGTTAAAAGAGGAGCCCAAAGGGTTGGAGCTTAGCCTGGACTTTGATTCCCTTATAATAGCTTTGGTGTCTTACTGAAGCATATGAGGAAAGCGGCATGTAGGGCACTGTGCCCCATTCTGGATGGCTGGTACACTGCAGCCCCTGTTGCCTCTTTTGGTCATCTCCCCCCACCCCCACCCCACACACCCCTCCAGCTAGACCACTTTACAGAGTCCAGCCCCTTCCAGGACCTCAGATTCTTTCATCAAAGTCAAACAAACATGGACCCAACCAAACTCAAGAGGCAGCTCAGCAGGCCACCCCTTCCTCCCAGGCATGCCTTAAGTGCCAGTCGTTTCCCCACATCACACCTCATGTGCCTGTGCCTCCAACAACCTCACGCTCAGGGGCTAGCGCACTCCTCCCCTCACTCAGGAATAGTTTGTATAATGGGGGGGCGGATGCTGAGAGTCATTGAACAAAACTGTAACCTCTGGACATGATAGAAACTACGTCAGGCACTCACAGCACCCCTAGTTCCAGCACTCCTTCTCAGAGGGTCAGGCAGCCCAGAAGGGTCCCTGCCTCCAGTCAGGCTTTTGATTCACCTGTTCTTCTCAGCCTTCTTCCAGCCTGCTCCCCAGAGTGAGGAAAGCCACCCTGAGTCCACCTCAGACTCCCTCAACTGGGTACACTTGGATTTTTATGGAAGGGAAGGATGGGGGGAGAATCCAGGTGGGCTTTATCTCCAGTTAGGCCTGGCCTACTTGAACAAATGCAAGCAGATGCCATGGGGCCATGTTAACCCTTTCATGGACAATATGAGGCACACCTCCTGTTACAGTCTGCTTCAGGGCCAGCCCCTGCTGATCTCCATAGAGCTAGGCATGTCTCTAAGGCATCCTCAGGGGTTGCCCCCAAGTCTCTTACCCCACTGAATGCTGATGGGCATTTGCAGGCTGATGTGCTCCACCTGGCAAGTGTAGATATCTCCCCACCTGGGTTTTGTTTCCAGCGTCACGTGGCTCTGGAAGGTCCAGTCTCCGTTTTGTAGCAACTGCCTGGATACAATTCCAGCTGTCTCCTCCTGCCCATTTTTGAACCACTTGGTCTCTATCTTGGAAGGATAAAACCCTGTGGCAGAGCAAACCAGCGAGCTGGGGTGGTGGGAAGGCTCTGCTGTCAGGGTGGAAATTTTCACTCTAGGCTTAACTGTGTGTGAGAGAGAGAGACACCTTGGCAAAGGGGCCCAGACACAGAACATGCACTTTCTCTTCTCTGTCCTATCAGAAATTTGCTCACTGCTAGGACATGGTAGGGAACAGGCCCAAAGGGAGCTAGCTCAAGCCTACATCATCTAGATTTCTCATCAAAACCCACCTGTCTGCATCTCCTTCAGACACCCTGACCCTGCAATGCACAGCCCTGGTTGTACTCTGATGACTCCCCTCCCAGCAACACTGGTTCCACCCTCACACTGCCTCTCATGTGAACCCTGTGGTACAGTGCCACCAGCAGAGAGCTTTGATAGGGATGTGTGGGAGGGTTTTACCAGCTGCCCTTAGTCCCCGTCCCATAAGGTGCCTGAGGGAGTTGGCAAGATGGGGAGGACTCTGTGTGTAGTTCTGGGGTTCTGGCCTGTCTGTGGTGCTCACCCAAATTATTTCCTTCAGTATCAGGTTTGGGGAAAATTTCTCTCAAAACTAGAATTTGGGGACTTATTCAAGTCGAGAGAAACCCTTTGTTATTAAAGATTCTGTCCTCTCCAGCCCTGACCTCCAACACTCCCTCTGCCCCCATAAGTTCAAACCCAGCCCTACTGATGTTCAACTGCTGCCTGGTAGGGAGTGAGCAGAGGGAGGCAAATATAACCCCAGATGGGGGTCGGCCCACTGTTCCCGGTGCCAGTTTGGTCTCCTCCCCCTTCCCCTTCCCCTCACCTCGCCTATCCACAGTGATGTTCTTAAATCTTCTGTAGGTATAACTGCAGAACTTCTCCACAGAAGCCCACAAGTAGCTCAGCAACTCCAGCCTGTTCCAATACTCCGCAAATGGCCGACCCAGTTCCGTGCGGGCCACCGAGAAGCCCAAGTCACTGTCATAGTAACAGATCTCCTGCTGGCCCCAGATTATCCTTTTCACGTACCTCACCTGCTGCGTGCCATTGGTGTAGTAACACTCAGACTTCTGCTGCAGCAGGAAATACTCTGAGAAGAGAGAGAGGATCAGCTCAGGAACCCACCTCTGCTGCAGCCTTTCCCTGTCCTTGAACCCTCCCACTTCCAGCTGCTAGTCTCTTGCAAGAGAATCCCTGAGCCGAGCAGGGGGAAAGCTTTTGTGTTCCCCATCCCGAGAGCCCAGAGCGGCTCATTTCCCCAGAGCTGGGGTCTCTGCTTACCTGGAGGGTCTGTGCAATGAGCTCTGTGAATTCTCAGCGCTATTGCCATGATTAGAGCCGCAGTCCAGCAGTTTCCGTTGACCCCATGGGCCATTGCTGTTCAAGAGGGGGAAGGTTGAGGGGGAGAGTAAAAGGTGAGGACAATAATGTCTCCCCCCAGTTCTCGAGTGTCAATGTTCTCTGCAAAGTCCTGACCAAAAAAACTCAGAAAGCTAACAACCAGGGGATTGGGTGGCCCCAGCCAAAGCCACAGCCAGCCACATGATTGGGCCATATCATAAGTCACTAGGCAGGAGTGGGGTCAGCTTCTTCTTTGTGGTAGAATCAACTTCCTACAGCAAGACAGACCTACAGTTCCAGCAGCTGCCAGCATTTAAGAGCACAGTCACAACAGAACAGGCAGCAAAGATGCTGCAGCCGTTCCTCCGGCCCTCTCTCTCCTGGCACTGATGTTTCCAGGGCCTCCTGCTTTATGGAGCCCACAACAGCCCTTTACAGATTTTACTGGATTTTAAAATGAACATACAAATCACTGTTGCAACCACTATTATATGTTTGCACCAAATCTTGTACAAAGTAGGCCAAGTGAGGTGTCTCTAGACAGCTTATGGTTTTCTGATTTTGTTTATACTGCTCATATGCATGTATGATTTTTGTATTTGAAGTTATGAGTATTG
Source organism: Rafetus swinhoei (assembly GCA_019425775.1). Classification (NCBI taxonomy): domain Eukaryota; kingdom Metazoa; phylum Chordata; order Testudines; family Trionychidae; genus Rafetus; species Rafetus swinhoei. The sequence goes on along the minus strand of CM033437.1, from coordinate 21,502,780 downwards.
GCTATGTACTTGTATTTCAAATGTTTGCTTCTGAGAGACCTCAACAGGAGGCTGGGCGAACCTACTATGAAAGGGTTGCTAGACAAGTGACTAGCAGTACTTCACTGAGAATGCACCTCAAGTGGTAACAATTCACATCTGTGAAACTTTGCTGTAAACATTCAAACCAGCATGTAAGCAATGTCTGCCACCTAAAAGAGACTGAGTCATGCATGGACAGGTGATTTGCACGTGACAAACTCCATCTTTGGCATACTTTCACATAGAGAGAACAATGGAATTCCTTCTACAGGGGCAAGGGTATAAAAAGGGCCATGGAGGTTCCTCCATTTTTCTTCATTCCAGCTCACCACTTCTGAAGCACCTTTGCTATGAATTGAGCCCAAAAGGACTGATGATCCATCCTAACAGAGGATGTATTCCAAAGACTTATAAGACAGCAGATTAATCGCACAGTGTCGCATGACCTTTTTATCAATAAACTAGGGAGATAGAACCTAGATGAGGCTACTATAAGGTGGGTGCATAACTGGGTGGATAACCATTCTCAGACAGTAGTTATTAATGGTTCACAATCATGCTGGAAGGGCATAACAAGTGGGGTTCTGTGGGGGTCTGTTTTAGGATTGGTTCTGTTCAGTATCTTCATCAACGATTTAGATGATGGCAGAGAGTACACTTATTAAGTATGTGCATGATACCAAGCTGGTAGGGGTTTCAAGTGCTTTGACGGATAGGGTTATAATTCAAAATGATCTGGACAAACTAGAGAAATTGTCTGAGGTAAATAGGATGAAGTTTAATAAGGACAAATGCAAAGTGCTCCACTTAGGAAGGAACAATCCGTTTCACACATACAGAATGGGAAATGACTGTCTAGGAAGGAGTACTGCAGAAAGGGACCTCGGGGGTCATAGTAGACCACAAGTTAAATATAAGTCAACAGTGTGACACTGTTGCAAAAAAAGCAAACATGATTCTGGGATGCATTAATAGGAGTGTTGTGAGCAAGACACAAGAAGTCATTCTTCTGCTCTTCTCTGCACTGATTAGGCCTCAGTTGGAGTATAGTGTCCAGTTCTGGGCATCACATTTCCAGAAAGATGTGGAAAAATTGGAGAAGGTCCGGAGAAGAGCAACAAAAATGATTAAAGGTCTAGAAAACATGAGCTACGTGGGAAGACTGAAAGAATTGGGCTTGTTTAGTTTAGAAAAGAGAAGACTGAAAGGGGACGATAGCAGTTTTTAAGTTATCTAAAAGGGTGTCACAGGCGGGGGAGGGGGAAAATTGTTCTCCTTGGCCTCTGATAATAGGACAAAAAACAATGGGAGGTTTTAAATTGCAGCAAGGGAGGTTTAGGTTGGACATTAGGAAAAACTTCCTGTCAGGGTGGTTAAACACTGGAATAAATTGCCTACGGAGACTGTGGAATCTCCATCACTGGAGATAATGCAGAGCAGGTTGGATAGACATCTATCTGGGATGATCTAGACCAGTGTTTCTTAAACTTTTTAAGACTGAGGAACACAAAACAGGTTTTTTTTTTTATGAGGAACACCAAGGATTTTTTTGTTGAGGAAAAAAAAAGGTCACCTGCCTCTTTAAGGGAGGCACACCTCTGACCGCCTTGCGGCACACTGGAGTGCCGCGGAACACAGTTTAAGAAACACTGATCTAGACAGTGCTTGATCCTGTTGTGAGGGCAGGGGACTGGACTGGATGATCTCTCAAGGACCCTTCTGGTTCTAGAATTTTACCTCTGCTAGAAACTTGCACCAAGAAGTTTGCATTGGTTTAATGTAATTTGTTTCCTTTAACAATTTTACTCTCAATCTTTTTTTTTTAATTAATAAACCTTTAGAGTATAGAGTCTAAAGCACTGGCATAGCATGCTCTTTTGGTTAAGACCTGAGGTATAAATTGACCTGGGAACGTGGTTGGGATTAGAAGAACCTGTTTAGATTCAGTAAGACTGGTTTTCATAACCTCTTATCTGTGTAAGGAGTGGTAGTGGTTGTGGCACAGGAGAAGCTGGAGTATCTAAGGGGATTGCTTGTGTGACTACTTGCTGACCAGTGTGATGAAAAGAAGTGCTCTTTGTGACTGCTTTGGTGCCTTTTAGTGGAGGAACCCCAGTCTTGGACTGTAAGTTGCTCTGTCTCTAAGTAATTAATTCTGATTTGATCTTCTCTGCAGTGCCCCCACAAACCTACTTTATAAAAAGGGGTGAAAGTCCTATTTGCTGGCACCAGTACTATTGATCCTGGCTTCCTGCTCTACAAAGGGCTTGGAGCATGCCAGGCGTTAGCCCTAAACCAGCAAGGACCCAACAGGCAAAGGGGGAAGAGGCAAGTGTGAGTGGCACAGATACCCCTTCCTCAATGCTCATAAGCAGCCAGGGAGCGTTCATTTGCCAGCGCAGGATAAGGGCAAGGTAGGATCTGATGAGAAACAGTCAAATGAAAAACAGTCCCATTCAATTACATCACGTATACGGATACGTCTACACTGAAACACTATTTCGAAATAACTAGGGCTATTCTGAAATAACAGTCTGTGTCTACAGAGCAGGCAGTTATTTCAAAATAGTGTCAAAATACTGTCAAGCATGAGGACTTCTTACTCCAATCCCCGTAACCCTCATTGTATGAGGAATCAGAGAAGTTGGAGGAAGAGTGCTCTATTTTGAAATAAGTGCTGTGTAGACGCTTGCTATTTCGAAATACACTATTTTGAAATAAGATACACAATTGACGTAGATCAATTTGCATAGCTTATTTTTAGTTAAGCCCTGCAGTGTAGATGCACCCATAATGAACTAAAAAGTGACCATTTTAAGTGCTTATATACCAGTTCTAGAAGCCTATAAACTAAGATGGGTGAACTTGAGTTTTACCCTCACAAAATTCTGTGACTCTCACGCTCTAGGATGCGTACCTTTACCCAATTCCTAGGGCTCAAAGTGTAACTTCCTGTGGCTTTAGGCCTTCCAAAATGGCTACAGGTTTCATCTGCAGCCAGACTAAAGGGCAGTTGCCATTAGCTGAAAAGCAGGGAGTCATATACTCTAATTCCATATAAGTTGCATTAAAATAGTGCAATACCAAGCTGTCAAGGAGACCTTGTCCTAATGGCGCCCAATATCACCAGATAAAGAAACAGATCTCAAGACAGTTAAAGAAAACCCAGTTTGATAGCATTGCCTGGCAAGAAACTACTTATTAATAGTTGGGATTCCTATTGTTTGTATGATTTTTGCCTGGTTTTTAATTGTTTTTGTCTGATGTATAATTAATTTTGCTATGTGTAAATCAATTAAGGTGGTGGGAAATAATTGGATAGGGAATTACATTACAGTATATTAGGATTGGTTAGTAATGTTTAGTATAATAATTGGTTACGGTATAGCTAAGCAGGACTCAAGCTTCACTGTATAAACTGGGGACCAAGGAGACTGGAAAGAAAGGAAAAGAAGGAACAGAAAGAATAATTATAGGAAAAAACCTGGAAGAAGAATTCATCTCCAAGACACAGCCTAAGATCAGCGTTGCCAAGAATCCTCTGCATGACTGTGAATGCAGCAACCAGAATCCAGATGAGACTGACCTTGCTTGGCCAACAGGGGATGTTCACCTGCCTTGATAAGGATTGGTGAGCATGGCACTGAATGCTTAGCTCGTGTATTCTGCTTACTTGGTAACTGTTAATAAATAGAGAGTAAGGATATTACTGTGTAAGGCTCTTTTACTGGTAAAAGGTCCTGCAAACCAGCAAGAAGTTACACAGGCAGTTTCTGGCAAACCTCCTGTGGGTTTTGTTGTAGACAGTTGGCTCGCCATTCTTGTTAGCCATCGGAGGAAGTTCTTAATCTCCCCTAGGAAACCCTGGGCCTCTTGAAACACTGACTGCAGCTGCTGCTCGCTCTCCTCCATTTTCTGCAGGACAGACTCGCAGCACAAATGTAACTTCTCCAGACGGTTCTGCAAGCTGCTTGCACCATCTCCAGGAGCTCATTGCCAGTTTTATTTACTATCTTCACAGTTGCTGGGTGAGCTAATACATCATTCTATAGCACATGGGGGTTTGCATGTTCTACTTCAATGACTTTTGGGTCCCGATTGATTGGTCTTTGCACACCTAATAACTCTTCCGTATGGCTCAGCCAGGCCATCAGACAGAGAGAGACTTCATCAGGGAGCCGCTGGCAAAGCTGGGAGAACTTGGGTGAGAAGACTACCCACAGACAGCGCAAGTTAAGAGTCTTGTATTAAGTGAAGATATTGATATAATAGGAATCACCAAAATGTGATGAAATTTGTATAATCAATGGGACACAGTAGTACCAGGGTACAAAATATATCAGGACGTAACAGGTTGAGCTGGTGAGGAAATGGCACTACATGTGAAAGAAAGCAAGAGGTCAAATGAAGTAAAAATCGTAAATGAACCAAACTGTACCATAGAACCTCTATGGATAGTAATTCCCTGCTCAAATAATAAGACTGTAGCAGTAGGAATATTCTACCAACCACCTGGCCAGAATGATGATGATGATTGTAAAATGCACATGGAGATTAGAGAGGCTATCAAGAAAACAACTCAATAATACTAGGGGGCTGGATTTCAACTATCCCCATACTGACTGGGGTACCTGTCACCTCCGTACAGGATGCAGAAATTAAGTTTCTTGACACCTTAAATCACTGCTTCTTGGAGCAGCTAATCCTGAGGAAAGGCATTTTTTGATTAAGCACTAAGTGGAACATATGATCTGGTCCAAGAGGTGAATATAGCTGAACTGTTGGTAACAGCAACCATAATATACTTAAATTTAGCATCCTGAGGAAGGGGGGAAATATCACAGCAATCCACCATGGTAGCATTTAACGTCAGAAAGGGGAACTACTAAAAATGAGGAAGTTAGTTAAACAGAAGGTACAGCACCAAAAGTGAAATCCCTGCAAGTTTTGTGGAAACTTTTTAAAGACACCATATAGAAGCTAAAATTAAACTGGCCACCTGGCCCTCTTGTTTACTAGCCCAGTATGAGGGTATTCAACATAGGGGAAGTGACTTTTTACACAACTTTGGGAGACAGCCTCAGGCTCCTTTGTGTACTCTGCATTGTGTGTCAGTGTGTGTGTGCCTCAGACCAGACCCACTCAGATATCACAAGGAACAGGATTTATTCCGTAGAGAACACAAACCAGGAATACTGTTCAGCAGCCCGCTTTCTGCTTGTAGTCTACGTGCTCCCAGCTCAATCATTGCTGAGACCCTGCTAGGGAAGCAGAGGGTAGGTACATCCTGTCAGGAACCAAGGTGTTTTCCCAACATGCCACAATTTGTAGCTCACAACTTGTAGTTCCCAGGACTGCTCTTGAAGCACACTGGACCATGGTCTACAAATATACCTCCCAAATTAAAAAACACAGTAAGAGGACCAAAAAAAGTGCCACCATGGCTAAACACCAAAGCAAAAGCAGCAGTGAGAGGCAAAAAGGCATCCTTTAAAAAGTGGAAGTTAAATCCTATTGAGGAAAATAGAAAGGAGCATAAACTCTGGCAAATGAAGTGTAAATATATAATTTGGAACACCAGTAAAGAATTTGAAGAACAACTAGCTAAAGACTTAAAAAGTAATAGCAAAAATTGTTTTAAGTACATCAGAATCAGGAAGACTGTTAACCAACCAGTGGGACCTCAGGACGACAGAGATGCTAAACAAGCACTCAAAGACGATAAGGCCGTCACGGAGAAACTCAATTAATTCTTTGCATTGGTCTTCACAGTTAGGGACGTGAGGGAAATTCCCAAACCTGAGCCATTCTTTTTAGGTGACAAAAATGAGAAACTGTCTCAGATTGAGGAGGTTGGGAACAAATTGATAAACTAAACAGTAATAAGTCACTAAGACCAGATGGAATTCACCCAGGAACTCAAATGTAAAGCTGCAGAACTACTAACTGTGGTTTGTAACCTATCATTTGAATCAGCTTCTGTACCAGGTGACATCCCAGTGTGCTGAAAGAATATAGTTATGGCAAGCAAACAATTTGGCTTAACAAAGACATTTTGGTGAGCTTAAACACAAAAAGTAAGCTTGCAAGAAATGGAAACTGGAACAGATGATGAGGGAGGAGTACAAAACTATTGCTTGAGTATGCAGGCGTGTAATCAGGAAGGCCAAAGCACAATTGGAGTTGCAGCTGGCAAGGGATGTGAAGGATAACAAGAAGGGTTTCTACGGGTATGTTAGCAACAAAAAGGTTAGGAAAAGTGTGGGAAACTTACTGAATGGGGAAGGCAACCTAATAACAGACGATATGGAAAAAGCTGAAGAACTCAATGGGGTTTTTTTTATTATTATGTCTTCACAGACAAGATCAGCTCCCACACTGCTGCACTGGGCAGCACAGTATGGGGAGGAGGTGATCAGCCCTCAGAGCTGAAAGAATAGGTTAAGGGCTATTTAGAAAAACTGGACACGCACAGGTCCATTGGGCCAGATCTAATACAGCCAAGAGTGCTGAGAGAATTAGCAGATGTGATTGCAGAGCCATTGGCCATTATTGTTGAAATCTCATGGTAATTGGAGGAGGTCCTGAATGACTGGAATAAGGCAAATATAGTGCTCATCTTTTAAAAAGGGAAGGAGAATCTGAGGATCTACAAACTGGTCAGCTTCACATCAGTCCCTGGAAAAATCATGGAGCAAGCCTTCAAGGAATTCATTTTGAAACACTTGGAGGAAAGGATGGTAATCAGGAAGAGTCAAGATGGATTCAACCAGGGCAAGTCATGCCTGACCAACCTAATTGTCTTCTATGATATAACAGGCTCTGTGGATATGGGGAAAGTGGCAAAGCTTCTGATACAGTCTCCCACAGTATTGTTGCCAGCAAGTTAAGGAAGTATGGATTCTATGAATGGACTATAAGGTGGATAGAAAGCTGGCTAGATTGTCGGCCTCAACAGGAAGTGACCAACAGTTCAATGTCTATTTGGCAGCTGATATCAAGTGGAGTGCCCCAGAGATTAGTTATGGAGCCAGTTTTGTTCAACATTTTCATTAATGATCTGGATGATGCGATGGATTGCACCCTCACAAAGTTCACAGATGACACTAAGCTGGGGGGCGAGACAGATATGCTGGAGGGCAGGGATGGATTCCAGAGTGACCTAGACAAATTGCAGGGTTAGGCCAAAAGAAATCTGATGAAGTTAAACAAAGACAAGTGCAGAGTTCCTGCAGTTAGGACAGAAGAATCCCAAGCACTGCTACAGGCTGGGGACTGACTGACTAATCAGCAGTTCTGCAGAAAAGGACCTGGGGTTTACAGTAAATGAGAAGGTGGATATGAGTCAACAGTGTGCCCTTGTTGCCAGGAAGGCTAACAGCATAATTGGGCTGCATCACTAAGAGCATTGACAGCAGATCAAGAGAGGTGATCATTTCCCTCTATTCGACATTGGTGAGGCCACATCTGGAGCACTGTGCCCAGTTCTGGGCCACCCACTACAGAAAGGATGTAGATAAATTGGAGAGAGTCCAGTGGAGAGCAATACAAATTATTAGGGGGTCTAAAGCCCATGACTTATGAGGAGAGACAGAGGGAACTCTGTTTATTTATTCTGCAGAAGAGTGAGGGGGGATTTGATAACAGCCTTCAACTACCTGAAAGGGGGTTCCAAAGAGACAGTCTGCATGGATGTGAACCCTCAGCAGTCTCTTTGTCAAGATGTAGATTTTCACCCACATTCTCTTTCCTGACAAAATTTGCCACTTACCCAAGTGATGATCCTTTTGATTTTGATGATGATTTTGATGGCTAAAATGTCAGCTTGCCTTTTGTGTCTGGGGAACTGGTTTGTGCCCACTCCCCACGCTTGGAACATGTCTTAGTAATGCCATACAATGGAACCTGATAACTTTACAAATAATGTTGACACGCACATTTTTCCAGGATAATAATAATCAGCAATTTATGAGTTTTCGAATGATACCTCACCAGGTGTACTTTGTACAAAATTATCATAATCCTGTGGAAAAGGTGAATATAGGAGTACACACCAACACACAGTGTCAGAAATCACATGGGGCTACCAAATAGCTGAGGGGAAAGGGTAACACCAGATTAATTAGTACATTTAATTAACTCATCCCTGTCAAACACTTTCAGACACCTTTACTTGAGGTGCCAGATATTAGAGTCACTATTATTTATTCCTTGTGTACATGCAGCGCATTGAATATCTGACCAGCTATCCACATCGCCATACAACAGCTGGATCCTACTATCACTGGTACATTAGAACTTCCCAAAGTTAATGATTCAAGTGAAATGACTGACTGGTACAACCCTGGATCTGCAATTTTTTTTCCTGCAGATTAGTTTCTCTAAATGTTTCAGAGGACAGTAGCATTAGCAAGCTGGGGCTAAGCCTGGAAAGCAAGAAAAGTTTAATTATTGAGGAGTCTGCAGGAGGAGAATCTGAAGCAGAGCAGTATCGTCTCTGCGGAAAAGGCCTGAGGAAAAGACAGTGATGGGGAGAGACAAACAACTAGGAGAGATAGCTGCTGTATGAATGCAGGGAATTGGGAGAAGAGTTTTACAGCTTAGCAAACAGGAGCAGCTATCAGGGAATTTTGTAAGGGAGTTCTCCAGGAGAAGGAGGAGTGATTACAGGATCCTTGGGGGAAGTATCATGTGTGTTTGTGTGTTACTTCCTGGTTGCCTGAAAAATATGGTGTGCTGAGCTTGTACAGGCTGAGCTGTTTGTTTGAAGGACCTTGTGCTGAAGCTGGCAGCTGGAACCTGTGAGCTTCTTAACAAGGATTTGAAATCTACAATCCTCTGTTTATTGGTTAAGCCTTAACCAGGGGGTTGGGGCTATCAGGAAGGCCAGGTTTATATAAAGCCCACTATTAAGCAACCAGGGAGATTACTGACCAGGAGCAGTTAACAGGGAGGTGTGTGAGGGAGTTTGGAGGGGACTAGATCTACCTGGCATTCTTTAAAACTTAAACTAAAGCCAAAACTACCTGATTTAAATAAAAACTGTATCAAGAATATAATTATCTGTAGGAGAGCATGCAGGTAAAAGCCCAGCAGCAGAGTGGTGGGTTATCCTGTTTTTTGCACCCAATGAAGTATGTGTGATTACCTGCTCTATTGATATGTGGCATATGTATGCATTCGATGCAAGGAGCTCCTGGCCCTCAGAGACCACGTATGGGCTTTGGAGACCAGGGTGGCTGAACTGGAAGAGCTAACGGAGGCAGAGAGGTACATAGATGAAGCTTTCTGGGACACTACAGAACTGTTCCATCTCCAGTCAGACAGCCCCTGTGCTGTTGAGAAGGGTGAAAGGCTCAGGGAAGGAGAACATTCAACTGGAGAAGAGGGAAACCATCCCATAGTTGGGACCCTCCTTCCAGATGATGTTGTGATATCCTCTTGCACTGAGGATACCTCTCCAGGAGAGGTAACTCCAGTCATTAGGAAAAGGCAGGTGAGAGTAATGGGGGATTCAATCATTAGAAACACAGACACCTGGATTTGTGATGACCGAAAGAACTGCCTGCTGTGAAGGTTGTGGATCTCTTGAGACATCTAGATAGACTTACGTGTAGTGCTGGGGAGGAGCCAGTGGTCATGGTACATGTAGGTACCAATGACATAGGGAAGGGTAGGAGAGAGGTTCTGGAGGCCAAATTTAGGCTGCTAGGAAAGAGATTGAAATCCAGGACCTCTGTGGTAGCATTCTCTGAAATACTTCTAGTTCCACACATAGGGCCAGGTAGGCACACAGAGCTTCAGAGTCTCAATGTGGTGATAAGACGATGCTGTAGGGAAGATGGGTTTAGATTTATTAAGAATTGGGGAAACTTTTTGGAAAGGGGAAGCCTATATAGGAAGGATGGGCTCCACCTACACCAAAATGGAACCAGATTGCTGGCAATTAAAAAGATCATAGAGCAGTTTTTAAACTAAGGGCTGGGGGGAAATCGACAGGTGCGGAGGAGAACATGGATCGGACCGAGACATCTCTTAGGGGAGGGTCTATTAATAGAGATTTTCTATGTTTTGGTAAGGAGGAAAGGATGGAAGATGATAAAATATGGGTAAGATCAGCTGAGAAACAATCAAATGAAAAAGAGTCTAACACATCAGGAAATGGCAGACAGATAAATAGTGACAAATTTTTAAAGTGCTAACACACAAAAGCTAGAAGTCTAAATAATAAGATGGGTGAACTAGAGTGTCTCGTTTTAAAGGAGAATATTGATATAATAGGCATCAAAGAAACTTGGTGGAATGAAGACAATCAATGGGACACAGTCATACGAGGACACAAAATGTACTGAAAGGACAGAACAGGTTGTGCTGGTGGGGGCGTGGCCCTATGTGTGAAAGAAAATGTAGAATCATATGAAGTAAAAATCTTAAATGAACCAAAATGTTCTATAGAATCTCTATGGATAGTAATTCCATGCTCCAATAATAAAAATATAGCAGCAGGGATATATTATTGACCATCTCACCAGGCTAGTCATAGTGACTATGAAATGCTAAGGGAGATTAGAGAGGCTATCAAAATAAAAAAAACTTAATAATAGTAGGGGATTTCAACTATCCCAATATTGACTGGATACACATCACCTCAGGACGGGATGCAGAGATAAAATGTCTTGATATCTTGAATGACTGCTTCTTGGAGCAGCTGGTTCTGGAACCCACAAGGAGAGAGGCAATTCTTGATTTAGTCCCAAGTGGAGCGCAGGATCTGGTCCAAGGGTTAAATATAACAGGACCACTTGGAAATAGTGACCATAATGTTATAGAATTTAACATCCCTGTGGTGGGAAAAACACTTCAGCAGCCCAACACTGTGGCATTTAATTTCAGAAAGGGGAACTACACAAAAATGAGAAGGTTAGTTAAACAGAAATTAAAAGGTACAGTGACAAAAGTAAAATCCTTGAAAACTACATGGAAACTTTTCAAAGACAACATACTAGAGGCCTAACTTAAATGTATACCGCAAATTAAAAAACACAGAGAACTAAAAAATGTGTCACCGTGGCTTAACAACTAAGTAAAGAAGCTGTGATAGATAAAAGGGTATAATTTAAAGAGTGGAAGTTAAATCCTAGCGAGGAAAATAGAAAGGAGCATAAACTCTGTCAAATTAAGTGTAAAAATATAATAAGAAAAGCCAAAAAGGATTTTGAAGAACAGTTAGCAAAAAACTCAAAAAATAATAGTAAAATGTTTTTAAGTACATCTGAAGCAAGCCTGCTAAACAACCAGTGGGACCCTTGGATGATTGAGATGCTAAAGGAGCACTCAAAGACGATGAAGTCATTGCAGAAAAACTAAATGAATTCTTTGCTTCAGTCTTTACGGCTGAGGATGTTAGGAAGATTCCCAAATCTGAGCCATTCTTTTTAGGTGACAAATGTGAGGAATTGTCGCAGACCGAGGTGTCATTAGAGGAGGTTTTGGAATAAATTGATAAACCTAACAGTAACAAGTCACCAGTATCAGATGGCATTCACCCAAGAGTTCTGAAAGAATTCAAATGTGAAATTGCAGAACTATTAACTGTGGTGTGTAACCTATCCTTTAAATCAGCTTCTGTACCTACTGACTGGAAGATAGCTAATGTGATGCCAATATTTTAAAAAGCCTCTAGAGGTGATCCTGGCAATTACAGACTGGTAAATTTAACATCCGTACTGGGCAAATAAGTTGAAACCATAATAAAGAATAAAATTGTCAGACACGTAGATGAACATAATTTGTTGGGGAAAAGTCAGCATGGTTTCTGTAAAGGGAAATCATGCCGTACTAATCTATTACAGTCCTTTGAGGGAGTCAACAAGCATTTGGACAAGGAGGAGCCAGTGGATATAGTGTGCTTAGATTTCCAGAAAGCCTTTGACAAGGTTCCTCACCAAAGGCTCTTAAGCAAAGTAAGTTGTCATGGGATAAGAGGGAAGGTCCTCTCATGGACTGATAATTGGTTAAAAGACAGGAAATGAAGTGTAGCAATAAATGATAAATTTTCAGAATGGAGAGGTAACCAGTGGTGTCCCACAAGGGTCCATACTGGGATCAATCCTATTCAGCCGATTTATAAATGACCTGGAGAAAGGGGAAAACTGAGAAGTGGCAAAATTTACAGATGATATTAAACTGCTTAAGATAGTTAAGAACAAAACAGACTGAAGAGCTTCAAAATGACCTCACAAAACTATGTGATTGGGCAACAAAAAGGCAAATGAAATTTAATGTTAGTAAATGTAAAGCAATGCACATTGGAAAAAATAATCCCAACTATACATACAAAATCATAGGGACTAACTTAGCTATAACTAATCAAGAGAGAGATCTTGGAGTCACTGTGGATAGTGCTCTGAAAACATCCACTCAGTGTGCAGCGGCAGTCAAAAAAGCAACCAGAAAGTAAGGAATCATTAAAAAAGGGATAGAGAATAAGACAGAGAATATCTTATTGCCTCTATATAAATCCATGCTACAGATGTGGTCACCTCATCTCAAAAAAGATGTATTGGCTTTGGAAAAAGTTCAGAAAAGGGCAACAAAAATGATTAGGAGTTTGGAATGGGCCCTATACGGAGAGAGATTAAAAAGACTGGGACTTTTCAGCTTAGAAAAGAGGAGACTAAGGGGGGATATGATAGAGGTCTATAAAATAATAACTGGTGTGGAAAAAGTGAATAAGCAAAAGTTATTTACTTGTTCCCCATAACATAATAACTAGGGGTCACCAAATGAAATTAATAGGTAGCAGGTTTAAAACAAACAAAAGGAAGTTTTTCTTCACAAAGCGCACAATCAACATGTGGAACTCCTCGTTGTGAAGACCAGGACTTTAACAGGGTTCAAAAAAGAACTAGATACATTCATAGAGGTTAGGTCCGACAATGGCTATTAGCCAAGATGAGTAAGAATGGTGTCCCTAGCCTCTATTTGTCAGAGGCTGGAAACGGGTGACAGGAGAGGGATCACTTGATGATTACCTGTTCTGTTCTTTCCCTCTGGGGCATTTGGCATTGGCTACTATCGAAAGACGGGATACTGGGTTAGATAGACCTTTGGTCTGACCCAGTATGGCCATTCTTACGTTAGTACCAAGGGATCTGGTTACAGAGAAATTCAGTGCTTCCGTCACAAATCCCGAAGTTTCACACTGAACAGAGAAAGAGTCCATTAGTAAAGAATCAGAAATTCTTGCTCGATGTGATCCAAAGGCTTTGTCTACACACCACAGCTTTTAGTAATAAGGGTTTCTTGTCATGGCTGCATGACTGCTAGGCTAAAAGCCTGGCAGCGTAAAAATACTGTTTGTCAGCACTTTTGCAGACAAAATACTTCCACCCATGCCGGCAGGGTTCCTGTTGTTGACAGGAGAGCTTTGCTACCAACAATGAGCCCTTTACACTGCTACTCGTGGGGGCAAAACATTTGTCTTTCACAGGGAAGGAGTTTAAGCACCAGTGAGCCACAAAAGTTTGTCCTTCAACTGGCAGTTTAGACAACGCTTTATTGTGAGTGAAGGCTTCACAAGAGAAACAGCAAACCATCAAAGCTGAGCAGATTAAAAGCTTTTCTCCTCTCCTTTCTCAGAGCCCGAGGGGGCTTCTTTTCCAGTGCAGAGGACTCTGCCCAGCAACTCTTCTCACCTGGAGGATCTGTGCAGTGAGGCATGTGGCTTCTGAACTCGGTTAGAGCTCCAGCTCAGCTGCTCCCAGCCCCCAAAGCCACTGCAAATCAGAATAGGAAGAATTCAGGAAAAGCAAGGCTCAGAAGACTAATGCATCACCGGGAGTCCCCACAGAATGAGTTCCTCTTCGCAAAACTCGGAGGAAGAAGTTTCTGTAGAGGAAGTACAAACTGGGATGAGTAAGTAACCAAGTAGCTGGGACACAAGTCAAGTGTGTATTATTTTAGCCTTCTTTGTCCCATTCCTGCCTCTTAACAGCAATTGGCCTCTTGAGAGCTTCCTTCCATCCCAAGGGACTCAGAACAGTGTACCAGGGCAGAAAGTCAGGAATTTTTACCCCCCCCCACCCTTGTCTAGCATGAGCAAGGGAAGCAGAGGCACAGATAAGGAGTCTTCTTGCCAAAAAATTGCTCAGCTACTAAAACCTTGTGTAAGAACACAGTCCAGGACTGAGGCCCACCCGTAGGAGGCTCACCCCAGGTCCCATCCCCACTTCAGCCCTTCCCCAAGCCCTGCCCCTTCTCCAGCCCCATCTCTTCCTGCCCCTGCTTTGCCCCCATTGTACCCCTTCCCCCAAGCCGGCTCCCTTGAGCAATATGACCCAGAGGATTACTGGGGAGCCTAGTGCCAGCAGCAGGTGTAGCCTCTCCATCCCTCCCCCCCACTCACTACAGCAGCAGGAAGCAGAGCAACCCAGCTGGGAGATGGTGAAGTAAAGCAGGCTGGATCACTCTGCTTCCTGCAGCTCCCATCACCACTAGTGCAGAGGCAGGCTTGACCCTTACTGCAGGCCCCAGGCCCCGCAGTAATGCCCAGACTGCTCTGGGCCCCGCAGGGCCCCCCAAAGAGCAGGGCCTGGGACTACTGCTCCAAACCATCTAATGAACAGGATGGCTTTGCCAGGAGTCCTGCCTCCTAGTCCTACCTACTCCAACCACTAGACCAGTGGTCACCAACCAGTAGATCTTGAAGCCTCTGACAGGTGATCATGACTGGTTTGGCCATGTGGCTATCAAGTGCCACCACTTCAGCTGCTCCTCCTCCCACTGCTGCGCATCTCTGGCTTTTTGCCTTGGAGCTGTTTCCCCAGGAGCCTCCTGTTTGCTATGCAGGGCAGGGAAGGGAGAGGATGGGTGCTGATGTCAAGGTGCTCCCTTAACCCACCCTGTATCCTATCTCCACGGAGCAGAGAGGGGGCACAACAGGACTAGGGATAGAGCAAATTTGTTAGCTGCTTTTGGGAGTGGTGCAGGACCAGGGCAGGGGCGAGCCTGCCTTAGTCTCACTGCATCATCGTCTAGGAGCCACCTGAGCTAAGCGGTGCCCAGCTGTAGTCCACATCCTGAACCCCTACCCCAGTCATGAATCCCCTATTGCATCCCAAGCCCCTGCCCTAGCCCTGAGCCCCCCTGCATCCAAACACCCTCTCAGAGCCTGCACCTAGAACCCCCTCCAGCACCACAGCTGCCTGCCCCAAGCTCAGATCAGAGCCCCTCTCACACTCCAAATCCCTTAATCCAAGTCTGCACCCCAACCCACTGCCCCAGCCTGGTGAAAGTGAGAAAGTGAGTGTTGGGAGGGAGGAAGATGGAGTGAGCAGCGGTGGGGCCACAGAGAGAGGCAGGGCAAAAAGCACAAAGGAGGCGGGGCAAGGATATTTGAGTGTGAGGTAGATCTTGGAATGCACTTAAAATTCAAAAAGTGAGCTTGTGTGTAAAAAGGTTGGAGACCACTGCACGAGACCATACTTCCCACCTCAGCTAGGAATAAGACACAGGAGCCTTGCTCCAGCTGGCAGAGCTCTGAAAGGATGCAAAATTAGCATCCCCATCCGCCTCTGCAAAAAAAAAGGATCCGGGGCTTTCCGTGGCCACATCCACGCACGCGGCTATGAAGCGGGGAGCTGCAAATTTGCAAGGTTCTAGATACAGACTCGGTAGCTGCAGCTGCAAAAACAAGCCCTGGATTGACACCGAGTGGCAGCTCTCCCGCCCATGCCCAGGCGACCTGAGCCCCTCACGGCCTGCACTCCGGGGTGGGGCAACGGCCTAGCGCCACTCCCCTCCCCGCGACCCAGGAGTCCTGAGCCCCGCCCGGGTCTGCGGTCCCCTCGCCCCCCCCGCCGCCTCGCCACTTGTTTCACCCCAGGAGGAGACCTATTTGCATATCACCTGCATATAAACTACCTAGTTTGCATACACAGTCTCCTCTCAGCGCTATGTAACCCGACCCGGCCTTGTCCAAACTCAAACTCAGCCCCACCCGGCCTTTGCACCGGCCCACAGTCCCGCCCTGCGCGCCGCGCCCCTGCAGGAAGCTGTCGGCCACCCCCGCCCCGGCCTCTGAGGCACGAACTACAATTCCCAGAGCACCTTGCGCCTACAGAAGGCACGTCCGGTTACTACGCCGCCTCCCGATTGGCTCATCTTGGCCTCCCGCAGCGACCCTTGGTTAGGAGAGAGTCACGTGAGCGGGCGGACTGGGGCGTGCAGCTGCCGCCTGCTTGGGCTGCTCCCGCGTCGGTAGATCGGTCCGGGAGGCCGCTTTAGCCGGAGCCTTCACCGGGCAGAGCCGCGTGCGGGGCCCCCGGGGGACAGGACGGGTGGGGGCGGCTGGGCCTAGGGGAGACCTGGGGTGAGGCAGAGGCAGAGGCAGGTAGGCCTGGGGGCTGTGGGGGTAAGGCAGGTGGGCCTGGGGGCTGTGGGGGTAAGGCAGGTGGGCCTGGGGCTGGGGGTAAGGCAGGTGGGCCTGGGGGCTGTGGGGTAAGGCAGGTGGGCCTGGGGGGCTGTGGGGTAAGGCAGGTAGGCCTGGGGAGGCTGTGGGGTAAGGCAGGTGGGCCTGGGGAGGCTGTGGGGTAAGGCAGGTGGGCCTGGGGAGGCTGTGGGGTAAGGCAGGTGGGCCTGGGGAGGCTGTGGGGTAAGGCAGAGGCAGGTCGGCCTGGGACGGGGCAGGTGGACTCGGGGGCTGTGGGGTAAGGCAGAGGCAGGTTGGCCTGGGACAGGGGCAGGTGGACTCGGGAGGGGGGCTGTGGGGTAAGGCAGAGGTAGGTCGGCCTGGGGCAGGTGGGCCTAGGGGGGCTGTGGGGTAAGGCTGGGGCAGGTGGACCCAGGGGGAGGTACCTACGAAGAAATCGGCAAAGGCTGGGTGGGGTCTCTTTCCATTAGCAGGCAGGGCAGTTGACAGTAGTGGCCTGCGGAGGCAGTTCGGACGTATCCTAGCAGGACAAGCAGCTGCATCTGAGTGGGGTCTTGGATGTTAGTTGCAGGGCAGGTGTAGAAGGCCTTCTACAATGTTTGGGGCCCGGTGTCTGTTTCTGGCTCTTCGCCGTTGTTCCTCTGCTCCTTGTCCTAAACATACACAGGCTGCAAGGCTGAGGGTCCGGGAGGCGCTAGAAGCCCAGGAGGTGGCTGATGATATTAAAGTCCAGGTGGGTGGAGGTTTTATGTGGTTAATTCACTTAGTCATTTCTGTTAAGTTCCATCTCCTCTAGTTCTGCCCTTTCTGAAGATCATTTTGCAGAGGCTTCTCCAGAGTAGGGGGATGGGCTCTGCTTGCCCTCTTTGAGCTGAAGATGTAAATTCCAGTTGGAGGAGACATACCCATGCTACTTCTGATCACTAGTGTACTAAAAAGAGGAGCGGAAGATGCTTTGAGTGATGCCCCAATATACTTCACATTCTCCTGCTCTGTGGAACAGGAGCTTCCTATACTTAGCCTGCTCCACAAATTGAACACCACATGTACTAAATATTGCAAGGTGTGAAACCCTAGACACAATATAACCACTCTATTTTGGCTTCCCCTTAATTAAACCTTCATTCCCCATTCATCTCCCACTGTACTGCTGATGATCCCTGGGCTCTGCTAGTGACACACTGATGAAATGAGATATACAGTGTGGACCTCCCTGGTCCAGCACCTGCGGGACCTGAGCTGTCCCAGACCAGGAAGTTTGCTGGACCAGGGGAGGTCAGTGCTCCCCTGCTGGCTGCCCTGCTCTTGGGCTTCCCGCCCTGCTGCTAGCCCACCATGGCTCCCTGCCTTGCTGCCTGCTGGCTGCCCCGGGGGGAACTGCTTTGCTGCTGCAGGTCCCACTGCCTCAGGGTATTCTCCGAGGTTCTTGGCTGGGCCCATCCAACACTGCAGTCCTGCTGCTGCTGGGGGTTCCCTAGCTTGGGATCCCAGCTGCCTCTGCCAGCCCCGCTTCAGCTGCAGGATTCCCCAGAGAGATTGCCTGGTCATCCCAGCCCCGCTGCCACCAGGGGTTTCTTGGGGTTCCTGGCTGGGGCCACTCAGCCGCAGACAGCCCAACTGCAGCTGGGAGTTGCCCAACTGCAGCCGGGAGTTCCCCAGCTGGGACTGACTCCCCGGCCACATGGCCCCACTAACACCGGGGGGTTCCCCGGCCCAGGCAGGAGCTCCCAGGCCACCACCTAACCCTGCTAATGCTGGGGGTTCCCTTGTCTGGGCTTGGGGCTCCCTGGCCACCATCTGGCCCTGTTGATGCTGGGGGTCTGGGCCAGGGCGGGGCCTCCCCAGATGCCATCTGGCCCAGGCAGGGCTCCCCAGCCCCTGTGTTGCTCTAGGCTCTTTGGTTCACCAATATCCCTGGCCCTCCTGGACCATGGATGTTGCCAGACTGGAGAGTCCCGGATTTGGAAGGTTCAACCGTACTAGATTTCTCCAGGATCATGTGCATTTCTTTCTTTTGATCTCACATACAGGCATCAGGAAGAGGAGCTATTCCCTCCCCTAGGCCATAGCCTCCCAGATCACCTAGTATCACAATAACAGCTCTTCCAAGCTGCTCCATCTTATTCTTTCACCACTGAGTAAGGCTAAGTCTATGCTGCCACTTTTCTGTGCTATAACTTTCTGGCTTTGGTGTTGAAACCCCTCCCCCCACCCCTCCCTGAGCGCAGGGAGTTACAACGCTGTAAAGCACCTAGGTAAGCCAGGCTACAGTAAGCTACTCCTCTTGGTGGAGGTGGTATAGCTAGAGCGCTGGGAGATCCTGATTGGATCTTAATGAAATCCTTTCATTGACTTCAATGGGAGTTGGATCAGGCCCCGAAATGACTTTCCCAGTGTCAGTTGAGTCCTGCATTTAACTAGGTTCAGTTCAAACCAGGTCACCACAAACTTTTATTTTCTTCCTCCTCCAGGGCTGGGTTCGTTCTGTCCGGTCCCAGAAAGAGGTTTTGTTCCTGCATATAAATGATGGCAGTTCTTTAGAAAGCCTCCAAGTTGTAGCTGACCCAACCTTGGAAAACAGGTTTGTAGACTTTTATGTATTGAAAGACATTTCTGCATCATTTTCGTTTGGAGGGGGCCAGTGAGTGATGTAGTTGTGTGGCTCTGCTCCACCCTATCTGAGACGAAGGGCATTGATTCCCATACCTAGCATCTTGCCTCCTGCTGCAGCAGGGATGGGAATACTGCTAGGGCGGTGTTATGCTTGGTGTTATTCGACAGCTGTTAGTTAAGGAGCTGGGTTAACTGATTCTGAAGGGAGTTCAATGTAGGGGGCACTTTTAAATTGAAAAAACAAGGACTCCAGTAGCACCTTAAAGACTAATCATTTTATTATGGCACAAGCTTTCGTGAGTTGCAGCTCACTTCATCAGATATCCATTTATGCCGTAATAAAATGATTAGTTTTTAAGGTGCCACGAGACTCCTTATTTCTCGCTGAAACAGACTAACATGGTTAGTTTTTAAATTGAAATTGTCTCCACTGAAGTCAGTGGCAAGACTTTTATTAATTCAGTGCGGCCAGGTTGTACCCCATAGTGGTTTCTCCAGGGCTTGGCTTTCACTACTGGGCTCATTCCTGTGTAAGTGAAGCTGTGCTTTACCAGAAGCTAGGTCTTCCACGTCAGCTTTTCTTCAACTGGCTCTCTTCTGTAGGCTCCTTAGTCTTGTCCTGCCTTTTTCACCAGATGCAGTCAGTGTCTCTAGCTGAGATACCATTTTTACAGGCTCAGCATAAGAAAAAGCATGGAGGGACTGGCAAACCCTGAGGTCTTTCCTTACAAACAGACATTGGAGCTCATATTGGAGCTTTAGCGAAATCTTTAGAATAACTCCACCCAGCTAGTAGTGGATCAGTCAAGGAGAGCTTACTTCTAATACAAATAACATTTAGGCTTTCAGCTTCGTAAGATCCTGTGCAATTTATTTCTTGCAAAATGGACAGCTTAGTGGTTTATGTATCGAATAATTTAAAATATCCACGCTCTTGGAATGAGGGGTTCAATACATACACACACACTAAGCTCAGATTCTTTTCCATGTTGGATATATTGAGTGTCATGTAAATAAAATTTAGCAGTCAAATTATAACAAGCTACCTTTCTGTGATAATAGATACTGGAAGTGTAGGACTTAATCTAAATTAACCCATATAAGTCAGGATGAGTCTCTTGAATTTAGTGAGCTTTATGTCATATCCATAGTGATATATTGTTGATGTTGCTTTTTCAGAGATTTGGCTTTTGGAAGCGCAGTAGAAGTACAAGGGAAATTGGTAAAAAGTCTTCATAGGATGCAAAATGTGGAATTGAAAGCTGAAAATATCCGTGTGTTGGGCCCCTGTGATATTTTGGTATGTTATTGCATGTAACAGTCAAGCTAATAGGACACCTTTTGGAAAATGGCTATTCCAGTTTCTGACAGAGCACATTTCAAACTCTTATTTCCTGTATTTTTTTAAAAGATGTTTTCTATTTTCCCATTGATGTGGACAAGGGCCTTTTCATTAACAGGGGAAACTGACTAGTACACTGGGCAGGGGAAGGAAACCGAAACTAACTAGGATCTGAATTTGCTAAAGAATTGGGGGGCCAGCACCCACAATTGGAACCACAGTTCCAAAGGGGCTCTCTCTGCTGCCATCATGAAACTTGCCTTAAGATGTTAGAAAGTGATAAGTACCCATTGTGCTGGGCTCTTTTGAAAATCTGGCTGTTTACTTTTGCTCTGAGCCCTGTTGAAATTCTTATTCTATGTAGGTGCAAGGGATGTTAGAAATAATTTATTTTAGCCTTTATGTAGCCACAACAATTCTCAGTGGTTACGTGATTACTAAAATGTTCCCCCCCAGGGCAGGGCCAACAGCTAGGCTACGTCTAGACTACATCCCTTTTTCGTAAAAGGGATGTAAATTAGACGTATCGCAATTGCTAATGAAGCGGGGATTTAAATCTCCGCGCTTCATTATAAAAATAACTGCTTTTTTCCGCGAACTTTGCGGAAAAAGCGCCAGTCTAAACGCTGATCTTGCGGAAAATAAAGCCTTTTCGAAAGATCCCTTATCCCTCTTGAAATAAGGGATAAGAGATCTTTGGAAAAGGCTTTATTTTCCGCAAGATCAGCGTCTAGACTGGCGCTTTCGACAAGCTCGTCTTGGCGCGACAATGCTAATGAAGCGGGGAAATTTAAATCCCTTCTTCATGATGTTTACATCCCTTTACGAAAAAGGATGTAGTCTAGACGTAGCCCTAGTGTGCTCCTGGCCCCATTCCCGGGGAGCCCCCTGCCACTCCACACTGCTGCCTCTGATACAGAGGCAGCAGCACTAGGGTTGCAGATGGGAGCTGATCTGTGAGGGGAGCTGATTTAAAAATTGGCTCCCCTCGCAAGACCAGCTCCTGCTTGCCACCCCATGCTGCTGCCTCTGTATCAGAGGCAGAAGCGTGAGACTGCAGCAGCCCCTATCCACGGGGTGCCCTGAGCTTCCCGCGGACAGAGGCTGTTCCGGCATCCCACGGAGCTTGGAGCTCTCATGTAGCTTAGGCCCCCCCGCGGACAGGGGCTGCTCTCTATCAGAGGCAGCAGCTTAGTGTGGCAGGCAGCTCTCCTGCATGCTCTTTATTTAAAACTCGGATTGGCTGGCGTGAGTTTTAAATGCAGAATGTGTTGGGGGAAGGGGGCGGTTTTGTGGTTAACAGGGTTGGTTAACTGCGATTGCTTATTGGTTAAATGGTTAGCTGACTAGCTGCTTTAGTAGGTGCTCATAAGGACCTGCTCAGTATAGTATCTGAACATTTTCCAAACGGGAGCGACACCCATCCCTTGTGTTTCATTCTCTTTCTAGAGGAAAAAGTATTATTTTTGCCTCTGACTTGTATCGCTTATTGAACTTTAATAGACAGTGGCAAATATTCCATGGATGTCAGTAAAATTCTAATGACTGCAGGTTCTCATGGTTGTGGTTTTTTTTCCTGTCCTTTCCTTAGGCGTTCCCTTTTAAACCTCGAGAGAGGCACCCGTTGGAGTACAGCCGTCAGTTCCCTCACTTACGATGCAGGACCAATGTGCTGAGTTCCCTCTTGAGGGTACGCAGCGAAGCTACTGCAGCCATCCATTCATTTTTCAAGGTACTCTACTCCTCCTTTGATTTTGTGACTGTGTTTTCACATGTGCAAAGTTATGCAACCGGGTGACAGTGTAAGGTGTGGAATGGGGTCTCCGAGGTTCTGTTCCTACTTCTGGCACTGACTTAGGACCGACCTCACATCAGCATAGCTGCATCTCTCAGTGATGTGAAAAATGCTTACCCCTGCAAGACTGAAGTTACACTCACACGCTGGGCAACAAACCTCCCAACTGCAGTGTAGACATACCATCAGTATCCCAGATTCTTGTTTTATGGGCAGAGACTGGGCGCATACTGTTGCGCTCTCTCATCTTTCCTCTCTCGCTTTGACTGCCAAAGTCATGAAAATCACATTGGGTTGAATGAAATGTTTTCATGTTGATACCTTTCTAGGGTTTTTTTTAATTAAAATACAATTAAAGGAAACTTCCAAATATTTCAAATTCAGAAAATCTAAAAGTTTAGTTTGAGAAATGACAACACAAAATACTTGATTTTTAGGGCTTTTTTTCAGCTGAAATAATTCAGTAAAATTGACACAAATTTACAAATGCTTCACTGATGCCAAGTGTGTAGTTTGGGACAGGGGAGGAGGGCAAACACCCCGCTGTAATGGTAGATACATTGCATTTCTTGTTAATAATATGTTGTCCAATAACTGTATCGGGATACTTAGAAATTGACAAATGCAGGAGAATTCAAGCCATTTGAAAACTAGGAGTCCTATGTGGAATAGCAGCGTTCAAAGCTAATTGTTGGATTTCTAAGTACGGTGTTAAAAGCCTATTTTTCCCTTTGGATTGTTCCTTCGTAGCTGTCAGTATGGTTTCAGTTGGATATGCTGTTCTTCACTTTCTAACCTGAACTTTTGTTGAAGTTGTGGCCGCTCGGCACCTCTGATAGCGAAGCCTCTGAACTCTCAGGCACCCAGAAACTGAGGCACCCAAACTTAGTGGTGGCTTCTTCAGGAGCATGGCCATTAGTGGCGTGACCTAGCACGTAGTGGAATGTTGGAGTTAGAATTTGTCAGCTCCTGGCTCCCAGCCTATCCTCAGACCACAACTCCTACTTTGTAGTGGGGGGAAAAGGGTGAGGAGTCCTCTGGAGCCTTTGAGTTCTCCTGAGCTCTGACTACCTCTGCTTTCAAAACCCTGTCTTAAAATGAGCCTCCCTCTAGGTCCGTCAACTTTGTTTCCTTGGAACCAACTAGAGGGATTTGGGAAGGGATTCCCGCCCCCCATGTATTTTGTTTTCTTTTATCTCCTTCCTCTGCAGCATCAGGGATGGCCAGAGCTGGCAATAGGACACTGGGTGGGGAGGTCCAGGACTCTGAGAAGAAACCAAGTGTTCCCTCTTTCAGATGCTTGGCTGATTAGATTCTTGTTCATATGCTCAGTGTCTAAGGCTTAATCTACCCTGGTACTTTACTGCTCTGCAACTTTCTGGCTCAGGGGTGTGAAAAAACATTCCCTCCTCAGAGCTCAGCAAGTTACAGTGCTGTAAAGCACCAGTGTGAACCAGGCTACAGCTCTGGGAGCCAGGCTCCCCACTCTCTTAGCTACTTCCCTCGTGGAAGTGGTTTATGCAGCGTGCTGGGAGAGATCTCGCCCAGTGCTCTTGCCATGGCGCCACCATATCAGCTCTGCTGCAACAACTGCACTTTAGTTTTGAGAGTGTAAACAAAGCCTCAGTCATCACCATATGTGGGGTCAGATTGGCAATGACCGGGGGAGGGGGGGGCAGTTCGTCTTTGTTTGCAGGATAAGTGTGTGGGTCGCTTGCCAGGATTATCTGTCTGTATCTCACTTACTCATTTCCCTGCCAATGCAGGGGGCCTCAGGCATTGGTGTACCTCAGTCCCTCCTGTTCTCTGTCTGTGGCGGGTTGGGGTAGTCTCCTGTGGTCTGTTATACTTTGATCCCATTGCAGTTGTTGGGTTAGTTGTGTGGGAGCTTGTGACCTATGAGATCAGATGAGCTGGTCTGGTCATCCCTTCTGGCTTTAAACTCTGCGACTCGAGTTCAAGCTCCATGCCAAGCAGTCTAGCTCCAAAATTAGACCTGAGAATTATTGTGCAGTTTACTGTCATAAAAGGTTGAGTCAGACCTCCTGTGATTTGAAGTTATTGTTGTAGGGAGCCTTGGTATTTCAAACGTAATACTTAGATGATTAAGCCAAGTCTAGCCTTCTCAAGAGAATTCAGTGCAATATTGTAGGGATTGCTTTAAGATAGAAATATTGTGCAAGTTAATGCTACTGTTAAAGACCAGGTAGGTGAGATTATATTTTTGATTGGACCAGCTTCCGTTGATGGAAGGTACAAACTTTCAAGCTATACCAAAATCATCCTCCACCAACAGAAGTTGATCCAAGAAAATATTATCTCACCTACCTTGTGTCTAATATCCTGAGACCAACATGGCAAAATAATCACTTCACTAAAGAAAGTCAGTACTGGTGTTTGTCCACTAGATGGCGATACCCACAATCGTTTGAGTACAGATGGTTACAAAAGAAATAGATTGATGTTGAAGAACATCTTATCCTCAAAGATTTTAAAGAGCAATAGAAAAGTGCTGGTAGAATTATCAGTAAGCATGAAATTCTGATATGGCATGTGTATCTTACTACTACTAAAGCAAATACTTCCCCTGTCACTATTTTTCACGTGGAGTGCTTCTGCTTAAACATTATACATATTTTGAAGCTAGATGCTTAATGAAGCTTGAATGGATTTTTAAAGGGACAATAAATGTAAGGTCAAATTTGGCTACAGACAGTAAATGCTAAGACCAACAAAATCATGTCTTTTTTAATTATTTCTTTGTAATCCAGTGGAAACAGCTTTTTTTTAAAAAAAAGAACGCAAATCTTCCTGCATAGAGCTTGCAATCCAAACATTGCAGTATTGTGCACAAGAACTGGAAAATGAAATCAGTCTGTTTTCATTGTACAAAACTGAAAACTAAAAAGAGCATAAAGCTAAAACTTAAGCAGAAAATCTTTAACTGTAGTAGTGATATGTAGTAGGCAAAGTTTCTTTTTATTTTTTTTAATGTCTTATTCCAAAGATTTTATCTCCTGATACTGCTTGATGCATGTTAGAAATTTTCCTTTATGTCTAGGGTTAGAAACCCACCTTTAACTTTTCTCTGGGGTTGTCCAATCTATGTAGTATGTGAGTAGCCCTCCTAGCATTCTGGGCCGTGTGCTCCTAGACACAATGGGTATGTCTGTCCTGCAGTTAGATACCCAGAGCTGGCCAGTGCCAGCTGACATGGGCTCATGAGGCTCGAACTGTGGGGCTGTTTAATTGTGGTGTAAATGCCCAGGTCCTAGCCCAGATTCTAGGACCTACGTGATGGGAGGATCCTAGAGCTTGGGTTGCTGCCTGAGCTGGAATGTCTACACCTTAATTAAAAGCCCCACACCTGAGTCCTGTAAGCCCAGATCAACTGGCACAGGCTAGCCATGGGGATCTGATTGCAGAGTAGACGTACCTAGTAAGTTGTATGCTGCATGAATATCTCCTCTGAGCTCTGAATGCCCCTGCTGCTGTGGTAACATTAGCTCTTACCTTTTCTGTGGTTTGATAATGAAACTGTGTTAAGTGCCTGAAAGGGGATGTGTGCTTCTGGGCACCCCTCTGATGAGCCCTACTGCTCAGGTACTTTCTAAACCAGGGAGGAAGTCTGCTAATGTGAATTGCACTCTACTGCCAGTCTAATGATGGTAGCTGCCATAAATTACATTGCACTTTAGAAACTTTACTCCCTGTTAATTTAGATGTCTTCCTGTAAGATGTGTTCTACACCAGCCTTGAACTTTTTCAACTCATGTGCCCCTTGCCTTCCCTCAACTCTTTGGTCCAGATAACCCCAGTTGGTTGATGTTTACAGCTGGCTGCAAATCCCACTTATTTTCCCAGGCTTTTGGGTGGGCGGAGGGGTGTGCTAGATGGGGCAGGGGAGGGAAGGGATTCCGCTCCCTATTTTAGGGCAGCTGCTGGGTTTATTTGTGCTTATATTTTGAAAAGCACTCATAGGATGCTTTGAAAGTGTAATCCTGGGATAATAACATGGCGCTGACATTATTATTTCATCAAGAGACCCCCAACCACAGTTGGGTTCCATTCTGCTAGATGCTTTACAGGAAGATTGGTCCCTTCTGCTTACAGTCCAAATGCACTCTTTCCATAGTCCCCTGAGTGGCCTTTGTTTCTTTTTAATGCTTTCTGATGTAAATACCATATTTTTTGCAGCGATTTTGGCACTGTGGACTAGAAAATAATGGAGCTCTATTCCTACGGTAGAATTGCAGTGGTTATAGAGCCCTCTGCAAGGTTTGCTCTATAGAGAGAACATGTGAAGAATCTGGCACTAAATTCACACACTCTACAAAGCCAGCTAGTGTTTTGCAGATGCCATGGTGTATCTCATGTACTGTAGAAGCTATTCTAAAATGTTACACTTGTTGTCTTTGGTCTTGGGCTGATAGATGAATCCTGACTTGCGCATGTTGAAATCTTCCTTGGAGTTGACGCAAAATGTCCTTGGACTAGTAACTTTCAATCTGCTGTCTGTTTCAGGATCATGGCTATGTGCACATTCATACCCCTATAATTACGTCAAATGACTGTGAAGGTGCGGGGGAGCTCTTTCATGTCAGGGTAAGTTGTACTTATAAAACAACTTTGTAATCACTAGATGTCAAAAGAACAGGGTCGGTTTTGTATATGCTGGTTTTTTTTATAGACTTCTCTGAGATTTATTTACCTTGTGATACCTAAGGTGATGATACTAAATGAAATAGACTAAGCAGCTGTTTTAATCTCTCTCATTTTTATTCTGTACTTTCCTTGGTACCTTGTGTTGATCAATTTCTCTGCCCTGAGTTGTCTGGAAAAACTTTAAAGAGAAATGGGGTGTGTCTCTCAAATATCTTAATAACCGAAAATGTGGTTGTAAAATGCAAAAAATGGGCGGAGGTCTCCAGGTCAGGTACAGTTCAACTCTTGTGAAACTAACTCAAACTTCATGTTAATCTGATTCTGCTATAAACCCTACAATAATTTTTTTCCTACCAGCTTTTAATTTTTTCCCTTGCAGCTCATTCTTTTTTGTCCCTTCTTAAAAGCTGCCCATGCTGTAATTATTGTCTCCTTTTATCAGTGTTGCAAAATCAAGTTCAGTGCTTTAAATTGTCATTTGATTGCTTTTGGCACTTGTAGAAATTATTCTCCCCCAGAAATGTCCTGAGTGAATTTCCAAGCAATAGTAACTAAATTGCGGTATTTTCCCAAGTTTGCAGTGACCACACCCACCAAAACTGTGTGCACTCCCATAAGCCTCTCTCCCAAAAGAAAATATATTCTTTGACCACAAAATGATTATATCTCCTTATGCTTATTGGCTACAACATTGCTAATGTATCATCACTAAGCAAAAAATTGTTGAGGTAGCATCCAGCTGCCTGCTGCAGTGTTATATCTACAGCTCCCTGCACCTAATTAATCTCCTGGTCAGAAATCTCAATATACAGGTTCTTCAGGATTTAAAAACCTGCCCTGCCCTACTGACAACTCCCCCTCAGACCAGTCCACAACCTATGTACCCAAGCTTTCTATTTAATACAGTTGGCTAGCCAGCTAAACTGCGTCTGGTTAATTGAAATACCTTAGTATTACCACAGGGGTGCTCCTGGCTCTTATGTGCAAACTAAGATGTGGAAACACATGATGCTTGACAATAAACACATCATACACTTTTCAGTAATATAGTGTATCTCTGTTCAGTTTTCTGCACAAACTATATCTGCCTGTTAAAGAGTTCTGCTCACTGCAGGTGTGCCTTCTTGTGGCTGGGTCTGGGAATTAGCTCTCACTATGTCTGGTCTGTGCGGGGCCTGGGGTCCTCCCTTTTCATGACTTGGCCCGTTAGCCAGGTCACCATGTAGTCATCCCCTGCTGGGATAACAAAATACTACTGGACTAACTATCCAGACTCTGCCTCATGTGGTCTTCGGTTCCAAGTCTTCACGTCCTGTGATACTTTTCTGGTGGCTGGTAGGGGAACCCAGGCCCTCCCAGGAATCCTGTAACCAGCAGCCATGATCTTCACAGTCCCACTCTTTGCTGCTTTTTCTCTAGGCATCCTTCTACCCTATCTTCTGAGGTGTTCTTCCCCACAACTTCTCTGGGTTGACCCTTTTTTCAGTAGCTACGATTCCAGGGGTTATTGTCCCTTTCTGAATTTCCAGCTCAGCACCTCGCTGCTCTCAGAGAGTGAATGCAGGTGCTGGCCAGCCTACTTTTGGGCTTCATGGTCAGTTAAGTCAGGCTCTACTTTTAGGTGCAACCAGTAACATAATTGGCCCATTTTAGCCCATCAGAACCTATTAGGGTTATGCATCCTATCTCACAGCCTCAAAGCTTTACATAATTAAATTATGCAGGACCACAGTGTGAATGGCTTACGTCACAAAAGCTCTGGTGCAAATGTTATTTGGGGGAAGAGTAGCTGTAATCTAGCAAATGGGACTTGGGGAACTCATGAAAACTGAAACAAAAGACAGGACTATGCAGCACTTTAAAGACTAACAGGATGATTTATTAGGTGATGAGCTTTCGTGGGCCAGACCCACTTCCTCAGATCTGAGGAAATGGGTCTGGCCCACGAAAGCTCTCACCTAATAAACCATCTTGTTAGTCTTTAAAGTGCTGCATAGTCCTGTCTTTTGTTTCAGCAAGACCAGACTAACACGGCTACATCTCTATTACTATTCTTCATGAAAACTGAA
Source organism: Rafetus swinhoei (assembly GCA_019425775.1). Classification (NCBI taxonomy): domain Eukaryota; kingdom Metazoa; phylum Chordata; order Testudines; family Trionychidae; genus Rafetus; species Rafetus swinhoei. The sequence continues at coordinate 21,473,843 of CM033437.1, read as the reverse complement.
TCTTAGTTAACTGATTCTTTGGGCACATCATTTAAGCTTATACCTTGGTTTCCCCCACTGTAAAACACTGTGGGTTTTGTGGTTGAAAGGTGCTGGGTGGGTATTATTCTATTAAATAGCGTATATGGAACCATGTATCAGAGGGGTAGCCATGTTAAGTCTGTACCTGCAAAAACAGCGAGGAGAACTGTGACACCTTAAAGACTGACCTGGCCTACACTAGGGAGTTATTTCAAAATAACTCCCCTTATTTCAAAATAACAAACAGCATCCACACTGCCAAGCCTGTTGTTTTGAAATAAGGGGCTGGTTATTTCAAAATAATAACTCCTGCTTTTCTGGGGGAATAAGCTTATTTTGAAATAGTTATTTGGGGATTTATTATTTCAAATTTAGTTATTTCAAAATAATTTCCTGGTGTAGACATGCCCAACAGATTTGTTTGGGATTAAGCTTTTGTGGGGTGGAACCCATTTTGTTAAATTCATGGAGTGGAAATTAGAGGCAGGCATAATATATGTGGAAGCATGGTGCTTTGGCCACCCCAATCTAGACCGTTCCTGACAGGGTTTTGTCTCTCCTACTCTTAAAAATAATAAATGATAGAAATTCCACCATACACAATTTATTCCAGAGTGTAACCGTCCTGACAGGAGGTTTTTCCTAATGTCCAACCTAAACCTCCCTTGCTTCAATTTAAACCCATTGCTTCTTGTTCTGTCCTCAGAGTCAGCTTGAATTGCCGGTGGAATACAGCCTGGCAGTTCTTAGCCACATGCAGTCATGTCTTGGAAGTTTTGTCAGATGGTTGTGTGTATTTAAACCTCCCAAAACTATAGTTTGGCCTCTGTAATCTGCCCCCATACTTTTCCCTCAACTCTGTTGCTCTTGCTGCATCTTCCCCCTTCCCTCCCTTACATTTGGGGTTATATTTGTTGAGGAAGAGGAGAAAGGAAAGTGACATGAAATAATTATAAATAAACCAAATCACAGTCCCAGGAGGTGCAGAGATGATTGTGTTCTGTTTGCGGAGTGGGCAGAGCACTCTCGAGATCTCATGTTTGGCTTTCTGTCTCTCTCTTCCGGTTACTATTTGGTAGAAATGTTGTATTCTACTGAAAAAGGTTAGATATAAGGCCCTACTTAAATTACTGGAAGACTGTCAACAAATTGTGGCTGAGTTGCAGACAAGAAGCCAAGATGGAATATAACCAGAGCACCGTCATCTTGTGATGAGTGCTCTAGAATCATTAATGACCACAAGCACTTAAAGCAGGAGTTGGTAACCTACAGCCCGTGGGCCGGATCCCCCCTGCAGCTTGCTTTGATCCAGCCTGCGAGGCTTGGGGCTCCCACACCTCCGCAGGGACACACGCTGGTACTCCAGTCATGTTGGGGGCACCATGGCTGGAGTGCCAGGGCCACTGCAAAGGGAGAGTCTCAAGTGTCATGGACCTGATCCAGGCAAGCCAGGACCGGATTTGGTCCGTGGGCTCTGCCTAGCAAGAGGGAAGCAGCTCTGTGTGTTCACACAAGTGCTCTGTGCAGGTGCCACACCACCCCCATTGTTCCCATTGGCTGAATCATGGCCAATGGAGGCGGTGCTCTAGCGCAGAGCCATGCAGAACTATGTGCCCTCCTGAATTCCACTAGCCTGACCCCCTTCCAGGCCTACCCACCCCCAACATGCACCCGCATCTTCCCTCCCACCCAGACCTCCCACCCTGCTCCTGTACCCCCTTCCATATCACACACCCAGCCTGCTCCTGCACCCTCCCTCTCTTCCAGAGCCCTCCTGTGTACCCTCCCTCCCGCCCAGACTCCCACCCGCATCCTGCTCCTTCACCTTTCCTCCTGCCCAACCCCCACCCATAAAATAGGATTGCATTAATAAACAAACACTGAGCTTGAAATAATTATAAGTGCTCCATTTATTAAAAGTGGACATATACAGTTATACAAAGCTACTGATTAAAGCACTATCCAACACCTTCTCTTTTTAACTCTAGGCCCTTCCCCCATAAGTATGTTGTCTATGCCCTTTTCTTAAGAGGTTGTTTATGTTGCTTTAGCACAAAACCAGCTAAGTGTTCCATGGTGTTTCTTTGTATGCAAATTATCCAATGACCTGAAAAGATGTGCAAAAGCTGAAAGAAAGGCGCATTTGTGTTTCTATGCCTATACAATCTCCATGTTGCTGGAGCCTTTTTTAATAATAGAATAACAATGAAGACTCAATAGAATATTCCATTTCCTTTTTTTCTCACTGCCATAGCACTTTTTCTAATGGAATCAAATTCATTTCCCTGTGAAAGGAAAATAGCACTGATTAAAAGATCTTTAATAAACTGGAGGCACCTGTCTTAGATGAAAAACAACCCTCCTGCTTTCTTATCAGATTTAACACTGAGCCTTTATGATAGTGATGTGTGAAACCAAAGCTATTCTAATGGTAGAAATTCTTAAAGATTTTGTGTTCCATGATCATTCTGGAGAAGAATGAACTAGTGCTTCAAGTTCAGGGTTGGATGGGGCAATCTGGGTTCTTCTCCCACACAGCTTTTCGTGCCATTCAGAGCCTTTAATTTTGGGTGCCTCCATTAAAAAATTAGGACATGATTCCTTCCAACCCCTTTTCCCCCCGGGGTTCTGAACATTTCCAGCTCCAATTAGCTATGTACGCTCAGCTTCTCTGAAATTCAGGCCCTAAGGGTTCCAGTCTGAGCTCCTGAAGTTAGGTTACTATTGAAAATTCAGACTTCCACCTCTGTCTCAGGTTCCCCATCTGTAAAATGGGATGAGTGGAGGAGGCGATCCCTTTCTGTACTCTACATTGCACCTTGTTATGCCCCTCTGTTGCCCCTTCTTACTGCAACCCTGCCTCTTCACCTCACAATGCAAATTATGCTCTCTTGCAGTTGCAGGCACTTAAATTACACAGCCATGTATATAAACTTTAAGCAAAATTCAGAGCTGCTGACACACTTCTAGTCCTACGGACCTGTATAACTGAAATAAGAAGAGCTGCATATTTTTTGTTTTCTCTGAGGACCCCACAGTGCCACATAAATGTGCGCCCCCCACTTCTGTTACAAAGTACATTTCTTTATTATTGCAGTTTGCATTCCAGTAATGCTTGGAGCACCAACAATGATCAAGGCCCCACTGTGCTGTACACCAATTAAAAGATGGTGCCTGCTCTACAGAACTTAGGCCAGGTCTTCAATGCAGCCAAAGGACAGCTTACGGCCTGCAATTCCAGCTACATAAAAAACATAGCTGGAGTTGATGTACCTTAAGCCAAGCTTCAGCATCGTCTTCACAGAGTGAGGTTGATGGGAGAAATGCTCCCATTGACTCCCCTTACTCCTTGCGAGGCGTAGGAGTTCAGGCGTCGACAGGAGCGCCCTCAGCATTCAATTTAGCAGGTCTTTACTAGACTCGCTAAATCAAACGCCAGAAGATGGACCGCCGCAGCATCCATCTTCTCCAGAGTCTAGACATGGCCTTTCTAACACAACGAAGGAAGAGCTCTTCTCCCCGGTTTACGAATAAGGGACTGAGGCACAGAGAAATTGACTCATCCAATGCCATGAGAGGCATCTCTGGCAGAGCCAGGGAGCTAGACCCAGTTCTCTTGAGTCTCAGCACAGTGCCTTATCCATAAGACTTTCCTCCCTGGATCCTTTCTGCTACGCTCAATGGCATTTTCCTTTTTCTGTCCTTTTGCTTTTTGCGACCTTATTAGAAAAGTCATATGAGTCAGCAGTGTGATGCTGTTGCAAAAAAAGCAAACATGATTCTGGGATGCATTAACAGGTGTGTTGTGAGCAAGACACAAGAAGTCATTCTTCCGCTCTACTCTGCGCTAGTTAGGCCTCAGTTGGAGTATTGTGTCCAGTTCTGGGCACCGCATTTCAAGAAGGATGTGAAGAAATTGGAGAGGGTCCAGAGAAGAGCAACAAGAATGATTAAAGGTCTAGAGAATATGACCTATGAAGGAAGGTTGAAAGAATTGGGTTTGTTTAGTTTAGAAAGAGAAGATTGAGGGGGACATGATAGCAGTTTTCAGGTATCTAAAAGGGTGTCATAAGGAGGAGGGAGAAAACTTGTTCATCTGGCCTCTGAGGATAGAACAAGAAGCAAATGGGCTTAAACTGCAGCAAGGAGGTTTAGGCTGACATTAGGAAAGTTCTCTAACTGTCAGGGTAGTCAAACACTGGAATAAATTGCCCAGGGGGGTTGTGGAATCTCCATCTCTGGAGATATTTAAGAGTAGGTTAGATAAATGTCTACCAGGGATGGTCTAGACAGTATTTGGTCCTGCCATGAGGGCAGGGGGCTGGACTCGATGACCTCTCGAGGTCCCTTCCAGTCCTAGTATTCTATGATTCTATGAAAATTATTTCAGTGCCACATAATAACCTTATACATATTAAGGATCACATCTTGTGTATGGTAGGTATCCTGTCATTAAAGTTGGGAGGAACAGCCAGCTACCAGAATTTGGCCTAGTCATGTGCTTCTATTGCACCAATCCTGTAAACACTTAAGCTCATGCATAAATTGATTAATGTAACTAGTCCCATTGGCTGATGGGATTGTTTATGTGAGTAGTCAGACATGTGCAGGATTGGAAGGGGCATTGTTTTCTGTGTACTTTTCTAGCAGTTGAAGACACTGCTGTCTTAGAATAATTTTTATAATGCAGTTCATTGTGTTACTGGGCTGGGGGGTGGTAGGAATAGAAAATTGAATTTGTTATAAATCATGTTTCATGGTTTATATAACCACACTCCCATAAACTGTCCCTCTCCCCTCTCCCATGTATACAGTTTGTCACAAGTTGTTATTGGCTTACATGCAGTAACATACTAGTACTGCCTGCTGTTAAGAATCTGATTCTCCTATATTTTCAACTTTGTAGTTGGTTTCACACTCTTTGCCCCCAAGATGTTCTGTAGGTTACTTCAGTGACGTGATACTTTTAAATTACCCTGAGGTCCTGTCTAAACTGGAGATTAATCCCAGGTTCTCATGCAAATCATGGCTTTCCTTGTCTATGTTAGGGGTTTGCATGGTGTAGATGTGCCAAAAGAGGAGGTAATTGCCAAGTTAGAAAAGGCCCCAAACTGGTTTTGAAATGGACTTCACTTGAATTTAGACACTGCTCTTGGTGTAGACCAAGCCCTTGCTGTATGGCTTTATTCCTGGAAGCATGGGGCTTTGTCCTGTTGTTTAGTTTTATTTGGATTGATGCACCTGTAATTTTCAGAGGAAGGGGGATGAAAAATCAGAAGCCATGTTCCTTAACTGATTAATACTCTGGCATGTGCTTTCTTGTTTTACAGACATCAAATGAAGCACAGGAACCTGGGAAAGACTCCCATTTCTTCAATGTTCCTGCCTTCCTGACGGTCTCGGGACAGCTCCACCTGGAAGTAATGGCTGGGTATGGAAATCTTTCCTCTTGACCTAAGGATGCCTCATAAAACTTGATCAGAGCTTCTGTCCAGTAGGCTTTGTTCTACCTTCCCAGTGCTTGCCAGACACCCAGAGGTGCCATTTGAGGTCAATCTCTAGGGTCCAAATCACTGTTTGGAGAAAGCTGGATTCCATTTGAATTCTGGAGAACGGGTCAGGGTGTACATTTAGGATAAACACCCTCCTCCGTGCCCTGTGGAATAGTCAGTGAGAGGTTGCCACAGACATCAAGGCTGGGACGTGGCTTTTCTGTAATAACGTTGTTTTCATCATTATCTGTTATTTGTCCAGGAATTTACGATCACATCCAGCATCTGTCCGGGCGTGGGGGGAGGGAGAGATCTGCTGCCCTTTAGGCCACTGCTGTTCCTGCCCTTAGTTTTCTCTTTGTTTTCCATCCTCCATTTCTGTCCATTTTCCCTGTATTTATGTGCCTCCTCTCTTCTTCCCTCTGCTTCTCCGTTCCTGCAGCAGCTCCCAGTGCTTACCATGCTTTCAATCTCAACGCCTCCCCCTTTCTGGTGGTGAAAGTAATCAGCAACTGAATGGTTAATGATATTGCAAAGTGTTGTCGTTAGGCTTCAGTGTCAACTTCCCCATGAGATTGAGGGGATGGGAAAGTTCACACCTATCAGAGCCACTGGTTCAGTCTGTCTGCAGGCTCGGGCCTGGTCTATGCTGAGCATTCACTTAATTATTAGATTAAACTACTGGGGTGGGGGTTCCCTCTAATTTTTCCTGCTCCTGAAAGGAATAAATATGTTATGTGCACTAATATGGAGGTGATGTGCACTAATATATCACCTTCATATTGGTGCATATAACACAATTCATGTGGTGGGGGTGGGGCCAAGGGCCTCTGGAGTGAGGGAGGAGGCTCGGGCCTGGGGCAAAGGGTGGGGTGCGGAAGTGTGAGGGCTTTGGCTGGGGCTGAGGTGTTCAGGGATCGGACAGAGGTTTGGGGTGGAAGAGCTCTGGCTGGGCATGCGGGCTGTGGGTTAGGGCTGGGGATGAGGGGCTCAGGGCTGGTATTAGGGTTGCCAACTCGATCAGACCGGACACCATTGCCACAAATGGTATTCAGCCCATCCGGTCTGTGAGAGTTGGCAACCCTAGCTGGGACAGAGGGTTGGGGTACAAGGGCTCCGGCTGGTGATGCAAGCTTTCGGGTGGGGCTGGGGCAGTGGGTAGGGTGCAGGGGGATGAGGGTAGCTCGGGACCGGGGAGCTGCGTGGCCTGACCATTCCAGCTGTGGAAGGGGAGGGAGGTCTAGGCCACTTGGGCCATGACAGGCGGGAGTGTGGGCTGCCCCGGCTGCAGCAGGTGGCGGTCTCCAGGGCTACATAAGCCGTGGCAGAGGATGTCTGGGGCCAACGTATGTGGGAGTGGGGCGGCTGGGAACCAGCTGTGGCAGAGTCTGGCCAGAGCTGGGCCACCCCCACCACCCAGGCCACGGCAGAGTCGGAGCCAGGCTGCCCATGCAACCCTGAGTGTGGCAGAATCGGGGCTGTGTCTGGCTGCACCACTTCACCTGTCAAATCCGGGGCAGTGCTAGATGGCCCTGGCTGCAGCAAGTTGGAGGGTAGGCAGGGGTGGGTAAGCTGCCACAGGCTCCTGCCCTGCACAGGGCTAAATAGATAGATGTGCAGCTATCCAGCTTACCGGGAACTTAGGTGGAGGGACACCCCTTATGTTTTGGTGTCATTCTGTTGATACAAAGAAGTTTCCCTCACCATAGCTGGGTTGCGCTGATTAAGCCTGTGTTTCTACTGATTGAATGAAATCAGTGTTAAAACTGAGTGTACACCAGGCTTTGGAAAGACAGCAGTGTGTCTACTTACCACCTGGTGCACCACTGGGGAGAGAAACCTTTACTTCCAATGAAAGCTTCAGTTCTGCAGAACTAAACGTTCAGTGGCATATTCACCAATACATCACACAAGCTGGATCCAGCCCACAAGCCAGGTGTTTGAAACCTTTGAGTTAGAGAACGGGGTTGGGAGACTTGGGTTCTGGAGGAGTCTGTAGAGTAAATTTGCTATACGGCCGCGGGGATGAGGCACTCTGTCTCAGTTTGCCCATTGAAGAACTGAGTATAATAACCTACATCGCACTGCTGTTGCAAAGCTAATTGACTGTCAATAAACAATCTTCTGATAGTGCGCAGGCCTGAGAGAAGTAAATCTCGTATAACACCGTATAGCCATTGAACTCAAAGGCCATGTCTTCACTATGGTGCTAAATCCTAAATTCATCTTCGTGCAATCAATGCAGTGGCATCAATTTAGCAGGTCTGGTGAAGATGTGCTACATTGATGGGCAAGTGTTCTCCTGTCAATTTCTGTATTCCACCTCTCAGAGAAGAGTAAGGTAAGTTGGTAGGAGGGCATCTCCTGTTGACACAGCACTGTCAGTGGATCTTCACTATGTCAACTTCAGTTATGCTATTCACATCACTGAGGTAGTGTAGATTAGATAGATTTACTGCAGTCGTGTCGACCTGGCCTAAAGGTGAAATCCTGGTCTCATTGAATTCAGTTTCAGAACTCCTGCTCACTGCAATCAGACCAAGATTTCATCCCTAGAAATTGCAATGGATGTTTTATTTCTCTCTGGCTTAGGCTCTAAAACAGAGATATCCTCTCTCTGCATAGCCCACCACAGCAGTTAAGGTCAGCTTTGCACAAGCTAAGTTTTCACAACCATGGCTATGCAATTTGCTGCCCCTGCTTTTGTGATGGACATGCAGCTTACTGACAGTCTAAAGCTATTTATCCTCTAAGACCCGGCCCACCCTACAGGAGAAGGTTTGCTTAAGGTTCATAGTTTCAGCTATGTAAAAAGAGCTGCTGGAGTTGATGCACCTTAAGCCGAGTTTCAGCGCTGTCCTCACAGTGGGAGGCTGACAGGAGAAATGCTCCCATTAATTTCCTTTACTCCTAGCAAGGAGTAGGAGTTCCGGTGCCGACAGGGGCTTCCTCAAGCCCGCAAATCAAACTCCAGAAGATCGACCACTGCAGCGTTGATCTTCCAGGAAGTGAAGATGTGGCCTAAAGCCACTGTCTCCGGATGGGAAGTTGATGAGAGAGTTGAGAGAAAGTTATTTGCGGGAGGGAGGTGTTTTTCTGCACCTTTGAAAGAAGATGAGATTGTATTTGTGCATGTGATGAAAGTAGAATCATAGAATTATACAGCTGGAAGAGACCTCAAGAGGTCATCAAGTCCAGCCCGCTGCCCAAGGCAGGACCAATCCCAACTAAATCAACCCAGCCAGGGCTTTGTCAAGCCGAGACTTAAAAACCTCTAGAGATGGAGATTCCACCACCTCCCTAGGGAACCCATTCCAGTACTTCACCACCCTCCTGGTGAAATAGTTTTTCCTAATATCCAACCTAGACCTCTCCCACTGTAACTTGAGACCATTGCTCCTTGCTCTGCCATCCTCTTTGGAACCTCCCTTCAGGAAGTTGAAGGCTGCTATCAAATCCCCCCTCACTCTTCTCTTCTGCAGACTAAACAAACCCAAATCCCTCAGTCTCTCCTCATATGTCATGCGCTCCAGCCCCCTAATAATTTTGGTCGCCCTCCCCTGGACCCTCTCCAATGCGTCCACATCCTTTCTACAGTGGGGGCCCCAGAACTGGACCCAGTACTCCAGATGTGGCCTCACCAGAGCCGAATAAAGGGGAATAATCACTTCTCAGGATCTGCTAGCTGTGCTCCTCCTGTTGCACCCTAATATGCCATTAGCCCTCTTGGCTACAAAGGCACGCTGTTGACTCATATCCAGTTTCTCATCCACTGTAATCCCCAGGTCCTTTTCTGCTGAACTGCTACTTAGCCAGTTGGTCCCTAGCCTATAACAATGCTTGGGATTCTTCCATCCCAAGTGCAGGACTCTACACTTGTCCTTGTTGAACCTCATCAGATTTCTTTTGGCCCAATCCTCTAATCTGTCCAAGTCACTCTGGACCCTATCCCTGCTCTCCAGCGTATCTACCTTCTCCCCCCCCCCCCCCCCCCAGCTTAGTGTCATCTGCAAACTTGCTGAGGGTGCAATCCATCCCCTCATCCAGGTCATTAATAAAGATGTTGAACAAAACCGGTCCTAGAACAGATCCTTGGGGCACTCCGCTAGAAACCGACCGCCAATCTGACATCTGTGCCCACTGACCATTATTGGAGGTCAGTGAGCACAGAGTATGCCTAAGTATGAAATGGTAATTTAACTTAACAACCTCTCCATTGAATTAGTCTCTTTTCTCAAAAGAGTACACAGCGTGTTCTGGGATTGGACAGAAAACTAATTGAACAAGTACTGAGTCCTTTCTTCTAAAATATTCCTGCAGTGGCATCACTTAGATGTTCCTCATCTAAAAAGGAAAAAAATGTGGTGCCCGGTAGCAGATAGGGATGTAAAAATTTTACCAGTTACCCAGTAAGCATCGCCCTTACCCAGCAATGCTTACCGGGAAAGCAGTTAACCAGTGGCCTGGCTGGCTGGAGCAGCCCCCAATGCACAACTGGGCTCAGCATGCCGCAGCACGGGCAGGAGATACTCCACTCCAGCCCAGCTGGGTTGGAGTAGCTCCTGGCCACGGCACAGCAGACCCGGCCCGAGCTGCCCTCAACCCGCGTTGAGGCAGGCCTGGCCTGACCTGGCCCGAGCATCCCACACCTGCAACGCGGGAGGCTCGGCCTTGCCAGGCTGGAGCAGCCTGTGGCATGGCAGACTGGGCTGGAGCAGTCCCTCATCCATGTCGTGAGGGGCTGCTCCACTCTGGCTGGACCCACCATGCCGTGGGCGGGGGGCGCTCCAGCCTTGTCTGCAGGAATCTGGTTAAACAGTTAGGCTTAACGATTAACTGGTTAACTTTGAAAATGGCACTTCACATCGCTGTTAGCAGACCAGTATGTTATAGCTTCATGCTTTACTGTGCAATAGCGTGGTGTTTTTGCAGACAGACCAAATGCCAACTAAATTTAGATGTGGTATATTTATCCTTGATGATCTATAGCTGTTCTGTAACCCTGCTCCTCTTGTTCGTTAAGCATAGCATATTTCTGAGGTTTGTAACGGAAATAGCTCAGTCTTCAAAAACAGACCAAGTGAGAAGTCCCTGTGGACTCAGAAATACCAGTCATGGAGAGCGCCATAGTTTCATTTGGATATTAACTGTAATATCAGAGCTGCCATTTTGAGTCAGACCATAGTCCCTCTTGCCTGGTGTCCTGTTGCCTGTGGTGGCCTATGCCAGAGCTTCAGGGGGAGTGTAAGGAACAGTGCAGTGAGGGAATGAGCCATCCATCTTCCACTTCTGGCTTCTGAGAGTCAGAGATTTAAGGTTGTTCCATGCATGGGGTTAAATCCCTGATCATCTTGACTAATAGCCATTGATAAGACTATCTTCCGTAAGCTTATCTAGTTCTTTTTCAAACCCAGTTATACTTATGATCGTTACAACCCCTATGGCAGTGAGTTCCACAGATTAACTGTGAATTGTATGAAAATGTACTTCCCCTTGTTTGCTAAATCTGCTGCCTATTTATTTCAGATGCACCCCCCCCAATTTTTGTATTGTGTGTAAGGCGTAAATAAACACTTCTCTACTCACTTTGTCCATGCCACTTACAAATTTTAGATGTCTGTCATATGCCCCATAGTTCTTTCCTCAGAAGAACAATCCTAATCTTTTAAGTGTCTCCTTGTAAGAAAGCTGTTCCATATCTTTCACCATCTTCATTGCCCTTAGCTGAATCTTTTTCAGTTCTACTATATCCTTTTTGAAATGGGATTACTGGAACTGGGCATAGAATTCAAGGTAGGGGCTTACCGTGATATGATATTTTCTGTTTTATTATCTATCCCTTTCCTAATAGTTCTTAACTTACTGTTAGCGTTTTTGATTGCTGCTGTATACTAAGGCTACATCTAGACTACATGGCTCCGTCGACGGAGCCATGTAAAATAGTTTATTCGGCATAGTCAAAGAAGTGGGGATTTAAATAATCCCCGCTTCATTACAATAAAAATGGTTTCATTAAAATAAACCTGGTTTACCAGAGCGGTCGACAAAGGCTTCCTTTGTCGACTGTGCCCCGTCTAGACTGCCGCACTGTGCCGGATCAGCTGATCGTCGGCACAGCGCGGCAGCCATTTTTATTTTAATGAAGTGGGGATTATTTAAATCCCCTCTTCTTTGACTATGCCGAATAAACTATTTTACATGGCTCCGTCGACGGCGCCATGTAGTCTAGACATAGCCTGAATGACAGCTTTCAGAGGATTATCCACCATAACACAAACACGTCTTTAAGAGCTAAGGTGTCATGCAGGAGTGGCCCTAGACTAGCTGCCAGCAACTGGCGCCCTAGGCAAACCATGCAATCGGCGCCCCCACCTCCAAACCCCTCAACGATATTGTGCCACCATTTGGCGCCCCACTGCGCCTCATTTAACTTGGTGCCCTAGGCGACTGCCTAGTTCGCCTATATGGACGGGCCGCCCCTGGTGTCATGCATTGCAGTATTTATATAACTGGGATTGGCTGATCTAGGTGCATAGAGACTCTCCGAATCTCAACGCATATGTAACAATACAACTATGCCTAAGTGTGCTGGGATCCTGAAAAAGTAGCCCTGAGCTGTGAACTACCCTGTTCTTTTTAGTGGCTGCTCAGATGTCCGTGGTGATACTTTCACTGCTTATCAAACCACGGTCAAAAGTAGTCTCGCCCTAGGAAGATACCTACTGGAACTGACCACTCATTTTGGGGTAGACCTTTAACAAAGCAGAGCAGGGCTTAAAAGATGACTCAATTGGCTTCATTTTCCTGGAGAGGGCTCTGCTTGCAGAAGGGTGGGAAATGCTGCCTTCTAGAAAGATGAAATTTCATATGTAAATTACATGCTAATTATGCAGCAAATGGAAAGAGATTCCCCTCTGTATTCTCTTCAGTTACATTATTGCTCTGCCTTGTACAATTTTAAATACTTTTGAATGCAGATGCGTGAATGATGTATAGTACCTATTCAGCCTCCCTGCTGTTCAGTGTTACCAAGTGTAAGGTGTAATTGGCTAATTTATCTTAGATCCCTTTAAAACAAAGCTCTTCATGAAGTGTCTTGTGCAACATTTGTCTAAAACACGCTTGTAATACAGACTCTTGTAATTAGACGGGAAACTAACTTTCATTAATTAAGTGGGTGCAGACACTTAATTGACGCTATAAAAAGTAACCATGATATGTCTGTTTTAATTCAATTACTGCACTTTCCAGTCTTGTTTGTAATTGCTCTAGTAATTTTTAATTACTTTTTTTATTTGGTGGGAGGGCAATTTTAGTGGTTAAAACAGGAGCTCTGGGAATTGAGACTTCTGCTCAGAGCTTTGCAGCTGGCTTGGACAAGCTGTTTGACCTCTCTCTACTCATCTGTAAACTGTGAGGAGTAGAGTTAGTACAAGAGATGTGCTAGGTGTGCAGTCGGCATGGTGAGACATCCTCTAGTTCAGGCATATACTATAGGGTGTGATGCGGGGACTAACTGGATGAAATTATCTGGGTTGTGTTACGCAAGGGGTCAGATTAGAGCAGGGCTACTCAACACACGGCCTGTGGGCCGCATGCGACCCACAGCCTGTTTGTTTGCAGCCCACAGTGGGGTTTGGGTTTATGCTCAATACACAGCCTGTGGGTGGGATCCTTTGAACATGGCCTCCACTGGGAACATGCTCCACAACGGCAAGGCATCTCCCAGGCGGGGGGAGCATTGAAAGACACAAGCGGATGGTCTGGCTAGAACAGATGGGTACAGGGTGTTGGTGTTTCTAGCCCCCACGAAGGAGGTGCAGGGCGCGCTGGGCATGGTGGGAAGTGCTGGCTGCTTAGCCTTGTGGGCAGAGCCTGAGAGGTGCTGACTGACTTACACTGGCCACGTTTGGGTCCGGCGCCGCAGCTTAAGGCTTAATCTTTGTATTCATGCCCGTCAGTGTGAAAGAAACTGTTTGCATATATTTGCATGTGTATGCAACCGTACTTAAGTTGTGGCCCTTGGCACGTGCTGTGTGGTATCAGTGGCCCCCGAGGCTTCTGAAGTTGAGTAGCCCTGGATTAGAGGATCATAGTGGTACCTCTACCATAACTAGATTGATAGACTGTACATTCCTCTGATGAAAGGTGCTCTCTGTGGCCATTCCTGTTAAAGGAAAGCAAAGGCCAGACACTTTGATGTATTTATTCTTTATAGCTTTGTAAAGGGAAGAATTATCAGCTCCCACTTCCTCTGATTACCTGTTGTCACTCCTCTGTTAAGCAGTAGCAGTTAGTAAAGGCACCACCGAGTCTGGCAATCTGTGTGACAAAAGCCATAGTAGTTCATCCAGAATGGAGCCTTGCAGGACAGCTTCACGTGCATGTGCATATACCCCATCCCTGGAACAGATGTGGTTCCCTTTTTCAAAACTCAACCCAAACACCAATGCCTGGTTCATAGGCAGCCAACCATATCTCAGGAATGGACTCAAGTTATCTTAAGGCAGAAAACAAGCTTTCTTGCTGCCTCCCACAGCTCCCCGAAAATAAATGGGTTGTTTCACAAAACCTGAGCAGTGCTTGCACCCTAAGAACAAGACAGTGAAAGGTGATATTAACAGCACCATCTGGTGAATATTACATAACCACTTTTTTAGATTTTTATTGTACAGGTTGGACCTCTCTGGTCTTGCACCCTCGGGACCTGATGGGTCCCAGACCAGAGGAGGTCAATGCTAGCCCCTCTGTTGTGTGCCTCCAGGCTCTGCTCTCAGCCACCAGCCCCTAGACCCCTGCCCCAGGCTTCAGCTACCCACCCCAGCTGCTGAACTCCAGCCCCAACCCTGGCCAATGGTGGCTGGCTCCCTGCCAGGCTCTTCTACCAGCTCTGGCCACCAGGCCCTGACCTCCCAGCCACCAACTCCCTGCCCCAGGCTGGACTCTGCTGCCCCTTGCTGCTGGCCATTGTGGGGCTCCCTGGCCACCAGCTCTCTGCCACTGGCTTTGGCCCTAGCCAGGCTCCAGCTCCCAACCGCCAACCCCAGCCCTGGGCACCCCTCCCAGCTGCTGCCCGGCTCTGGTCTGGCAACATCTGTTCCTCACAGATGTTACTGGACTAGAGAATCCTGGACTAAAGAGGTCCGATCTTTAGTCATTTATTCGTTTTGCATGCTGTAGTTTTTGAGATCTGTGGGATGTAGATTTATGGATCCAAACTTTTAAGGGGGCTTCAAATCCTGTTTCCATTTGTTCATCACTGCAGCTGTGTGTGCAATTTTTGAGCATTGTTTGTGTGCATGCAGTCAGTACAGTAAAACTCCATTCGTCCGGCATCTGATGGTCCGGCACTCCTGATGGTCCGGCACCATCAGGAACCCAGAAGTGCTCCGGGCAGCCGGACCATTGGAGCTGCTCTGCCTCCAGCTTCCCGATTCAGCCGCTGCTGAAACTGACCAGCGGCTGAATCGGGAAGCTGGGGGCAGAGCAGCTGGAGTGCTGCCAGTAGGTCCCACAGCGCTGCCCCTCAGCGCTGTGGGACCAACCTGGCAGCACCCCAGCTGTCCCCAAGTCAGCCGCAGCTGAAACTGACCAGCGGCTGACTCCGGGAAGCCCGAGGCAGAGCTGCTCTGCCCCGGGCTTCCCGGAATCAGCCCCTGGTCAGTTTCAGCGGGCAGCTGACTTGGGGCGCCTGGAGCAGAGCAGCTGGGGTGCTGCCGGGGTTGGTCTGGTAGCGCTGCTCCTCGGCGCTACCGGACCAACCCGGCAGCACCCCAGCTGCTCTGCCCCAGGCGTCCCCAAGAGCAACTGGGGTGCTGCCAGGTTGGTCTCGCAGCGCCAGGCGGCGCTACCGGACCAACCCGGCAGCACTGCTGCTCTGCAGCTGCTGCTGAAACTGACCAGCAGCGGCTGAATCGGGATGCCTGGGGCAGAGCCGGACAATCGGAAGGGGGCTATGAGGGTCTGGGGTGGCATCCCCACAGCACCTAGACCCCTCATAGCCCCCTTCCGATAGTCCGGCATATTTGATAATCCGGCACCCCCTGGGTCCTAAAGGTGCCGGATTATCGGAAGTTTACTGTAATACACTGGGGTTACAACACCGTTTGAAAAACTGTCTCTCTTCTCTCCCCCCCCCCCCCCCCCGCGCTCCCACCTTTATATCAGAGGCAGCGTTGTGGGTGGGGAGGGGGTAGGCAGGAGCCAGCTCATGCAGAGATCCATCTTAAAAACATGCACTGGCTCCCAGGGAGCCCTCTGCCCCCCCATTTGTACGCAGGCACAGCTTGCAAAACTACCCTATCCCAGGAGACTATCTTGGTTACAATAATCTTGCAGCCCACTAGCCTAGTTTGCCCATTGCTGGACTAGATGATTACAGTTGTCCTCTCTGGCCTTGGAATCTATGAATCTTATGAAAATTAAGCCCCTGATTTTCAAAAGTCACTTTCCAACATTAAGGGTATGTCTGCATTTCAATAAAAAATTCATGGCACTGAGTCTCAGAGACTTGGTCAGCTGGCTCAGGCTATGGGGCAAAAAACAGGAGTGTAGACTTTTTGAATTGGGGTAAAATACAACATGGTTTTACAAAGGGTAGCTCATGCAAGACCAATGCAATGACTCCTTCTTTGAGAAGAAAACAGATTTTTTTTTTTTTGACAAAGGAAATGCAGTAGATCTAATCTACTTGCATTTCACTAAGGCATTTGATATAGTTCCACATGGGAGTTACTAGTTAAATTTGGAGAAGATCGGGATTACTATGAGACTTGAAAGGTGGATGAAGACCTGGTTGAAGGGGAGACTACAGTGGGTCTTGCTGAAAGGTGAACTCTCAGGCTGGAGGGAGGATGCTAGTGGAGTTCCTGAGCTATTGGTTTGGGGAGCAATCTTATTTAACATTTTTATTAATGAGATTGGCACAGAACATGGGAGTGTGCTGATGACAATTTGTGGATGACACTGTGACAGTGAGTTGCCCTTCACTGGCCCTTTAAGGGACTGAGAGTGGGGTCAGAGGCAAGCCCAGCTGAGGCAGCCAATGAGGGCCCTGGTGGAGGCTATAAAGAGTGACTCCTGGAAGGAGGAAGAGACCTGCCTGCTGCTCTGGAGAGAGGACAGTAGAGGCCTGACTGCCAGGGAAGCAAGAGGCTTCCTGGAAGAGGACAGGGCTGGGGAGGCTTTGGCCTAGCAAACCCAGGCTACCAGGCCTGAGGCCCTAGGGCCTCTGAGGGGCAGCCATGGTGGGCAGGGCTGAGAGAGGCAGACGTGGGAGACTGGGGAGGCTTGGGCCTGAAGGCAGGGTTGCAAGAGGCAACCTGGTAGCCAGAGGTAGCAGGTCCTCACCCTTTGCCAGGGAGGAGTGGCCAGAAGGGACAGCTGTCTGCCCAGAGACAGGGGCTAGAGAGAGGGACTTGCAGGGGGTCACCGAGGCCTGGCGGGTGCAAGGGAACTGGGTGTTCCCTGGCAGAAGAACTGGGGGTCCTGGGGAGTAGGGAGGACCCTGGAGAGTGTAGTGGAGGAAGAACAATGACACCCCCCCACCCCACCCCGGAAGGGGGCACTGACAAAGACCGGAGTGGGCACTGCCGGAGGGCAGTGCCCTGAAGACAACACCATACCGATGGAGGACATGGGGGCAGACGCCAGCGGAAGGGGGCACGTCGGAACAGCCAGCTAATTCCCCAAAGTCACCTTGCTGAAGGCACCATGCTGGTGAGTCGACCCCATTATAAACACAAAGTTGGGAGGTGTTGCCAATATGGAAGAGAGCTGGAATATGGTACAAGAAGATTTGGATGACCGTGAGTACTGAGAAGAAGAGAAAGAACTGGGTGTATTGGTTGATCACAGGATGACTGAGCCACAGATATGAAAAAAACTAATGCATTCCTAGGATGCATCAGGTGAGGTATTTCTAGTAGAGACAGAGAAGTGTTAATAGCATTATACAAAGCATTTGTGAGACCTTGTATGGAATATTCTGTACAATTCTCGTCTCCCATGTGTAAGAAAGATAAATTTGAACTGGAACAATTGCAGAGAAGGGCTACTAGGATGACCCAAGGAATGTAAAACCGACCTAATGAGAGGAGACTCAGAGCTTGGCTTCTTTAGCCGAACCAAAAGAAGGCTGAGGAGAGATATGATTGCTCTGTGTAAATACACCAGATGGATAAATACCAGAGAGGGAGAGAAGTTATGTAAGTTAAGCATCAGAGTAGACACAAGAACAAATGGATATAAATTGTGCATCAGCAAATTTAAGCATAAAATTAGATGAGGGTTTCTAACCATCAAAAGAGTGAAGTTCGGGAACAGCCATCCAAGGGGATCTGTGGTGGCAAAAAATCTAGACTGATCTTGATAAGTTTATGGAGGGAATGGTATGACCAGACTGCCTACAGTGACATGCCCGTTCCTTTATTTGGAACCGTATGACATACTTTGGAGCCTTTTACCTTTTTGCCATCTTGTTTATTTTTTTAATCTTCTGTTCAACAGAATTAACATGAAGAGAAACTTGTGATCTGACTTTTATCAGCTGCACGTCCTTATTCACTTTATACCCTTACTGAGTTCATCCCGGATTACATGCACAACTCCTACAGTTCTCAGCTTTGCATGAATGTCAGGCAACTCTCATTCTCCACTAGGGATGTAAATGAGTAGTCAAGTATATGATTAACCAATAAGCCTAGGCATTTCATGTGTCAGAGGCAGGCAGCTAGCCCATAAGGGGAGCTGGTTTTTAAATTGGTCCCCCTCACAGACGGGTTCCCGCCTGATGCCCCACACTGCTGCCTCTGATATAGAGGCAGCAGTTCAGGGTGGCAGGGGGCTCCCCGCGAGTGAGGCTGGAGCGCACTGTCTGCTGGCCCCACCCCTGGGGACGGTAGAATAGCTAGTAACTGATATGAATACATGTGGTTACTCGACTGTTCTATTACCCGCTACAGTGAAACCTTTGTTATCCGGCATTCTGTTAATCAGAAAACTTTAACTGGCATTGCCCCCAGCCACAATACTGTCACATCTTCAGGCGCACAGGCGTGGCTTAGTTTACCATGATTGGCTTAACAATTTTTTCTTTAAGAAGTACTAATCATCTTTAACTCAAAATAGAAATGTGAGACCAACTGCCTCACACTACAAAACTACCAATGTTAAAAACTTGAGTTTTACTATTATTGTCCATTGGTTTTTCCTAGGTTGATGGGATCCTCAGATAACCGGAATTTTTAGATAACCGGAACACCCTAATCCCTGAGCGTTCTGGATAACACAGGTTTTACTGTGTCTAACATCCCTGTTCTTCACTGGGAGAGTTCATATTAAGCCACTGCCCTATTGTTGTAAAGCTCTTTCCTGAATTAGAACGTCCATGAATCTGCAGGTCTTCGGATCACAGTGTGAAACTTGCTGCTTTGGATGTAACCTTCCCACGGTATAAATAAAACTAAACGGTGTTGACTTTTGGTTGGATGGATTTTCGTGAAGGAAGATAGTGATCTGAAAGGCTCTTGGTTCCCATGCTATTGTGTGTGACATAAGGGAGAGAATATATTAAATAGATTCCGTGGAAGACTGTGTTGGGCAAATACCAAACAGTTAAAAGACGAGCTTTAAGGACATGTAAGTCTCATGATGTCCCAAGTGGGGATTGAACATGGGACCTCTGGATCTGAAAGCAGGAATCTTCTGCTGCCTGAAATGAAAGACCCAAGTCTATTGTCTCAAAGGCTGTTGTAGCCATGAGAGGGAGACAGAGAACCACACTGTGTAAGAAGAGGTTACAGCTGTACTACAAAGTATTTCCTGTTGCTGCTAGCACCTGTTCGGCTTCATCAACAATGGGAACCCTCACGTATACCAGGCAGCAGTGGCTTGAGGCATTTTTACCACTACCATGTCAGTTAAGCCTGCTGAAGAGCAGGTGTGAGTAATGTGGTGGAACAGTAGTGTCTGGCATCTGGAGTTTTGGTCTGAGCATTGTGATGTGCCAGCACTTCTCCATTCCTGCAGGGTTAGATCTCATTTATTAAGAAAAAAGTGTCTAGACAATGTGGATGGCAATACCCAGGGCTCGACAAATCAGGGAATCTACTTGCCTGGGGCGAGTAGATTTCAGCTGGTCGCCCCGTTCACTAGCGGCGCGCGCATGTGAAATGCGGGGTTGGCGCATGCACAGTGCGGGGCTGGCGAGTAGATTTTGCCGCGGTTTGTCAAGCCCTGGCAGTACCCATCCAAATGCCATATGTTATCTGAATGAGGCTGACTCAGTAACAAAGAGGTGGTAACTACCTTACTTATTTCCGGGTGTGTGTTGACTCTGAAGCATAATGATGGCAGCTTTAAATGAGAATGCTGATAACTGCTTTACTGCCGATCAGCTTAGCAGAAACTTCCCAGCTGCTCTGGGGCTGAGGGAGGAGCGTGGATCGATTGTACCCATCTCTGCTCCTAGTTCAAAATCTGCTCTTAAGTTGTGTGCAAAATGCATCTTGTTTCTTTTTGCATTGCAGTGCATTTACCCATGTGTTCACCTTTGGCCCAACTTTCCGAGCTGAGAACTCTCAAAGTCGCAGGCATCTGGCAGAGTTCTACATGGTAGAAGCAGAGATATCTTTTACTGAAAGCCTTCAGGACATCATTCAGGTAAGTACCCATTTTTGTGTGATTGTATAGGTATTGGAGCTTTCTCCTCCATTTAGTGTGCTCAGCCTCAGGGACAGTGCATTTGAATCTTCTATTACCTACTGTAATCTTTCCAGATCAGTCGTGAGTTATATTGAAGACAGCTAAGCTCTCTTTGGCCATTGAGGAGAAATGAAAAAGGACTGAGAGAAGGGCTGATCCAGTGTGCTCTGAGTGAGCCATTGAGTTTTCTTTGATGTGCTCCAGGGCTGCCCTCATTTTTAATACAGAATAACAGCTTGCAGAAATTACTATTCACAGCATGCAGTATCCCACCTTGATATTAGCAGAAAGCTGGAAAACTTAATCACTGTTGTGTATCAAAGCTGAGATGAGAGCCATTTTGCACAAACAGATGCCGCCCTCTGGCTCTCAGAAAGCACAGTTTACACATCCCTTTCCTAATTGTTTTGAGGACACACACACACACACCCCGGGGCTTGCGGGGACTAGTCAGTCCAGAGGAAATAGAGAATTAGAATCTTTCAGAATTTCTCAAGTTGTATCATTCAAATTTCTGAAAGGTTTATGGGTTTTGCTCTCTTTAGGGGACAAGAGAAAACTTTGTACTTGGGCTTTGAGAATTTTTGTTGCTGTTAAATATCTTGCGAAATTATAATTTCTCTGGGTTTCCTCTTTCCCCTCAATCTCTGGCAATCATCATCATCTGTGAGAGATTCTTCTTCCTATCACAATGGGTTATTCTGCAGGTCACATCTAGATTGCAAAATACTTATTATTGTTCTTATTTAAAGGAGTAGAGTTCCTGTTTCTTGTAATCACTGGGTAGGCCATTAAAAAATATCTGACAGCTGCACAGAAACAGTTTCTGTTTCTCTGTAAGTCTTTATAGAAACTCATCTAAATCCAGTACCCTTGCTGGGCTCAGTGCAATTTTTCTATTGAATGTTTTCCGTCACTGAGTTTAGTGGTTTGCCCAGTTGAAAGCCCTCACGACGAATGGCCAGATTTGCACGCCTGTGTGCTTCAAGGTAAGCTTCTAAATCCATGTGTTGGTACCAAATACAAACTGGCTAATTTTTCCAAAGTGTGAACTACTTGCAATGTCCATAGGAAGTTTTGAATGCTCTGTTCTATTGAAAACCAAGCCATTTGTTTAGGGGCCTAAATATGAATACAAATGCTAACTTCAGGCATCTGCCCAAGTCCTAATACTGCCCTGCTGCCATTGAGGCTGACCTCTTACCCAGATGGGCTACCTCTGTATGTGTATAAGAACAGGATCTTTGCTTATTTAGTCCTTGAACTCTTTGATCCAAGCAACAAGGACTAGTTATTGACAACATAGGAATGGTGGCTTTGGGGTTGTAGATGCCTGCCCACTGGGAAGCAGACTAAGATGGCAAAATTTATTTAATATAAGCTACCACCAATAGCTCATACCACTTTTCACTCACTACCAAGGAGGATGTGATAGTTTTTATCTGCCATTCTAAAATGAAAGGTAGTATGTGGCATGACACAGATACAACTATATCAGTGTTGCCATCTCTTTGTGATTTTTATCCCCAGGCACTGTGGTACTCAGTGTCTTTTAAAGCCCCAGCTGCAGGAGTCATATGATCATATGAGACTCTTGGCTTTCATTTAAAAACCAGTCAGTTCCTAGTCCTTGAAGTCATGGAGAAAACACTACCCAAGTCTGACCTGAAGGATCAAATCCAGAAGGCAAATAAAAAGTACCTAAAATGTATTATTTAAAAAATGACCCCTCATTCAGTTAGAACAGTCAGAGTGAAGAATTCTACATCAGGAACTCGACTCCTTTGGTCCTATCCATTATGACAGTGGTTCCCAACTTGTGGTCTGTGATGGGTACTGTAGGGGGTCCACAGAAAGTTTAAAAGTAAGGATCGGGCCCACTGTGGGACTGGGACTTTCCACCAGGTGATTATCACCCAGGGCTCGCTGTTCGCAACAGTCTGTCCTCCCAGTGTCATCTGTGCTGCCGTTTATGCTCTAGCCTGCTCCCAGTTCCACGGTGGGCCTTATCCTTTTCTTTTCCTTATCTTTTTTTTTTCTCCCTCACAGGAGAATATGCCACTATTCCTTTTCAAACATACAGACCTGCATGGAGTAACTGACAGCAGTAGTAGGTTGTCATTGCCTATGCGGACCAGCACTAGTGGAGGATGGGGAACTGGTGACTCATGGACCTTGAGTTTCGTGCCAGGTGCT
The DNA here is from genome assembly GCA_019425775.1 of Rafetus swinhoei. NCBI lineage: Eukaryota > Metazoa > Chordata > Testudines > Trionychidae > Rafetus > Rafetus swinhoei. The sequence goes on along the minus strand of CM033437.1, from coordinate 21,451,431 downwards.
AGAAGCAAGTGTGCTCTATCAGGCACAGACTTTTTTGCCCCTTCCCTCCATGATCAACCCCTTGTGTCCCAAATAGTGTTCCCTGTAAACTGTGTACTTGTGAGACTAGTGCTGCTCCACATAGGCAATGGCAACCTACTGCTGCTGTCACTTACTCCATTAACTCAAGTGAAGAGTTTGTGCAGTGAATCTAAAGGTTCCAGTCCTGCCAGTGCCCCCTGTGGGTGTTAATACAATACCACAGGATGAAATGTTTCAGTTTGCTGTCATAAAATTCTATTCAGTTGCACACACAAAAACTACATTAAAAGAACATTATGGGGCTGCCAAGTCATACACTCAATTAGGAAATGCCAGAATTAAGGTTGCCCATACAACCTTAATTTAACCCGCTTGTGGATATGCATTATGTTACAGTCCCCAATTACACTGTTACATAATAGTTTCACCACAGGGCCCCTGCCTCAGTGCACATGGTGGCTGGTGCTCTGGAAGCGAATCTGTGCTGTGTAGTAAAGGGGGCTGTTGTCTGCCTCATTGGTTACAGAAGTCAGAAGGTGTACAGTGAATGAGGTGGGGCCTTGCAGGACGAGAAAGAACAGCCGAGTAGTTAAGGCAATGGAATGCTCTCCTAAGGAATTAGATTCAATTCCTGCCCCTGCAGCAGAGTTTCCATGAGATGTGAGGCAAGCCGCTGAAACGGTGCTTTTCACAGGTGGTTCCTAATTCTGTGATCTTTGTTTTCTGGGTGCCTGGCTTGAGACACCTGGGGTCTGATGTGTAGAAAGTGCTGAGCACTCACAGCTGCAACTGAAGGCAAAGTGATATTGTTACGAGTAAAGTGATATGTTAGGCTAAGTATATGGAAAAATCAGAACCTTATGTAACTGACATTGGGCACCCAAAATTAGAGGATACTTTTGATCTGTGTGCCTTCATTTCCCATTTGTAAAATGGAATAATTTCCCATTTGTAAAATGGGGGAATAATAATCTGTCCCTCCTCACATGGGATGTAGTGAAAATCAGTTAATGTTTGTGAAGTATTGAGGCAACATAATGAAGAGCACCATAAGCAATCTCCTAAGGAAATCACTAATTCTGTCTTCAGGGCAGGGTTTGAATAGTGTGCAGTAAATAAGGAGAAAACAGATTAGGGAATAGCTCCTCATTAAATGAGCTCTGTTCATCCTGTGCACTTAATGAGGTGGGGGTTTTGTGGAAAAAAACTGTATGGTAATGATGTAATTAAAGATCATAATGCATATGCACAATAGGGCTGAATTAAAGTTTCATGGACAGCTTTAATTTGGGCATTTCCTAACTTGATTGCTTGACTTTGTAACCTTAATACTATGCCATTAATGTAAGTTTTGTGTTTGTCATTAGGCAATAGGTTGTCAACATAGTGCAAAATACTCTCTTTGCAGCTGTTTCACTCACAAATTATTTCTGGTGGTCCTTGGAGCAATTGTTTCTTGAGGTAAACATTTCCTGTGCAAAAATGGTGAAAGAAATCCACTAGAATCCCAAATTTGGTTTAGGGGTAATGTGCTTGCCTGCAACAATGTTCAGCTATGTCATGCCTTTGCAAAAAACCAATGTAGGCAGCCAGTTGAGACTGTTCTGTTGGGATGCTGTGAGCACAGCCCTTGCTTCTAGAAACTTAGTTCCTTACACAATGACTGTACACACAGCAGAGGTGAGTGGGAATCTGACCTGAGTCATGCATAGGTCTGGCTGTTTTGTGTGAGCAAGGATGAAGAGGATAGGAATATCAATGCATGAGAACTCGCGTGAATCAGGAAAATGCATGACTGTGCTTGAACGTGTAGCAGCCTGCAAGCCACTGAAGACTACATCATCATTGTCACTGGGCATGATTCAGGGTGAACATGAAGACAAACACTGCAGGATGGATCAGTGATTGTGCAAATGCCTTATGCTGACAGAAGAAATGTGTGTGCCTTCTACTCCATTGCACAGCAGTCCTGCTCTCTCAAACCTCCAGTTTTGTTGTAAATACAGTGCTGCTCTGTTGAAACATCTACTATTTCAGCTTTGGGTGTAGTGTTAGGTTGGGGATAGCAAAAGTCACAAGAAAAGTACCACACACTTAAGGTCTGAGCTGAGAATCCCAGCAAAAGAAGTTCTCCGCCAAAATCAGGGGAGGCCAGGCTTCATATTGTTGAGACTTTTAAAGTTTAAAAAGGAAAAAAGCAGGAGAAAAATGTGGGGTGGGGATGGGAAAATTACACAGAACCTGCTGCTGGGTCTTCCCCCTCTCCAGCTTTTATGCTGTCTTCATTAAGAAACTAAAAGGTCAAAAATAAAGTTTTAAGTTAGCAATGTAAGAGAAAGATTGGATGGCTAACAGTTAGCAACTACCTTGAATCGTACTTAGCCATCCAATCTTTCTCCTACATTACTAGCTTAAAACTTTATTTTTGACCTTTTGGTACACTTTTTAATTATTTTTAGTCTTTTGGTGCGCTTTTAGAAAGATTGTCTTTTTAAAAAGTTGTTTTTAATTTTTTTTTATTTTTGTCTTTTTGGTCTTAAATCTAGTGTATTTCAACTAATAAGAACTCTAAGGTTCATTTTGATATGCTTATGTATTTTGAGCTAGAGCATTTTACAGAATGTTTTCTGCACTAGGTATTTACATTTTTAATTAAAAACAGTTGTGTTTAAGGCAAGGATAAAGTAATTGAGGTGATCGATCAATTGTTTTGTTGGTTAAAAGGAGCAAGGCTTTGAAGATGCTGTAATTCTTCTAAGGCGTCTTTATGACAAACATTGTTGCCCATTAATTTGTTTGGATCAATTTCGTCGATCTCTACGCCTTCCAAAGAACATACTCGACTGAGCGCAACAGAAATTATCATTACCCGTAGCTTCTTCCTCTGGATCTTGTTCTGGTGGATTTTCTGCTCCTTGTTCGTCTTCCTCCGGGGCTTCCTCAGAGTTTTGAACCTCTTCGTTTCTCATTCTTGCAACTTTGTATCGAAGGTCAGGCTTTCTTGTGTTAACATAAATGACCGTTCTCATGCTCCCTTTCATAGGCAGGCCACAAAGACGGAAAGCACACTACAGGCGGAGACTTGGCATTGATTTATCATTGCCATACATATTTTAAATAACTTTCGAGAAATATTGCTTTCCTCCTCCCTGAATTGAGCAATAGTGTCTCTGAGGCTTCTTTCAAGACTCGCAGATTCACATTTAGTGACGTACTTGGCGATATAATAGGCGATGGCAATAGCAACTGCACACGGTTGAATGTCCATGTTTGCACGCCAGCGGCTTAAGATCAAATCTTCTTGAAGCCTCTGGAACCCAGCCCAATCAATTCGACCTTCCAGAAGCCCTTCCCACCCTTTCAATACAAATACAATGCACACCCATATGTTTGTATATGTATATGCATGTGTGTGTGAAAGTTGAAAATCACATGACAGACAAGAATGGTGGCCGTTTAATAGAAAGATTGTCTAATAATAATAATAGAGGGAACAGACCTAATTTTTTTCATTTGCAGATCATAGGTATCCTATAAATTGAGCCCTGCATGGATATAAAATTGATATCTGCATCTATGAAAAATGATCCGTGGATATAAAGAGGATATCCGCAAATTTGCAGAGTTCTAGATACAAAATTTGTATGCGTATCTGCAAAAATGAGCCACAGATATCCACACCCACATCTGCAGATGTGGTTATCAATGGATATAAAGCGGATAGCTGTGGATTTTCAGGGCCCTACCTATAAACATGGCCCCTCCAGCCTACCCCATCACCAAACTACTAACAGAAATTAAATTAGCAAAGCACTGGCTATGCTCCTCCACTTGCTTTTGTCATATCTTATTCCACCCCTCCCACCCGCCCCATGCACACACTCTCCCATCTTACCTGGTTAAAATTGTAACCTTGTTGGTATGTTTTCACTGCAAAGGAAGGTTTTATTGTCTCATGGATAGGCAAGAATATAACTATAATGAATACATGGTGGCATGGGCTGCACAATGGGCTAGCCACCCAGGTGTGCTCTCAGCATCACCTGCTGGCTTATGCTTGAGTTGCTACATCATGCTGCCCTGTCTGACTACTGTTGGTACCTGTGCAAACTAAATTCAAGCTAACACCGAGAGATAGGTCTGCCTGTGCTAAATCACACCTTCACTTTGCAGTGATGACCTACCCCTTAGGGCAGAGATCTTTCATCTCGATTTTTGCCTTGTAAAGTACCTTAGCAATTCATATATAAACAGAGTAACTGCAATCAGGAAGACACAAAGTGTGACTCGTGGTTTTGGTTTTGCCAAAATATAATCTCAGTTTTAAGTTTGAAATATTTCGCAGCTTGTTTTTTCCTGTACTACCTGCTTTTTTTCCCCCACAAGAAGAAAGTTGCTTATATTGAATGCTGTGGGAACCTAATTCTTACTTTAGCACAGTGCAACAACAACAAAAAAAGCCACCACCACAACAAAAAAGTGCTATTTAAACAAAATAAAGTTTTCATTTTGCAAACAAGATAATACTTTCATTTCCTAGAAAGAGGAAGCTGAATGTAAAATTCCTTCCTTTGAAATTGGTCTGTACTAATTGTCAGTGATTTTTTTCTAATTTCATTTACATAAACATTTTTCTAGCTAGTTTAAAGAAAATGCTGAGACAGATATTGGATCAGTTACTGCTTGGTCAGTTCAACTGCAAGAATGCTGGCTTTTAATTTACTCATTGTAGGTGTATCAGTAATGGTAACGGTCTTCATTTACATGTGGTAGGGCCTTTCAACCATTTGGCTCTGCAGTCACTTTCTAAACTGTGACTGCAGAGGGGACAAATTCTGTTATTGACACCCAGGCATTGCCTTTACTTTTGTGGGATTGTACCGAGAGCAGAGTTTAGCTCTGTAGCAATCCATTTACCCACTGTGGTAATACAGATATCTCTTGGGAAGAATGCAACAACTGTCTTATAATGCACAGCCACACTTCAGCAGTTTGTGAAGAAGTTAAAAACACCCCCTCTGATTGGTGAATTTGGACAGCGTTCCTAAAAACAGGCCTGTGCTGTGATTCCAGTCCAGTTTTAAAACTGCTTTTGCTCAACTGGTTTTAAATCCAGTTAGGATTTTGGTAGGACATTTCTCCACTTTGGATAGTCCCTAGAAGAGAGATTTTTGGAGATAAGTATTCATTCTCCATGAAATACCTGTGTATAGCGCGCACACCTCAGTTCTGCAGAAAGACTGTGTGCATCTCAAAAGACTGTGTTTCCTAAGGTTTTGCTGACTGAGCATAATTGCTGCCCCTCAGATGTTCAGTCAGTCACTGTAGGGCTAGCCAATGGCTACTAGCCACCTGGAGTAAATAGCAGTCAGACCTTATCTGGACTTTGTTACTAAGGGTACAGTCCTGTTTCAGATCTGAGAGAATGCTTCAGAACATTATAAAACATTCCTTTTATAGGGAGGTGCTTGTCTCTCAGTCCAGCTTTTGGTCGCCCTCGCCTGGACCCTCTCCAATGCATCCACATCCTTTCTATAGTGGGGGCCCCAGAACTGGACCCAATACTCCAGATGTGGCCTCACCAGAGCTGAATAAAGGGGAATAATCACTTCTCTAGATCTTCTGGCAATGCTCCTGCTAATGCAACCTAATATGCCATTAGCCTTGCAGCCGCCATTATACAAATGAAGTGCGGGATATTTAAATCCCGGCTTCATTTGCAATATCGACGTGCCTAATCTACATCCCTTTATCGAAAAAGGGATGTAGTTTAGACACAGCCTTAGTGTCATCTGCAAACTTGCTGAGGGTGCAATCCATCCCCTCATCCAGGTCGTTAATAAAGATGTTGAACAAAACCGGTCCAAGAACAGATCCTTGGGGCACTCCACTAGAAACCGACCGCCAGCCTGACATCGAGCCATTGGTCACTACCCGTTGGGCTCTACATTCTAGCCAGCTTTCTATCCATCTTATAGTCCATTTATCCAATCCATACTTCCTTAACTTGCTGGCAAGAATATTGTGGGAGACAGTATCAAAAGCTTTGCTAAAGTCAAGATATATCACATCCACTGACTTTCCCATATCCACACAGCCAGTTACCTCATCATAGAAGCTAATCAGATTGGTCAGGCATGACTTTCCCTTGGTGAATCCATGTTGACTATTCCAGATCACTTTCCCCTTTTCCAAGTGCTTCAAAATGGCTCCCTTCCATGATTTTTCCAGGGACTGAGGTAAGGCTGACCAGTCTGTAGTTCCCTGGATCGTCCTTCTTCCCTTTTTTAAAGATGGGCACTACGTTTGCCTTTTTCCAATCATCTGGGATCTCTCCTATTCTCCATGAGTTTTCAAAGATAGTGGCCAAAGGCTCTGCAATGACGTTTGCCAACTCCCTCAGTACCCTCGGATGCATTAAATCTGGACCCAAGGATTTGTGTATGTTTAGCATTTCTAAATAGTTCCTAACCTGTTCTTTCCCCACCAAAGGCTGTCCACCTCCTTCCCTTATTGCGTTGCCTAGTGCATTAGTCTGGGAGCTGACCTTGTCTGTGAAGACAGAGGCAAAGAAAGCATTGAGTACTACAGGTTTTCCCACATCATCTCTCACTAGGTTACCTCCCTCATCCAGTAAGGGCCCCAGACCCTCTCTGATCACCCTCTTATTGCTGACATGCCTGTAGAAGCCTTTCTTGTTACCCTTCACATCCCTTGCTAGCTGCAATTCCAATTGCACTTTCACCTTCCTGATAACTCCCCTGCATTCTTGAGCAATATATTTATACTCCTCCCTAGTCATCTGTCCAAGTTTCCCCTTCTTGTAAGCTTCCTTTTTGTGTTTAAACTCACCAAGGATTTCCCCAGTAATCCAGTCTGGTCGCCTACTATATTTGCTTTTCTTACTGTGCATCAGGATGGTTTCTTCCTGTGGCATCAATAAGGCTTCTTTAAAATACTGCCAGCTCTCCTGGAATCCTTTCCTCTTCATGTAAGCATCCCAGGAAATCCTGCCTATCAGTTCTCTGAGGGAGTCAAAGTCTGCTTTTCTGAAGTCCAGAGTGTATATTTTGCTACTCTCCTTTATTCCTTTGGTCAGAATCCTGAAATCTATCATCTGGGGTAGATGGGTCTGCCTTATTTCAAACCTGAAAAAGAAGGGTTCTTTAAAGGGCAAACCACCCTGCTGTGAACTAGCTGGAGACCAACAAACACAGGCGGTGACAGCTCTGTTTTGCTGTTGACCTGGGCTGCCATTCAAATGTTTTAAATAGGAATCTTTCCTCTACTGTATATTTAAGAGTTTGTCTAGCTGTCTGTTTGTTCAAGAACCCTTCTGAACAATAAGAGCTAGGATCCCCAGATTTGGTACACAGCTTCTGCTTATCATAACTTAAAGCAAAGTCGGGGTTTGGTTGTGCCAGGAAAATGGAATGTGCCTGGAATGGGATTGTGTCTCAGGAAACCATACAGAAGAGAGACAGAATCACCAGGCAGATGAAAAAGGCTGGCTGGGGGTGCCCCACTGCCCCAGCCCCAAGCCTCCCATTCCCCAGGCACCCTTTAGGGAGGCCAGGGGGTGAAGGTTGAAGTTCTCCTCCCAGATTTGTACAGGGACATTACTAATTGTTCGCCTTCAGGGGGCGAGGGGAAAGTGCCGTTTGCTGCTTTCCTCACTCTGGCTGGAGAGCGTAAGGGGCAGATGAGTCGTGCACTTTGCTCCCACTTCCTGACAGGGACAGGAAGAGCAAGCAACTTTGGTGTGAATCTTGAGGAGGGGGGGAGGAGGGAGGAGCAAGTGGCCTCCTTGCCCAGACACACACACACATACATACTCTCTCTCTCTCTCCTCCCCACACCCACCCAGAGCCCCTCCTCACCCTTCAACCCTGACTCCTGCATCCCTGAGCAATGCCAGGTAAATGTGCTAGTTGAAAATAACTGACTTGTATAAGAGTGTCTGGTCGTCAGCAGAGAGTGATTCTCAAAGCCCATACCTTGGCCTCTTGAGCTAAAAGATTAAGCCCTTTAGTTGGAAGTAGTAACAAGCTGATAGGCTCTTACATAGACCAGCCACTAGAGAAGGACAAAAACACTCTTGGCCTGCGCGTATAGCTTTGGAGATATATATAGGTGGTCTTAATTTGCATGATCTTCTGTGTTCTCCCTGCTAGGTTATAGAAGATCTTTTCAAGACAGCAACAAGCATTGTGCTCTCCAAATGTCCTCAAGAGGTCGAGCTTTTTCATAAATATGTATCTCCTGCCCAAAAGGTAATAAACATGAGAAAAAAAACGGCAGTCCTCCTACGTCTTCCAAGCACTCCTGAGAGTGTGTAGGCCTGAGTTTCTGAGCTCTCTTTTATTAACCGTTAAGAGTAGGTTTACATTTTTTGTCTTTTGTTTTAACCAAGGGCAGGTTAGAACAGATGCTGAAGAACAAATTCAGAATGTAAGTACTGTTGTTTTTGATTGCTGACATATGACATGCTGCTGTTGCTTGAGCTCCTCCTTAGTTATTCACCCCCTTCCCATTGTCATACCACTATCTTTGAATTCTGCACAATGTCTTTATTTGCCCCAGGAATAGTTACCAGCTCCTTGACCCCTCTGCTGGTGTGCTGCATCATATCGCCTACTCTTTGTTTTTTGCCTTCTTGACTGCAAACACTTCAGCATAGGAACTGATTCCCTGATGGTGTTTGTCTGTGCAGTGCCTAACACACTCTGGGTGCTACTGCAAAATAAATAATTGTTCATAGGCTGCCTTCATGCCCCTTTAGATGTGACAAGCTCCCCTTTCCTGGCAATCCCTGCTGTCCTGTATTAGATCTATAGCTATTGACTGACTATAGATAATCTGAGCCTCTCTGCTCCACTGTCTGTGAGCCCTTGACTTCTGGTGGGTGTCCATTCATTCTGCCAAACCATGCCACCCACCCAGGACTCTCCCACTTAAGCTAGTCTACCCCATCCATGCTTGATCACAGTGTGATGCATCACTTGCATAACTTGTGATACGTGTGTGTGTGAGAGAGAGAGAGAGAACTTGTGATACGTGTGTGTGTGTGTATGAGAGAGAGAGATAACTTGTGATACGTGTGTGTGTGTGTGTGTGTGTGTGTGTGTGTGTGTGTGTGTGTGTGTGTGTAAAAAACTGACTGTTTATTCCTCACTGACTGGTTCAGAAAGCTTTGATGTTTTATTGAATCCTTACTTATGTTCTTTAGGGAGCTTGGTCTATAGCTGGGTTTAACCAGTGATACACAGCGATTTGATTGTTACCAGGCTATTTTAGCTTTCCCAGTAATGGCTTGTTTATGTTGTTACAGCCTGGTATGTGGAAAATCCATCACATAGCTTCCTTCATTTGGTTTTGTTTTCCAGTCACATTGTTGTGGGTTACAAAGGAGACACTGGGACAGATTCTCTGCTCTGTTATCCCATTTGCTCTGCCAGTTGCTCTGTTGATTTACAGTGGTGGAGAATCTGGTGCCAGAATTGCCTTTTTGGGGACATGGACACGTTGATGAAAATAAGTCTGGCATTTTACTGTGTCAATTGCAACTCTCCTAATAATGCAAGCTCTCTGTGGCATGATCTGTCTTGCAGAGTACTGTGCTGAGCACATGGTTGGTGCTAGGCTGATGGGAGTTCCTTTCATCCTGAAGAGCCCCCAAGTACCTATACCATGTCCAATGTTAATAGAATCACTTCACTCCCAGCTAATATTTGGCCACTTCTGGGGTAGAACATATCTAAACAAGATAAATCTAGCTAGAGACATAAAGGGTAACAAGAAGACATTCTACAAAAGTATTAGAAGCAAGAGGAAGACCAAGGACAGGGTGGTAGGCCCATTGCTCGGTGAGGAGGGAGAAACAATAACAGGAAGCTTGGAAATGGTAGAAGAAATGACTTTGTTTCGGTTTTCATCAAGAAGTTTGATGGTAACAAGATGCCTACCATAATGAATGCTAATGGAAATCGGGTGGGTTTAGAAGTTAAAATAGAAAAAGAACAAGTTAAAAATTATTTAGAAAAGTTAGATGTCTTCAAGTCACATGAGCCTGATGAAATGCATCCTATAATACTCAAGGAGCAGATAGAGGAAGTATCTGAGCCTTTAGCTAACATCTTTGAAAAATCATGGAAGTCGGGAGAGATTCCAGAAGACTGGAAAAGGGCAAATATAGTGCCCATCTATAAAAAGGGAAATAAGAACAACCCGGGAAACTACATACCAGTTAATTTAACTTCTGTGCCAGGGAAGATAATGGAGCAAGTAATCCATCTGCAAATATCTGGAAGATAATAAGGTGATAGGTAACAGCCTAGGTACTTAACAGAGCTAACTGCTTTGCCTGAGAAATCTGAGTTCACAACCAGTGTCCCCTATAAGCTATGCACTTGCATGGCTGTTCAGGAGAGATTCAAATGCTGCCCAGCTGATTAGCAGAGCACCCACAGCTAGATTTTTTTTTCCTACAAGTGGTGCACATTCACACATGCCTTGGTGCACATAATTTATTCTGCGCATAGAAAATATATTGCATGCGGATGGAAAAGATTAGAGGGAACATTGCTCACGAAGGTGGCATGGCTTCAGTTTTCCTTTAGATTTCCAATGCACTGCTTAGCGGGAGATTCTCTTGGTCCTCTCATTTGCAATCTCTAATGCTTAGCTTTTTCTATTGCAGAATTTCCTATACTGAAGCAGTGGAAATTTTAAAGCGAGCGCCACAGACATTCACTTACCAGCCAAAGGTAAGTGGCACCTTGGCTGTGAGAGCCACTGGCTTGTTCCTGTTTCTATGGGCTGGGTCCAGACAATGCTTTCCATTTCTAAACCCCAGGGAGGCTTCACTTCTTTGTGATGTTGCAACAGAGTTGTTATTTCACCCATTACCTATCAGTCATGTTGTGTCATTGCATGCTTGCAAACCAGCCATATTCCAGTGCAGCTTGGAAGATGAAATGTGAATAATTTAGGAGGCAAGTTATTACAGGAGTGAAGTGTGTATAGTGATGCTAGGTAATGGCTGAAGGGAGAGGTGTGGCACTGTACCATTAGACTATAAGCTGCTTGCAGGAGCTGCCCCTGTATAGTGCATTGTGGGTATTTCAGGAACACGTAACAACAGTCTCACGGGCCAGTGGAATCATTCAGGTGGTACCAAGGGTTTAACTAAGAATTATGAGGTGAAACTGATTCAAAGCACTGTATTGCCTAAATAAGTAAAGGGAGTCCATTGTTCTTCTAAAAGAATATTAAAGTAGTTTGCAAATTACTGTCTTCCTAAAACTATGCATGTACTTTCCTCAGATTTATACTTCATCCCTGCTTCTAACAGGTAGCACAGCAGGCAAAGTCCTCACTTGAGCTCCTACTTCTAATCCTGCATACATAGTCATTAGTCTTAACAATCCTCGGTTCACTGCTTGGAGGAAAAGTCTGGCTGAGCCCATCTTTAGACCATATTTCCCAAGATCAAAGTGGGCTCAGGGTTGTAAATCCTCTATCCAGATACGGTTTTCTGTCACGCTAGCAGCTTTCTTCCAACAAACCATGGCTCTCGCTCCTGCTGCAGTGGATGTGGGCACACCTGATGGTCTCTTCTATGAGGGCATTGGGTTTTCCTAAGCAGGAGGCTGCAGAGGTGGTGTGGCTTGCACCAGGCCATGTCTGGGAATGGAGGGGAAGAGTCAGGGAAAAGGCTGGGTCCAAGCTATGGCTGTAAAATTCATTTTAGTTGGTAGCTAAAAATTGACCTGGTTTGTTGGGTGGGGAAGTGTAAAGAACTGCTCTAGTTCAACCACAAATTATTGAGCAAGCGGCACGACTTCCTGGGTGGGATTCTCTGGCTGATGTTGGGTAGGAGATTGGAATAGATAATCAACTTGGTCCTGTCTGTCCTTAAAAATCTATGAAACGTAGGTGAGTGCAGTTTGCCAAACGGATCATTCCACATTCTACAGACCCTGTTTGAGGAGGGAGCCCTTTCTAGTATCCAGCCTTTGAAAATGGCACCTCTCCACTCTGTAGTGTCATCTTGTGTCTCCTATAATGCATGCACTGCACTACTGCAGAGTTCAACTCCCCTTGCTCTCCATGTTGTTGTCTTTCCAGTGGGGCGGGGATCTCCAAACTGAGCATGAGAAATACCTGGTGAAGCACTGCGGCGAGGTTCCTGTGTTTGTGATAAACTACCCGTACGATCTCAAACCTTTCTACATGCGGGATAATGAGGATGGACCTCAACACACAGTAAGTCCGTGTGTGTGCCTCTTCATCCTTTTTGATTACTTGCCCTGTCCTCTCATATCCTCCTGGTAATAGATTATCATCCTTCTGGCCCCCAGTCAAGAAGCAGGAGATAATGTATGTCAATCAATTGCAACACTTAAGTCGCAGTCCAGACCCTTTCCTTCTTTTCTAGAGAGATCCAAAGCAGGAGAGAAGATTGGCAAGTCTAAGTCTTTGGAAGGCAGCCAATTAGGTTTGCTGTAGTCAGTTTCTTTTTAAGGGAAGTTCAACATAAAATAAGGTAACACACTTTTTTAAGGGGAGTGCCAGTAGAATTCCATGGCATTGTTCTCCCTCCTGCCCATCCCAGTCTGTGGATATTTTATCCTCCTGCCAACAGGTGGGGACAGGAAATAGACTCCCTCAGGGTTCTACTTTCTTCATGGGTCCCTGTGCTGTGTGACTCCAGACACTCTGTTTGGAGGGATTCCCCTGTTCCTTCAACAGTTGGGGGCATATCTGCATTAGCCTGCCTCCGCACAGCTTGATCTGGGGTTCTTCATACACCTTGGGGCGTGGCCGCACTCTGACTTATACCAAAATAACTTGATCACTTTCAGTTCACACAGTTTGTTATTTTGAGGCAGACGCTTTTATTTCAAAACCAAGGGGCCTACTTTGATTTGATTTTTATATCCATCTGGTATTTTTTACCCTTGCTGGCAGATGGCTGCTGCATTTAGTGACCCTATCTCTATGCAAAATGCATTCCACAAGTCTGAGGTAGTGAAATAAAACATTTGCTGCTGCTGTAAACAGTCATGGCTGGAGAAGCTCTTATGGAGTGTGTATATATTTACATAAGTGATATCCTAGACTCAACAAAGGAATCTTGAGTCGCTGTTTTAGTGGCTGGATGGGAGAGCCCTACCCACTGGGGAAGAGGGAGCAGCATTGAGAAAGGGTCTGTGAGGACCTCTGTTGTATCCCGTGTTTCTTCAGGGGCTTGTCTGCGCTACACCAGGGATCTACACTGCAGTGATTGATCCACTGGCCATTGATTTATTGTGTCTGGTTTGATGTGATAAATGGATCTCCGAGCGCTCTCCTGTTGAAGCCGGTACTCCATGAGGATGAGAAGAGTAACCGGCATCACAGGAGAGCAGCCCCCACCAACCTTACCTGCACGCAAGACGCCGCAGTAAGTACGTCAGCTTCAGCTATGCTATTTGCATAGCTGAACTCACGTAGTTTACATCAATGGCAGGAGTTAGTATATACAGGGCCTCAGTGTGCTTCTTTGTCCCCCTGCTAACTGGAGCACAGGAGTTCATGAGTCTGCTACAGTCTTTGGCTAACAGAGCTGGGTTTTTAAGCTGAGGCAGTCACAGTTCCTCCTGCTTCCAATGACCAAGCCGGAGTATGTTTTCACTGGATACGGTAGGTGTAATTTCCAGCTTGAGGAGACATACACACTCTAGCTTTTATCAAATTAGCACTTGTAGAAATGTAGCCATCCTGACTACGTGATTTCAGATAGGCTCATACTTAGGGTGGGTAGCTGCTTGTGTTGTTATGGTTACCCTTTTATTTGTTAGCTCACTAGCTCAATCAGAATTAGTGCAGGTATGTCGTCTTGATCTGGAAATTACACCATCACTCCAGTGTAGACATGCCCTAAGATTCCTGAATTGTTGTACACCATATAAGCTGTGCCATCTGTTATCTTGTGCCAGTCGCTAGAATGCCCAGCTGCGAATGAGTTAGATACAGTAATTCCTCACTTAACACGTGCCCACTTAACATGTTTTTGCGATAGCACGATTTTTTTTTTAAGGAACATTTTTCAAACAACACGACCCCATCCCTGCAATAACACGATTTCCCCTAGGGCCGGCCAGTGGCCGGCAGCTGAGTGAGGCTTCCCCTGTCTCCCTGCAAAGCGGCAGAGGTTTGCTGCTCGCAGCGCCGTTCCCCGGTGACCGCCTCTGGAAACCCAGCCGCCAGCTGCAAGCCCCCTCCCCTGTCCTTCCCTTCCCTTCTCCAGAGCCAAACACCTCCCCTCCCTGCTATAACCCAGTCCCCTTTCTCCCCCAATCTTATGTCCCGGTCCCAGCTGCTAACAAGTGCAGGCTGGAGCTGCGAGCGCACATGCGCTTAAAACGCAACCCCCACCTTTTCCATTATTTTCAATGGGAAAATTGACTGCGCATAACACGTTTTCACTTAGCATGATCATTTTCTGAAATGTATCTACCATGTTAAATGAGGAATTACTGTACTTACATAGACTCCAGCTCCATAGTACCCAACACCTCACAGACAGGAATGAATTTCTTCTCCCTGCAGCCCTGGTGTTACTCTTAGACTGCACAGCTAAATGGCATGACTCAGTTTATACTTCTTCCATCAGGTTGCGGCTGTTGACCTCCTGGTACCAGGAATAGGGGAGTTATGTGGTGGCAGCCTGAGGGAGGAGCGACTGGATTTTCTACAGTCACGCTTAGAGAGGTATGGAGAAACACTGTGGCTTATTTATTAGGAGTAGCGAAAGAACACTCTCAGAAGCCACTGGAGTTTGCTGAGGGGAGGAGTAGATGTAAAGACAATAGATGTTCCTTTAAATGGTCATGTTTATTGGCTTTGAAGGGTCTGTAAATCAGCTGTTTATCGGGCAATCAAAATATTACTGTATCCCCAAATAATGACTTGGTTCTAGGGCAACGTACCTCTTCGTGTCAGCTCACTACAGAAAAATGGTGCATACTACTCCGAGAGAACCTCTTGCTATCACAAGGGCTCCAAAGGGATTATCTGTAATTGTGTCTGGCCTCCCTCCTGAGGCCTTGCCCCCACTTTCCAATATGGTATCCATCATTCACCAGCAGTGGATGCTGTTGAGTAAACAGGGCGTGGGTATCTTTGTCAGTGTTGTCCAGCCCTAAGGAACTGCACTGTGGCAAATTACAGCTACGCGCTTTGCTAGTGTAGATGCAGCCTCCATGCTTTCGTGTCAGAAAATGTTGTTCTGTGCTAAGGGATGCTGATAAGTTAATTGGGTAGTGGAACCCAGGCTGGTTTGTCTCAGATCTGTGCTCTTTGCCTGCACCCCACCCCACTTTCTGGCTGGTAGAAGTCTGTGTGATTTCAGGGTGCTTTGAAGTCAGCGTGAAGCAGCACAGTCTCCAGTTATCAAAGCTGGCATCCAGGTTGCAATCCTGTCACTCTGCAGGGGGAAAATCCTCTTTATGGGGTTAAACTCAGATCCTCCCTCTGTTTTCAGTGAGCCCTTCACCGAATTCAGTTCTGCCCCTTTAGGCCAGACACATGCAGGAGGTGTTTTTGGAGAATGATGAAATTGCGGTGGAGTATTGGTTGCATTTGGCGAATGCATTTTCTACTTAGAGCAGACACCTATTCAGCTGAAACATGGCTAGTTAATGAAGCACATTGAAGCCATCTTCAGTAACAAACCTAAGAAGGGCACGGACAGTCTTTAAAGGGTGGGGTCTTCCATTTCAGCAGAGAGTAAGACCAGAACTGTTTGATTTGAAAAGCAGAGAAATAAGAGGCTTTACAACAGAATTGCATAAATCAATGAAAAATTAGTCTTTGATGGGCTTAAAGTCCAGTTCTGCTCTGAGCAACTATGTAAAAATGGTATCTTTTTACTCTCTGGAGCTCTTCCTTTGGAGTATTCAGGGTTAGATCTTCTGAGTAAAGAAGTTTTCATTGGCCTTATCTCATGGTTAGCCCTGAAGAGCGATGGTGACCAAGAGAGAGTTGGATTTTATAATACAACTGTATAAAGAAACTATGGTTCCGATGCTACAAAGACTTGCACATATGCTTAACTTCATTCACATGGCTATCCAAGTTGAAGTCAGTAGGACTATTCATATGCGTTAGATGAAGTGTGTAGGCAAGTCTTTGCAGGATTGGGCCTTACAGCATTAGGATTGGTACCATACCTTTAAGAAATAAACAGTAAATTTAAGAAGAGCATTATAAACCTGTTCAACGTCACCCAGAAATTAGATTTTAAAAAACTTCTGCTATTGATTAGGCTTCTTTCTTCTCTTCTTCTTTTTGTATTAATTAGTAATGTCATCTCTTTTCTTACTCTTGGTACTTTCATGCAGTAAACTGTTAACAGATCCCACAGCTTATACGAATCTGCTCTGCTGATTTACTAACTCGTATCTCTTTATTCCACAGATTAGGACTTGCAGATACCTACCAATGGTAAGACTATAGTTTGGTCTACAAGCATTATCTGTTTTCCTGCTACTGTTAGGAAAGAAGCTTTTTCTTTGGGGTCCTCAGGAAGCTACATCTGGTTATAGTGACGTGGCCTATATGAATAAAGCTTAACTACATGTTATTTGAAGTTTATCTATCCTCCGACTTGTTTAGTTCCAGCTGGAGTTGCACAACATGGATTAACCTGCTACTCATCAACAATTTTTAATATTAGATTGTTAAACTGTATGCAAAACCTATGATGTTACTGAAAAATCGGAGATGCTGTTGCATGAGATAAATAGATAGCACACAAGCGAATTGTGATCTGTAGGGGCCATGTGAAAAGCTCCACTTGGCAGAGTGATGAGGCCAAAATACCTTTCCAACAGAGTAGTTGACATAATTGCAATTCTTTTCCTAAAGAAATAGACCAGACCAACCCTTTAATTTAATAAGGGAAAAACAGACTGCCTGAATTTTCTCCTGTGAATGTGACTGTCCTGACTCCGAGTCATATTAATTATTCTTTATTATTAACAAAAATATTATTTGTATTATCGTAATAATGCTTAGGATGTATCTTTTTCTTCCAAAGTGTTTCAAATACTGGATAGTTTATCAAAAAGTGCTTGAGTAGCTAGATTAGCCATTAGGGAGGAGAATGCTTTTTAAATAGATAACTTGGACGAAGAGGCTGTAATAAATGCAGGATTCCCTCCTGCATCCTGACGCTGCTTGGGAATAGCACAGCACAAGGTAGCACAAGCCTCTACATGAGCAATGAGTAGGCTGGGCAAATGAAACTTCTTCCCATCTTTCATAGATGTGTAGGCTAGAAGGACCATTGTGATGAGCTACTCTGACTTACAGCTTTAGCGTAAGACACAGAATTTCACCCAGTAATTTCTGTGCCAAGTCCATCATTTCTGTTGGAACTGTGGTGTATTGTGGAGGAGTCCACTTGCGGCAGGAGCACCTGCTTGTGGCCAGATATAGAGAATAAGACGGAGAATATCTTATTGCCCTTATATAAATCCATGGTACACCCACATCTTGAATACTGCATACGGATGTGGTCTCCTCATCTCAAAAAAGATATACTGGCATTAGAAAAGGTTCAGAGAAGGGCAACTAAAATGATTAGGGGTTTGGAACAGGTCCCATATGAGGAGAGATTAAAGAGACTGGGACTTTTCAGCTTGGAAAAGAGGAGACTAAGGGGGGGATATGATAGAGGTATATAAAATCATGAGTGGTGTGGAGAAAGTGAATAAGGAAGAGTTATTTACTTGTTCCCATAATACAAGAACTAGGGGCCACCAAATGAAACTAATGGGCAGCAGGTTTAAAACAAATAAAAGGAAGTTCTTCACACAGCACCTAGTCAATCCGTGGAATTCCTTTCCTGAGGAGGTTGTGAAGGCTAGGACTATAACAGAGTTTAAAAGAGAACTAGATAAATTCATGGAGGTTAGGTCCATAAATGGCTATTAGCCAGGATGGGTAAGGAATGGTGCCCCTAGCCTCTGTTTGTCAGAAGATGGAGATGGATGGCAGGAGAGAGATCGCTTGATCATTACCTGTTAGATTCACTCCCTCTGGGACACCTGGCGCTGGCCACTGTTGGCAGACAGGGTACTGGGCTGGATGGGCCTTTGGTCTGACCCAGTACGGCCATTCTTATGTTCTTATGACATGCGATAGTGACTACTCACCAGTTGCCACCTCTCAATAGTCACTCCAGCCCTGCAGTGGTCTCTCGCCCCATGAGTCTTTTCTCCAGCTGGGTCATGATTTAGTCCACCCCTTATGGGGTAATAATGTTCCAACTCAAAAGGAACAAAAATTTCCATCCTTCAACCCAGTCAGTCCTCAGTACACTCCTGACCCCCATCCCAAGGTCTGCAGAGTTCCTCTTCACTGTGTCACAGAGAGCTGCTTTCAGAGTGTGGTGAGGGGGCCCAGGTCCTCCCAAGCCACTGGCATCAGGCCTTCTGCTCTGGAGCCTGTCTGCACCCAGGTCTGCTTTAGAAAGTCTTTCTCCCCAGTCTGCCCTCTCCCTTCAGGAACAGTCTCAGGGTACCAGCTCCTTCCTGCAAGCCCCTCTATTGATCCTTTCCCTTAGTCTGGACCTTCTTCCATTGCCCAGCTTTCCTAGCCTTGCCCCTCTTTCATGGCCCGACTCCTCTTTCAAAGTTCTTACTCAGGCCTGCCTTCTCTTAAGGAGGCCTGCTGCCCCGGCATGTTCCCTTCCCTGTAGGTCAGGGGTGGGCAATAATTTTTGAACGAGGGCCACTTCAAAATTTTTGAAGTGGTCGTGGGCTGCCCCGGATGGGGCGGGGCTGCAGGCAGAGGGGGCGGGGCCTCAGGCGGAACGGGCAGGCCTTTAAATAGCAAGAGTTGAAAGTGCTCACAGCTCCCAAGCATCACACTAGCGGGGGATGGGAGCTGCGAGCCCTTTCAGCTGCTTCTATTTAAAGGGCTTGTGCCTTCCCCGTGGCTGCCAGGCAACACGTTGCCCAACAGGCGCAGGGAAGGCACGAGCCCTTTAAATAGAAGCAGTTAAAAGGGCTCACAAGTCCTGGCTCCCTAGCAATGCACTAGCGGCACGGGAGCTGTGAGCCCGTTTAACTGCTTCTATTTAAAGGGCTTACCACTGGAGCGTCACGCGGTGTGCTCCAGGCAGGGCTGGGGTGGGGAGGCATGATGTGCTTCAGGAGGTCCTGACAGCTGGCTGTCCCCAGCCCTGCCCCTTTTGGGAGTGAAGAGCCACCCACAAACACACACACACACACTTTGCTTGAGGGCCCGGCTAGGCTATCAGCTCCTCTACTTCACTGCAACCCAGCTTGCCTTTCCAGCCTTCCGTCGTCTAGCTAAACTTCTAGGGCTTACTCTTCACCAACTCTCTCTCCAAAGCTACCTGCCCCTCTCTATTTCTGTCTCTCTCTGGCAAAGCAAACTTAACTGAATAGCTGTGGCCACCAACTATAATTGCTAAATACTCAGCTGTTTATAATCTTTCACTCTGCCCTGTGTCCATCAGGTGCTTTTCTGTATGACCTCATTTCCCTGATATTTTTAGTGAGTAACAGAATACAGTTTGTTACCTTAAGCCATTTAAATTCCTCAGAAAGCTTTTTCCCTTTTCTTTATCAAAGCCCTGACATACAAAGTCGTGTATATAAAAGGTGATAATTTTGTTTCTTCTACCCTACAGTATGCACATAGTCAATCTTTGTGTTTATTTTTTTCCAAAAAATGTGTAAACCACAGTAACCAGTTAGTACTCTACACAAAATCACTTCATTTTTCCTATCCAGGCCCTGAAATATGTCATTGTCCTCAACTCCAAGGCACAGTTTAAAATCTCTTCTGCTTCTTTTTTTGTTGATCCAAAGATTATGCCATTCTCCTTTGAAATTTAGAATTCCTTCTTACTCAAGGATACTCCTCTGTCAATCCTTCCATTTCTAACAGGGATCTTAGCTGCTTTGTCCCACCGTTTCAGTTCCTCTTATTCCTGGTATGCGCTGGGATTCAGGCTAATGCTACACGTGTCCCCATCGGTTCTAAGTCTGTCCCTAGAAGTATAATTTGATTAAATCACTTCTGCGTTGGTAGATAGTCTTTCTTATTGCCATAAGGCCTGAGTCTGAGTGAAAAAATGATCACGGCTGCTGGGCATCAGCCCCTTTCTACTAAAGATGGGTTTTTTTCCTTTATATTAACAAGCCTGCTCCTTCCCAGCTAGGCTTTGTGATCAGGTAAGCTGGGCTACTCATCCAGGTGCAGCTTGGTGTTGTTAATTGGCTCTCAGGCCCACATTAGCCCCTTCGGGCCCATGTGGGAGACATCCAGTCATGGCTTAAAGATTGCGAGGGAAGGAGAATCCTCCACATCTGAAGTAAGAATTCAGGCAGAGAGCAACTGATCTGCACTGCACATGTTGTCAGAAAGCTGCCCTGGGCTCAGGACTTGAACTCGCAGTCCAAGGGGTGTGCTCGAGTTCAGTGGCTGCAGCTGGTCTCTGCTTGCATGTTAGAGCCATAGAGCTGAGAATAGTGATTGAGACGTGTCAGACAGTTGTCGTCCTGGGACATCAGATGAGTGGTCCAGTTTGGCTGCTCTCAACAGTGACCATTGCCTAGTGTTTCAGAGGCATGGGGCACCTGCTTTAATTGCCCAGTGCTGTAGTGGAGAGGAAACGTCTTACTCTTCCCAGTAGAAGATCAGCTTATGCTCTGCAGCGTTCAGCCTGCTTGTGCATGGAGTGGGTTCTGCTGATTGGTTGGATTTGAGGCAATAGCTCTGTGAAGCTCCACTCTGGGAGATTTAAGCAGGCTGCTTTTGTAATGGCAGGGAGTGTACCAGCGTTGGCATGAAGGCTGTGCGGTGCCCTGTCTCTCTGACTTCCATGGGGGAAGCTGAAGGAATCATGCTCAGCAGCCTATACTGGTGCATGGCGTTTCCATTGCATTCTGGATGGAGGCACTTTCTCCTCTGTCCCCACACTCCACCCTCCCAGCAACCAAACCCCCCCCAAGGAAGATGGGCCCCCTGGACATGGCACATCGTAATGCTCATGGCTCAGCAGCGGGGTCGCTTCTGGAAATGCTGAGGTAGGAGTGCACAAAAGTGCTCCTAAACCCTGATCTCTAGCGTCCGCCCAAACAGCGGGCAGATATTTAGCTGATCTGCTTCACTGTGTCCGTTCTGGTGGGCTCAGTGGTGGACACCCCCGAGTTGCAGTGGCGACCCCCCCCTTCCCCAGCCCCGATTTGCTGTGCTACTGAGATTTACAGTTGCTGCAGGATGGGACTTACCCTTTTTACAGTTTAATGACTAAATTTAGTCTCCAAATTTGGCACAATAGCTCCTTGGAGGATAATGGAAATGTCTATATGATGTTTAAAGTAAGATATTGGCTAACTTCTGCACAGGAAACGCTTTAAAATGCTTATTTTCTGAGATCCTACATAGAACAGAGTATCTTTGTTTCCCTCTCCCTCCCACTGAGGATTACGGGACCTTGGAAATCGCAATCTGACCACTCCTCACTGTGTTATTTAAGGAGCGGCTTGCCTCTAATACACCCATTGTACCACTGGGAGAGGAGGGTGGAAGGAGAGAATCAGTGATCTGAAACAGGCTGTGTTCTAGTCCCATCGTTTACTCAGCTGACCAGTGGGGTTTAATGAGAAAAATAGAGTAAACATTCCAGAACCCATCTGGATCTCTTTCAGGAGGATACATTGTGTATGTGTGTCCTAGGTTTTCCTCCTTTGACTGATTTGGGAGAGGTACGTTTGGCATTGGCTTGTGCAGTAATTGGGTTTATTTCCGCTCTCTTTTCTTTCACGCTGTCACTTGGAAGGAACTCGGTCACCTCTTTTTAATGCCACTAGTGATCAGTGATCAGATTTGGGTTTGAGCATCAGATTGGGGAGTGGTCCGGTGGCTATGGCACAATGCTTTTGGAAAGATCAGGAGATCTGAATTCTCTGGATCTGCTGTGTCTTTGTTTCCCCTCCCACCCTTTGCCTGTCTTGCCTATTTAGATTGAAACTTGCTGGGGCAGTGACTGTCTCTTGCTATTTATCTGTACAGCGCCTAGCACAATGGGGCCTTTAGACGCTATTGTAATAACAATAGGGACAACACTTTGTCACCTAGCTGCGAATTCTTGTACCGTGCCCACCCAGACATCATGTAGCAGCCCATTATGCTCTCGCTTCCTCATTCTGACTTTCATCGTTCACATAAAGTAGCTTCACACTTGCCCCTTTGGCATCTGTGCCTAGGGATCTAGATTTCCTAGCATTAGCTCAATGAGATGGCAACAGAGATGGGTAGACCTGCTCTTTGGAGCTGCTGTTCTGTCCCATTGGACTGTATTCCCTTTTGGGGTAGAGGGGAAAGCTAGCTGGACTGGACCCCTCCTTATTGTGGTAATCTCACCTGAGTTTCAGTGGCAAGATTCTTTCTGTTGATATTCTGAACAGGGTGGAAAGAGCCTTCTATGGCAATAGAAGAAGGGAAGAACATCATGCCATTGAAAGTGAAAATGATCATTTTAGCTGCTTTCTATCCTTTGTGACCCACTTCCTCTTCATCCCCACTCCCCTCCTTTATTGTGCAATGGAGAGCAGGGCAGCAGTAGTGACCTGAGATATAGCAGTGCTCAGTGGCAGATAGTGAGTGTCATCTGTACTAGCATTTCCAACTAACGGGCAAGAGGCCACATCAGCAATACAACTGTTAAACTCACAATACCCCTTGGAGGTGGAGCAGTTCTGTTTTCCCTGTCTCATAGGTGGGAAAGCCCAGAAAGGGGAACTGACCTGCCTGCAGTGGCACACAGCAAGTTGGTGTCAGAGCTGGTATCAGAATTTAGGATGCATACAACATCAGTTGAAGTCAAGGGGAGTTTTTCCATTGACTCTAGGGAACACTCGTCCAAACTTTTGTCTTCCGTTCACGGAGCAAAGTCTCGTGCTCTAGACCCGACTGCTTCTCCCGCACAGCATGCCCACGTGGAACAGAAGCAGATGCTATGTATTGCTGGTGGGAATAACAACAGAGCCTGGATAGTAACTAAAATATTCAGTTATAGATACATAGATTGTCAGGTGAGAAGGGGAGCAGCACTTTGGTCACCCAGTCTGACCTCCTGCCCAGGCATTTCACCATGTAGGATCCTGCACAGCATAGGAAACTGAGAGGGACATCAAGATGTAGGACTGAGGTTGTTTGAGGACAGCGTTGACCAGCCCTAAGAGCCAAGGCCATTTCCAATGGAAGTAAATCAGTTTCTCGACAGCTGGGAGCAAAAATAAAGCAGAGGGCAAGGAGGGTTCCGTGTAATGAGGAGATTCAAAGGAGTGCATTATGTTGTTTGGAACGGAGACAGAAAGGGTAGAAATACATCCTCCCGTGAATGGTAGAGAAGAGCATTCTCCTTTTTGCCCTGCCCTGTGATACAGCATATGGGGCACATGACAAAGATAAAAGGACATATGTTTGAAATGGATTAAAGGAAATGGCTTTTTAACTTGGTATATAATGAACTCCTGGAATTCACCACCACGGGATGTTATTGCAGTACATAGTTTATAGCAAAATTCAAAGGTTACACGGGCTATCAACTCTCCAGCTGCAGGGCATAAATTGATTGCCAGCTGGGGTCATGGAAAAATATTTCCCTTCATGGAATTACATTGCACAATCAGCCCAGGTGCACAGGGAGGGGTTCGCTTCCCTCTTACGCTTCATGTGTGAGCCACTGCAAGAGGCAGGATGCTGGGCTAGTCCGTGGCTATTTCATGGTGGAAAATGTGTAGCATGCAGCTTCATGAATAAAGTGAACTTTAAGGAGCATTTTTCAGCATAAAGGAAATTTTCCATGCATCTGTCACAAGCTGCTTTTTCTCTTGTCAATGCAGTACTGAAAACATCTCGATTCCCCCACTGCTGGTGCGCTGATGGGAAAAGAGCTGCTCCCATAGCAGTCATCAGAAATGGGCTAAGTGCCTGATCCAAAGCCCATTGAAGGCAAAGGGAGATTTCCATTAACTTTAATGGACTCTAGATTCAGGCCCTTATATGCCCAAGTGGATGTGGTTTGGCTTTTCTCGTAAAATGCTTTGAGATTTACAGGTGACTTGCCCTTTATAAGCACTAGCAAGTATTGTTAATTTTCACCTGCAGGAAGATGTCGTTTCATTTTATTAAGTGGATCTGTGAACACCACCATTGGCAAAACACCAGCAAAAAGGAAGAAAACTCTATAACAAAAATATTTTTATTGGTCTGAAATAGGAACCCTTAGTCTCCAGGCCACCAAGTGCGGCGAGCTATGTAGAGGCAACATACTTACCTCTTAGTGAAAAGTTTCAGAGGGGTAGCCATTTTAGTCTATATCTCCAAAAACAGCGAGTCCTGTGGCATGTTAGAAACTAACAGATTTATTAGGGCATAAGCTTTTGTGGGTAAAACCCACTGCATCATATGAATTGGAGTGGAAGTAACAGAAGCAGGGGTGTATATATAAGGAAGAAGTCTTGTGTTAATGAAGTCATCAAGTCAGGGTGGAAGTGGGTCATTCACAGCATTTGATGTGATGTGAATAGCCAGGGAAGGGAAATTGCCTTTGTAATGCATTTATACTTCACTTGGCTTGCTACAGCTTCAATCCAGAAGGAGCTATCTTCGTTATTCCCTAAAAATGAAGCTTTGAGAGTAGAGCTGGAAATGGGAGAGTCCAGAAAATTCCTTGGGGAATATATCATTAATTGTGATCCTGGATCAGTCCAGAAATGTTGTTGTTACTGCTGAGTGGAAGAAAAATAATATTCCAATTGTATTAAAGGAAAATGGTTCACTTACCTGAGTCCCAAAACTTAATCTTGTGTACCATCCCCAGAGATGTATATGTGTGTATCTACAACATGTTATACACAGCACTTGATCAATGGAGTTGCTTTTGATTTACACTTGGGTAGTTTGGGCCCATTCCAGCAGATCAAGTTGTCCCATTGAAAGCCCATCAACCAAAATTTGGAGCATAGTCTTTTTAAAACCAAACACAAATATTTTAAAAAATCGTGATTTACGTGATTTACGTGAAATACGTGATTAAAGCATGCATTCTTGGCAATAGAGCTCAAATCTGCCCACTCTTACTGTTGCATTTACCTTCTCACATGGAAGGGTGGTTGTGTGGCCCAAACCATTTGAGAAGTGGTTAAAAAAAAGCAATTTTTTTTCCACAAAAAAATTTGTTTTCAGTAAAGATTCAACTGAGGGAAAATAGTGCATCGGGGGAAGTTTCTGGCTGTCTGTCCAGCCTGGGAGCCCAGCCCTAGAGAAGAAATAGAGACAGGAGAAAACCAAACTACATTTCCCATGCGGAACTGCTGTAGTGTATCCAGGTCAAAATATTTCCAAAATATTTTGGGTGTTTTATGATGGAAACAGCTGAACGCTTTTCTTGGAAAATTTTGTTTTGTCCAAAACACAGTTTTTAGTCAAAAAAACAATTTCTGTGCAAAAGACACCTGAGAGAAACAGCAGTTGAGCCAGTTATGCAGCAAGGGTGATGCCAGTCAGTGTCATAAAGAAGAGTCAGAATTCACTTCAGCAAAGGAAAAAGGAAGGTGCACAGCAGAGGCCCCCTCCTAAGGGTATGGTTTCACTGCTGAGTTCACTTGGGTGATCAGCACCCGGCTCCGAATGCTCGGTTTAGCCTAGTGCAGGTGTGAGCAGCTACACTGCAAAGCCTTAACCCAAACCCAAGTTGCTTTCTGCTGGTGCTGTGCTCCTGTGTGTGCATGTTACTATGGCTGCTGGGGATGTATCCCAGGATTCTTTGTGCTGCAGTACGCTGAGCCGCTGTATGATTCTTTGGGAAAATTTATTTGTCCTTCTGGGTGCATACGGGAGAATTGTGGGAAGGCATTGGAAGCCTGTCAGCATTGCAGTTGATTTAGCCTGCGTCCCTAAGGGAAAGCAGGAAGGTTACCAGCCTTAGTGAAAACTCCAGCCTGCACCCTTAGCTGGACCAGCTAACTTGGGTTTAAAACACTACCAACCCCAGATGTGAGAGGAATTTGTGTGTGGATGGGAACGGAGGGGGATCTAGGGGAAACACCTGAGGAAGAGCCCAAGTTATCGCCACAAGGAAGACATACCTTTCATGCTAAACCATATTAAGCAATGGAATAGTGTCTCTGGGCAAGTTTTGGAAACCCCATCACATAGGACATTTATAACTGGACCTGATGGAGAATTAAAGTGTCCCGGGGGGTAGGGGAAGGAGGGATTCAGTATCATTAGAAGGACTAAATGAGCTAATTAGATGTCTTCCATCTCTAACTACAAATACTTTTGATGTTGCAAGAGTCTAGGTCAAGGAAAGTAATTAGGATAAAGGAAAAACTCTTAAATGGAAAGAATGGCTTTAATTATATGAGCATAATTGTGTTGAATATAACTATTTAAATTGCAGGTATCTTGATCTCCGACAATTTGGATCTGTCCCTCATGGAGGCTTTGGATTGGGATTTGAGCGCTACTTGCAGTGCATCTTGGGAGTGGACAATATCAAAGATGTTATTCCTTTCCCAAGGTTTCCTCACTCCTGTCTTTTGTAGCTCCGTAGCTGACTCACATGGACTGATCTGCGCTGGAGGAGTTATATGTATAATGTGTCTGCAGAAGACTATTTGCAGTGATATTGGGGAAAGACAGAGAGGATTTTTATAGTAATAATCTTGTGGTAAATGTAATGGAGGGAGTTGGGGAGAGATGCTCCTCTTGGGAGATTTTGGACCCTGCCATCTCTTACTATAAATTATGTAGCACATCAAATCTTCAAAGCACTTCAGCTGCATTAATGGTAATCTTACTTAACTAACAGGTTAAAATCCTCACAGGAGGAACAGAAGTCAAGACTTTAATGAGTAAGCATTGTTGGGAGCTGGTATTTTTTAATGCAAGATGTTAATGAGAGGGTGTGGCCCAAGCCAGGATTGCTATGAGACTTAATTACATGTCTGCACGGTGCTTTGAAGATGGATTGCTATAGAACTGTGAGGTGTTATCATTACTGTAACACCTTTGTTTTTAAGAAATGGCTATTGCAAAGAAAGATTCTCCCCTGCCCTGAATTCAAAACATATGTGAGTTTGGGAAGTAAATCCTAATCATTTTAACCTGGCAAGGAAAAATGTCTCTCATATTGTAACTGTGGGGGTGAAGGAGTTGATGGCAGTTGATTTTGTAAGTCAGTAAACATACACAGTTTTTTTTCCTCTCATGGTTTGTTTTTCAATTATAGAATTATTGTATTCATCATAATGGTGATTCCTTCAACCTGTTCAGCAACTATCCTTTAACTTACAGCAGACGGAGAGCTCTGTAAGAGGTGATCTATACGTTAAAGCGAAGGCGAATTCATGGGAAGAAAGAAATGTTATCTTAAATGGAAGTACACTTGAGCCTCTGAAGCCAACACATACTTTCCCGGTTTTCTTGAGAAATTATTTCATGTTCTACTGGCCAATCACATTTACCAGCATTTGTAAAACACCCTGCAACTAACACACGCTCCCACCTAGTCATTGTATATCAGGTAATGATGGCTCTCTTCATGATCTGATACAGTCTTTGATAAGATTTAACCTCCCTGCTAGGTGGAGAAAATGTATCCCCATTATACAGATGGGAATTGTGTGTAGATTAAGTGATTGGTCTAAGTTCACACAAGAAAACTGTGGCTGAGTTGATAATTAAACCCTGGCTTCCTGAATTGCTGTCCAGTGGCCTTGTCCACAGCACCATCCTTCTTACCTTGCATGTGTTGTTATAATCTTGAGCTGTGAGCTTTCTGGACCAAAGTCTAAGACATTATACAAATGAGAGAAACAATCACGACAGAGCCCTGTGCACTGCTGTAGAAATAAATAACATGTACCAAAAAGGACTCTGAAATAATATGGTTATTTTTAATCAATGCCATGTAAATAGCTATATTGAGAGTGCAGAAGAGTTCAAGTATTTTTTCTCCCAAGCTCATGAACGAGAGTGAAAAATAGTGACTAAATAATGTTATACTGCCTCAGACTTCACCAGTGCTGAGGGGCAGTTTAACACTGTCAGACCTTGAGTATCCAAAAACTATTTCTCCAGTTCAAAGCCAGCGCCCTTCAATGTATCACACACATAGAAACGTCCCTCTTGTATCTACATTTTTTTCACATTCCCCATCTTGATTAAACAAGTGTTTACTAGGCATTAGTTGGTGTATGGTTCCTGATGTATTCCAGGGAATTATCCCTCTACATTTAGGGCCTTATTCAATGACTCCTGTTGACATCAAGGGGATTTAGGCCAGATCCTGATTTTGTAATTGCCCCTTGATTAGTTGCAAGATGTGGAAAAGCTACAGTCAGACAGCTCCATACTCACAACATTACTGCACAGCCTCCAGAAGTATAAGGTATCCTGGCCAAAGTCGCCTATAGCTTACACTCTCAAAACGCCCACAGCTGCAATCACTAGAGGCATTTGAGCTAGTGCCCCAGCATGGAGATTGTTCGTTTGTTATTGTGTAATACTTACTGGCTGTCACCAGTGACAAGAATGAAGGGGGAGTCAACCGCTCAATAAGCAGGCAGAGCTGAATGACAGGATGGGCTAAATGGAGAAGAGCCTTGAAGGCAAAGGTCAAGAGTTTACAGCTGAGGCAGTGGAAGACCCAAAGAAGAGGCTGATGTAGACAGCCTGACAGGCCAGGAAGAATGATCCCAGCAGCAGTGTTTTAAATGGGCTTAAGCAGGACAGTGTGGTTGACAGTCTGGACAAACAAAAGGTAAAATCTTTGCAATATTGTGTACAGTAGACTTCCGATAATCCGGCACCCTTGGGACCCAGGGGGTGCTGGATTATCGGATATGCCGGAGTATCGGGGGGTACTCCAGCGTGGTGCTGTGACGGGTCTCCTGGGACCCACACTGCGTGGGGGGGGAGGTCGGCAGGGAACAGCGCAGGGAGGGGCGAACCCTCCGCTGTGTTGCGGGGAGGCGGTGGAAGCCATGCGCCGCCGGCTTGCAAGCGGCGGCAGAGGGGGCGAGAGGCAGGCAGCTGTTTAAGGCGGGTGATGGTCGGCGGGGAATGCTGCCTGCCCCTCGCCGCTGCCGCCACTTACAAGCCGGTGGCTGAGTTTCCCCGCTTGTAAGCCAGTTGTGCGGGGCTTCCACCGCCTCCCCACAACACGGCAGAGGGTTCGCCCCTCACCGTGCCTCCCCCCCCCCGGCCCTCCTTAAACAGCTGCCTGCCTCTCGCCCCCTCTCCGCTGCCACCTCTGGGCAACTCCAATTGTCTGGCTGGCCGGAGCACTTCCGGGTTCCAGTTGGTGCCGGACTATCAGGAGTGCCGGACCACTGGATGCCAGACAATTGGAGTTTTACTATATGTAGAAGAAGCAAGATTTGAACAGTGTTCTGAGAGACAGAGCTACATCAAGTTGAGGTCCAGATAATGGGCTGAAGGCTGGTGCGCAGTGTCCAAGATGCTGGAGAAAGGGAGAGATGAAGGGGAAGATGGATGGATTTTGAGGCCAGAAGGAACCATTAGATCATCTAGTCCAACCCTCCTGCATCACGCAGGCCAAGTTAATCCAATTATTCCTGTATCTCACCCAATAACTTGTATTTGACTAAAGTATATCATCCAGAAAGGCATCTGCTCTTCATTTGAAAACTTCGAGATGGAGAATCCACCCCTTCTCTTGGCAGGTTGTTCCAATGATTAAGCACCCTCACTGTTGATTTTTTCCCCTTCTGTTTCATTTGAATGTTTCTGGCTTTGGTTCTTATGCCTTTCTCCACTAGAGAACAAGAGCAACAATTTGGTTGGCCTTGAGGGCAATATGTATCTCTCTGTGAAAGCTGTGGAAGAGGGAGGGGCTTTACCAGGATTGAGGCTGGTGTGGCGCTTTCTGTGAGGTTAGTATTGTCCTGCACTTTCAGAAGTTCCTGTGAGAACTGCACTGCCCATTGGTCCTCCTGGACCCTCTTCCCTTACAGCCAGATTTCCTATGAGTATGGTGGGAGACCTTTCCCTTCCAAGGCTGGCATTGTTAGTCTCATGCCATGTGTATGTAATGCTAGCAGGGTTTGCCAAGGAATGTGAGTTGGTTTTTCCTGAGATTTCCATTTGGTATGTCCTCCATTTCCCTAAGATTTTAATTTTAGAATAGAAGAAAATTAATGTAGAGGTTGGTGAGGCCATTCCTGTTGGTTGCATAGTCAGTGAAGCATGCCAAGAATCTCGTTCTCTTTCTGTGCCTTCATTTAGAATCTGCTTTCATTTACTGGTTGCAGCAAAATAAAGACAATCACTTTTGCAAGTAAGATCCTCTTGATTATTTACACTTAGCAATCAGTTCTGAACTTAAAGAATTAATGTAAGTGAAACTGAGGGCTTTTGAATACAATAAGGAGATTGGCTCTGATGTCTAGGTCTCTATCCTGGACACTGTGGCTACATCTACACTGTGTGTTTTTTGCAGACAAGGAAATGCAAATGGAGTACTCATTTGCATTTCTTCTTCTGATCCTTTTTGTGGAAGAGGTTTTTTTGATAAAAAGCCCTGTGTAGACGGGGCCATTTGTCGGAAAAAAACCCTTTTGCGCAAGAGTCTGTAAACCTCATTTTTTGAAGAATAAAGGATCTTGCGCAAAAGGATTTTTTTTTCCAACAAATGGCCCCGTCTACACAGGGCTTTTTATCTCAAAAACTTCTTCCGCAAAAAGGATAGGAAGAAGATATGCAAATGAGCACTCCATTTGCATTTCCTCTTCCGCAAAAAACACAGTGTAGACATAGCCTGCATGAAACCACAAGTCACCAAGCCATTCAGTGAGCTGTCTGGGTTCAATTCTTCCAAAGCCATCCCTGCCACTTCTCAGGTTTGTCAGCAATCTGAGATTAAACTCAGTGCATTTAATAAGCTGGGTTAGTTGTCCCCCAAAACTGCTTGAATTTTAAAGCTATGCAAAGAACAATAATTATAATGCTATCAATTCTGAACACTGATGTACTAAAGCTCTTGCCACCAAGAGCTTCTGCATAGGCAAACTGAACATCAGGAGAATCCAAGAAGGCTACCCACATGAGGATACTGTGTTTTTTTTTCCCAAACTAGCCAGAGAAGAGAGAATTTTAGATTCAGTTTTAACTTTTAAAAACATAGAAGAAAATTTAGCACCCCCACCTCCATATATTACAGGGGCCTAGTAATCAACCTGGGAGATGAGGCACATCCTTTATAAAGACTGCCTTCTCCCACTAATTGTAATTTAGTTCTAGAAAATTTACCCGGTGTTTCTCAGATCCTTAAATTTGTGTTTTTCTTCATTGAAATCATTGCTCTGGAGTGGGGCTGGGGGTGAGGGGTTCAGTAGACAGGCTGCCCCAGGGAGAGAGGACAACCCCAGCCCTCTCACTGCCACAGCTTGGGGCCAGGTGAGATGCACCTCTCCATGATCGCTGCTGCTGCAGCAGGCACAGCCAGGGGAAGGCGGTGTATGTTCCCCGGCTGTGGGACGGACAGACACACAAATAGACAAACTCTCAAATGTTTAGTAGATTTGTATAATAGTAGGGCCTAAGTGCCTCAGTCATGAGCCAGGCTCCTATTTTGCTAGGTGTGGTACAAGCACAGGACAAAAAGAAGCCATGGCCCCCAAATACTAATCATCTCCCCATGTCAAACTGCCACTATTACTGCAGCAGCAGCAGCACCTGTACTAGAGCAATGTTTCTCAACCTTTGTTTATAAACTACCCCTTTAAAAAAAAGTACCCCCTGTACCTACAGTTTTCAGACACCATTTTTTTTTTCTACCATTGCAACACATTTGTTTAAACAATTGTAGCTGGGCGGGCGATGAAATTTTTGGGTGTAAAAAGTACAAAAATAATAAAGTGCTGTAAAACTTCAAACAAAAATTCAGTTTTCTCCAAATTTCAGTTGTGTTGACGTACCCCCCACACTTCTCTCGAGTACCCCAAGGGTACTTGTACCACGGATTGAGAAACACTGCTCTAGAGCCTTACTAGCATATAAGGCAGCCTGCAGGAGATGCAGGTTTGGAATCCACTCCTCTGTTTGGCCCATAATAGCTGTAATTGATAGGCCATTGGGGCCTGATGGTTTTCTACAGCAGTGAGAAGATAGCACAGCTCTGAGAGATGTTATATAGAAGTGATAGCATTTGATGTGGGGTAGTACTGGGTGCTGTAGAAGGGAAGGGAAGGAAAGGTTACCGAAGCGTTTCACTGAGAATTGTCCTTAGCAAAGGACTGACACTCCATTTTAATGGGTGGTTGTGAGGTCTAAATAAATGTTTCTGTGACATTAAGCCCCAATACAATAGATTATTGTTGTGACCTTTGCCTCCCCTGTAGATCAAAAGAGAATTACAGTAGAACCTCAGTGTTAGGAACACCTTGGAAACGGAGGTGGTCCATAACTCTGAAATGTTTGCAAGTAGGAACAACATGGTACGGTTTCTTTCAAAAATGTACAACTGAACCTTGAGTTAACTCAGTTTTGGAACTTTATTGGGTTGAGGAAAAATGCTTTAACCACCTTAATTTAAATAAACAAGCACAGAAACAGTTTCCTTACCTTGACAAATCTTTTTTTAAACTTTATTTTTGTTGTTAGTTTACATGTAACACAGAACTGTACTGTATTTGCTTTTTTGGTAGGTGGTGGGGTCTCTGCTACTGCCTTATTGTGTATTTCCGGTTCCGAATGAGGCTTGTGGCCATGGCATAGCCATGGATGGGCCTGAGTGGGCTGCTGCTCACCCACTTATGATCCAGTGGTCCACTTATGAGACCACCCACTTGTCTTCCCGGCACCCCCTGCCCTGCTCAGCCGGTCTGGCACCCTTGCCGGGGAGCAGGGTTGGGACACAGACATGCCCAGCTCTGCCGGCCCTGTGCTTCTGACAAGGTTGGGGCACAGGTTTGCCTCTCTCTTCCCTTCTTGCGCTCCAGCTGCGGAGCCCAATCGGGAACAAGCCCCCACTGACCGACCCAGCTCCCCCTGACAGGACCGCTGGGCAAATGGGGCAAGCCCCCAAACTCACTTCCTGGCTGTAGTGCTGGAGGTGGGGAGAGGTGGCTCTGATGGCTCCTGCCCTGCCCTCCTGTCTTTGCCTGCCCACCCACCCTAAATTGGGGCCCATCCAAGTGTCCTGGTTGCCTATACCACTGGTGTGTGGTTGACTGGTCAGCTCATAACTCTGAAGTTCAACGATACCAAACAGGACTGGAGGGGAAAAGGGTGATATTTTATATAAGGACTGGCAGTCATAATTTCCCAGCTGTTCCCAAAGCTACAGAAGCCACAAGAGATTGTTACTTCTCAGGGCTGGGCTTATTGGGTTTTTTTTTTTGTCGTTCCTTGCAAAGATGCACCTTCCAAAGGATCATAAAGTTTATGATCCTGATGGGAGAAAGATATGTGTAATTCCACCCAAGAATTCTGTACCAGTTGTTTCAGAAGCAGTCTAGGCAAGGCTTCTGAGCAGGAGTTCAGATACTGTGCTCCCAGTGTTTTGGTTTGTGGTTGCTACTAATTGTATTATAATAGATTTTTTGTTTTACAGACATGCCTAGATGTGCTATCAGCAGTTAGTGCCTCATCGTGCTGGCCGTTGTACTTATATATAGTAAAGAGACAGCCCTTGCCCACATAAAGCTTACAGTTGAACAAGGCAGACACAGAGTAGGAGAAGGGCATGATTAGATGGCTTTTTTAAAGACATGCTCTAGTGCCACCGAAAGTTATGGACTTGAAGTAGAAATTGCTGGGTGGAATTCCATGTCTGTGTTATGCAGGAGGTCAATTTAGATGAGCATAAATGGTCCCTTCAAACTTTAAAATCTTTAAGTATTATTGTCCCCATTACATAGTTGGAGAACTGAGGCACAAAGAGATTAAGCACCTTACCCAAGGAGGTGTAGGAAATCTGTGGCATAGCCAGGGATTAAGCCAAAACCACTAATTCCAAGACCAGTGTCTTGTCCATGAGATTTCCATTTGGCTTGATTATGCCAGTAAGAGCAACACTGAATGTTTGTAACTGATCTGGTTTAAAATTTGTTTTCTGCTATTATAATTTCTTGGCCCATGTTTTAATCATTTGTCTTGAGGACTCTTCTGGTTTCAATAAGAACGTGGCAATATATTTCAGTTTTTAATAATCTTATAAAACAGTTTTGTTTGGAATAAGGGGTGCAAAGAAAATAAAGAGTAAACTTTCATTTATTTGCAAAAAGTAAACTTTCATTTATTTGTTTTGTGGTTTTTGTTTTTGGGTTCACCAATAATTTTATTGTATATTTATTGTCATTCATTCTAGGCTCTCCGACCATTTTATGAGCATTCCTATTTTCACAGTGCTGTGAAGACATAGGCCTACATTTTCAGAAGACACCCGTGATTTTTGTGTCTCAGTTTGTGGGAGCCCAACATCAGACCCCTCAAAGTAGCCTGATTTTTCAGAAAGTATTGCACTCCCAGAGGCTATGTCTACACTGCCAGGTTATTTTGAAATAAGTTATTTCTAAATAATAACTCCCAAAATAGCTATTTCGAAATAAGCTTATTCCTCTTCACAAGCAGGAGTTATTTCAAAATAACAAGCCCCTTATTTTGAAATAACAGGCTTGGTAGCGTGGACGCTTGCCTTGTTAATTCGAAATAAGGGGAGTGATTTTGAAATAACTCCCCAGTGTAGACATGCCCTGAGTGTGGACAGACACACTTAGGAGCCCCAGGGATGGACCAGAATCCCACTGTGCCAAGTGCTATACAACCTCAACAAAAAGATGGGACCTGCACCAATGACTTTATAATCTGAGTGTAAGACACGAGACAAGTGGAAACCAACAGATGGAGTGAGAACAATGGTATAAAACTGGTGGGGGTGAGGGCAGTGGGTCTATCAGCTTCCTACCCCTCAGTGCTGTCTAATTCACCTACATTCACATAGTAAATCGGTGCAGAACCAGGAATACAACCAAAAAAATTAGTCTTCTAGGTACAGCTCTTCAAAGGTATTTAGGCTCCTAAATTCCATTGGAACTAATCACAATGAGGATCTTAAATTCCTTTGATCTAGCCGTTAGCCCCTTGGGCCATGTCTTTACTAGGAGAAAAGGTACATTTTTGAACCTGTTTTAAAACCCTATGAATTCAAGGCAGTTGTCATTATAATTTGTTATGACTCATTGAAGTAAATCCCTCCTCCTTGGTTTCCTTTCTGTTTGGATTATTCTGTCTAGACTCTAGAGTCTCCCATAATTCCCAAGCCACTCTGGAATTAAAGTCACAGAAAAAGTAACTACATTTTATAGAAGCCAGGGCTTTGTAATGACACTCCTCTAGTGCCTTTTGCCTTCAGAGTTCTTGGGTGTTAATGTCTGTGAAGCTGTTGAATGTGGTCTAAATGGTAAATGTTGTGGTTAGTAAGCCAGACACCCCTATGTGAGCTACAGTTGTCATCTGTGTTTTACAGCTGGAGAAATTAGACACACCTCAGCCTCTCAGTATCATTTTTCTTCACATCTCAAGACATTGCTGTAACAGTGGTGTACATTTGCTGAAGTGGATAGGTTTATGCAAGATTATAATGTAGAGGTGAATCTTATAAGGGGCAGTATTAGGAATTTTGAGATGTGTCCAGGTAGCTGGAATGGAGAACATAGCATAGTTGGGTACAGCAGTTCACCAGATAAACTCTCTAGTTTGGGGTTTCTTTGGGTTTGGTTTTGTTTTGTTTTAGAAGTTTTATTCCTTTCTCATTCACTGGTTTGTTGTGTAACAAACCTCAGAAGTATTACATGGTGTCAGAAGTGCTGAGTGAGAAAGAGATGACAGGAATTGTGAGGTTAACTCCTATGTTTGAAACTGAAAGCAGGGGAAAGGAGAGCACATGTAGCAGCAAAGAGAGAACAAAGGCTTGTGAAAGAATTTTATGAGCATAATATGAGCTTAAGAAGGAGAAAAAGCCAAACGTGGATGTGTCGCAACCTCCATTCACTCTGCAACTGTCATGCACGGCACTGGGAAAAACCCCAGAGATGTGAATTGTACTTAGCAGCCATAGGGTAGAGGAGAAAAATGATAAAGTCAATTTTTGTGCATGTTGTTGGGGTGGGGGAGAAGCTTTGGATATTTGTAACTTTAAGTTTGAAGAAAGTGAAATCATGAAATTAAGCAAAATACTGACTAAATTTGAGGAGGATTTCCTGCCAAAAAGGAATTGAAGAGATTGAAGGCACCATGGAGAATGTCACAGAATTAAGGACACTCGGTAAATTCTGTGACTTCAGTGAGTCCACACACTATGTAGGCAGAGAGAGAATCATTTGTAGTATTATAAGGGAGAGACTGCTCCGTGAAGGAGGTTAAACTTTAGAAAAAGCTCTCCAGATATGCAGAGCAGCAGAAACTGCAAAACACAAGCTAGAGACCCGAATTCACCAGAAAGGGCTATCCATGCATTGAGTACAAAAGAATATAGTCCAAAAAGATCAAATAGTGGAATCATTCAGTGAGAAAATTATTGCTGGGGGGAGATTGGTCGACTGAGTTTAAATGGTTTTATGGAAGGCTTGGATCACAGCATGGCCCCAGACTATGTTTTGTCTTTCAGAAGCTCTCATAAATGTAGGGAAAATCATTCTTTTGCAAAATGCTACAGAAGTCAGATGCATTCAGATGAAGATAAGCTGTTGAGGAGTTTTACACTGACTTAATGGAATCAAGCAAGCATGATGAGATGAACTGGACACAGCCTGTGACAGAAAATGGAATATTGATTCCAGTGAAACTGGACGCAGAAGCTCAGGTTAATAGTCTATCTGAACAAGATTATGAGAGGCTGAAAATAAGAGCAAAACTGGGACCAGCAAAAATAAAAGTAACTGGGCACCATGGAACAAATATACAGTGTCAGTGAAGGGGAAGTGCATTGCTAGCATCAGCCACAAAAACAACATGCACAGACTCTTGTTCGTTGCAGTGACAAAGGAGGTGACACGAATTTTAGATTAGGCTGCCTGTGAAAACTGAGTCTGGTAAAACAGGTGCTCTCACTACAAGATCATTCTGAATCTGGCTCTGAGGCCTTCAGTAGAGAGTATCATGACCTGTTTTGAAGATTGGGTTGTTTGGAGGATGAACACACACTCCAGATAAACAAGCGGGTCCCTCCAGTTAGCCATCTATGTACAAAGGTACCATTTGCACTCTGATAAACTCAAGTCTAAACTTGCAAGAATGGAAGCAATGCATGTAATACAAAAAAATGGAGGAGCCAACAGAATGGGAGAGCTCCCCTAGTCATTGTGGAGAAAAGTAACGGCCAACTACGCATCTTAGATCCTAGAGACCTCAATAAAGCTATTAAAAGAGAACATTTCAAACTATAAACAAGAGAACTAAGTAGGGCTCAATTTGCGCGAAAGCTCAATATTTCAGTAAATTGGATGCATCCTCAGGATTTTGGCAGCTAACATTAACTGAAGAAAGCTAAAGCAAATCAAATTTGATTCACCATTTGGAAAATAAAGATTCTTATGTTATTCTTCAGCATAGCTCCAGCACCAGAAGAGTCCCACAAAGCCATACATATGGTCTATGAACATATTAATGGTGTCAACGCCTCAATGACTCCATCTTGAGCTCAACAAAAGATGAGCATGATTTTAGACTTTAGGGAGTCCTGGATGGAATGAGAAATGTAAACCTCAAACTAAATAGGGAAAAACATGTTCTTGGGATTATAGACCTGACTCTCTTTTTTATTTATAACAAAGGTGTATAACCTGTTAAGTGGAAGGTTTCAGCTAATGAAATGATATCATGTCCCCAGCCAAAGAAAGATTCTTGGGAATGGTTAATTATCTTGGAAAATTCATACTGAATCTACCTACCAGAGCAGCAACTTTGAGCAAACTCCTAGAGAATAAAAATGAATGGTGTTGGGGTGCAGAACAGAAGGGATCATAGGAAGGTTTGAAACAACAACTGATATAAGAACCATTATTGAAATTCTATGCACCAAGATGATCTATTAAAATGTCAGATGCTTCACAGTCTGGGTTAGATGCAGTGATTTTATAGAAATGTGAAGATTGTTGGCAGCCAGTGTTATATGCAGCCAAATCACTGACTGAGGCAGAAAACATATATGTACAGATTGAGAATTGGCATTTAGGAATATTGTTTGCTTGAGAGATTGATGGTTTGACAGTGGATGTTGAAATGGATCACAATCCCCTCCTACCATTAATTGGCAAATCACTAAATGATTGTACTGTGAAGATACAAAGAATGATGATAAAGTTGCAAATATGATTTGGTTGTGACCTACGTGCCTGGTAAATTCGTGTTCCGTGCGCATGCACTTTCCATAGTGGTGAATTCCACTACAAAATCAGAGAAGACCTTTGAGATAGAATTGCAAGCTCATGTAGATCTGATTGTAAAGTCAATTCCCATAACTAACAGAAAACTGCAACAAATAAGAGGTGAAATGGAGAAAGAGAATAATTGGAGATGGTTAAAGAAGTGATAATTAAAGGGAGGCCTGAAGAAATAAGCAATTGCTGCCCAAGTTGGAATGCAGACATTAATTTATCGTGATAGATGGAGTGATTTTCTAGGGCAGCGAGGTTGTTTTAATTTCAATGAGCCTCTGTAAAAAAAAAAAAAAAAAATGCTACAGACAATCCACAAGGAATTGAGAAGTGCAACAATGCACATGAGAGGTGCTGTATTCAATCCTGACATTACTGATGTGGTAGGAAATTGCCTTGTCATGCTTGAAACATAATCCATGCCAATAGACAGAGCTACTAAGACCCTCACTCAGGTCCACAAAAGCCTTAGGAGAAGGTCGGCACTGATCACTGAGGATTATTCTCTGTATCCAGTAATTTGCACACTGCACAGTACTGAGGCAGTGATAGCCAGCAGGAAGGGAATCTTCTACAGACATGGAATTCACGTTGGACAGACAAGCACCAAAGCATCCAAACTCAGATTTTAAGGTCAAACGGGACCATTATGATGATCTAATCTGAATCTCCTGCACAACCCATGCCAGAGAATTTCACCCTGTCACTTCTACAGCAAGCCCATAACTTCTGATCCTGCTGGAGCCTATCATTTCAAAAGCTAGCAAGTCTTGCATTAGAGACTGCCGGTGGTGGAGAATCTACCATATCCCTAAGTAAATTGTGCTCTCACTGTTAAATATCAATGCCCTAATTCTAGAATTTGACTTGTTTTAAGCTTCCCCAGCTGCAGATCTCACTAAGCTTCAATTCTTTGCACTTTCATGTCACTTCTGAAGGATTTGGTGGGCTGTCTGATGAGAACAGGCTTTCTCACTCTAGTTTGGTGCTTCTGCATCAGTGGGAGTTGTGGAGGCTCTGAAAATCAGGCCATTTAAGCCTATTATAGTTGGTTTCACTACCTGTAGTGGCAGTATTGACTCTGAGTTCCCATTAATAAAGCCCTTACCTGTGGTGTAGCCCTCTGTCTTCCTTGCTCCTGTTTGTGTTACAGTGTGCCGTAACAGAGCCAGATGAGGCCCCTGGCCGTAGAACAGAAGATGGAACTCCTGAGATTTAATCCTGATCAACTTCTGACAGACTGTAAACATGGACTATTGCTTAACCTCTCTTCCTCAGTTTCCCCATTGTATAGTACAATAAAATGTGCACATGCTTCCAAACTTGTAAGCCTTAATTGACATTTGTAAACTGCTCTGTTATTGATGGAAACAAACCTAGAAAAGCATTTTCTAAATTATTTGCACTCAATAGGAGAGGCCTGAACAGCAACTACTTCCTTTTCTAATAGAATTTTTAGTTCATTATGAGAAACACACAGTGCAGCCTCATATCCTGAAGGGGTGGCATTAAAAGAAAAAAAAAACTTAGCAAGCATCTGTTTTTATGCTGGCTTCTGTTTTGACTAGTAGATGTAATGGCACATGAGCATTGAGCTGACAGTAATCCAGTTACAAAAGTCTTCAGAGTCTCAGCACCAACAAAATTAAACTTGATTATATCCAATTATGCTGAAAAGCCAGACAACAGCTCTTAGCTTGGGGTGAAGCCACTTCTCATGATCACGTGCAGGGAGGCCTTGCTGGGTGTCAGTAGGGTAAATGCTCATTTGCTCTGCCACAGAGCACCATCTGCTTCCGAAGTAATACTAAGGGATGTGAGAATCATACCAAAATCAGTTAAGAAGGCAGGAGAGCCTTGCAGGGATTTTCCTTTCCTACTTTATTATCTTTTGTATTATGTTATCACCTTAAAGACCCAACTGAGTTCCGGCCCAATTGTGCTAGGCACTGTCAATGCACACAGCCCTGTCTCTGAAGGGCTGACAGTTTAAAGAGAAAGGAAGGGACCTTCATTCGTAAGGTCACTGGTATAGGATAGCTGACACTAGAACCAACTGTTCCCGGTGTTACCTGCTTGGCTGCTGCCTTCCACTGTAATGCTGAGAGAAGCAAAGTTATGCAGGCATCGCTTCCATTTTTTCCCCCATGGAAACAAGACAAGTGAAAATAGGATTGAATCATAGCTGCCAAACCTGAATTTGCATCCAGTTGAGAGCATTTGGGTCTAGAATTTTGATTCCGCCCGTCTTAGAG
Organism: Rafetus swinhoei; assembly: GCA_019425775.1. Lineage (NCBI taxonomy): Eukaryota > Metazoa > Chordata > Testudines > Trionychidae > Rafetus > Rafetus swinhoei. The sequence goes on along the minus strand of CM033437.1, from coordinate 21,410,654 downwards.
ATGAGTCACGGGCCCAGAGTTCCAATGCTGATCTAAAGTTTGGGAGCATTCACACTCCAGGGGTTGGTTCATCTCCAGGTGAAATTATCTGAAATCCGTGAACAAAAAGGACCCTATCCAATACAGTGATGGGTGCAGGACTGGGCACTACAGTGGACCTGGTAAACCTAGATTTATGAATAGAATGCATGGGCAGCTCTGCAGGCTGGGCAGGTTTTATCCATAGACCAGGAACAGTATAGCAGCTTCAGCATGCCTCCCACACTGCCCCACCGATGTTTGTCCTGGAGTAGACATCTTGAGTTACCATCCCTGGCCCATTCAGTATTTGGCCCCCTGCCGGGCAGTGTGGCCATCTCTTAACATCATAGTCATCAGCCAGAGATGGCTTCCAGTTACCAGGCCTTATTAGGAAGCCTGTGGCAGAGTTGGCAACCTGGGCCTTGATCATAAGACCACCCTCTCCGTATGGAGTAGCCAATGTAGCATGTGCATTATACCCTGCCACAGTCTTTTTTAATGTACTATAATGGAATGCTTCAAGCCATCCAACGAGCTAATGACATTCAGCATTAATGTTCCTCCCAACCCATGGAAAGTGGTCACGGGGTGGTAGGGCTGCTAGGGAAGGAGGGATGATCTCAGGGGTTCAGTTCTATTCAGGTTCTTGGGCCCAGCAGTGTGGTATCTGAGGTGCCTTTCAGAATGTGGAAATGAATTACAGAAGGAGACTTGTTTCAATCACTGCACCTAGAGCTTTGGATTTGGAGTTAGTTCCTGGCTTTGCCACAGAGTTGGGGAAGTCAAGCAGGGCCCAAGACTTGCTCCTGGATGTGATTGCTTTTCACCACATTGTGAAGACCGTGCAGCTGGAGAGCTACCATAAAGGGGAAGCTCGGCTTGTCGCTGACACGAGAGGCCTTGTTTGGTACAAAGCCAGCACAGACATCTCTTCTCCTCCAACCCTCCCGCATAGTGGGTGTGGAATGGGGGGCAGGCCAGGGTAGAACAGAGCCCATGACATTCTGACTCATAGGCTTTGTCTACATTTAATTTAAAGTGCGGCCATGGCATGAGTGCTTGGAGAGAGCTGTCCCAGGGTACATCTAAACTGCAGGCTAAAGTCGAGTTCAGCTACATTAATTGCATAACTGAAGTCAAAGTAGCTAAACTCAGCTTTTGGCTCAGTCTACACAGCAGGAAGTCGGAGAAAGAACACTCTTCCTTCAACTTCTCTTACTCCTCGTGAAACTAGGGTTACAGGAGTCAGAGCAAGAAGACCGTTGTTTTGAAATTATTTCGAAATAATGGCTTGCTGTGTAGAGACACACTCTATTATGCTATTTCGAAATAACGTGAGTGATTTTGAAATAAGTGTGGGTAGCTGCCACCAGGCGGATTTGAACCTGGGACCCTGCAGTGGAGTATAGGAGCTGCTACCCTCTGAGCTAAAAGCCAGCTGGCTCCCAGCCTCTGCTGTAGAGGTCTCTTGGTCTTAACTGTTGCTGTGGTCTAGGTGCCACTTGCATTGCTCAGTAACCACACTAGATGTATGGTTACACGTGCAGTGTAGACATAGCCCCAGTGCTCTATGTAAACCACCTCCATAAGGGGAGTAGCTAACAGTGTTGGGAGTACAGCTTCCAGCGCTGTAGTCTGGTTGACATTGATGCTTTACAATGCTATAACTTAATGTGCTTGGGGAGGGTGTGTGTTTTTTCCACACACATGAGCCAGAAAGTTGTAGCACTGTAAAATGCCAATGTAGACTTGGCCTTAATTGAACCTGTGGTAAAGATACCTTCACTGGAGAGCATAAGGTGCACAGGGCCTCTAGATTGTAAACCTTTGGGCAGGACCCAACTCTGTTTTGTGTTTGCAGTGCACAATGCCTAGCACAGCAGGTTCTTGGTGCTACTGCAATGCAAATAAATAAATAATACCATGATGGGGCCATGTGAGTAGCTTCACATGCTCAGAATAGAAGAGGTAAACTGCATGGCCCAACTGAGTCTTACCACCTGGTTCCCCCCACTGCCTTCAGCATCATTCCACGAGTAGCAACCTCAACACAGGGCATTAGCACTAGAGTGGGTTAAGAGCCCAAAGCACTGCAGCTGACTTGCTCCTTAATCTCCAGGAAATGCCCTGTGCCTCTATCCTTAAACAGAAAAAACCTGGTGGAGAGGTAGAGGAAAGCTCTTCCACCTGAAGCACCAGCTTTCCTCCAGTAGATGGCACAGTTCCTCGTTTAAATAATATGGAAGCACAAATTAGAAGAGTACAAGAGTTTATGGTTCCTAGAGGTTCGGATGTCCTTCCAGGCATGTCAATCTCCATACAGCTAAATGCCGGAGAATATGATTAGGGTGATTTTGATAGCTAGAAAAAATCTGTGCTAGAAAGTGTCATCCCATTTCACCATTATTTCAGTCCACTGGGCACAGCATGTGGCACCAAGAGCCTTCCCCTCAGAAACGCTTGCTGTCCAGAACATGTTATTCTGCAAGCCATTGAGTCAGGCTCATCAGCTCATCTCACATCTAACCTACCTTACTAGTCCTTTTAGCTTTTTCTTCAATTAGATTTACTGGCAGATACTAATTCTCCACTGCCTGGATCACCTCTCTGATGAGTACAAACAATGAGGAGTCCAGTGGCACCTTAAGCTACGTCTAGATTGCAGGCTTCTTTCGGAAAAAGCTTTTCTGGAAGAGATTTTCTGAAAAAAAACTTCTTCCAAAAGAGCGCGTCCACACTGCCAAAGCGCATCAAAAAAGCAATCTGCTTTTTCGAAAGAGAGCATCCATACTGAATGGATACTATCTCGCATTTCATCTTTGATTACTATGGACAGAGTGGCCACCAGGGCACCTGTGCTTTTTCCTCTTTCCTCTTCTTCCGAAAGAACTCCTCCTTCCCCGACCACACTCGTCTTTTTCTGAAAGAGCTCTTTTGCAAAAAGGCTTCTTCCTCGTAGAAAGAGGATTACCAATGCTGGAAAACCTCCTCTATTCTTTCGATTTTCTTTCAAAAGAATGCGATTGTAGTGTGGACATAATTGAAGTTTTTTCAGAAAAACAGCCGTTTTCCGGAAAAAACTCTGTAGTGTAGACATACCCTTCGAGACTAACACATTTATTAGGGCATAAGGTTTTGTGGATAAAACCCACTTCACGTGATTTGGCTTGGAAGTTACAGATGCAGGTAGGGGGGTGTGTGTGTGTGTGTGTGTGAGAGAGAGAGAGAGATTTGGATTGGAAGTTACAGATGCTGTGTGTGTGTGTATATATATAGTGTTAATGAGATGGCTCATTCACAGGATTTAGTGAGGTGTGACTATCAAGAGGGGATATTGCCTTCATAGTGCATTAACTAGTTATGATTTGCAAATGAACTCCAGTTCAGCTGTCTCCCTCTGCAATTGATCTTGAACTTCTTTTGTAGGATGGCTACTTTCAAATCTGTTATTGAATGCCCAGGGAGGTTAAAGAGTTCCCCTAGAGGTTTGTGTGTGTGTTACCTTTCCTGATGTCCAGTTTTGTGCCATCTATGCCCGTTCCACAAAGGCTGTGAGTCTGTACAGTTTTCAGCCAAGGCAGCTGGCTCTTCAGATCACACACTAGAGCTTTATGCGGCTCTTCGTTCAATCCCCTTGCTGGCTGCAACGGCAGCTTGTATCTTCCGTAGTCAGCTCCACGTGCAATGTGGCTGCACACACTACCACATCAGAACAAGCCCTGGCTTTGCAAGTTTTAAAGGGTAACAATGCAGTGGGGCACCAGCTTGATGCCATTATACCTCTTCTGTCTTACAACATATGCCCCGTACTCTCCTTTCCTCTTTAACTCCGGCAAGTGTGTTGGGATAGAGTGTGGGTGCATTGCTCTATAAATAGCTCCAAGCTTGAGTGCACTTGTATTGCATCACATTCGCATTGCCAAATTGCCTGCCATTCTCAGTCTTGCAATACTGAGTCACAGCAGAATCAGACAAGCATGTGATAAGAGCCTTCCCTAGGAACATCTTTGCTTCTGACGTGTATGTGCTTATGTCTGCTTGCGGCCTGTATTTCATTTTAGGGATCCTAATGTGTTCAAGACAAGGGGAAATAGCACCCCTTTCTGCTCTGGATATTCCACCTGGTTTGCAGACAGCTGCAAATCATAGCTCTCTGAGAGATGTGCTGTCAGATTTTTCAGTAGGGAGGGGCAAGAAACTGGGAAGTAATTAATCAGGTGTCTCAGCTGGCTGGATTTTGCAATGAGTTCAAATGTATTTTGTGATTCAACCAGCTCAGTAAAATAAAAATAAGGGGAGAAATGTATAGTTTATCCATAAAATGTCACCAAATGTGTTGAATAACTTATGCTATATAATTTGATCCACTCTAATCCTAAAGTATCAAGTGTACAGGTATATGGTATGTACATAGTATATATCAACACTATGTATGATGGAGCTTGTTAATATAAAAATCCAGACAGAATTCTTTGTAATATCCAATTTAAGGCCAGTTGTAATGCACCTATGTCAATATGGGGTGTGAATAAGGTCTTAAGTCATGAATCATTAGTATACACACCATAATGGCTCTCATAGGCATGCGCACAGGGTGTGCCGGGTGTGTCCAGGCACACCCTAATGTCTCCGGCCAGCTAGCGGCTGCTGGAGGAGGAGAGGGATTTGTGACGGGGCGCCACAAACCCTCACTTTAAATTCCCCATGGCCATCTACGGGGCACTGTGGGGCAGAGAGAGTGCATGCGCGGCATGCTGAAACGCCAGGCAACAGATGAGAGGGGAGAGGCCAGGCCGTGGCGTGACATCACGGCCTGGGACTTTCAAACCATGCGGCCCAGCTCCACAAGCAGCTGAGGCCCAACTACAAACACCGGCCGGCCCGAGCCATTTTTGCGCTCCGGGCCCCGCAGCACCGCCCCTTATGCACCCGGGGGCGCCCCTGCCCGGCCCGGCAGCACCGCGCGCAGCCCCCCTGAGGCGTGCCCCCCCCCCCCCAGCCCAGCAGCACCATGCAGCGCCCCGGGGATGCCCCTGCCCAGCCCGGCAGCACCGTGCAGGCCCCGAGGTGCCCAGGGGATGCCCCTGCCTGGCCTGGCAGCACCGCGGGGCACCCCGGCTAGGGCCTGGCTGGCCTGTAGCTTGGGCCAGCTCTGACTCCAGCCCCGCGAATTGGAAGGCAGAAGCCGAAGGTAAGGAAGAGGAGGGGAAGGGGAAAAATAAGAGGAAGGGGTGGGAGAGGAAGGGGCCTGTGCTGAGGGGAGGGGGGCAGGTCAGGAGAAGAAAGGGGAAGGCACCAAGGGACAGGGTGGAGGAGAGACAAATGCCAGGGGCCAAGTGGAGACAATGAGGAAAAGGGCAGGAGGGGAGTGTCAGTGGGGGACAGGGTGATGCTGGGAGAGGAGAGGGTAAGGGCATTGGGGGTTAGAGGGGAGGGGTGCAGGAGAAGGCTTGAAAGAAGGGGTGGGCATGAAGAAGGCAGGGATGGAGCAAGGCATGTGTGAGGGCACAGGAGCATGAGGGGAATGGGGGCAGAGGGTGGTGAGGAGGTGGGCATCAGGGAAAAAGGGGCAGGGGCAGTGAGGGAAGGGGAGGGACCAGGAGGGTGCAGGGGTAAGGAAGGTGCAGGTGCCAGGGATTCTGGGGGTGAAGCAGAAGGGCAGACACCTGCAGGGGAGGGACCAACACCAGAGGAGAGAGGCAGGGCAGATGTGTAGAGGGAGGTGTTAGGAGAGGGGATGAGGAGGGGTAGCTCACATGATCAGTGGGGCTACTGGAGGAGTGGGCACAGGGGGGAGAGAAGGGCTGGGGGAGAGGAGCAGGTCTCAGGAAGGCTGAGGGTAGTGAGAAGGGCAGGAGTCAGGACAGCAGAGGAGGGTGAGGGGTTGGGGGTAGCAGGCACGAGGGGCACTGATGGAGCAAGGGGAGGAGACCTGGCAGCAGAGGGAAAAGGTAGAGGTTTATGAGATATTTATTAATAACTTGGGTGCCACAGTGACACATCCAAACAAGCCACATGAACTCAGTATTGGTGCACAACACAAAATTAATTCTGCTCATGGGAGGAAACTCTTAGAGGGAACACTTCCCCCCAGCCTCTCCGCCCCCGAGTTAATGTCACACACATTGGGGTAATGCAACTGCAGGATAGTTGCATGAGGAGAGTTTGGGGGGGGAGGGCAAACTAATCCCTATTGGTAGGAGGATAGTGGGAAAAGTCCTTGGGGGGAGAGGGTCACATGACACCTTTTGGTCATGTGTCCATCTTGCCTGGAGACTATTACCTCCAGAGGTGTGGCCAATGGGGGGCAGGGGTGTGGCTAATGGGGGTCAAAGTACACTTTTTAAAAATTCTTTGGGTGCACACCCTAATGAAATGTGCTGCGCACGCCTATGATGGCTCTGTATATTAACAGTAAGAGACATTGGGCCAGTTTCTGATCTCAGGTATGGTAGTGTAAATCTGGAGTAATTCCATCAACTTTATTAAGAGTTAATCCAGATTTACAAACACCTAGATAACTGAGAGGAGAATTTGGAGCAATGAAGAGCTGTTTTCAATAAGAAAACATCCAAAGTCCCCTTGAAATCAAAGAGAGATTACAAGCCAAATGCTCAACTAATGTAAATCAGGATAGTTCCAATGCAGTCAACTGACTACCTTGACTGTCTCCAGTTGAGAATCTGGCACTATGTGGTTTCACAGTCAAGACTCCATTATACACTGTACTATAAAGAATTTAGGGTCTGATTCAAAGCCCATTGAAGTCTGTGTAAAGATTCCCATTGGCTTCAGTGTGCTTTGGATCAGGACTGTAACTTGGATGCTGAGTGGGGAGACGATCCTGTTTTTAGATGCTTGTGTCAACACAGAATAAGAAAAATTGGGAGCTGGAAAACATCTTTTTTTCTAGATTGCTAATCAATAGCAGAGACTGCTTTGTAGGAATTCTCCCTTACAGCTTCATAAATGCAAAACACTGTAGCCTTGGTTAATATAGAAATTCACTATATTTCAGTTTCCCCATCTGGGAAATAGGTGTTATACTTACCTCATGCAGGCAGTGTAAGGGTTAAATACTGACTCTGCAGTGACTGAAGATTCATACATGAACGATGCTATATAAGTGCAAGTATTATTAGTGTTTATTTGTATTACCATCCCCAACTGAGCTGAGAGCCCTTTTGTGCTAGGTGCTCTACAAACACATGGTAAGAGAGTCCCTGTCCATAAAGATTAGACAAGTAGACAAGGGATGGGAAGGACAACTGAGGCACTGAGCCATGACATGTTTTGCCTAAGCAGGTTTATGGCAGAGCTAGGACTTAGAACACAGGTCTTCTCTACCCATTAACTCACACTGCTGTGCTGTAAGCAACCTGGCATTGTATCTAGGACCAAGAGACCCAGCAACAGAGAATCAGGACCAGAGCCATTTTCATCTTTTAGCTTCTCAGTTCACTCTATTTCCAGTAACCCATTTTTATAAGTATTTAAAAATTCAGAAGGAGAGAGAGTAAAATCCAGCTGCCACTGGGGTGAAGGCAAATTTCAGTGGGAACTGTAATATGAAACCCAGCTAACAAGGCACCAGACTAGCAGTGCTCACATCCCTTTCAATGGGTGCTGTGACATTATTTAAAAATCAATATGACAGGTTATTGATCCCCCTCCCTAATGCTAATTGCAGAGTAGCCACCACAGGCCTCCCAGGGTATATCTACACATCAGAGTTATTTCAGGATACCAGAGGTATCCCAAAATAGCTACCCCGCATCTTTACAAGCCACCTGTTATTTCAAAATATTTTTCAAAATAATAGGTGGGCTATTTCAGCATCCTGGTAACCCTCATTCCACAAGGGTTAAGGGATGTCTCGAAATAGCACTTTATTTCAAAATAAACTCCAAATAAACTATGCAATTTGCACAGTGCAAATTGTGTATCTTATTTCGAGTTTAGAATGCAGTGTAGACATAGCCCCAGGGTCCAGATTTGGTCCCCTTGTTATTTGCCATGGCTCCCCCAATTTTCTCCAGCTGTTGAGCACAAACCAGCCTCTCCAGCTTGGGGTGATAAAGAAATTTCCCATGGGTGGGGGGAAGGATTATCCCATCATCTCCTGCTACCGGGTATCTGTCTCTGAAGCAGCTGGCAGCGGAGTCTATAGAGGCCAGGCTCCTGAATTAGGCAGAGCCCTGCTCCCATCCATGCGCTCACCTGCTGTGTTAGCTGTAATCTAGTGCGCTGTTGCTGTTGGACAGGGAATCCCTCTAACGCAGCAGGGAGTAGTGTCAAAAAATCTCCGCGTGGAGGCGGGGGAAGGGCTGAAGCCCACAGCGCCGCCCGTGTCTGAGCATCCCCTCGCTGACCTTGCCTTGGAAGCTGATGCTGCAAGCCAGCCAGTCTGGTATCTCGCACTCAGGCTGGCGGGGAGGGAGGGAGGCGTGGTGTATGGGGAGCAAGAGGCGGTTTCCTGCTTCCCAGCTCGGAACAGCTGGGTTTGAAAGGGTGCGTGAGCCAGCCAGCCGAGGGGAGCTGCCGGCGGCCAGCCCAGGATCTCTGGCTAAGACGACGAGGAGTCCCTGGTGTGCAGCGAGCGAGGCTGGGGCAGAGGCGCTGGCTGCCGCCTGCCGGGCGAAGGCGGGCTCCGGCTGAGCTGTGCCGCCACTGACCCCGGCGCTCCAGGGGGCCCGGCGGCGCTGAGCCCGGGGAAGGGGCGGCCGCGGGCTGGGCGCGTAGCAAGGCAGGAGCAGCCGGTGTGTATGAGGCCGGCGCCGCGGGGATCCGGCCGGGCAGCCCGGGATGAGCGGCGGGGAGGTGGTGTGCGCCGGCTGGCTGCGCAAGTCGCCCCCGGAGAAGAAGTTGAGACGATACGTGAGTAGCTCCGACCTGCCCGGCCGCTGGGGGCCCGGGAGTGGGAGGATCCTGCGGCGGCGCCCCCGGGCGGGACGGATCCGGGGGGGGAGTGCTTGGATCCGGGGCACCGCGGCGACCCCCAGGAGCTCCGGGCTTGGCGTGCGGCTGATGCTCCCCGGCGGGATGCTCGGCACAGGGCGGGGCCGCGGCGCCCCAGCGGGACCCTGCCCCGCGCCAGCCCCAGCCCGGGGAGCCAGGCTGGACGGGACGAGTCGGTGCTGCCTTGCGGCACTGACCCGGCCGGGGAGGAGCCTGCCACGCGGGTGGAGCGGAGCCCCCCGCGCCTTGACCCTGCACCTGCCGCCCCGGGGTGCGGGGCTGGCTCCTGTCTGCAACCGCCCAAGCAGGCGGCAGAGACGTGATCCTTCGGGCGGGGCGCGCTGCAGCCCGGCGACGGGCGGGCGGTGCGGGGCCCCGGCGCGGCAGCGTTGGTGCGTGGGCTGGGGCACGCGTGCAGGCCCCTGCGGGTGCCAGGAGGGTGCAGCGAGGGGTCCGCTGCTAGTGGGACCCGGCTTCCCTCTGAGCTTGCGCGCCGCAGCAACCCACGTGGAGGGAGCGAGGAGCCCCCCTTGAGACAAAGCCCCAGGGAAGGGCCTCAGCCCCCGGGCAGCAGCCGCCCAGCTGGTGTCATTGCCGCCAGCTGGAGGCAAGGGAGCCTGGCTCTGGCTGGCCGCTTCACGCCAGCCAAGGATCGGGCCCCTGTCTCCGCGAGGCGGGATGCAGGCAGCAGGGGTGGGGCATGTGGACGCGGCTCTGAGATCAGGGAGCTGGAGTGTCCGTTTTGAGGCTTCTTCTCCCCCTTCCTCCTCGTAGCCAGAGGAACTGTAGCCCGTGCATCAGGGGAGTCCAGGGCAAAGGAGGGTCTAGAGCAGCTGGGACCCCCCTCCCATTGGGGCCAGGGGGAGCAATGACCATATAAGCACCACAGATGCAGATCCCTTGACTCTTTCCACCTCCTCTGCAGGCCAAGGGAGCCCCTCCCATACACACTGCAGAGCACAGCATCATGGCTACAGACCCTCAGATGGGATCCTGGGATCCCATTAATTAGTAATAGACAGAGCCAAATTCTCTGCTAGTGTTGGAAGTCAGTGGAATTATTTCAGCAGAGATCTTGGCCCACATCAAGCGCTGCAGATGTCTCCTGACTGGTTAAAGAGACTCAAATCAATCTCACCCAACCCCGAAGGTGCTTGGTGTTTATACATCTTGCACGGGGGGGGGGGGGGGAATATTGATACCATCTGAGCTCAGGCTCAGATTCTCAAACATATTTAAGCACCTTAGTGTCTTTACATCATCCAGAATTACTATACCTTTTGCTGGGATTTATCTCTTGGTGGGGAAGCAACTATAGGAAAGGAACACACCAGCCAAAGGAACAAGGGTTAGTTTAAAAGTCTCAGAGGGGTAGCCATGTTAGTCTGTACCTGAAACAACTTAAAAAACAACAAATAGTCCTGCAGTACCTTAAAGACTAACAAAAAATGTAGACAGTACCATGAGCTTTCGTGATTGTGCACATGAAAACTACATTTTTGTCTGTTTTTTAAGGGTTAGTTTAGATACTTCACAATGAATGAACTTCTTCCAACATTTACTGTCTCGAGTGCCACATACGTGATAGCTAAGGTGGGTTAAAATAGTAGTGAAGACAAGGCAGCTTGGGAGAGCAGCTCCAGTTAAATCCAGTGGGGCAGCCTGGGATTGAACTCAAGTTGCTGCTAACCCGAGTTAAAAGCAGACTTGCCATGACTTCACTACTATTTTAACCTGAGTTAAGAACACCCCTTTTTTTGCAGTGTAGACATATCCTAGTTCTTCGTTACCTTCACCCCCGCTTCTGTACAAAGAGCGGTATCCTTTAAACTCTCCCTTATCTTTCTTTTTAAGAATGGCTCTGAACACCTTTGCCCGATGTGCAGTGATATTTTATCTTGGTAGAACTGGTTTTATTTCTTAAGCTCCCCCCCTTGTCATTAGCGTTAATTATTTAACTTTTGCCAAATGCTTTGAAGACATAAAGGGCTATTGAAGTGCTATCATTAGTTGTTGAGATCAAACAGTTCCTATAAGTTGTAAAGCATCTGAACAGCAGTTATGCCACGCTCTGGACTTATTAAAATAAATCTCATTGCCTTGAGCTCTCCGTCTGAAGACGTCTCAGGATGGCACTAGTGTTACAGCGTGTCATTGCGTGGCTTTGCAAAGCGGCTGTGTGAAGTTGCTGTCTTCGGACCCTGCAGATCTGTTCCTGGGATGAATTCAGAGTGAGATCTGCTGACTCTAGTGACAAAAATAAGTGTCCCCTGGATTTTAGCACTCAGAGACAGACAGCATAGCTTTGGGAGAGCAAAGTGGATTCTAGTCTTCCTTAGGCTGCATCAGCAAAATTATTCCTTAGGTTCTCATTGCTTTCACTTGCCAAACATAAAGCACCATGGGTGTCACCGGAGCCTAATTTAGGCTGCAACTCTTTAAATTGCTTAAGCATCATAGCAAAGATGTGCAAATAAGCAGATATTATTAGTCCCATTTTACAGAAGGTGGAACTGAGGGAATGACTCAAAATTAGCCAAGCACCAAATGGGCACCGTGCCACAGATTTCATAGGTGCTGTGTCATTTTATGCTGGGGATGAGATTAGATCTATTTAGGTTCCTGTACCATGCTTGTCACTGCAGTATGTCATCACCAATCAAAGACAGTGTGATTTGCCCAAAGCCACTGAACAAATCCAATGCACCCAATTCCCAGTCCCACTCTAACCACCAGACATGATACTTTGGTCTCAATGTATTTAAACAATTTGAGTCTTGTGTTAGACTTCTTTAAAAGACCAAACTCTTAAAACACCGAAGTATTTATTTAGGCTTTCTGGGTAGCTGGACAGATTTATTTTGTGTACTGAGCAGTAGAAGCTGCCTTTAGGTTAATGGAGCAAAGCAGCATCCTCCTTGCAAAAAAGTGACTACACTGAATCACCAAGTGACTTTTCCCCAACAACTGTCATTAACTGTCCAATGAACGCATACTCATGTAGCCATGTGAATATCCAGCGTGTACTCCAGCATTCCAGCAAGAGCAGAGGAAATCTTTTAAATGCTGTGCATGAGGATGTGACATGCAGGAGACAAATGATAAAGATATGTGAGTATAAGAGTGCCTTTCACGCAGTTAGATCCCAGAACACTTTGCAAACCACATGTTTTAGAAAAACATCCTCCCTTGGAAATGCAGCCATCTCTGGGGTGAAATGGCATAGCTTGCAACAGCACACAGCAACGCTACTCACTGTTTTCAAGACGGGATGTGATGAAGGCAGGTATAAACACATGTAACTCCAGGGGATACCGTATTCCCAGGTCTGGAAGTTAGACTTGGATTTTAGTGCTGTCTCTTACAGTTGCTTGCCTAGTGTCGTGCAGAGAGTCTCAGCCTCAGTTGCCAAAAATGGGCACTGATATTTTTTTAATGTGTTCAGTCTTGGGTGCCCATCTTGAAACATTTGGACCTGATTTTCAGAAGTCCTGAGCACTCGCAGTTCCCTCTGAAATCCACGCCCAGATACATAACAGAATGTAAGCATCTAAATCTCATTGAAATTAATGTCAGCAAGGAGCGTCAATCTCTTTGGGGGTCAGGGCCTCAGCGTTTCCAGCTGAGTGTGCAAAAGTCAGTGGCTGGCTTGGAAAACATTGGTCTTCATTTTCCAGGTGTGTGAAATGGTGGTGGTAATGCTCACCATACCTGCCTGACAAGGGGTCAGAAAGATGTAAGCAATTGCACGTACTTGAGATCCTCACATGGAAGGCGTTAGATCAGCACTCAGTATCATCCTTATGCATGTAGGAGACCTCTACTCTTGTAAAATGTCCTGTGGGCTCAGCAATGAAAACAAGTCAGGACCTCGGTTTTCCATCTCCTTGGAAAAACAACAGCTCCAGCAAAAGAGATTCTCCCCCTCACACACACACACACACACACTCCACCCCCCGCAGTGGTTTCTGTGCTGGTTGAGAGAGAAGAGTGCCCCCTGGTTAACTGCATTGCTTCCTCTATTACTGCCATGACTTATGCTTTGAATTCAGACCCCAGGGGGCCCTCTCTGATCATGCATTGGCTCATTCAGGATTTGACTGTATTGACACAAGAAACTGTTCCATAATTTTATTTGTATTGTCAGACATGAAGAGACGCTCCCTATAAATGTGTCCCTTCCATAGGTGTCCAGGTAGGGGAGTGTTGCTTCAGTGTAAGTAGGAGGCACGGAGCTGACTTGTGGAAGTGGTGGCAAAGAAAGATCCTGATCTCTCTAGATTGGGCGGCAGTCTTGGTAAGGTGCTAAACCCAAGGGCCTATCCAAATTTCACCTTGCACAATTTCATAACCTCCCTCCAGATGCAGTGGTGTAATGATATGCCTGGTAGCGTGGTACATTGATGCTCTGCAGAGTCCATAAGCTGCTGTTTCACTAGAGAGGCAGCTGTATTTGAGTAGTGGGGGATTTGATCCTTTGTGTGTTGTCTCTGTAACATGCTTTGAGGTCCCTTTGCACAAAAGGTGCTGTATGAATATAAAAATCAGGATCAGAAGTTATAGTTACCGTCTCATCCTTTGTCTTGCCTATTTAGGCTGTTAGCTCTGTGGGCAGGGACAGTACCTTTACTGTGTTTAAACAGCCTTTAGCACAATGGGGATCCGATCTCAGCTAGGCTTGATATCACAATGGTAAGACTCCTAACCATTTCAGGTCAGAGGGAAGGAAGATACAGTATACAATTATAAAAGAGCACTTAGCCACTCCTAAAGATTTTGTGTTTGCTGTGTAATTCTGGGAGTAAACTGTTTCTTATCCTCTAATTAAACTAGTTCACTCCACCCTGTTCATCTTCATACGGCAGTGTTAACATTTGAGCTGGTTGGCTGAGCTGTTTGTGTTTTAAACAAGACCTTTCACTGTTTTTGCACCAGTGTAGCTCAGTTCATTACACTGGGCTTGCACTGATATAAATGAGAGGTGATTCAGCATGTAAAATGTGTCTCACAGGTCACTTCTGTACCAGGGGCATAAAGTCTTACCCAATCTCCAGTAACAAAAGGACTGTTCTGCCAGATGCAAGCACATAGGGTTAATGGGAGTGTCACAGGCTAGAAGGGTTTACCTCAGTCACCACAACCTGTTAAAAGAGGTCAATCCTTCTTGGAAAGGGTTAAGTGGCTTTAGTTGACTCACTGAGGCTCATTTTATTTCACCTGGATATAAGAACAGGTGGGAGTGGCTCCTTAAAGAGAACTTCTAGGGCAGCGTTTTTCAAACTTGGGTTGTGGGGCCCGCCAGGGTAAGCCACTGGCGGGCCTACGTCGCTTTTGTTTACTGAATGTGTCCATAGCCATGGAACCTCGCAGCTCCCATTGGCTGCAGTTCCTCATTTCCAGCCAATGGGAACTGCGGGGATCCGTGGCTACAGACACGTTAAGTAAATAAAGCAGTGTGGGCCTACCAGTGGCTTACCCTGGCAATCGTGCGACCTAAGTTTGAAAAACACTGATCTAGGGTTCTCAGACTGAGGGTCAGGACCCCAAAATGGGTCAGGACTCCATTTTAATGGAGGTGAATTGTGGTTCTGCTCTTTTGAACTATGTTTCAGAGTAGGCTGGTCATGAGATTAGAGAGTGTTAGAGGTCATGGTCTGCATCAAGGGAATAACAAAGGCTCACGAGAGAGATTCCTGCCAACATATGACCTGACTGGTAGCCATTTAACTGAACACATGTGAAGTCCTCAGGGCACCACAGACATCGTTGGCCAAACTCACCCCCTAGTGAAAGAGGTTCCAACACCATTGATGTTGATTAAGTGGCATCTTCTTACATCAGCTGTGAACTTGCACTGCTGTAGCCAAATTCTCCCTTATGAACAGATGTTTAGAATCAGAATTCTGGTTCGTTGAGTGCTTCCAGCAGCAGCCCGCCCTTGATGTTCCAGAGGAAGGAGGAACAAATCTTTATAAACCTCAGTTAGAGCTGGAAAAGACCTACTAGGTCAGCTAACACAACTCCTGTACCGCCAGAGGTGTTTCCTTATAGCGTTTGTGCTGAACCATGCCGATGATGCAATGCTATATGGAGATGTGATCCTCAAACCGGCTGGACAGGGTGATGCACTACAACTGGCTGTTTTGTTCCCTTCTTCTACTTATTGGTCATAAAAATACCGAGGCCTTTTTTATAGCCAGCCATCATATTTGACTGGGGAGAACCTACTGGTTATAGTCTCATTTCGTTGCACTGGAATTTACATCTATAAATCCCCATCCTTGGAGACCAAGAGTTATACTGGATTCATTTCCTTCACAATATGTATTTGCCTCATGCTTTGGCTTTGGTAACATTGCTTGAAAGAATTTTTCTCTCTCTATCAAGCTTGCATCATGACATCAGGACTGGCCCATGTCCCTGGCAAAGTCCACTGTGGACATAAAAGATTGATGATGGCAAAACATAAGTTGAACTTAAGAAAGACAAACAGCACTTAAGGAAAGTATAACAGGAAGCTGGATTAATTTTTCTTTGGAGGAGACCAGAAGTGATATTACAGCCTGGGCTTTCACAAACAAATGTCACATGCAGTGGGTGATGTAATGCTGTTTACTGGACCAAAGCAGATATTAGTGACTTAGATGCAGAACAGATATTACAAATTATTTATTTGTATTACCAGCAGAGGTAGGGCTGTCAGAATTGGGGGCCCATATTGCACAGTGCTGTAGAAACACAGTGGCAGACAGTTTCTGACCTGGAGAGCTTATAGTCTAATAGACAAGGTAGATAAAAAAACAAAGGAAGCATTATTGCCCCCTGAGGCACAGAGGCATCAGTTGACTTGACCAAGATCACACAGGGCAATCTGTGGCAGAGCAGATCTTCTGAGTATCACACAGACAGACCCCAGGTTTTGGTGGGATCAAACGTGGCATCTCTGGAATTAAACGTATTAGCCTCTGCTGCATGAGCTAGTGGATATCCTCCCCCTTCACCTTATCCCTTCTAGCCCCACCATGGCATATACCCACTTTCCCCAAGAGGTCAGCTGAGAGAGGTTAAAACAAGCATTAGAAACATGCTAGTGACTATTACACTCGGCTTTGTAATTTTATGGGATTTTAATTTCTGTATCGTGTGACACACCTAGAATACCACTCAGTGGAAAGGCATCATGTAAATACAGTGTGTTATTATTTCCTCATATGAAGCTGCAAGCTAAGAGGCCATTTTGCAGGTCTCAATTGGCCTAGGGGCTGAGGAGCAGCAGGGCGGCCACAGGCCAGATCAACCCACTTGGCGGGCCAGATCTGGCCCATGGAGACCCCTTTTACCACCCCTGATGTAGTGTGATTCCTGCATAGCACAGACCATAGATCGTAGCATTCATTTGTACTGGGACAGCACCAACTTTAAAGATAGCTCCCACCCCAGAGATCTTACAGTCTTTCTCTTGTCAAAGACTCTCTCCAAAGCAAGCAGATATGCATTACCTTTCAGCTGCATTTTCAGAAGCTGAGTGGAAAAGACATGCCCTTTAAGCAGGAACTGTGTAAGTGCACATCTTGCTGTCTAGGTAGGACAAGGATGCCTGTTTCTCCGTGGGAAGCAATTCATGGGGGATTTTGTTTCTGGAGCTGCCCTTTTTTTATATTTATCTCCTTTCTTCACGGTTATTCAGCTGGTGTGTGATTTCACTGGAGAACTTGAGAGCATCAGGGAATCTTTGTATCGGTCTGGTGGTTCTTTGCATTTATTTCACTAGCGCCTAGGAACAAATTTCTCTGTCCAAAATATGGTTTCTCTCACCCAAAACTGCTCCCACCTACAGCCCAGGATGGGAAAATTCACTCCTGGGCCAGTGATAGGTTTCCTACCAATACAACTGTCTTGGCTTTAAAGTCCAATAGTGCAGGGCTATAAACCAGAGCTGTAAACAATAGCTGCTTAAAATAAGGCTTCTAAACCCAACCTTTCTGAAGTGTCTAGTGATTCTTCAGGAAAAGACACTCTCTGAAAACGAAGCCATTTTACGGTGTCTCAACTTGGACATACCAAAAAATCAAGTCCACCACTATTTAGACTGGAAGGTTGTTAGGGCAGGGACTGCCTACTTCTCGGTGCTTTTCAATGTCTGGTCTCTCAGCCCTATTGTAATAAACATGATTAATAATAATAGTCATTTGTCGGTTTTGAAAATCTTACCCCTACGTTTATTAATGCACCTGGTTTTTCCAAATTGCTGAATACAGTTCCCACTCAACTGGAGAGAGGTCCCACTGGGAGAGGGAAGGCTCCCTGCATAACTCAATTGCAGCATCATTCATGAATAACAGCCCTTTCTGCCACACAATTCCAGCAGCTGTCCCGTGTGTCTGTGGATACATAAACTTCCCTCTGTGCTTGCACACTCTGTGTTTAGGAACAATATCTGGCACAATGTGGGGCAGACATAATATTAATTATATGTGCACATTGCCAATGGAAAATAGATTAACTGCCTTCATACTGTCAATATCGCATGCAGCTTGCAGCTCTCTGCCATTTCTCAGCTGTCTAGCACTGTTCCTAAAGAACTCAGTCCATATAGGGAGCCTATAGGAAGGTACCGGTATCATTTGCGTAGATTTAAGAAGAATCAGTGATTTGAGGGTTGGATTTTTTTTCCCTTCCATGCTCCTTGCATTCTGTTTGCTGCACGGAACATCAGATGTGAGAATCTAGTGGGAAGAATGCTCGACCACATTAAATAGAACAGTTCATTGTTTAATGGGTCAGGGATCAGAGCCAGGGTGTCAGGATATAGGGAAGTGAAGTTGGCAGCTGAACTTAGTCACCACCTCCAGTGCAGCATTGTCATATCCATAGTGTTGTATTCACACATGCAGATGCTGGGTGCACTGTGACCGTGGCAGGGCTGGAATTTGGCGGGGGTTGGGAGGCGGACAAACACAGTGAAATACAAAGGCTCACGTTGAAGACAGGTGTATGTGTCTGTATTGTAGACTTTCATTCAGGGCCGGATCAAAAGCCCATCAAAGTCAATGGAAAGCATTACGTTGATTCCAGTGGTCTAGGGGTTATTTGTTTAGCAAAGGCAGTGTGCACAGCTGTACAGAATATGTTGTTGGAAAAAATGCTCCTTGCCATCAGTGTGATGTGTGGGGGTGGACCCCTGACACCAGATTTTTGGAGACGAGCAGCCAGAATGATTAGGAGCATGGGAAAACTTTCCTGGGAAGAGAGATGGAAAGGATTGGGATGCTTTTTCTTAGAAAGGAGGTGACAAGCTAAAAGTGTCTAAACCAATTCACGGTCTAGAGAAGGTAGATCAGGAACTTCTGGTTTCATTATGCAAGAACTGCACACTGTATAATTAGTTCATGGAACTCACTGCCACCAGATAAAGTGGAGGCCAAAAACGTAGCAAGCTTCAACAAAGGTCTAGATGTGGTATACAGATAACAAGAATTTCCAGAACTAGACTAACTGATTGTAACCAAAAAACAAAAATCCAAAGAAGGGAAGGGAGATAAACCTTCATGTTTTGCGGGTTTAATCCCACATCCCTCACTAGTAGGGGTTAGGATAAGACCTTCTGCTTATTGTGGGGATTTCTTGGACTACAGTTTCAGAACCAGTCCGTCAATTGCTATGTTCTTATGTCAAAGCGGAGACCTTGCTGACGTCAGTGAGGCTCCAGATAGGTGCAGCCAATCTGTATCACGCTGAATGACCAGGGCCAGTTATGAATTTTTGCTCACCTGAGTAGTCCCTTTGAAGTCAGTTTCGGTGAGGGTTTGCAGGCTCATGCCCATGTGCATCAACTATAGAAAATATGTTGATTGAGAATCAAACATTCAGTGCAGCCAGCTGGTGCAAATAAGGTCTGATATCTGAAGGTCTAGGGCTGGAAGACCTTGCAGCAGCAGTGGGATTTGAAGATGGAGCTGAATGGAGAGGTCGGTTGTTTGCAACTGCAGCTGCCTTCTCATTCTGTTCTTTGTTATAAAAAGAGACTTTGTGATGAGGCTTCTATTGAATATGTATCTATTTGTCTTGTTTTTTAAAAGCACCTGTTTTGCGCATGATCACTCTACGATGATTAATCTAGTGTCAGCTGTGAATGTGAGCAATGAGCCCATTCCTAAAAAGAAACATTTCTGTGCAGTGTTTTGAGGACCTACAATGCTATTTTAAATGGAAGGAGGTAGTAGTTGCATGTGAACCACTGCCTTCTACTGGACAGATTCAGAACTGCTCAATTGTGAGTCAGAGCCTGTGTACTGCTAGCAGAGACTTTCCTTTTACTGAAGTGACCTAGCCACATGCTTTTGGATCAGGAAAAGTTGCGTTTGATCCCTGTCGCCATCTTGGAGTTCTGAGTAGCTAGAATGTGCAACATAGTGGCAATTATAAAATCCTTCTTGGCTGCTGATTTGCTACCATATTTTGAAGCATGGATATATACAAACTAGAAATCAGCTAGTAGCTGGATGATGCATGTGTCCTGTGCCATAGTCAGACAGGAGAGGTGAGGGTGGCAGGATGAAAACACTTTTAAAAAAAAAAAACCCCGCATGTTATAAATAGGATGTTTATGGGGCCGCTTGGAATGTCAGATAGTTCATGGCTAACTTGTAAAGATGTATGGAATATTTTCATTGAGCCCATGTGACATCTATCCTTCCTTCCTTCCTTCTTCCTTCCCCAGGCAGTAGATTTCAGTTGTTCCTCATCCATAGCTTTTTCAAATTCACATTAGTTAAGAAAGCTAACTTGAGGCCATTTTACAGGGCCTGATCCTGGGGAGTGATGAACACCTCTACTCCTAATAGGATGTGGCTGATTCAGCATGAGCCAGAATTGGAGTCCCTATAGTTCCTCATCATAAAATGCTGGAAGGTCTGTTTTTGCATTTCTGTGTGCCACAAGTATTCCCACTAGCTGCAGGCTTCCCTGGATGTTGAGGCTGAGGGAGATAAGCAGGTTTGACACACTCGTGTTCAACTGTTGGAAAGTTTATAAACTCCCATCTCCGCCTCGGAACAGCCACCAACTCCAAACACATATGCATGGGAATGGGGGAAACCAAAGACCAAAAGCCAGCATGTTTGTAACCCTTCTTTCCCAGTGCAGTTAGTTGGCTTCCCAGGTCATTCTCTTACTCTGTATGGAAAAGATTGCCCCATTGCTTAATGGTAACACTGCCTTTCATCCTCAGCCAGTATTTAATTAGCACAGAGACATGGTGATTGGGATGCCCTGATCAGGCTGGATTCAGAATCCACCAGAGAATAACTATCCAGATTTAGCAGCTAGCAATTTCTCCCCCTTACCATACGCCTCCTTTCTCCTGCATCCCTCCCCATGCACGCACAATAAAGTGTGGCAGGATTGCCATACTTATCACATGTGCGACAAGATTATCTCCTTTGCACGCTAGCTACTATTCAGGACAAACATCTGTTCAGCACTTCAGTAATAATGCTAAGATACTAATGATCTCTCTTTACTCTATTGGCCTTTCTTACCCTTCCCTTTCAGTGTGATGCTGTGTTGCCAATAAGCTCCTCCAAGACAAAGACTTTGTTTTATTTGTAGTGTCTATGGCAATGATGAGGGCATGTCTTCACTAGCTAGTGGATTGATCAGTAGTGATGTATCTAGCAGCATTTGATTTAGCAGGTCGGGTATAGGTGCGATAAATCGGCCACCGAGCGCTATCCCATCAACTCTGATACTCCACCAAAACTAGAAGAATAGGGGAAGTCGATGGGAGAGTGTCAGCTATTGGCTTACCACTGTGAAGATACTGTGATAAGCAGACTTCAGTTATTCACGTAGCTGAGGTCGGGTAACTTAGGTTGACAGCCTGCGGTAGTATAGACATGGCCTCAGACAGCCAAGAGTTCCCTGAAGGGATCTCATTTTCTGTATGGTTATTTAAAGAAATCCCAACCCCATGCCCTGGATGTGAGCTCCCTCCAACTGTAGGGTGCTTCAAATATGGATCAATATCTGGCAACTTGAACCCCTCTCTAACATAAGGATTTAGGGCTAGTTCCTCAGCCTCTGTGAATCAGTGTAATTGTGCGAAAGTTGATGGATCTGCACCAAAAGAAGAGCCCTGAATTCCTAGCCATATGACATAACTCTGTTATTTAATGTGCATACCTAGCCACTATTTAATCTTGCTGCATTTTTCTCTCCCTAGCCATTTACCATCATACTAAGATTTTCCTATTCAGAGTCAATGATCTCAGCTTCCCTGCCCCAAACTCTACTCATATTATTTCCCTTCTCTGATAATCTCAAGGGTTGTCTATTTAAACAAACAAAAGAGTTCAATGATATATCTTTAAAATGCATCGACTGAGAGACCTTGGCGTATCCCTGTTTATGACTAGCAAATGGGAGAGCTAGTCCTGTGTGTTAGTTTCCCTTCCCTCACTTTCTCTCTCTCTCTCTGTGTACAAAAGCTTTACAGCAAAGACTGGAATTTATTTATTTATTTATTTATTTATTTTTACTGCTTCTCTCCATCCTCCTCCAGCTTCATGTGGAATTCACACTCATCTCTCTACCTAAGTTCTCCTGTCACCGCAGCATTGCACAAATATTACCAAATGTATCCTTGTGCCTTGGGTTAGGTAGTTATTATCAGGGCCCAGCATACTCCACAGTTGTCCAACTGTGGAATTCACTGCCATGCTGCAGGATAGTGATAAAGAAAAACATGATGTTTCTAGTACTTATGGTTGCAGAGAGAGCCTCAACAACGTGAACCAAGCACAAACCATTGCAATGCTGTCTGCAGAACACATGGCATGATACCCCTGAGAGGTGCTGACTTGCCCTATTCCTTTTTAGGAGAACTACTGCAGCTGGTAACAACTTCTTATGCCCATTTTACAGCTGGTGAACTGAGGCATAGGGAGAGGACATGGCTGTCCCAGGAAGTTTATTGCAGAGCTGGGAATTGAATCCCAGATTTCTTCAAGCCTCATTCGTTACCTTAGCCACAAGCCCAACCTTCATGCTTATAATGTCTCTTCTGGGATGATCCATCTTGTGGTCCTGTGTTGGGAAACGTTAAAGCTTTATGAACTAAATTCACCCCTCATATAGCTTCACTGAAGTGAAGGGGGTGATGCCAGGAACTAATTTGGCCATGTGCGTGGGTTTAAAGATTTCAGTCTGGCTGCCAAACAGGAAAATATGATGACTGGAAAGTTAATCACACATGGGAATGGAGGGGGGAAAACAGAGCAACAGACACCAGCATGTTAAGGATAGTGCTGGTGATGGGCTGTGTCAGTACAGGGGATCCTGTCCAGAATTTAACATGTTGTGCTGTGCATGTGTTTTGCTTTAAGACGGTGGAAGCCTCAGTTTAGCTGCGTAATAAAAGTCAGTATGCTGCTGTGTTTCTGTGCCGGGATGACTGGAACGCTGTGGAATAATGATGAATATATTTGTATGGCAGCTTGGTCATTTAGGATGATGTTTCAGCCATTAGAGCAACGGTTAGCGGCTGTTAAGGCAATTTACTGTAGGTCTGTGGCTGTGAATACATTTCCATTGTGACTAAGGATTCTAATAGATGTTCAGTCCTGCCTTAAGAGCGTGATGGAGCAAGCTTTGGGCTAGGCATTGTTTTGCCTTTTATAAAATGGGCATTCCAAAGGAAGGCACAAGATTGGCCGATCAGTCCAGTGTACTAGACCCGCTAAACTGACCCCCGGAAGATTGACTGCGTCGTCGTCAATCTTCTGCATACTGTAAACGTGCCCTGTGTTAGTAATAAAAGTACAGGAACAAAGAATACCTTCCATTTTTCCTACTTTTCAATTATCGGCTCTGCTCAGCATTTTCCCTGTCATTTGGATCCATCTCTTTTGTTTTCTAGACCTTGTGAGCTTTGATAAACGATTACATCTCCAGGCTATAAGGGAGGCCTGGGAGGGGGCGAGTTGCTTATTTGTTTTCTTAGTTCTGTGAAAGAAATTCTCCAGTTTTGCCAATGCAAACAAAGTCTGCCCCATCTCCTCTGTGATAGCTCAAGATGCCACCCCCACCCTGTCTCACTATGGAATATAAACACAAATATTCCAACAGTAGGAAGTCCCACAGGGATTATCCTGGGTTGACATCGCGGTGATCATATTAGAACAGAACAAACTCTCATTTGTCTTGTGCTTCTAGGGTTCTGTTAATACAAGGACAGGTCCTGAAGTACTTACTCAGGCAGAGCTCCCTCTGAAGTCAATGGGAGTTTTATAATCTATCATTTCTGAGGTGCCTTACAGGGGCTAAGTAAAACACAGGCAACGACTTTTTGGTTCATTGATGTATAAGCCTTGAGTGGTTTATACAAGTTAAAGAGATGGTCTAGCAAGTAGGGATGTGAACGACTAATGAACTATCTGATAAGCAAATGCTTATCGGATAGTCGACAGGCTAGTTGACTAGTCACTCCCCGTCCCCTTGCTTGCAAGAGGCAGCAAGGGGTGGGGAAAGAGGAGGGGGTGCTTCCATGCGGCACTGTCACTTTGAGCCTGGGGCGAGACCCCAGGCTCCACACAGCACTGCTGCTTTGAAACACTGAATGCAGCCTGGGGTCCGCAGCTGGCCCCGGGCTGCACACAGCATTTCAAAGTGGCAGTGCCATGTGGAGCCCTGGGTCAGCTGGGCTGACGTGGTGCTGCAGCTTTGAAATGCCACGTGGAGCCTGACACACAGCGTTTCAAAGTGGCAGCACCGCATGGAGCCTGGGGTCCGCTGGGAACTCAGAGTCCTCAGCTGACCCTGGGTTCCATGTGGCGCTGATGTTTTGAAATGCAGTGAGGCGCACAGGGCCAGGTGGGGACTGCTTGAGTCCCCCGCTGGCCCCGTGCTCCCTGCAGTGTTTTTGCCTTTGAAGTGTAGCCACAGCCCTGGGGCTGTGCCTACACTTCAAAGGCAGAAGCGCCCTTATCAACTAATCGAATAGTCAATGCAAATTGCATTGACTGTTCGATTAGCCAAATAATCGAAATTGTACATCCCTACTAGCAAGACATTCAGAACCAGGGATGAATTTCCCTGAATTCAGGATGTCTGGGAACAGGCTTGTGGTTCAGCTCCATTTCTAGTTTGAAGCTCCCCCTATCTACTGTTTATGTCTCCCCACAGCCCTCAGTTGTAACACCTTTAAGAAATCAGCAATTTGTGACAGAGTCTTGAGATTTGGGTACAGAGCTGCCAACAGAATTGCTGGGCCCCTGGACAAGTGGGGGGTGGCAGCTCTGGACCCCCAGAAAGTGCAGGGCCTCTGCAGAAAGGACTGTGCTGGAGGCTAGCCTCTCTCAGCCAGCCCGTCAACAGTGCCAGGTCCGTGCTGCTTGGATTTAAAATGCTTGGGGCTTTGGCTGTTGCAGCTGCTGAGGTAGCAGCTTCTGGGACCCCTGGGCATTTTTTAATCGTCAGGCTCCAGTGCAGTTGCCCCTTTTGCCTTCCCTCCCCTGTCGGTGGGTTCTGTTCCTACTGGCATGAGCTCAATGTGTGACTCCAGGAAAGTCATTTTAAGCTCTCTCTTCTTTGCTGTCCCTATCTGTCAAATGCTGGAGCAGGCTGAGAGCCAGAGCCGTATGGGTGCACAACAATATTACTTGCTGGGACTCTGCATTCCATCAACATTCTAGGAGAAAGTCCAGTGAGTGTGCAGACGTGAGTAATGGGGTTTAATGGGCCTTTATTCAACCTGCACTGCCTGGAATCTGTTGTGCACTGAGGCTTTCGGAGAGCAGGTGTTCCAGTCCTCCGCCTGGTTCCAGGGTGCAGAAGATTCAGTAAACGGACTGCAGAGCTCCGTGAGGTTTGGTTAATCTGAATTTCAGTCACTTTCCTGACTCTGGAGGGGATAAATCCGGCAACTGAAATGGCTACAACAGTGACACAGTGAGACCCATCGTTTCTGACCCTGTAAAACCAGCTAGGAATGGAGCTAGACACCTCCTTCTCTCATAACTGTTGCATGTTCACTCAGGTCTTGTCTTGTGAGGGTCCATCTGACAAGGGCTGGTGCCTTTCTGGTCAATTCTACAATCCCGCTTCTGCCTCTTGAGTTTTTTGGCTATGGAAGCTGGTGAGCATGATGGACTCTGATCAGCGGCAGAGCCTGTTTTCTTTCCTGGGTTCAGTGCAACTCTGACATGTGCCAAATTCAACTTGCTCGTGTGTTTCTGAAAGCAGCCCCTGTGATAGCGTACATCATCAAAATTAGACAACTCATCCAGTTGCTGCCGGTTCAATTCATCACTCGCAGCATCTGCTGACAGAAGCACAGAATTCTGTCTAGTTTGAGCAGCTTTTGATAGTTTTGCATTTGTTTGATTTTTCTTGACAAATAACCCATTTTTCAGAGTTTGTGGAAAATCTTTTTCTCTTTGATGTAATTCTGCATCCTCTGTGTCTTCTTATACTGTGACTTCCCTGTAGAGGTAACATTCCCGAAGTATCTTATTAGCACCATTACCACCATTTTTCATTTAGTGCAATATATATACTTGTGCTAAATTAGATATTAATTAGATCCAGGCCTGCCAACGGGAGGGAGCAAAGGGGGCAATGCCCTAGAGCCCGGTGATTCAAAAGAAGCCAGGGCTCCTGCAGCAGTGGTGGTAGCCAGAATCCCAGGGCCCTTTAAATCACCACGGGAGCACCACATTGTGCGCTCTGGGAGGCTGTGAGGGCTGCCAGAGGGGATGGGGGAGGGGCACAGCACTCCACACATGCCTTGCCCAGGGGACCAGCAAGACTGTCTGATGAGGCCCCCCGATTCAATCTATATGAGAGTTTGAATTGTCATAGTTTCTAGGGAGCACTTTGATTGAAACTCAATATGAACCCGTGTATTGTCATTTCTAACGCTAATATTGACCTGTGCTGAAATGTCACTGAATTAAAAAGCTAGTTTCTAAAATATTTCAACGCATATGTACTACATGCATAGACAGTTACAAATTAAAACCTTCCAGGCAGACTAGATGCTACATTGTACAAACGAACGCTTACAAATGGAGAAGCATTATGTTAGGAATTCTTGTGGACACAGTACAAACTATGGACAAACAACCGTCAGTGTGAGACTGACAGGGTCAGCAAATATCAATTGACTCTATAGAAGACTATTGTAAGTGCTTGTGAGATACCTTGAAAACTAAGAGTATGGAATGTGAAAACATTTCATGTTAGTATATTGCAAAATGTTAATATTCGCCATTTTTGCCACATATTAAATAATGTCATTATTTCCGGGAGTGGGGGACCTTGCCTATGCAAAACCAATACAAATCTGTAAATCATAGAATACTAGAACTGGAAGGGACCTTAAGAGGTCATCAAGTCTAGTCTGCTGCCCTCATGGCAGGGCCAAGCACCATTTTAGATCGTCTCTTATAGCTGTCTTTCTAACATGTTCTTAAATATCTCCAATGATGGAGATTCCACATCCGTCCTAGGCAATATATTCCAGTGTTTAACCACCCTGACAGGAATTTTTTTCCTGATGTCCAACCTAAACCTTCCTTGCCTCAATTTAAGCCCATTGCTGCTTTTCCTATCATCAGAAGTCAAAGAGAAATTTTTTTCTCCGTCCTCCTTGTAACACCCTTTTAGGTACTTGAAAACTGCTGTCACTTCCCCTCCCAGTCTTCTCTTTTCCAAACTAAACAAATATATTGTTGGTTTGCCAGTTAACACCACATTAACTTGAAATATAAAAATTTTAAATATAACTTTTCAAATATAAATTTTGAAATTAACTTAAATATAAAAACTTTACTTACTATCCTGTTGCAGTGTTTCTGGAAATGTGCAAAATGTGACACTTTCATTTTGAGTGCTGTTGTTTCACCTTTCCTCCAGGCTTACATCATCACTTGACATCTCCACATCAGACCTCATCTCAACGTACATAAAATAAGCTTTCAAATGCTATCTGATTTGGGTGTGTAGGGTAGATACCTAAAGCTCCAAAAATAGGCCCTTTTTGAAGAATTGCTGTATGCCTGTCTCCTTAAAAAATCTTTTTCCAAAATCCATGTGCTCCATACTTCCTATCAGCTATTGCTATCTAACAATTACATACACTGGACCAATGTACACATCACATTCTCCAGAGTAGGGACTTCATTTCATGTTGTTTATGCATAGTTCTCCACAGAAATCACCATGGCATCCTACAACACTGGAAATAATAACAAATGTCCTCCCATACTGATGCAATGTCATTGGGTTGTGCCAAATAAATTGCCATTTCTGATTTTATCCTGCAAGTGGGCCAAATCCACCTGACTTACAACATACATGGGGATTGCATAGAGAGGGCCAGTTTCCAACAGTAAAAAGGAATGAACACAAATTCAGACCTCACTGAATATGCTCCTAAGTGAAATCTCCGGTCAGTAGTTAATTAGTGCAAAATGTACATATTGTCCTGAATTCTGAACTGGAGGATACAAAGGAATACCAGAGCAGAGGACAGACAGTAGTCGTAGCCAGCTGGTCAGTTGAGAGTCACTGAGATGGCCTTTAAGAATTTATTTTTGACATTAGGAATGCTTCTTTACAGCCTTGTAAGCTGGAAATATGTTTAATCAATATGTGCTTGACGTTTTAACCCTAGCTCTGTTGTTTGGGGGTGTGATTGATATGCATTCTGCTGCACGGGTTCATTTCCAAGTGACAGCTCTCAAATGTTAATCTTCATAGGCTATGTGTGGAGCAGAAAATTTACAGCTCCCCAGCCTTTGCAGTCTGGATGAAATGCACCTCTTAGTCCTATGTCAGCTTTATTTTGAGAACATAAGTGGGACATAAGTGGTGTCTAAACCTCAGGCTGACTCAGTGCACTGGAGTGAATTTCAACCTCTGTGTTTTAAATTAAAAGCTAAAAACAAACAAAAAAACCAAACAAACCCTCTTGTTGTTTCTGATCATCAGTGGTGAGCTGGTAGATCAGGACAGCTCTGAGGTACTTTTAATTACATAACAAATTAGTCTGATTCCTAAAATGGCAACACTTCATAGATTTCCATGTGTTGCAAACATACCCGTGCTTGCTGGATAAGGATATTTGAGTGAGATATTCATACGTGTTTAGAAGAGTCCACTAGATCATCTGACTTGACCTCAAATTATTAATTGTTGTTGATTCAATTTCTATTCTCTTTCTGCCACTGCTGTTTGTTTATTTAGCATGTATCCTTTCAAGATCTGC
Organism: Rafetus swinhoei; assembly: GCA_019425775.1. Lineage (NCBI taxonomy): Eukaryota > Metazoa > Chordata > Testudines > Trionychidae > Rafetus > Rafetus swinhoei. Next base: position 21,382,405 of record CM033437.1, on the reverse strand, counting down.
AGTGTTAAATATTCATTATCATTAATTAGCAGGTACATAGCAAATTTCATCCAGCAATCACAGAGCCCATTATCAAGAAGGGTACAACATAATTATTTTACAGGTGGGATAACTAAGGCACAGCAATCAAATGAGTTGCCTAAGGTCACATTGGAAGATGGTGGTAGAGCAGGGACTTGCTTCCAGGTCTCCTATATGTTAGGCCGGAGACTCAGTCATTGAACAAACCTGACTCTGTAGGTGCAACTGTTCATGTCTGTCCCATCTAGGTTGTTCCAGTTCTGCCCAGACCCCACCCCCATATATCCTCTCTTGTGCCTTAGGGTACGTCTACACAACAGCGTTATTTCGGAATAACTGACGTTACTCCGAAATAACAAAATAAGTGACTACACTACAAGCCTTTATTCCGAAATAATGATGAGCTGGGGGATTTCTTACTCTGACTCATGGTACCCCTCATCCCACGAGGAGTAAGGGAAGTCAAAGGAAGAGTGTTCTTCCTTTGACTTCCTGCTGTGTAGACCGCGCCAAAAGCCAAATTAAGCTATTTCTACTTAAGCTACGTAATTGACGTAGCTTAATTTGACTTTAGCCCTGCTGTGTAGATGTACCCTTACTGTGTAGCTCTTTCCCCACTTGCTAGCCAGCTGGAGCAGCCTTGGTCTGCCTCCCATGCTGCCCCTTATGCTGAGGCTTCTGGGAACTAACAAGGGATCTCTCTGTTTCCTTCCAAATGTCTCTTCAAGTCACACTTCACCGATGGTGCCTATAACAAATTGGTGGGTGCCATAGCAGGATGGACCTCAGCAGCCAGATCCCATCCTTACCCATACACAAAATACGCAGTTGCGTAGGGCGCCCAAAAATCTGGGACGCTACTGGTTCTTAATGTCTACCCATCTGCCTCTTCCTATCCTTGTTCTGTGGTGCTGCTTCCTTTGGAGAGGATCTAATTAATTTGAAAATGAAAAAGGGTGCTAGACCTACTAGCACAGGGATGGGCAATAATTTTTGCCTGGGGGGCCACTTCAAAAATTTTTGAAGTAGCCCCAGGTCACCCCAGAAGGGGTGGGGCCTAAACAGGAAGGGGTGGGGCCTAAACAGGAAGGGGCGGGGCTACCAATCCCCTGACCATGATTGGTCTGTGGGTGGAGGAGCCCCTTTGCCCCCCCCTTCCCACTAGGCACCCATGCCCTGGAAGAGTCTTGGCATGCTCCCCCACCCCCAGGCCAATCAAGGCCTGGGGGCAGGGGAGCGCGGGAAGCCTCCTCCCGCCCTGTGAGGAGTAGGGTTGCCAGGTGTCTGGTTTTGAACCGGACAGTCCAGTATTTGAGCTTTCTGTCCGGGGGAACAAATTGAGAAAATACTGGACATAGAAATGTCCAGTATTTTCTAATTAAGTAAGTTTTATTATTATCATGAGTATCAGTATGTAGTTGCGTACTGCCTGGCTGGTACTGCGTGAGCGTGTCTATCAGCCAGGCAGTACGCAACTATACAGTAGAGAGGAGGGGGTGGGGGCCGGGCCAGGGCGGGATGGAATCCCTGGGGCTGGACTCACCCGTGTGCCCCACCGGAACCATGCGCGGGACAGGCAGCACCCCTGGATCTGCGTGCACCCAGGCCAGCCCCGTTCCCCACCAGCGGGTTCCCCCAGCCAGCCCTGCTCTCCCTGACCTCCTCCCAGCCAGCCCCGCTCCCCGCCGGCCGGTTCTACCCCTCTCCCAAGCTTGCCCCCTAGCCAGCCCTGCTCCCCACCAGCCGGTCCCCACACACCGCCCCGGCCAGCTCCGCTCCTACCAACTCCTTCCCAGCCAGCCCCGCTCCCCACCAGCCAGTTCCCCCTTCCCGGCCAGCCCCATTCCCCCCATCTCCTCTGGCCAGCCCCGCTCCCCTCCCGGCCAGTCCCCTCCCGCATCTGAGATCAAGTGTGTCCAGTATTTTTTTGAAGCCATCTGGTAACCCTAGCGAGGAGCACTTGGCACTTTGAAGTGCTGCAGGCTCCTCGCAGGGCCCCCGGGGCAGGGGAAAGGAAACTTCACGCAGCTCCCCCACCCCCATGCCCTGATTGGCCTGGGGGTGGGGGAGTGTGCAAAGCCTCCTCCGCTCTCCCCCAACCCCACCCTGCGAGCAGCGCGCAGCACTTCAAAGCATCACATGCTCCTGGGAGGAGGCTTTGGGCGCTCCCCCATCCCCAGGCCCTAACTGGCCTGGGGGCGGGGAGAGCAGCAGGGCCTCCGCGGGACAGATCCACCTGCTTGGCTGGCTGGATCCGGCCCGTGGAGGCCCTTTTGCCCACCCCTGTCCTAGCAGAACATCGAACCTGTGAAAAACACATTCAAGTGGTAATGAAGCCATTTAACAGGCATTTGCCAACCCCAGGTATATGCTGTCAGTTTCAGAATTTACTGTTACTCTGTCTACAGGACTTTCCTTTCAAATTTGCTTTAAAAATATTTCATGAATGTGTTGCTGAAGATTATAAAATCACATCTCTAACAAATCATCAGCCACCCCCCAGGCTGCCTATGGGCATAGGGGCACCAGTTTAATATTACTCTGTAGGGCCCCATACATCCTAAGGATGCTTCTGTCAACAGCTTACTGTGAGTATGCAGCAGATGAGCTTTTGCCTATTCATGTGCGCTGCCCAAGTGGACCGTCATTCCCCCGGAGGTGCATACTCTAGCCTTAACGATTCCCAGGGCATGACGTAAACCCCCTGGAAAAGCGTGTACTGTCACGGCTGCCTGTGCAATACCCACTCTGTGGATAAACGGAGGATGCTTGTGTTTCCAGAGCTGTCAATCTGGTGTGCCTTATGAGAATTTAAAAAAAAAAAAAAAAAGGAATAAATGCAGGTGACCATGACTTAAGCTGAGACCTCTGAGAAGATAAAAGGGCTGCTCCCCCTTCGTAGGCAGGCGAAGAGGAAGCCACCAATGTTGTTTAAGCCTGGATTTATATCCCCCTATGTCACGCTGCAGAGAAGCCTTGAAATATCGACAAGACACAATAGTCGCTTGTTCCGAGCAAATGCCCCACAAAAGTTGGCATGCATGTCAGAGAGGATTTCAAGGCAAAGCTGGTCACTCCTCCGGATCACTCCTGAGCCTGGCCTTTCCCAGCTGAGCTGGGGGAGTTTATTTTTCCAGCGTTCCTACTCAGAAACATTTGGCAAAAGGGAAATTTGTGGAGGAGGTTTAGCTCAAATGAGCAGAAAAACATGTGTCCCTGGAGTATATGGCTGCTGTGTTTTGTAAAAGCCTAGCTGAGAGCTTGGGTATGGGGAAGTGGGGAGGGATCTATTTGCATAGATTTGAAAAGCAGGGGAGGAAATTATTTTCTGATAGAAAATTCTCCCAAGTGTTTGTGGGAAGTCTCAGGTTTTTGGATGAACAGGTAGGAGGCTGAGCCGGCCTCTCATGGGAGGAGGCTCTTCAATAGCACCGTCTAAATCCCAATGCCTCGAAACACCTTTGAATCCTCACAGCTCTCAGAGCCTCTCACCCACTCGTTTCCCAACCACACCCACATGCCTCTTAACTCACTGGACCTGAGGCTGAGAGGAGTCCTCTCTGCTCCAGTGCCAATGGGAAAGGGCAGGATGCAGGGAGAGCAGAGCTGGATTTTGTGCTTTTAAATGAGAAGCAAACACAGACTCTCTCTCTTCTCTCATCTCCGTTTTCTTTCTCTCTCTCTCTCTCTCTCTCTCACACTCACACACACACACATACACTCTGTTTCTTTCTCTCCTCTCCTCCCCCCCCCCTCCATATACTGCTGTATTCATGATTGCAATACACTAGGATGCTGAGCCGACAGGCTGTGAAGTTTCTGCCTGCCAGCCCCTTATGCTTTTTCCCACGACCTTTTTTCGTGGCTTGAGGCAGATTCACAGACTGTCCAGCCCTCAGCTCAATAGTACGTGACCTGCAAATGTGAACTGCATTGGCAGGCTGAGTATTTGCACGTGGAAAGGATTTAAATTATGGACCAACATATTCCACACTCATGACTTAATACATGCCACATATAGTGAGGGTGGCCAAACCTTTCTTGATGTGGGATGCACAGAGATTACAAAGACAGCATCACTTGTCCCAGGCTACATCTATACTGCCGCTTTTTATGGGAAAAACATATGCAAATTGTGCTCTGCAATTTACGTACCTTTTTCCAATAGTTTTGTCGGAAGAGGCTTTTCCAAAAGTTGGCCCATCTACACTGGGCCAAATTTTGGAAAAACATCCTCTTTTGGAAGAGCCCTTCTTCCTCGTGACATGAGGAAGACAGAGATTTTGAAAGAGCACGTCTGCTCTTCCACAAAAAATGTCGGAAGAGCAGACACGTTCCCTGGATGCGGCGGAGGTTTTCCCGGATACCCGGTATCCTGGAAAAACTCCGTAGTCTAGACATAGCCCCAGGGCTGCTTCCATCTCTCTTCTTTTTTTATTCTGTTCTTCTGCCATCTCCAGCTCCAGACTCCTTTCTAACCACCCCCTTGCTTTTTTTCTCATCCTATGACATAGCTGATTGTTCCAGCCCATGGGCTGGGGATGGGAAATGGACCCAACTATACTGATATGGAGCCAGAGATGTGTAACTTGAATTTACATCCTTCTGCTGCTTTGATTCTCCTCTTGTTTTAAGGATCCAGGGCAGTGGGATACTCCGTGTTTACCCAGCACTGCAAAAAAAAGGGTGGTCTCTGGGGAAGAGGGTGTGGTCAGTTGAAACCTCCCCACACCAGAGTCCTGACAGCAGGTGTGATGGAAATGGTCCTCTAACTTATGCTTCAAGCTCTATGCACTTTTGCTGCCATTATGGCATACATCCATGGAGGACATATCTACATTTAAAAACAACAACAACAACCCTGGGCAGCAAGTCTCTGAGCCAGGTCTGCAGTTCTAGACTCACGCTTTGGCTCTAAAAATAGCATTGAAGATGTCTCTGCTTTGGGCTGGAGCTTTGGAAGGGGGTGAGTTTCAAAGCCCAAGTTGCAACATCTACACTGTTATTCCTAGTGCCATAGCACACGCCTGAGTTTGCAGACCTGGGCTCTGAGACTTGCTGCCCATAGCTTTTTTTTTTCTACTGCGGTATAGATGTACCCTTAGAAGCCAGGAGGTAGAGACCACTGATGGGAGAATCTGGGCCACAAGGGCACAATGATAAAAAAATATATATATCAATGATCAAGAAATCAGGGGCACTATTTCAGATTTTTGTAGGGGGGGGTGCCAACCCGTGCATGCCACGCTAGGCGGGGTGAGGGTGAGAAGAGAGAGAGCCTGGGGGGTGGACTGAGGACAGAGGCTTCAGCAGTGTTACTGAGTATGCTCAGTACAAGCCAAGCACCAAAGGGGAGGGGCAGAACCAACCCCATCTGTCCTCCCTCCTTCCCCCACACATCATCTTTATCCAGGGGGTACTAAGGCACTGGAAAATTCTACTTTTTTTGGCAGACAGCTTAGCAGTTAGCTAACAGGAACACTGTGTCTAATTCCTATATAAAAGAAATAAAATTAAATAAATATTAGACCCACTTAGCTCTAACACTAGCATATTCTGACATATCATGGCAAGTCACTTAAGGGACACTCTTAGCCTTAACATTTTAATATATATTCTCACTTGGTTACTAACTCTGTGGAGAGAGACAGATCCCGTCAAGACTCCTGGGCTCGATGTCAGCTCTGGAAGGAGAGTAGGATCTAGTAAGGATGTTAAGTATCGAGTAAATGACCATTTGTGTACTCAATACGATTTGTATGAAGTACATGATTAGTTGATAAGGAGCCGCTGTGGCTCTGCAGTTTAAATGTAGTAGGAGCCTGGCGTACAGGCAACCCAGCTCCTATTACATTTAAACTGCAAAGCCATAGCAAGAGTAGATCCGGGACCTGGCATGAGCCAGGACTGCTCCAGTCCTGGCTTGTGCCGGGTCCGTATCGCTGCATCTCTGCCTTTTAAATGTAGAAAGAACCGGAGCTTTTAAGCCAGCTCCCCCTAGCACTAGCTCCTTCTTCCCCCACCCCTTCCTGCCTCAGATATAGAGACACCAAGGGCGGGGGGGAATGCGAGTAGTCGACTTGACTACCCGATAAGCCTAGGCAGATACATTTCAGCTCTATATAAGAACATCAGAATGGCCATACTGGGTCAGAACAGTGGTCCTTCTAGTGCTGTATCCTGTGCTCTGACAGTGGCCAATGCCAGGTGCTTCAAAAGGAATAAATAGAACAGGCAATCATCATGATCCATCTCTCGTCACTCTTTCCCAATTTCTGGCTAACAGAAGCTAGGGACACCACCCTTGCCCATTCTGGCTAGTAGCCATTGGACCTATCCTCCTTGAACTTATTTTATTCTTACTGGAACCTTGTTATGGTTTGGGCCTTTGCACCATCTCCTGGCAAAGAGTTCCACAGGTTGACTGTGAAAAAATAATTCTTTTCTTTGTTTTAAATCTGCTGCCTATAAATTTCAGCTTCTTGTGTTATGTTAGGGAAGGAACTAATAGCTTTTCCTTATTCTATTTTCTACACTGTTCATGATTTTCTAGACATCTAACATTTCCCCCAACACTTTAGTCATTTCTTTTCCAAGCTGAAAAGTCCCAGTCCTGTTAATCTCTCCTCATATGGAAGCTGTTCCTTAACCTTAATCATTTCTGTTGCCCTTTCTGTATCTTTTCCAAATACAATATATATTTTTTTAGATGGGGTGACCTGATCTGTATATAGTATTCAAGATGTGGGCATACAATGGCTTTATATAGAGGCAATATGGTATTTTGTCTTATTATCTATTCCTTTCCTAATGATTCCCAATATTCTGTTAGCTTTTTTAGTTTTTAGACTACCACTGCACATTAAACAGATGTTTTCAGGCAACTATCCACGAGGATTCCAATATCTCTTGAGTGTTAACATGTATTTTAGACCCCATCATTTTTGTATCTATACTTAGGATTATTTTTTTCCATGTGCATTACTTTGCCCTTATCAGCACTGAATTCCATTTTGCCCTTGTGTTGCCAGTTTTCTGAGATCTCTTTGTAACTCTTTACAGTCAGCTTTGGATTAGTCACTGTTTACCCCTTTTTTTCAAGAACATTTGTAAGTTTAACAGCAGTGGTCCAAATGCAAATCCCAGCAGCACAACACTCATTCCTGCTCTTCCCCCTTCCCCATCTTTTTAAGTGGAGTACCGGGCAATGTTTTCATAATGATCTAATGATCCTTCAATTACTTTAATGCCCAGCCTTTTGTTATTCTTAATCACCTGCCTCTCTCCTTTTATAGCAAACTCTGTGCCCCAAAGGCAAAGCTACAAGCAGCTCAAACTCTATTCCATTTAAGAACTGGCTCTGAAGTCAGGGCCTGGGCTTTAAGCAGATCTCAGGTATGAAATCCAGCAATTCAAACTTTAGGGAGAGTTACTGCCCTTCCCCAGCCCCCCATAAATGGTGCCTTTGGGAGAAATATTTGTTGTGGCCGTAGGGTGATGCTAAATTGGAGCTAAGAGGCAGGAGACTGGTCCAAGTCAAGTGTAAGAAGGGGCAAAGGGGAGAGGATGCTCACCACAAAAAGTACCTGGTCTTACCCTTCCCCCTGGCACACACAATGCAGTTGAGTGATTCAGTAGATGGCTTTCTTTGCTGTGAGTTGATACCAGATCAATACCTCCAGGGGACATTGTGTTGCTGGAGGATACAGAAGAGATGACCAAGTGAAGTTCTGATCATTTTTAGCTATCAACATGACTCTCAGGACCTGGCCAAATCCCAGGCCTCCAGTTTACCTCCCTAAATCCTCATTACAATTTGAAACTAGGGTACAGCCTTTCTGAGGCAGTACGTCATTCCACCCTCTCCATTCAGGGCTCTGTCTCACTTGACTCGGATGCTACAATTTGGTGTTATGAAAAGCACATGGTCCATATAGGCACAAGGAGTGAAATCAGAGCACAGAAATTCCATTGAAATTTGACACAAAAGCCAAAAGATCTCTACTTGGGTCTCACTCAAATGCATTCTCTGGCACTTCTTTTAGAGAGCTGCCCTTGGGGGCATTCAGAATTGGATTCCATGTTTGGTTAGAACCTTCTCCCTGAATTACACTGGAATGGTAGCCACCTCACTCAGACTGACAGCTGCTTGGGTCAGAGCCTGAAGCTTTTCTCTCTCTCTGGCCTCTGGCCCTTCTCCATCCAGCACCAAGTACAATGGGGCCTTGATTAAGTATATGGAACAGTTATCATACGAGGAAAGATTAATAAGATTGGAACTTTTCATCTTGGAAAAGAGACAATTAAGGGGGGATAAGATTGAGGTCTATATAATCATGACTGCTATGGAGAAGGTAAATAAGGAAAAGTTATTTATTTGCTTCTATAACATAAGAACTAGGCATCACCAATTGAAATTAATAGGTAGCAGGTTTAAAAGAAACAAAAGGAAATGTTTCTTCACACAATGCATAGTTAACCTGTGGAACTCCTTGCCAGAGGATGTTGTGAAGACCAGGACTTTAACAGGGTTCAAAAAAGAACTAGATACATTAATAAAGGTTAGGCCCATCAATGGCTATTAGCCAAGATGGGCAGGGATGGTGTCTTTAGCCTCTGTTTGTCAGAAGCTGGGAATAGTTGACTCGGGGTGGATCACTTGTTGATTACTTGTTCATTCCCTCTGAGGCACCTGGCATTGGCCAGTGTCAGAAGACAGGATACGGAGCAAATGGACCTTGGGTCTTACCCAGTATGGCTGTTCTTATGATGATCCCTGATTGGGGTTTTCAGGGACTACGGTAATAACAGGGTACAATATACAAATTAAATGCTATATCGAAGCCAGTCTGCATTTCTAATATGCTCATCTGTGAGGTATGTAGGTGACAAATGTAATTTAATTACCTACAGTGCACACCGCAGTCCCATATGTGCTCTCCCCTTTTGGCATTAGTATTGCTCCTGCTACAATGTAAATTTATAATTTATGTCCCAGTTCAGCAAAGCATTGAACTTTAAAGTCAATAAGACGTAAGCATGTGCTCCATCTCTGGCTCTATAGTTCCAGTGTCCTCAGCTGGGTCATCTATGCCCTGGGCTTGTCATGTGCTCATGGATGAGGTTATTTGTTTTAAGTCAACCCATAAATTACAACATAGCAGTGAACTAGGCCACCTGATCCAATCTTATTACAAGTGATCAGATAGCGATCTGAGCATGGTTGTAGGATCTGCTGCACTTGTGTTTCTGTTTCCTCACCCTGGCCATGTGGTGTTAGAGGTGATTGGAGCCGAGTGCTACATCATCAGATTATGCATCCTCTGGATCCTCTCTGGAGGAAATAGAGGACCGACTCATGTCGTTTCCCACGGCTCCCCTTGGCCGCGGTGCCAGTAAATAAACAAACCAGGGTGGCCAGTTAATGTGTTTCTCAAAGTGATTTCACAGAACACTTTCAGAAACACTGCCCTAGGCCAATCTCTCAGCTCCTATTGGCTGGTTGTTTCCTATAGGCCAGTTGTTTCCAACCAGTGAGAGCTGAGGATTGGCCTGAGGGCAGGCTGATCAGACAAAATCTCCCCCTCCTTTCATAGCAGAGAGACACAGGGACTGCGCTTTAAACAGCAGCACCTGTGTCCCTGATGGTCCCGGCAGGGTGGTCCACGGGCCGGAGCCAGTGGCTTGGCGGGCCGGATCCCGCCCCCAGGCCGTATTTTTCACAGCCCTGCTCTATGTCATATTTATTCATAATGCAAGAGCCTCTAGGGACCCCAGTCATGAATCAGGGCCCTATTGTGCTAGGTGCTGTAGGGACATAGAACAAAAAGAGAGTCTCTGTCCCAAGGAGCCACAGTCTAATTATAAAAGAAATCTGTTGTCTTCACTGTCAGTCATCTCCTTTCTTAGTTTATTCTTCCCCATGGCAAAATCTCCTAGATTGCAGCTAAAGCATAAGTATGGATGGGCAGGATCTCCCTAGGGTGCAGCCTAGGAGCGTGGGACCGCTGTGCTCCCCTAACTCTCTCCATCCTGGGTTGTCTCTCATAATGCCTGGCCAGCAGCCAGCAGCAATCCCTCTAGGTGCTGTTCTCACCTAGCACAGCCGCATGTGGAGCCCAACGCCCAGCCAGATTGCATGAATGCTCCTAGAGCCATTCAGGAATCTCTCAGAGTAAGGCACCAGCCAAACCCGCCCTGCCCAGCTCCTAGTACTGTGCCATCAGAGGGCACGTTTACACAGCAGGGCTAAAGTCAATTGCGTAGCTGAAGTTGGAATAGCTTAATTCAGCTTTTGGTGCTATCTATACAGCAGGAAGTTGAAGGAAGAACACTCTTCCTTCGAATTCCCTCACTCCTTGTGAAATGAGGGTTACAGGAGTCAGAGTAAGAAATCCTCCATCTCGACATTATTTCGAAATAATGGCTTGCTATGTAGACACACATTTTGTTATTTCGAAATAATGTCAGTTATTGTGAAATAATGTTGCTGTGTAGACGTACCCTCATTTATTAATTGGTTCACCCCTTTATCAGTGGAAAGTGGACCAGCTGTTTTAAAACCCAAGCAGATTTACCATACACTTCACCCAAACTCACTGGGAAAAATAAACAGTAAAAAGTTTTTTAACTACAAAGACAGAATTTAAGTGACTATAAGTGTTAGGTAAAAGGCCAAAGTAGTTACAAAAAGGAAATATGATATAAGCACACATCACATGGGCAACAACTAGATCAGGCAGTTTTTCTCACCCTGCTGGATATTCCAGTCCATAGTGCACAGATCTCACTCTTGAAGTCTGGGCCAGTCCCCTGTCTTGGAGTCTTCAGAGTGTCCTTGTAGCTTGCAGCATGGTGGGTCAGGAGAAAGGCAAAGCATGGGCCCTTGTGTTTGGTTTTTATACCCTCTGTCCCATGTGTCCAGGGAACAAAAGTCCAGGCTGGTCTGGGGTCATTGCTGAGTCTATGAGCAAATTTGAGCAATTCCCCTGGGATGGCCTCATGCAGGTGAGTCATTGCTCAACTTTGCTCATAGACTCATTTATTCCACACATGGACAGAAAATATTAGAGGGAACATTGCTTTCAGCAGATCATAACCTTTCCCCTGATACCTTGCAAGGTATGCTTTATATGTAAGACCACAGTGATGTAAAAATGAGGAATACGGGAGTTACAGGGTGCTCCCCCGAGGTATAGAATGTCACAATAGATACTGAGCATTTTTGTGACATGTTTTTCCCTAAGAAGGTATTTGATGGAAAGTTGCTATTTGTACCCCCCAAAAATTATGGAAATAAAATATAGATGGGAAGATTGGAAAAAAAGCTTAGCGTTGTGTACAGTTTTGATAGGACAATAATAGGTTAACACATCTCTGTGTAAGAAAACCAGAAGTTTGGATCTTAATTTGAGATGGAAGATTTGAACTGATACTATCAGCTGAAAAGCTGAAGAGGACGAAGAGTAGAGACGTGTTAACCACAAGATACGATCACTATTGCAAAGTGTTAGTAAGTGACTGGTAGCGAGACTTCTCAGTACAACTGTAGGGACTTTCATAGACCAGTTTATGATTGTGCATTTGTGTAAAATATGAAGCTTATCTCTGCTTAAGTTGTAGAACAAGTTTTATAAGATTTTTGTTGTAAAAGAATGGCTCTGTTAATATTTATATATGGAGACGAGGAAACATAGTGTTCAGTCTGGACCCGATCCTCCAGTTCTTACTCAGGCAAGACTTCCATTGAAATCAAATGGGAATTTTGACTGAGTATGAAATGCAGATCTGAGCTCTACATTAATGAGTGTCTGAGAGCTTCTTAGTTGGAATGTTTTTGAAAACTTAGATCTCCCTTAAGAGAATGAAACCTCTGTAGATCTCCAAGTGCTTCACAATTTTTTTAGTGGATTTAGCCTCACAACTCAGTCATGAGGCAGGGAAGTGCTATTGTCCCCACTTTAATGGTGGAGAGTTGGCTGGAGTTCTGCTCACAGCTCTGACATAAAGACACGAGTGACATCTTGATTTTAATGACATGGTCTTTCTAGTGAGGAAAGTTTTGGCAGCAGAATTTCTTGATCAGTCAGAATGTGGAAGGGACTGAGGAAATGGATGAAAAACCTCAATGCGTTAGCCATTTAATCCTGCAAAGGCAGGAGCACGGTCCCTATGTTCTAACAGGTCTTTCGCGAAGAGTCTGTGATGCTTATAGTGGGAAGACAAACGTGGGGCTTACTCTGCAGATATTAATTACTTCACTGCTACACTCTTGACTCAGAAATATCTCTTGGTGTGACGAAGCTCAAAAGAGTTGCTCTGGGCAGCCCACGTGTGGAACGTGCAGCATCTCTGCATCTTCTCTTTGAGAGGCTGATATGCAGCTGATCACATGGGAGGCTTTACTACTCGGGAACTATTCTGGTTTCTCTTTTCTCTCTCTCTACCCGGTAGGTGGGATGAGAGGGAAATGTTGCCACTTGTCCCACTGTCAGTTTTGTGAGTGGCGATGAATATTTTCTGCACTGACCTCTCTGCTGCTGACTGGGTGGGAGGATTTTAAGACTAGAGTGGAGAGGCAGGGTTTGTGCAGAAATTCTTATTTATCAGGCCTTTTCCATGCTCTCCCTCTGGTTTTCCAGTGACATGGCAGCAGCCGCATCAGGGCACCTCCCTGTCTGGAAATGTGTAGGAAGAAATAAATATGCTTGCTGTGATAATGGTGGTTCCATGTGTCCCAACCACAACTTTTAAAGGGATCCCAGTGAACAGCGGAGGCTGCTGCTGCAGCCGTCCCAGTCCTGCTGCTCTGGGGAGCTGTCCATGGAGTTAGAGTCCAAGTGTGAAATCCTGTCTCCATTGACTTTGGTGGGCCAGGATTCTACCCCACATCTTTTCACTAGTTGGAGCTAAGCTCTGTCACTGCACTCCCAGGCTCTTGCCCACAGGACCTGCTCTGTGCATGTCACAGCAATAAACACAAAACAAAAAGGAGAAAAGCTCCATTTTCTGGTCCTTTTTTTTTATTTCCTAAAACTGTTCAAGCTAGTAAGTTACTTCTCCAAAAGTCAGAGAGAAGAAGGGACAAGACAGGCTGAGGGCTACTCATCTTTCACCATCCTCTAGTCTACGTGGTCACAGGGAATGAAGAACATGGACTGTCTTATCCTAACAGATATTACCCATTCTCTGCTTCAGACCTGGCCCATGCAAGTCCCTCCCAGTATACTCTGGGAAGACTGCAGTCTCATGGTTATGGCAAGGGTTTGGGAATCCAGACTTCCGTGCCCGACTCTACCCCTCACCCATCATGTGTCCTCTTGTAAGCAACATGTGCCTCAATTTCCTTATCTCTAACATATGGGCAATAATTAGTGTTGGTTAATTTTTTTCCAGAACATGGTTTGTGTATCAAAAGAGAAATTTCTGCAGGAGTTGTCTGACTTTAATTAAATTGGTTTTGGTTTTTTGGCTGAAATTTTTCTCGTTTGGGTTGCCAACATTTTGGATGTCTGTGTTTTGCAAAAACCAAAACCCTTCCAAAGAGACATTTGATGAAAACAAAATCTTTTTTCATTCTTCACTGAAATTTTTCACAGGAGGAAAAAAAATCACTTCCTGGCCAACTTTAATAATAATTCAGTATTATCAATTTTCCACACATCTTGTCATTTATCTTCATAAAGTGCTTTGAGGTCATGGGTTGAAAGGTACTGTGTAAGTGCAATTTAGCATTATAAAATTTCCTTTTTTGACCCCAAATTTGATGAGTTTAACCCAGAAGCTGTGAAAAAGGCATCTGATCTCATTCACTACTGTGAAATACCTTTAAATATTTTCTTACCTGTACTTTTTTTTTTTTTTTTTTTTTTTTGCCCCAAGTTTACTTTTCAATACATTTTTCTTCAAGGAAGGATTATAATTTGGGCTTCCCCCCTATAAAGGCTGAGGCACTAGTGGAACCAGAAGAATCTTCTTCCAATGATTTTATAGCCAGGTATCTACATCTGACACAACACAGCTAGTCTCTCAAAACCTTGGATTCCTGTCTCATGCTTTCACTCATCTCAGCACCAGCTATACTCATTGTGTAAGAATGAGAAGTAATTTAGTTCCTAAGCAACCTCTCTGCTGGACTCCTGCTAAATTGTGACTTAGCATTTTCCAAAGAAAAAGGGAGACATTGATGGTGATATATCAAACCAGATTCCTTTTATTAATACACTTAACCCTTAGGAATCTGGGCTAATACCCAACTCTCTACTGTCAGCCAACCGGCTACCATCTTAAGGCTTTTATATGACCACTTGGAGGTGCTGCGTCATGGAGGAAAAGGGGCATTCCTTTGTCTAGGACAGACCTCTCACCGTTGTCTAAACGAGGCTGTCTGGTCTTAAACATGTTCTAGTCACATTAAAGAGAGGGAATTCATAACTTCACATACAAGTTAATACATGCATTTTACAAAGATAGTAATGACCAGTTTGCTATTAGTTTTCATATGGTACTTTGCAAGGCCTCCTTTATGTCCTGAACAAAAACCCATTGAAGTCTTAGGGAAACTTTCCAATGACTTTAATGGGCTTTGGGTCAGATCCTTAGTGTGCATGATAATTTCCTATTTTCATTAAAAAAAGCCTACCTGTCAGCACTTAACCTGCAGAACGGATTGTCAGATGGGGTCACCCCCTGTCTTAGGTTCCTAAAAGGACCTTGCCCCAAACTACCCATGTTCTACCTAACATACTTATTTGGCCACCATTTACTGTCATATCTGAGGACATCACCATCTTTCAGGTATTGGTCTTCCCAGCATCCCTGAGCTGTGGTGCAGACATCCCATTTTACAAATAAGCCATAGAGAGACCAGATGGCTGGCCCAACATCATGCAGGAAGCCTGTGGCAAAAGAATGTCTCCAAGGTCCCAGCAACTACTGGTCCACCTTTCCCCTGGAACACATAGGCTCCCTGCTTTCCTGTTACATCCCATCTCTCCCAGTCATTGGCTTTCGATCCCTCCCTCAAACTGGGAAGTGCCAGGGGAGGAAGTGTGTTGCATCTTAAAGTCAAGCTGTGGCCAGAGAGTTGGCGGCTTGGAAACACAGGAAGTGATGGAGAGAGGTTTTTCCTGATAGGGAAACAGAGACTTGGAGAAGTTTGTGTTTTGTCCATGGTCACACAGAGGCAGTTGCAGCTGGGGCTAAACCTAGACACACCGCTCGGTCCGCTACATACCTCTATTGGTGTATGGAGTATTTATAGGATGCCCATCACTGTGATATCCAGGCAGTTGGAATGTTGTTTAAAGCAAATCCCATGAGAAGGACCTTTCCCCTGGTGCATTCTTGCCGGTTTGCTGTTACTCATTTCAGCGGCTTTCATCTGAGCAACCCAGGTTCTGTTTGAATGAAGGCTGTTTGTTGCAAGTGAGTGGGGCAAAGCCAAGTGGCAGGAGAGGAGCAGGCATGGCCTCAGAGCCATAACTCCTGCCTCTGGCTCCTGAGTAAGACAAGGACACAAACTCATTCTCTGGAGGAGCCGCCTAAGAAATCAGCGGAGCTACACCAGAAAGGCCCAGTGTCTTGTTTATTTGCCTCTGCAATTGAATCATCAGGAACCATATGAATCACTTGACGATTACCTGTTCAGTTCATCCACTCTGGGGCACCTGGTGTTGGCTGCTGTTGGAAGACAGGACATTGGGCTAGATGGACCTTTGGTCTGACCCAGTATGGCCGTTTTTAAGTTCATGCATCTCTTATTACACTGACGACATTAAGTAAAATGGGCTTGGAGTAGATGGCCAGACTGTACATTCAAAATGCCTTCAGGAGCCATTTAACTTTCACTGGATATTCAGGATAGTATCAGTTCCTTCTCTCGCTCCTGCTGTATTGACTCTGCAGGGCTAACAGGAATAAAAACATAGTACACACTTACTATGACCATTAAAGTCTGCAGGTATGACTCGTTAACCACAGGAGCAGTTCTGCTGAGCGAGATGTCATTTTACTTAGCAGGGATGGTAAGTGCTTTGCTGAATTGGGACCTTGGCATTTTGCTGCTTTGAG
The DNA here is from genome assembly GCA_019425775.1 of Rafetus swinhoei. Taxonomy (NCBI): domain Eukaryota; kingdom Metazoa; phylum Chordata; order Testudines; family Trionychidae; genus Rafetus; species Rafetus swinhoei. The sequence continues at coordinate 21,366,313 of CM033437.1, read as the reverse complement.
CCCACAATGAAATAATAGTAGAGCTGTGAAGAATAAAAACCTAGAGTGATCTAATTATTAATAATAACCTCTCACCTTTCCCCTTGAGCTCTGGTACATTTCCTGTCCTTGTTAGGAAATACAAACACTTAATTTTTGTTCCTCTTTATCTTAAAAAAAAAAAAATACTGGCAAAGAATCAGTGTGCCATAAAATGGCAGGCACATGGCTTCGTTGGTTGGAAGTAGTTATACAGATTAAATTAGGGATTTAAAAATAGAGAGAGGGAACATGCATTTTCTATGGACAGAGTTCATTCTCAAGTCAGTGGTTTCTCTTACTCCTCAGGGAGTAATATTAGACAATTAGCTAATTGGTTTTGGGAGGTGACCTGTCAGTGCCTCAAGGAGGAAATGTCTGCTGTACAGTTTGACATAAAGAATATATTTTAAGTCTGTCGTTACAGCTGCAAGTACCCCACTATTAAAATCGAGCATGTAATGGCAGTAATAAATGCAAACTAGGAATCCATTGTACAGAGCAAAAAGCAATGAAAACCCTGATAATACACACTAAATTGCAATTGCAGCCAGCATGTTATTTTGTCAGATTTGAAATATATCTGAATTATATTATCATTAGCACCATATAACCATCTGAGACATTTCTGACTATGAAATCTGTCACCAAACCACCTTTTTATATTTTCTTAATCTGGGAGCTCTAAGCTGTGTGTATGTAACATGTACACTGGTATTTCTAAGACAGGTCTGTCCAGATCTATCTTTGTATAAATATGGGAGATTTGAATCCATGTTTTTGGTTTGGTGCATTATAACTTAAGGGACAGATGCAAAACTTTGCTCCATATCTGAGTGCAAAACATTACACAATTTTCTAAATATTCTCTGCTCCAGGTCTCTGGAGCACATTTCCACAGGCTTGCCCCTTTGGTAGGGGTGTATTAAGCATTGCTCTGTTTACCAATCCTCAGCACGCAAGGTGCACAGAGAGGAAGCTGGGAAAGGAGAAAGGGTATGTCTACACAGCAAAGTTATTTTGAAATAACAGTCATTATTCTGAAATAACTTTACTAGCGTCTACACAGCCAAACCGCTATTTTGAAATTAATTCGAAATAGCGGAGCGCTTATTTCGAATTTGGTAAACCTCATTCCACGAGGAATAATGCCAAATTTGAAATAGCTATTTCGAAATAAGTGCTGTGTAGACACTTATTTCGAAATTGGGGGCCTCCAGCCTTCCTAGGGTGCCCTGGTGGCCACTCCAGCCTCAACCAAGAACACTCCTCTCCCTCCCCTCTCCCCAGAGCCCTTAAAGGGGTTGACTCTGGCCACAGTGCCTGTGCCAGCTCCAAGCCTGCCAGCCCAGAGCCAGCAGTCACTGCCCCTGACCCAGTGGCCCCAAAACATGATCCAGCAAGCCACTGGCAGCCAGCCCTCCACCGCTCCCCAGGAGCAGTCTGCCAGCTCCCAGGAGCCTGCCAGGGCTCAGAGAAGGCGGGCGCTTTCCTGGTCCAGGGTGGAGATCATGGACCTTATTCAGGTTTGGGGGGGGTGGCCCCCAACGTCCATGATCTCCACTCTAGACAGAGGAACGCAGCCATCTATGGCAGGATAGCTGCCAGCCTGGCCACCAAAGGCCACATGCGAACCCAGGAGCAGGTTTGCATGAAAATCAAGTTGGTCCGGCGAGACCCCCAACCCTGAGCCCTGAGCTTCCTCTCCCCCTTCTTTCCCTTACTTCCCCCTTCCAGCTCCCTTCTCCCAGGTTTCCCCCTCCCCTCTCCCACCCTCTCTCTTCCCCTCTCCCGCCTCCTTTCCCCAGTCTCACCAGAGTTTCATTCCACCCCCCCCGCAGTTTTGTTAAATAAAGAGTTTGTGTTCATGAAAATACATGTATTTTATTTGACATCAGGAAGGGGGGTTAGGGAGGAGTAAGTGGAAGTATGTAAAGGAGGAATGAGGCACAAGCCCCCAGTGGGGCAGGCCAGGGAGGCTCTTAGTGCTCCTCAGGGTGGAAGCTCTCCCACAGGGCCTCCTGGGTACTGACAGCCACCCCGATGGACCTCCCAGATGGCAGCCTGCAGAAAGTGCAGCCAGGCTCACAGCAACATGTCCACGAGAAGCACCAGAGTGCCCAGGGGCAGCTCTGGCTCCATGTTGCAGAGTGCTGTGGTGTCCCGAGTGAGGGCAACCCGAGCACGCAGAGACAAAATGCTTTGCTGTCCCTCATCGAGGTAGGCAAGCAATCAGGGAAACCTGAGAACTGGCTGTCCGGGGCGGTCCCTTTAAGCACAGGCCTCAGGCAGCAGCCACACAAAGGAACTCCTGACCCGATGTCCTACCGGACCTGGTTCCAGCCGGCCTTAAATGCGATTCAGCGTCCACTCAGTGTGGACGTGCTATTTCGAAATAGCAAAAATCTATTTCGAAATGCATTTTGAGTGTAGACGCGTTATTTCGAAATAACGCTGTAGTGTAGACATACCCAAAGAGACTGGCAAAAAAAGACACATTTAGACCCCAAACATTCTAACACTGGCTTGGCTTCGTCGTAATAACCTAACCCTTGTGCTAATGCCAGGCGGTGGTGATGTGATGCAAAGAAACAGCAGTCTTTTTGGAAACCTTGACTGGGAGGAGCAGGAAGCCTCTTGGCCATGATTTCTGCCAAAACTTTCACAAGCACTTTCCCTCTGTTTACCCGTGTTTCCTAGTCCTGTGCGCTGAGTTGTTGGCCCATGCATGTCTGTTTTAACACTGAAAGTGACAGACAGCCTTATAGAGTGGACAGCACTTAGATATAGATCTGCAGATCAGGTATTGTATTATTTGGGCATCGAGAGAAGCTGAGTTTCCACTTTTCCTTTCTAATGAACAATGGCTGATAGGGCTTAGTCCCTCCCAGGATTAGGTCCCCCATTTGGTCTGCATAGGATGCTGTACTGAAGCTGTCTGGCATATCTGGGCTCCTCTATAAATCTAGAGTAACTCCATTGGGTCAATAGAGTTATTGCCACTTACGCCAGTGTAACAGTGCAGTACTTGACCTTTCTCTGAACTGTTGTGTCTGCAGGGTTGGTTGTGTCAGATAGGGCGGGCAGGTGGTTGCTTAGGGCAGCAAAATGCTTAGTTTGATGACAGTTTAATTTGCAAGTAGCTGCAGGCTCCAGAGGGTTGCATTGTCCAGTTCATTTAGGGCAGCGAAATTCCCTGACATGTTGCTACATTGCCTTGGGTTTGTTGGTCCATGTTCTGCACTATCGTCTTAAAGGTAAAATATAACCAGAGCTCTGCAAGGGCCAGTTTAGCCAAAAGGATAACCATCAATAACAGGAAGGTTTTAATAAAACCAGTTGTGGTTTAAGTCACAAGTGGGATTTTAAAACATATGGGCTTACTGTTTGCCCTGGAAACAAAGCAAGAGCTAAGCATACGTTGGCTTGTCTTGAGGATGTCAGCTGATTGACACAGGGAAATGAAAGGATTTCTTCCCACCCGACAACTGTACATTCAAGAGTGCAGAGAGGGGTTGTGACGGGGGGATCAGTGAGTGCTGCAGATGTTTGATTAGATGGACTTGCAAGGCAAATGGTGTGTGTACGGAAATCCAAGCTCCCAACCTACAAGACAAATTGCCATTGATGATAATGTTTTCATCGTTATGGACCTATTAGCCCAACAAACTTAACAAAACCACTCTCACTGACATGCAGCTACCTCCTGGAGTAGGATGTGGCAGTAAAGGGCACTGAAGGTTAGTCTAAGTTCCCTCAAAACAGCCTATCAAGGGCTGTGCAGGCACTCAGGGCTATAGTGGGGAAAGGCACCTCTCCCCCATCCCCAGCCCAGGTAGTGCTGCGGGGAGAGAGGCCTGGAGGGAGTTCTCCCTTCCTGCCACAGTCCCAGGGCAGCCAGCACCCTGTGACAAAGTGAGGATTATATTCACTTAGTTTGTTTTGTTATGTTGCATATGATTTCTGCCTTTCTATAGTAACCCCATATATGTGCCTCAGTTTCCCTGGACACTGCACTATTATCTAGATGCAGGGGAGAGGTGGTGGAGGGAGTCTGGGTGTGACTCACTGAAGGAGGAGGTCCTGACCCAGCATGTACACCAGGGATGGCCAACCCATTACAGATGAAGAGCCTAAATAGTGATGGATACAATGCAAAGAGACGAGGGGGGGAAAGTTGTTGAGCAAAAAAAAAAATCTGCTGTTTGGTCAAGCCTTTTAAGGGCGGCCATTTTGAAGTCTGCACCGGCATCCCGTGCAGACAGAAACATGCTGCCCATTTCAGAGCCGCGAGCAGTTAGGAGCAAGGGTGTGTTAGTACACGCAGGGTGATAGAGCAGTATTTCTCAGCCTTTCCCCATTGGCCAACCCTCTTCAAAGTCAAAAGTTGTCATGCATGCCCCTTACATTTACTGTAAAAGTAAGACTCAGAGGGGTAGCCATGTTAGTCTGTAAAAGTAAGAGAAATGCTCACAGCACAAAGCCTACGTAGTTTGTCCTTGTGTTGTGCTTTGAGAGGCTGATGGAGAATACTTGACCTTGAAGGTAAGGATGTGTGAGGAGTGAGATTTTTTTTTTTTCTTTCGATTGAAAGAACATTTTCAGTGCCCTACTGAATGGCCTTTCATAATCCCCCCTGGCAGAAGTGGCCTGAGGCCGGCTGCAGCAGATGGCGCCCCAGGTGGAAGGTGCGATCAGCGCCCCCGCCTGCACGGCCGTCAATGGCCGTGACGTCATCATCGGGCGCCCGGGCTAGTGGCACCTAGGCGACCGCCTAGTCTGCCTAGGCTCACGGGCCGCCCCTGCCCCCTGGAGATTGTGGCCCAGCAGCCGAGAAACATTGCTCTAGCTCAGTGTTTCCCAAATGGTGTTTCATGGAACCCTGGGGTTCTGAGAAGTGAAAATAAGGGTTCCGTGCAAAAATTTCATTACAGTAACATTTTATGATTTAAAAAAAAAAAATCCCCATGGATCATTGGCTAAAATAAGGAACTTAAAGAACAAAGTGAATACAGCCGCTCCCCGAGTTACGACCACCTCCACTTACGACCATCCCCACTTATGACCAAAGCGGTCGTAAATGCGGATCCGACTTACGAACGGCGATCCGCGCTTACAAACAGCGCGGTCGCCATGTAACTCTATGGGATCCGAGTTACGAACACTTCGAGTTACGGACCAAGCATTGGTCCGTAACTTGTTCGTAACTCGGGGAGCAGCTGTACTTCAAACACTCTGGCTGCGTCTAGACTGGCATGATTTTGTGGAAATGCTTTTAACGGAAAAGTTTTTCCGTTAAAAGCATTTCCGCAAAAGAGGGTCTAGATTGGCACTGGTGCCTTTGCGCAAAAGCACTTTTTGCGCAAAAGCATCTGTGGCCAGTCTAGACGCGATTTTGCACAAGAAAGCCCCGATCGCCATTTTCGCCATCGGGGCCTTTTTGCACAAAACAGTTCTTCCCTGTCTACACTGGCCCTCTTGGCGCAAGTATTCTTGCACAAGAGGGCTTATCCTGAGCGGAGCATCATAGATTTTGCAAGAACACTGACAATCTTACATTAGATCGTCAGTGTTCTTGCGCAAATTCAAGCGGCCAGTGTAGACAGCTGGCAAGTTTTTGCTCAAAAGCGGCTGCTTTTGCGCAAAATCTTGCCAGTCTAGACGCACCCTCCATATATAAGACTGACATTACGGGTTCCGCAAAATTCTTTCGAGTTTAAAAGGGTTCCGTAGCCAAATAAAATTGGGAAACATTGCTCTAGGTCTACAGGAATGAAGGTAGAGCAGTGGAGCAGCTTTTAAACCTGTATGCCTCTGCAGCATTTTGTCTCTCACTGGGATCTTCCCATGGAAGACTCTCCAAAACCAGCTGCTACACTCCAGTGCCCTGCATGTGGTACAGTCACCTGCTGCCCAGTGGGAATATTTCTGTGCCGCACAGAGAAGCTCTGCTTAGCTTTCTGCTCAGAGTCTAACTATTGCCACTTTGCATCCAGGCCGGGAGCGAGCCAGTGCTTCCCTTCTTCATTCGGAATCTAGGCAGCCAGGCTCTGTCTGCAGACAGCAGCTTCATCTCGTCACTCGTATTAATCCATCAAACCGTAACGCCTAATGGAGCTGACTCCGGCAATGCAGAAGAGCTGGGCGGGGGGAAGAGGGGAGGGCAAGAGGTGAGCGTGCTGAAGGGGGAATGAAATAAGAATTCTGTCCACACACAGGAATAATTCTACCTTGTGTGCTGTGCTACCAATCCTGGATCTTGCTGGTTTTCAGACGGGAGAGAGTGAAGTCCCAGAGTAATTCTGCTGCAGTTTTCCACTTTACTTAGCATGTAGTTAACCCATTTTACTGCCATACAGCCAACCTTAGCATAATGAGTGACTGGAAATGAGTGCTGCTTCATTATCCTTATTATTAAATTTTTGTATTTAGTAAAGCCCACAGGCACCCACCACATCCCAATTGTGCTAGATGCGGAGCCCACAGTAAGTCAGACTAGATCTGGTGGCCCCTTCTGGCCTTCAGCCCTCTGACTTCATGACCCTATCATAAGAGGCAGATCCTGCCTCAAAGAGCTTGCTATCCAAAAAGATTTGACAACTGCTGAGAGGTGGATTGCCTAGAGACCACATGCTGGGCACCTGGGAAGGTTCCCACTATCAGGAAGGCTGAACAGGGAAGGACTTGCTATAAACACAAATCCCACCCCATCTTCCTGTTTGTGGAAACTCCTCCACAGTCCCAAGACTATTTCCCTGGATGCTGCCCACCTGAAATATAGTCAGCAATCTAAGAGTTATAATATATGGAGATATACCATCTCATAGAGCTGGAAGGGACCTTGAGAAGTCATTGAGTCCAGTCCCCTGCTTTCACAGTAGGACCAAGTACCATCCCTGACAGATTTGCCCTAGATCCCTAAATGGCCCCCTCAAGGATTGAACTCACAACCCTGGGTTTAGCAGGCTAATGCTCAAACCACTGAGCTATCCCCATCCAAGTAAGGGCTTGTCCAGGATTTGAACCAGGGACCTCTCAGACCCAAACTGAAAATCATACTCCTAGACCAACGAGCCAGTTATAATTGGACTACCCTGCAAAGTTGCATCAGTCTAGCTGCGTCTCCCAGGGTGTGAGAAATCTACATCCCTGAGTGACATAGGTAAGCTGGCCTGAACCCTCATGTAGACAGTGCTAGGTTGACAGAATCCAACCTAGCTACTGCCACTCCGGGAGGTGGATTACCTACAGTGACCGGAGAACCCCACCCATCACTATGCTGAATGCCTCTGCTGTCGCATGTGTGGCTGTAGCCAGGCCTGCTGACAGGGGAGGGAAACGGAGCAGTTGCCCTGGGGCCCAGCAATTCTAAAGGGCCCAGGGCTCTGGCCATGCCTGTGATGGCGGCGTTGGCTGGAGCCCTGAGCCCTTTAGAATCGCCACTGGAACACCAGGCAGAGCTCTGGCTGGCTCTGAAGGCCAGCGGGGGAGGGGAGCACCACATGAGCTGCCCCAACCCTGCCCCTTCTGCCGGAGGCCCCACCCCTTCCAGGACATGGACTCTCCCACCCCCTCCATTGCTCAGGAGCTGTCGGCTTCCCTAGCTGTAGCGTTTCAACTGTAGGCATAACCTGTGTACTTTGTTACCCACACCAGTACCAGATCAACATCTACTGGCTGAACAGTTGCTTGTTTTCCCGCCCACACTCTCCTTCCACTCCCTTTCTCTTTCTCTGCATTTGCACTATATAAAGACCTGGGTAACTGTCTCCAGTAGGACTGCTTGTGCAGCATCCATATTATTAAGCCTTGTAAGGGAAACCCAAGGTCCTGCAGGATGTGCTGCTGGCATTCAGCAGGCAGTGCTCCTATTGGGCCAATGCCCCGACGTGGTGCTCTTGGTCAGTGTAATGGTGGAGGTGCTGTTTTTCAAGCAGTGGGCAAAACCATTCCAGATTATTAGAGATCCCGGATGTTCAATTTGGGATCCTGACCAAATTTCAGCATAGGCAATTCTGTCCTATGGTCTCATGCAGACTAGTGTTACCCTAAATGTTATACTGGTACTGTGCCTTGTTAAACAGCTGACAAGTTCCACACAAGTAATGGCCACATTTCAAGACTCGGTGAAGAGGTCTCTAAATATAGTTCCAAAGATTTGGTATTCTTTACATTTATATAGCACCTTTCGTTGTGAAGTTATAATAATCCCTAAACCTTAGACAGAAAAAAAACAAACTCTGTCAACCAGGGCATGTCCACACTACCAAGCCTGTTATTTCAAAATAATGGGCTTGTTATTTGAAATAATAACTCCTGCTTGTGAAGAGAAATAAGCTTATTTTGAAATAGTTATTTTGGGAGTTATTTCGAAATAACTTATTTCAAAATAACCTGGTAGGGTAGACATAGCCCCAAAGTGTAATTTCTTTCTTTCTTCCTCATACACTGTACTCTTGAGTGTTATGAGTGGTATTTATAGTCACAGAGTCTGTTTCACCAGCCACTCAGAGCTCTTTTCAATTAACATGTAACTCATTTGTAAAACAGATTTTTGACTCTTTCATCATGGACTGCAGAGGAAACAGGGACTCAAATAGCTCAGCTTCAGTCTGTAAATATTCACTTTGAGAAAATCTTTATGCCACTCAGAGGAACATCTATCATACAAGGCTGCAGAACTTAAATAGACTAGAGAGTCAGTAAAGAGACATTTAAAAAAACGAGAGTTGTGTCTGCAAATTTTGAGGATAAAGGATTTGCCCAAGGTCGTAAAGCGGTCTGTTGCAGAGCTGGGAATGAACTCCAGGCTCCTAGTCCCATGCTTTGACCTAAACAAAGGAGCTTTCGTCTTAAAGACTGCTGGTGTGGGATCATACTCAATTCAGTGCAAAGAATATTAAAGAAGGGGGGGAAAGACAGATTTTGTGTTTCTGCTCTGTGGTTAACTTTGATCCTGATCCTGCGATGGGACCCACAGTGAGACCTGCTGATTTCAGTGAGACTTGGGGATACCACATAGCTATATAGGTCCACCCACATGGATCTCACTGCAGGATCAATAATTATGGTTAATAAGGGAGCATCTGCCCCATCAGTCAGACCATCAGGCTTAGTTGTTTACAGTCTCTCTTCAGTTACTCAATTCCTATCCCTGGGTTTAGCTATGTCTCATCCTGAAGTCTCCAGGTCCCAAATAATTCACATCACTGGTTTAGAGCCATTAAAACCCTCTGCAGAAGCACAGTGCCTTCAGGATATTCTCTGTGCTGTTGCAGTGGCCTGGGAAGAACACCTCCATGTTAGCCATTGCTCCTGACAAGCCAGTCAAAGAGAGCAGCTATAAGGGCAAACATCCTGACAGGAAGAGGAAACGCTTCCTCTTGGCTCCCTGTCGCCGGATCACTTGCCTTCATATAGAAAGAAAATGTTGTTTCCTGCCGGATGGCTGGAGCATGTATATTGGCCAAAGAGTGGAGACCATGTATTCTCCAGTTGTGCAGGGAGGAGCTGATCCAAAGCCCACTGCAGTTAATGGCAAGCCTTCTGATTTCAATGGTCAAGAGCAAGCCTAAAGAAATTTTCGTACATGTACATTGTGTTGAGTGCCTGCTACTGTTAAGAGAAAAGCATGAGAAAAATCGTCGTTCAAACTAGCCAAGCTATTACAAGACCTGTATGACTGCCACTGCGAGCAAAGGCCTGTTTTGCTCACACAAAAGGAGGTAGAGGCTGGTAGAGGTACGAAAGAGGAGTACCAGAAGCCTGAACCTAGTACAGAAGGTTTTTATGTTATCTCCACAGAGCAAGAACAGACCTGGCCTCCTAGCCTGGATGACGTTTAGTGACTTTTCCGGTGGCAGCAAATTCAAATATCAAAAATCTCCTGATTAGAATGAGCTGGAAGAGACCTCAGAATGTCATTGAGTCCAACCCCCTGCTAAAAGCCTCTCTCCATCCATAGAGAGCGCAGTGTGTGAGACTCGCTCTGTAACAGCACCACCGAGGGCTCACATGGAGAGAACCCTGCAGGAAGGCATGGGCCCCACTTTACTGTTAAAGGAACCCCACCGTCCCACATAGCTGTATATGCCACAAAGACGGGAGGGAGAAAGGAGGAACACTTGGCTGATGTAATGACATGGCCTGTGCAGTGGGAAGGGAATGTTTTCATCAAGCTGACAATGAACAAAAGAGTGAACGCTGCATTGCTTCTCTATCTGCCTGTTCTCTGTCTCTGCAATGTTTACAGCATCGGCTGAGGCAAGCGGGGTGGAGTGAGGGGATACAAAAAGGATATTTGTGTTCTGCTCCGGAACTTGTGATGAGACTGACTACACATACACACACACACACACACACAAACACCCCCCAAACTCAGTGTTGTGGTCAGTAAGCAGCAGCAGAAAGCTCTGTCTGTACAAAGAGAGACAGAGTAAAAACTGCTGACTCGATCCATCAGAAGACACAATACAGAGAGGAAGACTCCAGGAAATGAGAGTTGTGAGTGGGTTTTTTTTTAATGTCCAAGAAAAGACTTCCTGCAGCACTAAAAGTGCAGCAGAGGCGGGAAGCTTTTCCCAAAAATAAATAGGCTGCTGGATGTACTAGACAGCTCTGCCTGTGGGGGTGGGGGTGAGGGGAGACTGTCTGACTTGACAGAGAATAGATCATGGTCAGTTCCTGAGGGCACCCCCTTCCAGATCTCCTCTCCTCACATTACAGAAACATGCATTGATCCAAAGCATAATGTCCTCCCCTATTTGGTGATTGTATCTGGCTGTCCCTCAAAAGCTAGGAGAGAAACAGCCTCTTTTACTAGCGTAGTTTTGTTCCTGAGGGTTGGCGGAAATGAAAGGCCCTGCAGCGAAGTAACACAGGACAAAAGCTGAAGCTTTTTCTCTAGCAACAGCTGCTGCAAAAGGTTCATTTGGGTGCTTAGGGTGGGGTTTGTTTGTTTTTTTCCATTTTCTATCTGGAAGTTCCAAAACATCAATGACAAAGGGACAAAATAAGGAGAGGGAGAAAACAGACCATCACTCATGTCTTCTATGGCTGCACTGCACTAGGCATGTTGAAATAACCAGGAACAGTGTGTTAGGATCTCAGAACTAGATACCCAAACAGAAACATTGGAGGTAACTCATTAGGGGCCCATTTGTGGCCTGAACTGCATGCCTGTGCAGGGACATAAGGGGGAACTCAAAACTCTTGGGCAGTCAGAAAGCACAAGATCAGTTACTTTTCTGGGACAGCAGATGGTGTAGCAAATCCCTGTATTACAGACACATCCCATTGCAAGATAATCTCATAGACCTACTAAGACTGGAACACTGGACCTTCAGCTCTGAACAAACATGCTGCTACCATTTGGATTAAAGCTGGTCTGCCTTAGCTGATTCTAGTAGTAAGTCCTTTATTCTCTGTATGCTGCAACATCACTTGTCCATATACACCGTGCAGCAAGGAAATGAGTTGCAGTATCTTCCTCATCAGCTCATCATCATAATTTATAGAGTCAAGTCTACTTTTCTTCAGTGCCCTATGGGTTAATGATTCGTGCTTTCCTAAAATGACATAAGTGGGTTTATAGTTGTTTTGTTCAAGTGCCATCCTGAGAATATGACCTACACTGGCAATTGTTGAACCAAAGACATTTAGAAAGGGAAGCACATACTCCCAATGGGGAACCCACATGCTTCACAAGCTGGCTAGATCATCAGGCTCAATAAGTAGTGATCAATAGCTTGATGTCTAGTCAGCAGCTGGTATCAAGCAGAGTGCCCCGGAGGTCAGTCCTGGGGCCAGTTTTGTACAACATCTTCATCAATGATCTGGATGAGGGGATGGGTTGCACCCCAGCAAGTTTGTGGATGACACTAAACTGGGTGGAGAGGTAGATATGCTGGAGGGTAGGGATAGGGTCCAGAGTGATCTAGACAAATTGGAGAATTGGAGCAAAAGAAATTTGTTGAGGTTCAACAAGGGCAAGGGCAGAGTCCTGCACTTAGGACAGAAGAATCCCATTCACTCTTGCAGACTGGGGACCGACCGGCTAAACAACAGTTCTTTAGAAAATGACTTGGGGATTACAGTGGATGAGAAGCTGGATATAAGTCAATAGTGTGCCCTTGTTACCAAGAAGGCTAACGGTATATTGGGGTGCATTAATAGGAGCATTGCCAGCAGATCAAGGAAAGTGACTATTCCCCTCTATTCAGCACTGATGAGGCCATATACTTGGAGTATTGCATCCAGTTTTGGACACATACTCCCTACAGAAAGGATGTGGCCAAATTGGAAAGAGTCTAGTGGAAGGCAACAAAAATGATTAGGGGCTGGGGCACATGACTTATCAGGAGAGTGTGAGGGAACTAGGCTTATTTAGTCTGCAGAAGAATGAGGGGGGATTTGATAGCAGCCTTCTACTACCTGAAGTGGGAAGTTCCAAAGAGGATGGAGCCAGGCTATTCTCAGTGGTGGCAGATGAGAGAACAAGAAGCAGTGGTCTCAAGTTTCAGTGGGAGAAGTCTAGGCTGGATACTAGAAAAAAGCTGCTTCACCAGGAGATTGGTGAAGCACTGGAATGGGTTGTCCAGGGAGTCCTGTAATCTCCATCCTTAGAGGTTTTCAAGGCCAACCTTGACAAAGCCCTGGCTGGAATAATTTAGTTGCGTTTGGTCTTACTTTGAGCAGGGAGTTGGACTAGAGGGCCTCCTCAGGTCTCTTCCAACCTTAATGTTCTCTGATTCCATGATCTGCCCCTGAGGCTCAGGGCCTCACCCAGCATTGGGGAGCCCCGGCTTGTGCGCCAGCCCCCCTGCTGAGCCCCCTTAGGCTCTGGTGTGGGAGGGGAATATGGGGAGTGTCTTTCTCCTTCCCACCTGGGGGCCACGTCAGTGAGAGTTTTTTGTTTGTTTGCTTCTCACTTGTGTGTGGCCCCTGACTGATTTGTGCAGCCCCCCAACTGATTTTTCTGTGGGTCAGCAGACCCCAACCCCAAAATGGTTCCCCAACCCTTGTTCTAGAAGAAACATCCAATCTTGATTTTAGCTTTGCCAGGAATGTGACCCTGGGTAAATTGTTCCAATAGTTAATTACTTTCATTGTTAAAAATGTATCCCTTGTTTTATTTATTTAGCTTCAGTTTCCAGCCATTTCACTTCTAGCTGTGTGAATCTGGGGTAGCTCCGGTAGAAATAATCCAGATTTTTACCAGTGACCCGGGAGATTAGAATCTGACCAGAAATCTTCCCCCTCCTCCTTTGTGTATTTTGCTGTGTTATAGTTAGGGCCCAGTATGCTAGGCGCTGAGAATACAAGTAGAACAAAGATAGTCCTTGCCCCAGGGAAATTTTAGGATTGTGACAAGATGCAACAGGCGGACAAAGTGAATGGGGACAAGAAACAAGTAACAGTAGCATGTTCGCATACCTGCGGAGAGGTGTTTGAAATAAACCCTAGTTACTGGGCACAAAGCATGTGGGATATGCGTTTTTATTTGCATTCCTCCCATGCCTTTTTTTTTTTTTTTTTTTTTTTTTTTTTGAAAAAAATTCCTCAGCTGTATAAGTTGGCATGGTAAAGGATCTGGCTTACTAGCTGGATTCCTGCCTGGTGTTCAACACCGCTGATGGTTCCCCGGCCCCCTTTTGATCGGGCGGTAGTTATGTGGTGGTTTCTATGATTTTTATTTATATCCATGAACCTCAGTGTAATATCACAATCAAATCTTCCCTTTCAACTTTTCCAGTTAAAAAAAAAATTTTCCTTTTTTAAAAAAGGAATCACAGGTGAATTTTATTTGCCCACATTTTCCAACTCATGCTGTATCTAGGCACATTAACAGACTCACACATGAAAACGTGTTGTCCGTTTATACAGGAACTGAACTCCAGGGAAGAAGTGTGAACGCTATAAGATTATTCAGCAACTAGCCAATTAGTCCGTCATAAAAAGGGATTTTCAGGTCTCTCCTCCACATCGGTCTTCTCTCCTGAGCCTCCGGTCTCTCTGTCCGTCTCTCTCTCTCTCTCCTCCTCCTACTGCCTCCCCCACTCTCTCTCTCTCAGCTCTCCTCCGCCTCCTGCCTCTCTCTCTGTCTCTTTCTTTCTCTTCTCCTCCCCCTCCTGCCTCTCACTCGGGGAACCGCGGAGCCCAAACGGCCGTGGAAGGGGTCATGAATGGAAAGTGGAAGTGTGTTCTTAATGAGGTATGCTTCGTGTTTGCATGTAACCATGAGTAATTCTCAAAACCCAGGCGTTACCCATGCCTGCTCTTATAGAGTGTAAGCTCTTTGTGGCAGAGGCTGTCTCTTACTAGGCAGAGGGGACCATGATATTGGTGGGGGCCTTTAGGTGCTAAAATAATAAATAAAATAATCTTTGCATTGCTGCCTGAGTGGGTGCTAAACTTCACTGTGACATGCTGAGGCAAACTTTCTTGGATAATGTGTATGGATGGGAAACATGGACTAGGTAGGCTGGCTTCATAGCTCAAGCTGTAGAGGTTTCTATATACTAAGCTGCAGAAATCCCACGTTCAAATCTGGATGGTGTTGTTTACAGGCAGAGCCTTGTCTGGGATGTCTCAGCTGGTGCTTCCCTTTTCTGCAAGAGGAAATGCAAATGGAGCACTCATTTGCATATGTCACGCTCACATTTGCATTTCTTCCTCGGATCCCTTTTGCGCAAGAGGTTTTTGCGCAAAAAAAAGCTTTGTAGACGGCTCCTTTTTCCACAAAAACCCTCTTTTGCGCAAGAGTCGTTCTTCCTCATTTTTTCAGGAAGAACGGCTCTTGCACAAAAGGGGGTTTTTGTGCAAAAAGGAGCCATCTACACAGCTCTTTTTTGCGCAAAAACTTCTTGCGCAAAAGGGATCCAAGGAAGAAATGCAAATGCGAGGGCGACATATGCAAATGAGCACTCCATTTGCATTTCCTCTTGCGGAAAAGGGAAGCACTGTAGATGTAGCCCTTGTGTGGTTCATGGTCACATGCAGTGGCACTTAGACCACTTACAGGGAGAGAGAAGAACAAGGAAGCTCTACAGCCTGAGCTAAGAGCTAGCTGGTTTATAGCTCAAGCTGTACAGGTTCCTATACTAAGTATGGGTATGTCTACACTAGCTCGTTAGTTCGAGCTAGGTAGCAAATGAGGGCAACGAGTTGCAATGAAGCTCGATTTAAATATCCCGGCTTCATTTATAGCCTGGCGCCGCCATTTTAAAATCTTGCACGTGCGGCCACACGCCGCACGGAGTAGGTAGTTCGATTAAAGATCCTAATTAACCACCGCTACTCCTCATTCCACTAGGAGCACCGCAGTTCAATTAGGATCTTTAATTCTACCTACCTGCACGCTGTAGCCGCGGGCACGGAGTTCGCATAAGGGGGATTTAAAATGGCGGCGCTGAACATGCAAATGAAGCCCGGATATTTAAATCCCGGCTTCATTTGCAACTCCGGTTGCCCTCATTTGCCTACCTAGCTCGAACTAACGAGCTAGTGTAGACATACCCGAAAAGAGGTCTCAGGTTAAAATCCACCCGGTGGTGGTTATACTTCCATGCATCTTTAACTGCTGCTCTTAGTCTCAGAAAGTTTGTTTACAGCCATCAGACCTGGCTTTTGGTGTTTTGTGCTGTTATTTAGCTCTAATTTACCTCTATATGTCTTCTAAGTGCCCAGTAAGCAGTGGACGTGTTGGTGATGCTGCTAGACAATACTGACTTCCTGTGGTTTGACAAATTCTCTGGTTTGGCACTAGTCAGGTCCCAAGGGTACCGGACCAGGGAGGTTCAACCAGTATATGCCAGTGCCATGCAGCTACGAGGCTTGTACCAGTAAATATCAATATTCCATATGAAGCAACCACACATTTTAAAATCAGTGATGCAACAAGTGCAGGGAATGTTAATGTAAACAAGGAAAATCCAAGAACTAAATATCCTTCTTGTTGTTTTTACTCTGCATGAGGCAGAGGAGCTTTAAAGAGGCTAGTGCTTTAAAGTCTTGTTAGCTCCTGACACAAGAGCATACCACCCATTCAAAGGCTCTTTCACAGCCCATCCCGGGAACCATCTCATGAATAGCATCACATTGTGCAAGGTTGGATGGAGGGGGAAAGAAAGTCATTGTGGAGGGACAGATTCTATGTGACAGTGCTGGGCTTGGGAGTGCTATTCTCCATTCTCCATTGTAGTGTTTGCAGAAATGCACCCTCCCATGGGCACAAAAAGTAAGGAGTGGGAATACGCCATATGGGCTCAACCACTGTCCATGGGTGGGGTTTTGAAATGCATCTACATACCAAAGGGCTTGTCCGTAAGAACACTGAGCTCACAGCAAGCCGGGGTGTAAATCAAATTCACGCAAACCCGCCACGTGGACCTTGCTGCTGCTCACCAAAAGTTCACTAATGTGCTCTAATCTATCCCCATTTCAAAGCAGGGTAGACCAGTGTGCACTAGTGCATGGCAGCAGGGTCCATACAGACACTTAGTGAACGACAGGCTAGTGGGAAGGAGGTTTACACCCCAGCTTGCTGCAAACTAAGCATTCATATAGACATGCCCTTTTGTGCACATGGCCGTTGAAGGTCAATGGAACTTATGCTTCTTATGTCATTGAGGGTGGGATTTTCATTGCACCAGACCTGGCATGTACATCCAAATATCACAAAGTGGCCACTTTTGGATCCCACTAGCGCTGGGGAGCCAGTTTAGGACCTCCTCTCTTTAGGTGCCTAAATCCGGGATTTTCAAAGGTGCCTAAGGAAGCCGTATTCATTCTCTGACCACTTTGCATATTTCAGCCTCAAGCTGGATGTGGATGCCAAACTTTAGGCACTTAATTTTTCAAGTTTGAGCCCCAAGAGGTAAACATGCAGCTTTAGTGGTTAGAGCAGGACTCGTGGGTTCCATTCTTGACTCTGCCACTGTCTGGCTGTAGGTGAAGTGCATTTCAGGTAACCCACCTGCAAGACAGTCCTGAAGCTTACCTACCTGTTCCAGTACGCTCTGAGGCTTTGAACCCCACTTCTGACATTAAAGGAACTGTATATAGAAACTTGGTGCTGTTTTTAACAAGAGCTAATTGGATTTTTTTAATTACATCTCTTTGAAGAGCAGACAGGAAAGGTTTCAACTATTTTCATCTCCCCCTGTTGTCTGAGCATCTGAAAAGCCAAATTCTATTCTCTTCTGGTTGTCATCATCTTCTACACCTCACACCTCTTGCCTGTATTTCTAGGGCTCTCCCTTGAGATGCATGCATCCAACAGCAGCATCTGGGCCTAGAACATATCCCATTCCAGAGCAAGCATTGGCTGAAATGGGGAGGCAGTGAATTTAGTCTTCCTGCCTTTCATTTGCGGTTCCCTTCCAGATCCAATACTCTTTATTACTTGTATCACAGTAGCACCTGGAGTTGCCATCTGAGGTTGGAATTCCAGGGTGCCAGGCATTGTACAAACATATAGTGACAGAAAGACCCCACCCCAAAGAGTTCATAAGTACAAAGAGAGAGGGGAAACTGAGGCACAGAGAGTGAGGCAACTTGCCCAAGGTCAATGGTAAAGCCAAGAATAGACCCAAGAGCTCCTGTCACCTGGTCTGGTCCCACCAAACCATGCTGCCTCCCATATAATTGAACACGCACTTGTGACCTTTTGCACTAGTAAGGTTTTGTCTGATTAGCCTCTGCCATAGACACCAGCCCCAGTGAAGGAACGAAATTACACTGTAATGATGTGACTGTAGCAGGGGAATGAGGTGGACTCACTTTTGTCAGTGTCTGACATCATTATGTGCTTGCCTTGAGCATTACTTCACCAGCAGAGTGCCCCTTCCCACCCACTAGCTCCACTGTCTCTGATCCCAGCTCATGGGTGTATCCAGCCAGGAATGGATTAGTCCCCCCCCCCCTCCCCTTTACTGTGCAGTTCGCACATTCAGTGATCTACTGAAGAATCAGTGGATAATTCAGTGCCCATTCACATCACTCAGGTCAAAAAGTCCATAAAGTATGAATCATGCAGAAACCTTTCCCTCCCCTCCTGGAGGCAATTTACCCGGTAATTAAAGACTCGGTCTTCTACATCTAAACCAAAATGAATTCCAGCCTGTTTGTGTTTATAAGATAACATATATACATATAAAGCGAAGCAAGAGTCGTGCAATATGTCTAATCTCTCTATTCAAGACTATAGGGTGAATGGCTGTAGGCTCTCACCTGCAGTCTTCTACATCTAAACCAATTGCACTTTTCTAGTAAGTATTTAGGCCTTTAAAGACTGATAACAAGAATATTCCTGCTGTAACCTTGCCATTATTTTTTTCATTTCACATGCTATTCCGAATACCCAGGCGTCCACTTGGTATATGGCTACAGAAGAGCCCTCTGGTTCAGCAGAGCCTCTCTGTCTTTGGCACAAAATAGGTATGGCAATTATCTGTCCTGGCTGCCATGCGTTCATCCCATGAGAGACAGAGACCTTACAACAGTGATCTACCTCCATCCTAGCTAAGTTCCTACCAAATTCATGGCCCATTTGGTCAATGTCACGGTTAGTAGGCTTTTAAAATAATATATTTCATGGTTTCAGATATTTAAATCTGAAATGTCATGGTATTTCCTGACCTAAAATACCTGGGAGTTCCAAAACAGGGTCATGGTGTGTGGGGTGGGGGGTGTCACAAAGCTATTGTAGGGAGAGAGAATCACAAAATTACCACCTTTACTTCTGTGCTGCTGCCTTTAGAGTTGGGCAGCCAGAGTGTGGTTCCCAGCCACGAAGGCAGTGCCATTACCAGCAGCATAGGAAAAGTAAGTGTAGCAATACCTTACCATGCTGCTCCTACTCCCTCACTGCTGCTGGTGGTGGTGCTGCTTTCGAAGCAAGACTTCTGGCCAGCAGCCACCGCTTTCTGGCCACCCAATTTTATGAAATCTGGCTCCCCTACAGCAGCCAGATTTCATGGGGAAGATCAGATTTCATGGTCTGTGATGCATTTTTCAGGGCCATATATTTGATAGGACCTTAATCCCAGCTTTCCCCTTGACATGGAAATCTTCTGTCTGTTTTACTGATTTTCTGTATTTAGATTAATAATAAATTAAGAGTCCCAAATCAGCTTTACAAAGAAGCTCAATTCAACAACACGAGCAGTACATGTTTGCTGAGTGATGGGCAATACAGTCAGCCAATGAAAAATGAGCTAGAAACATGACATCAGAAGTCTGGCATTGACTGAACAGGCCTTTAGGGCAGGCTGCTGCTACCCAGAGAGCTGATTCCTTGGGTTTGTCTTACACCAAACTTGCTTCCATTTGTTTTGCAAGTCCCCTCACCTTGGAGTGCTGATGGAATTCAAACCTGCTTTTGTTCTCCCAGGCCTCTAGGAAGAATCAAACCCTGCGAAGCCATACAGGTCGCCTTTAATTTCCTTCTTCCTCCATGGATCATGGGTGAACAATGTCTAAGGCCTGAGATCTGATTTATTGGGCTCCGAGTAATAGGGCTTTCTGAGAGTTGCTGTCAGAAAGATGAACAGGCCCCTTGGAGGCGAGTTCCTGAGAGATTGATATCGCTGTTCTACTTAGTAGAAAGCAGTTTAGACTGTCCGTAAAGCAGGGGCAGGTCTGCATTGTGAATTATGGATGTGCTCTTAGGTCTGTTCTAGAGGGAATCATGGATAAAGGAAAGCTACCCAGATCCAAGTGCTGGCTGCAGGCCCATTGCTGGGGGGCATGGGGAGCAAAGGAGACACCTGCCCTGGGGCCTGGTGATTAAAATGGGCCCGGGGCTCTCAGCTGCCGTTGCTACCGTGGTAGTGGCCAGAGCCTTGGGACTTTTAAATCGCCTCTGGAGCCCCCCACAGCACACTCTGGGCAGCACTATGGGCTGGCTGGGGGCAACGGGGGTGGTGGTCGAGGCAATGCCTGAGGACTTGTTGCCCCAGCCCCATCTCTTCCACCTGAGGCCTCTTCCCTTCCAAGAGCACAGAACTGTTCCCCCTGCAGGCAATTCTGTCAAGCCCATCTGGCTGAGATTTCATACGAATCTGTTTAACACCATGAGAAATGGTCTGAGGTAAATAGGATGAAGTTTAATAAGGACAAATGCAAAGTCCTCCACTTAGGAAGGAACAATCCATTTCACACATACAGAATGGGAAGTGACTGTCTAGGAAGGAGTACTGCAGAAAGGGATCTCGGGGGTCATAGTGGTCCACAAGCTAAATATGAGTCAACAGTGTGACACTGTTGCAAAAAAAGCAAACATGATTCTGGGATGCATTAATAGGAGTGTTGTGAGCGCAAGACACAAGAAGTCATTCTTCCTCTCTACTCTGCACTGATTAGGCCTCAGTTGGAGTATTGTGTCCAGTTCTGGGCACCACATTTCAAGAAAGATGTGGAGAAATTGGAGAAGGTCCAGAGAAGAGCAACAAAAATGATTAAAGGTCTAGAAAACATGAGCTATGTGGGAAGACTGAAAGAATTGGGCTTGTTTAGTTTAGAAAAGAGAAGACTGAAAGGGGACGATAGCAGTTTTCAAGTTATCTAAAAGGGTGTCACGGGGAATTGTTCTCCTTGGCCTCTGATAATAGGACAAGAAGCAATGGGCTTAAACTGCAGCAAGGGAGGTTTAGGTTGGACTTTAGGAAAAACTCTCAGGGTGGTTAAACACTGGAATAAATTGCCTAGGGAGGCTGTGGAATCTCCATCACTGGAAATATTGAAGAGCAGGTTAGACAGACATCAATCAGAGATGATCTAGAGGACGGTGTTTGGTCCTGCAGTGAAGGCAGGGGACTGGACTTGATGATCTCTCGAGGTTCCTTCCAGTTCTAGTATTCTATGAAATACCAACCTTTAAAAACATATCCAGGCTTGAAACTTGTACCGAACCCTGTTAGCCCAGGGAATAAGCCTTATAAACCAGGCAGCAACCCAGATGGCCCCAAGCTACTCCCCCTCCTGCACAGTTTCCTGCTAGTCAGGTATCTGCTTGCTTGCATGTAAAGGCTTTGGTCTCTTTCAGATTACTCTTAGCTCCCTATGAATGGGGCAGGAGATATCTAACGGGCTGAGAAGGGCCTTAAGGAGGCTATGGCAAAGCCATAGGTGAGGTATCTGGGTAAGGTCTGTGCACACTACATCAGTCCATTCTCCTGGGACTGGGCCCTGTCTTTGGGCCAAACCTGTAATCTCTCTGTACCTCAGTATGTTCATCTGAAGAACAGGGATAATGGTGCCCACATACCTGATTGGCATGATCACTGATTAATGCTTGCAAAGTTCTTTGAGACCATCAGATTAGCAGGACAGAGCCTCATTATTGTCTTAGCAGTTGTTGGTTCCTGGCATTTTTTCACTTTTAGTCCAATTCACTGCAGCATCTAAAAGCTAATCTCATGTACCCTCTAACTTTTCTGAAGCTTGGCACAGGGCACCATTTGGAATGAGGATTTTTTATTTCTCATACATTTATTTTTAATTCCCCCTCCCCACAGAAACCCAGACTCCACTGCTGTCCGCACAAACCATGCCCTGCTATTCAAGCAAATGTTTTGTGGAGTTAAAAATAAAGGCCACTGAGTTCCTACTGGAATAACTATGAAAAAAACAGATATTTAGTTCTACTATAAAAGGCAGGGGTGTCTCTAGCTGTGAGGTCAAAGGCATTTTCAGGCTAAGTGAGATTTATTTTCAGTTCCACAATCTATTAATGTGCAGTGAGCCATTCTACATTTAAATCCTCCCTTCCAAGAAGGTGCAGGGGCACTACAGGGGGGTTAAATCAAGGCAAGATTAGCACCACGAGATTTTAAATAATTGGTCCTAGAAAAGTGGGCTGAAATTTAAAGTTGTCTGTTCATCAGGATTGTCACAGTAGAGCATTAGGATAAAGGGGTACATTGTGCTAAGCATCATACAAACAGAGAGAGGTCCCTGAGCTTACAGCCTAAAAAATGCCTAGACACTTTCTTTCTTAACACACAGCGGGAAGGGACCAATGAAAGGATTTTGTGTCACTGTGTGAGCACCTAGATACCGCAGCGATGGGCACTGTAGATATGTGCATGGCCAATTGAAACAGAAAGCGGGTGGACCTGTTCTCAGGCTATATTAAATTCAGTTTCATTGTTTACTGGCTGGGAGGAGGGAGGTCTCTCAGATGAGATCTAAAGTCAAGTGTAACAATTAGGGCTGCCTGAAAATTTTCTAATCAAACATTTTTGGGATGGAAAATTGCTTTTTCGACATAAAGAATTTTCACAGGAAAATCTAGTCTACCTCTCCGTTGTTCCCTACTGGTGTGTTCTGTCTTGGTTCAAGAGACATGGCTTCCCTTGTTTCCCTGGGGAGGGTATTCCACACTCTAGCAGAGCTCACTGATAGAAGAGGTGTTCTGATATTTAGCCTGAATTCTCTTTCAACCCATTCTTTTTCTTTATAGTTCTTAATACCAATCTAAACCATTTCTCTTTCTCCTCAATGTTCACACCCTGCAAATACTTGCAGACAGTTATCATGTCCCTGCTAAGCTGTTGTTTAGCCAAGCTAAACATATTAGCTCATCTAGCCAGTCTCTCTGGCCCCTTAATCATACTTAATATTACTCTTCTTGGAACGTCCTCTTGTTGTTGACATCTGTGTGGGACTGAGGTGCCCAGCACTGAATGGAGTGTGAGGAATCTAATCCTACAGGAATAGGAGCACTCTGTGGAAAGCCAAGCTACCTATTAAACGACCATCGGACATTACTGCTTAGAAACCTCCTTTCCTTATTACAGCCTGAATTGTGCCCCTTGTCTTTCTCACATGAATCTGGGGGGAAGGCTGTCCCCCATTTCCTCCTCAGCCAAGTGAGACCTAGCTACATCTTGGGTCCGGGTCTAATGCGTAACAAAGTTCCTGCTCTCCAGATACTCCTCATGCACGCAGGCAGGTGAAGAGGGATGGGGAGTATGCAGAGCCTTGTCTGATCAAGGATTTACATGTCCTCACTGAGCTCCATTTCTGTTCTTTTCCTCATCTGCTAAGACCGAACCCCCATGTAAAGCCATTAACCAATCGCTAAATGCAGTTTCCACAGACTCTTTAGCTTCCAGGGGTAATCAAAGTTCCCTCCCAGCTCTAGGTCCATAAGTTACAGCATGGTGGGCAAAGCAGTTTTTTGACCAAGAGCTTCAATAGGCCGTAAAGGCTGAGATAACACTCATCTATAGCCAAAATGTTACCCAGCCTCAGCAGCAGCCACACTCCCAAGCTTAATCACCCAGCAGAGCCTCTCCCTCACCCCTGAGCTCTGGCTGGCCAAGGGAATGCAGAGACAAGTAGAAGTGCCCTTAACTGCAACTCCCTCACTGCCTTCAAAGAGCTGCTGAGAATGCTTAGTAATTACCAACCCCTTTCTCCTGATTCTCAAGGCTCTTGGAGCTGCTGTGTCAAAGCACAGGGGTCACACTCAGACCCCCCTACTAAAGAGACGGGAGTTCTCTGTATATTTACCCGGGTGATCCTGATGATGGTGTGGGAACAGCAAAGCTGTAATTCTTTATCCTCTCTGGTGGGAGGGGTTATGGATGTAGGGAGGCAGGGGAAGACTCTAAAATGGGTTTCAGCTCAGATTTATTCACTCAGCTGTTGAAACTGCTGGAGCATTCATTGCTAGAAAAGGACACTTAAATTGTAGAATCAACACACATGCCTCCATCTCTCCTGTTTCTTCCTGGCTTGCCAGTGAGCTGCACTACCTCCTAGCACCACCGCTTCTTGCTGGTAGATTCATGTCCAGTCACTCACACCTCTCTGGGTATTTGCCTGACAAACAGCGCACAAGATGAGGCCTTGCTGGAACCAACGTGTGCAGGAGCTCTGCTCCCCCAGGAAGTCTGCAGAGACTGAATGGACGCCAGTGGGCAAGGAAATGGCTTATGATGTGGAGACTGGGCTCAATCATTTCACACAGGCTTCTGCAGAGCCAGGTTCCGAGAGCTGGGCTTTTAGACAAGCTCTTGGAAATTAAGAGGTGAATCTCAACCAGCTGAGGAGTCTGAGAACCTCTTCCTTGGGGTTTTCACTAAGGGCCTCACTGCAGGGATGATGGAAGTGTCCTGAAAGTAGGGGCAGGACCACCAGCGCCTAAACTGTGGCCCCACCACCTTGCACCATCTCTTCCCTTGAGGCTAAGCCCCCACACACAGCTCCTTCTCCTCAAGCCTTTGCCCTGATGCTGCCCCTTCCCCCAAGGCCCTGCCCTTGTACTGTCTCTTCCCCCGGAAAACCCTACTCGCTCCCTTCCATCACTCGCCCTTACAGAAAGAGCGTCCTATTCTGGTGACCCACCCCACTGCTTTTGCTGTGAGGACAGCCTGCAGCACATCCCGCTCAGCAACAGCAGATAGTGCTGCCGAATTCCCTGCTACCCCTGTCAAATGCCATGCTTCTGAGGTTTCCCTCTATCGTGGTGCCTCCCGGAGGGTGTATCACACCTGAGAAGCCCACAATAGGTTGTGTTCCCAATAGGCTCTTAGGAGCCACAGCATTCCAAATTATGTTCATCTATGCCCTAGTAAATTCGTTGCTCTTTAAGGTGCCACTGGACTCCTTGTTTTGTTGAAACAGACTAACACAGCTACCCTTCTGAGACTAGAGATGTTAAGTTGCTAAGGGTGGTGTGATGTGTGTTCTCTCTCTCTTTCCCACCTCCCCTATGCTGTGTTCTCATCTGTGATCCAACAGACCAGTCTCAGCCACTCGCTGCTGCTAAGTCACACCAGCATACCCAGTGAAGGATACAAGGGGCAGGGTGAGTCAGCACAACAATGCAAGAGCTACTGAGGCAAGAGGCAGGTCAGCCGTGTGCAGTGTGAGAAATCCTGCCTCTCAGCTGACTTCTGACACATGCCAGATATTAGCGGAGGAGCACACAGCACCGTTGCGGGTGGAACAGCCTGTGGTACAGTTAAAACTGCGGCTATGGAACACACATGAAAAAGGGCAGCTCGTCTCCGTTCACTGATGGCGAGCCAAGGAATCTCTCGTTAGGCTGGCCCTCAGCAGCCTCGCTGACATCCATTCACCCTGCTGGCTGTGCAGCACTGTGTGCTGAAGTGGCATACCTGCTGCATACCTCTTTGTGGCTGCCAAACTAGCCTGGGTGATTAATACTTAGCACATGCATATGAGAATGCCGGTTGTGTGAGGACTGTGTGAATGCTAATTAGCCCTCAAGAACACTGTGAGGAAATGCATTGGCTCTGTGGCTGCACAAGGGCTGTTAGCTGTTCAGCAGCTGGATTGTGCTTCTCGGATCACTGATGTCAGCCAGGAATAGTTGTACTGAATTGAATGGCGTTATGCTGCTGTGAAACGTGGGTAAGTCCCGAGTCAGATGAAGAGGGAATGCCATAAATGGGGAGATGTTGCGAAAGGGGCAACTCTTCCTGAATTGCCTGGGGAGCACAAGCCACTGGCTACAGCCGCCGTCTCTGCCATTTTTACCATTGAATCACCACAGTGTCCATCTCCTACCTGCATATGTCAAGTCTCCTGCATGGCAGTGCAGATCATCTACTCCTTATGGGTAGGAGCCCCTCTAGCCAGCTGCCAGGCAAGGTCTGTCTGCCCGATGAATTATCCTCGGGGAAAGAACAGGGCTAGGGCTCCCTTCAGAGATCTCGTCAAATCCCCTACACAAAGACTCCACGCTAACCCACAAAATAGCAGTCCCCAACATCTGATACCTGGTCACCCTGCCTGGGAGTAGATCGCATCAGTGAAGCTCTTGATTTCAGCTCCTTTGGAGAGCATTTTTCTTGCCATACAAACCCAGGCCTTCAGAGTGCTACCCCAGCTCACTCTGACCCTTCATAACATCCATGAAGAATGCTTCCTTCTGGCCTTCCTAGCCCTGCACCCTTGCCCCAGTATCAGCCCAGACATAATTTAATACTTGAGTGTATCTCAAAATCATCTTTTCTACCAGTCCCCCAACTAGCTGCTGGTTCCCCCTCCCCATTCCTGTTCTGGAGGAATGATTAACACATTCTACAGCAAAACTCATTGTCTCCTCCTTCTACTCCTCTTGGCTTCAGGTTCAGGTTCCCACAGCCCTTTGCTACCTCACAGTTCACAGAAATCATAAAATACTAGAACTGGAAGGGACCTTGCGAGGTCATTATGTCCAGGCCTCCGCACTAACAGCAGGACCAAGCACCATCTAGATCGGGGTGGGTAGTAATTTTAGAAGGGAGCCACTTCACAAATTTTCGAAGTGGCCCTGGGCCACCTCCTGAAGGGGCGGGGCCTTGGGCGGAAGGGGCGGGGCCAGGACACTTCCGTGCTCCCCTGCCCACAGACAGGGGATTGGCCTGGGGCTGGGGGGAGCACATGAAGTCTTTGCTCCCTTGAACAGCTGGCGATTCCCTCTAGGCACCGTATACCCCTGGTGATGGAAAGAGACTTCGTGAGCTCCCCCGCCCCAGGCCAATTAGAGCCTGGGGGTGTTGGAGCACTGAAAGTCTCTCACTCCCTGCCCCTGCCCTGCAAGAAACATGCAGTGCCTAGAGAGAATTGCCAGCTGGTGGTTTACTCTAGCGGTTCACTCCAGGTGCTGCACACCTCTGGTGGGGGAGGAGACTTTGCACACTCCCCCCACTACCAGGTCTCGATTGGCCTGGGGACAGGGGAACAGCAGGATGGCCAGGGGCCATACCAACTTGTCTGATGGGCCAGATCCAGCCCGCAGAAGCTCTCTTGCCCATCCCTGACAGTTGTTTATCTAACCTGCTCTTAAATATCTCCAATGATGGAGATTCCACAGCCTTCCTTGGCAATTTATTCCAATGCTTAACCACTCTGACAGGAAGTTTTTCCTTAATGTCCAACCTCTACCTCGCTTGCTGCAAATTAAGCCCATTGCTTCTTGTCCTATTTTCAGATGTTAAGGAGAATACTTTTTCTCACTCCTCCTTGCAACACCCTCTTAGGTACTTGACAGCTGTTATCATGTCCCCTCTAGTCTTCTCTTTTCCAAATGTTTCAGGCAAAGAAAAACTTCTCAGCCCATTATGTAGCAATACTAAACACTTTTCCATGCTCAAAGTGCTTTGTACACATCAGTGAAATCATCTTTGTAAAACTCTTCTGAGGTAGAGAAGGGTTGGTAGGAAAGGCAAAGAGGAAACTGAGATCAGAGAAGTTAATAGACCTGTCCAGGGCTTGATGAAGTTTGCATCAGAGCCAAGACGAGAACTCCTGAATTCTTGGCTCCTCATCCTATGTTCAGGCCAGTATAATATTCTAATTACTATACCAGGCACGCCACCTGATTATGTGAGAGCCTTACGGGATTAAGAATAAACAGAAAGAATAGCATCTGTCATGTAAGGTTTCTCCTCCATTCCTCTCCCTCTGGGAGGCAGGAAGATATGTGTCTGAAGGTTTAAAGCCAAGTGGTCTCTGGAACTTTCACAAACTCGTAAGTTCTTGGAGTTAATAGCAAGTGACTAAGAAGTGTAGTGAAGACAAGGCTTAAGCAACACAAAGCATATTGGCTTTGAAAATATCACACATAAACTTGCTGCCATGTCCCATCGGAAGCCAGAGGAGCGAGCCGAGCGCTGGGGTGTTGTGCTCTTGACAGCCAACGTTGCTGCTGCTGTTTTTTGTACTAGATGTGCTAAAGACAATCCTTTTATGTCTTATTTAAGGTACTTACATGGGCCACCATTCTTACAGTATCTGAGTACTTCACAACACCCTGATGGAGTAGAAAAGAGCTGTTAGCCCCATATTACAGATGGGGAAATGAACCATAAAAAACTGAAAGGCCAGATTTTTAAATGTATTTTGGTACCTAGTGACATAGATGGGTGCCCAGTGGGGTTTTCAAAAGAACCTAGTTTCTGTCTCCTATTGATGCCTAACTACCTTTAAAAATCTAGCCCTAAATATCTTGCCCAAAACCTCTCTGGGAAAAGTCTGCTTCTCTTACTACTAGACCGTCCTTCATCTCTGTATTAGCTCCCTAATTCACTCATGCCAATGAATCTCGGCACACCATCCTTGGGCTGTCTGACTAGGACCACATGAGGCTGTTTCATGCTGACACTTGCTTCTTTCTTGCCTCACTGCTTCTGATGTGTTTACGTTTGAGTGGAACATGTTTAAGTGGGTCAAGCAAAAAGGTCATTTTCTAATGCAAAGTGCTGCATGTCCTTACTACATTAACCCACTGGGATTTTAATAATACATGAAGGGGGAAGAGTTCACTGCCTTCTGAAACACTTTTCAAATATTGATCGTGTCGGCAGATGGATCAATGGCCAGTCAGGATTCCTCTGGAAATATATACAGTGGAGCCAATGGAGCGTTTCCCACTTAGACCAGCTGCGGATCAGACCAAGGATTGTGAAAGGCTTTTTCAGTGCATCTGAACAGTGAGATATTAGGGCTAGATCCCCAGCTGGTATAAATCAGCTTAGAAGTCAGTGAGGCTATTTTGATTCATACCAGCTTTCTGGCCCAGCATGGTGGTGGTACTGACAGTGCGCCAGAGGTATACATGGCGATGGCGCTTTACACAGGCCGCCAAAGGCAAATTCCAAGGGTGCATGCTTCACATGAACGTGTTTGTCTGTTTTTTTTTTTCTTTTCAGTTAGTGGGGGATGAACTGAAGGGTTGGACTTTGGCTTCTGGCTCAGTAAGGAACCCAAAGTGTTGCTAATCACACTCACTCCACAAGCCCAACACTTTCACGTTTAGGCTGCAGCATGTCAGGGGAAGTGTTTGAAATCCAACTGGAAAACATTGCTCCAGAGAAATTTCACTGACACAGCTGCATGGATCTAGGGCCAGCTCCTCAGCTGATCTATATTATTATTAGGGTCAGTGGAACTATGCTGATTTACACCACCCAGTGCTCTGGCCCTGTGTTTATACAGAAGATATCCCTGGATACAAGTCAGCTCAAACATGTCTCCAACAAATTTTCCTTTGTAATGTATGCAGTTTCTTTGGACCCTTCCATACTAGCTTCAGGTCAAGGCTAGAAGCATTTGGTGCAGAGAGTCTATTCTCACATAAAGGAGCGGAATCCTTGTGACATTTGTAGCCCAGCTTTTCAAATTCAAAAGCCTCCAAATCTCAATAGACTCCAAAGCCTATTGAAATTGAACACTTCACTCTATAGAGAGCATGGGTGATGCCACTGACTTCAGTGGAGCAGGATTCATGGGCTCAGATCTTTAGTCTTTTGAGGATCACCCATCACTAACTTGAACCCCACAAGGTGCTGGCTATACTTTATTCCAGTGTACCAGGCTACTTTTTATGCACATGGAAATTCTGAAGCAAAGCAGGAAAGCAAGGGCCAATGACAGGCAGTTAAAAACAAACAAAAGGAAGTATTTCTTCACACAATGCACAGTCAACTTGTGGAACTCCTTGCTAGAGGATGTTGTGAAGCCCAAGACTATAACACATTTCCAAAAACACCAGATAGGTTCATATAGGATATGTATGTGATAGGGTGTGGTCACAGAAGACCCCTTTGGGTGCTTCCTGGTGTGCTAATAAAGCCACTGATACTTGCCTTCTTTCCCCCCTGGGCTTCTCACCACCCTGTCCTGCTGGGCCAGGTCTACTGGTCTTCCCCCAGCCAAGGCACAGAGCTGAGTTCACAGCCCCCTGAAGACCAATACAGACACTGAAACTCTTCAGGTCTGAGGAGAATGCAGTTTCGGGCACAGCTTCCCAAAACCCAACCCCCAAATGGGATCAGAACCCCAAATAAACCATTCAGGGCAAGCCCCCTTTAACAGTGAAAGGGGGATGCACACACTGATTGCCCCCTCAGGTAACAATTATTTACAGTGGGCTTGATAGTAAATAAAAGTAATTTTATTAAGTACAAACTAGGATTTAAATGGTTGGAAGTGAAAACAGGCAGAACAAAGTAAATTACAAATTTAAAATAACAGAAAACACATAGCTAGTTCTAACACCCAAAAGCTTATAGCAGATTTACCCGAAAACAGTTTTTATTTTAGCTAAATCTCCAAGCCAGGGAAGATCTTTTTCCTCTGGGGTCTCTAGTTCATTCTCTTGGGAGTGACATGCCAGCCAAAGACAAAGACCTTGAAAACTTTGCATCTTAAATAGCCTTCATTTTAGGCTGGAATTCTTTGTTTCACATTCTCCCCTTCCATGGAAAATTACCTGGTCAGACCCTACCAGTTGGGGTGGTCACATGTCTTGCTAAGACCAACCACTGCTTAGACTTAAAGGACAAAGGGAGCCGTTTACAGGTGATTGGCTTTCACTTGCACCTTTAAAACCATAAACCATTCCTTACTCCATATTTCTAACTTTACATACGAGAATGATACATACACCAAAATAAGATATCACAGATCCAGCAGATTGTGACATTAAAATTGATAGGTTACATGAGGCATTTTGTCCAGCGTATCTTTGAACTATGCATATTTGCATCCATAAGTCAATGTCATAAAACATGGGGGGGAGGGGTCCACCACAAGGTACATCAATGGTGTGGCATCCACCACAAGGTACATCAATTAGCCAGGATGTGCAACGACACAAAACCATTCTCTGAAATGTCCTTAGCATCTGCTTGCCAGAAGGTGGGGAATGGCTGCTCTAACCTGTGCTAGGGTTCGAGCGTAAAACCTCCACAGTAGCGTCTGTGGGCACGTCTAGACTATGTTTTATTTTCTAAAGAGGATATGCAAATTCTGCGGGAATTTGCATATCTTCTTCCGATCGCTTTTTCCAAAGTGTATCCTCTTTTGAAAATAAAACGTAGTCTAGACATGCCCTTTGTCCCAAGCTTGAAATCCAAACTCAGGAAGGTGTCTGTCTAGCATTTAAAGCAAGGTGCTGGCGTGGAAGTGGAGAGCTGGACTCCTGGGTGATATTCCTTCCTTTGCCTTTCATTCTCTTGTGAAAGTCACTTGACCATCCCGTGCCACAGTTCCCCTGGTTAATGCATGTAAGCCCCACTGGGGCCCTGGGAAGCTCAACTAATTGCTGTCTGTGCAGTGCTCTGACACTCAGAAGGAGTGGGATAAAGCATTGTTATTGATTAGACATCACTCTCCCCTACATGGCTCCATGCAGACCTCTCCATGGCTGCATGAAATGGCTGTTCACAGCATAACTCACAGCATCATGATTAGTTCATTCCATCCACAAATGCATCGTGGCAGTTGCAGTCTCATGGCAAAAGTTCACACTTTGGCCATGTGCCCCATGGGGAGCAGCCTAGCTGTTCCCTGCGGTCCTTCTGTGTCCAGACAGTTGTTTACAACGTAAGGTTGCCCATGGCTGCAGGCTGTTAGAGTTTATCCTTTAACCTTTGCTCCCCAAATCCTTCCCAGACAGTCTCAGCACGGATTGTGCTGACAGAAAATGTCTGCTTGGCACCACAGAAGAAATAGCCGGGTTGGCTGAAGCTGCAGAGACGTGACAGTAGCTTTATAAGCCTTGCCAAGAGCTGGGATATCCCTTTCCCAGATACCATGGTGATGGGCACAGTACAAGTGCCTAAACCAGGGCAACTCAACATGCAGCCCACGACCTGTTCATTTACGGCCCGTGGGTGGGAGTTAAAACAAAAAAGTAGTCAATATAATGGTCTTCTGTTGATATGTGTTTTAGTAGTTACATTCCTGGACTGTCATTGCTCATTAAAAGTGCTGACATATGGGTGGAAATCGGGTAAATATTGCATTTTATTAATATCAGCAGAACTGACTTAAATGGGGCCTGTGTGTTGTATAGTCTTGCCTCAATTTTTGTATTCATACCCGTGAATGTGAAAGAAGCTACTTGCATATATATTTGCACATCTATGCAACCACACTTAAGTTGAGGCCCTCGGCATGTGCTGTGAGTATCATTGTGGCCCCTGGGGCTTCCAAAGTTGAGTAGCCCTGGCCTAGACCATCCATTCTGCAAGGCTGCCTAGTTGCATCTTTGGTGATTTTGGGCCTCTTTGGAGGCCCTAAAATCCCTCTCAGAGCTTTGATTCCACCTCTTCCCCAACTATTTTACATCATTTTATCGCATAAGGCCACTAATTCCTCCATATGATGCTTCCCTTAAGTGATGTTTCTTACTCAGTGCAAGGTGTCACAATTGAGTGATAGCCTTCTGTGAATCCCTCCATCCATCCATCCCATCCCTACACCTTCAGCTCCTTATGCAGTGCCCGTCAGTGTAACAGCTGATTGCCTGTCTCTGGCACTCTCTGCTGCTGTCAGTCCAATAGAGCAGGAAATACGCTTACCACCTCTCCTGGCTAGGCCATGCCCGTCACGCTAAGCATACAGGATACCAAGATCCCAAAATGTCTTTAGGGGATAGTGCAATTTCCTGCTTGGAGGTTGTATTGTGCATGACCTCGAGACTGCATAGTGCAAAGGCAGGGCTATAACAAGTAGCTTTTACTAATGGGGAGTCTTATATTAGGGCCAGTTCAGACATTGCTGTCAAACCTGCAACTACAGGTGATGGGGCACCAGCCCACTAGAGATAGGCTGCAATGCCAGCAGGACACTATTTACTGCTAAGGCTCCTGTGATGCATGCTGTGGTGTGTAAGCAGCTGAAGGACAGCTGTCTGATGGCGATAACAAGAATCTGGAGAATTAGGGCCCTGAGACACCACAGGGTCTCCTCCCATTTCATATATACCCTCAACTAACTCCCTGAACTCCTCGGCTCCAGTTCTGGGAAGACTTCTTGGCATGGGATAGGAGCTTTCCAGGAAGTGGCACACCAGATTTCAGGTCTTATAATCAGTGTTCCCTATAAGCTGAGCACTTGGGTGGCCACCCAGGAGAGATTCATATGCTGCCCAGCTGACTAGCAGAGCGCCCACAGCACAGACAGCTCACTACATGTGTTTCTACTAGTGGTGCACATGCCTCAATACACATAACAAAATTTATTCTGCACATAGATGGAGAAAAAATTAGAGGGAACACTGCTTATAATAATAACTTACAGGGTGCTTTCTGTTTGTAGATCTCACTGCACTCTGCAAAGGTTGGGGAGCATCGTTCTGCCTGTTTTCCGGACAGGAGTGGACGGCTCACTGAGGCACGTACGTGGAAAGAGACTACCCCCAATGTCACACAAACTAGCCAAAGTCGGACCAACAGGATAAAGCACAGGTTTCCACTCACACCCCTGAGTTCAGCTCACTGCTTCACAGTTGCTGCTCCATGGGTGCCTTTGTTACGATCCTTCCTAACTGTCAGGGTGGTTAAACGCTGGAATAAGTTGCCTTGGGAGGTTGTGGAATCTCCATCACTGGAGATATTTAAGAGCAGGTTAGATAGACATCTATCAGGGATGGTCTAGACCAGGGGGTGAGTAATAATTTTTGGCCAGGGGCCACTTCAAAATTTTTTGAAGTGATCCCGGGCTGCCCTGGAAGGATGCTTCTGGGCTTCCCCACCCGCAGACCATGATTGGTCTGGGGGTGGGGGAGCCCCTTTGCCCCCCCCTTCCCACCAGGCACTCTCCTGCCCTGGAAGCTTCCTTCGCCCTGATTGGCTGGGGGAGCACACGAAGCCTCCTCCCACCCTGCGAGGGTCGCAGGGCCAGGGTAGAGCAAAGGAAGCTTCATGCAGCTCCCCCCCATCCCCAGTCTCTGATTGGTCTGGAGGCTAGGGGAGCGCCAGAAACCTCCTCCTGCCCTACCCCCACCCTGCGAGGTGCAACCCAATCAGGGTCTGGGGGGCGGGGGGAGCTGTGCAAAGCTTTCTTCGGCCTGCCCCCGCCCTGCACAAGTGTACGACCTTGCACTCCTTGCAGGGCGAGGGGAGGGGAGGGCGGAGGAAACTTTGCGCGCTTCCCCTACCCCAGGCCAATCAGGGCTTGGGGATGTGGGAGCGCGTGACGTCTCCTCCTGCCCTGCAAGGAGTGCACAGCGCTTCAAAGCACTGCGTGCTCCTGCCAGGGCGGGAGGAAGCTTCACGCTTCCCTGCCCCCAGACCCTAATTGGCCTGGGGGTTGGGAAGTGGCAGGGCCTCCACAGGCTGGATCAACCTGCTTGGAGGGCCGAATCTGGCCCACGGAGGCCCTTTTGCCCACCCCGGTCTAGACGGTACTGGGTCCTGCCATGAAGGCAGGGGACTGGACTCGATGACCTCTCGAGGTCCCTTCCAGTTCTTGTGTTCTATGATTCTGTGATTGGTGTGAATCAGCCCTGTCTGTTCGTCCTGTGGGAGCTGAGCACTGTGGGAGCTGAGCACATTTTTCTTGATGGTGTTCATTAGTGTCTGGTTTATCAGTCTCTGTTCACACATAATCAGTATTTTCATTTGGCCTGTTTATACAGTTATTGCAGCAATACCTCTTCCAACAATTTTTTAGATGCAGTACCTATACTTAGGGCTGATACCCAGGGTATTGGTGAAAGTATCAGATTTCCTGCTGCTGGTTTTTGGTGTCTGTGTTTTAAAAGGTTCTTTTTAGGGTGCAGGGAATTTCCTAGCCATGGTCCCTGCTCTCACTGAAACCGTGGGAGTGTTTCCATTGATGACAATGTGTTCAGGAACTATCTGTTAACAGACATACGTTTTCGGGGAGGACTTGCCCCTGATCCACTCACGAGCTGTTTGCTTACTTTGCCAGCTGGAAGCGTACCCGCTTCTTTTTGCAAAATGTTGCAAAAGACGGGCACCACTTTCAGTGCAAGTAACCAGAGCTTTGCTGGGCCAAGCAAGAAATTCACCCCTGTGCACAGACCTGAAGATGTCAGTGGTGCAGAGCCTTTTGGAAAACACTTTGCACAGGGGTGAATTGCAGGCAATGTGCTGGGCCAATCTCAGGCCATTTAAGGAGAACTCTGTTTTAATGAAAGGTGATCTGCAAAGGGGAAAGGAAACAGTTCAGCCCAGATTTCTGTGCTGGATGATCCGGCTAACCATGCTATAGGTGGGGCATAAAAATAAATCTCAATAACCTTTTCAGAATCCTTTCTACTGCTCCTTTTTATGAAATTTCTCAGTGCCAGAACCAAACCTAGGACCTCTTGAGTTTAGTGCAAGAGCCTCTACCATTTGAGCTAAAAGCCACCTGCCTCTCAGCTATGGCTGTAGAGCAAACTCATTCTCTCTGTGTAAGTGGTCTCAGTGCCATTAGTTGGGATAGTGGACCACACCCAGCAGCAGGGTTTCCTGTAAGGTATGTGCCTGCACAGGCGTGCATCAAGAATTTCAGTCCCACCCACCTCCTCGGCAGAGCTGCGCAGCCGTGGCCCCAGCTGCTCCCGGGGGCCGGGATTTGTGGTGGGTGGATGCTCCGTCCCAGGAGCAGCTGGGCAGCCACCATATGGCACACGTTGTGGCTGCCAGAGCTGAAGCCTGGGCCGCAGTACTGAAAATAGCACCACGGCCCCAGCCAGAGCCGCGGTGCTATTTTTAGTACCACGGTCCCAGCCCCAGCCGCCATGCAGCCCGAGCTGCTCCTGCGGCTGGGTCACGTAGCATTCGGCTGCCCCATGTGCCAGGACTGCAGCTAGGCCGCGGTGCTATTTTTAGTACTACAGTCCCCCAACTGCCACATGACCCCAGCTACTCCTTGGGCAAGGCTGCTTGGCAGGAACTGGAGCCGGGACCATGATGCAGCTGCTCCTGGGCTGGGGCCTGGGTGCTGAAAATAGCACCATGGCCCCAGCACACAGGGCAGCCACCCACCACTGGGCCCAGCCCCAGAATCAGGGAGCTAGAGGAGGTGGAGGGGTGCAGATGTCAGAAGGCAAAAGGTGAGGGAAGGGGCGGGGGAGAACTAAGGAGAAGGTGGGGGTGAGGCAAAGAAGGGGCTTGTGCTGAGGGGAGAGGAAGGGGCAAAGGCAGGAGAA
This sequence comes from Rafetus swinhoei, assembly GCA_019425775.1. Classification (NCBI taxonomy): domain Eukaryota; kingdom Metazoa; phylum Chordata; order Testudines; family Trionychidae; genus Rafetus; species Rafetus swinhoei. Next base: position 21,330,381 of record CM033437.1, on the reverse strand, counting down.
GAAAGGGTCAGGGTGGAGGAAAGACAAATGCCAGGGGGCCAAGAGGAGACAATGAGTAGGGGAGGGGATGAGTAGGTATCAGTGGGGATGGGAGAGGGGAGGGAACAGGGTGATGCTGGGAGAGGTGGAGAGGGACAATGGGGCCAAACAGAAGGAAGAGGATAGGGGAGGAGTGGGTGCCAGGAGAAGAGGGGTTGAAAGGAGGGGTGGGCATGAGGAAGACAGTGGTTGGAGCAAGTCATGTGTGAGGGCGCAGAGGGGCGTGAGGAGAACTGGGGCAGAGGGTGGTGAGGGGGTGGGCACCAGGGAAAAAGAGGACAAGGAGGGCAGGTGTTGGGAGGGAAGGGGCAGTGAGGGAAGGGGGAGGCACCAGGAGGGTGTAGGGAGTAAGGGGAGGTGCAGGTTCCAGGGGGATTGTGGGGGTGAAGCAGAAGGGCAGACATGGGGAGGGACGGGCACCAGAGGGCAGAGGAGAGAGGCAGGGCAGGTGGGTAGAGGGAGGTGTTAGGAAGGGGGAAAGGGGCTAGAGGAAGGGTAGGTGCAGGGGGGAACCGCAGGTTCAGGGGTCAGAGAGGATGGGGGGAGGCTCAGGTCCCAGGAGGGCTGAGGGGAGTGAGAAGGGCAGGAGGCACAACAGCAGAGGAGGGTGAGGGGTGGGGAGCAGCAGCAGGCACCAGGGGAGCAGATGGGGTGAGGGGAAGGTGGGAGACATGGCAACAAAGGGAGAGATTTATAACTTGGGTGCCACGGTGGCACACGCCCGAACAAGCGCACATGACCTCAATATTGGTGCACAAGACAAAACTCATTCCGCTCATGGATGGAAAATCTTAGAGGGAAGACTGCTCAGCAGGTGTGTGGGTTATACATGTAGGTTTGCTGAAGAGATCCCAGAATGCAGCATCACACACGTCTCCTTTACCATCCAGGAAAGCGGTGGCATTTGTGATGTTACATACCTTGTGTCAGTTCTTACCCTCAGAGCCAAGGTGCTGCCGTGACAGGAGCACTGTCATTGCCTTGCCTTGTTCCTCTCAGAGAACCTCCATATCAGAACGGCAAGAAGGGCTAGCATATTGGCCCAAATGTGACATGGTTCCTTGGTCCATCCCCTGACGGGTTGAGTCAGCTTTCACTTCTCCAGGTAGATTAACTGAGTTCCATAGAGACACTCCGTGGGCATCTGTCAGATCAGAAACAGCGGTGTGGCTTTCACTGAAGTCAGGTGGGACTGCAGGTGCCTAGTGCCACTGAAAATCAGGCCACCAGATCCTGCCTGCTGTCGGTGTGTGTGACACATGCCCTGGTACTTTTCATATTGGAAGGGCTGTCACTCTTGCCCTCTCTGCTGTGCAGTGTGGCTGCACCCCATTGGCACTATATCTGGCTATATTTTATATATATTTTTGAGCTGAAAGTTTCTCCACCAGCTCTTCTGACAGGCTCCCTTCTCCCTGGCAGGCCCACATGAAATGAGTCAGCAATAACATTAATAATCATCAAAACAAATACTAGCCACTCCCTCCTTGAGGCTCCCCTGTGTGCTCCGTGTCTGTCTTGTTTACACAGCAAGTTCCTCAGAGCAGAGCTGTCTGTACTTCGCGTCTTGTGTGGGCATCAAGCTAATAGCCGCCTTCAGCGAATGACCATCACCCCAAATGTAAACGAGTGTAATTAGCTGGTTTCTGACCTCTGAGCCAGGGAACACAGTATTGCTCCTCCGCTCTAGTTATGCTGTTTGTGGAGGCTGCCTCCAGCTGGAACATGCTGTCTTTAATGACACGCCAGTGGCTCTGAGGGATATGTTTACGTGCATGTTCTGCTTTGCTGCACTGACCCATCAGCTGTCAGTGCTCTCACAGAGCCACCAGAAGGGCTACATGCGAAAGCAGACAGAGCAGAGGCAGGCAGAGGCAGTGAAATGCAAACAGGTGGGTCTCAACTGGGTGGTTTTTCTGTACTTACTGTCTCTACTCCAGAAGCACCTAAATGCCCCCACTCTCAGCACAACACCATTGCGACAAGGAATGAAAGTGAGTCTCTGTTGTGAAGAGCTGGCAGGCAGAGTGCTCTAGTGGATAGAGCATTGACCTGGGAGTCAAGAGACCCCCCCAAGTTTCATTCCCGCCACTGACCAATGTTCCCTGTAATGTAAGCAGTATGTTTGTATGGCTCCTCAGGATTCCAGTGCCACCCAGTTGATGAACAGAGCACCCCCAGCTAGGTTTGTGTTTCTCCTGGTAGTGCACATGCCTAAGTGTACACAACAAAATTTGTTCTGCTCATTAATGGAAAAGCTTAGAGGGAACATTGTTGTGTGACCTTGAATAGGTTACTTAGGACTTGTCTACACTACAGAGCCTTTGCTAGTATACTTAGGCCAGCAAAGTCCCCTAGTGGAGAGGTGGCGTATGCTGGCTAAAGGAATTCTGTCAGTAGAGCTACTCCACCTCCCTGAAGGTCATTCACCATCCCAACAAAGATGCTCTTTTAGGGGTAGAATTGTGTTTACACTAGGTATTTTGCTGGCCTGCAGAGGTGACACATGTGGGGTTATTTTCACCCCAACAGCTGGTCCAGGCCGGAAGCAGAATGGACCAATTATGTACAGTGTCCAGCTCAGTGGGGCCCTGTTCTTAGCTGGCTGTTACCATAAGCAGAAATAATAATCATAATGATTTAAATAGCCACAGGAAAGAAACTGAGGCAAAGACAGGTTAAGTGACTTGTCAAAGGTCACACAGGAAGTCTATAGCAGGGACAGAACTTTAGCACAGATCTTCCGAGTCCTCACACAATGGCTCAATCCAAAGACTCTCCTTCCTCTCGAAGGATGGCTATGCAAAGAAAACAGTGCCATCCTCTTACTTTCTTAGCAGTTCTATCTTGGTAGAATTTAATGCCTCACGTCTAGAGAAGGAGGCAAATCACTATTTCATCCAAGCTGAGACAGGCATGTGCTATGACAACAAAACAGCACACAAGCCTTTTGCTGAAGATTAACGAGCCTCGAGAATTTTTCCGAGACTAAAATTCCTTCCCATGGAGCACGAACCATTCCCCCAGAAAGACTCCCACTGGGAGCCTAGTCTATTATACAGCAGTGTTGCTGTGAGAAAGCCTAAGAGGTGGATCATTCCTCATGATTACATACCTCCTTGTATTCCGTATTTCAAATTTATCCACAGCTTCCTGAATGATTGGTGCTGGTGCGGCCCTTTATCTGCATTAACGTGCTTACAATCAGGAACCATGCCTTTATCTGGGTTGCTTTAGAGAAGGAGGGGTCATGGAGGGTAGGGGCAGTGTGTGTTCTCTCTCTCTCAGTCCTCTCTTCCAGCTCTGTTTCCATCCATGTTTCTTTTCCTTTAAACTTTTGCGGCTCGTTTAGGCTCCTGAGAACCCCCTGAGGAGTGCTGACTGGAAAATGGCTTTCCTGTCTCACGAGAGCTTTCAAGATTTCCAATTTCTTTCTCTGTCCTAAATCAGGATGAAGAATAAAAAAATATCTCAATAATGTCTGTGAACTGGTAATCTGGGGGGAAAAATCAGACCGGGTCAATTGAAACTTTTCAATAATTTCAATTTTTTTCCATTTTTACCTTTTTTTTTTAATAACTTTTTTGGTACTATAAATTAGCTAACTTTTCGGAATGAAAAGCTATTTTGAATCAAATGTCCAAAAGGTTCATTTTAAAACTGTCATTTCAACAGCTTCAAAACTTTTTTGTCCAAAACACATTTGAACTCGGAGAGCAGGAGAGTTGTCAAAACTGATGCCTCTCAGTCAGGCCCACTGATGGGGAGGGGCAAAGGGAGCAGTTGCTTTGTGGCCTGGAGAGTCAAAAGGACCTGGGGCTCCCAGCTTCCTGAGCCTCAGGCCTTTTAAATCACAGCCAGAGCACCATGCAGCGTGCTCCAGGTGGCTCTGAAGGCTGGCTGGGGTGGGGGTAGGAGGGAGGACTGGCTGCCCTAGCCCCATCCCTTCCTCCTGAGGTCCAGCCCCTTCCAGCAAGTGCATCACCTCTGAATTCAGACAACTAAATTTCTGACAGATTTGGAGTGGGCTCCAGAGAAGTCTGAGATGGTGTAATTTACCCCTTCATCTAGTCTCTCAGTAAAGACTCTACAGAAATATTAACTTTAACTCACTTCAGAATTAGCCCATTGAAATGCATCTGACTTAGGATGCTCCACAGTCAGCGTTCCAGTTAATCTGTTGCACCCTTTCTGATGGAGCCAGCCATGTGGACTCAGTTGTATAATGTGACTGGGGACCCTACACTGTGGAAATCTGTGATGAGTGACAGCACTTCTCATGGCCATTCTTGCTCACGGCCACTGCTGTGGCAGCCGTGCTTTACGTATGCTAAATATCTTTCAGGTTTCCTTCCTGAGCAGTTCAGACTAGAGAAATATGAAAGGTATCTCTGGATAAATTAAATCTTCCTATCTAGGACAGAGATAGAAGAGACCCTATGAGAGTCCAGCTTCCACAACCTGTACAGGGTCCTCCACAGCAGTGTATTCTCCACTGGTTTGTCCAGACTGGCTTTAAATGACTCATATTCTAGTGCTTCCACCACTTCCCCTTCACAGTGAAATAGATTTCACTTCCTAGTATTCAGCTTAGATCCAGTGGGTGGTCCAGCTAGTCTTTGACAGTGGACAGAACCAGCTGTTTCAAAGGAAAGTACAAGAAATCCTGCAGCAGGCAGTTATGAAACAGTCTGTCTTCAGGGAAGCTTTCCTCTCAGTCCCAATCCCCATCAGTAGTAGTTAATTTCAGAGAACATGTACCCTAAAAAGCATGTTATCACTAATGGCTAAAGAATTTATCCAAAGTTCACTAAGGAGGTCTGAGTCTAAGGGCATGTCTTCACTATGGGCTGGATCGATGGGCAGTGATCGATCCAGCAGGGGTCGATTTATCGTGTCTAGTATAGTATAGACACGACAAATCGATCACCAGGCGCTTTCCTGTCGGCACCGGTATTCCACCAAAATGAGAAGCACATAAGCAGAGTCATGATCCATTTGTTCTCTGTGCTTGATCTTTAGCTAAGGCATGGACGATGCACCTTTCTTGAGGGTGTCAGATTCATTGTTTCAGTGGGCTGCCATGGCTGCACAGTGGGCTGCTGTCCTTTAATAACCTGGGGCCTGTGGAGGGAGGATGAATATAAGACCGAAAACTTTGACTTGATTCTGTATTTCACCAGGATCCTGTGCAGTGAGCAGCGCACTGTGGTGATGAGCTTCTCAGGAGGTGACATGCATTGTTCCGTACTAATGGGAGCATCATCAGGGTGATGAGCTTTATTCCTAGATAAAATGAATGCCAATAATCCAGCCGCCAGGATACAAATCCATGGATCACCATGGACGACGCACAGTCCAATATGGTATGGTGCAGTCTTCTGCCCAGCTGTAGATGGAAGGGGTTTGCTTTTGTTTGCAGTCATACTTATTTGGATACTTAAGGGAAATTGGGCCGTCCAGGAAGACCCCAAGACTGTAAACCATCTTGATGACTGAGATGTCTGGAATTATGGACAGAGTCCTGGGCAGATACAAAATTTGTATCCACATCTGATCTCTGATCTCCAAACATGGTCCATGGATATCCGCAGATTTGCCAGGTGTTAATCATAGAAGCATAGGACTGGAAGAAACCTTGAGAGGTCATCTATTCCAGTCCCCTGCACCCTAGAGAGGACTATGTAATAACTAGATCCTTCCTGACAGGTGTTTGTCTAATCTGTTTTTAACCCTCCCCGCTCCTCCCGTGTGTGGAGATTCACAACCTGCTTAGGCAATTTGTTCTGTCACTTAACCACTCTGACAAGTTAGGAATATTTTCTTAATGTTCACCCCAAACCTGGTTTGCTGCAATTTAAGCTCATTGCTCTTTATCCTGAATCCACTTTCAGCCAGCTGCTCTTCCCCCAAATGCTGATGGCTCCCAGACACTAGGATAGATGGGACAGCAGGAATTGACTGTGTCAAATGCTGTAGAGAGATTCAGCAGCATGATCGCAGATGGATGTCCCTTGTCTGTGGATAAGAGACAGGCATCTATCATCAGTGTAATAAGTAATGCCTCTCTCACATGTCCTAGCCCGAAATCTGGCTGGGGCTGGGGAATCTAGGATATGGAGGATGTGTATAGGTGGTTGCAGCAAGTGGTGGCTTATTATGTATTGGCCAGACTGTTGGTGATTGAGGGATTGTGGGGGTAGATTTTGCTTTTGAAGAATGTAGAAGATTTACCCCGTGTTGCTCATGTCCTTAACTCAATTCATTTTTGTTTTTCTTCATTTATATAATTGCTCTGGGGTGGGGCTGGGCATGAAGGGTTTACCCCAGCCTTCTCTCACCACAGCAGCTTGGGGCCAGGTGAGAAGCACCTGTACATGGCCGCTGCCGCTCCACTTGGCACTGCTGGGGAGGGGTCTATGTCCCCCAGCTGGTTCTCCTGCTCTTTGTGCTCCCCAGGAAGAGCGAGGAAGGCAGCAAACTCTTCACTTTCCCCTTGCTCTTTAACAAAGGCAAACAGCCAGAAATGTTTCCATACAAATCGGGGCGGGGGTGTCTTCAGCTCACCCCACCCTCCCTAAAGGGCACTTGAGGGGTGGAAGTCTCAGGGGTGGGGCAGTCCCGGCTGAGGGGGCTCCCCCAGACAGCCCTTTTACCTTCCCGGTGATTCTATCTCTTTTCGGTATGGTTTTATGAGACGCAATCCCATTCCAGGCACAATCCATTTTCCTGGCAAAACCAAACCCTGACCTTGCTTTAAGTTATGAGAAAAGGAAGCTGTGTACCGAATTTGGTGTTCCTAGCGCTTACTGTTTAGGAGGAATGATTGAACAGACAGACAGACACACAAACAAACTCTTTCAAATATATAGTAAATATTAAAGGAAAGTCTGCTTAAGGCATAATTATAGCAGAACAGATTCATTTCCCCTCTGCCCGAACAATGGAACGATACGCCTTTGAATCACTTGTCACCCTTGCTCTCTGCGCATTGGTGGTGATCTGTTACAACTAAACAGACTGAAAGCAAACAAACACCACCTGCTGCTAGCAAAAGACGGGCTGGATTAAAAGGTTCTCTAGCTGTGTAAACAGGTGTCAGCTGAGGACAAATTGTTCACATGTAGTTTGGAGAATTGCCTTTTAGCTTATGAGGGGCAGGGATGGCTGGCTCAGGTAATGAGCGATGATCTACAGTGCCCTTCAGCTCTGGCATAGCAGCTGGAATGCAGACTAAGGTAATAGAATAGTCAACTGACCACATGAAATCTTAGCGGTTAGACGAGTATTCTATAGTCCCCAGTGGCAGGGCTGGCAGCCAGTGCAATTCAGCCCCCCTCCCAGGGAACCCCGTTACCCCGCGCTGCTGTCTCTGTATCAGGGGTGCCAGGCAGGAGCTGGTCCATGAGGGAAGCCAGTTTAAAAACCAGCTTCCCTCATGGACTGGCTGCCTGATACAGAGGCAGCAGCGTGGGGTGGCAGCAGCTCCTGTCCATAGGGTTCAAGCTCCCTGTGGACAGAGGCTGCAAGGGAGGGAAGGCTTCTGCAAAGCAGCTTCTGTCCATGGCAGCTCAGACCCCCCGCAGACAGGGGCTGCTGCTGTGAAGAGAGGCAGCAGCGTGGGGGGGAAGGGCAGGTGGCACCGCAGAGCTGGTGCTGAGGGAACTAGCTTTTAAGAATTGCCATAGTCTATTGTAGAAGGAGTTGGTAGCCATAGTGGGCTTATGTTCACGTGGTAATTGGGCACTGCTCAGAAAACCAAAGACCTAACTGGCATTATACTGACATTAACATCTGCATGGAATGACCATATTCACTGTCTCTATCTCCTCTGAGTGAGGGTTAAGGGAAATCTGTGTGAAAGGAGTGATTCACAGTGGGACACATGGGCACTGCACTGTCTCTATGGGCATGTCTACACTAGGACATTATTTCAAAATAACTTATATCGAAATAACTCCCAAAATAACAATTTTGAAATAAGTGTTTTTCCTCCTGGAACTCAGGAGTTCTTATTTCAAAATAACTCCCCAGTGTAGACCAGGGTTATAAGTCAAGGGCTTTTGCTTCCAGAGATGTTGGCTTTGCATCATTGATGAGCATTAGCAATGTTGCGATCCAACAGGCTAAAAATATCCATGTGCAATGAGCCAGCTCAAGATCTATGCCTCATTTAAGCCTTAAAGGTATGGGACTTGATGGATGCCTCTGCTGCTCTTCTGCACAGGAGTAAATTTCACCCAGAGTGAGCTATTGCGAGCAAGGCTTTGTTTTGCTAGGAATTCAGGGAGCGCTCAGTCACAGTGAGGTCTAAATGCAGGAAGCCTGGCTATAATCAAAACTATTGTTGTGGATGAAAAAACAATAATAGCATTTGATAAAAGTTTCACTTTCATTGTCTAGAGTAGGCCAAGGCACCGAGACTGAGATAAAATAAAAGAAACAAAAGCTGGCTGATAATGTAACAGAGCGTTCAGATCCCTCTATGTGAGTCTTGGGGAAGTGTTTTCACACACAAAGGCGTGGCTTATAGAGCTGTGCAGTAATAATTGCACTCATTTCTATGGGACCCGGCGTGATAGTGCATCATGACTCAGCCTCACGGCATCGGAATGCAGGACATCTGAAGGGGCTCTGCTGATCTGATCTTCCTGACTGGATCAGCATGAGCTTGGCATTACTCTCTCTCTCTCCAGTATTTCATATCCCCAACTCATAACTCCGGTTATCTGAAGAAGTGGGCTGTGCCCACGAAAGCTCATGATACCATCCACATGTTTCATTAGTCTATAAAGTGCTACTAGACCATTTGTTGGTTTTTTTCCGTATTTTGGATGGACACACACACACACACACACTCTCTCTCTCCTCCTCCTCCCCCGTCCCCGTCGGTCATGTTACAGTATTTACTATATTTGATACATCTCATGCCAGACAGTCTTTATCTCTCCTTGCCTAAACCACACCATAGACCTTATCATGTAATGGCCACCTTGTGTGTTCAGTTTAATAAGAGGCAGGATTAAGTGAATGGAGATACCTACCTCCTAGAACTGGAAGGGACCTTGAAAAGTCATCAAGTCCAGTCCCCTGCCTTCACAGCAGGACCAAGTACCATCCCTGATGGATTTTGCTCCAGAGCCCTAAATGGTCTCCTCAAGGATGGAGCTCACGACGCTGGGTTTAACACACCACTGCTCAAACCACTGAGCTATCCCTCCCCCAGATGGTGCAGTGGTTAGGGCATTAGCTTGAGGTATGGAAAACACAAGTTAAATTCTGTAATTCTGTGCTCTGACATGAACTTCTGCACTAAATTATCTCCTAGAGCCCACATCCTCACCGTCTCCTGCACCCCAACACTCTGCCCCAGCCTGGAGCCCCCTCCTGCACCCAAAATCCCTTCCAGAAAGAAACTAATATAACACCTGTGCTTAGGTAAAAAGGAGGCATGTTTTAAGACTAAAATGTAACCACAGAATGTCTTTATGCTAATTAAAAGGCAAGTTTAGTACATCATTAAGAGCCTCATTAAATGCCATAATTGTGATCATTTTGTTTTAAACTAGGACAAAGACTTTATTCGAGGGGCCCACAAAATTTAATAGCCCCAGGTCCACAAGAGAGTTAATCTGGCTGTGGCCTTCTGTCTGGATGTTAGCCCCAAAATCATGGCATGTTAATGGGTGCTTAGGCCAATTCCATCCTGGTGCAACTAAGGATTGATTCTGCCCTTTAGTTTTTCCTTTATGTCTTTTCCTTGAGGAATTGCTTCCAGATTGATTCCAGAGTTTATGCTGGAGCTTGGAAAAACACACAAAATCATCCCTGGTAAAGTGTGCAAATGACACAAAAATTGGAGGGGTGGTAAATAATGAAGAGGACAGGTCAGCGATACAGAATAACCTTGATCACGTAGTAAGATGGGCTCAAGCAAACAGTATACATTTAAATACAGCTAAATGTAAAATCGTATGTTTAGGAGTAAAGCATGTGGGTCATACTGACAGGAAGGGGGACTGTGTCCTGGGAAGCACCTACTCTGAAAAAGATTTGGGGTAGTGGAGGATAATCAGCTGAACATAAGCTTGCTGTGCAATGCTGTGGCCAAAAGAGCTAATATGATCAGGGATGCAGAGAGGGGAATTGTAGGTAGGAATTACCTCTGTATTTGGCACTGGTGCAACAACTGTTGGAATATTGTGTCTAATTCTGGTATTCATAATTCAGTAAGAATATTGATAAAGAAGGACGGAGAGACAAGGATGATTAAAGGAATGGAAAACTTGCCTTCTAGTGACAGATTTTTCTAATTCCTTTTTTAACCCAGTTATGCTTCTGGCCTTCTCAATATCCCTTAGCAAGGAATTCCACCAGCTGACTGTGCATTGAATGAAGAAATACTTCCTTTTGTTTGTTTTAAACCTGCCGCCTGTTAATTTCATTGGGTGACCCATTCTTGTGGTATGTAGATGTAAATAAAACTTCCTTATTCATTTTCTCTGCACCAGTCATGATTTCACAGACCTCTTATCATATCCCCATGAGTCATCTCTTTTCCAAGCTGAACAGTCCCAGGTTTTGCTAATCTCTCCTTCTATGGAAGCTGTTTCATACCCCTAATCATTTTTCTTGCCCTTCTTGGTACTTTTTCCATTTCTAATATATCTTTTTTGAGATACAGCAACCAGCACTGCACATATGTCCTGGATTAATATAGTGGCCTTGTGATATTTTCTGTCTTATCTATCCCTTTCCTAATTGTTCCTAAAATTATCTTAGCTTTTTTGAATGCCGCTGCATGCTGAGCAGATGTTTTCAGACAACTATCCACAATGACTCCAAAAGCTTTTATTTTTGAGTGGTAACAGCAAATTTAGACCCCATCGTTTGCATGTACATTTGGGGTTATATTTTTCAATATGCATTACTTTGCATTTATCAACATTGAATTTTCATCTGCCATTTTATTGCCCAGTCACTCAGTTTTGTCAGAGGCCTTTGGAACTCTTCACAGTCAGCTTTAAACTTAACTAGCTTGAGTAATTTTCTGTCATCTGCAAATGTTGCCACACTTTTTCCAGACCATTTATGCATATGTTGACCAGCATTGGCCCAGTACAGATCTTTGTGGGACTCTGCTGTTTATCTCTCTCCATTGTGAAAGCCTGCCACTTACTCCTACCCTTTATTTCCTGTCTTTTAACTAGTTACTGATCCATAAGAGGACCTTTTCTCTTATCCCAAGACAGCTTACTTTTCATAAGAGACTTCAGAGAAGGAACCTGTCAAAAGCTTTCTGAGAGTCCAAGTATTCACCAGATTCCCCCTTGTTTGTTGACAGCCTCAAAGGATTCTCATAGATTGATGAAGCATGGTTTTCTTTTAAATCAAGATTGGATGTTTTTCTAAAAGACTAGCACTAGGAATTATTTGGGGGGCAGTTCTCTTGTGTTGCTACACAGGAGGTCAGACTAGATGATCAGAATGGTCCCTTCTGGCACTAGAATCTATAATTATTTATATGATGCATAGTTCCAAATTGAGATCATAGCCCCAATATGCTAGATGCTGTACACAGTGAGAGTCAGTCTCTGCCTCACAATACTTATGCTCTAAAGAGAGAAGACAAACAAAAGAATGGGAAGGGCACCAGAAAAGCAAAGTAACATGTCCAAGGTTACACCACAGGTCAGTGGCAGAGCCAGGGGTAGAATTTGGGTTTTCTGATTCTCATTTTAGTATCCTATCTACTAGATCACACTCATACTACCACTCAGACTGAACAGCTGTCTTCCTTGTGCTATGCCTGGATTAGTTGAGGAGTCAGGTGGTACATATCAGCCCCCCTTACAAAGACCAAGAGATGGTACCCCAGTTCACTCAGTGCTTTGCTGTGTTCTTATACAGCTCCCTTGAATCAAAGAACTCAGCTACATAGAGGTTTGACTCAAATTATTAATGGCCCCATCATTAGCTAAGGTAAATGGATTTGGGATGTTAAATTTCAAGTAACTGACTAATCGAATAGTCGATGCAATTTGCATCGACTATTTGATTAGTCGATAGAGCGCCTCCACCTTTGAAGTGTAGCAACAGCCCTAAAGCTGTTGCTACACTTCAAAGGCGAAAGTGCTGCAGGGAGCACGGGGCCAGCTGGGCAGTCTCCTGCTGGCCCCATGCTCCCCACGGCGTTTTAAAGCGTCAGCACCGCATGGAGCCCGGGGTCAGCTGGGGACCCCGGGCTCCACACGACGCTGCTGCTTTGAAACGCCATGGGGTCCAGCGTCAGGCTCCACACAGTGTTTCAAAGTGGCAGCGCCACATGGAGCCCTGGGTCAGCGTGGGAGTCCCCAGCTGATCCTGGGCTCCACGTGGCGCTGCCGCTTTGAAAACGCCATGTGCAGCTTGGGGACATCCCAGCTGACCCCAGGATGCACGTGGTATTTCAAAGTGACAGCACCATGTGGAGCCCAGGGTCTGGCCCCAGGCTCCACGCAGCACTGCTGCTTTGAAGTATACCCTCCCACTGCCCACTGCCTCTTTCTGATAGAGGCAGCAAGGGGAGGGAAGCGACTAGTCAACTCAACTATCTGATAAGCATTTGCTTATCAGATAGACGACTAGTCATTCACATCCCTAAAATGGATGTCATCCTAGTGAAGTCAATGGAGCTATGCTGATTTAAACCAGCTCAGGAGCTGGCCCAGAAGCATGGTAAACTAAACACTGACAACAGACCTGTTACTAAATGGTATTCAGTCAGGAATATTTTCACAAAGTGGTGCTGCAATGACCACAGTGAGAGTGAGAAAAAAGGCTTTGTCTTCAGTGAAATTCACCACTGTCTGCTTTTCTTGGGGTACGTGTACACAGCAGGGCATATGTCGAATTAAGCTACACAACTTCAGCTCTGTCAATTGCGTAGGTGAAGTCGAAATAGCTTAATTCGGCTTTTGGTGCTGTCTACACAGCAGGAAGTCAAAGGAAGAACACTCTTCCTTCGACTTCCCTTATTCCTCATAAAATGAGGGTTACAGGAGTTGGAATAAGAAGTCCTCCAGCTCGTCATTATTTCGAAGTAGTGGCTTGCAGTGTAGGCATGCTCTTTGTTATTTCGGAATAATGTCAGTTATTTCGAAATAACGCTGCCATGTAGACATACCTTGGGTTCCCAAAGAATAATCCTGCCAGGATGGAGGAGTCAGTGCCAGATTGTGAAGGGACTGAGTGTAACCTGATAACACGTGGATGCTAATTCAGTGAATAATAGAAAAGCTTCCAGACCCTACAGCTTATACATCTAATACACACAGGCTATGCACAAAGTCACAAACCTCAGGCTGGCTTAGCCTAAGTTCCTGTGTCAGTTTCAGAAAAGTTATGATAATACAGCGTGACTGAGACTAGTCTTGGTTGCTGAAACAACACTGACTGTCAGGCCTGTCACTGACACACTGATTAATAGTCCAATATAGAGCAACAAATGCAGCCAGTGTCTTGCCCTCCAAATCCCAATGAAATCTCTCTCAAAACTCCTATTCTCTTCCACAGTAAAGGCTCTAGTTTTCTACATCCACCCATATGAACAGTGGGGGAAACAGGTGAGGTTAGGCTAGGCAAGGGAAGGGAAACTAAATAGCCTACTGACCAGAATAACCTTCCCTCATTTCCTCCTCATAGAACTTGGAAAATCAAGCCCCTGCTTAGCAAGTCTCTTTCTGCTGAGTGTGAGCCCTTCCCTTCGGAACAATTTAGCACAGTCCTGCTTTTCTACATTCCCACAATTACAAACATTGGCAACCATATTTCAGCTATCCCTGCATTTAGTACAGACATTGTTGGTGTTGGGTCACAAATACATTGATTACAATGAGCAAAATGCCACTTCTTCTTGCTGAATATCTAACAAATCTAAGCAAAGCAGGAGCAAGCTGTATTTACATAGCCACACCCAGAGTTTCTCTCCCACTCCAGCTACCTGCCATGGAAGCATTCCTTCAGATCCTGCTTACACCTGTGCTCTCCACTAACCTACTGCCTCTTCCCGCTCATGTCTCAGACTCACCTCCCCTCCCCCACCACCCAGTCAGGCTGCTCAGAATCCCTTTAGACATGTCAAGGCTCTTCCAGCACATCAGTGGAGTGTGAATTCCTCTGACGGGAAACGCAGTTAGTTCTCTCTGCCAAGCTGCTAGGTCAAAGGCTGAGGGCTGAATGTGTTTAATGGGGTGTTAGTCCAGTCATATGAAGGGATTTGTCATGGACACAGCATGAAAACAGGGAAGGGGATTTTAGAGGCTGGGGCAAAGGAGACTCATGCAGACCCAAAGCCATTTATGCACACATTAATGACAGAGCTGGGGGCCAGCAGGCATGGTGAAAGCAGGAGGGATTTGGAGCCCCATTTCTTTCATTATCATCTGCTCAGGTAGACCTGGAAACATAGGGCCTGATTCTCTTCTCTCCTTTGCTGGGTTTTCCCACTGGTATCGCCTATTGATGTCAGTGGAGTTGGTCCTGATTTTACACTGGTATAAGTAAGATCAGAATCCAGTCCATGGCATCAAGAGATAAGAAATGACTGTACTAAGCCATCTGGCCCATCTCCCTATGGGCTACCTTATACCTCCTTTTATAGGATTCGTTATACGTTGACAGTGGGGTGTGAGACACTAACGTCAGAGGGTCTTCAGCCACATACCCGCAAGATTGCTTCCAAACGGCAGCTCTTAGATATCATTGGAAGCCGTGCTGGCTGGAAAGTGGTAGACCAGGTGTTGGAGTGCAGGTGATGAAGCCACAGCTGCTAACTAAATGTCTGCTCCTGCAGCCCTTCTTGATGTGCACAGCTCTGCTGATGGCACTGGAGTTGCTCATGTAACTGACCCAGTATGGTCTGACAAGGGTGTTTGAACCCACTACCTTCAGAGTGAAAAGCATGACTCACTATTCAATGCTTAGCTGAATAGTCAGCCATTGCAATCCTTTGCCATTTGGTCCATTCCTTTGGGAGGGCAAGGGCTTGATGAGCTGAGAATCCAACATCAGAACAGGCTAGCTGCACCCATGTAATGGGGTGTGTGTGTCTGCCTCTGAGCTGCTTCCACCCCAGAACTCAGTACTGCCCAGACAGTTTCATGCTGCCTCCCCTCCCAGCCTGTAGAGCTGCCCAGAGCACACCGCATGGCACTCTGGCGGAGATTTAAAGGGCCTGGGTCTCTGGGCACCACCACTGCTGCTGTAGCATCCTGGGCCCTTTAAAATTACCAGGCCCCAAGGCATCTGCCCCTTTGCCCCTCCCCTCAATGGCAGGCCTGCATGGACCTGTTCCCCGTCAAGCCTGTCTGTTGGGGGCAATCCTTCCAATGTAGCCGGGGCTCCAAACCCACCAGCAGAACATAAGCAAACACCTTCCCTAGAGCAGACAACCAGGAGATCAGCCTGTCTGTCTTACATTTGCTATGCGGTCCTTTGCCCTTATAGAGTGAGATCACAATACCATCCCTCCAGGCGGATGGTGAGGTTCCAGCTCTCCACAGCAGCTAAGGTTGCCAGGTGTCCGGTTTTGAACCGGACAGTCCAGTATTTGAGTTTTTTTTCTGTTCGGGAAACAAATTGAGAAAATATAAATGTCCGGTATTTTCTAAATAAGATGTAATGTAGATTGTGATGTCATGTCCAGTGTGTCCGGTATTTTTGTTGAAACCATCTGGCAACCCAATCCACGGCAGGCAAAAAGATGGCCAGCAGCGATTCCCCTCCCACTGATTTTGATTTGGGGAGGATTATCCCTGAGTCCCTTCATTGCTTGCTGCAACAGAATCATACAGTGCTTTTGTGCACTAGCCACAAAGGAGCAAAGGCCCACACTGGAGTAGTGGCGTTACATCCCAGTGGTAAGAGCAGGATACTCCAGCTCTGAATGCAGTGAAGGCCATGCTGACAGTTCTAGTGATCACATGTGTGGGTGGAGACCGTGCCTGGGTCAGGCAAACCCATTCATCTAGCCACGGTCTGCCCCCTGAGCAGAGCACACACTCTTCTTTCTGATTAAATTTGTTTCCCAGTAATGGCCATAGCCAGGGCCCTCTTATCAGCCATTGCTGTGACTGAGTAATGAAGACGTCAGTGAATTCCTCACTGCCTCGCCAGTAAAAGGCAGTTTGAATGCCCTTGCTTAGATGTTATCAGCATGTTTTTTGCTGCAGTGTCCCCCTTCAGGTCAACTAGGACCCGGGCAGAGAAGGTGATGTACTATGCTGCATGTGCCAGGACAAGCTATTACCTACCTCCCATTCAGAGTGGAAAGCGTATGCTTGTATTAACCCTTCCATCCCCGAGGATAGGGCATGCTCCTGCTGGCTCCTTTTGCCACCTTCGCCTCACCACAAGCACTCTGATTTTCTCCTAAACTGCTGATCCAAGAGACGCAGCCTCTGCAAGCTTTCATTCCTGGGCCTCTGTCTCCTTCCTCAGCCTCCAAGGCATCTGCTTCTGGCACCCACTTCTTCACAGACGTCTCCCTCCAAAATCCAGCTCCACCCTGGTACTACTTCCCTGTCACACAGTTCATGACCTGATGGTCTGGTTGGTAACACATCACATGGGGAGCACACCAAGAAGGTCCTTGGCAGAGAGGAAGCAAGACTCTTGATGCTGTCTACTTACTGACTGCCAGAAATTCTCCTCCATCACTCAGTCAGGCATGCCCCATACATAAAGCCATGCAAATCTGCGGGTATCCGCTTTATATCCAAGGGTATCTGCATCCACGGTTGTCAATGCAGATCTCCACGGCTCAATTTTGCAGATGCGGATACAAATTTTGTATCTGCGCATGGCAGTCTATCTATATAAATCTTTTCCTGTCTGTGGCTAAAGCATCCCCCGGCCCCAGCCTAGTGCACTAGGTTCAAAAAACAAAGGCATTTCCCTGGTTTCCACTCACGACAGATCTGGCTTCAAACCCTTCAAATAGCCAATTTCCAAATATCATCCCTCTGGAAATTGACCAGTTTTCTGAGGAATAACATGTCCTTTATCAAGAGTCTCAGAGGAGTAGTCTGTAACTTTAAAAACAACGAGTAGTGCTGTGGTACTGTAGAGACTAACAAATGTATATAGTATGAGATTTTGTGGGCAAAGAGGGTCAGTAGAATCCTCTTATAAAAGGCACAGATGGATCTTTGTGTAACAATTAAGTAATCGTCCTGATTATTAGAAGCCGAGACAAATACGTTGTGCTGGAAGGTCTTTGTTATTTTTATTTGTTTCATGAATTGCCTTAAAACGAAGTACAGTATGAGGAATCAAAATATTTAAGTGCTCCAAAAGTCAGTAAGCAGACATCATTTAGTGGAGAACATGCCTGCCAGGAACAAAGGAGCACACAGTGGAAGTTTATGCCACACAAACAACATTTTATAGCTGTTAAGCTACTGGCCCTTCTTCATAATTAAAAAAAAAAAACCTATTGAACAAATTTAACCCTTGGAGGTGAAAGGAGAGCCTTTTTTAGGGTTTGGACCAGTGTGTTGAGCAGGTAATTTATCCAGTTGTTTCATGGGGCTGGAGGTTAGCATTGTTCTGATGTTAGCTACCTTAGTTTTTCTTTGAGCAGCCCAACTCCATAGTGTGCCAAAACTAGGAATCATAACCAAAGTCCTATACAAGAGCCAGTTTCCAAATACCATCCATCTGGAAACTGGACAGTTTTCTGAGGAATATGTCCTTTATCAAGAGTCTCAGAGGGGTAGCACCAACAGCAATTGGTCCCGTAAAAGATATTCCCTCACCTACCAGGTCTCTCTAATATCCTGGGATTGACATGGTAACAACAACCCTGCAATGAACAGATTTGTAAGAAAGCAAATGAGATGCACATGCAGCAGCATGTTCTCTTTGTACAAGTAGACACCAGGTCTTACCAACAACTTGAGGTTTTGTTCAAATTGACTACATGGGACTTTGGATGGACTTTCCCATTGAGAACATACAGAATGAAGAACTGTAGAAGTTGTAATGGGTTTTATGTCGGTGATGAGGGCTGCCGTATCTCATGCTACTTGATGTTTTTCTTAAAGCCTCGGTTCCTGGAGTCAGAGGATTATGTGAGATTCTCAGCTTTCTTCTTCTCTGTCTTCTTTCTTAATGTAAGTTTCCAGCCCTCGTGATTATGGAGAGAAGCCTGAAAATGTGAATCCTGAAGGGCCAGAAAACAGAAGACAAATAATAAGAACCCCAGATATATTGTTTTAAAAAAATATTTAAAAACAGACGGTCATGGGGGGCGTTTTTTGCGGGGGGAGGAGGACTCATGATTTTTGAATTCTTAACATAGGTACTAGCTTTTTGGTTCCTTGGTAGGGGGGTGCTTGATTCCTGCTCTGCCCTGCCCCCTTTCTACCTCTTCCGCCGAACCTCCACCCTACCTCTTCCTGCCCCTGCCACATCCTTCCCCTGCCTCTTCCTGCCCCTGTTCCTCCTGCTTCCCCCTCCAGCATGCCACAGAATAGCTGATCATGGCAGGCAGGAGGAGTCTGGGAGGGAAGGGGAGGCATTAGTCAACAAGGCCACTGGCAGGTGGGAGGCACTAAGGGGGCAGGGGGAGGTGCTGATGGGGAGGCTCCCAGTTGGTGCTCAGCACCCTCCATTTTTTCCCATGGGAGCACCCACGGAGTCAGCACCTATGATACTTAGGGTACAACAGGATCTTGGTCTCAGCTCTGCTGCAGGAACCTTGCCTTCCTCTTCTTCTGTTTTCCATGGACAACATGGGGATAATAATCCTCCGGTATATTGGTGTAAGACCTTAGTGCTAAGTATTCACACACAGAGGCTAACAGTGTGTTCTCTTCATGGAGATAGGCTAAAGGTGTGTGTGTGTGTAAGTATAGAAAGCTGGTGTGCAGTCTTATAGAACCACAGGCATCGGAGATAGAAAATTATTTTGTTCTAGGATGGTTTCAGAGAGAGGCATGCACCCAAACACACATCAATATATTTAGTTTCTCTAATAGCAGTCATGGCTAAGAGAAGGTTGTGATTGTTTCCCAAGCTGAACTGAAATCTAAAAGCCAGCCTGGTGAGTTGTATTGGTGTAAGATTGTGCTGTGTGTGGTTTCCAGGATTCGACAACCAGTTTGAGAATTAGTGTCAAACTAATTAGGTTACAAATATTGGAGAAGCAAACAAAGGCTATTTATAAATCTTTATAAGAAGAGAAGTGAAAATATGATTGTTCAGGGAAATGACTGCAGAGGTTTCTCTTTCTTAATTAGGTCACTGAATTGTCACAGAACTAGTCTAAATACTAGAACAGTTCTTCCAGAATGCACTACAGTAGTGACCAAAATGAAGTGGACACAATAAGTATTGTTCTGAGATGTAGAGTATGTATGTGCACCACTATCCTCTACTGAATGTTTTCTACATTTTCAAATATATTGATTTCAATTGGAACACAGAATACGAAGTATATAGTGTCACTTTATTTTATTAAAATATTTGCACTGTAAAAAACAAAAAAAGTATTTTTCAGTTCATCTCATACTATAGTATAACCCCTTTATCATGAAAGTTGAACTTACAAATATAGAATTATATAGAAAAAACATGCATTCAAAAATAAAATAATGTAAAACTTTAGAGTTTATAAGTCTACTCAGTCCTATTTCTTGTTCAGTCAATCACTCAGACAAACAAATTTGGTTATAATTTGCAGGGGATAGTGCTGCCTCCTTGTTGCCAGATGCTCTGAAAAGTCATATGTCCCTTCATGCTTCAACCACTATTCCAGAAGACCTGAATCTATGCTGATGATGGGTTCCACTTGATAACGATCCAGACCAGCACAGACTGATGCATGTTCATTTTCATCATCTGAGTCAGATGCCACCAGCAGAAGACTGATTTTCTTTTTTGGTGGATTGGTTTCTGTAGTTTCCCCATCAGAGGCTATGTCTAGACTACACGGAAGATTCGAAAGAGGATATGCAAATTCCTGTGGAATTTGCATATCTTCTTCCGATCTCACTTTCGAAAACGGCACTTTCAAAAGTGAAAGTAGTCTAGACGCAGTTTTTTTGGCAAGTCCCCCTTTTTCGAAAAGCCGTGTAAACCTCCTTTTTTGAGGAAAAGTGGCTTTTCAAAAAAGGGGGGGTTCCGGAAAAAACGCGTCTAGACTACTTTCCCGAATGCTCCACTTTCAAAAGTGAGATCGGAAGAAGACATTCAAATTCCCGCTGAATTTGCATATCCTCTTTTGAATCTTCCGCTTAGTCTAGACGAGCGCAAAGTGTGTCTCTTTTAACACTTCTGAAAGTGTGCTCCACACCTCATCCCTTTTAGATTTTTGATGGCACTTTAAGAATTTGAACCTTAGGTCGAGCACTGTAGCTATCTTTAGAAATCTCTCATTGGCACCTCCTTCTCATTTTGTCAAATCTTCTATGAAAGCATTCTTAAAACAAACATGTGCTGAGTTATCATTCAAGACTGCTGTAACATGAAATATATGGTGGAATGTGGGTAAAACAGAGCAGGAGACATACAATTCTCCGTCCAGGAGTTCAGTTACAAATTTAATGAATGCATTATTTTTTAAAGAGAATCGTCAGCATGGAAATGTGTCCTTTGGAATGGTGACCAAAGCATGAAGAGTCATACAAATAGTTAGCACATCTGGCACATAAATACTTTACAGTGCCAGCTGCAAGTGCCATATGAATGCCAGTTCTCACTTTCTGGTGACATTGTAAATAGGAAGCAGGAAGCATTATCTCCCATAAATGTCAACAAATTTGTTTGTCTTAGCAATTGGCAGAACAAGATCTAGGACTAAGTAGAGTTGTAGACTCTAAAGCAGGGCTACTCAACATGCGCCCCCATTTGTTTGCAGCCCGTGGTGCAGTTTGGGTTCACATGGGGCTCAACACACGGCCCGTGGGTGGGATCCTTTGAACATGGCCTCCACTGGAAACACGCTCCATAACGGAGAGTCAATATAATGGTCTTCTGTTGATATGCATTTTAATAGTTAAATTCCTGGACTGTCATTGTTCATTAAAAGTGCTGTTATATGGGTGGAAATCAGGTAAATATTGCATTTTATTAATATCAGCAGGACAGACTTAAATGGGGCCTGCATGTTGTGTAGTCTTGCCTTAATTTTTGTATTAATGTCTGAAAGAAGCTATTTGCATATATTTGCATATATATTTGCATGTATATGCAACCACACTTAAGTTGTGGCCCTCGGCATGTGCTGTGAGTATCATTGCGACCCTCGGGGCTTCCAAAGTTGAGTAGCCCTGTTCTGAAGTTTTACACTGTTTTATTTTTAAGTACAGTTATGTAACCAGAAACAAATCTACATATGTACAGTTTCACAGTAAAGGGATTGTATGAGGTGAATTGAAAAATACTATTTATTTCATTTATAATTTTTACAGTGCATATACTTGTAATAAAAATCATATAAAGTGAACGCTGTACACTTTGTATTCTATATTGTAATTGAAATCAATAGTGAAAATGTAGAAAAACATCCTCAGATATTTAATAAATTTCAGTTGGTATTCTATTGTTTAACTGTGCGATTAATTACAATTAATTTTTTAATCACAATTTTTGTGTTAATCGCATGAGTTAAATGCAATTAATTGACAGCACTATTATTAATTGTATCTGCTGTACACTAATTATTCATGATGCATTACCAACAAAGACAAGACTTGAATTGGCCTTGTTTTCTTCCACAGCCTGAATTGTTTCCAATATAAGTAACATGGACATAACTTTCTTGTGCGCAGCCAAGCCCAGATAGGATGCCAGCGGGGGGGAGAGGATTGATAAATGAAAGCTGAAGTAATTCAAGTGTGAAGTATTATTTATTATGAATACACCGTCATGTTGGTTTGTGGCCACAGTCCTTTTGCTGGGATAGCACAAAAACTGCCAAAACAAATACCACTCTAGACTGGTTTTAGGTGTCCCACTCCTGTTTTCTTATAATGATGTACCACTTCAGCCCTGGCATTATTTAGATACCAGCACGATTAGGTTCCTCTGCTGTTCTAAGACAGACAGAATATATACAGCCTAGTGCCTGCCCTCCAATTAAAACTTTTGCTTCCTTTCTTTTATTCTTGTTTTTGCTGGCTGCAAGTACAGCCGGTCCGTGACTTACAAACGAGTTACGTACCAAACACTAGGTCGTAACTCGATCTGTTCGTAAGTCGGATTACATTCACTCACGTACGGCCACGCTGTTCGTAAGTGCGGATTTCATTCATAACTGGGGTTCCGGCTGTATAGGAGGTTGGTCGTAAATACAAACAGTCGTAAGTCAATACGTTCGTAACTCGGGGACCGGCTGTAGTTGGATTAGATCAGTAGCAGCCAAGTTGCAGAGAATTTTACCATGCAGACTACAGTCACCCTCATTACTAATATGGCCATGTAGCCTACTACAGGTCCCAGCAAGTGATGTGCTATCTCAATAAGTCACTCAGATCAGAAGTATTGCAGTATCAGGGCTGTAGTTTCCATTCCTGTATTAAAGATGAAAGTGGCTACAGTCTCCTCCATGTTATGGAAATTAGATTCAACCTTTGGGCTCCTGGCAAGCCATCAAAATGGCCTGTAGTTGGATACCTTTTGAGTACCAGCGGTCAAATTTATTTGAAATCTTTAGAGCCAGATTCTGCCACCCATTACTCATGGTAATTAATACTTTGCTTCAGATCCTGGGCTAGGCCCTTGGTGCTAGAGGACATGAGGTTAGTCATGGTTTGTGTCTCCAGCATGGTCAATCCCAAGCACTCAAAAATCATGAGATTGGCTTCAAATCATGAGGATTTTTTTTAATAATAAATTTGGGATTCTTTTTACTTGGCATAAAGGCTAATGTTTTCAAGCTTTTCTCCAAAATCGTGAGGGTTAGAAATTAACTTTAAAAAAAAAAAAAGGGAGAACTGAGATTACCATGACTCCAGGAGCTCAGGCTTTAAAAAACAACCATCAAATATCACAAGGCAGCAGTGGGACTGTACAGAATGCATGTGGTTGTGGGTTTTTTCACGTGTGCGCCTATGTGTTTTGTTTTAGCCTGCTAAACAAAATATTTTGGGTGAGTTTGTGTTCATTGCCTGTGGTTTTTATAGATAAAACTGACATTTATTCAACAAAAAAGCATGTGAACCTCAGGCACAAAATGAAAACAGTTCTACTTAGCTTGGCAGATGATCAGCAAGCTATCTGCAATAAACCATTTATCAACCAATGCAGCTTTGTAAATGCAATGCAAGCTTGACACCAAGTTTATCTCGCACAAACAGATTTGTTCTCCTTCATGCATGTGTGATGTAAATGGTTTTAATGCAACTGTTTGAAGAGGAAAGGATAGATTGTCAGGTGGTGTAAACTAACAGAGCTGCAATAAAATCAAGGGAGCTGCATCAGTTTACACCAGTCAAGAATCTAGCCCAGCATTTTCCTTTGTGCATAGATAGTTCCAGAGACAGGTGTCATATGTGTTCCTCCAGGGGAAGTTCACACTCAGAAAGGCTTAATAAGGATTTGTTACAGAATAGTATTCACAACTGGTTATGTTTCTGAAGCAACTAAGGAGGCCTGATCCCCAAACTAAGAGCATGGATCCAAACATCCCTGAACATTAGGGATGTTCAAATTTAGAGCCTGGATTCTAACCTGCACCACAATCCACGCAGTGTAATCCTGGGGGTAGGGGACCATCAGTGAGCTGCTTATGGTTCCCTGATTCTCTGGTACAAACCATACCAGCCCCAGGCTGGGTTACAGCAGCCTATGACCTACTCTAACTTTTGTCAGCTGTCAGGGGTGTAGCTGGGATCCTACTCTAATTACACCCGGGCCCCTCCACAATACACCCATGCACGGAAGCTGGCTCAGAGCTCCCCCACCCCACCATGCAATGAAAGTTCTCAGCTGTCCAGATCCAGCCAGAGCAGCACAAAAGGGTGAGAGCAGAGGAGAGAAGCCTGACTGAGCTCTGAACTCCACAGCTGGACCGTCTCTCTGTAATGAACCAAACCAAATCCTTCCATCTGCCCTGGATCTGGAGTCAGACATTGCAGCTTGAGCCCAACTCTACTTCCAAATGCAGTGACTCTACACCAGGGCCTGAATGAACTGAGCATCTAGCGGTGCTGACTGACTCCATGAGAGCTGCATTCACCAATCTTAAGGAGGAGCCAGGAATCAATTATTTCCTCTCCTGAAGTGCTTTCCTTAGTGTCGTGCCATGTTATAATAGCAACAGGACATAGAAGTATGTGAGGATAGTGATAGACAAACTTCAGAAGGTCTGTCTCTGGAGGAAAGCCTGTGTTATGTAGGTCAGACTAGAGTAGGGCTACTCGACATACAGCCCGTGGCCTGTTTGTTTGCGGCCTGCAGTGTGGTTTAGGTTTACGCGGGGCTCAACACAAGGTCCGCAGGTGGGAGCCAAAACAAAAAAGTTGTCAATATAATGGTCTTCTGTTGATATAAGTTTTAGTAGTTAAATTCCTGGACTGTCATTGCTCATTAAAAGTGCTGTCATATGGGTGGAAATCGGGTAAATATTGCATTTTATTCATATCAGCAGAACTGACTTAAATGGGGCCTGCGTGTTGTGTAGTCTTGCCTTAATCTTTGTATTCATGACCGTCAGTGTGAAATAAGCTATTTGCATATATCTCTGTTTGTATATGCCAGTGTTTCTCAACCAGTGGTACAAGTACTCTGAGGGGTACTCGAGAGAAGTCTGGGGGGTACGTCAACACAACTGAAATTTGGAGAAAACTGAATTTTTGTTTTAAGTTTTACAGTGTTTTATTATTTTTGTACTTTTTACACCCAAAAATTTCATCGCCTGCTCGGCTTTGATTAAGTAGTTTAAACAAATGTGTTGCAATGGTAGAAAAAAAATTTGTGTGTCTGAAAACTGTAGGTACTGGGGGTACTTATAATTTTTTATTTTTATTTTTTGAAAAAGCAGTACTTTATAAAAAAGGTTGAGAAACACTGGTATATGCAACCACACTTAAGTTGTGGCCCCCAGCATGTGCTGTGAGTATCATCGTGGCCCCCCGGGGTTTCCAATGTTGACTAGCTCTGAACTAGAGGATTACAATGGTTGTTCCCACCTGGCTTTAAATTCTATCAATTATAATAGTTAGCACTTATTTTGTATGTTCAAATGGACATGCAAACAAGGGCAAAGCCACCTTCCCAGAACTCTTGTGAGCTGGATAAATCAAGATTATTATTCCCCTCTCACAGAAGGGGGAAACTGAGGGATGGCGAGGTTAGGCGACCTGCCCAAGACCACAGAGGGGAAGTGTCACAATCAGGATTTGGATTTCGGAGTTCCCAACCTGGGCTGCAGCCACAAGACCACACTGCTTCTCATGGGTTTTATTTAGGTGGGATGAGCACCCCAGTGCTTAGAGGATCTCTGCACAAACCTTACAGGGTCTGGAAGTGGGTGAGCTCTTGCTGAGCTGGGGCACTTCTGAATCACACCCGCAGGAAGGCTATTGTTTTAGAGCCACAATTTAGCTAGAACGTGTGAAATGTTAGTAATCCTGTTAGGCAGTCCCCAAGCCCAAGCCGCACACCTGTCTCTTTGGAGCACGTTTCACAGAACTGTGTCAGAGCTAATGTGACAGCCCAGTTTGGTTTAGGGTTTTAAAAATTCCAGCTCAACTCCCAGATTAAATCCCGCTCTCTGGCTCCAGCAGCCAGGCCATCGTGCATTCTGTGAACACATGTGTTTCTTGGCAAAAGGCAGATGATCTGAAAACCAGCCCTTCTAGTGTGTCTCACTCAGCCAGCACTTTTCTACACAAAAAACAGGTGTTTGCTTTGGGGAGGAAAATATCAGAAGCAGCGAAATGTTTCCTGTGTGAGCCATTCGGGGGGGTCCTGAGTCACATTTATTTTCCAGTTTGCCTAAGGCATCACAAACCCCCAGAGGCTGTGCACGGGGGTAGCCTTGACAGGGATAGTTCTGACTAGCAGAGCCTGATGGCCACAGGCAAGCTGTGCTTTTGAGAACCAATAATGTTTTCTTTGCTACGGAATTTGATACGTTTCAGGGAACAGAAGATTTTGAAAACAAGTGAAGCTTGGATTCTCCACAGATCTTCCTGGCATGAGTCCTGATATTAAAAAACAGCAGCTTCACGTTGGCTTTGTTTACCCCTCAAATACTGGCATTTAAACATGCTTGAGAAAGGCAGCTCTCTGACACACAGTCTGCTACTGTAAAACCTCGATAGACAAACCGCCTCTCAGGGATGTCTAAGAAAAGCATCCTCTCTGAAGCATTGTGTCCAAAGGGTAGGCAGTGCTTTTGCATTGCTGAAATGCATTCCATTGTGATTATTGCTGCTAATGTCTTTCCACAGATCAGAAGGCACTGAGAATATGGCTACGCTGCAGTCACAGGGTGGGAGTGCAGCTTGTGTTGTCACACTCTAGATAGCTGCAGCTCAGCTAGTTTGGGCAGCAGAGCAGTGAAGCCCTGGCAGCATGGACTTCAATGCAAGCTAGCGCCCAGATATCTACCTAGGGTTCTGGGCAGGCTTATCCATGAGCGGCCAACAGCCTGTGATTGCAGTGTAGATGTAGCCAGAGAGACACAAAACATTCAGGTCATGGGACACTCAGCTGAGTATAGGATTAAGGATGTGCTACGTTTTAGTCCTGACTTGGAAACTTTTCGTGATCTTAGGCAAAACACTTGGGGTTTCTTTTGTGTTTTGTACTCGGCAAGGCCTTTCAGGTTCTACCCATATCCACTCTGAGATCATCCCTGTTACGTCTCCCAATTCAGTCACCTCGTGTGTGTTCCCCAGTGTGGTTTTAAGTGACACGTGTGATGGGGAATGCTGGCCAGTGGAATCTTTATATCTTACGATTGTTTCTCTTTGGTCCTCAGGCATGGAAGAAACGCTGGTTCATCCTGCGTAGCGGTCGGATGAGTGGCGACCCGGACGTGCTGGAGTACTACAAGAATGACCACTCCAAGAAGCCTCTGCGTGTGATCAACCTCAACTTCTGTGAGCAGGTGGATGCAGGCCTGACCTTCAACAAGAAGGAGCTGCAGGACAGCTACGTCTTCGACATAAAGACCAGTGACAGGACCTTCTATCTGGTGGCCGAGACAGAGGAGGACATGAACAAGTGGGTTCGCAGTATCTGCCAGATTTGTGGCTTCAACCAGTCTGAGGAGAACGCAGGTACAGTGAGAGTTATGTCCGGAATATGAAATATTGTCTCACTTGTCAGAGTCTGCTCTGGAAAGAAGACTAGACACAAACTCTTTCCCTTTGGGATCCCTTAGAACAGGGCTACTCAACTTTGGAAGCCCCGGGGGCCACAATGATACTCACAGCACACGCTGAGGGCCGCAACTTAAGTGTGGTTGCATATACATGCAAATATATATGCAAATAACTTCTTTCACACTGTCGGGCATGAATACAAAGATTAAGGCAAGACTACACAACACACAGGCCCCATTTAAGTCCGTTCTGCTGATATGAATAAAATGCAATATTTACCCGATTTCCACCCACATGATAGCACTTTTAATGAGTAATGACAGTCCAGAAATGTAACTACTAAAACGCATATCAACAGAAGACCATTATATTGACTATTTTTTTGTTTTGGCTCCCACCTATGGGCCGCATGTTGAGCCCTGCGTAAACCCCAACCACACCGCGGGCCGCAAACAAACGGGCCGCGGGCTGCATGTGGCCCACGAGCCACGTGTTGAGTAGCTCTGCCTTAGAAGTATGAGTTAGGGAGCTTGGGTCCTGATCCTGTTTCCATTGATGTCAACAAGAGCAGGAATGAGCCTTTTAATTTCTAATTGGGATGCTTTCTCCCGTGTTCCCCACCCCTGGAGTTCCATATTCTTCTCAGCCCTCCAGCACTACACTGACTTCCATAGCTTGGTGGCAGGCTCCCTAATCAATTCTCGCTGTAGCTTTCTGTCTCTCAGAGCTTGCAGTTTCTAGGAGCCTGCATATCAACAGAAGACCATTATATTGACTACTTTTTTGTTTTGGCTCCCACCTATGGGCTGCATGTTGAGCCCCGTGTAAACCCCGCAGAAATGGGGTCCCTAGCCCCTGTTTGCCAGAAGCTGGGAATGGGTGACAGGAGATGGATCACTTGATGATTCCCTGTTCTGTTCATTCCCTCTGGGGCACCTGGCATTGGCCACTGTCAGAAGACAGGATACTGGGCTAGATGGAACTTTGGTCTGACCCAGTATGGCTGTTCTTATGTAGGGCACAGCTAAATTTGGGGCACCAGTGGTTGGAACATCAAGGAGCACGCAGTGCCAGCTCCGGTGGCCAGCCCCATTCCCTTGCCCCCCTCCCAGCCTTGGGCTGCACCTAGCTGCTGCTCACTACTGCCCATCCCTGGCCAGCTGCACAGCTGCCCCATGCTCTGCCTCTGGCCTGCAGCTCACACCACTCCCTGCCTGGTGCCTCCCACCTGCTCCCCCCGCTAATCTCCCTGCAACCCTGGGTGTGCCTTCTACAGCTCTTGATCCTGCGGCCCCACAGCCCTGAGCACAGCCCCCCAATGGAGTGGCCAACACCCTCCTCCCGCCTCTCCCCGCACAGGGGGTTGCAGGTGCTCGGGCTGAGTAGGGCATCAAGAATCATAGGGACAGCCCTGATGTCATGCAACAGAAAACATCATTCGTAAGACTTTTGCTTTCATGTCTTTCTACCTCTGTCCAATATTTGAGCTTTCCCAGGTATATTTTCTACAGTCTCAGTCATTGTCAGCAGGCTCTTTGAGGTCTTTGGGACTTGGCAGTAGGAAGTTCTCGCCTTCAGAGGTTTCATTTAGCTGATTGACGTGAGTGGGACCCAATGGAGGCGAGCTGGTTGGTGGAGGAAGATTCTAGAAGAAACATAGTGCCCTGTCCACATCAAAGAACCCACCTCTAAAATTGGCATCCATGTTGGCACGCTTAGCCAAGGAGGTATTGGGTCAAAGAGATTCAGTTACGTACATACCTCTAAATATGGTCCCTGCTGGACCTAGGTGAGGCACTGGCTGCAGTTGATAAATAAAAGCTGGTGGTGTTCTGCATAATAGGAGAGTCACATTTGATTCACTAGCACTAAAGGTGTCCTCACATGCACACATACTGTTGCATCCTGGTTTTGCCAGTGTTGCCACCTGATTGGCTTCTCTGGTTTTCTCTAGTTGCCCGGAGAGTGTCTATACAGACCTGCAGGGACAGCACAGTCCCTGTTGGTGTTCCCTGCATGCGCTGGCTGGGCAGGGATGTTTCATTTCAATGTCACATGTGCATCATTGGTAGCTGGGTGAAAAGACGCTGCAAAGCCATTCAAGTGACCATACAAGACAGGCAGCTAAAAGGGCAGTGTAAGCCAGGCTGGAAGAAAGGTGGGGCTGTCTGGAAAGTGGCACAGGCTGAGATCCTCTGGCAGCAGGGAGATTCTGTGATTGTCTCCCAATTCCATTATTCTTTCTGATTTCTGCTGGCAGCCCCTGCATTTGCGAGTGCCTTTGGGTACAATCTGACCCTGATGGAAGGATGTTTGGGGGAGGCCTAACTTAATAACAGTCATCTTCTCACCCATGTCTTGGGGTGCAGTGGCAATCAGGACTATTGGGCGGAAATGGAGCAGCAGGCCACCATGAGCCCAGTGCCCATGATTAAGGATGTTGTAATATAACCATCAAAAGTTCCCTATCAGGATGTCATGGATCCATAAAATTGGTGCCACACCGATTTTCTAATCTTAACAGTCTCTTGGAGGAACTCCAGCAGTGTGGCAGCCCTTCAAGGGGTCCCACTTTTCCTTCAGGGTAGGTCCCACAGCTTCACCACCTCCACGGCTCAAGTGTCTGGGCCCTAGCATGCCAGCATCACTCCGTGAGCTTTGCCCGACATGTCCACTCCTCAGGGATGAATGCATCTTGGCAAGTATTTGCACTGGCACCCCAAGCAGCATTTTCGAAACAGAGTAGGATTTATTTGTCAGCTGGACACAGCTTTGGAAGCCCTTAGGTTAGCACAGAGACATTGAGGTTAAAGCATAGGCCATTCTGGTCCAGCTGAAGCAATTCACCAGCCACGCTGAGGTGATCTCCAGGCTCTCGCTCTCACTCTCTGACCTCCTTGGTCAATGCTGGCCACCTGCCTCTTTCGGAAGCCAACTCTTTATTCCCTGCCAGTCACCTCCCAGTCCTTCCAGGCAGGGCCATCCTGAGTTTACAACCCCAGCTGAGAGGTGGGGAAAAGCTCTTTCCTCTAAGTCATTGATTCCTACACAGGTCAATGTTTTGGCCACTGCGGTTATCCATTGTCTTCTCATGTTTTCCATTGCTTTGGGTTGGCCGTGGCCAGCCTTTGACTGACCCATTCAGTCGGCTCAGACAGCTGGTTGACACCAAACCCCTATGACCGTGACTACACTAAAGGTACACAGTCTCAGCTGCATCAGTACACCTGTGCCACTCTAAATTCATTAGTGAGCTCTCCTGTCAACTTTAGTTAGTCCAACCCCAATGAGCAATGACAGCTACGTGGCAAGAGAAGCTCTTCCCACCAACATAGGCTGTCCATACCAGCATTTAGGTAGGAATACATTTTGGTTGCTCATGGGTGGGGAGGGTAGTTTATTCACAACCCTGAGCAATATAAATTATACCAACATAATTGGTAGAGGAGATGTAGCCTATGTCTCTTGGATTGCCCTGAGAGCATATATTTAATCCTGTCCTCCTCCTGCCCCCTTCCCAGTATCAATGAAAATATAGGCAGACACTGAGATATATGTAGGCTTCATAAAAATATTACCAAAAAGTTCCCACTTTTTTCACACAGGAATCATAAAATCACCACCTTATCTTCTTTTAAATCCACTTTAAAACCTACCTCTATTGTGATGTCTATGTATCACTCACTCCCTTATGGCATTAAGTAAGGATTGTTTTTCTGTTAAACTCTGTTTAATTGTTACCTCATCCTTTCATCCCTCTCACCCCACACCCTCCATTTGTCCTTTTTTCATCTGACCCATCCTACCTGATGCATAGATTATAAGTTCTCCAGGACAAGGACTAGCTCCTTTGCCACGTGTCTAAAACAATAAGGCCCTGCCAGCTGCTTGGGCTTCACAGACGCTATCAAAATAATGCAGCCAATAATAGTATCCAACTTTTAATTCATTTTGGTCAATAATGGAGCAGCTGCAATCTGCACAGGATAGCAAACAAAGCATCACAGGAGCACAAACCCAGCCTTCAGCGGCTGACGCATGAAACGGGACATCACCTTGGCAATGATTGTGTATGAGGGGTATAAAGAACTCTAGATAATCTTGCAAACATAAACGTACAAAGAAAGGTCAGGCTAAATAAATTTCAGCTGGATCAGATGATAATTTCCTGGCCATCAGGATTCAGCTTATTAGCAGACACCTTTTTCAAGAGCGAGAGGGGACCCAGTCATAGGAGCTGTTGTCTGGCTTACATTAAGCTGGAAGAAACGTTACTGCAGCCAGAGTTTTTTCCGTTTAGCAAAACAAGCTAGAGACAGCAGAATCAATACAGGATTTAAACGAAATATAAGTCTGGAAATTACCATCCGCAAGGTGAAAACAAGCCCTGTGCTTATGAATAAACTCGCCCCCAAGGGAGCCCAAGGATTGCTAAACTGCAGAGGTCTAGCAGTAGGTCCCTGAAAGACCCTGGAGTGACATCAACTGAAGAGGAACAAAAATCCCTTCATGACACAAAATAGCTGTTGGTGAGTGCTGTAAGAAAGGAGCCTGTTCAATGCAGAGCCAGCCTGCCAAGCACAATTTCTGAGTCAGTCTAAAAACAGGCTATGATGGTCTGCAAAGTCAAACGCAGCAGACACATTGCCGTGCATTAGAAAAGAGATGCTCAAATTCAGATTGCACCAATGAATTATTCAAGCCCCCCCAAGGCAGACTGCACCTTGTAATTACCACAACTACTAACTGAAAGCCAGTGCTCACAGAGCCAGCTGAGGGGTCCAAGGTCTGGTTTTGAGCTCTCCCATATCTGCCTAGGGACCCTTTACTCCAGAAGAACACAGACTTTGCATCACAATAGGTCACTGAATGCAATGTGACCCTGATGTGCAAACTTTTTAGGATGCTGATCCCAGTCTCAGGCCTGATTAATCCATCCTAGAGTACAATCAAGCCCATACCATTACCCTACTTAATGATGAGTAGACATACAGTGAGTATTCATATTGTACTGTTCCCACGAGGGCAGGGATTTGGGTGGAGAAAGATAATTCAGCTCTGTTATTGCTACATTCACAGTATGCAGCACATTAGCTCCATTTGTTACAGTGATTGATGGCACAGAGAGGTCATGGGACTTACCCACAGCCACAGCAAAAGTCTGATTCCAACTGGAAATAACCCAAGTCTTCTGGTTCCCAACCTTCCAATGGAACAAACAGCCTTCCCTGACTACACCTCCACCTCCTGCTCCATCGCTGCTAACAGACCCTGATGTATATACCACTGGAAGGAAGCTGGAATCCTCCTTTGGGCTCAACCAGCGATCACGGATACGGAACAAGTCCCGATCGTTAATCCGATCGACCAGCCGCAAGCTCTGGGAGATGGCGAGTAAATCACAATTCAACGGGTGGCAAAGTTAGCTGGTGGCTAGAGCCTGGCACGGGTGGTGTCTTGAGTCTCTTCCACTTCTCATACTCACTCAGCAGCATAGGGCAGGTTATCTGACCTCTCTGGCATTCAGTTTTAGACACTTGTGAAATTATTATTGCCTGGGCTGCTGCCTAGGGCTCCTGCCAGGGACCTCACGACACTCTCCTTAACCTAGGTCAAAATCCTTTCAGCAGATCTTCAGTGGATGTAAATGGGTGGGGCCAAAGGCCAAGTCACTGGCGCTTTGCGGATTTTTGCCAGCTGATGAGCTGGTCCAATGGGGGCTTACCTTAGGGTGTGACTCAAGCTAATTTTATTCTTGTGGCAGGGGTGGTCACGCCCCCTTGTGGCATGAGGTGGTTCCGCAGCTCCTAAGGGTCTTGCAGTAATTGGCACCCACACCAGGATTCTTAAAGCACAGTTGTGAGTTCTTATTTTTTGAGTCTGTTCTACACACACGCCTCAGACCCAAACCCTTCCTCTGTTCATCTCAGGAGTCCCACAGCTCTCCTGATTAGTTCCTGTGCAGTGCTTAAGGCAAGGGCTCCTATTCTTGCTCTAAACCATACACATTCATTCAGAGTGACCCCAGTTCTCCTTCTGGGGCCAGACAGGCAGGCATCCTCCTTTCTGAGCGGTTTGCCCTCTCTCCTTCTTTGTCTCTCTGGAGGCTTCCCTTTCTTATCAGGCCACCATTGGTTTAGCCACATGACCTACCTGTCATATGACTGTGACAGCTTTCCCCAGGCAAACTGAGTGAGGCACAGATGGGGCCTGTCACCCTATGACAGTTCCCTTTCTCATTGCATGGGGTATGTGTGTGCACAGTGTAAACTTGAGGAGTTGTGAAGTGTGGACTAATAACATTTCTTGTATATTTTGCGGGAAGAGGTTCTTCGTTTTCTCTCCATACCTTTGCTGGTCTAGCTTAGTAGAGTATATTGTCCTTGTTTATGTGAAAGCCATTCATTGCTATATTTCAGCAGGACTCTCAGGGTACGTCTACACAGCAGGGCTAAAGTCGGAATAAGCTACACAACTTCAGCTAGATCAATTGCATAGTTTAAATCGAAACAGTTTATTTTGGCTTTTGGCACTGTCCACACAGCAGGAAGTCGAAAGAAGAACACTCTTTCTTCGACTTCCCTTACTCCTGTAAAATGAGGGTTACAGGAGTCAGAGTAAGAAGTCCTCCAGCTCAACATTATTTCGAAATAAAGGCTTGTAGTGTAGACGCATGCTATGTTATTTCGGAATAATGTTAATTATTTCAGAATAACATCAGTTATTCCGAAATAACGCTGCTGTGTAGATGTGCCTTCAAGGACACTGCTGAAGATATACAAACTCACTGTTATTTTATTCTGTTTCTAACATCTGTATTTCCCTTGCCCTAGTGGGCAGGCAGCCCAATTTTAGCTGTGAACTGTACTTTCTCATATGTTCTGTTTGGTGGGGGGGAAAAGTCCTGCTAAAGATATTTCTTGTGTCATTAACCTTTAAGATCATATGAGAGCTCTAGTCAAAACCCTGCCAAGTTCTATTTTGCACATATGGGGGGATTCAAGTGCCTCTTTTTTAAATTTTATTTTACTAAAATATGTTTCTGGAGAACAAACTTTTTATAAGTGGCCATGAGTATGCATGATGCTGTACATTGAAAAGTAGACTGGAGCAATGTAGAGTATTGACCTAGGACTTGGGAGACGTAAGTGTTATTCCCAGCCCCGATACCCATTAGCTGTGGTGACTTTGGACAAATCACTTTGCCTTCCTCTGCCTCTGTTTCCATTCCCGCCTATTTAGATTGAGGGAACGACTGTCTCCTGCAATGTATCCGTCCAGTGCCCAGCACAAGAGGGCCCAGATCTCACCTCGGGTCTTTCAGCTCTCCTGTAATGTAAACCATAACAATAATAATACATTAATGGAAGAAGATATGGTCCCTACTCCAAGACTAAGGATTCGATTCCAGAAGGGAAAAAGTCAGGATTTTTGAGACGGAGATTTTGACATTAGTTTGAATTTAGGAGCAGTGACCTTACAGTCAGTTTTAATAATGTACTAACACGGTTAAAGAGAGTTGGAGGGGTTTTACAGGTGATTTTATTTCTTGACCACACTGTCCCATCATCAGGATTGTGACATTCCACTGGTGCCAAGACTGTGGCAACACTGGGAACAAAAGGCCAGGCTCACAAGAACTAGTCTGAATGAACCTGGGTTTTCTGCCTCATGTTGTATATTCAGAAGAGTGGCTGCCTGGTTTCTCCCCTTGCTCTGAATGCAACCACAAGCACTGCGGAGATGAGGTTGGGGAGAGATGAAGGGCCCCTGAGTGACTGATGGTCCGACACTAAAGCTTTAGTGTTAAAATCATGGCATTTTGAATCAAAGCTCAGCTCAGTCACCAGAAGAACTCTCTGTGCTTTTATTGTCTCCCTCACCAGAAACCAATATTTCCTTGTCATGGACCAACTGAGTGTGTCTTGCTGGCCCTGTTGGGAGCAGGGGGACCATTATGAGGAGAGCACTGGCCTGGGAAAGGAGGAGTTTCCAGCCCTCCTGAAGGAATCCTGCAAGCTGGCCCATTGAAAACAGTGAGCACAGTTTGCTCCGGTGGCCAGGGTTCGTAGGATCCAGCCATTTCTCTCCATGGCAGGCAGCCCTTACACAAATGTAGCTGCAGTTCTTTTGTCTAAAGGAATGCGTGGGCGTTCACAGACAGGCGGAGGTCCCCAGCTTGCAGCCCTTCAGAATCAATGGCAACACTCCCACTGACACCAAAGAGGGCTGGGCTGAGCCACTGAGGAAGGTCTGATGGACGAGCACAGCATTGGGTTCTGCTGTAAGCTGGTCCACCAGCTCAAAGGGCAGGGCATTCCCATCAGAGACCTCAGAGAATACTGACTGTTGTTGTTGGGCGATGTCTCCTTGCAGCTCCATGCTCTTACCTATATACCGATGTAACCTAGAAATGTCTGGAGCTCTTAGGAAGTTTTTAGCCCCTCTGTGCATGAAACTAAATGTTTTGGTAGCGTCCTGCTCTGGCATCCCCAGCAGAAATGACTGTCTCTCACTTCTTCCTTCTTGTCTGTGTGAGCTGGAAGCTGGATGCTTTTCTTCTCAAGAGTTTCTCTGATGGCCTGTGAGATTATTTTGATAAACCTATGGCCATTTGAAGCTGGATATGGTATTCTTCACTGGCTATCCCATAGCTAGGCATAGGATTGCTGCACACTGTGGGAACAGCTTTTGTAGCCCAGTCCAGGATGGCTGCCTTTCAGCAATGGGCCAAGCAGGGAGAGAAAGAGAGGAGTGTGCATGTCAAAGTCTCTATTGTAGTTCAATGTCTCCAATTTTCCTCACCATATCTGGTGACTTTTCTAAAGCCCCCACAATCCTAACGCTGGGAGTCAGGTGACTGTGTGAGACTCTCATCTTTGATTTAAAAGGAAGCATGTCTCTAGCCCTCATGGTTGTAGAGGAAAAGGTTGAAAAATGTGACCCCCCAATGACTAAAATTAGGTGGCCTATAACAACAATCCCTAATGTGCTATAGGTTAAACCTCAGATACATTAATTCTGAGCTTCTCACTCCTGAGTTTGAGCAATCCAGAGTGGCAATACTGATGGCTGCATAATGATAATAGCTGGAGAGAAGAAGTAAGAGGCCAATGGAAGGGAACATCCGTCGGCCCAGGGAGCAGCCCGTGGAAACACCCGTAAGTTGTCCGATGCAGGGACTGCCTTTTTGTGCTAGGTTTGAACAGCGCCTTGTGCAATAGGGTTCTGGGTCCATTAATGCAAATCCTAGGCTCTTCCACAACATAAATAATAACGATGTCCCCAGAGATTGTCTTCCACTGCTGACTCATCGACCTGGCTTGTCACTCCACCCACATCATTCCATGCTTTCATTCCCTGTGGTGGCTGCCCTCTTGTGTTCCATCAAATACAAACCTCCTGCCCTAACTTCCATGCTTCCCACACTCCAGCTCTGCCTTACCTACCTGCCCTTGCCCTGCCCACCAGCGTCCATTGCTCATTGGTCTGTGGTTGTCGTGGAACAATTTAACACTTCAACAGATGCTGCTGAAATGGTGTCAGGCTTTATGCCAGCAATACAAGAGAGCACCTAGCAGGTCAGTAGCCAGACAGCCATTGCACTGAGCAGATGCAGACTGGTGCTTTTATAGCTGGTGTGGGCAGTGGCCAATAAGCTTAGCTGATACCCTAACCCCACACAAGCTACATGAGTTCCTTATAGCTTCTCCCACAATCACATTTGCTCTTTCTCTCACACTGCCCCCTTATACATAGGATGGTCTCCCAGTCCAAAGCCATCTTCTTTCCAAGTCCGCCTCATATTTCACCTCTGCCATGACACATGCAGGAGACTGCTGTCTGGTGAAAGCAGGGTGGGTGACAAACCATAATTACTGTACCTGGTTGGCTAAGAATTACACTCATGGCTAGTCTGCACTAAAACACTCCATTGGTTTTGTTACTTCATCTTCTCTGACTTTCCCACTTGTTTGTCTCATCCAGGGGGGCTGACCGTTTCGCCAGGCCCTTGGGCATGGTGGGAGGGCTGGCTCCGTGCTCCCAGAAGGGGCGGAGCCTCTGGTGGAAGGGGTGGGGCTGGGGTAGCCAGCCCTCAGAGCTGCCCAGAGTGTGTGACGCAGCACTCCAGCGGCGATTTAAAGGGCCTGGGACTCAGGTCCTGCCTCTTTTGCAGCAGCAGGGGCAGTCGTTCTGGGAGCCCTGTGCCCTTTTGAATCACCAGGACCCAGGGCAGTTGCCCCTTTGTTTCCTCACCCTGTTGGCAGGCCTGGTCTCATCTGCCTCCTTGCTCTTGTCTTTCAGACTGTGCTCTCCTGAAGGCAGGGATTGTCATTCAGCACAGTGGGTCTGTATTATGAATGTTAACTAGCAATAATAGAGGGGTTCGCTAATGAGACTTGAGATGAAATGAGGAATAAATGTGACCATAATATCCAGGAAGACTCATCCAGATGGCAGGAGCTACAGAAGAGTGAAAAGGATCTGTGGAGGGACCACAAGCGGGCCGCTGTTAGAGCAGAAGGAGGCGTGTGAAGGGGGAGAAGATTAATGAAGTAGGTCGGGAGAAGGTTTTAGAATCCAGGAGAAATTTGAACGTTCAGTGGATGGAGGCAAAACCTCCTCTGATTTCCATATCTAACTTCCCATGAGCATTTGGAGTCCGTTACCCCCAGAAAAGCCAACCTCCTACCTTGCCCATATGACAGAGTGGAGCTTCACAGGAGTTCTGTGAATGTCAGCAGTGAAAAGGTGACCTGAACAAAAGTAGCTACTGGAGTCCTTGCTCTGTTGCTGCTGTTGCCTCTTGTGCTGCCAAGCTAAATTCATATGCCGGGGAAACACTCACAGCTGCAGTGAAGTCCAAGTACTTCCTTGCTATTGTGCCTGGCACATGTTTGTTTCTTTTCATGATGCAGGGCACTAGGTGATATGGCAACCATGTGTGGTAAGAGATTACATACATAGCAGCATAAGCTTTCGTGGGCAAAGTGACGAAGTGGGTCTTTGCCCACGAAAGCTTATGCTTCAATACGTCTGTTAGTCTATAAGGTGCCACAGGTGTCGCTTTTGCAGATCCAGACTAACACGGCTACCCCTTTGATACTTGACATACATAGCAGGTTGAAGCCTGTTTTTCAAAGGGGAGCAGAACAGAAATGTGTGTGTTTCTACTGTTACCCACAAACCCTAGTCACCTGGGTACCAGTATATTTACCCAGCTGGCATGCCTATGCTGGGAACCTGCAGACCTGTAATGGATGCTTTAGTAAGTGTTGAGAGCCACCTTGCATTGTTTGCAGTTACAAAACTGTGCCCATGTTTGAATGTTCCATCCTTACTGTCAAGGGCCTTTTCACAGAGGAAAGAGGAAAGACCAAAGATTTCCCATTTGGGAGCCTGAAGTCTGGCACTTATCCTCATATTCAGACACCCAAATAAAACCATCCTGACTTTTTGGGGCATGGAGCATCACAATTTCCATTGACAGCATTTTCAGTGGGAGCTGGCTTCAGCTTCCATTGCAGGTACACAGCACCTTTGAAAATCAGCCCATTGTCATTTGGACACTGGTGACTAGCTGAATTCTTCCCCTTTCATATCATATACACCATGCACTGGTCAGTATAATTTAGCCTCTTTACTTATCTTCTGTGTAATTTTTCTCCCTTTGCAAGTCAACACTTCCTGCCTGTAACTGAAGTGGAGAGTGGCCTTTTGAACACTCCAGAGATAAAGTTTGTGAGGAGGGGGATTTGTGAATTTTGAATCCAGCTTTGGCTATAAAACATCCCAAAAGTTTGAGGGTGTTCAGACAGGGATGCTTGAATCAAGCCCCTCTCTGCTCTCTACCATGTACTGAGTTGTCCTAGCCATGGGGACAGCTGTACTCTCCACATTGATTCTGGTAGAGCAAATTGTTGGGAATGCATTTCTGGCCCAGGTCTGATCCAGAATCCAGTGAAGTCCACTGAAAAACACCAACTGATTCTAGTTGACTTTAGGCAATCAGCTAAAAAGCCTGATCCAATGACGACGTAAGAAATGTAGCCAAACTAAGTCTTTAAGTCTCAGAGTTCAAAATCATCATTTCAAGTTATGCTGCCCCTTTAAATTTGTTGTAAACTTTGCTGACCCTGGGTTTCCTGAGTCACAAACAACTAGTTATTTTAAGATCTTAGCACAGTTCAGCTTTCATTTCAGTGTAAACAACACCAGAGATGGAGCAGTTTTGGCACAAAGGAGCTGCTTAAGTATATTGAAGGGCCGTTGCTCTATTGGTTTTCCCTTCAGGGATTAGATAGTTCAGGTGATGAATGAGTCACAACACTGGAAAGCAGAGAGCGCCACAAACAAGTGTGGTTTTCTTCCTGAAAGAAACAGTGACTATCAGTGTTATTGTTTGTTTATAATGCCGGAGCGTCTATGAGCTGTGCTGTACCAACACAGAACAAAGCGGCACTCCCTGTTTCCTTTCAGTGTACAAGAGAGAACAGGTGGATATGGACAGATGAGGGAGTAAAAAGGAAATAATGAGATCATATTAGTTAGCATGATAGGCAGTGGTCTCAGTACGTCAAGGTATTGGCGTACTAGTTCCTCAGAGCCTTTCTAACCTTAGTGCATCTCTTTGATGAAAATTTCTTTTGCACTCTGGAGAGGGTTTCACTGAAAGGGATTTGGGCAGGCTGTTCTGAGAAGCATCCTGTTTATAATCTGGGTATTCCACAGTCCAGCACTCTGATAAGTCTTTATATTAGCACCTCCTCACAGTAATGCATGACACTGACTGGAAGCAAAGAGTATTCCAGTAAACTTGACCGTTTATATTTTTGCATGAAAATAAAAATAGGCATGCTCAAACCTGGATTCCAATTTCCACAGAGTCTAAGTGGGTGTTTGTAGCTGGGGTTGTGGTTTGGGTTCATCTCTAGTTAAACAACTCCAAGAGTCACCAGTCTCAAGCCAAGTTTACACTGGCACTTTATGGTGCTGTAACTTTTCACACCCCTGAGCCAGAAAAACACTCCCTCCCCAAGCGCAGCAAGTTATAGCGCTGTAAAGCACCAATGTGAACCAGACTATAGTGCTGTTCTTATGTTATAAGTGTTACATATTCTTAAAGTCCCAGTTCCTGGAGGAATGTTGTTAAATAAGGAGAGATTCATAGATTTTAAGGCTAAAAGGGACCTTTATGATCAGCTAATCTGACACCCTGCAAACATTTCATTTTAAAAAAAAGTAAGATTCTAACTCTCCTGGTAATAGAGAAGACTTGAAATTGGGAACCCTAAAGGCTCAGAAACAAGAAGGCAATTAAAAAGCCCCCCAGGTGTGTGTTTTAAACACATGATTTTTAAGCCCAATCATGAGTGTGAGGAGCCTGACTCATGACCTTGAATGGCTGAATTTAATTGTAATTTGAATGGAATTTGAAAAAAATCAGAGAAGGGGCTGGATAAAGTAAGTGTTGTAGGGTAGAAAGCTTTACATTAAAGGGCCAACTCTTTGCTGGTATGAATTCTGAATTCATACAAAGCTCTGGACCACATGCTTAAGGTTTAGTCAATGATAGAGGAGAGGGGAATGAAAAGGCCTTATTGTCATTACTCAGAAGGGCTGATCTACTTTCTCACATGTAGTCTATATACCTACACAGCAAAACACATCTTTAACAGTGAGCTCTTTAATGTAAACGACAAAGTTATCGAAAGATACAAGAGCTGGAAATTGAAATTAAACAAATTCAGACAGGCAATAAGGTGTGTATTTTTAACAGTGGGGGTAGCTAATCATTGGAACAGTTTATGAAGGGTCATGGTGGATTCTCCATCACTGGCAATTTTTAAATCAGATCTGCTCTAGTTGAACCAGGAAATATTTTGGGGAAGTTCCAGGACCTGTATTATATAGGAGGTCAATATAGATGTCACAACAGTTCTTCTCAGCCTTATAATCTATGAATCTTCAATGATTCAGGAATCTGGATGTGAGGGAGATGGGAGAAAGAAACAAGGAGATGGAATAAGTCAGGTGAAAAAATAATTTAACTCTTAATATGGGTCGAACCTCTCTAGTCCGGAAACCTCAGGACCCTGCTGGGGCTCTTGTACATTTCAAAGGAGGAATGCAGAACTCTGTGTACAGCCCGGAGCCAGCAGGAAGTCCCTCTGACTCCGGGCTGCATGCGGCGTGTCTGCTTTGAAATGCACAAGAGTACTCAGCGAGAGCTCTTATGCAATTCAAAGTCATGTATTTCAAAGCCATGGAGTCCGGCGTCAGCAGGGGACTCACAACAGTTAGGAGCCTGGGGTCAGATGGGGAGTCCCCAGCTGACTCCGGTCACGCATGGCTCTTCCCTGGAACCCGAGGTCAGTCCCCAGCTGATCCCGGGTTCTGGAGAAATGCTGTGTGGAGCCCAGGGTCAGCTGGGAATCCCCAGCTGACCCCAGGCTCCACGGTAGCTGCCCCTTTGAAATGCATGGAGGTAGCATTTTCAAGGGGCAGCTGCCATGGACCCCAGGGTCAGCTGGGGACTCCCAGCTGACTCTGGGCTTCCCACGGCATTCCCCAGAACCCGGGATCAGCTTGGGAGTCCCAAGCTGACCCCGGGCTCCACGGCTGCCCCTTTGAATCGCGCAGAGGTGGCATTTTAAAGGGGCAGCTGCCGCACAGCTAATTCGCGTATGCAGCCGCCTTGGGGGTTTCAAAGTGGCAGTGCTGCTGTGCGTTGCTGCCACTTTGAAGTGCCCCTTTCCCCCCCCTTTGCTGCCTCTGTCTCATAGAGGCAGCAAGTGGGGGAAGATATTGACTAGTCGACGAGTCAAAAGACTATTCAATAAGCAAATGCTTAATGGATAGTCGACTAGTCCTTAACATCCCTAGTGTGTACTGGGAATACCACGATGAAGGCAGCCTGGAAATCCTCCAGTCACAAGGAGGCGGGACACTGGTCTTCACCCAAGAGAGGCAACAGCAGGAGAGCTTGAATCCTGAGAGTGGGGCCCATTGCTGAACCACTAAAGGGATATACAGGTGTGGTTGCCCTGCAGAAACCCACATTAAAGGTGCAGAAGCCAGGCTACAGGCAGACTCCACAGCATGTGTACATATGACTCTCACCCAGTTTTGTGGACAAGGAAGTTTCTTATCAGACGCAAATAATAAGAGAGGCTACCCATGG
Source organism: Rafetus swinhoei (assembly GCA_019425775.1). Classification (NCBI taxonomy): domain Eukaryota; kingdom Metazoa; phylum Chordata; order Testudines; family Trionychidae; genus Rafetus; species Rafetus swinhoei. The sequence continues at coordinate 21,287,838 of CM033437.1, read as the reverse complement.
GAAGGCAAACTTATGCACCACATTTTAAAAAAAATCGCCAATCCTCAAATCCTTGATGCTCACATGGCTACATGGAGGCTGGGAATTAGTTACCTCGTGTACCGTTTGGCCTCAGATGATCCAGAATGGGGTGGGAAAGGCAGAAAAGTGGCCGAGACATCTTACTTACCCTCCCCTCCTCTGAGTATAAAGCTGGTGCTAGTAAGAATAGGATCCAGAGGGTGAAATCCTGGCCTTATTGGCCAAATTCCCATAGAGTTCAGTGAGGCCAGGGTTTCAGCTGCTATGCTGAAGGTCAGCACAGATTTTCTGGAAATGTTATTGTTTTAACTGGCAAAAAACTGAAGTCTGAGAGCTTTGTTCTTTTAACAAAATCAGTTACCAATATTGCTTTGTAATGGCAGTTCCACTAGCTGAGGTTGGGAGGGAAGCAGCGTTTGTCTGTATTTCAGATCTGCCCATACTTCATCCACTTAGGATAGGTGCAAAGATGTGAAAAATATTTTTTTAAATCTATTATTTCTGAGTTTTCATAGACTTTTCTCCTCACAAGCTCTTTGCATGTCCATTCAGTCCCATTATCTTAAGGAATTTTTTAAGACTACTTACTGACCATGGGTAAAGGAATGAGGCAGACACTAACAGTCTAAGATCAAACACCCCAAACCAATCAGCCTTTTGAAGCTAAAACAGCTGATAGACATTTAGCAACAGAACTGGAAAAGCAGCACAGCCTGTACAAAGCACAGAGTGAGAGGCACTTTGGGAATAATCCAACTAGTACAAAAGTCATAATCCAATCCCCCTTTATTTCTTTCCGAAAGGACAGATCCCCTAGTAGCCAAAGCCTGGGGAGTCTGAACTGTGTCTGCATTGACTTCAATGCAGTCACTCCCAAGTCCTGATTCACACTACTTTGAGATCAGAATCGGGCCCTACATACTACAGACCGCCAGGGATGGTCTGGTGTTACTGCAACATAGCTGAAGTGCCATATATCCCCTCCTCCCCCAGTCAGGTCCACCAAGAGAAATATAGGAGCCCTGGTGGATCATGTTTGCTGGGTTCCCACCTCTGCCCAGTTCACTTTATTTATATAGATGTTACAGATCATTGGGGGGGAGCCTGAACTTGGGGCCTGAGTACAGTTGTCGACCCCATGCCCTGTCCTCATTAGCCCTGAAGTGACTGTGACTTTTCCAGTGCGTAAGGAAGGTTCAGTGTCTTCTATCACGATGGAAAGGTGGCTCTTCTGGATTGGATCCTTCCCATTCCACCTTGCCCCCTTTCCATGACACCAACTTCTGGCTTCCTCTATCGTGTTCCTCTATTCAGTCCATGTGAATCCACCTCTCTCTGCTCTCTAGTTGAGCAACTCTGATGTTTTGTACTTACCCCCTTGAGCTCTCCTTTGTATTCAGTGCATATATAGACCACTTGGCCACAGTCAAGAAACTGTACATTCTGCAGTCAAATGGGTATACAAATCATTTAATGGGCTAATTTGTATATAACCCTAAACTGGCGCCAGCCCATCTTGTCCCAAGCAGTGGCAGCAGTAGGACATGAAGCTGCACAAAATTCGGCAGCTGCGTTTGGGAAGGTTTGGGTGTCTGCTTGGAGGAGGGTGCTCCAGTGTTTGGGATGGGGAAGAGCTGGAAAAGATGTCTGGGGAGCCGGCTGGGAAGCCAGGGGTGTTGAGGTATGTGGTGGGAAGAGGCCGCGGATGAATAGGATCATCTGGGGCCAGTACTAGAGTCCTCACTTTTTGTTCCCCTCTGGCTCTGGTTGCTCTTTCTGCTGCCAGGGCCTGCCCCGTCTCCTTGCTGCTTGTACCCCACTCGGATCCAGCAGGGGGAGTAGCAGACACCAACCCAACCACTGGCACCTGCTAGCTGCACTTACAGCACATCTGGGTGTATGACGCCTCAGCTCTGCTACAGTAATGCCAGACAGGGCTTTCCTGACAATCACATGCGACCAACCCTGGTTGTCTGTCTTATATAGGTCCCGAATTTGAGTGAATCAGGAGTGGCTGCACTGAAGTCAATGCAGACTCTGTTCAGATTTAAAAGCAACATGACAAATTCTACACAGGTTGCTTGCTTAAGCATCACAAAGGGACACACTCTAGGTACCTGTCAAAGACAAGTAAGATCCATCCACAGTGGGTGGGTTTGATCTTCTGTGCCCATTTGTCATTCCTGTCCATGCCTGATCTGGGGGCAATGGGAGATCCCTTCCTATCATTGCAGAATTGCCAGTGCAGAGAGAGAGAGAGAGATTTTGTAATGAAACGACTTGGTACTTTTTAATCTTAATAGTTTAGGGTGGCTTTTCACATCATTACATTTTTTTTCAAGCTGGCTTATCCACCAGTTATTTTCTTCCATTTCTTTTTTTTGTTTTGTTTTCATGCTGATACTGTAAACCCTTAATATCAGCTGCGCTTTAGAGTTCTGGAGCCTCATTCATTAAAGCATGAGATGAAAGCCAGGACAGACTTAACTCTCATTTCCCTTGATGTACATTGGGTGATTTTTTTTGTTCATTGCTTTTTTATTTCAATGAGAACAACCCTAACTAAAGAAAAGAGATAGTTCTCACAAAAGCCATGAGACAAAACCACACAGACTAGACAGGCTGTGAAATAGCCACTTCATGGGACTGCAAATTTGCATGAACTTTCAGCGACACCATTTGGTGTTCCTTTCTAGCTTGATCTTATTTATAAATGTAATAGTACTTATTACTGATTTTATCTCTAAAGATAACACTGCTTCCCCTAGCCAGCTTCTAAGTTCTCAGATGTAATGCCGGTGTGTTTCTCAACTGAGTTTTCTTTAATGTATTGACATTTCAGTGGTGTTATTATTTATATTTGAACTGCCATCATACTTAGGGGGGTTCTCTCACAGACCATGCCCCATTGTGCTAGGTGCTGTATAAACATAAAACACAAAGACGATCTCCATTTCAAAGAATGTACTATCTCCTTCACTGCCCCTTCTCCAAGTCCCTGCCCCTTCACCATCCTTTGCTGAGGCCCTGCCCTACTCACTCCATCCTCCCTCCTTCCCCACTCCTCATCATTTTCATTAGGCTGGAGCAAGGAGGGTTCAGGCTCTGGTTTTGGGCCATGGGGTTCAGATCATGGGAAAGGCTCTGGGCTGAGCCTGGGGCAGGGGATTGGGGTGCAGGAGGGAGTTCAGGGTGCAGGCTTTGGGAGGAAGTTTGGATGCAGGGGGCCTCAGAGCTAGGACAGGGGGTTGGAGTGCAGAAGGGGGGTTCAGGACTGGAGCAGGAGTTCAGGATGTGGGCTCTAGCTAAGTACCACTTACCTCAGATGGTTCTCAGGCAGTGGTACAGTGGTGCTAAGACAGGCTCACTCCCACCCTAGTCCTGTGCCACTCCCGAAGGTGGCCAGCAACTCCTTCATCCTGAGCCCTGTTTTGTCCTCCCCTTCCTGCTCTGTGGAGTTGGGGTACAGTGGTGGAGGAAGGGGGCACCCTGACACCTCCTCTCCCTGTCCCACCCTGTACAGCAAGTAGGAGGCTCGTGGGGAGCAGCTCCAAGGCAGAGGGCAGGAACAGCAGTCAGGATGACCTGTCAGAGGCTCCAGGATCTACCAGTAATCCCAATTTACTGGTTGGTGACCACTGATCTAATTCATTTTTTAAAAACGACATGTCTTTCAGCAAACACAGGCGAGGCGGGGAGTTCTCACAAGACCCGCATGTGGAATCTGGGTTCTTTTGTGAAGAATGGGAGACAGAAGGACGTAGCTATCTGAGAGAAAACATTCCAGTTCATAACATTGTATTTACTTGAATAGCACCCGCAGTACCAAAGCAGTGAACTTGTGAACTTCCCTAAATGTTACTGATTATCTCAACGTAATTGTTTTTGTAGCAATTGCTTCCATAGTTACTGCTGCTCCCTTGATTGGATTTTCCTACTGCACTTAGAACTTGTCTACACTTGAAAGCTGAAGGTAGCATGGGATGTGAATTTAAAGTGCAATAGCTTTCAAAGTGGAGTAAGTTAAATGAGAACAAGGGACTCTGATTCCAGAATAAGAGTGTCCACACATGAATTGATTCAGGAATTCATTTCAGAGTAACTCCATGTGTTGACAAGGTCAGGCCCACCAAATGCGGGGGGAGGGACGACTTCCTCAGGGCCCAGCAATTCAAAGCAGCAGTGGTAGCCAGAGACCCAGGCCTTTTAAATTGCCACCAGAGCATTGCTGCTGCAGCACGCTATGTGCAGCTCTGAGGCCTGGGGGGACAGCGGGTGCCGTGTTCCAGGCTGCCTCCTGCTCCCCCCTTTCTGCCCAAGGCCCCTTCCCTTCCGGAGCACAGAGCTGGGCCCCCTTCCACTTTGCCCAGAGGGCTAGAGAGGCTGTCAGCTCCCCTGGACAAGGTCTTAATACAGGTAAACTCCATACTTTAGGTGCATAGCACATAGAAGTCCAAATGATTGAACATTTGACCAGGTACTGATCAAAGTTAAACAGGTGGAAATCAGAAATAAGTTCACTAAAATCAATGCACTTTCTCCATATTTATTATATAGGTCTTTTGCTAAAGGCACTGAATTGGGTTTGAGATTCATTCAATTCCTGTATGGCCTTGGGCTAGTCACATAACCTCTCTGTGCCTCAGGTCCTGTTCTTTCAAATGGGGATAGTGATGCTTTTCTTCCACTCTTTGACTCTCTTGATTTTAAAATCTTTGGGGACAAGGAATGTGTCTTACCCCGTGCCTGGTCACTGTCTAGCACCGTGGGGCTCTGATCTCAATCGAGGCATCTAAGTGAACTTTAGCACAAATTATTAATTATGATGATGGTAGACTAGTGTAAAACCAGTGCTAGTAAGGTCAGAGTCAGCCCCGATGAGCACACATTTGCACAGGCAAATGCAAAACTTGCACAAAAATTGCATGTGCAGTTTCAGAGACTCAACATGGAGGTGGGGAGAAATGAAAAACAGTTCAAAGGAAAAGTTAACCAAACATCCTTGACATTCAAAAGAGGGTTAGTCCAATTTGTGAGAAGAGATTCCCATCACTTATTTTTTGGCCCACCCATCCCTAAGGGTGTTGTCTAGACTACAGGGTTTTGTCGACAAAAGTGAACTTTTGTCGACAAAACTATATCTGTCACGAGTTCTGTCGACAGTAAGTCGACAGAACGCGGCAGTTTTGTCGACGGCGGTAAACCTCATTCTATGAGGCAAAACGCCTTTTTTCTAGAGTTATGTTGAAAAAAGGCGCTATTGCATCCACACTGTGCTTTTTCAAAAGAGAGCGTGTAGTCGTGCTGTCGAAAAAATGGCTTGCTTTGTCGACAGAACTGGCTGTAGTCTAGACACTCTTTTTCGACAGAGGCTTTGTTGACAGTATCTGTCGACAAATCCTCTGCCTCGAAAAAAGCCTGTAGTCTAGACGTACCCTAAGTGTCTGTACTGTCTATTGTAAACGTATGGATGTCTTGATGCACCAAAGACTAAACCATCCGGGGTGAGTGTGTTTGTAAGATGAAAAAGAGGAAGGAGATTTGTTTAATCAAAAGATGGCCCATCCAGGAGTGAGACTACAAAGAGATGATTTTCTTTGGTACTTAGATGTTGTTGGATGTTCCCTTCCTGAGTCATATAATAGCGTGGTATGAGGACTGATTAAATCCAAAAACCTTTCTCTTAAGGAGACCCTGACAAGCAATTTAGAGCCATGATGGAGTCTGATCTTCTGGTGTTCAATTTAGTGGGTATACATAGAAATGACCTGCTACACTGAATGACGAGGGTGTCCCCAATCGGTGCTGATACTCCTCTATTCACAAGGAGTAAGGGAAGTTGATGGGAGCATTTGTTTCCATTGACCTCCTGCTATGGAGACGATGTCAATCTCAGCTTAAAGTACATTGACTCCAGCTATATTATTTACATAGCTGGAATTGCATACCTGAAGCTGACCTAGTGTAGACCTGGCCTAAGTCTGACCAACTTAAAATCCACTGGGGACTAGTTTCTGGATTTCACTGCTTTCTCCTGCTAAACTCACAATTTCATTGCTAATGCATTTAAAAGGAAAGCAGTCATTATTTCAATGTGATGTATTCAGCACTGTCCACACTGCCCTTGCTGGGTATTCAGCCTCTGTTCAAGGCATAAGTATTCAGATGGGACTCAAACATTTAAATGGGTCACAACTATACAATTTAATTCCCATTTCCATGCCCTCCTCCTTTGGCCATCCTCCTAAAAGTCTACCCACACCATACTCTCAGCTGACAGATCTATATTCCCTCTTATATCAACTTTGCAGCTCCCCAGGGTAAGTTAGAGCAATTCTGAAGCTTCTCTACATTACATCCACTTGGCCATTGCTCCAAGGGGTCATTCTGGCAAACAGGAATAGCCAGAACACAGGTGTGTCTGGCCACACCCCTTCTGATCCAGACACAGTTTTACACTATGGGCTGTGACAGAGACACAGCCCTGTAGGAAAGTCAGTGGAAAGGGCCTGCAATCAGCGGTGTTCTGGGAAGGAGCCATAAGCTATCAACCTACAAAAGCAATTGGAAGTGTCCCCCCTTTTAAAAGCACACGCTTTCAACAGCAGCAAAGCCAGGAAGTTAATGGAAGGGAGGCACTCACATACCAGACCCAGCAGGTTGACTGGACCAGTCTCAGTTGTTGTAATCATCATCATCATCATCAAAGGGTGTGTCGACAGGGGAGAGAAGGGGGTGGTGCAGGGCTCCTCCTTGCTCTGTTAATTGCTTGCAGCCGTGGTGAGTAGCTCTGCATTTCTGAGTGTGAACATCACACTCATGTTTTGCTGCCTTGCTTTCAAGCCAGGCCAGGCCAGCTTTTATCTTTGGCACAAACCTTGGTCCCAAATCTCTGCCAAACCAATACAGATGTTTTAACACTCACCAGAGCGCAGACAATTACAAACAGAGCTGAAACTCCATTTGTGGATGCTTTTTTTTCTTAGTTGACTAAAACTTCCAGCCATTCAAAAGCGAGATACATCCTCTTCCTTACAAGAGGGCTGTAAAAAACCTTCCTACGGTCTACACTGCTAAGGTCAATTATGTCATGGTAGCACCTAGCAGTCCCAGATGACATTGAGGCCCCATTATGCTAGGAGAGGTTAGGGTTAGATGAGGCTCCTTTCCAGAAAGCCACTGACTTTTCTACAGGGCTGTGTCTCTGTCAATCAGGTAAGAGACAGACAGGCCCTCCCCCAAAGAACTGACTATAATGAAAAAGGGAAAGGAAAGATTATTATCCCTGGTTTTCGGGTGGGGAACTGAAGTGAGAGGCAGTTTTATGATAGCGGGCCACTGTTTTGTTTTGTGTTTGTACACCACCTAGCTCCTGGGGACTACTACAGTATAATTCATTAATAATGATAAATTGCTTGCATCAGGTCATAAAGTCTGGTAGAGTTAGAATTTGAACCTCCATCTCTTGAAGGTAGATCCACTGACTTAACCATAAAGCCACCTGTTATCTGTGGGCCAAAGGGGGCACACTAGACATCATAAAAGGGCCATGATGGGACAATGCACCCCTTCCATACGGGCCAGTGGGGAGTGACTGGTGCACAGGGAGTCAGATGGTGCTCCCTTTTTAAGGGAATCACTGCTCATGTTGCATTGTGTGCTCCCATCTGCTGATTCGGGGGAGCACCTTGGTGTCCACATACCAGTTACTTAGCCCTCTCTGAAAGGGGTGGTTATAGGAAAACCCTGAATGAGAGGCCATCTGGGCCTTTAAGTGCTTGGGAAGCTCTGGTGTATGAGAAACAAGAACCAGGTGCATGGGCAGAGAACACCAGATTCATTTCACCCAAGCTATCAAACAGCCACCTGATGGGAATGAAATCTGACCATGATCTGCCCAAATCTGATCACGGCCACTGCTCTCCCCCATATTTCATTACTGGTTTCCAGAGCAGCCACTGCATGAGAATTTGAAAAGAAAACAAAACAACCCCACTATTATATACAATCTGGAAGCTATTGTCAGCATTTCTCAAGCATGAAGGAAGGTTTTATCTCACGTTATTCCAGTTTGTTTCCTGTTGCCTTGGAGACCAATTTAAATTAAACACTAATATTTTGAAAGAGAATATGATTCTAAATCACCTGCAATGCTGCATTCCATTCTAATGACATTATCATACCAGTGAGTGTACGTGTGTGTAATGACTTTGAAGTGCTTCTCGTACCACTGCACTTAGGTTTAAAAAAAAAACCCTGTACTTTCCCCATGGCTCTTCAAAAAACCCTCTACATTCTTGTCTGTGTTGGAGATATTCTAAAAGTGTGGACCATAGAGTAGAGAAGACATCTGCGATTGCAGTCATTTTTAACCTCATGTCAATTAAACCAGATCACTTCCAGTCTAATGGATACCAGCAACCAAGGGCAGTGGATATACCAGTGCTAGGAGCCATGGGAAATTCTTAGCAGGACCAGGAGGAAAAATTGTAGAGGAGGGGGAGAATTTCCATAAAAGTGGAGGAAAGCAGCCTGGTCTAAGTTTTAGAGGCTTGGACATCTGAGTTCTATTTATGTCATTGATTTGCAGTGGGTCAAATCACCTAATCCTTCTGTGTGTGAGTTTTTCTATCTACCCTGTGTCCGTCCTGTCTGTTTAGACTGTAAGTTCTCTGGGATAGGGACTGTCTCTTCCTATGTGTCTAATAAGTTGGCCTTAAAGCACATTTGTAATGTACATTATAATGATACATTAAGTTATTGCCCTTAGGATGTATTAGGACAGCCAGAATGGCTGGATGGTTGATTTTTATTACTGATTATTTATATTCTGGTAGTGTCTAGAGGCCCCAATCAGGGATCCATTATCCTAGATGCTGTACAGACAGAATAAAAGACTGTCACTACCCCGGATTTCTTTTCTTTTTTTTTTTTCTCTCTTATCTATTCCCTTAGATATCTTAAGAACATCAAGTCTTATCTTCCCTGTTTTTGCTGCAGGATTTCCTGGCTGACTCATAGATTAGGTACTTTCCCTACCCATAGTTGAGTGGTTGGGGTGATAAACATTCACAAGTAAACCTCTCCAAAAAGGATGCACTACAGAGTTATTAGTGTCAGAGGGATTAGACTATATCTTTAAAAACAATGAGTAGTTCTGTGGCACCTTAGAGACTAACAAAAATATATAGAATCATGAGCTTTCATGGAAGCGGGTTTTACTCACAAAAGCTCATGATTCTATATATTTTTGTTAGTCTCTAAGGTGCCACGGGACTACACATTGTTTTTACATAGGTATTAGGTTTCTTGCATCTACCTTTGTAGCCTCTAGAACTGGCTGCTGACAACAACAGACTACTGAACCTGATGGACTACAGGTGTCAATTCAGTATCCCAAACCCTATGCTCCTATGAACAGAAAAAGTGAGCAGGTCAAGTAGAGGAGAGTCTAACTTGCATCATCTAGATTTAAGGCCAAGTAAAAAGAACCAAGCACAGCCAAAAATAGAAGCAGTGCATAAAAGAGTCACTTCATGGGAGAGCTGCAGCATAGTCTAGACAAAAGCTCTTATTTTAATTAGAGTTGGCATGGTGGGAGGGGGTTCTCCCCCACACGTACTATGGTGTTGGGAAGAAAATTTGACCAGGCTGTTCTGCAAAACAGATAGCTCTTGTTTAAAAGAGATGTGAACCCCAGTATGGCACTAGCAATGCTGCAGCTCCATAGACGGAGGCAGTTGAGGGAGAACGGCAGGAAACAAGGTGACTTAGGAGCGTAAGTCCCATTTTCAAACGTGACTGTGGTTGGAGTGGAGGCCTGCAGGGCTCAGTTTCTGGCTCTGGGATGCAGTGAGGTCCAGCCAGTTGATTAGAGATGGGGACTGTGGGTCAGGACCCCTGAGTTCTGTTCCCATCTCAAGAAGGGAGTGAGCCTTAAAGTAGAGGACTGGAAGGCAAGGCTCCTAGTTTTACTCCTGATTCTGTCACTGATTTTCTGTGTGGTGTGGGCCAAGATGAGTAACATCACAGTACCTCCACTTACTCTATAAAACAGATGGAGTAACGCTTACCTCATAGGGTGTTGGAAGATATAATCCAAACACAGTTGTAGAGCCCTTGGAGATCAGCAAAGGGCAGATTCTCTATTAAAATTAAGTGACAATATGTGTGCCTCTTATTCATTCACTTGAATGAAATGGCACTACCTCACTTTTAAGCTTATCATTTGGAGCAGCCTCACACCTCCACATGGTGAACATTTTCACGCCCTTTCCCTGAGTCTTACAGCCCGTTGCTAGTTTCCTTGAAGCTGCATGTTAGACACAGAACCTCCAGTCTCATAAATTGGATAGGGAAAGCCCTGGCTGGGATTTGGCAGTGATTCACCTTTTTCCCTGCTGAGCACCCAGTCCTCGGGTTAGAAGTGCAGTGATGTTTGTCTAAGGAAGGAGAGACACCTGTGCTCTTCTCCCTGTGTGTTCCTCACATCTCTGTGCGAAAGCCTCTTATTCCATCCTTGAGCTCCTCCTGCAGAGGGATGGGAGCAAAGGCCCCCCGTGCTGGGTGCTGAGGTGGTATCCTCTGCATAGGGTTGCCAGATGGTTGAAACAAAAATACCGAACACCCGCCCCCACCCCCTCCCCCCGCAAAAAAAAAAACACCGGGAAAAAATTCTGTTGAAGAAAAAAAAGTGGAGGGGAGACCAAAGTTTTTGAGCAAAAAAAAATGGACTCCAAGACTTATTAAGCAAAAAATATATATATTAAATTAAAACAGCACGTCCCCTTTAAGAGTGAGTGCAGGGATAGGAACAGGGGAGCAGTTGAGCACTAAGAGCCAGGGGAGTCATTGGTTCCCCTTGGTCTTTTTGCCGGCAGCCATTTTGTGCCGGCAGCCTTGCGGAACCAGGTAAGCATGGGGGGTGTTGGGGGCTGGGAGGGAGGCCGTGTGCTGAGTGTTTGTAGGGTTGCCAGGTGCCCGGCATTTTCGTCTCCTGGCCGGGGGAAAAATATCAGAAAATACTGGATATCTTAGGCGTCCGGTATTTTCTGAATTTTTTACCGGACAGGAGGCAAAAATACCGGACTGTCCGGGTGAATACTGGACACCTGGCAACCCTGACTGCACAGCTCTACACACTGTAAAAAGCCACCAGAGTGATAATACTCATAACATATTGCTCTATAGCAACGGTTCTCTGACTGTGGGTCACAACCCCATTTTAATGCTCAGCTAAAGGCAGTATTTAGCTCATTCTGTAAAACATACCCTCTCGTCTGTGTTTTAAATGTCACCTTTATGTACTATGGGAAAGGACAGAGCTGCTGATGGGTGCAGAAGGGTGAGGGAAGGGGTGGCTGCCCTGGCAATTTAAAAAGGCCTGGAGTTCCCACCTACCATTGCTACCACAGCAGCAGCTGGAGCCTCAGACCCTTCAAATTGCCATCAGAGCTCTGGGTGGCGCAGGCCTGGCAGTGTGGAATGGCTACCTGGGGGAGGCTAACCCCCAGCTCTGCCCCTTCTGCCCAAGGCCCCCGCCCTTTCCAGGGGTCTGGAGCTGAATTAACCAGGTCTAGCCTTTAAAAAAAAATTCCTTCTCATTGTACTGTCATTGTGCATAACAGAAATGATGAGACATGAAATGGAAGGTCATAGAAAATGTTAGTTATACATAATAAATAAATCCTGCCTTGCCCTAAGTGTTCCCCCACTCTTGTTTTCCCTCAGAGTAGGTCTGTATCCCACATGTGGGCTGTGAGATAAGAGCACTCGCAGGTTTGTCCCTGCAAGGTCGCTTGTAAGTGCTGAGCTGCAAGCCCTGATATTAGTCAGTCTTTTCCTTGAGTCCTGAAGCACCCATTTTAAAAAAAAACATGTTACCTTGGGCTTTGCAAGCATATCACAAGGGGGAAGGTTCTATAGACCAGATGTTAGGTCTGCAGACATTGGCCTTGTCCCTTTAAGGTGGATCATTATAGTAGCAAAAAGCTATTTTTTTATTAAAATTAGTTCTAGTGTTCCAGGATATTTTAGAAAGCCAACTTCATCACATCCCTTTGCTAACATAGGGCTTGATTCTCCACCTAGAGTCAACGGACATTTCTCTGGACATTTCAGTGGGAGCAGGAGCAAGAACATGTGGGACCTTATGTCTCCACTGCTTTGCACCTATGAAGTCCTCTACAACTGCACAACATGGAAGTCAAATAACAGTTGTGGTTTTGTGATAAGGCCCAGTCCTAGGGCAAGGCGAGCAAGGCAAATGCCTTGGACCCCATGCTTTCCGGGCCCCGTGCTGCTGAGTATTCACCATCCGCCGGCCGGGCCTGGGGCCCCGCTCCCAGCGTCCTGTCTTGGGCCCGTTTGGCTGGGCCTGTTTGTGATGTTTGGACAGGTACAAATGACCTTACTCAATGTAAGATAGCAGAGACTCAGGCCTGTATATTTTTAAAGCCAGAAGGGATCATTATGACCCTGATTTTGATCATCTGCATTTGTACAGCACCTAGCAGAATGGTATCCTGGTTCATGCTTGGAACTTCTAGGTGCTACCACAAAGACTAAAGACAGTACAGGTTGAAACTCTCTAAACCAGGATTCTCTGGTCCCACAACATCCATGTCCAGCACGGATGTTGCAGTACCAGAGAGTCCCGGAGGAGGGCCAGTAATAGGGATCCCTGCAGGAGTGGCAGGCAGCAGGCTGCCCGCAGCAACCTGATGACAGAGCCGCCCAGTGCATGGCAGCAGAGGCTGCCCAGCGGGAGGTGGGGAGCTAGCCGGGAGGCCAGAGGGCTGGGCCAGGGGGTGCTGGTGGCAGGGGGGCCAGAAATGACCTGCCCTGGTCCAGCAAAATCCCTCATCAGGGACTGGTCAGGTCCCAAGGGTGTGGGATCAGGGAAGTCCAACCTGTAGTGCTCTGACCTCGTCCATAGCACATGCAATGTAGTAATTCCTGCACTCAAGGGAATTAATCTACACAGAATAATAGAGAGAGTCCCTGACCTGAACTTTCAGATCTAAATCTAATCGTGGATCTGGATCCCAGTCTTACAACTTAAGTCTTGAACTGTTAGGGTATGTCTAGACTACGTGCCTCTGGTGACAGAGGCATGTAGATTAGGCTACCCGGCATAGGAAAATGAAGCGGCAATTTAAATAATCACTGCTTCATTTAAATTAAAATGGCTGCCACGCTGAGCCGATCAGCTGTTTGTCGGCTCAGCGCGCTAATCTGGACGCTCCGCAGTTGACATCAAAGGCATTTGTCGACCGCCCCGGTAAACCTCATCCCACGAGGCATAACGGGGCGGTCAACAAATGCCTTTGATGTCGACCGTGGAGCGTCCAGACTAGCGCACTGAGCCAACAAACAGCTGATTGGCTCAGCGTGGCAGCCATTTTAATTTAAATGAAGAGGCAATTATTTAAATCACCACTTCATTTTCCTATGCTGGGTAGCCTAATATACATGCCTCTGTCTCCAGAGGCATGTAGTCTAGACATACCCTTAGAGGACAGAACCGGCATCCCAGAAATACTCTATCTGGTAGCTGATTGGTAGCAACCAACCCAGTAAGCCTTCAGTGCAGTTCCCAAAGCAGCTAGTGGCCTCTGTGTTTTAAGAAGCTTCAGGGGGTAGCCGAGTTAGTCTGTACAGGATAAACTTAAAAAACAACAAATGGTCTGGTAGCACTTTATAGACTAACAAAACATATAGATGGTATCATGAGCTTTCGTCGGCACAGCCCACTCCGGTTATCTGAAGAAGTGGGCTGTGCCCATGAAAGCTCATGATCAGCGGCACAGCCATGGGTACCCACATGGCCCCACAGTACAGCAACATCTTTATGGCTGACTTAGAACAACGTTTCCTCAGTTCCCATCCCCTTTTACCCCTCCTTTACTTACGCCACATCGATGACATCTTTATGATCTGGACCCATGGCCAAGAAACACTGGACGCATTCCACAGAGACTTTAACGACCTACACCCCACCATCAATCTCAGCCTGGACCATTCAACACGAGAGATCCATTTCCTGGACACCACAGTACAAAGCACTAATGGAAAATTAAATACCACTCTCTACAGAAAACTCACTGACTGCTACACTTACCTACATGCCTCCAGCTTCCATCCAGGACACACCATACTATCCATCGTCTATACTCAAGCCCTTAGGTACAACCGCATCTGCTCTAATCCCACTGACAGAGACCAGAAACTTCAAGATCTCTACTAAGCATTTGTAAATCTCAATTACCTACTGGGGGAAATAAAAAAACAAATTGAAAGAGCCAGTCGAATACCCAGAAACCATCTACTTCTAGATAGGCCCAAGAAAACCAACAATAGAACACCACTTGTCATCACCTATAGCCCCCAACTTAAACTCCTCCAACACATTATCAATAACCTACAACCTATACTGGAACAGGATACTATACTCCGAGAGGCTCTGGGGGACAGACCCATAGTCTCCTATAGACAACCACCTAACCTCAGGAAGATTCTTACCAACAACCACAGGACATACCACATTAATACCAACCCTGGAACTTTCCCTTGCAACAAACCCCATTGCCAACTTTGTCCACATGTTTACTCTGGTGACACCATCACTGGACCTAACCATGTCAGTTATATGATCAAGAACACATATTCCTGTTCATCCAGAAATATATGTGCCATGTGCCAACAGTGTCCTTCTGCTATGTATATTGGACAGACTTCTCAGACACTTCAGCAAAGAATTAATGCCCACAAATCAGACATCAGACATCTTCACAAGGAAAAACCAGTTGTTTTTCATTTCAGCCTACCTGGACATAGTCTTAACGACCTTACTACATGCATCTTACTTCAAAGAGACTTTAACACCAGATTACAGAGGGAAACTTCAGAACTTTCTTTCATCCTTAAATTTGACACTTTACGAATGGGCCTTAACAAAAATGCTAATTACCTTAAGCATTACAAAGATAGCTTCCCACTTATCACCCCTGATTAGCCATTCATTGACTCAAATAGCTATTCCCTCCCTCCCTCCCCCTCACCCCACCTTCTGTACTAAATCTGATTTTTCAGTTTAATAATGTGTTCACTTTTTTCATTGTATTCCTTTGGTATAGATGGTCATGCCAATTCTCTTCCAGAATATGATCTGAGGAAGTGGGTCTGGCCCACGAAAGCTCATCACCTATTAAACCATCTTGTTAGTCTTTAAAGTGCTACATAGTTTTTCCTTTTGTTTTAGCAAGATCAGACTAACACGGCTACCTCTCTACTACTATCTACATGTTTTGTTAGTCTATAAAGTGCTACCAGACCATTTGTTGTTTTTTAAGTTCATTCTGTGTTTTAAATGAGCTTCACGTAATTTACATCTGAATACCAGGGAAGCCATTAGCATTTGGATTAGCTTCTCAGTCAGTTTCTGCTGTGGGGGAAAGGAGAGGCAGGGAATCTCATGTGAATTGCAACAAGGTTGGGCAAGGCCGGTCAGGCAGGTGCGTTGCTGTGTCTTTTATGTTGCAGTCTTTCTCCCTTTTCCCTCTTTGTCCTTCAAAGAATTGATTTCTGCTAAAATAGCTGAGATATATAATGCTTTGAGGTCAGGATGATCTGACTTGGCTGTTTTCCCTCCTCTCTCTTTCTTCTGTGCTATGATTTTTTCCCCCCTCATTCCCATGCTCCTCTGAGAGGCTATCATCACTGCTTTGGAAAGGTCTCATGTTTCTGTATTCTTTTCACAAATATGAGGAGATTGCTGACACTCTGCACACAAGGATGTTATTTTATTTACATTGATATCTCTCTCTTTTCCCCTCTCTCATCAAATGTTCACTTTGCAACACGCAAACAAAACAGCAAAAAACCAAACATGTAGTGTCAGCGTCACTTATTTATTGAAGCAAAATCCTAGTGTCTGGGAAAGGTGTGGAACTGACAGCCTGGGTGACACTGTTTAGCACCAGCAGTGCAAACTTCTCACAGTACCGTAAATGTGCCGATTGATGCACCGTCTTTAGCGGGTGAGGATATTTGAATAATTGGCCTCTCTCCTGAGCGCCAAAGATGATGGGATGTGGACATTTGTCCACTGGGAACTGGACTAAGGCCACCAACTCTTTTTGCACTGGCCACCAGTTTTCATTTGCTACTGAGAAAAGATTATTGTATGCTTAAGGCATCGTCCCAGTACACCTTAGGAACGGTAGAGTCAATCCTTGGCTTTGCCACAGACTTCTGGTAGGTTCATGGTCAGAACACTTAATCGCTCTTTACTCAGTTCCCCATCTGGGAGATGGTGATACTTCCTTTGTCTGTTTTGTCTATTTGTAGACCAGGGCTACTCAACACGTGTCCATTTGTTTGCAGCCCACAGTGCAGTTTGGGTTTACACAGGGCTCAACACGTGGCCCGCGGGTAAGAGCCAAAACAAAAAAGTAGTCAATATAATGGTCTTCTGTTGATATGTGTTTTAATAGTTACATTCCTGGACTGTCATTGCTCATTAAAAGTGCTATCACATGGGTGGAAATCGGGTAAATATTGTATTTTATTAGTATCAGCAGAACTGACTTAAATGGAGCCTGTGTGTTGTGTAGTCTTGTCTTAATCTTTGTATTCATGCCCATCAGTGTGAAAGAAGCTATTTGCATATATTTGCATATATATTTGCATGTGTATGCAACCACACTTAAGTTGAGGCCCTCAGCATGTGCTGTGAGTATCATTGTGGCCCCCAGGGCTTCCAAAGTTGAGTAGCCCTGATTTAGACTGAAAGTTGTTTGTGGCAGGAATTGTCTCTTACTTTGTACAGCACCAGGACAATGGTGCTCTGGTCTCAGCGGCAGTTCTGGGCACTACTATAATGCAAATAATAATAACCTGCCCTGAATTTGAACCAGTAACCTAGAGGAGAAAAGCTGTGCTATAAACAGGAATCGCTCCATCAATAGAGCTGCATTAATTTTCACCAGCTGAAGATCTGGACCATAGAATCATTGTCAGAAATATATTGCAGTATGCTGAGCAGTCCCATTGAAACGGTTCAGGTGCTCAGCATCATCCAAGAGTTGCCCTTTATGAGCCTCTGTTGTCCATCATGCTCCACATTTCAACACAAAAAATTACTTGTGAGTTTTGAACTGCTGCCGTCGGTGAGCAGCCAACCCTAGCACTCAGAAACGATGCCTATGGGGAGAAAGCCCTTCAGCTCATGAGAAAATAACTTACTAGGAAATAGCAGCATTCATTGTAACTGAAAATCTCTCCTCCTGAGCTTAATGCAATGACTTCATCATATTCCTCTAGTGTAGCATTCGGAGATGGGGGGCCGGGAGTTGAGTTCAAGTTTCGACACAGCTGTTGGGATTGGGTTTAAAATTACAACAACCCAGTGACTTTCTAGGACATAATGGTCCCTGAAGAAAAGGGAAGAATTGTAGTGATAACTTTAAAGGGCATTGAGTTTGATGAGAGAATGTGCAGAAGGAAAGAAGAGAAGGCAGCGATCAAAATCTGCCAGCAAGAAATGGGGAAGGAAAAAACGTTGAGATCATCTTTCCCATTAACCCAGTAGATGGACATTTATAAGGTGACTGTACTTCTCTGCCACAGAAGACCTCTGTCTATTTTCTGAAGAGCAGAGAAGGGGCTCTTTTTCCCCATTTCATATTAGATTTTCCAAATGTCATAGAGTCAGGGGGTGGAGGGAAGTTTTAGCAAATTAAAGAGATCTGAGAGAGAGCATGCTCATTTGTGAGAAGTGGTTTTAAGTGACCTGAAAGAGACTGATATCAGGCTGCTGGTGTGCTGAGACCCTGACTGTCAGACTGACCAATATTGTCTCATTGTTTTCTTGGACTTCCCCTCTCTTATACTCAGGGTATGTCTACACTAGAAATGCTACCACATTCTTCTATTGACTTAGTGGTGTGTACACTGGGGCTTAGATCAGCTTAATTACACTGCACAGGCTGTGACATTTGTCACAGCCCTGAACAAAGTGGTTATATGGACTTAACTTTGCCCTGTAGAACAGTCCTTAGATTGGAAGCTGGCACTATTGAAGTCAAGAGCAAAATTCCCATCGTGGGGCACATTTCACCCTATGATTTGGCACTATGCCTGCATGTGCTGCAGCGGTGAATGTGACCATGAATGAAAGATGAATCCTCTCCAGACAGGTGGCAAAGGAGACACCTTCTGAGCCTCACCACTATCTGGAATCGCTTGTAGAAGGTGATACATTACTACCTCCATTTAAAAAAATACATAAACTGTCAAATTTCAACGGGCAGCTAAAACTCGGGCAAGAGATCACTAAAAGCCACGTCTCAGACTTTGCAATTTCCCATCATAGCCAAGCATCATATGATCATAGTAACATAGGACAAGAAGTGACCTTGAGAAGTCAGCTAGTCCAATCACCTGCCCTGAAGCAGGACTAAGCATTAGTTACACAATCCCTGACAGGGGTGTCTAACCTATTCTTGAAAACCTTCAGTGGTGGAGATTCTACAACCTTCCTAGGTAATATGTTCCAGTGCTTAACTACTCTGACAGATAGGAAGTTTTTCCTAATGGCTAAACTAAATCAACTGTAATTGCTGTAATTAAGCCAATTACTTCTTGTCCTGTCCTCAGTGATTAAAAAGAACAATTTGTCACCCTCCTCTTTATATCAGCCTTTTACATACTTGAAAACTGTTATCATGTCCGTCCTTCCCCCCCCCCCCCCCCCCCCCCCCCCCCCCCCCCAAGTCTTCTCTTCTCCAGATTAAACAAATCCAGGTTTTTCAGTTTTTTACTTTCAGGTCATATATTTCTAGACCTTTAATCGGGTTTGGGTTGGGGTATTTTTTTGTTCTTCTCTGGACTTTCTCCGTCTTTCCCAAAGCGTGGTGTTCAAAACTGAACAGAGTACTCCAGGTGAGGCCTTATCATCATGGAATATTCCGGAAAAGTCACCTCTCCATTTTGTATTTGTGCAATTGTTTGTTCTGAATTTCATCCTATTTACTTCAGACCATGTCTCCAGTTTGTCAGGATCATTTTGAAATCTTATCCTGTCCTTCAAAATGCTTGCAACCCCTCCTGTTTTCGTATCATTGGCAAACTTTACAAGTGTACTATCTATGCCAGTGTTTCCCAATTGGTGCTCTGCGGAACCCTGGGGTTCCGCGAAGTGAAAGTAGGGGTTCCGTGAAGAGCCGGCACTCCCCTGTCCCCTCTGAAAGAGAGAGAGACAGCTAGCTTGTTTCCCGTTCCTCCCTGGCGATGCAGAGGCATAGGGAGGCGGGGGCAGAGGGAACAGTTGCTCCTGGACGGCACATTAGGGGGGTGCCGGACAGGGGTGACTCCATGTGACCCACAGCGGGGAGGGAAGCACTTCCCCTTCCCAAAGGAGCCGGCATGCGCTGCCTGAACAGCTGGGGCTGTGGCACCCGGCAACTTAGTTCCACTGCCTTTCTGCATGGGGGGGAGGGGAGGTCAGGAGACCCGGGGCTGCGCAGCTCTGACTGTGCAAGCAGCGCACTCTGCCCTGGGACTCACCGCGCCTTCCCCCCGCTGCAGGACAGCATCACGGAAGTAAGTTGCTGGGGTGCAAGAGCCCCTGCTGCTCAGGCAGCGCACACGCCAGCTGTTTGGGGAGGGGAAGTGCAGTTGCACACTTCCCGGAACCCAGAGGTGTTGCAGGATTGCCAGGTACTGGTCCCAGCTGCCCCTGTCCCCTGCCCAGACCCCCCACGAGTACCCTGTCCCCTGCCCCCACCAGCACTGTCCCCAGCACCCAGCAGCACCCTCTCCCTGGCCCCAGCACCCACTAGCACCCTATCCCCTGCCCGCACCAGCACAGTTGGGACCACGTTAGTGAGGCTTGGGGTTTTTTTTTGCATCTCACTTGTGTAGTCCCAACTGACTTTTCTGTGGGTCAGTGACCCTGGACTCAAAACAGGTTCCTTGCCCCTCTCATAAATAAAGGCAATGCTAAAACCTTTTGAGTTTGACATAATATTTTATTTAAAAATGAAGCCTGGCCAACATGCCCCCAATTAAGGCCAAATCCCCATCTCACTGCAGCATCGTAACACTCCTGCACCACCTGACCCCAAATCTGAGCCTATCATACACTGGAACCCTCTGTCCTGAGCCTCTTACATCCCCAAACTCCTTCATCCCCACAACCTCAGTCTTCTGCCACAACACTCCTGCACCATCCACACATGGCAAATCTGTGTCCTGAGCCAGAGCCGGCCCAAAGTACAGGCGAGGCGGGCTACCGCCCCGGGGTAGGGCCGTGCATGCGTCGCACTCCCAGGGGCGGCGCTGCGCTCCCAGAGCCCAGGGCGCACAAATGGGTCAGGACGGCTCTGTCCTGAGCCCATCATACTCCCAAGCTCCCTGAGCCCCTCACATATCCAACCCAAACTCCTGCACCCTCACATCCACAAGCCTGTGACTTGCTCAGCACCCCAACCTTCCACCTGAGCCCAACACTCCCCAGCCTGGAGCCCCCTTCCCGAGCCAGCATCCCCTTCTCCTGCATCCAAATTCCCTCCCAGAGCCTGCACTTCTCACCCCTTCCCACACCCAAATTCCTCATTCCTACCCCAGAGCCTGCACCTCCTGTCTCAACCCTGTGAGAGTGTATAAGGGCTGGGGACAGCAAGTGATGGAGAGGAGGGGAACAGAGATGATGGGGCCTCAAAGGGGTGGGGTCTTGGGGGAAGAAATGTGATTTTCGTGCATTGGTGGGTTCCCCTCTTTTTTTTTTTTTTTTTTTGCTTGACAAACCTAGGGGGTTCCTTGAAATTCTGAAAAGGGTTCCATGGCCAAATAAAATTGGGAAACACTGATCTATGCCATTGTCCAAATCCTTCATGAAGATATTGAACAGAGCTGAATCCAGAACAGATCCCTATGGGACATGATATTGCCCTTCCAGCTTGAATGAGAAC
Source organism: Rafetus swinhoei (assembly GCA_019425775.1). Classification (NCBI taxonomy): domain Eukaryota; kingdom Metazoa; phylum Chordata; order Testudines; family Trionychidae; genus Rafetus; species Rafetus swinhoei. Next base: position 21,266,842 of record CM033437.1, on the reverse strand, counting down.
CACCGATACTCTCTGAGGATGGATTTTCCCACCATATTGTAAGTTCATCTAGGCTGTATGTGCATAGTTTGTATGTGAGAAAGTCATGTGAGACAGTCTCAAAAGCCTTTCTATATCACAGCTGCTGTTTCTCCCCATCAATCAGCTTGCTACCCTGTCAAAGAAAGCTATTACATTGATTTGGCCTCATTTATCCTTGACAAATCCATGTTGATTGTTACTTATCACTTCTAGTTGTTTACAGATTGATTGTTTGATTATTTGCGTCACTATCTTTCTAGGTACTGAAGTTAAATTGACTGGTCTATAATTCCCTGGATTATCTTTATTCCCTTTTTTTATAGATAGGTACATATTTGCCCTTGTCTCTCCTGTCCTCCAACAATTCTCAAAGATAATTGCTAATGGCTCAGAGATCTCTTCAGCCAGGTCCTTATGAAGATGTCTAACTTGTCTAGGTAATTCTTAACTTATTCTTTCCTTATTTTAGCCTCAGATTCTGCCCCATATGCACCCATATGCCATTATGGAGGTACAAATAGGCATAAGATGAAAATCAATTTGATAGGTAGATGAAAATCAGTGTGATTGATCATTTTGCTAATTCATTTCTAGAGCACGAACCCTAATTTGTCTCTGAATTTAGCTCACTTTAAAAGGCATTTCCTAGCCTTATCCACAAAACAGAGCTTGAAAGTACGATCTGTACTTTCAAGGCATGGTGGACCTGATTCACCACTGCCATTTGGCAGTCATGTGATTCTATTGACTTCTCTGCAGTTACCCTTGCTTCACAACTGTTATGTCGTGAGGAGTTTCACAGTATAGGAAGAAATCAGTGGAAATGCAGAGAGCTGGAGTAGTTGCAAGTGTCCATTTTGTTGCATAGCACAGAACTAACTAGAATAAGCCCAGACTAGCTGGGCTGACCCCAGTGACCTACTCAGTTACTATAACAACAAGATCTATATCTACAACCCAATATACAACAACAACAATATAAGCAAAAGGAGAATCAGGCTTATGGTATCAGATGGATATAACAAGAGTTAACACTGTGACATCAGGACCTGCTCTGCAAATGCCATCTGCAAACTTTACATCTACAGTCCTTTCTCATGCAAACACTTCCATTGACTTACTTCAGTGGCACTACTCACAGGAGTAAAAACAGGAGGAGCCCATGAGTAAAACTGACTGTGAAAAGGGATTGCAGCTCTTCCATAGAAGCGCCTTTTCAAGACAGCGAACATGGGAAATGTTTCAGGGCAGTATCTGGCTCCAGGCAGAGGAGAACTGTCATTATATCAGCTGCTATGGTTAAAAACTACCTTCTGAGCAACAATTTCCAAAGAAGACCGAGTAATTATTTTACTCAGATAAGCTCAGGAACATTGTGTAAAAATATGTGTAGCCAGTAATAGTCAAATGCTGTAAGCAAGGGAATTTAAAGCTGTCAGCAAGGAGGGAAATACCACTCTTTAGATTGAAAAACAGTCATAAAAAATTCCTGGCTCCCAGCCTAGTCAATACTGTAGCTAGCCACAGTTTCAGATTCACATTTTTTCCTTCTGGGATGGAGTCTTAGTTGTTTTTTCCTTACCATAACATTTGGCCTAACATGCACATCTTAACTCTGAACTCTACCAGGGCCATAGTCTCTGTTGGTGTCAGTAAACGACATTGATTTTTGATGGAATTACATGCACTCACACTAGCTGAGAATTAGGTCCTGTTTCCTTAAGGGATCACCAGAGCCGTCTGTAGCATGAACCTGATGAGCAGTTCACATGCAAACAATGCTGCTAACTTGGAGTGAAGCTTGTAGGTGTTCAGTGCTCCCCCTGCCTTGCCAGATTGTGAGAGTTTAACTCCCAAAACCCAAGGGCTGGAAAACCAAGAAATGCAAGGTTAAAATGACCCTTCTAACACAACCTTAACTCTGCCCCTGTGGGGATGGCATGAGGAACTGCGAGTATGACAGTACTTTAACCCTCCCTAACTACTCCTGGCATTTGCCCTGCCCTTGGCACAGTTCCAATGAATCACGCCTGTTTACAGGGTCTTCACTGTGCTCTGAGCATCACCATTGATCCAAGAAGTACTTGAGATTGTTGGCACACAAAGGATCAGATCTGGGATCTGCCTGAGTGACTCCTTGGATCAAAAGGGGGCAGACTCACAGTGGGGAGACACAAGGATTTTTTCATGGCAGTCTGCCTCCATATGTGGATTTTAGAGCATTTTCAGATATCTCTAAGCTGAAACACTGCTGCAGCTTTAACTCTGGTGTTAGGTGCTCCCCCATCATATTGCAGGCAGGGGGCTAGAGTGACAGACCTGCCCTGTCTCTCCGGAGAATGTAGAGCTAGCAAAAAGGGAAGCAATTAGCATTGTGGGGTAAGACCACACAGTGGTGAAAGACACCAGTGACCCATCTACACCAGGTCTGCCGGTATTGCTGGCACTGGAGAAGCTGTGCCGGGGCTAGAACAATGGAAGGAAATAACATGCTTGTTGTAGACTAAGTTCTGGAAACTGATATTCTCTGCCCATCCAGGAAATGGGTACAGCACAACAAACAGGGCTGATATTGGATGCTCCTGATGAGCTATACCCCGATGAGCTATACCCCTAGAGCCAGGGGAACCAACAGCCATGCTGGACCCTGGCCAAGGAGGGGGGCCGCGGCTTTGTGCTTCTGGAATGGGCAGAGCCGTGGGAAGAAGGAAAGGGTCAGGGGCAGCCAGCCTAGAGTGCCGCCTGGACCACGGGTCAGCACGTGTTCTCCCCAGCCCTCAGACCCGCTCGGAGTGTGCCGCATGGGGCACTGGCAGCCATTTAAAGGGCCTGGGCTCTGGCCACCACCACTGCCATAGTAACGTTGGCAGGCAGGAGCCCCCAGCCCTTTAGAATCGTCAGTCCCCATGGCAACTGCCTCCTTTGCCCGCCACTCTTCCTCCCGTTGGCGGGCGTGCCTAGAAGCAAGGTAAGCTTTACACCTTCCCCTGCCAACAGACATGCCCATTGCAGTGACTTTGGCCACTCAGAACTGTGCCTGCCAGCTCCTTTCTTGCAGCCTGAAACTCTCGGTGATCCCAGCTGGGATTGGCTTTGAACAGTTGGTGCAGAAAGCCAGGACACCATCACCTATGACCAATCCCTCCTTCCCGTGCTCCCCACCACATCACCAAGGGCACATCTACACAGCAGGGCTAAAGTCGAAATAAGCTACGCAACTTCAGCTATGTCAATTGCGTAGCTTAAATCGAAATAGCTTATTTCGGCTTTTGGCGCTGTCTACGCAACAGGAAATCCGAGGTAGTGCACTCTTCCTCCAACTTCCCTTACTCCTTGTAAAATGAGGGTTACAGGAGTCAGAGTAAGTTCTCCAGCTCGACATTATTTCGACATTATGTCAAAATAACTGCTTGTAGTGTAGACGCGGACTATGTTATTTTGGAATAACTGATGTTATTTAAATCAGTTATTCCGAAATAACACTGCTGTGTAGACGTACCCCTACTATGCTGCGAGTATGAATTGTTAGGAGAAAAGGAATAATATTCAGTTCAACAGGCTTATACTTGCTAACACCAGAACCGGATAGTTCTTACTATTACAGCAGGTCCAAGGGATGCCAGCTGCGATCAGAGCCCCCTTGTACTAAGTAAGGGCTGGGCAAAGGGTGATAGAAAGTCTGAGTTATTACAGAGGGGGAACTGAGGCACAGAGGGGGAGATGACTTGCCCAGCGTGACACAGGGTGGCTGTGGAGAGCCAGGATTGGAATCCAGAGCTCCTGAGTTGCAACTTCCTGGTATAATCACAAAATCAGCCTTCCTCGAACCCATTGCCATTTCCAGCCAATATAGAAATGCTAAGGCCTTGGCTTTTCTGTAAGAGCTAGAGCTGTGTTAGCATGGATCAAAGATAATCCCCATCATGTCAGGTGAATCCTTTAACACGCCTTGCTCCCCTTCCCCACCCAGAAAGTACCAATCTCTGAAGTTTGATGGGAAACAGGCTTTCCTATCTACTACCAAAAATATACCTTGGCAGCCTCACTGTGCAGCTGCTGGATTTATTTTTCTGACCCTTGAAATACCCTCCCAGACCCACATGACAATCCCTCTCTCACCTGCTATTATGGAGTTCATCTCAGAACCCTAATGGAGTACGTGAGTGCTGTGTTTATTCACTGCTGCTAATGCTCTCGGTGTCCCCGCCGCTGTGAGAAACGTAATGGGAATTCATTTTGAAAATCAATGCGGCTGTCAATGGAATGGCTTCCCTTGAGGGAATGGCTTGCTTTTACTGGAGTTTGCTGGTCATTCCCCTGCCACCGACTTCCTCTCCCCCACCCCACCTTCACAAAAAGGGAAAGAGCTGTGGAGCCATTAGCCCTGCTTTTAATAGCTGTTTATTTTTTTAGTGCTCTCATCAGCTTCCCCACGCCTTCGGTACATGCCAGATCACTTTGGTGGGATGGCTCCCTACAACTGAATCTAATCGCCATGCCATTGAATTCTAACATGCTTTGTTTTCACAGTGGTCAGGCATTGGTAGCATTAGGGGAGTTTTGGTATGACGAAGGTAACAATACTGGGGGAGAGGGATAGCTCAGTGGTTTGAGCATTGGCCTGCTAAACCCAGGGTTGTGAGCTCAATCCTTGAGGAGAGGATTTGGGGCAAAAATCTGTCAGGGATGGTACTTAGTCCTGCTGTGAAGGCAGGGGACTAGACTCAATGACCTTTCAAGGTCCCTTCCAGTTCTAGGAGCTAGGCAATTTCCATTAATTTTTAAAAAAATGATAGCCAAGAAGAGGCAGTGCATCCTAAAATGGTGTATCCTCAAATGGCTGCCTTAGCTGCCAGGCAGGTGCAACAACAATCAAAATATACCATCGAATTACAGCATGGCTTGATGATGTGGGTACTATGAAACTGTCATCCTTTCATTTTTCATAACAATCAGGTATCTGTGCTGAGGAGGTGGCCCGCTGGGGCTGGTGGTTGGGCTGAGGGGCAGATGATGATGCGCGGCTTGTTATTTATAACAGCAAAACCTGATCAATGCAAAGTAAGTCACATTGGAAAACGTAATCTGAACTATTCATATAAAATGATGGTGACTAAATGAGCTGTTACCAAGCCTGCTGACAGGGGAGGAGAGGAGAGACAGTAGCCCCAGGGCCTGGTGATTCTAAAGGGTGCCAGAGCTCTTGCTTCCTGCTTCTGCCTCTTGGAGCCCCACAGCAGCACTCTAGACAGCATTTTGGGCAGCTCTGGGGAGAGAAGGGCATGCCTTGGTCAGGATGGTGCTGAGGACTGGCTGCCCTTGGCCCTGCCCCTTCTGCCTGAGGCCCTGCCCCTTCCAGGAGTATGGAGCCAAGCCCCGCCCCACCTTGCCCAGGGGCCTGGTGTGGGTGTCAGCTCCCCTGGCTGTTACCACTCTAGAAAGAGATCTTGAGGTCATTGTGGATAGTTCTCTGAAAACATCCACTCAGTGTGCAGCGGCAGTCAAAAAAGCTAACAGAATGCTGGGAAACATTAGGAAAGGGATAGATAAGACAGAAAACATCGTATTTCCTCTATATACATCCAGGATACACCCACATCTTGAATACTGCATTAGAGGTGGTTGCACCATGTCAAAAATTATATTGGAATTAGAAAAGGTACAGAAAAGGGTAACAAACATTATTAGGGGGTATGGAATAGTTTCCATATGAGGAGAGATTATTTATAAGACTGGGCCTTATCAGCTTGGGAAAGAGACTAAGAGGGATATGATAGAGATCTAAGAAAATGTGACTAGTTAGTTACCCAATTAAATCAATAGCCAGCAGTTTTAAAACAAACACAAGGAAGTATTTCTTGGCACAGTGCACCGTCCACCTGTGGAACTATCAGAGATGTTGTGAAGACTAAGACTACGTCAGAGTTCAAAAAAAGAGCTAGATAAATTCATAGAGGACAGGTCCATCAGTGGCTATTAGTCAGGAGGGTAGGGATGCAAAACCATGCTTTGAAGTGTCCCAAGCCTCTGTCAGGGAATGGCAGACAGGGAGGGATCACTTGATGATTACCTGTTCTATTTTTTCCTTCTGAAGCACCTGGCATTAGCCACTGTCTAAAGTCAGGATACTGGGCTGGATGGACCATTGGTCTAATTCAGTATGGTCGTTCTTATGATCATATGACTTGTCTGTATGTATAGAAAATAGTATCTATTTGATTGTATCCCTTTCCTCCCCCTTTATTATGCTGCCTGTCTTCATTATCACTTCCATGCAGCCCATTTATGTCAGCTAGGCTCCTGCAAAAGGGCTGCGGGGCAGGCATAAAGTCCCTCTGAGAAATATCTCTGGGCAAAGGTACCCCGTACTGGTGCTCTGGCTATGCTGTGCCCTTGCAAAACCCTAGACAGGCCATTGAAGCAGAGAGTGATGCCCTAGGCTAGTGAAAGGCCACACCCATCTCAGCAGGCACTGAATAGGGGAGGCACCAAGTCCATTCCTTCTGCCTCTGTTCTGGTGCCAGCTCTGATGCAGCCAGCAACTTGGCTTTAGGAGTATCTGTATCTCCAGAGTCTACAGTACAACGGGGCACCAGTTCTGATTGGGGTCTCTAGCTACTATAGCAACATAAATATTTAATCTATGTCTATACTATTATAAAAGGAGAGGCGTCCGCCACAGAGAACAGACTTCTTGCGAGACTCCCTTGCCTCTGGCAGGTCCCAAGGCGCCAGGCGGGGGAAGAGGGGAAGGTGCACTGCTGGCGCTTTTCGCACCTTTCACTTTCCCACCAAGTCACCGAGACTGACCAGCCACCACCAGGTAATTGCGTGCACCCCTCCGTGGCAGTGCGACCTGCGCACCACTCCCATGACACAGCCCAGCCCGTCTTGCCTGCCCTGAGCGTGCTGGGATCCAGGCAGGGCTGCTCTGCCATGCAGACAGTGGGCTCGGGGGCGACTCACACCGAAGTGGAGTCCAAGAGGCCCCTTCCCCCAAACAGCCACCAGAATCCAGCCACCTCCCTGGTGCGATCCTGGGCCCCCAGGAAGCCCCCAGGCAGCCTGTTAAATACCTGAGTCAGCCCCTCGGTACAGCCCTATTCCCAGTGCTTGCAAACCCAGCCCCAAAATGCCTTCCCCTCCCACACTGTGACCCTGATATCCTCCCTCCTCCCCACTCAGACTGGTTTGGCTAAGTTAGCAGCCCATAGGCTGAGTGTGGAATGGAGGCTACGCCTCACCAGGAGCACAGGGAGTCTGACCAGCGGGTCCGGGCAGGCTGGCCAGGATCCAGCCTGCCTGCCAGGATCCTGGCATGTGGATGTCGGGCTCCAGCGGTCCCACGGCACTCTCCAGCAGATATGAGTGCACAGTGCGTGTGGGAAGCGTGAGATGGGGATGGAGCAGTGGGGACACAGCCATGGCAGCAGCAGTAGGTCCCTCACGGGCAAGATGGCAGCCAGATCTGCTTTTGTCCCCCAAGCCAGGCCAACCTGAGAAGGGCCTGCATAAACCTGCATAGAAGGTACTGTGTGTAACTGTGGCTCTTTGGGAAAGTCCCGCTTGGGACAGAGCACAGAAGATAAACTGACTCTGGGTCCGAAGAGAGCAAGAGTGATCTGCCCGGTGAACCAGAGCTGCTGGAATTTGGCAGGGACTGCTCCAGTGGCAGAGGGATTTCCAGTTGTTGCTGCCTGGACTGACATACACACAACCTGCACAGTGCTGTTTCTGCTCCGGCTGCAGATCTTCAAGTGCACCCACACAAGCGTCTGGGGCTCTGAGGGTATGGCTACACTGCAGAGTTTTTCCAGAAAAAAGGCCGTTTTTCTGGAAAAACTACACTTACATCCACACTGCAATTGCGTTCTTTCAACAGAAAGTCGAAAGAATGAAGGGAGCTTTCTAACAGTGGTAAACCTCTTTCTACCTCTTTTTCCGAATGGAAAAAGGCATATGTGGACGGGGAAGAGGGTTTTTTTTCAAAAGGAAAAAGCTCCAGGAAAAAGCACAGGTGCGCTGGTGGCCACTCCATCCATAGTAATCACAACTTAAATGCGAGATAGCATCCAATGAATGTGGACGCTATCTTTTGGAAAAGCAGATCACTTTTTCGATGCGCTTTTCCTGTGTGGATGCTGTCTTTCGGAAGAAGTTTTTCTGGAAGATCTCTTCTGGAAAAGCTTCTTCCAAAAGAAGCTTGCAGTCTATACATAGCCTGAGATCCAGAGGAATACACACTCTGAGAAGGGATAAATGGTGGCAGTGTAAATGCCAGTTAGTTAAGTTTCCTTTATTTATCGCTACCCCTTCCTGCTTCTCCACGTGGGAACTAACGATACAGCCAAGAATGACCTTGAGTGGGTTACTGCGGATTATGTAGCGCTGGGAAGAAGGATCCAAGAATTCGGAGCGCAAGTGGTGTTCTCGTCCATCCTCCCTGTTGAAGGGAAAGGACTGGGCAGGGATCGTCGAATTGAGGACGTAAATGCGTGGTTGTGCAAGTGGTGTCGCAGAGAGGGCTTTGGTTTCTTCGACCATGGGACTCTGTTCCAGGCACAAGGATTGTTAGGAAAAGATGGGATCCACCTAACGAAGAGAGGAAGGAGCATCTTCACGGGCAGGCTTGCAAACCTAGTAAGGAGGGCTTTAAACTAGGTTCGTCGGGGGACGGTGACCAAAACCCTGAGGGGAGTGGGAAAGTCGGATACCGGAAAGAAATGCAGAGAGGAACGAGCAAGAAAGGAGGACCCCTGTTTCAAATGGAGAAGATAGGGCGATCAACTGGTTACCTGAGGTGTTTGTACACTAATGCGAGAATCCTGGGCAACAAACAGGAAGAACTGGAGGCCCTGGCCCAGTCCAAGAAATATGATTTAATTGGGATAACAGAGACTTGGTGGGATGACTTGAATGACTGGAGCGCTGTCATGGAAGGGTATAGACTGTTCAGGAAGAACAGGCAGGGAGAAAAGGAGGAGGAGTTGCACTATATGTAAGAGAGCACTATGATTGCTCTGAACTCCAGTATAAAGAGGAGAAAAACCTGTTGAGAGTCTATGGGTTAAGTTTAAAGGAGCAAACAACAGCAGTGATGTTGTGGTTGGTGTCTGCTACAGGCCACCGAATCAGGTGGATGAGGTAGATGAGGCTTTCTTCGGACAACTGAGAGAAGCTTCCAGATCGCAGGCCCTGGTTCTCGTGGGGGACTTTAATCACCCTGACATCTGTTGGGAAACCAATACGGCAGTACACAGGCAATCCAGGAAGTTTTTGGAGAATGTTGGGGATAACTTCTTGACACAACTGCTGAAGGATCCGACCAGGGACCGTGAGCAGCTTGACCTTCTGCTCACAAACAGGGAGGAACTAATAGGGGAAGTGGCGGTGGGTGACAACCTGGGAAGCAGTGATCATGAGATGGTAGATTTCAGGATCCTGACCAAAGGAAGAAAAGAGAATAGTAAAATACACACCTTGGACTTCAAAAATGCAGATTTTGACTCCCTCAGAGATCTGATGGGCAGAATCCCCTGGGATGCTAACATGAAGGGAAAGGAGTCCAGGACAGCTGGCAGTATTTTAAAGAAGCCTTATTGAAGGCACAGAAAGAAACCATCGGCCAGCGTAGCAAGAGAGGCAAACATGGTAGGAGACCGGATTGGCTTGAAATCCTTGGTGAACTTAAGCACAAAAGGAAGCTTACAAAAAGTGGAAACTTGGACAAATGACCAGGAGGGGTTTAAATGTATGGCTCGAGAATGCCGGGGTTATCAGGAAGGCGAAAGCGCAAATGGAATTGCGACTGGCTAAGGATGTGAAGGATAACAAGAAAGGTTTCTACAGGCATGTTAACAAGAAGAAGGTGATCAGAGAGGGTGTGCGGCCCTACTGGATGAAGGAGGTAACCTAGTGACAGATGATGTGGGGAAAGCTGAAGTACTCAATGCTTTCTTTGCCTCTGTATTCACGGACAAGGTCAGCTCCTGGACTTCTGCGCTAAGTGACGCAAGATGGGATGAAGATGGACAGCCCGTGGTGGGTAAAGAATAGGTTAGGAACTATTTAGAAAAGCTAAATGTACACAAATCCATGGGTCCGGACTTAATGCATCCAAGGGTACTGAGGGAGTTGGCAAATGTCATTGAGGAGCCTTTGGCCATTATCTTTGAAAAGTCGTGGAGATCGGGAGAAATCCCAGATGATTGGAAAAAGGCAAATGTAGTGCCCATCTTCAGAAAAGGGAAGGACAATCCAGGGAACTATAGGCGGTCAGTCTTACCTCGGTTCCTGGAAAAATCATGGAAGGGATCCTTAAGGAATCCATTTTGAGGCACTTGGAAGAGAGAAAAGTGATTAGGAATAGTCAGCATGGATTCACAAAGGGAAAGTCGTGCCTGACCAATCTGATTAGCTTCTATGATGAGGTAACTGGCTCTGTGGACGTGGGAAAGTCAGTGGATGTGATATACCTTGACTTTAGCAAGGCTTTTGATATGGTCTCCCACAATATTCTTGCCAGCAAGTTAAGGGAATGTGGATTGGATAAATGGACAGTAAGATGGATAGAAAGATGGCTAGAAGGCCGGGCCCAGTGGGTAGTGATCAACGGCTCGATGTCAGGATGGCGGTCGGTTTCTAGCGGAGTGCCCCAAGGTTCGGTTCTAGGACCGGTTTTGTTCAATATCTTTATTAATGACCTGGATGAGGATGGATTGCACCCTCAGCAAGTTTGCGGATGACACTAAGCTAGGGGGAGAGGTAGATACGCTTGAGGGCAGAGATAGGGTCCAGAGTGACTTAGACAAATTGGAGGATTGGGCCACAAGAAATCTGATGAGGTTCAACAAGGACAAGTGCAGAGTCCTGCACTTGGGACGGAAGAATCCCAAGAATAGTTACAAGCTGAGGACCAACCAGTTAAGTAGTAGTTCTGCAGAAAAGGACCTGGGGTTACAGTGGATGAGCAGCTGGATATGAGTCAACAGTGTTCCCTTGTAGCCAAGAAGGCTAATGGCATATTAGGTTGCATTAAGAGGAGCATTGCCAGCAGATCCAGAGATGTCATTATTCCCCTTTATTCGGCTTTGGTGAGGCCACATCTGGAGTATTGTGTCCAGTTCTGGGCCCCCCACTACAAACAGGATGTGGACGCATTGGAGAGGGTCCAGCGGAGGGCAACCAAAATGATTAGGGGGCTGGAGCATATGACTTATGAGGAGAGGCTGAGGAGTTGGGTCTGTTTAGTCTGCAGAGAGCGAAGAGTGAGAGGATTTGATAGCAGCCTTCAACTTCCTGAAGGAGGTTCCAAAGAGGATGGAGAGAGGCTGTTCTCAGTAGACAGATGGCAGAACAAGGAGCAATGGTCTCAAGTTGTGGTGGGAGAGGTCCAGGTTGGATATTAGGAAAAACTATTTCACTAGGAGAGTGGTGAAGCACTGGAATGGGTTACCTAGGGAAGTAGTGGAGTCTCCATCCCTAGAAGTGTTTAAGTCTCGGCTTGACAAAGCCCTGGCCGGGTTGATTTAGTTGGGATTGGTCCTGCCTAGATCAGGGGGCTGGATTTGATGACCTTCTGAGGTCTCTTCCAGCTCTATGGTTCTATGATTCTATGATTTCTGTGTACTTTGTTAATTGATTTTATTAATTTAAAGTCTGTTAAACCCTGCTTCTTTAAGTTGTTAAGTAAAGGTGTGTTCATTCTAATTTAATCAAATAGATGTATATTATTTATAATTGTTACTTTGGAGTTAGATCCAGATTATTACTGGAATAGGTTTATTCCTGGAGGCTCCCAGGACACACCATTAAGTGTGTACAGGGCCAGCCAGGTGGAGGCACCGCTGTTGTATATTCCTTTAAAAGAAAGGGACTGCAGCAAGGAGGTGGATAGGGGATCCCCAACTATCCAACATCACCACTGGGGTATTTAGTATCTCCTTTAATGTTAAAACCATCAGGTGCCCAGGCACACAGGTGAGTGTGGCCTTGCTTCCAGAAAGGAAAGAAAGAGAGGGTTACACTTGCAAATAAGCAAGATTACACCAAAGAACAGACTTTTAGCGGTTTCTTATCCCAACTGGAATACCCACAGGCTTTGATTAGGGACTTGGGTTAAAATGGGGTAACACTACCAATCAGTGGGCTCAATTTCTTGACTTCACTGGGAGTTTTCCCTGGGCAAAAACTGCAGGCCGAGGCCTGTTAGTTCTGTGTATTTATTCGTAGGGCACATAGTCTGGCAGGTAACTTGCTTGGTTCAGAAGCTGTGTGAATGAAGGCTGTGGTCCAAGTCCAGATCTTAGTGTCCACTTCACAAACTAACCATCACGACTGACACTGGACAAAAATGTTAAGGATTGAACGGACATGGACACAGAACCGTCTGTCTCTCCTCTCGTAAGGTGCAAAATTGTAACAGTGGAACAATGTACCTTGGGCGGTGGTAGATTCTCCATCACTTGAGGCTTTCAAATCAAGACCGGATATCTTCGTATAAGAGCTGTCGTGGCTCAAACAGAAGTTGTAGCCTCAGTGTGGGAATTAGTGGGTGAGGTTCTTTGGCCTGTGTGCGGGAAAAACAGTCCAGATTATCATAATGCTCCTTTCTGACCTCAAAATCTATGAATCCCACTGGGTGGTCCTTGCAGTTCACAGTTGAGGCAAACAAGCAGTTTGCACTGTTGTTGACTGTGCTGTGCCAGCTACATGGAGGGAGGATTTAATTTCCCAGGACTGTCAATCAGGCACTTTCCCCATCAACACTGTGTTGGTTAATATCACAGCTATAAAAACGGTGACTTCAGTACCATACGACTGGAGTTTTATATATACTGTGATTACATGCTTTGCCTGGGCACCCTTGAAATCACTTTAACTAAACTGGCTCTGCTTTTCCAATATATATTGTCCCTTGTTTTTATGGGGCTTACAGCTTGGCTGTAAAAATTCATGCCTAGCTCAAGCTCTTGGAGCACATTTATAGGGGAGCTGGGATGGCAGCAGAATTGCTCTTGATCTCTGTAGAATCATTGCGTGGAAATAGACTTAGTATTTTAAAATGGATTTTCTACAACAACAGTGCAGAAGCAGTGCAGGGTATTGGCTAGAGAAGGGGACTTTGAATTTAGCCTTTTATCTCTTCCCACGTAACCTGGTGCAAATCAGAAATAGCTCTATTGAAGTCAAAGAAGTTACACCATAAAACCAGTGGGAGAAGAGAATCAGGACTCTGGAATGACTTGATATGTAACCTTGGGCAAGACACCCTATGCCTCAGTTTACCGTGCTGTAAATAGGATGTAATGATGACCGCAGACAATGTGTGGTGGTGTGTGGTGAGCGTACTGAACTCCTGTCTTTAATACTTCCGGGGAGTTCTTTGGATGAAAAACACATCTAGTTATTTAAAAGCTTCCATTTGTAAACTCGTGTACCATGACAATGCTATAAGGCCTGATTCTTGGCAGAATTGTGTTTTGTGTAGTCCTCCACATCTGTGCAAAATAAGTGCAAAAAAGAGTGTAAAATGCTGCCACTGTATGCTGGTAACATTGTAGACTCACTGGGCACAGGTGTGAATGGCTACCCAAGGCAGGGGAACATCAGGCCCCCTCACCTGTAGGATGTCCCAGCAAGGCAAGTGCGACCAGCCACCTGCTTTTGTATTCCCTCCTCAGAATGAGTTGGGGCTAAGCTTGAAGGCCAGAACTTGGGAACTAAAGAACTTGCTGTTTAACAACGAGGCCCTTATGAGACCTTCTGTGGGAGCCTCTTTTAATTCTTTCCGATGCAGAGACCTTGAATTTGATTCTCCTCTCGTGCTGTTTTGTCACCAGTCTGGCCTCCTTGACTTCAGGGAACATTCTCCTGATTTTCACTGGAATAAATGAGAGGAGAAGCAGACTCCTGTTCCTATCACATGCTGAGAACCTCCTGCTAGATGACTTCCATTACCACACAAGAACGGGCTGTTGGGCCATTTACTCCACAACCACTTTCTTCTGTTTCTCCATAGTCCCCCACAGATAAGGAGACATTTGATGCTGCCAGTTTATAGCTACACCATTGGACCCTGTTTCCAGTTCTTGCCTGTATTTTTGTGTGTGGCCTTCACCAAGGTGGCTTTGACAGTGGACACTCCCTAACTTAATGCCAGCACAAATGACAATCTGTGTTTCCCATGCTGAGGAACATGATGAGTTCCTGCATGGCTATATCACTAATACCCATATCCCTCTCCCGCGTTTTCCTAAAGAATCTGAAGTTTAAATTATTAAGGAGAAAGTTGGCATGAATCATGAGTGCTTGTGAAAGGCACCAGATGGGCAACCCTGGAGAATTACACATCTTGTATTTATCAACCTTCTAGGTGTTGGGAATACAAGCTTGCCTGCACACTGCCCTGCCAGGTGAGAATACAGTTTAGACGCCGCCCATGGCCCATTAAGTGGTTTGACTGCCTGCAAAGCTGCTGTTGGGTGGGTGGGTTTTGCGCCATGTTATTGTTAAGTGCTTCACAGCTGAGAGCTCTAGACAGGTATAATTTTGATGACTGAAAGTAAGTGGTGGGGAGTGGGGTAGAGAACCTGGCTGCAAAGCTAGGTGATGGGCAGTCTAGTCCTGACTCTGTCCTTAGTCCAGTGGGTGTTCTTGGGTAGGCCACACTATGTCTCACTTACCCCCTCTGCCCTTGGATGGTGCGTGTAGATCTCTGGCTAGAAAGTGCTAGCTTTTTACATGAGAATAATCCTCTCTGTATTTTTCTCACACAGACACTCTGAGGAACATTCCCTTGGTGAGCCATGGTCCGCGCTCCTCCCCTGCCGAGCTCAACAGCTCCAACCACCACCTGCTCAGAGAACGCAAGTCATCAGCTCCTGTCCACTCCAGCCAGCCTACCTTGTTCACTTTCGATTCACCTGCCAACCACGTCCAGACCACCTTGTCCACCAGCGCCCCCCAGGATTATCTCTTCCTGCACCAGTGCATGAGCCGAAAATCAGAAAATACGAGGTATAGTTGGAGGTCTATGGGCAAACATAAAGGGAAACCCTGAACATCAGCAGAGATATTCCACCATCAGCGCTATATCTCAAGGGAGCGCTGGTGGTTGGCTACAGCACAGACATTGTGGGAGCAACTTCTAGTTCTGCTACTGACTGGCTGTGTGATCTTGGGCAAGTCACTTAATCTGTCACCCCTATCACTGACATCAATGAGAATTGCACCTTAATCTAAGGCATGATGCCAGCCTTAGCGCATCAGTAAATATAAGCAGCTAAAGAGAGAGTAATGATGGCTCTAAATGATCTTGTTCCTCCAATCCCCAGGGCTGCTGTGGGGTGGGGTGGCCCATGGCATAATTTAGAGCAGCCTTAAAGCTCATTTATATTACGCCCAGCTACAAAGGCTTCCAAAGGGGCTGTTCCAAAGCTAGGGATTGTCAGGATGCAGCTGAACTATGTCTTACCCCACTCTCCCTTTCTATATCCATGGCATGTCCCCTATGCTGGAGTCCCAGTGGCTGAGAGGGAGCAGCAAAAAGTGACCATGCCAGCCAGATTAGCCCCTCTGCACTGCAAAAATCTGACCCATCATTTCTGGTTTCAACCTGTAGGCAAAGTTTTCTGGACAAATAACTGTTTTTTCATTTCAAGGGACGGGTGGATTTGCCTGCCTTTTGATACCCTGCTGACATTTCCTATGCAGTCAGTGCAAACCCAGAGCTTAATTTACATCACAGTTGTCAGCCACCTTCAGTGGGAGAATGGCAGCCTTCCCACCTCCCAGCTGGACCTGTGCCTCTAACAGTGGAGAGCTGGGTTTGCAGAGTGTAAGCAAGGAGGAGGGACGGGGGAGAGAGCCAGAGAGGAGCAAAAGGTCACAACACAGCTGGATTATTACGGTTTCTTCTGAGTCCTCACAGAATTTCCCTGTTGCATCTGTCATTCACTAACAGTAAAAAAAATTCAGATGGAATTAATGAAACATAAATAACCCTACTCATGGTCCAGCTGTTAGACTCCTCTTGAAGACTAAAGACAATTCTGCACACATCCTCTGCAAGGCTAGTTACAGAGGAATCAAGAATAGATAACAAGGGTGAGATGTCCTTGGAGTGTGAATAAGGCCTCCCCTTACACCAGTGACCTTGTCTAGCACTGTGCAAACAATGGATTTTTCAGTTCCCTGATAAGTCTGAAAAACTGGGGAGGGGAATAGTCTAAGGCTAAAGTGAAAACAATTGTTTTTAAATTTTCAGTGAATCGAAAAGTAAAACAAACATTTGTTTTGGGTTGAACAAAATATTTTGATTTTGAGCCTTTTAAGTTGGCTCTGAATTTTAAAAGTAAAATTACAGGAAAATGCTAAGCTGAAAGTTGCTTCAAACTGAAAATACGGAAATGTTTCCTTTTGAAAATACTGACATACATGTCCAAATTCTCAGAGTTTTTGAGTTTCATTTTCAGCACGTGAATTTGCAGAACATTTTTGTGTTGCCAAATCATCATTTTCCACTGGAAAAGGTTACAGTTCAAAAATGTTGCTCTACTCTAACCTAGACTCTATAGATCTATTTCAAATAGCGAGGCTGAAAATAATAAGGTCTATCAACTTTTATTATCATGGTAACAGCTGATCTCCAGTAGGGGTTTGGAAGGAAATTCCTTCCCTGATGTGTGGTTACATCCCAGATTGAGGTGTCAGGCTCCTTGGTACTGTTCCCACGTAACCCTTCTGGGTCTTATCCAGCTATTAAATGGGATTAATAATATCTATGTGGCAGCAGCATTAGGGCGAACTGAGTAATAAACCTTTGCATAGTACTTTTAGATCCTCAGATGAAAGGCAAAGCCAGGCTCCTCCTCTGGAGCATCTGGTTTAAATCCTTGTCAGAGTCAAAATACCTCATCCCGGAACCAAATTCCGAGGGCTGGTCATCCACTTGGTGTAATTCAGCATTGTCTTGCTGCCTAGTGTGTCAAATTAGTCTATTTCTTAGCCCCATCTTGTGATGGTTTCTGTGAACAGCAGCACCTTTATCACCATACATCAGGGGTTGGCAATAATTTTCACACGGGGGACACATAGTTAATGTTGGTACGTGGTCACGGGGGAAGGGGCGGGGCTGGGGACTAGCCTCCCCCCAGAATTGTCTGGGGCCTGAGTCTTTGAATTAAAAGCACAGCCACGGGCTTGCAACTCCTGGCCTCGCTACCATGTTGCTGCGGCTATTTACAGGGCTCGCAGCTTCTGCCCCGGCCAGGGTGGCACCACGACTGTGAGCCATGAGCCATTGAAATAGGATCCTGCTGCCTGAGCCACTGCCTAGAAATTCGATGGCCCGGGCAGTAGGATATAAGTAGAGGCTAGCTGCAGTCTGCAGGCCAGATCAAAGTGTTAGGTGGGCTGGATCCGGCCCCCCAGGCCGCATCTTGCCCAGCCCTACCATACATTGTGGGAGAGATAAAATAGAAACAAAACCCTTCTCTTACTGGCCCTGCCCACCCCGGAAACAAATTCTAGCTCCCCTCTATAATTTACTGCAGGCAAAATCTTTTTTGTAACCCTATTGTCAAGGGCACAACAAGGCCGCTCAGGACTCTGGGGCTCAATCCTAATTCTTCTTATCCACAATCTACCACAATCCCTCCACCCTCCCCCAACCCTCTACAGTGCCCACAACTCACCTCACTGCCCCCAACATCCCCCACTCACCCCTAATCCCCCACCCACCATGCCCAGGATCTTCTGAGCCACACCAGCACCTCGCCCTTTCCCCCCCAGCTCAGTGCTCTGCTCCTGACCATGGGCATGCATGGGAATTTAAATCTGATAGCTTTTGGAGGGGCACATTCAGTGTCCCCGCTGTGGCCCAGGGCTGGAGGAGCTGTCAGCTCCCACCACAGCCATGGGACCAGAGGAGCTCACTTTTCCCACCACAGCCCCAGGGCTGGAGGAGATCTGTGCCTCTGTTGATTATTGGGAAGGGTCCCCCTGTTTGCCCTCCCTTGTGCATACCCCTGCTTGTGGCCCAGGCGAGGCAAGCCTTGCCCAATCCCAGCCACACACCACTTCAACTCTTGCCACTGCCTGTCCTGCTCCCACATGTCACAAGCCAAATTTGAGTAGGGAGTGATGCTCACTCACTCAGATTTGGCCAGGCCACACTCCTGACCATGGAGGAGAGGCAGCTGGACCAGGCCTGAGTGTCCATGCACCCAGTCACAAAGCCACTCGAGTATGGCCTGGCCTCCCCTCCTCCACGGGAGGGAAGATGGGGCAAAATTTGAGGGTATGGCATTGTGACCCTGTGAGCCAGGTGAAGTGCTGGCCTATCACTCTGTCTGGTGTGGCCCCCATAACCACACAGGCCCAAGTGCAACTGCACCACTTGCACCATTGTACTTATATAGCACTGGCAGAGTCGCCAACTTTCCAATTGCTAACAATGGACTCCCGAGGCCCCTGCCCTTACTGAAGCCAAATCAAAGCCCGTTCTCCTGACTCCCAGACCCCTGCTGTAACGATTGGCCACACTGCCTCGGAGAGCTAAGCCATGCCCTTTCCTCTTTCCTAGGAGTGCCAGTTTCTCCCAAGCCACAAGGTCCTCATTCTTCATGAGGAGTGACACAGCTGTTCAGAAGCTCTCCCAGGGCAACGGACACTGTGTGAACGGGGTCGGCAGGCAAGTCCATGGATTCTACAGCTTGCCGAAGCCCAGCAGGCACAATTCGGAGCTCAGGGACAGCGCCTACGACCTCCCACGGAGCTTTGGCTCTTACACTCACACGAAAGCCAGCCTCACAGGCTCTGACACGGATAACGAGGAGGTCTATACCTTCAAGACTCCCAACAACACCCTGTGCAAGGAGTTTGGGGAGCTCTCCATGGACTCCTATGACATCCCCGTTGCCCCTCACTCTGTATACCAGATCCCAAGGACATTCACGCTGGACAAGAACCACAACACGCTGGCTGTGGCCTCCAGTGATTCACCAGCTGCTCCCCCACCCCGGCCCCCTAAGCCAGGGCAGGTGGAGCCGCGGTGGGGCAGCCCCCAGCAGCACCCTCCGAATTGTGAAAGCATAGGAGTGGTCTCTGTGGCTGCTACCATTCCCAGAAGGAACACATTACCAGCAGTGGAGAACAGCAGACTACACCGAGGTATTTAAATGGGGGTTGTGGTAGGGCAAGGCGTCGTTCCCCTGGATACTGAGTTGGACAGTACAGTAAAGATGTTGAGTCCATTAGAGAGATTTTTGGGCCAGATGCCCAGCCTGTGTAAATCAGCATAGCTCACCTGGAGCTGCACTGCTTTATCCTAGCTGAGGAGCTGCTGCCTCAGAGTAAGGGGTTGGGCTTTGTGGGATATATGAACACCCCTGAATTTTGGGTATGTCCAAATTCTGCAGCCAGTTTCTGTCTGTATAAAGGGCTGACTCAAAACACCAGATTTTCACACACACACCCTAAACTTTGGGAAAGTCCAGATCTACACTGAAACGCCTCCTTTCAGGTCCATATTTTTTGCAGCTCCAGCTGGTTCATTTGACTTCTAATTCAATTTCTGGCCAAGGTTTTCAAAAGTTGCCACTAATTTTGGATGACTCGAAGTTGGGGCATCCATCCTGAGATGCCTCAAGGTATTTTTCAGCACCCTCTAGGTCTGATTTTCAGCGCTCCAGAGCAGCTGCAGCTCCTGTTGGCTTGGACTAGAGCTGTGGTCCTTCAGCCAGCCCCTCTGAAAATCAGCCAAGCCATCTCCAGCTGGACACACACATGACCATGCACTTTTAAAATAGCTAGCAGAAAGCTGCAAGGAACTGGCTGGCAGAGAAGAGTAAATGTAAGGGTGGGCTTTTCCCTTCAGGACAGCCGTTCCAGGCTGAGCCAGGTCAGCACAGCCAATGCTGTGACCACCCTCACTAGCCATCAGTGAGGTTAAGTGAATAAACCGGCCGGGGAATACTTAGACCACGCTGGGACAGAAATAAGAAAGAGAAGACATGCACAGTTTTAGAACGCCTACCTAGTTGCCTGTGCTGTCCTACCTAAATACCAACACATTACATGTCATTTACTAGGTAGCACGAATCAGCGATATCTAAAGGGGAGCTGACTCGTGGCTCTATTTCCGAGGGTGAGAAGTGTCAGGGGCACCATTATAACTGCAAGAGTCACAAGTCGGCACTGCATGGATTGTGAATCTACAATTGTGTTTCAGCTTCTTCCTGTGAGACTTACGAATACCCACAGCATGGTGGCGGCAGCACAGTTCAGTCAGCAGAGTCTGTGAATGACGGTTTCAACTCCTATCTGGTAAGTTGTGTGACCCCAACAGGCGGAACCACACCTGGGACCTCTGGAGCTTAATGCAGGAGCCTCTAACAGTTAAGCTAAAAGCTAGCTGGCTCTCAGCTAAGGCTGTACAGCAGACTCATTCATCTCTCTCTGTAAGTGGTCTCGGTGCCACTAGGTGGGACAGTGAACCACAGCCAGCAGCTACAGCTGCCAGGCAGTTGACCAAGGGCTTGAGCTGACTCCATTGACTCAATGAGAGTTTTGCTTTGACCTCAGTGAAAGCAGGATCAAATCTTTAGTCCTTCCGCTCATGCTGGAGTCCTGGAAGTTTCTGGTTCAACTCTAGTGATGGTCAACTTAACAGTTGTTTACTAGCAACCAGATAAGCTCACACCATTCAGAGCTGAGGTTTGATTTAGATGCTTACACAAACCATGTCTGACAGGTGCTTCATCTCAGAGAAGCACCAAAGAGACTGAATGCTTATTGAAACATCTGAACTAGTTTTAGCCATTGGCACAAACCACCAAGGGAAATGGTGGATTCTCCATCTCTTGATGTCTTAAGGTCAAGACTGGATCTTTAACGGAAAACATGCTTTAGCCTCACACAAGTTATACAGGGGCAGCTGGCTGAAATAAAAGGGCATGTGAAATATAGAGGATCAGACAAGACCATTTAATGGTCTTTTCTGGCAATATAGTCTATGACTCTGAATCTGTGATTTTGCAGAGCTGGGCTGGAAATGTTGCCAGCTTAGGCTCTGTCATGAGAATTCTGATACTTCCTGCTTCCCTTTGAACTGGAAATACCATTAAACCAGCCTCTCGTGCTGCATTTCTGTCACGGCGGAGCCAAGACGTGCAGAGATGCATGAGAAACAGAGTTAACTGAACTATTTTTGAACCTTCAAGAAAGTTCAGTTCAGCTTGAAATGTGCATGTGTCTGTCTGGATGGATTCCACCATCCCATCTTTAATCCCACCCTAAACTTGTAGCTCAGAGGGATGTTTTGATAAAGATTATTATCCAAACTGTGTGTAAAACTCACAGTGAGAATGAAAAAGCTCCTTTCTGAGTTTGCAGAGCTTCTGCAATCATGCACTGAGGCCACAAGAAGGGGTCCAGATCTGGGAATTCAAATGATCCTCTCCATTAAAGATGCTTGTGATACTCAGATTTCCTAAGCTGGAGGAATAGAGAGCGGTAGAATTATTTACAGGCACATCATAGGGACACTGTAAAATCCTCAGAGCAGGCTGTCCCAATCATCCCTGTGAGGGGGCCAGAATCATGATGGCCATAGTGGAGTGTAGAGGCCTATGGATGGAACCTGCCTTCCAGCAGAGCTAGAGGAAGCTGATCATTCCTCACGTAGTGAGGTCATATCAGGAGAATGGATAAAGTAGTGGGATACAGCTAGGCCGTGATGGTAGGAGATGTGGTCACTAGAAATACTGTTAGCTGGAAATGTGGTGAGGTAGCTTCTGGCTCACCGAGGGCGGGGTACCATGGCAATCCCCCTGGCACCCAGCAATTCAAAGGGGGCTGGAGTTCCCAACTGCTGCTGCTACTACGGCAGCAGCAGGAGCCGCAGAAGCACCAGACTCTTTAAATGACCACTGGAGCACGGCGCAGTGAACTCTGTGCAGCTCTGAGGGTGCACTGCGGTCTGGGTGGTGCTGAGGGCCGGCTGCCCTGGCTCCACCTCTTCTGCTGAGAGCCCGCCCTTTCCAAAGTTGGGGAGCAGGGCCTCCACACACACCTTGCCCAGGGGCCCGCAGAGGCTGTCGACTCCCTGGGTAGCCTTGTTTACTTGCCTACTGACTGTGAAGTAGGGTCTCAAAGGATGTCTAGTTAAATTTCCACAGCGTGCTGGGGAAGGTCCTGGGGCTGCAGTCATTGTGGTACGAATGACACAAGGAGGTGTAGGAAGGAGGTCTTGGAAACTAAATTAAGGTGCTGGAGTTAGTTCCATACCTGGGCCCGCTAATCCGGTTGAGGATGAGAAGATGTGGGAGAAGGGAGGTTTAAATTTATTGGAGACTCCGTAAGGAAAGGAGGAGGCCTGATACCACAGGGATGGGCTTCACCTTTACCCAAGTGGAAACTAGCAGAGGAAAATGGCAAGATTCAGGGGGACTATTAAAACCAGGAGCTGACATGCTACCGAGCACTTGGGCTCAGGCAAGGACACTCACTAAGGAGGATAGTAACTGTCAGCTCCCTCGGGCAGGGGTTGTTTCCTTCTTCTCTCTTTGGAAAGTGCCTGCCACACCTTAGGCAATGCTGGAAGGCAACTGTCATATTAAAGGTAACTCGAGCAGTAAGGGCTAGCCCAGAAATGACAGCTGAACAGGAGTAAAGAGAGGTTGAGGATCAGCACCAGAACTCCCATGCCCTAGGGACTGTTTGAAGTTCAGAGCCAAAGATTGACCTGAGTTTGGCAGCTTTGGCCCCAACTCCAAAGTACATGTCTCATTGTGCTAGGGAGGGGATTATACTCTGGGGTTGAGACTCTCTGAATACTGCTGCTCATATTCCACACCTCACTAAATGTCCTCTTGCCCCCAACCTCCCCTCTGCTTTCCAGCAAACCAGAGCCGCAGTGGCTCGATCCCACAGTGCTGACTCCGAGGACAATTATGTCCCAATGAACCCAGGCTCCTCATCCCTGTTGAACATGGAGAAAGCGAATGACAATTCCCAGAATCTCTACATCCCCATGAGCCCTGGACCACACCACTTTGACCTGCTGGGATTGTCCTCCTCGACCCTCCCAGTCCATAAAGGAGGAGCCATTTCCCAGTGCCACAGGCGACTGAGTGAAATCCAGCCCCCACCAGTGAACCGCAACCTCAAACCCGACAGGAAAGGTAAGACCAGTTCTTTGGACAGAAACACTTAAGGCAGATTTTCAGAGGAACTCTGCTGTGATTAGTTCCAATACGTCAGACAGCTGTATGGAGGTACCAGATTGTGCCACATAACCATGTGGGAACTATGGGACACAGTCTGCGGGCAAACACGATGAGTACACTTACTGCCTTCCAGAGCCCTCCAACATGTATTGATTGCCACAGCCCTGCCTAGAGCACCACTCTCTGTCCCAGCACAGCCAGCCAGCTGCACAGGCCACTTTGACAGAAAGTTGGGAAATTACTTACAGAACAGAGTATGAAAGTCTAAAAAAAATCAAACTTTTAAACCTTCTTCTGAATCAAAATGTTTGGGGAGTTTTTGTTCCATGAGAAAGTTTGGTTTTTCAATGTGATTTGGGGGAAAAAACCTGAAGTTTTGGAATTTACCACGAAACAAAAATCCTAATTTCTGAGCAGCTCTGACCAGGATCTGTGTACAGGGACAGAGCCTTAGGCCCTGCTGCAGGCCCTCTGTATTCCTCTTCCACCTTCAGGAATAGCACAGCCTTCATAGCCCTTATGCACAAAATGTGGAATTCTTCCTGGCTTTTATACAAAGCCCTATAAAGGTGAAGGTCCTTCCTCCCCCCACCCTACCCCTATCCTTTAAGAAACAAACAAATCTCTCCAGTAACAACTAATCAGCACACCAAAAATGTGCCTTTAAATCAGCTACTTGACACACCGATCACATGTCACTATGGGCCTGCTAGCATCCCCATTTTCTTCTAAGAGTGTTGGGTCAGCGCTGCCCCTATAGCTGAGCATGGTCTCTCACCAAAACCTGCCCTTACACTGAAAGGTCCAAGCGGGAAATGCAAAGCTCCATCCTTCCCATATAGGTGCAAAAGGGGACATGATAACAGTTTTTAAGCACCTGGAATGTTGTTACAGGGAGGAGAGAGAACAATTGTTCTCCTTAACCTCTGAGGATAGGACAAGAAGCAATGGGCTTAAATTGCAGCAAGGGTTAGGGTTAGGTTGGATATTAGGAAAAACTTCCTAACTGTCAGGGTGGTTAAGCTATGGAATGAATTGCCTAGGGAGATGCTGGAATCTTCATCACTGGAGATTTTTAAGAGCAGGGTAGACAGACATCTATCAGGAGTGGTCTAGATGAAGCTTGGTCCTGCCATGAGTGCAGAGGACTGGACTAGCTAACATGTTGATTCCATGATTCTAAGTGTTCTCTGAGAAAAAGGTGATGTTGTGGTTAAGGCACTTAGTTAGCCTTCAGGCACGGTAGTTTCAAGCCCTGATTCTGTCACAGGCTTCCTCTGTGGCCTTGGATACATTTTTTAATCCCCCTCTGTAAAATGGGAATTCAACATGCGGCCAGGACTGTTTCTTGCTATGGGTACATCTACACTTTGACCTGGCAGTGCAGTGGAGGAGACATATCCATGTTAGTTCTGAGTGAGCTAGCACACTAAAATAAATCAGCCGTGGCAGCACACGCAGTGGGAGGGACTAGCTGCCCAGCATGTGCACGGGCAGCTAGCTATGATAGTTGCACTCTACTTTTAGCATGCTAGCTCGATCAGAGTTAAGCCGGGTTTGTCTCCGCGTTCTGTAAATTATACCTCCAGTTCCAAGTGGAGACATACACTGTGGGGTATATACAGTGCCATCTCTGTGGCCACAACCATAACACCAATAATAATCTGAGTTCAAGAAACAGCAGGCAGCCTTTAATGCTGTCATGTTTTTCAATTGTCATAGCTGATTAATTAACCATTTGCTTAGAATCTCCATTTTGAAAATAAAACAACAGGCTGGAATTCTGAACAACTTGGAAAAACTCCCAGTTTCTCACCTATTCCAATGGAAGCTGCAGCACATTGCGGTGGGGGTGAAATGTAGAGATCTCTAGGTCAATTCCCTGGCCTGTCTAGATGGTCTAAAAGGCCCTTTTGGCCGTAAAATCTGTGGCTCTGTGGGATACTGATTGTGTGAGGGGGCAGTTCAACAGGCACGAGGTGCCCAGCACATGACAGAATTAGGCCACTAGGCTGTATTTTAAGAACATAAGAACGACCACACTGGGTCAGACCTATGGTCCCTGTAGGCCAGTATCCTGTCTTCCGACAGTGGCTAGTGCTTCAGAGGGTATAAACAGAACAAGGCAATTATTGAGTGATCCATCCCCTGTCATCCACTCCCAGCTGGCAGTCAGAGACTTAGGGACACCCAGACTTAGCCTCCATGAACACATCTAATTCCTTTTTGAACCCAGTTATATTTTTGTCCTTCACAATAAGTGGGTTGTGCCCACAAAAGCTCATGATACCATATACATTTTTCATTCGTCTCTAAGGTGCTGCAGGACTAGTTGCTGCTTTTTAAGTATTTTCAGTTACAGACTAACACGGCTACCCCTGTGAACCCTAGCAATTAATTCATAGGTTGACTGTGTGTTGTGTGAAGTGGTATTTCCTTAGGTTTATTTTAAACCTGTTGCCTATTCATTTCATTGAGTGACCCCTGGTTCTTGTGTTATATGAGGAGGTAAATACCCTAATCACTTTCTCCACACTGGTCATGATTTTATAGACCTCTAGCATATCCCACCTTAGTTGTCTTTTTATCACCTTATCAACATAGCAGCTGCCTATTGTGGCATAGTGCGATAGTATTATTTTTTAACTATTCTCAGGCTTTCTCTTAAGCAGCACTCTCCTCTCCTTTATAATTAGCTGCATGTTATAGGACAGATTTCCTTCTAAAATGCTTCATGGAAAAGCTGGTCAGAGCCCACTGCAATTAAATTCCATGGTGATAATGTTCATTTCTGACTGACAATCAAAAGAGGGAGGCTTTTCCAAGGACATCCATGTTTCTTTAATAAGCCACTCCTACATGCTGTCCTTCTGGGCATTTTCCACTCCTACCTTTCTCATAAAAGACACATTTGCCCCTCAGGGCCCATGCAATGGAATTCCCATTGGAGCCAGCAGGAGTGGGAGTGTGCACATGAGAGGGATGAATTCTGCCCTGATTTCCCACAACCCTTGCACGAATGACTGCAGGAGAGTTGAGGCTGGGAATGCTCCTCCACAGCAAGGATGGTTGGGGGGCCCTTTGCATTTTATTTTTTAAATTACAGTAATTTAGTGTTAGGGAGAGTTTAAAGAATGCGTTCGCTGATTAAATCCTCTTGCTGTTGCAGCAAAGCCAACACCTCTGGACCTGAGGAACAACACGGTCATTGACGAACTTCCCTTCAAATCGCCAGTCACCAAATCCTGGTCCAGACCAACGTGAGTACATGGGGAGAAATCTTAGCTCCTGAAACAGCATCATAGTCCAAACACAGGCAGTGTCCACACGAGCTGAACTATTCTTCTGACTGAGCTTCAAGGTGATAGACAGTGATGGCACGGATCATGCACCAGGAGCGCTATTCTACTCTCAGTAATATCTGTGTCATTCCGGAATATGTCCATTGCTGTCAATGGAAAGATGCTGAATTTGCAACACTGTGAGATGTAACTGACACTAGATTTCCAGATCTCTACCAGTGTAAGCAGCACCAAAAAGAGACTTTGGGGTTTTGTTGTGCTGGTCTCTTTAATGTCTGTTGTTAAGGGGATGTGTCTTCTTGCTTGCAAGACTTGCATTTGGATGCTGAGCTGGAGATGGCTTCCAGCTGCAAAGTCTAGAGCTAGATTTGAGCTTCCTGAAAAGCTTGAGGCTGTCTGGATTTTGGGGTTTGGCTTCGTGTGTTTTTTTATAAGCAGGGACCAGCTGCAAAATATCAGTCTGAATCAGAATTTCCCAAAGCATGCAGGTGTTCAGATCTGAAATTCCAGCATGGGCCCCAATTCTAGCCCATCCAGAGAAATGCGTCAGCATTTGCTAGTTTTCTAACTGGCGGTGTGATAAAACTCTCTGAATACAGTAGAATTGCCTCACATTCCACACTGAGATCCAAGGTATTACAAAGTGCTCATTACCAACCAAAAAATCCAGCGGTTAAACTGACTTGGAGATAGTTACCTTTTTCAGAACTGTGCATAACCCAAACCACGCCTAAGTCAGTTAGTTTTGGCCCAAACTCAGAGTGGGATGGTCATCGGCTGACTGATGGTCATTTAGCTTCATTTCCAAACTAGCTAACCCCCCACCGTGTCAGTGCAAAACAGGAAGGCACTGAAAGCTTTTGAAAGGGTTTTGCTGTGAGGGCACTCTGGCCTGCCAACTGTGGGGGGCGGGAGGACAAAGGAGGCAGTTGCCTCATGGCTCAACACTTCAGAAGGGTCTGGGGCTCCCAGCTGCTGCCGCCACGACCACAGGAGCAGCAGTGGCCAGAGCCGCAGGCTGTTTAAATCACCACCGGAGCGCCACGTGGCATGCTCCAGGTGGCTCTGGTGGGGGCCAGTGTGTTATACTCCAGGCTGTCCAGCCCCACCCCTTCCGCCCAAGACCACGCCCCTTCTAGGAGCGCAGAGCCGGGCCTCCCACACACACCTTGCCCAGGGGCCCAGCAAGTCTGTCGGCTCCCCGAGGGCCCTTGAGGCAGTGCTCTGCTGTAATTTGAAACCCAAAAGCTTCATGGCAAACTCTCTAAGCCAAAAATGCGAGGAGTCACTCAGCTCCGGTTCTGCCACTACTTCATGGGGACATTGGCTGCTATAATAAATTTGATTGTTTGGAGACTGTCTGCGGGGCATGAGAGCTGTGTGCTCAGATCACTACATTAGGAAACCTACAGAGCTTGATTTTTGATTGACAGGATGCCTGACCCCGCAGAAGCTAATGGATTTTTCTCTTATCGACTAATTTTATGACCCTTTCTTTACTGCGAGGCAACCAATAGCTTTTTAAGAGGAGAGCTTCAGTACCAGGCTCTGATTGCATTATGTTATTCCTTATCATTAGATCTGGTGGACTGAAAACCAGATGAGGCCTTCAAGGTTTAGCCTTCCATCAAAATGCAAGCAGGCTGCAGCGCACTAAACACAAGCTTGAAGCTGCGGTTAGTATGGAGGCGAAATGGCACAAGAAGCATGCTGTAGCTCAGGGACAATATGTGCTGTCATTAAGGGGATTGCAATTAAATACATCCTGTGAGATAAAAGAGTGTATGGAGCCTGGTTTCTAGTAATATGAAAGAAGGAGAATTGAGGCTACTTGAAGAAACAAGAAGATATTAAACCGAAATGAGCCAGGGCTAAAGGCCCAAATCTGGACCCTCCTTGAACTAAAGGAAGATTGGGCTGTGGAGACAACCTTTGCAAATGGTCCTTCTTGGGCAGCACCAAAACCCTGGATCTGGCCATGAGCTTCAGCAAAGCTCAGATTTGAATCCCAGTTCAACAGCTTTGTCCCATCCTTAGTAAGTGCTAAGCAGTGAGGGCCTGCAGCTGTAACTAACCCAGTGCCACCTCTCATTGCAGCCAGACTTTCAACTCCAGCGCCGCCCAGTACTGCCGCCCTGTCTCCACCCAGAGCATCACCAGCACTGATTCTGGAGACAGTGAGGAAAACTATGTGGCCATGGTAAGTCCCATTAGTACTGACAAGCTACCTAGGCAAGGCACCTACATCCTGCAATGACCTGGCTCTATAAATGCAAACCACAGATAGTGACAGCAGCACTCAGATACTCAGCTGTCTGATGATAAGGACAGTATAGAGCCTTCTGTGGATTACGGGGCTGTTGTTTGGAACATTCTAACATGTATCTATATGAAACATCCTGTTGTTTTACGTTGTGGGAGAAGAGAGAGAGCAGACATAGACACACCGTGTGCTTCTCCCTACCTTGCCAGAAAGCTCAAAAATGACCTTCTCCACAGAAGTCCTTTCTTTTATTCAGTTGCCCCTCTGCGACATATTATGGTCCTCTCTGGGAAATGGAGGACCAAGAGCTCTATTATTTAACTTCATGCCACATTTTATTGTGCCTGTTTCTTTTTAGCTTGATTTTTGGATCTTTCTCCCACAGAGAGTGCCTGCATTCTCTGCTTGTGTGCGGGGCAAGCGCCATCAATATAGCCCCAAGCATGTAAAAAGGCAGATTCCCAGCTGCTATAATCAGTGGTATTGATGAAAGAGACAGGAGAATTTGTGCCTCTTACAAAGCTGCTACCCCATGACCTCTTATTAATCAATTATATGTAAGCTTACACAGAGTTCTTCATCATCCTGGGAAGTGCACTTCCAGTGTGTGCACATTTCCCAGAGCCAAAGAGGAGCTCTGTGGCAGCTTGTGTCTCTTGGACCAATAGAAGTAGGTCCAGTAAATGTATTATCTCCCCCACCTTGTCTCTCTAATATCCTGCGGCCAGTCAGCTTCTGTCCACCGCATACAGTTGTCACACTGTAGATTAAATCTGCCTGCAGTGCAGTGTAGCAACGTGTAATGCTGATTTGAGGCCCCATTCTGACCAGGCTAAGGCCTGGTTCCAGCAAAGCACTTCAGCCTCTGTTTAACTTCAGGCATGTGAGTGCTCCCATTGAAGTCAATGAGACTACTTAGCAAGGTTCCCTCTAATCTTTTCCATCCAGGTGTGGATTTTTTCCATCCATGTGCAGAATACATTTTATGTACACCAAGGCATGTGTGAATGTGCACCACCAGTTAAAAACAAAAAAACCCTAACTGTGGGTACTCTGCTAATCAGCTGGGCAGCATTTGAATCTCTCCTGAGAAGCCTCGTGAGCACCCAGCTCACAGGGGACACAGCTGCTCACATGCATCAAGTTAACCATGGGATTTCGGCCCTAGGACCCCACTAAATTCAGTCCTCTCTGCTACACTGGTGGCTCCTGGCCCAGATTGCAGATGGGTAAGAGAGGGGAGAATTCAAGCCAGGCTCTCATTTAAAGTGCTGCCCATAATAGATGTGGGTTTTAGTCCCTTGTATTCACCTTGTTTTCTTAATCATTTTTTTCCTCCCACCTCTTTCCTGCATTAGCAAAATCCAGTTTCTGCTTCTCCGGTTCCTAGTGGCACCAACAGCCCAGCACCAAAAAAGAGTTCAGGAAGTGTGGATTATCTAGCCCTGGACTTCCAGCCAAACTCACCTGGGCCACACAGAAAGGTATCTCAGGTTACTTACAAATATGTTAATTTAATACTATGTATCTGTAAGGGTTTAAAACCAGCTCATCAAACAATAGGGGCCTGATTCTCAGCTGGGATAAGAAGACCCTGCTTTGCTGATGCCTATGGTGTTGCATCCTTTTAATTAATCTGCAGCTCTGGCCCTGTGTATTATTTGAGGCCAAATTCCGCCCTCACTCACACACCTGTAGCCCCACTGGAGAGGTAGGTAAGGCCATTGGAAGCAATGGGTTTGCATGGCTGTAAATGAAAGCGGAATTTGGCCCATTTACTGTAGATTCAACACTGTCACTGAAGTCAATGGGAAGATGCCCATTTCTGTGGAAGCTAGATTAGGTGCCCTGATTCCTTTCTTACGTTGTCAGATGTAGCATCTCCAAAGTGTCCTGGCCTAAATTTTCCAAAATGACTTGTGACTGTGGGTGCCCACTTTGACATACCTTGAAGGGGACTGCTTTTTGGAAAGGGCCAAGCACCCAAGCACAGAAAGTCAGGCTGCCCTTAAGGTTCATCAAGTTGGGCATCAAAATCACAAGTCACTTTTGAAAAACGAAGTCCCTCTCTGTGAGTCAAATTCTGCTAAGAGAATTAAGATGCTGCCAAATGAGGACTAGCCGGCAGGAGCAGAGGGACCAGTGATGGGAAACAGCAGCAAGATGGCTTCCACATAACGTGGAATGGTGTTGGTGACTCTTCAATATGTTTAAATATGTATCTTAAATGCAATGCACTTATATGGGGTACGGTGTCTTCCATGCCAGTTGCATTCCTACATGCATTATAGAATGAAACAAAAAACGTACTAGAGAGGTGGCATAAAGACACAAAAATCTAATCTGGATCCAGTTTAAGATTTTCTGAGCCTCCAAAGTTTGAATCTGGGATTTTGGATTGTGTTTCTCTAAAGAGTTAAATAAACTGGAGAGGGAACAAGAAAATTACAGTACTCGAAAAGTAACACTATGTGAAAATAGTAGCTTCTCACTCTGCAGATCTGCTCGTTCTGTGAATTAGGTGTCACACCTGCTTCTTGTAATGACAAAAATAGTCTTTGACTCCTTCTTAGCCCTGCAGAGCCAACACAGCTAAGAGAGGGGGAGCTGGATTCTAGTCTTTTTGTGTTGCTAACGGAGTTGCTTACTGAGAAGGAAAGAACTCAGCTGTGGACTCTCAGGGTATGTCTAGACTACATGGCTCCGTCGACGGAGCCATGTAAACTAGTTTACCCGGCATAGGCAAAGAAGTGGGGACTTCAATAATACCCGCTGCATTAAAATAAACATGGCCGCCGCGCTGTGCCGACGATCAGCTGATCCGGCACAGCGCGCAGTCTAGACACGGATCTGTCGGCTGGGAAGCCTTTGCCGACCGATCCCTTATGCCTCGTGAAAAAAGGTTTACAGGATTGGTGGCAAAGGCTTCCCCAGCCGACAGATCCGCTGTTTAGATTGCCGCGCTGTGCCGGATCAGCTGATCGCCGCACAGCGCGCGCTGTTTATTTTAATGAAGCGGGTATTATTGAAGTCCCCGCTTCTTTGCCTATGCCGGGTAAACTAGTTTACATGGCTCCGTTGACGGAGCCATGTAGTCTAGACATACCCTCAGATACCAGGCTGAATTTGCAGTGCTCGCAGTTAGAAAACACTATTGGTTTGCTTGTAAACTGAGCACATTTGACACAGAGTTATGGAGAGACAATAAACATGGAAGCCGAGGGTACCATTTTTACATGCCAGTTAAGGCAATAGGTGCCTTTTGAACAAGGCCTCGTTAAGAAATAAGAGGGTTATTATGAAGGGATTTGCAAGTAATGTAAATGAACAGCTACGGAGGCTGAGATATTGGCAGGTGGTTCCAGCTAGCAAGAGCTTCAGAGGAGACAGCTCTTGCAGTACGGGTGGTGAGATTGTATGAGAGGACAGAGATGAGGCCCTCAGAAGCAGCAGAGTGAGCTAGATGTCCCGTCACCACGTCATTCTGTGTTCTCCTCCCCTGTACACAGCCCTCCACATCATCAGTGGCCTCAGACGAGAAGGTCGATTATGTGCAGGTTGACAAAGAGAAGACGCAAGCTCTGCAGAACACCATGCAGGAGTGGACTGATGTCCGGCAATCAGCAGAGCCTATTAAGAGCGCGAAGCAGTAATGGACGGGGACAGCCATCCAGAGAGGCAAACGTCCAACGGGTTCTCCCAGGCTGGGGTTCGCATGGATATGCCAGCTCACTTCGGGGCTGCATTTCTACTAGGACTGCTGTTTGGAGTCTTTTTTTTTTTTTTTTTATTTTATTTTAAGAAACTTAATTTCAGGGGAAGATTGGCAGATAGATATTGTTTGCCAGTGACAAAGACCAACTACTTGCAGTGGCTGGGTTTGTGCTGTTACTTTAGCTACTGGATATACTGTTCAGGAACTTTAAACTTAGCAATACTGGGACAACCAATGCCCTGCATGTCTTTTGCTCACAGCTGTTATTAAAGCCACCTCGTACCTGCTCAGTCTTCTTCTGTACTGTATGCCTGAACTGTGCCGAATGTATACTGGTTTGGTGGCGTCCTTTACAGGACACGGATTCCTGCTACATACTATATGGTGGCCCTGACCTCTTCAAAAATATTGGGCAACCACCAGGTCTAATTTGAACTCATTTTATTAGCAGATTGCTTGTAAATAACATCCAACGTGTGTTTGTAAACTGCAGGGGTCACTTCTCCATCAAGGAGCCTGGCTTCTGTGACAATACCTGTGGGTAGAGGCCTGCATGGATACAAAATTGGCATCCGCATCATCAAAAATGAGGTGCAGATATCTGCAGATATAAAGTGGATATCCGCAAATGTGCAGGAATCTAGATACAAAATTTGAATCTGCATCTGCAGCCGTATCCACAAAAATGATATCTGCCTCCACATCCACGGATGCAGATGCCTATGGATATAAAGCAGATATACATGGATTTGCAGGGATATGGCCATTCGGTAGCTTGCAAAGAGCCCAGACTGACCGACTGGTTGAGAGAACCTTAGACCTCCAGGCCTGACCTCCCCTCCCCCACACCACACACATATTATATCAAAGAGGAAGATTTACTGGGTGCCTCTTTATTTTTTAAATAGATGTTGTTGATGTGGGGAGGTTTAAAGCTCCCCAAACTGAAGGGCCTGGAGGAATGAGCTTGTGAAAGCAGAATCAAAGGATTCAAGGCTTGAACCCAGCAGGAGTTCTTTCACTGATTTCAGTGGGCTCTAGATTGGGCCTCGAGGGCCAACTTCTGCCCGGGGTGGTAGCATTTGCAGTTCCATTGGGAGATACAGTAATTCCTCATTTAACACTATAGATATGTTTCAGAAAATGATCGTGTTAAGTGAAAACGTGTTACGCAGGGTCAATTTTCCCATTGAAAATAATGGAAAAGGTGGGGGTTGCGTTTCAAGCGGCGGTGTCTGTTGGGACCGGGACATACGGTTAGGGGAGAAAGGGGACTGGGTTACAGCAGGGAGGGGAGGTGTTTGGCTCTGGGGAAGGGAAGGAGACGAGAGGGGAAGGGGATTGGGTTGGGAGTATGCTCCTCTGACGGGACCCGCACTGCGTCCGGCGAGGGGGGGTCTCCGGGGAACGGCGTGGCGAGCGGCGAACCCTCCGCCGCTTTGCAGGGAGGCGGGGGAAGCCCCGCGCAGCCGCTGGTGATGGGCTGGGGAAAACCAGCCGCCGGCCTGCAAGCAGGGGCGGAGGAGAGGGGGCAAGGCGTCCAGTGAGGGGGAGTCAGTGGGGAACGGCGCGGCGAGCGGCGAACCCTCTGCCGCTTTGCAGGGAGGCGGGGAAAGCCCTGCGCAGCCGCTGGCGACGGGCCAGCTGGGGAAATCATGTTATTCCAGGGACGGTCGTGTAATTCAAAAAACGTTCCCTAAAAAAAAATCGTGCTATCGCGAAAACGTGTTAAGCGGGCACGTGTTAAATGAGGAATTACTGTAATCCTACTACAGTTGAAGTCAGTGAAAGCTTTGCCAATGATTACAGTAGGAGCAGGAAAAGGCTCCCCGGAGTCTGAATGGAGAATTAGGCCCACATGTGACTTGTACATCTTAATGATGAGTAAGGGGAATGGGTTATGAGACTTTCGGAAAGGCTCTGGAGAGCACATATACTGGACCAAGGAGGGAGTAGAATTGTTTAAGGGGCCCGAGAGGGTAGAGCTAGGTGTAATGGAATGGAGTTGAATGAAAGAAATGAAGGCTAATGATGAGATCTTCAACTGGGGAATAGTTCCCAAGAGGAGTCAGGGCAGTCCCATTACTACTTGGCTGTGTCTACATTGGCACCCTTTTTCGGAAAAGGGATGCTAATGAGACCAGTCGCAATTGCAAATCCGCGGGATTTAAATATCCCAGCGGTATTTCTACATATATTGCCGCTTTTTTCCGGCTCGGGGCTTTGCCGGCAAAAAGCGCCAGTGTAGACTGGGATCTTGCGGAAAATAAACCCTTTTCCTCAAGATCTCTTATGCCTACTTTCAAGTACTTTCAAGTACTTTCAAGTAGGCATAAGAGATCTTGCGGAAAAGGGTTATCTGGCTCTGCTGGCGCTTGGCTGGACAAAGCTGGCAGCGGCATATGTAATAAAATACGCGGGGATATTTAAATCGTAATTTGATGCGACTGGTCTCGATTAGCATCCTTTCGAAAAAATGCCAATGTACACAACCTAATAATATAAAGTATCTTAAATAAAGCAGTGAGGACCGTGCTGTAGGAAACCGACTGTACTCCAAGCCTTCAAATTGACCTAGCCCTTCTTTTCCAATCTGTATCTGCTTCAGTCCTGTAGTTGGTACAGTGCGATGCCTCAACAATGGGTCAGCACTACAATAGCAGTCGATGTCAATGAAGTTAACAATCCCCAGCTCTAAGAGACCCTAGTATACATAGGGGGCGGTGAGCTTCAGGGTCTTGACTCATCAGGCACTTTGGGTTCATCTCCTTCTAGCTGCTGTAGTCTTTGGGGCTAGCTATTGGAGGGAGACAGGATAATACACACAAACATACACACACAATGGATCAGGGTATTGCAAATGTGCAGTCGTGCCATATTTGCAGACGCTTTCAAATTGGAATGCCAATTAAAAACAAGTGCAAAGGCAGATTATTAAAAGACACAGAATGAAATGCACATGAGCGCAACACAAAGAGCATAGCCCAGACTGACATTATAAAGGCCATTTGTATTTCTCCAGTGCCTTCACTACCCATTACACAGGCATTTGCCATAATTGTGTAACTCCTGGTGCAGTCCTAGCAGCTTCTTTATGAAAGACACTACCCAGATTAACATGGATCACCTGGTACTTGGGGGCTTTTGGGTGCTCCCACCATATGCAGAACAATACATTAGAAGGCTGAACACCCAGGATCGGGCTGAGGGCTGTTGGCAGGGAAGGATGGGAGTAAATCTGTGCCATAGCCCATGCTGTCCCTGGCTTGTGCATCCATAGAGAATGTCTGTCTCCAGGCCTCCTCATCTGGTGCCTTTTAAAGAATTCTCCCTTCACATTTATATCGGCCCCAGAATGGGGTAGCAATCAGTACCAAGCCCTCTCCCCAGATTCACTTCAGGTGTCATTCCATCCAAGGGCATCATAGCAACTGTCTGGGAGGAATGTACCCATGCACAGTGGGCCAGCATGAGGACTGTGCCCCGCCAAAGCCCTGTTTGCGGTTAGGGCCCTGCTGTGAAATTGAAGTCTAGCTTCATCTCATGGCACCATGGGGCAAGGATGTTTGGATCCAGGCTTGCGAGCCCAGTTCATGTATTCGCTATGAAGAAAGCCTCTGAAGGAGAGTTAAAATATGGAGCCACGTTTATATAGTAAGAACTCCATCGCTCATAGAACTCCATCCATGTTACTCCGCATTATGACATCATTGTGACTCCATTCTCATCAATGGGGCTACTCCAGATTATAGTCCAATGGAAACAATAAGAGAATCAGGCCCCGAAGGTGCTTCAAGAAATTCAGTCCAGGGCAGTGGACTCAGATGAAGGAGTGGGGAACAGGTCTTTGCCTGGGATTCTATCTTGGGGTGCATTTCTCTGTGAGTAGGGAGCGCAGCATTGCCAATGCATTTGGTCTTTTTCAGTTTTTCAATGAAGTTCCTTCAGCATCAACAAGAAACTTAGTGGTCCTAGAACACTTTTAATAGTGAGGGTACTGAAAGCCACCCATGTACCCCTGTCCTCACCCCAACCCACCGAGCTGGGGCCAAGAGCAAGGGGCATGTCTCTGGGAAGGGGAACCCAGACAGGAGTATGGGGCTGAGTCTGAGGGCGGGCACGGGGCCAGTAGCAGAGGCTGAGGAGGAGTTCAGCAGCCGGGAACCTGCGTGCAGGGCCAGGAGTGGAGCCCTGTGTAAAACCTCAGGGTCCTACAGCACATCCCACAAGCCTATTTCCCATGCCTAAACAAGAAACAAAGTAATTGTTGATTATTATTATTGTCTGGGCATCATCAGCTCTTCCCTCCCACCCCCATGCTGCAGCCAGCGCTGCATGACTCAGATGGATTCCATTGCTTCTTGAGAACATTATGCTGCCTTGCAAAGCTATCCTGACATTTCATCAGCCCTTATCCTATATATTCTACTCGCCTACCCGTTACCATGAAAAAGGCTGATGAGAATGAAAAAGCTATAAGGAAATTTTTGATGGAAAAAAGGAGACGCCAGAAAGGGATTTAGGGGTCATAATGGACCACAAGCTGGATATGAGTCGTCAGTGTGACACTGTTGCAAAAAAAAAAAAAAAAAACACACACCAAACATTCTGGGAAGTATTAACAGAAGAGTTGGAAGTAAGACATGAGAAGTAATTCTTCTGCTCTACTCTGTTCTGATTAGATCTCAGTTGGAGTATTGTGTCCAGTTTTGGGCACCACATTTCAGGAGATATGTGAAGTTAATTAGAGAAGGTCCAGAGAGGAGCAACAAAAATGATTAAAGATCTAGAAAGCATGACCTATGGGGGAAGATTGAAAGAACTGGTTTGTTTAGTCTGGAAAAGAGAAGGTTGGGAGCGGACATGATAACAGATGTGATGTACCTAAGAGTATTATAAGGAGGCAGGAGAACAATTATTCTCCTTACGGTCTATAGGATAAGAAGCACCGGGCTTAAATTGCAGTAAGAGAGATTTAGGTTGGACATTAGGGAAAAATTCCTAACTGTCAGGATAGCTAAACACTGGACTAAATTGCCTAGGGAGGCTGTGGAATCTCCAACTGGAGATATTTAAGAGCAGGTTAGACAGACATCTGTCAGAAATGATCTAGACGGTGTTTGGTCCTGCCATGAGTGCAGGGGACTGGACTGATGAACACTTGAGATACCTTCCAGTTCTAGTATTCCATGATTCTATGATGGTGTTTTACAGGAAAAATAAAGCTGGTTTGATAACGGTCCTAATAAAAAAATCTAATCTAATCTAATCTAATCTAATCACTGTGACATTGCAGGAAAAAAGCTAATAGATAGGTCCAATGTAACTCTCTGTCTTCCATAGGGCGGAGAATGCTTTATTGCCAACAAATTCCTCTGTCCTGCATATGGCGTCTGAGTCTTTTTGTAGTGAGGTAATACAAGAAGAGCATGATACAGTGCTTTTCCAGAGTCCCTGTCATCACAGGAGCACAGTGGATACTAAACACTGAGACTGATTCAGAGATCACAGAAGTCAGTGTCAAGATTCCCATAAAATTCAGGGGTCCCATTAAAAAGATATTGGCAACTCCTTGCACTCTAAGCATTGCAGTGCTGTGCTACTTCCTGAGACCCAGAAAGTGAAACTAAATGGAAACAAAAGCAAAAGAGATTCAGCTATTCCCACTCACCCACTTCAGGGGATTTGCAAAATGTAACAAAAATGACAGACACATTGAGAAACATGTTTAAAAAAATCTTTCCATGTTAGTGTCTTAAAATAGTATCATTAACACAGATAAGGCTCTTTTTTAACAAGATATGATTATTGCCTTCGAAATGTTTCTTTAATTTCCTGGAATGCAGCCATCTCTGGTGTCCATTGCAATTGTGATATGAAAAGTACACAGCAGTCCCTCCCGACCTTTCAGGAGAGTCAGGCCCCTCTTAAAAAAAATCCAATTATTGTAGAGCTGAAATTGACACCAGCTTCAGACAGAAACTTACAAAATATTGGACCTGATTCAAAGCCCATTGAAGTCAATGGAAAGACTCCTTTTGACTTGAATGGCTGTTAGCACAGGTTCTGTGCTTATACTAAATTGAAACACACCCTGCCTGTGTGGTTGGTAGCCTGCATGTGTGTATACGCAGAACTTTAGGAATGCACTGGAAGATGCATGATCAGAAATGCAGTTTCTCTTCATAGCTACCAGGCTGGAGAGAAGTTGAACTTGCCAAATGCCATGTACTATTAGGATGCTAGTGGATATCTTGAAAGCCAGGGAGCTCAAACAATAACAGGATGGATACAATAGCAGACGACCTATTCTGTGTGGCAAGCCCATTGTGCAAGTGACTGCTTTTAATTCCATGCTACAACATTCAGTCAAATGCAAAAATCTCTACTGTACCACTGCTATGACCAGTCAAAAGATGGGGAGTTGATGCTCAATAGAGCCTTGTCTGGATACAGAATTTGTATCTGCATCTGCGAAAATGATCTGCAGCTATAATGCAGCTATCCACATATTTGCAGGGTTCTACATACAAAATTTACAACTGCATCTGCAAAAATGGTACGCGAATATCCCCAGCCTCATCCGCAGATGTGGATACCCATGGATACAAAGACTCCAGCTGCTGGGCTAAAAATAGCAGTGCTAAGGTTCAGGCTCAGGCTGTGACTCTCTCTGATTCGAACCCAGGCTGCAGCCCAAGCCCAAACTTCTACACTGCAAAGTGATAGTCCCCCAAACAGAGCCCACAAGAATGTGGCTGCAGATAGCCACAGATCATTTTTGCAGTTATGGATGTGGATACCAATTTTGTAGCTGTATCTCTACCCATCCATATTCTTGACCAGGTCTTTGGAACAACCAAATGAAATGTTGGCTCCTGGTAAATCCTACCCAGATTTTATATCCATGCTGGAAAGGATGTTAGTCTGTGCAGTCTGACTACCCAAACATGATCAATAAGGTTTCTATTAATGTACCTCACATTCAAGCCTCAGTGCTTTGTTTTAAGGTGCTCCCAAGAGACAGAAAAGAGTGGCAACTCCCTTCTAAATGGGCTTTGTTTAGATTCAGCCAAAAGTCACCACTGACATCTGGACAGACTCTTATTAGGATTCTTCAGTATAACATGTATGAAAGAGCACCAGTGCTAAATGGCAGGCATAGCTTTGCTTGGAGATAATTCTGACCTACCCACCCTCCAATCACAGGGACTAGGTACATTTGAGGTTGTAAATTTGATGTCTGAAGGCTCCAGCGGTGCCCCGTATCAACCACTTCTTTGATTCCACTGCAGTTAGCCTTTCAGTGCTCTCCTGCACTAGTTTAATACAAGTATGTCGGCTCACTGCCAAGCAGCCCTAAGCTGCTGTTTTATGCACTTATATTATGACTGTTAATGACATTCCTGCAACTAAACAGCTGTACTTTTATTAAGTCATTTCTTCCCTGGACAGGTGGCATCCTTCCCTCTGTTGATATGTCTGCTTTCTCCTGTCCTCTTGTCCAGCCCATTTCCTTTTGCTCTGCAATTCTTTGGGATGTAGGCTTGAGACGGTCACCACAGCACTGGTTCCCAGTGGGAAGACCCAATATTTAAGGCTTGTAGGGCTGCCAACGTGTCATGGGATATTTCCCAAGCCAACTGAATGCTGTCCCCTTATAACATTCCCCTGTACGGAGAGATGACAGGATCACCAATGGCAGGGTCACCAGTGGCAACACAGATAGAACCTAGGTCTGACAGCTCTATCATTTGAACAAAATTTGATTTTATGTCACCTCATTAGCAATAGTAGGGGTTTTCTGTATTTCCCTACCACACAAGAGTATTGTGAAGGGTAATTAATTAGTCAGGAGATGCAAAGTGCTGTCAGTGGTCTGTACATTACACAGTGCGACATGATGCTACTGCATCAGGATGTTACAGCGTGAGATGTCAGAATGCCCTCATGGAACCAGGATGGATTCAAACCTGTGAAAAGTGCTACCCCCTAAATTATGCAGATAAAGAAAGGTGGTAGAGGGAAGGCTGTTTGCACACTTTTGAAGTTCAGCTGTCATGTCATACAAGAAAACATCCACCACTTTAATGAGCAATTAAGAACTCCTGGCTGGACAGCAATGAAGATAGCCGTAAGTAGGGACTTGGTCCAGCATCCTTTGAAATCAGTGGAAGGTCTACCACAGTGAATTCAAGATCAGATCCTTTGAATAATTAGTAGGGCCCAATCCAATTGAATTCAACAAACTCCCACTGACTTCAATAGAAATTAGATAGGACTCATATACAGTAGAATAGCTTTTTTAACTACTTTGAGGGGTGTATGACTGGCACCATTGAAACTGTTGAATCTGCAGCATATTTTCAGTGATATTTTGTGTGTTCTAAAGTGTCTGACTGTTTTTAAACAGGATTGTGGGATATTTTTTCCGTTTGTAGGAGTCAGCAAGAAAAAAATAATCAGTGACAAAATGTACAGTCTGTGTCTTCTTGTGGTGTCGCTGTTTGAGTTGGTTATCCATTTTTCAAATCACCGTGGACAACTAATCACTTAAGTTATTAATTTATTCATGGGGATTTTTTTCTAAAAAAAAGAATAATTTGAAACAGTTATTTATCCTGTAAATTGCT
This sequence comes from Rafetus swinhoei, assembly GCA_019425775.1. Taxonomy (NCBI): domain Eukaryota; kingdom Metazoa; phylum Chordata; order Testudines; family Trionychidae; genus Rafetus; species Rafetus swinhoei. The sequence goes on along the minus strand of CM033437.1, from coordinate 21,225,677 downwards.
CTTGAGCTTAACCTAGATAATACTTTTTTTGCTGTTAATAAACATGGTACATGCCTGAAGCAAAGCTGACCTTGTTTTTAATTATTGTATCATAGCAGAGAAGCAACAGGAAAATAAATAAATTAAAAAATAGACTACCACAATTCCTGAGTTGTAACGTTATTTGAATCTGAGGGTAAAGAAACCAATCGGTGGACAAAAGGACTCAGGCACCATCTTTGACTTCCATGAAATCATTTGTGTTGGAAGAAGCCTTATGAGTTGTTTGCAGAAGCTGGAAATGGCAACAGCAGATGGACCACTTGATGATAAACTGGCCTGCTCATTCCCTCTGGGGCACCTGGGATTGACCAGTCAGGATACTGGGCTAAAGAGACCTTTGGTCATTGGTGAAAGATACAACCAGCCGGTTCTCCAGCTGGAATAAATTGGCTTTGTCTTATTTTAGTTAACAGAGATATGCTGAGTTACACCAGCTCAAGATCTGGCCCAGGACTGGGTGTAAAAATGGGACGCACCATTATCTCATGGGATGAGGTTAAGTGGGTCGCACAGGTTACTGTACAAAAGGAGTCTCAGCAGGGGAAAGGTGCACTGTGTCCCAACCTACCCTGCTTCCCAGCATGCCAAAACCCTGCCTGGTCCCTGCCACTGCATTCCACCTGGAAGGCCAAGCCTCATGGTAATAAATAACTGGAGACTGGCCATTGGCCTCTGGGTGAATGTGCCTTTTCTTCACTCTCTTTCATGCTGCATTTTTAGGAGAGCTTGTCAACATGTTAATTGGTTTCTCTCTGCCACAATCCGTTTTTCACACATTTCTTCTTGTGAAATGTTTTTTTCCTTCTCAGTTTGTTTGTGCCTTTCCCCTCTGTCACATTCCTATTAAACTGAGCTCAGCCCATGTCCCAGCAGTGGGGAGGGATATTTTGTTGGCCCAACATACTACAGCAAAGCCTTTTTCTTAGGAAAGGGGTCATAAAATAAGGGGTGAAATGAGGAGGCGGTGGCACAGACGTAGTCTCCAAAACACTGACTGCTTTACATACCAAAATGAAACAGACACATCAACTCTCGTGGTTTTGTCCTGAGTTCCAGGATAATTAGTGTTTTCCTTAAAGCCCCAGCTCCTGGAATCAAGTGATTATGTGATGCAGCAGAATGCAAATAAAAAGAACTCCACATCTATTATTGTTACATGATCGCGTGATTTTTAAAGCCAAACTCATTTTTGGTGAGCTTGATTCATGATTTTTGAACATTTGGGGTTAGCGCTCTCAGCAGATTAGTGCAGATCTTCATAAGACAATGGTGTTTAGTCTTTTGTGCATGGCTCCCACATACCTTTTAGATTGGGTAACATTTTATAGCCACTTGGTACAAAGTTGAATAGAAACACAAGGTACAAGGCAATGCAGAGTCACGGCCTACCCGTGCCACTGACTTCAGTTGGGGTTGTAGTACTTGACACTTCTGAAAAGCAGGTCTTTTTAGCTTCTTGTAACATAGGGGAGCTATCCTGAGGTAAAAATACAGTGAAGATGATGTATTTAGTTTTACTGGGAAGGCATGGCCAGCCTTATATCCCTATTTGGGCTTGACATCAACTTTAGTAAAGCTAACATACCTGGTCTTCTCTGTACTTTTACTGCAGGCTAGCTCAAGTTAATTACTTTGAGGTAAAAATACACCTTTTTTAGTAGTGAAGACAAGGCCCGAGAGCATGAAAGGGAGTTGTAACATGTATTTGACTATTCAGTTACTCTAACAGCAAACTGGTAGTGTAACCCATTGGTTGTTACATATCTCCCTCTGTCCTTGAGCTATAGCAAATAGGAGTCTGTCACACCCCCTCTTCTCCTCCTTTCACCTCACAACTAGAGCTCCTGGCTCATTAGTTTTCGAGCACTCACAGGTCAATCTTTAAGTTGCATCCCATCCTGATGAGCAGGACACGAGAAGTCATTCTTCTGCTCGACTCTGCGCTGATTAGGCCTCAACTGGAGTACTGTGTCCAGTTCTGGGCACCACATTTCAAGAAAGATGTGGAGAAATTGGAGAAGGTCTAGAGAAGAGCAACAAAAATGATCAAAGGTCTAAAAAACATGACCTATGAGGGAAGACTGAAAGAATTGGGCTTGTTTCGTTTAGCAAAGAGAAGACTGAGGGGACATGATAACGGTTTTCAAGGATCTAAAAGGGTGTTACAAGGAGGATAGAGAAAAATAGTTCTCCTTGGCCTCTGAGGACAGGACAAGAAGCAATGGGCTTAAATTGGAGTAAAGGAGGTTTAGGTTGGAAATTTGGAAAAAGTTCCTAACTGTCAGGGTGGTTAAACACTGGAATAAATTGCCTAGGGAGGTTGTGGAATCTCCATCACTGGACATATTTAAGAGCAGGTTAGACAGACACCTGTCAGGGATGATCTAGACCAGTGGTACGAGTACCCTTAGGGGTACTCGAGAGAAGTCTGGGGGTACATCAACACAACTGAAATTTGGAGAAAACTCAATTTTTGTTTTAAGTTTTACAGCGCTTTATTATTTTTGTACTTTTTACACCCAAAAATTTCATCGCCTGCCTGGCTACGATTAAGTTGTTTAAACAAATGTGTTGCAATGGTAGAAAAAAATTTGTGTATCTGAAAACTGTAGGTACTGGGGGTACTTATAAATTTTTTTAAAGGGGGTACATTATAAAAAAAAGGTTGAGAAACACTGACCTAGATGGTGCTTGGTCCTGCCATGAAAGCAGGGGACTGGACTCAAGGATCTCTTGAGGGCCCTTCCAGTTCTATGATTGGGTCATCACATACATGTGAGAAGGGAGGGTGTTCATCCAGGAGCTTAAGTGCTATGGCCCTCATGCTTGGGACAAGCTTTCTCCATCATTGTGTATTACGTGTCCAAGATGGCAGCCAACACAAACACCAACAATTCTGGCTAACAATTTCATAGAAAGGTGTGGCTTAATGTTGAGCCAAATTCTGAAGTCTTAGGCTATGTCTAGACTGCATTGCTTTTTCGGGATACTGGAGGTATCCCAAGATAGCAATGCCACATCCAAAGAACGCATCTGCTTTTTCAAAAAATATTTTGAAAGCGCAGACGTGCTCTTTCTCCATCCCTGTAAACCTCATTCTACAAAGAATAAGGGATGGCTCAAAAGAGCACTTTCTTTTGCAATTTTGCACTGTGCAGACACGCCAAATTTCAAAAGAGCCTCTTTCGAAAGCAAATTGAAAAAAAGATAGCAATTTGTGTACCGCAAATTGCGTATCTTTTTTCAATTTAACAGTACAGTCTAGACGTAGCCTTTCTCAGGTAATACTGCAACTGAATTCACGTGAGAGATTTTCTGAGTCTTGTTGACATTAGGGTCATCAAGGATCAGGGTTCCGCTGTGTTACAGGCTGTGCACATACACATAACGAAAAGATGGATGCTGACCAAAAGAACTTGCTATTGGCCTGTGAGATGAGAGACAACAGGTGGATGTAACAGGTGGGATGGAGCACAAGGAAACAGTGGAAGGCAGTTATGATTGGTGTAATAAGTACCAATCACAGTAAAGTTTTCATGACTCCCCCCAATGTCATTAAAGTGCAGAGGAAACTTTATGAAGAAGAGGAGAAATGCCACAAATGTCTCTGTGTCATGTGTCTGATTTCTTTCCAAAAATCCAGAGCAGTCTGTAATAACAATGTGTTTCAAACAAGCCCTTAAAAAATAAATCAGCAACTGATATGGACACAAAACTAAGTAGAAAAAGACAATCTGCTGCTATTCAAAAACTATCAACAACAAGTAAGAAGGATTCATTTTCCCCCCTGTTTAACACAATAATTCTAATTTTGTCCTCAAATCAACATCCTATATTAAGGAATGCTAACGTTCCTTTTGGGTTTGCAATCACACATGGAATGGTTAAATCAATACAAACCATTTCTTCTTTAGTCAAGCACAAACCCATGAAATGCAAGAGCTTAGCAGATGCCTTGCAAATATTTACACACACTACACATACATCCACAAGACACCCATTTCAAATAGGCAGGTATAGGCCTATAGGGGGCTATGACTCTGTGTAGCGGAGAGCAGACTCAAGACCAGGCCTCTTTCTCTTGTTAAATATCAGAGGGGTAGCCGGGTTAGTCTGTATTAGGGATGTGAAAGGTTAACCAGTTAACTGATTAGCATCAACCTTAACCAGTTCTGGTTAACCTTTAACTGGTGAAGGCTGGAGCAGCTTCCCACCTGTCATGAACAAGGGCTGGTCCAGCCCCTCAGAGGGCCTACCACAGACAGGGCTGCTCCAGTTGTCCAGAGCAGCCCCTGTCCACAGTGGGCTCAGGCACCCCTCAGGCAAGGGTTGCTCCAGCCCGGTCGTGGGGAGGGGGCCACTCCAGCCCAGCAGGACTGAAGCAGCCCCCCAACCTGCGTGCCCTTTACTCAGTTTACCGGTTAAATATGTTTAATTTGTTAACCAATTAAACGGGATTTTACAGCCCTAGTCTGTATCCACACAAACAATAAGTCCCGTGGCACCATAAAGACTAACAATTTATTTGGGCATAAGCTTTCGTGGGCAAAAACCCACCTCATCAGCTGCATGACGTGGAAATTGCCACGTTTTGTCATGAAGTTGATGGATTTCCTCTCCATGTGTCTGACAAAGTGGGTTTTTGCCCACGAAAGCTTATGCCCAAATAAATGGTAGTCTTTAAGATGCCACAGGATGCCTCATGGTTTCTCTTGGGCGGGAGAAGTGGAGGTTGGGGTGAGGAGGTAATGAGGGAATTGGGGATTGGGGTGTGATGGGGGCAGGCTCAGAGATGGTAGAACCTGGGGGCACATGGTAAAGTGTGACCCCCCTCCCCAAGGCAAGACTGTGCAAGGAGCAGACCCTGGGGGATCTCCCACAGCTTAACCCATGCCAGGGAACGGGGCACAGAGAGACGGGCAGAGCGCAAGCCCTGGACCAATGCAGGGGGAGAGCAGGCCTGGCCTGCTCTCAGGGAGCACAAGGATGCCCAGGTCAGTCCGTTGCTCTGAAATCAGCCCCTGCTCTAACAAACTAGATTCACACTCCCCCCAGCTCGGGACAGAACATCAACCCCTTTGGCATCACATCAGGGAACTGAGGTCAGTGTCCACCAACAGTTCTTCCTGAAACCCACTGAACAACTGTGCAGTGCTGCTTGAACGCACCTCCACCCCAGAGGTGGCTGCATCTCAGCACTGAGCAGGGGATCCCTGCCCCACCCCAGGGCCAGCAGCATCTCAGCACCAGATGAGAGAGCCCTGTATAACCAACCCTAGTGGCAGTGCTGCACAGTCCCTGGCTGTCTCGTAGCCTGTGAAGCGTCCCTGAGAGTCCTGCTGTGGTGGGACACTGGGAGCCAACACCTCTGGCAGGGTAAATGAACTGGACAGTCATGGGAGTGGGGAGCCCAGGAGCTACTTGCTGGCCAGGAGGGAGCTGGGAGAACGACAGCGCAGTGACGCACTGTCCTGAGGCTTTCCCCGCTGCAACAGGGCATGAAGCCAGGTAAGTATCCCTCCTCATGCCCAAACTCCCGAAACCCAATCCCCCTCACTCATTCCCCTTCCCCTAAAATTCCAAAATCCCAGCTTGCTCCTGCACCTTCCCTTGCCCCTGCACCCTCCCTCCTGGCCACACACTGCACCCTCCCTTGCTCTTGCTCCCTCCCCCCAGTCAGACACCCTACCTCACTCCCAGACCTTGCACCCTCACCCCCTCCTACACCCCACCTCCCACCCAGATACTGCACCCCCATCCATATCCTACTCGCTGGCAGCCCTGTCTCGCACACTGAACCCCTCATTTTTGTCCCCATCACAGAGCCTAAGGGTGTCCAAAAAGCCACTAACTCCAGAACCCTGAAAAAGTGAAAGTGGCCTATAGGAAGCCCTGAACCTCAGTCCTCCCCCTCATCCCCACGGGTCTGCAGCACCAGAGGAGTGAGGTGTCTCAGCTGGGGGGGGGCCACATCAGTGAGGGCTGGGGGTTTTTGGAGGATTTTTTTTTTTTTTTTTTTTTGCTTCTCACTTGTATGGTTCCCCAACTGATTTTTCTGTGGCTCAGTGACCTCTGACACAAATAAGTTCCCCTCCCCTGCCATAAATAAATAAAACATTGAAACCTTTTGTGTTGGACATAAATTAATATTTTACTTTATTTAAAAATGAAGTTCGATAAACTCACATGAGAAAGTTAAAAACTTAATAATTTAAATTAAACTGTTCTCCCTAGCTGCAGCACTAGCAAAATGGCTCGGGCGTAATTACGTAATTAACGGTGAGTTCCCATTAGCAACTGGTGGCCAGCAGAAAGGTGTGCATTGAGCCAGGTGGTCCACAGACCAAAGTTTGAGAACCACTGGGCTACAGGGTGAGTGCTCCTGGGCTGCGGCTCTGGGTCAGCGTGGCAGCAGGGGAAACTGAGGGGAGAGGAAAATGTGTGTGGGGGGTTCCTCTGCCCCAAAGCCACGTTGACCCCTAGGTGCCTGGGTCCCTGGCAGGAAGGCAAGGGCACCATGGACCAGACCCCCATCCACAGCAGGGCTGGACACCCCGAGGTCACCCCCCCACCTTGCCCATTTCCCTGAACCCCCCAAGCCACCCTGACTCCAGCCCATGTTAGTGATCCAGCAGCGCACACTGCCCCCTTCATTCCCCACCCCCTGCAAGATTGGAGCCAGCGCCGGCTTCCTGCAGGGGGAGAGGGAAGCCCCACGCCGCATCCAGATTCTGGGGAAGTGTGCATGTGCTGCTCCTCCCCTCCCCACTGGAAAGCTGGAGCGGAGCCCAGGGCAGGAGACCAAGCAGGGTCTACGGTGGAAAGAGTCCCTCCCCCTTCCCAGGAGAGCAGTGCGGCCCAGGGCAGGAGGGTTAAAGCTAGGCACACCACTTGGGAGAGGTTGCTGACTCCTGCTCCAGTGTGTAGAAGTAAAGACTTCACTCAGTTTACGCGGCTAAACAGACAGTTTTATTGGCCAATAAAAGCAAAGTGAGCCAAACGTGGTCCAAGCAGAGTTGGGCCCAGTGAGGCTGCCTAATAAAAGAAATCCTAGTATTTTATACCCTTAACCAAACAAGTCTGACGTCAGGGCAAGAAATCAAAGCGAACTTCAAAGAGGAATTATTATCAGTAAAGAAAGAAACAGGTTGTTTTAGGGAGTTTGAGCTACAGCTCAAAATAGTTCATTAACACATTCCAACAGCGCATCCTTCTGGCCTCTCCCCACCTCAGTGAAGGCCAGTTCACTCCCTCTAGTATATGTGCAGACACAAGAAACTGAAATGGCTTTTGTTATACAGAATGGCTTCTAGTTAAATATGAAATGGCTTCTACAAGTGCTACTATAAGAAAATAATGATGTGAAGTTTAGTAGAAGTCAAACATTTGGACTCCCCCATGGACAGAAACGGTACACAATATATAGGTAATACTGGGTATCAATGTACTTTTTAATTGTGTTACTTCTGAATTATACAATTACAGAGCTCAGGCCTATGTTGATCTCATTTGTAACGGTGTAAATCTGGAGTAACGCCACTAAAATGGCTGCTCTTAGCCAGTGGCCTGAATAGAGCTCTACACTAGCAGCTAGATTTATATCAGTGTACTTCAGAGCAGAATGTTTCCCTAGATTAAACGTGGCGCAGCTAATAACTTAGGAGAATACAATTCTTATTTTTGCACGTCCTTTATTTCTGTTATGATATATATAAAAGCAGGGGAACAAAGAACCTTTTTTCAGCTTGGGTAGCATTGGGACCTCTTCCCCCTGTGCCCAGTTGCTTGCTATACATAACTTTGTAAAGAGCAAGGGGAAAGCAGGAGAACTTGTTAATTCCTTAAAATCACTAGACATAGCTGCTGGCATAGTGATTTGAAAGAAATAAGTGGCACAGTCAAATATCAGCAATAATCCGATAGAAAAGACCTAGTGAGGTTGTAGCAGAATTGTGGACAGGCCCCCGACAGGAAGGGGCAAAGGGGGCAATTGCCCCGGGACCCGCTGTTTCAAAAGGGCTCCCAGCCATCACTACCACAGGAGTGGTGGTGGCCAAAGCCCAGGGCTCTTTAAATCACCACCAGAGCGCCACACAGCGCACTCCGGGCAGCTCTGAGGGCTGCTTGGGTGGGGGACTGCGGCATGGTGCACTCCTGGCAGTACTGAGTGCTGGCTTCCCCAGCCCCGCCCATTCCACTGAGGCCCCTCCCCTTTCAGAGCATGGAGTCCCCACCTTGCCCGGAGGCCCAGCAAGTCTGTCAGCCCCCCCAATGGTGGGAATAGTGGTGATAGTGCCGTGTTCCTTGTCGTTTTACATTGTGTATCTGTATCAATATACATAAAAAGAAAATAACTGACTGTGGGTGCTCAGTATTTTATAACACAGCCTGGGTTTAATAATGATCTTTGCTTTGTGCCCTGGCGTTGCAAAGGATGCGACACATCTGTCCTCCAGAGACTGCCAACTGCCTTGAGTCATGTGCCCTCTTTTCCTGCCCACCCACCTGCCATGTTGCTAATTTATCAAACGAGTGCCCAGAGCTGTTTAGGAAGAACAGTCCGCTCCCATGGCCCCAATGCTGTTGGAGCGGAACCCATGGGCAGGCTGATGAAGCATTACTAGAAAGGAGCACCAGATAGGAAATTCTGGTGCAAAGGCAGATTCAGATGAACTCTTAGGGCAGAGTAATCAGCTTGTTCTGCTGCCACTGAGGTATCAAATGCAAGTGTAGTGCTAGGCTCTCAGTCCCTCAGACATCTCCACCATGAGAGCCCTACCTCCTGCCCTGTCCCCCAACAAAATGACACCTTCATAGACACCTCCTCCCCAAATGCCATGTGTCAGTGGACAGAAACTCACACTCCCAGCTCACAAACCCCATCGGACACAGCCACTGACTTGCCTCTGCCTAAGCAGGGCCCTGGCGATTATACCCATGATTCTGGCCTGACACAGGTGTGAGGAGGATCAGGAGCCTTGTGTAGCCCCTGTGCAGAGTAGCTATGGCAACAAGAAGGGTACTCCATTGGTATAAATAATCCATCTCCCCCAGAGAAGGTCACTAGGTTGACAGAAGAAGTCTTCACTACAAAGTTAGGTCAGCCTAGCTCCAGCCCTCCGGGCTTTGAAAAAACAACACCCCACATGTCACAAAGAAGTCGACTTCACCCCTTGCAGACACAGGCAAATCAATGGATTATTTATGCCAAGAGGAGAACCTGTCCAGTCATAGGGAAGATCTACACTGAAGCATTCCAGCAGACCACTTACAGCACTGAAACACAAAATGACTTCATCCCTTCGGAGCAGCCATACTGGGTCAGACCAGAGGTTCTGCTACCCCAGTATGCTATCTTCTGACAGTGACCAATACTAAGTACTTTGGAGGGAATGAACAGAAGAGGGCAATTATTGAGTGATCTGTGCCCGATCATCCACTCCCAGATTTAGAAAGTCAGAGGCTAGGGCCACCCAGAGCATAGGATCTGAACCCAAAGCATAGGGTCTGAACTTTTTTTTTTTAGCCCAGTTATAGTTTTGGCCTTTACAACATCCTCTGGCAATGAGTTCCACAAGTTGACTGTGTGTTGTGTGAAGAAGCCTAATTGAAAGTCAACAGTTTAAATGGGATTTGAGCTCCCAAGTCACTTACAGCTAGATTGGCACATAACAATAAGGAAGTGGAGCTGTGGTAAGTGAGTTTAAAGGTACCTAAAGGTTAAGCAAATTTAGTGGTGTCCTACGCAGCTGTGTATTCTGCATATGCTGAAGGACAGCCCTGAGGTTAGGTGTTGTGATGTTGAGACTAAGTCCCCTTTGTGGATCCAGCCTCTACCGGGAAATACAAACTTGCCTGAGCAGGTCAGCTGTCTAACTCCCAGAGACTACAGCAGACACTTTTGAAAACTTTACCCCAAATGTAAGAGTTTCACAACTCAAACCAAATTATCTTCCCATTATTTCCTGCCATTTCTGCCCTGATACCATGAACTCTGATAGAATTAAATGGCGTGAAAGTTCTGAATGGTTTCTAGGAAGCTTGACATTTTCCTTCCATTTAATCAGCCAAAATTTTCAAAGGTGGCCAATGGTTTGGGGCGTCTCGGTTTGTTTAGGTGCCCATCTTAAAACCTGTGGAGTTTTTTAGAAGTACGGAGCACCTGCAGCTTCCACTGAAATCAGCCAGAGTTGTACATGCTCAGCAGCTCTGAAAATCAGGCCCACAGTTGGAAACACAAAAGAAAAACTGTGACTACAGTTTCACTCCACTGTGAGTTCCTTTCACTGAGAGCAAACACCCACTGCATTCTGCTTTCAGTGAGAGTTACCATCTCCGCTCTTCTTCTCTCCAAGATAAACAAAGAAGTTGCCACTAGGCCACTGAGAAAAGACTACGGCAGAATTCCAGGTTCTTGCTCTGCTAGTATGTGTAAGGAGGAGCCAGCTAAATCTTGCTACAATTGCTCCCAGTTGGAAGTGAAGAGGAGCTGATCTGACTACAACTTTCTCTTCCTCGGAATTAGCATAAATGTACATGGGAGAGGGATTTCAGAGGCATCCTGCAGTTCCCAGAGTACCCTTACAACTACAGAGCATGGAGTGGGCCTGCCACTGCTACACAAGGTGAAAAGGAGGAGAGACTTTAAAAGACAGGTGCCCTCTTGTAGTACAATTTCCTCATGGTAGAGCAAACATACACGCACTTCACTACAGAAAGATGCAACATCCTAACTTTAGGAACTTGTCTACACTGGCACATTTTGTTGCCAAAAACTACCTTTTGGTGACAAAACAGTGAAAGCGTTTATCCTGCAATGTGACTTTTGTTGGGAAAAACACCCAGTTTTGGTGACAAAAAGTTACACGCCCAGAGGAAACTTTTGTCTTTTCCCCTCCCCTTTATTGTCAACAAACGGCCAGCGTGGACTCTGCTGTTTGTTGTGTTGAGAGAACTGGCTTCCGCCAGTGTCCCACAATGCATGCCCTGATGATTGTGCTCAGTGTTTTGTGATCTCTGCTGCCCTGCAGGCATTCGCCCCCCCCCCCTTCCTCTTTCAACGCACTGGGAATATCTGAGTGAGCTGCTCCATTTGGGGAACAAAGAACAAATCATTGGAGTGCCCTGCACTAGGAACACAGTGCAGGCAGACTACTGCTGTACTGGGAGAGCTGGAGAGACTGCTGTGCTGCTTTGATATGCCTCAGAACGAAAGCTCACAGAGCTATGAGAGAAACCCAAGAAACGAAGGGATCACCTCTGTCTGTCAACAGGGGAGCTAGCAATGTGGCCATGAAATGTCAGCAATGGGAGCAGGAAAAAAATGGTTTGACCGGTTTTCGCATTTGGCGACTTTTTCATGTCAGCACTTTTGTTGCCAAAACTTCCCAGTGTAGACATAGCCTTAATGGGAGTTTTCCCTGAGTAAAAGCTCTGAAGTGGGCCTCTGCATCTGCTGATCTTTCAGAAAAGAAACCTAACTAAGGGTACATCTACACTGCATAGCTATTTCAAAATAAGCTATTCCGGAATAGTTATTCCGAAATAGCTTATTTCAAAATAGCACATTTACACTGCAGGGAAGCCTGCCTCAAAATTAGTCTGAGGAAGGCTTCCCTAATGTAGACGTACTATCTCGATTTAGAACCCCAGGAGGCACTGGGGAGGAATAACTTAGAATGTCCCTGGTGAGGGGGGCTATTTTGAAATAGCAGCAGTGGAGCATCTACAAACGCCTTATTTCAAAATAGCTATTTTGGAATAGGCATTATTCCTTGTGGACTGAGGTTTACAGCAGTCAGACTAAGCTGTCCGTTATTTCGAATTTATTTTGAAATAACAAAATGGCTGTGTAGACGCTCACACTGTTATTTCGAAATAAAGCTTGTTATCTCGAAATAATGGTGCAGTGTAGACGCACCCTAAAATTAGTCTAGAATAGTTGGAAGGGGAGAGGAAATTGTTCTAGCGATGGGCAAACCCCAAAAGGATAGTATAGTAAGAATGGATAATATAATAAGAATGGAACAAATAACTCTTATTTCACAATTTATCTGCTGCATTTAGACTCTCAAATAGATGTCCTGGTTTTGTCATGTGAATTTAATTCAGGATGTGTGAATTTAATTCAGAAGGGGAGATTACTCTATGGATACACAATATTCATACACCCCAGTAGGAACTGAATCCACCAGCTCTGGCATAAACAGCACAACTCCAGCCCACTCACACTAGTGGAGTCAGCCCTTCAGGAAGCGTGCAAGCAGCAGACTTTAAGAGTTGTTAGGGACCAGCCACTAGAGAGAGCTATGACCCCAGACACTATGCCCATGTATTACACTAGTATGCTGTTCTCCATTTTGAATCAAGTGATCTGGCTGCTAGGATGAAGATAGAGCTTTGGCTGTTGAATCCTGTGATCTCAACAAGGCAAGATTTCCAGAAGTGACTAGCAATTTTAAGGTGTCTCAGTTTGTGGGTTCTCACTGTGGGATGCCTGACAGGGGACCTGATTTTCTGAGGCCAGGTGTGGTGGAGTGGAGCAACCCCGCCACGATCCTGGGCCGAGAGAAGCCCCGAACAGCGAAAGCACCAGCGCCCGCGCCACAGGGAAAGCAGCGGGGCCGGCTCCGGAGACACCGGACAAGGAAGGAGGAGGAGCCGCGCAGGGAGCACGGACCCAGCAAGCCATCCTGGGCCCGGCGCAGGAGGATGACGTCACACCCTCTGGGCGTGTGACGTCAGCCGAGCGCCCAGAAAATCCCGTAGGGGAGGGGTTAAGGCCGAGGAGGGAGTGGACGTCACCCGGGGGAGCCCAGGTCGGGTCATAAAAGAAGGACGGCCAGGCAGAAGGGGAGGATGAGGAGCAGGAGCAGGGTTGTAGGGAGACGGAGACACAAGAGGAGGAGGTGCGGGGGAACCCATGGGCGGGGGCACGACGAGCGCGCTAGATACCCGCGACCTGAGTCCAGGCGGCGGAGCTGAGCAGTGGCCCAGGGCAGGGTCATGGAACCTGCGAGCAAACATGTTTAGGGGCAACACCCCCGTTTGCTACAGTAGGGAGCTTAGCTCCCTACGTCAGGGCCCTGGGCCGGGGCCTGGGAGAGTGGGTGGGCCCGGGCCCCCCTCTCTGCCATCTGAAGGCAACCCACGGGGCCCAGTCACGGCGATCGGCTGGACCCGGGGCGACCCGCCAGCATTTTGGCTCTGGACTATGCGGGAATTGGGTGTGGGGAAATGTATAACTAAATAAAGGGTGTAATTTGCATAAATTACGAGTACGGACCCGTGACACCAGGTACTCAGCACTTTCTGGAAATCAGGCTCCTTTAAGGTGTATGGCAAGCTGGGCATCCAAAACCTGAGGCATCTGAAAATCACTAGCCCCTTCTGGAAAATCTAGACCATAGACCCCATTTGTGTGTGGAAGATTTGGGCTCTGCATTTGGGCCATTGGCACTGCACTTTGTCTCGTCCAAGAAAGTCCTGTTTCCCGGCACCTCTCTCTGCCCCCGTCTTGATCAACAGTTCACCCAGCAGGCAAAATAATGCTACAGTTAAGCAAAGTGGCACTTCTCTCAGTTCTCCACCAGTATCTTGTCTCCGCAGAGCTTAGCAGCTAGTAATATTATTTTAAGGCGTTCAAACCAAGTGCATAGAAAGCAATGGGAATCTCCATGGGGTAGTGATTTAACCCCTGCCAGCAATGTGTTCCCTGCATCAGCAGCGAGACCTTCCACTTAGCCAGGATTCAGGGCCAAGCTCCTGCCCCTGGTAACACTGACTTCAAAGGAAATGAGAGGAGACTCTGTCCTCTATGAGCCCTGCAGCTCAGTTAGAAATGAGGGCTTGTTGGTTATAGTCAGTCAGTGCTTATGTTCAGTGGCACCTTTAGAAAACCAGCCCATGAAATGAGCCCGAGCCTCCGCCTCCAGCAGCTGGACCGCAGCCCCCAGAAGAGCCTTCGTCATCCTTGTCCCTGTCAAAATCTCTCCACCACAGAGGGGATTTGGGCAAGGTTGAAATGTAGGCCGCTCTGTTCCTTGCTTCCTTTTCTTGCTCCTAGGAGAAAGGGGGGGAAAACAAACAAGACTGTTCATCTGCAGTCGGTGATTCTGAGGAATGCATGTGACAACGCTGCTCTCCAGTTCAACGGAGGGCAGGCAGCAGGGAAACAAACGCCCTCCCTGATCATGCAAGGCACCAAGGTCTTGACCATTTGTTTAAAGTCAGCAGGAGCTGAGGATGCTCAGTATCTGGCAGGCTTGGGCCCTAGCAACCTGACTGACTGCTTTAGAAGCCTGGAAAAGGTTTGTCATTAGGGCCGTCCTTAGGCATATGCAGCATACGCAGCTGTGCAGGGCACCCACACATTCAGGGCAGCAAATTTTGGCCACCCCTATGCAGCCGCACGTGCTGGTGTGCCTACGGCTGGTCCTGACTGCTGTCCACTGGTCCCTCTCTGGCCCAGCCCCTCCCACCTGGCTTCTTTCTCAGCCCCCAGCAGCCTTCTCCCTGCCCACCCTCCATCCTCCCGCCCACATGTTCCTATTGACCAGCTGGCGACTGAGCTGAGGGGTCCCTCTTGCCACACTGGGCATGGAGAGGAGCCCTCTGCCTCTATGGCTCCACACCAGTCCCAGGCAACACCCGAGCCCCAGCAGTAGCTACGTGGGGAGGGGTGGTGCAAGGGAAGCCCTGAGTCCCAGCAGGAGCCAAATGGGAAGGGGTTGGGGGTTCAGGAACACCTTGAGTCATGGGGAGGGCACAAGGTAAGCCCCGAGCCACAGCAGGAGCCATGTGGGTGGGGGCCAGAGAGGCCTCAGGTAACTTGCGTTGTCCCATAAATTTTAGGGACAGCCCCGTTTGTGACACTCCCCAACCAAGGCCTCCTGGGGTGAGTCTTCACCTGTGGGACATAAGAAAGGCATGTCCTTCCTAGTGACTGTTCTAGAGATCACTGCTCCGCTATTTCAGTGAGAGGGGGAAGAACCCGAACAGAGGAGCATAAATGAAAAGCAGTGTCTGTTTCATATCGCAATAGCAGGCTGAGAACAAGTAATGAAGGACAATTGCTAGCCTATGGCAACTCTCTAGGGGTGCATCTACACCTCACCCTAGACTCACAAATTACGCATCTTATTTCAAATCTATTTTGAAAAAGCTTATTTTGAAATTTGGCATGCCTACACAGTGCCAAATTTCAAAATAACATGCTATTTCAAGCCATCCCTTAACCCCCGTACAACAAGGTTTACGGGAATGGTGAAATAGCGTTCCCGTTATTTTGAAAAATATCCCGAAATAGCCGTTCAGTGTAGACGTATCCTAGGAGAGTAAAGGGAGGAATTCCTTTCCCATTTGGTCCTCCTCTTTGGAATGGGTCCTTCTGAGGGGATCCCCTTGCTGCTTATGAAGGTTTACATTCAAACTGCTAAGGAAGTGTGTCCAGTTTCTGTTCTCAGTTCACACACCTCCTGCCTGCTTTCCAGCCTTTGTGGTGAACATGAGGGGTAGATCCTCAGCTGCTGTAAGTTGGCGCAGCTGATTTCAGTCCAACTAACTGATCTGACACCGTCTGAGGTACTGGCCCTACTGGCATAAGCCAACTCTTCTGTTCCACATTCTCAGGAAAGTCACTGTTGTTCCCTCCATGGGGCTAAATTTCTCTCTTCACATTACACCATGAAGCAGTGAGGAAAAGCTGTTGTTGACCCCTGGGGAAGGAAGAGAGGCAGCACCATGCTAGGCAGAGAGCTGCCATTACACAGGAGTGGGCATGAATGACAATGGACATGGGATCTAACCTCATATAGGTTAGCCTACTCCTCACATAGCCTTCTCCTTACCCTGTGACAATCCTTGTCTGGTGTGCACTGGCAGGGAAGTCTCATTGAATTGGTCTAGAGATAAGGGCTCACACACCCCTCAGCCATCACATGGCCTCTGTACAGGCAGTCTCAGCAGAGGGGCCTAGGAAGAAGGATGACTGACCACCCTAGTGCAGAGAGGGCCGGCATGTATCCCTGCCCACCACTCAACCTTTCAGAGGAGCATTCCACCCAAGTGAGCCTGGGGACTGAGCTCCCCTCCCATCCTTAGCATCGATCAGGAGGGATCAACCCTGAAGCATTATTAAGGCAGGATGGGAGGAAATTTTATGCTGCCACTACCCCTGCTGTAGACCCTGTGTGCACGAGGGAGGCATTCTGGCTGAAGGAGTGTCACTGCAGTGCCTCGTCTGAGGACTAAGGCCATTCAAAGACCTAAACAAAACAGGGATGTAAAATCTCATTTAACCGATTAAAGGGGCTGAATGGGAGAACTATTCCAGCCTGGCTACCCTTAGCCCCGCCTCTTCTGCCTGAGGCCCCATCCCATCTGGGAGCATGGAGCCAGAACCCCTCACATACCTGGCCCTGGGGCCCACAGTGGCTGTCAACCCTGCTGGCAGGCTGTGTCTCCCTCTGTGCACCACCTGGTGCAGTGGGACTCTGATCTCCATTGGAGCTACTGTTATACAAAGATTAATGAAACTTTATCCATTTGGATTCAAAAGGGAGATGAAATTCAGCTTTGGGGAGCTAGACCTGCTCCCACTGAAGCCAAGAAAAAAGCTGACACTGATTTCAGTGGAAGCAGAATCAGCACCCTAAAAATGTGGTGCTGAAGGTAAATGGAGTTACCTGCAAATACAGGATGTTATCTTTGGAAATGGCTTCCATCAAGTCTTTACTGGGAGAAGGCTCGCCGTGCAGCCGGACCGCCTCTGAACCAGCCTTGTGCACAGCACAGCTCTGCTTGCCTGGCCGCTGCCTGTAGAAGAGCACATAGGCAGTGTCTTTGGGGAAGAAAGACGTCACGTTGCTGACTGATTCGAAGGAGGAAAAGGACACCCTGGTGTCGTTGAAGAGGTACCACTGGATTTCAAAGTCCAATTGCTTGTCTGAGGCACTTTCCTGTGCCCCATCGCTTGGCTGGCTTCTGGCACTAGTGCTGGCACACTCTCTGGCATAGCAATAGTAGTGGCCACTCTCTGAGGAGACGCCGGAATGGACCACCACACTACAGAGATCATACACCATGGACACAAATCCACTGCATGAGGCAGCCCTGTCTTTCCTGTTCTGGCAAACTTCACCTGATTCCTCCGAAGCAACCAGGACTGGCAACTTCAGCACCAGTGGAATTGAGACATTATCCAGGATCTTCTTCCTCCTCATGGTCCTCAGGTCGAAGGAGAACCTAAGAAGGGTTAGGATGAGGTAGTGCGGTCCCTCTGTCAGCTCAGCCACTTTCTCCGCATCTTGCAGGGAAGCGCACTTCTCACAGTGATATTTATTCTCGGATGTCAGCACCTCTGGTGATAAGAAATAGTTGATCAAATCTGGGACAGATCTGGAGGAGTCGGAGCCACAGGTCTGCTCTCCAAAAGCCAGCAGCGGGTCTTTCACTGCCTCTGCGTGGATGGGATCTCTGTTGGGTGTCAAGCTGAAAGGAGTCTCTTCTCCCTCTGGTTCCTGGAACCCTACTGTTTCTACTGGCAAGAGATGGATGGGATGTTCTCCAGACACAGGATGCTTCCTTTGCCTCCTTGGAGATTCCACTACCTGATTCTGTGGCTGTATGGATGGCTCAATTATCTGTGGACCGATTTCTTCCACCGGTAAAACTGTTGCATGGCTCTGCCTATGCATGTGTCTGTTGGATGGGGGGAAAGCCAAGGACAGGTCTGTGAAGGCTTCTTCTCGGGAGGAAACGTTCAGGCACTTCAGACAGCGGATTTTTGTCGTCATCTTACCCCCAAACATTTTCTCAATTAATGTCTTGTTTAAGTAGTGGTGCTCCTCAGCCTGAGACATCAAGTTGGACTCTTTGAGCTTTTGATAAATTCTTTTTCCAGTTTTCTCTTCTTCGTGTAGCCTTTGGCAGGGGGGAAAAAGCCTGCATTAGAAATCACTCAACAGTCCAGTAACTAGGGATGTAACCAGGAAGTATAACCCTTACCGGGTGATGCTTACTGTTACTGGTAACCAGTTAACTGGCATCCCAGCCAGGCTGGAGCAGCTCCCCACCCACAATGCAGTGCGGCGGGCCTGGCCCAGCCTGCACAGCCCCCCACCTGCAGCGTGGTGCGGTGAGCCCAGCCCAGCCTGAGCAGCCGCCGCACACAGCGGACTCGGCCCAGCCTGGCCAGAGCAGCCTGCAACACAGTGGGCCTGGCTGGGCTGGAGCAGTCCCTGCCGTAGGATCCCAGTTAAGCAATTAACTGGTTAAACATAACGTTTAACTGATTAAATGGGATTTTACATCCCTAACAGTAACCTCCACTGCGTGGTCCCTTGTCCATATACTGCCTCTCACTACTTATTTTTTTCACACACAGCCCTCTAGGAGGTTCTTTCAACTTCTCAACTTTTGGCCAAGGACTATCCCTCTGTGGAGGCTCAGCACAGCTATGGCTATCTCGTAGCTCAGCACGGCCAGGGCTATCTCGTGGCTCAGCACGGCCGTTGGATCCCCACATTGTAAAACTTGGCAGCTTCCTCTCATGTGAGCATGGAGGAGTCTGCCTGCTCTGGTTCTTCTGCCTGAAGGGAGATGGGGGAGAGGATTTGGGCATGCACACAGTTGTGATGTGCCATACCCCTCATTTCTGCCAGAGCTCCTTTGAATGGCCACCTGAGGGGATCTGTGGCTTTTGAAATACAGAAAGGCACAGACAGAATCTTTAAACAAATGTCAACATTTCAAATGGGGGTGACTTTTTTTTTTTAATGTGTGTCATTCAAAAATAGTCAGATTTTCCCTAACATTTGGCAAAGACAATCCACTTTGTGGCAGTTTTCAGACCAGACTGATTTTCCAAGGAGAGCCTGAAGTAGGGCTTTATAATTGAACCTGTGACTAGAACCCTTGTCTTTCAGCTCCAAACGTATAGGCTGTGTCTAGACTACACCCCTCTGTTGACAGAGAGATGTAGATTAGGCCCGTCGAAATTGCTAATGAAGCAGGGGTTTAAATATCCCACGCTTCATTAGCATAAACATGTCCGCCGCTTTTTTTCGACACGGAGCTTTTTCGGAAAAAACGGCAGTCTAGACGGGGATCTGTTGAAAAATAAACCCTTTTTCGACAGATCCTGTTAACCTCGTTTTTTGAGGAATACAGGATCTGTCGAAAAAGGATTTATTTTCCGACAGATCCCCGTCTAGACTGCCGGGTTTTTTTTTCCAAAAAACTCCGTGTTGAAAAAAAGCGGTGGACATGTTTATGCTAATGAAGCACGGGATATTTAAATCCATGCCTCATTAGCAATTTCGAAGTGCCTAATCTACATCTCTCTGTCAACAGAGAGGTGCAGTCTAGACACAGCCATAGTGTTCCAGCAAGTGAACTAAAAAAACCCCTTGGGCCCTAGCTAACATTATTAGCTTCCTAACCCCCTTGGTGGCTCAGGCATTCTAGGGTGACCTCCCTCCCTCAGGTCTACATCACCAGTGTGTTACTCATCTATGAGTAAATCCAGTGGTTAGAAAGCCTGGGTAATGAACACTGACATTACTTGTGCAAAATCATGAAGGAAAGCCTTCCAACTTTTTCTCTTGGGAACAAGCCCACTTTGGCAGGGGACAAACACCATGAGCCAGACGAACAGCTGTTTGCATTTCAGTTATAATTTATTATGCTGTGCTTAGGAGGCCCTGTCATGGACCAGGACTTCATTGTGCTTGGCCATGTATAAGAACAGAACAAAGAGACTGGCTCCTGCCCCAGAGAGCTTACCTTCTAAAGCGTAGAAGCTGCCACTTACCGATCCAGCAGGTACTTCAGGTATTCGGAACAATCCTGCTGAGCTCCCGGGTTAAACCAAGGAGGCCAGGATGCAGAGAGGAAGCTTTCCGGTGAGATCGCAGGTCGCTGGCAGCAAGAGAATGAGAGGAAGAGAAGCGTGTAAGGCAAGATCTCACTCCCATTTGGTATCAGTGGCAAATCATTCCATTCACTTCCATGAAAATGGGATCAGGCCCTGGCAGACACATTCAGTCAGGGAGCGCTGATAGAAGGCAGCATAGCACTCATCAGCAAATGTCAGGGTTAGAGGCACCTGTGCCTCGTCCCTTTAAGGATGGAAGGTCAGTTGAGAGGGACAAAGCGGGCAGCTCTGGTGGCAGCAGAGCAGTGCGTGCTCTGAAAGGACTGCGCAGGAAAGGAACTGATGCAAAGTGTGCATTTGTTTTATTACAAAGTGTGAGTGTAATAAAACTCCAGTTTTAAAACTGCCCCTGGAGTGTAACATTAGCAGACTATCACTTAGGGTGCATCTACACTGCACCGTTATTTCGAGATAGCAATACGAGCATATATGTAACCATTCCATTATTTCGAAATAATTTCAAAATAACGGACAACTTATTCTGAAATCTGTAAGCCTCATTCTATGAGGAATAATGCCTATTCCGAAATAGCTATTTCAAAATAAGGCGTGTGTAGATGCTTCACTGCTGCTGTTTCGAAATAGCCCCTCACCAGGGCCATTCTAAGTTATTCCTCCCCTTTGCCTCTTGGGGCTTTAAATCAAGGTAGCGTGTCTACATTAGGGAAGCCTCCCTCGGACTAATTTTGAGGCTTTCCCTGCAGTGTAGACGTGCTATTTCAAAATAAGCTATTTTGGAATAACTATATTTCGGAATAGCATGCAGTGTAGACATACCCTGAGGCTATGTCTACACTGCACAGTTATTTCGGAATAAGCTATTCCGGAATAGTTATTCCAAAATAGAACATCTACACTGCAAGGAAGCCTCAAAATTAGTCCGAGGCAGGCTTCTCTAATGTAGACGTGCTATCTCGATTTAGAGACCTGGGAAGAAGAACTTAGAATGGCCCTAGTGAGGGGCTATTTCGAAATAGCAGAAGTGGAGCGTCTACACACGCCTTATTTTGACATAGCTATTTCAGAATAGGCGTTATTCCTCATAGAATGAGGTTTACAGATTTTGGAATAAGCCATCCGTTATTTCAAAATTATTTCAAAATAATGGAATAGCTGTGTAGATGCTTGCATTGTTATTTCGAAATAACACTAGTTATCGTGAAATAACGGTGCAGTGTAGCTGTGCCCCTTCAGAAGTTCTTTGTTCTTGAGGAACTCGGCGTACATATATGGAGCTCCACTTTCACAATCTCTATATCCTTTCATTTCTTCAAGATGTGGTCATTTGAAAGCAACCCCTCAATGCGAGCACTGCTGCATGATACAAGATGTAAAAGTCTCTATGTTCTTGATGTTGCCCTGTGCTACGGTGAAATTTTTCACACAACAGGCAATCCTTTTCATGCAAGAGAAGAGATTAGGCTTTTCTACCATGCCAAATTCTCCATTCCTTCATACTACAAGCACAAACAGATTCAGAAAAATTCTTCAAAGCTGATGGGTTTTTCAAGAGCTGACATGGATACTTTGCTATGAAATCATACCTGTCATGAAGATACTCCTTTGCTCTTTCATAAAGGTCACAAAGCCCTATTTACACCTTTAAGGAATATCTTGAGTAAATCCCTGGAGCTTAGAAATCATTTGTACCCAAGGAATTGTCCCTAATCCTTCTCTCCAGTTTCATGTTCGGTCCGTTCATTAATTCATGCACTGAAAGAACAGTAAGGCTTTGTCTACACGCAAATTGCATATCTTATTTCGAATCTATTTCGAAATAGCTTATTTTGAAATTTGGTGCGTCTACACAGTACCAAATTTCACAATAATGCACTATTTCGAGACATCCCTTAACTCTCGTGGAATGAGGGTTACAGGGATGCCGAAATAGCGTGCCTGTTATTTAAAAAAATATTTCGAAATAACAGGTGGCTTGTTAAGACGCGAGGTAGCTATCCCAAAATAGCCGCGCAGTGTAGACATACCCGGGGAGAGAGCTCTCCCAGCACTCTAGATAAACCACCTCTATGAGTAGAGTAGCTAACAGCTTACAAGTTCTGTCCACACTGATGCTTTACTGCACTGTAATATGCTGCACTTGGCAAAAGAGAGCGTCATCTGGTAACAAAATGTCTCAATAGATTCCATTTTTCCACTTGCTAGTCACAAATCTCCTTTTGTTGTTCTGTTCTAGTAGCAGGAATGCTGAAGTGGGACTAAAATTTTAGAATAAAATGTTCTAAAATGACAACATTTTTCTGCAGCATATTTTGTTGCACTCTGGAGAATATGCGTGAAGCAACTGTCTGCTCTAGTGACCCTGCTGGCATTTTTCAGTTTTTGGTAGGATTGTCAAATGATTTTAAAAATTGCTATTAATCACAAGATTAAAAAATTTATCACAATTAATTGTAGTTTTCAATGCACTGTTAAAAATAATCATTTTAAATTTATTATAAATATTTTGCATGCCTTTCTACACTTTCAAATACATTACAATCTGCATTTTAATTGAAATCAAAGCGTAGAGTGCTCGCTTTATATTCTTATTTTATTACAACTATTTGCACTGTAAAAATGATAAGCAATCTATATGTCAAAGCATGAAGGGACATACCCTAAATATTTGTATCAGTCACATAAATACCTAGGAACACTGGCTACCACAGTGCCATGCAAATGCCTGTTGTCACTTTCAGCTGCCATTGTAAATAAGTAGCAGGCAGCATTATCACACATAAATGTAAACAAACTTGTTTGTTTTAGTGATTAGCCGAGCAAGAAATAAGACTGAATGGACTTGTAGGCTCTAAAGTTTTACATTGTTTTGTTTTTGAATGCAGTTATGTAAAAAAAAAAAAAAAAACCTGCATCTGCAAATTGCACTTTTGTGACAAAGAGATTGCACTACAGTACTTGTATGAGGTGAATTGACAAGTATTATTTCTTTTATTTATCTTTTTTACAGTGCCAAGAATTGTAATAAAAAATAATAACAAAATGAGCACTCTATACTTTGTATTCTATGTTGTAAATGCAATTCATATATTTGAAAAGGTAGAAAAACATCCAAAAATATTTATAATACATTTAAAATGGTATTCTATTATTGTTTAACAATGCAATTTATCACAATTAATTTTTAATCAGGTTAACCTGTTTTTTATTTAATCGCTTGAGTTAACGGTGATTAATTGATAGCTCTGGTTTCTGGTACATGTTACTTTTCTTCCCTTTATTTACCCTGGCATTTTCTGCTACGTACACTGATAGCTTCTGCAAACTGAAGTTAAAAACCTTGAGTTTTCCAAATGTTTCTGTGGCAATGGCTTACATGGTTTTCTAACTACCACTCTTCAAACCACGAGATAGTGTTGAATCCCTTTTTCAAAACTGAAATATCTTAAAACTAAAGGAAACTACTTTGCTGCTCCCTTATTTGATGAATAACTGGTCAAATAGAATTACAGATCATTATCTACTATATATTTTAGAGAGTTTGTCTGTTTGAACAAGAACTCCTCCTAAACAGTAAGAGCAAGGACCACCAAATTTGGTATATAGCTTTCTCTTATCATAACTTAAAGCAACATAAGGGTTTGGTTGTGCCAGGAAAAAAGGATGTGTCTGGAATGGGATTGCTTCTCATAAAATCAAACAGAAAAGAGACAGAATCACCAAATCAAGTACAATCCTCAAAACTGACATAACTGAGCGAATATTGGAAGAAACTGAACCAAGATAAGACAGAAAAATAGGACGAGCCTAGAATAGGATTGCTTCTCAATAAACCTTACAAAAAAGAGATAAAACAGATTGGATATTAGGAAAAACTATTTCACTAGGAGAGTGGTAAAGCACTGGAATGGGTTACCTAGGGAAGTAGAGGAGTCTCCATCCCTTGCGGTGTTTAAGTCTCGGCTTGACAAAGCCCTGGCTGGGTTGATTTAGTTGGGATTGGTCCTGCCTAGAGCAGGGGGCTGGACTTGATGGCCTTCTGAGGTCTTTTCCAGCTCTACGGTTCTATGATTCTAACAGATAAATTTAGAGTAGTGTTCTATTTTGGCACAGCTAAATCAGTGCTTAAGGTTTGAAAAGTAGAAGATGATATTGGAACCAAATTGACTATAGCCCTTTTTTGTTAAAACATAGCGAATTATAAGAGTTTATAGGGATGAAGAAAAAAGTACACTTGATGAATTCCCATTTAAAAAATACTAAAATTAACCTCATAAAATAACACTGTATTTTTTAAAAATATAATCATTTCAATAAAGCATGTACATTTTCCTTTTAGTTTAAAAAAACAATTGAGTTAAAGATCCAAGAAACACCAGGGAAATCTAGTTCTTAATATATTCTAAATGCTTCTGAATTTAATATGGGGCTAAAATATTATTGCACAATGCTTTTTGCCTTCCTTTTTCTGCAAGTCAAGTCTTTAGTCACAGACAAGTCATGGTAAATAATTTTATGAACTTTTATGTGACCATTGATGCTTCATTAAGAATGGTGATGCATAACAGTGTGGACCACTTTGCAAAGTTCAGCAGCAGTCATGTTATCGTCATGAGGAGACATGCTTGCTTTGAAGAAGTTCTGTATATTAGCTGAAGGAGTAACCCTGCATAAGTTCTGTTTGTACTGCTGAAAAGAAATGCCTTTATTCAAATCTCCTTTTCCATGATTGCTGACAGCTACATCAATCTCATTCCTACACAGGCTGCAGGACGCATGTTGTTCTCCGGTCCTGCTTTCAGCAACAAACTCATATTCTTCTAGCTATTCACAATTAAAAGACATCTTGTGTTTCAGCATGGTGACTATACACATACTCTGGGGCGATCTCAAAAAGATATACTGGCATTAGAAAAGTTTCAGAGAAAGGCAACTAAAATGATTAGGGGTTTGGAATGGGTCCCATATGAGGAGAGATTAAAGAGACTAGGATTTTTCAGCTTGGAAAAGAGGAGACTAAGGGGGATATGATAGAGGTCTATAAAATCATGAATGGTGTGGAGAAAGTGAATAAGGAAAAGTTATTTACTTGTTCCCATAATATAAGAACTAGGGGCCACCAAATGAAATTAATGGGCAGCAGGTTTAAAACAAATAAAAGGAAGTTCTTCTTCACACAGCACACTGTCAACCTGTGGAACTCCTTGCCTGAGAAGGTTGTGAAGGCTAGGACTATAACAGGGTTTAAAAGAGAACTAGATAAATTCATGGAAGTTAAGTCTATTAATGGCTATTAGCCAGTATGGGTAAGGAATGGTGTCCCTAGCCTCTGTTTGTCAGAGGGTGGAAATGGATGGCAGGAGAGAGAGAGCTTGATCATTACGGCTGTGTCTACACTGGGCCACTTATTCCGGAAAAGCAGCCGCTTTTCCGGAATAAGCTGTGAGCTGTCTACACCGGCCCCTTGAATTTCCGGAAAAGCACTGACGATCTACTGTAAGAAATCAGCTGCTTTTCCGAAAAACTATGCTGCTCCCGCTCGAATAAAAGTCCTTTTTCCGAAAACTGTTCGGAAAAGGGCCAGTGTAGACAGCCCAGCAGTCTTTTCGCAAAAAGCCCGATCGCGAAAATGGCGATCGGGGCTTTTTCGAGCGCGTCTACATTAACCACGGGCGCTTTTCGGAAAAGGGCTTTTCGGAAAAGCATCCTGCCAATGTAGACGCTCTTTTTCCAGAAATACTTATAACGGAAAACTGTTCCGTTTTAAGCATTTCCGGAAAATCATGCCAGTGTAGACACAGCCTACCTGTTCTGTTCACTCCCTCCAGGGCACCTGGCATTGGCCACTGTCAGCAGACAGGATACTGGGCTGGATGGACCTTTGGTCTGACCCAGTATGGCCATTCTTATGTTCTTATGATATTGCCTTTATCGATCACAGCAGAGAACTGACTGTAAAGCTGTGTTTGAGGAAACAAGCTATCTGTTGGAGGCCAGGTCAACACTAAAGGGGAAGGTCAAATTAAGATATGCAATTCCAGCTACATTAATTATGTAGCTGGAGTAAATGGACCTTGATTCAAGTTTCCCTGCCATCCCCACAACAGGAAGCCAATGGGAGCAAATGCTCCCGGCGGCTTCTCTTACTCCTCACAGGAGCAGGAGTACCAGCAGCCAACGGGGCTACCCTCTGAGTTTGATTTAGCTGGTCTTTACTAGACCTGCTAAATCGAACTCCGGAAGATTGATCGTGGCTGTGTCAATCTTCCAAAGAGTGAAGACATGGCCTGAGTAGTGGTGTGGTCATCCTAATCATTGACATTATTAATTTTCCACCAGGGATCAGGATTTTTTTAAAGACTCAGATTTCCAAGGGTTCAATAGACTGACAGGCGTTCCCTACTAAGGTGATGGGACAGGCACAATATAGGAACCTAAAGAGTCAAGGTACACTGAAGAAGTTTCTTTTTGACTCTTGTATGAAAAATACTGGTTTTGGTGAAGTTCATCCCTGCTACCCCTAACCCTGAATCTGACCCTCTGATCTAAGTGAAGGAGCAAATGTTAGTAAACCTAGAATCTCCCAGTCCTCAGGTTATGTTGCTACTTGCTACCCCTTTCATGTAGCAGAAGCTACCTGTGAGGCCCACTGAGGTGATCCTAACATGAGCCAGCCATCCCAGCTGCTTTTGAGTGGCCTCAGTAATATGCATTTAAGGTCAATGGGTTATTCTGAGATAGTCACATGTTGCTTCCACCACTGCTCTGCCTAGATGCCGAGACAGTGGTGCCACACAAATGCTGGTAGCAGATGCAGAAGTTCTGCTAGAAATACCTTTCTCCCACCATTTTCAGATAAGCCCCCAGGGCACTGTCAGAGACCGTTTTGTACCTGACTGCTTGTCCAGAAGTTGGCTGTAAGCCTTCCACATTTCTCCTCTGTGGGGAGCAGGGATGGTGTCCCTAGCCTCAGTCTGCTGGATGCTGGGACTGGGCGACATAGGCCGGACCACTCAATAATTGTTGTCCTGTTCATTCGCTCTGAAGTACCTGACATTGGTCACTGCTGGCAGACAGGATACTGGGCTAGATGGACCTTTGGTCTGACCCAGCATGGCCATTCTTATAAGCATGAGTATCACCGATGTGTTTAATAACAGCCAGCGATACGATCATTATGGATCCCCGTGCTCCTCTGGGGAAAAGTCCAGAGAGACAGACTCTAGAACCTGGGTTTAAGGCTGCAAGAGTCTGAGGTTACTTTCAATATCAGGCCCTCCATTCAGGAGCTCTTCCGCTCTAACCGCCACACCTCCTCCCCGCCCCTCGTCAACCAGCAGGATCCTGTCCTTGGCCGTGATCCACAGTTACCCTTCAAACCCATTCAATTTCAACCCTGTACTTCAGCCTCACTCTCTCAATCACTCCGTGACATGCTTCCCCTTCCCAGCTATCTCCCGTTCATCTTAAATTTAACACAATAAAATAAATGGAACACCTTTCCTCTCAAGCTCTTCCTGCATTTTCCTGAGCTTGCTGAAACATCACCCCCCTTCTCTGTCAGCCACTCAGACCATTAACTTGTGAGTTGCCTTTGATTCTTCTCTCTCCCATGCCCCCACATCCAACTGTGTTTTCCTCTCTGCTGTTTCTAAAATCTGACTTTTTACATCTGGTGCACCCTGTGCAAATTCTGGTCCCTCCTCATAATCTCAAAATGTTGACTCCTGTAACTTCCTTTTTGCTGGCTTCCTAATCCCTAAAAAGTGACAGGACAGTTGGGCCCCTTGCCACAGTGTCTAACCAGCTGTTAGTCCCATCAGAGTATCAGCTGGCTGTCTGGTGTACAGCCATGCACAGCCAAGGAGAGGGAAGGGCGGCTGCTGCAGATGGCCCAGCTGTGCTGAGTGGCAGAATGCCATGGGCCTGCCCCTTGCATGCGTCACACCACACAGAGGCACCACCCCCATTGGCATCCTCCTCTTGAGACAGACTTTCACCAGACAAAGCCACGCCTGGTTTTCATCACTACCAAACAGGGACAGAACTTTACAAAACGAAGACTGTCCTACTGTAAACCGGACGAATGGCTTCCCCACTCAGGAACCAGGGCAAACTTCACTGGTGCATTGCAATGAGGGAGCATTTGGGGGTTAGAGCAAGGGAACAGGCCTCAGAAAACCTGTTTTCTAGTGCTACTTCTTCCACCATCTTGCTGTA
Organism: Rafetus swinhoei; assembly: GCA_019425775.1. Lineage (NCBI taxonomy): Eukaryota > Metazoa > Chordata > Testudines > Trionychidae > Rafetus > Rafetus swinhoei. Next base: position 21,197,521 of record CM033437.1, on the reverse strand, counting down.
TGACCTCAAGCAAATGGCTTAGCCTCTTTACATTTGTAAAGTACTTTGAGATCCTCAAGAGAAAGGTGCTGTATACATACATGTTATATTTGTGTTCTTTACTCTTTTCAGCCACATACATGCCTTAAAATCTCACAGCACATTTTGCACGAGCTGGATCATGTTAAAAAGCAGAGTCCTGGTCACATTCCATATTGGATAATGTTATTGTGCCTCTCTGAGGACTCATGCGGAAGTGAAAATTCTTCACATTTCAACTTGGCCTCCTCTACATTCTTAAGAGCATTTGAGTTGTCATAATGGGTCCAGTGCATCCATCTAATCTTGTATCTTGTCCCCTACAGTGATCATTGCCCGCTGCTTCAGAGGACAAAACCCTGCAGTAGGAGATTACAGGAGGGGAAGTTTATTCCTGATTCCAAACATCTGACTGTTTATACTCTGAAGTATATATAATTTTTTATATTCCTGTTGTCCATAAAAATGCCTAAACCCCTTTCTGAAACCCTCTTAGCTCTTGCCCTTATGGTACCTTGTGGTGATGAGTTCCACAGGCTAACTGCACATTATGTGGAAAAGTATTTCCTTTTATCAGGTTTGACCTGTCAATTTCCTTGAATGTCACCTTGCTCTTGGGAGCATCAATTTAACTGACTTACTTTCTCTAGCCCACTCATTATTTTCTTCTTGTCCTCTTTTATTTATCTCCTCCTTCCATGCTTAAACTATTTATATACTAATACAGAGACTTCCACTTAATTCATTCACCAGTTCATTTGATCCTCCATTAAATTTGATCCAAATCCTTTTAGAAAAATAAAACAACTTCTACCCACTATTCTGATCACTGCAGGCTGGTATTATAGAACTGAACAATGTAACTAATGCCTTCAGGAAGTGGCTGTCTAATTAATATGGTGGGGGCACAGCTCTTCATGAAAAGAGATTTTAAGAGCTGAAAGAAGATCAAGATGAGAAGAGACAGTAGCTAGAAGCAATAAGGAAGACAGTGTGATTGACCATATAAGCATTGCCACATGCTATGTCCCCTGAAGGTCAGATGGATAAGGATTTTAGCCAGTAGGAATGCAGCTGACTAAATAAGAAGGAAGACAGCATGAACCAGCTATCACTTAGGCAAATGTGATAGCACCAGCTCTGACCCAGCATTGACAGTACATCTGGGATTGTGCGTCAGAGGTCCCCAACCTTTTGGGGCTGCCAGGCGCCCGGGGGCCGGGCTGCTCACATGCCGGGCGTCCGGGGGCAGGGCTGCCCACGCGCCGGGAGTCCGCACGCCCGGGGCCGGCACCGCGCATGTGCCGTGCGCCCAGGGCAGGGGCCGCCCGTGCGCCACGCGCCTGGGGCCGGTGCCGCACGCCCAGGTCAGGGGCCGCCCATGTGCCGCGCGCCTGAGGCAGGGGCCACCCATGCGCCGCGCGCCCGGGGCAGGGGCCGGCCCAGATCAGTCGGCGGGCACACATAAATGCCCCAGCGGGCGCCATGGCACCAGTGGGCACCGCGTTGGGGACCACTGTGCTAGATGTTCTCAAGTGTTTTCAAAGCATGACCACATCTTTGAACCCACTGGTTCGTGGACACCACCCTTCCCATTCAATTGGATGGGGCACATGCTCTTCTATTCATAAGTATGCAGACCACCTTCTGTCCCACTACCCACTGAGTAACACCTTTGTGGTGACTAGAGCAATTGCTGACATGAAAAAGCAACAGCAGAAAAGTACTGATGCATTCTTGTCTTCTTTCAATGCACTTGGAAATGAGGAAGAGCCAGCTCTATCCTCACTATGGCTTGGGAATAAGTACACCTCAGTGGCTTTTCTAAGGGCACATCTACACTACATGGAAGATTGATGCTGCCGCAGTCAATCTTCCAGGGTTCGATTTAGCGGGTCTAGTATAGACCTACTAGATCAAACTCTGAGGGCATCCCCGTTGGCGCTGGTACTCATCATACTCCTCATGGGGGTAAGGGAAGCTGATGGGAGCAAGATGGTATGGAAACGCAATGTAAGATACATTGACTCCAGCAATGTAATTTATGGAGCTGGAGCTACATATCTTACTTTAACCTTCCCATGTAGTGTAGACCAGGTCTAAGAAGCCTTAAATTGGGCCTCCAAAATGGAAGCACTGAAAAATCACTTATCAGTCTCTTTGAAAATCTTGGCCTTCAACCATTATGGATGTGAAGATAACCTCGACTACGAACCATGTGTCACCACTATTTTGATATCTGCCTGAGCCTGCATGCAGCCTGAAACAAGAGCTCCAAGAGCTGTGAACTCCTCTCTCTGAAACCTACTGAAACCTCTGAAACCTACTGAATCTAATGAATATTTAAATGTTAATACTAAATATTACACCAACCAAACCAGGAACAATTATCATCTGAATATTTCATAAGTGAGAGGAACTTGGGAGAGACTAACAATTATATCCACTAGGCTGGGCCCCCCCTCGGCTCTGGTGTGTGAGGGGAATGTGGGAAGTGTCTTTCTCCTTCTCAGTGAGGGTTTGGGGGAGTTATTTGTTTTTTGCTCCTTACTTCTGTGTGACCCCCAACTGATTTTTCTGTGAGTTAGTGGCCCCCAACCCAAAAAAGGTTCCCCACCCCTGAAAACAACCTATTTCCAGTTGCAGGGTACTATAGAAGTCTGCATGGCGTCCCCCTGAGACCAAACACTTTCACCTCCTTCTCCTCAGAGCCCAGTCTTTGGCACCCCAGCCCACACACTTTAACCCCCATTTCTCCCAGAGTCCTTATTGCCCACAATACATCTACTGTCCTGCCAGGGGAGGTGGTGCTGTGCAGATCTGCCCTTCTTCACCCTTTGCCATAGCCGTGTCTCCCATGGCCTCTCCCATCCCTAGGTGGACGAGGATCCATCTGCACAGCCAGAGTGTGCAGATCCTCCATCCCATTCAGACTGGGTACACCGCTCACTGCAAGCTGGAGAGATGAGCTCTGCAGAGTACAGCAGCCCCTTTTGGCAGCCAGCAGCTCTGCAGCCCCAGATCTACAGGGGAAATATGAAAATTCTGCACAGAACATTAATTCTGCATTGTGTGATGGTGCATAATTCCACCAGGAGTGCATAACAGAAACAGAATTGGGCACTTTATAAATTGCACTAAGACAAATAGGTCTCTCATCAGTAATAGAACCAGGCAGGGTGTAGCACATAGATGAGCTCTTCTGTCGCCCATAGCATGAACAAGAAAGTGCAATAATTACCTGACTGTGCTCCAGAAATGCAAAGAGCCACTGGAGCTTTGTCATCAAGGGTTGAGAATTGCTTTCGGTTAAATTCAGCACTGAATGCCTAAAACTTTAAAAGCAAATCAAAAAACACAGACAGAGAAAATCAGCCATTGGGGAAACCCAATTTCTGCAACAGACAAACACAGAGCACTGTTGATAGACGAGAAAAAAAGGAAACCTACTCTGAGGCCATGAAAAGAGCCTGAATGATGCTGTTCATGTAGCAGGTGTTACCCAGGTTAATTAACCCAATCTTCCCTGTGTCAGATTTGGAAGCTAGACGTGGGTAGAAACAGGCCAGCTCATTCTTCTGGGAGGTCCAAGCATTTTGTCCCAGTAAATGTTTAATTCGATCCTCATTTGGAATTGGAAGAGCCTTAAAAACAACCAGAGATCTTTGTCAAAATTCATTTTTATTTCCTGTGATGTAATAAAGAATTGCTAACAGGTACCAGTGGAATTCCTTGGCAAAGTTTCAGTGGGAAATTCATGACACTGGAAACTCACAGGCGGCAGTATCAACATCCCACTATGACTTGCTTAAGGATCATATAACTAGAGGTGGCTAGAAGCAATAATTGTGATCAGGGCCCCACAAAGCTAGGCATTGCACAGACACATGGTAAGAGATGGTCCCTCCCACAAAGACAGGGCCCAAATAAGACCCAGACTCAGAATGTGAAGCACCCTCTTCCCCCAAAGTGTGGAGAGTTTCAGATACAAGGTTTTGGTTCGGATCCATCTCTAAAGATGAGATGATTCCTCTGCTCTGAACAGCAAACTAAAGATAGTTTACATGTGGTTAAGAGGACTAGACTAGAACAGCAGGCCTTACTTGAATTGCTTCCATAACCGGCTCATAGAGATCTGGAAATCCTGAAAACCGGAAGAACATACAGTGGATCAGCTCAGCCAGCTGTTCCAGGCAGCATGTGGCTGAGTTGGAGTTTTCCTTGTTCAGAGAGGTCAACAGTCTGGGAATGTGGGGAAGAAGCTAAAAAGGCAAAGTAAATTAATTTCCATAAGGCTCAGACTAGGTATGCATTTATACCACATACAGCACCTTGGATTAAAGATATCTGCGTGAAATTCACCCCATCCAGAGGGCCAGCTCACAAGTCCTGTGCATCACATAAATCCCACTTTGGGTTTCACCTTGAATCTACTGAAGTCAACAGCAAAGCTTCATGGTCTTCAGTGGTGCAGGATCAGGGCCTTAACCCTTACTTTAAGGACTTAATTTAGGCTTAAGTGTGCTGCTTAGGCCCTTTGTTAGTGTAACTGCCACCAGGAGGATTTGAACCTGGAGCTGAGTAGAGGAGCCTCTACCCTCTGAGCTAAAAGCCAGCTGGCTCCCAGCCCATGCTGTAGAGGTCTCTTGGTCTTAACTGTTGCTGTGGTCCAGGTACCACTTGCATTGCTCAGTAACCACACTAGGTGAGTGGGTTACATTAGCCCTTCACACAGAGGTGAATTTCACTCTCTCTATAAATCTATTCCATCTGCTCATACACACACTTAGGGCTTGTCTTCACTTACCTCGAGATTTAAACCAACTGTTGATGGCGTCCCCGTCAACCTTGGTACTCCACCCGGTTGCAAGGAGTAAGGGAAGTCGATGGGAGAAGCTCTTCTATTGGCCTCTCACAGTGGGAATGCAGCAGAAATTCAACCTAAGGTACATCTGCTCCAGCTAAACTAGTGTTGTAGCTGGAATTGCGTCTCTTAGGTCCACTTTCTCCAATAGTGTAGACGTGACTTTACTTGGGAATGCAATGTTGCATGCTGGAATGGAGCACTAAGCACTTCATGGAGCACTTAAACTATGAACTGCATCTATTGCTAATTGAATCTCTCTCTATTAATCTGTGATTTATACCATTTTATTGCAATCTCTATAAACTACATTACAGTTGTTATAGCCTGATTGGGGGGGGGGGGGGGGGGGGGGGGGGTGATGTCCAAATGGCCAAATTGATTATTTTGTTTTAAATCCACTCTTTACATAGGAAGTTAAAGCAAAGAAGCAGCTCTTATTTTACAGATTGCAAACCTAAAAGAATTGTACACAAGTGCCCCCTGCTGGCTCTGCAGCAGCACTGAACTAATATATTGTTCCCAAAAGTAGTACAAATGTGCTAAACCCTGGGTTAAAAAAAAATCCCATGAGAAACATTTCTCACTAATTTGGTTCCTGTGATTTCACCTCATCTGCCCTGAATTACAATTTTTGAATGTAATTCTCTCTTGCATCACCTCTGCCTTATAAAACAGTTTCACGCTTCTTTCATTTTCAGCATGAAGCTGCTTCCCAATCTGTGGTGATTTCATTAATTGAGAAAAATATCAAATTTTGTGGTGGAGGAAAACAAACTCCTCCTTGCAATCAGTATTTTCCTAAGCTCTGGTATGAACATTTCTCAGACCTCATCAAAGACATACATGCCAATATATACAGATAGAAAGCCCGACAGGTTTGTCCCCAATGTTTGCCAAGCAAAAGAAGGGAAATCAAGTCCATGAGGAGTTGTCAGGGAAAAGGCAGGAATTGGCTTTCAGTCTTCATCCCTGGTCTCCTGCTGTAGCATGTTTGCTTGGGATCCCTTGTAAAAGTCGTTTCAAAATGTAATTGCGTAACTGCTAAAAATCCTAGCGGTTACCTGGTTACATGACTGCACAACCCACAGCGAAGCCTCCTCAGAAGCAGGCCCAGCAGCCCCTGCCAGCCCTGCTCCCAGGAAGCCAGCATGTAACCTGCTGTGGGGATGGGGAGGCGAGCAGGTCCGCCATGGACAGGGGCTGCTCTGGGCAGCTAGAGCAGCCCCTGCATGCGGTGGCCTTGTTGAACTGAAGCAGCCCCCTGCCCGGGACGGGTGGGAAGCTGCTCCAGCCTCTACCAGTTAACCAGAGCTGTTAATGATGAGATTTACCAGTTAAATGGTCAACCATTTACAACCCTACTCCCTTGCAATCAACTCCTTCTTAGGCTCAGAGTGCCCTATAAACAACAACTCTGGTTCTCTGGTGCCATCATCAATCTGCTGCCAAGATGGATGCAAAAGCTTCTGAAGAGAAGCTGGGAAGAGATTGTGGCACACCATGAAAATAACCTTGAGAACCCCTGGTTATGAAAGATGGATCTCTAGTGTCTTTGCTTTTTAGCTACCTTTACCACTACATTCATCACACTGAGGTACGATATATTCCTTTTAAATGTGGGTTTAGCCTCACCAAGTGGAATGCTTCATGTGAGTGCTGGAAACTCAGCAGCATGTACAGCAGAACGGACAGTGCTCCCTCCCTCACAATGGGGTACAGCAACTTGGAAAAGACCTGTGGAGAGAAAAGCACAGAAATGCAAGGTGCACACACTACCACATTACACCTGGAGGCCTCAGGTCTTATTGAGATTGGTGGAAACACTTCCTGCATGAAAACTCTGCTCCTATAAACCAAGTAGGGTGAGGCCTGGTTGGTGTGTGGATGTGGAAAGAATCATGGGATCCAACACTGTCTGAAGTTGTGTCTAATAACAGCAGAGGGAGGAGCACATTCTTGAGGCACAGGCCAAGAAGATGAGGGATATTTCCAGTTTGGGGATGATGAAGGACCACAACCCAGACTGAGACCTCACTGGGCTCACAATCCCTGCCCTGAAGAGCTGACAATCTAACTGGACATGATATGTACACGCCTCCCCACCAATGCAAGCCTACACTGTGATTAACTGGGATTAAAGAAGAATTGGAGGATCAGAGAGAGAGCCTGCCCTGCATTCACTACGCAGTGACAGCTCCTGTCTTGCCAAAACGGGCCTGGGTTGCAGAGTCACTCAGGTTTGGCTTGGCCAGCCCTCCACCGTGACAGGAGGGAGGCAGGGCCAAATTTGAGTGAGTAGTATTGCAACCAATGCGAAGCTCTGGCTGGGCCAAACCTGAGTGACGCTGTGATTGTGTGCGTCAGGCCTCAGTATCTGGAGAGGAGAGCGGGGCTCAGCCCCATAGGACAGATGCCATTGCTGTCAGGTGAGTGCAGAGCAGGCTCACTGCCCAAACCCCACCCCACAGCCTCCCCCGTGCGCGGGGCCAGAAGTGAACGTTTGCCTAGGCCAGTGCCCAAGTGATGGGTTAACCTAGCCCTGGATGTGGCAACCTTCCCGTGACCCACTGGTGGGCGGGGACCCACTGTTTGGGAAATATTGTCATGGGGAGTCTGTGATAGAGCCATGAATGCAACCCAGAGCTCCTGGCTAAACCACAAGACCCACTGCTTCTCTACAGGCCAGGAGCTGCAGAGCAGAAGGCTCTTGGACCAGCAGAGACCAGTGTCAGGGGAGGGATGAAAACAGAAACCGGCCCCAGGTGGAAGACTGGAGGGTTTTAAAAACCAAACCAGCAGTTCTGACATGGAGACCGTTCTGCATTGAGAGTGGGCGGCAGCAGCACGGCGAGCCAAACACTGCGGAGCCCGTGAGAGGAGATGACGGCACAAATGGTGACTGCAGCCCAGGTGGAACAAAAGGCAGCTTCCAGAGCAGAAATCTCATTAGTGTCTCTCCCAGCTCATCTCCCTGGGCACAGTCATTCAACGCTGCTGCCAGAGGAAAAAGCTCCTGGTCCCTGCACCCTCCCGATTCCTACTCCCAGGGGAGCAATTCTTGAAGCCAAGTTGCAGCGTATTTATAGCAGAAGCAGCCTTGCCAGCACAGCCAGCTTAGTCCCAAGTGCTCTGAGTCCTGAGTCCACTGGGCCTTGGGGGGGGGCTCGCTCGGCTCAGTGGTGGCACAGCAAGGAGGACAGAGCAGTGGGAAGAGGTCAGTCTGTTTATTGAAGGAAGGAAGGAAGGAAGGAATGAAGGAAGATGTACTAGGGCACTGCAGAGAGACCCTGCAATGCTGAAGATCACAGAGAGGAGAGCAGTACAGGGCAGGAGATGGGGAAGGTCTCTGTCTTGCATGTGTGTAGGGGGCCTTGCACAGTGCCTTGTCAGGACCTAGACTGGACTGTAACTAAGTGGTTTTTTTCCCTTGAAAGCTTATGCCCAAATAATTCTGTTAGTCTTTCAGGTGCCACAGGACTCCTGGTTGTTTTTGCAGACACAGACTAACTTGGCGACCCCTCTGAGACTGGAGGGAAAGAAGAACAAAAGCAGCCACAGGAGAAATAATACTCCCCTGCCATTCTTGGTTTGATGCATTCAAGAGGTACTTGCAGTTCACAGTAACACTTTTATAGTACCTTCCATGGCTGAGTCACAAGGTAATTAAGTATTATCTCCCATTTATAGACTGAGGCAGAGAGATGCAGGGGCAATATGTTCTTATGTGGCTGCTGATTTTGGGTACCCAGCTTGAGACACTCGGTGCCTGATTTTCATACTGTGCAGAGCATCCCCAACAACTGCTGAAGTCAATGGGAACTACAGATGCTCAGCACCTCTGAAAATCAGATCTTAGATGTCTCAAGTTGGGCCCTCCAGCAATGAGGCATCCAAAATTCACAGTCACTTTAGGTGCGGCTACAATTGACTTGTCTGAGGCAATAGCAGTGATAATTAGGCGAAGAACATCTGACTCCCAGTCTCCTGCTCTAACCACTAGGAAGCTCTGTCTCCCACTTCTAGATGTCCTCCCACATGTCTATATGTCCTTGTAAGGATGCCTCCACAGCTAGCTAGAAACCTTGCAGTCTACCAGTTCTGTAGGTTGGCACAAACTGCAGTGGGCACAAATCACTAGGGATTACCCCTGCATAGCTCCAACGCACAAAATATCCAATTCTGCGGTGAACCTTTTAATCACCCAGTTGTAGCATTAAAGTTAACGTACGTCTCAGTCAAATGTGGTTTAAAGGCAGAACAGTTCTAAAAGGGAAGAGGGAACTCTTGCTGCAGCCGTGTCTGAAGGGCACACTGACCTTTTCAATTTTCAGAAGAGTGACTTCAATCAAGATGCTGAACTTTTTCACTGCAGCCAAACCCTTCAGTAGCGCAATGATCCATTTGTCTATGTTCTTCCCTAGGGGCCAAGAGACCCAGTCAATCATCCTGCAATGGAAAACAAATATGTGGAATCGTGACTTAACAGATCTTACTATATATTTTAGAAACTTTGTGCATCTGTCTGTCCGTCCACCTGTGAGTCCATTTGTTCAAGAACTCCTTCTAAACAGTAAGAGCTAGGGCCACCACACTTTGTACGCAGTTTCCTCTTATCATAACTTGAAGCAAGGTCAAGGTTGTGCCAGGATAATGGGATGTGGCGTGGAATGTGATTGTTTCATCTCAAGCAGAAAGGGAAGGGTGTGATAGTAGGGACAGTTTTAACCCAGAATGACCACAGGGGGCAGAAAGCGCCCCACCCCCAGGGAGAAGCTGCTGACTGGCAGCACGGCCCCTGCCACCCCAGCCTGCCCCGGAGAGCAGCTGCCAGCCAGCCAGCATGGCCCACGCCAGCCAGGGCTGCCCTTAGGGAGAAGCCAGCAACTACTGGGGAGAAACCACTGGCTGGGCTGCATGGCCCACCTGTACCCCAGATGGGCCCCAGGGAGAAGCTGCTGGCTGGGCCACATGCCTCCCCCCGGCCCCAGGGCTGCTCCAGGGAGAAGCCAGAGGGCCGGGTGCATGGCCCCTGCCACCCCAGGCTGGACCTGGGTAGAAGCTGGTGGCCACCTTCTGCTCTGAGCTCCCCAACCCCTACTCTGACTCCTGCACTCCCAACCCCTGCCCTGAGCCCTTCCTCACCCCCAACACTGTCTCCCACACCCCCCACACTTCAAGCCTCCTGCCTTGAGCCCCCCACATCCCCAAGCTCTTGCCCTGGCCTGCACCCCCACATCCTGAAGGGCCCGAGCAATGCTGGGTAAGTCTTCTAGTGAATTATAAAATCCATGATGTCCTGGAAAGCCCTGTCCCCTCCAAAATCCTTCCATGAGCTTGGGACAATCCAAGAAGAAACTGCACCCCACAGACACCATCCCAGGGATTACACCAAGGCCGTGACAGCTGGATTGGAATTTTGGTCATTCGGTCAGCACTACATAGCTATTACGAAGGCCTGATCCAAACCTATTAAAACAGATGGAGAGTGTTTTCACTGGTGAGTGCAGAGAATAATAGAACCGTGGGGTTTGAAGGGATTGGCAGGGTCATCTAATCTAGCCTCATGCCAAGATGCAGGATTTGTTGGGTCTAAACCAGGGGTTCTCAAACTGTGGGTCAGGACCCCATTTTAATGGGGCTGGTTTAGACTTGCTAGGGCACAGGACGAAAGACAAAGCCCAAGCCCCACCACTCAAGGCTGAAACCCTTAGGCTTTGGCTTTGGCCCCCCCACCTCATGCAACGGGGCTTGGGCAGGCTCAGACTTCGGTCCCCCTCCTGGGCTTGTGGAGTAATTTTTTTTTGGTCAGAAGGAGGTTGCAGTGCATTGAAGTTTGAGAGCCCCTGGTCGAAACCATCCAAGACAGATGGCTCTCCAGCCTCCTTTTCAAAACCTCCAGCGAAGGAATATGCATGGCTTTCCATGGCAGTCTGTTCCATCATCCTGCAGTCTTACCAGTCAGGGACATAGACGCAGACTTCATGGGTGCTCTGGGGCTGGAGCACCTTTGGCAAAAAATACTGAGTGCTCAGCACCCACTGGCGGCCCCCCACATCTGCTTCTCCTCCTCCTCCCTCCCAGCACCTCCCACCAGTCACAATCAGCTGCTCAGTGATGTTCACAAGGCTCTGGACGGAGGAGGAGGAATGAGGGCACAGTGCACTCATGGGAGGGGGCAGAATGGGGCAGGAAGAGGAGGAACAGGAAGGGGTTGAGGGGTGGGGCTTTGGAGAAGGGTTGGAGTGGGGCCAGGGCCTTGGGCAGAACAGGTGCTGAGCATCCCCCAGCAATTCATAAAGAAGTTAGGATGTTTTTCCTGAGCTGGGTTTCGGATCAGCTTTTGGGCTTGGTAAAAATTTGATTATTTGTATGTAACCCTTCTGCCAGGCCGAGTTAATGGCAGCAAGGGCTGGGTTCAGTATCTAGGGGTCTCCTCCCAACAAGGTAATACAACACCGGCTCGAGCCCCCACCCAGTGACCTGGGAAATCTTACATACACCTCTGGGCACCTCAAAGAGGCAATTCTTCCCCCTCAAAGCACAGAGCCTCAGTATAGCAGCAAACCTTTAATAACATGAGGTAACCAACATCAGCATTAAATTGGGAAAACATCACAACTCGGATTCATAGACCAAACATGAGCAAAGACCCACCCCCCAGCCACGAATCACCCAAAGTCCCAAAAGTCCAACACCCCAAGAGTCTCTTGAGTCTAGCAACCCAAAAATCACCCAAAGTCCCAAAGTCCAACACCCCAAAAGTCTCTGCCCCGGGTCAGTGCCACCCCAGGGTTCAAAAGTTCACCCGGCAGGGTTTTACCATCCCAACCTGGAGGGAGCGGGGATTGATACACCTTACGTGGTCCGCCGATGGCTCCGCCTCTCTGTAGGGTTCTGCTGCCGCTGTCAATGCGAGTCACTCCGCCACACTCCACCTGTTGTCCAGTGAGCCGCCTCAGCTGTCCCACGAACTGTCCAACTCCACCAGCCATCTCGGTCCACGCCCCTGGCCGCCAGCTGGTTGCTCCTGCAGCTGCTCCACTGGCTGTCTGCTGCCGCTCCTACCGGCCGCAGGTCATCCCCGCCAGCCGCTCTGCTGGCCGCCTGCACCCGCCGGTCGTCCCCGCAAACCGCTCTGCTGTCCGCCTGCACTTGCTGGTTGTCCCTGCAAGCTGTTCTGCTAGTAGCTCAGCAGCATAGCGCCAGGCTCCCCACAGCAATAGTGATTTCAGCTCTTCCACAGCATAGCGCCAGGCTCCCCTCAGCAACAGTGATTTCAGCTCTTCTGCAGTATAGTGCCAGGCTCCCCACAGCACACAGTGATTTCAGCTCTTCAGCAAGTTCAGCTCATAATAGAGGAGCCTCAGTGCTAGTGCTCCACTGGCCCACAGTGAAGTCAACTCAGCAGCTCACAACTAGAATCCTAATGGAATCCAAATTAGTTCTGATATTCCACAGTAGAGAGAGGAGGTGTGCAATCAGTGTTGTTTAGGCCCAGGCCCCACCACCAGGTACAAAGACCTGTCCCCAGCCTCTCTCATCTTGACTGGCTTTGGAACCCATGCCCCTTGTCTAGCGAGTGTTACTTAGTTTATGGCGAATCCCTCTGTCATAAACAGTTCCACCATTCCATTGTCCTTGATTCACATAATCAGGGTAACAACACTTTTATCCCCCCTGCCTCAATAACAGAGACTGGGGATCCCACAGTGGCCAAAGTGACCATTTGGGCTGCTGTGAGCACAAACCCACATACTGTGGGTGTGTCTATGCAAATTGGGTGTATCTATGCAAATGAGATCAGCCCCTGAAGTCTCTTTGCACCACTCGCCACAGTTCACCACCAGATGTCAGGGTAGAGCTTATTCTGACGCTGCTTACATGTATTATAATGTTAACAGAAAATATCAATATGTATCTTGCAGCATTTTTTTCTATTTTTATCCGTTTACAATTTTACATTTACACGTGGGCTTAGACTCTCGTTATATAATGGCAGTATCTGTTGAGATTTAAAAAGTTAAAAGCTTTACCATGGTTAGTGTTAAAACACCAATGGCCAACATCACACGTCAAAGTATACAGGGCAAATATCCTTAACTCAAACACTAACAAATTCTCAAGCAGCATTTTTCTTGCTTTGCCTATTTGTAAATTTTCAATTGAAATGTTTTCTCGTAGTTTGTGTGTGATCATGAAACCATCTCGGGATCAATGAGCTTTCAGCCAATCACTGGCAGATCTCCACAGATCCCTGTATAGCAGTGGTCACCAACCAGTAGATCGAGATCTACTGGTAGATCTTGGAGCCTCTGACAGGCGATCCTGACTGGTTTGGCCAACAGGCTATCAAGTGCCTGCACTTCAGCTGCCCCTCCCCCCCCCCTGCTGCTTATCTCTTGCCCTTTGCCTTGGAGCGCTCCCCTCAGGAGCCTTCATTTGCATAATCACGTAATGGCGCTCTTTCGAAAAAGCACTATTTTGAAATTGAAACCGCAGTCTAGACACGGTTCTTTTGAAAACGGGGCACTTTTTCGAAAGATCCTGTAAACCTCATTTCGAAAGCGCCCCTTTTTCGAAAGAACCACGTCTAGACTGCGGTTTCAATTTCAAAATAGTGCTTTTTTGAAAGAGCGCCATTATGTGATTATGCAAATGAAGTGCGGGATATTTAAATCCCGGCTTCATTTGCACTTTCGAAGTGCTTCATTTATATTCCTCTGCCGACAGAGGGATATAGTCTAGACACACCCATCATGTGTCTATGGTCCTAAAATGATTTTGTTTTTAATTTCCCACAAACTAGAAATTCCAAATTTCAGCCAGCTCTACCTCCACCTAGCTCTTAGATAACGCTTTTCATCGGTAGATCTCAAAGTACTTTACAAAGGAGGTCAGCATCGTGATCTTCATTTTACAGATGGAATAAATACAGTGCCACTGAAATGCAGCCACACAGAAATACTTATGTGGACAGAGAGATAGAAATAATCCACTGAACTGTACTGTATAACCAGAGGAGCAAAAGCCCTGAGAAATACTAAAGTTCCAAGGACAATTTTTATTAGAGGCATCTGTCTCCAGTGTCCTTACCAAAATATCTCATTCCTCACTCTCCCCATAGCTGGTTGTACTGTGTGCTATCTACTTTCCCACCCCAGAGGTGGCTGCTTTCACCCATCACGGAAAGAATTTTCTATGTATATAGTTTCTAAAGCATTCTGAGATGAAAGAAGCTGTATACACTTGTAAACTATTACTATATTTGCTATGTGTCATGCTAGATGGTTCCACACACAAAAATAAAACTCCTTTATGTGACTTTCAAACTAATTCCATGTCGAAGAAAGAATGATGTTAATGTAGCTGTCTGGAGCACCATGCGTTTATAAACACTCCACCAAAACTTCCGCCTGGCTCCTAAGTGAGCCTAATTACATTTCATGAGCTCTGCTTAATGTTTCGGTAGCAATGAGTAATCATTCATCGTAACAGAGGATTTTAAAGGAAAGAGGCAATTGATTTTGAGACGGCTATTTTTGGAAGCTGGAGCTCTTAGTGAAATTATCGACTGGCATGCACAACAGCCTCTGGGATTAGCTCCCCGGGAGAAAAAAAAGAATTGGAAACTGCACTGCAATACAAATGCGCTTGGACTCGGATCACTTTAGACTGTATGAAAACAAGCCCCACACCAGCAAGTCAAAGAGAATGTTGTGCTGGTGAAAAGGGTGCATATGCAGAAACCTCTGATTTATTTACAATCCAGGTATAACAGCTATGCCAATGAATAGGGCTAGCTCTCCACATGTGGCCTAGGATGGGGTGGACACACCCGGCCCTAAAACAGGGTTAATGCTCTGCATAGGGAGCCAGGGAGCAAACCAGCTCCACTTGAGGGAACCAGGTCAGCCTGCCCTTTATGGAGGTGTGTTTGTACTCAGCTCATGATAGCCTGGAGGATAAGTGGGGTGTAAGTATCAAAGGAAAGCAGGAAGTGGCCTGGATGAAGAGCTCATAGGATGTAGACTATCCTAGGCCAAGCCTGCTCAGGACTCTGGGAGAGGGAGGAGTTTTGGGACTTGGACACAGGCTGCAGAGGAGGCTGGTGCCCCCATAGAGGAGACTATCTCAAGCATGACCTTGAAGGCCCACCTCTAGAACAGCAGATGTTCATTCAGCCCTGTTAGCTGCCCCTGTTGTCTAGCTCTCCTGGCTGCTTAGCAGCTGGCTCTTTAAACCCTTCTTCCTCTTCAGTAGCCCCGCCCCATGGTTAATGGGTGCTACAATGATTAGGGATCAAAGCCTCCACCGCTCATTCACTCCTTACCATCTCCGTTGAGTCTGCTAACAAGGGGGCTTATGTGATTCCAAGATCTGCACCGAGACCATCACGCTCATTTTACATAGGCCAATCACCATCTGATGGCAACTAATTTCCATCTCACCAAGGTAGGGCACATTTGAACCACTGTCCTGCAGGAGGAAAAGATTCTCTGGCTTTTTACCCATCCATTCCTCCTTCATTCACTACTGGAGCAACCAAAAGAGACAGCTGTGCCTTGGAGGATAGAAGATATACTTGAATGGCTAAACCCTACCATGTAATCAGCAAACTAGAGGTTAAAATCATGTCCCAGGCAACACAGAGGGAAGTTCTACTCTTTGTTATTTTGAGCCTTGGCTTCTGTAAGCCTTATGCTACATACAAACTTGGGCTGAAATGGGGCTTGAATCTATTTCAGGAATAAACATCGCCAAAAAGGCTGATTTTTCCCCTTTGTACAATTAGCTATTGAGCCACCCGGCCTGCAGATATCATAAGTGCTGCTGCAGAGCTGGGATGCTGGGTGAATGCTGGACATGAGTTAGAGAGAGGATCTGACAGACCAGATAAGCACACTTGAATGCAGGCTGGGGTCAGCAAAAAAGCCATGTGGGACTCAACTGCAGCCAGGAAATGGGAGACAGGACAACTTTGGTTTTCCTTCATAACCTCTCTCAAACTGGGTAATTCTAATGCATCCAACAGGGCGAGATGTGGGTGCTACAAGTCTCTAAACTATGTGGCCAACTGCTCTCTATACAGCCCACTGCCTTCCGTAGTTCCTCACGCTCCAGGCTTTCCATGCATGCGGAACTCCCTGTTCTATGGTGACTTTCACAGGAGCTAGGGTAGAAGGCAGCTGCTGCTCCGGAAGCCGGTCAGTTGAGCCTTACTTGCTATAAACACCTGCTGCTGTGCTGCCCAGACCCTTTTAATAGCCCCGAAAGGGGAAAGCACTGAGTTAATTGTCACAGCCAGGGCTATGTCACCAGTTAAATAAAGACCCAGTGAAAAACCACTGGCAGCGGCATTCATCTTGGATAAGATTTTCAGAAGTGCCTAGTACTTTTCAGTGACCATCTTGAGACACCTTAAAGGGACCTGTTTTTCAGAAGGCAGGTTCTCAGCGCTTTCTGAAAATTAAGGCGTTTCAAGTAGGAAACCTAAAAATCACCAATACCTGTGGAAAACTTTGGTCCTTATTCCCAGAGTCCCAGCATGCTTTGAAGGTAGCAAGGAGGGACAGCAAAATTCTTCTGTCACTCAACCCCTCAGACCTCCACACTAGAGCTGTACAGGATATCTGCTTAGAGTGTTCTGCTCTTTAGCCTGAGTCCTAGGATCCTTCCAGCACATTCAGCAATTGGTCCCTCCCACATCTCCTACCTACTGATCGCCATCATCATCTGCACATCCGTTATGCTGTCATCGTTGGTTAGGTTTCTTATGACACCGTCCATGAGCTCCAGTGGAACATACTGAACCACGCTGGCCAACGCATTTGAGGGGGTTTCCTGCTCCTCTGTGAGATATTAGTAAGAAAAGACAGTGTTAAAGCTGACAGTCATTGCGAAATCCAGTTAATGTGATTGTGTTTCTACTGCAAAGGTTGAATCTTTTCTAGCCTCACAAAGGGCCAGCTCATTGGCTAGTGTAAAACAGCACAGTTCCACTGACTCAACACTGATCTGTACTAGGATGGCAGTTCCTATGTTCTTAACAGCACACAAGGCATGGTCATGGCAGACACTCTGGTGTTTTGTGAGGCATGCAGCTGAAAGAGAGGCAGGGACATATGCAAATGAATGTTAGGCTCTGGAGAGTGCTATTGCTTTCCTAACAACTGGCCAATTGGTTCTGACCCCTAGAACTTATGCAAGTAAATTCGCTCTCTATGCTCACTTTATATTAGTCAATCTCTATAACCCCCAGTGGGATGATCCTGGGTATTTTACAGCCCTGGGGCATGCCTCAAGGCACAAGACTAATGGTGAGGTTCCAAAGGCACCCAACTCAGACAGGTGCCAACTCACACTGGAGTTTGTAGGAGTGGAGAATAGGTATTTGACTGCCCACAGTGAGTCAGGAGAGTGTTCCCTGCAAGCCGAGTGCTTGGGCAGCTACTCAGGAGAGATTCAAATGCCACCCAGCTGATTAACAAAATGCCCAAGGCACCCACAGCTGGCAACATGTATTTCTACTGGTGGAGCACATCTGCACATACCTTGGTGCAAGTAACAACATTTATTCTGCACATGGGTAGCAAAAATTAGAGGGAACCCAGGTCAGGAGCCCTACTGACCTTTGAAATTCTCCACCAAGTGCTTTTGTAATAACTCAGTGAGGTCATACTCATCAGAGCAGTTACTTCTACCACATGGCTTAATGGACAACTTAGAGAACAATGAGGTTGGAATTTAGGGCTTCCTGCTCCTAAAGCCAGATAGCTTCAGCACTGAAAGCCTTATCTGTTTTATTACATTCCTGAAACGCTGAATCTTTTAGGACCATTTAAAATGTAAGACATTCTAGTTTATTATTAGCCCATGCCTGAAAACACACTGTATTGTTTTTACCTGTCGAAGAAATGATTGTAAAAAGCTCCTTCAAGGATGGCAGAATAGAATTAGTCTGAGCTTTCCAGATCTTCTGCAGCAATCCGCTCACTTTGTTCACATGGTCCAGAAACTCCATGATGTCATCTTCTTCCTCCGAGATGCACTGGAACTGCCCGATGCACCGTATTAGCTGCTGGCAAAACAAAATCTGGTGCTTGCCGGTGGGGACACACTGAGGATGCTGGGATAAGAGCTTACAGATCTTCACACACTGCTTGGGCCCAGGTCGCTCGCAGACTTTGCGGAGCACTTCAATCCTCAACAGGCTGAAAATGTCAGTAGCTGATGGGCTCTCCAAGATGAACTGCAGTCCCAGGTGGATGTAATCTAGCACATAAAGGCTCCTTTTCCCCGTAGGCCCATAACCTTCCTGGAGAAGACTCAGGAGGAATCGGACATTGAAGAACTCCTCAAACTCCTCCGGGTGGTAGTGACCGTAAACTTCTAAAATCTCTTTGCCAATCTCTCTCTTAAACTTGGTGTCACCCATGAGATAGAGTTTGGTGGAGAGTTCTAGCATGGACCAGCACTGCTCACTATCCATGGGCTGCTTTATTGCCTCTATGACGCGTCTCACTAACCCTTGTTTCACGTTGTTGGGATATGAAGACATCATCACCGCTTCTAGTATCTTGTCCATCTCTGCTTTCAGACTCTGCAATAGTGTGAAACAACAGCACATTAGACCAGCTGCTACCTAGTTTTACTTTACCACCCAAAGCTACTGAGCAGCCATGGCTCCTGCTGGCTTCAGTGGGACAGGACTCAGCACTCAGGCCCACCAAGGGGGGGAGGAAAGGGGGCAGTTGCCCCAGGGCCCCGCAATTCAAAGGGGTCTGAGGCTCAGTTCAAAGTGGTTGGAACCCTGAGCCCTTTAAATTGCCGCTGGAGCACCGCACTACGTGCTCTGTGCAGCTCTGAGCCACGCTCTAGGTGGCATGCCGTTCATTGTTTAGGAGGGGATGTGTGGAAGCACGAAATAACCCGGCTTGCTGGCAGAGTGGCATGAAAGGGGACCTGCCCTGAAGCCTATACTGAGCCTGGAAAGTGAGACCAAGGTATTTGAATCTGATGTGCAGTGCAATGGAGAAAGAGTGACTCTGTGAGGGTCTCAGTCTTGAACCCAGGGCCAGGCGTCTGCCACATCCTGGCCTCCACCCAAACAATGCAGAAACTGGGTGGACTGAGAAGCTACTAGGGCTATAGCCCCAGCTGAGGCACCACCTATGGAAGGCTCACTTGTGTCCACTGATTGGCTCAGCTATACTATTTAACAGTATAGTTGACTATTTAAAAGTTGTTGTTGACTCGAGTCCCACGACTTGAGCTTGAGTCCGACTTAAGTTGCCTAGGTGACTTGACTTGAGACTCGACTCGGGTTCATTGTTTGTGACTTGAGACTCGACTTGAGACTTGCTAATTTTGTTAAATCAACTTGGTGAAAAAATTGTCTGAAAATGCCGATATTGATGGCTTGTACAAAAGTGACTTGACATTTTTTAAATTACGACTTGAGACTTGACTTGGGACTTGACTCGAAAGTGACTTTAGGGACTCGAGACTCGACTTGAGACTTGAACTATTGTGACTTGAGACTCGACTTGGACTTGACAATGACGACTTGAAGACAACACTGCTATTTAAGCCAGGAAGAGAATCAAGCTGTTTGCCTAAGCAACAGGGTGGTTTCCTGTTGTAGCTGCTCTGAACCCTGCTTGTGCCTGCCTTATGCCTGCCCTGGTTCCTGTTCCCACTGTGTTCCCACTCTCTGCTTGATCCTGGCCTTTCCTCCTGTCCTTATGCCTTGCCTCCAATCCTGAGTGACCAGTCCTGAATCTGACTTCTGACTCCAGCTTCACCATTAGTTCCGGCATTTGGCACCTGACCTAGGCTCTGAGTCTCAGCTTTGATTCAAGGTTTGAACTCTGGTTCCACCCCTAGCTCTGGGGCTGACCCCTGGCTTTGTTCCCCAACCTGCATGCCTGCTCCACCCACTAGACATGACTCCTTTTCTGACTACTAGGCTAGAATGCCTACATCCCAGTCCATAACAACTCCAAGG
Source organism: Rafetus swinhoei (assembly GCA_019425775.1). Classification (NCBI taxonomy): domain Eukaryota; kingdom Metazoa; phylum Chordata; order Testudines; family Trionychidae; genus Rafetus; species Rafetus swinhoei. Next base: position 21,177,629 of record CM033437.1, on the reverse strand, counting down.
GGAAGATGACATGGTTGAAGTGAATTGGTTTTGTGACAAAAGTATTTTGGACATACAAGGGTGGGGGCAGGGAGTGTCAGACAGCCTTAAGAGGAGAACATTGCAGCATTGGAGGTGAGGGTGACTAGGCTGTGACTCAGCCATTCATTGTGAGGCACAAAACCCCAAGACTTAGTTCTGTCCTGGCTACACTGGGGCAAAGAAGTAGGAGCAATCAAAGAGAGCCCATGGCTACAGGATGAGATGAGAGGAAGAACAGAGGTGTTGTCAGCAATAATGGAGGAGGAGGAGGAGGTCATAGAAGGGAAGTTGAGGAGTTCAGCTTGGGCCGTGTGCAGGCTGAGAGGATGGCGAGCCATCCACTGGAAGATGTGAGCGAGACACACAACTGAACAAGGTAAGATATGCTAAAGAAACAGAGATTGATGCTGTAGCTTTAAATACAACATCCTTGAACGCCTTTAAAAACTGAGCAAGCTGGCATTTTGAAAGCTACAGGGAGGTTTGTTCTTCCATTCTAATGACACCAATATGTGGGCTGGGAGATTAAAAACCACACACCTAGAATAAACAAAGCTTCCCACAAATGGTCACGAGTTTGTCCTTTAAATAAATGCAAGATAAAATACTGTGAGCCTGATCCTAAGAGGGGCTGTGTGCCCTCATCTGCCACTAGCCACAATAGAACTCAGTGGGAGTAGGGGTTATAAATATGGACTTTGAAACAACTCTGTGGACTCAGCCTTTAATCAACACAGGACCAACAGATGTGTCTGCTCAGATGCTATGGTGATGGTGTGGCAGAAATGACTGGTCCCATTAAAGGGAGCTGGGGCCAGATCCACTTCTGGCATAATTAATTAGCTGCTTCCCAGCCTGAAGAGGCAGGACTATAGGGGGCTCTGATGCTATATTAATATTAGATGCACCTCATAAAAGGGCCTCAGACTGGTGTGGAAGGTCCTGTGTTGGGGCTTGCAGGAAACTGTGCTCCAAGAGGAACCAGTGCTCTGTGCCAGAGTAGAGGAAAGCCCAGAAAGGGGCAGGCAGAGTTGTCCTATCCATGGGACAGTTCTGAGTGGCTGCCCCAGGCTCTGGGAGGCTCTGCGACAACTGCCTCAACCATCCTATGGACAAGACCTGTGGGGCCCAGGGCAGCCCAGGGGATTACCTAGGGCCTGACTCGGGGCAGCAGCGGTGGTCAGGCTCCCCAGCACTCACCATGGCAACGGGAGCCAGAAGGACTCAGTAGCCTGTTCCCCTCCACCCTGCTGCCCATCTCCCAGCCCACTGCACCCCGCTTCACCTAGGAAGCAGAGGGCCCCATCATGGCCTCAGGGTGCTCTGCTTCCCACCACTGCTGTGAAAAGGAGAGCAGTGGGCTGGGAGATGGGCGGCAGGGCAGAGCGGAGCAGGCTGCCGTGTCACTCTGCTTCCCACTGCTGCAGTGTGTGCAGGAAGTGGGGGTGGCGACCACTGCTACCACTCTGTGCCAGGTCCCCAGTAATCCCCCCAACTCGCGTCACTTGGGGGAGGGGGCTTCAGGCAAGGAGTGCAATGGGAGTGTAGCAGGACTTGGGGGAAGGAGTGGAGTGGGTGTGAGGGGGGAGTAAACCAGAGGCAGGGCACAGGCAGGGCCTGTGGTGGGGGGTTGTCCTGAGTCCCACGCCTCGGTCACTAGGGGATTGCCCCGGGCCCCTTACAGTCAGCCATGGGAGCTAGGAACAGGGTTCAGAGAGTGAACTGAACTTACACAAGCCCTGGAAGGGCAAAAGAACCCTTTTGTTGAGACTTTTTAGATGGACTTTTGCTAAGCTGGAAAGGGTTAAGTTAAGGTGACCAGATGTCCTCCTTTGAGGAGGACAGTCTTCCTTCTGAGGGGCTTGTCCTCCCCAATAATTATGTCCTCCTTTGAAAAAAATTGTCCTTCTTGTCCTCCTTTGCCAAAAAAAAAATCCTGCGTTCCTTTTCTTTTTTTTGCTCGACCAAAAAATACCGGCTGTTCGGTATTTTTTGGGAGACCATCTGGCAACCCTAATATACAAGTATGGGTTTTTTTGTCAACTCGGTGTCCTCCTCGCACATTTTCAAATTCTGGTCACCTTAGTTAAGTGTGACCAAAGGACTAAGCAATGGCACCAGCTCCAACCCTGCGTGGGGAGGGGTGAGGAAAAATTGAGCTAGGGGGTTCCTGGAGAGCATGGGGGGTGCTACAGGGCAGGGGTAGGCCCACAGATGGGGGAGACAAAGAGGCCTGTTGATTCAAATAATGGGCCCAGGACTCTAGGCTGCTGCCACCACTACCACAAAAGCAGCAGCAGCTGGAGCCCCGGGCTGTTTAAATCGCCACAGGAACGCTGCACAGCATGCACCATATGGCTGTGACAGTTGCATGAGGGCAGCATCATGATGCGGTGCGCTACATGCAGTGCTGAGGGCTGTTTCGTGGCATGGTGCGCTACATGCTGTTCTGAGGGCTGGCTGTACCAGCCCTGCCCCTTGTGCCTGATGCCCCGCTCCCTCTGGGAGCATGGAGCCAGCCCCTCCCCATCTTGCTCAGGGGCCCAGCAAGTCTGTTGGCTTCCCTGGGCAGGCGTGCCCTATGACAAGGGAGCTATAAGAAGCAAAGATAAATAGATACACAGTTGTAGCCTGGCACCTGGATAGAGAGGAATTCATTCTTCTGGGCTGTCAGTGCTGCACCTGTCACACACAAACTGAGAACACACACACACACGATTTACCATCCCCTAATTACAGAGCATGCTGTCTGAGGCTTTTAAGCTTCAGAGGGGTAGCCGAGTTAGTCTGTAACAGGAAAAACTTAAAAAACAAATAGTCTAGTAGCACCTTAAAGACTAACAAAACATGTGGATGGTATCATGAGCTTTCATGGCCACAACCCACTTCTTCAGAGGACAGGAGTAGTTAAGCTGTTTATGTTTAGATTCTTTGGCTTCCTCCCTCTCTACCTACCAATGTTTAGAGCCCTCCCTAGGTCTCGCTGGATTTACTCTCAATGATGTACATCAGCTTAGGATGAGAGCCTGCCCACCTTATGTGGGTTCTCTGTTTTTCATAGCATTGCCAGCCAGCCCAGCCTTTACTGGAAGAGAATAATGCAAATCCTGGCTGCACATCAGGAAAACGCTGCGTTTTTGTGTTATACAGTCAAAGTGATGGGGAGACAGAGAGTGAGAGATGGAGACTGCAGCGTCAGGCGGAGTTTGCCATTTGTCACTGCCTGAACTCGTCATTGATGGGATTAGAAGAGAGACCTGCTGAAAGAACAAGGATTTCACTAGAACAGTTCAGCACATTAAAGTCAAATTTATAGCCAATCACTGGTTGAAAACACTGAGCAGGAACCCCCATAAAAAATATTGGTTCATCAAACAGCTAGATTGATCTTAAGAGGCGAAATAATTTCTACTACAGTGCCTTACTGCTACCTGTACACACAGTATGAGACAGTGCCCCAACTACAGGTCTAGATAGACAAGACAGACACTGGCTGCGAGAAAGGAAGAATTATCCTCACTTGCCAAGTGAAAAATTTAGATGTAATGTAGAAACACTGACTTGCCCAAGGTCACAAAGGAAATATGTGGCAGAGCTGTGAATCTAGATTGTTTGTATCCCAGACCAACTGGAAGATAAGGATGTAAAGAGGTAACTGGTTACCTGGCAAGCCATGTTTTACTAGCATGCTTACTGATGTAACCAGTTAACCGGCAGCCCTGCTGGATCAGAGCATCCCCCCCGCCCACACGGCATGACATGGCGGGCTGGTTAACCAGTTAAACATATAGTTTAACCAGTTAACATTTTAAACAGGTTTTTTACATCCCTATTGGAAGATCAATCACCCTTTCTTTCACCTTTTACCCATCCCTGCATGTCTACATGACCAGATTACACAGCCAAGTTAATCCATTGTCTACTGGTCAAAGCATAGGACTGGGAGTCAGGAACAGAGAAGTCTGCTCCTGATGCTGCTGCAGCCTTCCTGTGTGACTCTGAGGAAGACATTTAGCAGCTCTGTGCCTCAGTTTTCTTATTTGTAATATCTACCTCACAGGGATGTTGCAAGACCTAATTTATTAATGTTTGCAAAGCCCTTAAGTTTCTAAAATGAATAGTGCTATCTCAGAGCAAAATATTAGTGGGAGCAGCATAGATATATACCAGAGAACAAAGATTCTCAACAGAGGTCATGTCAAATTTTCTCAGAAGGCATGAAGAGCCTTCAAATGAATGGTTTTGCAACCTGGCATAAAGATATGCAGTGTCCTTCTAGCTATTTGGGATGGGGGGAAAGAAGGGTTCTCCAAGTTAAAAGCAATTCTAAAGTGGGGTGTAATTCAAAAAAAGTTGAGCACCTCTGCCATAGAAGACAGCACTGTAATGGCATGGTTAGATGATGTAATAGGTCTTTTCTATCTCTGATTTTTATATGTTGTACAGAAAAGATGTAAGACTGTTTCAAACTAGTGATCTTTTCTGGCCATATTATGAAATCAGATTATAACTTAATTTTCTGTACTGCCTCCTGGTTTTTTATAAATGTTTCTAGTCACGAGGGACCATTATGATCACCTCGTCTAATCTTCTGTATAACCCAGGCCAGAAAATTCCACCCAGTAATTCCTTCCTCAGCCTTTATCTTAAGGTTGAAGTAGACAATGTTTTCTCTTAAGAACCAAACGGCTGCTTAGTAGTAAAAAAATTCCAAGCCAAAACCCAAAGACACACAAAAAACCCTGCCTCCAGAATTCTTAACCAGCAATCTAACAACTACACCATCCCACTTATACAAATTATTACCTACCCCCATGACTGCACAAGCACCAGGAAACATCTCCAGGCTCATTCTGTTCTCTTTTGCCAGAAGCTGGCTGCTTTGCTCTGTGAAATCATACAAGGCGGTCCCAGCACATACATGACTGCATCATTCCCAAATGTGCTTGGCCCTACAATGTGGGCATTGAGCCATGATCCTGGCCTTTCTGTTTTGTGCTAGTTGTTTTATATTGTCCTCTACAAATACACCGGATTTTTTTTCCCTAGTGCACCAGTCCTGTTCTTCCACTAAGTCCACACTGTAAACAAGAGACGGTTTGGCTGTTGCTCATAATTTAAACACCTTCAGTGACTGAAACACATCCACGGATCAAACATGGATTTGGCTTGTAGGAAATGAGGACAAGGTAGGCAGTAAAAAGTACAAAACCCACAAGTGTTACAATGAGAGGGAGAGACACAGAGGCTGAGGACTGGCCCTGATGACAGAATTGACCATCTGGTGGTAAGAGAGACTAAAAGCAGGGAGGAATACTCATTCTGATGCTAAACAGCCTATTTTAGTTACCCCTTCCTTCCTGACCACTGACTGTTTCATTCACCTTCCTGGGCTTTAAGCTATAAGCACCTTGGAGCATTTTAGTAGTGTGCTTTTCCAAAAAACAAAAATTAATTTGAGTTAAGGGCCTGCACAACACAAGTAAATATTCTACAGGTTGCACCTCTAAAATCCAGGATTCTCTGGTCTGGCAACACCCGTGGTCGGCATGACCATGGATGTTCCAGGATCAGAGAGTCTCAGCATGCTGCAGGGGGATGGGGGCCAGGGAACTGGCGCGCTGCTCAATTGGGCTGCAAGGGGGGGGCCAGGACATGGTTCAGTTGGGCTGGGGAGGGCAGGAGCAGGAAACCAGTGCACAGCTCATCTGGGCTGCGGAAGGTAGCGTGCAGCTCAGCTGGGCTGTGGGGAGAGCCAGGAAGCCTGGGGGGGAAGGGAGGCTTGCAGAGGGGGCCCAGCAGCAGGGGGCATGAAATGACCTTCCCTGGTCCGGAAAAATCCCTTATCTGGTACCAGTCAGGTCCCGAGGGTGCCAGACCAGAGAGGTCCAACCTGCAGTTTAAAATATGCACTTTGATTCCCTTCAAATGTCTCTCTGCAGTGTTGGACATACACAAACACTTCGGCACTTGAATGCCAAAACTAGAAAGTTAAATTGACATGTAAACAAAATAATGAAACTAAAAGCAGCATCAATGATAAAAAGGAAATTTGGATTCAGTGCCCCCACCCCAGACCCCGCCTTATTTTAATCATACAAAGTGATCTTTTAAACATAAATCAGGGATTCTTTGAATACATGGTTCTTCACAATGGCAGCATTTTTTAACTGGGATTAATTTGAATATTTTAAATAGAAAGGTGGGGTAAAAATATTTAAATAAATAAAATAAATATAAATTTCCGTTCAAGTCCCTCCAGCTATTTTTGAATATATTCACCCCGCCCCACTGTCCAGCGGTAGATTTTCAATAAAGTTTCCCTGAGCTATTTAGCAGTGCTTCAGGATTAGGTCTCTTACTGAAAATCTAACAAGGATGTGACAAGGAGACCTTCGATGTTCCTCAACTATAAAAAAAAAGGTATATTTCAGTTAGTTCACACATTTTCTAGGAAGGAATCCAGAATAACTTTAGACTCTGTGATCTGACAAACTATACCAAAAATACAAAAACAAAACACTAAATTGCCACACTACAGGCTGAAACTCTCTTAACTGGGATTCTCTGGTCTGACAACATCCATGGTCCAGCATGGATGTTGCAAGACAAGAGAGTCCCAGTGGAGGGTCAGCATTAAGGATCCCTGCGGGGCCGGGAGGGCAGCTGGTTGAGTGTGGTTAGTTCACTATAGTGAAGGGATGGGCAAAAGGGCCAAGTGGGTGGATCTGGCCCTCGAAGGCCCTGCTGCTCCCCTGCCCCCAGGCCAATTAGGACCTGGGGTCGAGGGAGCGCCCAAAGCCTTCTCCGCTCTGTCCCCGCCCTGCAAGCAGCGCGGGGCACTTCTAAGCGCCCCGCGTTGCTTGCAGGGCGGGGGCAGAGTGGAGAAGGCTTCGGGCGCTCCCCCGGCCCCAGCCCTTAATTGTCTTAATTGGCCTGGGGGGCTGTGTGAAGCTTCTTTTGCCCTGCCCCAGCCCTGCGAGGAGCCTGCAGCACTTCAAAGTGCCACATGCTCCTTGCTGGGCGAGAGGAGGCTTCCCCCACTCCTCCACCCCCAGGCCCTGATTAACCTGGGGGTTGGGGAGCGTGCCAAGCCTCTTCCAGGGCATGAGTGCCTAGTGGGAAGGTGAGGCAAAGGGGCTCCCCCAACCCCAGACCAATCATGGTCTGGGGGTGGGATAGCCGCACCACTTCCAATTTAGGCCCTGCCCCTTCCTGTTTAAGCCTTGCCCCTTCCAGGGTGGCCCAGGACTACTTCAAAAATTTTCAAAGTGGCCCCTGGGCAAAAATTATTGCCTACCCCTGTTATAGTGGCTACTGCTTCAAAACTGGTTGGACACCACAGGCCTAGATATTACTGTTGTCTTGCTGGGGTGTGTGTCTAGACTACACCTCTCTGTCGACAGAGGGATGTAGATTAGGCACATCAAAATTGCTAATGAAGCAGGGATTTAAATATCCCACACCTCATTAGCATAAACATGGCTGCCACTTTTTTCAAAACGGAGTTTTTAAAAAAAAAGGCAGTCTAGACACGGATCTGTCGAAAATAAAGCCTTTTTCCACAGATCCTGTAAATCTCGTTTTTTGAGGAATACAGGATCTGTCGAAAAAGGCTTTATTTTCGACAGATCCGCATCTAGACTGCCTTTTTTTTCTAAAAAGCTCTGTTTCGAAAAAAAGCAGCGGCCATGTTTATGCTAATGAGGCACAGGATATTTAAGTCCCTGCTTCATTAGCAATTTCGATGTGCTTGATTTGCATCCCTCTTTGGACAGAGGGATGCAGTCTAGACATAGCCTGGGTGTAATCCTGCAAGCTGTTTCAATGTTCCTATGAGGTGCTAAGTTCCCCTAACACCCACTGAGGACAGGGGGAATTGAAAGAGTATGATACCGCAATGGAGTGCTCAGCACTTTGCAGGATTGACTCTGCTCAGACTCTGAAGCGAAACAGTCTCCACCATGAGCATCTCACTCCTTCTGGGTTTGCTTCCCAGGAATAGCCAAGTACTGTAATCATGTTTGTGCAGATGAATGTTTTCAAGAAGTGAATTTCAAAGTTGCATATGAATGGAATTTTAAATTTGGACCAGTGTGCTTGCCTGCTCATGCAATCAGAGAACAGACACAATACTGGCCCATACGCAGGAATTTCGGGGGGGGGGTGTGTGCTTTTGTCATAAATGTAGACCGCAAGGGTGCGAATGCACCCCCAATGGTTCCCCAAGTAAGCCTGCTCCGGCCAGCTAGGGGAAGGCTGGGGCTGATTCCCCCCGCCTCCTTCCTGGGGAAATCAGTGCCAGCCTTCCCCCGGCCAGCCAGAGCATGGGGGAAAGGGGGCTTGGGCAGCAGGCCGCTCATGGGAGTCGGGTAAAAGCCCAGATGGGGAAGGTAAGACCCAGCCCTGCCCCTCCTGCCCGAGGCCCTGTCCCCAGAACCAAGCCATGCACACCCCCACCCCAATCCTTCCTGGCCACGTGGAAAGCTGAGGCTATCATGATATCCCCGGCCAGGCCCTCCCCAGCAGTTGGGGAAAGCTGTGCTGCCCCACCGTGGCCATATTCCCCACCCCCCGGGCGGCCAGGCTGCTGAGCTTGGCTACCTTCCCCAGTGGCCACGGCGGGGGGCGAGGAGGGGAGTTGGGCTGCCGTGCCGTGGTTCCAGCCTTCCCCGGGGACTGGGGGGAACTGGGCTGCCACGCCACAGTTCCAGCTTCCCCTGGCAGCGGCCCCAGCCTTAGACAGTCAGTCATGTAGGCAGTTTTGGGAAGGCTGTGCTTTCCCTTGCCTACATTACCGACCGCCCATGACACTACTCCTGCCTTCCCCCGGGCAGCCGGAGCATGCTTACTTGGGAAATCATGTGGGAAGTATGCTTGCACCCTTCGCGTCCCCATTCCCCACGTATGGTCCTGATTCATCAGTTCAAATTGCTAATTGGAAATCTGCCTGAACAGATAGTCCCAGACTTACGAACGAGTTACATACCAAACACTTGGACTCCATTCATTTAAATGGGACTGCGCTGTTCGTAAGCATGGATCGCGTGTTCATAACTCGGGGACCGGCTGTAATGCGCTTAATGGGAGGTTGGTCGTAAGTACGAACGGTTGTAAGTCGATGCGTTCGTAACTCGGGGACCACCTGTATTTGAAGGCACATTCAGAAGCTGTTCTCCAGCTTTAAGCCTGTTGTGCCCTGGAGTACCATGTCTGCCCCCATGCTGGTAGCTGAGGAGGTTCCATAAGCCTTGGTAAGAAGGGGAAGTATGACTCGCAGTAACCTCACAGAAACAAGTTGTCTGAGGTACTATCTTGTATAAACTGTATTGGACCAATCTGATTTGGTGAGAGAGACAAGTTTCAAGCTACAGAGAGTTCTTCACGTTTGGGAAAAATACTCAGTGTCACTGTCAAATATAAGATGGAGCAGATGGTTTAACATAAATAGTTAACACATTTTTCAAAGGATCACTTAAGGTGAAGTGGCCCCTTAACAATTCCCCAGTCATGGGCTTGTTAAGAGGGTCACAGATTGTTGTAATAATCATAAATCCAGGGTGTCTGTTAAGTTCATATTTTGTAGCATGTAGCAAAGGTCTGTATTTAAGTTCCCAGGCTCATTTTTTTGAAGCTGTTGTGCAGGTTTCCTCTGAGGACGAGGCCTGAGGGATCAGATACACAGTGATGACTTTGTGAAAAGTGTAGTAGCTTCAGAGGCATTTCCAAACCTGCTCGTACCCTTACCCACTCTGAGCAAACTGCAACAGAATCAGATACCACCCAAAGGGATGGTCCCCTTACTTCCTATGGGACTAGAATGTGGGACTGAGGTGACAGCAGTGAAGGGGAGAATCACCCCTCAGAAGTGGGGGGGGAGGGCAGAGGCTGTCAGTACCAAGCTGTGGCTGAGCAACAGCATGTGCTAGAGCAGCAGTGGCCCCTCCTGCAGCAACTCCTATATATCCAGGCGGCCAAGGGCAAGGAGTGAGGCACTCACCTCAGCTGGAGCGGGGGGCAGAAGTTATACTCTTGAGCCCTTCCTGCTATAGCCAGCGGCCCCCCAGCCAGTCCCACCGCCCATCCTGGGGCACAGCCTGTGTGCCTTGCAGAAGAGGGGCTCTCACACAATTGCTGCGGTTAGGAGAACACTAAGGAGAACACTCCCCTCACTATGGGATCTTTAAGACCTGGACTCAGAATGACGGTTTCAGAGGTCTCCCACTTTTGCTGTGTGCAGAGTTAGTCAGTACTCTGTCCCCACCCCACCCATAGGGATGGCTTCTCATATATGCCACAGGAGAACAGCATGGCATGCTGGGAGTTGTAGTCCTTTTTTGCCTCCCCCGCTTCCCTCCCTGTATCGGGCAGCACTGAGAGATGGGGGCAGGACTAAAGCTCTCAGAGGCCCTTCCCTTCTGTGCTGCCGGGCATTGGCGGTGGGTCCCTCTCTTTGTCAACTCTGATTGGCCACTGTGCCTGGCAGTTGGCTGAGGGGGCGGCTGCTGCTTGGGTCTGGCTGGAAACACTGTAGGCTGCCGGGCATCGGTGTTGGGGAGAGCAACTGGGGGCTGCAGATGGAGCTGGCAGGAGAAGGCGGGGGGTGCACCGGGCCCAGCCCTGCCCCCGGCTCGTTCCTGGCAGGGGGAATCAGCCCCAGCCTTCCCCCAACCAACCGGAATCAGCCCCATGGGGGACACGTTCACACCCCCACCGCGTATTGGCCTGCAATAGCATGTGATTTATCTCACCTATCACTTCTAACCAATCTACCTTGACTAGTAAGTATCAGATACTGACAGCGAACTGCCCCATTGCAGAGTTGAAAAAGAAAATTCTCAGGTTCTTTAATAGATTTGAGGAAGTCTCCTCAAATTCATCAGCTAAATGCCATCACCATGGTTTCATCCTTCACCAATATATCCACATCTCCTCTTATTTTAAGTTTACCTGTCCTTTATCTCTTGTATTTTACAGACCCAGATATCATCTTAATTTAAGAATATCTTGGTTATTCCATCAAAACCACAATCATTTTGGAACTCATGTGAAGTAATTCTAGGTCAGCAATCTGCATATGCTCTACACTTAATTGATACTATTGCTCTTTTCCTTCTATTCTTTTTTATTTATTTTTACATTACATTTCTTAAGATTACCTAAAACGTTAAACCAGATTATTTATGTTGCAGTATAACTTGGAAACCCTAACTCAGATCATGGCCCCGTTGTACTAGGAACTGTTTATACACACACAGGAAAAGAAAGTATCTGTCCCAAAGAACCAGTGCTCTAAGGCTATGTCTACACTACATGTTTTGTCAGAAGAGGCAATGCAAATGAAGCACTGATTAGCATTTTCTCACACTTCATTTGCATAATCAATTCTGATCCATTTTTGCGCAAGAACATGCAGTGTAGATCCATCTGTTTTGTGAAAAAAAAATCTTTTTGAGCAAGATCCTTATCCTCTCTGGCAGAGGCATAAGGATCTTGCACAAAAAAAGGGTTTTGTGCAAAATGGACACATCCACACTGCATGTTTTTGGGCAAAAACCTCTTATGCAAATGAAGCGCGAGAAAATGCTAATCAGCACTTCATTTGCATTGCCTCTTCCGACAAAACACGTAGTATAGACATAGCCTAAATGGACAAAACAGACAACAGAAGTCCCTATTTGATCCCTGTTTTACAAATCTGGAATATCAAGGTGAAGCAATTTCACCATGGTCTCAGAGGGAGCCTGCAGCAGAGTTAGGAACTGGCACCAGATCTGATGAGTTTCAATCCAGCACCTATCAGTACTGATTTTAATCATGATCTAAATTAACCATGTTAATGATGATTTGCAGGTGTACTCTAGCCTAGCAAACTGAATGGGTATATGTTTGTTCTCTGTATCAAGGAATACATCATGGAGATTGATTCTCTTTAGGTTATAAGCATTAAAACATGTTGAACTGAAACTAAAGTTAGCTTTTACATTAAATCTGGGACTTCCTTTTGCTAGCCAGGAGGATAAACTGTATCTGTACATTTAAGCAATTTTTAATATTTACATTATTATTATGTTAGAAAATAGTGCATGATGCATTTCTTATTTATTAAATGATTCTTTTTGTATTTGCGAGCTGTGTAAAGTGCTATTTGAATGGAAACTCAAATTCAATTAAAATGCACCAAACCATCTGTGATGTTGTATACAATCTGAGTGACCATTTATAACGTTACAGATACCAATTGCAAAAATGCAGTGAGTTATACAAGGTATGGTATCAGTGGAAAAGTTACTACTTGCTAAATATGTTAAGGCTTATTTATATGTATTTATCTTCTTTGTCTCATCAGTTATGATATACACAGCATAAGTTTGAGATGTCAGGATTGGGGTGACATCCCCAGACAAATTGGCATCAGCAGTATGCAGCCTGTGTGACAGCCTATCAATAAGGCCCTACCAAATTCAAAGTCTGTTTTGGTAAATTTCAACAATCATAGGATTTTAAAATCTTAAATTTTGTGGTTTCAGGTATTTAAATCTAAAATGTGGGTGTTGTAACTGTTGGAGTCCTGGCTTAAAAGGAGAGTGTAGGGTGATGGTTGCAAGGCTACTGTAGGAGGAATAGGATATTCCCGCTCCTACTTCTGTCCTGCTGTTGGCGGAGACACAGCCTTCAGAGCTGGGCTCCCAGCCAGCAGCTGCAGAGCTTCCTGTAGCCAGGGGGAGGTAGAAAGAGGAAGCCCAGCTGGGAGTAGCAGTTGGAGCCCAGCGCAAGGTGAGAGCCCTTGGCCAGGATACCTCTAGCTTTGCCCCTTCCCAGCTCTGGACCCTGCACTTGGGGGGTTCAAGGGGCTTTGGGCTGGCTGGTGGTGGAGGGCTGACCACAGTGCCCCTCCCCCCCACAACCACAGCACCTTGGGCAGTTTCCTATGTCATTCATCAGTAAGGCCAGCCCTATCCCCTGCAAAAGTGATGACCCCCCCCCCAATACCATACCACCCTCACTTTCTGTGCTGCTGCTGACTTCAAAGCTGGGCACCTGGCCAGCAACTGCCACTCTCTGGCCACCTAGCTCTGAAGTCAACGCAGAAGTAAGGATGGTAATACCATGTCCCCCACTCCACTACAAAAGCTAGATTGCATGGGGGGAGAGCAGATTTCACAGGGGAGACTCTATTTCATGATCCATAACACTCTTCTCATGGCTATGAATTTGGTAGGGCCCTACTCATCAAAGGCAATCAGCTGTACAATGAACCCATTGAGAGAAGCCAGGGGCTACGCCTGAGAGTCAGCAGGAGCTATAGCAGGGATCTGAAACTCCCAGCCCATAGGCTATCCCTGGCTAGATTAGGGATGCAAAGGATAGACTGCATTAGTTTTACTGGCATGCTTACCGGGGAAACCGGTTAACCGGCAGCCCAGCCACACCAGCCCCCTGCCCACAGTGCAGTGCAGTGGGCCCAGCCCAAGCAGCCCCTGCCCACAACGCAGCGGACTTGCCCCAGCCTGGCCAGAACAGCCTCTCCTGCAGTGGGTCCAGCCAGGCTGGAGCAGCCCCAGCCAGGCTGGAGCAGCCCCCTTCTGAGGGTTCCTGGTTAACTGGTTAAACATACCATTTAACTGGTTAACTTTTAAAATGGGATTTTACATCCCTAGGCCGGAGCAATTGCACAATCTAGCCTGGGACTCCCAGCAGGCTGGGATGAGGCTTTCCCATTCTAGGCCCCAAGTCCCACCAGGCCCCCCCAGTGATCCCTGAAGCTGCATCCTCAGGGGATGTGGAGCCATGTGGGAGAGAGGGCGGGGCAATGATGGGAAGGGGCAGGGCTTGGGAGCCTTTAATGGACAGGCCCCTCCCCCCAGCCCACCAGGAGTCCCAGCCCACATTAAGCAAGTTTGGGACCCCTGATCTATAGGGACATGCCTGTGGACAGGGAACTCCAAATGCTTTTCCATACTCATGTGCTGTGAGCTTGTTCTTGGGAGAGAGGATGTACAAGCCACAGGGCCAGCAGCAGACACAATTTTCTACACTCTGGGTCCTAGTGGCGCCCCCCCCCCTCCCACAGTCTGGCACCTTACCAGTCATGGTAAGGCGAGTCCTGGGTGCAGAGGGGCATGAGGAGAACTGGGGAAGAGGGTAGTGAGGGGATGGGCAACAGAGAGGAAGCGGTCAAGAGGGCCAGGTGTTGGGAGGGCAGAGTCGGTGAGGGAAGGGGGAGATACCAGGAGGGTGCAGGGGGTAAGGGAAGGTATATGTGCCAGGAAGATTGTGGGGGTGAAGCAGAGAGGCAGACACAGGGAGGGGAGGGACGGGCACCAGAGGGCACAGGAGAGAGGCAGGGCAGGTCTGTAGAGGAGGTGTTAGGAAAGGGGATGGGGAGGGGAGCTAGAGGAGGGATGGTCATGGGGAGGGAAGGGCAGGTACAGGGGTCAGAGAGGATGGGGAGGGAGGCAGGTTCCAGGAGGGCTGAGGGGAGTGAGAAGGGCAGGAGGCCAGGACAGCAGAAGAGGGTGAGGGGTGGGACAGCAGCAGGCACCAGGGGAGCAGATGGGGCGAGGAGAGGATGGGAGACATGGCAGCAGAAGGGAAAAGGGAGAGATTTATAACTTGGGTGCCACAGTGGCACACATCTGAACAAGCGCACATGACCTCAATATTGGTGCACAAGACAAAACTCTCTCCACTCATGGATGGAAAATCTTAGAGGGAACACTGGAAGAAATTTAGATTTGAATTGAAAGGGCTCCTGAACCCCTGGTCTGAACTCCTGACCATCTGCCCTGATACCTTTACCCCCAGCTCCTGCCGTGACCCCTCCACACCTCTCACCACCCTGCCCTGACTCCTGTACCTCTACTCCCTGCCAGGAGCCTCACCCAAACCTAACTCCCTGCCTTGACTCCTGCACCCTCCACTACCTGCCCTGAGCCCCCCCAACTCCTGTTCTGACTCCTGCACTCCCCACACTGCCAGCCCCCTGTCCTGAAGGACCTGAGCAATGCCAGGTAAGTCTTCTAGTAGTTTTCATAAATGAATCAGCCAAATTCTGCCCCATGTAATTATGTTTTACCTTGCTAAATTAATTAATGGAGGTTTGCAAAGCTCTTTTAAGATCTTTGGATGAAAGGCCCGATTGAAGTGCTAACTACTGTAGAGAACTAGCATGTTTGTATGTTTTACTGCCCTCTGCTGCATTATATGAGAACTACTCTTGTGCAGCATAACTCCTATACTGCAAAGAACTGGTGGAGAATCTCTTTTAGTGATGGGATGTGCAGCTTTAGGAGCAGGAGGCTGTAAGTCCCATGAAATTCCAAAATACCATGGTGGGTACCACAGTACTTACCCATTGTAAAGGCCTTCATGGCCAGAGATATGTCACATCATCATTAGCATCCTTTCAGACTTTCAACATTTTCCAGGACTTTACCCTGCATTAGGCCCTCTAATATTTTAGCCAATTTGTCTTCACATCTATGCAGTGATGGTGCCATGAGCCCTTGATACAGTGACTCCCTTGGCATCTAGCCCATTGCTTTACAGTTCCTGCTGTTAGGAACTTTGTTCTAACATCCAGTTTTCTTGCATCCATATGGGTATAGTAACGCTATGTAAAGCCCAGATCCACCAGCGTTTCATTCTCTTCCTCCCTGGATATGTATTATCAGTTCAACCGCTGCACAATACATAACAATATTTTGCATTTACACACCTTTTCGGCAAGGACCATTAAAAATGTAGATGGATTTAATCTCCCAAGCCCACCGTCCCATGAGAGATTATTATCCCATTTTACAGGTGGGGAACTGAAGCACGAGAGTGATTTACCCAAGATCCCATAGAAAATCAGTGGCTGAGAAGGGGTGGTGGAGCACCTGCCCCACACTGGCTAGAAGAGGTTAAAGCAGGCTGGAGGAAACCTGAACAGAGTCCTGGACAATCAGGGAGAGGCTTGGAAGAGGCCAATCAGAGGATAGCTTGCTGTATGTAAGGAGTTGCCCAGCAGAGAGGAGCAGTTGTGTCCTGTTCAGGGATGGTACAGGACTGATTACCAAGAGGAAGCACCTTAGAGAGAGCAGTGCTGGCTGGACAGGCTCAGGGAAGTGGGATAGAGGCTCTAGACGCAAAGGTGAAGGAGGTACAGGGGTCACAGGGGAAGTGGCCCAAGGAACAAGAGGCAGTAGAGGGAAGTGAAGGAGGGTAGGACAAGGCTGCTGCAAGAGGATCCCTGGGCTGGGACCCAGAGCAGTGTTCCCTCTAAGCTGCATAGCAGCACAACTTCACAGGTGATTAATCAGCCCCACCCAGTCAGAGGCTTGATGCAGGGAGCTGACTGACTGGGTGGGGCTGATTAAGCTGTGTGGCAGCACAGCTTTACATGTGATTAGAGGGAACACTGACCTAGAGTAATGGGTGGGCCTAGGTTTCCCCTTACACTGCATCTAACCACTACTGGAGTGTGGCCTGGACAGACTGGGCTTGCCCTTTAAGTGAGGGGCTAGATTTGGGCTGCAGTGACAGGTGTACAGACTGAGAACTGCTGATAACCCTGGAAGGGGGTGAGAGGCCATTAGAGTGGGTATTGCTGGAGGGCAGTGTCTTGAAGAGGATACCGTGGTCCAGGAGTGATGCATTCTGGAGCAGGAGGATGGGGCAAAGATGGGGGAGACACCAGCCAGAAGGAGGCATGTGGCTGACAAAAGAACTAATTTCCTGGAGCTACCAGCAGAAGGCACTGCAGCGGTGAGTCCTGCCCCATGACAGAAGGAAATATAGGAAAGAACTTGTGTTAACCACTTGACAGTACTTTCCTGGGATAGATCCTCCTCACATCTCCTAGACAGACTAACTTTCCTTTGATTTCCAAGTCATTATTTGCTTCCATCCAAGCAAGAGTGCCCTTTCCATGCTAGTGGTACTAATCAGACTGCTCTGATGGGCTGCTGTCACTAGATTCCATAGGAACTGGTTTGAAGTGGTTTCCATCATATACAGCAGGGCTACTCAACATGCAGCCCATGGCCTGTTTGTTTGTGGCCTGCAGTGGGGTTTGGGCTTACGCTCAACACGCGGCCTGCGGGTTAGATCCTTTGAACACGGCCTCCGCTGGGAACATGCTCCACAATGGCGAGGTGTCTCCCAGGCAGGGTGAGCATTGAAAGATGCAAGCGGACGGGCTGGCTGGAACAGATGGGTACAGGGTGTCAGCATCTCTAACCCCCAGGAGGAGATGCCAGGAGCACTGGGGCATTGTGGGAAGTGCTAGCTGCTTAGCCTTGTGGGCAGAGCCTGAAAGGTGCTGACTGGCTCACGCTGGCCACGTTTGGGTCTGGCGCTGCGGCTTAAGGCTTAATCTTTGTATTCATGCCCATCAGTGTGAACAACTATTTGCATATATATTTTCATGTACATGCAACCACACGTAAGTTGCGGCTCTCAGCCTGTGCTTTGAGTATCCTTGTGGCCCCCGGGGCTTCTGAAGTTGAGTAGCCCTGATATACAGGGTTGACAGTTTGGTTCGGTGACTCTCGGCACCCCCACTATAAAAACTGTTCCAGCACCGATTCTGCTTTAGTGTCCTGTCCCTAACACCAATACTCCTTTTGTTACCATCCTTGGATAATGTAAATTTTCTTGTCAAACTTGTAATTTCTTTAAGGTATTTCCAGAATAAACATCTCACCTCTCCCTTAAAGTTTCTGTATTCTGTTATCTGTATAAAACTCTAAGCTCCAGATGCCTCCAATGTTTGGGTTGAGAAGAGAAGACACACCTGTAAACTGTGCCTTCATAATAATGACATACATCATTCATTTTAAACCCAAATTTGCTTCTATCCTATACAAACCCTGGGACTCACTCTCCAGTTTAAATCATAGAAATCAGATGTGCATGCTGAGACAATAGCAAATGTTATAAAGACTATAGAAAATAATCTATATCATGATGCCCCTACAATAAGGCAGATTAATATTTGATACATCCTTTTAGTTTCAGCCCTGGCAAGAGGATAGAGGTGAAGGCCTAGTTGGCCTTTTCTGTGTCTCACAATGGACTCTGCTAGGGCTCTGGATGGTTACATACAATAATACCTCCCTAAATTCATTACACACATTAGGATACTTCATCAACTGCCATACAAATTACATGCTAAAGCCTGTTTTTATTCCTCCAGTAAAACTCCTATCAAAGTCAAGGAGAGTTCAGCCTGAGAATAGATTGGATCTGGACCAATCCTGCTGTTAGGAAGCTTGCTGGGGGTACTTCTTACATACACAGAATGGGATTATCACCCATATCTCTCTCCCCAGAATCCCTTCTCCCTCAGAGGATGCAAGACCACCTCTTTCCTCAAAGCTTTGTCCTGGTGAAAACCTTTGCACAACTTAGGCACCCACTTCAACCTAACTGCTGCCTTGTATCCTACCAGTGCCATGCAAGGCAATCATTATGAAAAAAAAATCACACAATCTCGCTCACCCTGCCAACGCCACAGACAAAATATTTCTCATCATCCTTATCACCCCACCCTCTGTAAACCTCTCTGCCATACAAATAAATACCTTAATGCACTGCAAACAATCCGCAAAGAAGGGGAGGAGGCTGCTGCTGCAGTTCCCAGTGTCAGGGCTGCTGCTGCTGCGGGGTAGCTGTGACTACTGCTGCAACCAGCACTTATCCCAAGCGCAGCCTCTGGCGCTGCCGGAGCTGTTCCGAGGCAGTAATAAGAGCCTGCGTCTCCTTTAACACCAGCTGGAGAGTTGCAGGCTCTGTCCTGGGGCCTGCTGGGAGTTGTAGTTCCCCTCGCCAATGGCCTGGCTGTAGTCCTAGGATCCGGAGGACTGCGGGGCTAACAGAGCCCGTTTCCAATCCTTCTCCCTCTGCCGACCCTGTGTGGGCTCGTTCCCTTTGCCCCCGCCCTCCAGCGCCTGGGAAAGGGGCCAGCGGACTGAGGTGGGTGCTGGGTTGCAAGGATGTCCCCGGGGCTGGGGTGCAAGGGTGTCCCCGGAGGGGGCGGATGCTTGCGGGGCTGGTGAGTCACTGTGCCCCGGGGCCGGTCCTGGGCTCTGCAGGGCCCCCGCCCCACGTGTGCCCTCCTCCCAGGTCCTGGCTGCGCCCCCTCGCTGGGGAGGACGGTCTGGCGCTGCAGGCTGCGGAGGAAGCGGGCAGCCTGGCTCAGGCTTGCAAGACCAAGAGCTCTAAGTCCCAGGCCACAGGCTGGCGCGGTGCTTTGTTGGGGCCACGGTGCCCCGCCGCAGCACTGGACTGGCGCTTGGGATGGCCACAGCACGGTCCAAGCCTTCGCTCCCCATTCCAGGTGAGTGTCCTCCTCCCCCGCCTGCGGAAGGGGAAACAGAGGTGCGGGGCGGTGGACTGACTCGCCCTGGGCCAGTAGCAGAGCTGGGAGTGGAGAGCCCAGAAGTCCTGCCTCCCAAGTTCCTCACCCTAACAAGGGGGGCGGCATTGCTGCGAGGCAGTCGTCGCAGTTTGTCATGTGGGAAGGAAGCATTCGCACACTAACCACCAGACGTGAAAGTAACTTAAATTTTCTTACAGGTACTGTCCTATCGCATCCTGCCCATCCTTGAGGGTGGGGCGCTCAGGGCAGGGAGTGTGGGGGGGGGGATCTGTGATACGACAGTACCTGTAAGAAGTATGAGTAGGGGGATCGGAGGGGCCTCAGGGCAGAGGGTGGGAATGTGGGGGGGGTGCAGGAGTTAGGGCAGAGTGTGTGAAAAGCTCAGGACAGGGAGTTGGAACTGTTCCCAGGCAGCAGTAAGAGCCTGTGTTTCCCTTGCCACCAGCTAGTGGGTTGTGGGTTCTGTCCCTGGGCCTTTGGGGAATTGTATGGGGGAATGCAGGAGTCATGAAATGGGGCTGGGAGTGTGGGAGGAGGCTTAGGGCAGGAAGTGTGGGGGTGCAGGAAGTCAGGTGGCTGGGTTGCGGGGAGTGCAGGAGTCAATGTGGGGTGCGGAGCCCAGAGCAGGGGTGTGGAGGTGCAGGAGTCTGGACAAGAGGTTGGATGGGGGGCTGAGTGGGGTGCAGGAGTCAAGGCAGTATTGGGAAGCTCAGGGGCAGGGAGATGCATGCAGGAGTCAAGGCAGGGGGGTGGGAGGAGCTTGGCTCAGAGTGCAGCCACCATGCTGTCAGACTGCAGGATTCCCCTCTTAACATAAGGTGTGGCTCCTCCACATGTCACATGCCAGCACCTCTGTCAGATTGCCCCTGAGCTCCAGCAAAAATTAGAGCCTGCCCCCAGCTGACCCAGGTGCTGGAAGAGGCCTCGACTTCTGAGGTAACGAAACCAGTCTTTGGCCTGGAGCAGGGTGCCTGGCTCCTGCTGCTGCTGCCAGCCTGCAGCACTTTGGCACAGAACACTGCCACCCCGCCGTGGTCCATGCCAAAGTCCCAGATCAAGTGGGCCAGCAGCTCCGCCCCCAAGGGCCCAGACTCCAAGGCCCTGTAGGAGCTCATGAACTCCAGGCTGCAGAGCCTGGCCAACGGCACCTTCTCCCAACTCTCATAGGGGTTGCCACACCCAAAGAGCCTTTCCAGTGACTCATCTGTGTGACCACATTGTCACAGGCTATGCCCACACTTGGCCAGTACAATCCCTGGGAGGAACCTCCTTCAGTGCGACAGCTCATCTTCGAAGGTCCATTCTCTCTTGAGGGTTAAATCCCTCTGAGCCTCCAACTGCAGCTCTCTGAGTGCCTGTCTCACACTGGGCCCTCAGTCTCCCCTGCATAAGGTGGGAATTGCCTGCTCCCTCTGCCCAGTCCAGAATTCCCCTCCTTTCAGCTGAGGCTTCCATATCCCTCTCCAGCAACTCCTCTGTTGGCCTTTGTCTTCTGTCCAGGTAAATAGGGTTGCCTGTGCCCCTTTCTTCTCCACCTCTCCTCTCATCCTTCTTTTATTCCCCCCTGGCTGGAACCAGCTGGTCAGGTCACCAGGGGTCCTCTCCCCACAGTCCATTGTCCTCCTGCTAGCCAGAACTGGTTGTGCCAGCCGAGCTGGGTCTCCATGCTCCAGGCCACTGGCTGAGGTCCCAAGTTCTGTGCTGGTCCCTGTAACAATAAACTCCCTGTCCACTCAGCTCCTTAAACCAGTAACACCCAGGGACATTGAGTTCCACCCGCAACTTCAAACCTCCACAAATCCCCCACTTCATCACATCTTTCCCCCCTTCAAGTCTGAACTGAGTGGGGTCCCTTAGCCAGTGACCTGGAGAAGTTCAGGGCTTTCGCTCCATGATAAACCATTAGCTATAATGTTGGCATTCCCCTCAGCATCAGTTATGTATGAGGCACTAGCTGCTCCGGGTCCTCCTGGACTGAAATGACTGGTGTTTATTAGGAACAGCTGCCTCAGTATACCAACCTGTGGAACTGATTCTCCACCCACACCATTTTACCCCAGAATAATACCATTTGAATTATTCTTGATTTACATTAGTCTGAGGAGAATCACGCTCTACATGCAGGGCTCAATTTGCTTGGTACTGGACTATGCCCATCTTGAGGGTTAATAGCATATAAATACAGGCAGAGAGATGTTGTCCATGGATCGAACCATGAGCTTTTGGTAAGGTTTAGTTTCCGATGACAACAAGTAGGTTAGCTTTTTTGTTTGCTTGTTTTGGTTGGGTCATCTGTTAACACACAGCTATCTCTCAAACTGCACTTCTTTGCTTCTTTGCATTCCTTGTGTCAGTGATAATCTTTCTTGGGATGACCTTTGGAAATGATTAGGGTATATTAAGAAGCAGGGGGTAGCCACTCAACTAGTAGATGTACCAACTTAATGGCTGTGTCTACACTGGCATGATTTTCTGGAAATGCTTTTAACGGAAAAGTTTTCCGTTAAAAGCATTTGCGGAAAAGAGCGTCTAGATTGGCACAGACGCTTTTCCGCAAAAGCACTTTTTGCGGAAAAGCGTCCGTGGCCAATCTAGATGCGCTTTTCCGCAAAAAAGCCCCGATCGCCATTTTCGCGATCGGGGTTTTTTTGCGGAAAACAAATCTCAGCTGTCTACACTGGCCCTTTAGCGCAAAAGTTTTGCGCAAAGGGACTTTTTGAACGCAGGAGCAGCATAGTATTTCCGCAAAAAGCACTGATTTCTTACAGTAGGAAGTCAGTGCTTTTGCGGAAATTCAGGCGGCCAGTGTAGACAGCTGGCCAGTTTTTCCAGAAAAGTGGCCAGTCTAGACACAGCCAGCATGTCTAGATACACCCCTGCCCAGCAATTCAACATAGGTGATAAAATGATATCCCATTGCAGCTACCAGAAAGATTTTAGGTCAGTGGAATGCAGTTCCCTATGGGGAATGTGGCCAGGACTTTGAAGAGCATGTGAAATGCCTTACTGAAAGCACAATTAAATAGATTGGTGGGGAGGGTTGCTTTAGCTTTTTGAATATGCTGTGGGTTCAATTTGGCAGTTGGCTGCTTCCTCCCTAAATGTGCGACTTTAAAAAACAAATGGAAGGTCCCCCAAGCCCAAAGACTTTCTGAGGGGTGGGTCATGTCAGAGCTGTGAGTCACACTCTGCTTTTGCCCTGATGCTCATATTGCTTTACAGTTGGTTCTTTTTGCCCTCCTCCATGATCTCCCTGCACTCTTCCCAACCCACCCCCCCAGTAATTATATAGTTTCATTTCAATGTTCTTCTCCACCCCTCAGTATGGTGATTTCACTCTCCTGCTTCAATTTGACCTACGCTTTTATCTCTGACCTCCCACTATTAAATGGACTCCAACCCAATCTTCCTTTCCTTTGTCCCCACTAGGGATGTAAACGGTTAACCATTGACCCAGTAATCATTAGGCCTCCCAGTATATTTACCTGGCAACCAGTTAATCAGCCCTGTGCAAATCCCAGCAGAGGATCGGCCAGGCAGAAGCAGCCCCCCATCCCTGTGGCAAAGGGGGCCTGGTCAGAGCAGCCCTCTGCCCACGGCAACCAGGCCTGCAGGACCATGCCCCACAGAGGCAGCAGGACCACAGCCCTGGCAGGACTCCAGCCCCAGCAGTTCTGCACCAGCCATCCAATGGCTAACCAGTTAAACAATGTAATTTTAATCATTTAACTATTTTAATCATTTAACCAGTTAATTATTTTAATGGGCATTTACATCCCTAGTCCCCACCCAGGGCAATCCCCTGCTTGGTTTTGGTATCCACAAGCTTTATCCCTTTATCTTTACCTACCAGTAAGCAATAAGTGCCCATCCTTTAGGTTTACCATCTCTAAGCAATAAGTGCTAGCGACCAGAAATGAGTACTACTTGTGACTGGGCTGTATATGCTGCTTTAAAGCAGTTTTCTATGCACTTCTTTGGCATTGGATAATGCCACGCTGCTCCTCAGTGTTAAATTGATGAGGGATTGAGGAAGGGTGCCAAGCTGACTGCTAAAGGCAAGAAAATGGAGAATGTTATGAAATCATAGAATCATAGAATACTAGGACTGGAAGGGACCTCGAGAGGTCATCGAGTCCAGTCCCCTGCCCTCATCGCAGGACCAAATGCTGTCTAGACCATCCCTGATAGACATTTATCTAACCTACTCTTAAATATCTCCAGAGATGGAGATTCCACAACCTCCCTGGGCAATTTATTCCAGTGTCTGACTACCCTGACAGTTAGGAACTTTTTCCTAATGTCCAACCTAAATCTCCCTTGCTGCAGTTTAAGCCCATTGCTTCTTGTTCTATCCTCAGAGGACACCCTTTTAGATACCTGAAAACTGCTATCATGTCCCCCCTCAATCTTCTCTTTTCTAAACTAAACAAACCCAGTTTTTTCAGCCTTCCTTCATAGGTCATGTTCTCTAGACCGTTAATCATTCTTGTTGCTCTTCTCTAGACCCTCTCCAATTTCTCCATATCTTTCTTGAAATGCGGTGCCCAGAACTGGACACAATACTCCAACTGAGGCCTAACTAGCGCAGAGTAGAGTGGAAGAATGACTCCTCGTGTCTTGCTCACAACACACCTGTTAATGCATCCCAGAATCATGTTTGCTTTTTTTGCAACAGCATTGCACTGCTGACTCATATTCAGCTTGTAGTCCACTATAACCCCTAGATCCCTTTCTGCCGTACTCCTTCCTAGACAGTCGCTTCCCATTCTGTATGTGTGAAACTGATTGTTCCTTCCTAAGTGGAGCACTTTGCATTTGTCTTTATTAAACTTCATCCTGTTTACCTCAGACCATTTCTCCAATTCTCCAGTTTGCAGGGGAGAACATTTTCCAGGACTGAACCGGGCTGCTGGCCAGCCTGCTAAAAAATGTACTGGCGGGGGAGGGGGAAGAATGGATGTAGTCTATAGCATTAACCTATAATCTTTTGTTTATCAGTTAATTGGTTAATCAACAACACTGTTACGTCGCTAATTCAATCTACTTATAAATGATCTGGAGAAAGGGGTAAACAGTGAGGTGGCAAAGCTTGCAGACGATACTAAACTGCTCAAGGTAGTTAAGACCAAAGCAGACTGAAGAGCTTCAAAAAGAAGTAAGAAATGATTGGGCAACTCTCTTCTGTGGAAAAAGTGAATAAGGAAAAGTTATTTACTTATTCCCACAATATAAGAACTAAGGGGTCACCAAATGAAATTAATAGGCAGCAGGTTTTAAACAAACAAAAGGAAGTTCTTCTTCACTCAGCACCAACCTGTGGAACTCCTTGCCAGAGGACTGTGAAGGCTAGGACTTTAACAGGGTTCAAAAAAGAGCTAGATAGATTCATGGAGGTTAGGTCCATCAATGGATGTTAGCCAGGATGGGTAGGAATGGTGTCCCTAGCCTCTGTTTGTCTGGAAAGGGATCACTTGATTATTCCCTTTTCTGTTCGCTCCCTCTGGGGCACCTGGCATTGGCCACTGTTGGAAGACGGGATACTGGGCTAGATGGACCTTTAGTCTGACCCAGTATGGTCATTCTTATGTTTAAGATGAGACCCTGATAATATTCACTGTATTTTCCTTTAAGCTCCCTAGTCTGCTAGACCAGTGACCCCATGTTACAGAATAAGAATCTGAGGCAGGCCTGGGCAAAATACAGCCTGCCAAGCCACCGGATCCACCCCACAGAGGCAGCGGGGAGCCCCAGGCAGGCTCCCCAGCTTGCTCTGTGCGCTGTGCAGAAACACGGCTGCAGGGCTCTATTTTTGTTTTAAAACTGGAGGGGAGGGAAAAAGTTTTAGGAGCTGCCCTGTCTCTAGCACATTCCTATTGGCCAGTTTCTGGCAGACCCCAGCCAATGCGAGCTGCTTGTTGGAGTAACATGCAGTCAAGAAGAACCACATCCCCTCTCCTTGGCTCAGTTATTCATGAAGCACATGGCCAGGCAGGCAGGCTGGCTGGGAAACATTTTAAACTCTGCAGGCAGGCAGGCTAGTTTAGCAGCTAGCAAATAAGTCTCTTGGCCACAGCCTGCTTCTGGCACCGCAACTCTTTCCTGCCCCCCCACTCAACATACCCAAAATCTCTGTCCCCCTCTTATACCCATACCCCCTCCCAGATCTGGTACCCCAATCTCCTGCCCCAGATCACAATTCCCTCCTACCCTAGGTCACATCCCAAACCCCTGCACTCCAGTCCCCTGCCCTAGGTCACAACCACCTCCTTCACCCAAACTCCCTCCCAGACTCCAGTCTCCCTGCTGCACCCCCATCTTTTACCCCAAGCTCCCTTCTGCGCCCAACCTCCACTCAGACCCCACATCTCCTCCATTAATATCATGGAAGAATGCAGCCCTTGACCACATTCCAAAATCTTGGAGCGGCCCCCTGTCAAAAATTATTGCCCACCCCCGATCTGAGGGCATCTCTCTCCTCTGGCCATAAAGAAAGGGAGGGTGGTCATGAGCAGCCCTGGATGTGCTAAGAGATTCTAGTCCCTTCCACCTTCCTCCCAGGCAGGTCAAGAGTCCGTGTGCTAGGCTACTTCCTCCAAGTACTGGGTGAGCGAGGAAAGAGGTGAGAGTTCCACATTAGTGACTGCCTCCAATTCCACTAGGACAAAATCAAACCTATAGCAAAGATGGGACACGTGCAGGTATAACAAAGCCGTTAGTCTCTGGGGCCCTCTCTCTTTCAAGACAGACAGCTTTTGGTGGAAACAGCGCTCGTATTGTCCTACACTACTGGAGTGGGAGAGCATGAGTTTTTCACAGTGAGCTCAATCAAACTAAGCCCACACACACATGTACAGTAACGCCTATGTAACCCACATACCTGCTGGGTGTGGTTCATTGTCCCATCTAGTGGCACTTAGACCACTAAGAGAGAGAGAGAATGAAATTCCTCTACAGCCTTAGCTGAGAGCTTTTTAATTCAAGCTATAGAGGTTCATGCACTAAGCTCCAGAGGTCCCAGGTTTGGTTTGCCTGTCAATGTTACACCTCCATGTCAGGACTTGAGACAGATGTGAATGAGTGGCCCAATTATATAGTTGCCTGCCAGCCCTATCAGACTATACTCTAGAGATGCTGTTATAATCTATCTCTACTGTGGTGCCTACAGGTCACGGCCAGCTGGCTCTGGTTAAGTAAGTGGTGAACTGAGACTTCTATTTTTTTTGCTTACTCTGGTACTTCTCCCACCTTTACCTTGTTGGTCTGTCTTGTCTACCTGCCACACCCTGCCTGACACCTTGACTGTAAGTTCTCAGGGACTGGGACTGTCTTTTGTCGTTTTTGTCTGATGCGCACCAAGCACAGTGGAGCCCTGATCCTTCACTGGGGTGTTGAGGAATTGCTAATAGTAATTCTGTCTTGAAAGGAGACGGAGCAAAACACACTGATGGTCACAGTCATGGTGACTGTTCAATAGCAAGTAGCATGAATGCTAGGCTAGACTCACCAACCAGATCTAGATTTCAAAGCAGAGAGCTGTTGATCATGGTATTTTGTGAGTAGGATTTTTTACCTGATTTTGAAATAGAATATTGTATGGTCTGAATTGTGATGCAGTTTTAGACCCCCTGTTGGCCAGTGATATTTTAATGAATGAATGCTAAAGCAGCCACAAAATAAAGCATATTAGACCAAGTGAGAGCAATACGTTCTAAAAATGAGAAAAGTTGGCACATAGCCCAAATCAGATCAAGCATAATGCCTATGACTGCCTTTGAACAATTGCAGCGGCCCTACTGTTTCATGTTAATGTACTCTAGAGAATGAGAATATAATCTAATAGTTGGAACAACCATTTTGAAACAATTGGAAACAACTGAAAACCACCATATTTCAAGTCTTAGCTGCCCATGAACAGATAGATGCTCGGAATTTTTTCCACAGCTATCTGTTAGGTGGAACCAATCCATTCCCTACCAGTGCAGAATTATTCCCTTTAATACATATCCCAGTTTTCTTGTCCATTCTTCTTTAAAATGACCCAGGAGATTGGGATTCCACTTGGGCATTATTCCAAAGACTAATAGATCTTGTCTGGATGTTCGTGCTGATACTTAGCATAAATTACTTAACATTTCTTTCTTTCATTTTATAACCCCTGGTTATACTCCATTGTACTACCCTAAATAATTCATCTCCCTTGCTGGGCTATACATCCTTTATAGACTATCTGGTACCCTGAGACGTCTCTTAAACTACCCATATTTAGTGCTCTTAATGTTTCATCCTAATACAGTCCCACCAGTTCACAGATGCCTGTTACTTTACTGCTCTGAATTTCTTCCAAATATGTTAAACTCTTCCTTCATGTAGGATCAGTGGTACAGGCGTGAATCTCCCCAATGGGATTTTCTTGCAAGAGAATTTCAACAATGCATAGATGGGCTGGCTACCATCCTATGCCACGTTTAACCCTCTCCTATATTGTCGTGGTATAGGTCTCTGACTGAAAGAAAAGCTGCTGCTGCAATCTGCCCTTAGTTATTCTGGGTGCATTTGCTGAAAATTGCTGCTTATCCAACTCCTTTCTGAAATGCTACTGAACAGCAGTTGGAAGTCCTGTAGCTCAAGTAGAGGAACTAGCTTTGAGATCTCTGGATTAGAAGGTAGTATGTAAAAGCCATGTATTATTTATTATTGTGCATGATACTGACAGTACAGGATGGAGCCCATGCATCATGCCCCAATGAGGATTTCAGCAAAGCAGCAAGATAGACTGGCAGTTCATCCATTTTGTCTGCCTGTAGTTAACGTTTACGGGGAACGTGAGGTGCAAGGTCCACTTTCATTCCCAGCCTAGTGTCAGATGCATTGGTCAGTAAGGTCAAGTCAGTGTGTTCAGGAGCTATCTACTTAAATGTCATTTGCACTAGGGCTTTTTGGTTGTACTGAGCTGTCAGATAATAAGATGTCTTGTTTTTGCAGCATTGTAAAGATAGGAGCTTTATAAATAATTGTGTAAATGAAAGCAGTTTGGCCCATTGTATGTAAATTCCATTTTACAAGACAACTGGCGACAGAGTGCAAAAAAATGAAATCTTAATCCACTTTGGAGTTTTAACAATATTTTTCCGTCTTAGTCAATCCAGAAAATTAAGTGAAACCACTATTTGCTAAAACTATAATAAAATATCCTGGGAGATTGACATGCTGTATTTAGGATATATCCATTCTTTGTATGGACTTGGAAGTGACTATCTTCAAGGGTGAAAAACTAGAAGGTTAAATTTAATTACAATTTTTTGTGCTATGATCAATTGTATCAACTCACAGAAAAACACACTGCTGTCAATTGAATTACACAGCCAGGCCAGTCCTTTATATGATCTGACACATCTCCTTACATTACGTAAGCAGAAAACTATGGCTAGAATTCTTCAGGAGCAGTGGAATATCGCTGCTGACACTTCAGTGGAGAGCAGGTTTTAAGGTTGGGAAAAACATTTTTATCCTAGGAACTAGGATGTTTTTTCAGGAAACATCCCTTTGTGGCTAAAAATGGGAATGTGTCACAGGTCCTGTGGAGTTTGTAGTGAACTGTGTCTGTCTATATACAGGGGTTCTTTTTGCCCAGTGTTATGAAATATGTGGGACTGCTATTAAAGCTCAAGACCTTCATTTACAGCTATACACATGCATCTAACCAATGATCTAAGCAAAGAGCTCTGCAAGCTCAGAGAGCCGGTATAATGGGTTTAATGTACATCACCGATTAATGGCATGTCAGGTAGGAGGTGGAAGGCTATTTTTGTGGTTTAGACAAAAGGCTGGGAATTGGACCTGGGCTTTTGCAAGAGCTTCCTGACCTCAGGAAAGTTGTTTAAACCAAAACGTACATGTCCATTAATGAGGGGTGTTTCTATTCTTGGGTGCTCAGCTTCAGATGCCTTATCTTTATCAAAGATGTTGAATGCCTGCAGCCCCTGTTGAAATCATGTGTACAGAGTGGTTCTCCATAACCAGGCTGAGTCTTGAGCTGAGCACATTCATTATAAGACTGGGGCTTTGATCACGCTATGCCTCAGTTACCTCCTCTATAAAATGGTGATCACAACCACCTGTCTCACAAGGATATTTCAAACCTAAGCTTATGAATGTCTGCGGGTGCTTGGAGATCCTTGAATGAAAGGAGAGGCAAGCACATTTACTGTCTTTGTTAGCAGCTAGTGGAAAATTGATATTACAATACAACATCATGTTGTCACTATGTGTATTAATATGACTGCAGAATCCATAATGGTGGCACAATATATTTCATTATTCCATAACTACTTATTGAAATGCCTGCACTCTAGTGTGGAATGACCATACATCTTGCAGCTTAAGCTTATAGAAGACCCCTACCTCTTACCTCTGGATAGGAAGGGGAGCCGTCAATTAGAGTGGAGTATGAACACTCAGCTAGAAGGAACAACATGAAACTGAAAACGTAAAAAAGAATTAATGGTCCTGCAGCACCTTAGAGACTAACAAAAAATGAAGATAGTATCATAGTACATTTTTTGTTAGGCTACATCTACACTACATGCTTCTTGCACAAGAAGCCTTTTGTGCAAGAGAGGTCCACACTGCATGGACACACTTGCGCAAGAAAGCTCTGATGGCCATTCACAGAATGGCCATCACTTTTTCCCCTCTGGAACATCCACACTTGCTTTTTTGCACAAGAACTCTTGCGCAAAAGGGAGTTATGTCTCATAGAAAGAAGTTTACCTAGGGCGGAAAAAGCCCTCTGTTCTGCCGTTTTATTCTTGATTACTCTTGTGCAAAAGTGCATTTGAGGTGTGGACGCTCCACGGGTTTTTGCTCAATAACAGCTGTTTTTGAGCAAAAATCTTGCAGTGTAAACGTAGCCTTCATGTCTTAAGGTGCTGTAGGACCATTTGTTGTTTAAGTTTTTTCAGTTACAGACTCACACAGCTACTCTCTGAGACTTTTTTAAACTTGAAACTGAGGAAAGGAAACCATAGGTTGAGGACCAGATACTCAGGTGGTGAAAATCCATGTATCCTCTCATTGACTACAGTGGGTTTATGCTGAGTTACAAGAGTTGGAGGTATAGCCCAGAATGTGTCCTAGTGCCGAAACCTGTTAGACGAGGATTGCAGTGAACCTGGAAGAACTGGAGAGCCACTTAGTTATTGAATGGAGCGATCAAGGGCCATATGTGTTTGACAGCACAACATCCTGACTCTGCACTGTGACATTTGTGTGGTCAAGGCTTGTCATTGTGGCATATCTATGCAACATGATGAAGACAACACAAAGCAGTGTTGGAAGTTCTGCTCTGATAACTTTTGTGGTTCTGGTAAGACTCTTGCACTCTAAATAGAACATATGCTGGAGATACCAAAGATATACAGGCTTCCTGATCTCTCTTTCCTTATGCACCCTAAATGTCTGTGTGGGTCTGTGGAAATGGTGAGTGCATGGGAGATATGGGATTGGATGGGCCCAGTATGAAATCTTGACTCTAGTGAAGATGGGGTGCAGGATTTTACCCTCATTTAGGAAGGGAAGTGGTGGAAGCACTAAAATGAACAACAGAAAGCCCTTCTAAATGTCTTTTGGAAGCCAGAACAAGATTGTATTTTCTGTCTCGTATGCCAATGATCACCTCTAAAATCTTACCTATAAAACATCTGTGGGTTTTATCCTGAGATAGACATAGAAATTTTGCCCAGAGTGATCATTTTTAACATCTAAATGTGTTGTCTTTGGGTTTTTTTTTTTCCCCACCCTCCAGTATTATTCCCAGCATTGTGGATTTTCCAGCATGTCGGAACCTATAACGCTCAATGTTGGAGGAAAACTGTACACCACTTCCCTGTCTACCCTGACAAGTTTTCCAGACTCCATGTTGGGTGCTATGTTTAGTGGAAAGATGCCAACCAAGAGGGATAGCCAAGGCAACTGCTTCATTGACAGAGATGGCAAAGTGTTCCGCTACATCCTAAACTTCTTGAGAACTTCCCACCTGGACCTCCCTGAGGACTTCCAGGAAATGGGCTTGCTGCGCCGGGAAGTGGATTTTTATCAGGTCCAGCCACTGATTGAAGCGTTGCAAGAGAAGGAGGTGGAGCTCTCCAAAGCTGAGAAAAACGCTATGCTTAATATCACCTTGGATCAGAGGACACAGACTGTTCACTTCACAGTTCGGGAAGCACCCCAGATCTACAGCCTGTCTTCTTCCAACATGGAAGTATTTAGTGCCCACATATTCAGCACGTCATCTCTGTTCTTGAAGCTTCTGGGGTCCAAACTTTACTATTGCTTCAATGGTAACCTATCTTCAATATCCAGCTTCCTGAAGGACTCCAACCACTTGACCTTAGATTGGGTTGCACCTGTGGAAGGCCTGCCAGAAGAGGAGTACACTAGACAGAACTTAAAGAGACTTTGGGTATTGCCAGCTAATAAGCAAATTAATAGCTTCCAGGTGTTTGTGGAAGAGGTGCTAAAAATAGCCATGAGTGATGGCTTTTGTGTGGATTCCTCCCACCCGCATGCCTCTGATTTAATGAATAATAAGATTATTCGATTAATTCGGTACAAGTAAAAATAGCCTGTTAAGATATCAGGATAGACATAACCCAACACGGTGTTTCGTTTTAAGACCCACTTCAAGACGCAGTAGCAAACAGCCTAATACAAAATTGTGATAATCTGCATTAAGAATCACTAACTGTGACTTGATTTTTCCTATACTGAATTTACCATTATGTCCTTTCAGAATATGTCTATATTCTAGATGGATGGAGTACTGTCTACTGGCTTGAGTTGGGTCTAGGAATTAAGGAGTCCTGGGCTCCATTTCTGCCTTTGCCACTGATTTGCTGGGTGATTATGGGCCGGTCACTTCTCTCTGATTCTGTTTTCCCATTGGAGAAGAGGGATAATAATACTTACTTCAAAAGAATGCCATGAGGCTTAAATAATGAAGTTTACATATCACCATGAGATCGTCCATTGCAGTGTTTATAGAGCTTCAGAGTTCTATTGAGTGCAATGGGTCTGATTCTCTTATCACATTGTGTAGCCAATTATACCTGGCTAGAGTGGCTGTAGAATGCTACCAGGTCAGCAGGATAGAGGTTTCACTCACACACACCAGGTATAATCGACTATGCAAGGAAATGGAGGCTGTGGCTCAGTGTTTAAACTGAAGTCGTCTTGTCCCACTGAAGGCTGGTTCTTTTCCCTGTAATGAACTCTCAATCCTGTTCTTCTATTGGAGTATCCATGTTTGCACTAGGCCAGTGGTTCCCAACCTTTTCAAGCATATGGACCCCTTTTCAATCTGTTAAAATTTTACGGACCCCCCCCAAGGGGAGCAGCCAGAAAGCAGCAGCCAGCACATCCCTTGGCTTGTGCTGCTTCCTCAGCTCCCACCTCCTCCAACCCCTGCTCATCCATGGAGGATACGGTGAGGGGGCTCTTATGGCCAAAGGCAGCTCCTGCCCTGGCACTCCACCCTTGGCAAGCATGGAGCCCTGGGGGAGAAAAAAAAAGAAAAGGAAAAGAAAAGTAAGGGTCAGGCCCACTGTGGGACTGGGAGGAGGGAGAGGACTGGAGTGTAAATGGCAGCTCAGCTAGTGGCGGGAGGATGGATGGTGCCTCCTGAGCTATCAAGATCCCATCCTGAGGGTGGGACGCATGTGCACGTGTCTGGTCGCACATGGAAAGTCCCAAGCCCTCAGTGGGCCTGATCCTTACTTTTCCTTTCCTAAATTTTCCACGGACCCCCTACAGTACCATCGTGGACCCCAGGTTGGGAACCACTGTACTGGGCAATTTGGATGCCATTGCAGAGAAAATAACACGGTCTACATAGGTTTTTTTATTTAAACGTGTGGAAACACTTAAATCTTATTAGGCTCAAATGCATTAAAGGTAACTAGGTTTAGTCTTTCTGATAATGGTATGTGTGTTTAAAGGATAGTTTTGGAAAACGCTTTTTGTTCTGGAGATAATTAAGAGAATACAAAGTAGCGGCCTCCAACTGTATTCTAAATAGTGTGGACCACATCCACACATGCCCCACACCTTCTCTTTGGGCACATGCTTCTTAGGGGAGAGGTGTACTGAAGGCTTCATAGCTGTACTAAACATAGTACAGCTTCATAGCTGTACTAAACATAGTTTGCCTTTTGGAATACAATTCATCCCTTCTATAAGATTATACATGATAAGCTCTCTAGTTACTTTTCTTCAGTAAGGTCCTGATTCTCCTTGTACCTGGTGCATTGTTTGCACCAGTGCCAAGTGAGTGTTGTAAAAGACTACCCAATCAGAATGTAAGCATTTTATACCTATTGTTCTCTGGTGTAAATGACTACACACAAGGGAAGGAAATGGAGAACTAGCCCAGTAGAAATGGTGGAAATGGCCAAGCTCTTTAACTAAGGCCTTGTCTGCTCTATAACTTCTAATAACATTTCTAATCACTTAGCAGCATGGTTTGCTCTAAACATAATTAGCATCCACTCCAACCATGCTGAGCACTCAGGCATGAGTTGCCATGACTACGGTGGTCCTTGCAAGCATCATAGGCTAGCAGTTGTCTTTCTGAAGTAAGTCATCACCCTCAAACGCTGACTGCATTGGCAAACCTCTGGATGCTGTCCAGCATCTGTCAGCTGTAATGAAGGGAGAATACAGTGGTCTGTAAAGCATCCAATAACTAGCATCCATACCTGCATTTTTATTGTCTCCAGAAGCTTTTAAATGAGATCTGTATTTCTACAAAGCTTAGCCTCGTCCCAGTCCCTGCTTCAAAAAGTAGCATGGTTCAGTGCTGACCCAGCTTATAAGTTACCATTGCATAAGAGTTGTATTTTGTTTCTGTTATTAAAATGTATAAAATCTGTGCAACTTTGTGACCAAGCTGTACTGGCTGTTGATGGTAAAAACGCAGATGCTG
This sequence comes from Rafetus swinhoei, assembly GCA_019425775.1. NCBI lineage: Eukaryota > Metazoa > Chordata > Testudines > Trionychidae > Rafetus > Rafetus swinhoei. Next base: position 21,143,256 of record CM033437.1, on the reverse strand, counting down.
CAGCAAGTGGTATGAGTGGCTTGACATACAACACCACTTCCTGAGTCAGTGCTGCACCAGTGTGATACAGGAAGCACCAGCCAACTGTAGATTCTGCCTTTTGGGTGAGATGTAAAATTGAGGTCCTACCCCCTTCTAATAGGGGTTGGTAATAATTAATGAAGGGGGGCCACTTTGTGAATTTCAGAAGTGGCTGTGGGCTGTCCCAGAAGGGGCGGGGCCTCAGGTGGAAGAGGTTGGGGTGGGAGACTTCAAGTGCTCCCCCGCCCACAGACCCTGATAGGCCTGGCGGCGGGGGGAGCGTGTGAAGTCTCCTCCCCTGCCAGAGGTGCATGGTTCCCTCTGGTGCCGCACACCCCGGCGGGGGAGGAGACTTAGCGCGCTCTCCCAACCCCAGGTCTAGATGCCCATTCCTGCCTTATAGCCATTAAAAGTCATATGGAAGCTTTCACAAGATTGAGGATTGTAATCCTGATATCCTGGCCAAGAACCGATATCAGAAATTATTTTTCCAATTTAAAATCTCCTTGCCATTTCAGCGGAACCAGGTACTGTTCTTCCCACCCTGTCTGAAACTGTTGCATAGTTTTAAACAACTACCATATTCCACACCAGAGGTAGCTACATGTCATTGGTGAAGCAAAGTGATTGCTGTGTGAATCACCTTATACAATGTATAGCTAAACTGTATGCTAATGTGTTGTAAAATGATTAATAGGACTTCTAGATCTCAGAAGTACTGCTATAACCAGAATTATGCCATAAAGCAAACAACACTACAGCCAAGGTGTTTTAATAGAATTTCTGGGGCACTTTGGGAAGATTTAAATCCTATTCTCTCATCACATATTTTCAGTTTTACAGTACCTGATCTGCAGATGTGATATGTCAGGAGAAATGGAATATTAATCTATAGTAATTTATTTTCCTGTACATTTTGAATTCAATACGTCTCAAGTCATTGAACCCGAGTCTGAGCTGATGGTGTAACTCTACAGAAGACCATGGAGCCCCGCTCATTTATACCAGTTGAGGATCAAAATAAACAAACACTGTAGTAAGCTATTGAAAATCATATTAATTCCAGGTTAGCAAGAAGAATTAGACTAGTCTGAGTAGCATTACTGCACAGGTACATAACAGCCACGGGAACTAGAAAAGCCTTTAATGCAGAGGCTTTCAAACAGGAGTGTGACCCCTTGAGGGGGTGGGCATAGTGAAACCTTCAGGAGGCTTGACCAGCACAAGCAGGGGCTTGATGAGGGTCTGCCACCTCTACCCCCAACTTTTAACTCCTCTTAGCAGGCCACCCAGCCTGTGGGGTCAGTGTCAATACCTGCATGCCCTGCTGGCTTTGCCTCCAGAGAAAATTGCAGGCACCTTTTCCCTTTCTGAAATCCCAAGGAGGGAAGAGGCAACCAACAATTGTTACTCAAAGCAGGGGCTCACCTCAAAAAGTTTGAAAACCTGCTGCTTTAATGGTGTGCAGCGATTTTCAAACTTGTATTGGTGACCTCTTTCAACAGCAAGCCTCCGAGTGTGATTCTCTGCCCCCTTATAAATTAAAAACTTCTTTTATACTTAACATTGTTGTAAAATGCTCAAGGCTGAAGCAGAGTTTGTGGCAAGGCTGACCACTCCTGACTCCCCACCCCACAGTAACTCCAAGACCTCATGAAGGGTCACAACCCCTAGACTGAGAACCCCTGCCCTACTGGCTGTGCATACGCACTGAAAAGGAGTGCCAAAGAGTGCCTTTTCCCATAAGAAGCTGCAGAGAAGAAGCATATTTATAGAATAGAACCTTCTTCCCCCTCTGAGAGGAAGGATTTAGATTTGCTACAAGACTGTTCCTGCCTCATGTTGCAGATGACTCAATAGACTATCTATCCTTAAGTGCATGTGTTCATCTGTGGTAAACTCTTCAGGGGAGAGCAGTTATCGGAAAAAGGAGTAAAAATCTGGAGTTCTAGTCTTATCTTTGATATCACTCCCTTTGTGGGCTTGGGCAAGTCATAAAACACCCCTGCCTCTGTTTCCCAATCTGTAAAATGGAGGGGAAAATACTTATTGAGGCCCATAAGTGCACTGTCAGGCTTAATGCTTGCAAAACATATAAGTGTTAAAAATGCTAAGTATTAATACTAATAAGTCGGCTTGGTGTCATCTCCTTCTGGGATAGGATCTAAAGTAGAGTTTGTGAGAAAATCCCTTTAACGCAAATGCAGCATCTCGAGAAAAATCAGATGGGCAGAATGAGTTGGTATGGCTACAGACCTACATGGTTGGGAATGAGATGAGAATAACATCAGTTTAATGAAGAAAGGTCTGTCCGGAGACTCCATGCTTGCAGCTTCCTTCCACACTAGAGTGGGGGTTACACTAGTTTTTAGCTATATCAGTACGATGCCTCTCTTCCCCCGCAAGAATGAGCCATGTACTAGGTTTATAGGGAGTGGCAAATCTGATCTTCAACAACCCATGCAATAGGGACTCTACTAACACTGCTTTGTAAACTAAATCTGGGATCATCTGATGCTTCGTAGACAATGGAGAAACTATGAAACAGACAGATGTTTTCCCAGATTCCATCATACTTAAAAGTATAGAAAATGATGGATTTATTTTAAAATATTTAACTCTCTTAATTCTACAGGCTAAATTCTCAAATAATCTCCAGATCCACCTATTCTGGGTGGGATGGGTAATATGAACATAAACATGCAGATCATACCCCCTAATCTTGGAAGAACTCTCTGATGGCTCTTGTTCTAGACAACATGAGGACTGGTGTGATATATCCATGGATTCTAAAGGAAGCTAGAAATCTTGAAATGGGCACCATCCTCCTATTTTTTTCTGGCTTTAGGATTTTACAGTTGGCCAGAATCTGGTCCCAGATTTGCTAAGAGAGCTATTCTTATGACTTACTGCTGTCTGAAAAATATCAGAAGGTATTTTATTTCTTGTCTTTGAGAGTTTATAGTGTATTTTAATTTTACACTTTTTTCTGACTATAGCTCTTTTCTGAATAATGTTACCAAAAGTGTACTTTAAAAATAAGTAAATAAAATGTTATTAGTGGTGCATTTAGATTAGTTGATGGACATAAATTTGTTTGCAAGCAAAAATGTAATGGTGTTTTCTGAAGTTATAGTTTATTCCCTCCTCTCTAGGACTTTACATAGCATATTATCATACTATTATCACCCAGAAGGCACTGGTCCTGTGAACTGCACTGAGAATTCTGCAATACTTGCCCAGAAGGTAATGCAACCAAACTAATTTAGAATAATCCTAGTGTGGATTAGGGATGTAATTCAATTAACCAATATTTAACATCCCTAGCATGGACATGAAGTAGAAGCACAAGCCATTTAAAACCCTATAATCTAGTCTAGTGAATGCATTAGACCCTTTAGGTCTGGCCGATTATACTGTCAATAGTTCAGTCCTCTAGCACTGCGATTCAACCAATAGCTCTTCATAATCCCTAAATTTGAACAAGGACCTATATTATGTTGATACAGCAGTTGCACTGCAGGAAAATAAAGCCAATTTAAATATTTGTATGATTTACACTAGTGTAACATCCAGGTGCTTTCCAAGCATGTAAAAAGATATGGGTCCCTGCTCCAAAGAGCTCATAAGATGATGTGTAAATGTCATCTTCACACAAACACATCTGTAACAATTGGCAATTTCTTGTAGACCTCAAAAGTCTTGAGCCTGCAAATGTATAACAACATCTCAGAGACTCCTGGGCCTTTAGTTGTATACTTAGTTGCAACTTCTGGAAATAAGTTCTTTAGCCTTGCTCCAACTGAACTGGTGCATTCATTAATGGTTTTTCTAATGATGATAGGAAACTGTAAGCATTGCAGCTGCAGTGAGATCACCAATGCATTTTCCTCTATCCTATTTTTGTTAGTCTCTAAGGGTATGTCTACACTTGCTCCCTATCTTGAGATAGGGATGCAAATGTAGTGTTCCGAAATTGCTAATGAAGCGCGGGATTTAAATATCCTACGCTTAATTAGCATAATCGCATCCGGCCGCCATTTTGAAATCGCATTATTGCGAAATAAAACGCCCCGTGTAGCAGCGTTATTTCGAGAGAAAACCCTTCTCTCGAAATAACTGTTACACCATTGTAATGAGAAAACCCTTCTCTCGAAATAACACTGCTACACGGGGCATTTTATTTTGCAATAATGCGATTTCAAAATGGCGGCCGGACGCGATTATGCTAATTAAACGTAGGATATTTAAATCCCGCGCTTCATCAGCAATTTCGGTACACTACATTTGCATCCCTATCTCGAGATAGGAAGCAAGTGTAGACATACCCTAAGATGCTGCAGGACTATTCCTTGCTTTTTAAGTTTCCTTTATCCTAGTGTGTAATGCCTTGCTTTGAAAGTTACCCAGAAGCCATTGCACACACAAATAGTTCTGGGCACATAGGATATTCGCTTCAGTCTTGAATGAATACATGCTATCACATTCCAGGCCCATATGCAGGGTGGGGGTGAAGGGTGCAAATGCACCCCCCCAACCCTCTGGTCCTCCATGTAAGCATGAGGCTGGGGTGGCATGTTGCCCCAGCCGGCCGAGGGAAGGTAGAAGCGGTGCTTTGCCCCAGCCTCTCTCTCCCATGCTCCAGCCGGCTGGGGGAAAGCAGGAATGGCGCATTGCCCCTGTGGCCCAGCCACCTGGCTCCTGGGGGAGGGGAGAATCAGCCCCAGCCTTACCCCGGCTAGCTGGAGCAGGCGGTAGGGAGGCTTGGGCAAAGCAGCCACCAGCCCCTCCCACGGCTTGCACTCCCCCACAGAAATTCCTGCGCACAGGCCTGCACTCAGATATTAGTTTGGTACACACTGGAGGGGGTTAGTCAGCATCAGTGTTCCCTCTAAGGCAGGGCTACTCAACTTTGAAAGCCCTGGGGGCCATAATAATACTCACAGCACATGCCGAGGGCTGCAACTTAAGTGTGGTTGCAAAAACATGCAAATAGCTTCTTTCATTCTGGCGGGCATGAATACAAAGCACTTCCCACAATGCCCTGGCGCTCCCGGCACCTCCTCCCTGGGGGCTAGAAACACCGACACCCAGTTCCAACTAGGCCGTCCACTTGTGTCTTTCAATGCTCACCCCCCCAGGAGACGCCTCACTGTTGTGGAGCGTGTTCCCAGTGGAGGCCATGTTCAAAGGATCCCACCTGCGGGCCATGTGTTGAGCCCCGAATGAACCCAAACCACAGGCTGCGTGTTGAGTAGTCCTGCTCTAAGGTGTGCACCTGTGCAGGCATTCACCAAGAATCTGAGGCCCGCCCACCTCCCCAGCAGAGCTGCACAGTGGCTGCTCAGCTGCTCCAGGTGGGGCCACGTGGCAGGCAGCTGCCCAGCAGCAGGGAAGCCACCATGTGGCTGTGGCCCTAGCTTCAGCCGTTCCCCAGGGTTGCAGCTGCAGGCTGCAAGGCAGCCAGCAACTGCTCCTCCGGCGGCCCTGGCCAGAGCCGGCGCCGCATTGTGGGTGGCTGCTCCTCCGGGGGCCCCAGCTGGGGCCAGAACCGGAGCCACGTCGTGGGTGGCTGGCAGCTGCTCCACCGGGGCCAGAGCTGGAGCTGTGTGTTGGCAGCAAGTACCCCAGCCCTGGGGAGCAATCGCTGGTCAGCAGTAGAGCCCCTGCTGCCCTGGGCTGCCCCCAAGGAGCAGCCACCCACCATGCCACGTTACCCCCGCTCCTTCAGGCCGGCCACAGGGGGCAGGCGGCGGACAGCCTGCGCAGTCCCCCCTGCCCTGGGCTGGCCCCGGATCCGGGCAATGCTAGGTAAGACTTCTAGTTAATAAATACATGCATTCAGTGGTTGAGGCAGCAGTACGGATTGCATGAATTAGGGTTTAGCTCCATTTTCAAATAGCCACAATTCAGCAGTTGCTGGATAGTAGTTGATGCACCTGCACCAGTGCTGACTCCTTAGGCTAAATAATAGCACATACAGGAATTTATGCTAATTAAGGTGACACTTAGCCTTTTTTCCATTGGGATAATCCCTGATTAGCTCCCCCAGTGTAAATCCCAATTTGCAATTGTCTACATTTAGGAGTAAACACAGATGCAATTAATGTATAACTTAACTCTTCCTCAGTGTTACCTCAGTGAGCTGAGAGTTTGGACAGCCACACAGGAGAGAGGCACCCACAGCCAGCAGCATATGTTTCAACTGGTGGTGCACACCTGCACATTCCTCAGTGCAAATAACAAAATTTATTCTGTACATGGATTGAAAGAGGGAACAATGCCTGTGCTGCCACCATTTATTACTGGTGTTGTGTAGCAGTGCAGCACAGATCTTTAAACTTTGCAGGTATGTGTGTGTGTGGGTGGGGGGGGAATCTTTTTACCTTATTTATAATTGACGGCATGACACAGTACATTGGCACTTAGGGTTAGCCATAATAATAAGGATGCTTGGGTGAAAGTTCTGATTTAACTACTCTTTTTATTATTTGTGACTGAGAAAGGGCTGTTTTAGTATTCTTTTTTTCATAACATTTAATATATTTGTTAGTAACCGGTGGGTGCAATGATGGCACACATCTGAACAAGTGTACATGACCTCAATACTGGTGCACAAGACAAAACTCACACTGCTCATGGATGGAAAACAGAGGGAACACTGGTCAGCACGCTTCAACACTACCACTGGATTCTACATGGTCTACCACCCGCGTACTGTCTTGACTGAGATAAGGATGCGGCACAAAAGTGTTAGGCTTCAGTCCTTAGAGGTGTGCTGCAGCTGTTGTGATGGAGGTCTCTTATAAGTGCTAATAATTATTACACCCTTGCAAAATTCTACTTGCCTATTCATCCAGCCTAAGAAGTACTTTTTACTAGGGATGTGAATGGCTAGCCAGTTATCTGGTAAGCATCACTCTTACTGGGTAACAGTTAACTGGTTCCCTGGGAGCAGCTCTGCCTGGTCCCCATGCCGGGCTGCCACCTGGCAGCCTGCCCACACTGCATGACTGGCAGCTGAGGCCAGAAGCTGGCAGCTAGCCCCCCACTTTTTTCTCTTTCTCTCTCTCTTTTTTTCTTTTCTCCTAAGGGGGAGGAGGGATTCATGAAATTTTAATAGATTGAAAAAGGTTGCTCAAAAAGGTTGGGAACCACTGCTCCAAGCCATTGATTGGCCTTCCCGGCAGTGGTTCAGACTCTGGAGGATAATATGAGCTAAGACAAGCGTCAGAGCAGCAAGCTCCCTGGCACAATCCAATGATTCCCCACCCGAAGTGGTGCAAAAAAGGCCCCTGTACCCACCCACTGTACAGGCTCCACTATTAGCGCGTGCGCAGTAGACCTGTCATCGATGGACGGAGTTGAACCAGCGCCTGCGGAGTCTGTGGTGTCCTGGGAACGCACAACTGGGGAGGGAAGGGGACGCGACGACCTGGCGCATGCGCAATGTCATCGCGTGGTGGTTTTTTTTTTTTTTTTTTGAATACCTAGGCGGGCCGGTTCGATTTCGGCGCGTGCGCAGAAGCGTGTCGGAGCTGTCAGAGAGCGGCGCGGCGCGTCATGGAGATGGCGGCGGCGAGCGGAAGCGGCGGTTGCTGGTTCCTGGCTCTGGCGCTCGGGGTTTCCCTCCTCAAATGCCTCCTCATCCCAACCTAGTAAGGGCCGCGCGGCCGCCCCCCGCCGGGCCGGGCCAGCAGCTTCTCCGCCGCCACGTCGGTGTGTGTCCGTGTCCTGCCCAGCGCCTCACCCCGCCCCCCCGGGCCCGCCCCAGCTCCCCCTTCCGCTCATGGGCAGCCCCACTCGCCGTGGCCGCCCCCTCTCTGAGCCGCGCTCGCCGCTGTTCTGCCTCAGCGGAGGCAGCCGGGTCCCCCCAGAGCAGTCGCGTGGCCCAGCATCCGATGGTGGCCGCGCTGCCACCTCCCCCTCCTTTCCCGGGGTACTGGGGGGGGGGGCAACTTTCTAACGGCACAAAACCGAACTCCCTGGCCCCGCCCCTGCCCTGGGGCTCCGCCCCCTGCTCACTTCATTTCCCCCAACCCTTTGGCGGCTCCCCCCTTCCCCGCACACTGTCCCTGGGCTGGGGCAGCGGTGTGGGAGGGAGGAAGGGGTCTGGGGGTGCTGGCTCAGGGATGAGGCGCTTGGGGGGTAGGAGGGAATTGCGCGTTGAGGGAGAGGTTTGGGAGGGCAGGATGGGGCTCTAGGTTTGGGGGGGGGGCAGGCTTACCTCGGGTGGCTCCTGCTCGTTAGTTCTGCAGGGCAGCAGGCTGGTTGCCTCCTGTCCTGGCACCATGCTGTACCCTGGAAGTGGCCAACAGGTCCAATGCCTAAATGGTGGAGGAAGGTTCTGTGCATTACTCTGGCCCACAGGCAGTGTCCCCCCAGCTCCCATTGGCCAGGAACCAACCAGTTATTATGCAGAGCTAATGCTCAGGGCCTGTGCCCTGTGGCTCCTCTACTTAAGAGCCAGATCTGCTGGCTGCTTCTGGAGCACAGCATGGTGCCAACACAGGTGGTGACAAGCCTGCCTTAGTCCTACAGCACTGTGACTTTTAAGGGCTTCATTGACAGTTCTGATCAGAGCTGCCTGTGACCCTTTTTGACTGGGTGTTTCACTCAGAAACTGAATACCTGGCCACTCTAGGTGGCACCTTCTCATCAGGTAGGCAAGGGGCTACTTGCATGGGGTACATGACACAGAGCTCCACTCCCTCCCAGCGTTGAGCTGGGACATCAAATCTATTTCTGGTGGCAGGATTGAGTGCCAGACTTACCACACCACTGTTCTGGAATGTGGGGTCTGTGGTGGGGCTCCTACCAGGAGTCAGGGTTAGTGAAATGGGTCTTCATAGTGAGTCGAGTGCAGCAGCAACCTTACACAAGGAGAACAGGGCCCTGGTTAATGAGGTTAGCTGGCTTGCTAGTTTGTTTGCTGTGAGACTACCTCTCCCCCCCAAGCAATCCATAAATGATTATCTTCTCTTGTGCTAACTTTTGCTAATTTGGGCAGCCTCATACTCTCTTTGTGCTGTTGGAGGGGCTAGCCATCAGCTCACCTGAGAGTCAAAGGTCTTTTTCAAAGACCAGGGTCCGGTACAGTTTGCATTACTATGGTCTTATCTGTCACCAATGAAAGTGACGCTGAATTTTACATCTAAGTTTCAACATTTTTAGGATTTTGCCACAGATACTGATGACTTTTCCTAAGCTATCAAACCCCTAGATCAGTGGTTCTTAACCTGCAGACCAGTCAGCATGGATCTGTGTCCTGTGAGAGAGCCTGAATGAGCCATACAGGTAGTATTGGATGCTGCCCACAAATGTAAATTGAGAACCACTGCCCTAGATAGAGGAAGGCTATTTAACAGGGCTGCACTTTTCTATGATGTGGCACTGTGGGAGCATTTTTTCCAGTGCTATACCTGTTTTTATAGTTATCACTTCTGAGACAATAAATGAAACCTGTCTTTATTTGTTCTGATTGGGATTAGGGATGTCACTGGTTAACCGTTAAGCATCACCCTTATCGGGAGATGGTTCTAGGATTTTAAAAATTGTTAATTTCAGATATTTAAATGTGTTATAATTATAGGGGTTCTGATCCAAAAGGGATTTGGGAAGTTGCCATATTATCAACCTCATTTCTGTGCAGTTGCTGGCGGCAGTGTTGTCTTCAGAGCTATATGGCCAGAGAATGATGGAAGCCCAGCTTTGAAGGCAGTGCAGAAATAAGGGTGGCAATACAAAAACCTCCCTACAATAACCTTGTGACCCCCTTTCTGGTCAGGACCCCCAGTTTGAGAAATGCTCTTCTCTCCCGTGAAATCTGTATAGTATAGGGTAAAAATAAATAAAAGACCCGATTTCAAGAGGGCTGCCCAGATTTCACAGTTTGTGATGCATTTTTCACAGCCGTAAATTTGGTAGTATGTTCTCCATTTTTCTGTGTCCACCTTCTAATAGGTATTATATGACCTGGAGGGTAACAAGATTATAAAGGAATAGCCAGCAAGCATTTTTCAAGAACAAATAATTCCAAACCAACCTAATTTTCTCCTTTGATGATGTTACTGGCCCAGTGAGGAAGCAGTAGATATGATGTATCTTAATTTTAGTAAGGCTTTTCACAGGGTGCCACCATGACTGTCTCATAAGCAAACTAGGGAAATGTGATCTAGATTAAATTACTATAGGGTGGGAGCACAACAGGATGAAAGACAGTACTCCAAGAGTGTCAGTGGTTCCCTGTGAAACTGGGAGGATGTATCTAGTAGGAGTTCTGTTTGGGTCATACTTGAGTCCAGTACTTTTTAATATTTTCATTAATTACCTAGGTAGTGCAATTGAGAGTGTACTTATAAAATTTGCAGATGATAAGAAGCTGAGAGGGGTTGCATACATTTTGGAAGACAGAATTAAAATTCAAAACAACCTTGACAAATTGGAGAATTGATCTCAATCCAACAAGACGAAATCAATATGGACAAGTGCAAAGTACTTCACTTAGGTAGGAAAAATCAAATGCAGAACTACGTGGTTGTGCTGTGGAAAAAGATATGAGGGTTATAAAGGATCACAAGCTGAATGAACAATGTGATCAATAGGGATGTGAAGGACTAATTGACAAGCTAGTCAACTAGTCACTCGGGCTTGCTGCCTCTTTCTGATAGAGGCAGCAAGGGGGAGGAAGCGGAGGGGGCACTTCCAAGTGGCAGCACCACATGGAGCCTGGGGCCAGACCCCGGGCTCCACACAGCGCTGCCGCTTTGAAACATCATGTGCAGCCTAGGGCCAGCTGGGGTGTCCCCAGGCTGCATGCAGTATTTCAAAGTGGCAGCACCGGATGGAGCCCAGAATCAGCTGGGGGACTCCCCTGCTGACCCTGAGCTCCAAGTGGTCAGTACTGCTGCTTTGAAGTGCTGCGAGGATCCTGATGCCGGGCTCCCTGCAGCGTTTCAAAGCGGCAGCGCCACATGGAGCCTGGGGTCAGTGGGGGAGTCCCCAGCTGATCCCGGGCTCAACGGGGCGCTGCAGCTTTGAAATTCCGCAAGGAGCCTGGCTCTGGTCTCCCTGCAGCGTTTCAAAGCGGCAGTGCTGCATGGAGCCCGGGATCAGCGGGGGAGTCCTCAGCTGATCCTGGGCACCATGCAGCGCTTTTGCCTTAGAAGTGTAAGCCCTACGACTGTTGCTACATTTCAAAAGCAAAGGTGCCCTACTGACTAATCAAATAGTCAATGCAAAATGCATCGACTATTCGATTAGTCAGTTTAACATCCCTAGTGATCAAGTTGCAAATATTCTGGGGTGTATTAATACAAGTGTCATATTCAGGATTCAGGAGGAGGTAATTGTTCTGCTCTAAACAGCACTGGTGAGACCGCTGAAGTACTGTATCCAATTTTGAGCGCCACATTTTAGGAAAGATTGGACAAATTAGAGTCCAGGGAAGAGTTACAAAAATGATAAAAGAATGATAACCTGGCATATGTGGAAAGGTGATAAAATGGGGCACATTTTAGTCTTGATAAAAGAAAAAGGAGGAGGATCTGATAAGTCTTGAAATATATTAAGGGCTGTTATAAAGAGGACAATGATCAATTTGTTCTTCATGTTAGCTGAAGGTAGGACAAGAAGTAATGGGCTTAATCTGCAAGATTTCTACAAGAGAAATTTAGGTTGGGTATTAGGAAAACTTTAACTATAAGGATAGTTAAGCTCTAGAATAGATTTCCAAAGGAGGTTGTAGAATCCTTGTCATTCAGAGTTTTTAAAAAGATGTTGGTCAAACATCTGTCAGGGATGGTCTTGGTTTACTTGGTCCCATAGGCAACCCGTGAGGGGGCACATGTCCCCAAATGCCATGAGCGGAAGGGGGGCGAGGAGCCAGCCAGAAGCTAGCGAGGTGGGGGACTACCAAGAGAGGGATCAGGCCTGCCACAGTGTGGTCCACCCCCTTCTGTTCCTCAGACCACGTTGTTCTGCTTGCATTGCCACTGCCAGTGAGTACCGGTGGACTGGCCCCCCCCCACTGCCAGCCCCCTAGCCCTGTTAGTCCCACACGCTGCATTGCTTGGCGGAGGATGAAGGGGCAGAGCGAAGGCAGGGAAGAGGAAGGGAGACGGTGAAGCAGGGGCTGGGAGAAATGGGGCCTGTGATGGAGAGGGGGAGTTACAGCCCTACCCTGAACTGGGGATGGGGGGTGTTACATGGCCGGTGGTTTCTGCCCCTTACCCTCGGTCCCTCTTCACCATTCGCCTCTACTTGGTCCTGCCATGGCACAGACTGGACTTGATGACTTCTCAAGGTCCCTCCCAGCCCTTCTATGATTCTGTAACATTAAAATTTCATTACTTAAAAACAGGAACTTTAGCCCCTTATGTCAAGCAAACCTGAGAGCTATAACTGGATCCTAATATTCCTGTTTATTAGCAATTTGTAGAAACCATGATGGCTCATGCTCTCTTATAATTACTATGTAGTCTGCTTTTTGCTTAGTTAATAGTGCAGCTTTGAAACAGCTAAATCCACTGGAGTAGCAACACAAATAATTTCTTGCTGATCCTTTTCTGTCTACTTGTAAATAGTTGAAAACTTGAAAGATTTTTTAAAAATCTCTTTAAGTCTGTACATATTTGAGTATTAAAATCCATATTTTATGCAGTCATTCCACAGATTTTGAAGTACATAGAAACTGGCTTGCCATCACTCACAGTTTACCAGTCTCTCAGTGGTATTACGAAGTAAGTTCTTGTTCTATTCATTTGCTTTTTAGTTGTGTATGAGTATGGTGATTATTAGAGACACTGACCTGACATCCCTGGATATACATCATGGACACTAATGGCTGATAGATGGGGTTAGTTTTTGAAGTATGCCCAGGGATACCAATTGTGGATCAGGAGCCCATTGTGTTAGTGTGTTCTTCAGGGCACCAAGAACCATAAGCCATTGTGTTACTCTCCCTTTCAGAAAAAAGAGAGCTGTTAACTTAGCTGAGACATGCTTCATTTTGATATACATACTGATATGGTTTGTAGTAAAACTAAGGAAAAGTTATTACTAAAATGCATGGATTTAAATGATACAAAGCAAGAGTAACAGACAGGAACAGTATGAAAGAACCTGAATGAAGCAGTTCACATTGGACACTTATCCACATCAGAAAAATAATCAGCATAACTGGCAATCTTGACCAGCTATTTTGTTCTTATACTGCCCTCATGGTAGTATTAATAATAATCAAAATTTATAGATAGGCAAAAGAAGAAAAATGCTGCTTGAGAACTTAGTGTTTATGTAAGGATATTTAGTTTGATGTGTGATGTAGACAGTTTGTGTTTTAACAGTTATAAAGCTTTAATTTTTTGCGTCTCAGTGCCAATTTCTCATTATTTAAATTGATAAAAATTGCAAAAATGCTTAAATAAATATTCATGTTAACAGTCGTTAAAATAAAAAAGCAAATTCTGCCACGCCTACCTCTTCCCACACTTAACAGACTTCCAGTCTCTCCATGAACACTACCATCTCATAGCAAAGCTGCTGAAGTAATTTTCAGCATTGTACAGTTGCTCAGCTCCATTATAAGGTAGAACTAAAATCAGAGGTAATGGCCTTTTGTTAGTACTTACTATTGGAGTGAACATACCAGTTAATCTTACATGACAAACTTTTCTATATATAAATAAATATGGGCAGCTGTTTTGACCGTCAGTTCTAAATTGGTAAATCTTATTTTGCTTTTAGGCAACTTCTGAATGGACCTTGGATTATCCTCCATTTTTTGCTTGGTTTGAATATGCACTTTCACATATTGCCAAATACTTAGATCAGGAAATGCTGGTTATCCAAAATTTGAACTACTCCAGTGATGCAACAGTCTTCTTCCAAAGATTTTCTGTCATCTTTACAGATATTCTTTTTGTGTATGCAGCTCATGAGTAAGTCTCAGTGTTCTGTTCTTTGGGAACAGTGGGGTGTCTATTTAAAATAGTTTTCAAAAATAGACGTGGTAATCACAAAGGAGTATATGTATAGGCTTGTAAATGTGTGGCAAGAACACAGTTGGCTAAACCTATTCAAGGAACATGTGAGGGGGTATAGCTAAGAGGGAAGACCTTTTTCCCCTCTCTTATCCTGGGGAGTCTAATATTGTGGGTACAATTAAACTTATTTTAGTTGCCTTATTTTATATGTAATGTACTTGGCAGTTTAAGAATTCTGAAGGAACTCATTTCTGAGACTGGATGACCAAAGTCTTTTTTCATCTTGTTATGATTCTGAACATGAAATAATCTCATTCATGTAATTTTGAAATCTTGTCACATATTAATGCATTCTTTTCTATTAGTCTTGTCTTCCAAAATTAACTTTTTATTTGCAGTTTGTTCAGCAGTCTTAATAAAAGTTCATAGGCATATTTAAATGGACAGTGGGCTTGAGGGAGGGCAAAGAATATGTATAATCTCTCATTTGGACGTGGTGGGAGAGCGCATGTATTTTAAAGAAAAACCTGTTGCCCACCCTAATGATTTAGAAATAGCAAAGTCTTACAACAGCACTCCACTCATGAGTAAAAGTTGTCAGAAGGACATCCACTTTCATATTAATTTTTTTAGACTCTATGTATACCCTGGCTATTCTGAGTCTCTTTCAGAATTATGTAATCCAGTTGTTTATTTTGCTGAATGTTACATACTGTCCTTCTAAAATGGCACTATTAAATCAAATTCTTCTTTTTTTTTTTTTTTAAAGATGTAGCCTGACATTCTGCATAACATAGGCCACAATTTTAAATTAGGTCAAGAGGTAACAAAGTTCTTTGTTTAAAAAATGGAAATACATCTGCTGGTCATAGGTTTTGTATTTTTTTTTTTAAAGTCCAATAGAAATAACTTTTAAATAAACACTACCTTGCATGTTGCATTCCAAATGCAGAACTGGGTAATGAAACTTACTGGCCGCAAAGTGAACAAAAGTTATGCTGTTATTGTGACAGGTTCGATCCCAGGGGTCCCCTTGGGGTTGTCACCTGGTGTGCTGGTCACGCCACTGGGCCTGGATGCCTGCCCTCTGAGGCGCTCCACTACCCTGTCCTGCTGGGCCAGAAGCTCAGGTCTCCCCCAAGCCAAGGCACAGAGTTGGAGTAACAGCCCCCCAGAAGAGCAACACAGGTTCTGAACCAGCTCAGCTCTGGGAGGCCTCAGCTATAAGGCCATTGACAACACCCAGGTACATAGCCCCCAAAGGGGACCAAAACTGTCTTAAATAAATAAATAAAACTGTCTTGCTCCGTATAAAAGTTTTATACGGAGAAAACTTATATAAGTTCACCTTCTATCAATGCAAGAGAGAGATGCATAGTGGTTGCTCTCTCCCCTAGGTAAAAATTATTTATACTGAGCTTGATAATAAACAGAATGTTTTTATTAAGTATAAAAAGTAGGATTTAAGTGCTTGCAAGTGAAAACACATCAAAGTAAGTCACTAAACCAAAATAAACAAAATACAGTAACTAATCCTAATACACTAATAGACTACGTTCTATTTTTGAAAGAGGATATGCAAATCCTGTGGGAATTTGCATATCTTCTTCCGATCTCACTTTCAAAAGCAGTCTGGACACGGTTTTTTTTCCTGAAAAAAAACCCTTTTTCGAAAAAACCGCTCTTCCTTAAAAAAATGAGGTTTACGCGTTTTTTTCGAAAAAGTGTTTTTTCCCCCAAAAAACTGCGTCCCAGACTACTTTCACTTTTGAAAGATCCGCTTTTGAAAGTGAGATCAGAATTTGCATATCCTCTTTCAAAAATAGCACATGGTTTAGACATACCCTAAAACTTGTTACATGCATATTCTTACCCTAAAATTTGTTCTGCTTATCTCTTTCATAAGCAAGGCAGCCTCTTAGATGGGCCCAGTCCTTCCCCCTGTTTCCAGCAGGTATTCTGGCTGGCAAATGGAAAGTCTGGCATCTGGCCACAAATAACCCTATTATTTGTTTCCCCCCCTGTACAGTATATCCGTTTTGCCCAAGGTGGGAATTGTTTGTGCTCAGTTCAAATTTTTCTCACCTTGAGTGGAAAAGTACCAGATCCAGAATGGGTTCCACCATTAGGTAGCATGGTCACATCTTTGTAGGACTTGGGCTTACAGGAAAACATAACCATTCGTTGACTTGATTACCCAGCTATTAAGTTTCTAAAATATCACTAATGGCTCTTATTAGACTATTTGGACTAATATAACAGATTCTCATTTAATATTTCTAACTTCACATGCAAAAAAGATACATGCACACAAATAGGATATACAGATTCAGCGGATTACAACTTTTAAAATATGCCACGTGTACTTCACATAAAGCATCTTTGAGTTATACATATTTATATTCATAAGCCAATTTTCTTATAGCATGGGAAGAAGGGCCATGACAATTATATTTTCCTTCTCCAAGGTGAGAGAATACAAAAACAAATAGATTATAAAAAAGCCTTTATTTAGTAACAAAAGGTTATGTTTGTAATGTAGACAAGGAAAAAATCTTCCAAATTATTTTTCTTAACTTTAAAGCCCTTATAATTTTCTAAATTCTGCTTGATGTTTTCTTCCTGGAAAATTAGTCAAACTTGTAGAGTTGTGTATCTAAAAATAAACTGTTCCCTTTTAGGAAAAACATTTCCAGTTCTAAAGTATACCATTGTTAATTAATTGTTTCTTTATTTGATAATTTAAAATTTGCTATCACTTTTAGGGTGCGTCTAAACTGCACTGTTATTTTGAGATAACTAGCTTTATTTTGAAATAACAATGCAAGCATCTACGTAGCCATTCCGTTATTTCGAAATTATTTCGAAATAACGGACGGCTTATTCTGAAATTTTTTGTAAACCTCATTCTACAAGGAATAATGCCTATTCCAAAATAGCTATTTCAAAATAATGTGTGTGTAGACACAGCCCCTCACTAGGCCATTCTAAGTTATTCCTCCCCAGTGCCTCCTGGGACTCTAAATCGAGATATCATGTCTACGATAGGGAAGCCTGCCTCAGACTAATTTTGAGGCTTCCCCGCAGTGTAGATGTGCTATTTCGGAATAACTGTTCCGGAATAGCTTATTTCAAAATAAGCGTGCAGTGTAGATGTACCCTTAGTAACTGGCATATGGCAGAATTTCCCTGAAGAAATCATCTTCTGTGTTAATATTAAATATGTGCTAAAATAAGTTTGCATTATTGTTTGATTTCCTTCATTCAGATGCTGCAGATGTATAAATGGGAAACGATCTGGAAAAGAACTTCTGGAGAAACCGATGTTTGTTCTTGCTGTTTTACTATTGTGGAACTTTGGCTTGTTAATTGTGGATCGTATCCTTTCAGTTAGTTGTCAAAATCTAGCAAGACTGACACTATAAACAAATCAAATATGCGCTCTCTTGCTCTCTCTTTTGCCAGTGCAGCCCCCAGACCCATGAAAAGACACGGGCTGGGCAGAACAGCCCTTCCTCCCCCGCAGGTAAAGCTGTGAGCCAGGGCCAGGCCGCAGAGCCGTGGGCCCCAGGAAAAGCTGCAGGTCCCCCTTTCCCCTCATCACCTTATTCATTTAAAACACAGGAGGAAGTAGAAAATGCTGATAATGCTCACTAACAGATCAGGAATCAGTCAGTCTTGACAATCTCCTCTAACATGGCTATAAGTACTTAGTAGTAGTTAATATAAATGAAAAAATGACCATTTCAGCAGCTGTGTGAAAATCCACTGCATCTTAAAGACTATGAACTCATGATATTTTAAGCTGTAATTTTTGAACATCCATGACTTTAGATTAAAGTGATTTTTTTTCACCCTTCACCATGAATATGTACTCATCAGTGAGGTTCATTTCTATGCCAAGTTTCAGACATGCCATTATCAGTTTTTCAGTTGTGTGTATAGTGAAGGAATATAGAAGGAGCATAGCAGTAATAATTTTCGCAGCAGAAAATAATTATTTTTGACAGTTTTCCCCACAGGCCCCTCCAGAAGCAATTCAAACACCTGAAGATGTCCCCTTCATACATTTAAATCACTTCTGGCAAGAGAATAACATTAAAAACTTCAGTGAAAAGGGGGGATTTTTCATCAAGTGAAAATAATGAAGAAAAAGACTAGCAGATTGAAACCATTTAGGACACTTGTTTATAGTGTTTTCTGTTGAGTTCCGTAATACACATACACATTTTGTTATATTATCTGCGTGTAACCAAGAATTTCTCATTGAGGTTAAGCTCTGCAACTTTTATGTTTTCTAATTAGAATAAGTAGCATAAAGGTAATTTTATAGCCAATTTGAGTAATAATTTAGGAATGATTCCTTGATTATAGTTCCATTTGATCTGTTTCCTGATTGTGGACTTCTGAGTTTGTCCAAGCAAACTGACAGTAAAAAATTTCTTCCTTGACACAAGTTCAGATATTCACTTTCAGTACAATGGTTTTTTATTTGGATTGATGCTTCTTTCTGTTGCTCGACTATTTCAGGTAACCATAAAATCAAGCTGAGAGTCTTTGTTGTCCTGTGACAATGCCTTTTACTTTAATGGGAGCAAGCCTGTGATTATAATAAGTAGGGGCAGTTCTAAATTGCTGCCTACTAGAATTGAATTTCTTAGTATTTGTCCTGGTTTTTAGTTCACTTGGCCATAAAATATTAGTGGGACTATGGGGAAAGCATACCCCTCTGTGAGGAAGTGAGCTCTATTTACTGCTGTTTTAAATACGCAATTTCTTCCTAGTTGCATCAGGGAATTCAGCTGTTTTGGAGGGAGCTACCAGACATTTGGCAGGAAAGATTACTTTGAGGAAGGGGGTTTATTTCTTAGGGTGTGGAGATATGAGTGATTCCCTGAGTTCCAAACACCACTTAATGTGAGGAAATTACCTTGTGACCTGAATCTATCCTGCTCGGGCCTGGTTGTTTACTTTAGGCAAATGGAAAAACATCCATCCCCTCATTCATACATGAAATGTTTTGATGCTTCAGGCTATGGAGTAAGGCCATCTTTGACACTGCTAGTGTTAAGATAAGGTGGGTACAAATGCAGCATTTGTGGGTTTCTATCTGTGCAACTTTTTTTTCCATTTAGAAAAGGCATTTGGAGGGTGCACTTCTTTTTACTGTTCTCCTGCATTTCAAACACATCTACATCTATGTAGCCCCAGCTTATGGTGTATATTTGCTACGATCCTATTGTTTCACTGCAAATAAGGCAGGTGAGTTACCAATCTTTCTTTAATTTGATTTATATTAATATTGGTGGAAAGAGGGCCCAACAGGTATAGAAAGACATATTTGCATTCATAAGTCTGACATATTACTTTTGCATGAGAGCAGTAATGAGGTCCACAGATACTCACTGGATGCAAATGAAATAGAACCTTTGGATGTACAGTATTTTATTGGAGACCATTTTTGAAGTTGCTTTTGTAGAAGCTTCTCTTTCTCACAAGTCATTTCTGTACTTCTAGGGACTCAATTCAAACCAAAACTAGTAACAATTTGTGTTTTAGAAAGCTATTCTGGAGACAGATAGGATGGGTTTATCAGTGGTTCTTAACCTGGACTCCTGGAGGTCCATGGACTCCTGGAGGTCCACAAACTATGTCTAAGGGATCCATGAAAGGTTTTCGATAGAACAATAGAAAACGATAGAAAAGTGGTTTTCAGACTGGTCCATGGATCCCTGGGACTTCACAGACTATGCCTAAAATTTCCATAGGGGTCTGCACTGCCATTTGAAATAAAGGTTTTAGAATCATAGAGCTAGATGACT
The DNA here is from genome assembly GCA_019425775.1 of Rafetus swinhoei. Taxonomy (NCBI): domain Eukaryota; kingdom Metazoa; phylum Chordata; order Testudines; family Trionychidae; genus Rafetus; species Rafetus swinhoei. Next base: position 21,123,428 of record CM033437.1, on the reverse strand, counting down.
CAGCTGGTCCCTTCAAACCCAAAGAGAAGGAAAGACATGGTTCCTGAGCCAAAAAGAAGACCATCTACAGTTTAAATACTATACAACAAATGAAGGTTACAAATAATAGAGCGAGAATCATAGAATACTAGAATTGGAAGGGACCTTGAGAGAATATCAAGTCCAGTCCCCTGCCATCACAGCAGGACCAAGCACTATCTAGATAAGTGTTTCCCAATTTTATTTGGCTACAGAACCCTTTTAAATTCGAAATAATTTTGCGGAACCCCTAATAACAGTCTAATATATGGAACTGAAAAAGTACACCACAAATAAGTAAGGATAATAATAAACAAATGCTAAACAAGGTCATGAGATCAACATTTAGTTTAATTGCACATATTTAAAAACAAAAATCACATAATATTAATTATTATTTTTAAATCATAAAATGTTGTCGTAATGGAATTTTCTCACGGAACCCTTATTTTCACTTCGCAGAACCTCGTTCTGTGGAACACCATTTGGGAAACACTAATCTAAATCATCCCTGATAGATATCTATCCAACCTGCTCTTAAATATCTCTAGTGATGGAGATTCCACAACCTCTCTAGGCAATTTATTCCAGTGTTTAACCACCCTGACAGCTAGGAACTTTTTCCAAATGTCCAACCTAAACCTCCCTTGCTACAATTTAAGCCCATTGCTTCTTGTCCTATCATCAGAGGCCAAGGAGAACAATTTTTCTCCTTCCTCCTTGTAACACCCTTTTAGATACTTGAAAACCGCTATAATGTCCTCTCTCAGTCTTCTCTCTTCTAAACTAAACAATCCAAATTATTTCAGTCTTCCCTCGTAGGCCATGTTTCTAGACCTTTAATCATTTTTGTTGCTCTTCTCTGGACCTTCTCCAGTTTCTCCACATTTTCTTCAAATGTGGTGCCCTAACTGGACACAATACTCCAACTGAGGCCTAGTCAATGCAGAGTAGAGTGGAAGAATGAATTCTTGTGTTTTGCTCACAACACTTCTGTTAATGCATCCCAGAATCATGTTTGCTTTTTTTGCAACAGTGTCGCACTGTTGACTCATATTTAACTTATGGTCCACTATGACCCCTAAGTCCCTTTCAGCAGTACTCCTTCCTAGACAGTCACTTCCCATTCTGTACGTGTAAACGGATTGTGCCTTTCCAAGTGGAGTACTTTGCATTTGTCCTTATTAAACTTCATCCTATTTATCCCAGTCCATTTCTCTAGTTTGTCCAGGTCATTTTGAATTTTGATCCTACCCTCCAAAGCACTTGCAACTCTCCCTGCTTGGTATCATCTGCAAACTTAATAACCATACTTTCTATGCCATCATCTAAATTGTTGATGAAGATATTGAACACAATTGGTCCCAAAACAGACCCCTGTGGAACCGTACTTTTTATGCCCTTCCAGCATGATCGTGAACTCTTAATAACTACTCTCTGAGAACAGTTATCCCGCCTGTTATGCGGGATACCTTATAGTAGCCCTGTCTAGGTTGTGTTTCCCTAGTTTATTGATGAGAAGGCCATGCAAGACTATGACAAATGCCTTACTAAAGTCTAAGTATACCTCGTCCGCCGCTTCTCCCTTATCCATAAGGTTTGATATCCTATCAAAGAAAGCTATCAGATTGGTTTGACATGATTTGTTCTTTACAAATCGGCGCTGGCTGTTACCTATCACCTTATTATTTTCCAGATACATTCCTTAATTACTTGCTCCATTATCTTCCATGGCACAGAAGTTAAACTGACTGGTCTGTAGTTTCCTAGGTTGTTCTTATTTCCCTTTTTATAGATGGGCACTATATTTGCTCTTTTCCTGTCTTCTGGAATCTCTCCCGACTTCCATGATTTTCAGAGATGATAGCTAAAGGCTCAGATACCACCTCCTATCAGCTCCTTGAGTATTCTTGGATACATTTCATCAGACTCTGTTGACTTGAAGACAGCTAACTTTTCTAAGTCATTTTTAACTTTTTTTTTATTTTAACTTCTAAATCTACCCCATGGGCTAGAAGCAATAAGATTTTATACCCTGGTGTTTCATTGAAGATATTCCCTTATGCAAATGAAAATAAGGGAGAAAAAGATCTAGGAGAACAAATATAAACCCAGTTATTGTAGGTGTCACAAAGAGATGTGTTTTTAGGATCTAAATGAGGCAGAACTGGCTCTCACTGATCAGAATAGAGTGAGTTCTTCATGCATATGAACAGTAAATATAAGGAAATAAGCCTTGCAAAGAATGTTTTTCACATTAATCTTCAGAATTCCTCAAGTTAATAGTCCTTACAGTTGATGGCAACTTCATCCATGGGCTAGGAGAATTAAGGCATCCACATACTAATTTGTATTTTGCAGCTGCCTGTAAATTCAGAAGAAAGAAGGAATGAAAAGTGAATAAGCCAATCAGAAGTCATTGAATTGATGAAACTGTACAACACGCCTTGTTTAGTTGTAGTTGTTTTATAAGCAAAATGAAGATTGGTTCTATCTTCTCAAACTGCTGCAGACTTGACTTTTTGTTTTCGTCAAATAGCCTATTTGAAACCAGTTTGGTAAAAATAGCCTAAATGTTTAAAAGGAGGTATTCTGACACCAGCCTCAAACTAATTGTCCTAGATATTTACATTTCATTGGCAAAGTGACACTTATTTTGTACTACCAAAATAAAGTCAGTGATCATAAAGTTCAAGTTTATGTATCAGAAAGAATAGATGTAGATATTAAATTCAGCCTATTTCCTGCTAAGAGCTTCTTTTAGATAATAATCCATTTGAATTTGTAATTAAAAGTTAATTGCTAGATAGAACTGTCTCCATTCAAAAGACCATTTTTCACATTAAATTAATACAAATCTTGTTGTGCAAAATTATTGTAATATGTCCATTTGAGGAAGGTACTGTCTGTAGTATGGATATTTATTTAGAGTTACACTAGCAAATCTAGTAATAGAGATGTAGCCATGTTAGTCTGGTCTTGCTGAAACAAAAGACAGGACTATGCAGCACTTTAAAGACTAACAAGATGGTTTATTAGGTGATGAGCTTTCGTGGGCCAGACCCACTTTCTCAGATCAAATTGTGGAAGAAAATTGGCATGACCATATATACCAAAGGGATACAATCAAAAAAAGTAAACACATATAAAATTGACAAATCAGATTTTAGAACAGAGGGAGGGTGAGGGGGGGAGGTTAGTGTCTATGAGATAATGATATTAGGGGTGATAATTGGGGAAGCTATCTTTGTGATAGTTAGCATCTTTGTTAAGGCCCATTCATAAAGTGTAAAATTTAAGCATGAATGACAGTTGTGAGGCTTCCCCTTTGTAGTCTTGTGTTAAAGTCTCTTTGAAGCAGGATGCATGTAGCCAGGTCATTGAGACAATGCCCAGTTTGGTTGAAATGGCAAGAAACTGTTTTTTCTTTGTGAAACTGTCTGATGTCTGTTTTGTGTGCATTGATTCTTTGTGAAGTGTCTGAGAAGTTTGTCAATATACATAGCAGACGGACACTGTTGGCACATGATGGCATAAATTATATTTCTGGATGAACAGGAATATGTGTTCTTGATCTTGTAACTGACATAGTTAGGTCCAATGATGGTGTCATCAGAGTAAATATGTGGACAAAGCTGGCAACGGGGTTTGTTGCAAGGGAAAGTTCAGGTTGGTATTAGTGTGGTATGTCCTGTGGTTGTTGGTAAGAATCATCCTGAGGTTAGGTGGTTGTCTATAGGAGACTATGGGTCTGTCCCCAAGAGCCTCTCAGAGTGTAGTATCCTGTTCCAGTATAGGTTGTAGTTTATTGATAATGTGTTGGACGGGTTTAAGTTGGGAGCTATAGATGATGACAAGTGATGTTCTATTGTTGGTTTTCTTGGGTCTGTCTTGAAGTAGATGGTTTCTGGGTATCTCATAGACACTAACCTCCCCTCTGTTCTAAAATCTGATTTGTCAATTTTATATGTGTTCACTTTTTTTTTGATTGTATCCCTTTGGTATATATGGTCATGCCAATTTTCTTCCACAATTTGATCTGAGGAAGTGGGTCTGGCCCACAAAAGCTCATCACCTAATAAACCATCTTGTTAGTCTTCAAAGTGCTGCATAGTCCTGTCTTTTGTTTCAACTAGAAAATCTGTGCGCTTTCTCCTTCTATCCAGACTAAAATTAAGTCTGTCTCTCTGACGTCTCTGAGTGTTCCCTGTAAGATGAGCACTTGGATGACCCACCCAGGAAAGGTTCAGATGCTGCCCACCTGATTAGCAGAGTGCTCACGGCCAGCAGCATGTGTTTCTACTGGTGGTGCCCATACAGTACACATAACAAAATTTATTCTGCACATGGATGGAAAATATTAGAGGGAACATTGATCTCCTTGTGGATGTCTAGCTCTGAGCTCAAGCTCAACATAACTAAAATAGAGCTCTTGATTTTTTTCCCCTCTATTTACCTCCTTTCTCAGTCATTGTGGATAACACTACCATTCTACTTGTAACTCAGGCCTATAACTGTGTGTCATACTTGACTCCTCTCTCTAGGTCCTCATATCCAGGCTATGTCTAAGTCTTGAAGATTATTTCTGCATGACAGATCTAAGATATGGCCTTTCCTGTCCATCCAAACTTCTAAAACTCTCAATCAGGTTCTCATCATCTTGTTGAATATCCTTCTCTCTGGACTTGATGAATGCAATCTTGCCTTGCTTATAGCCATTCAGAATGCTGGTGCAAAGAAAATGTTCCTAGTCTGTCGCTTTGGCCATGTCACCTCTCTTTTTTTAGACTGCTCCTCTTTCATCTCTTCATATCAAGGTCCTTCATGATATATCCCCAGTCTATCTTCTTTCCCTCATTTATTGAATAGCTGACTCATACCTCACGATGGCCAGTGATGCCATCATATGAACATAAGAAAAGCCATACTGGGTCAGACCTAAGGTCCATCTAGCCCAGTATCCTGTCTGCCAACAGTGGCCCATACCAGATGCCCCAGAGGATGGGAACACAACAGGTAATTCTCGCGTGATCCCTCTCCTGTCATCCATTTCCAGACAAACAGAGACTAAGGACACCATTCCCACCCATCCTGGCTAATAGCCATTGATGGACCTAACCTCCATGAATCTAGCTAGCCCTATTTTGAACCCTGTTAAAGTCCTAGCCTTTACCACATCCTCTGGCAAAGAGTTGCACAGGTTAACTATACACTGAGTGAAGAAAAACTTCCATTTGTTTTAAACCTGCTGCCTATTAATTTCATTTGGTGACCCCTAGTTCTTATCATCCGCTTGTTAAATTTTCAAAAAAGGCCCTTTGTGCTTTTTCCCGTGGCTGTGGAAAGCTCCCTGTAAATATCTGCTCCCTGTAAATATCAGCTACTTCATTATCCACCTTCAAAACTTCCCTTAAAACTCTATTTTGCTCTGAAGCCTACAAAAGACTTGACATTGGTTGGACTGCTGGTGTGCTCGGACCACTGACTGTCACGCTGACAAAAATGTCATTGTTTCCTTTTACTCTCTTGTCTATATCCATCTGGTTTTGTCTTATATTTAGTTTGTAAGTTGTTTGGGGCATGGATTGTCTTTTTGTTCTGTGTCTGTACAGCACCTGGTTCAGTGGGGTCATGGTCCAATACTGAGACTCCTAGGTGTTATACAAATAATAAATCAGCAAATTAAAGTAGAGTTTTTAGCAAGTAAGACATGGGTGTAACTTTGAGATTTGTAAACCTGGTTGTTGGACAAAGCACTACTTACTCATTGAAAATATTCACTTAATGTCATGCTTGCTTATTTACTACAAAAGTCAGTTTGCTTCCCATTTCTCTTCTACCTCATCAAATATCTCTATTAATAGTGGTATTAATTTTCTGTAGATGGATCCCTCAAATGGAGCAGCTTCAGCTTTCTTCGCATAACTTTGCTGGGATTGATTGTCTGCCTTGTTTCTGCTCTTTCATTGGGACCCTTTGCAGTTTTGGTAATGACTCATTATTCCCTATCCCTATAACCTTTCTTTTAGGACTAGTTACACTACAGTGCTACATTGGTGCAGCTGCAAAGTGTTAGATGAAGACAAACTATGCCAATGAGAGACCACACAGTTATTCCCCCATCAAGGAGAGGTGGTAGCTATGTCTATGGGAGAGTATCTCCCGCCAAGTCAGTACTAGTGTGGACACCATTTCGGTCGATTGTAACTTGCATCATTTGGAGGGAGAGCAGCTTTTTCACACTGCTGAGCAACATAAGTTACATCAACTTAAGCAGTAGTGTAGACAAACTTTAGAAACATAGTTGAACAATTTAACAAATTATGAAAAGTCTCTAAACAAGGGTCCTCTTATATACTTTTTGTTCCCTGCAGGGCCAACTGCCTCAAGTCATTTCACGGCTATTCCCTTTCAAGAGAGGCCTCTGCCATGCTTACTGGGCCCCTAACTTTTGGGCTTTGTACAATGCTGTGGACAAAACATTAGCAGTTATAGGTACAGTAAACTTACTGGTATTTTCAGTGCTTACTTGCATATAATGCCCCCTGTGGGTTCATATTTTCTTTCTGAAATTCTTATAATGGATTAAATTTTGTTGCTTGTTTTTAAGATTCATTTAATCCTTTGCTTTTCAGCTCTGTATTGCATAGCAGTAGATTTCCAACTACAGTGGAAGATACCTTGAGTATTCAAAATTGTGTGAAATCTTTGCCATATCCTTGTGTTCACATAGCTGTTGCTGTTTATATTGATTTATATATTTTATATATTAATGATACTTTTCATAAAAATTGTGTGTATGTGTATATATATCTATATATCTGAAAATGTACCTAGTGTAATATAGCAGGTTTCTGGGGACACTGCTAAGCATTTCAGATAAGAGCAAGTTGCTTTGAGATGGGGCTACTTACATCCCAAGATTGGGGTCCTGCATTATAAGGCACACACTTCTGTTGACGACATAGGCTAGCAAGAAGTCATACAAGTAATCCCATTACACTCCAGCTTTCCTATGTCACCACCAGTGCCACTCCTTATATCAATGAGAGGTTATGAAAATCAATCTAATCAAATCCGAACAGGTTCTCCCAATCCCAAAGGACAAACTGCATTCCCAGGTCAATTTATACCTCAGATCTTACACAAAAGAGCATGCTGTGCCTATCCTTGAAAATCTGAAATCTAAAGTTTTATTAATCAAAGAAAAGGTTGAAAGTAAAATTGTTAAAGGATTTCAATTACATATGCCAATGCAAAGTTCTTGGTGCAGGCTTGTAGCAGAGGTAGATTAATCTGTCTTAAATCTCTGGAATATATCCTCTGTTAGGATTGGTCATCAGTCCTTTTGGGATCAATTCATAGCAAATACGATTCAGAAGTGATGAGTTGGAATGAAGACAAAAATAGGGGAACTCCAGGACCCTCTTTATATTCTTGCCCATATGGAGGGAATTTTCTTGTTTTCTTTGTGTGAAAGTTAAGCCCCAGGTGGAGTTTGACACGTGAGCAAGTCATCTGTCCATGCATGACTCCATAGCAGCAACTGCTTACATATTGGTCTGAATGTTCACAGCGAAGTTCCTCAGATGTGGATTGGCACTACTTGAGGTGTATTGTACGTGAAGTACTAATATTCATTTGCCTAGCAACCCTTGCACAATAGATTGGTCAACCCTCATTGCTATCTCCCAGAAGCAAGCATTTAAAATACAGGTTGGACCTCCCTGGTCTGGTGCTCTGACTGGTCATGAAGGAGGGAGTTTACCAGACCAGGGGAGGTTAATTCCATTCTCTGCTGACAGCACTACAGGCTCTCCCAGGGTCCATTAGCAGACCTAGCGGATCTCCCCTGCCCCCAGGCTACCAGCTCTGCCTGCCAGTCCTCGCCGGCATAGCTCTGCTACTCTGGAGCCATCGGGCTCCACTACCCAGGGTGCCGCGGTTCCAAAGCCCCAGGACCACCAGAACTCCACTGTCCTGGGCTGCTGCGACGCCACAGCCCTAGGGCTGCTGTGGCTCTAGGGCCGTCAGGGCTGCTGTGGCTTCTCGGCTCCTGTGCCGACAGGGTTTGGGGTGTTGGGGCTGCTATGGCAGCTGTGGCGCCACTTCCCACAGCCACCATTGCTCCACTGCCCTGGAGATGCCAGGGCTCCACTCCTGGGGCTGCCGGGGCTCCGCTGCCCCACAGCTGCTGCAGCTAACTGTGTAGCCACCCAGCTCTCTGGTGCAGGGGGTCTCTGGTCCAGCAGCATCTTTGTTCCAGCCACACCAGAGAATCCCAGACAAGAGAGATTCAGCCAGTACAAGTACATAACCAATACTCATAACTTCAAATACAAAAATCATACACACGTGAGCAGTATAAACAGAATCCGAGAATCGTAAGCTTTCTAATAGTCTTTTCAATTGGCCCACTCTGCACAAGATTCTTTGGAAGAATACAACAGTGGTTGCAACAATGTTTTGCATGTTCATATCGTGATCCAATAATGTCACATCTATGTTATTAAACAAACATTATGTTCGCTTGCAGGTCTAAAATACAAATTCCTTGATCCTGAAAAGATTCCTAAAGCCTCCATGACAGGTGGATTGGTTCAAGAATTCCAGCACACTGTCCTTCCTTCTGTGACTCCACTGGCAACACTAATTTGTACCTTCATCTCTATCTTGGTAACTTCAAAAAAAGATAATCTTTTGATATATTTTTAATTTCTGTGTCCCCTTTTTCCTTGACTAAGAAACATAGAAGTACTTGATGCATACTAGGGATGTAATAGTGTAGTCAATTAACCGATAAGCAAATACTTATTCGTTAATGCTGTAGACTACACGCATTTCCTACCTCGTCACTAAATTTTTTAGCAGGCTGGCCAGCAGCCTGTCTCAGACCTGGCTTGCGACGGGTCCGGGACCTACCGCCACTGCGGCTCTGCAGTTAAAGTGTTATTAGGAGGTAGGCAGGCAGCCTGGCTCCGTTCTGGCTCTCACTGGGTCCAAAAGCTCAGACCCTGCCCCCCCTACAGACAGAGGCTGCTGCCACCCCTGCATCAGGCAGCAGCACGGGGTGACAGGCAGCTGGTCTGTGAGGGGAGCTTGTTTTTAAACTGGCTTCCCTCGCGAACCAGCTCCCACCTGGCACCCCGCACTGCTGCCTCTGATACAGAGGCAGAAGTGCGGAGTGGCAGGGGGCTCCTCGGGAGGGAGGCCAAATTGCACTGGCTGCCAGCTCCACCCCTGGGGACTACAGAATAGTCAAGTAACCAATAAGAATTCATGAGGTTACTCGACTATTCAGTTAACCGGTATTTAACATCCCTACTACATACCCTATCTCAAAAACAAAAATGTGTATTTTTATATTGGGAAAGAGCAATTAGGGTGGATGTAGAGGCAGTTGTAATTTTGCTTATCAAAGCTAAAGGCATTTTCAGAGTATTCCTATAAATCATTATTTATGTCAACTATTGAGTATTCCAGAGACAGACAGATATAGCAGAGACTCTTGGACCAAACAATTTTGCTTACTATGCTCAAAGTAATTCTGTATATAATGACTTGCTTAAAATTCAAGGAGTGTTTCAAGACTGGACTGAGATGCATTGCCAGAGCTCTTTGGAAAACTTGCTGAGCTCCTAAAAGCATTATCTATAACCAGGAATAATGCAGGTGGACCCTCACTTTTCAGTGCCCCACATTTTTTATGGAGTGAGGAGCGGAAGGCTCATTCTAAGCTGTCAGTTGAGATATTGGTGTCTAAAGGATACTGAACAGCCATTAGATGTTAACATATGTGAAGTGGGTTAATAGTTCCAGTTAAATTCTATGGAACTACATATTGCCAAACCAATGGTGCTTGTCTGAGTGAAGCTCACACTTCTGCTGCCCACGTTGTTCCTGTCATATATATGAAAAACTTCAGTATCCAGTGTTGTCTATTTGACATCTTCCATCAGCACTACATTTACACTCCAGAAATACATACCTTCCTGGGATACGGGATGCTGCATGTAATAGAAGCAGGAGCTGGGTGCTCATTTGTGTATATCAGTAATAACACAATAAAGCTTCATATGGACAATAGTTTATATAAAGGATTGTGACATTTCACACTGAAGTCTTATTTTTGCCTATTGTTTCTAGCCCTCTATTTTCTGTCTTTGGTTTAAACCCCAAGGGCCCAGAGGCTTTCTTCAATGCCTGATACTTTGCGCACTGAGCTCATTCATGTTTGGCTGGCATGTGCATGAAAAGGCAATACTCCTCGCTATTCTTCCCTTGAGGTAAGTGACCTGTCAAGTGGGAGTTCTTCCAACTCATCTGGTTGCAGGCTACTATTAAGAACTACTTTCTGCAGCTACTGTGCAGCTTCGCTCTGGCTGATTGCTTCCTGCAGTTTCTTACCCTAATCACACATGATTTGGGAGAGAGACTCAATATGTGTCCCGTGGGGGGAACATCTCCTACATAGTTTTGGGTCCAGGTGTTGCTGAGTGTAAGAAGTAGCCCCTCTTAGTTTGCATTTTACTCACTCTACTGCTAGTGCAGCAGTAATTGCTTAAACTACTCATGCAGCTCCTCTGCTGACTTCAGCCTGTTAACGGTGACTTGTGTGCTTTGGTAAAAGTAGGCCTGGTTTCTAAGAGGCAAAAAGTAAATCAGAGTTCTTGTATTTTAGTTTGTTGTCTGTGGAGAGCCCAAAATATGCTGGAATTTATCTGATTCTGACAACTACAGGGCATTTTTCACTCTTCCCATTGCTGTTTACTCCTCCAGGTAAAGTCCCATGTTTCTTTTCTTTTTCTCTACTTCCCCTGCTTTTATTTAATTTTATTTCAATTTTTTCAGTGTTAGCTCTGTTGCCAGAAACTATCTATCCACATAGTGTTGAGCATTATACTGTGTGAAATGTGGGGCTTGGGCTGTGCACACAAGAGCAGAGTGGATGATTTAAATTGACAATTTTTAATCAGGATTTTAATTAGCAAATAAGAATAATGATTTAAATAATCAGCTTGTACTTTTTAGATATTTTCCTAAAGAAAGGTTGGTTCTCATTCATTGATAACCATTAATAATGTTGATTTGCAACAACTAATATAGCCTTTACAATAAATTTGGTGCATTTTGTTAACCAGGTGGATATCTATACACATTTATTTAAGCAATTATATAGCTTAGCTTACATTTATTCAGATTCTTATTTTTTCATTTTTTTATTATGTTAGAAAATGGTGAATGTTGCATTTAGTTACTAGATTATTTTTTTCCTTGTCCTTTGCATCAAGCTCTATTTCAGAGGTGTCAAACTCATGACCTGTGGGCCATCTATGGCCTGAGCAGTTTTACAATCCAGCCAGTTTTACAATCCAGTTTTACAATCTGGTCCTGGGAGTGTGACTGTACCCTACCCTTCTTTCCCCGGCCCCACTGCACCCCTTCCCATAAGCCAATGAGGGATGTGGTAATCCCTGAGGCTGTGTCCCTCAAGGGAGAGGATTTGGAGGAAGGGGGCGCAATGTAGAGGAGGGAAGGGATGGAGTTTGGAGGATGGCAACGGACAAGTTGCAGAGACTCCTGAGCTAGATTGTGAAACTGCTTGGGCTGTCTATGCCCTATGGGCCAGGAGTTTGAGATCCTGATCTGTTTGATGGTGTGGAGCATTTTAATTGAATTTCTATCATCTTAAATGTACTGGCTACATAAGAAATAAAACTGTCAAAAAGTTTATCAAAATATGTTTTATATTTAAAACCAGCTGATTCATTATGCAAAGCCATATTACCTGTTTCTGGTCACCATGTCCTTCAAGATTTTCAAATTAATAGACTTCATCTTCTCACCCCAGTTTTTATTCATAGTTTGGAAGAGGAAAACAAGCTTTCCTGTTTTTTTTTCAACTCCTGGTTGGTTTCTTAACCATGAATGAACGAGTAATTAACTGAAATAGTTGAAGAAAGTAGAATGAAAATATTCTCTCTGTAACTGCAGACAGGGCTACTGCTATCAAAAGTTGATGTAGCACTTCTGGTTCAGGTGCTTAGCCAGTGCCTTCCACTAATTCACTGTTTTGGCTGTTCTTAAAGCCTTAGCAGCAAACATATTGCTTAACATTTTTTAATTTCACTTAATTAATTGTAATAAATTATAAGTTTAGGTCTTAAGACAAGTTGTTGTTTTCACACTTCATTTGAAATGGGTATATTTTTTCAAGACTAAACATGTATTTAATTTAAAAAGACAATTTAACTTGTATCTGAATGTAAATACTATCTGACTTACCTTTTTTAAATATCATGGATTTCATCTACCCTGAATAGGTGCAGTCTTTCCTCAAATCTAAAATTGCCAAGCCCTACAAGTAGTGGAAAATTACTTCAATAGGCAAAATTTTCAGTTATCAGTATACTATAGTATTTGAATAAAGGGGAGGATATGGAAAATTCTCCTAGAATCATGTATCCTGCCTTTACTATCCCTCCTTCTTCAGCCACATTTCAGAAGTTCTACATCTTCAAGTTTCCACATAATGTTCAGCATCCTTTTAATTGGGGTGCCTGAATTTGGACTTCCTTTGATATATGGTTATGCTACTCTTTCTAAAATGGAGTTTGCTGTGTTGAGATATGAGACGCTTCCTTTGCCCTCTTACTTCTATCTGGTATTACATTGCTTTTTACATAGCTGATTATCTAGGGATGGGGGGGAGTAATTGGGCCCTGTTAGTTTTATCATTTTTTGTTTTGGTTTTTACTTTTTGTAAAGTTTATGTTCCAATAGATTTATTTTCCTTTAGTCAAACAAGACAGGATCTAAGTATTAGTCTACTACATTATATAGTGCTAATATCTAATGTACTAATCATTTAAACTAATGATTCAACATAAGGGATTTTGTAGATGTTACAAAGGGGAAGGGCCTATTTTGTCTCGCTGCCTATGCAGGTGTGTTCCTTAACAAATATTACATTGGCTATTCCAATTTTTAAATATTCCAAGAAATGGGACATCTGCTGTTCCATTGTGGAGAGAATAATTGTAATTACTGTACTTTTAAAAAACTTTGCACATTTTAGTATTATGTTTAAATTATTGTATCCATAATTTAAATATGCTGTAAATTATAAATAGTAAGCAAAACATTGCATGCTTGAATTTTAAAAATGTTCCTTATATTTCAGAAATCCCTATTAAAATACTGCTCATGCTGCTGTTTACAGTTTATAGCTTCTCTTCACTGAGGGCTTTGTTCAGGTAATAACTAAACACATATTTTATGTTTAGATTATTGAAACCCTCTGGAAGGGGGGGGATATACTACAGTGGTGGGGCTGCATGATTTTGTGGGTTGGAACTGAAATACCAATAGTTCAAGTCCATCTCAGTAATGGACAAAATGTGAGGTGTCAGTCCAGTTCCCAGTAGGCAGGTGTGACGGCGCGTTGGGGTCCCCTGACTCCTGCACCCCCGTAATGGCACGAACAGACTCCACCAGCCCGTAGAATGGAGGGAGTTTATTGTTTCTCCAGGATACAGCACAGCACAGATGTAATCTGGTTACAGGGACTGCAGCCAAGAGGCCTCAGTGCCCCCCTCTGAGATGGGGGGGTGGCTGGGCCCTACAATCCCAGCCCCTGGCTTAGGCTGGTTCCTCCATGATTCCAGCCAGAAACTAACTCACTCACCTCCAGCCCTGCCCCCAGCCAGGGTTCCACTCCCCTTCTTCCCATTGTTCCGCTCCATGGGAGATACTGGTCAGACAGGTTTGAAGCCCCCTTTGCATAATGACCCTCCTCTGCCCTGCTGAGCCGTGCTGCAGACCGCAGCCAGTGGAGGTCACTCACACTACGTCACAGCAGGTGTCTACATCAAAAACATATTTGACAATCCTGTTTTAAGAGAAGTCATGGTCTGAAGGAGTACAGAGAGAAAACTGTCCGCTAGACCCTGGAAACAATCCACATCGGGGTCTCTGTATTATCAGGGTACAAAATTGTAATGCCCCTTCTAAGATATAGCTGTTATATAGATAGAGGACTTAAATCTCCAAAGCTGTCAATATGGCAGCTTTCACAATCATTGAATTAATGTAAGTTTTCATATACATGTCTATGTTAGAGGAGGCATAATAGATGTGGTACTGTATTAACAATACAGTGTAACTAGAGCTCTGCATGGATACAAAATGTGTATCTGCATCCACACTTGCAAAAATGATCTGTGGATATCCACATCCACTGATACAAAGCAGCTATCTGCAAATTTGCAGGGTTCTAAACATATGATTTGTATCCGCATCTTTATCTGCAAAAATTAGCCATGGATATCTGGATTTGCAGGGCTCTTAGTATAACTTGTCAAAGTCCTGACTAGGGATGTTAAATATCAGTTAATTGAATAGTCGATTAACCTCATGAATTCTTATCAGTTAGTCGACTATTCTGTCATCCCCGGGGGTGGTGCCGGAAGCCAGTGCGCTCTGGCTCCACTCCTGAGAAGCCCCCTGCCACTTCACGCTGCTGCCTCTGTATCAGAGGTGATCTTTTTCAACAGCAGAGCTGCATCTTGACTCTTTCTGAGTTGCAGTTGTCTGAAGGTTCGTATGATCTCCAAGACAGTACTGACTGAATAATCTGCTTCTGCAAAGCTCTTCAACTCTTCAGGGTTGAAGCTCTATGCCTGTGCATGTTAGGGTCTCTGCTAGAGCTTAATTTTACCCTGCAGAGTTAAAGAGTTTTGTGGGGCTGATACTCATGATCATCTGAAATCTTGATTTGTTCAAAAAGTAGTGAATCCCCTGAGACTTCCCTAAACCAAAGGCTTACCTGTGGTAATAAACCTCCTTAAATAGAACATTAACAATGGAAATATCTGTCCTTTGTGTAGAAATTATGAACCATCTTTAAGCTAAAAACAACAAAAAGTCCTGTGGCACGTGAGAGACTAACAAAAATAAGCTCTCTTTCAGTTATGCTGATCCAACAATATCTAGAAATATGCAGCCAGAAATAATGACCTGACATGTCCTATATTTGAATGTGGAAGAACTTGGCATGCAGTGAATGTGCATCCCTAGCTGTGGAAGGTCTCATGGCTCATTTATGTTGGCATGACGGGTGTGGGGCAAGATGAAGTGAAATAATTATTTATGCAATTTCTGGTTTAATTCAAAACTGCTAAACCATGGACTCTTGTATTTAAGTTGTATAATCCAAATTATGAAGAAATGAATGTTTATGTTGTGCTAGTTACATGCTATCAAGCACTGTATTTTAACATATGGCTATACTACAAGTTCCAACTGCCTGGCTCATTGTGCTGTTTAAAACCATGTGATCTGATGCATAGGAGATAAGCAAGACAGAATCTTAGCAAGAGCAATGTGCCTAAAGTTCATGAAAAAAGAGAAAACTCTGAATTGAAATCAAATGTTTAATATATTTTTTTTTCCACAGAAAAGAGGTGCCTCTACTTAACTGGCTGGAAACTATCTACCTCATTCAACTAGTGCCTCTGGAATTTTTTTGTGAAATTGTGTTTCCTTTGACCCCCTGGAAACTGAAGTTCCCTTTTATCCCTTTGATGCTTATTTCTGTTTACTGTGCTCTAGGCATCACATATACTTGGCTCAAACTGTCCATCTCTGTCTGGACTGAATCAACAACTGTCAGACAGAAGGCAGATTAAAGCAGTATCGTTGAGACCAACTTCAAGTAAATCCTTCAGGAGGATTATCCAGCATCAGGGGGAGTTGTCTTCTAAGATCATGAACAATTTGAAGAGGCAGTACAAGTTGGACCTCCCTGGTCTGGCACCCGAAGGAGGGAATTTGTTGGACCAGGGAGGTCTCCTGCCACAGTCCCTCTTCCCCTCCCTGCCACTGACTATTTCCTTCCCAACGGGCTGCCTGCTGACAGGCTCCAGTCCTGGTCCTGCTCCAGCTCTGGCTGGGCTGCCCCACTCTGGCCCCGCTGCTGACTGGGTTGCTGCAGCCCTAGCCCCGCTTGCGGGCAGCAGGCAGCTCCGGCCCCGCTGCCGCAGCCCTGTTACTGTGGTCCCTGCTTTGATGCTGGGTTGCCGCGGCCCCGGCCAGGCTGTCCCTGCTGGGTTGCCGTGGCCCCAGACCCATGTTGCCCAAGCAACCTGCAACTCATCCCCCACCCCACTGCTGGGTGGCACACAGCCCCTGGCAGGCTGTCCCGGTCCCATTGCTGAATGGGCTGCTGTGGCCTCAGGCAGGCTGCCACTGCTCTGGCCCCACTACCACCAACGCTCTTGGCTCCCAGCCCTGCAAGGCTCCCAGCTGCTGGCCTTTCTGCCTTGGGGCTCTCTTGTCCAAGAACATCTGTGATCCTTCCGGGACTACTGATGCAGCTGGACCAGAGAGTCCCGGTTAAGGGAGGTGCAACCTGTAGTACTGATTGAGATGTCTATTCATCAGCCTGTGCTGCTGACCAAAATAGCTATTTGAAATGTTGTACCGCCGCACATAGTGAGAGACCACTTGCCCTGAATTAATGGTAAAATGTAATTGAAATGAATATTAAAATTGTCCATTTAAAATGTCCAGATTACTGTTCTGAAAGGAATGTGCATAGTTTCCTTGTTAATTGAGGGATTTTGCCAGAAACCGATATGGCTACTTGTAATAAGGGATCACTGCTTTGTACAAGAGAACATAATTGTAATCATGTACTGAGGAAGAGGTAAATAAAATACTTTTTTATATTTCTGTATTAAAACCTCTCTCTGGACATCTTTCTAGCTAAAGGGTCTCTCTGCAAATGTGTAAAACTAGAACAGTTTGAAATTTGTTTGGTCAGCTTTTTAGCCAGACTCATTTGTGAAAACATGGTGCTGAAATTTTATATGAAGATCACATATTTCTAATAACACTATGATCTAACTTGTCTATTTCTGCTACACTGGTTTTCTCCCTTTTATTCTCATGTCTCCCAGGTAACTTCCAGCATTCTGCCTACCATTAACATTTTAGAGAATCAGAATGCTAGAACTGGAAGGGACCTTGAGAGATCAAGTCCAGTCCCCTTCACTCACAGCAGGACCAAGCACCATCTAGATCAGTGGTCTCCAACCTTTTCAAGCACAAGATCACTTTGAATTTAAGTGCAATCCAGGATCTACCTCAAACCCAAATACCCTTGCCCCACCTCCTTTGTGCCCTTCTCTGAGGTGCTACCCCTGCTCACTCTGTCCTCCCTCTGTCTCTTATTCTCCCTCCCTTTCACCAGGCAGGGGCAGAGGGTTGGGGCATAGGCTCTGGTCTTGGGCTAAGGGATTTGGCGTGTGAGAGGGGCTCTGATCTGAGCCTGGGGCAGGGAGTTGGAGTAGGAGGGGATTCAGGGTAAGGCTCTGTGAGGTCGTTTGGATCTAAGGGACTCAGGACTAGGACAGGGGCTTGAGGTGCAGGAGGGGTTCATGACTGGGGCAGGGGTTCGGGATTCTGGCTTCAGCTGGACACTGCTTACTTCAGGTGGCTCCTAGATGGTGGTGCAGTGGGGCTAAGGCAAGCTCACCCCTGCCTTGGCCCTGCACCACTCTCAAAAGCAGCCAGCAAACTCTCTCCATCCCAAGCCCTGTGCTCCCCTCCATTCTGTGAAGATAGAATACAGAGCGGGAGGGGGGGTGCCCTGAGATCAGTGCTCCCTCCTCTCACTTCCCTGCTCTGCACAGCAAGAAGGAGGCTCCTGGGGGGAAGGGGAAGCAGCTCCAAAGCAAAAGGCAGGAGATGCAAAGCAGTGTGGGGAGGGGCAGCTGAAGTGCTGTGCTTGACAGAGTCTTGGCCAAACCAGTCAGGATCACCTGTCAGAGGCTCCAAGATCTACTAATAAAGCCCGATCTACCACTGATCTAGATCATCCCTTATAGATGTCTATCCAACCTGCTCTTCAATAACTCCACTGATGGAGATTCCATAACCTTCCTAGGCAATTTATTCTAGTGTTTAACCACCTTGACAGGAAGATTTTCCTGTTATCCAACCTAAACATTCCTTGCTGCAATTTAAGCCCATTGCCTCTTGTCCTATCTGTTAGAGAAGAAACAGGTGACCCAGGAGCAGATGGGGTAAAAGGAACTGCTTTATTGCCCATGCACATTTACCTCAGACATTCAACAAAACATCTGAGTGGCAACAAACCTGGTGCCAATCACATCCTTTTATCTATTTTAGTATGTTAATTCACACATCTATTACTACTTTTCCTAAAAACTTATTTAGTAATGTTAACTCCTACACAATGAATATTAATAAGTAGGTGATGAATACAATTATACCTGCCCCTGTTTGTTATTTACTGGTTTTTAGTTGAATCAGCATTACATACTGTCTTAATCAGCAGCTTATAGGGAAGGGGAAAGCACTTGGACCCTGAAAATGTTTTTACAGACAAGTGCAAAGACAAAACAAGACACTGTTCAGTGCAACCATCTTTCAAGGCTTCCAGGACAAAGGGGAAAAACATGTTGAAAGGGCAATGGTAATGCCTATTCTGGCTAGACCCTTACCCACTGATGTATAGTCATCCAGACCCCTATTCATTTTACATATCCCAACACTATGATCATAGGCGAAGGAGAACATTTTTTCTCCCTCCTCCTTGTAACACCCTTTTAGATACTTAAAAATTGCTATCATGTTCCCTCTCATTTTTCTTTTCTAAACTAAACAAGCCGAATTCTTTCAGTCTTCCCTCATAGGTCATTTTTCTAGACTTTTAATAATTTTTGTTGCTCTTCTCTGGACCTTCTCCAATTTCTCCACATCTTTCTTGAAATGTGGTGACCAGAACTGGACACAATACTCCAACTGAGGCCAAGTCAATGTTGAGTAGAGCAGAAGAATGACTTCTGGTATCTTACTCAGAACACTTCTGTTAATGAATGATAGGTACCAAATGGTAGCCAATTCTTCAAGTAGAGTTGTCAAAATGCCAATTAAAGCATGAGAACATGCTGTTGGGAATATTGGGTTTCTTTATTGTTGCATGATTTTGCATTACTTTTATAAAAGAAAAAATTTAAAATGGGATTAGGGATATCCACACAATGTGAATGTCTCCAGTACACCACCCTAAAGAAAAAGTCTATATGATGTCTGATTCTGTAATTGTAGCACACAGGTTCATCTAACCTGATGTGAAGATACTAGTATGTAAACTAGTTACGCAGGTGATGGACTGTGCCAAATTCTCTCTCTCTCCTTTTTTTAATGCTTGTCCTCACTAACTGGAAGGAGATGATTCCTTCCCTAAAATACCCTAATCTTAGTACCAGAATCTCCCCTGCACCAAACTTTGTAAACCCCACATCCACAATTTTGAGACTTGCAAGCAGACTTCTAGTTCTTCAATTGGGCAAAAAAAGGATCCTGGCACTTAGAATGGAATGTTGAAACCTAAGTTTGTAGCTGGTGTGGTAAGTAAAGATTTTATTCTGTTTTTCAGCATAGTTGCATCAATGCTTAAGGTTTGAAAACTAGAAAACAATGATATTGCAAACAACATTGACTGTAGCCCTTTTTCTTAAAACAACAAATAGTTTATAGGGATGAAGGAAAAAAATACACTTGATGGAATCCCCATTTTAAAAACTTTACTAAACAATTACATGAAATGTTAACAATTCCTTTGTAAGAAATTCAAAATAACTTAATAAAAATAACTATTTTTGAAAAATACACTAATTTAAATAAAGCATGTACATTTTCCTTTTTTTAAAAAACCCCTTGAGTTAAGGACCTGAGCAATGCTGGATAAATCTGTGAGTATGAATATATGAGACAAATATTTCCTGTTTTTAGAGCTAAAGCATTCCAATATTTAACACTTAAGGCTAGATTTCCAAATAGACTTACGCCTTGTGATACTCATGGCCACAAATACCCGTTAGTTGTCCAGAAAAAAATCACAGAACAAGCACTGTAACAAGGCATGAGTTAGGTACTTGGGCTCTGTAAACAATGCATGGGATCAGAGGTACATGAACCACAGAAGCTACCACAGTAAGGGGGAAGGTTGCCTAAACTAGCCAATGGGAGATGCTGATAAGTACAGGAAGGCTGTGTCTAGACTGGTCAGTTTTTCCGGAAAATCAGCCGCTTTTCTGGAAAAACTTGCCAGCTGTCTACACTGGCCACTTGAATTTCTGCAAAAGCACTGACTTCCTACTGTAAGAAATCAGTGCTTCTTGCAGAAATACTATTCTGCTCCTGTTCAGGCAAAAGTCCCTTTTGCGCAAAGCTTTTGTGCAAAAGGGCCAGTGTAGACAGCTGAGATTTGTTTTCGCAAAAAAGCCCCGATCGCGAAAATGGCGATCGGGGCTTTTTGGCGACTCTAGATTGGCACAGACGCTTTTCTGCAAAAAGTGCTTTTGTGGAAAAGCGTCCATGCCAATCTAGATGCTCTGTTCCGAAAATGCTTTTAACGGAAAACTTTTCCGTTAAAAGCATTTCCGGAAAATCATGCCAATCTAGATGCAGCCTATGTCTGAAATCCCAAAACAGCTTCCTTCCTCCAGTCTGCAGGGAAGTATCTATTGCTGTTAGCAACTCACAAGCATCTATGAATTTCTTCTGCACTCAGGTAGTTTAAGTATGTAAGTCATTTCTTGTGATAATGAGTTAAGCATCGGTTGCACCACAGGGTTGCCAATCATCCAGGATTGGTCTGGAGTCTCCAGAAATTAAAGAGTAATGTTTAATTATATACTGTCATGTGATAAGATTTCCAGGAATACAGAAGAGCCTACAGAAGAGAAGAGTGAGAGGGGATCTGATAGCAGCTTTAAACTACCGGAAGGGAAGTTCCAAAGAGGATGGAAAGAGGCTGTTCTCCAGAAAGATGACAGAAAGAGGAGCAATGGTCTCAAATTGCAGTGGGGAGGTCTAGGTGCGATATTTCAGCCCACATCCCAGTTGTAGCCCCCCCCCCACACACACACACAGCCCCCATTGAAAATGAGTGATGGGGGGAATGGGGTTAGTGGGGGCACCTCGGATAGGGGGTGGAGCATGGGCGGAGCCTCGCAGGAGAGGCGGAGTAGGGCAGGGGTGTTGGGTTCTGTGGGAATAGGAAGTTGGCAAGCCTAGGAGGAGGCGTGTGTGTTTCTGGTCTGAGCTCAGACCAGAGGTTTGAAGAGCCATGTAGCGAATCCTGGGGGGCTAGGAACCACCCTTGCCCGCAATGGGGCCCCAACCACCGGCCCCATTTCCTCCCTTCCTTCCTTCCACTCTACGCTCTCCCTGCGCAGGGCGCCGCGGGGGGACTGAAAAAGCATCGGAACCTTGGTGTCCCGGCCGCAGCGGACGGCGGTCGCTATTGGGGGCGGCACCCGCTCGTGCCCTTGAGCTGCTGAGGCCGGGTGCGTCGCTGTGCGCGCTCCGGGCATCATGGCCTTCTTGCCCGACGAGGCGCGGGGGCTGCCGCCGCCGCCCATCGTGAACAGGAACTCGCTGTGGCTCGGCCTGATGGGCTGGCTGTCGGCGCTGGTGGACAACGCCCTCAACCGCCGCCCGTTCGTTCGAGCCGGTGAGGGGGGAGCGGGGACTCGAGACGCCGCTGGGGGAGGGGGAAGCTGTTGGAGGGGGCTGTTGGAGGAGGGGCTGAGAGGAGCAGGAAGTATGGTGGGGGCAGGAGGGAGGCTGGTTGGCTGGGGGTGGGACAGGACCAAAGTTCTCTGTTGGGCTTGAGGAGAGGCCGCCTGGGAGGGGGTAGGTGGGTGAGCTGGTGGGATGGGTTGTGTGGGGAAGGGATTCTGTAGGCCCTGGCCGAGGAGGGACCAGGGACTAGTTCTGGTAGAAGAAGGGAGTTGTTGGTTTGTCCGGGTAGGGCCTCGGAGCCTCAGTTGTGCACTAGTGCTCTGTGGTGCTAAGCACTGTACAGGATGAAAAAAAATTGACCTTGCCCTAAAGAATTTCCAATCGGGCTGGAAGACCCCCTCCCAGTGATTACGGAGTGCATAGGTGCCCGCTCCTGGAGTTCTCCTGGGTTGAAGCATCCACAGAAAAAAGTATTAGTGAGTGCTTAGCCCCCAACAACAGCCATCTCCTCCTGTGCCTCCCATCTACCAGCAGCCCTGCCAATCAACTCTTCCCCTCTCCTTCCCAGTGCTTCCTGCTCATTGTGACTGAGCAGCTGTACTGTACAACTGCTGTTGGGGAACAGGACAAGATGCACCTGGGTCGGAGTGGTACTGGGTGGGAAGAAGTGTGGTGGAATGGAAAAGAGGTAAGGGTGGGCTTTGAGAGAAGAGGGTTGCTTGGAGGAAGCCAGTGCCTGTGATGGGGTAAATTTGCACCTTCTTGAGGTAACTGCTCCAAATACTCCAGCCCTGATACTGCCCCTTAGCCAGGGGTGGGCAAAAGGGCAAGTTGATCCGGCCCGCAGAGGCCCTGGCACGGGGAATGCATGAAGTTTTCTCTGCCCTGCTCCCATCCTGCAAGGAGCATGCAGCAGAAGCACCATGCACTCCTGGCAGGGTGGGAGGAGACTTTGCACGCCCCGACTCTAGGTGTGAAGTCTCCTCCCACTGTCAGGGGCATGGATGCCTAGAGGGAACCTCGGGTTGTGGGGAAGACTTCCCTCACTCCCCCACCCACAGACCAATCATGGTCTGTGGGTGGGGAAGCAGTGAAGTGTCCTGGCCCCAACCCTCCTGGGGCGGCCCATGGCCACTTTGAACGTTTTGTAAGTGGCCCCCAGTAAAAAATCATTGCCCACCCCTGCCCTAGGCCTAGGAGGCAGATGTGGGACTCTTACTGGTGATGCCTCTGTCTCTCCCCATCTCCAAGGTGGGAGGAGGGGTTCCTGTGTAGACAAATAATGTCAGCTGATAGGTATGGAATTTGAAGGGAATCTACCCATTCTTTCACTTTGCTCATCCTGAATACTTGATAGTGGCGTTGTCATCTGTATTGCATAACCCTGATTTTATTAGGGAAGATGATGGGCTCTGAGTCTGATCATATTCAAGACCTTCTTTATACACAGATCTAGGTGTATGGCGTGTGTCCATCTGATGTTGACTGAGGATTCGTGTTCAGATCTTTCAGATAAGAGTGGAACACCACTGTCCAGTGCAGGGGAAATCCTTACTCCCTTCCCCCCCCCCCCTTCCTCCCGACTCCCTGTTCCCATTCTTGGTGATCAGATGTGTGCATGAGAGCAAGTAATTTTCTTAATCTTAGGTAGGTATCTACTCCTATCAATATACTAAGAGCCCAAGTAATCATTTTGTCTTTTTCCTAGGGATTCTTCCTATATACGAGTTAGTAATCTTTAGACCAGTGCTCAAAAAATAATAAATTATTGTGTGAAGTCACCTGTAATAAATATTCAGCAAGCTGGTTGGCTCTTTAAGTGGGATGTTAAACATAGTCACTGTTGCAGCCTTCATGTTGAAGGCTGATACCTTCAGAATGCATCCAATGAGACGAAGGCTGCTATTTTTGCAGGGGAAGCAGTATGTCTTGGTCTTGTCTTTCCATTTTTGCTAAATTCTATGTTATGAGGAGTACAACTCATTACTGTGGGGAAGAGGGGGAGAATGGAAGTAAAAAGAAGCCCATCCATTATAGCAAATATTAGCAAAAGCCACTGTGAAAGTTTTGATTTGGGGTCAGCAATTGGAAAGCCAAGCCTGTACCCAGGCTGGTGGTGATGTGCACAAAGCTAGGGCTATGTCTATACTGTGCCCATTTTGCGCAAGAAATATGCAAATGAGGTGAAGCGTGGAATATTGCTGCATCTCATTTGCATAGTTAATTAGGCTCCTTTTTTTTGCACAAGAGGCTTTTGCGCTAAAAGGAGCCTTCTAGACGAAAAAAAATGCGAAAACTGCTCTTGTGCAAAAACAGAGCCTCATTAATTATGCAAATGAGGTGTGGCAATATTCTGTGCTTTGCCTCATTTGCATATTTTTGTGCAAAACGAGGGCAGTGTAGACATAGCCTAGGAAAGAGGGTTGGGGCATGGGTTTGGGAGGTGCACAAGGGTGCTCTGGGGCTATGGTGGAAGGAAGGAGGACTCCCTACAGTTCTTTCTTTCTGCAGCAACACTTGGGTTGGATGGGGGAGGCTCTTGCTGCAGTAGCTTCAGGGCTGGGGCCACCGGATAGGCGCCCTAACAGGTCAGGGCAAGGGCTGGTTTCAGGTTAGCGGAGGGGCATGACTTTGAACCTGGGGAAAGGTGCTGCGGCAGGTCCAGATGGCAGAGCTGGCACCAGGTGAGGGGTGCTCTTCCTGCAGCAGGTCTCGGTGCCCCTGCCACAACAGGTTCAGGCCATGAGTGGCTGAGTTTAGGCCAGGGTAGGGGCGACACAGATACCCTTCTCCCAGCATCAACATAGCCAGGCCCCCAACCTGCTGCAGCTATCTCTTGGCTGTGGGAGGGGACCTGGGAGAAGTCCCAGAGCGCCTGCATGGTGCTAGATGGGCTGCTGTGTAACCATGCAGCTTGTAGGGAACTTAGGTTGTCTGAATCTTTAACAAACACCAGTTGAAAGCAATGGAAAAGAAAAATCTTAACTTCCATGAGTAGCAATGATATCTACAACTTGACTGATCACTTTCTCTGGATTTTTTCCCCCCCCCCACATTGCAGGTGTACACCGTCAGCTCCTGTATACCACTGTGGGCTGGTATGTTGGATATTATCTCAGTAAACGTGCAGACTATAGTTGCGCTAAACGGGACAGAGACCTGATGGAGTACATTAGGCATCATCCAGAAGATTTTAAGGAAAAAGGTATACTGAGTTGCTGTTTTAAGAAAGACCTTGCACACTGGCATACCAGAATTTATCACTTATTAACTAGAGTCAGAATCCAGTCTTTAATAATGGGCCACAACTGGCTAGTATCACTTCTGTGGCTGATTGACAATTTAAAGGGAGAGAGAACATTAGGAAAATTATGATATAGAAATGGACCGTTCTTACTCGACAGATCTGCTTTCTGTTGTTTCTATTTACTTCAGTGAGGAAATAAACTTTTAATAGTAAGTACTGCAGAGACAATATAGCTATGGAGGAGCAACTGGACAGTGATGTAGAAGACTTAGTTCATTTATTTTATTTTGGTAACTGGGGTCCTTCTGTGCTAAGAACTTACAGTGAGTGTAAGCTGTTTGGGCCAGGAACCATCTCTCAATCTAAATCAGGGTGGGGAACTTTTTTTGGGTCAGGGACCACTGACCCACAGAAAAATCAGAAAAAACAACCCTCACTGACATGGCCCCTGACTGAGAAGGAGAAAGACACTTCCCACATTCCCCTTGCACACCAGAGCTGAGATGGGCCCAGGCTAGTAGATTTTGTGTACTCCAAATCCCTCACTGACATGGCCCCCACATTCCCCTCCTACATCAAAGCCTAGCAGATTTTGTGTGCTCCAACCCCACATTGGGGCAGCAGTGGGACTGGAGTGCCAGCACAGACTCCCCAATGCTGGGGGGAGGGACCCTGATCCTTGGGTGCTGGATCCAGGCAGGCAGAGGACGGCATTCAGCCCCCGAGCCTGCAGTTCCCCACCCCAAACTAAATGATAGTGCAGGTCGACTCTCTCTAGTTCTGCACCTTTGGGACCTGATCAGTGCCGAACCAGAGAATTTGTCGATCCATGGGAGGTCAGTATTGTAGTGAGGTCTCTTTTATTTCTATTTTGCCAAAGCACATGAATGAAATAATGTACCAATATTCCCTTTTCCAATTTCTGCAACAATTCCACGTTTTGCTGTATCAGTACTATATTGATACATGCTTACGCTTAACAGCATTACCAACACTTCCACTACTTGCTGGTCTCTTAGAGGACATATTTAAGGGTAGATTAGAGCTAAGTAACAGCACAGAACAATGAGAGCCAGGACTGGTGCTTGTAAGCAAACTTTCTTGTCCATAGGAAACTTGGCCCCACCCCCAATAAGTGGACATCTGGCTATCTAATATCATGTTGAATTATGGATGTTGGGTGACGAGAGAGTGCCAGACTAGAGAGGTTTAACCTGTACGTTATCTGTTGTGGGGCTGTTCTCTACAATACATGTCCCTTATGTTTATAGGTTTACACATCCCATTTGATTGGCTTCTGCTACCTCCACTGGAGGCGGTTCTGTTGTTTCAAAGGTTTTACTAGATTCTCTGATCCTATTTAGGGATGTTAAATTTAGATTAAGTAACTAATCAAATAGTCAATGGGATTTCCATTGACTATTTGATTAGTTGATAGAGGCGCCTCCATCTTTGAACTGTAGCAAGAGCCCGAGCCTTTGAAATGTACAAGGGCCCCACTGCGGCTCTTGTACATTTTAAAAGCAGAATTGAAGCAGAACAGTGGGAGCAGAGACTGCTTCAGTCCCTGCTTGCACTGTTTCCCGCTGTGCCTCTACTTCCCTTGCCCATCGCAGTGACAGTGCTAGGGGGAACTAGCTTTTAAGTCGGTTCCCCCCAGCACCCGCTCCTACTCCCCCACTTGCAGCCTCTCTCTGATAGAGGCAGTAAGGAGGGGGAAGCGACTAGTGGCATCGTTAATTGACAATCTGATAAACTTATGCTTATCAGATAGTCAACTAGTCGTTTACATCCCTCATCCTATTCCATACCAGTAGGAATTACTTGTTAAATTCCCAATGGAGATCTAGTGTTGGTGATATCAGGCAGACTGTGAATACAGCTTGTTTTTCAGATCCAGTTTGACAGCTGAGAACTAGGACATAAAAATTGACTTGGCATATTTTGTTCTGGAATATTTGAGAGAATGAATGCGGAGCCCACCCTGCAACCACAAGGCCTTCTTACAGAATGACCATTCAACTTAAATCTCCATTAGCTACAGTGTTTGCATCAACCACATCCTTTGGCCAATTCTTTTGTACCCCCATGATTCCTGAAATTCAGCTATCTTCATTTTTATTGCTGATCACTGTGACAGCCCAGCTAATCTTGTGTTCATGTGACAAAACATAATAACGGCCATACTGGGTCAGACCAAAGATCCATCTAGCCCAGTATCCTGTCTTCTGAGGGTGTCCAGTGCCCGGTGGTTTAGAGGGAATAAACAGAGCAGGTAACCATCTAGTGATCTGTCCCCTGATGCCTATTCCCAGCTTCTGGGAAAAACAGGTTAGGGATAAGGATGCTCAGAGACCAGTACTTGGGTAATTGTGTAATCAATACAATTTGTATTGATTACATGATTACTCCATAAAGGAAGGTTTCAGAAGGAGCTACCCCCACTGTGACTCTGCAGTTTAAATGTAGTAAGAGTCGTGCAGCTTAAATGTAGTAAGAGTCGGGCATGTAGGCAGCCCGGCTCCTACTAAATTTAAACTGCAGAGCTGCGGCAGGGTAGCTCTTGGACCCAGTGCGAGCTGGGACTGAGCCGGGCTTGCTCTGTCCTAATTCACGCCGGGTCCAGTAGCACCTGTGTGCCAGGGTTCCTAGCGTGGAGCTGGGACCCCCTGCAGACAGGAGCTCCTATGGAGCTGGCTCCCTCTAGCACCGGCTCCTACTCCCCTCCCCCCCCTTGCTGCCTCTGATGTAGAGGCAGCAATAGAGGTGGGGGGTGGGTAGAGAAATGCGAGAAGTTGACTTTCACCTAATAAGCTTAGTAGTTGACTAATTGAGTGCTGTTTTACATCCCTAGTTAGGGACTCCATTCTTGCCCATCATGACCCATATCCACTGATGGACCTGTCCTCTGACATTATCTATCTCATTGAATCCTGTTATAGTCTTGACCTTCACAATAGCCTCTGTAAAGAGTTCCACAGACTGACTCTGCATCATTTCATTTGGTGACCCCTAGTTTTTGCGTTAGGAGGAGGAGTAAATAACTCTCTGCATTTATTTCTCCACACAAGTCATGATTTAATAGGCCTATCATATCCCCCCTTTAGTCATCTCTTTTCCAAGCTGAAAAGTCCCAATTTTTTAATCTCTCCTCATATGGAAGCTGTTCCTTACCCCTAATCATCTGCAGTCCTTTTCTGTACTTTTTCCAATTCCAATGTATCTTTCCTGAGATGGGGTGATCACATCTGCATGCAGTATTCACTATGTGGGCATTTCTATGTGGGATAGAAAATAAGATACAGAATATTGTACTGCCCCTGTATAAAACTATGGTACGCCCACATCTTGAATACTGTGTACAGATGTGGTCTCCTCACCTCAAAAAAGATATTTTGGCCTTGGAAAGGGTTCAGAAAGGGCAACTAAAATGATTAGGGGTTTGGAGCGGGTCCCATATGAAGAGAGGTTAAGCGACTGGGACTTTTCAGTTTAGAAAAGAGGAGACTGAGGGGATATGATAGAGGTGTATAAAATCATGAGTGGTGTGGAGAGGGCGAATAAAGAAAGTTATTTATTAGTTCCCATAATAGAAGAACTAGAGGACACCAAATGAAATTAATGGGTAGCAGGTGTAAAACTAATAAAAGAAAGTTCTTCTTCACACAGCGTGTAGTCAACCTGTGGAACTCCTTGGCAGAGGAGGCTGTGAAGGCTAGGACTATAACAGAGTTTAAAGAGAAGCTAGAAAATTTCATGGAGGTTAGGTCCATAAAAGGCTATTAGCCAGGGGATAGAAATGGTGTCCCTGGCCTCTGTTTGTCAGAGGCTGGAGAAGGATGGCAGGAGACAAATCGCTTGATCATTGTCTTCGGTCCACCCTCCCTGGGGCACCTGGTGCTGGCCACTGTCGGCAGACAGGCTACTGGGCTAGATGGACCTTTGGTCTGACCCAGTACGGCCGTTCTTATGTTCATGGATTTATATAGATGCAAGATGATATTTTCTACTATATTACTCATTCTGTTCCTAATGATTCCCAACTTTGTTAGCTTTTTTTGACTGCTGCTGCATACTGCATGAATATATTCAGAGAACTATCCACAATGATTCCTAGATCTTTCTTGAGTGGTAACAGTTAATTTATATCCCATCATTTTATATGTATTGTTGGAATTATGTTTTCCCATGTGCTTTACTTGGCATTTATCAACATGAATTTCATCTGCCATTTTGTTGCCCAGTCAGCCAGTTTTGTGAGATACCTTTGTAACTCTTCCAGCTTTGGACTTACCTATCATCTGCAATTTGTATCATCTAAAAATTTTGCTTCTTCACTGTTTACCCCTTTTTCCACATAATTTATGAGTTTGTTGAACAGCACTCGTCCCATACACAGACCCCCGGGAGCACCACTATTTACCTGTCTCCATTCTGAGAGCTGACCAATTATTCCTACCCTTTGTTTCTGATTTTTTTTTTTTTTTTTTTTTTTTTTTAACAAGGTAGGGTGAATCTACACTGCACTGTAGCTCGAAATAAGATACGCATTTCGTGCTAAGCAAATTGCGTATCTTGTTTTGAAATATCACCAAATACAGCACCAAATTTTGAAATAACCCGCTATTCTGAAACGTTCCTTACTCCTTGTGGAATGAGGTTTACTGGGACGTCGGAATAGCGAGCCTGTTATATTTCAAAATAACAGGCTTGCTGTGAAGATGCGGGATAGCTATTTCGGGATACTCTGGTATCCCGAAATAGTGCTGCAGTGTAGACATAGCCCTTCTGATCAATGAGAGAACCTTCCCTTTTATCCCATGACAGCTTACTTTACGAGCCTGTGGTGAGGAACTTGTCAAAGGCCTTCTGAAAATCTAAGTACACTATATTCTCTGGATCACCTTTGTCCACATGCTATTTGACCCCTTCAAAGAATTCTAGTAGATTTCCATTTACAAAAATCATATTGACTCTTTCCCCACAAATCATATTCATCTATGTTTCTGTTAATTCTGTTCTTCCCTATAGTTTCAAACAATTTGCCTGGCACTGAAGTTAGGCTTACTGGCTTGTAATTGCCGGGATTGCTTCTGGAGCCTTTGTTTTAGCTATTCTCTAGTCATCTGGTACAGAAGCTGTCGTAAATGATAGGTCACATATGACAGTTAGTAGTATAGTTCTGCAATTTCACATTTTAATTCCTTCAGAACTCTTGGGTGAATATCTTCTAGTCGTGATGATTTGTTACTGTTTATGAGTTTGTACCAAAGCCTCCTCTAATGACATCTCAATTTGGAAAGTTCCTCTGATTGGTCTCCTAAAAAGAATGACAAAGGTTGCAGATTTTCCCTTACATCCTTACCCATGAAAACCGATGCAAAGAATTAATTTAGTTTCTCAGCAATGGCCTTATTCGCCTGGAGTGCTCCTTTAGCATCTTAATCATCCCATGGTTTCAACTTTGTGCCATTGCTATAATTTTAATAGTTCAGGAATATTGTCGTCTCCTGCAGTCTAAAACTGTTAGCAGAGAGGTAGGAAAGGAGGGCGGTTAGTGTGCAACCAAGAGCACTCTTTCCAGAAACTGATGAGAGAGACCAGTGTTGCTCTTCAGAGGTAATCTGGAAATTGAACCATAGACTACTCTGTGATTCAGGTATTGTGTGCTCATTATAGATGACATTTGTTTACAAGAATGGAAACTTGGCTTATGATTGGTCACTGTGCCATTGTGTATGTTACAAAAGTAAAAGCCATCAAGCTTAGTGACAGATTTTTTTGAGTTTTCTCCTTTCTGAAGGGTCATGTGCGGGGTTGGGGCATGTTAACACCTCTAACTTTTTCAAGACACATCTTTGGCCATAAATTTACTTCCCTTTCCACTTAACACAATCCAATGTTCTGCTAGGCTAGTTCACCAAAACCTACCTGTCAGGCAGAGAGGAAAACTGCTTCCTCACAGTGTTCCTTCATTTCCAATCTAAATCAGATGTTAAGTGGAATTTAGCTAATTACTTCCTCCCCAAACTCTGGTCATTAAAAGCCTGATTCAAAGTCCATTGAACTCAATGCAACAGTCTTCATTTGGCCAGCAGCAGTAATTCTTAATTTAAATAGGTTGCAGCATGTACTGTATCAAACTCGTTTAGTCAATATTCAAAACTAACATCCCAAGTGAAATAAGCATTAGTAGAAACATTATGTCTCCAAAGTACAATGGAATCTTGCTAACTGGCATTGCTTGAGAGCCACTGTGACTGAATTTAAAAAAATAATTAGCAATTAAATCAACCAATATTATGGGGTTGGGGACTCAAGTTTACTGCCTAGCAACGTATATTTGATTAAATGTAGTTAAGTTGTGATTTTTCCATTATGTGCCAATAAACATTCTGTAGAAATAATGAAGTTCTTGATAATGAGACCTCTACAGTGCTTTGCTATTAAACTTTCACTGGGAAGGGGAGAGAGGACTGTTTAGTGAGGGTACATCTACACCGCAGTGTTATTTTGGAATAACTGACATTATTCTGAAATAACATAGTCATCGTCTACACTACAAGCAGTTATTTCAACATAATGTCAAAATCATGTTGAGCTGGAGGACTACTTACTCCGACTCCTATAACCCTCATTTTACGAGGAGTAAGGAAAGTTGGAGGAAGAGTGCTCTTCTGCAGACTTCCTGCTGTATAGACAGTACCAAAAGCTGAAATAAGCTATTTCGACTTCAGCTACAAAATTGATGTGGCTTAAGTTGCGTAGCTTATTTCGGCTTTAGCCCTGCTGTGTAGACGATGTGCCCTGAGTGAAGCAGAATGCTACTGGTAATAGTCTGATCCAAAACTCAGTTGAGTTAATAAAAGACAGGATCCCATTGACTTCAGTTGGCTTTGAATCTTGCCCATAGCAAATGTTCTGACTTGCTGATTGTTGATCAAATACTGAAATCTTTAAAAAAAAAAAAAAAAAAAAAAACCCAAATCTTCTCTACATGCTGAATAAG
The DNA here is from genome assembly GCA_019425775.1 of Rafetus swinhoei. Taxonomy (NCBI): domain Eukaryota; kingdom Metazoa; phylum Chordata; order Testudines; family Trionychidae; genus Rafetus; species Rafetus swinhoei. Next base: position 21,091,593 of record CM033437.1, on the reverse strand, counting down.
CTTTCCTAATTGTACTTGATTGCCTTTTGTAGATAAGAATACCCTAGCTGCAGTTCTGGAGGACTTCCATCCAGTTCGCTGAAAACTGCTCAAGATCAATGGACTTGTTCAGCAGATCGTGTTTCGTGAGACCACTCCCAAAGATATTTGAGCAGACTGTATGTCAGTTATTGTTCAAATGCAACTGGCTGAAAAACAAAACAAAAAAATCCTTACTGTGTTCTTATAATTAAAACTATGAATAATCAGTGTGTTTCATTTGTTAATATCTATTCCTGTATTTTGCAGTGCATTTAGCTCTTTTATTACATGTACATTTTAAAAGTTGAGCTGCCTCTTTTGTTAACTATTGTGCAATTAGAATGACTATACCTGAGAAAGCGATGCAGGGTCAGTTACTAGTCTGATGTAGAGAAAAATACAGGTCCCCTTCTTCCTGAGACCAAAATTTAATCTCTGCCTTCTGTTATCGCTAACACATTCCTTGAGTCTCAGTCACACTTTGGCCTTGCCCAGCTGGCGCTCATTGCAGCATTGCGACTAAAGTTAGCCTTGCTAAGAAGGTTTTCCATACTGGCCAGGCTGAGAGAACATGCAGTATTGACAAGCCATCCATACTTGATCCCCTTTAGGATCTCTATTCTCCACTTGCTTTCTCTGCCTTTATTTCTTAGATCTGTATTTTTCCAGCTTTGGTGCCTAAAGTTAGGTCCCCAACTCCATATATAGGCACTACAGGGCTGGGTGGATGGGGGTTGTTTGTCTCCCCCAGCCTTCCCCCCGAGATGCTAAGTATCCACAAATCTCAACTTCAGTGGGAGTTGCAGGGGCTCAGCAAGATCAGGCCACTTATTTAAATGTCTAAATATAGATGTGTCTAAATCTAGATACTGAAACAAAGTTGTTGACCTATGGGTTGATGTGACCCAGACTCACTACTGATTACTGAGTTGATATCCTAGATGAATGTCTGAAAAATTAGCTAAAGTTTAACTTATGAATAAGCTTTTCAACATTTGCACAAATTGCACCCTCATTCCCTGTTTGGCGCACATCATAGTTCATCAACCTTGGGCCATGCTTTTAGCGCATGAAGACCTATGTTTGGCACAGAATTTGTTGCGCTTGTTCTAGTCCCTCTTACTCCTGCTTCAGTGCAAGTACTACACCAAGACTAACCCTGATGTCTGTTTGTCTAATCCAGTGGTCTCCAACCTTTTTAAGCATGAGATCACTTTTTGAATTTAAGTGCAGTCAAAGATCTACCTCACACCCAAATACCCTTGCCCCGCCTCCTTTGTGCCCCTTCTCCGAGGCCCCACTCCTGCTCACTCCATCCTCCCTCCCTCTCCCACTTTCACCAGGCTGGGGCTGTGGGTTGGGGTGCAGACTCTGGTCTTGGATTAAGAGATCTGGCGTGTGAGAGGGGCTCTGAACTGAGCTTGGGGCAGACAGTTGGGGGGCAGGAGAGATTCTAGGCGCAGGCTCTGGGAAGGTGTTGGGATGCAGGGGTGCTCAGAGCTAAGACGGGGCTTTGGGTGCTGGAGGGGGTTCATTACTGGGGTAGGGTTTTGGGATGTGGGGTCTGGCTGGGCCCTGCTGACCTCAGGTGGCTCCTAGGTGGTGGTGCAGTGGGGCTAAGGCAGGCTCATCCTGGCCCTGGCCCTGCACCACTCCCAAAAGCAGCCAGCAAACTCCCTCCATCCCAAGCCCTGTTGTGTCCCCTCTCTACTCTGTGGAGATGGGATCCATAGTGGGAAGGCGGGCACCCTGACATCAGCACCCTCCTCTCCCTCCCTTGCCCAGCAAGCAGGAGACTCCTGAGGGGACAGCTGAAAGCAGCGGGCAGGATCTGTGCAGCAGTGCGGGGAGAGGCAGCTGAAGTGCTGGCACTAGATAGCCTCTTGGCCGAACCAGTCAGGATCACCTCTCAGAGGCTCCAAGATCTACCAGTAGATCCCAATCTACTGGTTGGTGACCACTGGTCTAATCTGTTCTCTAAAACCTCCAGTGATGGGGATTTCAGCCTCCCTATGTAATCCGTTCCAGTGCTTTACTATCCTTATTGTTAGAATAAGTATTTTAATATCTAACCTAAGTCTCCCTTGCTGCAAATTAAGCTGTCCTTTGTACGTGGAAAGCAATTGGTCATCATCCTTTTCATAACAGCCATCTTACGTGTTTGAAGGCTGTTATCCGGTCCCTTCTCAGTCTTCACTTCTCTAAGCATTCCAAATTCTTTCAGCCTTTCCTAAAGAACATGTTTTTCTAAATCTGCTGGACCACGGATGTTACTGGACCAGAGGGTCCCAGTTAAGAGAGTTTCAACCTGTACACAGGAGGAGGAGGAATGTGGGGTATTATGCAAGTAGCTCCAACCTTACGGGAGTGCAGAGCCATAAGAACATAAGAATGGTCGTACTGGGTCTAGCCCAGTAGACTATCTGCTGACAGTGGCCAGCACCAAGTGCCCCAGAGGGGGTGGACCGAAGACAGTGATCAAGCGATTTGTCTCGTGCCATCCATCTCCAGCCTCTGGCAAACAGAGGCCAGGGACACCACTCCTACCCCCTGGCTAAAAGTCCTTTTCTTTCCTGTGATCTACAAAAGTTGTGCCTCTGCCCGAGCAGTGAACAAATAACATTCCCAGAACTGGATAGAGATCAATTATGATGCACAAGCCAAAAGCCTGGGTATATGGTGCAACGTACACTAATTTCAGAGTTTATTGAAGCAAACCAACCGACAAGTAACACATGGTGAAATCTGCAAGGGGGACATTGGCTGTGTTTAAAACATGGCAGGGGAAAGGGAAGGGACCCTTACATTTTTGTTAAATGATTGGAGCTCACTATTACTTCCCTCCTTTGATTATCCTGTTTGTCACTTCTGGTATGTGTTGTGCAAGTAACCAGCTAAAGCTGTTAGTGAACGTGCTGCACCCAGGAGACTGGACAAATATCCTCTAGGGGAGCTGCCAATAACAATTATCTTAATCAACTTACACTGTGCTTTCTGCTGGAAGCAGTCATCGCCTACCTTCCCAAGACCTGAAGTATGTCACCATCTGTTCATTCCCAGACAACCCTGGCTTTGCTGGTGTAGGGAGAGAGAAGCTCCCATGAATAAAATGCAAGTACCCTTGAAGTCATGACTAACATTCATCATGTTATTTGTTTCTTTTCCTCTTTTTCTCAAAGGAGAAATTGAGTGGGTTAATGTATGTCATGTCCCCTGTGCTTTGTGGGTGTTAGAGAAGCAGATCGAAGAGGTGCACCTTTGTACTTGGAGTGGAAAGTGGTGAGGGACGTGAAAAGTTTTTAAGTTCTGGGGTAGTTCAATCCACAGCTTTGGGCCAGCCCTTGAGAAAACCATACCTCTTTCACAGACAATCTTTATGCTTGAGGTTGAGAGTTACATGTGCCTGAAGAGTGGCACTATGGACTTAGTTCCTTGTCTTTGAGCTCTCCATGATCTTTCAGATATTCTGGGTCTGAACCACTGAACCAAGACAAGGACCAAAGGCTGACATATTCAAGGGGCAGTAAGCAGAAGACGGGTTTGATATTGATCAAGAATTGGCTGTATGAGGCCAGATTTTAAGAAACTAAATCAACTTAAAATGCTAATTTCAGTTTGTGACGTTTTATTACCAAGTAGAGGGTGGAAGCAGCCCACTTTTTAAAAAAAGTGTACTTACAGGTAAGAAAAGAGGTTTATCCTATCTTAAGTGATTTTCAAACGGCATACAGCAGTAGCAGAATACATTGACTCCTGCCCTGATAGTTGACAATTGTCATGCAAATGAGGTGTTTGAGCTGGACAATGAGTTTATATCACAGCAAGGAATGATCACATTTATTCTGGTTATTACAACATGTTGGCTATTAGATGGCTAGCATCTTTGGTGTCAGTCAAGTAATTCACCAGTAGTATTTGCCTCAGGACGCAACTATGTGCAGCACGGAGGTAGTCATTTGTCCTGTGGGATAATCACAGAATAGTTATTTTAGCATGTTCTCTTATGTATGTGTGTTTGAGAAAGTACTGATTTGGATATTGCATTTATTGTCATTCAGAATAGTCAACCCAGGAGGGCATTTATACATTATGGCTACATCTATGCTATAGCCTTCTTCCAGAAAAGCTTATGCAAATGAAGCACGGAGTGGAATATCGCCATGCTTCATTTGCATAATTAATTAGCAGCCGCTTTTGCGCAAGAGGCTTTTGCGCAAAAAGGAGCTGTGTAGACGGCTCCTTTTTGCGCAAAAATCCCCTCTTGTGCAAGAGTCGTTCTTCCTGAAAAAATGAAGAAGAACGGCTCTTGCGCAAGAGGGGGTTTTTGTGCAAAAAGGAGCTATCTACACAGCTCCTTTTTGCGCAAAAACCTCTTGCGCAAAAATGGCTGCTAATTAATTATGCAAATGAAGCATGGCGATATTCCACTCCGTGCTTCATTTGCATAAGCTTTTCCGGGAAGAAGGCTACAGTGTATATATAGCCTGAATGCTTGACTCATATCTAACTTTTTACATTACAAAGTCCTGTTTTTATTAAGTCTTAGTCACCTACTCACACCCATTTATCCTCCATTTGTTACAAGAAGTAGATGAGATGAGATTTGCTCCCTGGAGTATAGGTCTGTTTCTGTTAACTACATTGTGAGAGTGCCTAGAGGCCTGAATCAAAATCTCTTTGTGCTGGTGCTGTACATGTGCATACACACACACGCACGAAATGCAGTCCCAGCCTCCAAGAATTTGTCATTGCAGGACGTTAATTTCAAACTGTTACAGTGCTTGTATTTTTCTGTTAGAAAAGTAATATAGAGCAGCTTTCACCCCAGAGCAATCTGCAAACTACAGTACCGATAGCAGCACTGTACAATAGCCAGTAGGGCAGTGTTTCTTAAACTTTTTGAGACCACGGAATACCAAACAATAATATTTTTATATGCAGAACACCTATGAAAATTTTCTTTAAAAAAAAAATTGTCAGACAAAAAAAAAAGACAAAAACAAAGAAGAGGTCGCAGCACACCTGCAAGTTGTTCATGGAACACTAGTGTTCTGCGAAACAGTTTAAGAAACACTGCAGTAGTGGCTCCGACATAAAACACATCCAAAGCACCTCAGCCAAAACACTAGTACCACAATGTTTTATGTTCTCTTGTGCCTGTGCACAGCAACAGAGAGAACTTTAGTTACTAAGGCCTCATCTGAAAGTTGGTGGACAATGTGAAGTGTCTGCCTTCAAACAAATAATCAAATCCATTTTTTAAATTATCTTTAAGAGGCAAATGAGAGATCCCCATTTGGTAAAATGGATACAGCACAATTTTTCTACGTTGAAAGAAAGAGATTAAGCCCCTCTACTAAGATTTGAACCTGGAGATTCTGCTGTTTCTAGGTGCTGAAACACTATTATCAGTTAAACTAGACTGTTAATCACTTAGATTTTGGATAAAGCATGTGGACACTAAAACTTCAACAGAGATGTAACAGCTGAGGTCTCACCTTTTGAAGTTATTGGCAGATGTTTCACCAGGTAAGCGTAATTTCACTCTGGTTAATTTGTCCTATAATTTCATTGTATTTTCTGGTCAAGGCATTGGCTTTTCTGGTCAGGTGGGTCAGGACACGATACAAGCCTGTAAAGTGATAATAAAGCAGTTGTTCAAGATCGGCCTCCTCTCCATTCTCTTGTACTTCCTCTCTGCTGGTGATCTGGTGTTTGCTTTCGTTTAGAGGCACTAGTCGACCCTCCATCGCAAGTTTGATGGATTTCAGCTGGAGGTAAAACTCATACAGGTCCCTGTTGCCAAAATCATCAGTAGCTACATCATTCTGCTGTTCCATGTAGACACCTCTGAGGAGGCTGGGAAACATAACCACTTGTTCCATCTTCCGGATGGCAGAAAAGTACTCTTCCATGGCTTTTGTCAGATGGCTCTGAGATTTGCTGGCTTCTGCAGGGCTTAACAGGGATGCTGGCTGTTGCCTGATGGTGCTGAAGCCTTTCAGGCTGCTTGGATGTTACGATGAAGGGGAAATCAGCAAAGCAGGCAGATGGTTTTTAACAGTGGAGAGAAGGGGGGTGTATACCAGCTAAAGATACTCCTCTCTTTCCAGCTAATCAGAACACAGAGCCTCTGCAGGTCTCAAAATCTGCTTAGTAATCTGTCAGGGTCAGCATGAAGTCTGTATTTACCAACTGGACTTCACCCAAAATGATCTTTAACTAATTTGAGAACTTGACCCTCAGGCGGGAATTTCAGGTCATGTTATATTTCAATGACCAGATAAGAAAATGGCCATGAAGATACCTGCTGATTGGAACAGAGCTTTCCCCACTCCCCCACCCCCAAACTGGAAAAGCTGGTGTCTGAAAAGTTGATGCAAGACAAGGCATGAAGGCTGCAGAAAATATTGCTTTCCTTTTTTGTCCTAATTCGTGACATTTGAACATAACTCTGCCATTGCTGCCAAGGTGAGTCACCTTGAAACTCACATATATCTAGAATGTGAGACTCAACAAGCCTGCATCTCACAAGTGATCCACAAAACAGATCCATCTTCTTAAGCTAAGGCTGAGAGAGAGTTGAAAGTTTGTCAAGAGGGGAAAGAAAAGGAAAAAAAAGAAAGGGACAATGAGATGATGGAATCACATAAAACCTAGTCAAGATCTATATTAGCAGGTGTTCCAGTCATGCCTGGTCTTCACAGTGTTAGAACAAACATGGGCAAACTATATTTCCAGATTGAACTGATTCTCCCTTTTTTTAAGGGCATATTACAGTAGTGTGGTGAAGGTCTTGCTGAGATTTGGGCCTTGCGGTGCTAGTCCCTGTACAAATATAGGCTCTAAGACAATCTCTGCCTCAAAGATCTTACAGTCTAAATAGAGCAGGCAGAGGAGAACAGAGGGACAAAGAGGTGGACTAACATGCCCTACATCAGAACCAGGAATAGAATTCATGGACCACGCAGTGCCTTCACCATTAGTTTTTGATGCCACTTCATAAACTCTCCAAGTGATCTTTGAGAGGCAAGGCCAGAACTCTGCCACAGTATTCTTGATTCAGTGCTTCCTTGGGTAGGTCACTGAATTTCTTTGTCTTGATTTTTCCCCATCTGTGAAATGGGAGTAAGAATACTTCACAGAAGTGTTGCATGGCTTTCTACAGTGTCCTGTATTTGATGGGCATCCTTTTTTTAATGGACAACCTCTTCTTTATGTAGGGTGTTCCAGTGTCCTGTTTTTCACCCAAGTCATTAATAAATCCCTTTTCTTTGTGCTGTTAAGAGTGGGCTACTAAATTTAATCCTAAAATGGGAAAGAATTTTACAGCTGAGCATGAACTGTGTGCCTGGCTTGATCTCACTGACAGAATAACAAAACCACAGCAAGAATGACTCCAGCAAGTCCCCAAAATATCTTTTGGAAGGATCCTTTCTGGTCTTTTTTTATTACATCTGTTCTTTTGAGTTTTTCTCAGTTACTCAAAGGCAGGGTGCTCTTCTCAAAGTAATCTTGCCTGTGATTTCCTAGCACAGGCATTCTTCATGGGGCCAAAACCTGGTATAAATCAACATAATACCATCCATTTCCATTAGCTGAAAGTCTGACCCAGTATTTTTAAATAAAGTAGCTCGCTGATTAGCAGCACTCATTTTTTTTTAAATGTGCCAGTTTGAAAGGAAAAACAGGGTACATTCAAATGTAGATACCATAAATAATTATTGTTTTTCTAGAGTCCTATAAACTGAGATTCAAGAGTGCAATTATCTAAGTCACCTACTCTATCTTCTTGCCAGGGCACGCTTGTCCTCTCACTAACATTTTCAAACTCACCAGCCTAAAGTTAGGCAGGTAAGGGCCACATCTTTAAGTGGTGTAAATTGGTGTTGCTCTTTGGACGTCAGTGATCTGTGTGAATTTACACCAGCTGAGATTTGGCCCCATAATCTCTAGTTAGGCTCTTATACAAAAGTGGCCTAATTCTCAGAGGTGCCTAGGCCTCACTCCAACCACTAGGGGTCTCTGAAATCTCAGGATTTTAAAAACTGAGTGATCAGCAGAAGTGAAGGCCTGAGCCTGCTTGTCAGAGGAACTAAAAATGGGCTGTGGCCCTCACAGGCTTGCTGATCTTTGAGCAAGGTATATCTGCTATAAAGTGCTGTAGGCTACAGCAAATGGTTAGTAACTTAGGCTCCATCAGTGGCTCTGTTGGAGTGTGGCTTGCTGTTTAGAACCCAGCATTCCCAGTTCCTGTGGCTCTGTGAATCTTGTGATACATGGGCTATGTCTAGACTGCAGAGTTTTTCGGGGGATACTGAAGGTATCCCGGAAAAACTCTGCTGCATCCAAGGAATGCGTCTGCTTTTCTGAAAAAAAAATTCAAAAAAGCAGACGCGTTTTTTCGGCAACCCTGTAAACCTCGTTTTACGAGGAAGAAGGGATGTTCCAAAAAAGGGTTTTTTCCCCTGACATTTGGCCCAGTGTAGATGGGCCAAATGTCAGAAAAGCCTCTTCCGAAAAAAGAATCGGCAATTTGCGTATCTTTTTCCAAAACCCCGTCCCCCCTTCCCTCCCCCCCTGCAGTGTAGACATAGCCTTAGTGTCTTTCTGTAGCCCCTGGTGCAATGTAATTAGGTGAACAGTCTCATTGTTCATTTAAAATGTACATTTTTAGTCTTTGGAACTGAAGAAAAGCAGGACCCAAATGCTATCTAATCTATCTATCATCATCTTAAAGTATTTGTGCATCTATCTGTGAGTCTGTTTTGTTCAAAAACTCCTAAATAGTAAGAGCTAGGGCCACCACATTTGGTATGCAGTTTCCTCTTATCCGAACTTAAAGCAAAGTCAGGGTTTGGTTATGCAAGGACAATTGGTAGGGTTACCAGGTAGACCCCGCCAAAAAACCGGACACACTTGATCATAGGGGGTGGAGGGACCGGCCGGGAGGGGGGCCGGGCGGGAAGCAGAGCTGGCGGGGAGGGTGTCCGGGGCCGTGGGGCTAGCCAGGAGGAAGGGGGACAGGAAGCAGAGCTGGGGCGCAGGGCTGGCCGGGAGGAACGGGGTGGGGGCTGGGAGGAAGGGGGCCGAGAAGCAGAGCTGGGAAGGGTCAGGGGCCGCAGGCTGAACAGGAGGAGGGGAGCCCGGAGGAAGGGGAGTGGGAAGCAGAGCTGGCGGTGTGGGGAGGGGTGCAGCCACTGACTGCAGCCTGAGTCCAAGGGGCCGCACCCCCGGCAGGCACTCCCTCGAGTTGCTAGTAGAAGCCGGGGAGGAGGGGGAGTGGCTGGGAGCTGCTCCCCCCGCCCGGCTTCTGCACACAGCCAGAGGCTCCCAGCTGAGAGGCGGGGCCGCGATTGGTGCTGGGAGCCTCTGGTTGCATGCAGAAGCCGGGCGGGGGGAGTCCCAGCCCCCGCCCCGCCCCGGCTTTTGTGTGTGACCACAGGCTCCTAGCGCCAATCGTAGCCCTGCCTCCCAGTCATTCCTCCGCCCCCGCCAGGTTTCCGATCGGCGCCCAGCCAGGAATTCAGAAAATACCGGACATTGCACATGTCCGGTATTTTCTGAATTTTTCTACCGGACAGACGGTGCAAATACCGGACTGTCCAGTAGAAAACCGGACACCTGGCAACCCTAACAATTGGCTGTGCCTGGAATGTGATTGTTTTCCATAAAATGGAAAGGAGGGGCTCTGATAGGAAGGACAGTTATGCTTTGAAGTGACCACTGTGGGCAGTGAGCGCAGGGGACAGTTATACTGCACTATACTGCAGGGAGGCGGCCACAACAGAAAGAGAATGGCCAGCTGGAGTCGGGGATCTCCATATTGTCGGTAAGTGGCCCCCCAACATCTCCCTGGGCTGCAGCACCGGATGGGGGAGCCCCACTAGCCAGCACCTCTCCCCTGAGGAGCTGCCAGCTGGCCAAGGGGGCCAGGCAGTGCAGCCCTACCCCCACATCTCACAAGGAGCTCCCAGGCAGCTCAGTCCCCCTGGAGGAGTCACCAGGCAGTGCAGCCCCAGCCCCCTGGGAGAAGCCACTGACGGAGCAGGACCACCCTCGCCACCACAGGCAGCCCACATAAGCCCCCACAGACCTCCAGTGCCCTGCCCTAAGCCCACACTGTCCTGTACCCATCCTGCCCTGAACCTTGCAACCCCTACCCTGAGCCCCCTATACCTCCTACCTTCTTCCCCTGAGCCCCTCCCCACTGCCCTGACTCCTCTACCTCCACCCCCTAACTCAGAGCCCCCCAACCTCTGCCCTGACTCCTGCATCCCCCAAACCTGCAGCCCACTTCCCTGAAGGACCCTGCAACGCCAGGTAACTGTTCTAATAATTCAAAAAGCAGAAGACAGATGCCACCCTCCCATGTATTTTCAAGTCTCATGACAGAAGGGAAGGCCGGACTCAGGGGTCTGGCAACACTGTCAGGACTTTGGGGCACAAATCCTGACTCTGCCACTGCCTGGCCATGTGGCCCCTGCCAAGCCCCTGGCTGTTTTGTGCCTCCATTGGCCCTCCTGTGGAAAATGTGGAGTGTTGGCCAATGTTTAAGTGGTTTGAGAGCTTCCGATGAAAAGTGCAAAAGACTAAACAAGGTCTCGTTTTAGTTGGATGCACAATTCTGTTCACACCAGTGGGGCATGGAGCATTCACAAGCAGCCACTCGAACCCACATGTTCTGAGGTGTTTCTGCACCCTCACTCCTACTGAATTGAATGGGCTTTGTGGCAGGGTTGAGAATTTTGCAGGTGCTGGGCAAGCTGGATCAGGGTGGTCAGAAACCATAACACACTTTGCACTAAAGGCCCTGCGCAGGGATGCTCTCTTCCCTTGCAAGGAGAGGCTAATGATCAATTTCCATTGTGGAAAGAGAATCCCTGCATTCCAGGGCATCCTGTCTGGGATCTACAGAGCCTGTGTGGCGTGGATTGGCATTCCTCAAGTGGGGTTGGTGGTGTGTACCCATGGGGGTGGGGCTGATATATGGCTGGGAAGCAACGGGTGGGACCAACAGCAATGTTTGTGCAGGCTGAAACAGCTTCTGTTTAACTTAGGAGTGATTCACTGAGGCTCAGGCCATGCAGGGTGCTGACCCAACATCCGTCACTCACTGCTGCAGTCAGAGGACGCTGAGTGCAGTCAACATCTTGCAGGAGTGGACCCAGATTAGGAGCTACCAGGGATGACTGATGATGGCCCATGACATGAAACTTAATTGAGGAGAGAGTTAACTGCAGTAGCAGTAACCCCATTGTAGGTGGGTCTCGTCTTGCTGAGGGGACCTGGAAACTTTGCAGACTTTTGTAAATTGGAATAGGTCTCCCAGGCATTGGTGAAGACTGAGATTCTGCTGTGTCCTCTGGACAAGGCTCCATCCTGCAGCCCTTAGAAAGACTCCAAGAGGGGGCAAAGCCAGTCCAGTCCAGCTAGAGATAAGCAGACTCAGTGGACCCTTAGGCAGTCTTGATAGCAGAGTGCCAGCTGCCATGTAAAATTGCCATCCCTAGGGTGAACTTCCACTCCAGCACCCCTACTGCTGCAGATACAGGGAGGGGTGGTCTGCCCCACTCTGAGCCACTAGGTGTAAATATGACCCTTCATTTACATGCTGGAGCCTCAAAGAAGTTAGAGATGGCCTAAAGAAGTGGGGGTTTTGTTCCAAATTGAGTGTGGCTGGGGAACTCTGCTAAATTGGAGCCTTAGTGAATGACCTGTTAAAATAAAAGACAAAGCCACAGGAGTTAAAAACAGGTATAATCTCCTTAGAATTACACATAGTAGACTTGTAATGTAGCCCACTTGTTTCTCCCATAAAGTGCATTTTATTATCCAGTCTGACCTAAAAAATCCAAGCAACAGGACTCCTCTTGGGCTTTTTGGGGGGGTCTACAGCAGAGGTGGACAACCTGCAGGCCACATGTGGCCCATCTGGTTTCTATGTGTGGCCCACGAGACATTTTGTTTACTGTTGCCCACATGCAGGGTTGCCAGATTCTGTTGGTTTCCAACCACACAGTTTAGTAAAAGTGGTAAGAAAAAAAAAGTAACACACATGTATGGTGTGGGCACACAAAGAGAGGTGTGTGCTGATTGCACACAGCATTGACTGTGAGAGTGGCATGCTCCCTCTGCATCCAATCCACGTGCTGCTACGGTTCAGTGAGCACACCCTGCAAATTCTAGGTCCGCTGCACAGTTAGCTAAACTACCCTATCCTGGGAACCCATCTTGGTTATGACAATCATGTGGCCCACTGAGATGCACAGCTGCTTGTGCTGCCTACTCATCAGCCTAAGTTGCTCATCACTGGTCTACAGCCAAACAGATCTCCCTGGTTGGAAATGTTTCCTGATATTCAGTGTCTATACATTTTTCTTTGCTGATTTATTCTATGTTACTATTTGCATTGCGGTAGGATCCAAGAGCCTCAGTCATGGATCAGGATTCCATTGTGCTAGGCACGGTACAAACACAGGGCAAAAAGCCAGTCCCTGTCCCCAAAGAGCTGACAATCTAAGTATAAGATAAGAGACAACAGGAGGATAAAGAAAAAGGGACAGGAATTCCCCCTAGTTCTAGTGTACCCACTTCCCTATACTTTAATGTTCTTATTTCACTTTACCACACAGCATCAGCTTTCATTAAGTATTTAATTTTACCAGGGCTTGGTGTGTTTTTGTTTGTTTGTTTTTTAAGAAAGCTATAAACTACTCCTTTACCTATTTGTTTATCTAAAAATCTAGAAAAGAAGAGGCAATTCTAATTCATTGGAAAATTCATTTGCTTAAAAAACCCTTTTTATAGCTGATATTTTTTCCAGCAGACCCCCAATAACAGCTTGGAGCTCTTCCAGTTTATTGTTAAGTACATATTTATACTTATAAAATCCACCTATTTATTCACAATAAAAGGCATCACCAAGTTATTTATCTTTGGATAGACACAAGGAACCCATCTGAAAGCACTATACAAAGGAGGTTAATATCATTATCCTTGTTCTATGGCTGAGGAAACCCAGGCCTGACAGTGTTGCCAGACCCCTGAGGTCTGGGTTTCCTCAGCCCCAGCACACCAGAGGCAGGAACACAATCCTGCTCCTCTGAATATCAATCTAGCGCTATATCCATTAGGCATACTACTCTGGTGTTGCAGAAGTGCCTAGGTGCCTCAGTCATGGACTGAACCCCCATTGTGTAGGGCACTGTACAAACAGAACAAAAAGACATTTCCTGCCCCAAAGAGCTTACAATCTAAGTACCAATCCTGAGCAGCAAAGTCTCATAAATCTTTGGTTCTTCTCCAAGTGGCTACACACCAGCCTCGTCTCCAAGATAAAGGAGAGAACCATAACAATAATTCCTGTCATAGGATACAATGGCTCCTTTATCCTCTCTTCAGTCTAGTAGGTAATCTGTACCAAGCCTCACTCTGATCCAGAACTCCCCCTTACAAGGGGAACGGTACAGTGTTTATTGGTGTTGTGGGTTTTTTACATGCACAGCGGTCACAGAGACAAAGGCAGTGCTGTGTAACTCCTGCTGCCCAACACAAAGCTGGCAGAATGTGCCTGGGGAGACAGAGTTGATCTGGCTTGTGGCATCATCTGTTTAATAGCAACTTGAACTGGCATAATCCACCAGTGGTGTCAGCCAGGTGCCATCATGTCTCCTGAGGACATGTTTGCAATGGGCCTTACTTACCTGGCACACAACACTCATGGTTCTATGCAGAGACAAGGGATAGCCAGCATGGCAGTGGGTGAAGGCCCATGTAAAGAAGGCAAGCCCAGCCCCACCCCTTGCACCTGAAGCCCTGCCCCTTCAGCAACTTCCCTCCCCTCCCCCCATGGAGCCAAGCCCTGCCTGACCCCATCCCTAACCTTCTTGGCCACCTGGAGGGCAGAGGCCACCACGCTACACCCCGAGCCCTCCCCAGCAGCTGTGAAAATGGGCTCCCAAGGGAGAGTGAGACACAAACCAACAGGCTACCATTACCACGGGTTGTGGAGAGTGATGGAAAAGGACAGTCAGTGCTGGGGGCCGGGAGCGGAGCATGAGAGCTCTTCCTCAGCTCTGCTTCTCTCATCCCTCCCCCACCCCTGAAAACATTGCGCTCCTGCAGGTCATTGTTTGCTCTACCCCCTTCCCCAGTAGCTTTCCTTTGACTGGGATGGAGAGAGAAGAGCACCAGGCTGCAAGAGCAGCTGTTTGCATGTAGTGCTAGTGCAGAGGGCTTTGTTCCAGACTCAGACACTGACAGCGACAGCGCAAAGCCTCTTACAGGAGTAAAATGCAGCCACTGCCACTGCCAAACAGGCCAGACCAGTGGGTCCACTAGTCCTGGCCCCTGTCTCAAGCTGGGCCAGTACTAACTGGCCCACTGGAGTGGGGAATTCTTAAACCCATTTCAAATGGGGCTGATTTGGCAGTTGGAAATCAAAAACCCATCAAAAAATCCAAGTGGGGGAAGCTCAGATACTAGGACCCTGAAAACAAGCCAGCACATCAGCAGGGGTCTGCCAGTTCAGCAGCACAGTAACAACAATCCTATGTCTCACAGACACAGCCCCTTTCCGCTGAACAACCCAAAATGCTTCACAAACACTGGCCTTGATTCTTCAGGGATGCATGCTGGTGAGAACAGATGCCAACATGAAGTAGAGGTAAGAGAATGGAGCCTGCAGCCCAGGAACTGTAACCCCTTCAAGAGGCTGGGCCACCAGAGGAAAACAGCCTACTACTGCTACCACTTTTGCTTAAGTGGGGGAGATCTGTGCTGTGTTGTTGAAGGGCCTGTTCTCAGATACTGAGGAGTATAAGCACCCTGATTTTGATTTTGTAAAGTCATACTGGGGAGCTTTAACAAAATGAACTGTCTCCTCTTTAGTGCCATGCTCTGATTGGGGGGTTTCAACCTTTTTCTTTCTGAGGGCTCCCAACATGATATTAAACTCTGCAGCCCACCTGTGCCACAACAATTGTTTTCTGCATGTCCACTAGATTAAAACCAGGGCCAGCATTCAGGGGTAGCAAGCAGTGCAATTGCCCAGGGCCACGTGTCACAGGGGGCCCTACAAAGCTCAACTGCTTTGGGCTTCCATTTCTACCCGAAGTAGTGGGGTTGGCGCTTTGGCTTTCTGCTCTGAGCCCCAGCAACTCTAACACTGGCACCTCTCTGGTTTATTTGGTTGGCCCCCTGAAACCTGCTTCTGCTTCCCCCCCCTCCCCCCCATGGGGGCTCTGGACTCTTGGTTGAGAACCACTGCTTTAGTTAAAGTTTACAAAGATAGCAAGGTGAGGGTCTCTCCATCCATTCCTGCGGCTGCTGGAACGGAGGTTGGTGATTCCAATAACAAAGACTCACTGTACAGAAAGAACTTTGAATTGATATCAGTCAACAGCTTCAGGTTTGCAAGTGGATTAAATGCAGGATGTTTGAAAGGCATAAGTGAGCTGGCCCCTCTAAGAAGGGGATTTGGAAAAATCAGTGACCTAGAAAATTCAAACCTGCCAACTCCTCACTGTTTTCCAGTGAGTCTTGATTGTTTATGTATTATGAGACTCACACAACCTCCTACCTCCAAGGACATCTCAGGTTTCACGGCATTCAGCTCTGTTAACTCTTTACGCCCGGCAAAGAGAACATCCAAGCACCTGCACTAAAAAGAATGCATAGTAACTCAGACATAGCTTATTACTAAGGATATCTGGAGAGAGATGGTTACAGCTGTGTAGAAAGCTTGGAACATAACCTAACAGCATTCACACTCACCTGGTCTGGGTTTCATCATGAAAGCAAGACTTGGGCCAGGTTCACTCAGGTGCATGAGTCATTCAATGGAACCTGGGCCTAGCTTTGATCAAGCCTTGGCTGATTCTGGGTTTAATTTAAAAAATGGGAGACTCAGGGTAAATTCAGATCTCTTTGTGCTTCAAGCTTAATTTTGGCCCAAACCTCAGAGTCTGGTTTGGGGGAGGTGGGAGGGAATGCAAATGCACATGCACACAAACCAAAACCAAAAAAGGAATTGGCATGAATGTTTATAAGCTGACACAGTCCAGCTGTAGGAATGATGCACAAAGAAAAAAAAGCCAGACAGACTGGGGAGAGGACATACTGGCTTGGGGCGTAACAGGTGACCCTCAAAAAGTCTGCAGGAGAGATGAGGCCACACTACAAGATTCTGCTGTGAATCTGAACTTCAGCAATGTTTTTGGGGTCAGGCTTCGATTCAGCACTCTCCCTTCTTTTAGGATAACACAGTGGTTCCCAAACTTTTCGACATCACGCCCCCTTTTTGATTATTGAAAAACCCTCATGCCCCCTCCCCCCCAACAGCAAAACTTGTTGAGCAAAAAAAAAAAAAAAAAACTGACCGGGGCAGCAAAACTTGATGGGGGCTGGGTTGCCTCACGCCCCCCCTTGGAATTTCTTCATACCCCCCCAGGAGGGGCACACCCTCCAGTTTGGAAACCCATGGTAGCAAGATAACAAGGGGAGGGGAATTGAGACACTTTGTTAGGTGGGTGGGAATTTGGCTTGAAATCTCATTAGCATAGATCCCCCCACTCCATGAGTCTTCTAATGCTGCCTGACTCCAGCTAAGCTGGCAATACCTCAACCAAGGGATTTCTGTTACATTCCACCTTTAACCCCATGTGAATTTAGGCGTATGAAAAACTGGGTGAGGCGAGGAAGTTAACCAAATATTTGTGAACTATCCAAAAAGGTCAGGGTTGAGTGGAGTTTCAGCTCTGGTGTTAGTTTACCTGCCCCAATTAATGAATGCCTGAGCACCCCAGAACACACAGCCACCTGTGGGCATTCGAGTCTTAACGTGCTGGCCAGAGTGCAGTGAGCTATGGGCTGTATGGTTCAGACTAAGCCATGTACTGTGTCTTTAAACAGAAGGGTCAGGGAGAAGGGTGTAACCAGTTCAGCCAGACAGTGTCACATATGGCAGTGCTTCTGGGCAGGCTCTGTGCACTGGGAGGGACTGTCTGGGGTTTAGTCACGACACTGATATCGCAGGCGGATGCACTGGGCACGCAGCCCAGGTCCACCTTGCCCCCACAAGGTGTTGTGCGCTGCTTGCCAAAGGACTGATGAGTAAACACTTCCGCATACAGACTCAGCCCTCTGCTCTGTCACACCTATAACTGGTGGCACGGCAGCACCTGAGCAAACTTACACCCTTCAAACAGCAGCTGGGCTGGAGTCACATACAGGAGCCTGAAACAGACTTCAGAAGCTGAGTGGGGAGCCTGGCCCTATCCTGTACCCCTTGGGCAGAGGTCAGGAGAGATTCAGAGAGAAGCCAAGACCTGAGTGCCAAGCAGCAAGTCCCTTGTGTACCTCTGAGCCTCCCTTCGCCTGCAGGCCTGGGGGAGATGAGCATTTCGTCGGAGCACAGACCCCTTGGGAAACAAGTCACCAGCAGCCTGCAAACGGTGAGCGGGCTTGGCTGTGTTCTGTCTGGTGGGGTCTTGGCTGTTTGCAGTGGGATTAGCACCCCTCTTTTGCTCCATTCTGGATGTTATGCTGCTTTTAACCTGCTTGCCAGTTCTGAGACTCAAGGTTTAGTCAGCACCCAAAGATGACTGCATGAAAAGCCTTTCATTCCAGTTTGTTCACATTGTCCATTCTGAGCAGAACAATGCCTCTTTAGACACCAGGGGGCTGGCAGCGGCAAAGCTGCACTGGGCAGTGATTTCTGTACCTGAATGGCAGGGAACTATCTTGACTTTAACTTATATTTGTTGGAAATGGTTTTTTAAAAATACCCAAGCTTTTCCTGCTTGATGGGCATCTTACATAGTTGACAATTACAGCAAGATTATCCTTGTGTTTTCCATTTGCAGAATATCAATGCCAGACTAGCATAGCAGGTTCGCTATCATGTAACACCAAGGCTAGGTCTACACTAGGAAATCAGGTTGTTACAACTGAGTCACTCAGTGTGAAAAATCCATACCCTGCCCTGAACAAGAAGAATTAAATCAACCTAACCCTTGGTGCAGGCAGTGTTAGGTCAGCAGGAGAGTTTGCCTCTTGGGAAGGCAGAGCACTATGTGTTGTTCAGCATCTTCACTGAATGCTATAGTGGCTTAGCTGCAGCGTTTTAAGTATAGGCCTGGCCCTAGTGAGAGTCGCCAGTAGCAAAACCCAGCTATCGTACAGTACTTCTCATCACAGCACTTTATAAATGAAGTCAGTGTCATTATCCCTATTTTATAGATTGGGACACTGAGGCATGGTGGGAGAGCCAGGACTACAACAACTTAAGTCTCCTGAGTCCTAAACCAATGCTCTCTCCACTAAGCCACATTACCTAATTAGTGAGCAACCAAATAAAGATGGTAAAATTGTTAAGAAAGCTGCAGTAGTGAATGTAAAATGCGTTCATTTCCTCTGACAGAGTAGTTTGCCGTTTGTCATTGAGGACAACCCTTTGTGAATGTTTCTGTAAAAGAAGTGAAGACCTTGCTTCCCAGCCCTGCTGTTTGATCTTTGCTGTGAAGTGGGTGAAATTGCTCGTTTTCAGGTGGGACTTATTGGGTTTGTGGGCTAGTGTAAAAACATGTAGTGAAGGTCCATTATAGAAATATTGTTGGGGCTTCATCTACTGTTCCTCACAATCATTTATACCTCTGTCAGGTGGGTGTAAAATGCTTCCTAGGGTGAATGACACCACTGGACACCCACTTTGCTTTGGTGTAAATGGCTGTGCAAGATACAGGGCAATGGAAAATCAAGCCCATTTTATTCCACTGTTCCTTTGGAACCTTATATGTAACCTTCATGTTCCCCCCACATTTTCTGGATACAGGCTCAGTTCTGAGCGCCTGGGCCCTGACTTAGCAAAGCACTTTAAGCTTCCAGTTGGTTCTGGTGAGTTGATCCTTGTACACTCAAGCCCTATGAGTATGAAAAAGAACAGATGAGCTAGTACTAGAAGCCTGCTTTGTTCCTGATGCTTTTCCAGTGGGGAGGTGTGGTTGTAGCAGTATAATGCATGTGACTTGCATTCCGGGAGTAATTGTGTTAGACAGCACAAACCTGCTTAGTGGCTGACTTTTAAATAAATAAGAAAACTGTGTCACCCACACACACACTTGGCTGCACTAAGCACTAAATAAAGGGGCTATGCAGAAGAGGGTGCGGTGTCTTTTTTCATTAGTCAGCACTGGGGGTATTGTGCTTCTGGAGGAGCCATCAGAAGTAAAACTAAGCTTGTGACCTCTCTGGGCGTTCAAAGAGCCCATGGCATTTTTCACAACCATGGTGACATTATGGCTTGCAGAAATTCAAATCTGAATAAATTCCCCTGTAGTGTTAGGTTGGCGTATTTTTCACTTTGTGGCCTAAACTATTGGCAAGTTTTAGGGTGCCTTGATAAACAACTGTTTTCTTCCACCCCAGAAATGGCTGCATTTCAGTGGTGTTTGAATAGCTAATTCAGTCTACTTTAGGTCTTTGGCCCCAAAACAGGTAAAACTAATTTGTTTTTTTCCACACAGCTCTTGTCCCAAATCTTAAGAGAAAACCCAAATCAAGAGGAGAGGAATATAAAACTTTAGTTATTAATACTGTAAAAATCCTTGTTTGTCCTCATGCTTATTGCTGTCACCTCACTGAAACAACACACCAGCAGAGAGAAGTCAGCACTCCATGTTCCTAAGGCATAGGTCTCTCTTGAGCAAATAGAGAATACAAAGAGGAAAGATGGTCCAGCAGTTATGGCACTCATCTGAAACTCAAGTTCAGGTCTGTGCTCTGCCACAGACTTCCTTTGTGACCTTGGTCAAATCACTTGGTCTTTTGGTGCCTCAGGTTCCCAACTGTAAAATGAGGATAGTGGTACTTCCTAGCTCATAAGAGTGTTGTATGGAGAAATACATTACAGAGTGTGAAATACTCAGATATTATGGCAATGGGAATCATATAAGTACCTTAGACCATTGGTTAGCTATTAGCACAGTGACGGGTAACCTGTGGCCCATGGGCCACATGCAACACCTCAGGGTTATATGTGTGTCCCATAAGACATTTTGTTCACCATTGCCCAGAAGTGGGGTTGCCAGATTCCACTGGTTTCTGTCTGCATAGTTTTTTTCCTACCAATGTAAAGTGATCTGCACATAAACCGAGGGCTTGTGAATTGAGATGTGTGCTGATTGAACACAATGTAGACTCTGAGAGCTATGTACTCCATCTGCATCCAACTACATCGTTGCTACGGTTCAATTGGCACACCCCGCTAATTCTAGGTATGCAAGCGCAGTTAGCAAAATCTCCCTATCCCGGGAGACCATCTTGGTAACAACCATCTTGTGGCCCATTGAGATGAAGGGCCACTCATGCAGCCCACCTTTGCCTAGGTGGCCCATCAGGATATTAGCAGGATATGAACTCAGATGCAGAGGGGAGCAGCTCTGAGTCCATCCAGTAGGGGGCAGTGACACACTAGCTAGTTAATTCTAATTTCCAACATCTCTGACATGTGGTATTTCTCCCCTGTACTACAGCTGTCACCAATTGTGGAGTTAAATGTTGGCGGGGAGGTGTACACAACAATGCTGAGCACCCTGAAGAAACATCCAGGCTCCAAGCTGGCAGAGATGTTCACTGGCCATCCCAAGCTCAGGACTGACTCTGAGGGGAGGTTTTTCATTGACAGGCCAGGCACCTATTTTAAGTACATCTTGGAATACCTTCGCAGTAACCAGGTGCCCACCCAGTGCATCCAGGACGTGTATAAAGAAGCACTATTTTATGACATCGAGCCGCTGGTCAAGCAGCTCGAGGACTCCCCTCAGATTTTTGGTGAGGTGGTAGCAAGGAAGCAGTTTCTGGCCCGTGTGCCCAACTACAGCGAGAACATTGAGCTGATGATTCGCATCGCCAGGGCAGAGGCGGTAGCATCCCGCCAGTCCAGCGTCACAGTGTGTGTGGTCAGGACCGAGGAGGATGCAGCTAAGTGTCACGATGCCCTGAGCAGCTTGGACATGGATAAGAAATCGGTGGTGAAGTTCGGCCCCTGGAAGGCGACGCCGAGCATTTCTGATCTGCTGGATTGCATTAAAATGGACATTGAAGCCAAAGGATACAAGATCTCCTTCCAGCCCCACACCACGGAGAAAGGCTTCCGGTTCAAATCCTACATCTTCTTCTACAAATTTCTGTTCACATGGTGGTAGCCAAATGGAACTGTTGGCAGTGATTTTAAATGGCTATTCAAATCAATAGACTTCTGTTTTAATACAGAGAATCTCTACCTATGGCCCTTCCTGCAGAACCTTTTGGAAACCAAACTGTGGACAGTGGTGTAGATGGGAAGAGAAGAACGGGCCAATGAAAGAATCTCTTGGATTTTACCTGCCAAATTCAATAGAAATTAAGAACCACTGTTTTAAAAGGCACATTTTTTAAAAGGAGAGATGTGCCTAGAAATGTGAGGTTTTCTCATCCAACATGCCTATGCCTTCTGTGCCTTTCTGTCCCTTCTGCTTACTTCGCTGAGAAGTAACAGGTCCTGCAGAGCCAAGACAGCTAGAGGAGAATAAGCTGGATTTCATTCTTTGTCGGGGTGGGCAAGATCTAGGCTGCGGGCTGGATCCGGCCCACCAAGCCATTTCATCCAGCCTGCTACCCACCCTGCCATGCACTTGGCCCCAGGCCAATCAAGCCTTGGGGCAGGGGAGCATGCAAAGTTCCCACTGGGAACGCATGACACCAGAAGGAACCGCCAGCTGTTCAATACTGCTGGCAGTTCCCTCTAGGCTTCACGCACCCTGGCAGGGTTGGGGTGGGAAACTTTGTGTGCTTCCGTGCCCCCAGGCCAATTAAAGCCTGGGGGCGGGGCAGTGCTAGAAGTCTCCTCTCCCTGCCAGAGGCACACAGTGCCAGAGGGAATGGCCAGCTGTTCAAAATGTTTGGCAGTTCCCTCTAGGTGTTGCATGCCCTGGGAGCTTGGAGTGGAGACCTTGTGTGCTCCCCGGCCCCACACCAATTGGAGTCTGTGGGCAGGGGAGCATGCAACATCTCCTTCCCCCCCACCAGGGGCACACAGCACTAGAGGGAACCACCAGCTGTTCAAAACGGCTGGGGGTTCCCTCAGGGCGTCCATGCCCCTGGCAGGGTGGCAGAGAGGGGAAGAGACCTCCCGTGTTCCCCTGCCCCTAAAGTGCTGGAAATTAATATGTGCATCAGGAGACATAATGAAATCCCTTGGTGAATATTAGATGGAAGAGTCTCATAAGGAGTATAGCCCAGTGCCTGCATTCTTTACTGAAGCAAACCTCCCCTTTTGACTTCAGTGAAAAATTTTGCCTGAGGGGGGTGCTCAACTGAGTCCTCTGCCATTTTCAAAAATCTTAATATTCAGAAGTTTATTTTTATTTATTTTTACACTTGAGATAGCTTATTATTTTAAATTATTAACTGTTCCAGGGACATTTGAAAATCATACTGGTTATTCTAGATCATGGCTATATGCTTATTATTACTCTCAAATTATGAGCTGCCTCCCATAAAGGACAATATATGTTTTGAGATACTAAATAAATACATTTTAAAAAGCCTCTTTACATAGTGTAAATCTATCTTCTTTATTATCCTCTTAAAACCCCCAATGCTTTCCTTATGCACTACTGGAAATCTATAAACTGTAATATCAAAAGCCTACATCCTGGTTATTGATCTTCCAGTGATGTAAATCAGAGATGACGTCACTGAAGTCAGTGCAGTTACTATATGTAAAACTGGTGTAAGTGTGAGACTCATGAGCCCTCTAAAATTTTGAAGCCTCGGGCAAGATTTTAAAACGTGACTAAAGATTTTGTGTGCCCAAAATCCCTTAGAAGGGCCTGGTTCTCAGGCAATGCTGAGCATCCACTACTGCAGGTCACTTCTGAAAATTTTGGCCCTGATTCCCTATGACCTTCCCTATAACCTTCCCTATGACACTGTATGTTTAGTCCTCCGGGAGTTCTGTACATAACACCTGTTCCAATGCCTATTGAAATAACACTCTCCCTTGACTTCAATGGGCAAAGAACCTGATCCTGAGATGTACCACTCTCCTTTAATTTCCACTGTAGTTAATGGGAGTTAAGGGCACTCAACCCTTCACAGGATTTGGTTCTAGTTATGTTAAATATTTGCAACCAAACTGAAAAGCACATGAAACATACCCAGTTTGGGGGTCTGATTACAAAAACACAGCACTGTTTTGGAGAAAACACATTCCAAACATAGAATTAAAACTAGGGATGTCAACGTGTAGATGACTACACGATTAACCGATAAGCCTGGGCTTATCAGTTAGTCTTGTTGATTACATGCACTCCCCACATTGCTGCCTCTGATACAGAGGCAGCAAGTGTGGGGGGGGGGGAAGGAGCGGGAGTTGGTGCCCGTGAGGGCAGCTCCCCACAAGCATTGGATCCGCCTGTCTCCTTCCCACACCCGCACTGCTGCCTCTGACAGAGAGGCAACAACACCGAAGGTAAGGGGAGCAAAAGGAAGCCGATATGCACGGGGAGCCGGCTTTTAAGTGGCTCTCTGTGCGTGCTGGCTCCGTGGACCTGCCCGCTTTCCCTTGCTGCCTCCGACAGGGAGCCGGTGCTGGGGAGAGCTCGCTTAAAAAAATGTTCCCCCCAGCACCAGGTCTGTGGTGGCACCTGCCCTCCCTCCCCTGGCAGCCCCTGTTTGTGGAGAGTGCAAGCTCTGTGGACAGGGGCTGCTGCTGTGGAGCAGCCTCTGTCTGCAGGGAGCTTGGACCCTCATGGACAGGGGCTGCTGCCATGGAACAATCTCTGTCTGTGGAGAGCTGGGACCCTCCGCTGACAGGGGTGGCAGGTGGGAGCCAGTCTGCGCAGGGAGCTGGCTTTTAAAAGCTGTATCCGGGGCAGCAGTGTGGGGTGACAGGATTCGCCGGGAGTGGAGTTGTAGCGCACTGGCTGCGTGCCCCATCTCCAGGGACTATCAAATAGTTGTGTAACCACTAAGATTTCATGTGGTTACATGACTATTCAATTACGTGATATCTAACATCCCCAGTTAACTTTCTTCCCTGAAAAATGGTTTTATTTCTAGACATGATAGGCCAAAATCTCATAATGCTGATGCAACTGTACTGATTTCATTGGGTTTACACAGGAATTACTTTGGCCTGATATAGTCTGTATTTGTGTGTAGCATAGGAATCTAAGGTCTTCAAAGACAGAGATGTGCCTGAATCAGCTCTGAACATCTCCAAACTTTGTTGGAGAAATGGGTCAGAATCCATACCCAAATGCAGAACTAGTGTCTGACCCCTATTTCTTTTGGAGACAGGGGACATGAAATCTGGATTACGTTTTAGTTCACAAAAGGCTATAGTTAACTTTAAAGACAGCTTCCAACTTAAGTTTGATTTTTCCACCTCTTCCTAACTTCAGCGAAACCAAACACATCCCCATGAATTATTTCATGCCACAAGTTACACCACAATATAATTTTTCTGAAACATTTGGGTCACTATTATATAACTTATATAACTTCAAATCTTTCCATTAAAAAGGGGGTAAACACCAGATAGATAAATATTTTATCAAGCATGTCTAAGTATTGCATGAACCTTGACAGATGGGCAAGACCAGGACACTGCAAACAAATATGTTTCACCTTTACCTACCTAATCTACATCAAATACTTATGAAACACAATTAAAGATAAAAATTCTCTTGTCACAGTATAATAGTAAGTTTCCTAGACTGGTATCCTAGAATTTGAAAAGCATATTATATACTTGTAAAGAAATCAGTGAAACTAGTCTTGGCATGAAGCAAGACAACCTTTTATATAGAAGTTAACATTTTTAAGGGCTCCTTCTGGCTACTTTCAGAGTACATCTGGAGGTGTAACCACCATCAGGCAAATTTGAACCTGGGATCACTTAGGCTGTGTCTACATTGGCGTGATCTTGCACAAAAGCAGCCGCTTTTGCGAAAAAACTTGCTGCCTGTCTACACTGGCGGGGAGTTCTTGCGCAAGAACACTGACATTCTAATGTGTAAAATCAGTGCTTCTTGCGCAAGAACTATGATGCTCCTGCTCAGGAATAAGTCCTCTTACGCAACTGTTCTTGCGCAAGAGGCCCGTGTAGACAGGCAACATGAATTTCTTGCGCAAGAAAGCCCGATGGTTAAAATGGCCATCGGAGCTTTCTTGCGCAAGAGAGCGTCTACACTGGCACGGATGCTCTTGCGCAAAAGCACATCTCTTGCGCAAAGGCACATGCCAGTGTAGACACTCTCTTGAGCAAATACTTTAACACAAGAACACTTCCGCAAAAGAGTTCTTGCGCAAGATCATGCCAGTGTAGACGTAGCCTTAGTGTAGGAGCCTCTACAGCTTGAGATATAAAGCCAGCTGGCTCTCAGCTTAGGCTGTAGAGCTCCCTTGTCTAAGTGCCACTACATGGGACCGTGAACCACCCTAGGTCTGTGGATTACAGAGGTATTTATTAAAACATGTTACTGAGAATAACAACAGGAATGAATTTCCCTTCTGTATCACTGAACTGAGGTACTCTTCCCACAGACAAAGAAAGTCATACATTTTTAACTGTGAACATAATCTATTGGAATAATTTGTCAAAGGTTGTGGTGGATCCTCCAGTCCAGGATGGGCAATTTAAAAATCAAAATAGAATGTTACTCTAAAAAATCTGCTCTTGTTCAAACAAGAATTAGGGGGAGTCCTATACTCTGTGTTGTATAGGAGGTCCAGGCGTGTACACAGGGGGGATGGGAAGGTGCAAATGCACCTCCCTGACTACCCAAGTCAGCATGAGGGGGCTCCTCGGCCGCCTTCCTGGTGGTCTGCAGCTCGATCTCAGCTCCCCTCCTACTACTGCAGTGGGGAGCCCACACGGGCACAGTAGCCTCGCCCTCCCAGCTCCCCCCATGCAGTTGGTGCACCAGCACTGGCTTCCTGCTGGTGGGGAGGGGAGAAAGCCCCGAGCCTCATAAGAACATAAGAACGGCCATACCGGGTCAGACCAAAGGTCCATCTAGCCCAGTATCCTGTCTGCCGACAGTGGCCAGCACCAGGTGCCCCAGAGGGGGTGGACCGAAGACAATGATCAAGCGCTTTGTCTCCTGCCATCCCTCTCCAGCCTCTGTCAAACAGAGGCCAAGGACACCATTTTATCCCCTGGCTAATAGCCTTTTATGGACCTAACCTCCATGAAATTATCTAGCTTCTCTTTAAACTCTGTTATAGTCCTAGCCTTCACAGCCTCCTCTGGCAAGGAGTTCCACATGCTGACTACACGCTGTGTGAAGAAGAACTTTCTTTTATTAGTTTTAAACCTGCTACCCATTAATTTCATTTGGTGTCCTCTAGTTCTTCTATTTAGGAACTAATAAATAACTTTTCTTTATCCGCCTCTCCACACCACTCATGATTTTATACACCTCTATCATATCCCCTCAGTCTCCTCTTTTCTAAACTGAAAAGTCCCAGTCGCTTTAACCTCTCCTCATATGGGACCCGTTCCAAACCCCTAATCATTTTAGTTGCCCTTTTCTGAACCCTTTCCAAGGCCAAAATATCTTTTTGAGGTGAGGAGACCACATCTGTACACAGTATTCAAGATGTGGGCGTACATAGTTTTATACAGGGGCAGTAAGATATTCCGGTCTTATTTTCTATCCCTTTCTTAATAATACCTAGCATCCTATTTGCCTTTTTGACCGGCTGCACACTGTGTGGAAGTTTTCAGAGAACTGTCCACGATAACTCCAAGATCTCTTTCCTGATTTGTCGTAGCTAAATTAGCCCCCATCATACTGTACGATAGGTGGGGTTATTTTTCCCAATGTGCATTACTTTACACTTATCCACATTAAATTTCATTTGCCATTTTGTTGCCCAGTCACTTAGTTTGGTGAGATCTTCTTGGAGTCCTCACAGTCTGCTTCTGTCTTGACTATCCTAAACAGTTTGGTATCATCCGCAAACTTTACCACCTCACTGCTTACCCTTTCTCCAGATCATTTATGAATAAGTTGAACAGGATTGGTCCTAGGACTGACCCTTGGGGGACACCACTAGTTACCCCTCTCCATTCTGAAAATTTACCATTTATTCCTACCCTTTGTTTCCTGTCTTTAACCAGTTCTCAATCCAAGAAAGGACCTTCCTCTTATCCCATGGCCATGTAATTTACACAAGAGCCTTTGGTGAGGGACCTTGTCAAAGGCTTTCTGGAAATCTAAGTATACTATATCTACTGGATCCCCTTGTCCGCATGTTTGTTAACCCCTTCAAAGAACTCTAATAGATTAGTAAGACAGGATTTCCTTTACAGAACCCATGTTGACTTTTGTCCAACAAATTATGTTCTTCTACATGCTTCACAATTTTATTCTTTACTATTGTTTCGACTAATTTGCCAGGTACTGAAGTTAGACTTACCGGTCTGTAATTGCCGGATCGCCTCTAGAGCCCTTTTTAAATATTGGTGTCACGTTGGCTACCTTCCAGTCGTTAGGTACGGAAGCCGATTTAAGGGATAGGTTACAAACCACAGATAATAGTTCAGCAATTTCCCATTTGAGTTCTTTTAGAACCCTTGGATGAATGCCATCCGGTCCCGGAGATTTGTTAACATTAAGTTTTTCTATTTGTTCCATAACCTCCTCTAATGACACTTCAATCCGGGACAGTTCCTCAGATTCATTACCCACAAAGGACGGTGCAGATTTGGGAATCTCCCCAACGTCCTCAGCCGTGAAGACTGAAGCAAAGAAATCATTTAGTTTCTCCGCAATGGCTTTATCGTCCTTGATTGCGCCTTTTATAGTTCGATCGTCTAGGGGACCCACAGGTTTTTTAGCAGGCTTCCTGCTTCTAATGTACTTAAAAAACATTTTGTTATTTCTTTTTGAGTTTTTGGCTAGCTGTTCCTCAAAATCTTTTTGCTTTTCTTATTACATTTTTACACTTGATTTGACAGTGTTTATGTTCCTTTCTATTTATCTCATTAGGATCAGACTTCCACTTCTTAAAAGATACCTTTTGTCCCTCACTGCTTCTTTTACATGGTGGTTAAGCCACGGTGACTTTTTTTAGGTCTCTTGCTATGTTTTTAATTTGGGGTATACATTTAAGTTGGGCCTCTATTATGGTGTCTTTAAAAGTTTCCATGCAGCTTGCAGGGATTTGGCTCTAGTCACTGTGCCTTTTAATTTCTGTTTAACTAACCTCCTCATTTTTGTGTAATTCTTTGAAATTAAATGCCAGGGTGCTGGTCTGCTGAGGTGTTCTTCCCACCACAGGAATGTTGAATGTTATTATATTATGGTCACTATTCCCAAGCGGTCCTGTAATGGTTATTTCCTGGACCTGATCCTGCGCTCCACTCAGGACTAGATCGAGAATTGCCTCTCCTTGTGGGTTCCTGCACCAGCTGCTCCAAGAAGCAGTCATTTAAGCCATTGAGAAATTTTATCTCCGCTTCTCTTCCTGAGGTGACATGTATCCAGTCAATATGGGGGTAATTAAAATCCCCATTATTATAGAGTTCTTTGTTTTGGTAGCCTCTCTAATCTCCCTCAGCATTTCAATGTCAGTATCCCTGTCCTGGTCAGGTGGTCGGTAATATATCCCTACTGCTAATTTCTTATTTTTGGAGCATGGAATTACTATCCATAGCGATTCTATTGAACATGTTGATTCATTTAATATTTTTATTTCATTTGATTCTACATTATCTTTCACATACAGTGCCACTCCGCCACCCACCCGGCCTGCTCTATCCTTTCGATATATTTTATATCCCGGTATGATTGTGTCCCACAGATTTTCCTCATTCCACCAGGTTTCAGTGATGCCTATTATGTCAATCTCCTCATTTAATACTAGGTACTCTAGTTCACCCATCTTATTAGTCAGACTCCTCGCATTTGTGTAGAAGCACTTTAAAAATTTGCCACTGCTTATTTGTCTGCCCTTCCCTGATGCATTGGATTCCTTTGTACGCGGTTGTTTTTCTGCTCTGGCCCATGGTTTGCCCTCTCCCCTCCTCTCTTTCTGACTACAGCTTAGAGAATCTCTGTCAATGGATTCTCCTCTAAGAGAAGTCTCCCTCCGATTTACGTGCATCTCCACACCAATCGGCTTTCCCCCATTCCTCACTGCACGATCTGACTTGCAGGGAAAAAGGGCTCCCCCATCCCCTCTCCTGGCTGGGGGAAGCGCTCCTTCCCCACAAGCTGGATCATGTAGTGTGGGTCAGGTCTTTCTCTCTCCCACCCCCACACTGGGAAGCTGGAGCTGGTGCTCCAACAGAATCCAGCTAATGAGAGCAGTGGGAGGCGGTGCCTGGGACCGGTATGGGGTGGAAAGGCAAATAAGTGCTCCCCCACCCTGTCATGCCTAGCCCCCCATCCCCCTCACACACCACCACCCCACCCCCAGCTTGCTCCTGCACCCTCCCCCCTGGCCAGACACCCTACCCCTACCCTGATCCTCCAGCACTAGCAAAATGGCTTGGGTGTAATTATGTAATTAACAGTGAGTTTCCATTAGCAACTGGTGATTCATGGAAAGGTTTGCATTGAACTAGGTGGTCCACAGGCCAAAAAGTTTGAGAACCACTGTGTTAAGCGGATGGGAGAGCGCTGTGTTGTGGGGAGGATGGGTGGGCAGGGCTGGTGGCAGTGCAACAGGGCTGGGGGAATGGCGCCCCCCCACCTGCAAGGAGCAGCCTGAGCCTGGCCCTGCTGGCCGGATGCCCCACCCGCACTCACCTGGCCCTGGCCTCAACAAACAGGTAGAGCAGCAGCAGGCAGTAGTAGCCAAGGGAGCAGAGGGTCATGGTGGCCGGACTGCCCGCCATGATCCCAGAAGGTAATTTCTATAAAGCCTTTATTGCTGTATAATTATTTAGTATGTTATAATAAAATCATTTTACCAATCACTGTTTCCACTCAAATTTATCATTAACCTCTTTTATGCACACTCATTGCATAACTATTCAGAACTCCTTTATATTTAAAAAAAAAATTGTGGTCCACATTTACATAAAAAGCATCCCTCCACAAAAATCCTTGCATATGGGCCTGAGGTCAGACTAGATGTTCACAATGGGCCTTTCGGTCTTGGGAATCTATGACTCTGTGTGGTCACCCCTCTCAGGCAATAGCCTGAGGAAATGACCTCACTTTATATGCCTGGGAGGAAATAATATGGATTATCACGGGAGTAAATTTGTTACTGACAGATATGCAACATCCAGTACATTAAACGTGTAGATTCAGAAATCGATTTGCGTGGGGCAAAAAAAGACCCAATGAATTAAAAAAAATCTTTCAGGAAATTAAAAATGTTGAGCCTGAGCTGTGCTGATTTGCCCCAGCTGAGAACCTAGCATAGGATCCTGATCCGCACCACAGCCAGGGGCCCGTGGAAGCCACTTATTAAAACCGATCCACTGAAGAGTCTAGAAATTGAAGGGCGGCTTGTATGATTCCCTTCGCTGAGCCGGGGTCGCTGCTTCTCCAGCCCCTGCTGATTCAGCTCTGCCTGGCCTCTTTGTTGTTCCCAGGGCTCACTCTTCTGAGGTTGGCCAGGCGTGTGAAACACACCTGGCCACGTGTGTGACATGCAGCTGGCCACGCGTGGCTCTTTGCTGGGGAGTGGCTCCTGGTTCCCAGCCCAGTGCTTTAGCACAGGGATCAGGGACCCTCCCACCAGCAAGGTGGCTTTCCTAGCTCTGAGCACTCCCAGTGTGGGCAGCCCAGAGGCGGGCACCGCCCCTTGATTGACAGAATCCCAGTGGTGGGCGCTCTAGCCTCGCAGGCCTCTCTCTCTCCCTAGCCAGGGACTCACTGGCCATAGAGAGGAGACCTCCGCCTGTCTAGCAAGGACAGTTTATCTTCCCATCATCGCCAGCATCTCTATGGTTTCATTTCCGGGTGCGGTGGTGGAGGGGAGGGGAGGAGAAGGAGGAAGGTACGGTGGCTGCGAGGGCTCGCGCCCTGCTGAAGGCGAACGGCGGCGGTGGCGGGCCTCAGCATGGCGGCGCACCTGAAGAAGCGGGTGTATGAGGAGTTCACTAAGGTCGTCCAGGTAATCAGCGAAGCTCGGCCCCTGCCCGGGAAGGCGATTCCTGGGCGGCCTGACGTTGCAGGAAAGCCCGCTGGAAGCCTGAGGCCTGGCACTGAAATGCCTCGGGACCCGCAGGCGGCTGCTCCTCTTCTGGGGCGCCCGAGAGCCGAGAAGCTGCCAGCCAACCCGGGGTCCCCTGCGAAGTGGGGGCGGGGTCCCCCGGGGGGCTAGAGAGCCAAGGGGTCCCCTGCGAAGTGGGGGCGGGGTCCCCCGAGGGGGCTAGGGGCCCAAGGGGTCCCCTGGAAAGTGGGGGCGGGGTCCCCGGGGGCTAGGGGCCCAAGGGGTCCCCTGGAAAGTGCGGGGGTCCCCTGGGAGGGGCTAGAGAGCCATGGGGTCCCCTGCGAAGTTGGGGCAGGGTCCCCGGGGGCTAGGGGCCCAAGGGGTCCCCTGCAAAGTGGGGCAGGGTCCCCGGGGGGGCTAGGGGCCCAAGGGGTCCCCTGCAAAGTGGGGTAGGGTCCCCGGGGCTAGAGAGCCATGGGGTCCCCTGCAAAGTGGGGGTAGGGTCCCCGGGGGGGGGGCTAGAGAGCTATGGGGTCCCCTGCGAAGTCGGGGCGGGGTCCCCGGGGGGGGCTACGGGGCTAAGGGGTCCCCTGTGAAGTGGGGGTGTTAGAGGGCAGAGAGCCCTGGGGCATGGAGGGAATGCCTACTCCCCTAGTAGTGGCTGTGCTGGTAAAGCCATGCACAGGCTGGGGCCTGGTGCTAGGAGCCCAGGCTCCCTGCTTCCCTCTGTTCTGAGGTCCCGCCTCACTCTGTGGTTTTGCCCAGCAGCAGCAGCATGAGGAGATCTCTGCGAAGAAGCTGCGGCTGACCAAGCCCAGTAAGTCGGCAGCGCTCCATGTCGATCTGTGTAAGGCTACTTCGACGGCAGATGCTCTGCAATACCTGCTTCAGTTTGCCAGGAAACCAGTGGAGGCGGAAAGCGTGGAAGGAGTTGTCAGAATCTTGCTAGAGCATTATTACAAGGTAGGGGAAATAGGGTCTCAGGAGCAACTTTCATGGGACTTAGAGTTGCAAGAAATAGCGGGACTTTTGTATAGTTTTATTTCCTGACATGGCTCTTGTTGGAGAGATGCTCAAGCGTTGGTAACAGAATGTGAAGATTCTAAAGCGGTGTTGGGTTTTGGAGTGAACCTCCCCAAGCCTGCTTGACAGAGTTGGGTTAGTCTCCTACTAATGCCCTAAAAGTAGCTGTATAAATAGGGCTTTGAAGTAGCCGCTTGGAATCTAAAGTGTAGGAAAGGGTGATGAACTTCAGAGCTCTCCCAATTTTAGTGTCCCATTGATTCTCATCATAGAATCAATAATAAGTATGATGCTTATTATAAGAGAATTTAAAAAGTGCACCGTGGCTTAACAACCACGTAAAAGAAGCAGCAAGAGATAAAAAGGCATTGTTTAAAAAGTGGAAGTTAAATCCTAGTGAGGAACATAGAAAAGAGCATAAACTCTGTCAAAGTAAGTGTAAAAATATAATTTAAAAAAGCCAAAAAAGAGTTTGAAGAACAGCAAGCCAAAACCTAAAAAGTAATAGTAAAATCTTAAAATACATCAGAATCTGGAAGCCTGCTAAACATCCAGTGGGGCCACTGGACGATCAAGTTGCTAAAGGAGCACTCAAAGACGATAAGGTCATTGCGGAGAAACTAAATGAATTCTTTGCTTCGGTCTTCACAGCTGAGGATATTAGGGAGATTCCCAAACCTGGCCATTCTTATTTCTTATTACAGCGACAACCTCAGGTTCACCTATCTTAGTATTTGAACTTCTTGCGTTTGTATACAAGTAGTTACAAAATCTGTTAATATGTAGTTGTCTGCCTTCAGGTGATGTAATTGAATGGGACTCCTTTTTGTTTGACTTACTCTTCAGTTCCTATCTGTACTTTTATCAACTTCTATTCTCTTCTCCTTACTAGGCTATAGAGCTAGGGTGCCCAACACGCTAGCCACCTATGGCTATTTGGCCTGTTGAGTGTGGCTAGTTTCAGAACTGGTTGGACACCATGGAGTATCTTCTTTAATCCTCCCTTAAGTGATGTGGTTGTCTAAACTGTGTGTTCCTCTGCATCTGTTGACTTGCCCACAGTTCAAAAACTACTCTACTACTTAGGGATGTTAAGAAGCATGTAATTCGTTAATTATGTAGTTGACATAATTTTGTTGATTACACGATTACTCAATAAGGGTTAGCACTGCTACCACTCAGTCCCAGCTTGTGCCGGGTCTGGCAACTACCCTTGCTGTGGTTCTGCACTACAAGCACTCGTACTGCAGAGCTGCAGCAGGGGTTGATGCTGGGTCCCGGCATGAGCGAGACTAGGGATGTTAAATATCGGTAAATTGAATAGTCGATTAACCTCATGAATGTTTATCGGTTAGTCGACTATTCTATAGTTCCCGGGGATGAGGCTGACAGCCAGTGCGCTTTAGCCCCACTCCCGAGGAACCCCTGCCACTCCGTGCTGTCCAGGGGGAAGGGTGGGGCTAAGCTCCCAAACCCTGCGCAAGTCGGAACAGAGCCAGGCTGCCTGCCCGCCTGGCTCCTAACACACTTTAAATGCAGAGTCACAGCAGGGATAGGTTCTGGACCTGGCGTGAGCCAGGACTGAGTTGGGCTTCTGGTCAGCCTGCTAAAAAATTTACTGGCAAAGGGGAGGTGGGTGGAAGGAAATGCATGTAGCAATAACCTATAAGCTTTTGCTTATTGGTTAATCGACTACACTATTACATCCCTAGCCGGGACTGATCCAGCCTACCCGTGCACTGGCTCTTAGTGCTGGGACCTGGCAACAATCCCCGCTGTGGCTCTGCAGTACAAGCATTAAGAGCCAGTGTGGGGGTTAATGCTAGGTCCCAACGCGAGCCGGGACTGAGCCAGCCTGTCATCCAGCCCACTAAAATATTTACTTGTGGGGTGGCGGGAGTGTTGCGTGTAGTGTTAACCAGTAAGCACCTACTTATCAGTTAATCGTTTAGTTGACTACACTGTTACATCCCTACTACTACCTCTTTTAATTTTACATACCAGCAAGCTGGCTGTGTTTTGGTTTAGGTGTAGCCCATCTGTTCTGTATAGGTTCTTCATTTCCCAAAAGTTTCCCCATTCCTAATAAATCTAAATTCATCCTCTAAACGCCGTTGTTTCATCCATACTTTTGAGACCCTGCAGTTCTGCCTATCTAACTGGCCTCATGCATGAAACTGGGAACATTTCAAAGAATGCTACTGTGAAGGCTCTGTACTTTAATCTGTTACCTAGCAGCTTAAATTTGACATCCAGAACCTCTCACCTGTGTTTCCCTATGTCATTAATACCTACATACTACATGTAACATGTCCACTGGTTCCTCCCCACCACTGCACATAAATCTGTATGTGTCAAGAGGTCCATCACCTTCACACCTGGCCAGCAATTCACCGTGAGGGTCTTTCTGTCATCACAAACCCAACAATCTGTATTTCTTATAATCAGATCCCTGCATTATTATTACTTCTTCACCTCCCAGAAACAGCGGTCTCCTCCCCACACTGCTATCCTCAGTGTGAGATGACAATTGAGACTATAAGGTAACTTTCCCCTTACTCGTCACTAAAATCTTGTTGGAAAATTCTTTTCCTAATATAACTTTCCAGCAAGCTAATGGCATACATAACATTAGGAACTAAACATATCCTGGCCATGTCTCAAGAAAGGTGTTGGGACAGATTTCCCATAATGTGAATTTCTCTTCCTCATCTTTCAGAGGCAACAATTGCATGAAAATATGTCTGGGAAGAATCATTATAATTCTTCACAATAGGGTTGGATATCTTACTTCGGGGTGTTAGCCGTCAATTGCCCAAGTGAAGATCATGCTGACACCTTAGTAGGAGCTGCAAGGCAACATCTGATTATAAGTGGGCAACAAAACGTCAGATGAAATTCTATGAAGACGATACAAGATAACATACTGGGTTAAATCAAAACATAGGTCCTGATATTTTAAGTGCTCCACAACCACAGCTGGTGTCAGATTTTCAGAAGTGTTTAGACACTATTCAATATTGTAATATTATGGCCAGATTTTTCCAAAGAGCTGAGCACCCAATGTGGGGTGCTCCTCTAAGAATCCTGTCACTTATTTAGATTCCTAAATGGGAGCTGCAATCTTTTGAAAATTTGGCTCTTACGAGCTCTGAGTTGTTTGCAACTGAGATGATCTTTGGAGCGTTTTCCTGATTCATCTACTTGGCCAGGAGTAGGGAGCTGGAGGTTCCTTCTATTACCTCTGTCCTAGTCCATGAAGCAACATACAGACTTGGAGGGTAAGGTTGGTTTCCCTAATCCACTGCTTTGGGCCAGGAGGAGGAGAAACACCTCAAAGATCCCTCTTATTTGTTTAAAATAAACTTGCAAGACTCATGCATGTAATGTTTTAAAAAGTGTTTTAAAATGATTTATTAGAAATTGTTAATTTAAGTCTAGGTTAATGTATCCTTTTCTATACATGAACATGGGAGGCATTAGAAATTCTGTAAGCAAGTAGTATATTCATGGAAATCTGTGCTTCATGTTACTGAAGTAAATAGTTTAGTTATACTGCATGTTACAAGAATGCTCAGTCGTCATTCTTCAGTGCATAGGTTGCTCTCCAGCTAGAATTATAAATTAATTGCTCTTTACTGGCATATTGTGTTATGGAGAGGATACTTCTGAAGTCACTGCCATTGGCTACTGTTGCAGGGAAAACAGTAAACCGTGTGAATCATTAATGTGTGAGATTGCAATTCTGATGTTCCCATCAATAATTGTTACAGTACATTTGTGTTGTCAATAGGAAGCTCTCCTACATGCTAAAAACTGAAAATTGTGCATTGTAAAATTGAAAACATTTGAGCCATCTGAATTTACTATCAAAATAATGGAATACTTTCTATCAGAGCACCCTCACTTCATATTCAATTAAATAACTTTTTGAATGTTCTGGAAGCTGCTGAGGAAATCTCAGTATGCCATCAAATTTGACATTGCTGTGCTGCAGTAATTAGGGCGATTGGGGGAATTGCTGAAGACTTGACATCCATAATTTTGTGCTGTATGTGGGTCATGGCCTGTGTTTCACTATTTTATGATCTTTAAGCTGAAAAGAGAGTGGAGGAGATCCTCATTTTTTTCCATTTCTAGGAGAATGATGCATCTGTGAGATTAAAGATTGCTTCCTTGCTGGGTTTGTTATCAAAGACGGCAGGATTTTCTCCAGACTGCATTATGGATGATGCTATTAACACACTTCAAAATGAAAGTAAGTCACACTTCAGATTCAAATTGAAATCAAGGCAGAATTCTGTAGACTTCATACATCTAAGGATTGTGGCAAGATTCTTATGTGAACATAGAGAACCTAAATATATGCTTTAGGATTCTTGCTCAAAGGGAATACTCACGCCTTCCCTTCTGCCCCGTTCTGTATTTTTATGACCAGTGGAAAACCCTATCATGACATTTTCAGGGCAAAAAAGTCTTTCAATATCACTGTTTGTTGTTTTTGTGGTAGAGCAGAGAGTGTGTTCCTGCTGCAAAATCACAGAACCAGAGCGGTTGTTTCTCAACTGCTCATTTTTTGGGGGGAGGGGGAGAAGCGTTGTTTGCAAGTGCAAGCCTGTAATGGAATCTTTCCTCACTTAGGCTGCAGGATAGCAGCAGAGGTTTGATTTAAATGTGCACGCAAGCATCATTCCCCTAGCACTGTTTTCATAAGAGGATGAAGGACAAACCATTCTCCATATCTGGCTATAACAAAGCCCATTTTAATTTTAATTAAATTTAAATTAAATTAAATTTGTATTTAGTTTTAATTTCATCCCTCTGAACACTTTAGGTAAAAGCCTTTCGTTGGGAGGAGGGGATGCAAGTCACCAGGGACATTTAGGAGCACGAGTTCAGTTGAGAGTCCTTTTGGATATTTCACCCCATGAAAACAGCATGTTTGGAATACATACAGTGGTATAGCAGTTTACTTGCAGCGTAGACAGTGAGATCTCTGTAGGCTCACAAAATTATTTCAGAGATATGAAACCTTTCACTGTCTTATTTGACAGAGTCCCACCAAGTTCTTGCTCAGCTGCTGGATACCCTGTTGGTGATTGGGATGAAACTCACAGAGAACCCAGCTGTCAGAATGAGACTGCTAGATGTAGCCTGCAAGGTAATATAGTCTTACTGATGAAGTAAATATGCTTTAAAGGCCAAATTCTGCTCCTGGATACTTGTGCAGCTTATGCTGTAGTTTGCAATGTAAAAAATCTACATAACAAAAAGTGTTCAATACACTGAAACCCTCTAAATCTGAATTGACCTGCTGCAGCCCCAAAATAGTATCTATGACTTACCTGTTAAAATCGTAATCTTATCAGTTTTCATGCTTTCTATTTACATAAACCTGGTTATGTCCAGATTACAAATGTGGCTAAAAGTTGTCCCTATTTTCCCGATGTAGTTACTGGTTCATGGATAAATCAAATGAATGGAACCATCTTACATTTAGATATGGACATTATATTTCTACGTGTCTACAATTCACCTAGCATCCCATTGGTTCTATGTAAATCCAGATTCCCTAACTTGTAGGCCTGTCCTCAGTCCACTAGGCCACAATTGCCTTTTATATTTAAAAAGACAGAGGAAATGAAGCCCAAAGTTCATAGATAATGTTAGCTGGCATTAATTTGCAGCATTTAGGGGGTGGTATTATTATTATTATTTTATTTTTTTATACTTACGTAGTCAATGATATCTGACTGACACCTGCTAACTCTTTCTCTTAGTACTTATGTCCCACATAAGAGCCCCTGTAAAGATAAAATAACTCTATGTAAGCTTGAAAGCCTGTCTCTTTCACCAGCAAAAGTTGGTCCAATAAATAATATTAAGACACCCACATAGTCTCAAGAAAACAGTGTCTGTATATAGCTAAAATATTCTTGTTGTTAAAGGGAAAAAATATACTGACTCTGATGTTTGATTTGAGCAATAAGCCTTGTGATCATTCTGAATTTTACAATTATATCTGTAATTAGAGTACACTGAGTTAATGGAATAGCCACTTTGAATAAGAATCATGGAATGCTTTGCCAGGTGAGTTAATAAATTATCCATAATTTACCCATTTCCCTTTTGTTATTTGAATAAAAAGATTATCTGAGTCAATGAATCACTCCCCTTCTTCAAATGTAATTTCAAAATGTACTGCTTATGTTTGGTTTATGATCAATCTTCTAGCTGAGAAGACTGTATAAGAAAATTATATTATACTAAAAGATCTTTTAAAAGATATTTTTGGGAGTGATTTAATAGTTTGTTTCATTGATACAGATGATTAGTGATTGATTGGTGAAATGTTTCCTAATTTTACTTACCATTTGAAAATATGCTTGTAGAAGAGGATTTAATTTCTATTAATTGTATTGAGGCAAGCTATATTCACAACTGTTTTTCTGTGTGTGTACCAAATCAATAGGAGATTTTGGTGTCAGTCAATTGCAGGACAGGACTTTGTTAGGGCTATTAAATTTAAGGATATATTTTAAGGTAGACTAAAGTCATATACATTCTGAGACCATTTTGGCATGAGCACAGGACTAGGAACTCTTGAATTCCCACTTTGACACTTTTATTCTTAACTTTAAAATGGGGAGGATGTTTGTAAGTGCCAGGTATCCTTGCTGCACGAACAGTTATTCATTTTGTGTGTGCTGCTTAGGGTGTGCAATATTTTGCCTACATTACATCTGCAACTATTTTTGAAAATAATGCCCCCTGAGACAGCTTATTTTAATTTGTTGCCAAAAAACAATTTTCTATGGAGAGAATTGTAATGTGTGACATTTTTTATTAAACTTCTTCATGAAATTGTTATTCTATAGGATTGATAATGTATAGAATAAAATGCTAAGTATCAAGTATTTGAAGGCGAGCTACTACTGAACTCTTCCGCCCGCCCCCCCTAGATAAAAAAACTTTTTTCCTGTGGGATGACAATGTGGTGTCATCATGTCATCTGCGTGCTCATGCCGCTGCCTCCGCCTCTGTCCTTAGGATGCTTGCTGTGGCCAGCCATCTGAGCCCACCCCTATCCTTTCCCAGGCTGCGCTGGGTCCACTCTGTCATCCAAGCCCGACCCTCCTCCCCTGGGTCACACCAGCTCCCCTCTGCACACGCACCCCGGGCTATGCCAGGTCTCCTCCACCATCCAAGCCCACCTTTCCCCCTCTTCTCCCATCCCTCCTCAGGCTGCGTCGCCTCCCCTCTGCCATCCAAGCCCGCCCCCCCCCCCACCTCTTCACACTTTCTGCTGAGAGAGGGGGTTTGGCGAGCATAGTGAGCAGGGGGCACAGCCCTCTAGTGTCCTCTAAAAACTGTTGCATATTTAAAACAAAACAGACTTTTGGGAGACTTTTAACTCATGTGAAAAAGAATAAGAAATGTTTTTCTATCCCATTACATAGTATTTGACAGACTCCTCCCATGGTGTCAGAAATAAGTGCCTCCAGCTGATTGGCTATCTTGGATCTGTGGAAAAGGGAGCCACAAAGGAAACGGAAAGTTTGGTTACCAAAGATGTCCAGAAGATAATAGGGGACCACTTTAATGACCAGGACCCTCGTGTTAGGAGTGCTGCTATAAAAGCTATGGTAAGTGCTGCTGCACACTTACATGTTTTCTTGAGTTACTCCTCATACATTTAAGTGGTTGTACATTTGAGCCAGAAAAACTCAGACAGGAGGGTGATTTATTAAATCAGGTTGGTAAACGTGAGAATTAAAGTTACTCATGATACAAGTAAATTGGCCTTAAACAAGTGAGAAGGGAATATCCAGATTCTTGTACAATAGATTTGTAGTTTATATAACAAACAGGGCACATTACGATTAGCAATAAATAAGCTTTCCTTGCTTTAGCATTGTTTATGGTCCATATTGACCACTCCAACCAATGCTTGTTGGGATATAGCATCAGAAAGTTACTGGAGGAAGAAGAGCTAATTCAGTAATTTAAAAAATTCAAGAGAAAGTTTATACTTAAAAGTAGTATGTCTGCAGAGCTCAGTAGTCATACTAATTGGGTGTTCAGCAACTGCTAGTAAGGTAAACCCATTCCCATGTGGGGATGGAGGGTATTTAAATTAACACTTGGTAAACTTCTGAAAAAGAGGCAGTACTTAATATAGGATTTCAGTAAGGTCTGGTTGGGATCTCCCTCTGCTAGAAGTTGCTCTTTCCATCCACTTGTGGTACATTTTAATGTCCCTCTTTATAGATATATTTTTAAAATGTCTTTATATGACTTTTTATGGTTAAATTGAATGTCCAAAGCTAGACTCCTATTGCCAGAACACTATCACAGCACAAAAGCTTCCATCATTCATTGGTTTTAGAGCAGAAAGCACTGTTTTGAGGCACTCAAAAACCTTGGCAATGTTTACTTTGCTACTGTATTAATATTTTTCTTCATGTGTAAACTGTAATCTGAAGAGGCCTATTTAAAAAGATAAATGCTTTTCTTTCAGATGACAGCCTCGTGGATAGGCTTCCCGTGTATAGGAACATGTATAATTTTGTCTTACAGTTTATACTTCAGAAGCTCATGTGGAGCTATAATATTCAATGTAGAAATTGTCTGTGGTTGCTAGAGAAGTTTCTATAGCTTTTTTTTGAGTCAGTAGTTGAGAATGTTTGCAGGACAAGATTTTACTGAGATTTCGTGTTGTCAAAGCGCAACTCTTCAGACTGGAGAAAGATGGTGTTATTGAAAGCATTAATATAGAAACCAAGTATGATGGAGACAGACTTTATACCAAAGTCTCAATAATTATTTATTATAATAAGATGAGAATATTTAATTCAGCAGAGACCAGTTAATCAGAGAATTGACTATTATAGCAAACAATTAATATGGGATTCAAGTCAATGACAATCAAATGTCCGAGACAATAGCAATGAAAATTGACTGTCTTATTTAAAACCATGTGATAACACATCTGTGTTTCTCCTTTTATAGCTGCAACTACATGAAAGAGGATTAAAATTACAGCAGACTATTTACAGTCAGGTAATGTCTTATTAAATATTGTTCAGGTTTCTTTTTTGTTTGTGACAAGGTAGTTGAAAAGGAGAGGAAGTACGTTCAAGGATAGTGAGGCTATGGAGGTGATGTAATATGAATTCAGAGTATGAAGTCAGATTGTATATTTTTTTTGTAGCTATGTTCTGAAAATGCAAGTATTTTTGAAACCCTTGTTTTCTCAGCTGCAATAGTTCAGACAGGTATGCTTACTTTTACTGGAGGAGGGAGAGGGTTGGGGAAAGGATGAAGCATTTACATAATTATGGCCCTGATCCTGCAATCTAATTTGTGCAAGTGGAACCTTGAACACGTGAGTCTTCAAAGCATTCCATGGAGTGGGCCAAGGATATTTAAAAGACTGTCTAAAGCTCTGGAACAAAGACCCCGATTGACAACTATGCTCCTCTGGCATAATGGAGCTCTTTACTTTGAGTAAAGCTCATCTGTGCAGGAGACAGAACTTTTCCCAGGGGACTAAGACTGTGGAATAAACTCTGCCAAGAGCCAAAGATCATCACAGACCCTTCTGCTTTCCTAGTGCAAGGTGCATTTTTGACCTGCCTTCTCTGATATAAACTCATAGTATCGGGTATATTAGGAGAGGGGAAAATTACCTAAACATGATACTCCATGAATATGGTTTGTCCTTTAAAGAGAAGATGAGTGAACAAAGAACATGTGGCAAGTCTGGTATGACTAGGCTGAAATAATCATATACGTCTTGATTAGTAACCTGGCCTAACTGGTATATGATAAAGTACAGATTCAGAGTTTAATGGAAGCTTAAATGTAAACCTAGTGCAGAGGTGTAAGACTAATATTTGGAAACCTTCATTTCAGGCTTGCAAATTGCTCTCAGATGATTATGAACAGGTACGCAGTGCTGCAGTTCAGTTGATCTGGGTCCTCAGTCAGCTGTATCCTGAGAGGTATGTGTTATGTTCAAACAGATTCAGAAAGTTATACAGGAGGAGAATAAGCATGCTAGTTCTGAAGGTTTTGTCTTAGACAAGTCTGTAAGTAGTGATTTGAAAGGCTATATGTATTAAATGCGATAAGCTAAAAGGGGATGGACATGTTGTACTACATGACTTTTTTTTGTTTTGTTTTGTTAAGATTCCTTATGTTATATAGTAGTAGTAGTACAGTCCTGTTTATTTCAGTGGTCTTTGCCATGGAAGATGACATATTTTATACAAAGTATCAGCACAGTGACTTATGTTGTGTGCCTTTGTTTTGTTCAGCATTGTACCAATTCCTTCTTCCAATGAAGAAATTCGCTTAGTTGATGATGCATTTGGAAAAATATGTCACATGGTTAGTGATGGCTCCTG
Source organism: Rafetus swinhoei (assembly GCA_019425775.1). NCBI lineage: Eukaryota > Metazoa > Chordata > Testudines > Trionychidae > Rafetus > Rafetus swinhoei. Next base: position 21,048,967 of record CM033437.1, on the reverse strand, counting down.
GGTTGTTAGAGTGCAAGCTGCTAAGCTATTGGTAAGTTTCCTTGTTATTCTCATGCCTTCCTGGTAGAAGGTCACAGTATGCCTATGTTTGCGGGGGAAAGAATGTGAGGAGCAGGGCTCGACAAACTGCTGTTTCTACTCGCCCATGGCGAGCAGATTTCAGCCAGTCGCTCCGTGCACCCCATTCACCGGCGCTGCGCACGTGCGCAGTACCGGTCTGGCACATGCATGGTGCGGGGCTGGCGAGTAGCTCTCGCCACAGTTTGTCGAGCTCTTGTGAGGAGAGTAGTAGTATTCTGAATTTTGTTGACTGGATTTGTTGGTTGATGCGGTATATGATGTCAATGTCTAAATAAATTGATATCTGCAAAAATGTCAAATCAATTATGAGGAGACGGGTGTGAGAAACGGAGCTAGTATATGCAGAACCCTTTGAAAATAGCTTCCAAGCTGTGGATTCACAGCTGTTTTCTCCTCTGTGGGGAATGGACTCCTCAGTACAACCAAAATCTCATGGCCCCCAACTTCAAGTCCAGATTTTTAGATCCCTAGTTCTAAGGGAGGGGTGCTATGATGAACTCAGACTTTTAAAAGCTCCTAAATACAGCAGTGATAAGCACTATATAAATCTCTTGGAATACAGAAATGAGTGGTCACTGTGCTGGGGTGGGTCAGTGGGTTAGCTAGCAGATTCTATTCTCTTATATTCATAACCATCTTGGTTCTTCATATAATGTGTTTGTTTTTCTTCCAGGGATCTATGCAGCAAGTTAGTTCCCATTTCTTGGAGCAGACACTTGACAAGAAGCTGATGTCAGATTTGAGGGTACATGAATCTCTTCTTTGATAATTTTTTTTGTACCTCCCCCCTCTCCCCTCCATGCCTAGCAAAATAAAATTGCACAACAGATATGATAATGATGAACATATTTGTTTATCATGTCCATGCCTGAGGGCAATTGAGAGCTGATTGATCGTGACAGGTTGACTTTAACAGAAAATGAAGCCTAAACTACTTCATTAGCTTTTCATAGAAGATTAGGGTTGGAAGAGACTTCAGGAGGTAATCTAGTCCAACCTCTCTGTGCAAAGCAGGACCAATCGCAGCTAAAGAATTTTTGTGTCCTTGTAATAATTCACTCCTTAGGCTGTTTGGATTTCATTGAGGAGATAGTGGGATTAGTATGCTGTTTTGTCAGCTTCTTGTTTTATAATATCTCTTATTTATTAGGATCAGAAAGATTTTGTTCAAGTTTTGGGAACGTGCTATATCGCAAGATCTTACACAATCTCTTTGGTAGTCATTTCAAATGACTTGGCAGTTATAATTGTTTTTTTTTATTTTGACTTAGTTGATTTATGTAGTAGCCTTGGGCGAAATCCTCAGTTGGCTCAGTTTTTGTTTGTACAAAGTGGGGATAAGTCATCTGTATCTCACAAGGATGAAAACAAATAGTCCTGTGGCACCTTAGAGACTAACAAATATATGTAGTTTCATTTTTATATTTGTTAGTCTCTAAGGTGCCCCAAGACTGCTCATTGTTTTAAAGTTAGACTAACACGGCTACCCCTCAGAGACTTTTTCACAAGGATGAAGTGTGTTTGAGATGCTTGGTTGGCTAGTAAGTGAATGGAAGGCTTTGTCTGCACTGGAAAAATGAAGTGTGTTAGGAGATGTCCAGACATTTTATTTAACACGTGGTTTAATGCCAGTTAGTGTCTAATACAGACAATTAAAGTGGTAGGATTTAACCACAGTTTTCCGAGTGTAAACAAAGCATAAAATATTAAGTAATTGTCATGTAAGAAGCTTTCATGTCTCTCAGCAATTACATCTCTTCCTCTTATCAGCTTTGAAGCTTTTGCCACACCTTCTGGGACTGGAGCAAGCCAGTTAATGCATCAGTAGTTCTTTTAAAATTCAGTAGCCTTTATGATACACATGGGTTGTAATCAGAACATTTTGTTTGCACAGAGGAAGCGCACTGCACATGAACGAGCCAAAGAGCTCTACAGCTCTGGAGAGTTTTCAAGTGGCAGAAAATGGGGGGATGATGCACCTAAAGAAGAAGTAGACACAGGCGCTGTGAACTTGATTGAATCAGGAGCTTGTGGGGCTTTTGTTCATGGCCTGGAAGATGAAATGTATGGTAAGTGCAACCAAAGAAAGGAGGATCTGCCTGTAAAGTCCCTAACGTACAGAAAAATGTAACCTTCCAAAATTCATGTTTCCCAGAACTGATCCCTTTTGTTTATTTTAACAAATGACTACTATATTGCAAGGTGTTTTGTAATTAACATCTTATGATGGTGAGCAGGGCTCGCCGAGCAGTGGCGAGCCCTGCTCGCCAGCTGCGTGGTTCTGCGCTCTGCGCATGCGCAGATCGTTCTGCACATGCGCAGATCGTTCTGCGCCGGCTCTTCCGGGGTGTAATCTACTCGCCACGGGCAAGTAGATTACATTGTTTGTCGAGCCCTGATGGTGAGCAAGTAGATTTTGTTTCTGCTTGCAAAATAGTTGTGATTCTGCAAGACTGAATTAATGTTAGCTTAGCACTTTGGATAGGCAAAACGTTCTATACTAGAGTACCCTGAAATCAATAATTTTTATAAGCAATTAATTTAGTTAAGTGTGTGCATGTGGAGGGGGAAGAAGTATGTACTTCTACTGTTCAAGGACCAGCTCCCACCAGGTGTTTTCATTGACTTCAGTAAGTTAGATTGGGTCATACTCTGGAAACTTTAATTGCTGTTGCTAGAAATGGACAAATTCTCTAGCTCCTGGAGAAGGGGAAACTACGTTCATCTTACAATTTAAACCATGTTCATCCTCTCTCATTGTAAATAATTTTAACTGAGTTGGCCAGAGTCTGGAGATTGGAATCCAGGCACTAGAGTTCTAAATTTGGCGATGACAATGACTTGATGGACAAGGTCACTTCATCTCTCTGCCCCAGGCTCCCCATCTGTGAACTGGAAATAATTCTTACTCCTTGTTTCTCCATGGGGCTATTGAGAGGGTTAATGTTAGTGAAGTGTCTTGAATATGAAAATTTCTGAGAGCTGTAATTTGCTGGTTTTCGCTTTTAAAATGTATTGCTAGGATATAGTAACATTAGAAAGTACAGGGTGTGCTCTAAAAAGTGTCTCTGTAAAATTACATTGTAAAAATTGGTTTGTTGCTCTACCAGCTCTATATTGGGTTTGCTCAATTTGCAATTAAAATTATGTTGTGTTTCTGTGAAAATCCTTCAGTGATGTGAAAAATAACCTTGGTTCTTTCTGGCTTAACAATAAAGATTTTTCACTTGGAACAATTCTGATTTCCAAACCACAGTATCCAACTTGCTGTCACATAGACTTTTTCTCTTCATGCCAAAGGGTAGCATTGCTATCAATGATTGACTCAGAATACACACAGATCTGGTGAAGTGATCTGGAAATTATTTTATATGGTCAACTCCTCTGACTATTACTGCACTTTAAAGTGGAACTGTAGTCAGTAGCACTTACACACTAAGGATGTTAAATTGCGGTTAATTGACTAGTCGATGGAATTTCCATCAACTAGTCGATAGGCATTTTCACATTCCTCCTTTGAAATGTACAAGAGCTCCCGCTGGGGCTCTTGTGCATTTCAAAGGAGGAATGCGGAACTCTGCGTGCAGCCTGGGGCCAGTGGGAAATCCCGCTGACTCCGTGCTGCAGGTAGGTGCCTGCTTTGAAATGTACAAGAATCCCCAGTGGGGGCTCTTGTGCATTTCAAAGCTATGAAGCCTGGGGTCAGCTCAGAGCCTGGGATCAGCTGGGGAGTCCCCGGCCCTGCCCTTTTGAAATGCTGAGGCAGCGTTTCAAAGGGTATCACTACAGTGCTGAGCCCGGGATCAGCTGTGCGGCTGCCCCTTCTAAACACCAAAGTGGTGTTCGAAAGGACAGCGCCATGGAGCCCGGTGTCAGCTGGAGGACTCAGTGGCATTTCAGTGGAACCTGGGGCCAGCTGAGAACTCCCAAGCTGACCCCGGGCTCCACGGCACTTCGGCGTTTTCAAGGGGCAGCCTTGCACTGGTGAGCCACAGATCAGCTGTGTGGTGGCTGCCCGCCGCCTTGGGGTTTCAAAGTGGCAGTGCTGCACAGCTGATCCCTGGTTCAGCTGTGCAGCGCTGCCGCTTTAAAGTACCCCTTCTTCCTCCCCCCCCCCCTTTGCTGCCTTTATCTGATAGAGGCGGCGGGGGAGATTGACTAGTCGATTAGTCCTTAACATCCTTATTATACACAGTGCAGCAGCCTACCTTTCATCCATGTACTGATTTTCAATCTGTATTTTAATGTGCCCTGTCAGAGCCATATCAGTGAAATGTGTTTTAATCTCCGTTGCCTTGACTGTAGTGAGTGGGTTGGTAGATGTGGGGAAAGTATCTATAACTAAATCATCAGAAGTCTTACTGTGGTTGTGTTTTTCCAGTTAATCAGAGGCATCAGGAATCACACCATGTTTTTCAAGAGAAATAGGTCTAATATGCTACAATTGCAAGTTTTAATTCAGTGTTTTTGGATGAAAAATAGAAATATCTAAACGGGTCAGATCAGGTTCTGTTGTTTGTTTATGATCATTTACAAATACTTTCAGAAACCATGTGAGAATCTTTTCCCTTCATTTAATGGATTACATGTGGAGATATATCAGACACCTGCAGTGCTTTTTACAGCATGAATATGTGTTCGTGGTTTGGGTTTCTCTTCTGGTCTTTGCAATAATATGTATTTCAATGATTCACATAGTACCTCTTCCCTTCTCCTGAGGGATCAAAGAGCTGTAAAAATAGGGTTCATTCTTTCTGCTGTTGAAGTACAGTCACCCTGGGGTGAAATGTAACTTTCCAGCAGTACATAGAGAACTAAACAGTAAGTGAAAAAAGGATGTGAAGAATACACTAGACAATTGAAATGTCAGGAAGACTATAGGGAGGCAGAATGTAATTTCCAAACTGTTGTTTAGCATCTCTAGAGTTTCCTTAGCTATCTCTCATCAAAAGCCTGACTCTTGCATAGCTAGAATTCTGGCCTTGAGGTGGTATTGCTTTTGACCAGTATTAAAAATAATCCTAAATAACATTTCTTTTTTCTTCTTTCAGAGGTTCGAATTGCTGCAGTCGAGGCCCTGTGTATGCTGGCTCAGTCTTCACCTTCTTTTGCAGAGAAGTGTCTTGATTTTCTAGTAGATATGTTTAATGATGAGATTGAAGAGGTGAGATTACAGTCGATACACACGATGAGAAAAATCTCCAACAATATTACGTTGCGAGAGGACCAGCTCGATACTGTGCTAGCTGTGTTGGAGGCAAGTGTTCTCTTTGGAAAGAGCTTCCCATGTCAATTGTCTTTGACCTCCTAGAATGTATGACATTTGTGGGGGGGGAGGGGGGTTGGGGGGGGGAATATGAAAAATCAAGACATATGCCAATATGGAGCATGGTTTAAACTAGGGGTGTTAATTAATGTGCATTTATGTAAACGTGTAACCACTGGATTTATCAGTTTCCTCTGAACTGCCTGTCCCCCCTTCTCCGCGCGCCCCCGCCCCCACTGATAGAGGCAGCAGCATGCGGGGCAGGTGGCTCTGTGAAAGCCGATACGTGCGGGCAGCTGGCTTGAAAACCACACTTCCCACATGTACCGTCTCCCACCTTCTGATAGAGAGGCAGCAGCGCGAGGGGGGCAGGTTAAGCTGGCTCCCCCCGAGCACTGGCTCCCCCCTGCCACCCACACTGCTGCCTCTTGGGGGGAGGGAGAGCAGGTGGCTCATTCTGCCCATATGTATTGTATTCCATTTGAGAGAATGAAGAGTCGAGAAATTTGTGTCCATGAAAGGAAGCAAGTGAGACATCTTGGCTGAGTTCAAATGAGCTGGACTGATGTTCCTGTGTGTTTTGCTGTAACATATTGTAAATAGACAGTGGGTTTAGAGATCCTGTGGGATTAATTCTACAAGCCAAGTAAAAGGAATCAACATCTTTAAAATGTGTATATGCGTATATACATGTGCACGCTAATCTTTTGGCCTTTTTCATTTTTAGGATTCCTCCCGAGACATCAGGGAAGCACTTCATGAACTACTGTGCTGCACCAATGTCTCGACTAAAGAAGGCATCCATCTTGCACTGGTAGAGCTGCTGAAAAACCTAACCAAATATCCTACTGACAGAGAGTCCATATGGAAGTAAGAGATTCTTTTCTACAAGCTTCTTGGTTGTCTGCTTTCTTTGGCTTTCATATTTATTCTAATAAATAAGCCATATAGCTAGTACACGTCTTATTTAGATGAGGGATATGGTTACTATTCATGTGCTTTCTAGTTATTCTGTAAATATTCTGAACAGAAGTTGTATTAGGCATTCTTTATACTGACCTCCAAAATAGAATTTTTTTGGATCTTATACCAGTTGACAACTATATTATTTATGAGCACACTGTGCTTTTGGGTGGGGGCTGGAGTCTACTTGACCTCCATAACAACCATTGATTTTTTTCATAGACAACACGAGAGTTGCTTTGGATTTTTTTAAAAATGGAAACAATAAGCAAGTCAATACTATAAAAAATGTGGATTCAAATTGAACTTATTATTTTAAAAACCTTAAAAGTATTTATTTTAAACTGCTTTTTCCAAAAAGCCACTTAAAATATATTCTGGATATTTAACCAAAAAAAAAAGGGGTTAGTAAAGGTGGTATGTTTATTAATTAATTATTTAGTATTATACATAGCAAAATGCCAAATACACTTTGCAGTGCTGACAGGTTAGTATTATACATAGCAAAATGCCAAATACACTTTGCAGTGCTGACAGGTTTCTGTCTACAAAATAATTACAATTTAACTAGACTGCATTTATTTTTGCTCCCTCAATTTTTCTATTTGTTTTTTCAAACATTTTCAGTTTCATTGACATTTGATAGGGACCAACAAAACTAAGACTGTCATTGGATATATATGTGCAGTACTTAACACACTGGGATCCTGATTTTGATTGGGTCCTCTGGGAGCTATTATAATATAAATGTGCTATAATGTTAATGATTGTTTTGTTAAATCTTCTTTTACTCAGAAATGTTCTTAAACTGCATTTTCAGGTGCTTAAAGTTCCTGGGAAGTAGGCATCCTACTCTGGTGCTTCCACTGGTCCCAGAGCTGCTGAGTACACATCCATTTTTCGACACCCCTGAGCCTGACATGGATGACCCAGCCTGTATCTTTTTTCCCCCTCCTCCGTCCCCCTCCTTTTTTCAGATTTCTGACAAAGTCTTTGCTTACTTGAAGACTTATGCAAATTTTTGTAATAATCAAATTCATTATACTGCTTCAGAGTAAAGAATAAAGTAAACTATTTCACTATGCAGTGCTGTTGTAGCTGTGTTGCTCCCAGGATATTAGAGAGACATGGGGAGTGGTGTGATAACTTGTTTTTCTCTCACAACAGAAGTTAGTACAACAAAAGCTTTCGGGTTAGTTAGTTTCTCAGACCTGAAGAAGGGCTGTGTGCAAGCTCAGAAACTTTTATTGGACCAACTTCTGTTGGTAAAAAGACAAGTTATTACCTCAGCTATTTAGCTGTTCATTGTTCTGTTAGTTCTATTACCAGTCCAATGGTGGGGTCAGGTTTTGGAATAACTATGCTACCTAGTTCAAATACCTTCAGGATCAAATTAGTCCTTTATCCCTCTGAGGTGAATTAACTTGGTACCTTGCAATTTGTTGTGTATGGGTCTGTCAGATAAGTCCATTAAAGACCAAGATCTGCATGAACTTTAAAGATCCATTAGCACTTTCAGCAAGCAAAGGATGTGCCATGGAACATTTAGCTAAAACTTCCCTTTCCTTGACTGTTCTGCAGTTCTGGTTGGCTGGTGTCATTCACCCCAGAGGTGGCTAAATTATAGATGAGCTATACATTTATAGTTTGTGGGACACTTTGGTTTCTCTCATAAATCTTTAATAAATTAATGGCTTCACTGGAACATCTAAAACACTGTGTGCGCTAAGTGTTATCATCATCATCTTTGACAATGGAAGATGCTATGGAGATATAAAATGCCATTGTTCTTTAGTTTTTTTTATCCTTCATTCTCATCTCAGTAATTTCAGACACAAAACTTTGTTTAAAATGCTTAGAACAGTTCTACTGGAACTACTCTCTCCCCCTCTACTTCTGTGTAATATAGCTTCTTTCTCATGCACCATTTACCCAAGCTTTGTAGTTGTACAGAAAGCTTGGGTAAATGGTGCATGAGAGAGAAGCTATACTATAGAAAGGAAACTAAAATAAACCCTTTTAGAAATTGAGGAGAGTCTGAATTGAATGCAAGGAGGGATTTATACCTAACCAGATAGCTAATGCAAATAATTGAATACATTTGTCCTTTTGAGTAAAGGTTTAGAGAAAGTTGGGAAAAGAGGAATCCATCTGAGTTAAAAGTGATAGAAATGTAGCCATGTTAGTCTGGTGTAGCTGAAACAAAATACAGGACTATGTAGCACTTTAAAGACTAACAAGATGGTTTATTAGATGATGAGCTTTCGTGGGCCAGACCCACTTCCTCAGATCAAATAGTGGAAGAAAATAGTCACAACCATATATACCAAAGGATACAATTAAAAAAATGAACATATATGAAAAGGACAAATCACATTTCAGAACAGAAGGGGGATGGGGGAGGGGGAAGGTAAATGTCTGTGAGCTAATGGTATTAGAGGTGGGAAAAGGTAAATGTCTGTGAGCTAATGGTATTAGAGGTGATAATTGGGGAAGCTATCTTTGTAATGGGTAAGATAGTTAGCGTCTTTGTTGAGACCGACGCGTAGAGTGTCGAATTTTAGCATGAATTACAGTTCAGAGGATTCCCTTTCAAGTGCAGATTTGAAAGTCTTCTGAAGCAGGATGCAGGTAATTAAGTCTTTGAGACAGTGTCCTTTCTGGTTGAAATGGCAAGAAACTGTTTTTTCTTTGTGATCCTGTCTAATATCTGTTTTGTGGGCATTGATCCTTTGGCGAAGTGTCTGAGACGTTTGTCCAATGTACAAAGCAGACGGACACTTTCGCACATGATAGCATAAATTATATTTCTGGATGCGCAGGAATATGTATTCTTGATCTTATAAATCACTTGGTTAGGTCCAATAATGGTATCAGCAGAGTGGATATGTGGACAAAGCTGGCAACGGGTTTGTTGCAAGGGAAGGTACCAGGGTTGGTATTAGTGTGGTATGTCCTGTGGTTGTTGGTAAGAATCATCCTGAGGTTAGGTGGTTGTCTATAGGAGACTATGGGTCTGTCTCCCAGAGCCTCTTGGAGTTTAGTATCCTGTTCCAGTATAGGCTGTAGTTTATTGATAATGTGTTGGACAGGTTTAAGTTGGGGACTGTAGGTGATGACAAGTGGTGTTCTATTGTTGGTTTTCTTGGGTCTGTCTTGAAGAAGATGGTTTCTAGGTATTCGTCTGGCTCTTTCAATTTGCTTTTTTATTTCTCCGGGTGGGTAGTTGAGGTTTATAAATGCTTGGTAGAGATCCTGAAGATTGGTAGAGATTCCACAGAGATTTCAACAACCTACACCCCACCAGCAACCTCAGCCTGGACCATTCTACACGAGAGATCCATTTCCTGGACACCACAGTACAAATCAACAATGGAAAATTAGACACCACCCTCTACAGAAAACCCACTGACTCATACAGTTACCTACATGCTTCCAGCTCCCATCCAGCATACACCATACGATCCATCATCTATAGCCAAGCCCTTCGATACAACCGCATCTGCTCTAATCCCACTGTCAGAGACCAGAAACTTCAGGATCTCTACCAAGTTAGTTTACACAATCTTCACATTACTTCCTAATAAGGATGTTAAGAAGTGGGTAATTGACTAATTGTGTACTCAATACAATTTTATCGACAGCCCAGCTTCTACTACATTTAACTGTAGAGCCGCAGCAGGGGCAGGTGCCAGACCTGGAAATTCCATTGACTACTCGACTAGTAAATTAATCGTTATTTAATATCCTTACAAGATAGGCTTATCGGGTAGTCAACTACTCAACTAGTCACTTACATCCCTACTTCCTAAACATAAATGGTTGATGCTGGTGCTGTCCTTTCACCAGTGTCAGTGAAGTGTACTGTAGTATAGTACCTATATGCCGTATGTTTATCTGGCAGAGAGGTGTTTGAGGTTTTTTGCCCGTGTTGGACAGAACTTCATAAATAATCTGCAGCAAAGGAAGTGTTCAGTGTTTCTTTAACTTGCTATCCATAAAGAATCTAAAAATTACCTTTTTTTCCCTTAACATCCCACTTCAATAGATATTGCAGTTTTGGTTCTTATTTTTAATGCTGCCAAAACTTGCCCAACAATGCCAGCGCTGTTCTCAGATCATACTTTCCGACACTATGCCTATCTTCGCGACAGTCTTTCTCATCTTGTCCCTCCATTGAGAGTAAGTTGAGACTCCTTGGCTTGCACTTCGGTTTTGCATTAGCCTTTTATTCTCATTTGGTTTTCAGAAGTCTGACTTTCCTTAACCATTTCCTTTCCTTCAGTGGGGTAAATGCTGCTGTATTTGGTGTGTGTGTGTGTGTGTGTGTGTGTGTGTGTGAAATAGTAACTCATTACAATATGGATTTTGTAATATTTTGGGGGTGGGGTGGGGTGAGAGAATAATCAACATATTTTCCATATAAAAGAGAAGAGTATAGTGGTGATGAGGAGGCAGGACTCCTGAGTTCTTTTCACAGCTCTGCAGCAGAGGTCCTGCAACAAGGCCCATGCTTGATTCAATTCCACTTTAAGCCTTCTACTTATGAGTAGGATTGCCCCTTGATGCTCTGTGTCCCTGTGCCCCATTAGCTTAGTGCAGTGTTTCCCAAATAGTGCTCCGTGGAACCCTGGGGTTCCGCAAAGTGAAAGTAAGGGTTCTGCGAGAACCCGATAACCGTCCTCCCCCCGAGGTGGTCTTAGGGGCGTGTGCGCCTGGCGGTCACCTGGGGCCGCTGGCTGCCGCGGTCTTAGGGGTGGGACGGTTTTTTTTTGCTTGACATTCCCCCCACCCCACCCCCTTTTTTTTTTTTGGGGGGGGGGGGGGGTGTCGACCAGTTTCCCCCAGCGGCTTTTTTTTTTTTCTTTTTTAAAGGGTTCTGTGGTCGAATAAAATTGGGAAACACTGGCTTAGTGTGTGCCTTCTGCATGGGGAAGAATTTCACTGTGAGCAATCTACTTGTTAACTATCCTGGTTTTATAGATGGGGAATGCCTGCCATTCAGGTGTTTTTTTAGTTTGTTTAATTATATAGTGCTTTGATATCGTGAGAGGAAAGGAGGGACTCTAGAACTGAAAAGAGATATGTAATGAAGATGTGAAACTGAAGGCTTTGATGCAAATTCTGAACTAGAAAAATATATTGTTGTTTCCCATTTGTAGAATTCTTGTTTAAATGGTGAGAGACAAAATTGTGACCAAACTAATTTTGTCATCTGGATTTAGCTTGTTTTTTTGTGTGTTCCTTTTTGCTCAGTTGCCAGGTAGAAAACTGGTATCCTCCCCTGTTTCCCCCAGTGTTACCCCTCATGAAGATCCTTCCCAACAGTTCCTACAGCAGTGTCTTGAGAGAGTTTACAACCTTCAGCACCTTGACCCCCAGAGCACACAAGAGCTGCTGGAATTCACCATTCGGTAAGGCTGAGTACTGTCAAGTGCTTTGAGATCTAGTGATGCAAATAAGAGCTAAATGTTATTTTTAATTGCTGTCAGAAGAATTGTTATAATTCCCATCTTGAAATGCCAACTGTTGGTAAGCCCGGTTCAGTCCTGGCTCGCACCGGGTCTGGGAGCTACTTCTGTTGCAGCTCTGCATATTAAATGTAGTAATAACTGGATGTCACTTACTACCTTTAAACTGCAGATCCGCAGCTGGGGTAACTTCCAGACCCATCCTGGCTCACACTGGGTCCAGGACCTACCCCTGCTGTGGCTCTGCAGTTTAAATGTAGTAGGAGCCAGGCTGCCTGTGTGCCTGGCTCCTACTACATTAAACTGCTGAGCCACAGTGGGGGTAGCTCCTGGACTCGGTGCAAGTCGGGACAGAGCACCTTCCCTTATTGACTAATCGTGTAGTTGATACAAATTGTATCGCCAGTTACCCACCTCTTAACATTCTTAATGTCCATGTGCTCTGTTTGCCCTGTCAGCATAATCGGGCAGTGGATGTGGCTGATTAATCTACTGGTATTTGAGCAATTACCTGTTGTCTTGCGTTAAGTAACTGGCTTTTGTAAACTATACATCAGACAGCTTTATTTTTTGAACTACAATTTATGTTCTAAATATACTTGGCTATTCAAATCTATTACGTTCCAAGCTGTCCCTTCTAGTTGGCATCAGAAGAGAGATTTCCCAGCAGTTTAATACAAATTGGTTCTTTGCTGCATTAGAATATCTGGAATGTTTACATTAAATCTGGAGTCACGGTGCTCTGTGGTTCCCATAGAGATGCAGAGTAATGCTGGATGACAGACTAACTGCTGCTCATGTCAGAATATAGGAAGAGGAAAGAAGCTGGTAGGTCTCCTAGTGCAGGCTGCTCTTCTACACATTTTGGTATGGTTATAGAGGTGGGAAGAGGTAAAATACAGAAATAGGTAACTTCATTGCTACTGCTGCAGGATTGGAATGTGTTAAAATTGACATTTTATTGTCTCATCTTTACAGAGCTTTGTGGTGGTGTTTTAATGCATCTGAATTTTGCATTTTTTCTTATTTGTTCCAGTGACCTTCAGAGACTTGGAGAACTTCAGTCAGAACTGGCAGGGGTAGCAGACTTCTCTGCAACTTACCTTCGGTGTCAACTGCTCCTCATCAAGGTTAGGCTTCATGTGTTTTCCTAGAGCACAGAATCATGTCTGTGGTGAGCAAATCTCACATTTGCCATATTTCATGTGTGCTAGTGAGTCTAACCACTTACAAAAGCTGCTGATTATGGTGAAATCTTGGGTTCAGTAGTGCTCTGAGCACAGGCCTGGCAATCAAGGGCTGTTTGAATTTTGTAACTTGATCCTATAATGGAGGGTAATAAGGTTCTTGTCCCTTCATTTTTGCTAACTTGCTAAAGCCAGTGTTTTATAATATGCAGGCTGTAGGTTCCTTGTGTTACTGCTAGATAAAATCAAGGCTAAACTAAGGATGTTAAATTGCGTTTAATCAGCTAATCGAGTAGTGGATGGAATTTGATTTGTTGATAAGGGGGAAAACAGCAGAGCCGCAGCAGGGTTAGCTCCTGCCCCTGGGAGCTACCCCCACTGCAGCTCTGCCTTTTAAATTATTAAGAGTTGGGCAACTCTTTTTACATTTAAAAGGCAGAGGCGCAGCGCGGGACTCTGCTGTGGCTTTGCCTTTTAAATGCAAGAGCTTGGCGGCTCTTACTACATTTAGAAGGCCAGAGGCTCAGTAGGGAACCGGGTGCAAGCTGGGACAACTGAGTCCTGGCTCGTGCCCGGTCCTCCACTGCACCTCTGCCTCCCCCGCCAAGATGGTGCTAGGGGAATAGATGAGGGAAGTGCTCATGCCTAGGTGAGACAATCCATCACAAAGCAACATGGAAAAGGCAGTGATCTGCATGAAATCATGACTAATTTAGAATATCTGGAAAGACCATAAAATGTAAAATCCTATACACATTGGACAGTGAGACCCCCTTCCAGGGCTCGACAAATTATACAATCTACTCGCCTGTGGTGAGTAGATTGTAACCCGGAAGAGCTGGGTTCAGGCGATCTGCGCATGCGCAGATCGCCGGACAGTGCGGCTGGTGAGCAGGGCTCGCCACGGTTCGGCGAGCCCTGCCCCCTTCAGTGCTGCTTCAGCTCCTTTAATTAGGAAATTAACACTGCCCTAAAGTATTTTGTGTGACCCAACAGACTCACCTAGAAGCAAATCCTGTCCCTTCCCAGCCTCTCTGGGGTCAGAAGGTCTCAGGTATAGCAGAACTAAATCTGTTTGCTCATGTTTGGGGCTGGTGGGCCAAGATTTTAAGAGCAAGTCCAACTGGTGGACACCCTAAATGTTCTGCAGCTTGGTTCCCTGGGTCTTCCTGTGTAACCATGTGGACAGGAAGAAAGGTTGGGGCAAGTGGACAATGTATGGGGTAAAGCATGGCAGTAGATCTTCCTTGCTGATCATCACAAATAATCAGAAAACAATAGATATTTTGATGCCTGTGCCAGTAGCTGTCATTATCCAGTGTCTCAGTAATTCACTAAGTCTTCTCCATTGTTTTTGGTGGGGATGGAGCTGCCTATAGGAGTGTCCTGGAATATTACAGGGTCCATGAGCTTCTGAGAACAGGCTATTACAATTGCCAGAAACTTGATGAGTTCCTGATCACGGTCTGAGAAAGTGGTGATCATCCAGAATAGGGGAGCATTTCTTGTTTTCTCAATATCCGTATCCTGTACCTATTAAAGAATACCTTATTCTGAAGATATTCTGGCAAGTAGCTAATAAATTCATATTCATATTGGAGTATAGCTTTTACATGTGACTCCTATAGTGGGGGATAAGGTGTATTTACATAATTATATGGAGTTCTCATATTCCTCCATTTTCTGGGGTTTTGTTTGTTTGTTCTGTTTGTGTTTGTTTTTGTTTTTTTATGGCGAATACATTTTCTAGGAATGAAGAAATTGTTAGTGCTGCCTTTTGACCTGCAAGAAAGTGCAAAGCACTTTTACTCTTAAATTATTGTGTTGGACGTTTATCAGTATTCCATGGGTTTCTTTTGTAGGCCCTCCAGGAAAAACTGTGGAATGTGGCAGCTCCTCTCTACCTGAAACAGAATGCTTTGGCATCAACTGCTGCAAAACAGGTGAGACTGCAGAAGCCATGTCTTCCTGAGCGCAGGTTTGTTTAAGTATGCCGTATGCCTCTATTTAAATAAAATAGACTTTAGTAAACTTGGATTCCAGAAGCAATGTGAATCTGTGTGAGGCGTAGGATGAATAATAGGCTGACTTGCATGTAACTCCACATGCACCAGAAATATTCAGAATTGTTTGGATGCTGTTTGTTTGTTTTTTAAAGAGAAAATTACACAGCAGATAATTGGGTGATATCTAAATTATGAGTCAGCTGCTTCAACCAAACATAAGAACAGCCAAACTGGGTCAGACCAAAGGTCCATCTAGCCCAGTATCCTGTCTGCCGACAGTGGCCAATGCCAGATACCCAAGTGAACAGAACAGATAATCATTAGGTAATCCCTCTCCTGTGAACCATTTCCAGCTCCTGACTTACAGAGGCTAGGGACACCATTCCTACCCATTCTGGATAATAGCCATTGATGGACCTAACCTCCATGAATGTATCTAATTCTTTTTTGAACCCTATGATTATGTTGACCTCCACCTTCAATAACTTAAATTCCTGTTGGAAACTAAAAGCTCTCTGCATGTAATTTTCAGAACATCTGCCCAGGTTGATTTCATTGTAGTTGAGTGTGAGACTAACTGTAGTCTGACAGATGCTCACAAGATCAGCTGTGCTGAAGTCACTTTAGAATCATAGATCTGTAGGCCTGGAAGGGACCTGGAGATGCCCTTGGAGCTGTCCCTTTCCCTTAGGCATGACCGAGTAAGTGTAGACCATTCCTGAGAGGTGGTTGTCTGATGTGTTCTTAAAACCCACCAACTACAGGGATTCCACAGCCTGTCTTGGAAGCATATTCTGGTGCTTAACCATCCTTACAGTTGGAAAGATTTTCCTGATATCTAGTCTAAATTTCCCTTGCTGCAGGTTAGACTGATTACTACTTTTTCTACCTTACATAGACATGGAGAACAATTGATCACCATCTTTTTTGTAACAGTCCTTAATCTTCAAATACATTATCAGGTCCTCCTTTAGTCTTTTTTCAAGACTAAACATGCCAAGATTTTTTTTTTATCATTTTTGTTGCTCTCCTCTGGACTTTTCCTAGTTTGTCTTCATCTTCCCTGAAGACTGGTGGAAATAAAAGTCTGTTATGTTTGTAAATCTTTCTCTGATTGCAATAACTTTACTGGCAGCTCTGCACATGCTGCTCACTCCCAGAAAATGAAAGGAGAGGGTAAACTTTCTTATAGAATCATAGACTACTAGAACTAGAAGGGACCTTGAGAGATCTTTAAGTCCAGTCTCCTGCCCTCACAGCAGGGCCAAGCACTGTCTAGATCATCCCTGATAGATGCCTGTCTAACCTGTTCTTAAATATCTCCATTGTTGGAGATTCCACAACCTCCCTAGGCAATTTATTCCAGGGTTTAACCACCCTGACAGTTAGGAAGTTTTTCCTAAAGTCCAACCTAAACCTCCCTTGCTGCAATTTAAGCCTGGTGCTTCTTGTCCTATCCTCTGACGCCAAGAAGAACAATTTCCCCCCTCTTCCCTGTGACACCCTTTTAGATACCTGAAACCCTCCATCATGTCCCCTCTGTCTTCTCTTTTCCAAACTAAACAAGCCCAATTCCTTCAGTTCAACATAGCTCATGTTTTCTAGACATTTAATCATTTTTTTTACTCTTCTCTGGACCTTCTGCAATTTCTCCACATTTTATTCAAATGTGGTGCCCAGAATTGGACACAATACTCCAACTGAGGTCTAGTCAGTGCAGAGTAGAGCAGGAGAATGACTTCTCGTGTCTTGCTTGCAACACTCTTGTTAGTGCATCCCAGAATGTGTTTGCTTTTTTTGCAACAGTGTCACACTGTTGACTCATATTTAGCTTGTGGTCCACTATGACTCCTAGATCCCTTTCTGCAGTACTCCTTCCTAGACAGTCGCTTCCCATTCTGTATGTGTGAAACTGATTGTTCTCTCCTAACTTTACATTCATCCTTATTAACCTTCATTTTTCTCCCTCTTCCTTTTAACACACTTCTAGATACTTGAAAACTGCTATCATGTCCCCTCTCAAGTCTTCTCTTTTCTAAACTAAGCAAACCCAATTCTTTCAGTCTTCCCTCATAGGTCATGTTCTCTAGACCTTTAATCATTTTTGTTGCTCTTCTCTGGACCTTCTCCAATTTCTCCACATCTTTCTTGAAATGTGGTGCCCAGAACTGGATACAATTGAGGCCTAATTACCACAGAGTAGAGCGAAAGAACGACTTCTCATGTCTTGTTGACAACACTCCTATTAATGCAGCCTAGAATCATGTTTGCTTTTTTTCCCAACAGCGTCACACTGTTGACTCCTCTTTAGCTTGTGGTCCACTATGACCCCTAAATCCCTTTCTGCAGTATTCCTTCCTAGACAGTCACTTCCCATTCTATGTGTGAAACTGATTGTGCCCTCCCAACTGGAGTACTTTGCATTTGTCCTTATTAATCTTCATCCTGTTTACCTCAGACCATTTCTCCAGTTTGTCCAGATCATTTTGAATTTTGACCCTATCCTCCAAAGCACTTGCAACCTCTCCCAGCTTCGTATCATCTGCAAACTTAATAGGTGTACTCTCTATGCCATCATCTAAATCGTTGATGAAGATATGGAACAGAACCGGTCCCAAAAAAGACCCCTGTGGAACCCCACTTGTTATGTCCTTCCAGTATGACTGTGAACTGTTAATAATACTCTCTGAGAACGGTTATCCAGCCAGTTATGCACCCACCTTATAGTAGCCCCATCTAAGTTGTATTTGCCTAGTTTATTGATAAGAAGGTAATGCGAGACTGTATCAAATGCCTTAATAAAGTCTAAGTATACCATGTCCATCACTTCTCCCTTATCCACAAGACTTGTTATCCTATCAAAGAAAGTTGTTAGATTGGTTTGACATGATTTGTTCTTTACAAATCCATGCTGGCCGTTCCCTATCACCTTATTTCCTTTCAGAAGTTTGCAGATGAATTCCTTAATTACCTGCTCCATTATCTTCCCTGGCACAGAAGTTAAACTGACTGGTCTGTAGTTTCCTGGGTTGTTCTTATTTCCCTTATAGATGGGCACTATATTTGCCCTTTTCCAGTCTTCTGGAATCTCTCCCGATTTCCATGATTATAGTGTAACTTTGCAGTACTTGAGTTAAATATGAAGTGCTACTTGCAGAGAAAGTAGCAATCTTCTTTAATAATCTAAGCATTTTTCTAATTTATTTGTGCACATTACATTATAGCAGAATATATATAATGTTGCAAATGGGATAACTTGCTGCCTAAGCTGTGAACTGTATATTTTAGAGAATCCAGAATGACTTGTTTTGTAGCTGAAGTTTGAAACTGAATGTTAAGCATTCGTGACTACAAAGTTGATTGCGAGACGACTGGACTCTTTTTAAAAATCAAAATCCAGACAAACCTGAAAATTCTCATTTAGATCTTAAATCTGAACAGGGTCTTTGAGACAGCACAAGAGGTAAGCACAAAGCAGCAATCTTACTATATCAGAACAATTATCGCAGAAGTGGGTTAATGAGCACCAAAAAAACTTACAATGTGGGTAGCTTGAAACTGGATGCAAGGAAAAATGGCATTGGGAAAGAGAGAACATAGGAGCATAAGAACGGCCATACTGGGTCAAACCAAAGGTCCATCTAGCCCAGTATCCTGTCTGCCAACAGTGGCCAATACCAGATGCCCCAGAGGGAGGGATCACAACAGGTAATCCTCACGTGATCCCTCCCCTTTCACCTACCTCTGGAGAAACAGAGGCTAGGGATACCATTCCTACCCATTCTGGCTAATAGCCATTGATGGACCTAACCTCCATGAATCTATCCAGCTCTTTTTTGAACCCTGTTAAAGTTCTAGCCTTCACCGCATCCTCTGGCAAGTAGTTCCACAGGCTGAGTGAAGAAAAACTTCCTTTTGTTTGTTTTAAACCTGCTGCCTATTAATTTCATTTGGTGACCCCTAGTTCTTTTATTGTGGTAATAAGTAAATAACTTTTCCTTATTCACTTTTTCCATACCAGTCGTGATTTTATAGACCTCTATCATATCCCCCCTTAGTCTTCTCTTTTTTTCTAAGCTGAAATGTCCAAGTTTTTTTAATCTCTCTTCATATGGGACCCGTTCCAAACCCCTAATCATTTTTGTTGCCCTTTTCTGAATGTTTTCCAATGCCAATATATCTTTTTTGAGCTGAGGCAACCACAGCTGTACGCAGTATTCAAGATGTGGGCGCACCATGGTTTTATATAGAGTCAATAAGATATTCTCTCTTATTCTCTATCCCTTTTTTAATGACACCTAACATTCTATTTGCTTTTTTGACTGCCGCTGCACACTGAAAAGTAACAGAGAGGTAGCTGTGTTAGTCTGATCTTGGGAAAACAAAAAAAGCAGTCAGGTAGTACTTTAAAGCCTAACAAGATGGTTTATTAGGTGAGAGCTTTTGTGGGGCAGATCCACTTCTTCAGATCTGAAGAAGTAGATCTGCCCCACGAAAGCTCTCACCTAATAAACCATCTTGTTAGTCTTTAAAGTGCTACCTGACTGCTGCACACTTAGTGGATGTTTTCAGAGAACTATCCACAATGACCCAAAGATCTCTCTCTTGAGTAGTTGTAGCTAAATTAGTTCCCATCGTGTGTGTGTGTGTGTGTGTGTGTATATATAGTTGAGATTATGTTTTCCAATGTGCATTACTTTACATTTATCAACATTAAATTTCATTTGCCATTTTGATGCCCAGTCACTTAGTTTGGTGAGATCTTTTTGAAGCTCTTCACAGTCTGCTTTGGTCTTAACTATCTTGAGCGAGATGGTATCATCTGCAAATTTTGCCACCTCACTGTTTACCTCTTCCTCTAGATCATTTATAAATAAATTGAATAAGATGGGTCCCAGGACAAACCCTTGGGGACCTCACTAGTTACCTCTCTCCACTCAGAAAACTTACCATTTACTCCTACCCTTTATTTCCTGTCTTTTAACCAGTTATCAGTCCACGAAAGGACCATGACAACTTACTTTACTTGAGAGCCTTTGAGACCTTGTCAAAGGCTTTCTGGAAATCTAAGTATACTGTACCCTATAAGTATACTATATCCACTGGATCCCGCTTGTCCACTTGAGGTAGAGAGGTAGATATACAGCATGTACACGCCTCCCCTGAACACCCTTATTTTTGCAAGGTTTCATGCATTGTATTTATTTATTTAGGGCTAGATTCTAATCCCCTTTACATAGGTTGGGTACTACCTTATTCCAGGAGTAGTTCAACTGGAATTACAACAAGACTGAGATGCTATTCAGCCTGAGTAATAGTCTCTAACTCTGACAACCACACTCACACAGCAGCTGCACAAAATCTGACAGAGTTAATCATGTGTTGTTTATATTGCAGATTATGGAAGAAACTTACAAAATGGAGTTTATGTACAGTGGAGTAGAAAATAGACAAGTGGTCACTATTCACCATATGAGATTGCAAGCCAAAGCATTACAACTTATAGTGACTGCACGTACTACTAGAGGGTAAGAATTACCTGCAGAGAAAGCTTCTTGAATGGGTTAACTGCAAAAATCCAGTTCTCTCAAGCTTGGTTGCAAATGACAGAGGTAACTTAATATGTGTAATATATAATCACATGCAAACAACAGGTCATTAAAAGGCTGTAGGTTGAGAATAAGCTTATTTCTTAATACATCTCCCAAGAACCTGATGATCTACGTAGCATAAAGTCAAGTTATGAACTTGCTAGAAGTGTACAAACCATTTGGGATTTTTTCCTCTGACCCTAGGATATGAAATACATACATACCTAATCACTTCTAATTTGATAGAGCATTATTCATTTTAGATCTGAAAATATGGAGTTTATTTTAAAAAGGAGAATTTCAGATGCATATTAAAAACACCCATCATATTTATATGAATGGATTACCCAGTAAATTTGTTAATAAGTCTTTTCTGCCACAAAAGACAAATCTATCTTTTGTGAATATTTTAGGCACAATATTGCAAATACTTAAGCATGATTAGGTGAGTGGCACTGTTTTAGTTCAATTTGATTATTCAGTGAGTAAAGTATTATATGAGTTTAAGTGTTTGTTTGCAGAATGAGTGACATACATTGTGTCTGTAGTGCAATTGTAAGGTGTATGAGACATACTACAGTAGCTCTTATTAAGCTAGTGCATTAAAAATAGAAGTGTAGCTATTGTGGCATGAGTGGCAGGGGGAACTAGCCATCCTAAGTATATACCTGTCCAAGATGCTAGGGCAGCTAGTACCTTGTGCTGCTTATGCTGCCACAGCAGTCACTTGGATTTTAGTGTGAATGTCTCCTTAACCTAGTTTTTAGCTTTTATTTTACCTGTAACAGAGTTGCCTTGGGAGGTCTCGTAATCTATTTGCTTCAGTTTCCCATGGTACAAAGGGACGTTAATACTTTCTGTGAAGTGGTAAAGACTCTATTTGAAAGCAAAGATTTATTTTATGAAACTATAATGCTGGCCTTGCACTATCTGTAAAGTCTTGCACTTTCCACAAACATGGGTTGTTCCAGAATCTCTAGAAACTTTTATAATGCTGGTAGCACTATAGCCAATTTTTTTTAATTTGGGGGGGAGAAAAATAAAAGGAACCTTTTATCTTCATTTCAGAGTGGAACCCCTTTTTGGAATGTGTGAAAATTTTTTACAGGAAGTGGATTCTTTTCAGAGGTGAGTGTCCCATTGTTCTTTCCATTTCTATTTTTAAAAACTCTAAAAAATAGTGATACAAAATCTATTCTTAAAAAACCTGAAAATAAAGATATTATGTAATTAGTAATCTTTATTAGGGTGTGTCAAACTAATTTTAAGATGTATGTAATTCTAAAAAAAAAAAACATAGTATAGAAAAATTCTGCTCTCTGTCTACATAGTGGGTTTCATCGTTGATATCTGGCTTTCTTTTTAAGCTCCTATTGCCACCAATGAGATCTGTGCATATAGGGGCTGATCGTGCACCAATTGAAATTACTTAAATCATTTTGTGTAGAATTGAGGTCTTAGCAGAAACAGAATATAACCAGTGAGTAATCCTGTGGCATCTTAAAGACTTAACAAAAATAAAGGATCATGAGCTTTCGTCAGTAAAACTCAATATAACTATGTAAGTAGAGAAATACTGGGCATGTCTGAAAACAGAATTTCCCCGTTTGCTTGAATGAATGCACCATGTGGATTACTGAAAAGCTTCTTATAGCTTGTAGCAAATACCCCAGGATATTAACTAGTAATGTGAGACTGAATTTTAAAACTTCCCAAAGAAGGTGGACTGTCACCCAATGCTACATTGAAGATGTCTCTGACTATGGTAACTTCAGCTTCCATAATCCCATCCTTGGATCCCTAAAACTGGTTCACTGCTCTCCACTTACAAGACTCATACTTTCACATATCAGTTCATCCAGCACACAGAAAATACCTGAGAGTCCAAGTGAGCACAAACCAGCACAGAGTTCTGCCCTGTCATGTTTCAACAACATGGGATATTCATCAAGTGCTTGGCAGGCATGGCAGCTCACTTCAGAAGATAAGGAATCCCGATAGAGCTGTACTTTGACAATTGGCTTTTTCAAGGAAGATCACAGCAGGTGATAGTTTCCTTTCACCTGACCCTACATCTTTTCGCCTCAGTGATTTGCAGGACCACTGGGGACAGTGCTAGATTCCATATTGGCAAAGGTTTCCCTGTCTCAGGAGAGATTCAGGACCAAGAAAGAGCTCATCAATCAGCTTTAGGCCAACCAACAAATATCAGTAAGACTCTGCCTCTGACTTTTGGTGTTACGTGGCTTCCACATTTACATCCCACAGCATGCCAGACACCTCTCATGCAAGGGTAGTTGAAATCTGTATATTTACCTAGCAAGTCCCTTAAGAATTTCTCTCATTTAATTGATGGAAACACTCTCTTCTGGTGTGCAAGAAAGTATAGTTTTATCCAACTCAGCCTACCAGGATGGTGGTTACAGATGCCTCCATGCTGTATTTGGGAACTCACCTTAGATCACCTTCAGACCCAGGGCCTCTGCATTTGCAAAGCATTTCCTCTGCACCTAAATGTTCCAGAATGCAGAGCTATTTGTCTAGTGTAGCATAGGTAGGAATGCCATGCAGAAGAACTAGCAGTCTAGATAATGATAGACAACACAAAGCAATACTTTATGTGAACAGCCAAGGAGAAGCATTGTCATCTCTGTTTTGCCAAGAAGCTGTTAATTTCTGGAACTGGTACATTCATCATCAGATCATGTCAGTAGGGATCATAGAATACTAGAACTGGAAGGGACCTCAAGAGGTCATTGAGTTCAGTCCCCTGCCCTCACGGCAGGACCAAGCACTGTCTAGATCATTCATGACAGGTGTCTGTCTAACCTGCTCTTAAATAACTCCAGTGATGGAGATTCCACAACCTCCCTAGGCAATTGATTCTAGTGTTTAACCACCCTGACAGGCAGGAAGTTTTTCCTAATGTCCAACTTAAACCTCCCTTGCTGCAATTTAAGCCCATTGCTTCTTGTCCTATCCTCAGAGGCCACGGAGAACAATTTTTCTCCCTCCTCCTTATAACACCCTCTTAGATGCTTGAAAACCACTATCAATTCCCCACTCAGTCTTCTCTGTTCTAAACTAAACAAGCCCGATTCTTTCAGTCTTCTCTCATAGGTCATGTTTTCTAGACCTTTAATCGTTTTTCTTGCTCTTCTCTGGACCTTCTCCAGTTTGTTCACATCTTTCTTGAAATGTGGTGCCCAAAACAGGACATACAACTCTAATTGAGGCCTAATCAGCG
This sequence comes from Rafetus swinhoei, assembly GCA_019425775.1. NCBI lineage: Eukaryota > Metazoa > Chordata > Testudines > Trionychidae > Rafetus > Rafetus swinhoei. Next base: position 21,025,155 of record CM033437.1, on the reverse strand, counting down.
CAGAGTAGAGAGGAAAAATGACTTCTTGTGTCTTGTTCACAACACTCCTGTTAATGCATTCCGGAATCATTTTTGCTTTTTTTGCAACAGTGTCACACTAGTGACTCATATTTAATTGTGGTCCACTATGACTCCTAGATCCCTTTCAGCAGTACTCCTTCCTAGATAATCACTTCCCATTCTGTATGTATGAAACTGATTGTTCCTTGTTGCATGCAGTACTTTTCATTTGTTCTTATTAAAAACTTCACCCTATTTACCTCAAATTATTTCTTAAGTTTGTCCAGATGATTTTGAATTGTATGGGATGTATCTACCAGGGATGAATTTGGGCTGTATCTACGAGGCTCACAGAACTTCCTTGCTAATGGACCATCATATACTTGATCCAGCAGAACATTTTCCATAGGAGGGGATACCCAACAGTAGATCCATTTGTCAAACATTTTGCTCATGGTGAGGTCTGTGCCCAGGCTCCCTGTAAGATGCTTTCCTTGTTTCACGGACTCCAGGGATGACTTGTGGCTTCCAAGATCCTGTTAATATTGAAGGGCCTATGGAAACTCAAAAATTCAACAGCAATAATCATAGCAGCACTAACTCACCTTGGGCAGTTTATCCTCTGACAACATCATCTGTCTTGCCACGTGTGATCTCCCAGGACAGAGGTCAGGTCCTACATCCAGGCCTAGCATTGCTGTACCTGACAGGATGGTTAACTACTGTTAAAAGAAGCTGCTTAGCTGAAATCCAGAACATACTGATGCACAAAGGATGCTACTAGTCTAGCAGTTCTCAAACTGTGGGTTGGGACCTCACCGTGAGTTGCTACCCAATTTTAATGAGGGTTGCCAGGGCTGGCTTAGACTTGTTGGGGTCTGGGGCCAAAGCTGAAACCTGAACCCCACTGCTTGGGGTGGAAATGTGAGGTCTTCAACCCTCTGCAGCAGGGCTCAGGTTATGGACCTTTTGCCTAGCTTTGTCCCCCATCCTGGCCCCTGCCTGAAGCAGTGGGGCCTTGGCTCCTCTTCCCCTCCCTTCCTCACCCTGCCTGAGGCAGTGGGGCTCAGATGGGCTCAGGCTTTGTTCATCCCTCCTGGGGTTTGGTAGTAATTGTTGTTGTCAGAAGAGGGAACCCCTGTATTAGACTGGCTTACACAGGGAAATAGAAGGAATGTTTAGGCAACACAACCCTGTTTCCCTTAGGAACTAGGATTTCTAATCTAGACTGTTTGCTGTCCCTAAAGCATTCAGAGCTATCCATTAACTCCATGAGGATACATATTTAGGACTTTATTCATGTGCCTCTCCCTTTCTGCCCCCATTCTTTTCATGGAATCTTAATATAGTATTAGTTTAGTTAATGGGGCCTACTTCTGAGCCCCATAGAAACGTGCTCTGTCTGCTGTCTATAAAAACTGCCTTTTTAGCAGCTGTACCAGCAACTTGAAGGCTAGAGGAAATTCAGGCCCATATGGTTGGCCCACCTCACCCTTAGTTTTTTACCAAAATTGTTTTTGATTTTTTTTTTCATTTGAATTAGATGTTCTTTCCTATACCCCACTCCAAATGAGGAGAAACCAAACTGCTCACCTTTAATATGTCAGAGGGGTAGCTGTGTTAGTCTGAATCTGCAAAAGCAGCGAGGAGTCCTGTGGCACCTTATAGACTAACAGAAGTGTTGGAGCATAAGCTTTCGTGGGCAAAGACCCACTTCGTCAGATGCATGTCTAATATAGTTAGGGTTATTTCATATAATGTTTACCAGAAAAGACCATTTGAAAGTTCCCTTCAGATGTTCGTAGGATTTGCTGATACTCCCTGATGTTTCATCCTATCTGCCCAGTGACTGTTTAAATGAATATCTCGTTCAGTGATGGGCAACCCCAGCTCTGGGGAGGAGGAAGAGTGGGGAACGAAGCTCTGAAAGTGCTGGGAGGGAAGGGGAGGAGCAGATAAGTGCGGGGCTCTGGTGCCCCAGTGCGCAAGAGGTGCATGGGGAAGAGGAGGTAGATAGGGGGGCTATGGGACCACAGGTGGAACCCCAGTGGGCTGCAGGCTGCTGTAGCCACTTAGGTGAAGAAGGGCCACTCATGCAGCCCAGCCACTGTTCATGGTTGCCCATTCCTGATCTAGTTACATTAGATCCACACAGGCAGGTTAAAGCAACTCTGCCCAGGTTCAGGCAGCCTCTCGAGAGGTATACAATTTTTTTCTAATGCTGAAACGGAGCTTGAAACTTGTCCATTTATTCTGATATTTTTAGAATGTTTCTATTGTCATGTTAGAAGTTATAAGATAAAGCTGGATGAACAAGAGGTTTGATGAAGTAATCCTCTCATCGACTGACAGTAATAAGCATTTGATTTTTCTTCTATATATTTTTAACATGCACAGATGTTTTATTTCTGAACTGCCCCATATGCAAGACAGTTTTGTCGATAAGCTGCTGGACTTAATGCCTAGACTTGTGACCTCCAAGCCTTCAGAAGCGGTGAAGATCCTGCAGACAACATTACGGCAGAGCACCTTCCTTCATCTTCCTCTCCCAGAACAGGTCAATAATCCATAGACGAATGAAGAGTAGCCTCAGGTTCCAGGGCTAATTCTGTACAGGTAGAGCAAGAGGCTTTTATAGCCTATTCGGCTGGCTAGTCATGAGGTTTATTTCCTTCAGATATTGTATAGTCTCTCCAGCATTGTCCTCAAAAAAAATTAAGGCGCTTGAATAATTTTTAGATAGTGTCAAGAATTTTTACAAGTTTGCATCATGTTTTTTCAGTTGTTCGTCTTCTCCATACCCTCCTCCCTTTTCCTTCCAGATTCACAGAGCTACCGCAACGATTATTGAACCGGCTGGAGAGTCTGATAACCCTCTGAGGTTTACGTCAGGACTTGTGGTGGCACTGGATGTTGATGCAACTCTAGAGCATGTGCAGGACCCTCAGAGCACAGTTAAAGTTCAGGTAATGAGTGATTCTTCTGAAAGGGAATGTAGTGGGGTGCAGACTCACCACCGGGGCTCTTCCTTTGGTCAGTTTGGCCCCACTCCACAGTGGCTAGACTTCAGCACGAAAGCTGGTCCCTCCCTCGGGGCAAACTGCAGTTCTTTGCTGGTCAGCGGGGCAAAGAGAGGGGAACCCAGGCCCACCCCTTAACGCTATACCCTGACGCAGAGACCCTCAAGTGGCAGCCACCTACTGCCTTCCTCCACTGTCCTTCTGCATGCCTTCCCGGGGCCACTTCCCTGTAGCCCTTGCACCATCTCGGCCCTTTGTATCGGGCTCAGTCTGGCTGTTATCAGGCTGGAGCCTCCTTCTGGGTCCCCTGACCTTGTCCAGCTCTTTTCTGCTGTTGGTGCTCTCTAAGGCAGCCGGTCCTTCTCAGTTGCAGGCCAATGAGAGACTTCCCTTCTGCTCTGCTGAGCAGCCCTTTATATCTGGGCTCCTGCTGTATTGCAATTGTCTCTCAGTAAGCTCATCCCCAATTGGCTGGGTTCTGTGCAAGCTCTCTCCAGCCTGATTAACCCCTCCTATGCCAAAATGGGGCGACCATTCCACTACAGAGAAACAAGAAAGTTAACTTTGAGAAGTTTGCATTTTCCCTTGTTATTCACCACAGCAATATTAGTATTTCTAAATTATAAATAATTATGTACTTTATTAGCCGTGAGGAATTTTTGTGTGTAGCTAAACAGGACAGTACATTTAGAGACTGGCCTGAACTATAGTCTAGATCAGGGCTACTCAACATGTGGCCCACGGCCCATGGTGCGGTTTGGGTTTACACAGAGCTCAACGCGCAGCCCGCAGGAGGGAGCCAAAACAAAAAAGTAGTCAATATAATGGTCTTCTGTTGGTATGCGTTTTAGTAGTTAAATTCCTGGATTGTCATTGCTCATTATAAGTGCAGTGGAAATTGGGTAAATTATTTTATTAATATCCTTTAAAAGCATTTTATTAATATCAGCAGAATTTACTTAAATGGGGCCTGTGTGTTGAGTAGTCTTGCTTTAAACTTTGTATTCATGCTTGTAAGTGTGAAAGAAGCTATTTGCATATATATGCAACCACATTTAAGTTGCGGCCCTAAGCATGTGCTGTGAGTATCATTGTGGCTACTCCAAAGTTGAGTAGCCCTGATCTAGATCTTCACTTGCGCCAAAATTGTAAGGGTTTGGTTTGAGCCCATCTCATCTTACATAACAGCAGGAACAACACTGGTCTTTCAGGAGCAGTGTCATGCCTCTTGTATATTGCAAAATCGTCAGATGGTGTCACCTTTTGTATTAAAAAAGCACCTCCTACATTGTGGATATTAGCAGAAACAACTAATCCATGCCAATAGAAAAATCTATACATCTCAGTAGGCCGAATGAAATTATGGAAGCAGAGGAGGCTTTTCTCAAGGATATATAACGATATAAGCCCATTGCTCTCCTTTGAGATAAATAACTAAACTGCAAGAAGTGGTGGTGTGTGTGGTGTGGTGTGGTGTTTTTGAAATGTTGCCAAGAGGTTGTATGCGGAATGATCCTAAGTAGATTATACAGCCCTACAAAGTGTTCATTACCCAGTGTTTGGTGCAGGGGAGAGAGCCCCTTTTGATAATTTTTTTTTTTTTTTTTATACCATGGTCCTGAATAGCTGGTGTATAACCAGTAAAACTAGAGGATGTGGAATCTTATGACCAAAATAAGGTCTGAATTCTTGTCTTTCTACTGGTAGCAAAAAAGTACCCTGATAATATGTAAATTCCAAGTACAGTACATGATTGTTTCATCTTTTTTCCCCCACAGGTATTATATCCAGATGGACAGGCACAGTTGATCCATCCTAAACCAGCTGACTTTCGAAATCCTGGTCCTGGAAGGCACAGATTGATAACTCAGATTTACCTGTCTCATACTGCCTGGACAGGTAAGAAATAATTGGTATGAATTCATATGCTTAAATGTTGCTGTATTTTTATAAACAGGAATGTATCTTGTTCTAGTTCAGTGATTTGGTTCATAGAGGGCATCTCTCACAAACAAGAGAACCTTTTTGGAAGATTTCTGTGTATTCTGCAATTGCCATTGCCACCTTCTGCTGAGCTTCTGCACCCTTGAAGAATCTGCTTAGTACCATGTTGACCCTGCAGGCACGTGGACTTCTCTGGCTGACTGATACTATTAGTTAATTAACCAAAGGAGTTGCTGTTTGACATAACACCTTCACAGGCCTCATCGCCTTTTGAATGAGACACCAGAAACTAAACTGGGGCCACCCCGCTGGCCACAGAGCACTGGCCCAAGACCTCAGAATGCAATGAGATCCTGGAAGACTGGAGAAGGGCTAATGTAGTGCCTAAAAAAGGAGGGAAAGAAGGAACCAGGAAACTACAGACCAGTCACCGGGAAAACCAGTAGAAAAATGTATAAAACATTCAATTGCAGATACTTGGGATTGGTCCTGCCTTGGGCAGGGGGCTGGACTTGATGACCTCCTGAGGTCTCTTCCAGCTCTATGATTCTATGATACTTGGGAGTATGAAGGGATAATCACAAGCAGCCAATATGGGTTTACTAGGAAGAGCATACTGATCAAATTTGCAGATGAGAAAACCTGAAGAGGTTTGTAAACACTGGAGGATAGAACTAAAATTTAAAAGGCTCTTGATAAACTGGAGAACTGGACTGTAGACGACAAAATGAAATTCAGTGAAGACAAATTAAATACAAAGTAGAATACATAGCTGGAGTCAGCTTACCTTAAGCTGAGCTTGATGGAATTCCCACGGCAGGAGGCTGATGAGAGCAAACGCTCCTGTCAGCTTCCCTTACTCCTTGCGACTGCGCGGAGTACAGATACTGGCTGGAGCTGCCCTCAGTATTCGATTTATAGGTTTATATTAGACCCGCTAAATTGAATGCCAGAAGATCGACCTCCGGAGCGTCGATCCACAGGTAAGTATAGACGTGGCCTGAGGGAAGAAAAACTAAATGCACAAATACAGAATGGGGGAAAACTGGGTTGGCATTCGAACTGCTGAGAAGGATCTAGGAGTCCCGGTGAATAAGAAACTCAACGTAAGTCGTCAATGCGATGCTGTTACCAAAAAAAAAAGCAAATGTAATTTGAAGTTGCATTGTTAGAGGCGTTGCATGCAAGTCATGAGAAGTGATAGTACCACTGTACTCAGGGCTGGCTAGGCCTCAGCTAGAGTACTCTGTCCAATTTTGGTCACTGCTATATAGAAAGAATGTAGAGAAACTGGAAAGGATCCAGATGTTAGTAACAAAGATGATCGAAGGGATGGAATGCAAATCATATGAGCAGTGGCTGAAGGGATTGAGATTGTGTAGTTTGGAAAAGAGGAGATTGAGGGAGTACATGATAGTAGTGTTTAAATACTTGAAAGGGTGTCCTAAAAAAGATGAAGAAAAATTGTTCTCTCTCATCACAGAGGGCAGCACAAGCGGCAGTGGGTTCAAACTGCAGCTTAGATTCAATTTAAATCTCAAGAAAAATGTCCTAAGAACAGTAGGACACCACCCTAAGGAGGTGGTTGAAGCTTCTTCACTAGATGTTTTCAAAAAGAGCTGAATAGACAAAAGAGCTGAATAGAGCGGTCTTGGGAGGTTTAGACACAACAAATTCTGCATCTTGGGGAGTTGGGGGGGAGACTAAATGATTATTTCTCACCCCATGAGTGTACTATTCTAGTTTAAATGCAAGCAGTCTTGTTAAAATGATCCTGGTATTTCATTGGTCTTAAGTCATGGCTGAGAATTTCTGGATCTGTTTAACCTACATAGTAAATTTACTGCTGATTTATGTTTACGCTCTTCTGTGCCATTTAAAAGACAGTTATCCCTGATGAGATCTGAGAGTTTGATATTAATGTTCATTACTTGGATTTTCATTTGCAAAGTGCTATAGCAAATGCTAATATGTCTAGACCACCAGCACAGAGGTTGGATGTATCCTGTGTTTGATATCAGTGCCAAATCAATCACATGAAAATTCACTTTCTGCTTGGTATTTTGTTGTCCAGTCAATGTGGTGACTGAGTATTGTATTAATTTTTTTGTTTTCTTTTCAGAGCCGTGTCAGATTGAAGTGAGGTTATTACTGGCATACAACTCCAATAGGAGCAAGGCATCCACTAGACTCTCAAAATCCACCTGGATTGACAGCATGGAAGCTGTTCCACCATCTGAATATGGCATTGAGGGAACCATACCATTCAGCAAATCGGTCAAAGTGTATATAATGCCCAAACCTGCCCGACGGTGAAGTCAATCACTAAAAGACTTTATTTGTGGGATTGTTGGGATACATGCAGACAAATTGCTATGTTCAAGATAATGACTCAGACCAAAACAGTGTTACAGGAGAAAAAAGTACACCAGAAGAAGACAGCTACAAAATAACAAATGGCATCCCCTATCAAAAAACTGGTTAATTATTATATGTTCTAGTTTTTGCAGATGGCTGTGAATGGTTACATCAAATACACAGACACTTCTAAATCAAACCAACAAAACCAAGACAATTCCTAATTAAAATTAGCATTTTCTCCATTCTCACTGGGCAAAATTCTGCAGTCATTAGTTTCTATCTAGGCAAACCCCCAGTGGCTTCCATGGGTGATTTTTCCTGAGTGGTAGGTGCAGCTGGCAAAATTCATTATGAAAATATACATAGTAAGGGACATAGATATGTATTACAGTCTGTGACTGTCAAATCAGGCAGAATTTTAATAATATTTTGAATGTGTATTTGTGCATTGGTCCTTGTATGGGGAGTAAAAATCCTCTAAAGAGCTACTGTGCCTGGGCAAAAGATCTATCTCAAAGTTAAATAATTTGGGCTGGCTCAGATCTTGTGCACCATATTGAAGTTAGTGGAATAGTCTGGGGTATTCATCCATGCCAGGTTTGGTGTGTTGTGTGTTTGTTTTAAAACAAAAAAATCTGCCACAAATAATGAGTCTTTATTTTGCAGGCTTAGGTTGGTTACCTAACAGAGTAATAGCAATACATCATCTGTAAAATCAGGGACTTCCTTTCCCTAAAATGATAGGGAGGCCATATATATTTGCCAGTGAACTTAAACTCTTCTTCCCAGCTTCATTCTGTGTGTCTCCTTATGAAGAATGTGTGCAGTGGCACAGGGTTGAGTTAACAGCTCTTTTGTTACAGTATAATACAAACTGTCATTGTAACTTTGTGCTGAGCTTATCTTGCTATAGTTAAGATTATTAGCCTCTGCATCAGTTTGATAGTCAAAGGAAGTCTAAGATTTACTTCAGTAATTGGCCACACTTAATTAAGTGATATCAAGCTAGAGTGTGCCTATCCTTTGAACAGGTACACAAGTGGTGAGTGAGATCAAAGGCAGAAGGAGATTTACCTAAGAGGCAGGCACAATTTGCAGCCTCGCAGTCAAGGAGCCCCATGCTCTGGGAGGTGTTATACTTGGATGCTTCTGTTGGGAAAGTGTCTTTGCATATCTCTGTAACACAGGGCTATGCCTCCTGTGATTTACCGAAAGCACTTAGCCCAATAGCCAAATGTTGCCTGTGTCCATAAATTATTTGTAAAAATATGTATTTGCAGTGAATTGTTGAGAATTTTTCACTTGCCTGCAAATTAGCATAAATATTTTTGCATAAAACACCCTTTAAATGTGCTTTTCTACAATAAAACTGAAAACCCCAATCTAGCTGGTTTCTGTTTATTATAAGAGTGAACATGTATTGCTGTAGGGGTTTGTGCTAACGATAAGAGAGGTCATTACTTGTTTAGACTTGAAATATTGGCACACTTCAGGAGTTAAGATTTCTGAATTAAACCTCATTTTGTAACATTATTGCTCTTACAAATTGTTTTTATATTTCACCTTTAGGGCCCTGATTTGAAAACAGCCTGCATCTGTAGCAACAGAGTTACCATCTAATGGCTGTATGGCGACCTAAGTTCAGTTCCCAGCGGACAGGGGTTGATGCACATCTCTTATTATGAAGCTGTATCCTGGGCAAATTCTTGATGTATTGAGCTACCTCCTTACAGATGTTCTTACACTTGTTTTACACTTTGGTAGTATTTGTATAGTTTGCCCTCCCAATAAAAATGTTTGATTCAACTTCTGTCCATATTATAAAAGCCACAACTGCTCCTCTCTCAGGCAGTCGGAGCTGAGACTCCAAGGTTTGAATGAGCCACGGGAAATGAACTACCCAGTCAATCCTAAAAGCCATCCTGCCATGTCAGGGCGAAGCCTGTTGTGGGGCAATAGAATGAAGCTTTGACAACTACTGATTATATTTCTTATAAACCATCATGTTCCATTGTTGTTAGTGAGATGCCTTGGAAGCAGGGTGTGGGAGTTCCTTTTGCTGTTTTGGGGCTAACAAGTTCTGAGCTATGACTAGCCAACTGGTTTAGGACAATTGATGTATCCTATTCTTCCTTCTGGAAATTCCATATTGTAAATGGAGAGCTGGACAACCTTTTCATATCACTAAGTATTGTAATGAAAATGTAATGTTTGACTCAAGGAAGGTCATGACATGACGGAGAATCCTTTATTCTTATGTTGGGCTAGTACTAACATCTACATGGCATGTAAAATATGAGATTAAAGTGACCTTTCTCACCCCACATCTTGGTAAGAAACAAGGGCTAGATTTCAAAGGTATTTAAGCATCTAGGAATGCACTAGTGGGATATGTGCAAAACACACTTCATCTGCATCTTTAAGCACCCAAATACCTCTGAAAATCTGGCCCTGAAAGACATTGGCAAAGCTGCAGACATGTTAGATCATAAAACTTCAGAGGGAGAATGAAGATCCAATAGTTTGTTCCCTTGCTTCCCCTGGTATATTCTCTGGTTCTAAATGACTCAAGCAATTGGGGCTTCCATTGTCCTTGTGAGATTATTCCACATTTAGTTAGTTCTTAAAGTCTACCTGATGCTCATCATCTATTTTTTTTCAATACTCCTGGTTCCATCTCATTGCAAAATCCTAAGGAATTAATTCTCTCTCTCTCTCTCCTATTTGAACAGATGATGACTAATCCCCTTTTGTCATTGTTTGGATGATTGTACATATTTCACTCTTGTAAAATCTTTAAATTAATTTCTGTGGCTCCAAACATATTTTTGTGTGTGGTTACTCTGGGATTTAGAAAAGAGCATTAGATCTTTCCTAATATCAGGCTGACAGAACTGAGAATTGCCTAGCATAGAGCTGGAGGAATTGTGTCCCTGTTGATTTTACTTTAGCTCTCTTACTGCCTTCTTGTTTGCACTGCATTATCACTTATTTTATAGTTTGCTATCAGAACTCCCTCTCTTTTGGTGCTGTTACTATTCCCTCCTACTTAGCCTATTCTGAAGGTTATTTTCAGACATTTTTCTTCACAGAATTCTGATTTGTCCAGGTCCTCCAATTATATCCTTCATTTTCTGAGTGTTCTTAGAACACCTGCTAACTTAGGGCTTGTTTCCACTATACTAGAGATCGATGCTGCAGCAATTGACCCACTGGCTGTTGATGTATATCACTTAGATGCGATACATTGATTTCCAAGTGCTCTCCCGTCGACGCTGGTACTCCACCAGAATGAGAAGTGTAGCTAGCATCAATGGGACAACAGCCCCTGCTGACATTACAGCACATAAGATGCTGCAGTAAGTATGTCTACTTCAGCTACGCAGCTGAAATCACATAATTAGCTTGATGGCAGGGGTTAGTGTAGTCAAGGCCTTACTAAACATATCAAATGATTTCTTTTAGGATACTGACTTCATGTTGTTTTTTTATACTCTTCGGGGTAAATATTTTTTCTGGATCCCTTTTTGCCTCAGTGCTGAGGCGTTTGGGCTCTGATCATGGGAAATACTGGAGACCCTCCAGACTTGACGCATAGGGACTTAGCCATTATCACTTCTGGCATCACAGCAGCCCTTGTGCTTTCTGTCCTTTAGTTCTCTGACTTTGTGTACCTTTCAGCTTGGAGACCCCCACCCTGGTGCTGGCTAAGAAAGAGATGGATCTCTTCTGAGGATAAGGAGCCGCCTTACAAGAGGCAAAAGAGAACCCAAAAGGCCATGCATCAAATGAGCTCTTGCTCCTTCCTTGAAGAAGAGGCCTTTGGTTTCAGATCACAATAATACTCAGCCAGACCAGCAGGAGGTTTTCCTGGATACATTTGAAGCAATATAGATGAATATAGTGGCCAGCACAGGGAGGCTGAGCAGCCTAAAGCCAAGGGCAGATAACCTCCTCTTAAACTAAAACAGAGGGAGGAGTGTGAAGCAGCTGACAAATTCCTGGCAGTCCCTTCTGACCCTTCCCTGGTTTGATGCAGCCATGGCATTCCATTTAAGGCACAGTAGTCTGTTGGGTAAGGGTGGCTTCTTCCCAAAATACCCTGCAGAGAATTTTAGAAGCCCTTAAAACATCTTCAGCAACCCATAGAACTTTCTAGGGCCAGGATGTCCTGGTGTAATTACTCCATGAGCCTTGCTCTCAAATCATGATGAATTCAAGTCAATACCAAAGAAAATTCTTGTTCCTGTGTTTTGTGGCAGAAAGATCTGGGTGCTCCATGAGGCTGGCAGGTAACAAATCTTCCATTTCATTTTGCCTGAAAACAAATTCGAAAGTAGGAAGATATTTAATCCTAGGTGACTGACTAGTCCTGAGATATTCTAGTGGTAAAACTCCGTTATGTCTTGGCTAAGAGGAGCCAGCACAGGTGGGGTAATGCATGCAGCACAGGTCCCAATAAGGGTGGTGCAGAGAGAGTGTGCCTTGTCTTGCCTCTCCCTTCCGCTTGATCCTGCACCTTGCCTCACAAAGATAAGGGATGGAGGCTGAGCTACTTGTGGCAGTAGGAGCTGGGATGGAGTCTTGCTGGCACTGAGCCCAGAAACAGCTCTGAGCTACAGAATTTGCTGGGGGCGGTGTTCACAGCCTGCTGGGAGGCAGATTCTTGCTAGCTGAGCTGGAGACGGGAGGGAGAAGAGAGGCTGTTTATGTGGCTGAGAGCCCTGCCAGGAGAGTTCATACTTGCAATCTGGTATTTGAGATGTGTGGCTTTTGAAAGATAGCTGTGTTTTGGACAGAAATAGCAATTTAACAAAGCTGCCCATGTGGAATGTTTAAGGAAGAGGGGCCTACTTAATAATTAATCAAAAGCTCCAAAATTGCTCTGTTCTCTATGCTTGCCGTGAAGCTCTGGTATTGGCCACTGTCTGAGACCGGAAATGGGGGTCAGCTGGACCATTGGTTGACTCTGTGTGGCATATTTTGTGTTCTTAGTTTGCTGGTTAGTTGACACAATGGGACTATCTGCACTGCAGCTGTAAAGCAGTCCTCTGGGACTGGCTAAACAGACTTGTGTTAGCTGCAATCACACTGATGTGCTGACAATAGCATGGTAGATGTTGTAGCTTAGCTGGTGGCTCAGGCTAGTCACCCAGGTGATTGGATGGGTTTACTGCAAGTTGTAGCATGTTAACTCCAGCCTAGCTAGTGCAAGTCTCTTTACCAGGTCTGGGAGGCTCACTCCCAGCTGCAGCATAGACATCCCCAATGATTCCTGATCCGATAACAGTTCAGCCACATTTGGTAAGGGATGTTGGGGAAGTCACATTCTGTGTTTTTTCGGGAGCTTTGTGACTTTGGCTTCAGCTGTTGGTGGCTTTGGCCAGAGATGGGGCTGACACTCCCTCACAGCTGCAGCGGGAACCAGGGCTGTGCTGCTGCTCTGTCACATGTGGCTTCAGCCAAGACTGCGACGGGGTTGTGCCCTTTTTCTTAATTTGTACAGTCTTTGGAGAGAAGAGCTTGTTCCATTGCCATCCCTCAGAGAGCTAAAGCCTCTAGGTCAGTGTTCAATCTTTTATTGCTTACCACACCAACTAGCCAGAATTATGTTACAGCACTTATAGTGTGAATAATCATCTACTAATTATACTGGCTGCTGTGACAATGAGTGCAAATACACCCAGAAAGAAGCTCCTGCTGTTTTAGATGAGTTATTGTCTCAATATAGCCCTAGTGTTGAAGGATATTATTATAATTAAAAGAAATGAAAATTAAGTTTGTTTCACACATACTAGTTCTTCCTCTTACTTCCTCAATTAAATCATTTACATTTAATTAATAAAAAAGGAGAAAAGCAAACCAGCTGAAGGGAATACTTTCCAAAAATAGGATTCAGGTAGAGTTGTTTTGGCATGACTGTACTGTACTTATCACAGTAGGCCCTTCTAATATCCTCTCTGCCCTATTGTAATACATACAATATGCAGACTTAAATAACAGCTAACAGTCCTTGTGGAACAAAACCTTACCAGTAATTTATAACTGAGCATATGCCACAGTAAATCCAGCACAAGATATAAGTGAAAAAGACAGGCTCCATTAAATTAGGTTTAAAATCTGCAGCTTTTATTAAAAATCTATGCATGTGTTTAATGTTCAACCAATAGCACTGGATCTAAAAAATGCAACCTCCATTCCCCAGCTCATTAGCAATGATGGGCTAGTCTAATGTGCTGCTTACTAGCTTTCATTTCCATTAACTATAAACCCAGGGCTTGCAGTAGACACATTCCAAATACCGTATGTTAGTTTTTCCTTATTGATGTGTACTAGTACACATCACTACATAGTCTCCCCTCTCTCACTATTAGGGTTATCTTTTCTTTAGTTCCCAGTGATTTGTTTTCGTGTAATGTAAAATTTACAAATGCTAAGTTATGAAAATAAAATCATCCCCAAGAAGCAAATCCACCATCATTTCACTCTGTGCGCACTGCTAAGAGTTTAGACAGCTCAAGACATTGGCAATGGAAGGCACAGCTTTCCCCCTTTTTCTATACAGCTCTCAAAAATGGGCTGGTTGCTTTCAAATTTGACACATGATGGTAGTGAATAAATGTGATCATCCAATAGCTACTGCAAATCAGGAGATTATCTGAGATGTGATTTCTTTTCAAACAGGTTTCTAAAGTGTAAATATTTTACTTCAGCAGCTAGGCCAAACATTAACAGTCAGAGGATGAATTACCTCTTCAGGCCTAGAGGATTAGGTCGAAATCACAAGTGTAGAGAAGCATGATTAAATTGTCTACCATATCCAGCACTGTGGAAAACACTTGTGAGCAATGAGATTCATTTAGATTCCATACTGCTATATTTCTCTTCACTGTTTTAGATCTTCATCTCACATCCAGGCTTTGGTATGGAGGGAAATGAATATGAACTATAAATCCACCATACTGACTGCTATTGTTTATTCAGTTAAAAGGCACAAACTTTTTGGCTAAGGGGGAAGAGGACTGTATTGTTATATGCATTAGCATGTTGAATGGAAGACACCTCCCACTTTGACACCTTGAGCAACCAGTGCATTGTACTCCTTTACAGCCTTCTCTGTTTGCAGAACTAGCACATCAATCCCATTTTTCTTGAGATACTCCACTGTTGATGCTGGTACCTAAGGAATAGGAAAGGAAAAAGATGTAAGACAAATGGTAGATGCTTTCCCTTGCAGACTGTACCTCCAACTAAGAAACAAGTATTGGTTGCACTTATTCATAAAAATGCTTAATTGAATCTCATTTTAAAAGTAATAAAATAAAGTTGTGGGATAGTAACCAAATTGATAATATAACAGGAATACACTTCTCAATTTGTTATAGTGGAGAGAAAGGGACTTTTATTTCACTGTCATTTAATAATAGTTAACATATCCATCTTGTATTAATTCTTCTCTAGCATGTTCCTCGATGGATTCTGAATTGTACGATGAACAGAAAATTCAGGAGACAGTGGTGGAAATGGCTGTGAATTAATACATAGAATGTAGTTCTTTCCAAGTGTGAAGAGCACTACAACGATGCCTCTGCCCATTTCACTCAGCCCACCCAGTTCAAAAAGCTAGCAGACTGCTTCTTGTAATGAATGAAGCTTAACTGAAAAGATTGGACTTTCTTGAGCTTTCTGTTGAAGTGACACTTGGCAATACCATTTCTAGCAAGGGTAGTCAAAGACAGGCTACAAATTTCTACAACACACTGGGGTTCTGATTTACAATCAGTTTTAAAGGTTTAAAAATTAACATAGTTGAAAGATTTTAATTGTTGCTGCTATTACTGCATGTTGTAAACTGAATTACAATTTGACACTGGGATCCCAGTGTGCCAGTATCAAATGAGGTTACTTTCAGCAAATGTCTTTACTCCCAAAATGCTGATTCTACATTTTACAACTTTTTTTCCACAAGTGCTTCTTGGCTTTATAAAAGAACAGGTTCAGATTGGGGGAATAAATGAATTACTAGATTGCTCTTTATGAAGGTTAGAAATGATCTCTGCCTAAAGAGGAAAATAACCAGCAGTTACAAGGTGTTGTCACAGGCCAAAAACTTACCTGCAAGGCCTCGCTCATGCCACGGCCGATCACTAATGTTTTAACTCCCTTCTTGACAACTTCTTCAAGATCAGCTGGCTGCACACCTGGAGAGTGCTAAGTTTGAAGAAAAAGAAAAAAGTGCTACAGTTTGCATGCTGATCATCAAACAGCAAGCTTCATCTAAATATTTCAACTTGCAGTGTCACAGGCAGTAAGACAGAGCATACTAACTTTACAAGACCTTTCTTCCCAACACTCATTTTGTGTTACACTAGCAATTTCAAAGGATACTCAAACAAGATATGTAAAAGGGGAATGCAGGCACATCCATCATAGCTGTGGCAATTGTACTGAAGAATCAGTGAGCCTCTTAGAACCCATTCTCAAACACAAAGAGCCAGTTTCCTCCAGGATCCAATGGATTTCCTCCAGAAACTCTGCAACAGTAACAACCTCCCTGAGAACACCATCCTTGCCATCATGTACGTCACCTCGCTGTGTACACTAATGGTCTTGAACCTTTTTAAACACGAAATCACTTTTTGAATGTAAGTGCAATCCAGGATCTACCTCAAACCCAAACACCCTTGCCTCGCCTTCTTCCCACCCCTTCTCCGAGGTCCTGCCCCTGCTCACTCTATCCTCCCTCCCTCATCCTTATCGGGGCTGAGGTGTGAGGGAAGGGTTGCAGACTCTGATCTTAGGCTAAAGGATCTGGCATATGGGAGGGGGTTTGAGCTGAGGTAGTTGAGCAGCAGGGGGGTTCAGGGTGCAGGCTCTGGGAGGAAGTTTGGGTGCAGAAGGACTCAGAGATAAGGCAAGGGCTTGGGATGCTCCAAGGCAAAGGGCAGGAGCAGCACGGCCGTGCTGAGAGGGGCTGATGAAGTGCCAGCACTTGACAACCTCCCAGCCCAACCTGTCAGGATCACCTGTCAAAAGCTCCAAGATCTACCAGTAGATCCCGATCTCCTGGTTGGTGAGCACTGGTGGACACCAACATCCCTCACCAGCCTCACTGCCTGCTTCAAATATCTATAAGACAATGAACAACACTACTACCTCAAACATCACCAAATTCACGCATTTAATCCTCATTCATTCCACCACAAACATTTTGTCCAGACCATGGGAACAGCCACGGGTACTAGGATGGCTCCCCACAATGGCAACATCTTTATGAGCCATCATGAGGAAGAATTTCTGAAAAACTACTCTAAAACTTTTGATGTACCTAAGGTACATCAATGATATTTTCACCCTGTGAAAAGACTACTTAGATTCTCTCCACAACTGCAGTACCACCACCAGCCATCCTTCTCTAGAACACTCCTACAGCAGCATCAACAATCCTGGACACCATGGTCAGCTTCAACAAGGAAATCCTACAGACAATTATACACAAAAGCCAGAAATCACCACACTTACCTTATGCACCCAGGCACTCCTATTACTGAATGTGCTCAGAAGAGAGTCTCCGTTACCTGTCTTAATCCAATTAAAATTACTTTCACTAAACAAGCAGTTTTACGCAGAAAAGTAGATTGCATCATTAATGGGCCACCCAAATCCTCAGAGAACTTGATTCAATGCGGAACCTCTTTCCATCTGCTCCAAATGCACACCCCTAGTTGTCACTTACCAACCCAAACTGGAACCCACATAGGCTATCAAGCAATTACAATCCATACTTGATGGGGATCACATCCTGAAATAATCTTTCCTGATACCCTCTTGTGGTCTTTAAACAACTTTCTAACCATGCCAAGCTTATCAGCAGAAGCAAGACCAGTACACAGTAACTCAAAGTGGCACCAGACTCCTCCATAACAGATGCAAAACCTGTAGGCATAGCTCTACTGACACAAAGAGCAATACATCTTTCAAGATCCCTGGGGTTTTACACACAGCTATCACATGTGCTGGACCTCACCCAGTCCATCAATTGCACAGTAACAACTCTGTGGGTGAAACAAGACAGTAACTATTCTTCTGAATGAACTCGCACAGAAAAATAAACACACCATCCCATCCATAGGTAAATGCTTTTCACAAAATGATCACTCCATATCTGACCTCTCAAAAGAAGAGCCTAGGAGCTTAAAATCATAACTTTGCCGGATGCTAAAAGCCATGGACTCAAAGACACTGGATTTATGGCTCATAATCTGTAATCCACTAATCCTCCTTTCTCCTACAACTGCAGAGGTGTTAACAGCCATTTCACTTAAATGGTCTCTGAAAGAAGTGTCAGCCATATAGATGAACACAATTTGCTGGGGAAAAGTCAACATGGTTACTGTAAAGGGACATCATGCCTCACCAATCTGCTAGAGCTCTTTGAGCGGGTCAACAAACATGTGGATAAGGGGGATTCATTGGCTATAGTGTACTTAGATTTCCAGAAAGCCTTTGACAAGGTCCCTCACCATAGGCTCTTAAGCAAAGTAATCTGTCATGAGAGAAGGTCCTCTCATGGATTGATAACTGGTTAAAAGATATGAAACAAAGAGTAGGAATAAATGGTCAGTTCAGAATGGAGAGAGGTAACTGGTGTCCCACAGGGGTCCATACTGGGACCAATCCTATTCAACAGGTTCAGAAAAGGGTAACACAAATGATTAGAGGTTTGGAACAGGTATGGTATGAAGAGAGATTAAAAAGACTTGGACTTTTCATCTTAAAAAAGAAGACTGGGGGGGAGGGATATGACAGAGGTCTATACAATCATGACTGGTGTGGAAAAAGTGTGAATAAGAAAAAGTTATTTACTTATTCCCACAATATAAGAAGTAGGGGTCACCAAATGAAATTAATAGGCAGCAGGTTTGTCTGGAAATGGATGATAGTAGAGGGATCATGTGATGATTACCTGTTATGTTCCCTCCCTCTCGGGCATCTGGTATTGGCCTCTGTCTGACCCAGTATGGCTGTTCTTATGTTAACATTCATAAATGACCTGGAGAAAGGGATAAATAGTGAGGTGGCAAAATCTGCAGATGATACTAACCTGCTCAAGATATTTAAGTCCAAAGCAGACTGTGGAGAGCTTCAAAAGGATCTCACAAAACTAGGTGACTGAGCAAGAAAATGGCAGATGAATTTTATAATGTTGATAAATGTAAAGTAATGCATATTGGAAAACATAATCCCAGCTATATGCATAAAATGATGAGAATTAAGTTAGTTGTTACCACTCAAGAGAGATTTTGGATGCATTGTGATAGCTCTCTGAAAACATCCACTCAATGTGCAGGCAGCATCAGTCAAAAAAGCAAACAACTGTAGGAACCATTTAAAAAAGAACAGAAAATAAAACAGAGAATTATCTTATTGTCGCTATATAAATCCATGGTATGCCCACATCTTGAATACTGTGTGCAGATGTGGTCACTTCATCTCAAAAAGATATCTTGGCATTGGAAAAAGTTCAGAAAAGAGAAACAAAAATTATTAGGGGTATGGAAAAGCTGCCATATGAGAGATTAATAAGACTGGAACTTTTCAGCTTAGAAAAGAAAAGCCTAAGGAGCATATGATAGAGGTCTACAAAATCATGACTGGTGTGGAGGAAGTAAATAAGGAAAAGTTATTTACTTGTTCCCATAACACAAGAACAAGGGGTCACCAAATGAAATTAATAGGTAGCAGATTTAAAACAAACTAAAGGAAGTATTTCTTCACATAATGCACAGTCAACCTGTGGAACTTCTTGCCAGAGGATGTTGTCAAGACCAGGACTTTGTAACAGAGTTCAAAAAAAGAGCTGGATAAATTCACAAAGGATAGGTCCATCAATGGGTATTAGCAGGGCTTGACAAATAATGCAATCTACTCACCCGGGGCGAATAGATTGCAACCCGGAAGAGCCGGGTTTGGGCGATCTGCGCATGCGCAGCGCGCCGGTCAGCGCGGCTGGTGAGCGGGACTCGCCGCAGTTCGGCGAGCCCTGGGTATTAGCCAGGATGGGCAAGAATGGTATCCCTCTGGCAGAAGCTGGATCTGGGCAACAGGGGATGGATCACTTGATGGTTACCTGTTCTGTTCATTCCCCTCTGGGACACCTGGAATTTGCCACTGTCAGAAGACAGGATACTGGGCTATATGGACCACTGGTCTGACCCAGTATGGCCATTCTTATATTCTTGCAATATGTTATCTCTCTACACTTTATCGGTTCCACCTTGTATTTAGATGTAACGCTTTAGCTGTCTACACTACAAATTTTTGCTACCTCATGTTACATCAGCCTAAAGACACCACAATTAGTATATCGCCTGTGCACATGCACAGTTGGCTCCTTGCACTGGCACTATGTGTACTCACCAGAAGTGCTTGTGTCAACACATAGTGCAGTACGCTAGGGGTAAGCATCCCACTGGGCAACCCACCATCGTCTAACGCACTACTTTTTGGGACGTTTTGACAATGCGTGGTGGGACAAAAACTAGTTATGCCAGCGGGACTGGGAACCAAGAGAGGCCAATACTGATCCTGTAACTTTTTTCATCTCAGTGTCCTCTCTATCCTGTAATTTTGCACCTTTTAAAAAAATCCTATGAACCCGCACAGCCCCCCTCACTGTCCACCATCTCTGACAGAAGCATGAAGCTCTGCATTATTGTCATGAGTGCTGCTAGCATGGGATGCACAATGCTCTGGTATTTGCAAAGCTGCAAGAAGGACAAAATCAACAGGGAACATGATGATTTCATGGAGGACAGGTTGCTGTCCAACAAAGTGAGATTCAGTTCAGGGTATCATAGAACCGCTACAGACTGAGCCCGAGGAACAAGTATCCACTGTTGGGATCATGTTGTAATGCAGACCTAGGATGATGAGCAGCAGTGGCAGAAGTTTCAGATGTGCAAGGCTACCTTCCTGGCGCAGGGACATCAGAATGAGGGCTATACTGACAGAATGGCTGGTGCATTGTTGAGACACACAGCACCAGATTGTTACTGGTCAGTGAAAAAAAATGTTGGTGTTGGAAAATCCACTGGGGCATTGTCATGCAAATGTTCAGAGCCATTAATCATCTCTGGCTACACAGGACTGTGATGGTTGGCAACATACATGACACAGAAGATGGATTTGCAACAATTGGGATCCTGAACTGTGGTGGAGCAATAGATGACACACATCCCTATTTTGGCATCAGACCACTTTGCCACAGAATACATCAACAAAGTGCTACTTTCCTATGGGTATGCAAGCACTGGTCAATCACTGGGGCACTTCACCTACATCAGGGTTGGCTGGTCAGGGAAGGTGCATGACCCTCACATCTTAAAAAAACCACACAACTGTTCCAAAAGCTATGAGGAGGGACTTTGTTTCCCAACTGCCAGATTGCCACTAACCATGAAATGTGTGAGGATCTTTACTGTCTAGTTCAAAAAATGATAAAACCTAGGTAGGATGTTAAGACATCTTCTTCTTTTTTTTTTTTTTTTTTAAGGAGAATTAAAATACAGTGGCCACATGTATTTCTATTGTCGCATGAAGTTTAATAAGGATAAATGCAAAGTACTCAACTTAAGAAGGAACAATCCATTTCACACATAGAATGGGAAGTGACTGTCTAGGAAGGAGTACTGCAGAAAAGGATCTAGAGGTCATGGTGAACCATAAGCTAAATATAAGTCAACAGTGTGACAGTGTTGCAAAAAAAGCAAACATGATTCTAGGATGCATTATTAGAAGTGTTGTGAGCAAGAAATGAGAAGTCATTTGTCCTCTCTACTTTGCACTGATTAGGCCTCAATTGGATTATTGTGTCCAGTTCTGGGCACCACATTTCAAGAAAGATGTGAAGAAATTGAAGAAAGGTCCAGAGAAGAGCAACAAAAATGATTAAAGGCCTAGAAAACATGACCTATGAGGGAAGACTGAAAGAACTGGGGTTATTTTGAAAAGAGAAGACAGAGGGCACATAACAGTTTTCAAATATCTAAAAAGGCTGTTACAAGGAGGAGGGAGAGAAATTGTTCTCCTTGGCCTCTGAAGATAGGACAAGAAGCAATGGGCTTAAATTGCAGCAAAGGAGGTTCAGGTTGGATATTAGGAAAACTTCCTGTCAGGGTGGTTAAACGCTGGAATAAATTGCCTAGGGAGGTTGTGGAATCTCCATCACTGGAGATATTTAAGAGCAGGTTGGATAGACAACTATCAGGAATGGTCTAAATCAGTGGTTCCCAAACTTTTTTATGCCAGACTGGCAAACCCATTCACAAACGTTTGGTGGACAGGCATCATTTTATTTGTATACTTACATATTCATTGTGCAAATAATGAATATGCAAATATGTAAATCAAACACGATGAATCGTCCTAGCCCCAACCCAGGCCTTTACTCCCCAGTGCCCTTTGCCCCCCCGCCCCTCAACGCCCCATGCCCTTTGGCTCTTTAATCTCTGACCCCTCGGAGAAGGGAGGGAAGTGCCTGCTGCTGCCTGATCCTCAGTGCTGCCACTGGTAAAAGTGGCCGCGCGGATGGGAGAAGCCTTGGAGAGCTGCCTCCTGCTCCGCTGCCTCCTGCCACAGCTGGCAAAAGCGGTCACGTGGGTAGGGGAAGTGGCTTTTGGCGGCGTGCGAGCCTCTCTCCTTCTTTGCGCCCCCTTCGTCCCCAATCACGTCTCCCCAAGTGGAGAGAGGGGAGGAGGGAGGGAAGCACCTCCTGCTTTGCCTCCTTCTGAACCACCATAGCTGCCAGAGCTGAACTGCCAGTAACAGCTGGCTTGAGCTCCAACAGCTGCGGGGGCCCAGCAGTGAGCAATCCAGAGCCCAGCAAACAGGAACTGCTGGTCTAGCTGGTGCTTGGTCCTGCCAGGAGGGCAGGAGGCTGGACTTGATGATCTCTCTAGGTACCTTCCACTTCTAGGATTCTATGTTTTTAGCAGTACTTGTAGCTGTTGCCATTTTTAGGGCTGGCCCTTAGTTGTGTCTGTGTAGCTTCTTCTACCAACAGACCATGGAGATCCAAAATCTCTTGTGTATTCCAGGCTGCAACGTGTCTGGATTGTGTAGCCAGTATGACGAACTGGGTACTTGCACACAATAGCTGCTAGATGGGCTTGTCAAACTAGACAATCAGGCAATGGCACTTCAAAAAATTCACATGATTTTAAGGGGTGAGTTGAGGGATTCCAGTCTTCATGACTCCTGGGTAATGCAGTTCGTAATGGTGACCAGAGCAATTACAATTGGGCATTGTGGACAGGGCCGGCCCGAGCCATTCTTGCGCCCCGGGCAGCGGGCGCGTGTGCGGCCCCGCCCTGGGCGCGCGGCACCTGATTGACATGTACGGAGTGCCGCACCCCCAGGCGCGTGGCACATGCGCGGCCCCGGCCCTGGGCGCATGCACGGCCCCAGCCCCAGGCGCATGCATGGCCCCGCCCCCGGGCGACAACCTATGGGGGGGCGCCTGATGCGGCACCCCTTACCACCTCGCTGCCTGGCTAGCCCCCCCTTAATCCGGCCCTGATTGTGGAACAGCTGCTGGAGAGTCCATATAGGTAACACAGCATCTACACTTCTGTAGTGGTTATCTCAGTACATGACCATGGCTCAATAACACTTGGGGAGGTAGTATTAATATGCCGCTATCAGCGGATGTTTTCAGTGGTGGGAGACAAACTTAAGTATAGACATATGTACAATTAGGTTGACATAAAATGCCTTGCCTCAATCTAACTTTGTAATGTAGACCAGGCCTAAGAGCTCAGCATAACTATAACCTGAAAGCTTGTCTCATTCACCAAGACCCCTAGTTCTTGTGTTATGGGAGCAAGTAAATAACTTTTCCAATAGAAGATACTGTCTCACATACCTTGTTTCTCTGATATCCTGGGACCAACATAACAACACAGCATACAGAAGATATTTTAGGTAGTTTAAATGTACCAGTGAAAAAGGATTATCATCAATGGATCATATGATTAATATGCTAATATACTATATAGATCACTATAAACTGAGAGGATGTACAGCCGCTCTACACATCATTTATATTTTGGTCTGGCAGCTAACATCTAATACACTAAAAATTAAAGGGATATCATCAGATTAAAACAACAAACATTTAGTGTTAATCCACAAAACTTTATTGAGATCAATAAAATTACACCACTATGGCAGAGTAAAGTTTCTCTCTCCCTTTAAAAAAATTATTAAAATTAAAAATGTCAAATGCAACTTTCTACCTATTCATATTGTTTACTTTTAGAGATGTTAAATGGTTAATAGGTAAGCATGAGGCTTACTGGTATGCTTACCAGTGAACTCTCCAGCGGCGGCCAGCCATGCTGGAGCTATGCTAAAGCAGCCCCAGCCATGGAGGGACCGGCACCAGGCTGGGTGGTGGGACCCCATGGCCGTGGTGGGGCCAGAAGCAGGACCTCATGGTTGAGGTGAGGCTGGGCCCCAGGTCAAAACTGTTAAACAGTTAAGCGCTCTTAAGCGCTAGCACTTTAATTGGTTAACCATTTTAACATCTCTATTTACTTTGTGAATTCCATTCAGTATGGATAGTTATATTGGTCAGTTTCACTTCAGTTTATAGTCTGTTTAATTTTCTAGTTATCTGGAAAATGAATGCTGTTATGTTTGGTAGAGTAATGTTTAAATCTAAATAATGGTTTTCATTAAAGAGATTAATCTTGAAATATTTATGGGAGATTTTGACTCAAAGTGATTTTTGTCCCAAACTACTCATTCCCTTTAACAAACAGAACCAACACCAAAAACCAATGAAACAAAAAACACACATCAACTGCCCCTCACACACGCTTTTTCCACTTTCTCCAACATTAACTCTCCTGCTGCTCCTGTCTAAGGTTAGCAGTTCATGAACTGTAAATACAAGCACAAGAATTATGCTTTGTAGTTGGCTACAGTATAGTCTCTTTTCAACATGAAAATTGTTACAGGTTAAACTTCTCTAGTCCAGTACACTTGGGCCATGACACGTGCTGAACCAGAGATTTTACCAAACCATGGGAGGTCAATATTGTCTAGCAGCATTGCCAACACTTCCACTGCTTATTGGGCTCTTAGAAGACATGGGGGCTACGTCTATACTGCAGGCTTTTTGCGCGCAAGAACTGTTTTGCGCAAGAGTTCTTGCGCAGCAAAAGGTCTTGTGCAAGAGCGCGTCCACACTGCCATGTGCTTTTGCGCAAGAGATGTGCTTTCATGGCAGTGTGGACGCTCTTTTGCGGAAGAAAGTTCTGATGTCCATTTTAGCCATAGGGGTTTCTTGCGCAAGAAACCCCTGTTCCCGTCTACACTGGCCTTTATGCACAAGAGCTCTTGCGCAAGAGGGCTTATTCCTTGTGGGGAGAGGAATAACTCTTGCACAAGAAGCCCTCTGTTCCGACGCCTTACTGTAAATTTACTTGTGCAAGAACGCACATGCAGTGTAGACACTCCGCAAGTTTTTGCGCAAGAACAGGTGTTCTTGTGCAAAAAGTCTGCAGTGTAGATGTAGCCTTAGGGTAAATTAGAGCTAAGTAACAGCAGACAACACAGAGCCAGGATTGGTGGCTGTAAACAAACTTTGAGACTGTAGGAAAGTTGGCCACACCCATGATAAGTGGACATCTGGCTAACTACAATCATGCCGACCACAGATGTTGCTGGATCAGAGTGCGCTGGACTAGAGAAATTCACTTGTACCATTAATTTGTTCAAGTCTTTAAAGAGTTTAAAATATCCTTAATGAAGAATGTGACCCTGTGAAAACTAACTGCCCATGTTTTCTTTTCCTTACAAAGTAGGCAGTGCTGTATGGATATTTGAACAATTCTTCTGGAAGACAACTATCAAAGGCATATAAATGTGATCAGACATGAACACGGAATGCTTTCTCCATCCCACCCTGCCCCAAAATATCCTATTTATTGTAAGGCCAAAGCATCAGCCTACAGTTTAATAACATGTCTCTTGCAAGGCTACATCTACACTGCAGGCTTTTTGCGCAAGGACAATAGTTCTTGCACAAAAAATTGCGGAGCATCTACACTGCATGTGTGTTCTTGCTCAAGCAAATTTACAGTAAAGCATCAGAAGAGAGGGCTTCTTGTGCAAGAAGGCAGTGTGGACAGGCAACAGGGGTTTCTTGCGCAAGAAACCCCTATGGCTAAAAAGGCCATCAGAGCTTTCTTGCGCAAGAGAGCGTCCACACTGCCATGGATGCTCTTGCGCAAAAGCACATGGCAGTGTGGACGGGCTCTTGCTCAAGACCATTTGTGCAAGAACTCTTGTGCAAAACAGTTCTTGAGCAAGAAGCCTGCAGTGTAGATGTAGCCTTGTTGTTTCACTAGGCTTTGTCTACACTACCACCTGAACAACAAAACTTTTGTCATTCACAGGGGCTTAAAAAAAAGCCTCCTCTGAAAGAGAAAAGTTTTGCCATGGCAAGTGGCAGTGTGAATGGCTCATTGTCAACAAGAGAGGGCTCCTGCTGACAACATAAATCCGCTCATAGGGGGTGGAAGTATTTTGTCAGCAAAAATGCCAACAAACAGCATTTACACTGCCAAAAAGCAGTGTAATATACACAAAGCCTCACAAGTTTTCCAACTTTGCCCTCTAGCAGATAATCTGATGTTTAGGGGATCCACATTCCTTCCTGCCCCAATCTTCAGTATTATAGTCACAGACAGCGATGAAAGTAACTTAAAATTTCTTACAGGTACTGTGTCCTATTGCTACCCAGGTCCCTGACAGCTCTTTAAATAGCTCCTTGCTGGCATTTGCTGCGGCTCAGCCAGCTCTTGCTGGAGCTGCGCACCTGGGCACACCCACTTACTTTCATCTCTAGGGACCAAGCAACTCTTTTCATGGCTTCTCAACCCTGTTTTTTAATCATTGTGTGCAGTTATAGTCGAATGTTTTTTTAACGTAGGAGTCTTTCCAAGCTGAAGCCAGCTTTTTATCAGCTCTTCAAATTTCAAGTGAGGGCCCACCATGTTATAGCAATATTATCATCCCCATTCTGCAATGCCACATGACAGCGGGATCTCATATTTAATTTTTCAAGGTAAGACCATGGCATGAACACCAGGCTACTCTACACCCAGTAGAGAGGAGAGAGTGTATCCCATGTTGTTAGCCAGTGTAGGTTTGAATGCCCCTCATATGCTGATCACATGTTACAGAGCCTTGCTGGGTGGTTAACCTTTTTTAAAAAATAAAATGTTGATGAGTCTTTGAGGAATGCATGAAACCTTTGTGTTCTTTAACAATAATCACTTAAACCTAAACAAATGGAAAAGGTATGGTTTATTGTAATTCTATAATAAACTAGTGACAGTCAACTTCCTGTGATCAACACTTTGGAGATAAAGCTTTGAAACAATGAAGATTTTGTTTTGCTTACACAAAGATACTCTGAGGAGGGGGTACTCTCTGCTTCTTAACAACCAAGCTGCATAGGGGGCTGGAGTGGAGACCTAACATATGGGAGCAAATACATTATCCCAGTCAATTCTCCTGATGCAGCGGCTAGGGGAGAGAGAAACTGCAGTAGAATTTCTTTGTCTGTTGTTCTCTGTTCTCCACTTTACCTCTCAGGAATCCTACTCCTTTTCGCCCATTAGCAGCTGGCACTGAAGTGCAGTCAGCCAGGGAGGCTGCCTTTTATCCCCCAGAGTTAAGGTCACATGGACTGTTTGTTCTTAAAGCTACAGAACCCTGCAGAGCCAGTTATGCAGTTTTCCCAAGGAGAGAATTATCTACAGGGTATCAATTTGTCAGCACAGCAGCAAAGGAAGCAATTTATTTCTACAAGAGTACAGAGCACAAGGGTCACCCTGGGAGAAACTAGGCTTCAGCCTTGGCAATGGAAACATCTCCAGAGGAAGCACACCCTTGTCTGGCCTAGTAGGGGTGGGTCACGAGAAAAGGGTTGTGAATATCACCCCAACTGGTTCCAGACAGCTAATCAAACAAAGAGATGCTTTTTTCTAGCACTTTTGGAGCTGGGAACTCTTATTTCTAGTCCCTGTTTTGCTATTTGCTATCTGACCTTAGCCAAGTCATTTAATTGCCCCTTGCTTGCCTCCCTGTCTGCAAGAGAATTACACTTACGGAGTTTTACAAATGACTTGCAAAGGAAAAAATATAGGTGCGGTTTGCATAAAGGTGGTCTGTTTTTTCTTGTAATTTTTTTTAACTGTTTAGATTTTAGGAATGCTGCATCTTACCATCCCTGGAGTCTTTAGGTGAGGCTTCTATGGACTTACAGCTTTCTCAGCTTTCAGCTGAAGGCATGAGCAGCAGGTATGGTAGGCATGGGAAGACTGTCTTCAGGCCCCCTCCTGCCAGCTGTTCCTGTGCTACAGGCTGGGGGATGTGCCGCCTATCTTTCCTGTGCTGAAGTGCCCCAGCTGATGTGCTGGGGGTGTTTCTAGTGCTGGGGGTTGTGAATATCATCCAACTGCAAGGGGGGAAGGGCCTCCAGAGCAGGAGGATGGAGGGAGGCTGGGGCCATGTCGCCCAGCGCTCCGGGGCCATTAACCTAGGCAGGGGGCAGTGCCACAGTGAGGAGAGGGGGCAGGGACGCTGGGCAGGGGCCGACACTCACAATACGGGCTGGGTCTGGAGGGCACAGAAGATGCAGGTCCTCAGGCAGAAGGGTTGGGGCTGGGAGGGTTAGCCTTTCCAAACCAGAGATTCACCCATGATCCTGGTTGAAGGGAGCTTGTTGGAATCTTTATAAAGAACAAATTCCTCCCAAGCATATTGTAGGTGCTAACAAAACCCAGGTTTGAAATAGTCTAATAATTAAAAAAAAACAACCCACAAACCAGACCAAACCAAAACACTTCCTATTCAATTAACCAGGTTTCATCTGCAGGATTTTCTACTATTATAAACCTTCTAGTTCTCCAGGCATCCAGAGACCCTTAAAGTTAAAAATAGGGTAGATAAGATCTGAATTTCTAATGTAAAAAGAAAAAAAAAGCTGGCCACCCCACCTCACTCTGCTTCAGGCCATTCTTTTACATAATGAGTAACACAAATGAAGGGTACTCACAAATCCACATTTTCCTCCTTTGCCAGTCACTTAAGATCACTACACAAAGGGTGCTATATATTATAAGTATAAAATTAATACTTAGTGTTGGAAGAAATTTCTCTAATGAATCTATATTGATCTCCTAAACAAAGTTTCCAGGCCTGGAAATGGATTTGCACCAGGTCAGTTGTCTTCAGTGGGTTTCTGTGGGTACATCTACACTACAGAGGAAGATCGAAGCTGCTGCTGTCAATCTTCCGTGTTCAAATTAGTGGTCTAGTTAAGACTGCTAATTCGAAGTGAGAGAGGCACTTTGGTCGATGCTGGTACCCCTGCTTTCACAAGGAGCAAGGGAAGTTGAAGAAAGTGTTCTTCCTTCAACTTACTGCAGTGCAGACCGCCAAAAATCGAGTTAAACTACTTTGACTTCAGCTACGTTAATTGCGTAGTTGAAGTCATGTATCTTAATTTGACTTTGTCCTGTAGTGTAGACATACTCTGTATGTGCCCACATAAGATATAAATGTAGGTTTAGGACCAAGAGCATTTGTGGGTGGCTGGTCCCTGGGGCTGGAGTGCTTGCTGCCCCCTGTGAATATAATGTCCCTGCAATCACACCCTTCCCTTTCCGTTGGATAGATTGTATTCCAAGTACATGCCATTGTCTTGGCACAACCAAACCATGATCTTGCTTTAAGTTATGATAAGAGGAAGCTGAATATGAAATTTGGTGGTCCTAACTCTTACCCTTTAGGAGGAGTTCTTAAACAAATGGACTCATGGCTAGATGCACAAATTCTCTAAAATATATAGTAGATAAAGATGTTTTATTGTGGTATATCTTATTTCCCTTCCCATAAGAGAATGCCTATACCAGTATAAGCACTTTTACATTGATATAACTGCATCCACATTAGGGGGGGTTGTATTGCTTTAACTGTATGGTTTTCAAACAGCAATCAATTTGCAAACACCTGGAAGATAAGTAAAAGCATAGATTTCTCAAATCAACCTAATAGCTTTCTTTGACAGAATAACAAGCCTCGTGGATAGGAGGAAAGTGGTAGATGTGGTACATCTTGACCATATTGAGGCTTTTGATATGGTCTCGCATGCTCTTCTCAGGCCTTGTCTTCACTACACCAGGGATCGACACTGCAGCAATTGATCCACTGGCCATTGGTAGATACGATAAATCGATCTTCAAGCATGCTCTCATCAACTCTGATACTCGCAGCCTCCACCAACCTTACTGCACACAAAATGCCACACTGAGTATGTCATCTTCAGCTACAATATTTGCATAGGTGAAGTAGATTGACGACAGAGGGTAGTGTAGACAAAGCCTCAGAAACAAAGTAGGGAAATATAACCTATGTGAAGCTACTGTAAAGATGTGTATATAAGTGGTTTGAAAACACTTTCCAGAGAGTAGTTATCAGTGGTTCACAATTAAGCCAGAAGGACTTACCAGGTGGGATCCCCACAGGGATCAGTTCTGTTCATTATCTTCATCAGTGATTTAGCTGAGGGGGTTTTCAAACTCTGGGTTGCAGCTTGTAAGAGCAAGCTGTTAGCTGGCCACAAGATGCTTTGTTTACTTGTGCCTTCACAGGCATGGGCAATCGCAGCTCCTGTTGGCTGCAGATCGCTGTTCCTGGCCAATAGGAGCTGTGGGAAGTGGTGTAGATGAGTTTGAAAACCTCTGATTTAGATAACAGTAAAGAGAATAGTTATAAAACTAACATAAGAACATAAGAATGGCCATACTGGGTCAGACCAAACGTCTATCTAGCCCAGTATCCTGTCTGCTGATAGTGGCCAATACCAGATGCCCCAGAGGAAGGGAACACAACAGGTAATCATCACGTGATCCCCCTCCTGTCATCCATTTCCAGATAGACAGAGGCTAGGGAGATCATAGCCATTGATGGACCTAACCTCCATGAATCTATCTAGCTCTTTTTTTAACCCTGTTAAAGACCTAGTCTTGACCACATCCTCTGGCAAGGAGTTCCACAGGTTGACTGTGTGCTGAGTGAAGAAAAACTTCCTTTTGTTTGTTTTAAACCTGCTGCCTATTAATTTCATTTGGTGACCCCTATTTCTTATGAGAACAAGTCAATTTTTCCTTATTCACTTTTTCCAACCCATCACGATTTTATAGACCTCTATCATATCCCCTCCTTAGTCTCCTCTTTTCTAAATTGAAAAGTCCAAGTCTCTTTAATCTCTCTTTATATGGTATCTGTTCCAAACCCCTAATTACTTTTGTTGCCTTTTTCTGAACCTTTTCCAATGCCAATATATCTTTTTTGAGATGAGGCAACCACATCTGTACACGGTATTCAAGTTGTGGGCATACCATGGTTTTATGTAGAGGCAATAAGATATTCTCTGTCTTATTCTCTATCCCTTTTTTAATGATTCCTAGCATTCTATTTGCTTTTTTGACTGCCACTGCAAACTGAGTGGATGTTTTCAGAGAACTATCCACAATGACCCAAAGATCTCTCTCTTGAGTAGCTGAAGTTAAATTAGTCCCCATCATATTGTATGTATAGTTGGGATTATTTTTCCAACGTGCATTACTTTACATTTATCAACATTAAATTTCATTTGCCATTTTGTTGCCCAATCACTTAGTTTAGTGAGATCTTTTTGAAGCTCTTCACAATCTGCTTTGGTCTTAACTATCTTGAGCAGTTTAGTATCATCTGCAAATTTTGCCACCTCATTGTTTACCCCTTTCTCTAGATCATTTATAAATAGGTTGAATAGGATTGGTCCTAGGACAGATCCCACTAATTACCTCTCTCCACTCTGAAAACTTACCATTTTTTCCTATCCCTTGTTTCCTGTCTTTTAACCAGTTATCAATCATGAAAGGACCTTCCCTCTTATCCCATGACAACTTACTTTTACTTAAGAGCCTTTGGTGAGGGACCTTGTTAAAGGCTTTCTGGAAATCTAAGTATACTATATCCATTGGATTCCCCTTGTCCCCCTTTGTTGACCCCCTCAAAGTACTCTGGTAGATTAGTAAGGCATGATTTCCCTTTACAGAAACCATGTAGACTTTCCCCCAACAAATTATGTTTATCTATGTGTCTGACAATTTTATTCTTTACTATAGTTTCAACTAATTTGCCCAGTACTAACATTAGACTTACCAGTCTGTAATTGCCAGGATCATCTCTAGAACCCTTTTAAAATATTGGCCTCACATTAGCTATCTTCCAGTCATTAGGTACAGAAGCTAATATAAAGAATAGGTTACAAACCACAGTTAATAGTTCCACAATTTCACATTTGAGTTCTTTGGGTGAATGCCATCTTGTCCCGGTGACTTGTTACTGTTGAGTTTATCAATTTATTCCACAACCTCCTCTAATGACACCTCAATTTGGGACAATTCCTCAGATTTGTCACTTAAAAAGAATGGCTCAGATTTGGGAATCTCCCTAACATCCTCAGCCATAAAGACTGAAGCAAAGAATTAATTTAGTTTTTCTGCAATGACTTTATCATCTTTGAGTACTCCTTTAGCATCTCCATCATCCAAGAGCCCCACTGGTTGTTTAGCAGCTTCCTGCTTCTGATATACTTAAAAAAACATTTTACTATTACTTTTTGAGTTTTTCACTAGCTGTTCTTCAAACTCCTTTTTGGCTTTTGTTATTATATTTTTATACTTAAATTGACAAAATTTATGCTCCTTTCTATTTTCCTCACTAGGATTTGACTTTCACTTTTTAAAAGATAGCTTCTTTCACATGGTTGTTAAGACACGGTGACACTTTTTTGGTTCTCTTACTGTGTTTTTTTAATTTGGGGTATACATTTAAAGTTGGGCCTCTTTTATGGTGTCTTTGGAAAGCATCCGTGCAGCTTGCAGAGATTTTACTTTTGTCATTGTTTATTGTGGTTAATTTCTGTTTAACTAGCCTCCTCATTTTGTGTGGTTCCCCTTTCTAAAATTAAATGCTACAGTGCTGGGCTGCTGAGGTGTTTTTCCCACCTCAGGGATATTACATTTTATTACATTATGGTGTCTATTTCCAAGCGGTCCGGTTATATTTACCCCGTGGACCAGATCCTGTGCTCCACTTAGGACTAAACCAAGAATTGCCTCTCCCCCTGTGGGTTCCAGAACCAGCTGTTCCAAGAAGCAGTCATTTATTTAAGGTATCAAGAAATTTTATCTCTGCATCCGGAGGTGACGCGTACCCAATCAACATGGGAATAGTTGAAATCCCCTACTATTATTGAGTTTTTTATTTTGATAGCTTCTCTAATCTCTCTTAGCATTTCATAGTCACTGTCACTGTCCTGATCAGGTGGTCAATAATACATCCCTACTGCTATATTTTTATTATTGCAGAAACCATGTTGACGCTTATAATTTACAGACAATACCAAGTGAGGAGAGATTGCAAGTGTTTTGGAGGTTAGGATTTAAATTCAAAATGATCTTAAACTGGAGAAATGGTCTGACATAAACAAGATGAAATTAAAAAAGGACAAATGCAAATACTCCACTCAAGAATCACAGAATACTAGGACTGGAAGAGACCTCAAGAGGTCATCGAGTCCAGTCTCCTGCCCTCATGGCAAGACCCAGTACTGTCTAGACCATCCCTGACAGACATTTATTTAACCTACTCTTAAATATCTCCAGAGATGGAGATTAAATAATCTCCCCTAGGCAATTTATTCCAGTGTTTAACCACCCTGACAGGCAGGAACTTTTTCCTAATGTCCAACCTAAACCTCCCTTGCCCGCAGTTTAAGCCCATTGCTTCTTGTTCTATCCTCAGAGACCAGGAAGAACAATTTTTCTCCCTCTTCCTTGTGACACCCTTTTAGATACCTGAAAACCGCTATCATGTCCTCTCTCAATCTTCTCTTTTCCAAACTAAACAAGCCAAATTCTTTCAGTCTTCCTTCATAGGTCATGTTCTCTAGAGCTTTAATCATTCTTGTTGCTTTTCTCTGGACTGTCTCCAATTTCTCCACATCTTTCTTGAAATGTGGTGCCCAGAACTGGACACAATACTCCAACTAATCAGCACAGAGTAGAGTGGAAGAATGACTTCTTGTGTCTTGCTCACAACACACCTGTTAATGCATCCTAGAATCATGTTTGCTTTTTTTGCAACAGCGTCACACTGTTGACTCATATTTAGCTTGTGGTCCACTATAACCCCTAGATCCGTTTCTGCCATACTCCTTCCTAGACAGTAGCTTCCCATTCTGTAGGTGTGAAATTGACTGTTCCTTCCTAAGTGGAAGGAACAATCGGTTGCATACATACAAAATGGTAAATGAACTGCAGAAAGGAATCTGGGGATCATAGTGGACCATAAACTAAATATGAGTCAACAGTGTGACACTGTTGGGAGAAAAAACAAACATCATTCTGGGACTGGGATGTATTAGCAGGAGTGTTGGAAGCAACACACGAGAAGTAATTCTTCCATTCTATTCTGCGCTGATTAGGCCTTAACTAGAATACAGTAACTTCTCACTTAGAATGTTTCAAGAACTACAATGTTACTTTAAGCGAAACGATGTTAATCGAATCCAATTTCCCTATAAGAATTAATGTAAATAGTGGGGATTAAGTTCTAGGATTTTTTTCCAGCAGAAAAAAGACAGTACATACATACAAGTTTTAAACAATTTAATACTATACACAGTGAAGTGAAGACGACTGTGAAGCTTCGTTCAGATGGTGGATTCAGAGGGTGGAATATTTCCCAGGGAATGTCTTCCACTAAATGATGAACTAGCACTTGGCTGAGCCCTCAAGGGTTAACATGATGCTATTAGTGAAGCCTCTAACTCTACAATGCAGCATGGACTGAGGCAGGAGGGAGGAAACACAATAGATGCATGGCAGTGGATGCCTGCAAAGCTTCACTACAGAAACTGAACATGATGATGAACCCATATTACCTGCTGGAGTGCGCCACTCTCTTTTCTGGATGGTGCATACCTGGTGGCACCGTGTCAAAGAGTGTGTGTGTGTGTGCGTGTGTGTGTATTTGAGAGAGCGAGAGAGAGGTAGACAGAGTCATTCATTGCCCCTTTAAGTATGCTGGCCCCAGCTCAAGTACACTGCCCTTGTAAGGAAACCAGGAAATCCAGACACAAGACTGTAGCTGTGATATCCTGTTTCGTGGAGATGGGGTATGGGGTGGGGGGGGGGGCTTGGAAGGGGGCTTTCTGGCATCACCACCCTTCTCCTCCTCACACAGCAAACAGGAGGCTTCTCGGAGCAGCTCCAAGGCAGAGGGCAGGAGCAACACAGCAGTGGGTGGGTGGGGAGCTGAAATGCAGCTGCCCAGCCACATATCTTTCAGGGATTTTAGGGGAGATGATAGGGGGCTGCCAGCCCACCTTGGTTCCAACCCCCCCCCCCACACACACGGAACAGGCTGCTTTCCCAGAAAATCCTGCAAGTAGTGGATAAAGCAGGCAGCCAAACAACATTATGAGGGAGTACTACACAATTTTAAATGAGCCCTCTAATAGATAAGCAACGTAACAATGAAACAATATTAACCCGGACAACATTAAGTCAGGAGTTACTGTGTCCAGTTCTGGAAGCCACAATTCTTAGCCCGGCTACTGGTAAATGTAGTAGTAACTGTTCCCAAGAAAGCTCTTAGCTCCCACATTAAAATATACTAAACAACGCACTTACATTCGTGCCTGTTTCTCTCCAATCCCAGGTTCGGCTCCCTCCTGGCCAAACTTTGCAGTCCTTATAAGTTGTAGAACAACCCTTCACCATCATTTGACCCCATGAAAGGGAAGCAATTTCAGGAGAAGACATCATCAACTTCAAAAAGTCTGAAATAAACAACATTATCTATATGGCACCATAATCTTTATAGTGCTTCTCACAAAAAAGGTGTTCATGCCTGGAGGAGCTTGGAATGTAAGTAAACACAGATGTCACAGTAAGTACTAAAGAAGGAAAGAGAGGACAGTCTTGCACTGGATTGGAGCTCAGCAGATGTGTGTTCAGTTCTCAGCTGTGGAAGAGTCTTCATGTGAGACCTCAGCAAGACATTTCATCTTTTGGTGACTCAGATCCCCATCTGTAAAATAGGCATGATACTACTCCTCTTACTTCTTGGGGATTTGCAAAGCTAAATCCATATATACTTGGGTGATGCTCAGATATTATGGTAATAGCTATGATGCCTAAGAAAGTTTGGAGGAGGAAGGTAAAATAAAAAATATTTCCCTTGTTGGCTGTGAATTAAAGTTCAAAAGTATTCAGTACAACAAGGAAACAGTAGCTGTATGGTATATAAAGGATTCACTTCTAAAAACATTTGGGTACAGAACTGTTTCTGCCACCCTTCCCTTTACCCTCAGTGAGTGAGGTCATTGTGCAGAGAAGAGATGGCTGAAAGCTATTACACCATTCCTTTGTTAGTCTACTTTATGCATTTCTTATGCACCCATCAGAGTCTGATCTAGGTAGTGATCAGGGACAGTGGAAGACACTAGAAATGAACAAAATGCTCCTTTCCCCACTTAATATAATGGGTTCTGGGGATACCTCTAAGAGGGTGAAATCAGGGCAAATTGCTTAGAAATAGAGCTACTTACAGCCCAAAACCAGGGGTCCTCATCTATAAGTCATAAAGAGCATTTCTGTTTGCCACACTGGCCAGCAAGAAGTCACACAAACAATCCCCTGGACACTCCAGCTTCTCCTGTGCCACAACCATTACCACTGCTTACATAGTTGAGAAGTTATGAAAACCAATCTCACCAAATCCGAACAGGTTCTTCTGATCTCAAACGATCAGCCACATTCCCAGGTAAATTTATACCTCAGATCTTACCCAAAAGAGCATGCTGTGCCAATCCTTTAGAAAGAAAAGGTTGAGAGTAAAATTGTTAAAGGAAGTAAATTATATATACCAATTACAAAGTTCTTGGTGCAGGCTCTTAGCAGAGATGGAATAAACGGCTATCTTAAAAGTCTCTGGAATACATCCTTTGTTAGGATGGGTTATCAGTCCTTCTGGGATCAGTTCATAGACAAGATACTTCTGAAGTGATGAGCTGATGTGAAGACAAAAATTGAGGAAATCTTAGACCCATTTTTATAATCTTTCCCATGTGGAGAGAAACCCATTGTTCTTGCTGTGTGAAAGTACCTCCCAAAATAGAGTTTGTCACATGAGCAAGTCACCTCTCTATAAAGCACCAGAGATGGATCTCCGATGATTTTTCCACTAGACCTCAGCTCATCACACAGATGATAGGTAGGGATGTGAACGACTAGTCAACTATCCGATAAGCAAATGCTTATCGGACAGTTGACACACTAGTCGACTAGTTGTTTCCCCTCCCCCCCTTGCTGCCTCTATCAGAAAGAGTCAGCAAGGGGGAGGGAAAGAGGAGGAGGTGCTTCAAAGCAGTAATGCCACTTGGAGCCTGGGGTCAGACCCTGAGCTCCACATGGTGCTGCTGCTTTGAAACGCTGTGTGCAGCCCGGGGCTGCATGCAGCGTTTCAAAGCAGCAGCACCACATGGAGTCCGGGGTCAATCCCCAGCTGACCCTGGGCTCCACGCGGTGCTGCCACTTTGAAATGCTGCATGCAGCCTGGTACCAGCTGGGGACTCTGGCCTTGGACTGCACGTGGTGTTTCAAAATGGCAGCACCGTGTGGCGCCCAGGGTCAACTGGGGACTCCCGCACTGACCTGGGCTCCATGCAGCACTGCCGCTTTGAAATGCCATGGGGAGCACGGGGCCAGGAGGGGACTGGTTGAGTTCCCCACTGGCCCCGTGCTCCCCATAGCACTTTCGCCTTTGAAGTGTAGCAACGGCCCTGAGGCTGTCGCTACATTTCACAGGCGGAGGCGCCCTTATCGGCTAATCCATTAGCCAATTAACCTAAATTTAACATACTTAATGATAGGGTCCCTTTAGATCATCTTGATATATGTTAGACCACCATCTTAGAGATTTGTCTTTCTGCCCTTCCAGTTTATGAGTGGGGTGGTCTGAAAAGAACCAGTTTTCTATCTCTGCACTGAAGAGAGATCTGTTCATTCTGCTCAAACTAATCTGAAGAGGGGACTCTCTTTATCATGTGAATAGTAAAGAGGTCCCTTTATTAAACACATGGAATTCAACCAACCACTGAAAAAATACATTCTCTTCTCCAGTTTATCCAGATTTCCAGTCACAGAAACTTTTCCCAGTCCTGAAGTTGTGTTCAATTGTTCAAATACAACAGTAAAAATCTACTGCAGGTAGCCTGGTGTTGCTGATGAACAAGAGTCCTCACAAAAGAGCAAATAGCTGGATTAACAGATTTTCAGTCCTCTTGGAAAATCTTATGGAAAAAGCCTGCTAACATTTGCACAAAGGCTCAAATAACATTACAGTAACTTTGCAACCCCTCTGCCCTCTTGACACACACCAAGGCAAACAGATAGAAAGTAGATACTCTTCTCTGACTGCCAAAAATGAATTTGAGTTTGCTGCCTCAAATGTCACATCAAGAACAAAACAGCACTACTACTTGGGACTCAGCAAAGGATTTAGACTGTCTCAGCATTTATGTTTATAGCATGATAGTAGGGCAACATTTTTTTGGCCTCCTCTTGAAGCTAAGGACAAAGTGCCTGATATCCTTGTGCACAGGGCACGTCCCCTGTAAAACACTACAATTCAATCAGATTTGTGTTCTCTCAGTACATGTCTGCAATGCCATGGAGCCAGCATCCTTTCAGGTGGAGACTCAAATATTCATTTCTGGGAGGTATGTGAAGTGAGGCAGCAATAGAAGAAGAAAGGAAGAACAAGGGCAAGTCTCAGGACAAAGGAGATTAGTCACTCACCCCCATTCACCCACTCAGACCAAAGAGTAAAAGCAACATCTCTAGATGTTAGCTCTGAACAGGAAAGTTTCTGCATGAAATATTTATGAGGGATTACAAAGAAACAGGTATTATAGAGTTGCAATTGCTCAAGATTATACAGAAGAAAGTTACAGTTCTCTTTACATAAATAATAAATGATTAAGAGTATAGAAAAATTGTAATAGGAAGAGAGGTTGAAACTAGGGATGTAATAATATAGTCGACTGACCGATAAGCAAAAGTTTATAGGTTAATGCTATAGACTGCACTCATTTCCCTCCCACCACCCTTGCCAGTACATTTTTTTAGCAGGAGCAGCTCAGCTCAGTTCTGGCTCACTCTGGGTCCAGAACCTAATACTGCTGTGGCTCTGCATTTAAAGTGTATTAGGAGCCAGGTAGGTAGGCAACCCGGCTCAGTTCCAGCTCATGCCAGATCCAGGAGCTCAGACCCACCTTAGACAGGGGCAGCAACCCTTTATCAGAGGCAGCAACAGTGGGCAACAGGCAGCCGATCCGCAAGGGGAGCTGGTTTTTAAACTGGCTCCCCTCATGGACCAGCTCCTGCCTGACACCCTGCACTGCTACCTCTGTTACAGAAGCTGCCTGCCCCACCCTAAGGGACTGTAGAATAGTAGATTAACCAATAAGAATTCATGAGCTTACTCGACTATTCAATTAACCAATATTTAACATCCCTAGCTGAAACAACTGGGTCTGAATAACTGAGACACAGGATGTGATGTAAACGGCCTAGAAAATGTACATCAGGAGCTCGTATTTGCCTTCCCAATAACATATGATTAAGTAAGCATTTAATGAATTTGAACGAAGAGGTGTGAGACCAGATCTTAAGTGTCAAGTGGGCACCTAAATATGCAGATACATGTCAAATGGGATTGTCAAAAGCACCTAGACACCGATCTCCCACTGGAGTTAAACACTGGTGCAGAGTAACAAGAGGCAGGGTGATCAGAAACATATGTATGGAAGTAGGGATGTAAGTGACTAGTTGACTATCCGATAAGCAAAAGCTTATCGGATAGTCGACTAGTCCCTCGACTAGTTGCTTCCCCCCCACCTTGCTGCCTCTATTAGAGGCAGAAAGGCAGGGGGAGCAGGAGCTGGTGCTGGGGGTTTGGCTTAAAAGCCGATTCCCCCTAGCATCGTCTCCATGGAGGGGCAGTGGAGGTAGGGGAGTAGTGGGAAACGGGCATGAGCCCAGTCCCAGACGCTGAGCCTCTGCCTTTTAAATACATTTAAATTTAATACATTTAAAAATTAGATACATTTAAATACATTTAAATGTATTTAATACATTTAAAAATTAGAAGCGCAGTGGGGAGGAGGGGGGAGGGAGGAGCCAGGACAGCTGATTCTAGGCTCACACTGGGTCTCCCCCACTGCGCTGCAGCCTTTTTACATTGAAGGCTGGTGCACAGCAGGGGAGGCCCAGGAGAGCCAGTAATGAGCCATCCCGACTCGTGCTGGGTTCCCCCTGCTGCACTTTAGCCTTTTAAATGTATTAAGAGCCTGCTGGCTCTTAATACATTTAAAAGGCAGATCTGCAGCAGGGTTAGCTCCTGGCCAATGTGGCTCCCCCACAAATTGACTACTAGATGGAAAATCCATCGACTAGTTGATTAAACTAAATGTAACAACCCTATATGGAAGGAGGGAATCTGACACCACTAAGCATTGAGATGGTGTAGAAGGACAGAGTGATTTATAAAAATCCAAGCCTGGCCTGAGATCAAGGAGGATGAGTACAACTGAGTCAATCATCATCAAAGATCTGACTATGGAGGAAAGTAGTTACTATGCTCTGAATGGAGGACAGTATCATTTCCTCAAGAATACTACGAGAAGGATGGACAGGTAGGTGAGATAAGTTGACTTTTTATGCGCTTGAAAAGGAGAAACGGTAGAAATGCTGCAGCAGTTAGAGAGCACATCAGAATTAGGATACATTTAAACCTGAAAAATAGTTGGCCAGTCATACAGGGAACAAGAGTGGAGGGACAGAATTAAAGCATAGAAGTGGATAAGAAAAGGAAGCAGATTTAGTTTAAACTGGGGAGAGTAAACTAGTGAGCAAATTGCTCCAGGCATAAGGGATCATGACAGAGGGCACAAAGCTGAGAATGGTAAAAAGAAATGATCAACAATGAATTGGGAGGAGTGTATGGAGTGGGAGGGTGGGGAATAGAGGAACTGATACAGAAACATAGAGGGGCATGATGACATAGAGCCCTGTATGGGGAAGATAAAGAATTTAAATTTGTGTGGCAAGATACAGGAATCTAATTCTTAAAACGTAATATTAAGACAACCACACATTTGGTATTTATCAAGTTGAGTCTTAGACCTTTCCTCTAGGTCAGGCCTACTCAACTTTGGAAGCCCCAGGGGCCACAATGCCGAGGGCCACAACTTAAGCATGGTTGAATATACATGCAAATATATATACAAATAACTTTTCACACTGACGGGCATGAATACAAAGGTTAAGCCATAAGTCAAGGCACCGAACCCAAACGTGGCCAGTGTGAGCCAGTCAGCACCTCTTAGGCTCTGCCCACAAGGCTAAGCAACCAACACTTTCCACAATGCCCTGGTGCTCCCGGCACCTCCTCACTGGGGGCTAGAAATGCCAACACCGTGTACCCATCTGTTCCAGCCCGCCCATCTGCTTTTGTCTTTCAATGCTCACCCACCTGCAAGGCACCTTATCATTGTGGAGCGTGTTCAAAGAATCCCACCCGCAGGCCGTGTGTTGAGCCCCACATAAAACCAAACTGCACTGCGGGCCGCATGCGGCCCCCAGGCTGCTTGTTGAGTAGCCCTGCTCTAGGTAATGCTTTAGTGAGAGTACTACTGATCAAGGTCTTGCATCCCCATGGGGTGGTCTGGGAGAAAGCAGTCCCTTCTTATTGCATCCTAAGCAATGCATCTAGATGTTGGCACACAGCACAAGAGCCTACTTTATGGGAATCAGCCAACTGTCCATTATAGGTGCATTCAAACAGCTGTGATAGGTTGTTAAAGCAGAAGAACATACTTTCTTGTATCTATTGCTATTTGCTCAGCACCTGATTCTGCCACCCATATGCACAGTATCTAACATACTTATAATCACTGGCCCATCTTTTCTCATAATTATATTTTACTCTGCTTTACTAAGCCCCACCAGCTCAGTAAAAAAATCTACTCAGCATGGAGGTGGCAGAACTCGCAGCAAGAGCAAGATGTTTTGTAGGTGACATCTCTGTAACAGGAGATGGGATGTAATGTTGGCACTGGCAGAGTCTGTGGCAGTTAGCTCCTGAGAGGGAAAAGCTGCCTTCGATGCCCAAAGGAAACCCCAGCTATCCCCCTCCCACTTCAGCCTCCACAAAAATCCTCATGGAAACCCCCATTTACCCCTCCCCAGTTCACCACTTCCTGGAAACCCCAATTAACTCCTCCCTAACCCCCCAGAAACTCCATTTATCCCCATCATGAAAACCTCATTTACCCCTCCCCAGAAATCCCAAGCAGCCACATCTAATAATATAGAGATAGACCTATCTCATCGAGCTGGAAAGGACCTTGAGAGATAACATTGAGTCCAGTCTCCTGCCCTCATGGCAGGACCAAGTCAGATTTGCCCCCAGATCCCTAAATGGCCCCTCAGGGATTGAACCCACAACCCTGGGTTTAGCAGGCCAATGCGCAAACCACGGAGCTACCCCTCCCCCCATAAAAACATGATGAAAACCCCGTTTACCCCCCGCCCGGAAGCCCCGAGTTATCCCCTACCATGGGGCGTGCCCAGGAACACGCCAGTTACCCCACACCTTCCAACCGCCCCCGGGACGGAAGCTCCTACTCACCCCTCCCCGGGCAGCCCCTTCACCTCTGCCCACGCCTGAGGGACGGGCACGCACCCCGTCCTACCCCGCGGGTGTTTGCTGTCCCCCTCAGCCGCCCCGCCCCCCGGAAGCCCCGCCCCTTTGGGGGGCACCCCCACACTTTCGTGGCCTGCTACCCACCGCCGCTCGCCCCCTCCTGGCCAGAGCAGCTGCAGCGGCCTCTACCGCGGGAGGACACGCCCCCCTCCTCCGCTCGTTGGCCAGCTCCCCCTATACAAGCCTTGCCCCAGCGCGCGCTCGCAGAGCCGCAGGAGCGGCCTTCCCCGTCTCGCTTTGATTGGCTGTCCTGGATTGCGTCCCCGCCCCTGCCTCCCTCCCCCGCCTTGTTTTCGTTCCCGTGTCACACGAGGCAGGCGGGGGAGGAGGAGTCGGGTTGGGCCGCTCTGGCCGGCGCCCTGCGGTTGCATTGTGGGATAGTGGCGCCGGGCCTCGGGGTCCTCCGAGCGCGGCTCGCCAGCGCCCCCCTCTCTTCCCTCCCCGTCTCTCCTTCTCCATCCTCAGGTCCAAGATGGCGGCGGCGGCGGCTCCTACGGCTCCATCTCCGCCTCCCCCTTCCCCGTCGGGCCCGTGCTACCCCGGCTCGTGGCCGAACTTCGCCGTGGTCTGCTCCTTCCTGGAGCGCTACGGGGCGCTGCTGGACCTGCCCGAGCTGCCCTTCCCCGAGCTGGAGCGCGTCCTGCAGCCGCCGCAGGAGCCCAGCGAGCAGGGTAAGCGGCCCGGACGCCCCCTCCCCTCACAGACCGGCAGGGGGGGCTGGGGCTCCCGCCCCGCTGCCCCGGGGGAGGAGCGCACCGAGGGGGAGGAGGAGCCTGGCCTTCCCAGAGTGAAGCTGGGGGGGGAGGGAGGACTTCTGTGTCCCCCCCCCCAGGTCCAGGGGGATCAGCTGCTGGGGGGGGGGTCTCTTTCCTTAGCCCCACCGGAGGGGTATGTAGGGGGAGAGCTTCCTCATTCCAGCGCATGCTCCCTCGGCCTTGTGGGGGCCAAGAGCCCCCTCCCCCCCGGAGTTTACCCTCCCCCCTCACTGGGTTGCCCTTCCCCCCTATAGGGGGTGGTGAGCCCGTGTGCTGCCCCCCCCCCCCGGCTCTGTGTGAGAGAGAGGGGAGACCAGCCCCCCCGTGCCGGTGTTGCAGCCCCCCTACTGTGTGCAATCTCCAGTCCTTCCTCCCCTTCCCATTGGGGTGGGGGGTAGGCCTGTGTCTCGCTCCCCACCTGGACCGGCGAGGGAAAGGTTACACGCTTCCTTGTCTTCTTTCAAGCTGCCCCCCCCCGGCCCCGCAGGCGGCAGAGAATGGGATGTTTAGGATGCCGGACTCCCCTGGTCCCCAGTCCCTGAGGGGATGCCGGAGGAGGGGCAGGGCAGCAGAAGTGCCAGGGAAAGCAAGAGACGCGCGGATACCGAAGGGAAAGGTGTTTATTGCTCTTGGTCTCTTGTCAGTTATTGGTGCGGTGGTTGTTGCTTGTGCTCTCTTGCCACATAGTGACCGAGGAACCTCAAGGCGCATGCTCCCCTGCCCCATAGAAACTTCCTGCTGCTAGAGAATCCTAGCTCAGGGCTGCTTCTGGTCCAACCACCATCCAGCCCCCTTCCATGTGTATTTATTGCAAATCGAATCCACGGTTTGTTCTGAGGAGAATTTTGCTTAGGCAGTGCAGGTATTATATTAGTATGCTCATGGCATCCAAGAACAAAACCAAACATCAGCTAAGATTCATTTAGTTACCGCCTCCTTAAGATGTCCAGTATCACTTTTTTAATGCAAACAAGACACTTCTAAGTGCAGTGACTGTTACAAAGGTCTGCAGTCTACACTACTACTTTCTCAAATAAAAGTATTTTTCCTGCTTTTCCAAAGCTCCAGCGTGATTTTTATATGTAAAGGAGTATTATAAAAGAGGCATTCTACTCAAGATGACTGCAGTAAAAAAGTAAACTAATAGAATTTGTGATGAAAATTAAAAATATTTAAAGTCTTTTCAATTTTTAATTTATGGTCTTGTAAGTAAGTTCTGCATTTTTAAAAGTCAGATTTTAAAACCTTAAAGTAATCTTTTAATATGCATCGGTAAAACACTTTTTAATAGACAGTGATAACCACTTTATAGTTTATTAATTGTAAATTGAGAGCTTCCATATTGAATTGTCTCTAAGATGGTGTTACATGATTTCAGCCCACTCCTGATCCCATAGATCTTCAGGAAGAATGGGAAGTAAAGCAATACATTTTTTGTGTGTGCCAGTACTGGAAGAAATTTGAACACTTATTAAAAAAAGTTAAGC
The DNA here is from genome assembly GCA_019425775.1 of Rafetus swinhoei. Taxonomy (NCBI): domain Eukaryota; kingdom Metazoa; phylum Chordata; order Testudines; family Trionychidae; genus Rafetus; species Rafetus swinhoei. The sequence continues at coordinate 20,980,617 of CM033437.1, read as the reverse complement.
TAGTGATTTTTGAACATTTATTCAGACAAGGTTAAAAATGTGTATGCACCTGTTTATGGTGGGTGGGGGGGGTGTCTTTCAGGGAAGGAAATTTATAAAGATGGAAAATAAAAGCCTAGATGATGGTCTTTTAGGGTTCTGGGGGAAATTATGTGGCAGTTATATGTCAAAAGGGGAAAAACCCTACCGAGCATTGTTTCTGAGAACTGTTGTCCTCTGCTTATGTTGTACTCTTTTGTTATCCTATCAAAAGATGCACCCTTATATTTATGTAATACTGTTCTGAAGGGCAAATTTATTGTCCATTATTTTTTTAAGAAAAGCTTTATATGGACATAAGCATAAAATAAATGTTGCCAGTTGCTAAACTGACTTAAAAATGAAATATGCTAATCCTTTCCTCCTAATAGTTGCTGTTTGTTTACTGTATGCAATTCAACTTGGGCATTAAAATGTAGCTGGTTAATTTAAATGTCTGCATAATAAGTTTCACTTTCTGTTTTTATACATTAGCACACTTTTGCAATGTTCCTCTTTCAATCAGTGGATAGCAATTGTTTAAATACAAACTTTTAATGAACAAACATTTTAAATATGGGTTGTGTTTAAGAAGCTTTTACAAAACCTATTTGGGGCTAGACCTAACCTACCTGATAGTGCCTTAAAGGCTATGTCTACTCTAGGAGTTAAGGGGGTAGGACTCCCCACTTGCATTGAAAATACTTGTACTAGCTTGAGGATAGCTATTGGGCTAAAAATAGTAGAGCAGCCATGGTAGCATAGACAGCGGCAAGTGGCTGCTTGGACCTGTGGTGAGTGTGTATCCATGGTGTTCAAGTGGACTTGTATTTAAAGTGTGATGATTTGGGTAGACTTAGTGTGAATGTCTAACACGAACCTGGAATCTTATCCTTAGCTCCTAGTGTAGACATTGCTGCTGTCTTAATTCAGGTATGACTCATTTCAAATATAGAATCAATAGTAAATAAACGTTCAGATAGTTTGTTCCAATTACTGTGAGGCTATTTAAGTAATCTAGGTTTTAACACTTGCTACTTAATCATCCCCTCACCAAAAAAAAAAGAGAGAAATTAATGGGAGGAGGGGTGCAGTGGCAAAATGTTTTATGTCTACAGTGTCTTTTTACAAACATAAGCTTGTTTTACATGTTGCCGTATTTAAACACATTTTGGGAGTATTGGTATCAGCAGGGCTCGCCGAGCGGCTGCGAGCCCCACTCGCCAGCCGCGCAGTTCTGTGCTCTGCGCATGCGCAAATCACTCTGCGCCGGCTCTTCCGGGGTGTAATCTACTCGCCACGGGCGAGTAGATTACATTGTTTGTCAAGCCCTTGGTATCAGTATATTAGTGGCGGTACTATTGTTTAGTCAGTAGCACTCTTAATACAAATCTCTCCAAAAATTCCTTCCAAGCTGTAATTTGTCATAGGTTTATGGCCTAAGACACTTGAGTCTTTTGAAGCATATATGTAAAATGTGTTTAAGCCATTTATTATTATATTACATACAAACCTGTATTCCAAGGTTCAGGTAGAACGATTATATGTACACTCAAGAATGAACTGTTCTACATTCTGTAATTCTATAAAAGCAGCCAAGAAAATCTTGTTTGCTAATGAGTGAAAATAGACAAGCTGTAAATACTTTTGTTCTAAGGAAGCCAAGGGATAACTTCTAATTTCTGTTCCCATTACCAAAAAGATTATTTAGGGGCACAGAGGAGATATTTGGTAGTTGCCTAGTTGACTATCAAATAATATTGATTCTGATATGTTAATGTTGAAGTTTAAAAAGTTACTATTGCTCAGTCAGCATTTGTGCAGTATCATAATGCTTCTTTGTGACTATATCAAGAAAAATATCAATCACCTTTTTGCCTAAGTATTAATAGCTTCCGTTTTGCAGCGTGAACTGATTAGATATTATGCTAATTTATATTGCACCAACAAAAACAAGGAGTCTTGTGGCAACTTAAAAACTAACAAACTTACTAGGGCATAAGCTTTTCTGGGCTGCAGCTCTCTTCATCAAATGCATCTGATTAAGTTAGCTGCAGCCCAGAAAAGCTTATGCCCTAAATAAATGTTAGTCTTTAAGGTGCCACAGGACTCCTTATTGTTTTTGATGAAACAGACTAGCACAGCTACCACTCAGTATACTGTTGGGGCTATGTTTCAGAGTGCTCTGAAGGTCAGTACTAAGAGAAGGCCTTCCCCAAAGAGAATGGAAGATAATGTCAAACGGTGTGATTGAATGGTGACGTTTTGAATAAGGATGTTAAGAGGTGGTAATTCACTAATCGTGTAGTCGATAAGGGAAGGCTTGCTCAGTCCCAGCTCGCACTGTGTCCAAAAGCTACCCTGCTGCAGCTCTGCAGTTTAAATGTAGTAAATGTACTACATTTAAACTGCAGAGGTGCAAGAGGGTAGGTCTAGGACCTGGCACGAGCTGGGACAGAGCTGGGCTTGCTCAGTCCCAGCTTGTGCTAGGTCCAGCAGGGAGCTGGGACCCCCTGCAGACAGAGGCTGCTGCTGGAGCAGCCTTGGCCCACGGTCAGCCTGGGCCACCACAGAGATGGGATGCTTTGCGGCAGCCTCCCCCTGCCCCCACCGTGCACTGCTCCCTCTGATAGAAGCAACAGCACAGAGGAGGGGGTCATACGGCACCACGGAGACAGTACTGGGGAAACTGGCTTTTAAGCCAGCTTCCCCCAGCACCCACTCCTGCTTCCCCCTCCCCCTCCATATCAGAGGCAGCGGGGGGGGGCAGGAGGGAGGAGGGGAAGAAGCAATTCGTCAACTCAATTACCTGATAAATCTACTCAACTACTTGCTGACATCCCTAGTTTTGAACGTGTCAAGTCAGCTTCATGATTATCTGCTTTATTTTATTTTCAGGTAGGTTAATGAGTTGAAATGGTGACTGTAGAATTAGCCTGATTCTCTGAGAAAAATATGTAATAAGAGATTATTTTGAGTTGTGCTGTTAGTGGCTTATTTAAAAGTTAATATCACTTGAATAAAATAATGAGACCCTTGGTGTGTTGCTGAATTACTAAAACAAATAATTTTGTTTTTGTACGGAGGTTTTTTTCTTTTCTTTGTGTAATGCTATATCTAAGGTAGTTGGCAATTGTGATAACTAAACCTTTAAAGCTTGGTTTGAAAAGAGGAGAGTGGAGTATACAGCAGAATTACCATATTCTTGATACCTGTTTGTAGTAGTTGCTTGTGTAGATGCTACTGTGTGTTTGCTCTGAGATTTGATAAAAAGATACCCCATATTGGTTAATAAATAAAATATTTATAAAGGCAGGCAAATTTAATTTAACTTGATAAAAACAATAGTTAGTGGATGTGAGACTGTATGGACTCAGAAACAAGATACCCAGCAAGGGCTCATCCTGCACTGTACTTCAAGTACATAACTTTTTTTAATCACACCAGTTTTTGCTTCCAGTGGCAAACTTGTGCAAATCGAAATGATTTGTCACACTGGAACTATACTCTAAGTATCAACCATGTTATGAAGTTTCTTACTAAGAGTTATCCTTGCAACAGAGAGATAGTAGTAGTATATTTTCAGGGTGGAATAAAAGCAATGATTTAAAAAAAATCCCCAAATCACACTTTTTAATCAGTAAAATAGTAAATTTCTTATTTAAAAATAACTTACAATTAACTTCTTTCAGACATGCTACACCTACACTTAGTCTCACAAAAATGAATTAAATGGCTTTAGTCTATCCAGCTTAATAGCTCTTACTTCTTGAAAGTTCTGGGTCTTCAGTTTTTGTTTCTCAGCAGACTAATATGTGCAAAGCCAGACAGAGGCTGGATCGGATTGTTTTTGTTCTGTGCTTATGTGCTGGTGGACCTGGGCCAAGCACAGCAAAGTTAGTTAAGATGTTATCTAAAGACAGACACACGAAATATATAGGAAAGGACAGACAGCATAGAAAGAACAGTGGAGTGGACTGGAAGGAAAAGGGAAGACATTCAGTACACACACAGCCTTCCTATATTCCCCTACACTTTTGCCATAGAAACACTATCATAGTTTGAAAATGTAAAAGAGACCGTTTCTGGGAATATTTTAAAGAAACTTGTTCATTGGATAAAAAAGGAAAATGTCAGATGTAAGCAGTGCAAGATGATGCAGAGCCTACATGCAAGAATGAAACCTCATAGGAAAATCTGTTTGTTGGGAGAAAATGATGTGGATATGTCAGAAGAACAATGTGGATCAACTTTGCAATTGCATCGTTCTTCCAAGATTCGCTCTATGCCTTTTTAGTATAAGTGTGATTTAACAAGTAAATTCCCATGCTGTGTTTGATGTTGATAGGAAAATTGAGCTAAACTGATCCTTATGGCTTGTTTAATTAGTTAATTAGGTTTAGAATATAATACTGCAGTTTTCTGTACTGCATACTTGGGTAAGAGAAATCTAGAGTTGCCAGTTGCCACGGAGTATCATTTTCTTATTTTATATTGGATGATATATGCCTCTTATTTTGGAACATCATGGACATAGACCACAATGGTGATGCCATAAGTCTGTTCCCTATTTTATTTCTGCATAACTCCACTTTTCCAAAGGAACCCCATCCTATACATGTTTTCACTGTGGCTCACTCAAAAATTAATTGCATTCTAAGCTAAGGTTGTAAAAATTCATTTAAAAAGTGTAACCACTAAAAATCCTAGCAGTTATTTGGTTACGTGCTGTGGGCTCTGCAGTATAAATAAGCTTTATACTGCAGAGCTCTCAGCGAAGTCTCCCCAGGAATGGGACTGCTAGCCCCTGCTGGCCCCACTCCTGGGGAGGAGGCATTACTTCTGTAACAAAGCTGCTTCCCTGGGAGTGGGACTGGCAGCCCCTGAAGAGGAGGCTTTGCTGCCACATCAGAGCTGCTGTATCAGAGGTAGCAGTGCCTGGTGGGGAGGCAAGGCAGGAGCCGAGTGCCCCCGCTGCATGTAACTGTGTAATCGCTGAAAAATTCAACTGTTACACATTTACCTAATTAAACGCATTTTAACATCACTAGTGTAGACATGGCCTCAATCAGCAGAAATTGTTATGTTGCTGCTTGTGATTACAAGGACTAGAGAAAAATGTATACTACTTTGCTCTTCACATATTCAGGTCTGTAGGATGGCCTCTAAGAAGTTCTTCCACTCCTTTAAGGTGCTGTGGAAGAGAGGTCTTTTAGGCAGATTCTACTTCCATGATCTAGGTTTAGTCTGCTTCAGGGGTGGGCAATAATTTTTTGTTGGGGGCCACTTCAAAAATTTCTGAATTGGTCCTGGGCCACTCTGGAAGGGGCGGGGCCTTGAGTGGAAGGGGCAGGCCCAGGATACTTCCGTGTTCCCCACCCCCAGACCATGATTGGTCTGGAGGTGGAGGAACGCCTTTGCCCACTTACTCTCCCTTCCCTCTAGGTGCCCATGCCCCTGGCTGGGAGGAGACTTCCCATGCTCCCCTTCCCCCAGACCAATCAGGGCCGGGGAGCGTGCAAAGTTTCCTCCACTCTGTCCCAACCCTGCACGGCGAAGCGCCATGCATTCCTCACACGGTGGGAGGAGGCTTCACGTGCTCCCCCACCACCAGGCCAGTCAGGGCCTGGGGGTGTGGGAGCATGCGAAGTCTTCTCCCTTCCTGCCAGGAGCGCATGGTACTTCTAAGCACTGTGCACTGCTTGCAGGGTGGGGACAGATCAGAGGAAACTTCACAGAACAGAGGAAACTCCCCCTTGGGGTGGGTGAGCGCCAAGTCTCCTCCAGCCCTGTCAGAAGTGCCTGGCGCTTCTAAGCGCTGCATGCTCCTGGCAGGGCGGAGGAAACTTCACATGCTCCCCCAGGCCCTAATTGGCCTGGGGACGGGGGGAGCGGCAGGGCCTCTGCAGGCCGGGTCCACCCACTTGGCAGGCCGGATCCAGCCCACGGAAGCTCTTTTGCCCACCCCTGGTCGTCTACTTGTATATTTGCATTCTTGCTCTTTTTCTGAGCTCTTGTTCATTTAATTTCCTTTGGATCAGCTAGTTAATACAAATAGAAGAGACAATCTTGAAGTCCCTCCTCTCACATGGGTGATTATTGGCATGTTATATATTGAGTGCTTTGATTTTTATATGGTTACAAATAAGGTGCTAATTCAGAGTTCACAAGTGATGTAACATTTTTGTTATTGTGTATTAACTTCAGGTGCAACATAGTTTTGTGGTTTTGCTTCCATAGACCTTTCTGTCTATCTTTGCAGTTTTATCGTTAGAGAGGGAATTTGACAAATAATCACTCTAGTAATACATATGCTTCAGTTTTTCTTTGTTTCCACTAGAATATTTTTTCTGTATGTGGAACCATAAAGCTGTCCTTACTTAAAAAAAATATTTCAAGGAGTTGCCATGCTTCAAAGCAACAGGTAAGCTGTTTCATAGCTTTCTGTATTCTAACTCCCTCTAGCATCCCTTTAGCACTGATTCTTCCTGGGAGTGTGTACAGCAGGTGCAGAGGGATATAACTTTCTGTTTTTGTTTTTCCTTTGTAACTGAGAGTCAGTTTTTTGTGTTGGTGGGAAGCTTCCCACCAACAGTTCTCGCACATCCGGATTAGAAGCTTGTGGAATGGATTCTAGCTTTACCATCACCTGGATAAAACTAAGAGGTGATTTGTCCTCTGCATTGTAAATGCCTACATGAGGAGAACATTTCAGAAACTAGAAGACTTATTGATGTGTCTGGACATCCAAAACAAGATATGTTGACTGGAAGTTGAATCTAGGCCACTTATTTCCAATTTGGACTTGTCTGCTTTTTACATTGATGGTAATTAGCTACTGGAACAGCTTATCAAGGTATGGATTCTCCATCTATTGAAGACTTTAAGTCAAGATTGAATACCTTTCTAGTAGGGATGTGAACGAGAAGTCGACTACCCGATAAGCAGAAGCTTTTTGGGTAGTACTATCGAGTACTCAGTCACTCCCTCTCTTCTCCCCCCAACCCCCTTTGCTGCTCTGGACTCCTAAAAGGGACAGAGGAGCCAGTGCGAAAAGATGCTGGCTCAATCTCTGGTCCCCTGCTGGATCTCCAGACAACCCTCCCCTGTGGTGCCACTCTGTATTCTGAAAGGGACAGAGAAGCGGCAGCCAGTCCCTTGGGTGTCTCAGCACAAGCCCTCCTCCGCCCCCTTGCCATTCTACATTTTTAAAGGGACAGAGCAGCAGCAGCTTGTCATAGAACCATAGAGCTGGAAGAAACCTCAGAAGGTCATCAAGTCCAGCCTCCTGCCCAAGGCAGGACCAATCCCAATTAAATCAACCCAGCCAGGGCTTTGTCAAGCTGAGACTTAAACACCTCTAGGGATGAAGACTCTACTGCTTCCCTAGGTAACCCATTCCAGTGCTTAACCACCCTCCTAGTGAAATAGTTTTTCCTAATATCCAGCCTGGACCTCTCCCACTGCAGCTTGAGACCGTTCCTTGTTCTGCCATCCATCACTACTGTGAACAGCCTTTCTCCATCCTCTTTGGAACCTCCCTTAAGGAAGCTGAAGGCTGCTATCAAATCCCCCTCACTCTTCTCTTCTGCAAACTAAACAAACCCAACTCCCTCAGCCTCTCCTCATAGGTCATATGCTCCAGCCCCCTAATAATTTTGGTCACCCTCCACTGGACCCTCTCCAATGCATCCACATCCTTCCTGTAATTGGGGGCCCAGAACTGGACACAGTACTCCAGATGTGGCCTCACCAGAGCCGAATAAAGAGGAATAATCACATCTCTGGATCTGCTGGCAATGCTCCTCTTAATGCATCCTAATATGCCATTAGCCTTCTTGGCTACAAGGGCACACTGTTGACTCATATCCAGCTTCCCATCCACTGTAATCCCCAGGTCCTTTTCTGCTGAACTGCTACTTAGCCATTCAGTCCCCAGCCTGTGACAATGCTTGGGATTCTTCCATGCCAGGTGCTTGTTGAACCTCATCAGATTTCTTGTGGCCTAATCCTCCAATTTGTCTAAGTCACTCTGGACTCTATCCTTGCCCTCCAGCATATCTACCTCTCCCCCTAGCTTAGTGTCATCCGCAAACTTGCTGATGGTGCAATCCATCCCCTCGTCCATGTCATTAATAAAGAAGTTGAACAAAACCGGTCCCAGAACCGAACCTTGGGGTACTCCGCTAGAAACCGACTGCCAGCCTGACATCGAGCCATTGATCACTACCCGCTGGGCCCAACCTTTCAGCCAGCTTTCTATCCGTCTTACCATCCATTTATCCAATCCACATTTCCTTAACTTGCTGGCAAGAATATTGTGGGAGACCGTATCAAAAGCCTTGCTAAAGTCAAGGTATATCACATTCACTGACTTTCCCATATCCACAGAGCCAGTTATCTCATCATAGAAGCTAATTGGATTGGTCAGGCACGACCTGCCCTTCATGAATCCATGCTGACTATTCCTGATCACCTTCCCCTCTTCCAAGTGCTTCAAAATGGATTCCTTGAGGATCCCCTTGATTTTTTCCAGGGACTGACCGGCCTGTGGTTCCCTGGATCATCCTTCTTCCCTTTCTTAAAGATGGGCACTACATTTGCCTTTTTCCAATCATCTGGGATCTCTCCACATCTCCACGACTTTTCAAAGATAATGGCCAAAGGCTCCTCAATGACATTTGCCAACTCTCTCAGTACCCTCGGATGTATTAAGTCTGGACCCATGGATTTATGTACATTTAGCTTTTTTAAATAGTTCCTAACCTGTTCTTTCCCCACCAAGGGCTGTCCACCTTCATCCCATATTGCATCACTTAGCGCATTGGTCTGGGAACTTTCCTGTGGATCTTTCCCAGCACAAGCCCACCGCCGCATTCCCCCACTGCTGCACTCTTGAAGTGAGAGAGACCTGTGAGCCGGCCTACCACTTCTCTGTCCCTTTAAGAATTCAGGGTGGCAGCGGAGCAGGGAGGCGGGGGAGCTTGTGCTGAGACACCCATGGGACAGGCTGCCACTTCTCTGTCGCTTTCAGAATGCAGAGTGGCAGCTTGGGGGGGGAAGGTTGTCCTGAGACCCTAGGGGAGACCAGAGACAGCCAGCACGCCAGCTCCTCTCTAAGAGTGCAGAGCATCAACGGGGGAATTGGGGGCGCTGCTGAGACCTGGCAGTGAACATTTTCCTAACAACTAGTTGAGTAGTTGATGGAAATTCCATCAACTACTCAACTAGCAAATTAATCGCTACTTAACATCCTTACTTTCTACAAGATCTACTCAGTCTGTCATGAGTTATTGGGCCTGTTGCAGAAATCACAGGCTACAGAATTTCACCCAATCCAGGCTCAAGCAGAGTGTTGTGGGTGTAAAAGAGAAGTGGAGTACTAGCTTTGAGAGGGATCGGGGCAGGTGTTTGAGGTGGGGGGGGGGGAGTATGAAGTGCTGTCAGGGTTGGGGCATGAGGCTCAAGGTGCTGGCTCTGGGAGGCAGCTCAGGCCTGGGATTTGGGGTGCAAGGGGAGGCATAGTATGCTCACTCTGTCAGGGTGAGTGGGGCTGGGGCTTGAGGTGCAGGAAGGAGGTATGTGGTGCTGGCTATGGAATGTTGGTGGGGGTTGGTGTGTGGCCTCTTGCGGGGCATCATTTATCGCAGGCAGCTCCTAGTTGGTGGCACAGCCAGGCAGAGGCAGGTTTCCTGCTTTCCCTGGCCCTGCACTGCTGCCAGAAGGGGCCAGTACGCTGTGAAGACTGGGGGTATGTGGCTCTGTGCACGGCCCCTTTCTGCCATCACAGTTCTCCATTCCCAGCCAATGGTAACTGAGGGGCAGTGCTTGCAGGAAGGCACAGCATGCCGAAACTCCTGCTTCAAAACCGTCCCCTCCTTTCCTCCATGCACATGGGGCTATGCTGGCCACTTCCAGGAATGGCTGAGCAGTGTGTGGTATGGGCAGGTAGGGAGTCTGCTGATGGTGATCAATTGGGATACTCCCCAGAATCCATCAGTCAACTGTGATCGACTGGCTGGTGACCACTGCACTACTTTAAGGCACAGTGTTTATAGTATCAATATAGAAATCCCAGTTCCTGATGGGCCATTTCCCTTCATGACAATATACAAGATCTGACATCTCATTGATAGTACTCTGATGTTGGACAGAAGTAGTACTGTAAACATCTGTTTCTAAAAGCTTGTGGGGATGTGTTGTAATGTTAGACCCTCTTGGGATGGGTTAACCGTTGACCAGATGATTAAGGCAGATGACAAACTTTGTTTTCCTGGGAAACAGCACCAATCCTCATATAAAACACATCTGTCATATTGGCTCAGTCTTCTATCCTTTGGGAGTTTTGAACATGTGGTCTCCAGATCAGTGCACATTACTGGTCGCATCCTGGACTGGGTCTGTGGTGTAGAGGTGGTATTATACAAGAAATGCAACCATAACTTGATTAAACTGATGACATTCACCCTAGATGCCTTAAGAAGATAGTTGAAGCAATCTTGGAACCATTAACGATGATCTTTGAGAACTCATGGAGGACAGGTGAAGTCCCAAAGGACTTGAGAATGTTAAGCATAGTTTAAAACAGAGAACAAAAAGGACAAGGGAATTATAGACCAGTCAGCCTAACTTACATACTTGGAGAGATTCTGGAACAAATTATCATAGTCAGTTTGTAAGCACCTTGAAGATAATACAGTTATAAAGAATAGCCACCATATATTTGTCAAGAATAAAACATGCCAAGCCAACCTAATTTCCTTCTTGATGGGATTACTGGTTTAATGGATATGGGGGAAGCAGTCTGCTTTTTTATTTAGGATTTCACCTAATGGTCAAAAGGCACAACAGCAGAAAATCTGAAGAAACTATCTCAAAGTGAGTTCTGCTTAGAATGACAGTACTAAAACATACAAAAGAAGTCTATTCCCAATTAAGGTCATATCGACCCATGAAAATTATTTTGGATTAATGTGAGGATTTTTTATTTATTTTTACTGAATAAACTTTCTTGTGTCCATGTACTCATCTCAAATTATCTGGCATCTCATACTGCATTCATTAGGCCCTCCATTTCTGGGTTTTGTTTTGTAAAAAATTATCAATATTTATTACAAAAATGGGTGAAAAGGCAAAAATTAACTTCAGTTTTTGGAAAATATTGGTATTGGGATGGAGGAACAGGAGAAAAAAGCAACTAAGAAAAGTAGGAGTATTGAGAGTAAAGGTGGTTAAGTAAAGGAAAGTGAGTTGTCATGGGATAGGAGGGAAGGTCCTTTCATGGACTGATAACTGTTACAAAGGATAGGAATAAATGGTCAATTTTCAGAATGGAGAGAGATAACTAGTGGTGTCCCCCAAGGGTCCATACTGGGGCCAATACTATTCAACCTATTTATAAATGATCTGGAGGAAGGGGTAAATAGGGAAGTGGCAAAATTTTCAGATTATAGTAAACTGCTCATGATAGTTAAGACCAGAGCAGACTGAAGAGCTTCAAAAGAATTTCACAAAGCTCAGTGATTGGGCCAAAAAATGGCGAATGAATTTTAATGTTGATAAATGCAAACTAATGCATATTGGAAAACACCATCCCAACTACATGGGCTAAATTAGCTATTGCCACTTGAAAGAAATCTTGGAGTTACAGTGGCTAGTTCTCTGAAAATATCCACTCAGTGTGCAGCATCAGTCAAAAAAGCAAACAATGTTAGGAACCACTAAAAAGGGATAAAGAATAAGACAGAGAATATCTTATTGCCTCTGTATAAATCCATAGTATCCCCACATCTTGACTACTGCATATGGATGTGGCTGCCTCATCTCAAAAAAGAATCATAGAACACTAGAATTGGAAGGGGCCTCGAGATCTTCAAGCCCAGTCTCCTGTCCTCGTGGTAGGACCAAGCACTGTAGATCAGGGGTTGGAAACTTTTCAGAAGTTTCCAACTTATTCACTTCTATTTACGGATCTGTGTGCTAGGGGGAGGAGGAGATGAGCATGCTGGGTACAGTGACCATATTTTCTGAACCAGCTGCAGCTAGGAAGAACAGTTTAATTTAAATTATTAAACAGATGAAGCCTTTTAACTTTCTCATGTTAGTTTATCAAACTTCATTTTAAATAAAGAAAAATATTAATTTGTCCAACACAAGGCTTCAATGTTTTCTTTATTTATGGCAGGGGTGGGGAACCTTTTTTGGGTCGGGGGCAAGTGACGCACAGAAAAATCAGTTGGGACCACCCAAGTGAGAAGCGTAAAAAAAAAAAAAATCCTCCAGCCCCCACTTCCAGTCCTCACTGATGTGGCCCCCAACTGAGACACCTCGCTCTTCTGGTGCTCCAACCTCATGGGGTGAGTGGAAAGGACAGGAAGACTGAGGTTCAGGGCTTCCCATAGGCCAGATTCACTTTTCTCGGGTTCTGGAGTTAGTGGATTTTGTGGACCTCCTTAGGCTCTGGGGTGGGGACAAAAATGAGGCATTCAGTTTGCAGGACAGGGCTGCCAGCGAGTGGGATAGGAATGCAGGATCTGAGGAGGATGGCGCAGGAGGGAGCGAGGAGAGTAGGGTCTGGGAGTTTGGCAGCAGGAGAGGGTGTGGGGTGGGGGTACGAGAGGGAGTTTGGGGTCAGGAGGGGGCTTAAGGAGTAACACAGAAAAGGTGAGAGGGTGAGAATGTAGCCAAATAGCTAGTAGGGATGTAAATTTTTGATTATTTGGCTAATCAAATAGTCGATGCAATTTGCTTATCGGATAGTTGACTAGTTGTTCACATCCCTAGTTGGGGAGGGGGGCAAAGAAGTGGTGAGTAAAGGAAAGTGCAGCTTCTGCAAAGTAAAATCGTTTCCTCTCTCATGTCTTCCTTCTGCTCCAGCCTTGCTCCCCTCAACCCTGTGATACCTCCTCCAGCCTGAACCCCCTGCATCACCCCATCCCCCTCAGTGCAACCCTTGGCCCTCCTATCCCCACATCTTTGTGCCCCAGCATGCACACTGGCATTGCTGGGACTTGTAAACCCTCTAGGGGCAGTGCTGTGACAGTTCAGGGGGACAGAGTCACTTTCCTGTCCAGCTCAACCCTTTGCTGGGGCTTGCTCCTCACCTGCGGGCTGCTGCTCTGGGGCTAGGGTGGGCAGAGCCCGGGGCTGGTTTCAGCCCAGTCAGGTGCAGTGGGGTGCTGGGGAAGGGGCTCACACACACCACAGGAAGCAGCACGGTGCAGCCCGATCCCTGGTGCCCTATGGAAGCAACAGCAGCTTGTGACTGGCCTCCCAGCCCTGGATCTGCAGAGCAGCTCTAGCCCCACACTGTCCCAGAGCAGGGAGCAGAACCTGTAGCGAGGGGGGTGGTGGTGATTAACGCTTTACCTCCTGGGAGGTGCATGCCCAGATTGGGCAGGGGCAGCCCCAGGAACACGGAGCCTAGTGTGAGGTCATGCTGGCCACTCCGCTTGCTTAGTCACCCTGGCCCCTATGTGCCCACGCCCCCCTCCCCACCCGCATGCCCTTCCAGCAGGAAGCTGGAGCTTGTTTTCCACCCTGCAGCTAAATGGCAATCGCAAGGCTCTAACTGCTTCTGGGGGAAAGAGGGAGGCTGAGCTTGTGCCACTCAAAATCAGTATGTGTGCTTTTGGTGGCTGACCCCTGGTCTAGATCATCCCTGATAGCTATCTCCAGTGATGAAGATTCCACAACATCCCTAGGGAATTTATTCCAGTGTTTAACCACCCTGACAGGAAGTTTTTCCTAATGTCCAACCTAAACCTCCCGTGCTGCAATTTAATCCTGTTGCTGCTTGTCCTATCCTCAGAGGCCAAGGAGAACAATTTTTCTCCCTCTTCCTTGTAACACACTTTTAGATACTTGAAAACTGCTATCATGTCCCCTCTCAGTTTTCTCTTTTCTAAATTAAACAAACCCAATTCTTTCAGTCTTCCACCATAGGTCATGTTCTCTAGACCTTTAATCATTCTTGTTGCTCTTCTCTGGACCTTCTCCATTTTCTCCACATCTTTCTTGAAATGTGATGCCCAGAACTGGACACAATTGAGGCCTAATAAGCACAGAATAGAGCAGAAGAATGACTTCTCGTGTCTTTCTGACAACACTCCTGTTAATGCAGCCTAGAGTCATGTTTTCTTTTTTTTTTGCAACAGCGTCCCACTGTTGACTAAAATTTAACTTGTGGTCCACTATGACCCCTAGATCCTTTTCAGCAGTACTCCTTCCTAGACAATCATTTCCCATTCTGTATGTGTGAAACTGATTGTTCCTTCCTAAACGGAGTACTTTGCATTTGTCCTTATTAAACTTCATCCTATTTACCTCAGAACATTTCTCTAGTTTGTCGAGATCATTCTGAATTATGACCCTATCCTCCAAAGCAGTTGCAACCCCTCCCAGCTTGGCATCATCTGCAAACTTAATAATCATGTACTCTATGCCATCATCTAAATTTTTGATGAAGTTATTGAATAGAACTGGTCCCAAAACAGACCCCCGTGGAACCCCACTTGTTATGCCCTTCCAGCATGATTGTGAACTATTAATAACTACTCTTTGAGAACGGTTATCCAGCCCAGTTATGCACCCACCTTATTGTAGCCCCATCTAGGTTGTGTTTCCTTAGTTTATTGATAAGGTCATGTGAGACCGTATCAAGTGCCTGTTTCTGCCTCTTCACTGGGCATTGGGTCTTTCCTGTACTTGGTCTACCTCTTGCTTCTAATATATTTGTAGAACACCTTCTTGTTACCCATGATTTTAGCTTATTTTGTGCTTTTGCCTTTCTAATCTTGCTCCTGCATACCTGTCTTATTTGCTTATATTCATCCTTTGTAATTTTACCTAATTTCCACTTTTTATATGACTCCTTTTTTGTTTTTAGATCATGTAAGATCTCCTGGTTGATCCAAGGTGGTCTCCTGCCATACTTTATCTTTCTTATGCAGTGGAATAGTTTGCTTTTGGGCCCTTAATATTGTCCCTTTAAAAACTGCCAACTCTCTTCAGCTGTTTTTCCTCTTAGTCTTGCTTCCCATGGAACTATCTTAGCATTGGAAAAAGTTCAGAGAAGGGCAACAAAAATGGTTAGGGGTTTGGAATGGGTGCCATATGAAGAGAGATTACAAAAAACTGGGACTTTTCAGCTCAGAAAAAAGGAGACTAGGTGGGGATATGATAGGGGTCTATAAAATCATGACTGGTGTAGAGAAGAATGAATAAAGAAAAGTTCTTTATTTGATCTCATAACGTAAGACTAGGGGGTCACCAAATGGAATTAATAGGTAGCAAGTTTAAAACAAACAAAAGGAAGTTTTTCTTCACACATAGTCAATCTGTGGATATCCTTGGCAGAGGCTGTTGTGAAGACCAGGACTTTAACAGGGTTCAAAAAAGAACTAGATAAATTCTTGGAGGATCGGTCTATCAATGCTTATTAGCTAGGATGTTAGGAAAGGTCTCCCTAGTCTCTGTTAGAGGTTGGGAGGGGGACAGGGTAGAGATCGCTTGATGATTACTTGTTCTGTTCATTCCCTCTGGGGCACCTAGCATTGGCCACTGTCAGAAGACAGGATACTGAGCTAGATGGACCTTTTTTCTGACCCAGTATGGTTCTTATGTAGACAGTTTAATGTTGGTTTATTTCATGAACTCTACACATTTTCCACTGCACTGCCTAACTTTTTTTAGCTTTGTATTTATGCTTGTATTAAGATTTATTAACATAAAAATGTTTGTCTAATTTAGAGGTTCAAAATTCATTCAGGTGAAAGTTGATAAAAATCAGATAATAGCTTTCATACAACCTGCAGGTTTTTTTGGTAAAACAGTTTGTAAAACCAGAAACCAAAGAGCTTTGTTTTCACTAATCCACTTTGGAAGCAGATTAACTCTAGTTCATGAAGATTTATCCCCTCAATAAGAATGGTGTGGACGCATCATTATTTTGAATTACGTGTTCCACTTCTGGTACTCCTCCAACTGCTATCCCACATTGCACTGCTGCACATGTTGGTGGGCCTGTTTCACTGTGAGACCTCTTGTGCTCTGAAGCTGGAGTCATTTTGACTAGATGTCACTTCCCTGTTTTAAATGTTGGCCTGCAGGCAGGTGTGTCCCTTCATGATGCTAGCTCACGGTTAGTTCATACACCTGGAGTCCATTCTGATATTAACAGCCATGTTCCATACAGGCCTTTCACATGTCATGGGTGTCCTTGGCCTCTGAGAAGAGGAGCAGGTCTAGTCCAGTCTGAAAACAAAATGCAGAGATACACAGAAGGCTACCAGACCAAATGAAGAAGGGAACAGTCCAGGACCCAATGCAGTTCTACAACAAGGGAGGGCATTTCTGGCAGTATTATAAAAGTATCAGGTACAGCAGTGAAACATCTGGCAGTGATCACAAAAATTCACACGTACTATAAACAGCCAGACTGGATTCTTGCAAGGGAGTCCATCACTGCATTCTCAAATGCAAAGACACCCAAACAGGACCTCACATGGGAAGAGACTGCCATCAGTCAAGATCACTTCAACCTGCAAAACCTTAGGGAACAGAACGTTCAGTATATCCTGAAAACGTAGACAAGGGCCAGCCTGAGAGTATTTGGGAGGGCCGTTTTCCCATAAGGTTTGTGTGCTATATTATAGTACACCTAGGGGGAGAGTTAATGAGCTTTGTTCTGTGTATCATCAGAATACCACCATGTTGGGTTGATGTAAGCTGATATCCCCTTTGCACTTGATTGGCTTTTATCCTCTAACCTACCTGACATGCTCAAAATGGCATCCATGCCAGAGGACTTAAGTATTGTTTCTCTGAAACATCAAATCCCACAACCATCAGTCAAATATGTCCCCCCCTCCCCCCCTACTTCCTGTGCTGCTTATTGCTCCTTCCCTCTGATCAAGATGGCAGCACCACAGGGGTTTAAAAAATCAGGCACACTGAATGGCAGGTGGGTGTATTGTAGCAACAGATCCAGAAAGAGAAAAAAAAATAAGAAAAGTACTTTGGCTCACAGTTTGACCAAAGCCCTGTGCTGTAGTCTAAGGTAAATCTCCCAAATTTGTGTACAGACATTTCAGAATACATGGAGATTATAAGGCTTTCATGGCTATTTTTAGTCACGCGCTCACTATTATGAACCACTAGGATTCAGAAGAATTATTGCAAAAGTATTTATTTTGCAGGGCACTTTGTGCTATACTGCAGCTATTTTAACAGACAGCTTAAGGAAAAGGTAGTGCTCTAGTTTGGCATTCACACTGCAAGGCAATGCAGCTTTCTTGCACTTGCTTTTATAAAAGGTGGTTCTCTTCCATTCCTGTAAGAGATGTCAAGGCACCATTCTATCAAATTACAGTGTGGATATCTTTCCACTTTGCCCATTGCCTTTTGAACAAGCTTTTTCTCTGCCTTTCTTGTTTTTTCTTAAGTAACATCCTTCAATTTAAGAAAAGCCTGTAGACGTGCACATGCAATTACTAACTTGTCTGCTGCTCTCCTCCCTCAGCTCACCACCAAGCTAGCGTTGGTACAGGGGTCCTGTGCAAGGGGTTGGCAAAATAAGTGTGGGCATAAACTACCGTACGCATTTGGTAAAAGTGGAAACTAGGAAGCTTAAGATGGATTTTTGAATAGCAAATACCTTAAGATGTAAAAACAAATTATTTATGCATACCAGAAACAGGAAGCCTAGAAAGAATTGGTGGGTCTGTTGGGTTATTAGGCTTAAAGGCACAGATATTGCTGAGAAGTTTAAATGATTTGTTTGCATCAAGCTTCACCACTGAGGATGTTAGTTGGAAGATACCTACCTTGAAGCTCCTCTTTTCTAGTAGTGAAGTGATGTACTATCCCACTGATATTAAAAGTGGCTATGCTGGGACAAACACTTTTAAAAAGTGGTTGTGCTGTCTTTCATAAAAAACTGATGCTGTACTAGAGAATTGGAAGATAGTGAATGTTATACCTATATTAAAAAAAAAAAATCTAGCAGTGATACCAAGGAAATTACCGGCCAGAAAACCTTACAAACACTTGAAAAATTATAATACCTAATCCTTTTATTCAAAGAAAAATCTAATCTTGCTAATCTATAAGAATTTTTTGAACATGGAATAAAGGAAAAAGGCTCAACATAATTTACTTTGAATTTTAAAAAACAATTGACAAGTCATTAGCAAAAGGTACTAACGAAGTATTACAGTCAGAGGGAGAAAAACCAAAGTGGTGGTATAAATCAGAAATAGAAAACCAATTTTCATCATAGCAGAAGGTTAAGTCAGGTGTTCACAATATTTTGGAAAAGGTAGATGTGCAGTTTAGAAAAAATTTGCAGATGAATTACTCAGGTTAGTTAATTCCAGAGAAGGACTTCAGTAAGGTGGGTGCATGGGGAAACACTACTGCAGATAAAATCAGAGTTGTAAGTGCAAGGAGTGTGCATTAGAGGAAAGAGTTTAAAAAGAAAGCTAAATATTAGATGGCATAAGGGAAAATAATGTAATGCATGTATATAAGTCAGTGCTTTGCCCTCACCAGGAATAATGTTTAACACTGGCCACACCATCTCCAAAAAACTGGACGGAGTTAAAAGATGAGCGATTTAGAATAAATAGGGACATGAAAAAGTTCTCATGAAGAGAAATTGAAAATATTGGTACTGTTTATTTTAGAGAGGAGACAAAAGCATACAACAATGTGTTGAATTGGGAAGGTAGATTAGGAACTTGTGTTTTTCCTGTTTCACAATTAAAGGACATTTTATTATACTGAAAGGTGGCTAATTCAAAATTGATAGGAAATACATTTTTACATAATTCATAATTAGCCTATAGAATTCATTGCCACAGGATATATTTGAAGCCAAGATTTTAGCAAGTTTTAGAGGAAATTTTGGTCATTTAGATAACTAATATTCAGAATTACAATAAATATGTCCAGGCTTAAGCCGGTCTCTAATTATTAACAGTTAGGAAAACTAGACTCTAATCAGATCACAGGTTATTCCACATTTCCTGTGGGGTTTCTTGCACTTTCTTCTGAAACTTCTAGAGCAGGCCACAGTCAGAGACATGATATTGGATAAGATGGACTACAGGTCTGAATTCTTATGACACTTGATGTGTTCTCACACTAGCCACTACTTAAACATGCCATCTCTCACAGTTTGTCAGCTAAGGTGAGAGGTAAATTACGTTTTTTGGTCTAAAAAAGGCAGGAGGAGGAAACTCATTTTTGTTCTGAATATGTATTTTTATGGCATATTGCTGTCTCATCCAGAGTTATTGCAGGGGCTGACAGGAAAGCTCTGATGTGGCTCCATTTTTTTATTTTTATTTTTCAGGATATGCAAAGTGGTGATTAGCGATTACTCTACCTGCAGAACATTCATCTGTGGAGTGCTACATGGCATCATACGCTTCTCCCATTTTTGTTAATATCTACCTGCATTTATTGGGGGTGGGTGAAGCTGTGAGCTATCATTGTCTCAAATACCAGCAAAATGCAGATCATATCAAGATATGATCCCTACCTAACTGAGATAAACAGCAGCATGATAGGTAATTGGCTGAAGCTCAACCAGGGAAAGAGAGATGTGCTATTGATGGGCATAGTGAAATACTTGCAAGGCCTAGAATCCACTACCAATTTAACCTTTTTTCTGGGGGGGAGAAGGGGAGAGGAGACTGCTTCTAATTTTTCAAATTTGTCTGCAGCTTATGGGCCCTTTTGGACGCTTTACAGATGCTGGATAAGGGACAAAGTGTTTATCCCCTCACCCATTCTCCCCCCCAAAAAAACAACAACATAGCAATGGCTACCTCATGGGAAGTAAAGGAAAATTAGATGATCAACCATTGGCTTGTTGTGACTCGGAATCATCTTTTAGGAAGTGCGCTGATACTACAGTGATTGGCACCATTGCAAGAATCTGGCTGGATGATAGTAAGAGCAGTGTTTTCTTATAGATGGATCTTTGGTATGACTCTGCATGGACGTTCTTATCATAGAATCATAGAACTGGAAGAGACCTCAGAAGCTCATCAAGTCCAGCCCCCTGCTCTAGGCAGTACACCAATCCCAACTAAATCAACTCAGCCAGGGCTTTGTCAAGCCGAGACTTAAACACCTCTAGGAATGGAGACTCCACTACTTCCCTAGATAACCCATTCCAGTGCTTCACCACTCTCCTAGTGAAATAGTTTTTCCTAATATCCAACCTGGACCTTCCCACCACAACTTATGCTCTGAAGAAGAGAGGCATGAAGAGGAGACTTACAAATTGATGTGGAGGAATAGTAAAGGTGAGGCTATGATGCCAGTAGGGAGAGAATTTCAGATTGAGAAAGAGCAAGTGAGAAAACAGGAAAGGTACACACAAGGAAAGAGAAACTTAGCTCTGCAGAGACCATGCTGCTTACATTGGAGAAAGCATTGCATCCAGGAAGTGTGCATGAGGCATGTGGAAGTGGAAAGATAGCTATGTGAAGTTCTAAGTATGTGAGTTAAAGTACAAAAGAGAAATTGCCTGACACAATTTATAAATGTGATCCTTATTAGATTGGTACAACCTGTAAATTGTTCCACCATGTTTTTGCAATAAATTCTGACTTAATTCTTACCAAATCATTTTCACTAAAGACAGAAAAGAGATTACTGGAAGTACATGAAAAGCCTTATTTATTCCTTGTAATATTACCATTAGGAGACACCCTGGATAGCAGATACAGCTTCACATTTGATTTGGCAAAATAACCTCCTACCAATATTTTCAAATAAGTTTCCCTGACTTGAGAGTTTGGTACTTTGTGCACAGCAGTGTTCTTTGCAACCTTAAACAGAGGGGGGGGGGGGGGGCAGAAGTTTCAGTTAAGGAACTATGACGGGGTGGGGAACCTTTTTTGGGTTGGGGGCCACTGACCCACAGAAAAATCAGTTAGGGGGCCGCACACATGTGAGAAGCAAAAAAACCCAAACAAACCCTCACTGACATGGCCCCTGACTGAGGAGGAGACACTCCCCCACATTCTTCTTGCATACCAGACCTTAGGGAGGTCCAGCCTAGTAAATTTTGTGTGCTCCAGCTCTGCTGTGGGGCAGCAGAGGGGCTCAAGTGCCAGCACAGGCTCCCCAATGCTTGCGGGGGAATGCCTGAGCCTCGGGGGGCCAGATCCAGGGAAGCTGGGGGCTGCGTCCGGACCCTGGGCCTTTGGTTCTCCACCCCTGAACTATGGCTTCATTTTGTTTTTGAGCACAGAAATTGAAACAGTAATCCTGTTCATGTCCTGTTTCTCTACCTTGGCTTTGTCACCCTTCTATTAGATGGCTTTTAAAGTTCAACAACTTTGTGCTCACTTTGTTGTTGGGCCTATTATCCCTTCAGGTGGATTCTGGTGCTGTTTCTACCTCTGTAGCCCATTAATAATGCCCTGTTCATGAATTCTGTGCCTCGTTTATGGTTGTCAGCTTCTGAGCTGCGATACTTCACTTCAGTTGCCAGTTGTGAAATGGCCTAGGACTTGAACCAAACACAAATATCTAAGAAGTTTTATAATTTTTGTGCTTACCAAGCAGTGTGACTATTCCATCAGCCTTTCTTTGGTATTGCATTTTAAGAATTGTACAAAATCAATGATGATTTTGCTGAAATAATTTTATTATGCAACCATGAAAAGTCCTTGAACATCAGTGATGCCCATCCATACTATTTTTGATCTATTATGAAGTCTGGTTTAGAAGTTTTTTGCTTCTAAGTAATCAACGTTAGTGTCCATTTGTGGAGTATGTCTTAGTGCACTGAATAAAATAACAATTGCTTGGCCTCTCTTCCCTATCTACCTCACTTACACCTGAAACTTCCTAAGCATTAAGTTGACAGGATTACTCATTTTCATTGACTAGAATAATTTTTAAAGCAAATTCCATCTGCAGTGGAGTAATATCAGTCAGAGATATTCGGTGTTTATAAAATGGTGAGCAAGCTTAAAAGGGAAAACTGATGATCCATAAATATTTTAGTTGCTCTAGAACCTTGTGTGGAAGGGGATGTTTCCTGCATTCAATAGATAGAACAGAAAAAAAAGACATGGAATTACTTGAGACCAAGATGTAAGTCAAGGCTTCATTCTTTGATCGGGAATGTTAATAGTGACTGATCTGTTTCAAGGGAGAATAGGAATAGAAGAACCTACTAGGCCTATGCCCAAACCATGAGAAAAATTTAAGGTATAGTCGCGCCTCAGTGAGATGTTCCTGGACCACAGAGCCCAGTGAATGGGAGGTCTCGCGATGGGGCAGGAGCCACGATGGGGAATGGGAGGGGGATGGGCAGCGACTAAGTTGGAGCCCTGTGCGGGAGCAGGGGGATGGGCAGCACAATGGGGAGTTCTGGCCCCTGTGGCTGGGCAGCAGCGGGGGGCCTGACAGCGGCCATGGAACTTGGCCCTGGCCACACAGCCCTGGCCGCAACCAGGGAGCTCTGGCCCTAGCCAGTCAGGCAGCAGTGGGATTGGGCAGGAGCCTTGGCCGTGAGTGGTCAGCACCAACCTTATGGAGAAGGACCTCCCCTGGACCAGCAAATCGCCTCATTTGGGAGCAGTCAGGTCCCATGGGTACGGGACTAGGGAGATCCAACTTGTACTATGTTAAACATAAACTGTCAAAAAAGGGGGGGGGGCAGCATTTTTCTTCACAGCTGAATTAAGTCAATGCTCATTTGTAAACTTTTGAAAGAACAACCATAATGTTTTGTTCAGTTACGTACTTTTCAGAGTTATGAACAACCTCCATTCCCAAGATGTTCATAACTCTGAGGTTCTACTATGTGTGTTAGATGAGGTCCAAAGTGGTTCCCAAACTTTTTTGACATCATGGCCCCTTTTTGATTTTTGAGAAACCCTCAGGCCCCCCCCCTCCCCAAAAAAAAGCAGCAAAACTTGGGGTGGGATTGACGGGTGGTATGTGTAGCTGGGTCGCCTCGCGCTCCCCCTGGAATTTTTGGCACACCCCCCAGTTTGGGAACCCATGGCTAGATGATGAGTTTGGCTAAATATTTATGCAAGGATTCTATCTCTTTCAGTGTTACAAAATAAGATGCTTGGAGCAAGTGCATAGAATAGGGATGTAAGCGACTAGTCGAGTAGTCGACTCAATTAACCTAGGCTTATTGGGTAGTCAAGTCACTATTTGACTACTTACTTCTCCCCCTTGCTGACTCTGGTACAGCGGCAGCAAGGCGGAGGAGCAGGAACCAGTGCTTGGGGGAAGCCAGCTTAAAAGCCGGTTCCCCCTAGCACCGTCTTGCGGGGCAGGGAAGGCAGAGGCACAGTGGAGGTCCCAGCATGAGCCAGGACTGAGCAGTCTCGGCTTGCAGCAGGTCCCAGACTGCTGCAGCTCTGTTTTTTAAATGTAGTAAGAGCCACTAGGCTCTTACTACATTTAAAAAGCAGAGGCGCAAAGAAGCCAGGGTGAGCTAGGATTGCTCAGCCCGGCTGACGACATCCCCAGGAGATAACCCTTTTATCAACTAATCAAGTAGTCAATGGAAATTCCATTGACTACTCGATTAGCTTATTAATCACTACTTAACATCCATAGCATAGAAATAGAACCTGTGAAGCTGGTTATAGGCAGTATTTGACTTTCTATATGATTTTCTTTTTTTCCCTTTTTTGGGCTACCCAAGAAGAATAAGTAGGCTTAGATCTAAAATTTCCCCAAAAGAGTATACAGATGCAGATTTCTAATGGAAATCCTGAGGATTGTAACCAACTCTCCAGGGAAATTTTATCATTGTTTTTTGTTTTTTCTAATAGATTTGGCAGATTACTAATAAGTGAGTGAGTAGCAGAAGTTTCCAAGATTCTGCTGTCAAAACAAACATTGTGAGAATGCTATAGGTTAGCCCTGCAATTGGTGTGGGAGTTGCAGGAATCAGGGCAGGGCCATGGTGATATGGGGGCAAGAGCAGGCCAGAAGACTGGAGACATGGGGTGTGTGCAAAAGTGAGGGTTTGGAGGGTGAGGAAGAGTTCAGGGCAGGGGGTCCCATTCAGCTAGGCGTTGTCTCCTCCCTCCCTGGCTGCCAGGGGCCTTCTGTTCCCCCCAGTTCTCCCCACCACTATG
Source organism: Rafetus swinhoei (assembly GCA_019425775.1). Taxonomy (NCBI): domain Eukaryota; kingdom Metazoa; phylum Chordata; order Testudines; family Trionychidae; genus Rafetus; species Rafetus swinhoei. Next base: position 20,956,462 of record CM033437.1, on the reverse strand, counting down.
GGCCTTTTCTCTACCCTCCCACCCCACTGCTGCAGGGGGGTGGATGGAAAAGGTTTGAGACAGGGGGGCTACTTACCCAGTCTGGTGGTGGGCAAGATGGTGCAGCTCCAGTCCTGCTGGCCACTCCCTTGGTGGTGCAGCCGCCACCAGTGACTAGTCTCAGTATTGTGTCCCTCCTCTCTGTCCCTGTCCCTTTTGCGTCCCTCCTCTCTCAGCCCCTTCCCATTCCATGTGATGGAAAATAGTCCCATTCCTGGCACTTCCTGTTTTTCTTGTCATAACCAACCCTGACCTTGATTTAAGTGAGAATAAGAGGAAGCTGCATACCAAATTTGGTGGTCTCAGCTCTTACCATTTAGGAGGAGTTCTTGAACAGGCTTAGAGACAGACCACCGACAGACATTTCTAAAATAGATAAACCAAGTTGTTTTGAATATTTATGTGGTCAAATGTAAATGAAACTCTTGCTTGTCTTTGAATAACATCCATGCCACAATTCATAGCACCAACAATGTGGAACTTGCATTTTCTATTGAATTTCATAGGCGTTTTGAGTATCTTGTAGAGCAGATGATGCAAATGCCTGCAATATGATCATATTTGCTACATGATTTTTTGGGGGTAACAGTTTTGTAGGAGAGGGTAGACTTAAAACTAAAAATTGTTTTTAGTACATGAAGACTTAAGGACCAGATGTGTAGGGGAGGCTGCTGCAGTAATTTGTTAATTCAACATTTGTCCTAAAGTGTTAATATTTAGCTAAATGGGTAAATTCATGCACACTTGCATGTGACTAGCAGACTTCCTCAGAAAAGGAGAAGTAAAGCTGTGGATATGTTTTAGAGCAGTGGTCTCCAACCTTTTTACACCCAAGATCACTTTTTAAATGACAGACCAAGCCAAGATCTACCGCCCCGCCCCTTCCTGAAACCCCGCCCCTTCCGTGAAGCCCCACCCTCTCTATTTTCCTCCTCTCCATCACTTGCTATCCCCAATCCTTATACTGCTGCTTTTTAAAAAAAAATTATTCTGTAGGAAGAGGTTTTTCCAACATTTGGCCTGTTTAGACTGGACCAAATGTCAGAAAAAAACCCCTTCTTTTGGAAGCCCCCTTATTCCTTGTGGAAAGAGGAATATGGGGGTGACCGAAAAAACATGTTTGCTCTTCCACTAAAAAAAGGAGAAGAACAAACGCAACCCTGGACACAGAAGAGTTTTTCTGGGATATCTCCAGAATCCTGAAAAACTCCTGCAGTCTAGCTGGACCCTCGCTGGGTTGAGACAGGATGTGTAGTCTCTGGGGTGGGAATGAAGGATTTGGGTGTGGGAAAGGGTGAGAGGTGCAAGCTCTGGGAGGCAATCTGGATGCAGGAGGAGGTGGAGAAGGGGACACTGGCTCGGGGAGGGGGCTCCAGGCCGGGCAGTGTTGGGGTACTAAGCAAGCCACAGGCTTGTGGATGTGAGTGCAGGAATTTGGGTTGGGGGTATGTGAGGGCTCAGGGCAGGGGTTCCAGTGTTTGATAGGCTCAGATCTAGGGTCTGGGGAAGGGGGAATGCAGGAGTGGTTGTGGCCAGATGGGAGCTTGGCCCCAATTGGGGGTTTGTTGGCCAGGCTTCATTTTTAAATAAAATACTATGTTAAACAGTAGGGCTATGTCTACACTGGCGGCTTCTTGCGCAAGAGCATCTTGCGCAAGGGTTCTTGTGCAGGAACTCTTGCGCAAGAAAACGTTCACACTGCCATATGCGAGTTGTGCTTTTGCACAAGAGCGCCCATGGCAGTGTGGACGCTCTCTTGTGCAAGAAAGCTCTGATGGCCATTTTAGCCATAGGGCTTTCTTGCGCAAGAAATCCCTGCCGAGCGGCCACACTGCCCTCTTGCGCAAGAGCTCCTGCGCAAGAGGGCTTACACCTGTTAAAAAAGAGCGTAGCTCTTGCGCAAGAAGCCCTCCCTTACCACGCCATACTGTAAATTTCCTTGTGCAAGAGCGGGCGGGCAGTGTGGATGCTCTGCGGATTCTTGCACAAGAAAGGCCATACTTGCGCAAGAAGTCGCGAGTGTAGACATAGCCAAAAAGTTTCTGCATTGTCTTTATTTATGAGAATGGCAGGGAACCTGCCTTGAGTCAGGGGTCACTGACCCATAGAAAAGTCATTCGGGAGCAGGGGACACAGTACTGGGGAGGGGTGCTAGTGGGTTCTGGGGCAGGGAACAGGGTGCCAGTGGGGGCAGAGGAGAGGAGGCAGGTGCCAGAAGGACAGGTTTCTGCAGCAGGGGACAGGGTGCTGGGGGGGACAGGTTTCTGCAGACGGGAGCAGGGGGACAGGTTTCTGTAGTGGGGAAGGCAGGGGACAGGTTTCTGCAGTAGGGGACAGGGTGTCAGAGGAACTGGTTTCTGCAGGAGGCAGGGTGCCGGGGCAGGTTTCTGCAGAGGGGGCAGGTTTCTGCAGTGGGGGCCAAGGGAGAGGGAACAGGGGGCAGGAGGGCGGGGGACAGGTTTGGGGCAGGGGAGAAGGAACAAGGTTCGGGGGCAGGGGAGTCCCCTACACCAGCCACGGAGGGAAGCCTCCGTCCTGCACTCCCTCCGGGCTGACCGCAGGGCAGCCGGGCTGGAGCAAAGAGAAGCGGCTGCCCGGCCAGCTGGCCATGGTGCTCAGCCAAGGTGCACCATGCTCCACGTGGGCTGGTGCAGAGGGGAAGCTGCCTGGCCAGCTGGCTGTGGCGTTCAGCTCGGAGGAGGCTGAACCGCGCTCCAGCTGATCGGGCGGCTTCTCCTCTGCCATGGCCATGGCGCTCAGCCAGGGTGTACCACGCTCCACGTGGGCAGGCGCAGAGGAGAAGCCGCCCGATCAGCTGGAGCGCGGGGCAGCCTCTTTCAGCTGAAAGCCACAGCCAGCCGGCCGGAGTGTTTCAGTCCTCTCGACCTCCCAGCTCCCACCATTCCGCGCAGCTACTCACCTGTGTTGTTGCTCGGTGAGTAGGTGCTCCTCAAATGAGGAAATCAAATGTAAATGTACTGCGTAGGCGCGCAGTTCAGAGAGGGCTCAAGAGTGACTCTTAGAGCCCCTGAGATCGACCGGTAGATCGCGATCTAGCGGTTGGTGACCACGGTTTTAGAGCACAAGTGAGGTTGATGAAGCAAACAGTGGCTCGGGAAGATCACTGAAAACATGGAAGAGTGTTTTTAAGGTTGAATACAAAAAGGTCACAAAATGTGTTTGTGGCCGATTTTATTTGATGTATGAGGAAATCGAGAAGCTTTTTCAAACATTTTTAATCTTTCCTTTTCTTCCTCTTTGAAGATTATAGGTGACTAGGGGTGAATTTTCTGATGTCATGATCTAGAAAGTGAAGCCTGTCTGTTAGAAGAGATTTTTATTCAGGCTTTTCTAAAGCTTTCTTTTAACATTGCCTGTTTAACTCAAGAAACACTTGGGAGTCAATGGTTTTTATAAGCAAGTCAACACTGTTGGCTTCTTTTTTAATTAAAGGCTGAAAGAATTCTTAGCCCACATCTAAATCTGCTAAAATTCTTCAGTAAAAACAAAGATCACCAGACATGGCATTCCCAAAACAGAAACAGCTTTCAGACTGCCTTTTTTCATATAATAAAGCAAAATCACCACAAATCAATTTATTTAACATCTAATAGGGCACAGGAGTTTAACTTTGAATATAAATATTATTTTATAATACTAGGGGTAGTGTCCCCTGCTTGCTATGCTCGCCAACCCCCCTGTCTTTGGAAATAAGCAAGCCTGGCTCTCCCCCTGGTGACCAGGGCCACTTCAGCCCCAGCCTCTTGGGGGACACCCCGGCCGCTGGGGAGGAGAGGGCCAGCGGCTATGCCAGACTCAGCTGCCGGGGAAGGGCATCAGGGCTGTGGACCCTCTCCCTCCTCCACAGCAGCATGCACTCTCCTCCGCAAGCTGCCTCCGCCTCCGGCCGATCCTCCGGGTTTTCTCCTCTCTCCACAGGAAGCCAGCACTGGCTTGCGAGGCGGGGGAAGGGTTCCAGGCTGGAGCTCCAGGCATGCAGCAGCCCCAATGCATGTGGCCCGAGCAGTCAGAGGCAGAGGTTCCCCGCTGGGTCCTGGAGCATCGGGGCCCCCAGTACAGTGAGGAGCCACTGCTGCCATCCCCGGCCCTCCTTCATGGGAGCGGGGGGCCAGCAGGGAGCCCAAGACACCTCCCGGGGGGGGGGAGGAGAACCCTGAGCTATGGCCATCTCTTCCCCTTCTGGGGACTCTGTTGAGGCTGGGGTGGCGGGGTAACATAGAGTGATGTGGTGACATCACTCTGTTTTTCCTGCAGGGTGACAGTCTTGAATATATAGAGAGATATGAGGGAGAAGATATTTAAAATTAAGCCAAAACCTTTCTAGCTATTAATGTGTAACTTTTCTTTGTGTCTGTCTGTATCTGTTTGTGGGACAGTTCTACTGCAGAATGACCATAGGGGGCAGCAAGGGACCAGAGATGTGGACCAGGACCACATTGGACCGGCAGCGGTGGGGAAAGGGACAGCTATCTACTATATATTTCACAGAGTTTGTCTGCTTGTGTCTGATTGTCTCCTAGTCAGGGGGATAGGCACCTCTCCCTTGGCCTGCTGTACCTGCCATGGTCAGGTGCTTCTCACCTGGCCCCAAGCTTCTGTGGTGAGGGAAGGCTGGGGTTGTCCTCTCCCCCTAGGGCAGCCTGCCTATTGAACCCCCTCATCCCCAGTTCCACTTCAGAACAATGATATAAATGAAGAAAAACAAAACTTGTTTGAAATAAGGACCCAAGCAACACCGGGTAAATCTTATAGTTCTAAACAAGGAAAGAGGTAGAGGGGTGACAGAAAAGAGGAAACCTGACACTGAAAACAATGCAGGGAGTAAAAAAGATAATCCATAGTCTATTATAGAAGTTGGAAACCCATAGTCTATTATAGACATTGGAATGAAGCCAGGAAGGGAAAGAAGGTTGTTGAAGGAAGAGTTTCTGTTTATAAGAAATGTATTAAATAGAAAATTGGTACACAGTGTTTCAGTTAAATATCAAACATGGAAGTTTGAGCCCTTTAAAGTGGTAGGACCATGGCTTGTGTGAGAAGAAGTGCAGGGTATCATGGGTACTTTTCATCTGTGTAGTAGACATCAGGAAATCAAGACTTGTATCCTGTTCCATGGGATAAACTGAGCATATCGTTCTGCCATATAATAGTATTCATAATAGACTAATTTCTCCTGGGAACGGATAGAAGCCTGATCTCTTGGGACATTTAAGGCTAGTATAAGGCCCTGGAGAATATAGTATTATGAATAATTTTGTCTTGATTAGGAGATGGGCTAAGATAAACTAATTGGTCTTTTCTATTACCAACTTTCATGATTGTATGATCAGGTACTATGCAAAGTTTCCTGCACCACTCTGCCATGGCACCATGAGCTTTGTTTGCAAGTAGAAACTTAATATTCCCATCTGATTCTCTTGAATAGTGATGAAAGGCTAACACATAAACAGTGGGCCATCTGACATAAATGATAACTTACTCTTGTTCACTTAAAGGACACTTAAATATGGTTGTAATATTTCCAAACACATTGAACAAAAACCAGGGGTAACTGAGGTGGCCTTAACATATGCTTCAAATCTTGGTAAAAATATCTCATGGTTAAAAGACCATTGGTCCCAAAAAAGATTACTGCAAGAGTATAATATGTTTATCGGTAGATATCAAAGCATTCTATGAAGGTGGTAAGTATAATTAATTGTGAGGATAACAGTTAAATGTGACCAGATGCTTAAAACCATATTAATAATTGGGAATTAATAGGTTACAGAATATTTAGATAAGTTAAGATTTATTCAAGTCAGCAGGGCAAGCTGAAATTCCTTCTAAATTACGTGAAGAACTTGCTGAAACAATTTCTGAAACATTAGCAATTACCTTGTTGAATTTGTGGAGGATGGGTGATGATACAGAGGATTGGAGAAGGGCAAACATAGTACCTATCTTTAAAAGTAAGTGAAAGGAGGACCTAGGGATTATAGATCAGTTATTTGAACTTTGATACCCAGAAATACACTAGTACAAATTAAACAATCAATTTTTAAGCATCTAAAGGAAAATCAGGTGCTAAGTAATAGCCAACATAGATTTGTCAAAAATGAATCATGCCAAACTGACCTAATTTCCTTGTTTAACAAGGTAACTGATCTAGTGGATGGGAGGAGAAGTAGACGTGATTTACCTTGACTTCTAACGCTTTTGACACAGGTTGAAGAAACATTCTCATAAGCAAACTAAGGAAATTTGATGGTGAAATTAAAATAAGGCAGGTGGACAATTGGTTCAGAAATTGACACCCAGAATAGTTTTCTGTGAATCACTGTCAAACATTGAGGACATACAACGTGGGGTCCAGAAAAGGTCTTTCCTGAGTCTTGTATTCACTGTTTCCATTAACATCTTGGGTAATGGAGTGAAGTGTACAATTATAAAATTTGCAGATGACATCTGACTTTGGAGGACAGGGTTAGGATTCAGAATGATCTTGATAAATTGGAGAATTGGTCTGAAATTCATTAAAATGAAATTCAGTAAAGATAAGTGCAAAGTACTACAGCTTGGAAGAAAAATCAAATGCACAAATACAAAATGGGGAACAATTGTCTAGGCAGTAGAACTGCAGAAAAGGTCTGGAGGTTATAGAAGAGAACGGATTTAGTATAAATCAACGTAATGCATTTTGGGAAAAGGCAAATAGAATTCTGGGATGTATTAACAGCAGAGGTAATTGTCCTGCTCTACTTGGCAGAGGTGGAGTACCATGTCCAGTTCTGGGCACAACACTTTAGAAAAGATGTGAACGAGTTGAAGAATGTTCCAGAGGAGAGAAACAAAAATGGTAGAAGGCTTAAAAAACCTGACCTACAAGGATAGATTTCAAAAAAGACCCATTTAGGCTTGCAAAAAGAAGCACAAAGTAGAACCTAAGGCTTTGCAATCCTTTTTATAACAGCCCTTAACATCAGTTGTTTTCTATGTCATAAGAACGGCCCTACTGGGTCAGACCAAAGGTCCATCTAGCCCAGTATCCTGTCTTCCAACAGTGGCCAATGTCAGATGCCCCAGAGGGAGTGAACAGAACAGGTAATCATCACGTGATCCCTCTCCTGTCATCCATTTCCAGCCTCTGACAAACAGGCTAGGGACACCATTCCTACCCATCCTGGCTAATAAGTATTGATGGACCTAACCTCCATGAATTTATCTAGTTCTTTTTTGAACCCTGTTAAAATCCTGGTCTTCACAACATCCTCTGGAAAGGAGTTCCACAGATTGACTGTGCACTGTGATAGAAAAACTTCCTTTTATTTGTTTTAAACCTGCTGCCTATTAATTTCATTTGGTGACCCTTAGTTCTTATGGGAACAAGTAAATAATTTTTCCTTATTCACTTTTCCGCATCAGTCATGATTTTATAGACCTCTATCATATCCCCCCTTAGTCTCCTCTTTTCTAAACTGAAAAGTCCCAGTCTCTTTAATCTCTCTTTAATGGTCTTTATGTAAATTGCTTAGTTTGCAGCAAGGAAGTTTTGATATTAGAAAAACTTTCTAAATATAGAGATAGTTAAGAACTGGAACGGCTTATGTAGTGAGGTTGTGGAATCCCTATATCTGGAATTTTAATAGCATACTTGGAAAACACCTGTTGGCTATGGGCTAAATATATTAATCCTGCTTCAGTGCAGGGGGCTGGATGAGAGAACCTCACAAAGTCCTTTCCAGCCTTACATTTATGTGTTTCTATTTCAGTTTTACAGATGGGGCAGTAGAGGCACAGAGGTAAAGTGAGTTCCTGAAGGTCAACCAGTAGGTCCGTGGCAGGGCTTGGGATAGAACCCAGGGCTTCTGAGTCCCAGCCCATTGCAACCCAAGAGCAAAATACCTAGATCAGTGTTAAATAATATGACTTAATGAATATATGCCACAGATTCTAGGTAGGCCAAGTGTTTTAAGGCAGGCATTTTTAACAATTTAAATAAATACAGGAATATTTTACTCAATTGTGTGCCTTCGGTATTTTGGTTAGGTTTTTAAGAGCATTTCAGGATCTTTCTAGGAACAGAAAAAGGATGTTGAAGGATGATGGTAGGCAACTCTTATTCCCACAGATTGAATCTTCTATCTAATTGCAGGTGTGGGGGTTTTTTGTTTTTTGCTTATTCTTTTATGTTCATTTTGAAGCCTGGGCTGTTGCATTTCTTTCCTTTCCTACACAATTTGCTCATAGACAGACAACTAGGAAATAGTATATAGAGTGCTTAGTCAGAAGATGTAAGCTTAGATGATGAGCTCCTTGGAGCAGGAAATGCCTAGAATGTAGTAGGATATGACAGTTAACTTGAAAGTTATATTCTTTGTTGCATCTTTAGGTCAAGCATATTGCATACACCAGGCTTTTCTTGCATCCCTCCATTCACAAGCTCCTTGTGTGCCACATTTTGCCCTTTTCATTTCAAGAACTCACTTCAGCTTCCCCAACTGTTCCCTTATTCTGGAACTATGTGCTCCCATTCATCATTCCCCATTCTCCCATGCCAGAACTTTGTGGCCCCCCCATTCACTCTTTCTTTCTCTATAGCATGAAGTCTCCCATTAGCCCTCTGCCTAATGGGTTCTGTGTGACTCAATTTCCCCATCTCCCCTATCAGTATCCCTCATATTCCTTTCCCCATTTTGTGTGCTCCCACCACACCAGAGGATCTTTGCTCTCCCCCCCATTCCTTCCACCCTTGTGATGGAAGAGAGTACTACCCTTTTCTAAACATCCCAGCATTCAGTAACTAAAGGGTTAAACTCAGAACAGTGGGTAGCCAGGAAGTGTTGGCAGAGAGCCAGAAAAGCCAATGGGAATAAAGTGGGAGAAATTTGAAATGAAACAGGTTTGCCTGCTTTAGTGTCCTTTGTTTGTGAGAGGAGAGCAGGTGCTGGTAGAGAGAGATAGATTGCTCAGCTCCCTCTGAGCACCAGCTCCTGGGGAGCCACCTGCTCCCCCATGCTGCTGCCTCGGATACAGAGGCAGCAGCGCGGGGAAGGGCAGGTGGGAGCCAGCTTTTAAGCCAGCTCCCTGTGCATACTAGCTCCCATGGAGCTGCATTCCACATACACCCCAGCGTGAGGGAGGGGCCAGGTGAGAGCTGGTATGTGCAAGAGAACCAGCTCCTGCCTCCAACCCCCATGTGCTGCCTGTGTATCAGAGGCAGCAGCGCAGGGTGGAGGGGCAGGTGGCTCCATGGGAGCTGGCTCCCCCCAACTGCCCCATGTTCATAAACGTGTAACCTCTGAAATCTTCAGTGGTTACATGTTTACCTGAAGAAACACACTTTAACATCCCTTGTCAACAAAGTGTTAAATGGCTTGCAAAACTTTGCAGTGGCCTTCAGCAACACCTGGAACAATTAGGGAGCACCTGCTGGTGGTGCTGTCAAAATTCAGAGGCTGGTCTAATCATAAAACTGTCTAAGTGCAAGATAGGAGCAGCCAAGCTCCATTATCTAGGGCATTGGGTATGTGTTTGTGGGGGGAGAAATGACCCCATCCCTCTTAAGGTGAAGGCCATTGTGAAGTGACCTGTGCCCCAGACTAACAGGTCCAATCCTTCATAGGTACGGCAAATTATTACAGACAGTTTGTGTGTGGAGGAGGAGAGGGAGTGTTCAGCGACATTGTAGCCCCAGTCACAGACTTGGTGATACTAAGATGATTTGGTCAGAGACATGCCAGGAGGGTTTTGATAAGGTAAAAGCACTCTCATCAGCAAAGCCTGTGCTAGCCAACTCTGACTTGGATAACACTTTTGAATTGTGTACTGATGCAATTGACACTGGCTTGTGGGCAGTACTTATGCAAACTGGAGAGGACAACAAGGAGCACCTTATTGCTGTCCTAAGCAAAAAGTTGTCCCCTACTGGGCAGAATTACTCTGTCACAGAGAGAGTGCTGTGTCATAGTGTGAGCTGTCAACTGGAGGTTCAGGATTCTTACAGACCACTTACCATTAATATGGCTGAACAAAACCGAGGGCACAAACTCAAAACTACTACATTGAAGTCTGGTCCTGCAAGAATTCAGCATAGAGACTGTACACATTAAAGGGAAGGAAAACATGGTAACAGATGCCCTCTTTAGAAAGAGGAGATTGGGCACACTGCCTCAGCACTGGACACTGTCCAATCTTCCAGCATTGAACTCAGCGGAGAGGTGTGATGCTGTGCCTTCTTATTTTTAATGGAAATATGTTTATGAATATGCATAATTTGAGTATGCTTTATGCAAAACAGGGCAAGTGATGCATTGTTCGAGAGCTCGTGATTCCCTGAATGTGTATATTTTATTTGTGTGCATGTATCAGTCTTGTATGTGAAGTTAGAAATATGAACTGTAAACCTGCTGCTTAATCTAGAATTTGTAGTGAGAGCCATTAGTGGTGCTTAATGACTTAATCTGTAAATGGCTTTGTTTTTCCTGTAAACCCAAAGTGTGGTTGGCCCTTCAAAGACACATGACCAGGCCACCTGATGCTGGAACCCATTTTGGATCTTGTACTTTTCCACTGAAGGTGAGAAAAGTTTGAACTGAAGACAAAGAATATCCACCTTGGGCAAAGGGGATGTAAAAGTGGGAAACCAAACAGTAGGGCTGTTGCCAGACGCTAGGAGACCTTCCACTTACCACCCAAGATACCTGCTGGAAACATATAAGACTGAACAGGGAGAAGGATCAGGCCAAAGCTAGGAGGCTGCCAAGCTTATTAGAACAACTGTTAGGGTAAGAATTTGCATTTAACAAGTTTCGTAGTGCCTTTGCTGGGCGAGACCAGAGCTTCTGACCCAGTAGGACAGGGCGGTGGGGCACCTCAGAGGACGGATAGGCAGGGACTCAGTGGTATGATCGACATATCGGGTGACAGCCTCAAGTGGATGTCTGATCCAACTCATCTCATCGCAGTCCACCCATCTCAGAGGAGATTCTTAAGATTCACTCCATGCCAAGACCATCTCCTATACAAAGTACTCCCGTTTCGTCTGTCTTCCAGAGTGATTTCAACAGACATCTGTTTGAGAGGGTTTCTTCCAGAGTTGATATCTTCCAGAGTGATTTCAACAGACATCTGTTTGAGAGGGTTTTTGGAGAGGCTGTTTCTGTCACACTGATCAGAGGGTGGGAGTTAGTTTCTGTAGGTGTCTTGCTGGCTTGCTGTAGGTGTCTTGTCTTGCTGGCTTAATTCTTGTGAAGTGATTTCTTTAATGTTGCTGGGATATTGTATTGTCAGTGATGTAGTAGGGTATCTAAAACCTTGGATAGACATTTATTTTAAATCTAAATGCAGATTTTTAGTTGTGGAAACCTTCTTACAGTGTTTTGAAAATTCTCAATTTATGGTTTCATTTCAATACTTTTACAATATTTAATATTTGAATTTATTCATGTTGGGTTATTTTTAACTATTGCTCTCCCCTACCCCTCTTTTAATACTGCAGTTCCAAAAGAGTTGGTAGAGCTTCACTTGAAATTGATGAGGAAGATTGGAAAGTCTGTCACAGCAGACAGATGGGAAAAATACTTGATCAAGGTACAGTAAATGTCTGTTATGTTACTCTAAAATTCTAGGATCAGATTCTGTGATGAGATCTTATGTCCGAAATCCTTAGCATGAATTTTAGTGAGCATAGTGCTGTATCCAAAATCTGTGTGCATGGCCTGACTGAAGCTGCATAATGTTTAAGTTTAGCCAACTCAAACTCTCAGCCTGCTTGGGAATGCACACAAATTTGTGAAACTAGATACCAACTTCTGCATGTACAAGATAGGAGCAGATTGGCACAGCTTCCAGTCATAAGGACTGCTTTTTAAGCTTTCATTGCATTTTAAAAGTGGCTGCAGCTCTTAGCAATCAGTGCTTTATTTTTCAGTGTTGCTGAAATTGTTAATACATAATACTTTGCATGTAGATCACAAATTACAATAATATTGCCCACAGTGATTATAAAATATATGTAAGCCACCAGCACTGACCTGTCAAAGGATGGATAAGTCTAGATGGCACAGTGAAATAATAGGTTACTTTTTTGTTCTTCTGATCTTGCCTGTTAATATGTACCTTGTGGTACTAACATTGCAGCTACTAAATATTCTGATAGTGCCCAGATAACTACAGCAGAATTGTGCCTTTTTTGGGCTATAAGTTGAACCTTTCTGGTCTGGCATAGGGATGTAAGCGACTAGTTGACTACCCGATAAGCAAATGCTTATCAGGTAGTCGAGTAAGAACTCGACTGGTCGTTTCCCCCCACCCTTGCTGCCTCTATCAGAGAGAGGCAGCAAGAGGGGGAGCACAAGCTAGGAGTCAGGGGGGAAAGCCAGCTTAAAAGGGGAAATTCCATTGACTACTCGATTAGTTGATTAATCAAAATTTAACATCCCTGGTCTGGCAACATCCGTGGTCCAGCATGATTTTAGTTAGCCAGTGTCCACTTATCCTGGGTGTGGCCAAGTTTCCCATGTCCCATAAAGTCTGTTTACAGTTACCAGTCCTGGCTCTCAGTGTTCTGTGCTGCTATTTATCTCTAATTGACCCCTAAATGTCTTCTAAGAGCCAATAAGCAGTGGAAGTGTTGTTAATGCTGCTAGACAATATTGACCTCCCATGGTCTGGCAAATTCTCTGGTTCGGCACCAGTCAGGTCTCAAGGGTGCTCTAGAGTGCTGGATTAGAGAGGTTCAACCTGTACATGCTTCACAGAGATAGACAGATCCCTGCCGTACAAATTTTACAATCCAAGAAGATGAGTAGGATGAGAGAAGGATAGGATATAGGGGGACAATGAAATACAGTTTTTATGTCCAGGTATGTGTGTGTGTATATATTTGCTTTTTTGTGTAAATATCAGCCTTCCCTAACTCCCGGTTTCATTTGTCATCTTACATTGTAAAGGGCAGCCATAAAAAGCAGGCCTTATGACTAGAAATGATGCCTGATGTGTTGGCTGAATGGTGTGAAGGAAAACACACCAGTGTTTTTTGGTAGGAAGCTGGTGTAAGGTGGACAAATTGGGTGATTCTTTTCTGTTCCCCTTACTAACAGTTATCTGTTCAAACAGAAGTATCTGGGAAACGTAATGAAGAGAAGATACTTGGTGTGCTTCTGGAATCTCAATGTTATTTTCTATGCAGGGATCTTGTGGTCATACAGAAGGCTCTGGTTAAGCAATGACAGATTATTTGTCCTCAGAGATAGACAGATTAGTCCTTATGGGAAGTGCACAATGTCATTAATGCAGATTGTTTTGTTCCCATGAGTGCTTCCTTTATTTGATCACTCTCAAGAGTCTTTTTTGTGTCTTTATACAGTTAAGATTGGCTTTGGCCTAGACCCTTTCATTGTGAATCTACAGATTTCCAAGAGGCTGTTGCTTCAGACTGGGTTCTAGCTTTCTTTGGAGTTGAGTTTGCGCTTATCAGGATTAAGGATCATCTGCTGGTTTTAGTTTATGGAAAGAAACTTGGTCATTGTGGTTATAACAAATGGTTTCAACATATCTGATGCCCCTGGGTTGCTGCCTTTTGCCACTTATTTGGGCAATTAAAAGACATTTCCCAGTATTTCTGAAACTTCCCTTCATTGGTTTGAGTGATACATAGAACATTGGATTGGCCATTGATGGTTGACATTTTTTCTTCAGGTTTTTTGTATGTGGCCCTCCTCCTCCTTCCCCCCCCTCCCCTCCCCCCGATCTTTGTGTTCAGAATACTGAATACAAGAGATAGGATACAGTAGAATGTCATCAGTTTCTTGGCAATAAACAACTGTATCTCTTGCTCTAAGTTTTGACCTATGCATTGGAAGAATGGACAATATACCTTGTCCTCAAAACAGGAAAACTTGCCTCTGAGCAGAAGTCATTTTTAAAAAATGGTAGTCTTTTTTGTTATCACTTCCTGAATCAACTCATTTAGAATTTGTGAATGGAGTTTTGCCTCCCATTCAACCATGCTGACTCCATCGAAACGAAAGCTACATTTTGGATGTGGATTAGAGACTTATTCAGTGGTTTAATTTGTCCTGGGTACAACCTCTATTTGACAATGGCTTCTTGATCAGGAAGATTGATGATTATAATTCCCTTAATGCTTTCAAGAGACCTTCTGTTGCTTGAATCTGTTTAGAATGCAGCAGGACTTTTGGCCACTGATTAGAGCATCCATAGTACACTAGTGCCACTTTTTAAAAATCCTTTAACATCGTTGTGTGTTTGTATATTTGAGATTACCTTGAGCCTTTTTTTAATGGATGCTTGCACTAAGAAAACCCACACAAACTAGAGATCCTACTGTTGTATCTTAAATAAGTAAGCAGCCACCAGTGCCTTTGCTGTTATGGGTCCTAGGGTATAAAATTTGTTCCCTCATTATTTTGACCTCAATTATTTTGACCCACTCTCACATAAAAAAAAATCTGAATCTTATTCCAACTCTGTTTTTCTGCTATTGATTCCATATATTCATTCTTTATCACTTCTACTTCCCACTTTCTGTGGCTTTTTATTTTTAAAGATAGTCTTTATTATAATGTTTTCACACACATTTTAAATGGTTTATGGTATGTGCTGCAAAGACCTCATCATTTTATGCATACTTACATTATTTTACAGTGCCGAATAAATAAATTTGTATTACAGTAACAGTGCCTAGAGGCTCTAACTGAGACTGGGATCCCTTTGTGGTTATGTGTATGCTACATTATAAACTACTGCATTAAGTCTCAGAGCTTCAGAAGCAAGTCTCCCCTCCAAGCTGCAAAAATTTACACTGCTGTTTTTGGCCTATAGTATGAGCCCCACAAGCCTGATGCTGGAGACCCAGGTTAGGAGACTTGCTGCAGTAGGTTTTATAATGCAGTGTAGACATACCCTGTTAAATGTACAGACACATAAGAAGCAGTCTCTGCTCCCATATCACTTGGAGTCTAAATAGACATGACAGACAAAAGGAGGTAGGAAAAGACATGGTTGCACAAAGGTGAAGTAACGACTAAGATCACATAGCCAGTCAATGGCAGTTAAGAATAGAACCTGGGTCTTCTAACTCTCATTCTAGTGCTCTAGCTGTAGATCGTGCTGTCTCTTAGAAGTTGTCCAGAGCTAGGAAAATTAAGGTGATGATAGCCAAGATCCTGATTGTATAGGTTTTCAAGACTTAGTGAAGACACACCCACCTACACCTAGCTTTATCTTTATCTCACTTTTTTGCTTACAGAAGTTACACAGCATGTAAATAAAAGTAAACTTTGGTATTGCAGAGGTTTCAAGTTACATTCATCCACTAATTCTAGTTAACTTAATATTTTATTTATCTGACAGATATGCCAAGAATTCAACAGTACTTGGGCATGGGAGATGGAGAAGAAAGGGTACCTGGAAATGAGTGTTGAATGCAAACTGGGAATTCTGAAGGTAATGTGTTTACTATTTTTTGAAAATGACACTTTGAACACTTACAAATTGCAGTAATTAAATGTATTACACATAGAGCTGATGTCAGAGCTTGTAACAAACAAATATAATCAATCATAGTTTCTGATGGTCTTATAATGGGGATAAGCCTCAACTAAATATGTTGTTTTCTATTTGTTTTCATAATTTACTTGTTTGCACTGAAATATATTTGTAGTTACTGTTCTGCTCTTGGTGGGTGTTTTACCCACGTTAGTAGTCTTTTTTGTTATATGTATGAGCTAGTATGGAAACAATTTTATCTTAAGTGCAAAGGTGAGATATGGGGCTCATCTTCAGCTTTTCAACTCATGAGAATAGTCAGGAGTAATGAGCCTTGCATGTGATGGCTTAAATTGCCATCACATACAAGTTTTAGAGTAGTCTTATATACTAAATAATAGCCTCTGATTAGCTAAATCATTTACAAAACAGAAGCTTCCCATATATATTGCTTTCAGAGTGTATATAAATTACAGAAGTTAGTTTCAATGGCCACTTTTAAAAGAGGAAGTAAAAGCACCACGCTGTGCATCTGTGCTTTGCAGATGGCTTGCTTTCATCCTGCTGTGGTAGCTGTTGGAGTTCTTACTACAGCAGAACCCCAGACTTATGAACAGCAGAGTTACAAACTGACCAGTTAACCCCACACCTCATTTGGAATCCAAAGCAGACTGTGAAGAGCTTCAAAAGGATCTCACAAAACTAGGTGACTAGGCATCAAAATGGCAAATGGATTTTGTTGTTGATAAATGCAAAGTAATGCATATTTGAACACATAATCCCAACTATACTTACAAAATGATGGGGACTAAATTCTCTATTACCACTCAAGAAAGAGTCTTGGAGTCATTGTGGATAGTTCTCTGAAAACATCTACTCAATGTGCAGCAGCAGTCAAAAAAGCAAACAGAAATTTAGGAATCATTAAAAAAGAGATAGAGAATAAGACATAAAACATATTTTTGTTTCTATTAAGGATGTTAAGTATCAGCTAATTGAATAGTCGATGCATTTTTGCATCGATTAGTCGATAAGAGCGCCTCTGCCTTTGGAGTGTAGCAACAGCCCTAGGGTTGTTGCTACACTTCAAAGGCGAAAGCGCTGAAGCCTAGGGTCAGCTGGGGACTTCCCTGCTGACCTGGGCTCCACGCAGCGCTGCTGCTTTGAAATGCCTCAAGGAGCCTGACCCCGGGTTCCCTGTGGCATCCAAAGCGGCAGCGCCGCACGGAGCAGCTGATCTAGGCTCCCTACGGTGCTGCCACTTTGAAGTATCCCCCTCTGCTCCCCCCCTCCCCTTGCTGCCTGTATGTGATAGAGGCAGCAAGGAGCTGGGGGGAAGAGTGACTAGTCGACTATCTGATAAGCATTTGATCATCGGATAGTCGACTAGTCCTTCACGTTTGGGGGAGGGATAGCTCAGTGGTTTGAGCATTGGCCTGCTAAACCCAGGGTTGTGAGTTCAGTCCTTGAGGAGGCCATTTAGGGATCTGGGGCAAATCTGTCAGGGATGGTACTTGGTCCTGCCGTGAGGGCAGGAGACAGGACTCGATGATCTCTCAGGGTCCCTTCCAGTACTATGAGATAGGTATATCCCTAGCCTCTATATCAGGGCTACTCACCACGCGGCTTGCAGCCCGCAGTGCAGTTTGGGTTTACACAGGGCTCAACACATAGCCCATGGGTGGACTCCTTTGAACATGGCCTCCACTGGGAACTTGCTCTACAACAGTGAGTCAATATAATGGTCTTCTGTTGATAAGCGTTTTAGTAGTTAAATTCCTGAACTGTCATTGCTCATTAAAAGTGCTGTCATATGGGTGGAAATTGGGTAAATATTGCATTTTATTAATATCAGCAGAACTGACTTAAATGGGGCCTGTGTGTTGTGTAGTTTTGCTTTAATCTTTGTATTCATGCCCATCAGTGTGAATGAAGCTATTTGTGTATATATTTGCATGTATGTGCAAGTTAAGTTGCAGCCCTCGCCATGTGCTGTGGGTATCATTGTAGCCCCCCGGGGCTTCGAAAGTTGAGTAGCCCTGCTCTATATAAATCCATGGTACGCCCACATCTTGAATACTGCATACAGATGTGGTTGCCTTATCTCCAAAAAGATATCTTGGCATTGGAAAAAGTTCAGAAAAGGGGAACAAAAATTATTAGGAGTTTGGAATGGCTGCACTATGAGGAGAGATTAATAAGACTGGGATTTTTCATTTTAGAAAAAAGGAGACTAAGGGGGAATATGATAGTGATCTATAAAATCATGACATATGGAGAAATTTAATAAGGAAAAGTTATTTACTCCTTCCCATAACACAAGAACTAGGGTTTACCAAATGAAATTAATAGGTAGCAGTTTAAAACAAACAAAAGGAAGTATTTTTTTACACAACACATAGTCAACCTGTGGAACTCCTTGCCATGGGATGTTGTGAAGACCAAGACCTTAACAGGGTTCAAAAAAGAACTAGATAAATTCATGGAGGATAGGTGCATCAATGGTTAATTAACCAGGAAGGTAGGAATGGTGTCCCTAGCCTCTGTTTGTCAGATGCTGGGAATAGGCCGCTGGGAATGGATCATTTGATGATTCCCTGTTCTATTCATTCCTTCTGGGGCACCTGGCATTGGCCACTGTCAGAAGACAGGATACTGGGCTAGATAGACCTTTGAGTTGACCCAATATGGCCATTCTTATGTTCTTAGTTACACAGTCAGATAGCAGCAGAGATGGGGGGCCAAAAACAAACCATAGAAAGCACATACAATAATGTGGTAAATGTGAAGTACAAAAGAAAGGAAAAGCAGATTTTTCTTTTGTATAGTAAAGTTTCAAAGCTGTATTAAGTCAGTGTTCAGTTGTAAACTTTTGAAAGGACAACAATAACGTTTTGTTTAGCGTTACAAACAACCTCCATTACTGAGGGGTTCGTAACGCTGAGGGACTGCCAGTAATGATGCTTTCATTCTCCTCTGTTTTAAAGTTTGCTGTTGAACAAGTTTAACACCATTCTAAATGGCCATTAATATGAAATTAAAAGCTAATCCTGATTTATCAAAAGGGTATAACCTGGAAGGGCCTGTGCATTGGCTCTTCCTCTCTAGTTAAGTCACAGAACCAATAAAAACAGGTTTAAAAAGAGAACCCAAAACACACTGACGGGTTTTTAGTGGTATTTTTATGTTTTAAAATTTTTTATCCATTGCAATTTTTTCAGTACCTCTGTGAGTGTCAGTTTGATGACAATCTAAAATTTAAGAATATCATTAATGAAGAGGATGCTGATGCTATGCGTCTACAGCCAATTGGTCGAGACAAGGATGGTCTAATGTATTGGTACCAGCTGGATCAAGAACATAATGTGAGAATGTATGTAGAAGAACAGGATGACCAGGATGGGTCTTCTTGGAAATGCATTGTCAGGTAACTTTGTTTTTATTCTTGTTTATAACTGTACATTTTAAATGTGATTATCTGTGATTATGAAGTTTAGATGTTGAATTCAATAAGTGTCTGCTTTTCAGAGAGCAGGATTCCCATCAATTCTCTGCCTTCAGACATACGCAGTAGGGAAAAGCACATGTACAAATACAATTATGAAGAAAAACGTCTTTCTGGTTTATAGGATAATAGCCAATGCAGATTTCATTTTATGGTTTATAAGTGAAACATCATCTAAAATTTCAAGACCATAATGGATATATGTAAAGAGGATCAGGAGGAGAATTATACTCCATGGAGAATGGTCCCACTATATGCTGACAAGGTGCTTTAGGGAACATGGAGGAATACTGTGTTGATTCTCTAACCTCTCACACTATCAGTCACAAATTAGCAATTGACGGCATTATGCTGTCATTAGAATTGCAGAGTTGAGTTCTAGGATCATAGAATTCAAAATACATGTTGAACCTCTTTAGTCTGGCATCCTTGGGACCTGATCAGTGCTGAACCAGGGAGTTTGTCAGATGACGGGAAGTCAATATTGTCTAGCAGCATTACCAACACTTCCACTGCTTACTTGGCTCTTGCAAGGCAGGGATAAGTTAGAGCTAAATAACAGCACAGAACACTGAGGCTATGTCTACACAACAGCATTATTTTGGAATAACTAACATTATTTCGAAATAACAAAGAGTGCTTCTACAGTACAAGCGTTTATTTCAACATAATGTTGTGCTGGAGGACTTCATACTCTGACTCACGGTAACCTTCTTTTTACAAGGAGTAAGGGAAGTCGAAGGAAGAGTGTTCTCCCTTTGACTGCCTGCTGTGTAGACAGCGTCAAAAGCCGAAGTAAGATATTTCAACTTCAGCTACACAGTTAACGTAGCTGAAGTTGCATAGTTTATTCCAACTTTAGCCCTGCTGTGTAGATGTACTGTGAAAGCCAAGCCTGGTCGCTGTAAACAAACTTAATGGGACTGTGGGAAA
This sequence comes from Rafetus swinhoei, assembly GCA_019425775.1. NCBI lineage: Eukaryota > Metazoa > Chordata > Testudines > Trionychidae > Rafetus > Rafetus swinhoei. The sequence goes on along the minus strand of CM033437.1, from coordinate 20,936,472 downwards.
CTTAGCCACACCCATGATAAGTGGACATCCAGCTAACTAAATCATGCCAGACCATGGATGTTGCTGGACCAGAGAATGCCACACTAAAGAGTTTCAACCTGTAATATCCTAATCCGGTCCAGGAATCCAAACACAAGACCATTCTGAAATGGATCTCAGATCATGAATGACGAATGATTGAGTTACAGAATGCTGGTAAGTGTTCTGTGGGCTCCAGCAATTTAGCCTCTTACAAAGATACACTTCTTTATTTTAGTACTATATAAATATTTCACTTTCTAGCATGTACCTTGAGTTCTGTGCCATATTTTCAAAATAAAAGTATTTTAGTTTTGAAATTATTTATTTATTTAAAAATGCAAGTGACTGATTTTTAATATATTCTCGTATGGAACCTTTATTTATTTATTTTAAACAAATCTAGTTAATTCCAAATGGCTTTTAAAGCTGGTCTCTGATCAAAAGAGAATTGGCATTGAGTAAAAGGGTAAACAAATAAGGTGGCAGATATGTCATAAATTTCAAATACTGTCTATAATTTAAATGACGTGAATATAGTTACAGCTTTTAGCAGTTAGAGTTGTTGAATAAAATACTCAACTGCAAAGTCAATTCTCAGTGGGTTGTAGAACATGACCAGTGTTACCACCAAGGAGCTGCTATTTGTGAATAAAGCAAATTCAACAAACCGCATCAGCCAAAAAATAAACTATACTAACCTTGCATCATGTCCCTGTGGACTGCCAGGAGAAAGGGGGGCCAAAAGCAAAGTAGGCTAGGCTTATGCTGAGACACCCCTCCCCCCCACGGCATCTTGCGTCTCCTGCTGGTAAAACATAGTAATTGACTCTGAAGTCAGAAGTGCTCTTAAAACTACCAAACTCTTCATGCTAAACTTGTGCATGCTTCTAGGCTTTGCTTTTTTGTGTATGTAAAACTGAAATTTTTACCCAAAAACACTTGCTGCATAGAGAGCAGAAATGAGAGATCCCTGACTTAATCCTAGGGTGTCTGGACTACATGGCTCCGTTGACGGAGCCATGTAAAGTAGTTTACTCGACATAGTCAATGAAGCGGGGATTTAAATAATCCCCGCTTCATTAAAATAAAAATGGCGCGCTGTGCGACAATCAGCTGATCCGGCTGCGCGGCGGTCTAAACAGCGTGCGTGAGGAAGCCTTTGTTGACCGCTCCGGTAAACCCAGAGCGGTCAACAAAGGCTTCCTTGTCGATCGCGCGTCTAGACTGCGCGTTGTGCGGATCAAGCTGATTGTCGGCGCCATTTTTATTTTAATGAAGCGGGGATTATGTAGTCTAGACACGGAGCCATGTAGTCTAGACACACCCCTACAATGCAGCATTACCTCCGTTTAACCTGCTCTCAAAGCAGGTTGTTTTACTGCACTCTGCTTCCTTACTCAAAAGTTTAGATTGGTAACTTTATTTTACTTATTTGAGCATTAATTTCCACTCATAATATCTGCATCAGTACAGTAACTATTTTTAAATGCTCAAGTTTTTCTTCTGTGAATTGTTAGGGTGGGATTTTTGAAAGTACTTAAATGCTTTTCAAAAATCCACCTTTAAATGATATTGCTATTCTGTTTCATGAGCACTACACTACAAGATATTTCAGTGAGGGAATGGGATAGTTGCTAAGGCAAACAAATGGACATTAAAGATAACCGGTTAATATATACAAAACTAATAAAGAATAGAAGCTCAGATCGAAAGCAGGCTGTCTGGAGCTTGAAGGTTGTTGTGGCCACTCAGAAGGGTTAGCAAGGTAGTTTTAATTTTACTACAGATAAAATAGGAAGCCATTTAATCACAAAATGATGGCTATTCTGACTGGACAAAGCCAAACCTCTCGTCTTATAATTTGTAATGCAGCATTCATTTAAGCAGGTGGTATTTTTTGTTAGAGATGGATGGTTTCGGGAAGAGCCAATAAAAGCTTTATCAGACAACTGATTTCTTTTCTTTGTCATCCAGAAGCCGAAATGAGCTGGCTGAGACACTTGAGCTTTTGAAAGCACAAATCGATCCTGCACTGTTGAAAAACAACAACCAGCAGGACAGCTCATCACGTGAAAGCCCTAGCTTAGAAGATGAAGACAGCAAAAAGGAGGAAGAAATATCTCCACAAGGTTTTCTACCCTCTTTTTACTAAGCTTTAGACATTGTGCTGCATCATGGCAAAATGTTAAACTTGCTTGAAAAATGAGAGGATTAGAATAGGCCATTTTGGGGAGAGGGGGAGTTCTCTAAGCTCAGGGATGGGGAACCTAAGGCCTGTGGGCCAGATGGGGCCCCCAGCTTGCCTTGATTTGGCCCTTGAGGTTCAAAGTCCCACCTCCCCAGGAGCCCGTACTGGCATTCTAGCCCCCTGCCATCTCCCTGTGGGGCTGGAATACGCAAAATCTATCCTGGGCCCCCCTAGGCTCTGGTGTGCAAGGGGAATGTGGGGAGTGTCTTTCTTCTTCTCAGTTGGGGTCCATGTCAGTGAGGGGATTTTTTTGCTTATGTGCGGCCCCTGACTGATTTTTCTGTGGGACAGCGGCCCCCGAATCAAAAAAGATTCCCCACCTCTGCCTTGGCTATAAATCTCCGAGACATGGCAGGATAAATTTTTAAAATTTTCTCACACATCTTAAAGTTCAAAATAATTTAGGTGCGTATGCAGTTTACTTAAAAAAATAACCAAATTACACGTGCATCTTTCAATTTTTAATTTTTTTTAACTTTATTTTGTGTAACACCATTGACATTTTGACATTTGCTTTCCTGTCCATTATCTATTTTTCATTTGTCATGGCTGAAGTTTCCACCCAGCGTCACATTTCTAATGGGCAATTTGTGTGGTGGGCATAATTGATGTTGAACACCACTCCTATGGTTGGATTGACATTGTTTTTGGCTTTGTATAACAGCCTATGTATTTTTCTTCACTTTAGTAACCTATTCTTTAAAATCAAGACTAACCCATCAGTTCAAGGTAGCTGTAAGTAGTTGGACTTAAGCTACTTGACAGTCCTGTACTTAATACTAGAAATGAAGACCTGTGGTGGGCTTTGTCTGATAACAAGCCTTTAACTGTCCACATTTTATTTTTCTCACCAGTGAAGAAACATTATTTCATTCCTTACTGCTTTGTCACTTCATATTTCTGATATGTTGCCTAATTTATTTGAAAAGTGTTAGTTTTTTAACAAGAATCAATTAACGGTAAAGGCTTCTTCCTGTAAAAGACCTAATTTTTCAGGTTCAAAGTAGTTAAAGGCCTATGTTTCTTAGATAAACCAATTTTAATATTAGATTGTATTTTTGGGGAAATTTTCACAGTGGGGGACAAGCTTTCAGGGTCACATTGTAAATTGTTTTACATTCATGCCAATCCTATTAAAGATAATGGTGTGTTATAGATGTAAATGTGGGCAGAATTTGCCCGAGTTCTGGCTTGCAAGAAGAAGTTTTCCTGTTTCATTGACATTTTATGCATGTTCTTCCAAATAACTGGAAGAGAAGAAGCAAGTGCTATAGAAACTGTTAAGAAGCTTTATGGTAGAATTAACTGTATCCTTGCTAATATCAATAATTGAAACAAAGTATGATCTGTATTGATTGATCTATGTTTAATATAACTAAGATATTTGACAATGGATAAAGTTGTAATTAATTACGAATAAGAGATGATTAAAATCTCCCCAAGCATTGATATTGCAGAGTTAATTTCAAGCAATGGTCTTGAAATTGTGGTTAGGTAAAAACTGGTCAGGTCAGTTTAAGCTTCCTAAACTCAGGGTTATGCTTTGGCTCTAACTGATTGATTTGAAAGTCTATTTAGCTGAACCAGTTTTAAAACCTTTTAAAACAGTTCTCCACTGTACACAAGCTCTAAGACATCATGATACACCAGTTCATCAAAGTTAACTACTCATGTTAGACTGGCATCTAATATGTATTGTTTGTAGAATTTCTAGTGCTAGACAATGGGGTTGTGTCTATACCAGACAATAGAATTACTTGTAACTGGGATCAGGAACAAATAGTTCTGGGAGATCTTAAAACAACACTTTTCCCCCGGATGTACTGTTTGTCCATATTGATGCTGGCATTAAATTATTCCAGTGTAAAAACAGTGTAAACTGAACCAGTTTTTAAATCTGCTTAGTCTTCTCTACTCAAGTGGTGTTTTAAGAACTTGTAAACAGCAAAAGCCCTCTTTGTGGGTGGATGTGAACGTTTTCATATAGAGAACTAAATCATTTCTTAGACTGGTGAATTTCTCTAGCATAGACAAGGATTAGAACAGCTGCTGCCCTCTAATGCTAGAAGCTTGAGGGAGAGGCATGATTAAAAGAAAAAGGTGGCAAAAGAATGAGGTCAGAGACAAAGGAAGAGAAAGTGGAAAAGAGTAGATTTAGAAAATGCATTTTACTCTTATCTTAGGTAAGCATTGCCTTCAAGAAAGTCCAGCACTGAGAAGTTACAGGGCGAGAGCAGCTTGTAAATCACCTAAGTAAGGAGGGAGAAAATGGGATTGGACATTTCAAAATATTATCCACCTTTTGACATTGATGGGGAGTTTGCTTCTCTCTCTGGCTGCCTTCTGAAACTAACTTGGTTTTGTTTGTTTTTTCTTTCAAAGTACTTTCAGTTTCTCCTCACCACATTCTTTTATATTTCTATGCACTTAGTTCCTGTTTGATTATAAGAGTTAAGCTAACTCTTGGATGCCCCCCTCTTCATTTAGAACTAAAACAGCACTTTGGGAAGCTTTCAGCTGGGAGGGACTTAAGTTAGTGGAGGGAGAAAGGAATAACTTGGTGCTGGGATTTATTGCACTTTGTAATTGTAAAAGCCTTTCAGGTGTTGGAATATCCCACTGCAGAATATATAGTGCTATTACAAGTCATTTTTGTTGACTCATATCACAATTTCCAATAAGTGTGTATCTCAACTTCTGTGCAAAAACCATACCATGTAACTCTTGGTAGATCTGCTCCTTGCTGTTTTCTCTGATATACTTGTACTCTGCACATGTTTTGTTTGTGTTAGTCCCATTGAAGCCAGTGGAACTTCTGTATGTGAAATGAATACAGAATGTATTTATTATTTATATTGTGACAGTACATAGGAGACCCAGTTATCGCCCATGTTGCTTGAGTGCAACTAATACTGGTGAACTTTGTTTCAGGACATAGTGTTGCAGCTTCTACTTCCTCCCTCTGAAATAAAAAATAATAATAAGTAAACCCCTCTGGATATATTAGTGTATACAAACAAGAGTGTGGCTTGGAGGGGGAAATTTCACTTGAAATTCCACTATAAGGAATTCTGCAAACCATTTTGTCGTAATGAAGTAATTCAAACTATGTAGTCAGACTCCTTTCAAAACTAGTGTTACAGGCCTCATTTGCTTAGATTTTATGTACCTATACTTTTAGGAAAAATGTAATAAAATTGAAAATGAAGCTAAAAGGTCGGCATAAAAATAGATATGGGGCTCTTTTGATAGATACTCTCTTGTTGAGTATAGAATTTGCTTAGGTTTTTAGTTAAACTGAACTGCCTTTCTTTCCTATTCTTTGGCTAATATTTGGCAATCATACTGCCAATGCCAATGTTAGGCCAAACCCTTAATTTCATTAGAGAGGACTTGATTGTTGTAGGATGCATATTTAGCTTTATTTTGTATGTTATATTTTAACAGAAAATGAATTAAAAATAAAAGAAGAAAAGGAGACAATAGAGGAACAGTCAAAGCAATTGGAAAACCTTCCTCTACCTACAGTCCCAGCAGATGAAAACATAATGAAAATGGAGAAAATGGAAGAAAAGGAAATTATAAAACTGCCAGTAATAGTAAAGCTTGAAAAACCTTCAGAAAACAATGAGGAAAAACACATCATCAAAGAAGAAAGTGACTCATTTAAAGAAAATGTCAAACCTGTTAAAGTAGAAGTGAAGGAAAATAAAGTAGAGCCAAAAGATTTAAAAGAAGTAAAAAGCAGCACAGATAAAATAACAGCTCATGAGCCTGAGAGATTAGAGTTTTGTGTCAATGCCAAAATCCCCCAAGAAGTTGTGGAGAAATCTGTAGAAGAAAGTGAGAAACTTAAAAATGACCAACAGGCAAAGATACCACTGAAAAAGCGAGAGCTCAAGCTGACAGATGACTATGACAGTCCAATAAAGGGGTCCTTGTGTAAATGTGCAACTCCAACAAAGGATGTCTTGAAAGAGGAAGGAAAACTAGAAGAGGAGGCTTTTAAACGAGTCCCTACAATCACTGCTTTATGTCCTGATGGGAAATTGCTAGTAAATGGGGAGGTTAGCAGTGAAAAAGTTGCCCAAAATGTCACCCAAAATAGTAAGTCGGAACATTCCATTAGCACAAAGGAAGACAGCAGCAGCTCATTGAAAGAGAAAAATGGTATAAGTGGGGGGAAAATATCAGACTCTTTGAACTCTGTTAGCAAAATTGTGAAAACATGTGAAGATGACAAAAATGTGCCTACAGATAAAGAGGTAGCTGCTACAGTCTCTGAGGTTTCTAATCAGAAAGTGCCTTTAAAGGAGGGATCTAGTCCTACCGACAAAGAGTCCCTCAACAGTATGACTTCTGAAGTAGCAATGGAGGACTCTTGGAAAACAGAAGACTGCTCCAAGAAACCTGAAGAGAAATTAGCTTTGAAAACTAGAAAGGACAGACGGCCACCACTCAAAGAATGTTTAGAAAAGCTGGAAAAGTCCATGAAGACTTCCACTCCTAAGGAGCCACCCAAACATGATATAACAGAGAAAGAGGGTTTGAAAAGTAAAAATGAACTGGAGAAAAAATCAGACTCTCCAAAAGCACCTGAAACACCTCCATCATCTATTCCTCCTGTTCCTTCTGAGAAGGCTGTTTCAGAAAAAGAGGACTCAGATTCCAAAAGTGTACTTCCTAATGAAAGCAAAGTACAGGAAGGATCATACTCAGAAAAACAAAAGGAGGAGTTTGAAGCTGCCCAGACAGAACCAGATAAACCAGGTAAAGCCCAAATCTCTAATGCAGATGAGTGTTCGGAGACTAATAAGGAATCTGCAGTGCAGAAAAACAAATTTAAATATAAACTGGTTTCTGAAGAGAATATCTGTGTAACAGATAACAAGGAAATAACCTCTGAGAGGCAGAAAGAAGGGATCAAGTTAACCATCAGGATCTCCAATAAAAAGAAAAAGCCTGATCCACCTCCCAAGACTCAAGACACTGAGCAGAAGGAAGAGGAGGAAGTCAGTGTTGGTCGCACTTTAAGGAGGTCTCCAAGAATATCTAAACCTACTCCAAAAGTGGTGGAGACTCGGGATCAGAAACCTGACAAAAAACGAGCTGAAGAAGAGGAGGAGAAACTGTCAGCGCTGCAAAAACAAGACCGAAGAGAGGATGTGAAAAAACAAGAGAAGGAGTCCAATTCTAAAGTGAGCAAGGTAACACCATTATAGTGCACAGGAGGATAGTTGTTTTTGATCAAAGGAAAACACATCTGTGGAGGAATGTCGGGAAGCATGCCATTACAGTCAATGTATGCATGTTACTAGTCCAGTAACTTTTGTTTAGGGTAGTGACTGATCTGAAAACAGCCCTCAGGAAAGTGCTAATAGCCGTTAACTTTACAATTTGTAAATGCCAGAATTCTTACATTGAACTTGGTTTAGAATAACTAGTGCAAATTATTTTATTTTCTAGAAGATTTTATCTTTATTAATCAAACCTTCAGGATGCTCTAAATCCATAGGTTGGATGCTTTAATGATGAATAAAATGCTGAAGATTAACTATGTGATGTATATGCTGATGCCTGGTCAATTTGACAATGATGATAGATTGATGAGAATAAGAAAAATGTTAGATTAAAATAGTACTACTATTTAACAGGAGTTTTCTTCTTAGGAGAGTCTTCTCTTTTAGTGGGGTTGAGAGAGAATCTTTTATCTAGGCTGAATGTAGATTTTTTGGGGTGGGTTTAAGAAGTATTTTTGCATAAGAAACGTTTGGCTTTCATGCAGTTTCAAGTTTTTTATAGTGTAGAGTAGTGATCTTGTAATTAGAAGACATGTATAGTCTGCTTTTAGCCCTGTGTAACTGTGACTCTTGTGTTCTTTGACCTGCATGTTTTCCTGAAAAGTTAACTAGAAAACCCAGGATGATAGAAACAATATTTTTCTTTACTACTCAGGTTAAAGGGACCATGTCAACTTGAAATCTAGTTTATTTAAAAAAACAAACAAACTAGTTTTTACAGGTGCTATTCCTGTTCTGAATCCCCTTACTAGCCTTTTTTAGTTCTACAAACACCTTCTCCTATATTTAAAAAAAGGTTTTCTCTCTTCTGTTGCGGTGTGAATAACCTTCACAAACAAAATGAGAAATAGATTTTATAGGGGACAAAGTGAAACTGTTTTAATAAGTAAGGTCAAATGCTTTATATAAACTGCAAAAGTATTGGGATCTTTTTATCGTTCCATTCTAGTTATCATAGGCGCTGCAAGTAACAGTAATACATTAAAAATGAAACAAATATGGTCTTAAATGGACTTAACGTTTGAAGACTTAGTAATCTAAATATATATAGTGAAATACAAAAATTAATATAATTAGGGTTGCCAGGTGTCCGGTTTTGAACTGGACAGTCCAGTATTTGAGCTTTTTGTTCGGGAAACAAATTGAAAAAATATAAATGAGAAAATACAAATGTCTGGTATTTTCTAAATAAGATGTAATGTAGATTGTGATGTAATGTCAAGTGTGTCTGGTATTTTTGTTGAAACCATCTGGCAACCCTAATATATAATAGAGAATTTTGGGCCTAGGCCTGTTGTATAAAACACTTGCACAGTCCTCTCAGACATCATCTTCCTCCAACCTCACAAGCAGAAAGAACTCTTAATGCTGATAGCAATGTATGTCTTACAATATGATGATTCTAAAATAAAATAAAAGTCACATTCTGTAATTCGTTTTTCAAAAAGAAAGCAATATTAGAAATACATTCTCTTTCAGTTGAGGAAAAGCAGCTTTAAATAAAGGTTTATTGTGCTTTGGGAGTGAAGCTTACATATTAAAGTTATCATGTTCACTTGCAAAATTACCCTGTCAAAGTAGAAATTGTAGATTTTGATAGCTCAACAAAGGGGCTGAGTCACATTTGAAGGCTTTGTCTTTACATCTTTTAAACCTTATCTGAAGCATTTTCTTTGCCTGTACCCCTTAATTTTTTCCCATTTAGTTTTAGTTTTCTTTAGTTCTGTAAGGATTTTGGGACTCAGTGAAAGATGATCTACTCATTGAAACTGCTGTATCATGCTACATTTTCCTGTAGCTATTTTGATTGAAATGAATCAGTTCAGTTTAGAGAATATTTACTTAAACTTAAAAATGATAGTCTCTTTATCATTGGAATGCTAGGTCACACAGAGAAGCAAAGTGCGATGGACAGGCACTCGAACACGTGGCAGGTGGAGATACTCAAGTAATGAAGAGAGCGAGGAGTCTGAGAGCGAAGAGAAAACTGAGGCGGAATCTGAGGAAGAGCAGCAAGAGGAAGAAGAGGAACCTGCACCTGCTGATGATGATGAACCATGCAAGAAGTGTGGCCTTCCCAATCATCCTGAGCTAGTATGTTCTTGATCTACAAAATAGTGTGATAGAAAAAAACATCCACTGATCATTCTGAAAGTCGTGGTTTTTTAGACTAGTAATGTGTAAAATATAGGTATTTCTGCTGTGAGAGAGCTTTCTTCTGAGAGATGTGTAATGATATTTTACAATAAACACTCCTGTCCTGAGAAAAGTGATGGGTCAGGCTTAATAGCTAGCAGCAGTAATGGGCTGTGGATGAGGCTGCAATAAGTCTGCTATTCATCTTAATACAAACTGGTTTTTTACTGGTGTGGATGTGCCCTCATGGCTTGGGGATAAGAAGAAATCTCTTTCCAGTAAGGTTCCCCTCACATCTTTTGCCTGCCTGTTTCCAGTCTGGATTTGCTGACTGGCATGATGGTGGCCTGAGGAAGAGGTGGCAGAATTCAGAATCCAGCTTGATATCTTCAGCCTTCCCCAACATATACTCTCTCTCTCCCCCCATCTCCTTACCTGTTCTGAATCTCTTCCTGGGAAAAGGGACAAAAAGGAAGATGTATGAGACAGATCGTTATTCCTGGGGGAATTTATGCCAAAAACCCTAAAAATTCTGCACACAGTATTTTAAAATTCTGCTTGTTTGTCAAAATAACACAATATAATCAAGCCAGTTTAAATTATTTTGGTAACTTATTTCAAAATACTTGTCAACGATTATCTCTGTAACAGTACAGATGATAAAAGAAATTCAGGAAACGTTTTTTTTTAAACAGAGAGATTCCTTACTAGTCATATTGATACAGAACTTTCAGTAATAATTCATTTAAACAACAATACAGAAGCATATTTCTTGCACCACTCAGAAGCAGTGCAAAGGCTTGGGGGAGTCAGGGATAATGGGAAGCTCAGGGTGAGGGAAGAAGCCTGGGAGTGAATCTGGAGAGTTATTGAGTGGGGGTGGGAGAAGTATGCAACAGGTTTCTTGGGGGTAAGGAAAGTGTAATGGAATTGGAGAGTCCTGTAGACCTTAGTCTCTCCCATTCAGAGAGGCATATCTGCCCTATCCTCATGCAGATGTGATGCATTGGGGAGAGGAGAAGAAGGGCATGTGAGTGGTCACATGCTCCCCCAACCCCAAATGCTCAGCCAAGTGATGTAGCTTGGCCCACTCCCTGTGAAGCTGCTGAGCTGGCAGGCTGCACCAGGCAGGGAGAGGTAGAGGTAGGAGAAACAGCTGGAAGCTGTGGACAGGAACTGCTGCTTTAACTCTGCTGGGAAAAGCAAGAGAGAGCAAGCTAAGAGCTGCAGGGAGGCACTGCTGGTTTCTGGGAAGAAGGGATATGCTCCTTTCCAGGAAGGGGGGGTCTACCTGAGGAGCGAGTGATTTGAGCAATCCAGAGTTAAGGCTGACAATCCAGATATACAAGCTGTACCATGCAGATACATGCTTCATCTTTTCCAAAGCCCCCTATAAATAAGTGATTTTGAAGGTTCTGAAGTTTGTATAGATCAGGGCATTTTTCCACAGATGTTTCGACACTTCCTAGGAAATACTTTTAGAACTTGCTACCTGTCATGATGTGCAACATAATGCTAATTTATTACTGTACTTTGTTTCTACAGATTCTGTTGTGTGACTCTTGTGACAGTGGATACCACACAGCCTGCCTTCGCCCCCCATTGATGATAATCCCAGATGGAGAATGGTTTTGCCCACCTTGCCAACATGTACGCTTTCTAGTTGACTAGTTTTTAACTCTGCTAGATATTGTGGAGCATCGTTGTTTTATTAACAAACTATTTCTGGTAACCATCTTTCTCAGTTAAAAAAATTCCTCTTATTTGGGATGCATCCCTTCAACTAATTTCCCTGCTCTGTTAATAAACTGAGGTGTGAGTGGAGATCTTTTCTTCATGCTTTTTTTTTTTACTTTCTTTTATTAGTAGTAGATGGCTGTTGTACTACCAATGTATAGATAGGAGAGCATAACACGATCAGTTCTTTTTTACCTTTCCAATGGTTGCATTCAGGACATTATAGAATTGGAAAATATTTATTCTCGTAGTTTTTCCTGTAAGAAAGACTGAATGTTTCAGCCTGACTAGGGAACACTAAACACTGGGAAGTGCAGCACAAGTCAAGGAAGCAGACCCTGGTTGGAGCATGCTGTCAGTTGCCTGTAGCAAGCCAGCAGGACCAGACTTGTGATATGCCAGGCAGACTCTGAGAGCAAGTGCTGTCATTACCCAACTGCAAGCAAATTTCAGTGCTTTCTCTAATGAGACTGGATGCTACTATAAAAATATTTCAGTGCAAGCCTGTGGCTGGCCGTCATGTGAACTAGAAGGTGCAAAAATCATGAGTTCTTCAGGGCAGATGCCTGGAGTTTTGAAGGCTGACGTGTGACTAGTACCTTTCCTACTGCGGTGACTGGGGAAGAGTTAGGTACTTTATAGAGGCAGGCTTGTGGATCTTTTACCCCATTTTTGCTTCCAACATGGCTTGATCACTTGCATGTCACAAAGCAGGGCTGCTGCTGTGCAAGAGGAGATCCTGCTCAGTGATTATTCAGGCTCCACCAATTTCATGGCTGTGAAAAATGCATCACAGACCGTGAAATAAGCCCTTCCCCATGAAATCTGATGTCTCCTTGTTCCTAGGAACACCCCCATCAAAGGGGGTTCCTACCTCCAACTGGACATGGAAAGGACAGGACTTGTATCTCCCCTGCAAAGTCTTTTGTCAGTGGGAGAGGGGGACCATACCAGACTCACTTCTGGGTGCCTTTTGCTGCTGCAGGACTCTGGGACTTGGCAGCAGCCTGAGCTGCCTGCAGCTGAGTGTGGGGCTAAGAGTGTAGCACTTTCTGCAGTTGTGCAGAGAGAGAGCAAGTGTTGTTCCTCCCAAGCCAGTCAGGACTAGCAGCAAGGAGCCCGTAGCATGGAGTGTTCCCAGCAGCAAAGGGGAAATCAGACCCACTTCTACCTCTTGCAACCTCCTGCAGTTGCAAGAAGCTCTGCGCTTGCTGCCTTCAGAGTCTAACAGTCTAACTCTGAAGGCATCACAGAAATGAGAGTGGCAATCCCATGATGCCCCTACAGCAGGTTTGCAACTCCTCCCACACACAATCTCTTTTTGAGTCAGGACCCCCACAATTACAATATCATGAAATTTCAGGTTTAAATACCTGAAACCATGAAATTTACCAGTTTTCAAGTTTGTGGCTGTGAAATTGGCCGTAATGTACTGTGAATTTGGATAGGGCCATAGTGTTGATGTATAACTATATTGTGCATCAAAATTTGCCTGTTTTTGTGGGTTTAAGTATTTTTGATGTAAATAATTAATGAGTTGTATATGGAAGACTTTTTTTCTTTACAAAGTTAGATGTGGTTCTTGCACATTATTATATATAAAGCACATTCCACTAAGGTGCTATTGACTCTGTTCACTAGTTCCTAATAAATACATAATAAGGAATAATCCCACCTAAAACTACAAAAATGACATTTTAAATGTGATGAAAGGTTCCATGGTAAGTGCAGTAAACATACTTTTGGGAAGAATTCTTGCACATGTAACAAGTGTAATGGGAAAAGGTAAGACTCATGCAGAGAGAGCAAAGCAAGTTGTTCTTGTAGGGGAGACTTACTTACAACAAAGATCAGCTCAGCTGCTGACCTAAGCCACAATGGCAGAATCCCTACAATCTGTGAATAATAGCCACCTAGGTAATGACTTGATTATTATCTTGATATTAGATGTGGATATTTTATTTTTTTTTAAATATTTTTAATAAATAGAAACCGAGTGCTATGTGCTATCCAGTTAAAGAATAAAAATGTAAGTTTATAATATAAAAATATAAACAATAAATAGTGTGGGAAAGAGGCCAAAACGTACTGTTTATGTGTGTATAAAAATAAAATATAAGCTACCTTAGAAATATGTTTATTCTAAACACTCATCTTTAATAGATACACTGGCCAGACTGCTTTCTACAGTAGATGCTTCTCACCAGGAGGGTTTATCTGAGTAGTAAAATTTGAAATTTATCCTAAAGTGTACCTTACATTTAGGAAGACTAAATCTTCAGTACCTGCCCTTTTCTTGGTAATATTCCAACAGAAGTAATATTGTGTTGCTACACCACGATAGTCTCTGGCAGACATTAAATTAACATAATTTTAGGCTCTATGCAGAGAAATGCAAAGAAAACTAGGAATTTGAAGTATCCCTATTCCAGATATCGCTGAGGCAAATGTGAAAACAGTGAATTAAGTGTCTAAATAAATTGATTAATGAAAGTATTTGCTTATGCAAGAAACTAATACTAATACTATTTCCCTCTAGAAATTACTCTGTGAGAAGTTAGAAGAACAGTTGCAAGAGCTGGATGTTGTATTGAAAAAGAAGGAGCGGGCAGAGCGAAGGTACTGAAACATAATTGGTTGTGTTCACACTGCCAGTTGCTAGATAAAGAGATGAAAGTAATTGATCAAGCCTTAAATAGACCTGAATAAGTGTGCTAATGAGACCTTGAGCTGATGCACTTGTTTTTGATCAATACCTATGAACTTCCCATAAATCAGGGAGTTTACTGCCAGCAGCAGATCTGGAGAAGCTTGCAAGAAGGTGGAAGAGAAGTGTCCAATAGTTAAAGATGAAGAGATGGTGTTTAGTGTGCTTCAGTCATATCTTCTGAACATGGTTTGGTCCTTCTTACACTTGCAGTTTTAATAATTTTCAGCACTGGTTCAAATGCACCGTTTGCTAATAGTCAGCAATGTGTAAATTTCCTGGTGTAGTCAAGTTCTGAATCACCTGACTTGGTTGCAGAAGTTTCTAATGTAACGTGCTGTACAGAGTCCTGTTGCCTTTTTCACCTAGATTAGCTTGAAACTTCATCTATACACCAGGATTACACTATTGCAAGTTACAGTGGTTCAAGTAAACGAAGCCTGGGCAAAACATCCTCCGCGGGCCGGATCCGGCCTGCCGAGCCACCAGATTTGGCCCACAGATGCAGCAGGGAACCTCAGGCCTGCTTGCCCCGCCCCTGCATGCCGCTCAGAAAAGCGACTGCTGGGCCGTTTGTGTTCCACAAACTGTGAGCAGAGGGGAAGGAGGAGTGGTGCTTTATGCACTGCTTCCACCCCCAGCACAATCCCATTGGCCGGTTTCTGGCTTTTTATATTTAAGAACATAAGAATGGCCATACTGGGTCAGACCAAATGGCCATACTGGGTCCATCTAGCCCAGTAGCCTGTCTGCCATATTTAAATGGGAGATACTTGTTTGTAGAGCAGGCAGTGCGTGAAGCACCACTCCCTCCTCCCCTCAGGCTCTTTATTTGCAGAGCACATGGCCCTTGCTGCCAGGGCGTCAGAGAAGGGGCATGAAGGAGGTGGGGCAAGGGTATTTGCGTGTGAGGTAGCTCTTACATTGCACTTAAATTCAAAAAGTGATTTTGTGGTTAAAAAGGTTGGAGATCACTGCTCCAGGCACTCGTGGGCGGAGGGCAAAGACCTCCTGTGCTTCCCCTCCTCCCCAGGCCAATCAGTGTCTGTGGGTGGGTAAACACAGGAAGCCTCTTGGCCCTATCCCTTCTGCCTAAAGCCCTGCCCATTGCAGGGCGGCCTGCAACCACTTCAGAAATTTGCGAAGTGGCCCCCCTTCAAAAATTATTGCCAACTCCTGAAGTAAGCAGTTATAATTTGAGATGGAGTGTTCTGTTCATCCTAGGCTATGTCTAGACTACGCTGAAGTTTCAAAAGAGGTACTTCCAATCTCACTTTTGAAAATGAGGTTTACGTAACTTTTTGAAAAGGGGGGGAAGGTTTGCCGGAAAAAACCGCATTCCGACTACTTTCACTTTCGAAAGCTCCGCCTTCAAATGTGAGAGCAGAAGAAGATATGCAAATTCCCGTGGAATTTGCATATCCTCTTTCGAAACTTCAGCATAATTTAGACAAGCCCCTAGACATTATCCTGGTTAGTGTAAATCAACACTCTGTCCTACAACTGTGGGGTTGTGCATAGCAGTCACACAGTTCCCATCACAGATATCTGAAACAGATTTGTGAGTGGTAATCCAAGATTGGGAGAAGTGCCATATTACAGTGTCCCCTTAAAAATCAACTTTTAACTCATGCACAGTAAAGAAATTTTGATTCTCTTTTTATTTATGATATTGTAGGTGGTACATGTCAGAGCCATGGCTTTTCTGTTTGTCTGTTTTTATAAAATGGGTTTTGTATTAGTTATATTAATGCAACATTAACAGTTAAAAACTTTAAAAGCTGGGAAATACTGAAAAGTTAAGGTTCTTTCTAGCAATGTTAACTATTTCACATAGCAGATGTATAGTATTTTTGCATTCCTAAACGTTAAAATAGCACGTACTGCATTAATGCTATCAGATTTGTTGTCTTCATTGTCAGTCTCTCTTGCTTTTTAAATTTGCAGCCAAAGAGTTGCATTGTTGTAGGTTTTGTTACAATTTTTACAGAACAGCACACTGTTCACATGTTACATCTGTTTTATATGGTGAAAATTAATATAAGAACAAATGTTCAGCAGTCTGATCTTCCAGTCAAGATAGTATAGTTTCCTGTTCTACATTTGATATTCACTGCCTTTTGAAGCATCTGTTGGTAGGAGAGGCAGGACAGTAAACTTGATGTTATAATTTTCTGATCTGGTCTAGTGCTGCATTATTATGGTATGTTACAGGTGAAGAGGGTAAGACTCATGTCATAGTGGTGTTGGAATAGTCTAGGGTCTCAGTTTTTGTCACAGTACAAGTACAGTTATTAGCTAAAATAGGAAAATAAATGTTATTTGGCGCACAAAAGCAAACCGTTGTTGACAATATTTGATGTACCAGAACTGAAGTTTTTTAGTCTTTCCCTTTGGTGAAAAGAGAATCCCTGGAAGGGGGGGTTTGTGCAAAAAGGCGCCGTCTGCACAGGGGGTTTTTGCGCAAAAACCTCTTGCGCAAAAGGGAAAGGAAGAGGAAATGCAAATGAGAGCGTGACATATGTAAATGAGCACTCCATTTGCATTTCCTTTTGTGGAAGAGGCTCGTAGTTTAGACATAGCCCGAGTACTGTGGTCTGACCCTTTGTATCACTGCAGTAACATTGCTGAGTCTCCTCATTTTGACTATTTTCCATGTAGCTCAGGGTTTAACCTGGCAACATTCAAAGTCCTCATTGAAATTGGTTCAGCAGTTTAGCAACACATCAATGCAGCCCCAAAATGGCAGGTTGTGGGAAACTTATTTTTAACTAGCACATTTACCTGGCATTGCTCATGTCCTTTAAGGAGGGGCTCAGGGCAGGGAGCTGAGGGTGTGGGAGGTGCTGGAATCAGAGTTGGGGGGTGAGGAGGCACTCTGGGCAGGGGATTGTGTGTATCTCTGTAAGGAGGCGGGCAGGGGTGTATTAGGGCTGCTTGCTCTTCCGCTTCCTGACCCTGTCAGGGAGTGAGAGCAAAGTGCACAACTTGTGTGCACTCTGCTCCTCAGCCAGAGTGAGGAATGCAGCAAACTGTGCATGTTCTCCTCACTCCCTGATGAAGGGGAGCTGCCAGCAATGTCCCCGTACAAATCTGGGGGGAGCGCTTCAGTCCCTGTTCCCCCCTTCCCCCCGCCTTCTCTAAAGGGCAACTCAAGGGTGGGAGGTTTGGGGCTGGGGCAATCCTGGATGGGGCAGAGGCAGCCCCAGTCAGCCCTTTTCACCTGCCTGTTGATTCTATTTCTGTATGGTTTTATGAAAAGCAATCCCATTCTAGGCACATCCCATTTTCCTGGCCACAATCAAACTCTTACCTTGCTTTAAGTTATGATAAGAAGAAGCTGCATACTGAATTTGGTGGTCCTAGCTCTTAACCGATTAAGAGTTCTTGAACACACATACACAGACACACAGACAGATACATAGTAGACGAAAGCCACTGACTCCATGGTTACAATGACAGATGTGACAAAAATGTAGACTTCGGTCAGAATATTTTCTCCTGCTCCAGGCTTATTGAATTTCAAGGGCTTTATTTATTTATATGTCTACTAACGTTTTATAACCATATTCTGCCACCAGGTGGAAGCAGAGGACACTGAAGATTTTGCTGATACTGTTTTCTGTTTAAATCAGGGGTTCTCAAATCTTTTCAGGGGGTGTACAGAATTTTTGTTGTCTTCTGGGACTACTTTCCTGTTCAGGGTCGCCTCTTCATCCATTCCCAGTATCATGGATTGCCTCCTCTCATTCATAATGTCATATCATGTCCCCGTGGCAACTGGTGCAGTTAGTTGTGCAGAAAAGTAATAGTGTGAGATAATGTGTATCTGGGTTCTTTTAGTCAGTGCAGTTGAGCAATTAGAGATAAAGAAAGCCAATGCATCTACATGATAGGCAATCTGAGAATTGCTGGTTTAAATGTTAAACCTTCATTTGTTCGTTGTTGGTAAGGAAGGTACATGTTTCATTTGCCTAAGCCCTTTGCTATAACATTCCAGGCTCCATTTTTAATGCTTTTTAAAAAATTCCCTAATTTCCTAAATAATCTGTTGGGGTTGCTGACTATCCGAATTAGAAGCAATACTGGTTGAATTTTACTCTTCATTCCCTTGTACTTATTTTTTTATTTTTAGGGTGCGTCTAGACTACATTCCTCTTTCGAAAAGAGGAATGTAAATGAAGGAAATTGAAATCTCGTGCTTCATTTGCATAATCGTGTCCGATCACTTTTTTGAAAGATTTTTTTGGAAGAAAAAAAAAAAGCAGTTTAGACACAGTTCTTTTGGGAAAAAAAAAAAAACTTTTTCAAAAGAACCCTTACTCCTGAAAAAATGAGGTTTACAGGGTTCTTTTGAAAAAGGGTGGGTTTTTTTCGAAAGAACCATGTCTAGACTGCTTTTTTTTTTTTTTCAAAAAAACCTTTTTCGAAAAAGTGATCAGATGCGATTATGCAAATGAAGTACGAGATTTGTAAATCTGTGCTTCATTTGCATTTTTTTATTTCCTTCATTTACATTCCTCTTTCAAAAGAGGAATGTAGTCTAAATGCACCCTTATTGATTGATTGATTGATTGATTGCTTCATAGGAAATAAGTGAAAGAGGCAATGAATCCCAGTACAGAAAGAATTTTGATTATTAAAACTTTTACATTTGTGTTCTCCCCTTTAGTAGCTTCTTCTCTTAAATTAAGAGATTATTTTTCATGCATTTCCCTTAATTCAAATCTGCTAGACAAATGAAGTAATTTTCTCTTCGCCCACCCAAATCTCATAGCACTTGGAGAGAGAAAGTTTCTTTTTTATTTATAAGGTTAGGGAACTGGCACTAAGATAGAAAAGTAGGTACTTTCAAATAAAGCCAAAAATATCAGTACAGGTGTTACTCTGCAGTAATATAAAATTATGACAGCATGTGGCTTCATTATACAGCTTTAGGAAAACTATTCAGAATCTAGTTTACTGTTATGTCAACTTTATTTTGGAAACAATATTTACAGGTTTTACCTAAAAAAAATTGGACATACTCTCTGTAATTTGTTGGTTAGAAGAGTATTTGCAAAAGGAAGTCTTGTTCAAATGTGCAGTCATAAGTATATTTCAAAATCTTGATCTGCTATCAGATAAATGTAAACATCGGGAAATATATTTTCTTACATAGATGTTTGCAAATGTGTACTATATCTGTCTGCTTGTAACTAACATACAAATTTAAAGTTACTATGCATATCAGGTATTTGCTTGTGTGGAATAGTTAAGTGCATACACAGTGCATGCAAATGTGATTTGGACATGCAATTGTGTGTGTTCACATGCAGCTGCTTTTTGCCAACTTTAAAGATCTGATTTTGATTGACAATATATCCATTCAGGATCTGTTTCAGCTGACAAAAACACGTATGCATAGCACTTTGGCCTTAATCCTTGCTTTCTGTTTTAATAGTACAGTAGGATTCTCAAAGTTAAGGACACCTCAGGAATAGAAGTTAACTCTGAAATGTTTATAACTTTGAGTAAAGTGTTATTGTTCTTTCAGAAATTTACAGCTGAACATTGACTTAATACAGCTTTGCAACTTCAGTATGCAGAAGAAAAATGCTGCTGTGAACCATCTTAATTTAAATGAAACAAGCTCAGAAACAGTTTCCTTACCTTGTCAAATATTTTTTAAACTTTCCCTTTAAGTAATGTACATTTAACACAATACTCTCTTTTCTTGGTGTCTGTTCCTGTTAGACACTTGTGGTTGTCTGAACTGTCTGTAAAGTAACCAGTTTCACATGTAAAGGAAACTGTAAATCTTCAAGACCTAGCAAATAATAACTACTAATGTTAATCAAGGTCTGGAAACTTTGTATTTTGCAGTGAGACAACTCATAGGGCTCTTTCTTCCTGACTGCATGAACAGCTGTGAATGTTATTGATTAGAGTGTTTTGTTTTTTTTAAATCTGTACCATCTTAGTTTTTGTGAACAATTTTTATTTATTTTTTTCTTTCCCAAGGAAAGAGCGATTGGTGTATGTGGGCATCAGTATCGAGAACATCATCCCACCACAAGTAAGTGTTCTGTTCTTTATTTCATTGTCTGCAATAAGTGATTTACTTCCTAAGATTTTTGTCATTCTTAAAAGAAAACTGTCAACATTATTTACATTCAAAATTTTACCAAACAGAGCTAGTGTTGTGCTTAAACACATGCTTAAGTTCTTTGCTGGATCAGAGACTAAATACAGTTTACTGCTCTGTGTTGCAATTTGCTGTTTTGTGTATTGATAATGAAAATAATTTGAGTCCTTTTAGTATATCGAACATGATGAAAAAATGTATGGACTTCTCCAAAAAGTGACGTTGCAGTGATATTGACTGCTTTGCATTATCACCCAACAATCCCTGTGTGGTCACAGGGAGGAGACACTCAAGTGTTAGGAGTGGCAAATGCTTTTTCAAGGCAAATAAATTAATTCTCATCTACCTGTTAATTAATTCATTGGCTCACCTTTTAGATGGAGAGTGTAAGAACTAGGCAAGGATATTAATTATTGGTTTCTTTTGGGGTGGAGAAAACCTGTTCAAATTTTAAAAGCATAAAACTTTATGAATAGTGCTAAGTAAAATACTCCACTAGCAATTAAGACATTATTTACCTTTTAAAATTTTGATGATCACTTTCCTGATAATAGGGAAGTCAGTTATGCATCCTCAAAGATATTTTCTTGCCTTTTTTAAACTACACTGTTAAATAAAGGACGAGCTCTTCGTTTTTGGTGCCAGTGTAATTTGGGACTTTCTAAAAAAACCAGTTGCTGTCTGGCATACTCTTAACTCTGCAAAAAGCCTACAATAACAGTGTTATGATTTTGGTGTTTATATTCACAAAAGTCAGAAAATTTAAACTATGGTACCCATAACATCGATAACTTGTCTCCTGCTGTCAGTAGAATCTTATGTTACTAGATATTGTATTCACTGTTTGTCTTAATAAAAGCGTACCTTCCTTTTTTTGTTTTTTAAAATCAGAATGGGGAAAAAATATTTTGCTCCTCCAGAACTTGTGTTTTTCCCTCAAACTCATCTTAAAGTGATTTTTCTAACAGATGAGTTAATCCATGCCCAGTAAGTGAGCTCACACCTTTTGATAAGAGCAAAAAATTCAACCCAGAGATCATTTTTTGTTGAAAACTAAGATTCTGGCAATCATGGCATAGAATTAAAGCCCTTTCCAGAGGGGGACTAAAAATGTACCACAAAAAGGTATGCAGTGAGGTGGGGGGGAGCGTGATATGGATCTTTTTCACAAGAGCTGTCAGCTGTCTAGAGGATGTGATCAATAGTGCGCACACACAAAAATCCAAGTTTACAATGGCTGCAAACATGTATCAGCAATTATCTTGTTCAACTGTAGCATGGAGAAAGCCTGAAAGTGTCACCTCAACTAGAAGCATAATGTCAGTTTTGTTACTGTAATCTGCATCCTCAGTTCAGGAACTTAAAGGTTTGTGTTGCCCTTGTTATGTATAGAACCACAAGGAGAACAGGCTACCTGTGACCTAGGTACCTGTATATAAGGCAGCCACTTGGAAACTTGAAATGTTTTGCATTCGCCACTTCTCTGTTTGACATGACAATAGACAGTTCTAGCTCAGTCCTCCTAAAACTTGAGAGGGGAGACAAAGCCCTAGGACATCTGCCCTAATGTGTCTGACTCTTGTTATCCAACTTCAACAGGAGCCAGAAATACCAGAAGGTCTGGAAGAAAAGAAGAAAGATTCCAAAAAGTCAAAATCAAAACTGCTCGAAAGGCGGTCTACTAGAACACGGAAATGCATAAGTTATAGGTAGGCAGCTTGTTCTCCAGTTGGAGAACATTTTTAATATATTACCATTTCCTCTGTCCATCCAGTCACTTGCTTCTTAGAGGTATTGTTTTTGGTTAGCCAACTGATATAGTGTCTTCAATCTTACTTTTGAATACTGCACAAGATTGCCAAGTATAAAGCAAAGCCACTTTTTATGACTGTGTAAGAGAGGATATACGATATTTAGCCAAGTGGTATAGGATATAGAGCCATCTTTAGAAATTATTTTATTCTTATTGCAGTGCATGTAAAATACTAATGCATCCCAACGCATCTTTTCTCCCCTATAATGGAGGATGAACTAATACAAATATCTGAAAACTTTGGGTTCCTATTCCTTTTTCTCTGTAAGCATCTGAAGGAATATACAAACGAAAACCTTATCAAAGTGAGAAAAATGAACTTTACCTTTGCACAAGAGTTGGAAACAGAATAGTCAAGTCACCATTGCTTCCAAATAGTTATTGCTAGCAGGGTCATAAGATTTCTTCCCCTCCTCCCATAGTAGGTTCTAAAACTGTGCTATAGATTACTTATTGAAGCAGTCTGTAGTATAGCATGGCTAGTACTATTCTTAAGTGATTAGTGTCCACATGGGTCCACTGGCAACAACCATGTTTTAGCTAATTTGGCTCTACTCTCAGTGAGGAATAGGGCATTAATATAGCATGGTGAATTTGCCATCATTGTTGTTCACTGAGCACTCAGGAACTTTCTCTTTGTTAACTGTGGATATTTTTCTGTACATTCCTTAGGTAACAGCAGATGCCACACTGAGGAAAGTGTCGCTGCTAGTATACAAAATTCAATATCATTTGTAAGAGGCTTGATCCTAAGGGCAGGTTTTTATAGATTTGCTATCACGTTCCTGACAATTGAGGCACCGCTAACCCAGTAGAGAACATTTTTGCCTGTAGGGAATTTTGACAGAATTGCAGGGGTTTATAAAATCCTACAGGGTTAGTGATTTTTAAATTGAAATAATTTGTTTCATACAGTATTATATTTGAAACTCAGTCTTGCTATGTAAAATGATAGATAGGTATATCTTGCATAGTAAATCATTGATATCTTTGAATATGTGTATGTATTTGTGTGAGTGTGTATTGTCTGTACACAACTTCAGATTCATAGATATACAATGGAAGTCTAGAGTATGTTAATGAGAACTGCATAGGCCCTCCTTCAATGGGGGGAAATAAACACTAAAGTCTTGTTTTGCTCATAAATTAATCTATAAAAATATATTAGTTCTGTTCAGATTCCTGCTCTCTTTGGCTACGTCTAGACTAAGGGGTTTTTGAGGGATACCAGAATTATCCTGCAAAAACCCCGCTGTGTCCAAGGAACACGTTTGCTCTTCTGCTTTTTTTCACAAAAGAGCAAACGCGCTCTTTCGGGAGCCCTGTATACCGCTTTTCACGAGGCATACGGGCTCCGCTGAAAGAAGAGGCTGCCCCGTCTAGATGGGGCCAAATGGCAGAAAAGCGTCTTCCGAAAAACCCCCGGAAAAAGCCGCAGTCTACACCTAGCCTTTGTGCCTTTGGAATCATTGGCATCATTTTACTGATGAACAGGTTAACAAAAAACTAGCGAACTATAAAACTGCAGAAGAGCAAGCTGACACCTGTTCTGCCTCATATATGGAAAGACAATTGTCAGCTAATGCTTGATTCCAAAATATTTATTAGTAGTGATATACAGAATAGTTCCAAACACAAAGTGAAGTTCAGAGATTTTTGTTAGGAGAAAAAAATCTTGTTTGGAAGTACCTCACCAAGGTATTTCAGAGTTGCTTATTTTACCATAAATGCACTTTAAAGGTGACATGCACATTTGCTTCTTTATGATATACAAACAAGGCCAGAAATTTTTTATTATGAAGAAAATCTGCTTGTTTTCACACACAGAAATATCAGAAAAATTAGGATTAGTTTTCCCTGTTTTGCATGTAAAGTACAGATCGAGGATCTCTTGCTCATTCAGTTAAGGGCCGAACCTTTATCAAAAGAGGTTTCCTTTAGCTATTAGGCATTTAAATTAAAAAGATATGTGGAGAAATAAAAAGGTCGAGTTTTCTCTGTCTGAATAAAATTTATTTCCTCGGACAATAATCCAATTTAATTTCTTTGTATCTGATGTTAGAGGCCTACTAGTTTTTTTCTCATCCATAATGTCCTCCAGCGAAACCAAGGTAGACAAGGCTTAAATTTCCAGATGAAGAAACAAAACAAACTCTTTTTAAACAAAAACCCACCTGTCGTCTTCTGTACATCACATCAAAGAGGGAACAGATTCTGTTTTCTCCTATTTGCAGGTTGCTTTTAAATTGCTTTCTTCATGTACAAAGTAACATTCAAAATTGTAAAGACTGCTATAGCAAAAATATGTTGACTACTTTGATTTTCTCCTTCGTTTACATCCTATTTAAATCTATAAATAATAGCTACCATAATAAAATTAAATGTAGCATCCTTGTTGGGGTTGGAGAATACCAAAGAAGTCCATCATAGTTGCATTTAACTTCAGAATGAGGAGTTACACAAAAATGAAGAAGGTAGGTATATGGAAATTAAAAAGTACAGTCACAACAAAAGCCTGCAAGCTGCATGGAAACTTGACAACATCATAGAGGCTCAAATTAAAAGTGTACCCCAAATTAAAGATATAATAAGTGAACCAAAATAGTGCCACCATGGTTAAACAACAAAGGATAAGGAAAATAAAGGAGCGTAAACTCTGCAAAGTGAAGTGTGAAAATATAATGAGGCAAGCCAAAAAAGTATTTGAAGAGCAGCTAGCCAAAGACTCAGAATAACAGCAAAATTTTTCAGTATATCAGAATCAGGAATCCTGCCAAACAATCGGTGAGGCCATTGGACGATTGAGGTGCTAAAAGAGCACTCAAAAGATAAGGCCATTGAAGAGAAACTAAGTAAATTCTTTGTATCAGTCTTCATAATTGAGGATGTGAGAGAGAGAGACGCAAACCTGAGCCATTCTTTTTGTGATAGATCTGAGCAACTGTCTGTGATTTAGGTATCAATAGAGGAGGTTGTGAAGCAAATTGATAAATTAAATAGTAAATAAGTCACCAGGACCAGACGGCATTCACCCAAGAGTTTTGAAGGAACTCATACATGAAATTATGGAACCACTAAGGGTGCATCTACACTGCAGGATTTAACTCAAAATAAGCTGCGCAAATTGATCTATGTCAATTGCATAGCTTATTTCGAAATAGGGAGCATCTACATAGCACTTTTTTCGAAATAGAGCACTCTTCCTCCAACTTCTCTTATTCTTCATACAATGAGGGTTACAGGAATCGGAGCAAGAAGTCCTTCAGCTTGACAGTAGTTTGACACTATTTTGAAATAACTGCCTGCTGTGTAGATGCAGACTACGTTATTTCGGAATAGCGCTAGTTATTTCGAAATTGTGTTGCAGTGTAGACGTACCCTAAGAGAGTTATACAACCTATTACTTGCTCATCTTTTGTATCAAATGACTAGAGGATAGCTAATATGATGCCAATTTTTTTAAAAAGGTTGCAAAGGCAATCTTGGCAATTATAGGCCAGTTATAGGTAAACCTAACTTCAATACCAGGAACATTTGAACAATAGCTTCAGCCAAATTATCAGACACATAGATGGACACAATTTTTTGTAGAGTCCATATCTTTTTTTGTAAAGGGAAATCATACCTTACCAGTCTGTTAAAATTCTTTGAGAGATCAACTAATGTGGACTAGGGTGATCCAGTGGATATAGTATACTTGGATTTTCAGAAAGCCTTTGTCAAGATCCCTGTCCAGAGGCTCTTAAGCAAAGTAAGCTTTTATAGGATGAGAGAGAAAGTCCTGTCATGGATCAGTAACAGTTAAGACAGGAAAGAAAGGGTAGGAATAAATGGTCGTCTTTTCAGAATGGAGAGAAGTGAAAAGTGGTGTTCCCCAGGGATTTGTACTGGGGCCAGTCCTACTGAATATATTGATAAAATGGCCTATAAAAAGCAATGAACAGTGAGATGGCAAAATTTGCAGATAATACAAAACTACTCAAAATAGTTACATCTGAAGCAGACTGCGAAGAGTTACAAAGAGATTTTACAAAACTGGATGATTGGGCAACAAAATGACAGATGAAATTCAATCCAAAGTAAAGCACATTGAAAAATATAATTCCAAATATACATACAAAATGATGGGATTTAAATTAGCTGTTACTGCTACAAAAGGAGATCTTGGAATCATTGTGGATAATTCTTCCAGGCTCAGGACTGACTGACTGGGCAGAGCTGATTGCTGTGAAGCTGTGCTGCCCTGCAGCTTAGAGGGAACACTGGTGGGTGGGTATGATAGAGGTTTATAAAATCATGAATGCTGTAGAGCCGCGTTTCTCAAACTGTGGGTCCCGACCCCCCAGGGGGTCGCGAGCAACTTAGAGGGGGGTTGCGGTATCACAAAGTTTGAGAACCCCTGATGTAGAGAATTGAGGAAGTGTTAACTACTACTTCATACAAGAAGAAGGGATCAACTTCTTCTGAAATTAATAGGTAGCAGGTTTAAACTAGGGATGTAATAGTGTAACCAAATAACCGATAAGCAAAAGCTTATCAGTTAATGCTATGGACTACATGTATTTTCCCCTCTCCCACCACCTTGCCGGAAAATTTTTTAGCAGGCTGGCCAGCAGCCCAGCTCAGTCCCAGCTTGCACTTGGTCCAGGTCTTACCCTTGCTGCAATTCTGCATTTAAAGTGTATTAGGAGCTGGGCGGGCAGGCAGCCCAGTTCCATTCTGGCTTGTGCTGGGTCCGTGAGGGGAGCTGGTTTTTAATCTGGCTCCCTTTGCATACCAGCTCCCGCCTGGCACCCCGCGCTGCTTTCTCTGATAAAGAGGCAGCAGCGTGGAGTGGGGCTGGAGATCACTGGCTGCCGGCCCCACCCTCTGGGACTATAAAATAGTCAAGTAACCGATAAGAATTTATGAGGTTAATCAACTAGTCAGTTAATTGATATTTAACATCCCTAATTTAAACCACAAAAAAGAAGTACTTCCCTTAACATGCATTCCACTTGTGATTCTAGTTGCTAGAGGATGTTGTGAAGGCCAAACTATATGAGCTCATTAAGGGTAGATACATCAATGACTATTAGCCAACACAGGGATGCAAGCCCATGCTCCAAGTTTCCCTTAGCTCTCATTGCCAGAAGCTGGGAGTGGACAACGGAGGATGGATTACTCAGTTATTGCCTTGTTCTGATCATTCTCTCTGAAGCATCTGGCATTGATCACTAATGGAACACAAGATGCTGGGCTAGATGGACCATTGGTCTGACACTTATGCCCATTCTTATGTTCTGTCAGATGAAGAATTTTGTGTAGCATGTATTACCTGTTTACTCTAAAAAGTAGGTAATGAACACAATTTAGAAGTTTAGAGAGCTGAATGAGCACAATATAAAATAAAGAACGATCAAAATTCAGACAACTTGACATTCTTCAGGTGAAACTTGTACTGCCACATCTGGGAAGGCTATCCTGAAAAACAAAGATGCATATGTCATCTAAATTTTTTAAAAGTTTGGCATAATCAATAAGCAATTATTTCTTGTGAAAAATGTTGCTGAAATCCTTTTAAAAAACAAAATATTTACATTGTGTTTCTTGAATGCAGTAGCATACGCTGTAGAAGGAAGTGTTCTTGGTTGAGAGGCATCCCTTGGGGTGCTCCACATCAGGTGTTGAGCGCCCCAGCACTTCTCGACAGATTTTTCTCAGCAGTGTATCAGGGGCCGCACATGCGCGGCATGCGAGAGCCTCCCTCAGTACTATCGCGCATGCACGGCCCCCCTCCCTTCAGTTCCTTTCTACTGCCCCCGGCTTCAGACGGAACTCTCCTGTTCTCGCAAAGACTTCTTCTCATACATTACTTTCTTCAAATAGTTGTTTAGAATTACCTTTTCTCCACAGTACTTGTTACTAGTTAGTTATTTCACTTGTTTAGAGATAGTTAAAAAAAAAAACCAACCTCCTGCAGTCTTGAACTATGGTCTCCAGCCATCCAGCTTTAAAGCTGCAGGCTCTACAAGAACTTAATGCCTGTCTCCCACTGCGCTAACCTGAAAACACGCAAAAGCAGAGAGCCGTGACTGAAAATGTCCTTCACTGATAAGGACAAACACCATACCTCTGACCCGGGCTCAGGTCTAAGCAACACATGGAAGAGGCAAACGTCCCCTAAGCCATTAAAGGCAGGGGTGAGTAGGTTTGCCAGATGGTCTCCCAAAAAATACCGGACACGTGGTATTTTTTTTGGTCGACGACACCCCCCAAAAAAAAAAAAAGAACGCAGGATAATAAGCCCCCCCGTTCTGGGGCGCCCAGAGCGGCGATCGCAACCCCACCTCCCAGCTGGGACTCCCAGGCTGGGAGGCGGGGCCACGATCGGCGCTGGGAGCCTGTGATTGCGCAGAAGCCTTGCAGGGGCGGGGGGTGTGGCTGGGAGTCCCAGCCACTCCCCCCGGCCCGGCTAGGCTTCTGAAGCGCCCAGAGCGGTGATCGCGGCCCCGCCTCCTAGCTGGGACTCCCAGGCTGGGAGGCGGGGCCACCATCAGCGCTGGGAGCCTGTGATTGCGCAGAAGCCTGGCAGGGGCAGGGGGAGTGGCTGGGAGTCCCAGCCACTCCCCCCGGCCCCGCCAGGCTTCTGCACAATCACAGGCTCCTAGCGCCGATCCTGGCCCTGCCTTCCAGCCGCTCCCCCCGCCCACGCCAGGCTTCCGTCCGGTGCGCAGCCGGAAAAATCAGAGAATACCAGACATTGCACATGTCTAGTATTCTCTGATTTTTTTTTACCCGACAAAGAGTGCAAATACCGGACTGTCCAGTAGAATACCGGACACCTGGCAACCCTAGGGGTGAGCTCTGTTAATCATCAGCCCAGAAAGCGGCACGCTGAAGGGAGAAAGTCACACTGCTCAGGCAATAACCGCTTGAGCACATTTGGCCGCCCAGGGACTTCCGGCAAGTACAAAAAGGGCAATAAAAATGTTAAAAAGTCTGCCCTTACTGAGGCAACAGATCTTCCCGTGCCTGCCTCACATTCCACGCTGTCTGACACATCAGTGCTTGTCCTTTCACAGGCCATAGGAGCTCTTCCCGCTCCTATCACAGCACCGAGAAATTTCCTCACAGACCAACAGCTGGCTGCCGGCCCCCCTCTCCCGTTACCAGGGGCAACACCTCAGAGGAGCGCTGCCCGAGCATCAGGGCAATTTGTTTACAGTCAGCAGAGCTATCCATGCTGCATACTCCCCTCATTAGCCACAAGGACCACAAAGACCTGACAATTTCTCCCACTTTACATTCGCCTAACTTGACTGATAACATACATCTTCAATCTCCATTCTCTGATTACTCTGACTTCCCCTCGCCCCTCTCTGAGGCCGAGGTAGAGGGTTTACCTACTTTTTCACCTCAGCCGTATATGGAGGGCTCTATATGGTCGTCTTATCAGCAACAACCAGATTTTCTTAGAGCACAAATGGCTCCCTGGGCTCCTTATTTTTGGATGCCACAGCCTATGCTTTGCCCCCCACAGTGGTAAATGTTCAATCAACCACCTCAACAATATAAAAAGAGACCATGTAAGACCAAGCATATGGCGAAACCCTGCTCTCCTTTAAACTGTCACCCCACACCTCTATGAGGGGAACTGACAGTGAAAGCCATTGCTCTCCAATGTCAGCTTCTACATCTCTACTACATTCAAACACAGCCTCAGCCGTAGAGCAGGCAGTGTTACCACCTACTACTCATACCACCGATGATCTCTCCTCTTTCCAAGATTTATTTTAAAGAGTTGCTATTGATTTGAATATATCTATGGAAGAAGTTCAGGTTTCTCAACATGAACTCACTAACATCCTCCAGCCCAGTACAGCAACAAAAATGGCACTTCCTATTAATCCAGCCATCTTGGAGCCTGCTAAAACTCTATGGCAAACACCTGCATCCATCCCACCAACATGCAGGAAAGCCGATCGAAAATACTATGTTCCCCCCAAGGGTTCTCAATTCCTTTTTTCACACCCCCGACCCAACTCCCTCATAGTAGATGCTGCACAGCAGAGGAACAAACAACAAAATCGTTTCATACCATCCGAAAAGGACAATAAATGTCTAGACACGTTCGGAAAAAAGGTTTATGCCTTGGCCACTCTTCAGATGAGAGTGGCGAACTATGCTGCTTTATTAAGTAAATACAACTTCAATAATTATACAAAATTCAATACTTTTATTGAAGATATCCCTGACAGCAAAAAGGCACAGTTTCAGGCTCTCGTCTCAGAAGGTCAGATAATATCGCAAATAGCCCTGCAAGCCGAACTTGATGCAGTGGACACAGCTACAAGGACTACGGCAACAGCAGTCACTATGAGACGGGCCTCATGGTTCAACTCCTCTGCCTTTCCCCGCCAATTGCAACCATCGGTAGAAGACCTTCCATTCGATGGAGAAAAGCTGTTTTCTGCAAACAGCAATGAGCTGCTCCAGTCGATGAAAGATTCCAGAGCCATATTGCGGTCACTCAGTATCCAAACACTTATGACAAGACAGAGACAGTACAGGTACCAACCATATCAGAGACCTAGGTACCCACAACTCACTTACCAGTACTAGAGACAAGACCGTGCCCCATACTACCAGAGAGGGCGCAACAGGCAGCACAGACGTCGCCCTCAGACTAATAACCCCAACCGCTCATCCCAACCCAGCAAACAAAATTTGAAACAACAGTCGAGAGATGTAAAACTACACCATATGCACCAGAGCTTGAGATTGGTTCCAAACCTTTTCTATTTGGTTTATTACCTTTCCTTTCAAATTGAGTATCTATTACCACTGATAAGTGGGTAACTCAAACCATTTCCCTAGGTTATACCATCCCCTTTCTCTCCCCCCATCTCCCCAACCACCCACCCCGTCCCTCTTCAGGGACCCCTCTCACAAAATCATACTACAACAAGAAGTGGACCACCTTCTCAAATTAGGAGCCATAGAACCAGTACCCCAAGAGTTCCACAGAACCGGTTTTTACTCACATTATTTTCT
Source organism: Rafetus swinhoei (assembly GCA_019425775.1). Taxonomy (NCBI): domain Eukaryota; kingdom Metazoa; phylum Chordata; order Testudines; family Trionychidae; genus Rafetus; species Rafetus swinhoei. The sequence goes on along the minus strand of CM033437.1, from coordinate 20,905,347 downwards.
TGTAGAAAAGAAAACAGGCGGTTGGAGACTGATCCTTGATCTTCGGTTACTAAATAAATACATAAGGAAACAAAAATTCAAAATGGTCACCCTAAATACTATTATCCCAGCTCTAGAGTCTGGTGATTGGTTTTCCTCTCTCGACTTGCAGGATGCATATTTTCATGTATCCATTCGCCCCTCTCATAGACGTTTTCTCCGTTTCACTTTAGGTCTCCAACACTACCAGTACACGGTACTGCCCTTTAGTCTCTGCACTGCTCCAAGGGTATTCACGAAGATGCTAGCGACTGTCGCTGCTCACCTCCGAAAACAAGGAATCACAATTTACCCATACTTAGACGACTGCCTTATCAAAGCGAGGACCAGTCAAGACTGTTATCAAGATACCATTACTGTGATAACCTGCCTTCACTCATTAGGCTTCCTAATAAATTACGGAAAATCAACACTCACGCCAACCCAAACAATCCAGTTCATTGGAGCTCAGCTCAACTCGATCACAGCCAGAGCCTCTTTACCAACAGACAGATTCACTCGTATCAGTCACCTTGCAAAATCGCTTCAAGAGATGCCAGTAATAAGGGTTTACGATTGCCTTCAACTATTAGATCACATGGCATCATGCAATCCTGTGGTCCCAAATGCACGTCTCTTTATGAGATTCCTCCAAGGTTGGCTTCGACGCAAGTACAAGCCACACGTCCATCATACAAGCCATACGTCCATCACACTACCACAACCAGTGAAAGCATCCCTACACTGGTGGACAAAATCATCTAACCTGTGCATGGGCATTCCCTTTCGAACCCTGGACCCCTCTGTAGTTGTCGCTACAGATGCATCCCTTACGGGTTGGGGTGCCCATACAAAAGGCCGCACAGCAGACGGCCTGTGGTCTCTGGCAGACCGCATGCTCCACATCAGTGCCCTCGAACTCAGGGCAGTTCTCCTGGCATGCCAAGAACTGTTTCCCAATGTCATGGGAATCTACATAAAAATATATACAGACAACACCGCATGCATCATATATATAGTATCCCAGTGTCTGAGAGTCTGTAACGCTGAAATGCTGGCTGTTCCCTCTGGGCGGCGCTGTTGCCAGAAATTCTGGCTGTTCCCTCTGGGCGGCCCGTGCTGCATGGGGAGTGTGGGGCCCAAACGGCCGCTTGCTCCCCCGTGGTGGCCCAGCTGAGCGGTGCAGAAGTCAACCGAGTGCCACGGCGGGAGGGGAAGGAGGGTGGGGCGGTGATGTGCGGCGTGACAGCGGCTCCAAGCCCCGCCCCCTGTCCGTGAACATCACCGCCCCACTTCACCTCCCGCCGTGGCACTCGGCTGACTTCTGCACCGCTCAGCCAGGCCGCCGTATGGGAGCAAGTGGCGCAAGCGACTGTTTGGGCTCCACGCTCCCCATGCAGCACGGGGAGTGCGGAGCCCAAAAGGCCATCTGGGCTCCGTGGTCCCCCGAGTGAGAGGCAGGAGGGGGAGGAGAAGAGAAAGAGAGACAGAGAGAGAGGCAGGAGGCGGAGGAGAGCTGAGGGGGGGAGGGGAGGCTGTAGGAGGAGGAGAGAGAGAGAGAGAGAGACCGACGTGGAGGAGAGACCTGAAAATCCCGTCTTATGACGGGCTAATTGGCTAGTGTTCTATATAAACAGGCAAGGCGATGCCCGATCACACACTCTATGCCTGGAAGCTATAGCACTTTGGAATTGGTGTCTAGCCCAAGACATTGATATATCCGCTTGCCACCTTCCTAGGGTCCTCAATTAAACGGCAGATGCCCTCAGCAGAGCCCTGCCACCAGAGCACGAATGGGAACTCGACTATGCTCTCCTCAGCGACATAGTCAATTGATAGGGTCTCCCAGATATAGATTTATTTGCCACCTCAATCAACAAAAAATGCCCAAGTTACTGCTTCAGGGCGGGCATGGGCAAAGGGTCTTCTGGGGATGCTCTTGTTATAACCTGGAATGCACTCCTACATTACGCTTTTCCCCCGTTTCCTCTCCTCAACAGAGTCCTCGTAAAGATTCTGAATGACAAAGCAAAAGTTATCCTCATTGCGCCCTGCTGGGCCCAACAGCCGTGGTTTCCCCTCCTACACAGACTAGCAGTACATCAACCAATCACGCTTCTGAACAATCCCAACATTCTCTATCAACCAGGGATCATGCATCCTCACCCACAGTTTCGCACTTTCCATCTCAAGGCGTGGTACCTAGATGGTTCACGGGCATAGAACTGCGGTGCTCTCAACAAGTCCGTTATGTCCTCTTACAAAGCAGAGCACCTGCAACAAGAAAAACATACGTGAGCAAATGGACTTGATTTGTTCACTGGGCAACATCTCATAACATACGACCACAAGACGCTCCACTTTCTGCTGTATTGGAATACCTGTTACACCTCAAACAATCACATCTCTCCCTCAGCTCAATGAGGGTCCACCTAGCAGCCATTGCAACCTTCCACGCAACAGTGGAAGACACCACAGTCTTCGCACACCCAGTAACCAAGCGATTTTTGAAAGGTCTGCAGGCTCTATACCCAGAGGTGGCACCCCCTCAAGAGCCTTGGGACTTGCACTTAGTACTAACAACTCTCACAAAACCGCCATTTGAACCCATGGCGACATGTTCCCTACGCCATCTATCCTTAAGACGGTATTCTTGGTAGCAATAACATCAGCCCACAGAGTGAGCGAGATGGCTGCCCTGATGGCAGAATCACCTTTCACGATCTTTTTTAAGGACAAGGTCACGATGCAACCACACCCAAAATTCCTCCCCGAGGTGCGGTCCCCTTTCCATTTGAATCAGACAATATACTTACCAGTATTTTTTACAAAACCCCATGCTAATGCATTTGAAGCTCAGATGACACCCTAGATGTCAGAAGGGCTCTCTCCTTCTAAACTGACAGAACAAAACTTTTCAGATCCTCTTCTCAACTTTTCGTCTCCATCACAGCTCATAGTAAAGGAAAACAAATTTCATCACTGAGATTGTCACTTTGGATTGCAGAATGCATTGCTACTAGTTATTCGCTAAATGACCTACCTTCGCCAATTCCAATTCGGGCACACTCCACAAGGGCAGTCGCTTACCTGAGGAAAATCCCACTGCATGATATATGTGCAGCAGCCACGTGGTTGTCAGAAAACACCTTTGCAAAACATTATGCACTCGCCTCAGGACCCCTCCAGAATACCAAACTAGCAAAAGCTGTACTACAAACGGCATACTTACCTGATCCGAAGTCCCTGCCTCCATAAGAAAATATTGCTTGAAGTCGCCTGATGTGGAGCACCCCCAAGGACGCCTCTCAACGAAGAAAAGGAGGTTACTCACCTTCCTGTAACTGACGTTCTTCGAGATGAGCGTCCCTGGGGGTGCTCCACTACCCTCCCTTCCTCCCCTCTACTTCGGAATGCCTTCATGATAACATCTATAATACATTATTTGCTGGGTTCCGGATAGAGAAGGAACTGAAGGGAAGGGGGCCGTGCATGCGTGCTAGTACTGAGGGAGGCTCCTACGCGCCGCGCATGCGCGGCCCCTGATACACTGTTGAGAAAAATCCGTCGAGAAGCGCTGGGGCACTCAACACTTGATGTGGAGAACCCTCAGGGACGCTCATCTCGAAGAATGTCAGTTACAGGAAGGTGAGTAAACTCCTTTTTTTGAGAATGTATTTATCTAAATTTTTATTAAGTCAGCCCCGTTAGTAATATATATATCTACCCTGGTAGAAGCTGGAAATGTTCTACATGTTTTTAAAAATCCATTGAGCTTCTTTCTACTAACCTATGAATATATATGGTTTTTTTTCTGATTATTTTACCAGTTTGTCTCAATTTTGTAAAGCCTGACCCCCTCTGAATTTTTACACCTATTTTCGATTTTGAGTCATGACTTCAGAATATATCTGAATTGTGCTCTGTTTCAAAGTAGTAAATAAGATATATTATTTTTAGATTTGATGAATTTGATGAGGCAATTGATGAAGCAATAGAAGATGATATCAAAGAGGCTGATGGAGGAGGTATGTTTTTATTGCATATTATTTGTACTGTTAAAATGTTGACATGCTCGGCTGATATGATGCACATGTTGTTACTATGCCTGAGGCAATCGTAGGATGCATTAGTAGGAGCATTGCCAGCAGATTTAGGGAAGTGATTATTGACCATCTATTTAGCACTGGTGAGGACATATCTGGATTATCGCATCCAATTCTAGGCCCCCCATTATAGAAAGGATGTGGATGCATTGGCGAGAGTCCAGTGCAGGGCAACAAAAATTATTAGGGGGCTGGAGCATATGACTAAAAGGAGAGGCTGAAGGATTTGGGCTTATTTAGTCTATAGAAGAAAAGAGTGAGGGGGAAGGGATTTGATAGCAGCCTTCAACTACCTGAAGGGGGGTTCCAAAGAGGATGGAGAGAAGCTTTTCTCCGTGATGATAGATGACAAAGAGGAGCAATGGTTTCAAGTTTCAGTGGGGGGAGGTCTAAGTTAGATATTAGGAAAAACGATTTCACTAGGAGGGTGGGAAACACTGGAATGGGTTACCTATGGAGGTGGTAGAATGTCCATCCCTATAGGTTTTTAAGTCCTGACTTGAGAAAGTCCTAGCTGGGATGATTTACTTGGGATTGGTCCTGCTTTTAGCAGGGGGTTGGACTTGATGACCTCCTGAGGTCTCTGTCAATCATATGATTCTGTGATTCTCTGCATAGCTTGATATTCTTAGCACTGCACTTTCAAATACAAATACAGTACGGGGGGGGTTCCCGCTATAAGTTGCCCCGGCATACATCTGTTTATCACTAAAGTTGTTGACCTTTGTAGTAACTGATGTGTTATAAGTCCTCCCATTCCCTGCTATAAGTCGTGTGAAGTGAAACACTCCCCCCAGTTTGCTTAAATGGAAGTCAGCTGTGGGAAAAAAATTCCCCCCTTTAAGTTGTTTCGCTATAAGTCCAAGTTTTTTGGAATGTATCTTGGACTTATAGCAAGGATCCCCTGTAGTCATTTCCCTAGTCATGGAGCAGTGGGCATTGCGAGTTGGAGAGTCCAAATAGGGAAAAGTCATTTAGCTTTTGTTAATGATAGTTAAGTTCAGTTTTTACTTTTTTCAATATCTAAACATAAAACTGGCATCAAGAGTCAAACACTGTATAATTGCTCACTCAGTTTGGATGGCCAGATTAAAAAGCCATGGGGTACAGCAGGTGTTCAGTATCTCTGGAAATTGGGATCATATGCATTTTCACATTGAATTACTCAATGCTAGTGAACATCTTCAGAATGTTGTTCCTAACCTTAGTACTTCCCTACTGCACAGATGTGTTGTGAAACTTTATTCCTTAACATTTGTAAATCTCCTTGAGATCCTCAGATGGAAGAAGCTAATAGAAAAAAATATTAGAATAAAGTTAGAAAAGTATAACTCAATCAAACTATTCTGTTCTGGCTTGTTTTTGTTGACATGTTAAAGAGTCGAAGGAGAGTTTTTAAACGTGCCCAAGGGATTTAGGAGCACAGGCTTATTGCCTGTCAGTGGGATTTGTGCCTTCAACATTTCTTGTGCATTTAAAATATTCAGAAAATCCTCTTGCTCCTGTTCCTTTAAAATCCTCAGAACGATGCCTGTTTGCCTGTGCACAGCCATAGGGCTTTTGAAAAAAAAAATCCAAGCAATCTGAAAATTGGTCTTGATTATTTATTTATATAGATTGAAAGTAATAAATACACTTATGCAAGGCTCTAGGTAGGGATGTAAATGACCTCCTGCCTCTGTATCAGAGGCAGCAAAAGTGGGGAAGAAGAGCCAGTGCTGGGGCAAGCCAGCTTAAAAGCTGGTTCCCCCAGCATCGTCTCCACAGTGCCGCCTGTTGTGTTCCCCCTTCCTCCCGAGGCAGCAGTGGGAGGAAGTGCGGGTAGGGGAGGCTGCTCCAGCAGCAGCCCCTGTCCACGGGGCATCCCAGTGGTTCGGAGCACTGCAGCTCTGCATTTTAAACGTAGTAAGAGCCACCCAGCTCCTATTACATTTAGTCTGCAGAGCTGTAGCGGAGGTAGCTGTTGGATCCGTGTGACTAATCATGTAGTCTATGCAAACTGTATCGACTACACGATTAGTCTATTACCCGCCTCTTTACATCCTTATTTCTAGGGACCCTAAAAGTCTCAAAAGCATTAAAATGAATTCCATAGGATGCCAGCCAGCCATCTACCCTTTTCCACTAGGAGGTATGCCATTGGTTTTCTCTGAAGACCCTATCAAACAGGTGTCATTTGCAGTGTGCTTCGAAAGTCACCAAATTTGAGGTATTACAGACTAAGTGAGGGAGCAATTTCCAGAGTCTCAGAGTCCTCACAGAGAACACTCCATCAACCTCCTCTTCTTGTTTAGAGTAAGGGAGATCCAGCTCAAGCTAAGGATGTTAAAAGGCGTTTAATCAGCTAATCGACTAGTCGATGGAATTTCCAGTAAGTAGTTGATTAGTTGATAAGGGGGGAAACTGCAGAGCTGCAGTGGGGTTAGCTCCTTGCCCCAGGAGCTAATCCCGCTGCAGCACTGCCTTTTAAATGTATCAAGAACCGCCAGGCTCTTAATACATTTAAAAGGCTGAAGCGCAGCGGGGGGAACTAGGCGCGAGCCGGGAATCAACTGTCCTGACTCATGCCCGGTCCACCGCTATACCTCTGCCTCCCCTGCTCCCCCACGGAGATGGTGTTGGGGGGAACTAGCTTTTAAGCCAGCTCCCCCCAGCACCGACTCCTGCTCCTTCCCTTGCTGCCTCTCTCTGATAGAGGCAGCAAGGGGAGAAGTGACTAGTTGAGTCACTAGTTGGCTAGTCGCTCACATGCCTAGCTCAAGCAGGCTACAGCTATGTCAGTACAGCCTAGTAGGTGAATAGAGCACATCCAAGGAACGGACATGCAGAGTTTTGGCTGTGTGCACATTACAGAGATTATCCCTCAAACTCTCCTTACCAAGTAAACAAAATACATTCCCATTTTATCCTGCCATGGCACTCTGGGGGCGACTTGTCTCCTTCCATTACACCAAAGGCAGATATAGGCCCCTGCCATGTGTGCAGCAGGAGATGGCTACCCAGGAAAGAGCCTGCCATCACTTATTCCTTCAACAGGCCATAAATGAAAAAAAGAGAAGAAAATCATTGCGTCATCTTATAACGAGGACCCAAGGCTGCAACCTCCATTCAGCCCTTTTGGCTTGAGTACCACTTCTGAAGGGCTCAGTCCCACCATGGTATAAACAACAAAATATAAAATAATGTTTATACTAAAAGTGGTATGTACTTTCTGGCGCACTTCGTTCCATTCAGGAATGGTGTTACTAATCACTGGGACATGCTGAGCCTGCAGGACCAGTAGTGGTTAAGACGCGGAAGGAGTGACCATGCTCCATCGTTCTCCCATGGTGTTGGGATTGGTCCTGCCTTGGGCAAGGGGCTGGATTTGATGACCTCCTGAGGTCTCTTCCAGCTCTGTGATTCTGGGGTAGGGGTAGACAACAATTTTTGAAGCGAGGGGGCCACTTCACAAATTTCTGAAGTGGTCCTTGGCCACCCTGGAAGGGGTGGGGCCTCTGGTGGAAGGGGTGGGACCAGGAGGCTTTCTGTGCTTCCCCTCCCACAGACCCTGATTGGCCTGGGGGTGAGGGAGCATGTCCAGTCTTTGCCCCCTGCCCCCAGCACCTAGAGAGAACCACCAACTATTTTGAACAGCTGATGGTTCCCTCCCTGGCTGTAGGAGAAGACTTCGTGTGCTCCCCCATCCCCAGGTCTCAATTGGTCTTGGGACAGGGGAGTAGCAGGGTGGCTGCAGGCTGGATCAGCCGGATTGGTGGGCATGATCCAGCCCATGGAGGCTGTCTTACCCACCCCGGTATAGGGCCTCATGTTGTGCCCTACTTACAGACCCATGTACTCTGTCACATCACTTGAAGAAACCCTTTGAGAGTTGGGATGGGATCCCACTGTGCTAAGGGCCATAGAAACATATATAAACATAATCCCTGTTCTGAAGGCCTTATAGACTTAGAAAATAAGAAAAATGCATGGCGGAGGGGGAGACAATCTGGGGGAGATAATATCTTTTAGTGGACCAACTTCTGTTGGTGAGACACGCATTTTTGAGTCACACAGAGCTCTTTCAGGTTTGGGGATGTGGATGTGCACATGCACTCTTTGCATTTATTTTTTGTTTTATAATTGTATCAGTAAATGTCAGTATACCCTGACTGCTGCTCAGCCTATTACCTAAACCAGGGGTGGGGAACCTAAGTCCCAGGGGCCAGATGCGGCACCCGGCTTGCCTGGATCCAGCCCCCGAGGTTCAGTCCGCCGTCTGCCCCCCGGCATTGGGGAGCTCATGCTGGTGCATCAACCCACCACCACACCCCCATGATGCTGGAGCACACAAAATCTAGTAGGCTGGCCCCCCTAGGCTCTGGTGTGTTGAGAGGAATGTGGGGAGGGTCTTTCTCCATCTCAGTCGGGGCCACATCAGTGAGGGTTTGGGTTTTTGGTTTTTTGGGGGTTTGGGGGGTTTTCTTTGGTTTTGAAACTTCTCACTTTTGTGCAGCCCCACAGCTGATTTTCTGTGGGCTAGTGGCCCCGATCCAAAAAAGTTCCCCACCCCTTATCTAAATACTGGCTATTAAACACTGTGCTAAGCTAATGTTCTCACTACTTATTTCCTTGTGATAGGTTTGTGTCAACACCTAATTGGCCAGTCTTCAAAACCAGTTCCCCAATCAGGCTGTACATGATGAGGAGGGCCACCACAGCCCCCTTCTTAAGTTCAGTTATGGTAATAGTTTGTTCTTCTTCGAGTGCTTGCTCATGTTCATTCCATATTGTGTGTGTGCGCTCACCACATGCACCGGTGCTGGACTGGCTCTGGCACCCTCTAGAGGAGCGCAGTCAACCTGTGGAATTCCTTGCCAGAGGATGTTGTGAAGACCAGGACCTTAACAGGGTTAAAAAACAAAAACAAAAAAACCTAGATAAATTCATGGAGGTTAGATCCATCAATACTTATTAGCCAGGATGGGTAGGAATGATGTCCCTAGCCTCTGTTTGTCAGAGGCTGGAAGTGAGTGACAGGGGATGGATCAGTTGATGATTACCTGTTCTGTTCATTCCCTTTGGGGCACCTGGCATTGGCCACTGTTGGAAGACTGGATATTGGGCTAGATGGACCTTTGCTCCAACCCATTATGGCCGTTCTTATGTTCATATGTCCTCTTTGTTGCTGAACAAAGCCATCATGGCTCACATTCATTCAGTTCCAAGCTCATGCCAAGCTCATCAGGAGCTGTTGAAGAGGGTTGCTTCCAACCTGGGGCTCCAGGCAGAGAAGCTAGAAGAGTCACCAGACTCCGTTTGACGTCTGCACCCCAGCACCTGCTAAGATGGCATTATCCATACACAAAGAGGTCTCAGATTATTAGGGCCCCATGGAAAACCCCCTCTTTCTGTCTCCCCATTTCAAAAAGGGCTGAACGAAAATATGTCATTGCAGCTAGAAGCCACGACTTCCTTTACACCCACTGGCCCCAACCTCCCTAGTAGTTGAGCTGTTAATCAGAGAGAGGCAGGGGCAACCCCGGCTTATGCAAAGACTCAAAGACACTGGATTTACTTGGGCAAAAAAGTACTCCTCTTTCAACCTTTAACTAAAAGTGGCAAGACACCAAGCCCTCTGTGGCTTCTATGATTATAATATATGATAGGCCATGGTTGAGTCTGAGGTTTCGTTTCCCGAAGGGTCCAGAAAGGAGTTATGAGTGATCGTTGAGGAGGGCATGGCTGCAGCCAGAATGGCCTTCCAGACAGCTTCAGACGTGGCAGACTACAAGGCTCACATCATGGCCTTGGCCATCTCCATGTAGCAGGTGTCCTGGCTGCTTTGCTCTGGTCTGTCAACTGAGGTTCAACAGTCAATGCTGGACTTCCCCTTTGCTGACCAGGCCGTATTTGTGGAGCAGACAGAGGGTAAGCTGCATGGGCTAAACGATTCCCACACTACCCTGTAGGTCCTAGGGCTGTACATCCCTGGTCCAGCATGTAAACAGTCACTCCACTTGTGGGATTTCTGCATCAAAGCACATGATCCATCTGGAGGCCTATCACCTTCCAGCATCAAGAACACACTGGCAGATCACCTCAGCAGGTCTCTTTTCTCTCACCACAAGTGACTGCTCCACTTGGAGGTAGCCTGGATGCTCTTACAGAGGTGGGGAGCTCCCCAAATGGACTTGTTCACCACCAGCCTGAATAGAAAATGTCATTGCTTCTGTTCCCTACAGAATCTAGGCAAGGACTCCCTCTCCGATACCTTCCTTCTGTCATGGTTAGGAAGCCTGATGTACATGTTCCCACGAATTCTGCTCATTGGCAGAGTCCTGGCAAAGATCAAGAGAGAAGGCACGTCTCATAGCCTTGTCTCATCGTCATGATCGTCCCAGCATTGCCATGCTAACACTGGTTTGGCATGCTGATGAACCTGGCATTGTCTACTCCCTGGCCCCTTCCTGACCAGCAGGACCTGCTCTCACAGGATCATGAACGCTTCCTGCATATCAGCCTTGCCCCCCTCTTCCTCACACGACGGATGTTGCGTGGTTGAATTTGGAGTCCTCTCTAATGAGCTTCAGCACATCCTCCTGAAATATATTTCTGGATGAGCAGGAATATGTGTTCTTGATCTTATAACTCCTCTGATCCCACCTCGAAATACCAAAAGAAACTACACTGTCTCCTTAAAGACCTCCCTACATCTACTCGGGACCAAATCTACACAGAAACACCTTCTGAACCCCGACCAGGATTGTTCTATCTGCTTCCCAAAATCCATAAACCTGGACACCCCGGACGTCCCATCATCTCAGGTATATGCACGCTCACTACTGGTTTATCCAGCTATGTAGACTCTCTTCTCAAACCCTACGCAACCTACACTCCCAGCTATCTCCAAGATACTACTGACTTCCTAAGGAAACTACAAAACGTTGATAACCTCCCCGATAACACCATCCTTGCTACTATGGATGTAGAAGCTCTATACACCAACATCCCACATAAAGACGGATTACAAGCAATTAGAAACACTATCCCAGAGGACACCACTGCCAGTCTGACAGCAGACCTATGTAACTTTGTTCTCACCCACAATTATTTCCAGTTTGAGGACAACTTATACCTCCAGATCAGTGGCACAGCCATGGGTACACGCATGGCCCCACAGCACGCTAACATCTTTATGGCTGACTTAGAACAACATTTCCTCAGATCCCGTCCCCTCTTACCCCTTCTCTGCTTATGCTACATCGATGACATCTTTATGATCTGGACCCATGGCCCAGAAACACTGGAGACATTCCACAGAGATTTTAACAACCTACACCCCACCATCAATCTCAGCCTGGACCATTCTACACGAGAGATCCATTTCCTGGATACCACAGTACAAATCACCAATGGTAAATTAGACACCACTCTCTACAGAAAACCCACCAACTCATACAGTTACCTTCATGCCTCCAGCTCCCATCCAGAACACATCATACAATCCATCGTCTATAGCCAAGCCCTTTAATACAATCGTATCTGCTCTAATCCCACTGACAGAGACCAGAAACTTCAGGATCTCTACCAAGCATTTATAAACCTCAACTACCCACCTGGAGAAATAAAAAAACAAATTGAAAGAGCCAGACGAATACCCAGAAACCATCTACTTCAAGACAGACCCAAGACAACCAACAATAGAACACCACTTGTCATCACCTACAGCCCCCAACTTAAACCCGTCCAATACATTATCAATAAACTACAACCTATACTGGAACAGGATACTAAACTCCAAGAGGCTCTGGGAGACAGACCCATAGTCTCCTATAGACAACCACCTAACCTCAAGATGATTCTTACCAACAACCACAGGACATACCACACTAATACCAACCCTGGAACTTTCCCTTGCAACAAACCCTGTTGCCAGCTTTGTCCACATTCACTCTGCTGATACCATTATTGGACCTAACCAATTGAGTTATAAGATCAAGAACACATATTCCTGCTCATCCAGAAATATAATTTATGCTATCATGTGCCGACAATGTCCGTCTGCTATGTACATTGGACAAACGTCTCAGACACTTCGCCAAAGAATCAATGCACACAAAACAGATATTAGACAGGATCACAAAGAAAAAACAGTTTCTTGCCATTTCAACCAGAAAGGGCATTGTCTCAACAACCTGATTACCTGCATCCTGCTTCAAAGACCTTTTAACACCAGACTTGAAAGAGAATCCTCTGAACTGTCATTCATGCTTAAATTTGACACTTTACACCTAGGTCTTAACAAGGACGCTAATTACCTTACCCATTACAAAGATAGCTTCCCCAATTATCACCTCTAATATCATTAGCTCACAGACATTTACCTCCCCATCCCCTTCTGTTCTGAAATTTGATTTGTCCTTTTCATATATGTTCATTTTTTTGATTGTATCCTTTGGTATATATGGTTGTGCCAATTTTCTTCCACAGTTTGATCTGAGGAAGTGGGTCTGGCCCACGAAAGCTCATCACCTAATAAACCATCTTGTTAGTCTTTAAAGTGCTACATAGTCCTGTTTTTTGTTTCAGCTAGACCAGACTAACACGGCTACATATCTATTACTATCCTGAAATATAGGAAGCCTTCCACTAGAGCAACCTACCAGTCAAAGTGGGCGAGGTTCTCTTACTGGGAAACAGTAGCATCTTTCCCTTGTACTCTTCCTTGCAATCTATTACGTGCTCTATCTTAAAAACCAAAGGCTGGTGTGCTTCCCCATCAGGGTGCACCTTGTGGCCATCTCCACTTTCCACCCACCGATCCAAAGTCAGATGGTGTTCTTGCGCAATATGTCAGTATGCTTCCTTAGGGGCCTTGAGAGACACTTCCTGCTGGCCCGGACTCCTGTCCCACAGTGGGACCTTAACTTGGTTCTTAACAGGCTCATGAGCCTACCCTTTGCACTCATGGGTTCCTGCTCCCTTTCTCGCCTGTCATGGAAGGTCATTTTCCTTGTGGCAATACATCAATGAGATGAGTGGTGGAGCTTAAAGCTCTGACTTCAGAATCGCCGTATAAGGTATTCTGCAAGGACAAAGTTCAACTGTGACCCCATCCAGCTTTCCTGCTTAAGGTGGTGTCTTCCTTCCATGTAAACCAGGACATCTTCCTCCCAGTGTTGTATCCCAAGCCACACACCTCTAGTGTGGAAAGGTCGGATGCACCCTGGTGTTTTATTTGAAGCATTCCAAGCCTTTCTTCAGGTCTACCCAGCTCTTCATCGTGACAGTGGACAAGATGAAGGGTCTTCCAGTGTCCTCACAAAGTCCACACATTCATGGCATATTACACCATCACTTGCAGGCCAGAGATGACACTGGGTTTGGCAGAGCTGTGTTGCTACCCAACTTACTGTGTGGAAGTAACCTAATATGAAATGAACATGAGCAAGCACTTGAGGAAGAAAAGACAAGTTACCTTTTCCATAGCTGGTGTTCTTCGAGTTGTGTTGCTCATATCCATTCCATGACTCGCTCTCCTTCCCCACTGTTGGAGTTTCTGGCTTATACTGTGGCATGTGCTCTCCACTCCAGAAGGCACCATAGCCCATCTCCTACAGATACTGCTGAGGGGAAAACTTGCAGCACGGATCTATGTGCTGAGCATGCATCCTTCCTATGGGATGAACATGAGCAATACACTTTGAAGAACACCAGTTAGGGAAAAGGTAACTTACTCTTTTAGCACATGCTAATTACTGGTGCATATGTGGCTGGTGTAAAATACATTAGTAGAAGGCCTTTGGATGCAGCTGCCTGGTGACTACCAAATCCTGTAGCAGTTCTTTATAGATAATTGCCAAATATACTCCTTTACAACTCTCAAATAAATCATTGGGGAATGCACCATGCTTTGTGAAGAGTGATGTGCCATTGATTGATTTTACTCTCACATCTGACAACAACATCTTTATAGATGTCTTGTTACCAACTCAAATCTAGTGTCTCCAAAACCAGATTGCTCATCTTTTGTCTTAATCCTTCGCCACTTCTCCCTCTGGCCTCACAAAGTATTTTGCTACTGGCCCTTGTCTCCCAAGTTGCTAATGCCATCTCAGACTTTCCAACTCTCCTTCATCTGCACTCAGTTCCTTCACTAAGTCTCATTACTTTTTCTTGTTTAAAAATCAGCATGTACTTTCATATTTCTCTTCCTGCACTAAAACACTTATCCATGATTTGGGTGTTTTCTCACCTTGATTATGAGAACTGTATCTCTAATTAGTATGTTTCCCCTCTTCCCCCCACCACAACCTTCTATTCTGTCTATTCTGTTAGTCCTTTTCTTTACAATTATTCCAAGCACGTCATATCCTTGAATCCACTGTCTAGCTTTCTTTCAGTCTCACATTATATTCAGACTTCTTGTCTTCTCCTTGAAGACCATTCATAATCTTGTTTTGTGTGTGCATGTGTCCCCAAGTTTGTCTTATGGGATAGCATTTTAATATGTTCTTAGCAGATCTGCAATCCATCTAGCCCATATGCTGTCCCAGACAATAATCAATATCAGATACTTCAGAGGAAGATGCCAGCATTCCTGTAATTGACTTTTATCCAATAACCTGCCTGTAAAGAATCTTCTTTCTGACATCCCACGAGTTAATAGTTGGTTTGTGCCCCAAAGTGTTAGAAATTCGATCTCTTCCAAATATACTCTCTATAATATAGCGATGGATGTAAGAAACCTGGGTTCAGTAAATTTTGTCTCAGTGATGAAAGGGGGGGGAGGCTCTTTCATAAAAGGAAGTTGAAATTAGCAACATGAAAGGAAGGTCCATGTGAAGATGAATAAAAAATATAATTAACTTGCAAATTATTTTCCCCTTTTCTCATTAATATAGGTGGTGGCAGAGGCAAAGACATGTCTAATATCACAGGTCACCGTGGAAAAGACATTTCCACCATCCTAGAGGAAGAAAGGAAAGAAAATAAGCGCCCACAAAGAGCTGCCGCAGCACGTCGCAAGAAACGACGGCGACTGAATGATCTTGATAGTGATAGTAATCTGGATGAGGAAGAGAGTGAGGATGAGTTCAGGATCAGTGACGGGTAGGTAGCTGTTAAACTACTAGTCTTAGGTTATTAACAATTACAGGTTTCTGTGAATTTAGAATTCCAGTGGGTTGTTTCTTTGAGGTTTGAAGCTGTAAGATAGAGGAGGTTTTCTATTAAGGTCAGGTCTAGACTTACAACTTTTATTGGCCTATCTTTCAGTTAGGGGTATGCTTTTGGGTGTTCTTTTTTAAAAACACAACAAAGGTAGATACATCACTGAAAGCCCTAGAGTGGACACATTTATATTGGTATAAAGGTGACTTATACCAGTATAGTTGTGTTTCTTACTGTATGGGAATTGCAATACCAATGTAAGGCATCTTTCTGTTCTACTCAATATAGATAAGGAGGTACAACTTTCTAGTGCAGACAAAACCTCACAGATATCTTAGAATTATGAAGTACTGATAGGTAGACTGAATGCTTCATTTCTAGTAGCTTAAAGAAAGCTATTGAAATCCACTTTTGATTTTTAGCATGCTAAAAATTTGAGGTTCAGATACTAGCAGAACTAGATGCAGAAAGCAGGAAAAGGTAGAGTTTTTCCTCCCAACCTATGAGAGTAACAGCAACAACATACTGTTGCCTATGTACCTTTCCTTTCAGGTAGGTTACTTAACTGTTGTATAAATTGGCTCAGTCTTTGTATGATAGTATTGCTGAAAAAAGCAGTAATATAAATCAGCGAATTATAAGTTTATCCATAAGTGTATCAACTTCATGGTTATGATTCTTTCAACTCTCACAAGTGAATAGGTTTGTATTTGATTAGTGTTTGAATGAAATATCTCAAGGGAACACCTACTGTAGGTGAAATGTGAAATTATTTCGTAGGTGGTGTTCTATCTGAATTATTACTGAACCAATATGACAGAAGCAGTGTAAGAGTGAGGGTGCCATATTTCAAAGAAGAGACAAACCAAAGTCCTGACTATTTGTAGGTACTTAAACACCACTATTCTTATACATTCTTTATTTTGAAGTTCTGGGCCAACTAGAGTTCAGCCAAAATAAAGCCACCTGCCATTTCAATTGGATTCATGTACTGTCCTAATCTGCTCTATAATATTATATTCTATAAAGGCAACTTCAGGTATGCAGCAGATGTTTAAGATCTCCAGGCAAAAAGAGATACATAAATGTATTATTGAAGTATCATCTACATTTATTATAAGCTCTATTAAGTATATATATTATATGTTACATTGTTTTAGTCCATTTGTTTCAAATACCTCTTTTGGCTGTAACATTTTTAACAGATCTCAGGATGAGTTTGTTGTCTCAGAGGAGAACCCGGATGAAAGTGAAGATGATCAGCTATCAAACGAAGACAGTGATACCGAGTTCTGTTCCCGTAGACCCAGGCGACACTATGCTAGGCCAATGAGACAAAGCAGACGGTTACGAAGAAAAACAGTCAAGAAAAAATATTCAGAGGATGATGAAGAGGAGGACTCTGAGGACAATTTAAGTAGGGAGTCTGGTAAGCTTAAGTTTTTCAGAGTTAGCTATTGTGTGTCAGAGAAGGGGGTCCAAGCAAAAAGACTGGGGAAGGGGAATAAAGGGAATTACAAAATCCTGACTTCTAATCTTGGCCTTGACATTGATTTAGCTATATGGGTCATATGTCAAATGTGCTTCTAAGGTACTAACTGTAAAAATAGGGCTAATGCTTTTGTAATAGAGGTGATGTTGTTTAATTAGATATGACTGAGAGTTACTTTGGAGATTAAAATTGCCATTCAAGTTTTTTTTTAATATATATTAAAGTGTGCTGAAGTTGTGAGGGTAAATTGACAATTGTATGCAGAATTTGCAGGTTCCCAATGTTTCATTTCCATTAGCCTCACTATTTTCATGTTTTGTGCGTTACAATCTTTTTTTAAAAATTTAGCCCGAAAACTAGTTCAAAGAAATATTTTATTGTGCCTACTCAGCCTCTGCTGATGCCTCATTGAAAACTTTGAAAAGCCTACTGGTTGGAGAAACTCTCCTTGATTTTGTAGCATAGGGAAGAGTAATTCCCTCAACTGCAGGAATTATTGTACTATGATCTGTGTTAAACAAGGAGGACAAAGTAAATTACAATAGTAATCCCTTCAGACTTAACAGTCTATGAATCTATGCTTTTGTTATTTCTCTCTTCTGAACTTTAATTACTAGGGAGGCTTGCTTGACAACAGCATCTTTGTTCCTTGCCTTATATTGCCTGATCCCCAATCAAAATCCATCCTCTATCTGAAATTCAGTTGGCTCTGTGGAAATGAGTTCTACGTACAGGAATAAGTAATGGAAGCAGATGAACTAAAGGGAGAAGATTTTTTTTTTTTTTACACATATTTGTTCTTACTAATCAAGAAGGAGTAAATCAGAAAATAGGTAAATTTTGTGTCCTAAGGTATTCACATAGCTTTCCATGAGGAGTTAGCACTTTTTAGGAAGAGCATCTTTGGGAGTATCACTCACTCTGTAGGAGTGGGCCCAAAACTACCTAATGTCCTAAACTCCTATATGGAGTTAAAGGCATTCAGTACTTTGCAGGATTAGCCCATTGCAGGTACCAAATGGCCTTTCCATTATTGTATCCATCTTTCTGAAGTCAACTGAGCTTCTGCAGACTGAAATGGGTTATCATTGAAGGGCTTGTCTCCAGTGTGAGTTATGTTTGGGCTAATTAAGAAAGGTGTATGAGCTTAAAATGATTGTTCTGTAAGCTGTCTTCCTTTTCTGCAGGCCACTAAGGGACCAACAACGACTGTAAGAAAGAAATGGTTTGAGTCTGAACACACACAGAGTCATAATGGAAATGGTGTTAGTCTGTGATTAATGAAAATATGTGAGCAACTGATGCAGAAGCTAAAGGATCTGAAGTTATTACACACTAATGCAGCTGAATATTTGGGAGCAGTTTGTGTTTAGTTCCTAGTGGACATGTGTTCATCACAAAAAATTCTACCCTAATACAGTGTAAGCATTGATGCTCTTGTTAACAAGAGGCAGAGAGGCCAATGGCTCTGTGTGCCTGAAAGTGGAATTTCCTTCTAATCTCTGGACGTGATCCCTCCATGGCAGCTCGATGTTGGAGAAGCTTGCACTGCTGCTGACTAGTATTCTTCGGTTTTGTGGACAAATAAAGCATCTCAGTCTTTGAGATTTTCTGTCCTGTTCCTTTCCCCAAGACAGTGCATTTCTCTCGTCCCTCCGCTCCTCCCCTCTGTCTGTCTCCTCCAAAAAGGGTGATTGCTCGAACTGTGTGTTCCTTTCCTTATGCCCACAAGCTCCTTTTCCAGGGAGCCTGCCTTGCATGATGTTGGATCTAAAGAAATAACAAACATGGAACATTGCTTTATTTTTTTTTCTTCTCCAGAGCTCTGAGGTATCTTATTGAGCTCTCTGTTGAGTTGCTCTTGCCTTTTTCTTAATGTTTCTGTGGTAAAAGGCAGCAGTTTTAGTTTGTCATTTCAGTTAATAACATAATAGGGCAGCTTGTGATGTGAATGAAAATGCAGCATTATCACTGTGGACTAATGGTTCTGACATGGTTCAAAGAAAAAGTAGTTAAATGGCACCCAGCTACCACAGTTATTTTCAGTTGTTGGAAAAAGTGGCTGACAGGCTAAACCAGGGCAGTGGCCCCTAGCTGGCTTCCAGAAACTTTATTTACCTCAGCATCTTCAGGTATGGCCACTCGCACTCTCGTTGGCCATGGTTCGTTGTTCCATGCCAGTGGAAGCTGCAGAAGGTAGTAGCCCAGCCTGCACTGCTTCCCGCAGCTCCATTAGCTGTAAACTGCGAACCATGGCCAACAGGAGCTGCGAGTGGTCATACTTGCAAATGCTCAGGTAAATAAGGTGTCTAGCGGCCCACCAGGGGCTACCACAGGCAAACTGCGTGTAGGCCACTGATTACCCACCACTTAACTGGATCCTAATAGGGTACTAGGTCTCCAGAAGACTGGTGCACCAAAGAACTAGGAATGAGTGTGGGGTTGGTAATTACAAAGACTCTCGTCTGGTATTCTGACCAAACTTGTAGCTGCAGCTTTGAAACCTATAGGATTGATTTCTTTGTTACAGATTGATTGTTTTCAAGTCAGCACTTTACAACTACAGCAGAATGGTCAAGGGTAAACTCAGGTATACAAAGTTAGCCACTTTTTTTTCAGGAATTGTTTACCCACTTCATTTTTAACCACTGCTATCCTGTCAGTGTCTTTCATGCACATTGTCTAAAAATGCTTGAATAAAATAAAATTAGAGATGAATAAAAACTGGTCAGGAGAGGTATTTTCCAGTGGAGATTGAAATGAAATTGTATCATCAATTCAGATTCAAGCAGGTTGTTCCAGTTGGCTGGCGCTGTAGAGGAGAAGCATGTTTCACACAGGCAGAGGTAAGATTGTATAGAAGGATAAAAGGAAACCAGTGCTAGAGGAGTGGTGGGAGAGGTTTGTTAGGGTAGCTGGTCAAGTCCATAAGTGAATTTTAAAAATAGATGCAATTTCATGCTGGAAATGAATGGGGAGCCAGTGGAGTAGTTTGAAGCTGTATCTGGTCAAGATAACAACGTTCCCATTAGAGGCATAATGCTTGAGGTGTTCCTTTGACTGAAGAGTAGTTGATTTTGTTGGTTCAAGGTTGCACCTTGTTTGAACAAACATACCTTTTGGAAATGTGATGGTGGGTCTGTGCATTTTCATGTTAACAGTCTAAAACACATGGCTGTTTTCTTCTTTGCAGAAAGTGGTGACTACACAGATTACAGTGATGATGATTATCTGGAAACTAGGAGGAGGAGATCAAGGCGGAATCAGAAAAGACAGGTTAACTATAAGGAGGATTCAGAAAGTGATGCCTCACAGAAAAGCGTTCGATATGGAAAGGAGCTAAGACGACTTCATAAACGCAGGCTTCCCAGTTCAGACAGTGAAGGTAAAAAAAAGCACTCCACCGTTTGCAGGAGCTAATGTGTGAGTGATAGTGCAAAGAGAGAAATATGGGTAGAAAGTAAACGTGAGAGTGGAGGTTGGTGTGAGATGCACAGAGGATTCTTTCCTGAGATCCTCAGTATTTTCCAAACTCTAAATATATCCTTGTGATGCAACTTACCAATTGATATAACAAGGCATTGCTACAGTTATTTGTCAAACTCTCACTGCATTCCCTTATCCTGACTTCCTGGTGTGAAATTACTCTACTAGGTAGGGAAACATTGAGATTCCAAAGGAGGAAATGCAATTATTCTGGAAGACAGGGGTATTTTGCATGTTTCAACTGAGAAGTCACAAAATCCTGACCTTTGTGATCATTAAAGATCCCGTAGCCCTTTTGTAAGAGTCAGGGAGTTAATGCTGGTGTCCTGGTTGTATCTAAATTGGGTAATTTTGTTCTGTTCCCCACTAAATATCCATGTATTTGCATGTAAACTTTTAATAAAATTATAGAAATGTAGAGCTGGAAGAGATCTTGAGAGGTCAAGTTCCCTGTGCTCAGGCAGGACCAAGTAAACGTAAACCAACCTGAACAGGTGTTTTTCCAACCTCTTCATAAAAACCTCCAGTAATGGGGCTTCCACAACCTCATCTGGTAGCCTGTTCCAGAGTTTAACTACTTTTATAATTAAAAAATGTTTCCTAATATCTAAGTCTTGCTGCAGATTAAGCCCATTACTATTTGTCCTACCTTCAGTAGACATAGAGAAGAATTGATCACCATCCTATTTGTAGACTATCAGGTCCCACATTTGTCATCTTCTCTCCTGACTAACCATGTCCAGTTTCTTTTAACCTTTCTTCATAGATCAGGTTTTTAACTTGCACCCAGATCTGGACACAGTGCTCCAACTGGGACCTCAACAGTGCCGAGTAGAGCATGACAGTTACTTTCCATGAAACAAAAGACAGGACTATGCAGCACTTTAAAGACTAACAAGATGGTTTATTAGGTGATGAGCTTTCGTGGGCCAGACCCACTTCCTCAGATCAAATTGTGGAAGAAAATTGGCATGACCATATATACCAAAGGGATACAATCAAAAAAAGTGAACACACATAAAAAGGACAAATCAAATTTCAGAACAGAGAGGGGATAAGGGGGGGAGGTTAATGTCTGTGAGCTAATGATATTAGAGGTGATAATTGGGGAAGCTATCTTTGTAATGGGTAAGATAATTAGCATCTTTGTTGAGGCCCAGTGGTTCATGCTTAAATTTGACACTTTACGACTGGGCCTTAACAAAGATGCTAATTATCTTACCCTTTGGGAGATTGACCCCGTCCTCTTCCTTCCCCCTCCCCTGGCGCCAGGATGATAAGACTGTGGCTGAGAAACTAAATGAATTATTTGCCTCAGTCTTCATGGTTCAGGATGTGAGGCAGAGTCCCAGACCTGAGCCATTCTTTTTAGTTGATAAATCTGAGGAATCTGTCCCAAATTAAAGTGTCATTAGCACAGGTTTTGGAAAAAAATAGATAAATTAAACAATAAGACAGTGGTCACCAACCAGTAGATCGGGATCTACTGGTAGATTATGGAGCCTCTGACAGGTGATCTTGACTGGTTTGGCTAAGAGGCTATCAAGCGCCAACACTTCAGCTGCCCCTTCCCACTTCTGCTGCGCATCTCCTGCCCTTTGCCTTGGAGCTGCTCCCTCCTCCCCCCCCAGAGCTGTCTGCTTGCTGTGCAGGGCAGGGGGGAGAGAGAAGGGGGTGCTGATGTCCAAGTTCCCCCTCTTCCCCGTATCCTATCTCCACAGAACGCATGGGGGCACAACGGGGCTTGGGATGGAGGGAGTTTGCTGGCTGCTTTTGGGAGTGGTGCAGGGCCAGGCCAGGGGTGAGCCTGCCTTAGCCCCAGTGCACCACCACCCAGGAGCCACCAGAAGTAAGCAGTGTCCAGCTGGAGCCAGAATCCCGAACCTCTGCTGCAGTCATGAACCCCCTACTACACACCAAGCTCTTGTCCTAGCTCTGAGCCCCTGGGACCTAAACTCCCTTACAGAGCCTGTATCCTGAACCCCCTCCTGCACCCCAACTCCTTTCCCCAGGCTCACCTCAGAGCCCCTCTCACACTCTAAACCTGTGTCTCAACTGACTGCCCTGCCTGGTGAAAGGGATGGAGGAAGGAGGTAGGACGGAATGAGCAGGGGTAGGGCGTCAGAAAAGGGGCACGAAGGAGGCGGGACAAAGGTGTTTGCATCTGAGGTAGATCCTGGATTGCACTTAAATTCAAAAAAGTGATCTTGTGCTTAAAAAGGTTGGAGACCACTGGTTTGGGATGAGAGGGAAAGGGCAGGAGAGTGTGAGACAGAGAAAGGATTGGCATTTCAGAAGAGAGGGATAAAAGGTAAAATATAAAGAGCAATTCATAGAACCATAGAAGATTAGTATTGGAAGAGACCTCTGAACATGATTTAGTTCAGCCTCCTGTTCAAAGCAGGACCAAATGCAGCTAAATCATCCCAGTCAGGGCTTTGTGAAGCTGGGCCTTGAAAGCCTCTATGGATAATGATTCCTCCCGACCCTAGATAAACCATCTCAGTGCTTCATGACACTCCTAGTGAAATCGTTTTTCCTAATAGTTTTAACCTAGACTTCCCACACTGCAACTCAAGACCATTACTTCTTGTTCTGTTATCTGTCACCATTGAGAACAGCCTGGCTCTATCCATTTTGGAACCCCCCTTCAGGTAGTTGAAGGCTGCTATCAAATCCCCTTCCACATTCTTTCTTTCTGTTGTGGTGGGCCCAAAACTGCATGCAATACTCCAGACATGGCCTCAGCAGTGCGGAATAAAAGGGAATAATCACTTCCCTTGATCTGCTGGCAATGCTCCTACTAATACAGCCCAATATACCTTTAGATTTCTTAGCAACAATGGCACACTGTTGACTTAGATCCAGCTTCTCGTCCACTGTAATCCCCAGGTCCTTTTCTGCAGAAAATTGTTAAAGTTTTGTCTGCCATCAGATTTTGCTAACCATTTTAAGTGTTCCTCATTCCAGAGAGCTACATGTCCAAGAACTCTGAAGATGATGAACCAGCAAAGGATTCAAAGCGGTCTATTCAAAAACGTAGCAGAAGTACAGATGAATACTCAGAAGGAGAAGAGGAAGGGGACGAACCAGAGGAGGGAAGACCCGTCCGAAAACGGCTGAATCGAATTGAAACAGACGATGAAGATAACTGTGACAATGCGAACAAAGATGTAGAAAAGCCTGCACCTGCAAATAAGCCGTCAGCACCCCATGCTCCTCATGACAGCACCAAGAAGCCGTGCTACCGGATAGAAAGTGATGATGAAGATGACTTTGATAATGTAGGGAAAGTAGAAAGCCCGTTGGACTACAGCCTAGTGGACTTGCCTTCCACCAATGGACAGAGCCCAGGTAAAACTATTGAGACCTTGATTGGTAAACCAAGTGAGAAGACTCAAGCCCCCAAGGACAGCACAGCCAACGCCAGTCTGGCACCCAATGGGACAGGTGGTGGTCAGGAAGTAGTAGGGCCAGAGGAAGAGGAGGATGAACTTTTGAGAGTGACTGACCTTGTTGATTACGTCTGTAACAGTGAACAGTTATAAGACTTTCTTCCATTTTTGTGCTAATTTATTCCACGGTAGCTCATACCAGCGGGCCAGTTATTAAAAGCTGTTTTATTTTTCCTAGAAGACTCTCCACTACAGTATCACTTTCTAGAAGCAAGAATTTCACCAGTTCTGTAGTCTTTCTGTGAAGTGACCAGTTTTGAACTTTGAAGATAAATTGCTGTAAATTCCCTATTAATTTTTTTCTCTCCTTCCATGTCCATGGTCCTGGGTAATTTCATTCACAAAAACCTTATAACAACAAGAGATTTGTATATTTTTGACTTTATATTTCCTGAAAGAAAACAAATTTGTCAAAATGTGTGGCCTATGAAAGCATTCCAAATCAGTCAGGGCCCAAAACGTAACTAGGGCAGGGGACAGGGGGAGGTGGGAATGAGGGCGTGTGTGCAGAAGCACTTGTGCTTTAGCTTTTTCATATGAGATATATATTATATTTAAATGTTCACAACTTAGATTACAATTTAACAGTTTAAAAATTAATGTCTCTACTGTTGCATTTTGTGAGTTGTAGGTTAACATACATAGCTCATTTTAGTAGCCATCTTCATGAAAGCAGTTTGATTTAAGACTGGAGATAACCACAGTAAATAAAAAGGCCCAGAAAGTACAATAAGCAAGAACTCTAGTATCCATTTTGGTTTGCAGAGTTTCCTGATAAACATCCTTTAAAGTGTTTGTACAGTGAAGTGTACTGTAATGAAGTTTTGACAGTTGAAATATACTACCAATGAATTTATAAAACAGTTTTTTATGAATATTTCATCAGATGGCCTTTAATGTACAGTATCTGGTGGGAGGGAATCTTGGTGTGAAATTAGTTTGTAAATTGGATGATACCACGTGAATGCTGTAAAATTTCACAGATGCCAGAACCACTGTATAAAGTAACTTCCTGGCCCTTTGAGTTTGAAACCATCTATCAGAGTATTTTGAAAGGAATATGTTTGTACATACTGCATTGACCACAGAATTTCAGCACATCTGATGATGGAGGGATTTTCAAATAAACCTTGACTGGTCCATTCATGCCCCTAATAACTACTTCAAATTGAAGTAAACAAATGGAGCAGTTTTCTTTTTGGAGGTTTTCTGTTTTGGATTTGTGTGTTTCTGTTTTGATTTACTTATTTGCCTGGATGTATTAGCAGGTTTTGAATGTAGTGTTGGCCTTTGGCCATTAGAATTTTCTTAAAATACATTTGAATAGTTGTCATGTGACCAACTGATTTCAAGAGGGCAGTATTTCTGGGATAAAATGCTAGATGCCAAGACAACATCTCATCACTTTGAGTGGCATGTACTTTAGCTTGAGTATACAGATTTTATAACTGTTTATTTGGCACATAATAGACAGTGAGGCTGAAGTTTATTTCAGGTAGCACTCAGTTTTCTCTTCGCTGTTAATTAAGATGCAGATTGTAAAGTTTATACATGTTATAGCCCATAGCTAAAACATAGCTGCCAAATGTTGAAATCTGATACGGTCACATCTATTAATCCTTTTGTGCTGAGATTTGGATTTTTCTCCCCTGGTGTTCTGTCCATTGCCGGCAATGGATGCACCAAATTTGCTGCTGGCACCATGGAGTTAATTCTCCTTCCTACCCTCACCCCCAGCTCCTCCAGGTCGTATTGACTAGTCAGTCAGTAGTTAAGCACTTCTGTTTCATTGTAATAAAGCTGGCATTAGGCCTTTACTAAATACCTCTCTAGAAAACCTAGATCCAAAAAAACCCTACCTTTTGGCCTTGAAAATCTTTATTTTTGTTTCCCTCCCTTCCCCCCCCCATCCATGTAAGTTCTGTAGAATCGACTGCATTAATGTAATTTCACTGGGATTCTAGCAGTTCATATATCCTCATGTATAAAACTAGAACTATCGAAGATGCAAAAAGGTTAGTAGGACCCATTCATCATTTGCTACGGTAATCAAGGTTTGTGACTTAAAATATGAGAGAGAATTCATTCTTTCCAAATGAGTTTATTCCATTTGAATTTTAAAAAAATAATTTCTGCCATGTCAATTGATAGATAACAGGTTTCATTAACAGATGTTTAAACAGGGTAGTGCGAACAGCCACAAAAGTTTAGAAAGTGTTCTTAAAAGCATATGTAGCATTTTAAGCTACTATAGGTGTTTTTCCTTTGCTTAGGTGATGCAACAGTGTAGTGCTGCTACATTTCTAATATACTTGTGTTTAAAATTAGTGACATGTGGCTCCCATTTTTCAGTGTTAGTAATTGTTGTGCATTTTTAATATTTGCAATGCAAGCTGTCTGAAACACATATAGCAATACTCTGTACAGCCAGGATTTCTGTTTTGTTTGGACAGTGCCATAACCCTTTTACTATCTTTCTTAGCCTTTTAATATCTGGAAAGTGCTATAGCAAACATTCTTGCTGTAGCATCAACTCTAAATTATAGAAATTTAATGGTCAATTAAATTCAATGTAAGAAAAATACAAAAGAGTTGGAAGTAGTGAATACAACAATCGTGGACACAATCAAATATTATGTCTTAATTGTGGGAATGATGTAAAAGCAAACAACATCATAAAGCCCAGTCAGAAGACTGGAACATATAATCCAGGTACTGTCAGTTCTATAAATACATCCGTGACTTTGACACTGCTACAGAGCATTACTTCCTATATGTCAGCTTTGTCAATTCACTTTCTATTTGATTAAGAAAAAGTCATTTCTGGTGTTACGGTCATCCCAAAGATTCCAAGCCTGAAGCCCTTACGCAGGCAAAGCTCCCTTTTATATCAATGGGAATCCTATCTGAGTAAGGACTGCATCATTTGGCCCAAAGAGAGGACATATATTTTCAGCCTCCTCCCAATCCCTAGTTTTGAAGATACTCTGCTTGATGGGACATGTGTAGTATCTTATTTGGAAAATGGCACTTCTTGATAAGAGCACGGGTGACCCCCTAGTCAAATGGGAAGACTGTTTCATTAGTCCACACTACAGAAATATCCTCCAGTTCATTTGGTGTCATTCACAGATTGTGTTCCACTGTAATTTTGGTTAGGAATGAAGAGCAATGTTTTTGGATTATGTCACTGTTCACAATGAATACTAATCTTCAGATGTTGCTAAAGTCAATAAGCAAAAGATCAAATAATTTTAGAAACAAAATGGAGACAGGCCTTGGGTTATTTAACATAAATGTTCCAGCTGGAAAAGAATAAGCAGATAGCAGTCCTGTAGGTAAGGATTTGATCGCACAAGCAGCTACTCATCAGGTTGTGACTAAATGTTATATTGCAGATTTTTAAGTTGAACATTAGTTACTGCAGAACCCATTGGGAAGAAAGTCAGTTAAGTGCAGTTCTGATTTTAAGCAGGATCAGAGAAAGGAGGAAACTACAAGTTTAGGGAGTAAAATGAGGGATGGAAGTTTCTAATTCCTTTCACAAAGAGAAGAGGGACTTGCTAACCATTTGCATGAGCATTGGTATCATAAGTGTACAGTAAATTCACTTCACACTTAAATGGATGTGATGGATTACATTAACAAAGCCTGTAATATAGTAAGAACTTCAACATGGTTGTTTTTGTCATCTTTGATTCTTCTAAACGAGTGTATTCCTGGTTTTTAAAAAAACAGATATAGACTGTTTGTCTCTTTAATTACAAATACAGGAAGATCAATACTAAACAGTGAACTCTTTGAGTTTTGATAGTTTATTCAGAGTTGTGCACATTAAATTAGATGAACACACAAACACATCTTTTCTTTATCTAAAGGCTTCTGCATTTTAATTGCACTTCAGAGGAAGAGTGATTTTTTTTTTTTTTAACCCCCATATTGTATGTTTATAAGAGTCACCTTTTTTAAGATTATCCTTTTGGATT
Organism: Rafetus swinhoei; assembly: GCA_019425775.1. Classification (NCBI taxonomy): domain Eukaryota; kingdom Metazoa; phylum Chordata; order Testudines; family Trionychidae; genus Rafetus; species Rafetus swinhoei. The sequence goes on along the minus strand of CM033437.1, from coordinate 20,877,650 downwards.
AAGGTGCTTCAGTTGCTCTTCAAGGCAACATGAATGTTCATAAAAGAAAAAAAACTTAGCATGGCAGTCCATTTGTTCTAATTTATCTTAGGCTCTTGAACTGAGTGGATATCCAAATGCTGTAGTAATTCAATAATTCTAAAAGTCAGGGTGTCCATTACAGATTTCTGTTTTCAGACATTTCTAATTTGACACTGAAAGCTCTTTGGCGTGAAGGCTTGGCTCAACAGTAATATTTAAATATTGCTTCCAGTCACACACTTTCACAAACTAGCTTTCTTAAAAGTAAACAAGGTAAAGGCACTTAGGTTTTTAAAATCCCCTTTGTGTACAGTAATTAGATCGTATTTGGCAGTAATGCTAGCCCCAAAATGGTCTGAACAAGATATTTGTGTCACCTGGCTCAAAATGGCAACCTTTAAGCCTCAAAAAAGTGATTGTGGCACATGTGCAGTGACTACTGTCCACAGGTTTGTATTGTAGATTTTAATGCACAGGATGCATCCTACAGGCATATTTACTTAAGAAGAACACTTCTGGCCCATTGGGTAAATAAAACCTTTAAAAGTTGTATATAAATAAATATTAAATCATTTAAGCAGATGCATATCTTTACTGAAGAAAAATATACTGAATGGAAGGGAAAAGAAAGAAAGTTCATGTTAAATAGCCCTGATCTGCAAGTCCTTACACAGAAGTGCATCTATGAAAATCATTAAGACAGCTCTAATGAATAAAGATTTGTAGGATTAGGCCTATAATTCTTGACACATCATAGGAACTTCTGGCTGCCAGTCTTAGCTTTTGTCTTTCACCCTTCATCTGAGTTAGGGGTGGAATGTTGCTTTTAACTGGTTTGGAATTCCGGAAACACAGAGTGAGTAGAGAGGCCTTCATTTTAGTTGAACTAATGTTTGCAATATGTACGGACCTAATTTTTCAAAAATAGCTAATGATTATGGATGCTTTCATGATTGGGTATCCAGTCTGAGACATATTAAAGCAGTGCACTTTTTGAGAAACAGCAGAACACTCACTCATGGAAAATAAGGCGCCTTGGAGATGTCTCCCATTGGACAACCAAAAATTGAGACCCTAAAAATCATTAGTTCCTTTTGAAAATTAAGTCATCTATTAAGCTCTTATTATAGCATCAGCATAACTGCCTGTTTGAATAACGGAACACCAAACAGCAGAAAACCAACTTGCTTGGGAATTGAATACTTACCCAAAGCTTGAGAGTAATTTAACTTATTTGTACATTCCAAAAGATTTATATTGCATAGAACAACACTTAAGTTATGTACAGTTTCTGAAGGAAAGAATTGAACACTGTAAAGTAGGTAATAGGTTTTTTACAATTGAGAATGTAGTATAAAGACTCCAGTCACAATTACAAGTATAAAAAGTCTGACAACTTTGATTTTTAGCAATCACTCTACTGCTTGCACCCAGAACCTGTTCTCATGAGCAGTAGAGACTTGGGAAATACAGGCAGAGGAGACACATTGCTTAATAATGGTACTTGTGGCTGTATATATGTCTGTGATTGCTACAAATAACCCCAAAGGTTACTAACTAGAGCTGAGAAATCAGAGAGGGAAAGTGTTGCTCTGTTTTTTCCAATTTTTTACTTTGTGCACTGGATAGCACTTTGTGTATAGTCAGCCTCACTGGTTCCCAGGGCTAGTCAGAAATTGTTTCCCCCGTTGTGCTGAGTGGATCATTCAAATGGTAGTGCAGAGCAGGAAGAAAAAATAGTGAAATGTGATTGCAAAATCATGACCTTTTGCAGAAGTGGGTTCAGACAAGCACGGTGCTGAAACAACTTGTAATTCACTCTTTACAAATTGACTAGATTTCAAATTGACTGTGCCCCTTTAAGAGACTGAGGCTGACACCCTCTTGACCTATCCCCATAGCTGCATAAAAATCTGTATGTTTGCAAAGGTGGTTTCCTAAAAGGAATGAATGAGTGCTGGAGGGCAGGTGTGGATGTGGGTTTTTTGGAGCAATACATTAAATATTATAACATGGCTTGGCATTGGCACAATCTGATGGAGGCCACTGTGCATGCTTATCCTTCTTATGACCCAAGCAACTACACTGATTTGTAATATTTACCTTAGCCTATTAAGACATAACAAGTTGCAGTCATGTTGGTCCCAGGATATGAGAAATTTTGGGTGAGGTAATATTTCTTATTGGACCTACTTCTATTGATGGAAGGTACAAGCTTTCAAACTACACAGAACTCTTGGCTATGTCTGGGGAAGGAGGCACAGTATCTAAATACAAGTCAAGATTTTTTTTTTTAATTCCACATTTTAGCTCAGGCACTCTGGTTCCATCTCCAGACCTGAAGAAGAGCTCTGCATAGCTTGAAAGTGTGTACCTTGTACCAACAGCAGTTGATTGAATGAAAAGTACTACCTCACGTTGACTTTCTCAGAACTTAACAAATCTTTCTAAAGGGAAAAAGCTCTTTTATTGAAAGCTGTAATTAACCTAGTACTGGCACACCATTTATTAGCTAGATGAGTATAAGGTCTTGCTACTAAAGTTAATGTGGTAGAAAAGGAAATAAAATCTTTTGCTTTTAATTTTATACTCATTATATTGTCTTATTCTTACAGTGCATTCATTAAAATGGTATTTTACCCTAACTTGCATTCATTTTTTAAATGCCATTGATTGTTAATTTCTTGTTTCACAGCCCTTTTTTATAATATGCTAGTTGACAGATTTGAAAAATGTAATGTCACTATTTTAGTGTATAATGGCTGTCGAATGGGCACGCTTTGTGTGTTTATACCTGATGTCCATGTCTCTATCCACTGTCCCAGTAAGCGTAGTACAGTTTAGTTGCTAGCAGTATGGTTGTTCCAATACTCTGTGAGAGTTAGGTCAAAACTCCCAAATACGGTCTCTTAAACTTAAAGATATGCTTACATGTGCTGTTTAAATGTTTGCAGAGAAACCTACAGTTCCTTAAAGTTTCTCAAATTCACTGATGGCCTCATTTTTGTTTTATCTTTTTCTTAAGAGGTGACATGGTAAATTTCCAAAAGCTCAGCAGTTCTTTGTAGAGCTTAACCCATGCTTTGCTTGAGTCCTGAACCTTGATTTTTAAATCTTTCTCTGAAATCATGACTTGCTACATTTTGAGGAGAGAGGACTATAGGGCACATACACTGTATGTGTTGTGTCTGTGTGTGGAGGGGGGAAAATATGTTTTTAAAAAACTGGAAGTGTAAATCCTGTTGCACATAAATTGGGTGATGCTTTCACTGTTATGTTTCCCACCAGTAATTTCACCTGCATGTAAAACCTAATACATTAAAAACTTTAAAACGAAAGTTGTGGTGGTCTCAGTGCTCAAAGGGGTTAACTGCAGTTTAATAACTGCTGCTGTTTTTAGATTTGCAGTACACAACTGTTTAAATACTGTATTCCTTGTAAATGAAGTAAAAAAATGTTAAGGCTGGTGCCAATATTTTTGTTAATGAAATGTTCATTGTTGTCTCTCACTACAGTCTGGTCAGAACTCTTTGTGTATAAGCTGGGCCTGAAGCCATTTTATAGCTTATAGGCCTAATTGTGTAACTTTTTCTTTCATAATGTTTTTGTTATAATATCTACTGTTGTTTCTTTCATATAAATATGACATGTAAATTGTCATAATAAAAAATTAAATAACTTGATGATGTACAAAGTATAATGTGTCTGGGAGAAGCATGTTTGCTTTTAATTATCCTGGCACCTAAATAAGCAAAGAGGCTTCTTTTTGTTTTACTTTAAGGTAGATCATGGAAAATGGCTACAGCAGCTCAGTTCAGCCTTTGAAAGTGACATTTGTGTGGCTAGAGGGATGTACAAGTCGCAAATTGTGCTCTTTTTTTCTTATGGCAATTCAGCCTGTGCAGTTTCATCTTTGACCAGCAATTGATGACAGAGAAGAAGTTTGAAATCCCTATCTTTTATATAGCTGAACTTGTCTGGTCTTTGCTGTCAGTTTTCTCTCTCTGTATCTTCTAATATACTATTTTTTAAAAATAAACATTAGGCTGTTCTGCTAGCTGATTCAGAGTGACAAATTGGGGAGGCTAGCTGCTTAGGACCAGATTTTTAAAGGTATTCACGATTTATGCACCTAGTGAGATTTTCAAATGCATTTGGGCACCTATCACCCACTGAAATCCGTGAGTTTTAGGTACCTAAAGTGCTTTGTGAAAATCCCACTAAGTGCTTAAATATCTTTAAAAATCTGGCCCTTATTGCTTTTGCTCTGCTGCCACGGTCGCTGACTAATGAAAACCATATTTGTACAAAATCTTTGTCATTGTAAGGCTTAAATAAGCTTCTCAAAAAGAAACATCTGAAGCCAGTCTGTCAACAGAATGTAGCAGACATCTGTGGGTGCCCTGGTCGGAGGCTTACAATATCCTAGATCAGAGTTCTATAATTGAATGGAAGAGTCAGATTATACGTGGCCTGAAAAAGGATCAACTTTGCTGAGACTTGGTGAGTGTTGGTGCTTGAAAGTTGGCAAGAAGCCCATGTAAAGAAACAGCTGCAGTTAAAGGTCCAGGTCAGTAAAGAAAATACATTTGATGATTCCTTAAAAGCAAGAGCCCTCTGTTGGTAGTGGAAAGACTAAAGCATTTGAACTGCCAGAAACCTTTAAAGCTTGTAATGTTCTTTTTTCCTGATGTGATTTATGGAGGCAGAGTAAGCTTTATCTATGCTGTTCTGAGTTGGAGACAATATACAGTTTACGTGATGCTGTAAACAAGCTCTGGTCATTTTATTTATATATGTGTTTGATTTACCCACTTCAGCTTTGTCTGTGAATATGTCTACACTATAGATTTTTGTCAGAAAAATGGCCGTTTTTCCAACAAAACCTGTGTTACATCCATACTGCAATCACATTCTTCCGAAAGTAAATTGAAAGGACAGAGAGGTTTTTCCGGCGTTGGTAATCCTCTTTCTATGAGGAAGAAGCCTTTTTTCAAAAGAGCTCTTTCAGAAAAAGGTGTGTGTGGACAGAGAGGAGGGGTTTTTTTTTTTGAAAGAAGAGGCCTCCAGGAAATAACACGGGTGCTCTGGCGGACACTCCATCCAAATTAATCAGGCCTCTATAGTTCCTGTCTCCTCTTAAAGTTGCAGGCACCCTGGACAAGCCTTGTGGCAGGAAGATGGCCTGAGAGCAACACCTCACAGCGCGGCTCTTCCTGCCATCGGCCTTGCCACTCATGGCCCAGCCTCAAGCCCCCCCGCGACCCTTCTGGCCCTCGCAGGGAGCAGCCCCAGGGGTCTCAGGACCCACCCAGGAGGACCAACAGGCGGGCACCCTCCTGGTCCAAAGCAGAGATCCTGTCCCTCCTTGAGCTGTGGGGCAAGACAACACCTTGCAGGATCTCCGCTCCAAGCACCGCAACGCGGAGATTTATGAGCACGTGGCCAAGTCCCTGGCGGAGCACGAAAACCCACCCCGGACCTTGGAACAGATCCAGAGTAAGGTCAAAGAGCTCCGTCAGTGATACGTCTGGGCCAGAGAGCACAACTCGCACTCAGGCAGGACCTCACACTTGCCCCTACTTTGACGAGCTGCACCAGATCATGAGGGGTGGGGAACCATCGTGGTGGACTCCGGCCTCCAGACCCCAGTTGTCGCCCGGCCGGAGGTCACGGTGGAGGAGGAGCAGGAGGACCAAAGCCAGCCGGAGAAGGAGGAGACGGAGACCATGACTCTGTCCCCTGAGCCTGGTACTAGGATCCCACCCGTGCTCAGGGGCTGCCTGCTGCGTCTGCATGCCGCACACTAACGCTGCACGGGTTCCACATGCGCAGACCGCAGCACGATGTCCAGCCTGAGTGACACTCGCCCCCCCGCCTCCTGTGCACATGACAAACTAAGACCACTCACCTGAAAATCCCTCCCCAGCATCCGACGTACTCACAGGCCTCTGCCCCAAGAACTATTGGTTGCTGCTCACAGAGGAGGGCATGGCCTCAGGGACAGTGTCTGCATGGATGACTGACCGCCTCTCCCTCTTTGTGTTCTCCACAGCCAGACCAGCTGGGACTGAGGGCTAAGCCACACCACCATAGCCAGCTGCCAGAGCCTGGGGGACCCGAATGCGTACCAAGATCCAGGAAGACGACATGCGCCAGCATGTCAGCATCCTGCACGACATGCAGCAGACCCTGACACAGAAGGTCCGTGAGGACTCCGAGTGGCGGAACCGCACATGGGACCAGTTCATGCATCAGTGTGATAGCATGTGTGCCATTGTGTTGCGCATTAGGGCACAACTGCCTGCTGTCGCTGCTCCACCCTCCTGCCCCCTCTGCTATTCCCATTCCCCCTCTGCCTTCCCCCCAGGTGATGCCTATGCCCCAGCCCCCACTCCAGCCCCCCCTCCTGTGCTCCCTGGACCCACCCAACCCTAACTCTGACGAGATCCCCGCACCTGAGGTGGCACATCTAGCTGCCCCTTCCCCCTTCCCCTCCAGGTTATGAGCCCCACCCCTCCCTCTGCCCACCTTTTCTTAATGTAAGATAAATACAGACTTCATTTTATTGGAAGCCAAACAGGTGTGTTTATTGAGAGGTCAGGGAACGGGCGAAGGGAGAGGTTGTGGTGGGGAAGAGATAGGGCAGCAAGCCAGAGGCCCCTGTTGGGGAGGCCCTGGGGAGAGTTACTGCAGTCCTTGAGAGAACCTCTCCCTCAGGGCCTCCCAGATGCGCACCTAGCCTGATGGGCCTGGCGGATGGCAGCTGTCTGCAGCTGTTGGAAGGCTCGCCCCTTGTGGCCGGCGACGGACCCCTATCCCGGGAGGAAGGCCTCCCCCTTCCTCTCCACAATGTTGTGGAGGACATAACATGCCGCGACCACCTCAGGGATGTTGTGCTTCCCCACGTTGAGGCGGGTCAGCAGGCACCTGAAATGCGCCTTGAAGTAGCCAAAGGTGCACTCCATCTGGAGCCAAGCCTAGTTCAGGCGGGCATTAAATTGGTCCCTGCTGGGGTCCAGGTGGCCGGTATAGGGTTTCATAAGCCATGTCCCCCACGATGCACAGTGGCATCTGCACGTCACCAACCACAAAGTCACGGTGGGGAAAGAATGTGCCCACCTCCAGTTTGCTGTAGAGGCTCAAGTTTCTAAAGACGTGGGCATTGTGTGCCCTGCCCGACCACCCGACAAAAATGTCCGTGAAGTGTCCATGGTGGTTGACCAGGGAGAAGTAACCCTTCCTATTAATATACTGGGCCGCTTGATGTTCTGGTGCTCGGATCGGGATGTGGGTCCCATCTATGGCTCCAGTGCAGTTCGAGAAACCCAGGGTAGCAAATCTGGCCACGATTGGGTCCAGGTCTCCTAGGCAGATGACCCTCCCACAGCAGGATTGAGATGATGGCCCTTACCACCTGCAGAAGGACACACACACACAAAACAGAGAATGAGAGAGGGAGTGCCTGAGCCCCTGGGAGGTGCCCTCCGCCATCTCCTATGAGGCCACCCCTCCCCCAGCAGCAGGGCTGTGTGAGGGTGGGATGGCACAACCCCCCGGGGATGGGGCTTCCCCCTACTCCTCCCCCCACAACCTCCAACCCCCCCTTTCCCTTTTCCAGGACCTTCCCCCCCGTACAGGGACTGCAGCCCCAGAGTCCCATGAGGAGGGGCCTGACAGTGGACTTCCCCACGCCGAACTGGTTGCCCACTGACCGGTAGCTGTTGGGGGTGGCGAACTTCCAGATGGTTATTGTGACCCACTTCTCCAGGGGGATGGCAGGCCGCAGGTGGGTGTTGCATCTCCGGAGGGCAGGGGTGAGCGAAGCACACAGCTCCAAAAAGGTGGCCTTCTGCATGTGGAAGTTTTGGAGCCACTGCTGGTCGTCCCACCGCTCCATAACCAGCCAGACCCACCAGTCTGAACTGGTGTCGAGCCTCCAGAAACGCCTCTCTACTGTGGGGTGCAGCTGCCAGAATGTAGCTCCTGCACTCAGGGAGAGGGTCCCTAGAATGATCTCAGGCTCGAGCTCAGTCAGGACCAGGAAGGCAGCTGGCACAAAGTGCTGCAAAAACTACAGCATGGCCGATTGAGGGCCATTGCATGCCCAAGGGCAGCTCTGGCTCCATGGCACCAAGAAAAAAGCTGTGGCGTCTAAAAACCAGGGCAACCATAGCAGGCACTGCGAAAGCTTTGCTGTCCCTCGAAGAGGTAGCAAGCACACAGCAGAAGCAGAGAAATGGCTGTCCGGGGGGTCCCTTTAAGCGCGTCTCTCTGCAAGGCTCCGGCACCAGCACTCGGAAGCAACTGGTGACCTAAAGCCCTGGCTGAAGTGGTTCTGGGTGGCCTTTTATGTGAGAGAGCATCCAATCAGTCTGGACGCTTTCTTTCGAAAAAGCAGATCACTTTTTTGATGCGCTTTTGTGTGTGGACGCTCTCTTTCTGAAGAAGTTTTTTCAGAAGATCTCCTAATGCGTTGCCCCTTAAAGCACCAAAATGGCACTTCAAAGGGGCAGTGCAAGCGGAGCCGCAGATCAGCTGGAGTGCCCCGCTGATCCCTGGCTCCGCGTTGCTAAGTCCTTTTGAAGTGCTGCTCCAGTGCTTCGAAGGGGCTTTGCAATAGCGGAGCCAGGGGTCAGCTGGAGTCCCCAGCTGATCCCAGGCTCCTAATGCACTGCCCCTTGGAAATGCTGTTGCAGCACTGCATGGAGGACTCCAGCTGATCCCGGGCTCCATGCAGTGCTGCCCCGTTGAAACACCTCCGGGGTGTTTCAAAGGGCAGGCGCACGCGATTAATCGCGATTAAATTTTTTAATCACTTGACAGCCCTACATCAGACCATTTCTCTAGTTTGTCCAGATCATTTTGCATTTTGACCCTATCCTCCAAAGCACTTGCAACCCTTCCCAGCTTAGTATCATCTGCAAACTTAATAACTGTACTCTTATGCTGTCATTTAAATTGTTGGTGAAGATATTGAATAGAACTGGTCCCAAAACAGACCCCTGAGGAACCCCACTTGTTATGCCCTTCCACCATGATTGTGAACCATTAATAACTACTCTCTGAGAATGGTTATGCAGCCAGTTATGCACTCACCTTATAGTAGTCCCATCTAGGTTGTATTTCCCTAGTTCAGGGCTACTCAACTTTGGCAGCTCCGGGGGCCACAACGATACTCACAGCACATGCTGAGGGCCACAACTTAAGTGTGGTTGCATATACATGCAAATATATGCAAATAGCTTCCTTCACACCGGGCATGAATACAAAGGTTAAGGCAAGACTACACAACACACAGGCCCCATTAAAGTCAGTACTGCTGATATTAATAAAATGCAATAGTTACCTGATTTCCATCCATATGACAGCACTTTTAATGAGTAATGACAGTCCAGGAATTTAATTACTAAAACGTGTATCAACAGAAGACCATTATATAGATTACTTTTTTTATTTTGGCTCCCACCCTCGGGCCACGTGTTGAGCCCCATGTAAATCCAAACCGTACCGTGGGCCGCAAACCAAAGAGCCACTTGTGGCCCATGGGCCATGTGTTGAGTAGCTGTGCCCCTAGTTTATTGATAAGAAGGTCATGCGAGACTGTGTCAAATGCCTTACTAAAGTCTAGGTATGCCACATCCACAAGGCTTGATATTCTATCAAAAGTTATCAGATTGGTTTGACATGATTTGTTCTTTACAAATCAATGCTGGATGCTACCTATTGCCTTATTATCTTCCAGATGTTTGCAGATGAATTCCTTAATTACTTGCTGTCAAGGCTTTTTCCCCACTCTGGCATGCTGAATGCAGAAGCGGGGGCCTGCAAAAGTACCCCAAAACCTTATCTTTCCAGGCTTTAGTATAAAGCTTCCCCCAAAAATCTTAAAAACCTAGATTTGGGGGATAAAAATCCACTGCCACCACCCAAGTAATGATAAGGAAACCAGGGAAGAGATCACTTGGGAAATCTCACCCCTAAAGTAAAACCAGGAAAACAAAAAAAATTAACCAATACCAGGTTGTTAAAAAAAAAAGAAAGAACTTTTATTATCACCACAATACTCCTGTTACAAGCATAATGACTAAATGGAAAAGTCACCAATTAATATACTCATGGGGGAACCCCAATGGGCCAAAAGCTTAGTTACAAAGGAGAGGAAAACCCATTTTTAAATGCACAGACATCAGATTCCCGTTCCCAAACCATAAAACAATAAAACCTAACGGATTTATCTAAACATTACCCTACTTACAGATAGTGAAGAGTCTTTTCTTGGAGAGAGACATTTTGTCTGTCCCCCTCAGTAGCTGAAGAGAAACTGCCCAGGGACAAAGGAGGGAAAAACTAAAAATTCCTTTGTCCCAGTTTGACATTTCTACCTACATTTCTATTGGCTGCCAGCTACCTGGTTTAGGTACAGTTAACCCCTTAGTCCCCAGGTTGCTGGCTAACCCTCATGGTCATGACACTTGCTCCATTATCTTCCCTGGCACAGAAGTTACACTGATTGGTCTGTAGTTTCCTGGGTTATTTCTCTTTTTATAGATGGGTGCTATATTTGCCCTTTTCCAGTATTCTGGAATATCTCCCGACTTCCATGACTTTTCAAAGATGCAGATACCTCCTCTCTCAGCTCTTGTACTCTCGGGTGTATTTTATCAGGCCCTGGTGACTTACAGACATCTAACTTTTCTAAGTAATTTTTAACTTGTTCTTTTATTTTAACTTCTAAACCTACCCCATTTCCACTAACATTGACCATGTTAGGCATCCCCTCACCATCCATCTTGTTGATGAAAACTGAAACAAAGAATTCATTAAGCACCTCTGCCATTTCCAAGTTTCTTGTTGTTTTTTTTTCTTCCTCTTCAATGAGCAACGGAACTATCCTGTCCTTGATCTTCCTTTTGCTCCTAATACTTGTAGAACATCTTGTTACCCTTTATGCCTCTAGCTTGATTTAGCTCATTTTGTGCCTTTGCCTTTCTAATCTTTCCCCTGCATACCTCTGTTGTTGGCTTATATTCATCCTTTGTAATTTGACCTAGTTTCCACTTGTTATATAACTCCTTTTTTATTTTTAGATCATATAAGATCTCTGGGTTGATCCAAGGTGGTCTCCTGCCATACTTTCTATCTTTTCTATGTAGTGGAATAGTTTGCTTTTGGGGGCCTTTAGTAACGTCACTTCAAAAAACTGCTAACTCTTCAGTTGTTTTGCTTCTTAGTCTTGCTTCCCATGGGACCTTACCTACCAGCTCTCTGAGTTTATTAAAATCTGCCTTCTGAAATCGATTGTCTCTATTGTGCTGTTCTCCCTTCTACCATTCCTTAGAATCATGAACTCTTATGATTTCATGATCACTTTCACCGAAGCTGTCTTCCACTGTGCAGCCATGGCTAGGCAGGGTTCTTCCTGTCGGTATAGGTAAGATGTAGAGCTCTTTGTGGATACAAATTTTGTATCTAGAACCTTGCACATTTGTAGAGATCTGCATTTCCATAGCTCATTTTTGCAGATACAAAATTTATATCTGCAAAAATGAGCTATGGAAATGCAGATCTCTACAAATGTGCAAGGTTCTAGATACAAAATTTGTATCCACAAAAATGAGCTGTGCGTGCAGACACCCCACGGCTATCCATGGAGTGGTAGGGCTCTAGTAATATGTTTTCCCAAGAGCTAGTTAGTTGCTCAAGCAATGTAGAAATTTTCCATTGATCTAACCTTGTCCCCGGGGTGGGTGGGTATATTGCCTTAGCTACACCCCTCCCCTGTGGATTGCTCACGTCCCTAAGCGCTATAGTTAAACCCATTTATTTTTGCATGTGGATCTTGCCTGCCTCTTGAAGGGTTCAGGCATCTTCACCCCTTGTGCATTACACCTTCCAAACTTGGTGGTGAGCCCCCCCGGCCTCCATGCTCAGCACTGGCACCTGCAGTGCAGATGGGGCCTCCTGGCGCTAGTGTGGAACCTCATGCATTCCTGGCCCTTCCCCGGCTGTTGGCACCCAGGGGAGTGGGGAGCAACCCGGTCATGGGGTGACCTGGCGCACTGCTGGCCCCAAACGGCTGGGGGCCCAGGCAAATCAGGCGCCCCTACAATAACACAGCAGATCACGTGACGCGCTGTCTAGGGCGGAGTGCAAAGGGGTGGGGCTTCACCTTGGCGGTCTCGTGCGGCGAACGCTCCGCCTCCCCACCATAGAGCGGTGCCTAGAGCGCCCCCTCTTCCTCTCCGTCTCCATGGCCACAGCGGAGGTTCCGCTTCCGGCTGCCGGGCTCGGCGCGCGGGCGGAGGGAGACGGTTGCCATGAGTTTCCTGAAGCGGTTCCCGCCGCCGGCCGAGGGCGTCCGGCAGCAGCAGCCCGACACCGAGGCGGTGCTGGGCGGCCGCGGGCTGGGCACCGGGACCTTGTACATCGCCGAGAGGTGGGGCCCGGGCAGCCGCTGGGGGAGGGGCGACGAGCGGCCTGGGAAGGCGCAAGTGCGGAGTAGAGTCCGGCTGCTGTGGGGGGAGCAGGCCTGGCGGGGGAGCGGAGCAGGCCCCGGGGAGCAGGCCCGGCGGGGGGTGGAGCAGGCCCCGGGGAGCAGGCCCGGCGGGGGAGCGGAGCAGGCCCCGGGGGGGAGACCCGGCTGGCGGCCTTGGTGTGATGGGGGTTGCTCTGTCATCAGACTCCTAGGTGCGGGCTCAGTGCTCTTGCCTTCCTGGGTGTTAATCCGAGAAGCAGCTGTCTGCAGTAATGTGCGCTACAGGGAGGGTCTGGTGGGAATCCCGCTGAAGCAGGGGGCTTCAGAGACACCGCGAGCATCCCAGAGCAATGCCCCCTGTCAGTGGGATTCCTGCCATGCCCTCCCTGCAGTTACTGCGGGCTGAGAGCCTTTTGCCTGCCAACCAGGCACAGGGTGGAGCGTCTCTCCAGGCCTGACTGTCTGCTCTCCCTACCCCCCATCTCTAGGTTCTCATGGGATACTAGCTCTCCGTCAGGACAGGGCTGTCTTCCTGGGCTCCTGTCCAGAGAGCTGCTGCTCCTCCTCTGCATTTCTATGTACTGCTCTTTCTCATTTAATTGATGACTATGTCCAGTGGTGTAGAACTGCCCTGTGGAGATTAGAATTTAGGTAAACTAGTCATCTGTACTGAAATCCAAGTTATAAGCTAGGTAATTATACTGCTTCCACACTGCCCTGAACAATGTAGTTAGGCCAAAGATATGAACAACCCAGGGAACTACAGACCAGTCAGTTTAACTTCTGTGCTAGGAAAGATAATGGAGCAAGTAATTAAGGAATCCATCTGCAAACATTTGGAATATATAAGGTGATAGGTAACAGCCAACATGGATTTGTAAAGAAGAAATCATGTCAAACTAATCTGATAGCTTTCTTTGATAGGATATCAAGCCTTGTGGATAATGGAGCAGCAGTGGATGTGGTATACTTAGACTTTAGTAAAGGCATTTGACATAGTTGGTCTCACATGACCTTCTTATCAATAAACTAGGGAAATACAACCTAGATGGGGCTACTATAAAGTAGGGATGTGAACAACTAGTTGCCTGTCCAATAAGCAAATGCTTATCTGATAGTCGACTAGTTACTTCCTCCCCTTACTGCCTCTATCAGAAAGAGGCAGCAAGTGGGGTGAGGGAGGGAGTGGGAGCGGAAGGGCAGCTTCAAAGTGGCAGGGCTGCATGGAGCCTGGGTCCAGATCCCGGGCTTCACGCAGCGCTGCCGCTTTGAAATGTTGCGGGGAGCACAGGACCAGTAGGGGACTGCTTGAGTTCCCTGCTGGCCCTGTGCTCCCTGCAGCGCTTTCACCTTTTGCCTTGGGGCTGTTGCTACACTTCAAAGGTGGAAGCCCGCTTATCAACTATTCGGTTAGCCAATTAATTGAAATTTTACATCCCTGCTATAAGGTGGGTGCATAACTGGCTGAATAACCATTCTTAGTAGTTATTAACAGTTCATAATCATGGTGGAAGAGCATAACAAGTGGGGTTCAGCAGGAATTTGTTTTGGGACCAGTTCTGTTCAGTATCTTCATTGATGATTGAGATGACAGCATAGAGAGTACAATTATCAGGTTTGCAGATGATATGAAGCTGGGAGGGGTTGCAAGTGCTTTGGAGGATAGGGTCAAAATTCAATATGATCTGGACAAACTAGAGAAATGGTCAGAGGTAGGGCTGTCAAGCAATTAAAAAATTGAATCACGTGTGCCTCCCCTTTGAAATGCTGCGGTATTTCAACGGTGCAACGCTGCATGGAGCCCAGGATCAGCTGGAGTTTCCATCTGATCCTGGGCTCCATGCAGTGCTGTCCCTTGGAGGTGTTGCAGCAAAGTTTCCAAGGGGCGCAGTGCATTAGGAGCCTGGGATCAGCCGGGGACTCCAGTTGATCCCTGGCTCCACTATTGCAAAGCCCCTTTTAAGCGCTGGAGCTTCAAAGGGGCTTTGCAACAGCTAAGCCGGGGATCAGCTGGGCACTATAGCTGATCCCCGTCTCTGCTTGCCCTGCCCCTTTGAAGCACCGGAGCGGCACTTCAAAGGGACAGTGCAGCATTAACGTGTGAATCCTTTCCTGCATTAATTGCAGGCGTTAATGCAGGTCAGTTGACAGCCCTAGTCTGAGGTAAACAGAATGAAGTTTAATAAGGATAAATGCAATGTACTCCACTTAGGAAGGAGCAATCAGTTTCACACATACAGAATGAAAACTGATTGTCTAGGAAGGAGTACTGCTGAAAGGGATTTAGGGGTCATAGTTGACCACAAGTTAAGCATGAGTCAACAGTGTGACAGTTGCAAAAAAGCCAGCATGATTCTGGGATGCTTTAACATGAGTGTTGTGAGCAAGACATGAGAATTGATTCTTCCGCTCTACTCTGCACTGATTAGACCCCAACTGAAGTGTTGTGTCCGGTTGTGGGCACCACATTTCAAGAAAGACGTGGAGAAATTGTAGACAGTTCAGAGAAGAGAGACAAAAATGATGAAAGCTCTAGAAAACATGACCTATGAGGGAAGACTGAAAGAACTGGGCTTGTTTAGAAAAGAGAAGACTGAGAGGGGACATGATAGCAGTTTTCAAGTATCTAAAATGGTGTTACAAGGAGGAGGGAGAAGAATTGTTCTCCTTGGCCTCTAAGGATAGGACAAGAAGCAATGGGCTTAAATTGCAGCAAGGGAGATTTAGGTTAGACATTAGGAAAAACTTCCTGTCAGGGTGACTAAGCACTGTAATAAATTGCCTAGAGGGGTTGTGGAATTTCCATCACTGGAGATATTTAAGGTGTTGGATGGACATCTATCAGAGATGATGGAGACTGGGGTGGCCAACAAAGAGAGCCAAAACCGCGGCAGAAAAAATGCGAAGAGTTGTACCAGAATTGTCAAGCAAAACAAACAAACAAAAAAGTCGCGCTTGAACAGAATTGTTGAGCAAAAAAAAAAAAAAAATTTTTTTTAAGGGAGGCTGCCCCTTTAAGATGGCTGCTATCTTGGGCGCCATTTTTAAAACCCCGCTGCTCTGACCCGGTAAGCACAGGGAAGCTGGGGGGGAGCTGGCACGGGCCATTGGGGGGGGTGCAGGAGTGGCTTTGTGAGCCACACTTTTGTGGGGCAAGAGCTGCAGGTTGGCCACAGCTGATGTAGACAGTGCTTGGTCCTGCCGTGAGGGCAGAAGACTGGTCTCAATAACCTCTCAAGGTTCCTTCCAGTTCTAGGATTCTGTGTGCTGTCAGCATGTATAATGCTTGTCCCTGTGCGTGTGTGTCTTTTACTTAGCTTTCAATAGACTTTGGTCTGAGGCTTATATAAATATTTCTCCCAGCTTTCTTGTCTAATGTGTTGGGAGGCTTCTACCAGAGCCATTTACTAGCAATGAATAGAATGAGCCAGTATACACACCAGTTACATTATTGGAGTTTTGTAGCGTGGAAGAACTTGGCGCTGTTGAATACAATGAAGCTTTGGATCCAAGTACAGACTGGGTGCATTTACAGCTGTCAGTACTTAGAAATGAGAAAAGAAACAGCTTGCTGATCATAATTAGGAAAGGAATTCCCCACTTCATCAAATCCTGTTTCTTCCTGATGTCCAATAGAAACTCACTGATGTAAGTGATATTGATACTATATTTGTTATCATTACCACAACTGGAAGATCTTATTTTATGATCTCATTGTTTTGAAGGATCACAAAGCACGTTACAAATTGAGGTATAAATTATACTCAAGGATCAGTCTAGCTACTTCTGGGGTGCAACATATCAACAACATGTATCAGTTCAAAGAGTGAAGGCCAGAAAATGAATTACGAAGTCTTCAAATTGAAACTGCAGCAGGAATTTATCTAATGTACTAATCCAAGATGAAACTTGTCCAGAACACTTGGAGTCACTCCATCTTTTGTAAAAAGTCTTATAGTACATATGACCATAAAGTGTCTGAATTTTAAACAAAAGGATCTGTTAGCATCATGCTTGAGCCTTAGTTCAGTAATAAGTGGAATGGGTGCTGCCCACAGACTCTCTTCCATAAATGTTACTGTTTCTGAATTGTTAAACTTCATTTGTAGAGTTGAGTCATGTGACTCAGAACTTTGTTGGACTTGCTTAATTTGACTTATTTTTTTTCAGTCGCCTGTCATGGGTAGATAAGTCTGGACTGGGTTTCTCCTTGGACTATCCCGCTATAAGTTTACATGCTATCTCCAGGGACCTAAATGCCTATCCATGGGAACACTTGTATGTCATGGTGAATGCCAAATTTGAAGGTATGTTATGTTAATATAGTTATGAACTTTTCTTCTTCCCTCTTCTAGTTCAGTAAACAACTGAAATAAAAATAGTTTCTATATTGGGGTAATTTGTCACTTGACCTGTCAATTGTGAACAGCCTGGAATTTGGGATTAAAAAGCACCAGGCTTTGTCCTTTTTATTTCAAACTCTATCCATTATTTTCCTTTTCTCAAAGACTATGCCTCTCCCATAAGCATTGATATTCTAGTCACTTTTACTATTAACTTTTTCTAATCTGTCTCTTGGCCTTTTAAAATGTGCATAGGGAATATTCTTATAAAATTTCACTTTTTAGTTATTTCTACCCTTCTGGTCCTATTTTAAAAGAATAAAAAAGTACTTACATGCTCCTTTGATATTTGTGTTCATGTCCCTTTCTTTCAACTGCTTCCTCTTACTCTACTCCCTCCTTTTCTGTGTGTTGTAAATGGGTGTTTGCATGTCTGCATTTTGAAACTATGCTGGAAGCCTTCATTCAAGATTCTTGTGAAATTCTTGCAGGTATGTAGGAGGAGCTCATGTTATGAGGTTTATCACTGAATCTTTAAGGCTGTCCCACAAAGGTTTTTAAACTAAATTAGTTTTATTGTCATTCTTGTTTCTTCATGATCTAGAAAGGAGACCTGAAAGGTGTTTTTTTGTTTTTGTTTGTTTACTTTTTTTTAAACCCTGTTTGAAATATCAGGTTTGATAAGTCTGTCCCTTTGGAAGTGCTTTTGGGGTTTTGGAGCTCTTATATAGTGAAATTCTGCTGAAAGGGCAGGGAGTTGAATTCTTTAACAAATCTCTTTTCTCCATACATATTGTCCACTGCAGTTAAATTAAGTGTTCAAAAAGACAAACTAAAAGGTAAGTTTTAAATAGGATGACTAAAAATTTCTCTTATTTCCCTGTTCTCCAATCACTCACTTCAACTTTCGAGCTATTAAGTTATGACATTACAATCTTTTACTTGTAATAATGTAGTAATAAATACTCTATTTAATGGTCTTACAGGTTAGATGAAACACAGATTTCTTCTTATAAAAATGTTTTTGGGCTTAGTCTTTTATGCTATTTTTATAAATCTTAAGAAAGCAAAGTGTCCCAGCTTTGTTAATGTCAGTTTATGGTATATTGTAAAGAGCCTGTTGCTTGTTAATATTAAAAGATGTCATTCAGTCGAACCTTGTTCAGATAGTGAGGGAGAAATGGACAATGTATGTATTTTTATTCCAGTTCCATAAGAAGGGCCCTACAAAATTCACAGTCCCTTTCATACTCCTAGAATTTTAAAAATTGTAAATTTCATGACTTCAGCTGTTTAAATCTGAAATTTCATGGTGTTGTAAGTGTAGGGTTCCACACCCAAGTTGTGGGTGGAGGGGTTTTAAGATTATTGTAGTGCAGGTTGTGGTACTGCTACTCTACGAAGTGGTGGTGGCGGCAATGACTTCAGAGCTGGGCAGGTGACTGCTGCTTGCCAGGACTGCAGCTCTGAGGGCAGAGCCGCTGCCAGCAGCAGCATAGAAATAATGATGACATGACATGGTATGGTATTGCCGCTCTATAAAGGCTTATAATTGGAAATTGTGCATCTAGAGACAAAATTATGTTTTGAACACAGTTGTTTTTAGGAAGAGTCTGATCTAGTTTCATGACCAGGGTGGACTGTGTTTATTCTCTAACAACCATTAAAGCTATAGTATGGGGGGGGGGGGGGGGAGGAACACCTTGCAATTGATATTGCTCAGGGGAAACTGCTAAACTGGTTAGAACAGTCATTCCCATGTTAGGGATGTAAAATCCCATTTAAGTGGTTAAATGTTATGTTTAACCAGTTAACCAATTAAAGCAGGGGTGGGCAATCATTTTTGAAGGGGAGCCACTCAAAGAGTAAGTGGTCAAGGGCTGCACTCTTCCATATTAATGGAGGAGGTGTGGGGTCTGGGATGGAGGTTGGGTGCAGAAGGGGAGCTTGTAGTAAGGGATTGGGATACAGGAGAGGGTGTGGGGTTGGAAGGGAGTTTGGGTGAAGGAGGCAGTTGTGACCTGGGTTAAGGGACTAGGTGGAAGGGTTTGGACTGTGACCTAGGGCAGGAGGGGGTTGTGACCTGGGGAAGGGGACTGGGGTGCAGGAGGGGGGGCAGAGGGTTTGGGTTGTGACCTGGGACAGGACATTTGGGGTGCAAGATCTGGGAGGGCCAAAGGGTTCGAGTGCCAGAGGCAGGCTTTGGCTAGGAGACTTACCTGCTTTACTCCCAGCTAGCAGCCTTCTCGGACTCCCAGCCCCTGCACTGGTTGCAAGGGCCATGTGACTTTTGAACAGCTGTGAACCTGAAGGGAGTAGAGGAGGGTGCTTTGCAAGCTGTCGGTTGACAACAGGCAACTCCCATGGACTGGAAACGGGCCAGCAGGATTGTGCTGGGGGCAGGAGCAGCACATGAAGGCTTGCAGCTGTTGAAACAAAACCCCAGCGGCTTTTCTCAGCAATGTGCCGGGAGTCTGCCTAAGGATCCCCGCAGCTTGGTGGGCTGCATTCGGCCCATGGAGGGTATTTTGCCCAGGCCTGGATTAAAGGGAGGAGGCTGAAGCGGTCTCTCTCCCTCTCCCTCCCCCCCCAATCCACTACAGCAGGGCTGGTGCGCCCCCCACCGTGGACACGGGCTGCTCTAGCTGGCCAGTCGATGCAGCCCGTGCCTGCAATGGGCCTGCAGGGCGGGAGCAGCTCCCCTGCCCATGGAGCTGCTCCATCTCCTACGGGTTAACTGGAACAGGTACACCTCACCTGTTAACCATTCATATCCCTACCCCATGAAGATGAAAGTGCCTTTTTCTATTGTTGTTTTAAAGCCATGCTATAAACTGCATTAAGAAGAAGAGCAACCTTTGCTCCAGTTTGTGCAGAGTGGGAGCACTATACGAGAACCTTACTTACAACCATTTTTTTTTTATTTTTAATTGCAGCTAGGACAGTTTTGATCTTATTTGTGGTCTTAGTCATGTAATTGGGCCTACCTATACTACAAATAAAACTAAGGCAAAGGATCCCAATTACAGTGCTATTTCAGGTTATTATGGTGATTGACATACACATTCCTAAGGCAGTTCAGACAAGGGCCTTAGCTATGCTTTGCCTGTGTTCTTTATGTGACTTAGAACCCGGGTATAGTACTACTGTCATTTTGGGACCAGGTTCCTGGCTCATAGGTAATATGTATGTGCATTAAAGGAACAATTGGGCCTGAATTTGGAGAAATGCAAACATTTAGATTTCTTTTAAACACTTGAATTCCTTAGAGGAAGAGCCGAAAGAAGCTCCCATGGCTGAAGAGGAAGAGGGGGAAGACAGCGATGATGATATAGAACCAATTGCAGAATTCAGATTTGTACCCAGCGACAAATCAGCCTGTAAGTAAAGAAATAAGGTGATGGTATAGCTCTTTTTGGTAAGAGGCTCAAAGCTCTTTATGAACACTGAATTAAGATTCTTGCATGTAGGGGAGTTGAGGCGCAGAGAGGTCGAATGATGCAACTCGCACTGCTGTTGGGTAACTACTAGACTTCTGCCTTCCTAGAAATATTGTTAATTAGTACTAATTTGTCAGACTTAGTATCTCAGTTACGGTTGGGGTGTTTTGGGCAGCCAGTTTTTAATGAAAATTCAAGTACCATTGCAGTATGTAGCTGATAACATTTTTAAGACTACCCAGATTGTATCTGCTGAATAATATTTCTAAGAATAACCAGGCTACATGTCTGCAACTCCTGATTCATCTACGGTAGGGGTGAGGAAAATAAGGCCTGGGGGCCAGATGTGGCCCCTGGGTTGCCTAGATCTGGCCCCCGAGGATGAGGGGCTCCCCCAGCATTAGGGAGCCATGCTAGCACTCCAGCCTCCCTGCAGTCCCCGGCCCCCGACTGATTTTTATGTGGGTCATCGGCCCCATACCTAAAAAAGGGTCCCCACCCCGATCTACAGTGCCAGTTCACTTATGTAGTGTGCATAAACTTCCGTTAGTTTAATCTGTTATGACAGCCTCTCCATATCTCTAACTTTCATTGCCCCCACTTCTGATTTTTTTCTAGTTCCACTCTTTTTTGAGATTTGGTGATCGGACCTGAACATGGTATTCTAGATGTGCCCTTGATCTATGGTGTAACTTCAGTATTTTTTTCATTTTTTATGTGTCTCAACACTATGTTTCTTTTTTGACTGCTGCTAATAGGGATGAAAAGTGTTGTAGGGGTGAACCCTAGGCTTTCTTTTTTGGTATTTACAATGAGTCTAAGCCCAGCAATGGATGAGTTCAGGAAGACAATGGTATACTGTATGCCTATTCTTAGTTGTGTTATGTGTCTCTGGTATTCTCTTTCATTGTCAGTCTTGACTAAAGAGAATTTTGTGTTGAATGCAAATTTTTTTCTCCTCTGTCTAATTTAAAATTATTAAAAAATATATGAACCTCACAATTCTGGCAAGGGTTCTTGAGGCATCCTGCCTTGAGGCATCCTACTGTTAACTTTTTACCATGCTGAAAATTCTTCTTTTCTTTTCTCTCCGATCTTCTCTCCCATCCTGAAACCTTGTGAATGCTGTCATGGTGCATTGCAGTGGAAGAGTTCTGTTACTCTGTCCTTTCAGCACTCACAAATGCTGCCCTGTATATGATGCAGACCCCTCTCAGTCTATAGATTTGTATTTACTAGGGATGTTAGCAGCTAACCATCTAACCGATAAGCGATTGCTTATCGAGATCTTGGAGTCATCGTGGATAGTTCTCTGAAGACGTCCACGCAGTGTGCAGTGGCAGTCAAAAAAGCAAACGGGATGTTAGGAATCATTAAAAAAGGGATAGAAAATAAGACGGAGAATATCTTATTGCCCTTATATAAATCCATGGTACACCCACATCTGGAATACTGCGTACAGATGTGGTCTCCTCATTTCCAAAAAGATATACTGGCATTAGAAAAGGTTCAGAGAAGGGCAACTAAAATGATTAGGGGTTTGGAATGGGTCCCATATGAGGAGAGATTAAAGAGACTGGGACTTTTCAGATTGGAAAAGAGGAGACTGAGGGGATATGATAGAGGTATATAAAATCACGAGTAGTGTGGAGAAAGTGAATAAGGAAAAGTTATTTACTTGTTCCCATAATATAAGAACTAGGGGCCACCAAATGAAATTAATGGGCAGCAGGTTTAAAACAAATAAAAGGAAGTTCTTCACACAGCGCATAGTCAATCTGTGGAACTCCTTGCCTGAGGAGGCTGTGTAGGCTAGGACTATAACAGGGTTTAAAAGAGAACTAGATAAATTCGTGGAGGTTAAGTCCATAAATGGCCATTAGCCAGTATGGGTAAGGAATGGTGTCCCCAGCTTCTGTTTGTCAGAGGGTGGAGATGGATGGCAGGAGAGAGATTGCTTGATCATTACCTGTTCGATTCACTCCCTCTGGGGCACCTGGCATTGGCCACTGTTGGCAGACAGGATACTGGGCTGGATGGACCTTTGGTCTGACCCAGTATGGCCATTCTTATGTTCTTCTTTTGTTCTTATTTGTTAACTGTCCCAGTTAACTGCAACACACCTCCCCACCCACATGCTCTGCATTTTAAACTCAGACCAGCAGACTGGCTCACTCCCAGCTTGCTCCTATGACATTTAAATGAAGAACACACCGGGGAGCCACCTGCCACCCTGTACTGCTGCCTCTGATGCAGAGGCGGGGCGGCATGTGGAAGCTGGTTTAAAAACCGACTTCCGCCTGCTGCCCCTGTCCGTGGGGGGCCTCAGCTCCCCATGAACAGAAGCTGCTCCAGCATCCCACAGAGCAGCCTCTGTTGGCAGGGAGCTTGGGCCCCTGCGGACAGGGGCTGCTGCTGTGTGGCATCTTCTGTCTGTGAAGACTGAGAGGGGACATGATAGCGGTTTTCAAGTATCTAAAAGGGTGTTACAGGGAGGGAGATGAGTTGTTCCCCTTAGCCTCTAAGGATAGGACAAGAAGCAATGGGCTTCAGTTGTAGCAAGGGAGATTTAGGTTGGACATTAGGAAAAAATTCCTGCCTGTCAGGGTGGTTAAACATTGGAATAAATTGCCTAGGGAGGTTGTGGAATCTCCATCACTGGAGATATCGAAGAGCAGGTTGGATAGACAGCTATTAGGGATGATCTAGATCAGTGTGGCCAACCCGTGGCTCGCGAGCCGCATAAATTGCGGCTCCTGACGGAAACCGGAACCACTCAGGTTAGCCGCTCTCACGGCCGGCTGCTCTGAGCCGCATGTGTGCTCGCGGCCCACATCGTTCCGCTCACGCCCCCCAGCGCACAGCGTCATATCCTGCACGTGCTAGCAGCTGGCCGCTGAGCACAGGCAGCGGCTCCGGCAGTGGCGAGGGCTCCGGGTGCAGCGGCGAGGGCTCCAGGACTTGGGCATAAGGTTGGGGTGGGGCGAGATGCCTGGCTCTGGAGAAGGGGAGGGCAGGGGGATCAGGTGGGGGGGAAGGAAGTGCGCCTGGCATCCCAGATGCGCATGGCGGTAGCGGCAGCGGTTCTGGCTCCAGGACCTGGGTATAAGGTTGGGGGGGAGGGAAATTGGGGTAGAGCAGGCGGGAGATGCCTGGCTCTGGAGAAGGGGAGGGGAGGGGGATCGGGTTGGGGGTGTGTGCATGGCGTCCCGGCCAGCACATGCTCAAAGCCGGCTGCCCAGCGCACGCGCCCCAGTGCCTGGAGGGAGATGCGTGTGGTAGCGGCTCTGGCTCCGGGGGGAGGGGGATTGGATTAGAGTGGGGAGGGAAGGTGTCTGTCTCTGGGGAGGGGAGGGGTGGGTTAGAGCGGGGGCTGGCTCTGGGGAAAGGGAGGGGATTGGATTAGAGCTGGGGTGCCTGGCTCTGGGGAGGAGGAGGGAATGGGGATTGGGTTGTGGGGGAGGAGGGAGTAGGAATCCTGGTACTGCATGCCAGCTCCAACTTCTCAGGAAGCACGCAGTTGACATAGGGAGCAGACGAAGAGCACGCGCTTCCTGAGAAGTTGGAGCTGGCATGCAGTCCTGGGTCTCCTTCACACTCTCGCTCACTCACTCTGCGCAGGCAGGCAGCAGGGGGAAGGAAGTCCCTGGCTGAGCGACAAACCCGGTGTTTCAGGGAGCGCGACAGCTGTTTATGAGAGGGGAAGGGAGGCGAGGGGAGGGGAAGAGCAGCCCGTGTGCTTCCTTAGACCTGGGATCCCCGGGTACCAGCCGAGCTGTCTGTCTCCTCCCCCTGGCCAGACCCTCCTCTCCCCCACCAGCACCCTGCCCCAGCACTCTGTCCCCTGCCCCCACCAGCACAGTTGGGTCCACATTAGTGAGGCTTGGGGTTTTTTGGAGGGGTTGTTTTTTTATCTCACTTTTGTGGCCCCAACTGACTTTTCTGTGGGTCAGTGACCCCTGACTCAACACAGGTTCCCCGGCCCTCTCATAAATAAAGACAATGCTGAAACATGTTGTGTTTGACATAATATTTTATTTAAAAATGAAGCCTGGCCAACAAGCCCCCAATTGGGACCAAGCTCCCATCTGGCTGCAGCATCATAATACTCCTGCACCTTCCCAGACCTCAAACCTGAGCCTATCATACACTGGAACCCCCTGTCCTGAGCCTCTCTCATCCCCAAACTCCTGCACCCCCACATCCCCAGTCTTCTGCCACAACACTCCTGCACCATTCACACACTGCAAATCTGTCCCCTGAGCCCCTCATACACCCCAGGCCAAACTCCTGCACCCTCACAGGCACAAGCCTGCTCAGCACCCCAATACTGTCCAGCCTGGAGCCCCCTCCCTGGGACGGCGTAGCGGCACCTATTATCCCCCGGCGCGGCTTTTTTTTAATGCGCTCAACAACTGTTCTCCCCCGGTACGTGGCTCTTTGCATTCTGTCCACCGCTATTTTGGCTGTTCATCGCTAACGGGTTGGCCATCCCGATCTAAATGGTGCTTGGTCCTGCCATGAGGGCAGGGGACTGGACTTGATCTCTTGAGGTCCCTTTCAGTTCTAGTATTCTATGGGTTGTCATAGCAGCTTCTGTCTGCAGGGAGCTTGGGCTGTATCAGAAGCAGCAGCTCAGGGTGGCAGGTGGGAGCTGATCTGCGTGGGGAGCCGATTTTTAAACTGACTCTGGTTTAAAAACCAGAGACAGCAGTGCAAGGTGTCAGGGGGTTCCCTGGGAACGGGACCAGGAACACTGCTACAAATTGTTGCTACTACACGATTACTAAAATAAGAGAGCTAACATCTCTAGTATGTATTATTCATATTTTTTCAGGGGCAGGTATTTAATGTTTGGCTAAAACAAGTATTTGCCACATCCTAGCTAATGTAGATCTGCTCTGATTTTGGGGAAGTTCTGTAATCTGTGTTACACAGGAGGTCAGACTACATGACGGTCCCTTCTGGCCTTGGAATCGATGAATCTGTCTATAGAGCTGTTTTGTCTGTTTACCAATGAGAGAATGTGTGACTTGGTTTTGCAGTGGAAGCTATGTTTTCAGCAATGTGTGAATGCCAAGCCCTACATCCAGATCCTGAAGATGAAGATTCAGACAATGATTATGAAGGGGAGGAGTATGACGTGGAGGCCCATGGTTAGTAATTTGCTACCATTTAAATACTTACCAACTTTGGTGTACCAGGAGCCTCTCTTAGAAAGCATTCTATTGTAAATGTGTATTTTTAAAAAGTTCCTTGGCTGTTACTGGTATCCTCTAAATTTAAAAAAATTGAATAGTTTCTTATATTGTACATTAGTAGTGTAAAAGCTTAGAAATGAGCAGAAAATTACTAATTAGACTGCAAAGTATTAGCTGGAGTTCAGCAAAAAGCCTTGTTTGTATTAACAAAAGCATCAAGGTATTAACTGACCACAGCTTCCAAGTCAACAAGCTAATGTGACTTTTTTTTTTTAACATCTACCCTACAGCTTGGTCACTTTGTTTAATACAGCACAGGGGATTGTTAGTTTACACACCCTCTTACACACTAGCCTTCTTTACCGTAACCCTGTAGAGACTTTTTCTGATTCAGATTCTTCCTGCTTCCAGGGGTATGACCTGCAGCTTTCTTAGCTAGAGGATAGTGCAATGAAAGCTTGTTCTACCTGGCAATAACTGCTATGTGATTCCAGTCATGCTCTTTAAGAGTCTATGTAAAAGGCCCTGATTCAACAATGTGCTTGAGCAAATGCTTTATTGTAAGCATATCCTTGACAGGTGTCTGTCCAACCCATTCTTAAAAACCTTTAATCATGGTGTTCCCTTGGAAGCCTATTCCAGAGCTTACCTACTCGTATCATTAAAAGGTTTTTCCTAATGTCTAACCTAAATCTTGCTTGCTGCAGATTAAGCCCATTACTTGTTTTATCTGCAGTGGACACAGATCACCATCCCATTTATATTACCGCCTTTCATATATTTGAAAACTGTTATGAAGTCGCCCCTCAGTCTTTTCTCAAGAATAAATGTGCCCAGTTTTTTTTTTTTTTTAATCTTCTCTCATAGGCTGGGTTTTCTAAACCATTTTTAGTGCTCTCCTCTGGACTCTCGCCTCTTTGTACATGTTTCCTAAAGCATGGTTCCCGAGTAGAGGAGGGCATTTACCTCGTGTGTCTTACATACAGCACTCCTGATGATACACCTCAAAATATTAGCCTTTTTCACAACTGCATCATATTGATAACTCCTTCTCAGTTTGTGATCCACTGTAATCCCCAGATGCTTTTCAGTAGTACTATCACCTAGCCAGTTATTCTTCATTTTTTAGTTGTGCATTTGATTTTTTTCCATCTTAAGTGAAATAGTTTGCACTTTTATTGAATTTCATCTTATTGAATTCAGATCATTTCTCTGATTTATTTTTTCAAGGTTGTTCTGAATTTTAATTCTGTCCTTCCAAGTGCTTGCAACCCTTCCCACTTAGTCATCCTGATTCTATAGGAATAACCCTCACTCCGTTCTCCAAGACACTAATAAAAATATTAATAGTACCAGACCCAAGACTGACCCTTTTGGGAACACTCTAAATACATCTTCCCAGTTTGACAGCAAACCACTGATAACTATTTTTTTGAGTGTGATCTTTTAACCAGTGTGCACCCACTTTATAGCAATTTTATGTAGACGAAATTTCCATCTTTTGCTTCCCCCATATTCTAGACCAGTAAATGCTGTCAAAGATGGAAATTGGATTAGTTTGGCATGATTTGTCTAACCTGTCCCATCTTCTTCCCTTTCACTCAGGTAATCCTTACCCCTTCCCTCTTAGACAAATCCCCTCTTGTCTCTCTTCTACCACCCCCAGAAAGGCAAGCCCCCTGCAAAACCTGGCTTTTGTCCTGGGACCTGAAAGGGCAGGGTCAGACCCTTCTCATCCTTATTCCTTCCATTTCTCCACCCCCTAAAATGCTGGTCCCCTGCTATCAGCCATTTGTATATCTAATTTTTTTTTTGCAAAAATACATTTCCCCCAAAATTTAAAAAAAATTACTGATTTTAGCAATATGCCATCTATCCTTTTCTAGTTTCTGCTTAATGCTCTATGAAATTTCATTAACATAGTGAATGCTTGTGGGAAGGGGGATATTTAAGAGTAGGTTAGATAAATGTCTATCAGGGATGGTCTAGACAGTACCGGGTCCTGCCATGAGGGGAGGGGACTGAACTCGATGACCTCTCGAGGTCCCTTCCAGTCCTAGTATTCTATGATTCTATGAGCATCTCATTCAGCATGAGAGTTTTGCCATGCTACAGTAGATCAGTGTTTCTCAGTGGTCCCTGAAACCACCTTGAGAAACCTGTTAACTAGCCGTTCTAGTGTGTTTACTTTCTGGCACCTTGGCTGAAATGGTGAAATGGAGCCAATAGGAGCTACAAGACCGTGGCTGTGGCACCAGTAAGTAAACACACCAGAGCGGCCAGTTAACAGGTTTCTCAAAGTGGTTTTGCTGACTACTTAGAGAAATATTGCAGTAGAGTAGCAAAATCTGTCAGTTTTAATTTGATTTTCTCCAGTTTGCCAGGTAACGTTTGTCTGAGATCCTGATGCAATGATCTTCTGCACCTTTGTTTGATCACTCTATTTATAAGCAAAAACCAGTTAAATCTGTTGACTTAAAAAAAAATAATGCTGTTATTCGGGGACGAGTTTGTATAGGGATTCCCTTGGTCAGATGTCCCCAGATTCAGTCTACTAACCTGTGCTGTCATGATGCACAGCAAACTTCAAGGAAATTTGAATAACTGTGTTAAATTTAGAGCATTTAAAAAAACTCAGGCCTTAAACAGAAATCTAGTTTGAACCTTAACAGGGCTGTCAGCTGTAGGGATGTTAAAATGCATGTATTTTTATAAACGTGTTTACATGTGGGGGGGGGGAGCTTGTGCTTGTAGGGAACCAGCTTTTAATCCAGGTCCCCCCCGAGCACCAGCTCTGTCTGCCCTCTCTCCTTTCCCTCTGATGCAGAGGCGGTAGGGGCTGCATGTAACCATGTACACGGGTACATGTTCATAGACCTAGTCAGCTGCTATAATGTGTTGCAGGAGCATTGAGGAGAAATGTATTGATTGAAGCACTTTGAGATCTACAAAGGAAAGTGCAAAATGCTGTTCATTAGTGGGTTCTTTTAAAAGCATTTTAGACCATGTATGTGTGTGTTTCTAAATTGTCTACTGTCATCAAGAGATCCTGCAGTGTAGTCATTGCTAGTGAATCTTTTCAGTTTGACTTACAATTGGTTTTAAAATAGCTCATCTGGTTAACAATAAATAAGTACACATATGGAAGTGGTTTAGTATCTTGTAGGCACTTTGTGTGCTTATAACTTCATATCTGCTCACTAAAAATTTGTCTTTGCAGAACAAGGACAAGGTGATATCCCTTCCTTCTACACATATGAAGAAGGGTTGTCACATTTAACTGCAGAGGGTCAAGCCACTTTGGAGAGATTAGAGGGCATGTTAGCTCAGTCTGTGAGCAGCCAGTACCACATGGCTGGAGTGCGAACAGAAGATTCAGCGAGAGAATTTGAAGGTGAGACATGCCCCTTTCCACCAAACTACATATAGTAAAGTTTTTTGATCCTTGCTGCATGGAACTTGCTTGTGAGCAATATTATCATAATACACGTCTGTGTGTGTTGGGGCAGTTTTCGCGGCATAAATGGTGAGTAACAACATTATTTGAAACATTAAGAAAAATTATTTTCGTGTCTAAATATTTCCATTATTTAAAATGCCTCTCTTGTGGGTTGGTCACTGTTAAAGCTTTGTGAATGCAATCTTAGCAACCTGGAGGCAAATATTAAAATAAATTGGGGAAAGCTGTGGGCTATTAAAATGCTGCCATTTAATCTTAAAAGGGTAGTACCTCTTTGCTTGTCTCTGGATCAAAAGTGTGTAGAATGTATGTGTCTGAATATAGGCTTGCACCAGTTTAAGTGAGAGTCTGAGAGTTTCTAAATACTTTTTTAAAACTATGTAACTAAGATCTCCTTTTTAAAAGTTCTGTTAAATTTTGTTCTTAGCCCATCCTTTTTCTTGCTAGGCAAAGTAATATGGAAAATTAGGTATGTGATGTGTTGCAGTAATTGACAGAGCTGAGTGTCTCTTTTTAAGCTTGAACTCTGCATTTTTTAATCTTTTTATAGGTTAACTGTATGTGTTCCATAAGTTTTTGTTTAGATTACATTTGTATAAAAATTTTTTTGTGACCTCATTTGTTCTTGTGAAATCTCCTTCATCTCAAAGTTCAGTCTGGATTTTGAACCCAAAGTTTTGGATGTTGGAAATAAAGTGGATAGTGTATGGTACAGCTTGGACCTATTCTTAGTGGGCTTAGTAGCCTTCCTTGATCTTATTGGCTATTAGCTGTTCTTGATGGGTGGGTTGGCTTGAGTGATAGATCCTTGGCTGCTGATCTTCTGAATTTTTCTGAGATTTCTTGATACTTTGCAGCTAAAGGGAGTAATCCTGACTTTGCTCAACAACAGGGGTAGGCAGTAAGTTTTCTATTATATTAATGGAGGGGATATGGGGTTTGGGATGGAAGTTGGGTACAGGAGGGAGTTCTGGGTAGGGAAATGGGGAGCAGGAGGGGTGTGTGTGGGGACTGGGGTACAGGAGGAGATTGGGGGGGGGGGGTTGTGATCTGGGGCAAGGGTGCAGGTAGGAGTACAGAAGGTTTGGGTTTTGACCTGGCCAGAGAGTAGGCATGTAGGAGGGAGTAGAGTACCAGGTGCAGGCTCTGGCCAGGAGGCATTTACCATCCTCCAGCCTGGGGCAGCCCAGCAGGACTTTCAGGCAGGCTCCCTGCCTACTGCACCTCTTGCATCACTCAAAGTGGACAGTTGCTGGAGTCCATGTGTGCATCTGCATGGCGCACCGCTTGAGTGTGGGATTTCCATGTGCTGCATGCACCTGCAGGCATGGCCCAGGCAGTGTGCAGAGATCCCCACTCTCAAGGGGTGTGCTGTACAGACACATGTTGGTCTCTGGGAATTTGCACAAGGGTTGCAGGGTATTGGCGGCCCAGAGTATTGAGGCATGTGGGATCTGACCGGACAGAAGTTCTCAGAACAGGTGCTAGATTGGTTTTATTTGACACTAACCGACTTCATATACACCTGCAATGTTATGTTTTCTAATCATGTGTTCATCTCAATTACAGGGGTCTCATGTTCAAATCTGTGAACCAAATATGGGATCTTGCCTTTTAAAAAAAATTCTTAGAGTAACAAACTGCAATTTAATAACCTTGCATCTCTTTAATGTGCAATGAAGTGATGTAGAATTGTCCAGCTGACATTTTAAATAGGAGTATAGCTAAGAGTAGGTGAACCAGGTTTGTGGAGTTTTCAACTTGTTACTGTCAGCATAGTATTTGTATCTGCTGCATCACTACTCTCTTGCCAGCAGAGGGCCCTGACTTTTATGTCACAGCATTTTCAGCTTGTGAGTGCTGCAGTATATCATTGTCTTGGATTTGTTTTCAGATGGGATGGAAGTGGACACAGCACCAGTGGTTGCAGGGCAGTTTGAAGATGCAGAAGTGGATCACTGAGGAGGATGTGTGCTACTGTAAGCTTAAGACTTCAGTTTTTTTCTACCTTCTATGTGAAGCTCTTCAGTTTGATGAATTGGGAATTGTCCATATGTCCCTGTTTTAAATTACTTTGGCAACCAATGAGAGTTCTGTGAATAAATACGGGATTTTGTTTTACAAAAGAAAAAGAAAAAATATAGCAGGTTTGAAAAAAATTAATCAAAACTGTAGAAAGGAGTTAAACTGTAAAATGAGCAGCCAGATCAGGTTTAATTGCCATCTTATTCAGACACTGACCTTACATACTTCAAGGAAAGGTAGATTAGCCTGAGGGTGGATGTAGAGCCTTGGGTCACATGAATTGTCTGATCACATGAAGTCTCTTGGAAGCAACACGAATACTGGGCCCATGGCTGTGAAGTTATATAGTAGGGATGTAAAATCCCCTTTAATTGGCTAACTGGTTAAACATTTTGTTTAACTGGTTAACCAGTTAGATAAGCGGAGGTGGGGGCACTCCAGCCCAGCTGGAGCTGCCCCTTTCTGGTGTGAGCTCCCCCAGTTAACCTTAACCAGTAAGCCTCACCCATTAAGGGTGAGGCTAACTAGTTAAACCTTTGTATCCCTAGTATCCATTGTTTCCCTCCTAAGCATGCAAGATTTGCGGCTCTTTCTAGGGGGCAGAACTCTTCACTGTGGCAAGTCTTTTAATGTAAGTGGAAGAGGAATTCTTCCTATTGGTTTTCAAATTTCTAGGTGGGGGTGGTGTTGAAAGCTTTCAGCTTTGGAACAGCTCTAGAAATAAGTCTTTCCTGTGTCCCCTCTTCTGTAATGTCTGTCTTTCTGATGTTAGTGGCATAACAAGGTGTGGTAGTGTTTCCCAGCCACAGTGGGGGAGAAAGGGAAGTTTAATTTGGGAGCAATAATTGACTTCTGACACACACAGACTTTACATTGGGCTTGTACAGCTCCATAAAAGTTGCCTGCCTGCCAGCTTCAGCAGCAACTATTGAGGTAGCCAGCAATAGGCGCAGCTTACGTGTGCTGGCAGCAGCAAATAGATTTTAGCATCTCTGGCCTGCTCATTGCAGAAGTAAGAGCACAAAACCCTGCCTTAAAAAGCCCACCACTAGACAGCTGTACTTCAAGCAATGTGTCACCTTCTCTGAGGAGTGGTGGGGGAGGGGGAGGGGAAGGGAAGGGAACAACAAAACTAATAGGCTACGTCTACATTGGCATGATTTTGCACAAGAACTCTTTTGCGGAAGAGTTCTTGTGCAAAAACTCTTCCAGAAGAGAGCGTTGTAGAAACCAGCGTCTACACTGACATGTGCCTTTGCGCAAGAGATGTGCTTTTACGCAAGAGCATCCGTGCCAGTGGAGACGCTCTCTTGCACAAGAAAGCTCTAATGGCCATTTTAACCATCGGGCTTTCTTGCGCAAGAAATTCATGTTGCCTGTCTACACTGGCCTCTTGCGCAAGAACAGTTGCGCAAGAAGGCTTATTCCTGAGCGGGAGCATCATAGTTCTTGCGCAAGAAGCACTGATTTCATACATTAGAACGTCAGTGTTCTTGCGCAAGAACTCGCTGCCAGTGTAGACAGGCAGCAAGTTTTGATGCAAAAGCAACTGCTTTTGCGCAAGATCGCGCCAATGTAGACACAGCCATAGAAAGTTAGTGCAAAAAAAAAAAAAAGCCAGGAAAAGAGTCTGGAAAAGGAAAAGTGAAAATGAATCAAAAATAATTGTTAGGAAACAGGTGAGCAGCTGCCCCAAGAGAGGTTGCACAAGTAGGAGGCTGGGAATCATGATGGAATACTGGTGTGTGTCTTTATATATCTGGCTTTCCTCCTCCTCCTCTGCCACTGCTTATTCTTCCTGTGTCTTTATACAACTGAATCTACATTTCTTACTCTCTGGGAGCTTTTGAATGACACCCTGGTCACATACTGATCCTGAGAAGATTGGCCCTGAAGTAAGCTTTCATTTGCTTTTTCTCCTTTTGCTATAAGGACTCAGCCTCCCTTATTCTTTGCCACTTAGAGGTATTTAACAGGGTGCTGGCACCATCCTGAAGCATTGAGTGGCTCAATGAGGAGCTATTACAGGTACCATGAAGATTTGTTGTTCTATCTCCAGATTCCTGGCTCTGTATCAGGGATGCCCATGACATCTAAACCTTGAAGAGGTTTGCTCGTATTACCATAGAGCTGTGTTTTCCCTCCAGTAGCTATGAGTCTATCTGCCACATCAAAGCGGGTTTCTTTGTG
Organism: Rafetus swinhoei; assembly: GCA_019425775.1. Classification (NCBI taxonomy): domain Eukaryota; kingdom Metazoa; phylum Chordata; order Testudines; family Trionychidae; genus Rafetus; species Rafetus swinhoei. The sequence goes on along the minus strand of CM033437.1, from coordinate 20,844,492 downwards.
GTAATATCATTGCGATGTTTCACTTTCTGTGAAACATTACCACTAAATGGTCACATTGTAAGCTGACCTCGGTCAGACTGGGTTAGAAATAAAATTGGAAGCACCTAAGGATGCCTAGGAAGTGATATTTTAGGGCTTATGGGGTTTTGGGGAGATGGTAAAATTCTGTACAGGTTTCCAAGAATCTGAGGGGAGGAGAGGGAAGAGTCAGGGCCTTCTCTTCATATACTCCCATATAGTGTAATTTGAAACAGTAGCACATGAAAGTGCCCTAGGGAACTTTTAGTTTACATGGACTAAATAGTGTGCAATACATATACCTGGTTAGGGATGTAAGCAACTAGTCGACTATCTGATAACCGTAAGCTTATCAAATAGTCGAGTAGTCACTTCCCTTCCCTTGTGGCCTTTATCAGAGGGAGAAAGAGGGGGGCAGGAACTGGTGCTGGGGGGAGCCCTGCCATGAACAGGGGCTGCTGGACTCAGTGCGAGCTGTGACCTAGGAGTCCTGGCTCGTGCTGCTCCAGGACACTGAGCTTCTGCATTTTAAATGTGGTAAGAGCCCGGTGGCTCTTACTATATTTAAAATGCAGAGATGCAGCACAGGTGGCTCCCAGAGATGGCATAAGACGGGACTGCTCAGTCCCGGATCGAGCTGGTTCCTGAAGCTACCCCCGCTGAGGGTCTGCAGAGTGGTCCTATCGACTAATTGTATAGCCAATGCAATTTGTATTGACTATATTTAGCTAGGTAACCACAATGTAACATCCTTACACCTGTTTCCCATTACTGCTCTGTGAAGACAAGCCCTTAGGTGTGAGCCAGGAACTTTATAAATAAACTGCACTGGAAAAGATGAAGTCAACACAGACTAGGTAACCTAGTCTTATGTTTGTTTGGATAAACACTGATTTAATTTTTTGTATCTGAGTGTTTTTATTGGTGTTTGTCAGTTAAAACCTAAAATCAGAAGCTTTGTGTCTTGGCAACACTTTTTCTGACAAAGCATCCTGATATGTTATAACAACTTCAGTTGGCAGTACGCTTTCTGAGCCTATAGTGTACATACCCCAGTATGTTGTTATAGAACATTGTTATTTTGTTATGCTAATCTTTGCTTCCTGTCTTAAACCATGTTGCTGTGCAGTTAACCAGCTGCTCTTGTTCAGTGGTGGATAAAGTCTTCTGTGTATTTAGTGCTAAGTATTATGTCACTTCATAAAGCATTTGAGAGCTGTTGGTATGAAAAGCCCTGTAATGAGTGGGCCACCAGGTTGGTTTGCTGATTTTAACTCTGTTCCAAAAAAAAAAAAAAGTAATTCCCAAGTAATCACAGAATCCATGTGAAGAACAATTGGCTCTTTATTGTGTCTGCTAATCACCATGCTAACAAATTTACGGCATGTGGGTTACTGTAATAAAGAGGAAGTTTGAGATTTTCATAGTACGCTATGGAGCAAATAATTTTAGATTTGATTCTTTTTAGTTTGCTTAACATTGCAAGCAGACTGAGCAAACAATCTGCAGGAACATCACGTCCCAGTGATCCTTGGGAAAGCAATGAGCCACCATGCCTCTAAAATGGCACACTCATGTGAAACTAATGTTGCATCTCATTGTTCATTACACAGATGAGATGTGACAGTTGCCTGGCAAAGCTCTTGAAGACTTGTTGATGATGAAAGTGTGAAATTTGTAGTTGGTCTTGTCAAGAGCAGTTTTTATTTATTCAGCTTACAAAAGTTCACATTTTGTTCAAACATGTTTGTATATATTAAACTGGCAGCTGTTGGGCACTCTTTCCCTATCCATACGCACATTTAGTACTGTCCTTTTAGGGCCTGACTTTCAGACCAACTGAGCACTCAAAAGTCCCACTGAAGTTGGTGAGAGCTGCAGGAGCCCAGCCCTTCTGAAAATCAGGCCCAGGATGTGTTGAGTGAATAGTTATCCCATGCTGTTGCTAGCAGCTATTATTCTTTAATGACAATAATCTAAATCCTGTGTTTTGTATCTTTCAGATTCCTCTTGTGGCCCTTGCAGAATAAACTGTAAAACTGAAGGCATTGCAGTAACTATTGGGAATTAATCTCCTTATTAATAACTTTTCTATTAATGACCTAAGCATGGACATTTATGTCTGTAAATGCTTGTATAGATGTGCTTAAAACAGAGTTTGATATTTCTGTGACCACTATGGGGATTTTATTTAAAAGATTAAAAACAACAGCACCTCTTGTCTAATGCTTGAATAGGGCTAATCATGGCTCATTTCTAGAAAGCCTTTGTAGGAATTCTAGGAATTAAGAAACAAAATTGTAATTAGAAGAGAATTCTAGGTTGTCCTAGAATTTGTCCATATTTTTGTATTTGTCTATCCATTAAATCAGCCATGTATGATAGAAACATGAATTTGGTAAAGAAAAAGTGTCAGCTGAGGATGCAGAACAAAACTAATTTTTAGGCACCCAAGTAACTGGTTTTATCTGTTCATGTCTTTTGTCTGTCATATTTTTACTGACAGAGTTTGGGTAGGGAAGAGGCTAGAGTGATGTCCCACAGATGAGGCTTGTTTTGTCTTTGTAATAAACATTAACAAAATTGTTTAATAAACTTAAGACTTTTGTATCTCACAATCCAGGCTTCTCTTGCAGCTGTCAATCATTTTCTTTGGAAAATTAATTCAGTTGCTCAGGGCTCTGCTTGGACAGCTCACATTTGGGAGGGGATAAGAGCGGTGTTACTTAAGTGCATCCCTTAAAGGGGATGTTTTCCTTGAAATGTTTCCCATTTTAAGTCTTGTCTGCATACAGGATTTTTGCACTATTGTAACACTGGTACAAATCTCTAGTATAGATGAACTGTTCTAAAGTGTTGTAGAGCTACCTTCACTGTGCCTTACCCTGGGTTTAGGAGATTCTGACGGCTAAGAAAAATGCAGAAATCTGCTGAAGCTGCCTTTCATCCACTCCACCATGTGCTCTGATTTGTTGGGAGACAGTTCTGCCAGGTATACTCTGCTCTTCATATTCTACTCGAGGGGAATTCTGCATCATTGTACATATGCAGAATTCATGATACTTGCAGATTTCTTTGCTTCCCTGCAGCAAAATGACTTCTGCTCAAGAAGCAAAGAGAAACCACAAGAATGGCCATGCACCCCTCCCCAGTAGTGTAGGCAGGTAGGTTCAGGCTCCTGGAACAGCTGATAGAGAAATAAATCACCACTGGAGGGGGCTCTAGGCATCACATTTATGAGACTTGCTTGCTGTTGAGGCATGCTTGGCATGAGAAGGCAGGGCTTTGGAATGTTAGAAAGTCTAAATTTTTGGACTGTAAACATTTCCTATCAAAATGTGCTTCATCAGCTGTTGCTACTGACATTCTGGAGATGGTCAGTAACCAATAGAAACTCTTGAGTCCAGTGCTTTCATTTGCTCTAGTTGTCTGTGATATAGCACTGAGTGTGTAGCTGCATATAGTTTTTGATAACTGGAAATAAATTGTCAATTCTACCTATATTATTATTAGGGGGGGTTGGAGATTTCTTTCAATGTGCCCCACTCCCATTCTTCATCCATTGTACTGTAGTTAAATAAATTACCAAAATAATTGAAATGAACATGAATATTATTTTGGCAAATAACATTTGCAGAATTTTTAATACTTTAGGGCAGAATTCCCCAGGAGTAATATTTGCTTAACTGAAGCATGCATATCTGAAGTTTAACTCCATTCACCTCAAGCTGTTCTCCTGAAGTCAGCTAGAGAACATGCTTCAGTCACAACCATTCTCCTTTTAAACTTCTGGTTCAAATTTATGCCATTTCTAATTATATCATGTACACTATTGAGACTTTCTTTTAATTGGTTCCACTCTCTCTGGATGATTTGCTTACTGTGGAAAACCAGAAGATACCAGGTGGCATAACTGCTACAGTGTACATAACATGCACTAGCTATAGCTATTTTTTGTAGAGCATTCTTAGAAATATTTAAGTAAAATTAATGGTTACCTATTATAAACAATGTGCCATGTACTACAAGAACCTTTTAGGATGGTTTTAAAATTGGTGCATCTTTTATAGTCTCAGACAGCGGTTCTCAAACTTTTTGGGCTCCGGAGCCCTTTACATGCGTAAAAATTTATGCGGAGCCCCAGCGGTCCACTGATTGTATGTGCGGAGCCCCAGTGGTCCACTGATTGTATGTATTGTACCTATCCATGTTTCCACTTTGTCAACCTCGCGGAGCCCCAGGAGATGTCTCACGGAGCACAGTTTAAGAAACACTGGTCTAAGATAAAAATAGTGGCATGGATGAAAAATAATACAGATCATATATCAGTAAAGAACATAGGCAAGTCATCTGGAATTGTGAATAAATCAGATTTTATATGCATCATATGCTGTTAAGGCAACTGGCTAATATGCTTGTGAAACAGAATTATTTGATAAGTCATGGAGAACTGGAAAGGCACCAAAGACTGCAGAAAAGGAGAAGAGGGTACCAGACTTCAAAAAGGGGAAGACAGGTTCTGGCAAGTAATTTAGTCTTCTATTCCTATGATGCTTTGTAATCTTTCCCTGTTTGTCTTTGCTCACCTCCCATGAAATTTACAGCTGGCAGTTCCCTCAGATGCCACAGGCATGGGGGCGGGGGAGCGCATAAGGTCTCTCGCCCCCTGTCTGGACAGGTGGGTGTCAGCTAGAGAGAAATGCTGACTTTTAAAACAGCTGGTGTTTCTCTATAGCCACCATGCACCCTTGATTGGGGGAGGAGGGGGTGGAGAGGGGATTTTGTGCGCTCCCCTATCCCCAGATCTCAGTTGGGCAGGGGAGTGGCAGGGTGGCTGTGAGCCAGATCCAGTGGCTTGGTGGGACAGATCTGTCCTGTGGAGGCCCCTTTGCCCATCCCTGCTGATATGCATGGGGAGCTAGCCCCCCTCTTCCTCCCCCCACCTGCTCCCCCTCGCTGCCCAGGGCCACCAATTGGTTAGGACTGGCCCTGCAGACACCCTCACAGACGGGCTGCTGCCACCCTGCACTGCTGCCTCTGTATCAGAAGGGAGGAAGCCAGTCCGCGAGGTGAGCTGTTTTTTAAATTGGTTCACCTCGCAGACCAGCTCCCGCCTGCTACCTCGCACTGCTCCCTTCGGTAGAGAAGCAGCAGCGCTGAGTGACAGGGGCTCCCCTGTAGTGAGGCCAACTGCACTGGCTGCCGGCCTGCCCCTGGGGCCTATCAAATAGGGGTGTAACTGCTAAAACTTCATGCAGTTACGTGACTATTCAATTACACAACAATCTAACATCCCTAAATTTTACATTTACCCTGGGCTTGAATAAAGACATTAACTGTTAGCACTTTACAAAGCCAATTTCCCCTGCCTCTGACATCTGAATTTTCGTATCAAAAGTAGGGATGTTGATTAATGAATTACATGCTTCTTGAATACTCGACAAAAAAAACCTGTTGATTACCCAATTAATTGATAAGGGTTAGCACTGATACCACTCAATCCTGGTTTGTGCCAGGTCCTGGCAACTACCTGCACTATGGCTCTGCATTCCAAGCACTAAGAGCTGGCATAGGGGTTGAAGGCCGTAAGTGGTGCAAGCCTGGACGGAGACAGCCTGTCGGCCAGCCTGCTAAGGGACTTACTTACAGAGCAGTTGTGTGTTTCTGTGTAGTTGATAATGTCAATCAATAAGCACCTGCTTATTGGTTGTTTAGTCAAGCGTTTCCCAACCGCCGAGCTCTGAACCAGTGCTAGGCCCTGAACTGCTGTCTGTTCGCAGCGGCTCTGGGGACTGGGGCTTTTGGCAGACTGGTAACATTTTATGTGCATATTTGCATATTTACTATTTGCATAATTAATATGCAAACATTCAAATAAAAATGTTACTGGTCCACCAAAAATTTGTGAATGTATTTGCTAGTCTGCGATATAAAAAATGTTGGGAAGCACTGATTTAGTCGACTACATTATTACATCCCTAATCAAAAGGTATGAATGAAACACATCCAGCCCACTTAATTAGTTCCATTAACGCACATCCTACAATTGACAGGTACTTCTTTTGCTGTTATAGATACCGTGGATTCTGTTATTTTAACTTCAGTGCATCTGATGAGGTGGGTCTTACCCACAAAAGCTCATGATACTATATATGTTAGTCTCTGAAGTGCCACAGGACTACTTGTTTTTAAAGTTTCATACTAACATGGTTACCCCTCTGAGACATTTCATCTCTGTGAATCCATGTGTTTAAAATGCAAGGAAAAAAATACAAGATTGAGAACAAAACACTGTATTTTAAACAAGCTATCTGAAGAAAGTATTAACAATAGAGAATTTCTCTCCAGAACACTTGCAGAACTAAAAGATTAAGAAAAGTATCTGTTCATTAAGGCTTAGTTCATTCAATACCAAGTATTTTTACAGTGCAAAAATCTTAATCAGGTCTGTTTTTGCAGCAGAATGAGGTCTGTAGCATAATCATGGCCAGAAATTTCTATTTCAATGTTTAAAAGGCAGATTTTATTCATCCATAGTTTTATTTTTCAGAAATATTAATGAAATGTTTTTGCTTTTTGGGCAATTTGACACATCATCCCTAAAGTAACCTTGGTGTTACTAGATTTTTGTTTGTTTGAATAAGAGTGTACTGCGTAGGAGTTTCACTTTTCCACAGGACAGATTTTAAATTTATAAGAAAAGTAACTGGGCAACAACAAATCTGTAAACAGAGCTATAGTACAGTAGAGTCCCGTTTATCCGACCTAAACGGGACCAACAGGTGGTCGGATTACCGAAAATGTCGGATGATAGGGACTCTACTGTAGCCGGCGCCGCTTGGTCCCCATCCCTGCCTGGCCCTGGCCCCTGCAGCTCCTGGGCGCCCGGCCCCGCTCGTTGCCCCGTGGCTCTCCTGGAGCCGCTCCTGCCGGCGCCACTTCGTCCCTGGGTGCTGCAGCTCCCAGGGACAAAGTGGCGCCAGCAGGAGCGGCTCCAGGGCGTGGGCCGGGAGAATGGCCCCGCTCGCTGCCCCATCACTCTCCTGGAGCCACTGATGCCTGCAGCTCCCGGGGCCGAAGTGGCACCAGCAGGAGCGGCATCAGCGGCTCCAGGAGAGTGATGGGGCAGCGAGCGGGGCCATTCTCCTGGCCCGCACTTTATCCGACCCTGCAGCTCCTGGGGACAAAGCGGTGCTGGCAGGAGCCGCATCAGTGGCTCCAGGAGAGTGACAGGGCAGCGAGCGGGGCCATTCTCCCCGCTCGCTTTGTCCCCGGGAGCTGCAGGGTCGGATAAAGCGGAATGTCAGATTACCGAAGGTCGGATAATCCGGACTCTACTGTATTAACCGTAGCAAATAGACTAAAAAAGTAAGTCAGCTCTTTTGCCAGTCATCTTAGATTCTGGAAATCCTTAACAATGTGTCAGAAATTTCAGATGTCTTTCTGGCTGTTCCTAAATGCATTAGGTTGTCTGAAACAAGGGTTTGCAGACCTGGACTAATGCAGACTGTTGAATAGCTGCCATTTGTTTTTCAGCTCTATAGCTTACTAACCCAGCATTACTGGAGTTGGCTCTGAAGTAAGACCATGCCTCATCTTAAGTCAAGAGGATACTTAGCTGAGATAAGGCTAACAGCTGAAACACTAGAAGATCATATGTAATATCTCACATATGGACAGCTATTCAAAACAAAAAAAAAATCAAAATGTGCTTATCTGTAGCAATACTACTTTCTCTGAAAATTAACCAGATTGGCAACAAGCAAAATACCTAGAGGTATTGATAAAAATATTCACTTTACGGCATTTTAAAGACTGAGTGTGTTGGAGTTACTGTTTAAATTCGGAATCTAACAGTGCAAAATCTCCTGACTGCTTTGCGAGAGTCCCGTGCTTCAGTGTCTCAGTTATGTATAAAATTTGTTATCTTTATCCCCTTTCAAATCCACTAACCATAAATGGAGAAACACAACCAAACCCTCTAAAGTTTTGAACAAAATGGTGATTTTGCACAGATGAGGGGCAAAGTGTTCAAAGTTAATGGTATTATAAAAGCATATATAGAGAAAAACATCATATGATAATGCAAACTACTATGGAACGCTGACAACCTGTAGGTTGTGTTCACCGCAACAAAGGTCTTTTCTGCCCAATTAGGTTGGTGTGCAGCAGGGGTACATTTTCTGAGGCAGCAGAAACTCTGCTCGTTATTTTTTTGTACAGCAGAGCACTGCTCCATGTAAAAGAAAAATACTAAATATGTGCACTGAGAGCCTTTAAAGAGAAAATAGAAACACAAGTCATTCAAGCTTTCTGAAAAGTCATCAGAGTATTTGCCTGTCTCTAGTACTGATTAAGTCTCCTATCAGATTTCTCTTGCTGATAATACTTACTAATCTTAGGCAAAGTTAACAATAGAAAATGAACTGCTGTCAATTAATTACTTAGTACTCAGAAGAAGAGAGAACAAAAATAACTGAAGTATGGGCCTGATTCTGCAACTTTTACTACCAAACAGGATTGGGCCCTAGAGGCAGATTCCTCACAAAAGGCAGAGATGTATTACTACTCCTCAGTACCTTGTCTTTTTTTAGAGTGTTACCTCTGCATGTTCACACTTACGAGAAATGGTGTATCTTGTGTTAAACTCTGTAATCTTTCTAGTGAATATTATCCATTGGGGACACATGCCTCATCATGCCCCCTTGCAGATGCTAAGTATGCTACAAGTAGGAATATGCAGTGGGTCATTCGAAGAATGAAATTTTCAGAACTCACCCCTTCTCTTGTGGGTATTATATATGAATAGGAGTCCGATGTAATTAACCAGTAGAGACAGATACCCAACCTCTTCAGATAATTGTAGAGATACACAAAAGTTGAGATTTTATATAGGTTTCACTTTCATTGTTCTTTCCATACAATTTGTTGTAATTAAATTCTACTGTATAGTTCTAAGACTGTATTTCAAAACATATAATTATCTGGAAAATCTGTAAGAAAATCAGTGTTCTGAATGCCTGGTATCCAGGTGTCTTCCCTCTATGTACTGTGTTGCTGCACTTCAGTTGTTTTTAAGAGTCTTTTTAACAGATGTAATTCTAGAGTTTACCATTTTAAAATCTCAGAGTATCAGAGGAAGGATTTCACCCCGCACAATGGCCACAAGTACTGTACCTGATGGGACAAAATACAAAAAGGCAGTTAAGTACATACATTTGAGGAATACACAATCCCAGTGCTATGTAAAGTAGAATAATTTAAAATGTGTTTGGGAGTCTGAAGAACAGTAGAAACTGAAAAAAGAAATTTCTTGTAAAAAGGGACATGCAAATTAAACACCTTGGAAACAATCACATCAAACACTGTTTCCTACAAAGAGAAATCTTGCAGAACCTGTAGAAGATCACATCACTAATTAATTCTTCCCGGACAGATTTCTTACCCTAAGAATAGATTATTCAAAGCAGATTCAGATTGTATGGAAAAATCTGCTTTTAAAAGCTAGAGTCCATAAATTTAACTCACTTGAAAATACAACAGTAATCCAAAAAATCTCAACTAATGTACCAGCTGATTCAATTAACCAGATTTCGGGGCATTCAGCACACTAACTTAGTTTATTCTGTCACCAGGCCTACTTTTCCAATGTTCTGTACTTTGACTTGCTAGCTTCTTTTTGAAGCTGGTGGTGATGTCACATTGAATCCATAGGGAGGCAAGGATTGACATGTAGAAGTTAACAGGCCTTTTAAAAAAGAAGGTACTGTCTTGTGTAGTTTTGCTAGGTTGCTTTTTTAATATGCTAATTTTGTACTTAAAAATTACATCTTACCACTACTGGCCAGTTCTATCCTCCAGTAGGGTTCTATGGCAGCTGTGACATCACTAAAGTAGGGCATGTTTAGATTTCATAGAGTGCAAGCTGCCACATCTGGAGTTTAATGATGAGGAAGGAGAAAAGGTACATTTTTATATTAACAACACACTGGATGTTCTGTTATTTTGAGCAGTTAGTCCAACACTTAAGAAAAATCCAGTTTTCTTAATTTTTGTGTGTGATTGTAAAAAGTACTGTAGTACAGAATCTAACTGGGTAGATACCAGCTGATCAATTTCTGTCCATTTTCAAATTCTTTCAGGATATTTTTCACTTTCACAGCTCACCTTCCCTTTTAGGGTTTGCCAGAACCCAACAAATGTGGCTGATGTTTTGTTAGAACCTGAACAGTCCTTTAGTATGTTGCACATCTCAAACAACAAGAATTTTAAAACAGAAGCACCAAGGCTGGCCAAATGAAAGATGAATATATCGAACTGGAATATCATTCTGGCAGAGCCAAAGTAGATGTGTCAATTTAAAACTGACCAGTTAAAATGGATGTCTGTCTTGCAAACCATTTGGAATTTTGCAGCTCTTTTCAAAGCACCCTGTGCCATATGTACTTTAAATTTAAGTTAATGATCACATAGTCAAAGAAAACACCTCACTTTTTCTTATAAGAAATAAAATAATTCTCCTCCCCCCCCGCCAAAATATTGATTCCAACAGCTATCTTACTATGGCGCTAAGTCTGAGGTGTAAATCTCACAGGCAATTCAAAATTATGGCCCCTATTGCAAGCTTTACAGATGTATGTATGTATGTCTGCAGAACTATAGCAGTGCTGAGTGTATGATATTAGAAAGACAATATGTGTAAGATAGTAGCTTTCATTGAACCATCTTCTCTTGGTGAAAGACAAGCTTTCAAGCTCATGTTTGTGTCTTTCACCAAGAGAAGTTGGTTCAATGAAAGATACTATCTTACACATATTGTCTTTCTAATATAACTTTGAATATCCTGACTAGATTCAAATTCTAATCTTAATACTGCATTAATGTAGCTTTTTTTATTCAATTGAAAATGAAAATCTAGATTACTATAGTTTATTTTCACAATTTTTTCCCTGAACCTCATATTGTAACAACATGGTTTTTTGAAGTTTAAAAAAAAAAGGACACTTACCTAAGGAAGGTGCCATCCAATATACTAGTGAATAATCCCAGAATTTGTTACGAAAACAACTTGCATGTAATGAAAAGGCCAATGCTGGATTAAATATTGCTCCTGTGAGGTTTCCTCCTGCAATAAGTTTTAAACAAAATTAAACTAAACCAACTTCCTTGGCTTGTATTTCTTTGATTGGAAATATTCAGTACAGGACACATATTAATCCATGATACTAGATTAAATGTATATTTTGTTACTCTGATGATAAAAAACATTAGCAGAACTGATTTTAAATACAGTTTAATTCTGATTTGGTTTGTCTGGTCAGGTGAACTGGGGAGAACTGTTTTTTAAAACAAGTTTTTAAAAAGGTGTTCTATAGATAGGCCTCTCTCTCTGACTGGGATGGTCTAGAGAGTATTTGGTCCTGCCATGAGGGCAGGGGACTGGACAACCTCTCGAGGTCCCTTCCAGTCCTAGTATTCTGTGATTCTATGACTGTCCTTGATCTATAATAACAAATAGTCTAGTAGCACCTTAAAGACTAACAAAACATGTAGATGGTATCCTGAGCTTTTGTGGGCACAACCCACTTCCATGAAAGCTCAGGATACCATCTACATGTTTTGTTAGTCTTTAAGGTGCTACTAGATTATTGTTTAAGGTTTTTCCTGCTACAGACTAACTCGGCTACCCCTCTGAAGCTCTTGATCAATAATATCAGTTCTTAGAGTGCCTCCTGCATAGTCTCTTGGGATGCGCTGACCTGGGGTAGCTAGGACAGTGGAACATTTTGTAATTGTGCCTATTAGAAGTATCTTGCCCACCCCTCCCATTCTTAGATCCCTTGCCAATTAGGGGTGTATGGCTACAGGAGAATCATTGGTGCTGTTGTCATCTCAGTTCCTTCCAATTGACACAGCATTAGACCAACTTAGATCTGTCTGTCTCCATATAAGTGCAAGAGTCTATAAATAAATACATTAATTAAATAATTACATAAAATACTTTAGAAGTGTTGTTGTCAGTACAAAGTGAGAAAGCACATTCAAAAAAAAAGACTTGCATTGTTTCTGGCAATCTTTCCTTCCTCTGAAACACATCTGGTGCTTAAAATGTTTTGATGAATATCACTCACTGGTACACTTCCAGATTACAGCACTTCCAGTCCTATGCTCCTCCTCTTCCTCTTCCCCCCTCCCTCCCCCCCAGTACCTCCAAACCAGGAAGAACAGACAAAATAGATTTGCAGGTCTTTCCATTAAAAGAAGTGCTATCTGGTAAGCCTGTGGGATCTGAAAACTCAAGAAGATCTGGCTTTAAAGGTAGGAGACCAGAGTCAAGGAATGGCTATGTCTACAGCATTTTTCAAGCACATTTCTACTACTGAAATTTAAAAGATGGCTACATGGAGAACAATCCATGCTTTCACAACTCACTGTGCACTAGATTTGGAATCAAGGTCCAATGCTCATTTTGGCAGGTCAATATTTCAATCACTGTTCAGTTTTAGGACTCTGTCTCCTTTTTTAGATACTGCTTTCCAAATTTCCCCAACGGTGGCAATACGCAAAGGGAACTTTAAAAAATGTAGGTTGGTTATTTGTAGCTGAAGTTCTTTGATATACTTTCCGCATAGTCACACTCCCCACCTATCTTCCCTGCTTCTGTGGAATCCTAATTGTATCATTACTTGGTATTCTGCTTTAGCATTTATTCTCCAGTGTGTGCTCTGTCAGGAGGAGAAAGGAGAGGACCAAATGCTGCTAACAGGCACTGTTACTAGAAGGTTCCATCATTCTAGCTGCATCGTCAGCACATCCCAAGAGTGTTAACTATGGAGCATGCATAATGAAGAACTTCAGTTACAAGTAACCTCCAAATGCTGTTCAATGGAAGCATCTGAGTAAAATATTAATTCTATTTTTTGTTCCATTTACTTAATGATTTCTTATAAAACCTTCTGGCTTAGCAAGAAGGTTTTTGCTTTACAGAAATTAATAAACATAACTGCATATATAACCCAGGGTAAGGCAAATTTAAAACAAAAACAGCCCTATTATTGCCCAACTCCCAAACTAAATCCTGAAGCACATATGTGTACTTTGCATCTTTCTCTGTAGACTGCCCTAAAAGCCTTGGTCAAATGCCCAAAGAGAGCAAATTCCAAAGATAACAGACTATAGATTGAGAGATTCTGAACTCTGGACCTTGGGAATTCAGTGTAATAAGCCATCAATTGAAGTTTGCATGAAATCTGATACACAATCCCGACTGCACATGATACAGCTCACACCAAATGATAATAGGGATTGCAATCTTCATGTTAGGTTAACAACTTTTATAGAATGTTTAACATTCATAAAAATCAGAGAATCATAGAAACATAGGGTTGGAAGGGACCTTAAGAAGTCATCAAGTCCAGCCCCTTGCACTCCAGCAGGACAGGTGTTTATCTCATTTGTTTACTAATACTTCCAATAATGGGAACTCCATAATGTCACTTGGAAGCCTATTCCAATGCTTTAACTACCTTCATAGTTAAAAAGCTTTTGCTAATATCTAACTTAAATATTGCTTGATGCAAATTAAGCTCATTACTTCTTGTCCTACTTTCAGCAGACATGGAGAACAATTGATATAGCCTTCCTGTTTTTAACAATCCTTTTATATATCAGAACACTTATCTGGTCACCGCTCAGTCTTCTTTTGTCAAGAATAAATGTGCCCAGTTTTTTAACCTTTACTCATAGATCAGTTTTCTAAACCTTTTATCACTTTTTTTGCTCATGTCTGTACTCTTTACAGTTTGTCCACATTCTTCCTAAATTGTGGTGCCCAGAACTGGACACATCTTGAGAGAAGTCTGGGGGGGTACATCAACACAACTAGGGTTGCCAGGTAGACCCCGCCAAAAAACCGGACACACTTGATCGTGGGGGGGGCGGGGCTGGCCGGGAGGTGGGCGGGAAGCAGAGCTGGCGGGGGTCTGGGGCCTAGACAGGAGGAAGGGGGGACAGGAAGCAGAGCTGGGGAGGGTCGGGGCCGCAGGGCTGGACGGGAGGAGAGGGAGGCCCGGAGGAAGGGGGGCGGGAAGCAGACCTGGCGGGGGGGGTTCAGCCACTGGCCACAGCCGGAGTCCTTCAGGCCGTGCCCCCGGCAGGCACTCCCTTTAGTTGCGAGCAGAAGCCGGGCGGGGCTGGGAGCCACTATCCCCGCCCGGCTTCTGCACGCAACCAAAGGCTCCCAGCTGGGAGGCGGGGCCGCGACTGGCGCTGGGAGCCTCTGGTCGCATGCAGAAGCCGGATGGGGGGAGTGGCTGGGAGTCCCAGCCCCCGGCCCGCCCCACCCGGCTTTTGCACGCGACCACAGGGCTCCCAGTGCCAATCGCGGCCCCGCCTCCAGTTGCTCCCCGCCCCTGCCAGGCTTCCGTCCGGCGCCCAGCCGGAAATTCAGAAAATACCGCACATTGCACATGTCCGGTATTTTCTGCATTTTTCTACCGGACAGACGGTGCAAATACCGGACTGTCCGGTAGAAAACCGGACACCTGGCAACCCTAAACACAACTGAAATTTGGAGAAAACTGAATTTTTGTGTTAAGTTTTACAGCACTTTATTATTTTTGTACTTTTTACACCCAAATTTCATCGCCCACACAGCTATGATTAAGTTGTTTAAACAAATGTGTTGCAATGGTAGAAAACATTTTGTGCATCTGAAAACTGTAGGTACTGGGGGTACTTATACTTTTTTTAAAGGGGTACTTTATAAAAAAAAAAAGGGTTGAGAAACACTGCTCTAAACCACATTCCCCTAGTTTGCTTCTGAAAATATCAGGTAGAACTGTTTCAAAAGTCTTATTAAAATTAAGGTATGTAACATCTGCTGCTTCCCCCCATGCAATAGGTCAGTAATCCTGTCAAAGAAGGAAATTAAGTTGGTTTGGCATGTTTTGTTCTTGACAAATCCATTCTTGACTATTCCTTATAACTTTATCCTTCAGGTGCTTGTAAATGGATTGTTTAATAATTTGTTCTGTATCTTTCCAGGTACATTATCTTATAGTAAGTAATTGCTAGGCAATAGCGGGGATGAGGGAATGTGTTTACATCCAATTTGCCTTATGCATTACTTTATTTTTTTTTAAATAGCCTAAACAGAGGGATGATCTTGAGATGCCATGCATCTTTATTTCCATTCAATGTCAATAGGATGTCAATATGAAGTGAAGATGCTCATCATTTCTCAGGATTAGGCCCATAAAGACAAATGAAGTATATTATGGAAACTAAATTCATCATTAATGTAATACCACTTGCATTAGTAGAGTTATATCGGGCACAATTTGACCTTTGGGGTTTATTTGGTTTGTTTTTAACTTTTGCTGTGTATTCTGGTGGTGGACATTTTGCTGAAGAGTGATATCTGCAAAGCAGAATTTTCATACTGCTTTACAGCCTTGTTTGATTATCTGTGTAAGGGTTATTTTTGCAAATTTTACCCAGTGTTAAGTCTTTCAAAACTTGCTTCTAATTTTCCCTGGATGATACTTTGTGTGAATGTTACACTGCAGTGATTCCTGCTTTTTGTCCCAGGTGACTGTTACTTCTACCTCCTTCTGATATCCCATTCTGATTAACCAACTTGGGATCACAGTGTGAAATTTAAATAAGAGAAGCTCCAAGGTAATGCAGCACTGATGGGCTCAAGAAGAAATATTATGCTCTGCTACTACTGACATGTTATGAAATAATATACAAATATTAAAATGAAAGTAAATTCCTAAATGAAGTTTCAAAATTCCAAAATGAGCATTTCTCATTTTGAAATACATCTATTTCACCAGGATGTTCACTGAAATCCATACTGTTTTAAAATGCCTTGATTTTAATAAAAATGGCATTTTACATAATTGACCACATTCACACTCAATTTAAAGGTTCTAGTGATATGCAGCAGGATTCAGGGAAGGGTATATAAACCCTGGCAGAAATTAAGGGGAGAGATGACATGACTCTGTGTGCCCTTCTGCCTGATCCCCACATCACAGCATCAAGAAGCTCTCTCTCAGTCTAGCACTGTTTCTGCAACATGACGACATCATTGAGGGTACAGCTACACTGCATGCTTATTTCAAAATAAACTATTCTGGAATAGTTATTCCAAAATAGCTTATTTCAAAATTAGTCCAGGCTTCCCTAATGTAGATGTGCTATCTTGATTTAGAGCCCCAGGAGGCAATGGGGAAGAATAACTCAAAATGGCCCTGGTGAAGGGCTATTGCGAAACAGCAGCAGTGGAGCATCTACACATGCCTTATTTCAAAAGAGCTATTTCCTAATAGGTGTTATTCCTCGTGGAATGAGGTTTACAGATTTCGGAATAAGCCATCTGTTATTTCGAAATAAGGAATGGCTCACATTATTTCGAAATAATGCTAGTTATCTCAAAATCACAGTGCAGTGTAGATGCATGGTAAGATTTCAAGATTATTGGTGAGATGGACTTTGCAAAATTATTACCAAGAGATTAATTTTAATAGTTCATGTAATAATGTTAAAATTTATTAATCATTCTCAGGAATTTAAAATATCAACAGCTTTTCTGGCAACACATCAGATTTAGACTGTGTACTCCTGGAAAGTATATGCTATCCTTGGCAAACAGAAATAAAAACAAAAAGAAGGATTTAATTTAAACTTAATATTCATTCATTTGCCTGTCTGAAAACTGTTCCTTGAATGGTTTCTTTTAAGTTATCAATTTGAACATAAGAACGGCCATAATGGGTCAGACCAAAGGTCCATTTAGCTCAGTATTCTGTCTGGTGACAGTGGCCATTGCCAAGTGCTCCAGAAGGAATGAACAGAACAGATAATCAAGCGATCCCTCCCGTCGCCTTAGGATAATCAGACAGGATACAGAAACCTTAAGAACAAAATTCCTTTGCTCATCTACATACTATATTCACTATTAATTTTGGGGATAATTCAGTGTGGTTTTCTAATCTAGCGATCATAGAATCATAGGGTTGGAAGAGACAGGAGGTCATCGAGTCCAACTCCCTGCTAAAAGGAGGACCAATCCCAACTAAAATCATCCCAGACCAGGCTTTGTCAAGCCTGGACTTAAAGACATCTAGGGATAAGGATTCCATCATCTCCCTAGGTAACCCATTCCACTGCTTCACCACCCTCCTAGTGAAATAGTTTTTCCTAATATGTCCCCACCAAAGGAAGACCCACTCTTCATGTGTAATCTCTGTTGAAAGCAAGCCATACAGAAAAGATTGTACTCGAAGTAACTATTGTTTACTACTACTTCTGTTTCGACTTATTATTTTCTTTTCCTTTTTTTAATAATAAAATAGTCATAGATAATACAAGTGATTATTCTGCTTGTCTTACATCATGTCTCCTAAAACAAAGCAAAGCAAAGCAAGGATCTCGTCACTTAAAATAATGGGGGTAACATTCCTGAACTGGCATTTATTAAAACAATTCTTAAGATCTGTCTTGTTGTTTCTTGTTACTCTGGACCAGTGATAGGAAACCTAGGCTAGCGAGTGGGCTGCATGAATGGCCCTCCTTCATCTCAGTGAGCTGCAAGATTGTCCTAGTTAGGGTAGCTTTGCTAACCATGCTTGCGTACCCAGAATTTGCAGGTTGTGCTGACTGAACCTTAGCAGTGCTTTAATTGGATGCACAGGGAGTGCATAACTCTTACAGTCAACTTTGTGTGCAGTCAGCACACACATCACTTCAAATGCCCTTGGTTTATGTGTGTCACTTTAGTAATACTGCTAGAAAAAAAACTATGCATATGGAACCAGCAGAATCTGGCAACCATGCATGTGGGCAATGGTAAACAAAATGTCTTGTGGGCCACACAGAACCCTGAAAGGCTGCATGTGAGCCGCAGATTGCCCACCACTGCTCTGAATTATATGTTTTTAGTAATTTTGGTGAATTGCTTGGTGCTTAACGCCTTAAACCATCCTTTTTTGTCTGCACAATGTTTTGAATGATAATGCTTCCCAACAGGTTGTGCTAAGGCCATGTTTACACTACAAAATTATGTCAACCTAAGTTATGTTGGCCTACAGTCACTGCAGTTAGTGCATTGCTTGTGTGCATTCATGTTTGGCTCCTTGTACTACCTGACAAGCCAAGTCACAGAGGGGTGACAGAGAACATTAGGTCAACTTCCGTAAAGAAGTGTTCGCCATTTCCCACTGCATAACTCTAGAGGGGACTTAAAATCAAAGTAGCAAACATACCTCTCTTGGTTGTTCCACAACCTCACTACTTCTGCACAAGTAAAAATGATTAAATCAAAAGATGTGTCCTGCTACTTTGTGGGTGCCATCTCCATAATTTCAAAGTAAATTGCGTACTTACCTATGGTTCTTTCCTCTGCATTGGGCTCATCTATGCTCGACTGGCAGGATTGGCTGGATTGCAGTAGAGTAAAAAAACAAACCAGGTACTGGCTTGCTGTGCAGCTGGGTTCCCCCGCTGCGTGACTCCCATACTGCTACTCCTCTTCCTTGTATACCTCCTCCTCCTCGCTATTCATAGCAGGGGTCTGACACTCAGGTTCCTTGGAAGTATGCACAGTACTGGTGAGGATGAGGTCTCCTCTCCACCAAAGATGGGCTGTGTCTAGACTGGCAAGTTTTTCCGCAAAAGCAGCCGCTTTTGTGGAAAAACTTGCCAGCTGTCTATACTGGCCGCTTGAATTTGCGCAAGAGCACTGACTTTGTAATGTACAAAATCAGTACTTCTTGCGCAAATACAATGACACTCCCGTTCGGGCAAAAGCCCTCTTGCGCAAATGTATTTGCGCAAGAGGGCCAGTGTAGACAGCTAAAAAGTGTTTTGCGCAAAAAAGCCCCGATGGCGAAAAACGGCGATCGGGGCTTTCTTGCGCAAAACCGCGTCTAGATTGGCACGGACGCTTTTCCGCAAAAAGTGCTTTTGCGCAAAGTGTCCATGCCAATCTAGACGCTCTTTTCCGCAAATGCTTTTAACGGAAAAACTTTTCCGTTAAAAGCATTTGTGGAAAATCATGCCAGTCTAGACGTAGCCATGATGTATAGTTCTTAGCAAAAGCAGATGATCTGTGACTCTGCACCACATTGACTGTTGGTCTCCCTGGCCTTCTGATATGTTTGTCATCCTCCTTTGCTTTTACACAGCACTGCTGCTGGTCCCTGTCATAGCTTTTCTCCTGCATCTCCTGAACCATCTGCCTGTAAAGGTCCACATTTCTATGGCAGATATGAATCTGTGCCTGCACAGCTGCTTCTTCCCACAGACCCAGGAGAGCCAATATTTCCTGTCTACTTCAGGCATGAGTGTTTCTGCAATGTGTAGGCAGCATGATCACTGTTACATATGTCGATCAAATTATATCAACCATGACTCTAGACCACTTGGGGAAGTGGTGTTATTAAACTAGCATAGCAGGACACTCATGTCCACAGGAGCCAAATTAGAGTGAAAACATATGCACAATGAGGTCAATGTGTTTGTGCGAACCAAACTTTGTAGTGTACACTAGACCTAAATAACATACCATGCACACTTACAAAAGGATAAGACATTCATTGCCATGTAGCCTGAGAGCCAGAGAGAAAGAAATAGTTCGACTGACAGGTTGGGGGAAAAAAGCTGGTTTTGTTGGATTTCTGAAAATTGGTACTATATCTGGTAATGTCTAATGTGGCTTAAGATAATAAGATGGCTATATACCTATAGTAAACAACAATAGACTAATTAGAAACAACTACACAGAGTCTCTGTCCACTCATTTCTCTGAACCATCTGATACTGCACAACTTACTTTCATGCAAGCTATCAGATGGTAATATTTTCACCACTTTTCTGCTTTAGCCACTGCAGATATTCAAAAAACAGCAAAGTAAATTTTGTGATGTCTTAACATAGACAGAATCTGATATTCTCACTCATTTTCCTCAAAACGGCACACCACAAGTTCAAAACAAAATAGCAGATGAGTGCATTGTAATATAATTATAAATAAATAAAATAAAATAAAAGATGGTTGCTAGAGCTCCCATTACCTAAGGCTGCATCTAAGCCAGACTGTTTTCTGATTTAAAAAAAATTCCAATTGTTGCAAATACTGGCGCATCTCTACCAATTATTACTGTGCTAGGAGTGCCAATGAAGAAAAAATAGAGACAGTCCATCTGCATTTTTCCATGGATAGTAGTATTACCACCATTGATACCAAAAATGAATTTGTACCAGTTGGGAAATTTTTCAGAAAAAAATATTAGCACAGACATGTTAGCCCCACTTCCACTGCCCACATACCTGAGCTCACAAAGTTCTCAGTGAAACTTGTTTAACTGTTCGTTATCGTATGCCAAAATTCCCAAGTGTAAAAAAATATTTTTTTAAACCTGGAAATCACAAAGTCTTAGACTTCCCTGACAAAAATGTGGCCTTACCTATTGACAATCCTCTGGGCTATCATTTTCCATGAATGCTTATTTCAGCATTGCCTAGCCTCATAATATGGCTTGGCAACATAAACCCCAGTTAGCTCCTGGGGGCAGCATGAGTCCTCTGGGACCGCTGTGGCTCTGTACTTTAAATACAATAAGGGTATATCTAGACTACATGGCTCCGTCGATGGAGCCATGTAGATGAGTTTACTAGACATAGGAAAATGAAGCGGCGATTTAAATAATCGCCACTTCATTTACATCAAAATGGACGCCACGCTGTGCCAATCAGCTGTTTGGCAGCACAGCGGGGTAGTCTGGACGCGCCACAGTCGACAGGGAAGTCGCGCTCGACCTCATTTCACGAGGCATAACGGAGCAGTCGACAAGGGCTTCCCTTGTCGACCGTGGCGCGTCCAGACTGTCCCGCTGTGCCGCCAAACAGCTGATCGGCACAGCACGGTAGCCATTTTGATGTAAATGAAGCGGCGATTATTTAAATCGCTGCTTCATTTTCCTATGTCTAGTAAACTCATCTACATGGCTCCGGCGACGGAGCCATGTAGTCTAGACATACCCTAAGAGCCTTCTGGGCTTTTACTACATTTAAAGTACAGAGCCGCAGCGGGGTTAGCTCCCAGGGCTGGCACGAGCTAGGACTAAGCAGGTCCAGCTTGCACCGGCTCCAGGATTACTGTAGCTCTGCCTCCACCCCCTCCCCCCGCACCACTGGGGGAGCTGGCTTTTTAAGCCAGCCTATGCTTATCAGGTAGTTGACTACTCGACTAATCACTTACATCCCTGGGAGGTAGGATCTGGCCAGGAGGTAGGGCGCAGGAGTGGGCTGAGACTGGAGGGCGTCTGGCTGGGAGGTTGGGTGCAAGAGCAGGCTGAGGAGGGGCTGGTCTGGGAGTGAGGGTGTAGGAGTGGGGTGAGGGTATGAGGTATCAGTGGGAGGGGGGCATTTACCTTGCTCTGTGTCTCTCGCTGCTCCCAGGCACTACAACCCCCACTGCTCCCATTAGCTGCGATTCCAACCAATGGGAGCAGCGGGGAAAGCTTTCAGGTAAGCCGTTTCCAGCGCTGCCATTCCCCCAGTTGGGGGAAGGGGGAGTGGCAGCACTGGGAGATCCTTTCCCCATAACCCAGATCCGTCCCACAAGGCTCTCCTTCCCCTCACAGTGGGAAGCCTGCGGTAGTGCTCCAACCTGGTGGAGGAGAGGTGCGGGGTTGGAGTGCCAGCAGGGGTTCCCAGCTGTGTTGGGGGCAGGGAGAGAGTACCACACTTTATCACAAAGTCTGGACCACACTTTAAGAACCACTGCTCTATGATAGTGCTTCTCAAACTTTTTGGCCCACGGCCCACCCCGCTCAATGCAAACCTTTCCATGGACCACCAGCCAACCACACATGAATAATGAAACAGATTAAGCACTTTAACTTTATCATGTTAGTTTACCAAACTTCATTTTAAATAAATTAATATTTTAGTTTATGTCCAAAACCAAAGGTTTCAATGTTGTCTTGGTTTATGGCAGGGGCCGGGAACCTTTTTTGGGTCAGAGGCCGCTGACTCACAGAAAAATCAGTAGGGGGCCACACAACCCACTCCTGCACCTTCCCTCCCTCTAAAAAACCCAACCCTCACTGATGGACCCCCAGCTGATTCACCTCACTGCCCCGATGCTCCAGTCCCAAAGGAAGGGAGGGGGGCAGGGAGGAATAAGTTTCAGCGCTTTCCACAGGCCAGATTAACTCTTCTGGGGTGCCAGGGTTAATAGATTTTGTGAGCACCTGTAGGCTCGGGTTGGGCCAAAAATGAGGGGTTCTGTGTGCAAGAGGGGCTCAGGATGGGAATTCAGGAAGTGTGAGGGTGGAGGGGTCTCAGTGAGAGGTAGGGTATAGGAGCGGGCTGGGAGTGGGGTGCCTGGCCAGGAGGGAGGGTATAGTAGCGGGTTGAGGATGGGGGAGTTTGGAAGGGAGGGAAGGTGCAGGAGCAGGTTAGGGGTATGCCTACATGGCTTTGTGCCCACACCGCTCACAGGCACCACCTCCCGCTGCTCCCATTGGCTGTTGTTTGGAACAACAGGAGCAGCAGGGAATGCTTCCAGGCAGCACGTCCCTGTGCAGCCTTTCCCCCAGCTGCAGGCAGGGGAGAGAGGCAGCGCACAGAACCACTTGCTCCCCCCACAAGCTAAATCCGGTGGTGAGGCTCAGTGCTGTCTCCCTCACACGCACACACAGTGGGAAGCCGGCACTGGTGCTCCCACCTCGCAGGGAAAGGCTGGGGCGGGGGGACTGGAGCACCAGTGCAGGCTCCCCGCTGCAAGGGGGCGTGGTGAGCCTTAAGCCACAGTTTAAGAACCACTGCTCTATGAGGACCAGTCAGTGGGGAAGGGGTGACATGACAGACTTTGGCTTACATATATATTTGCTAAATTGCAGAGGAATGTTAGTAATCAGAAATCTTGTGTTCTATTTTATGCTGTCAGGATACAATAATACAGTGTGCACGCCTCTTCTAAATCTTTAGCCTTTGTCTTCAAAACTTCACTTAAGAATGTCATTCAAAATTGCTAAACTTGTTTCTGCAAATCATCATGGATTTTTTCCAGTCTTCCTGGTCTTCTTTAGACTAGAGTTGCTGGATGCACTGTAACTTGAATTAATTGATTGCCAATTAATACTACTGCATACATTTGAGAGACGTTGTTCCAGGTCATGATTACAAAATTTGTATCCACAGCTAATCCACTAACATGGTCAACAGATATCCACAGATTTACAGGATTCTAGTCACGGCTTACCTGAGATTTCAGTGTAATATGCCTAATTAAGTCACGCTGGTCCAAAACCTGCTTTACAGCATTTGGTAACACAAGTTTTATGAAAGATGTCATGCAATATAAAGTTATATTATGAAAGGATTTTTCTTTGTATTTCAGTAAGATATTTAAAAGATCCATCTGGAGAAACTCTTTACACTTAGTTTTACCCATTTTTTTAAGATAAAATATTTAGAACAGAGATTTTTATTTCTTTTCATTATTAGGCCCAATGCTGCAATGGGATCCATGCAGGTAGACTTTTACATCTATACAGAGTCCAAATGAAGTCTCCCCATCTTTTTCAGTTTACTGGATAAAGGTCTTTGTCCAGTGTATTTTATCAGCTGTATAGCACAGCAACAGCACTATGGAAACAAGTTTGCATGCCCACATATTTTAAAACATCACTTAATTAAAAAATATCTATAACTTGAAACAATCATGGAGAAAAAAAGGTAACTAACCTCCATACACCAGCATAGTAATGAGAAGAGCAATCAGGTGGACTCTGAGCCTGGGTTTAACTGCCTCAATTTGCAGTATGGTCAACTGGAACGCAGTAGAGAAGAGCAGCTCTATGCAAAAAGCCTGGGTCTCCGTGGTTTGGATGGGATTACTGCAGCCCTCAGCCAGTGCCTCAGAGTGCACCTTGATGATCCCCATGGACCAGATGCGATGGACGTAAATTCTAGCTAGCACTGCACCAGTAAACTGAGCTCCAATCTTCAGCCCGCCCTGCTTGACTGAAACCCCACTATCCAAGATTTGTTGCAGGGTGCCACAGGGATTGCATGTACTGCCCGTCAGAGTCAATCCATGCAGGACGGTAAAAACATAGGTGAGGGTGAGGGCAACATGCGGCTTGGGCTGTACATTGGCCAGCAGCCGGAGCTCATTGGTGCAGGCACAGATTTGGAAAGTGGCAAACATCTCCAGGAGAAAGGTGCGAGGGCGAGGGCGCCGGGTGTGCATAAGGCGCCGGGTCAGCTTCCGGCACCCTCCTGCCAACATCATGGTGGCAGCCATCAGCAGGAGCGAGATCCAGGTCTCATCGAGAACCATAGTGAGGCCCAGGCGGAGGGAGACCAGGACGTCTCCCAGCACAGGGGGCAACTGCACTCAGGCCCTGGGCTCGTCCCTCTCCAGCCCTGCTGCCGGGGCAGGGGGACTCTGCTTCCCTCAGAGGGGTGTCTCAGCTGATGCCTCCCGCCTTCCAAACCCCCCTCAGCCAGTCGGGGTGTGTGTACCTAAGTTGCTTCCCCCCCCCTCAGCCCGTCGGGGGTGGGTGTCTAAGCTGCTCCCCCCACAGCCAATCGCTACCCCTCCTCTGCGCAGTGCCCGTGTGGCACAGCGCCCCTTCCCCACCCCGCCACACAGCGGCAGGAGGCGCCGCCACCGTGGCAGCGCCGCGCTTGGAGCCGGGGGCGGCGCAGCGAGGAAGCAGCCTTTGCTCCGGGCCAGTGGCCGCCTGCCGGGCGGGATAGAAACGAGCCCCGAGAGCGAGCCGGCGCGTGCGCACACGGCGCCTGGCCGCCGGTGCCTGGCTGGCGAGCTGGCCGCAAGCGGCTCTGCGGACTGGGCGCGGGAGCTCGCGCTGCCGCTTGTGACCGTTGGTCCGGTGAGGTGACGGTCACGCGCTGGCTGAGGGACGGAGGGAGGGGCTTGGTCCCGTGCCTAAGGCCGCGGGAGAAGGGGCCGGGTTCCGTCACGCGGAGCGAACCCCGCACACAGTCACGGGGAGGAGCCGCTGCCTCCTCGCTCCCTGTTTCTCCGCAGCCTGCTTCTGCCCTCAGCCTTACTTGGGCGTCTTGACATCAACTGGCATGAAAGGACCCTCGTGTCTCTGAGGGGATGGGCTCGCCCCGTCGGCTCCCGTCCCCAGCTCGCGGTCACAGTTCAGGCCACTGCGCTTGGGCGTCTCCACGATGCTCCAGCCGAGGACACCCATTCCCGCTCCCCAGGCTTTGCCTTTCTGGGGCGGGGACGTGCCTCCGACTCCTCTCTGGCCCCCAGCATGTTGCTACCCCCGCTCCCTGCCTTCGCTGTGTTATTCCCACCACTGATGGGTTGCTCGAGGTCACCACCCACTTGCTGTCTCTTCAGAGAGGGGTAGCAGTGGGACTGCTCACAATGATCAGTACCACACAGGTCTGCCTACACAAGCCTACTGTATTCTCAAGGGGAAAAGCACGGCAGAAGAAAAAAACATTAAGAACACTAAAAGAACTTCCCTGCATGCTAATAAGCTTATCAGAGATCTCGCTACCTTTCATATGGATTCTAGCATGGGCAG
The DNA here is from genome assembly GCA_019425775.1 of Rafetus swinhoei. Lineage (NCBI taxonomy): Eukaryota > Metazoa > Chordata > Testudines > Trionychidae > Rafetus > Rafetus swinhoei. The sequence goes on along the minus strand of CM033437.1, from coordinate 20,818,879 downwards.
CCCCTCAAATCTCCATCCACAGCACATTCCTTGTGGTTGCAGGTTCATCACAGCTTAAGGTGAGAACAAGCACTCAGTCCACACTATACATGTTAAGGTCATTTATCTAGAGTTTCCAGAAGTGGGTGATTAGTATACAATGGCTCTCTCTTCACCCATAGTGTATCTTCAAAAGTTTGCCTTTAGGTGGGAAAAATTTTCACCCCCCTCACTAACAAGGTACTTTTTAGGAAATTGACTTCACACATATTGTTCCAAAAGCCCTTGACTTTCCTAATATCTTGCATTCCTCTTGTCATCCTGCTAACAAAGTTCCCTACAACTTCATGTTAGTATATAAGCATTTGCATTTTTAATACAGGGAACTACAAATGCATTATGGTTCTCCAAACATGACATTTGAAGTCTTAAGCAGAAGCTGAAAATAAACTTCTTGTTTTCACTGTATCTAAACACTGATACTGAGCAAGAATCTGATCCTTAGCTGAATTTTATAAACTCTTGTGTATACTGTTCCTTTGGAGACACTAGCCCAGTTATTTCTGACTGTACTGTTACAAAGGCTGAACACTACAGGGAAAATGCTTCAAGGGGATTTGGGTGCACCCATTCTTGTTAACCTGCAAGGCAAAATAAAGACAGACATAGTTAGGAGGGTGAGTGACATCAAGCAAGACTCACTCATATTGTAGCTGGGAGGAGAGGTGTAACAAGGTGACTTTCAGTCTTAGATACCTGAGAGACCATCACAGGGTCTTTTGCCTTTATATACTTTGGAGGTCTTATATTGTCTCAAGCCAGCTCTGAAGATAGGCATTGGTTTAGGATAACTTTCCATGTTTAGTTCTTCTTCTTCAATTGAGAAGAAGAACTGTGAATTCTAAATTACTAAGTACAAATATAGGTAGTTACTTTGACACAAGAAGATGATTTCTTGCCTCCTTTCTCTCATGCAGAATTAGTTCTTACTTGATTGAAGGCAGTTCCTCCACTTCCCTAAAGAAGGGAAGATTTACCTGTTCCAGGCTATGAGTGTAAGTGGGTGTATGCTATGCACACTGGGCCTACAATTTTTATTTCTGGAATGTGTGGAGAGGAAATATGTCTTATGGTGGGGTTTTTTTGGTCCTTTGGGGGGACTTTTATTATCTCACTGCTAGACCACTTTGTAGTTGTGATCCTAAGGTAAGAAAGCACATTATCGTGCTACTGAGTGGTCAGTAAAAAGATTGGTTCCAGAGTGTTTTCTATGCTTTGAAACTGAACCGCTGCTGTCCGTGGTTATCAATGACTGTTGCAGCTGAGCTAGTACTAAACATAATGTATCTGCAAGGATAGAAAAGGACAGAGTTTAGCACACTTGTGCATATATACACATAATTTTCCAGAAGATGGCAGCAAAGATTACATTATATTTTCACAATTTTCAAAAATTATTTTCTGACTTGAAATTTGTTGAACAAGTTCATATAGACAGTAATTTTCTTGCAGAGGTAATGCCTACTCTGATGAATATGTTGCTTTCCACCAACAAAAACAAAACCTTACTTTCATCTTAAGGTCAGTATAATGTTCAGATTAAAGTTGCAAAATCATCTCAGAGTAAACAGAATACAATCATTTCTCTCACTTAACTGTGTCTTCCCACCTGTTCTTTTGTTGATCCCTGCCAGTGCTGAGTCAGCACAGCAATGCTACTTAGGTCCTGATATTGTTTTGGAGTCAGTGGGACTGCAGGGCACTCAGGATCTCATGAGATCAGACCCAGGGTAACTTTGAGGAGGAGGAATTGGGTTTGTTTAGTTTAGAAAAGAGAAGATTGAGAGGGGACATGATAGTGGTTTTCAGGTATCTAAAAGGGTGTCAGAAGGAGGAGGGAGGAAAAATTGTTCTTCCTGGCCTCTGAGGATAGAACAAGAAGTAATGGCCTTAAACTGCAGCAAGGGAGGTTTAGGCTGAACATTAGGAAAAAGTTCCTAACTGTCAGGGTAGTCAAACACTGGAATAAATTGCCCAGGGAGGTTGTGGAATCTCCATCTCTGGAGATATTTAAGAGTAGGTTAGATAAATGTTTATCAGGGATGGTCTAGACAATATTTGGTCCTGCCATGAGGGCAGAGGACTGGACTCGATGACCTCTCGAGGTCCCTTCCAGTCCTAGTATTCTATGATTCTATGAATGCTCTGTTAATTGATTTAGCATGGAGGGGAACAAACAGATAAACAGGACTCAGTGACAAGGTTAAAAAGAGGGACAGGAGAAAATGGCGGGGGCGGGGGGATTCAGTCTCAGCCAACTATTTGTGCAGAAGGAAAGGATATATAGAAAAACATGAGGCAAGGCAGAAGAAATAGTCACTCAGTTACATCATACCTAATTATGAAAACCTGTACAGCAGAACCTCAGAGTTACAAACTCTAGAGTTACGACCTGACCAAGCAACCACACACCTTATTTGGAACCAGAGACAAAAGCAAATAAAGTACAGTATTGTGTTAAAACTAAACTACATTTAAAAGAGGGGGGAGCAGCATTTTTCTCCTATATTGTAAAATTTCAAAGCTGTATTAAGTCAATGTTCAGTTGTAAGCTTTTGAAAGAACAGCCATAAAGGTCTGTTCAGTTGTGAAATTTCAAAGTTACAAACAACCTCAATTTTGTAAGTGTTCATAAATCTGAGGTTCTACTGTATAAGTCCCCATGAAAATTTGAGCTGAGTCAGTTGCCCTTTATGGTAACTGGTAGAGTAGATCAGTGGGGGAGGAGGGGTTTAAATAAGGGCCAGCGTTACTAATTATGGTGTTCTAAATTGTCAAGAGGGGCAGTTTGGGAATTAGTCACTGGGTTACCTCCCACGTCTATGGTCCTACTATGGGTGAGATTAGCCAGTGAGTTTCCTCACATTCTTGTCAAGTTGCTAGAAAAGGAGAAGATTGGACTTTCTCTTGAACTGTAAATCTATATCATCATTATGAGCAGCTATATAAATATAATTATTTTAAAAAACATGAAATATGTGGTTTGCTGACATATGGATTGTCATTCATTCCATTTATTTGCAGCTTACTTGACATATGTGTGTAATTTTCCATTACATATGGAAAATTGTAATATTGTAGCTCATATGACTACATGAAGAAGGATCAGAGGAATCATACTTCTCTAAAAGGTCTGCTCAAGGTCACCAGTTTGCAGATTTAATTGGAATATATAAATTCTTTACCTAAGGTGTGTATACTATACATAATTGTTTTTATGACCACAAGATAGCAGCATTATACCAACCAATCATTTGTTGGGTAATCTAACAGCAGCTTTATTTTATGTTGTTTTCTCTGTTGGAAAAGATTATATATTTTCTAGAGAGAAGCCCAAACCACAAAGTTTATGTGATTCATGTTTGTAAACTATTTTAATGGTGCCTAGAGTCTTTTTTTAAATTTGTGTATATTAATCTAATTAAATAAAGTATTGAAGTGTTCATGTAACAATCTGTGGCTAATGACATGCAGATAGGGTTGCCAGGTGTCCGGTATTGACCCGGACAGTCCAGTATTTTCGCCTCCTGTCCGGTATAAAAATTTAGAAAATACTGGACACCTAAAATGTCTGGTATTTTCTGATTTTTTTCCCAGCCAGGAGGCGAAAATCCTGGGTGCTTAACTGGTTCCGCAGGGGAGCTGTCTGACCTGGAGCAGGAAGACAAGATGGCGGAAGGCCACCGGCAGCCTATTAGGGCCAAAAAGCCTCAAAAGCATTTCTTAAAGGGGCCACGCTTTTTTTTTTTTTTTTTTTGGCAACAACTTTGGTCTCCCCTTTTTTTTTCTCAACAGAATTTTTTCCCCAGTGTTTTTTTTGGTGTTTGTTAGTTTTGGTTAAACCATCTGGCAACCCTACATGCAGACAGTATGGTCCTCAGGGACGGTGGAACTTTGGATTATTAGCACCAAAACTCTTCTAGCTGTGAGAAATTAGCATGCTCTTTTAGTTTCTGAGCCCAGCCACTAGACTGAGATAAAATTGATCACATATACTCAACCAATATAATAATTTAGATCCAGTGTTTTGTTCCTGAGCCGATTGCGTTAATATATTTGCATAGATAAATATTCGGAATACTGAAATATGTAGCTGCCATTAAGAACATTTTCAGAAGAACAAACATGCAAAACCAAAATCCTGACATAGTTTTTTATAGTGATGTGATGAGACATTCTGCTCACCCCACTAGTTCTGGAAGGGTTAAGATAGGCAAAAAAGGCTAATTAGCCACAGGCTGCACCTCAAGGGGAGCTATCTTGCAATGAGGATTAATTGGGGATGAAGCTCATCTAGGTGGAAAAAAGTGGGGCTTCTGTAGAGCGAGGAAGGCTTACAACAGAGAGGTAGGACGGCGAAGGAAACCTACAATCACACTTTCTGTTATAAGGGGGTGAGGACAGAGTAGGAAGTGGTTCAAGGAAGGAGTAGTAAGGACTATGTGGTGGGGCGATTGTACGACACAGGAAGAAGGGTTAAAGCAGCCTGGGGAGTCTGTGCTGAAACCAGCTAATCAAAAGACAGCTTACTGAGCTACCCAATCATAGAATTATAGAACACTAGAACTGGAAGGGACCTTGAGAGGTCATCGAGTCCAGTTCCCTGCCCTCATGGCAGCACCCAGTACCATCTAGACCAGGGGTGGGCAATAATTTTTTGCTGGGGGCCACTTCAGAAATTTTTTGAAGTGCTCCCGGGCAGCACTGGAAGGGGCGGGGCCTCAAGCGGAAGGGGCAGGGCCAGGCTACTTCCCTGCTTCCCCACCCACAGACCATGATTGGTCTGGGGGTAGAGGAGCGCTTTTGCCCCCCCCCCCCAGAGGTTTCTCCTAGGTGCCCATGCCCCTGGCGGTGGGAGGAGACTTCGCGTGCTCCCTCTTCTGCCCCCAGACCAATCAGGGCTTGGGGGTGGGGGAGTGCACAAAGTCTCCTCCCGCCCCTGCCAGGAGCATGTGGTGCTTCTAAGCTCTGCATGATTCTCACAGGCAGGGGCAGGGTGGTGGAAACTTTGCACTCTCTCCCGGCCCCCAGGCTAAACCTGCTCTTAAAGATAGAAGGCTTATTGAAAGTAGCCAATCAGGGCCAGGCTGGCCCATATGAAAAGAACTGCTGAGCAAGAAGCAGAGTCAGGCTCTCTCTGGAGTTCAAGGAAGGAGGACGGGCTGCTTAGAGGGCTAGAGCAGCAGAGTATAAGGAAGCTCCAGGCTGATGGCTGTCAGACTGAGGCCCTGATACAAGGGCAGAGGAGGTGCTGAGGCTGTGGGGAAGGGACCTAGGGAAGGAGATGGCAGAGTTGGAGGAGAGGTAGTAGATGACTGCTGGCTATAGGGTCCGTGGGTTGGAACCTGGGGTATTGGGTGGGCTGGGTCCACCCCCCTGCCCACCTTGTCCCCACTTGCCAGCAAGGGGAATGGTCAGTGCATGGACTGCAGTTTGCCACTGAGGTAAGTAGCTAGACCAGAGACTGTGGTTCACCACCAAGGCAAGTGGCTAGAGTGAAGACTGTTGGCCCCTCTGAAAAGGGGGAGAGAAGCAGGTGGGGCACAGCTGGAGGGCTGTGCCAAGAAGAGGTTGCAGCAGTCCAGGGAGCAATGTGGCTTCTAGAGGTAGAGGCAAGAGTGACGATTGTGAAGACACCACTAGATGAGGGTGCACCAGTGAAATGACAGCTAACTTCCAGAATGGTCAGCAGGCAGGATTACAGTTGTGATTCATGCCCACTGTTCCCTCTCATTTTTTATGTGTATGATATATCACCCCCATATTGGTACACATAACAAAAGTCTTTCTGCATATGGACAATGTGTAGCAGGAGTGGAACGGAGGGGTTGGAGTGTAAAAGGGGGCTCAAGACTGGGGCAGAGGGTTGGGGTGCAGGGTGAAAGCTCTTGCTGTGGATGTGGGTTCCCCGGTGGGGCTAAGGATGAAGGGTTTGGAGTGCAGGCTTCCCCAAGGAGAGAGTACTCCCCCATCCCTCTCTCACCACAGAAATTCGAAACCAGCTGGGAGGTGGCAGCAGGTTTAAAACAAATAAAAGGAAGTTCTTCACACAGCACACAGTCAACCTGTGGAACTCCTTGCCTGAGGAGGTTGTGAAGGATAGGACTATAATAGGGTGTGATGGGCTCTCCACTGAAACCGGGGGCAGCCCGGTCGGCCACCCGCCCGAGGAGCAGCAGCCGGCAAAGCCGTGGAGACGCAGGCGGCAGATTTTAGGACTGCGCCACCGTCAGGCGGCCACAGCCCGCAGAAGCAGCGGCCCACCGCATGGCCAACGTGCGCCTGAGTGGAGGGACGCAGAGGGGGCGGAGCGACGCCCTGTGACGTCCAGCGGCGGGCCATTTAAATCGGGTCTGGGAAAGAGCCAGAGGGTGAGCGAGGATCGGAGCCCTCGCCTGGGCAGCCAAAGGGGCCCCCTCACAATCCCGCAGAGAAGGACACTGTGGACCCCGGACAGCAGTGACCATGCCAGGTCTGAGCAGGAAGGCGGGGCGACAGTAAGACCCGGGGGACCCTCCCACGAACCGGGGCTGCCGGAGGGGGTTAGGAAGCAGCCCGGGGCAGAGCGCTTTTGGAGCCCATGGGCTGGCGAGCTTTGGGTTGGATCCCTGTCAGCCGGGTAGAGGCGAGCAACCCCCACCCTTAGGGCCCTGGGTTGGGACCCGGTGGATAGGGAGGGCCCGGGTCCCCCTAAACCCCCTCCTCCCTCGGCGTGTGCAGCACGTACTCGCAGCGGCCCGCTCTTCTGTTGGCACCACAGACCATTATTGACGGCCTTGGACCTGCATAGGACTCTTACCGGAGGGCCAAGGTCCCCCTTTGAGGTACTTCTGCCCCATACACTGAACAGGCGGTGGGCTCGCAGGGCCCCGTCCTCGGGCGGGAGTGCGAGTGCTTGCGCCCATAAAACCGCCTCTTGGGGGAAACCGAGACAGGCGGGGGGGCTCGCAGGGCCCCTCCCCGGCGAGGGGTGAGTGCTCGCGCCCCAGGAACCTATTACATAGGGTTTAAAAGAGAACTAGATAAATTCATGGAGGTTGAGTCCATTAATGGCTATTAGCCAGAATGGGTAAGGAATGGTGTCCCTAGCCTCTGTCTGTCAGAGAGGGTGGAGATGGATGGCAAGAGAGATCGCTTGATCATTACCTGTTCGATTCACTCTGTCTGGGGCACCTGGGATTGGCCACTGTCGGCAGACAGGATACTGGGCTGGATGGACCTTTGGTCTGGCCATTCTTATGTTCTTATGTAGCTCTTAATGCTCTGGCAGCTCCAGCAGGCAGCAGGGCATGTCTCCTAGCTGGGGCAGCTCTGGGCCAGGCTATGGGGCTGGCAGGCAGAGTGTCTCTGCTCCAGCTGCAGCAGCTCCAGGGCTTGGGGAGAGGTGTCTCTTCCTGCTGCAGCCTTGAGCCTCTGCACAGGGCTTAATAGGCAGCTGTGCAGCTTAGGGAGAATTTAGGTCACTCCCTGTTACAGGCTGGGAGAATAAAGACTTGAGCTGCTGAAAAAACTTAAAAAGCAACAAATGGTCTGGTAGCACTTTAAAGACTAACAAAACATGTAGATGATATCATGAGCTTTCGTGAGCACAGCCCACTTCTTCAGATTACCCGAGTGTTGGAAGTCCAGGGTCAAGGGTCCCTGTCTTGGAACCTGTTATTGAGGATGGGCCTAGGTTCCCCTACAAGCCACTATGGGAGTGCCATGCAAGGGGCAGCCTATTTGGAGACTGCTGGGGACAGTTTGGAATACCTTGGAATGGAGGGAACTTAAATGTGACTGGCCTGGATGGCTAAGCTATGAGAGAGCATGAGTGAGACTACAGAATGAGTGGGATGACAGGCTGAAGCAACCAGGAGTATCAGACCACATGGTGACCCAATCCTCAGATGGGCAACTAAGAGGCATCGGAGTGTAAGGGAGTGCTTTCTTACAATTGCTTTAAAAATGTTACACTTTTAAACTATTTGTAACAATTAGGTAATATACATGAGCCATTAAACACATACAATTACAGAATTATGAAATAAATAATCCAGAGGTCCTAGCTGATTTTTCATCAAGCAGGAATTTAGGAGCTGATAATGAAGCAGGATTGGGCATTGGAATGTTGATCAAATTCTAAGGGGAATGTAGAAAAATCTGGAACAGCTCTTCTCACAGTTTAGTGCACATTAAAACTATACCTAAATACAAAATGATGGGATCTAAATTAGCCATTACCACTTTAAGAAAGATCTTGGAGTCATCATGAATAGTTATCTGAAAACATGCACTCAAAGTGCAGTGGCAGTGAAAAAGCTAATAGAATGTTAGGAGCCATTAGTAAAGGATAGATGAAAGAAAAAAAATCTTAATGCCACTATATAAATCCATGGTTCAGTCATACTGAATCTTGAATGCAGTCCTGGTCACTTCATTTAAAAAAAATGATATATTAGAATTGGAAAAGGTACAAAAAAGGGCAACAAAAATTATTATGGCTATGGAATAGCTTTCATCCAAGCAGGGATCAAAAAGACTGTGATTGTGTGGGGAATATCATAGAATTCTATAATCTCATGATGTGGAGAAAGTGAATAAGGAAGTGTTACTTATGCCTTTATGCAACACAAGAATTAAGGACCACCCAATATACTTAATAGGTGGTAGGTTTAAAACAATCAAAAGGAAGTAATTTATACTAGGGATGTAAACGTGGTTAAAAATATTACTGTATAACTGCTAAAAATCATAGCAGTTACATGCACTGCAGGCTCTGCAGTATAAAGTTTAAATAAGCTTTATACTACAAAGCCCAGAGGATGCCCCCTGGAACAGGGCTATCAGCCCCTGCTGGCTCTGTTCCCAGGGAGGAGGCTCTACAGCCAGCCATGTTCCTGGGGAGGAGGCTTCACAGAGACAATGAAACCACCTCCCCAGGAATGGGGTTGGCAAGGGCTGCCAGCTCCCTCCCAGGGAGGCATCACAGTCAGCTCTGCAGCCAGCTTCCCAGGATTGGGGCTGGCAGCCACTGCCAGCCCTACTCCCAGGGAGCCAGAGAATAACCTGGGAAAGGGAGTGACTGGGCCCACCACCAACAGGAGCTGCTCCCATGGGGCTGGAGCAGCCTCCTGCTCAGGCCAGGCAGGGAGCTGCTCCAGCCCCTACCAGTTAACAGAAACTGGTTAACCTCACCTGTTAAGTGTGAGGCTTACCAGTTAAGTAGTTAACCTTTTACATCCCTACTTTACACCATACACTGTCTGAAGCTGAAAGGGAGTAGTAAGCCATTCCATCAAGGGCTCATCCATCCGCACATCTACTAACGTGATATATCATCATGTGCCAGCAATGCCCCTCTGCCATGTATATTGGCCATATTGGACAGTCTCTGTGCCAAAGAATAAATGGACAGAAATCAGGCATCAAGACATACATAAAGCAATAGGAGAACAGTTTAACCTCCCCTGGACACTCCAGCTGTGTATACACTGCACCCGTTTTGTGCAAAAAATATGCAAATGAGGCAAAGCATGGAATATTGCTGTGCCTCATTTGCATAATTAATTAGGCTCCGTTTTTGCACAAGAGGCCTTTGCGCAAGAGCCGTTCTTCCTGAAAAAATTGCAGAATAGCTCTTGTGCAAGAGGGGTTTTTTGGCTCAAAAAAGGAGCCATATATATGGCTCCTTTTTGTGCAAAAATGGAGCCTCATTAATTATGCAAATGAGGTGTGGTGATATTCCACGCTTTGCCTCATTTGCACATTTTTTGCGCAAAACGGGGGCAGTGTAGACGTAGCCTCCATAATGGATTTAAAAGTAGCCATCCTTCCACAAAAAACTTTAAAACCAGACTACAAAGAGAAACAGCAGAACTGCAATTTATGTGCAAATTTAACACAATCAAATTAGGACTGAATAAGGACTTAGAATTTTCCCTCTCTTGGTATGCACACCTCACCATCAGCAGCTGAGAGTGAGCCACATCTATCCTGACTGAATCTGTCTTAGTTAATACAGGTCCTACACTTGATAACTAACTCTCTTCTTGGGTGGGGTGGGGTGCGGTGCGGCACCACACCCCACTACCACCCTGCCTTGACTCGGAAGAGGAAACTCTCCCTAAAACCCCTTGGTGGGTGGTATCAGACCACAGCAACCCAGCCCCACCCACAGGAAGCAGAAAGGCAGGGCCAGAAGTATAAAAGGAGGAGCTCAGAGCTCAATTGGATCCTGGTGGCCAGGCAGGCCAGATGCTCAGCCCGAGCTCCAGAAGAGGAAGGCCCAGCCACATTGTCCTCAACAGGAGGACTGGGTTAGGCCACCAGGACCGCTGCCAACCCCCGAAAACCAGCCAAGGCCACCATGGTGGCTGCTGGGCCCCGATGACTGGTCAGGGCCGCCAAGACCATTGCCAGGACCCTCATCGGGTCCCAAAGATTGGGCCAGTTCACTGGACCCCTGCCTGAGCTACACCCAGAGCTCATGGACGTGCTGCCAGCACCAGTGGACTTTGCAGAACAGTCATGGAGCCAGGTTGACCCCCGGGGGGAACCAGGAAGCAGCCCAGGGGTAGCTGATCTTGGGCCAGCTGAGGAAATGGAGGCCAGTTGGGCAGCGTGTTGCAGTCAGGATCCCCACTGACCTGGTCAACGTATTTCGGTTAGGATCCCCACTGACCCACTGGTAGACCTCACTGCAACTGTTAAGGCCCTGGGCTGGGATGCAGTGGAGTGGGTGGGCCTGCTTCCCCTCTGCCACTCCTCACCTTGGGTGGCAGGTTCCCTCTACAGGGAGAAAACCCCTGCGCTTGTTGGCTTTCCGCCAGCAAGGAGACCTGATTCCCTGCTCTGCCAGGAAACAGGCCTGAGCTTTAAACTGGTGAACTAAATGTACTGTTTGTTGCCCCGCCCTGACCAAGGGCTGGGCCTTATGGACTATGGGCTCTGCTTGCTGAATGCCCAGAGACCCTTACTGCCTAGACCATGGTTTGTAAACTGTGTGTGTGTTGCCCCATGCCGACTCTGGGCATGGCTCTCTAAACAGTGGGTTGGCCTGCTGCCCACCTGAGCCCCTGAACTACTGACACTGTTTTATTGGTTGCCCTGCCCTGCCCTAGGGCATGGACCGTATTAACTGCTGCCCAACCTGCAGCTGGGCCTGAACCCCTAACTGTAAATGGCCCCGCCCTAAGCAAGGGCTAGGCGTGTGTCTATAGGGTTGCCAGGTGTCCGGTATTCACCCGGACAGTCCGGTATTTTCAGGTCCTGTCGGTAAAAAAATTCAGAGAATACCGGACACCTAAAATGTCCAGTATTTTCTGAATTTTTCCCCGGCCAGGAGGCGAAAATGCCGGGCACCTGGCAACCCTACAAACACTCAGCGCCCGGCCTCCCCCTGAACCTCCCCTGGCTCCCAGTGCCCCCATGCTTACCTGGTTCCCCAAGGCTGCCAGCACAAAATGGCTGGCAGCCAAAAGACCTAGGGGAAGCAATGCTTTTCCCTGGGTCTTAGTGCTCAACTGCTCCTATCCCTGCACTAACTCTTAAAGGGGACATGCTGTTTTAATGCTGTTTTATTTTAATTTTTTTTGGTTTCCTTGGAGTCCTTTTTTTTTTTTTTTTTTCCTCTCTCAACAACTTTGGTCCCCCCCCACCTTTTTTTTCCCTTCAACAAAATTTCCCCCCCTTTTTTTGGGGGGGGGAGGGGGTGGTGTTCGGTATTTTTGTTTCAAACATCTGGCAACCCTATCTATCACCCGGCCTGAAGGAAGCCCCTATAGTGACGCAGCTTGGCCTCCCTCCAGACATAGACATAGACCTGCCTCTGTAATTTCCACTCCAGTCCATCCGACAAAGTGGTTTTACCTACAAAAGTTTATGCCCAAATAAATGTTAGTGTTTAAGGTACCATAGGACTTCTCAAACTTTTTCTTTGGTTTTTTTTTTCTGATTGTAACCTCCTTCATGAATGCAATCTAGAGAAGTGAGACATGCTGACCAATGATTTTTGGTTCTGGCTGAACTTGGTGACCCATTCCACCAGCTTGCAGTAACATGTTTATGTATAACTTTTCTTTCAGATTGTAATGCTTGCTTTATTGTGCATATTTTTCATTAAAAGTGTAAGCAAGCATAAAACCAAGAAAAAGGTTATTCCTTGGGCAAAGAATTGTAGAATATAGAAGTGAAGATCTATAAAGTCTCTTATTTCACATATTTCCCCAGTATTAATTTCTATGTATTACTTTATTTTAAATTAAAAGGCACAGTGACTAGAGCCAAATCCCTGCAAGCTGCATGGAAACTTTTTAAAGACACCATAATAGAGGCCCAACTTAAATGTATACCCCAAATTAAAAAACATAGTAAGAGACCTAAAAAAGAGTCACTGTGGCTTAACCACCATGTAAAAGAAGCAGTAAGGGACAAAAAAGGCATCTTTCAAGAAATGGAAGTCCAATCCCAGTGAGATAAATAGAAAGGAACATAAACACTGTCAAATTAAGTGTAAAACTGTAATAAGAAAAGCAAAAAAAGATTATGAGGAACAGCTAGCCAAAAACTCAAAAAACAATAGCAAAATGTTTTTTAAATACATTAGTAGCAGGAAGCCTGCTAAAAAAACAGTGGGTCCCCTAGACAATCGAGATACAAAAGGAGCAATCAAGGACGATAAAGCCATTGCGGAGAAGCTAAACGATTTCTTTGCATCGGTCTTCACGGCTGAGAATGTTGGGGAGATTCCCAAACCTGCACCGTCCTTTGTGGGAGATGAATCTGAGGAACTGTCCTGGATTGAAGTGTCATTAGAGGAGGTTTTGGAACAAATAGAAAAACTTAAAATTAACAAATCACCGGGACTGGATGGCATTCACCCAAGGGTTCTAAAAGAACTCAAATGGGAAATTGCAGAACTGTTAACTGTGGCTTGTAATCTATCCCTTAAATCGGCTTCTGTACCTACTGACTGGAAGATAGCTAACGTGACACCAATATTTAAAAAGGGCTCTAGTGGTGATCCCGGCAATTACAGACCGGTAAGTCTAACGTCGGTACCAGGCAAATGAGTCGAAACAATAGTTAAGAATAAAATTGTTAGGCACGTAGAAGAACATAATTTGTTGGGCAAAAGTCAACATGGTTTCTGTAAAAGGAAATCATGTCTTACTAATCTATTAGGCTGTGTCTGCACTGGCATGATTTTCCGGAAATGCTTTTAACGGAAAAGTTTTCCGTTACAAGCATTTTCGGAAAAGAGCGTCTAGATTGGCACGGACGCTTTTCCGCAAAAGCACTTTTTGCGGAAAAGCGCCCGTGCCTAGATCGCTTTCATAAAAAGCCCCGATCGCCATTTTCGCGATTGGGGCTTTTTTATGAAAACAAATCTCAGCTGTCTACACTGGCCCTTTGTGCAAAAGCTTTGCGCAAAGGGACTTTTGCCCGAACGCAGGAGCAGCATAGTATTTCTGCAAAAGCACTGATTTCTTACAGTAGGAAGTCAGTGCTTTATGGAAATTCGAGTGGCCAGTGTAGACAGCTGGCAAGTTTTTCCGGAAAAGCGGCTGATTTTCCGGAAAAACTGGCCAGTCTAGACACAGCCTTAGGGTATGTCTACACTGCCACCCTAGTTCGAACTAGGGTGGCTAATGTAGGCATTCAAACTTGCAAATGAAGCCCGGGATTTAAATATCCCGGGCTTCATTTGCATGTTCCCGAGCGCCGCCATTGCATGTTCCCGGGCGCCGCGCCTCCTTGCAGGAGGAATAACGGTAGTTCGAATTAGGAGCTTTAATTCAAACTACCTAGTCCGTGCCGCGTTTAGCCGCAGGCAGGTAGTTCGAACTATGGGGCATTTAAAAATGGCGGCGCCCGGGAACATGCAAATGAAGCCCTGCATATTTAAATACCGGGATTCATTTGCAAGTTCAAATGCCTACATTAGCCACCCTAGTTCGAACTAGGGTGGCAGTGTAGACATACCCTTAGAGTTCTTTGAAGGGGTTAACAAACATGCGGACAAGGGGATCCAGTAGATATAGTATACTTAGATTTTCAGAAAGCCTTTGACAAAGTCCCTCACCAAAGGCTCTTGTGTAAATTACATTGTCATGGGATAAGAGGGAAGGTCCTTTCATGGATTGAGAACTGGTTAAAAGACAGGAAACAAAGGGTAGGAATAAATGGTAAATTTTCAGAATGGAGAGGGGTAACTAGTGGTGTCCCCCAAGGGTCAGTCCTAGGACCAATCCTATTCAACTTATTCATAAATGATCTAGAGAAAGGGGCAAGCAGTGAGGTAGTAAAGTTTGCGGATGATACTAAACTGTTCAAGATAGTCAAGACAGAAGCAGACTGTGAAGAACTTCAAAAAGAACTCACCAAACTGAGTGATTGGGCAACAAAATGGCAAATGAAGTTTAATATGGATAAGTGTAAAGTAATGCACATTGGAAAAAATAACCCCAACTATACATATAGTATGATGGGGGCTAATTTGGCTACAGCAAATCAGGAAAGAGATCTTGGAGTTATCGTGGATAGTTCTCTGAAAACGTCCACACAGTGTGCTGTGGCGGTCAAAAAGGCAAATAGAATGTTAGGAATTATTAAGAAAGGGATAGAAAATAAGACACAGAATATCTTAGGGTATGTCTACACTACAGCACTAATTCGAACTAACTTAATTCGAATTAGTTAAATCGAAATAAGCTAATTCGAATTAGTGCATCTAGACCTAAAAACTAATTCGAATTAGCATTTTGCTAATTCGAAATAGCATGTCCACATTGAGTGGACCCTGAACCGAAGTTAAGGCTGGCCGGAACCAGTGCCGGCAGGGCATCAGGTTAGGACTTAGAGTGTGGAGCTGCTGCCTCAGGCTAGCCGAGGGCTGTGCTTAAAGGGACCCGACCCCCACCCCGGACAGACAGTTCTCAGGGTTCCCCGCTTGCTTGTCTAACTCAATGAGGGACAGCAAAGCAGTCCTGTCTTGGAGAGCCCTGAGTGCCCACACTCGGCACATCACAGCAGTCGGCCATCAGCCCGGGTGCACTTGCCGCAGGCTGCCATCTGGAGGGGTCAATCGGTGGGCTGTCAGGATCCAGGAGGCCCTGCAGGAGAGCTTCCACCCCGAGGAGACCGCAGAGCCACCCCAGTCCTCCCCATCGGGGGCTCGTGCCCCATTCCTCCCTCACCTCCTTCCACTTACCGCTCCCTAGCCCCCCTTCCTGGTGTAAAAAATAAAGGACACGTGTGGTCAAAAATAGAAACTCTCTTTATTTAACAAAACGGGGGGGGGGGGAGGATTAACCTCTGGGGAGACTGGGAAAAGGAGGTGGGAGAGGGGAAGAGAGAGGGTGGGAGAGGGAAACCTGGGAGGAGGGAGCTGGAAGGGGGAAGCCAGGGGAAGAAGGAGGAGGGGAAGTATAAAACTATGGTACGCCATATCTTCAGTACTGTGTACAGATGTGGTCTCCTCACCTCAAAAAAGATATTTTGGCCGTGGAAAGGGTTCAGAAAAGGGCAACTAAAATGATCAGGGGTTTGGAACAGGTCCCATATGAGGAGAGGCTAACGCGACTGGGACTTCTTAGTTTGGAAAAGAGGAGACTGAGGAGGGATATGATAGAGGTATATAAAATCATGAGTGGTGTGGAAAGGGTGAATAAAGAAAAGTTATTCATTAGTTCCCATAATATAAGGACTAGAGGACACCAAATGAAATTAATGGGTAGCAGGTTTAAAACTAATAAGCGAAAGTTCTTCTTCACACAGCGCATAGTCAGCCTGTGGAACTCCTTGCCAGAGGAGGCTGTGAAGGCTAGAACTATAACAGAGTTTAAAGAGAAGCTAGATAAATTCATGGAGGTTAGGTCCATAAAAGGCTATTAGCCAGGGGGTAGGAATGGTGTCCCTGGCCTCTGTTTGTCAGAGGCTGGAGATGGATGGCACAAGACAAATTTCTTGGTCATTGTCTTTTGTCCACCTCCTCTGGGGCACCTGGTGCTGGTCACTGACGGCAGACAGGCTACTGGGCTACATGGACGTTTGGTCTGACCAGTACGGGGGTGTGTGTGTGTGTGTGTGAGAGAGAGAGAGAGAGAGAATCCCGTGGAAATGGGATTTTAATATGTCAAATATACAATTGATTTTAAATGAATGGTGCTTTGAAAGCATCATTCATTTGAAGATGGCCAGGTATTATGCCATTATCATGCATCTTGTCATATTTGATGGTTTTCTTAAGCCCTCCTGCTTGTGGTGAAAACTTTGAAAATATGGCCCACGTGCATCCAAAAGCCAGAAGGAAAATAAAAAGAACCCAACATTTATTTTAAATCTCATGGTTTCTAAGCCAATCTCATAATTGTAGGGGGGACTGACTCATGATTTTTGCATGTTTTGGAATAGCAATATTGGATCGGACATCAGCATGATAGAATACTAGAACTGAAGAAGTCAAGTCCAGTTCCCTGCACTCACAGCAGGACCAAGCACCATCTAGGACAGGACGGGGTAAAATATAGTCAGGGGGCCAGATCCGGCCTGCCAAGCCACTGGATCTGGCTCACGGACCACTCTGCCGGGACCTTCAGGCACATAGCTGTGCGGTTTAAAGCTCAGTCCATGTGTCTCTCTGCTCTGCAAAGAGGGGGAAGCTTCCTATCATAACTCCAGCCCAATCCTCAGATCCTAGCGGCCAGAAACAACTGGCCAATCTCTCAGTTCCTATTGGCTGGAAACAACCAGCCAATAGAAGCTGAGAGATTGGCCTGGAGGATGGGAGCAGCACAAGTCTTTTCCCCCTCCTGGAGCTGAGAGCTGCATGGAGGGAGCAGCCTGCAATTGTAAGTGATCTGGGGCTGCAGCAGGCAGGGAGCCCAGCCTGCCTTAGGGGTGCTGCAGGGCACTGGCTTAGGTAAGCACCTCTCAGCCTGCCTCTGGCACCCCAGCCCCTCCTGCACCCCAACTCCCTCCCTCAGATCACCATCCAAACCCTCTGCACCCCCTATCCCTGGTCACAACTCCTTCCCAGACCGTGTACCTCCTCTTACACCCCTCCCCCAGGCCAGAATCCTCTCCTGCACTCAAACACCGTTCCAGACCCTGCATCCCACTCTCCTGCTTCAAGTCACCACCCACACTCTCTGTAGTCTGCACCCTTTTTCCCCTTCTCTGAGATCACAGCTCCCTCCCAGACTTTGCACCCCCTCCTAGTGCCCCTTTCCCAGACCAGAATCCTCTCCTGCACCCATACCTCTCCCTGACCTTTCACCCCTATCCCCTGACCCAGGTCACAACCCCCTCCTCTGCCCAAACTTCCTCTCAGACTTCACACCATCTCCTGCACCCCAGTCCCTTATCCCGTGCACCCTTCTGTACCCATCCTCCATCCAAGACCTTGCACCCCCTCCACAGAAAATTGCAGCCCTTGACCACTTTCCAAAATCTTGGAGTGGCCCCCCACCAAAAATTATTGCCCACCCTGATCTAGATCATCCTGACAAATGTTTATCTAATCTACTCTTAAATATCTCCAATGAGGGCGATTCCACAACCAATTTAGGCAATTTATTCAAGTGCTTAACCACTCTGGCAGTTAGGAAGCTTTTTCCTAATGTCCAATCTAAACCTCCCTTCTTCAGGCATGTTTGTAGTAATTCCACAATACAGTGTGTCCCTTCTTTCTGCTTTCCACTCCCAAGCAACTTGCTCCTTCCCACAGAATCCTAATTAACATAAAATTGCACTTTGCTCTGGATGGGGTATATTTATTATAGTTATTTATACCTAAAGTGGCTATAGCAAAGGGGGCGGGAATCTCTTATTTGACTTTGTTTAACAGAAACCTGGGGGAGAAGAACATATTTACATCTGATTGTAAAACCATAAAAATGGGCAGAAGGAGTCAGGGCAAATTGATTAGTTTCAAGTTAGCAGTGTCCATTTATGGCAATATATCAAAATATCAAATGGACAGAACTATATAAGATAAATCTCTTAAACAAAAATTACTACCAGTTACAGTCCTATTGTTCAACAGAAAATCATAGTCATGTATTTCTTTGCTTTTGAGTTTAACTGGCAGATACTGATGTCAAAAATGCAATATTTTAGATTGAAAAAGTACAAACATTTGATTGAAAATTAGATTTCTCTATTTCTGTAATGTGCTGTAAAAAAACCCAACAAACTGTTAAGGTCGGACCTCACTGGTCCGGCACCCTTGGGACCTGAGTGTTCCAAACCACGGAGCTTTCTGGACCAGGGAAGGTCAAGGCTCCTTACCAGGCTGTACTCCCTGCTGCTGCCCCACTGTTTCCAGCTCCCCATTGCATCAGCTTCATCAGGGGCTGCGCCCCTCACTGTGCCAGCCCCAGCCAGGCACTGGCCAAGCTGCCTTCAGCCCCCAATGGCACTGATCCAGGCTGTGCACCCAGCTGCTGTCCTGCTGATTGAAGCCCTGTCTGGGGATGCATTCCCTGCTGCCAGCCCCTGCCAATGGTGCACTTCCAGTCACCAGCTCCACTGCCTCTAGCCTTGGCCGGGGCTGTGTTCCCCCTTGCACCAGCCTGGCTTGGGCTGTAGTTCTGAACCTGGCCAGCTGGGGCTCTCTGGTCCAGCAATATTCATGGTCCTGCTGGACCACAAATGTTGCCGGAGCAGACAGTCCCAGATTTTAGAAGTTCAAACTGTACTGGAATTTAAAAAGGCTCAGTTATTTAATGGGCCTGTAAAACTCTGGGTGCTAGGCTGACATGGAAGGCTGACTAGGAGATTCTGATGTTTTTAAGCAGCATTGACTCCTTTTAATATATTCACTTGGACAGCTAGATGCCTAACAGGGCTCTGAAACCTGTCAAGGGCCGGGAGAGTCTCAGAGCTTGGTCTCCAGCCTGAGCAGGAACATCTACGTTGCTATTTTTATACTGTATCATGAGCCCACGTCTGTTGATTTGGGCTCTGAAACTCACTGGCACAGTTTGTTTTGTGTGGATTTGGGGGTGTCTGTTTTGTAATGTAGACTTATAGGGTATGTCTAGACTGCACCCCTCTGCTGGCGAAATTGCTAATGAAGCGGGGATTTAAATATCCCGTGCTTCATTAGCATAAAAATGGCCACTGCTTTTTTTCGGCACGGAGCTTTGTCGGAGAAAAGCGGCAGTCTAGAGGCTGATCTATCGCTAAAGAAAGCCTTTTCCAATAGATCCAGTATACCTTGTTTTACGAGGCATAAGGGATCTATCAGAAAAGGCTTTCTTTAGCTTACAGATTAGCCTCTAGACTGCCGCTTTTCTCCGACAAAGCTCCGTGCCGAAAAAAAGCGGCGGCCATTTTTATGCTAATGAAGCGCGGGATATTTAAATCCCCACTTCATTAGCAATTTCGCCCAGCCTAATCTGCATCCCTCTGCCGGCAGAGGGGTTCAGTCTAGACGTGCCCATAGGGTGCATCTACACTGCACACAGAACTCGAAATAAACTACACAAAATTGCATAGCTTATTTTGAGCTAATTTTGAATAGCTTATTTTGAAATTTGGCATTGTCTACACAGCACTTATTTCAAAATAAATCGCTATTCCAAAATATCCCTTACTCCTTGTGGAATGAGGTTTACAGGGATGTTGGAATAGCAAGCCCTTTACATTTCGAAATAACGGGCGCACTCAAAAGATGTGGAATAGCTATCTGGGGATACCTCTGGTATCCCAAAATAGCGCTGCAGTGTAGACGTAACTATACAGTCCAGCACCTGAGTTTTCCACTTGCCCCATCTTATAGTCCACTGTCAAAACCCTGTAGAGCCCATTCCACACAGATCAGATGTGCACCCTGAACCTGTCATCTCCAACTCCACCCTAGAAGCTGTACCTTCAGCTTGGTCTTTCACATTCTTGTACCCCAACCCTCTGCCCCAGCCTTGAGCCCCCTCCCACACCCCAGCTCCTCAGCCTCACCCCTACTACACACAATCATAAAGCTGTGGACACGAGTGATTATGCCAGCAAAGCTAACGTCTCTTAGGGGTGTTTTTTACATCCCTGACAGATACAAGTTTTGCCAATATAAGGGGTAGTGTACACAAGTCCTAATAAATAGGAATCTCCCTATTATGTGGTCAGAGGGAGATGTGCTCATTAAGGATTCCCTAAAACCAAATTAGCAGGCCCAGTAGAAGTAGCTAGTATATAGCAGAGGTCTAATAGCTAGTTCAAACCCTAATATTGGCTCTATGACTGTGCCACATTATTGCCAAATGTGCTCTGAAGCCTGTTATCAGACATTATATTCACTGTACACATAGGCTACGTCTACACTGGCATGATTTTGCGCAAGAGTTCTTGTGCAAAAACTCTTCCAGAAGAGAGCGTCTACACTGGCATGTGCCTTTGCGTAAGAGATGTGCTTTTGTGCAAGAGCATCCATGCCAGTGTAAATGCTCTCTTGCGCGAGAAAGCTCTGATGGCCATTTTAACCATAGGGCTTTCTTGCGCAAGAAATTCATGTTGCCTGTCTACACTGGCCTCTTGCGCAAGAACAGTTGCGCAAGAGGGCTTATTCCTGAGCGGGAGCATCATAGTTCTTGCGCAAGAAGCACTGATTTTATACATTAGAATGTCAGTGTTCTTGAGCAAGAACTCACGGCCAGTGTAGACAGGCAGCAAGTTTTTGCGCAAGAGCGGCCGCTTTGGCGCAAGATCATGCCAGTTTAGACACAGCCATAGTTTTTCAGGCCAGCAACTGTTTTGTGGAAAATAATTAGGTTAGACTCTGTGTTCTTCCTCTCTATTGCTAAGGTGATAATGACACATTTGTGCTTTTTTAAGGCCATAAACAACAGCAGCAGTTCAGAAAGTAAATGTGAACTCCAGCTTTCATTGTGAGGTTTCATAATCATGTGGTGCAAGATTTTGGGAGAGGGAGGGAGATAATCCTCTTTAAAAGGATCCAACTAGCCAGAGTCATCGAAGAGCTACTGACCAAAGATGAGGAATAATAAAATAGGTGAATGATCCTGCCCTTCACGCCTGTGGTTATGTCTACTTGTGACAACAATTCAAGGGAAAGAGGATTGTAGAGTGCGGAAGGAAGAAAATTACTCAGATTTATACCTTATTTTATCTACTGCTTCTGTGTTTGCTCTGTGAAATTAGTTTTATGAGGATATTTCTAAAGAGATTACTTTGTAATCCCACCCATATGCCTCACCCTCAAGGGCTCCAGCAGTTGTGCTTTGTTCTTCCTCTTTAGCCTGAAAAACTGTGACTGACTCTGATACAGTGAACTGCTGTGAAGGCAGTGCAAAGTGGAGTTACTGCTCCCTTTCAGCTACAGTCAATCAGATTAGTGTGGGTGAGTGGACTTGTATGGCATTAGGTTTCAGTCAGCAGAGTTGCTACTCCAAGTGCTCAGAGACACCTGCTGCCTGCTTATAGCAACATATTTGTCTGATTGCCTTTGAAATTGAAATGTAATAAGATAGTTTCTTTACCTTATCTCTTGAACCAACACAATGTTTCTTTCTGTTTAGGGTGGGGCATAAGTTTAAAGCTACACAAATAAGCTACACAAAACTGGACACTGGAATTGCAGAAATTCTCTGAAATGGCTGTTTCTATTACAATGATGGCCAGACATATCAGACATTCTATGAAAGAACAATCAAGTTCTTGCGAGACTAAGTTACTATTCTTATTTCATACTGTTTTTTTATTTATTAAAAAAATCATTCAGCCTGGTAGTGTGTTTCTAGTATAAAAAGAGCATAATATGTTCAATGTGCTTTTGAGGCAGCGATCCCAGCATAGTCTTAGAAAGCAGTTGGAGTCTAGTGACTAGAGTAGTAGGGTGGGATTCAAGAAAGATGAGTTCTAATCTTAGGAGTGCCACAAGCCTGCTGGCAAACTTGGGTAAGTCATGTGACTTCTATGCCTCTGTTTCCCCTTCCAACTTTTGTCTATTTAGAATGTAATCTTTTTGAAATTGGGATTGCTGTTCCCTAAGGGTATGTCTATACCAGACTTCCCTCTAAGACTTTCCATCCGTGAGCAGAGTGGGTTTTGTCTGCACCAATATTAAGGTCACGTGCACTTGTTTGGACATGTGCCACCATGGCACCCACTGGTTACTAACACATTACAGGCGACTCCTGCACTTACAACCTAATTGGTTCCTGGAGATCCGTCGTAAGTTAGGCCGTTGTAACTCGAACGCTTATTGCCCATAGGGACAATGTTATGAATGGGGGTTCCATTCTTAGCACGCTTTGCCTCCTGGGAGTTGTAGTCTCCTGGAGCCAGGGGGCTCTGCTGGGCGGTAGGCAGCCCTGCGGCGCGGCACTAATGGTGCCATGAGCTGGCCGGCCGGGGGCTGGGCTGGGCTGGGCAGTAGGTAGCCCCGTGGCACGAATGGCACCCTGAGCCAGCCGGGGGCTGAGCCAGGTGGTAGGCAGCCCTGGGCTCCCGGAGCAGGGTGGCCATAAATGCGGAGGTTCGCAGGTCGGGCGGTCCCAAGTCAGGCGTTTCTTGTATATATGTGTGTGTATATGTATGTTATGAAAGAGAGAATATTAAAACAACCCTTTTCCAGTCACAAAGAATAAAAAGAGCTATTAAATCAGAACTTTCATCCAAACATCCTTATTATTATGGCTGACCCTAAGTGCCAATGTATTGTATCATGCTATCAGCTACAGATAAGGTTAAAAGACATCTCCACATTCCCCCCCCCCCGCCACAGCTGCAAAGTTTAAACAATAAGCTGTTTTTCTTAAAGACCTGTACTGTGCTGATACACAACAACACCAGTAATAAATGGTGGCAGAAATGGTTTTGTTGGCAAAGAGCAATTGCTGCTATTCTCAAGGTTAGCAGAAATTAAAATGTGTATTGTTACCTCCTGGAGCCTCCTAGAGCCTTATACTCTAGTGACTGACTTTCCTGAAACTGATTGAATTTTCATACCATTGTATTTCTTGCAAATAAAAATTCCAGTTTCAAAATTTTCAATTACTGCTCCTAATGCCTGCTATTCTCTGGTTATGACAGTTAAAAATCAAGCAGCCACTGCCCCCAGCGACAGGGCTCCGGCTCCTGACACCTGAGCAGCTGCCGCCTCCAACCACGTAGCTCCAGCCCTGGCCGGAGCCGCCCCAGCAGCTGCTGCCTCCAACCACTCAGCCCCGCCAGCTGGGCTGCATCTCACCCGCCATAACTGGAACCGGGGCCACAGCCTCACCTTGCGTGTCCCAGCTCCAGCTGGAGCAAAGTGGCAGCCGCATGCAGCCCATTCCATTGAGGCTGTTCCAGGTGACTAGCCCCGCCCACCTCATGCACCACCTCCCTGACCTCTCAGCCCGTCCACCTTTTGCGCCCTGGCTTCAGCTGGAGCAAAAGGGTAGCTGCATGCCGCTGCCGCCACAACTCACCTTCCATTCCAGGAGGAAGATGAGCAATCAGTGCCACTGTGCGGCTCTGCAAATGAGGTGGGTGGAGCTAACATTTTTAGTGCATGGCTGCACAGGCGTGCAGCTTAGAGGGACTCCCGCTTCCAGGTCCAATTTTCAAATGGACTTTCTGGTAAAAAAAAATACTGGCACCTAGCAATGATGGACAGCAGGTTTGCAGAAACGTTGGTGGTGCCCAGAATGCCCAGACCTGCACCCTTGCCCACCCAAATTCCCTCTCCCCCTCCAACCTGCCTATGGCTTTGGGAGGAAGCTTGGGTGGGGAAGACAAGATGTAGGGGGAAATGGGCTGGGGTAGAGTGTGGAGATGTCCCTGACCCTGGGAACCACAGGGATGTGTCAGCAGCTGAGCGGAGTGAATGGTAGGAAGCTGCTCTAGCCCCACTGAGCTGCCAGTGGTGGTGATGGGAGCCACCAGGCCATTTTAAACCTCTTGGGGGGCAGCAGGCAGACCAGGGAATGCAGGGGGGGTGAATGTGTGGGGATGACAGGTGGGGCCAGAGGGAAGAGATCTCGCCCTGAACTTTGCTGGAGCCAGGAATATTCCTGGTGCTTAGGCCTCATGGGCCCATAGAATTCACCGTCCTTGCAGGCAACCCTAAATGCCACCTGTACACAGAAGCCCAAAACTGGACTGTTGAGATAAAACCCAGAGAGGTGGCAACCCTATCTATGAATTAAGCAGAGCAGTGATCTGTTGTGAAACTGGTAAGCTGGGGGGTACTGCTTTTTTGGAAGCAGAAGATAGGTGAATACTGTGAGCATTCAGTGGATCAAGGGCTGTACACTTCAGGGAGATGTGTGGAAGGCTTGAGGATTGCAGAATACCTATCGCTAACCTGCAGTGATAGAGCATATAGGGTGTAGAGTTGCCTGAGTTGCTGATCTTTGGTGGAGTTGACCCATAACAAGCTCTTACACTAAATGTAAGTGGTATTGTGGTGTCTCAACTCCAGGTTTTGCATCACACGTTCTATTAATCTATTTACTCATATATAAAATAATACCCTCCTACTTTATCTCACAAGTTTAACATTTGTAAAGTGGTTGAGATTAATATTAATTCTTTGTATTATATCAGTGCCTACGGATCCAGCTGAGTTTTTGGTGCTCTATTATAGTAGACACCCTTAATGTTTGTCTCATATGTCTACACTGTACAGAAGATCCAAGATTCTGCTGTTGATCTTCCAGGGTTTGAATTAGTGTGTCTTCACTAGATGATTCTGTGACCCGCTAATTCAACTGAGAGGGGCACTCTGGTCGATGGAGGTAGTCCTGCTTCCATGAGGAGTAAGGGAAGTTGAAGGAAGAGTGTTCTGCCTGCAGGGTGGACAGCGCCAAAAGTCAAGTTAAGGTACTTTGAATTCAGCTACACAATTAATGTAGCTAAAATTGCATATCTTAATTCTACCTTATCCCGTAGTGTAGACCAGTGTTCCCTCTAAGCTGAGTGCCTACATGGCCGTGCACTACATTTTAGGTCTGCCCACCTCATTTTCAGAGTCTCGTAGTAGCATTCACCACTCACGTTCCTACTGGAACGGAAGGTGAGTGACAGTGGCAGCGGCATGCAGTTGCCCTCTTGCTTCAGCTGGAGCCGGGGTGCACAAGGTGGATGGGCTGAGAGGTTGGGGAGGTGGTTTCAGCTGGAGCGGGTTGATACCCTCCCCCCACAGTCGACTACAAAATTGCCTAACAGACAAACATGGGTCAATTTGTCTACAAAATTTAAATTCCATCTCTTCTCACATATTGATACTGTACTTTAGCACAAGTCATTGTTGAAAATTTAGACAAAACCATTAATGCAGAGACAGCAGATTGATAAAAGTTTAATTGGGTCTCTCAATTGATCTCAGAGGAACATGTTCTGTCATTCCAAGCAGTGCAATGACAACACAATCTACTTGGTCCAGATGTATGGCATTACATGCAGCTTAAGTATCTTTTGAAGAACATATTTAGTCCTGACATGCCAGTGGTGTCAGTGGAAAACTTAGTTTGTCAAATATAATTATCCTGGTTAAATCTATGTAGTACCATTAAGCAGCGTTCCCTCTAATCTTTTCCATGCATGTGCAGAGTACATTTTTATGTGCACCGAGGGATGTGCAAATTGTACCACCAACAGAAAAACAAACTCTAGCTGTGGGTGCTCTGTTAATCAGCTGGGTTGCATTTGAATTTCTCCTGAATGGCCACAATTGACAGGAAACACTGCCACCAACCTGTTCCCCACCAGCTTGATGAGGAGCATGGGGACTGGGAGAGGTCAGAGTGGGGGGCAGAGTAGAATGGGGATGACATAACTGGTCATCAGCATGTGCCAGCCCTTCTCACCCAGGGATGTCTCCTATCTACATATCATGGGCAGAGTAGAAAGCTCTGCATCAGTTCCCAGTCCAGCTGTCCAGGCAGTAGGTGAGTCCTTGGGGAGGGAGGAGGGAGAGAGCAGCGAGTGACCAACCTTACCGGGGAGAGTGACGGGGGGTAGGGAGAAGGCAGGAGGGGAATAATTGCAGAGTGGGGGAATGAGTGACCAGAGGGAGAGGAAAGAGCAAAGTGACCAGGCTGGTGGGAGAGAGTAAGCAAGTGACCAGATGGAGGAGGGGAGCAAGCAGAGCAGGGCCTGTAGTGTCTGGTTTTAAAAAACCTGGCAGTTGGCAATCTTAAACTGAGGGCCTTCCAACCTTTTCGAAATTACCAGAGAGACTTTGGCAAGCTAGCAGTCTCTTCCATTATTGCTCTATGAATATTGAAAATCAATTGTACTATGGAAAAACTTAAACAATGAATAGTCTTGCACCATCATTAATGCGTTGGAGGGGTTTAAGTTGGGGGCTGTAGATGATGACAAGTGGTGTCTTGTTTTCTTTGTAGGGTCTTTCTTGAAGTACCTGATGTCTGGGTACTCATCTGGCTCTGTCAATCTGTTTTTTCACTTCTCCGGCTGGGTATTTCAGTTTTAAGAATGCCTTATATATATGCTGTAGGTGTTTGTCTCTGTCTGTGGGATTGGAGCAAATCTGGTTGTATTTTAGGACCTGGCTATAAAAATTGATTAGGAAATTTGTCTTGGATGGAAGCTAGAGGCATGTAGGTAAGTATAAAGGTTGGTAGGTTTTCGGTATAAGGTGGTGGAAATGTGTAATTGTAATGTAGTGTCAAGGATCTCAAAGTCACCAAATTATTTCAAACTGATTTCAAAAGTCAGCTCAACAGGGAAGCTAAAGAACTTAATTTCATTTACAAGTTTGATTCCTACAACAGATGTATAAACCAAGCTGTGGTCGGATGGCCCATTACATTCCACATCCTAATGACAAAAAAACCAAACAAAGGGTACTCAGAGTGGGTACTAAGTATTCTTTTCAGCTTCTTTTAGCATGGACACTCTAATTGACAATTCCCCCCCCCCCCTTTTTTTCCTTCTTTTTCCTCCTCTCCCCCCATACCTTCTCTGTGCTATTTATTTGAAAACTGGACCCCTTAAACTCCATTCATCTGAAGTGGGTTGTGCCCATGAAAGCTCATGATGCCATCTACATTTTTTGTTAGTCTCTAAGGTGCTGCAAGACTATTTGTTGTTTTTTAAAGTTTTTCCAGTTAGACTAACATGGCTACCCACGAAATAATTGTATTATGTGATTCTTAACCATTCAAAAACTTTTTTATTAATAAAACTTTAGTTGGTTTACTAAGGATAGACCAACAGCGTGATATTTGGATGATTTTAAAATGTATATTGACCTGAGGGTGTCTAAACTATCAGTTTGGAGGAATTGCCACACTCAGAGCAGATTTTTTCAGTGTGGTCCCTCCCAGGCTCCCGGTCACTCCTTGCAAAACATTAGAAACTGTACTATTGATCTGTGATTAAGAATGCTTCAGCAAAAAGTTACTTGTTGTTCACACTGGTTCCCACACTGCATGGGTCTTCCCCAAAGAGACTGCTGCCGGGGATGCTGGTTCACATGTTCTAGGATTGTCCCTCCATCACAAGCCCTGCCCCTACCCTGCCTCTGCTTCATCCCTGCTCCACTCCTGGCCCCTGCTCTGCCCCCGACTCCACCTTTCTCCCTTGCTGAAGCCCCCTCCTCCCAGCAACACGAACAAGGGGATTACCAGGGGGCCCTGGTGCGGGGCAGCAGCAAAGGTGTCGTCTCCCCCTCACTGTGGCAGCAGGAGCCAGAGCAACCCAGCAGCCTGCTCTACTTTGCCCCACTACCCTCTCCCAGCCTGCTGCGGTATGCTTTTCCGTGGCGGCAGCAAGTGGAGTGCCCTGGGACCAGGGTGCTCCACTTTCTGCTGCCATGGTGAAACCGAGCACAGCAAGCTGGGAGAGGACAATGGCACAGGGTGGAGCAGACCAGGCTGCTGGGATGCTCTGGCTCCCACACGCTGCGGTGAGTGCGAGAAGGAGGTGCTGATCTGTGCTGCTGCCCTGTGTCAACTCCTCCCCCACCCAGTAATTCCCCAACCATCCTGGGACTTCTCCATAGTAGGAGAGTTGAAGCTGCTGCCCCGAACCATCCTATGGATGGAATGACTCTCCAGACTGCCTCGAGGTGTAGAAGCTTGGTGACTTGGCTGATCTGGTTCTTTACGAGAAGAACTTCAGACACATCTGAAAAGATTTAGTCTGACTTTTTCGAAATATTGGCTTCATTTCTAGTGGATAGAAACTGAGAGAACATTCTCCTTTCCACTTCCCTTTCCATTTCTTTTTGTTTTGTTCTTTCCTTACTTTTCGTTGGGGGGATCAATAAAATATAACTAATTCAAAATAAACTAATTATATGACTGGGGCCAGATTGACTCAGTTCTGGGCGCCGGTGGTACGCCCTATTAATATAATGTTACCATATGTTCCATTATTTTCTGCAGAACGTAAGCTCAGCTTTCTTTTGTTTGTTTGTTTCTTTTTAAGAATCGTCTAACTCTTATGGTTGCAAAGAGAACTTTCTGAATGTGACTCTGAGGTATTTTTTCAGTCTGTCAGAAGAAAACTGAGGTGTGAACTTCTTCCTTTTTTGAGTGGGTGTTGTTGCTGAAGCCTTTAGATGACAATGTAAGTGTCAAGATAACTATTTCACTGCTGATTATTTTAGGTTGGAAATTTAGGTTAGGTGGAAGGAGTTTTAAGCAGAGTACAGTACCAACACCTTTTCCTCTATCTCTAAACAGTGCAAACTTGGTTAGGACTTTAGGAAATCCACAATGGGGAGAAAATCAAGTCTCTCTTACTGCCTTTATGTGGCAGCATTGCCTTGCTATGCATTAATAGCAAAACTACACACAGTGTAGGAAAAGTTGCAAGGGAAGGATATGAAAGCAGTGCACTAATAATGAGGTCATCCAAGCTGGCAAAGGGTCAGCAGCTCTGAAATTCTGCTGATGATCAGAGATCCATTACAAGATTTATTTAATACCTGCCATTCTCCTTCCCCTTCCCAACATGGCAACTTTAAGAAGCTCAGGAAACAGACTTGGAGGAAAAGCGCAAGTCAAATTGCCTATTTTTATTAGGATTCACAAGACTGCACTGATGTAGGGTTGGCTCCTTACAGTTTGTCTCAGGCCACTACCAGACAGAAAACAAGAAGGTTTCCATAAGAAACACTGAAACTGCAACACAAAAACAACTTGCAGAGCAGTTGGCTTGTGTTCATAAAGTAATAAAATATATTAACTGCCTGGTATGGAGAATTTCCAAGAGAGGATTTCAAAAGTGGAGTATCTAGATGCAGTAAAGACAGAATCTGCATCCCAAATTCAAATAATGAATAATCAAAGATAGCTAGGATTCAGGAAAAAGTGGAAAATCCGAAGAATAGAACAAAAACATTGATTCTGATTAGTATGCCTTCCTGAAGTAGAGGAAGGACATTCTTTCATAAATAAATTCATCAAGAAAATCTGTGATACAGGATTTTGAGTCTGATTTTTGAGATAGGAAGAGCTCATTGCAGCCCATTTCCATATTTCTACATTGGTGAACCACCAAGAGCAAGGGAGGGGAGGGTAATAGAGTACTTAATATTCCAAGACAAAGGAAGGCCTTGAAATCAGCTAAAGAAGTAGACTACACAAAAGAAGAACTCTGTTGATTTCTGCAAAAAGAAGACTGAAGAAAAAGGGGACTGTCTTTTGTTCCTTTGGTATCCTGCTTGACTCAGTGATTTAGATGAATGAAATTAAACTTTTCAAAGTGATCTAGAGGATGGTGTCATTGAATATTATTTGTCATATCAGGGCCACATTTGCTAAGCACTGTACAAATACATATGAAAATGTGGCCCCTTCCCTTAAGAGTCTCCAATCTCTCCAATTTGCATACCTTTTTCCAATTTTTTTTTTGGAAAAGCCTCCTCTTTTGGAAAAGCCCTTCTTCCTTGTGGGAGGAGGAAGACAGGGTTTCTGAAAGAGCATGTCTGCTCTTCCACAAAAAAAAAAGCAGAAGAGCAGATGCGTTCCCTAGATGCAGCAGAGTTTTTCCGGGATACCTCTGGTATCCCGGAAAACCCACGTAGTGTAGACATAGTCTTAGTGAAAAACCCTGTGGTGTAGAGATAGCCTTAGTGAGCACTGCCCATTATGTGTCCTGAATGATGGAAGTGTTCTCTGGAAAATATAATACATGATCATGTAATTAAGGACTGTATCATAATCCATATGCCCAAAGGGGCTGAATTAAGGTTGCACAGGAAACCTGACTCCTAGCTTTTGAGTGATTGACTGCAACTTTAATGATGCTCTTTCAGCAAAGTTTTTGTGTAACTTTTTCTTGTTGCAATCCACCTGGAGGCACTGTAGTTATACCACTGAATGACCATCAGAAACCAACACTTTTCAGTTGCCACTGGACTAGATTTAACCAGTAAACAGGCCAAGTTAAATGAATGTCTCTATTATAATAGTTTCTCCCCAAGTCGTAATAAAAATAGTTTTGTGTTGTCTGTTTAGCTGTAAGCTTTTCAGGGTAGGGTCTGTCAGGGTATGCCTACTGTAATCAAAAACCAGCACCTGGCTTGTGGGGGTCAGACTCTCGGGCTGCTTCACTGCAGTGTAGGGTTCTGGACTCAGCTTGGAGTCTGAGTCCTGGAGCCCTCCCACTTGACAGGGTCCTAGAGCACAGACTCCAGCCCAGGCCCAGAAGTCTATACCAGTGAAACAGCAGCCTGACAACCACAAGCCCCAATCTGCAGCACAGGCCAGCTGCTGGTATCTAATTGCAGTGTAGACATAACCTCAGTGTCTCACATTCTGAGGCCTCATTTTTGGCTTATCACAGGATATTACCATATACATGTGATCATAGGCACTGACTTCTGCCCTATCTGGGTACCAGATCCTACCCCCTTCCCAACTCCCTTGCCCCACCTCTTTCTGCACCTGCTCTGCCCCTGCCACTACTCCATCCCTTCCCTCATGCCTCCCCCCGCCCTGCCTCTTTTCGGCCTCTCCCCCAAATATGCCACATCCTGATTGCTCCCTGTCCTTCCAGGAGCCTCTGAACACTGCAGGTACTGGGACAGAGGGGGAGGAGTAGATCAGTAGAGCTGCCCGCAGGTGAGAGGCACTAGGGAGAGGAGGTTAGAGAGGGAAGGTTGGCTGCAGGTGGGTGCTGAGCACAAGCTAATATTTCCCCATGGGTGCTTCAGCCCCACAGCACCCAGAGTCGGTGCCTATGCACATGATTAATAATGTAAAACAAAATATATGTAACTCAACCTTAAGATGTGACTGCAGCCTTCTCCCTTTTCTCCTCAGGCTAATGGGTGCAATGGTCACCTATAAGGGTGTCAGGTGCCTCCGCTCAAGGAAACCCCTCCTAGGGCAGAGAACATAGAGGGCCTGTCACCTGGGAAATATTTTATACATAGTTTGTTATAAAGGAGTGTCAGTGTGCACGCGCACACACATAGATGGGGATATCCGGTTACGCAACAATGGAAAGAAGGATCAGGATAATAAAAGATTTTAAAAAATATGTATAAACTCTGCTCCTACCAAATAGGCAGCCAAGACAAACCACCCTATGTCCCCTACTAGTACCTGCCCAGGCAAATAGTGAATTTAGGCTCAGTATCTGATGAATGCAGCACTGAAACTGATGTCCATCTTAAAATAGCAAAATAAATAAACAGTGGTATTCTTACAAAACATCTCCACCAAGGATAGTAATATCAGCCTTGTGGCTCTATGGTCTGGATTCCAGTTGTATTTAGGCTGGCTTTTGGTAGCCTGACCATGACTCTCCTCAGTCTCCACTGGTCAATGCCCCAGAAATCCCCCAAAGACTCAAATGTCTTCCTTTGAGTATGTGGAGGGTAGAAGGTCCTCTCTGACAGTAATGCTTCTCTCTCTGCTGTACTCAAAACAACCAAAGACTGAAAATAAAACCAAATCCCTTGTTTCTGAATTCTGGTTTGTGATTGGTGTGGTTCTTGTAATATTGTTTACTAATTAGTTCTGTCTCTGCCCTGGGACCATAGGCAGTCTAAGAGAGTTCTGAACCTCTGCCAGGATTGCTGCTGTGATCCAGGGCTGAGTCTCCTAGATACTTAGTATGGTATTTTAGTAGCAGCCCTTCTAAAGGAGTTAAATACCTACTAAATATTTGTCTTTCTGTCCAATATACAGCTTCCTCTTATTATAACTTAAAACAAGGTTAGGGTTTGATTGTGCCAGGAAAATGGGATGTGCCCAAAATGGGATTGCTTCTCATAAAATCATATAGAAAAGAGATTGATTCACCTAGCAGGTGAAAGGGACTGGCTGGGTTTGGGTCCCCTCCCCTGAGAAGTGCTCTAGCCCTGAGCCTCCCACTCCCTAGGCACCCTTTAGGAAGGGTGCAGAGGCCAAAGATCCCCCTGCTCCCAATTCATATGGGAATATTGCTGGCTGTCCCCCTTTGTCAGGAAATGAAGGGAAAGTGCACAGTTTGCTGCATTCCTCACTCTGGCTGGGAAGTGCAGGGGGCAGACGAACTTGGACTTGCCCCTACTGGGGGACATGTGCTGTGCCTGCTGGAGCTGCAGTGGCCATGTAAAGGTGCTTCTCACCTGGCCCCAAGCTACTGTGCTGAGAGAGGGCTGAGGTAGTCCTGCCTCCCCGGACACAGCCTGCATACAGAACCCTTCATCCACAGCTACATCCCAGAGCAATGATTTAAATTAAGCATGTACATTTTTATTTTATTTTCCAAAAACAAAAAATTAATTGAGTTAAGGACCCAAGCAACACCAGGTAAATCTTCTAGTATTTAATATAGTGTTTGACAGACCTGCCCAACTGTATGTTATAGGCTATACTGCTGACAGATAATGAAGATCCTTTTGTTCATGTGGTAGGAATCAGTGATTTTAGAGAATTCTCACCACAAAATTGTGTGACCATGATGTGCCGTATAATGACAACAGTGGCAATCCTGAATGTTTATGTATTTGTTACAGTATCACTAAAACAGATGTCTTCCTAATATGCAAAAACATACAAAATAATCTTATCTCAAAGTACTTGAGTGACTGTCACTCTTTTCAATGGCCTTCCTGAGGAGAACAGTCTAGCTGTCTTGTTCATCATCCCATGGTCCCCTCTGAATTAATAGGGAAAATAGGGCCTTCTCAGTTCAGAAAGCTTGTCTGTAGAACTCCCTCCCTGTGGAGGCTTGCCAGAGTCTCTTTGTACTGTCTTCTAGTCTTGGTGTGCAGCTGTTCTACTCGGCTCAGTACATCTTTGACAGTTTTGGCTTCTCTTTTTTACCAGCTCTTTCTCATTTGGATTATTTTCCTTTGTATTATAGTGAGTGGTTTTCCTGAGTTACTGTGTGTGTTGTAGTTTAATTTTGTACAGTGTCCTAACTACATGGATAAAAAACCCAAATTTCATACAAATAGATGAGACAGTGGACCATAGTTATCTTGGCATGATTCTATTGAAGTCAATGGGAATTATGCCTTAAATGGTTTTGGTCTGATATGTGTGGCAAAGGTGTGACTGGAGAATTTGGCCAATATGCAAGCATGTGGGTGAATATTAGCTGCAAGAATTAAACTTTTTGTTCTAACTGAAGAAACAGTCACCTCACACTATCTGACAAACTTAAGTTTCTTCAGTTATCCACTTATATTATGCATATTGCTTGATCACACTTGAAATGAAGACTTACTTATGTAAAGGCAAAAGTGCTGCTGTTGATGTTGCTAATGACTTTTTGCTGCCACAAGAGGTGACACCACAGCTAATAAAAATAGTGGGCAAAGCCAGCAAAAATGTTCCTTTGTAATCAAAGTGTAAGGAACGCTTTGATTACTTTGACTCAGTGCTGAGTAACACTCCTTTGGGATCATATTGTTGAAACAAAACTTGAACAAATGTAGATGTATCAAATTTATTGATGCATTTTTTTACCACTATGCAGAGGAGCTGACAAACTGCAGCCTTACTGCTTTGTCCAGTGAGCCTGGCCCATACTTGAATGAGAAATCTCCAAGGAAAATAAATATGCATGTGATTCAAAAAAGATGTTTGTGATTCAGTATCTGGCACTATTCCCTTTCAGTCAGGACTGAATCAGAATTCCAGTCTGGTGATATGGGCTGCTGTGCTGCTGGAGGTGGTTGGTCTTTTTTGAATGAAATGTAAAACTATAAGGCCTTCACCAAAATGTGGTCTCTCCCACATCACCCCCAGCAACTGGCCTGGGGCCTGCTCTCCCTCCAAAATAGTGCTGTCGACAGCAATGCTTCTGTCAGGCTACGTCTACACTACAGGCTTCTTGCGCAAGAAGTCTTTTGTGCTAGAGTTTTTGCGTAAAAACTTCTTGCGCAAGAGCACATCCACACCTCAAAGCACATCACAAAAGCGATGTGCTTTTGCACAAGAGAGTGTCCACACTGCTGGATGCTCTTGCGCAAGAAAGCTCCGATGTTTTTTTCCATAGGAGTTTCTTGCGCAAGAAACCCTCTGGAGTGTCCACACTTGCCTTCTTGTGTAATAGCTGGGGCTTGACGAACGGCGGCGAAAGCTGCTCGCCAGCCCCACACTGCGCATGCACAAGACCCGTATTGCGCATGCGCGTGCCGGAAACAAACGGGACACCCGGCTGAAATCTACTCGCCACGGGCGAGTAAATTCAATGCTTTGTTGAACCCTGGTAATAGCGGTAGCGCTAAAAGCAGTTATGCCTCAGAAAAGGAGGTCTACCTACGGCGGAAAAACCCTCCCTTGAACGTCTGCGAAAGGATGAGCTATAAAAAGGTCTGCTGGGGAGCAGATGGAGGAGAGTGCATGTGGGAAGGCAGGATCCCTACCCAGTTTCTGAGGGCTGGGTTACGTGTTGGGCTGCTGGGAAAGTATTTTTTTGCTTACATCATCTTAATTGGTTTGTGTTTATAAAGTTTTTTTCCTACTGAACAAACCTTACTGCCTGCTGTTGTGTTGTTTTCTGCTCAGTCATCACAGCATCTTCTTGGGAGGAAAAAAAAAAGAGTTAGGGTTAAGACATCATCGCCACTGGTAATCTCTGATTTGAAGCTTCCTTGCTATAGAATCCTGCTTAATTCTCCCACACACTTCCCCATACTTTTACTTTTCTATGTCCAGTTATGTGTAGGGACTGCCTGGAAGAACTTCTTGTGCTGATGAAGGCTCATCTCCTATAATAGAAAAGGGCAATGGGAAAATTTTATTTAAACTAATAAAATCTTTGATGTTAACATATCACAAGTGGAATATTTTATCTCCTTCCGCCTGAATTTCCATTGCCCTGCACCTTGTGTTATTATTTACATTAGGGCTAAAATGCTGCTATTCTGATCTAGTAGCATCTTATACTCTGTACTGATGTACATGATTGTACAGAGTGCAGGCCAATGAAGACTTAGGCCTCTTTATTTGGTTTACTTCCTCCACTACCTTCAAAGCTATTCCTCCTGCCTGTTTCTTATCCTCATGGCAATACGTTTTCAGAGTCTTTAGAACTTTTCAATATAAAGGAGCAGCAACACAATATGAGTGCACAACATTCCTCAGAGTAGCCATAGAAACACAGGAATTCTCTCTTTAATACTAATGGGCAGTTGGGAATTGTCTGTGTCTATTAGATGTCATTTAAAAGGTTACAAACTATTATTATCTGTATTACAGTATTGCATGTAGGCTAGGGCCCCATCATGTTAGGTATTGTTAAAAACATATGAGAAAGACAGTCTTTGTGATCTTGCTAATTTAGTACATCGATAATCCCTGACTGCTCATTTGCCAAGCATTTTAGTTAATGTATCACCTAGACCAGATGGAGTCTGTGTTGAATTTTACACTTTTCTATCATCACTTTATTGTTTGAAGTGTAGTAGAACCTCAGATTATAAATTAAGGACTTTTGTATCACACACACAACAAAAAGATTGTCTATGCTCTAAAACTGCTTACAAGTTTGAAAGTATATGACAGACAACAGGTGGATACAACAAATAGAGATGGGATACACAAAGTAGTGATGAATGATTATCATTAGCATAAGAATAGCAATCATGGTACCAACTATCTAACATTTGGAGGCATCATGACAGGGGAATTTTTAATGAGAGGAGGATGAAATAGTATGTGTGGATTTTGAGAAACACTTCATATGCATAAAGTGCACCACAGGAGAAAATGCAAAGGTGTTTGAAGGAAAATTGGACAGATCAATGATAAATGCAGGTATCATTGACAGAACTTATTTCTGAACTGCTGTGGATGTCATGGAGAGAGTTAACTTTAGGCCTCAACTTTCAAATTTCATCAAGCTATTCTACAGCTCTCTCAATAAGATGGTATTCCTACATGGAATATTTTCTGAACTCTGCTCTCTCCTGTATGGATTGTATCTGGACTAGCCACTCTCATCCCTTCCTCTTGCTCCATCAAGCAATTATCTGTGCTTCAACACAACATAAACACGTAGAAGATTGAGTGAGAAATCGTACCAGGTTTGCAGCCTCTTGTACAATAAACTTTTGACTGAATTAGACAATGACAGCTACATGCAGCTCAGTGAGACAGTAGTCCTAACCTTCAAAATCTTTTCTCACACTCTCCTCTTTCTTCCTTAAACAGCTAGAAGAGTGCTTTCCAGCGTGGACAGACAGGCATATGTTAGTTGTGCTTTCAGGTTAGTGTGCTAAAAATAGCAGCATGGCCACAGCAGTGTGGGTGGGGGCATGGACTAGCACCCACCCAACCCCTGGGCACATATTTGGACCAAGTTGGATAGCTAGCCCCAGCCACCACCCTTGCTGTTGCAGCCTGACTCCTAATAGCATGCTAATTCAAGCAGAGCTAGCACGTGTCTGTTTATTTGTGCTAGGAAGCATCCTTCCTGCTGTTGTACAGACATATCCTTAGTTCTCTCTACCATCTCTAGGTGTAATAGATAAACTCCCGAAGTTTCTTCAACTCTAATCTATGATTCTATGATCTCACTTGTGTGCTCATTTATATCTTCCCCCTTTTCCCTCGCATTATATATTTGCCACCTGCTCTCCCCAGCCAGAGTGAGGAATGCACCAAACTGTGCACTTTCCCCTCACTCCCTGACAAAGGAGAACAGCCAGCGGTGTTCCCATATGAATGGAAGGGGCGTCAAACCTCTCCCTCCCTAAAGGGTGCCAGGGGGTGGGAGGCTCAGAGCTGGAACAGTCCCAGGGAAGGGGTGTGCCTCTAGCCAATCCCTTTCACCTGCCTGGTGATTGTTACTTTTCTATATGGTTTATGAGAAGCAATCGCATTCCAGGCACATCCCATTTTCCTGGCACAACCAAATCCTTCCCTGGCTTTAAGTTATGATAAGAGGAAGCTGTATACTGGATTTGGTGGTCCTAACTCTTACTGTTTAGAAGGAGTTCTTGAACAAACAGATCATCCATCCGTCCATCTGGCAGTCAAACTCTCTCAAATATATAGTAGCTATAACTTAATTTAAAATCCAGATGCTAATAACATATTTGTATTGTTCCTTTCCTCCCTTCTGCAAGTGAGACAACTTGACAATAATGAAAGAAAATTCTATTTGCATGCCTAAATATTCTGGTTGTCTGGCTTCTCCATTCACTGCTAGCCAGTCCCATGATGAGATTTACATTCTTCTATCTGATTCTTTGAAGGAATCAATTTTATGGTTGTAAGGATTATATCTGCATTGTACGTGGATTGGAAGAAAAATATAAAATGCATTTAGAAAACAAACGAAGAAGTATTCTAGGCTTTTTTTGGTAACAACACTGTTTTATCTGTTATATAACTGGCTTCCTTCTAGTTTGCAAACATCACGGTTAATATTAGCCTGGCAATGCAAGAGCACCTACTGCACGTTTCATAAACAGAATGAATATTGAAGGATTTTGTGATATTGCCCTTTTCCCAATATCAAGCAAATTTAGGCATAGCAAACTGTACACTCATGCTTAAATTTAGTAGGTCCTGAAACAGCATGTTAAAACAGAAGAGCTCATAGCCAGATGCTCTCTGCTTTGGGATCAGCTGAGAATTGAGTTTGATGTGAATACCTTGCAATTGGATACCCATGAGACTAGAAGACCTGAACTGAGCTATATTAAGCTGCTCATTGTACTTTTTCCCCCTGTGAAGTGTAAAGCACTGAAAGCCTCATTGTTTCATAACCACTTGGGAGGAGAAGAAGAATTATTTTAATACAGTGCTCTTAAATAAGACTTGTATTTTATTTTATGTATTTAATTAATTTTATGTATTTAATTAATTTATTTATTGCACTCAACCAGAGCTCTGGGCATAGATGCATAAAGCAATATAGTCCATACAAAATTCCACAGTGGAGCATTGTCCACTTTATAGTCACAGCTCCCCAAACCCACTGGATACGTCTACACTAACATTAGTTATTCCGAAATAACAAAGAGCGGGTCTACACTACAAACCTTTATTTTGAAATAATGTCGAGCGGGAAGACTTCTTACTCCAACTCCTGTAACCCTCATTTCATGAGGAGTAAGGAAAGTCAAAGGAAGAGTGTTCTCCCTTCGACTTCTTGCTGTGTAGACAGCGCCAAAAGCTGAAATAAGCTATTTTGACTTAAGCTATGCAATTGACATAGCTGAAGTTGTGTAGCTTATTCCAACTTTAGCCCTGCTGTGTAGATGTACCCACTGTGAGCAGGTAGCTCCCTCACAGTTTGAAATGAAGTCTATTTAAATCAATAGAGTGGGTTATCCCTTTCCTGGAGTTTGGCTGTATTTACAAAAGGAAGGAAGCAATAAACCTTAAGGTCCTCCCCCCCACTGGTGCTCCTTGAGAATTCCCAGTTCATGTCCAGTATCTGTACAAAGCCACTTCCACTTCCTTATGTCTGGAGGGAACCGTGAGATATCTGCAACTGTAAATGAACAGAAAAACACAATTGACGTTTTCTAGCAAGATCACAGGTTTGTCTACATTTAAAAATTTAAAGTGCAGCTGCAGAAGCACTTTAAACTGAAAGGGTGGTAATGGCAGCAGTGCTGGGAGCTCTCCCAGTGCTCTGTGTAAACTGCCTCCACCAGGGGGCTGTGTCTACACTGGCATGATTTCCCGGAAATGCTTAAAACGGAACAGTTTTCCGTTATAAGTATTTCCGGAAAAAGAGCGTCTACATTGGCAGGATGCTTTTCCGGAAAAGCCCTTTTTCCGGAAAAGCGTCCGTGGCCAATGTAGACGCAAAAGCCCCGATCGTCATTTTCGGGCTTTTTGAAAAGACTGCTGGGCTGTCTACACTGGCCCTTTTCCGGAACAGTTTTCCGGAAAAAGGACTTTTTGGCCCGGGAGCAGCATAGTTTTCCGGAAAAGCAGCTGATTTCTTACAGTAGATCGTCAGTGCTTTTCCGGAAATTCAAGGGGCCAGTGTAGACAGCTCACAGCTTATTCTGGAAAAGCGGCTGCTTTTCCGGAATAAGTGGCCCAGTGTAGACACAGCTGGGGGGTTGCTATCAGCACTGGGAGATGTGCTCCCAGCACTGTAGTCTGGTTCACACTGGCACTTTACAGCGCTGTAACTTCTTGTGCTCAGGGAGGGAGTGTGTTTTTTCACACTCCTGAACCAGAAAGTTACAGCACTGTAAAGTGCCAGTACTGGCTTAGCCTAAATCTGCTAGCAGGTGAAGATTTCAGATTAATGCTGCCAACCTGATGCATCCCCCCAAAATAAACACTTTTCCTGCATAAATCACTTCACACTTCAATTCACCCTTCTGGAGGATAGTAGTACATTATATCCCAGCAGCAGTCTACTGCTGAAAATGTGACTCTTTCAAAGATATTAGAGAGTTAAAAGAGGATGCCATCTACTGGTCTCAGAACAGGACTGGGAGACAGGAGCCCCTAAATTCAAATTCCAGTGTTGTCCACTATTGTGTTGTGTGACTTAGCCTCTTATCTCATTTTCCGTACCTGTAAAATGAGAGTAACAATAATTATCCACAGGATGCTTTAAGGATTAACTAGAGAATGTTTATAAAGTGAATTGTGGGCAAGAATTGGATGTCTCAATGTAGCCCTGAAAAAAGGAAACAAAGAAGACAGCCCCCATGACATTTACATGAGAGCCATAAATTCTGGATTTCAGATCACATGGCCCCACTAGCATCAGAGCCAGCAGAGAGATTATCATTAGTGTCAGAATGAGAACTTCTGGAAGTTGAACTGAAAAGAAGGCCCAGGTTAAAGAGACTCAATAATTAATACAACATACCACACAAATGACTCCAGAAGCAACTGTGGAGTGATCTTGAAAGGTATATTCACCAGATTTCAGAGCAAATTCTCTCCAAAATTCTGTAAAATCTAAGATGATATACGAGATTTGAGAGAAGTCCAGAGCAGGACTCCAGCTTATGACATTATTTTATCTTGTGGACCTTGCAGGTACATAACAGAAAGTAGTCTATAGAGAGACATGGAGATAGACTGAGTATAGAAGTTCCCTAATTGACACTAAATCCAGTTCCATCAGCTTTATGAAATAGTTACAAATGGTTCACTAAAACCTGATCAGAAGTTCTGAGACAGCTGAGGGGACGTACATCATATTAAAAGAAATCTCTAGACTCTAGAGAGGCTAAAACAGGTCTAAAACAATTTGCATTTCCAAAGTCATTTTGAACCCAGTGTGGCCAATTCTGTAATAATCAGTGTAGATTTGATATAATTATTTACATACCACTATCCTCTGCTACATTGCAACAGAACTGTTTATTACAGTTCTCTTTGCTGGATAAACGATTGAAACTGCTACTTTATGAGATGCAAATGAGGACTCCTCACTTTTTTTCTTTTTTTTTTCTTTTTAGGAGACAAGGGTACTGAGTTTGAATCCTCTTGCTGTGATCGATATTCTAGGGAGCAGCTATAAATAAAGAGTGTTACTATAGAAGAGTCATGCATGCATTTGATGGATGAATTTTATTGCACTGATATAAAAATAGGCTTCATGAAACAGATGTAATCTTCAATTATCAGCAACTATCTTTTTGAAATAATGTTTTATATTCTATATTGAGATCCACAAATATATAGGAAAGAGACATCATGATTTTATATTTTTACAGCTTGCTTAAACTGCATATTTGTGAAACATTCACACAACACTCAGAAAGAATGAGTGTCTGTTAATGCTTTGCAGTGCCTGGTTGCCACTCATGTAATACAGCAAGACGGAATCACAAAGGCATGGAAAAAGATGTATTCAATCATCCAGTCAGTTCCTTTGCTGGAGCAGAATTGTTCCTTAAATTTTATTTTCTAAGGCTTTGTTCAATCCAGTTTTAAATGATTCAAGATACGGATTGGTTTATGTGGTGACATTTTTGGCAGGGTATGAAATAAAATCTGGCAGAGATGCAATGACTAAAGGCCTAATCCTGTCCACGCTGAAATCAGTGGCCAAACTCCCATTGACTTCAGTTAGAGCAGGGTTGGATCTTGAATAGGTACATAAGTAAGCTGAAAAAGGGGGAAAACCCCTAATTCTATTATGCTGTTATATTCTCTTTCACTCTCTCACAGATATCTACAATATCCCTCTTCATGGGCAAGATTTTCTACATAAAAATGAGCTGCTTTGTTAGTGGTCAATAAATAAAATAGCTCTGGATTAACAGTCTCCTTCTGATGTCTCACTTAGACTGGCTGTTGCAGTGCTTAGTTCTTTTAACACTGTTAATGGGAACTCTCCAGAAGCATATTTTAAGAAATCAATAAAGAGAGGAAAAGCTCATTGATTTTTGCTGATTTTCTTTAACTAGAAGAAAGCCTATTAAACTTGGTCAGTCTACAATAAAAGACAGGGTTTCTGTGGTTCAGGGTATAAACTTCACCCTTCATAACTTTCACTCAAAGTTGATTCTTCCTTTGTTATTCCATAGTTACTACGTCTTCTACTCTTCTTATATGTATTGGACAAATTGTTCAATCATTTACACTTGTGTAAATCTGGATTAAATTTAAACAGCATGAAACTGGATTTGTTAGTGATTCATCTCTGAGCAGGATTTGGCCCATTTAATTCTGATTACCTATAAATCAGCCTCCTTCAGAGTTTGAAAGACAAGAATTTAACCACGTCACTGGACTAAAAAATGGACAGAATATATTGAATAGAAAATTATCCCTGGACTTAACAAAAGCGTCTAGATGTATTTTATAAAACCATGCTGGGTTGGTGGTAAATATTGGCCCTTTAGGCCAATTTTTGGCAAGGCAAGAAAAGCCTAAATCAAACGCCTTTGCCTGTGGGGAAATAGAGAATTGTTGTTGGTTATTTAGATTTTGCAGAACATTGGTCTCTGGATCCCACTTTATCTGAATTCTCTAAATTGGTGTGAAAGTGTCAGAAAAATGGTTCTAATTTTGATGCTAATCTTCCAGCATCCAGAGGAGTATCTGAAAAATGTCTGAGAGACTTACCAAATTAAATAACAGGACAGGGTTATTTGCACATGACAGTGGAGTAAGAGACAATGACTCCCTCCTCCAATTTGGAATTGAATTTTCCATTAAAATGTATGTCAAACGTGAAAAAAGGCATTTGAAACACAAATAGTGAAATGTACTTTTATTACAGTTGCTGCCACTGAGAGTATAATATGCACTGTAGATGTGCTGTGGCTTTTGCAAGTGTGAGCATTACACACCAGTGGATTGTGGGTGAGATCTTTGCATGCCATTGCCATTCTGCTGATTCTACAGTATGTTCCACCTTCCCCAATATTAGCTTATCTTTTATAAATTTTTCTCTATAGTCATCCAAAGGCCTTATGAATTGGGGAACATGGGAGAGCTGCCTCCCCTTCTCTCCCTCCCACATTTTTTTGCTCCTCAATGATATCTCTGCCAATTACCTCTTGGTGCCCATTCCTGTTCGCTAGCTGCCTGTAATTCTGCCATGAGATATGTATTTTGCTATGCTCAGCTGCTATAGTGATTTCCAGCCAAAACGGGGGTGAGGACATTCTCACATGATGGGGTTGTTCTTAGGGAATGTGTGGAATGAGGCAAGGGGATAGGTGTGGAAACTGGCAGGGAGGGGAGTTCCTAGGATATAATGTGGAAATTTTAGGGGCAGATATAGAATTGGGGGAGGAGCATTTGAGATGGTGACCTTGGCTGGAAAGAAGGTAGAGAAAGATGGATTTTAGTGGGGCTGAATTATGACTCCAGAGGCGCAGACGAGATTTAATGGGGTTGGCAGATGGAGGGAGAAGATTTTGACTGTAATTTTTGTAACATGCCCTATATGCATGCTATGTGAATTATGGGTATGTCTACACTGCACGGCTATTTCGAAATAAGCTATTCTGGAATAGTTATTCCAAAATAGCTTATTTAAAAATAGCACGTCTACACTGCAGGGAAGCCTCAAAATTAGTCCAAGGCAGGCTTCCCTAATACAGACATGCTATCTCAATTTAGAGCCCCAGAAGGCACTGGTGAGGAATAACTTAGAATGGCCCTGGTAAGGGGCTATTTCGAAATAGCAGCAGTGGAGTGTCTACATACACCTTATTTTGAAATAGCTATTTCAGAATAGGCGTTATTCCTCATAGAATGAGGTTTACAGATTTCGGAATAAGCCGTCCATTATTTCGAAATTATTTTGAAATAATGGAATGGTTGTGAAGATGCTCGCATTGTTATTTTGAAATAATGCTAGTTATCTCAAAATAATGGTGCAATGTAGATGTACCCTTAAAGACATAAATACTGTAGCATAATTAAAATTAAGTCTAAAACTGTGAGGGGTTGCAATACCAGTGCCTCCATTGATATTTGAGTATAGGTTATTCTGCCTTACCAATCATTCATATCCATAGAGCTTTACAAATTGTCGGATTAATATGTAAAAGGCCAGATCCTCAGCTGGGTGAAAATCAGCATAGCTCCATTGGCTGATCCCACTGTAAAAAACAAATTATTTAAATGTATTTTCCACCTCAGGTTAACTAGGAATATTCAGAACTTTTTTCAAGAAGCAAAAAACTTCAGATGAATAAGAAAACACCACAGAGTCTCTGATAAAAATTTAGAGCAATGCAGTTCAGCAGAAATTGAGTCTGCAACCAAGAAAAGCCCCAAACTTCAACTCAAAATCAGCAAGCATTCCTTGGTATTGTGATATATACGATCAGATACACCTGATTGCTGATGAATCAAAGGATGACCTCATTGCTAACTCATGGATCCACTTGCATTTTATGATTTCAAGAGTTGCACAGTAAGTCCATGTAATCATTTATGGCTCTCAGTATTTACCTTACTCCAGCGTCAAAGGAAATCTTCGCTGTTAGTAGAATATTTTCTGACCAAAATTATCTGGGGTGCAAAAAGTGCATTATGTTTCACTAAATACAAGGTC
The DNA here is from genome assembly GCA_019425775.1 of Rafetus swinhoei. Taxonomy (NCBI): domain Eukaryota; kingdom Metazoa; phylum Chordata; order Testudines; family Trionychidae; genus Rafetus; species Rafetus swinhoei. Next base: position 20,774,473 of record CM033437.1, on the reverse strand, counting down.
TTCAGTGAAGCAGTGAGAGCATGTAAAATCAGAATGGCAGGAAGATTTCTATGAGTGGTCGATTTCTTTGATATCTTGACGAAAAAGAACAGAACCTTTAAGGAGCAACTGAAAGACTCTCCGACACTTATCAAGGGAGTCTGTACTTGATTGTACCATCATGCTTTATGCTATGCAAGTCATTACTCTCCATGATAAGTCTAACAATGAGGGGATGAAAGTATTAGGGAGCATTTAGAAACTTCTATAATGCTACCCAGAAATAAATTGATTGAAATAAGTGATTATATTCTGAAAAATGATATTGTAAGGGGCAGGGAACACATGAGGAGCATTTTCAGTTTTAATTGATGAAACTACAGACATTGCTAGGACAGAACAAATCTGGTTCTCTCCTCATTTACAATAGTTACATCAGCGTAACACCTTTGAAGAGAGGTAACTAGTGGTGACCCCAAGGAGTCTGTACAGTAATTCCTCATTTAACACTATAGATATGTTTCAGAAAATGATCGTGTTAAGTGAAAACGTGTTACGCGGGGTCAATTTTCCCATTGAAAATAATGGAAAAGGTGGGGGTTGCTTTTCAAGTGGCGGTGTCTGTTGGGACCGGCACATAAGGTTGAGGGAGAAAGGGGACTGGGTTACGGCAGGCAGGGGAGGTGTTTGGCTCTGGGGAAGGGAAGGGGAGGAGGATTGGGTTGGGAGCATGCCCCTGTGACAGATCTGCCAGGACCCGCACTGCGTCCGGCGAGGGGGCGGGGGGGGCCGCAGGGGAATGGCGCGGTGAGCGGCAAACCCTCTGCCGCTTTGCAGGGAGGTGGGGGAAGCCCCGCACAGCCGCCAGCGATGGGCTGGCTGGGGAAACCCAGCCACCGGCCTGCAAGCAGGGGCGGAGGAGAGGGGGCAAGGCGTCCGGCGAGGGGGAGTCAGCAGGGAACGGCGCGGAGAGCGGCGAACCCTCCGCCGCTTTGCAGGGAGGCGGGGAAAGCCCCGCGCAGCCGTCGGCGACAGGCCGGCTGGGGAAATCGTGTTATTCCAGGGACAGTTGTGTAATTCAAAAAATGTTCCCTAAAAAAAAAAATCATGCTATCGCGAAAACGTGTAAAGCGGGCACATGTTAAATGAGGAATTACTGTACTAGGACCAATCCCATTCAACATATTCATAAATGGCCTGGAAAAAGGGGTAAACAGCGAGGTGGCAAAATTTGCAGATGATACAAAACTGCTCAAGATAGTTAAGTCCGAAGCAGACTGTGACAAGTTTCAGAAGGATCTCACAAAACTAAATGATTAGGCAACAAAATGGCAGATGAAATTCAATGTTGATAAATGCAAAGTAATGCACATTGGAAAACATAATCACAACTATACATATAATATGATAGGGACTAAATCAGTTGTTACCACTGAAGAGAGAGATCTGGGAGTCATTGTGGCTAGTTCTCTGAAAACACTCAATGGCAGTCAAAAAAGCCAGGGAATCTTTAAGAAAGGGATAGAAAATAAGATATAGAATACCTTATTGCAGATGATACAAATATAAATATATAAATCCATGGTACACCCACATCTTGAATACTATACTACATGCAGATGTGGTTGCCTCATCTAAAAAAAAAGTTCAGAAAAAGGTAACAAAATGATTAGGGTTATGGAATGACTGCCATATGAGGAGAGATTAATAACATTGAGACTTTTCAGCTTGGAAAAGAGATGACGAAGGGGGATATGATTCAGGTCTATAAACTCATGACTAGTGGGGGGAAAAGTCAATAAAGAAGCATTATTTACTCTTTCCCATAACACAAGAAGGAGGGGTGTGTGTGTGTCAACAAATGCAATTAATAGGTCACAGGTTTAAAACAAAAGGAAGTATTTCTTCACACAATGGACTATCAGCCTGTGGAACTCCTTGCCAGAAGATGTTGTGAAGGCCAAGACTATAACAGGGTTCAAAAAAGAGCTAGATAAATTAATGGAGGATAGATCTATCAATGGCTATTAGCCAGGATGGGCACGGATGGTGTCCCTAGCCTCTGTTTGTCAGAGGCTAGGAATGGGTGATGGGGTTGAATCACTTGATGAGTGCCTGTTCTGTTCATTCCCTCTGGGGTACCTAGCAAATGTACTGCCTATTTTTAAAGAGAAGGAGAATCTGGGGAACTAGACCGGTCAGTCTCAGCTCAGTTCCTGGAAAAATCATGGAGCAGATCCTAGAAGAAGGTGATCAGGAACAGTTAACATGGATTCACCAAGGGCAAGTCATGCCTGACCAATCTAATTGCTTTCTGTGATGAGGCAACTGGCTCTGTAGATATGGGGAAAATGGTGGACATGATATACCTAGACTTTAGAAAAGCTTTTGATATGGTCTCCCACAATATTTTTGCCAGCAAGTTAAAGAAGTACAACTTGGATGAATGGACTATAAGGTCATGTGACAGGGTCAGTCTCACTCCTGGGTCCCAAACCCCTGTTCAGTCCACAATCTGCAGCACAGGTTTTGCTTGCCCCTTTCAGTGTTTTGTAGGGGCTGTCCCTTGGCAAAAATAGCTGTCAGGACAGATGCTTCTGGTCAGCCTGGGCTGGGTTACCAATCCTCCCCAGCTACCAGATGGACTCTCTGGTTGCTTGAGGGAAGGGAGCCCAAACACTCCGGCTATGTCTACACTGGCGGGTTCTTGCGCAAGAATGGCCGTCCTTGAGCAAAAACTTGCCACCTGTCTACATTGCATGCGCATTCTTGCACAAGTAAACCTACAGTATAGCATCAGAAAACAGGGCTTCTTGCGCGAGAGCTCTGACGCTCCCTTTCAGGAAGAAGCCTTCTTGCTCAAGTGTTCTTGCGCAAGAGGCCAGTGTAGACAGGCAGCCAAGAGTTTTTGCACAAGAACCGGCCTCACAGGAAAAAAGCCAAGTGGCTGCTTGGACGCTCCGTACCCGCACTCACAACTTCTTACTTCCTGGTTACCGGACCCCCCCTTAAAGCCACACGCAGCCTGCAGACGCCACGTGGCAGCAGCAGCACAGCCAGCAGCTCCAGCACGCGGCTCTGCCCTGCTGCACCCACAAGCCCCCCAGAGGAGATGTCTGCTCCAGAGGGACACCACTGAGAGCCTGCACCCTCCTCCCAGCAGCCACCCCAGGACTCCCAGAAGGCCTGGAGGGGCACCAAGAGGCGCACCCCTTGCTGATCCCAGGCAGAGGTGGAGGCCCTTCAGGACCTGTGGGCCAACGAGGAGGCCCTCCACGATCCCCGTGCCCATTGCCGGAATGCAGACATTTTTAGCCGCATGGCCCAGGTGCTCTCCCAGCAGGGACATCCGGCCCAGACCCTTGAACAGGTCCGGGCTAAGGTGAAGGAGCTGCACCTGGGCTATGTCCGGGACACTGAGGGCCGGGGGCAGGAGCCGACACCTGTCCCCACTACAACTGCCTCCACACCATCCTCGGTGAGACAGCAGTCTCAGGACCCTCGGTGCCAGTGGACACCGGCCTGAGCCCCCCAGTGACCAGGCCACGTGACGCGGAGGAGGAGGGTGACCTGCCCACCAGGTCTGGATCCGAGGACAAGGGAGACGACCACAGCAGCACCGTCACCCTGCACCTGGAGCCAGTGCTGAGCAGCCAGGATGTCTCCCGGGCTTCACCCGAGGCCGGTGAAGGATCCTCTGGTGAGTATTGCGCTTCTCACTCGCAAGGGTGGGGGGAGCCGGGTGTCCAGGGGGAGGGGGAGGGAGCGTCACTCAGGCAGTTTGAGCTGCACACTGTGTAACACTATGCAGCACATGCAACCTCGTGCAGCCTGACTGTGTGGCATGTGGATGTGGCAGGCAGCTCCAGGGCACGCCTGGGACCCTGCTGCTTGCACATGTCCTGACTGGGGGGAAAGAGGGGTGCCGGCTGGAAGCAGCCAAGGCCCCAAGAGCTCAGGCCAGACCCCACACCTCCCGAAGGGTGCCGCACACAGACAGCACGCAGCCATGCAACACAGCAGCTGCTCCTGGGGATACCGCAGCGAGCCAGCCCTGTGAGCATGGCTCCCACGGAGCCCCTCACCTGCTCCTGGCCCCTAGGCTGCACCCGAGGGAAGCCCCTCACTGTGGCCACGCACTTCCCTGGGCTACTTGTCTGAGGGCTAGCGGGAGGGGGAGCAGGGAAGCGATTGGCCTGGCCCTATGGCCACTTGAATTTTGCTGCAAGGATGGTACACTCCCCAGTCACCCTGGCTCTGTCTCCAACGACATCAATTGACAGGGGTCCGAGACCCCAGACCTCGTCTGCCATACTTGCTCCCCTGCAACGTGGGGATTTATCTAGCTCCTCTTTAAACTGTTAATAGTCCTAAGCCTTCACAGCCTCCCCTGGCAAGGAGTTCCACAGGTTGACACAACACATACCAAGTGGCCAGGACACAGACAAGGGGTCTTCAGTCACAGTGATGTCTCCCAAGGGGTTACAATCCATGGAGGATCACTTTACTCCAGGAGGAGTCCTATATGCAAACATACACACAGAGGACCGAGTGGGCCCAAGCCACAGTAATGTGGTGTCACCTGGGCTCAGGGCAGAGGGCATGGGGCACAGGGACAGTGTGGGCAGGGCAGCCTGACCGCCGCATCATTATCTCTGTTCTCTGCAGTAGGACCATCCAGGAGTGAGGGACCCTCCAGCCCTGCAGCAGTGGCAGTACCCCCAACCTCCCAGGCACCAGTCCGGCGGGCCAGGCAGTGGGACCAGCTACTAGGGTGGCACATCCAGGCCATCGAGAGAATTGAGGCGGTGGTCACCAGAAAAATCGACACTGAGCTGCAGTGGCGGCAGCAGGCATGGGGGCAGTTTCTGCAAAGGTATGACCACATGTGCAATGTTATTGCCACCCTGATGTTGCACATTGGTCACGCCGTGCACTATGGCATGGCCTTGCCACATCCACCTGCCCTCTCTACCATGTCCATGCCCCCTCCTGCTGTTCCTCCAGCCGTCCCTCCTGCTGCCGCCATGCCCCCAACCTGCTGCACCCGGTCCTGCCCACCTCCCCGTGCTGCCTGCCCTGACCCAGCCTGAAGGCCAGCAAGGCCTCCACGCCCGCAAAGGCAGGAGCCACCCCTCCCACCAGTAGCTCCCCCTCCCACTTCAGAGCCCCCTTCCTACTCCCCCTCCCAGTTGAGAGGCCCCTTCCCCTGCCCACCCTTCTTCCCTATTGTTAAGGCAAAAAAAGTTTTCTGTTTTACGAAAAAACTGGTTTGGTTTTGTTTATTGGGAGGTGAGGGGAGGGAAGGGTTGAGGATCGGAGTGAGGTGTAGATGGGAGAGAGAAGTGACCCTACTGTGGGGCCTGGGAGAACATGTCCTTCAGGGCCTCCCGGATGCGCACCCCATCGTGGTGCGGATGGCGGCTGTGCGGGGCTGTTCAAATGTCCGGCCCTTGGCTGCCATCCATGCCGGGAGGAAGGCCTCGCCCTTCTGCTCCACAATGTTGTGGAGCACACAACACGCTGCCACAACCTCAGAAATGTTCTGCTCACCCATCTCCAGGTGGGTGAGCAGACAACAGAAGCGCGTCTTCGGCCATCTAAAGGCGCACTTGATCTGGTTGCGGGCCCGGTTCACGTGGTCATTGAAACTTGCCCGGCCGGGGTCCGTCCGTCCTGTGTAGGGCCGCATCAACCAGGGCATCGGGGGTAGGTCGCATCCCCCACAACACAGAGAGGCATGTGGACGTCCCCAACAGTAAATTCCTGCTGGGGGAAGAAAGTACCCGCCTCCAGCCTGCGAAACAGGCTGGAGTTTTAGGATGTGGGCATCATGTGCCCTGCCGGACCACCCCACATAAATGTCTGAAGTGGCCACGGTGGTCCACAAGGGCCTGGAGCATAACAAAGAAGTACCTCTTCCGATTGATAAAATGGGTCGCTCGATGTTCCAGGGCATGGATGGGGATGTGGGTCGCATCCAGGGCTCCCCCACAGTTGGGGAACCCCAGGGCAGTGAAGCCAGCCACTGTTGCATCCACATCCCGAAGGCAGATGACTCTCTGGAGCAGGATGTTGTTGATGGCATGGACAACCTGCAGAAGGGCACACAGAAACACAGGGAATGCACCGAATGAGGCAGGGTAAGTGCATAATCCCTTGGGGGGTGCCTGCCCCCCTGTGAAGCCCCCTGTCCCCAAACACACCAGGGCCCCCTTGCCCCACAGGCCTCCCCCATACCAGCAGGCCTATGTGAGGAAAGGATGGCACAAACCCCTGGGTGATGGGGTGTCCCCCACTCTCCCCACCCTGGAGTCTTCCCTTCCCCTGGGCAGGGAGTGCAGCACCCCCCCATGACTTACTTGCATCACGACGGCACCGACGGTGGACCTGCCCACCCCAAACTGGTGTCCCACCAAGCGGTAGCTGTCCAGGGTGGCCAGCTTCCAGAGGGCAATGGCGACCCTCTTGTTGACTGGGATGGCGGCCCACAGCCAGGTGGTACATCTCTGGAGCGCAGGGGTGAGCCAGGCACACAGCTCCAGGAACGTCTGCTTTCGCATCCTGAAGTTCCGGAGCCACTGCTGGTCGTCCCATTGCTCCTGGACCAGCCGGTCCCACCAGTCGGTACTGGTGTCCAGTCTCCCATATCACCTCTCCACGGTGGGGTGGGGATGACCCAGGGACACCATCGCATCCATGGAGGGGGAGTCCAGCTCGAGTTCGGTCTTGAGCTCCTGCAGGAGTAGCGCAGCAGCATGGAGCAGCAGCTGCAGGCACTCCAAAATGGCCATGTGGGGTCACAGGGCCACCCCTGGCTTCATGGCACAGCAGTGATAATGCCAAAAGCACAAGAGACACTAGGGCAGAAGCTGTGGTGTCCAAAGAGGCTGAGGGCAACCACAACTAGAACTGCTATGGCTGTCAGTCCCTGCAAGAGGTCCCAAAGCATGCAGCAGGAGAGAAACGGCTGTCCAGGGAGATCCCTTTAAGCACATATCTCAAAGGAGCTCCAGCCCCCAACCCCAGAAAGTCCTGGTGCCCTTTTGCCATCTGCAAAGTAGTTCCGGGCTGAAACTTTTGCGCAAGAGCACCCTGCCAGTGTGGATGCTCTCTTGCGCAAGTACTTTTGTGCAAAACAGCTCTTGCACAAGAAGCAGGCAGTGTAGATGTAGCCTCCCTATTGGAGCTCCTTACCTTCCCTCTCCTTTGGCAATGCTACCTTTCTCTTTATCAGCATCTCTGACTGGTAACCATATTAGTTGTAAAGCTCACACTCACCTGCCAGCTCCTCTGCTACTCTTCCCCCGCCCCCCTGAAGGCTTTTAAAGAATTCCCAGGCAGCCTGAAGTCAGCTCAACTGGCCCTTATTTGCTTTAGAGCCATCCTGTCTCAGCTGCCCTAATTAATCAGGGTCATTGCTATTTTCCAGAGCTGCCTTTCTCCCCTTCTAATCAAGCCCGCTAACCTGCCCTATTACAGTGAATAGAGAATTGGCTACATTGTTGTGCTCAACAGGTAGTGATAAACCGCTTGATGTCTAGTTGGCAGCTGGTATCAAGTGGCATGCCCCAGCGGTTGGTCCTGGGGTTGGTTTTGTTCAACATCTTCATTAAGATTTCATTAAGATTTGGATGATGGGTTGGATTGCATCCTCCGCAAGTTAGCAGATTACGCTAAGCTAGGGGGAAAGGTAGATATGCTGGAGGGTAAGGATAGGGTCCAGAGTGACCGAGACATATTGGAGGATTGGACCAAAAGCAATGTGATGAGGTTCAGCAAGGAAAAGTGCGGAGTTCTGTGCTTAGGACGGAAGAATCCCAAGCACTGTTAAAGGCTGAGGACTGACTGGCTAAGCAGCATTTCTGCCGAAAAGGACCTGGGGATTACAGTGGAGGAGAAGCTGGATATGAATCAACAGTGTGCCCTTGTTGCCAAGAAGGAAACAGCATATTGGGCTACATTAGTAGGAGCATTGCCAGCAGATCTAAGGAAGTGATTATTCCCCTGTATTTGGCAGTGGTAAGGCCACATCTGGAGCACTGCGTCCAGTTTTGGGCCTCCCACTACTGAAAGGATGTGGACAAAATGAAAATGATTAGGGGCTGAGGCACATGATTTATGAGCAGAGGCTGAGGGAACTGGAATTATTTAGTCTGCAGAAGAGAAGAGTGAGGGGGGATTTGATAGCAGAATTCAGCTACCTGAAGTTGGGGATCCAAAGCGGATGGAGAGAGGATGTTCACAATGGTGACAGATGACAGAAGCAACAGCAGTGGTCTCAAATTGCAGTGGGGGAGGTCTAGATTGGATAGTAGGAAAAACTATTTCACTAGGAGGGCAGTGAAGCACTAGAATGGGTTGCCTAGAGAGGTGATGGAATCTCTATTCCTAGAGGTTTTTAAGGTGAGGCTTGACAAAGCCTTGGCTGGGATGATTTAGTTGGTGTTGATGCTGCTTACCTAGGAGGTTGGATTAGATAATCTCTTGAGGTCTCTTCCAAGCCTAATCTTCTATGATTCTATTCTGTTAGTCTAAAAAGGAGGAAATTAAGTTCTCAAGTGATTACTCAAAAATCAATTGCTTTACAGAGTTGGTTATTGAGGTTAGGGCCTGGTGTGCAATTCCTGCCCACAGAGCATAAGAGAGACTTTTGAGGTAATTGAGGAAATAAACTTCTTGGAACAAAGCCATATGAATTTATGCTCAGTACCAAGGAAATTCAGAGCCATTTCACAAAGATTTTCAGTGCATCTGCTCCGCTTATTAAGTTTAAAACACAAAGAAAAAATTGTTTGGCTTTCAATCAGTCGCATCTCAAGCAAGACTTATATTTTACAATTTGAGGTCCAAAGTTTACCACTGCCATGTTGTGGACAGATATCCCTGAGCATCTCCTCCTGTCTTTGGTCATGGAGCAGGTCTTAGATGCCCAACAATAGATTGGAATGAAGGATGGATAGTTTGGCTAGATTCAGAAAACAGGATACCCAGTGGTGGAGCTAATAAAGGGGCAAGGGTAATGACTGTCCCCCACCCTGCTCCTAGCAGCCTTCAAGTGCTTGTTAAAAGGACCACACATAGGGTGGGCAGATTGATTAGCTAATGTCTGTAAAGGGCTCTGAAGGTGAAAAGTGCCAAGTCGGATTCCCTAACACTTTCTCTCTAGCACATCCTGGCTTGGCAAACTGGGGCAGGGGGGTTGGCCAGGGGATGCCTCGCTCCTGATACCATTTAGCAGTTCCCTAATCCCAGCCGCCTCTACCTCTTTCCCAAATGACATCACCCTGTTTGCTTCACACTCACATGTTCCTCTCTCCCTCCTTCCCTCCCAATCCCCATCAACCCAGCTCGCACGGGGGAGTGGAGAGGTTTGCCGGACACTCCCAGCCGCCAATGGGAGAGGAGCCCAGCGGAGGGCGGGGAAAAGCCAACGGGAGATGGGAGAGAGGCCGGGAGCTGCTGCCGGCGCTGAGCTAGGTGCTGCCGCTGACAATAGGGGAGGCGGTGGCGTGCTCGAGGAGGAGCAGTGGGCGTGCGTGGGGCAAGCCTGCTGGGCTGGCTGTGCTGCGGAGAGAGTCTCGCCGCGAGGCGTGCGAGGAGGACCGAGGAAGGGAGCCAGGGGGAGGAGTGGGCAGGGGAGAAAGAGGAAGCGAAAGCAGCTGCAGCAGCGGGGCGAGAGAAGGGAACCCCTCTGCCGCCAGAAGGTGAGTGCTGGGCGCATGTGAGCGGCGGCAGCTCTCGCCTCCTGCCTCGCCGGGCACTTTGTATCGTGGCTTCCCCCGCGGCTGCCCGGGCAGGGGGAGTTCTGAGAGCGACCCTCATTCATTGCCACGCTGCTCCCGGCCAGCTGCGCCCGTAGCTCTGGGCGGGCAAGTTTTTAACCAGGGCGCAGCGCAAGCGGAGTCCCTTGAAGTTTCCCTGGGAGGCAGGGTTGGCGACGGCAGGGCTCCGAGCTAAGCCGCGTGGCTGGAGTTTGGGAGATCCAGCTAGCCAAGGGAGCGGGGGTGGGCGACTCCTTCTGTCCTGCCCTCTCCTGCACATGACGCTCATTCATTTAACAAAGGGAGCTGCCGTCTGCCCTAGACCCCCTTAGCTTGCGCCAGTGTGACCCGAAGGATTGTGTCTGGGGGGTGGCGGTGGGTGTGACCCAGACTGGCCCCTCAGCCTTTCCTGGCTCTGTTGGGATCCATTGACTAGCAAGAACTGGGGTTCACCTCTTGTTCTCTCAGAGCTGCTAGTAGAGAGACCTAGGCAGGGGCGCCCGGATTTGTATATTAACGAGGGGACCTGAAGAGGCAGTTGTGGGGTTCGGCGTTGGGCTTTTTTTGTGTCGGTCTAATGAACTGAAACAGTGGGGGTGTCTGGGGCTGGCAGAAGCTTCAGCGCTGAATTGATCGTGTACTCAGTGAGCAGAGACCCCACAGGGCACGTCACGATTCGGAGCGCACGTCTGGCTTTTGATGGGGTTAGTGAGCAGAGTTGGGAGGAGGTAGTGTGGCTTTTTGGTGAGTACCGAGGTGAGGATCAGCGATCCTTAGGGTGGGGTGGCACGTCTAGCGGGCGAGTTGTCTGTCTAGGGACACCAGTGGGGTGGCTGGGGAATGGAGATGGATTCCCCCCCTCCCGGCTTCGTGTGTCTAGTGAACAGACCAATAGCTGGCGGGGGCAGGAGCAGAGTGTGCGTGTGCTGGGAAAATGCAGAGTGCAGCTCCTCTGTGTCTTTTTTTTCTTTCTTGGTGATCGGCGAGAACTCGGGCAGGAGAACTGAACTTTTTGAATCCGATGAAGTGAAAATTCAGGGCGTGTGGGCGTGCCTCAGTGGGTGGCTTTCTTGGAGGCTGCTCTGGGGAGCCAGCCACAGAGGGTTCTGCTGGAGGAATTGCTTTTAGCTCATTCTGTAACTCTATAAAGGCTGCAATGTGGAATTGCTCAGATTCAGAAAGCTTCATAGACCTACCCGATGTCCCCTAGTTTTCAGAGAGGGTTAGTCAGTTTCAGCAAAAAACAGTCCTGTGGCACTTTAAAAACTAATAAATTATGCCCTAATAAATTTGTTAGTCTTTAAAGTGCCACAGGACTTCATGATGTTCGCTGTGATTCTGGCTACTTTCCTTTTTGCAGAGGCTTGAAAAATCACAGTGCTGTGTGAGGTGTCTGGATGTCACAGAACATTTGCTCCCACAGGCAATTACTCAGTCTTTATTCATCCCCAGTCTAGCTCCAGAAAGAGTTTCTCCTGAGGAAAAAGACAGAAGAAATCCCGTTAAAAAGCCTCTGAATTTAACTTGATATTTGGGAAACATCATCTACTCTAAGCCATGCAAATGACGTTTAAATGTTCTGGTTAGCAATATGTACATTAGCAATATGTGGTAATAATTGTGAGGACTGCATTGTTAAGCTGCTTAAGCCTTACCCAAACAATAGCAGTGTGGGTTCTGTGACTAGGCAGGATCTCCTAGAGTGGGGTATGTTTCTAAAAGACTTTCAGTAAGTCAGGGAACAGAAGGAAGAAGGTCTGTCCTTTCCATTGGGAAGTAGAGAGTAATCCCAGTATTTAACTGCTGTGTATAGTGATTGCATTTTTTTCATATTTTGCCAGCTTCTTGATGAGTTAGGCTTTCTCTTACAAGGTCTCGAGTGCCCTCAATCCTTCAGGAACCTCAGCAGCAGTTGCGGGTACTTGTCACTTTTCAGGCTCAAGGAAGGTCTAAAATTGCTAAATTGGTACAACTGCACTGCTGTAGAGTATCTGGTGAAGAGGCTCTGAGGATGGGAGAGTGTCTTCTGCTGACATAGTGTTGTAACCCACATATCTTCTGGGTGTGGTTCACTGTCCCATGTAGTGGCATTAAGACCACTTACAGAGAGAGAATAAGCTTCCTTATTGGCTTTTAGCTCAATCTGTAGAGGCTCATGCAGTGAGCTCCAGAGGTTCCAGGTTTGGTTCTGCCTGTCACCCTTGTAATAGCACTTGTGTAGACAGTGCTTAGGTCACTGTATACTTGCATCATTCAGGTGTGTTTGTGTGTTTTCACAACTCTGAGTAAAGTAGGTTAGACAGACTTGCATAGTAATGTAGATCTGCCCTCAGAAAGGCTTTGGTGTGTCCAGTCCACTGAACAGTTGAGATTACTTTGTTCCCCACCAGCTTTCATGCAGATCACACCTTCCTGTAGGAGTCATTTATATAGAGAGGGGACAGCCAGAATACAGGAAGATGCTAATGCTGCTATTCCATTATTTCTTGAGTTTCTTTAAAGATTAGTTACTTTTCTTTCATACCTTGATCCAGAATTTGGCATTGTGTGTGTATATACAACATAACAGAAATGTAAAAATTAAGGGGTGACGACCAGGTGGATAACTGTCATATCTGAATTCTGCAAGCAGACTATATTTTTTCCAAATGTGATGCTAAAGCTAATAAGGTACTCCTTCAATATGTGACATTGAAATAAAAGTTAAACCTGAGGAAAAAACTACTTCGGTAGAATAAGAGTATTAGTGCACTGAACAATGTTATGAATGAGATGGGGTGGATGAATATTTTTTTATTTTTCAAACTTCTGTTGATGAGAGAAACAAGCTTTTGAGGGTAGATAGAACTGCTTCTCTGGTCGTCTTTCCAGATAAGGAAGAAGAGTCTGCCTGTGGGGGGGAAACATAAATTGAAAGGTTTGAAATGAATTTTCTAATACCTCAAAGATGTCAAGCCTGGTTTCTCTTTGCCTTCCCCACAATTAATAAACGTTTATATTAATCTTTTGTATTTTCTTTTGTATCAGTTTGCTTGCAACAGTTTTAAATTCAGTGCTATCCTTCTCACCAAATAGGTTAGAGCTCCAAACATCTACTTTTCTGTTACTATTTGGGGTTTATTTTTGTTGTTGGTGACTTTTCTGGCCTCAAGATGTTATGTCAGACACTGTGGTGTTTGCATGGAGGAAATCACCAGGCCAATGTTTTATTCTCTAAGGCTAGGTCTACGCTACGGAGTTTTTGCGCAAAAACGGCTGTTTTGCGCAAAAGCTCGCGAAGCGTCCACACTTCAAGCACATTTTTGCACAAGTAAAACGAAAGAACAGAGGGGTTTTTCTGGTGTAGGTATTTCTCATTCTAGGAGGAATAACTCCTTTTTGAGAGCGTTCTTTCGTGTGTGGCCGGGCAAGAGGGGTTTTTTGTGCAAAAAAAGAGGGAAGAGGAAAAAGCACAGGTGCCCTGGTGGCCATTCTGTCCGTAACAATCACTGATTACTTGCGAGAGAGCATCCAGGCAGTCGCTTCTTGTGCAAGAAGCCTGTAGTCTAGACGTAGCCTCTGCGTAGCCCACCACACACCAATTAACCAAAGGACAAACTCCATCTTTGTACATAATGTGCTTTATTGTTTCTGACTAACTATTCACTCTGAGTGGTGTACCTGAAAACAGTTATTTCCTCCCACTTAAAAACTCACACACCTTAATCTGGGTCAATGCTTGTTATGTACTCACTGTATTTTGTGAACTTTGTAACCAATGCTTGTAATTTTCCATAATCCAGTTTTGACCCCAGATGTACTATGCCTTTTCTTTAGCTTGTGTAATGGGAACTTGATTTCAAACATTAGCTTTAATACTTTAACATCTAAGGTCCCATGGGAATCAAGACTGAGGGGAGAAAAAACTGAGGAGAGTTGGCAGTTCTTCAAAGGGACATTGTTAAGGACCCAAAAGCAAGCTATTCCGATGTGTTGGAAAGATAGAAAATACGGCAAAAGACCGCCTTGGCTTAACCACGAGATCTTGCATGATCTAAAAATAAAAAGGAGTCATATAAAAATGGAAAGTAGGACAAATTACAAAGGATGAATATAGGCAAACAGCACAGGAATGCAGGGGCAAGATTAGAAAGGCAAAGGCACAGAATGAGCTCAAACTAGCTATGGGGAATAAAGGGAAACAAGAAGACTTTTTATAAATACATTAGAAGCAAGAGGAAGACCAAGGAGAGGGTAGGCCCACTGGTCAGTGAGGAGAGAGAAACAGTAACAGGAAACTTGGAAATGGCAGAGATGCTCAATGACTTCTTTGTTTCGGTCTTCACCGAGAAGTCTGTAGGAATGCCTAACATAGTGAATGCTAGTGGAAGGGGGTAGTTTTAGAAGGTAAAATAAAAAAGAACAAGTCAAAATCACCTAGAAAAGTTAGATGCCTGCAAGTCACCAGGGCCTGATGAAATGCATCCTAGAATACTCAAGGAGCTGATAGAGGAGGTATCTGAGCCTCTAGCTATCATCTTTGGAAAATCATGGGAGACAGGAGAGATTCCAGAAGACTGGAAAAGGGCAAATATAGTGCCCATTTATAAAAAGGGAAATAAGAACAACCCAGGAAACTACAGACCAGTTAGTTTAACTTCTGTGCCAGGGAAGATAATGGAGCAAGTAATTAAGGAAATCATCTGTAAACACTTGGAATGTGGCAAGGTGATAGGGAACAGCTAGCATGGATTTGTAAAGAACAAATCATGTCAAACCAATCTGATAGCTTTCTTTAATAGGATAACGGGTCTTGTGGATAAGGGAGAAGCGGTGGATGTGGTATACCTAGACTTTAGTAAGGCGTTTGATACGGTCTCGCATGATATTCTTATCAATAAACTAGGTAAATACAACTTAGATGGGGCTACTATAAGGTGGGTGCATAACTGGCTGGATAACCGTACTCAGAGAGTAGATATTAATGGTTCACAATCCTGCTGGAAAGGCATAACAAGTGGGATTCCGCAGGGGTCTGTGTTGGGACTGGCTCTGTTCAATATCTTCATCAATGATTTAGATATTGGTATAGAAAGTACGCTTATTAAGTTTGCAGATGATACCAAGCTGGAGGGATTGCGACTAATCTGGAGGATAGGGTAATAATTCAAAATGACCTGGACAAATTGGAGAAATGGTCTGAGGTAAATAGGATGAAGTTTAATAAAGACAAATGCAAAGTGCTCCACTTAGGAAGGAACAATCAGTTTCATGCATACAGAATGGGAAGCGACTGTCTGGGAAGGAGTATGGCAGAAAGGGATCTAGGGGTTATAGTGGACCACACGCTAAATATGAGTCAACAGTGTGACAGTGTTGCAAAAAAAGCAAACATGATTCTAGGATGCATTAACAAGTGTGTTGTAAGCAAGACACGAGAAGTCATTCTTCTGCTCTACTCTGCGCTGGTTAGGCCTCAGTTGGAGTACTGTGTCCAGTTCTGGGCACCGCATTTCAAGAAAGATGTGGAGAAATTGGAGAGGGTCCAGAGAAGAGCAACAAGAATGATTAAAGGTCTAGAGAACATGACCTATGAGGGAAGACTGAAGGAATTGGGTTTGTTTAGTTTAGAAAAGAGAAGATTGAGGGGGGACATGATAGCCGTTTTCAGGTATCTAAAAGGGTGTCATAAGGAGGAGGGAAAACTTGTTCATCTTGGCCTCTGAGGATAGAACAAGAAGCAATGGGCTTAAACTGCAGCAAGGGAGGTTTAGGTTGGACATTAGGAAAAAGTTCCTAACTGTCAGGGTAGTCAGGCACTGGAATAAATTGCCCAGGAGGTTGTGGAATCTCCATCTCTGGAGATATTTAAGAGTAGGTTAGATAAATGTCTATCAGGGATGGTCTAGACAGTATTTGGTCCTGCCATGAGGGCAGGGGACTGGACTCGATGACCTCTTGAGGTCCCTTCCAGTCCTAGTATTCTATGATTCTATGAATGATCTGCTGACTTAGAGCATGTTCTTCTACTTTCACCAAAGCCAATTACAATATTCCTTTTGCCTTCAGTGGAAGCAGGCTTAGGTTCTAAATCCTGTTTACTAACACATGTTTTCTGACTTCCCCTTTTGCAAGACAGCTGCACTAAGGTTTTTCTTTTGAAAGGGTAACTTTTAAAAATCACCAATGCAAAGCAATGTACCCTCTAATCTTTTTTTCGTCCATGTGTGGATTTTTTCCATCCATGTGCGGACATTTTTTACATGATCTGAGGCATGTGTGAATGTGCACCACCAACAGAAACACAGCCTAGCTATTGGTGCTCTGCTAATCAACTGGGCATCATTTGAATTTTTCCTGAGCATCTGCACAAATTCACAACTTACAGGGAACACTAGTGCAAAGTATGAGCATGGACAGGGCTCGCCAATCGGCGGCGAGCTCAGCTCGCCAGCTGCGCGGTTCGGCACACTGTGCATGCGCAGACGCTTATCGCTCTGCGTGGCTGTGCCGGCTTGTAATCTACTCGCCACGGGGAGTAGATTACACTAATTGTCGAGCCCTGAGCATGGATACTGGCCCCAAAGAGCTTATAGTCTAACAGACAAGTGTACATGAAGGGCAGTGGAGAGGGAAGCAACCGCAAGCCGAGTAAGTGATTTAATGCTTATTTGGGGTGAGGAGAGGAAGGGTTTAGAGACCTTTTGAAGTGTGTGTTTTCAGGAGGGTGTGATGGGATCCCTCTGGCAACCTGGAACCGGGTGAGCCTTCTGACTGACCAGCCTGCATTCTCTCACTGCGATGCTGTGACAAGCTATACATGTCTGGCAGGTGCACTTACAGCCGCCATTCATAGGCAAGAACGCATCCAACCTAGTTACATGAATGCTTCTCCCAGCCACTCTTGAATTAACAATGGAGAGACTCCAGCCAATTCCTTCCCAGCCTTCGACTCCAGGCTGTACTGTCTTGCTCTGGTCAGAAGCCTGACCAGTGTAAGTTTATTACGTTGTCTGCGCTTCCCTCTACGTGGAAAGTTCATGCACAAGCCTTTGTAACTGGGCTGAGTGTTCCCAAGCACTTTAAGCAAAAGACTCTGTTTTGTAAAGTATAAAACAGATATTTAGTGACACAGTTCGATTTTAAATGGTGGGCATAAAAGATCAGAAAAAGTTACCAGAAAAAGGTACATGCACAATCTAAATTACACTACTTTATTTAGGTGAGTATTTTTCTTACCCTACTGGATGTTATGGTTCCTTAATGCACAGGTTTCTCCTTAAGCCTGGACCAGTCTCGTCAGATGATCTTTTGCCATTCCTTTTGCTTCTAGCATAGGTGGGGGAAGGTTAGTCCAAGTGCCTAGACTATCCTTGCCCAGACATGTCTTGGTAGATTTTGCTGAGTGACTAGGTTGAGCAATCCACCCCCTGCTGTGTTCTTGTGCAGCTGAGTCATAGAGGTGAGCAGTCCCCATTGTGTGGTGCTTGGGCAGCCCTCATTGAATTGTAAATCTCTTGATTACAACTCCCATGCTAATTAACGATTGTTGAACCTCTTCCTGGATGGAGGTCCTTTGTATGCCACCAGTAAATGTATAGCATATTGCAGTAATACCATACAGCAAAATCTCATAGCTTTATTCTCACTAATAATCTACATATTTGGAGAGAGAAACAGGTTTCAGCAGATCGTCACCTTTCATAGGGTGTCTTGTGTGGCATGTTTTGTATGAAGAATATGGGGGTTCTGAGGCGATGGAGGAATAGTGGAAGCATCTAGCTCTGTTTTGCACATCAGTTACAGTGCTTCAGGTAATCATCCAGACTTCAGAATGATTGTGTGAACTGGAGCACCACACATTTGGTTTCTGTTGTGAAAGCTAGAACAGGGGCTCTCTTCACCTGATATCGGCATAGAGAGTACACTTATTAAGTTTGCAGATGATACCAAGCTGAGAGGGGTTGCAACTGCTCTAGAGGATAGGGTCATAATTCAAAATGATCTGGACAAATTGGAGAAATGGTCTGAGGTAAACAGGATGAAGTTTAATAAGGACAAATGCAAAGTGCTCCACTTAGGAAGGAACAATCAGTTTCACACATACAGAATGGGAAACGACTGTCTAGGAAGGAGTACGGAAGAAAGGGATCTAGGGGTTATAGTGGACCACACGCTAAATATGAGTCAACAGTGTGACAGTGTTGCAAAAAAAGCAAACATGATTCTAGGATGCATTAACAAGTGTGTTGTGAGCAAGACACGAGAAGTCATTCTTCCGCTCTACTCTGCACTGATTAGGCCTCAGTTGGAGTATTGTGTCCAATTCTGGGTGCCACATTTCAAGAAAGATGTGGAGAAATTGGAGACAGTCCAGAGAAGAGCAACAAGAATGATTAAAGGTCTAGAGAACATGACCTATGAAAGAAGACTGAAAGAATAGGGCTTGTTTAGCTTGGAAAAGAGAATATTGAGAGGGGACATGATAGCGGTTTTCAGGTATCTAAAAGGGTGTCACAAGGAGGAGGGAGGAAAAATTGTTCTTCCTGGCCTCTGAGGATAGAACAAGAAGCAATGGACTTAAACTGCAGCATGGGAGGTTTAGGTTGGACATTAGGAAAAAGTTCCTGCCTGTCAGGGTGGTTAAACACTGGAATAAATTGCCTAGGGAGGTTGTGGAATCTCCATCTCTGGAGATATTTAAGAGTAGGTTAGATAAATGTCTATCAGGGATGGTCTAGACAGTACTGGGTCCTGCCATGAGGGCAGGAGACTGGACTCGATGACCTCTCGAGGTCCCTTCCAGTCCTAGTATTCTGCTTCACCTCTTGCATCTAATCTGGGGTGCAGATTAAACAACAGCTTTTTCCTAATACAGCAGTGGTCACCAACCAGGAGATCAGGATCTATTGGTAGATGTTGGAGCCTCTCACAGGTGATTCTAACTGGTTTGGCTGGGAGGCTATCAAGTGTTGGCACTTTAGCTGCCCCTCCCCACACTGCCCTGGCTGCTCCTGCCCAGAGCGGCCCCCTGCTTGTTGTGCGGGGTGGAGGAGACAGAGGCAGGGAGGTGCTGATGTCACTCTGTCCCCCTCCCCTGTACCCCACTTCACAGAGCGAGGAGGGTGGGGCCTCGGCAAAGGGGCGGGGCAGAGGCAGGGCCTTGGCGAAGTGGTGGGGGCAGGGGTATTTGGGTTTGAGGTAGATTTTGGACTGACTTAAATTCAAAAAGTGATCTTGTGCTTTAAAAGGTTGGAGACTACTGCAATACAGTTTCTTTGGGCAGTCTGTGCTCTTTGTACCTGCTTTAGTTCACTTCAATACTGATGTATCTCCACTGAAATCAGTGGGGGAAGAGTGCAACAAAGTGGAGCTGACAAAATTAATCTCAATTAATCACAAAATTTGAAAAGCTAATTACACTGTTAAATAACAGAATACCCATTTTTAATATTTTTGGATTTTTTTTTTTTTACATTTTCAAATATTGATTTCAGTTACAACAGAGAATACAAAGTCTGGAGTGCTCACTTGATATTTTTGATTACAGATATTTGCACTGTAAAAAAGAAACACAATATAGTGCAATCTACAGGCCAAAGCATGAAGGGGCATATGAATGTTGAGCATTTCTGGCATGTTGGGATGTCAGTGAGTAGTCAACTAGACAATTAACCAATAAGCCTAGTCTTACCGGTTAATCTAGTCGACTATTCATATTTTCCCCCCCTTGCTACCTGTCTCCCTTCCCCTCCCCTCCTGGCACTGCTGCCTCTATCAGAAGCAGGAGCACCGAGGGTGGGGCTCTGCCTGTAGCAGCAGCCCCTGCCCGTGGCAGGCCCAGGCTCATACAGAGGCAGCAGCATGGGGTGGCAGGGGGCTCACCGGGAGTAGGGCCAGAGCACACTGGCTGCCGGCCCCCCCCCCCGCCCCCCAGGGACTGTAGAATAGTTGACAACCCGCTAAGAATTCATGCAGTTAGTCAACAATTCTATTATCCACTATATAACACCTCTAATGTAAATACCTTATAATGTTGGCTACAACAGTGCCATGCGAACACCTGTCCTCTCTTTCAGGTGACCTTATAAATAAGAAGCGGACCACATTATCTCCCATAAATGTAAACAAACTTGTTTGTTGTAGTCCTACTTCTTGTTCAACCAATCACTAAGTGGACTTGTAGGCTCTCAAGTTTTATGTTATCTTGTTTTTCAGCACGGTTATGGAAAAACAATTCTACATTTGTAAATTGGATTTCTACAATAAAGGAACAGCACTACGTACTTCTGTGGCGAGCCAAAAAATACTATTTCTTATCTCTTTCATAGTGCAAATATTTGCAGTATAAAGTGAGCACTGTACACTTGTATTCTGATGTAAATGAAAACAGTATATTTGAGAATATAGAAAATATAAAAAATAGATTTCAATTGATATTCTATCATTAACAGTACGATTAACATTTTTAATCACAATTTTTAATAATTTCATGTGAGTTAATAGATGCAGTTGACAGCCCTAATATGGTAAGTCAAATGCTTTCTGATTTTTTTTTTTTTTTTTAAAGCGACTTAGCACAGCACTCTTTTCTGTCCCCAATATTGTGTATCTTTCTTCAACTCGGGAACAAACAGACCATGTAAAAGGCTGTAATGGCATAGCATGTGTCCTGGTATTTACATGCCAGAAGTGCTAAACAGTAGAATGCCCCCTTCATGCTTTGACCTGTTGTTCTTGCATTTGAAATTATTTATGACAGTAGCACCCAGAGACCCTCAATGATAGGAGGTCCTCGCTGTGTTTGGTGCTGCATATAATATATAATGAGTGCTTGAAGAGCTTCTACTAGTCTAAACAGATGGGAGAGGATGAGAGAAAGGAAGTACTATTGTTTCCATTTTACAGATGGAGAACTAAGGTAAGCTGTTTGTCTGAGCTATTGCAAAGCTGGGAATTAAACCTCTATTTCCTGTGTCCCAGTCCAGTGCCTAATGCACAAAACCATCTATCATCCCTGATCATATTGATGACACATCAACCGGGCAATTATTGATTTAAGATACAAAAATACCAAAGGTCAAACACAGAATTTGGTGTGGTTATTTGTTTTTTAAACTCTAGATTGGTAGAAAGAACAGCCATCTTGATGAAAATTAAAGCTTTATGGTTGTTAAAATACTTGATAGCTCAAATATGAGCATTTCTTACCCCTATCTAGTGTGACTTCTTTCACTTTTTGATGGATTACGGGTTATGTTTTATTCACGAAGTGGGAGGTGGGGAAGAGAGATCATTTTCATTTAGATAGTGGGGCTTTCAAATAGTGATGTTTGTCACAATGGGTTCTTCTATTTACATATAGAAAGCTTTGTGGTTGTGAAATACATATGCCTCATCAGATCTCTTTTGCAACTGTTTAGCATAAACATGGCTTTCCCGGGGTCCAAACATGTCCATTCTCATTTTATACACATGTATGTACCCACACATTGTTTATTTTAAGGTCAGTAGAAACTACTCTTGTCATCTCTAGCCTGTGTAAGGCTGGAGGTCAGACTAGAATTTTTGCCTGATGATTTTTGCAGCGGAGAGAATTAATGTTCACATACAGTTAGGAAATCTATTGGGCACAGGAACTTATGAATGAATTAGAGCGTATCTTTAGAAATACAACTAGTTGCAATTTAAAGACTTTGTGTGATGTTGGATTTGCTTTTTCTCTTTGTAAACTGTTTCAAGAATTTGTCTCATTTGGAGAAACTTCTAATTGGATCTGGAACTAAACAGCTCAAGTCCATCTTTAGTTCATATCCCTTCAGGGTGAAGGAAAAGCTAAGTTTTTCTTTAAGCTTGTGTCCTTATCTTTAAGGGTATATCTACACAGCAGCATTATTTTGAAATAACTTAGTCCATGTCTACACAGCAGGCAGTTATTTTGAAATAATGTCAAAATACTGTCAATCTGGAGGACTTCTTACTCTGAGTCCTGTAACCCTCATTGTACAAGGAGTAAGGGAAGTCAGAGGAAGAGTGCTCTATTTTGAAATAAGTGCTGTGTAGAAGCTCCCAGTTTCGAAATAAGCTATGCAATTGATGTAGCTCAATTTGCGTAGCTTATTTCGAGTTAAGCCCTGCTGTGTAGTCGCACCTTACAGGAATTTCCCCTCCCCCCCGTTACAAATTGGTTACGAAGATTTGGCACCAAATGGTCTGTTTTCTGTTACACCAGTATATAACCCATCAGAAAGCTATGCAGTTACTTGGGTATAACAAGAGACAGCACTTGGGCTATGATTTGAATCTAGCTTTGTGTCTGTGATGGGGATTTAAAATGCAATTTTGACCTTGATAAAAGGTGCAACTCAAAGTGAGTTGTCTTGTAAATGGAAGCATAATTGAGTTCTCCAGCCCAAGGAGTTCAGGAGGGGGGCGGGGAGAATATCACCAGGCCCAGTGGATGACGTTCTGATACTCTTTAATCACACTAGTTCATTAAACCAACCTCCTGATCTTGAACTTCAGTGACCCTTCACATTCAAAGATAAAGCTAACAGTCAGGTAACAGCTTGTCAGCAAGGCATGTAGTCTGAAGAGAAAAGGCAGACTGACACATCAAGCTTTGAAATGTGGTATTGATTAACTTATTAATTTTAATAAGACACTCAGTTATAAACCCCATTACATTGCATCTTTTCTGGAAATAAAGTAATTTACATATAGTGACCTGAAAGTGATATCAATAAATGTTGGGTGAAATGCTCACTTCCTTCAGAAACTACAGAGCACATTAAATCTTTATGGATTTCCTGCTGTGTAACACCTTTTTAATTGACCAGTGACACCGAGGAGGTTAACACTGGCAGAATTTAGTTGCCAAGAAGCATTCAGTGAGATGGTGCCAAATATGGGTGTTCTATTACTGGACCAATGATATTGTAGTTAAATGTCACCAGCAAAAAGGAGGTGCCAGATAAATGGGCTTGTCTGCTTTGCTGTTTCATAAAGAGCTTCTGGAAGGCTTTTATTTTACATATAATGCTTGCAGGGTATATTTTTCCTTTTTGGATTTTTTTTTTTTTAAACACTGTAGAGTTAGGTCTTGTCTATCATACACGAATCTATAGATCACTGGAGAAATAGTAGAATTAATGATATTATGGGCACTGCAGAAGAACAATCTGGTTATTTGAGAAGAGAAGGGATTTTATTCAATTGTTCAAAACTGTCAATTCTGGTTGGGTGATATTTAGTTAACTAAAACCACTTGGGAGAGAAACTTTAAAGATTTGGTAACTCTGCCTTTTCAACTAAAGTAATACAGGAGCCTTTTAGAAATGCTTCTTTAGGCACATTTTAAAGAAGGGAGAGGAAGAAGTCCCCTTCTGCTTTGTAGGGCATCTTTAATATAGAAATGTGGCCTGTGAAATCCACTGGTCTTAATGTATGATGCTGTGTCTTGGTGACATGATGAACCTTAGTGGTTAAAAAGAATGAGTGCTAGATTTCCAACATGAATTCCTGTCTATACTAATCCCTATATTTTGTGGAGTTCAGTAATGCCCTTAGTGTTATAGGGTTTATGTAGAATCCTAGAAGATTAGGGTTGAAAGAGACCTCATGAGGTCATCTAGTCCAACCCCCTGCTCAAAGGTGGACCAACTCCAACTAAATCATTCCAGCCAGGGCTTTGTCAAGCCTCACCTTAAAACCGTCTAAGGATGGAGATTCCACCACCTCCCTAGACAACACATTCCAGTGCTTCACCACCCTCCTAGTGAAATAGTTTTTTCCTAATATCCAATCTAGACCTCCCCCACTGCAACTTGAGACCATTGCTCCTCATTCTGTCATCTGCCACCACTAAGAATAGTCTGGCTCCATCCTCTTTGGAACACTCCTTCAGGAAGTTGAAGGCTGCTATCAGATCCCCTTCATTCTTCTCTTCTGCAGACGAAATAAGCCCAGTTCACTCAGCCTCCTCATAACTCATGTGTCCCAGCCCCCTAATCACTTCCCTTGCCCTCCATTGGATTCTCTCCAATTTGTCCATATTCTTTCTGTAGTGGGGGTTCCAAACTGGACACAGTATTCCAGATGTGGCCTCACCACTGCTGAAAAGAGGGGAATAATCATTTCCCTCTAGTTGCTGGCAGTGTTCCTACTGATGCATCCCAATATGCTGTTAGCCTTCTTGACAGCAAGGGCACACTAACTCTTATCCAGCCTCTTGTCACTCTAATCCCCAGGTCCTCTTCTGCACAACTGCTGCCTAGCCAGTCAGACCCTAGCTTGTAGCAGTGCATGGGGTTCTTCCAGCCGAAGTGTGGGATTCTGCACTTCTCCTTGTTGAACCTCATCAGATTGCTTTTGACCCAGTCCTTCAGTTTAACTAGAGGATTCAGCTAAAAGAAATCCGATGCTGCTCAACAAGGTTTTCTGAAGATGATTTGAATTCCTATGCTTTGGAAGCCTGTTTCTAAAAATAGTTCTGTCCATCTGGAAAAAAAATTAAGATGCAAAATGAAAATATTAGATGGATCGCTATGTCTTTAGTGACTACCTTGTAGCAGATGACTATTTCTATCACTACAATCAGTGAACAATTCTCTCTCCCCCCCCCCCTTCCAAAAAAAATGTTTGTATGAACTGTATTGCCAGATTCCCTGGGAGATTTTAAATTCTTTGTTTAACCACAGAAGTCCATTGTTGCTTTCCCTACCCTATCTGCCACCATTCTTCAGGGCTGACCTCAGGAAGTCAGAAAGTAGTTCAGTTGCTTTCTTTAGGGCTTCTGAATCCTTGTCACTGGATAACACAGGGTCCCAGATGGTAAAAGTTTTTATTTTATAGTGGAACTTTCTTGCAGTGGTGACCAGTGTCCTCTCTCATTTTTTATGTCCATACGTGGAATTAATGTTGTGATGTGCACCAATATGGAGGTGCCGTGTGACAAAGTACATATTAGTGCAATCACAAAACTCATTCTTCACGTGGACAGGATGTGGAGGCGATGAGATGAGGGGTTGAGAGTGTAGGAGGGGGGGCTCAGGGCTGGTTCAAAGGATTTGGGTGTGGGGGGTAGGGGCTCTGGAGAGAGGATGCAGGGCTTGGGGTACAGGTGGGAGCTTGGGGGAGGAGTGAGTACTCCAGATGAGGGGGGATGGGCTCTGGGGATGAGGGACTGATAGGGGATGCAGGCTGCCCTAGGAAGATTGGGCTACCCTGAGTGCTCTCTCACTGCAGAAACTCTGGACTAGGTGAGAAGTGCCTCTTCATTACTGCAGCAGCTCTAGCAGGGCCTGGCTGGCACTAATCATGGTCCTGGCATGTCCAAGCTAGACTGGATGGGGGCCAGGGAAAGAGCACCTCTTCCCTCAGTCACAGTAGGTCTGTGCCAGGGCTGGGTTGGGAGAGGGGCACCTCTCCTTCAGCCATGCCAAGTGTGGGGCAACTCTGTGCTGGGCCCAGGGGACCAAGGTGCCATGACACCTCCGTATTGGAGGCCAGCAGGAAGAGGAGGTGCCTCTCCCCACCACAGCAGATACAAGGCTTGGGAAGAGACATCTCACTACAGCCCTGAGACCCTGAGTGGGCCTTAATAGGCAGCTGCGTGGCTGTGCAGCTTAGAGGGAAATTAGGAGGTAACCTAGATCTAAATAATGATGGGACTCTATGGCTCATGCCATAAAGCAGTGGAGCGCAGACTGGAGGGAGCATGAAGAAACTTTGGCATTTCACCCCTTTAAAAAAACTCTACCGTTACCACTTTTTACAGCAGACTGAGCAGTGCCCCACTGCCACCTTTGGTTCTGCGCAGCTGCTGGTGGTGGTGCTGCCTTCAGAGCTGGGCGGCCAGAGAGCAGCCACTGCTGCTCAGAATTTCATATTGTCTACGGTGCAGTGTGTGTGTGTGTGTGTGTGTGGGGGGGGGGGCTTGTTTTTAAATACTGCTCCTATCCTGCCCCACAATCCCCACTGTTATTGAAGCGAGGCCTGTGGGGTCCCAGTCCTGCTGCAGCAGGACTAACACATTTGGTAATAAAAACACATTTTTCTTTCCTTCTGCCAATGTGCAACCCTCCCTTCCCCCATTTCAGATTACTCATCATGGGGGCCTGCAACAAATTCAGTGAGAGGTAAAGGAGACAGGACCATAAAAGTTTGTGCACCACTGACCCAAGGCGTCCACTCTACCTTACACGTACTCGTATTAGGAGTCTGCGTGGCAGGGGTGGGCAAAAGAGCCTCCGCGGGCCAGATGCGGCCCACCGAGCAGGTTGATCTGGCCTGCGGAGGCCCTGTCACTGTCCCACACCCAGGCCAATTAGGGCCTGGGGGCAGCGGGAAGCACACGAAGTTTCCTCCACCCTGCTGGGAGTGTGCAGCGTTTAGAAGCACCATGAGTTCCTGGCAGGGTGGAAGGAGACTTTGTGCGCTTCCCCCACCCCCAAGCCCTGATTGGCCTGGGGGCACGGGGAACGTGCGAAGTTTCCTCCGCCCTGCCCTGCAAGGAGCATGCAGCACTTAGAAGTACCGCACGCTCTTGGCAGAGTGAGAGGAGGCTTCGTGTGCTCCCCAAGCCCTGATTGGCCTGGTGGCAGAAGGGGGAGCGCGCAAAGTCTCCTCCCACTGCCAGGGGCATGGGCGCCTAGAGGGAACCTTTGGGGGGGCCAAGGTGTTGCGCCCCCCCCCAAGACAATCATGATCTGTGGGTGGGGAAGCCCGGAAGTATCCTGACCATGCCCCCTGTGCTCAAGGCCCCGCCCTTCCGCTTGAGGCCCTGCCCCTTCCGGGGCGGCCTGGGGCCACTTCAAAAATTTCTGAAGTGGCACCCAGCAAAAAATTATTGCCCACCCCGCTGTATGGTGTTGCTAACGCCTGTGTTCTCTGTAGCCAGTGTGTCCTGATATTTGGTGAGTTTTTCTTAGAGTGGAAGGATTTTTTCCTGGAGGTACTCAACTTGCTGAGAATCATAGCATTCATTTAAGGCAAGAAACTTATTTTTTTAAATTACTATAGTGCAAAGTGCACTAGTGCAGTTGACGATGTGAAAGCTAATAGGCAAGTACTAAGAACATAAAATAAGATTTAAAAAAAATTACTTTGGAGAACCCAACTCGTTATTTTTGTTGACTGTTTCAAGTTAATTATACTTTATACAGGCAGTATTACCAAGTTGCAGTAACTATGCTGCTTAGTCTGCGGAAGCCCCATGTATCTTCTGAAATCTCCATTAAGTATCCTTGGGGAGAGCGAGAGAGATAAAGCTGTTTGGGGGCAGGGGAGGAGGGGGAAGTACTGCAGGACAATAAATGAGCATGTCAAATTGCTGTTGCATTGACCTAATAAAGCCACATCATATTTCATTTCTGGTTTAAATAAATTATCAAACTACTGGACCGGCCCACACATCTTTTTAAGAAAGGGATTAATAAAAACCTTCAGTTCTTTAAAATATCTGTACTTTACTATTTTAATCCATCACTTTTGTGTATTTGACTCCATTTCTGAGCAATTTAATGAATTTTTGTAAAGTATTCCTCCCTGTGCCATCAATCCAGTGCCAAAAGACGTTTAGAGTAGGAGCACAATTGCTCCTTTAGGACCTGTCTAAATCCCCTGCTGATATTCCCAAAAAGATTTTGAAGAGATTTTGAAGCACAAAACTAAGCTGAGTCTGTATCTCTCTGTGTGTGTATATAGTCTGTCAGGCTGATTTCTCCCTTAAATCTACAAGCTGTGTCCATGAAAGCCCTGACACTAATCACTTTAAATGTAACTTGCCAAGGAAAAGTGTTGGGTTTGTGACTTTTTTTATGTAAGTTCCCTTGTACCTTCTGCTTCTTTCCCTTCCACTCCAAGTTTGTTTTTGTGCTTGCTTTCTACATTAAACACTTGTTTTGTCTGCCTTTTTTTTTTTTTTTTTTTTTTTCTCTGAAAGATTTTAGAGGGAAACAAAGAAACAATACCGGAGTGTTACTGGAGACACCCATCAAGGAAAACCAATTAATTGAGAAGCGAAGTGATTTGAAATTGTTTTAAAGAAGTTTATTTTATATTTATACGCAAATCTGAGAAACACTTGGAAGGAAAGATGTTTTAAATGTTCAACACCCTGCTCCTGTTAAATCTGGCGCTTATAGTCCACATTTGGGATCATTCAAGCCAGTGGTAGGCAACCTGTGGTCTGCGGGCTGCATGCGGCCCACTGGGGTTCCACCTGCAGCCTGTGTACCCTCTGTCTGCCCCCTTCCTCTATATGCCTCTCGTGCACTTCCTACTCCTTCCCCTCCCTTCCAGCACTTTTGGAGTGCCGTGAATCCACGGATAGGTGCTCTGTCCTTGCTCCTCCCCCTCTCTCCCAGAGCTTGTATGCCTTATATCAGCTGCTCAAGCTCTGTGAGGGAGGGGGATGCAGTGCGGATCAGTGGATTCATGGCACTCCAAAAGTGCTAAGAGGGTGGGGGAGGAGTAGGAAGTACAGAGCTCCAGTGCCCCAGTGTACAAGAGGCGTGTGGGGGGGAAAGGGGCAGACGGGTGCTCGGACAGCAGATGGAATCCTAATGGGTCACTGGCTGCAGGCTGCCCGCCACTGGTCATGCGGTCCACTGAGACGGAGGACGTCCACTCCTGCGGCCCACTCATTAGTCTTGGTTGTTCATCTCTGGTCCAAGCAGTCTACCAGCAAACCTAAGGAAGGTCACGTTTTATTTCTAAAGGCAAAAAGAAGCAACTTGTTTTTCCATGCTGAAGAAAACTCACAGTTTCCCCACCCCCAGCTGTTCATGCCTCCTGTGTACATGTGAAGAGCCAAACATGGCACAAAACCAATTTTGTTTCCTTTGTAGGTCACCGTTATGTAGGTTAAAAATAAATCAGCTCTGTGGTATGCAAGAATAACAGTAAATTTGAATCGTGTTTCCCTGTGGGTGCTCTCTTTCAGGTGCACAAATGGCCCCATGTGTCAGATGTTTCAAAGCAGGGCCTGTTTGGTCTGCACAGGCACTTTACACACCCTTGTGCCGTACATTGAGGCTATACGGGAAAAGCCAGAAGGTGGCGGGAAAGTCTCTGTCTAGAAAGGAGTTCTAGTTCCGCTCAGAGCCTACTTTAAAGAGATTTCAAGTCTCTGCAGAAATCAAGTTGTCCTAGTCCTCAGAGTCTAGGCTGGATACATTGTGGCTTCAGGGTGGTTCAGTACCAGTAGCACTCCTAAGACTGAGTTCTTCTAGGAGCCATGCCCACAAGCACGCTCTGGTATCTGTCAGCATAATTTCTATAAAATGTGACTGGGGCAGCAGAGAGGCAGTCTGCATCTTGCAAGTTGGTACTGATAGACTGGACCTCTTGTTACTTTCTCTGGTAGCCTGAATGGTCAGTTCCTTGGTTACCACAGAAGTCCAAGCAACTGCTTCAGCTTGTGATAGTTTAGAAGCCATCAACTTTGTGGGTATCCGCATCCTGCCACTACAAGGAACCTATTTCAGTACTCTTAGTTCAGTGTTTCTCAAACTGTGCTCCATGGAGCCCCAGGGCTCCACGAGATATCTCCAGGGGCTCCGCAAGGTTGACAAACTGGGAACATCGATAGGTACAACACATACAATCAGTGGACCACTGGAGCTCCGCCTAAATTTTTACGCATGTAAAGGGCTCCAGAGCCCAAAAAGTTTGAGAACCGCTGTCTTAGTTTATCTGGTACTGCAGGAATTTAGATGTTAAGACCTGTGTGTTTTGGATGAACCAGAGCCTCACCTGTTAGTGGCTACCATGATCCACATGGTCACTGGAATTACAGGTCTTCCTAGTACTATCTGATTCCCCATCACTCTCTGGCAGAGCACCCCTGTTGGTGGGGAGGAGCAACTTTCCTCAGTTTCTTTCATCTCTGTGTAAGACCTTCCTAGTAACCTTTGTAGGAGCCTGAGAGGGCTCCCTATCACCTACAAGGGGAGGTGGATTCACAAGTAGAGGACAGATCTGAGTCCTCAATCATCTGTATGAGCCATCTTTAATTCTACTTCATATTCCTTATGGGTTCCACTTAATAGCAGTATTGGGACTCTTGTGGGGAGGGGCCGCCTAATGGTACTAGTTTTCAAGAGCCCTAGCGCCTCTCCATCATTGGAGATTTTGAGGAGCAGGTTACACAAACAACTGTAAGGGATGGTCTAAGTCAGGGGTCTCAGACTCCTGGTCTGCAGGCCAGCATCCAAACCCTGTCCCTTCTTGCCATCACAGAGAATCTGGAGCAGCCAGATCAATGCTGCTGCCCTGCACCCCTCTCCCCAGTGATTCCCAAAGCTGTGTCCTGGTGGGGTGGGGTGCCATGGGAGGGAAAGGGGTAGAGCTTGGGAATCAGGAATGGACAGCCTCTTCCCCCGGCCCCACTGGGACTTCCAGGCTGGATTGGGCAACTGCTCTGGGTGGGGATGGCCCATGGGCCGGGAATTTGAAACCTCTGGTCGAGGTGGTGCTTGGTCCTGCCATGAGTGCGGGGGACTGTACTTGATGATCTCTTGAGGTCCCTTCCAGTCCTGAGCTTCTATGATCTGGACCATCAGTCTCCTACCCCATCCATTCCTCCTTAACTACCTGAGTAGTGGGAAGTAATCTTTGAAGAGCAAGCAGCTGGAACAGAGAAGGGGACCACCCAACAGACTAATATCCCTCATCTTCCCCAGATAAGGCCAAGATGCCTTTCCTACCCTCTTTAGCCTATGCCTTCAGCTGACTTCAGCACCTCATGAAACTGAGCCAGTTCTTTGCTGATACCCCCCTGAAGAGGTTCGAGAGCTGCAACATAAACCATTGCATGCTTTGCAAATAACACTGTCTCTGCAAATGGGCTTGCCCATTAACAAAGCCCTCCTGGATCCTGCCAAGACCATCTGGCAATACCATTAATTTGAAGAGGTGCTGATAAAACCTTGTGTCCCTCTCCCAATCCAGCCATGTATTATTGGGAGGGGGGGGGGGGGATTAAGATATCACCAGGCTTTCTCAGAGAATGACAGAGGCCCAGGCCACTTTCAGTTGAGGCCCCAGCCCAGCCCCAGGCCCCCAATGTATCTAACTTCTCATCTACAGGGTCATACTAAAACCAAAAGAATATATGAAAACGAACTCTTGACTTATTTATTTATTAACAATTTAGTCATTATACCAATAGCATATAGATTAAAAATGTAACTTTAATAGTGAGTTTCCACTGCAAGCAAAACTCTTCATTTTAGAAATGCTTTTCTGGCTTTGTTGTGTGCAAACTTGTTTATAACTGAAGAAATATCTTTATGTGCAACATCGCTGTTAATGTTAAGCATTGAGAGCCCATTCAATTGCTTGTGTCCCATTGTAGAACAATGATAGTTCTTTACTTGTTTTAACATGTTGAATGTGCATTCACCTGAAGCTACTGATGCGGGGAGACTGACAAAAACACATAATGATTGAATTTCCTAATATCATAATTGCAACAGGCCAAGATGGAATATTTCTTGAAGCAGTTCTTTTGGCTTGCAGTCTGATTTTAAAGTTGGTGGAATGTATATGTTTCAGGAAGAGGCTCTCGTCACAGAGATCTCTTGAAATTTCATTGTTGTACCTTTATTTAAACTGTTCAGCCACTGAATATAGATCTTCATTACTTAGTTCTTTGAACTCCCAAAGGAATTAAAAAAGGGTACAAATTTGTTGTGGTGACTCAGATTGATGTGTAAGACCAGATTTGATGGAGTCCATAATAACAAAAAAATCGACTCGACAGTGCTTTTCTGCATTTTCTGTTAGGTTATGATTGGTGGAAAACTCAGTTGAAATGTCAATACCCTGTGCTACTGATTTGGACTCAAAGGATTGTGTCCCATTGATCATGAATCTTTTAAATATCTTTAAGAAGTTGTTCAGTGTTATCTCTCTCAACATCTAATGTAGCATTGCGTGCTTTGGTTACAAGATTAGTTTCATGGATTACTTTTAGCGGCTTCACCCACATGGATGACATTAAATGCATTCAAATTTGGATGTATACTTCTGAATTGACTTAAGCTCAGTGAGAGCCTGTGCTGTGAGAGTAAGAGATTCAAGCTCACTTAAAGCCTTTCTCAGAGTCTAAATGCTGTGCAACTGGTTTAACGCCATCAATTCATGCTGACCATCTCATTGATGACATGCTGTGAAGGGAAATGGGCAGATGCTGCTTCAGAATTCCCGCTTTTGAGGACTGCTACTGAAGAGGTTGTACAATTGCTGGATTGTTCCAAAATATGTGATTGCTTCCTTGCGTAATTCAGTGCAATCAACGACAAGATTTAGTGTGCAGTTGCCACAAATGGAGAAAATACAGCTTGGATTTTGCTCAAGGGGGACTGCTTGTACTTCCCAGCCATATTGGATCCATTGTCATAGACTTGGCCAATGCAGACTTGAAAATTAAATTTTGGAGCCTTCCTGAATTTCTAATATACAAGCAGTGATTTCCATTTTTTGGGGTGAAATTATTGAACAAAATGAACTGTTTCAGTCTCTTGTATAGATCTCTCCATTTGGAAGAGTTTGGTCAGCATCCAGATGGGAAAAGCATGATTTTCAGTATCTTTCAGTATATTACTTGGAATCTGAAAACAACGAACTTTGAGAAGTGACTGCATTTGAGCAACATCGTTCTTATCAAAAAGTCCAATATCAGGTTCTGATGCTACTGTTGTTTTGTGCCTGTACGGTCTCTAAATTGAGCGTAGATTCTGCATTGAAATGTCACTTGTGGGTTTTCATCATCAGAACTGGAAGTATCATGGTCACCGTCTAATGGCTGAGGCATTTTTTTCTATGAGAAATGATGTTATTGGCTTTAAACTCTTAGCTGCTGCTTTACTCTGTTGCTTTTGCTGTTTCTTACTTGCACCACTTTCAAATCTTCGCTTCATTTTTATAAAGGGGTTATTTTACAACATAGTAACACACAATAAATAAATTCGCTAAAGGCTATTGCTAATATACAAAATTTTAATTGTATATACTTTGGGGGTGTTATTTACTATGGCCCTTGTTCCCTTATTTCAAAGTCTTGAAATTTCATCTGCTAACATGTTCCCATTATTAAATTCCTCTAATAACTGGAGTGTTATGAATATAAACATGGTGATTGCCAGATTAAATATAAAGTTTATTAAACAACTAGAATTCGGAGCTTTTTTTTTTAATCACAAAAAGGCTTTTAAAGGTGAATCTGAAATTGGATGGAGATGTAGCTTACAGCTGAGCCTGATATGGTTATTGTATATGAAGACATAACAAAAAAACAGGAATATGAAAATCTATTATGCAGAGATAAACATCTAATTTAAAGGTTAAACTCGCCCTGTGATCAAGCAAAATCACTTTACAGTAACAGAATTAATTACAACTTTCAAAACTTCTAAACTAAGCAAAGACTGTAAAAGGCGTTTCTTAGAATCACTAATCACAGAAGCTACTCCAGTCATGTAGATGAAAACTAGGACGTGCCCAAAAAATTGGTGAAGGCTCGAAGTCCCATAATGATTTAAATCAACTTTTTGCAGGGGTGGGGTGGGTGTGTGTGTGTGTGTGTGTGTGTGTGTGTGTGTGTGTATATATATATATTTAGGTTTTTTTTGTTGTCTCTGTTCTAACTGCAAGGTGTATACTAAATAGAAATGACTTGGTAGAAAAAATCAAAATTTGAGGCCCCTTTGTCTCCTGAGGCCTGGGCCAAATGGCCCTCCTGTCACCTCTGTCTGACCGGGCCTGGACATCACATACCTCTCTCTTTGAACACTGACGCTGTAAATATATGTGAAAGAGCATGTAATGGAATTGACTCACTGTGGTATCTCCTGCTGGCTAGTCTGTGAATTTTAGTTTAGTTCATGGAGTGCATGGCTGCAGATAAATCTACCTGAAATTTGATCTTACAAGGGCCTGATCTGGTTTTTCTGCCTCAGATATATACTTTGATAAAATAACTTCCTTTTATCTACATTTTTTTTCATTTGCATTATTCTTTAGCTGAGGTAATACAGGTTGAATCTCCGAAACCTGGGATTTTCTGGTCTGGTAAGATGTTGCTGGATCAAAGAGCCCCGGTGCCTGGGAGTGCGAACCCCATCCCCAGGGAACCCCAGCTGGGTGGGGCAGCAGCAGGACCATTGGGACTCTCCATGAGTACTGAATCCCATGGAGCTCCCTTCTCCCCGACTCCTACACTGCTCTCTCTGATCGAGGGGCAGCAGTGCGGAGGGTGAGTGGGGCAGGTGGGAGCTGGTACACACAGGAAGCCGGCTTTTAAGTCAGTTCTGAATGCGTGCCGGCTTCCCCTCCCTCTGCTGCCTCCCACACAGGCAGCAGGGGGAGGAGGCAGGCAGGAGCACCCGCTCTGTGGAGCCACCTGCCCTCCCATGCTGTTGACTCTATCAGGGAGGCCCGCTTCCACCATGGACAGAGGCTGCTGCAGCCCTGTGCTGCTGCCTCTCTAATCAGAGGCAGTAATGCGGGGTGGCAGGGCTCCCCAGGAATGGGGCTGGGAGCACACTGGTTGCCAGCCATAGGGATTATCGAATAATCGTGTCCCCAGTAATATTTGGTGCGGTTACATGATTATTCAATTACATGATATCTAACATCCCTAATATGGACCTTTGGTCTGACCCAGTCTGGCTGTTCTTATGTTCTTATTCTCCTTGTATGAGCTCCAGTCTCTGAATTTAAATTCATAATAAGCTAAACCTGGGATTGCAGAACGGAGAAATTCTGTAGCTGACCTTGACTTTTTCATGTGAGCAAAATGGGCAGGTGAAAAGTGGTCTTCCTGTGAATCTGGCATGTGACTAGAGTTCCTTAGCAGCTCAAGCTGTGTGTAGGCATATCTGCAGCTGCTGTCCTTCTGGTCTTTTTGGCTCAAATATAATATTAATGTACATTTTAATTTGGAATAACTCTTGGGACATTGGACATTGGAACAATTGGACATGATGAATAATGGAAACCTCATAGTGTCAGTCTCTCTCATCCAAGTTAGGCATTTTGGAAGGTCACTGCCTGCATATTAGGCTACAGATTGCTTTGGTCAACGGAGGAATAGCTTGAAGCAGTGGTGGGCAACCTGTGGCCCACTAGGGCTCCACCTGTGGCCCGCAGATCTCCTGGCTGTCCCCATTTCCCAAGCTCTTGTGCATTGGGGCACTGGAGCTCCACATTTCCCTGCTCCTCCCCTTCCCTCCCAGCACTTGTGGAGTGCGCGAATCGCCTGATTTGCGCTCCGTCCTTGCTCCTCCCCCTCCTTCTCAGAGCTGGAATGCTCTGAATCAGCGGTTTGCGGCTGTTCAAACTTGAGGAGGAGTGGGGAATCAGACGATTCATGTGCTCTGAAAGTGCTGGGAGGGAGGCGGAGGAACAGGTAAGTGCAGGGTGCCAATGCCCCAGACCGTGAGAGGCATGTGGGGGAAGGGGCAGATGGGGCTGTAGGTGGAGCCCCACTGAGGTGAAGGAGGGCCACTCACGTGGCACACTCATGATTTGTGCTTGCCTATTGCTGGCTTTGAAGCATTTGTCTTTACTCAACTTGTACATATTTTACAATTGTAACACGCACATTTAAGGAGAAAGATGTAGCCAGGCTCCACTTCTAAATCTGACTTCAGGTGAGAGACACAAGCTTCCAAGCTCTTCTTCAGGTAGTCGGAGCATCACAGCTAAATGGGAAGATTAACATATTGTTCAGCATAAGTAGTTACTGCGTATTCTAAAGGATCATTCAAAGTAGAGTGGTCCATTAACAGCTCTGCAGTCATAGGACAAAATAAGGGCACCTAGAGGGTCACAGATTGTTGTAATCTGTTACATATTTGAGAGAGTTTTTGTCTCTCTCTGTGTGTATGTGTCTGTCTGTCTAAATGGTCAGAGCTAGGACCACTAAATTCGATATACAGCTTTCGCATATCATAATTTAAAGCAAGGGAAGGGTTTGGTTGTGCCAGGAAATTGGGATGTGCCTGGAATGGGATTGCTTCTCATAAAACCATACAGAAAAAAGTCAGAATCACCAGGCAGGTGAAAGGGGCTGGCTGGGAATGTGCCCTTCCCCTTCCCAGTCCAGGACTGCCCCAGGCCCAAGCCTTCTCCCTCAGGTGCCCTTTGAGGAGAGCAGGGGGGCTGAAATGTTCATACAGGAACATTGCTGGCTGTTCCTCTTCATCAAGGAGCGAGGGGAAAGTGCAGAGTTTGCTGCATTCCTCACGCTGGCTGGGGAGTGCAGGGGGCAGACAAATCAATCTGCTTCAGCAGGAGGACATGCACCCCTCTCCCAACTGTGCCTGCTGGAGTTGCAGCAGCCATGGAGAGGTGTTTCTCATCTGGCCCCAAGCTCTGCTGCAGTGAGAGAGGGCTGGGCTAGTCCTCTCTTCCCAGAGCTGCCTGCATACTGAACCCCTCATCCCCAGCCGCACCCAGAGCAATGATTTAAAATGAAGCGTGCACATTTTCATTTTCTTCTCCAAAAAACCAAAAATAATTGAATTAAGACCTGAGCAATGCCAGGTACATCTTCTAAAACACAGGAGACCTGTTACTTACTCTCCTCATCATATGACTTAATTTGCAGAATTCAGCTTTGAGACACACAGTTGTATAACATTACAAAGTAAACTACCATAGTGGATCCCCATGGCCTATTTTCAAGTAGCCCCAGAGGCTTTATCCCCACCTCCCTTCCTTTTCAAAGGGCTGACAGGCAATGAAGTATGATCGTAGTGCATCCTGACTCTGACTAGATTTTAAGTTGATTGGGTCTCCTTTGAAAAAGTTATCACCCTAAGGTACTTACTAATGATCATTGTTGGGCCTTGTGTTACTACTTCAAGTCCCTTTTCCTTTCCTGGCATTGGAGTGCCCTTCAATTTGTTTATATTCACTTCAGATTCTGAGGCTGGATAGCTTGTGTAATTATTGTATTTGATTCTGGGTTTTAATGTTATGCAGGGCCCCAAGCACTTTGTCCAGCAGGGTGCTTCAGAAATAAAATTATTATTGTTATTGGCAGAGAGAGCTCAGTGGGGTGTTTCCTCAACACCTGCCTGCATTAAGCCTGACTCAATTAATCCTCCTTTTATGGAAGTAAATTAATTCTTCAATTCAAAACCCAAAAAAAGACAATTCAGCATTCTCCAGTAAAGTTACACACCATCTTCTGGCCTGGAACCTGTTACTGGCTAAAACAATTTGTTTTTAAAGTATGTAAATCAGTATTCTGAAGAATGGATCTTTTCAGCCAGTTTAGAGTGCTTGATTCTCTGCCGCCCTCCGTCTTGCGTAGTCACCTAAATCTGTTCCAAGTGGATGTAAAATGCTACCAAACCAGCATGATAGCATTTTTTACATCCACTGTGTATATAGATCTAAACGATTGCACAAAGGTGCAAGGCAGCGGTGACTCAGTCTGCGGAACAGCTTTCTGGTATACTGTAATTGTCACCGAGGCATGGGGATTCACCGGGCCCTGCACCCCCATCTGCAGTGAGATGTGACTCCTGGCCAGCAGGTAGAACGGAAAGTTTATTAGCTCGCAGGGTTACAGCGCGTATCAGACTTGTTAGCACAGAAATCAGATACAGTGGCTCTGAGCTCCCTCTTGGGGAGAGGGAGCTCAGAGTCAAGGGCCCTGACTTTGCCCCCGGCACCCCAAGCCAGCGAGACTCACACACCCAGCAGCTGTCTCACTCTGCAGCCAGCCCCGCCTCCAGTCTTTGTCCAGTTTCCCCTGGCAAAAGATGTCACCTGGTCTCACACCCTCTCCCCAGCTCAGGTTACAGAAAGTATCAGCTCCTGAGTACACAAGGAAGACACTCACACCAAAATTCCCATCCCCATCTAGATATTGGTACAGTGCCCAGGGGAAACTGAGGCATGTGCACAGGGTTACTACAGGACAGTAGAAGTCACACACAACATAAAGCGAACAGAGTGAATACAATCCCCACTTTGTGTCAGTAATAAAGCTGGCTTATCTTAGAACTAAACCAAAGTGCACATTTATTGACTGTTCATTTACACATTACAGCTTGTAACCAAGATGTAGCTTTTGTAGTTTGGCAGGAAGTCTGTGAGCTTGTGCTGTGCCGAGAGTATTTGGTAAGACTCATCTAATGAGTGAGTGAGTTTTGAAATTTTTACTTAAGGACAGGTTCTACCATCCTTCCTTAAGTTGAGTAGTAACTTACTTCACTAGTAGTCCATTGATTTCAGTGGGGCTACTTATGGATATGTTATTAGTCTACCTTTGGGAATAAGGGCTTGCTTTTTTTTTTTTTTTTTTTTTAAAGGTATTTAAGCACTGAAAGAGGCAGGTAGATAATTAATGAGACTTTCAAAAGTATCTATCTTCATATTTTGGTATCTAAACACCTTTACAAATGTGCCCTCAAGTTATTACTCCAAGTCAATGAAGGAGGAAGAAATTTGGTGAACTTCCAAGTTGTTTTTTTTTTAAAGTATTTGTAGTCTTTTGATCTTTACTACTCTCCAGTAGGTAAACTATAGGGAATACCGAGGGAAAACAACACATATCAACTGATTGGAGGGAGGATTAAAAAAAAAAAAAGCTAATCATGGATAGCTTTGTTTATATATAAAAAAAAAAAAAAAAAAAAGGAGGAAGTCAGGACTGTCTCCAATCATCTGAAAGGTTTTAAAAAGCAAGAGGGGAGGAGACTGTTTAGGCCTAAACCCTGTGAACATTGATATAAAGTTACTTGTGTGCAAACCTGAACAGTCTCACTGAATTCAGTAGAGCAGGATCTAAGCCTTGAAGTGGTACACTGGAGTGTAATTAAGCAAGGAAAAATGAGGCTAATTATAAGGGGAAGACTTCCTAAGAATAAGATGTACTTCCTGGTGGTATGATCTCAAGGGAAGGGAGGAAGCCCCATTGAATACAATGTTTAAAACTCAACTGAGTAAAAGATGAAAATATTTTAAACTTCTAAATTCCTGCCCTTATATGTATCCCCAATTGAGAGAGATTTATGTCTGGAGATTTTACGTAAAAGTTGTTCGCTATTACATATCGTCTCTCAGTAATGGGGTAAGCATTTTAAAAGAGAAACACTGGTACCCAGATTGTTCTCACTCTCAAATCTGCACTCTGTGCTAGGTTCCTTCCTCTGACTCCCTGTTCAGTGCAGAAAAGTGAGGGGGCAAGCTGTGCCACCATTCACCTCATGTAGTCCTGTGAGGTGTCTTGGGTTTGTGCAGGGCTGGAGCTGTGTCCAGGGCTGCAAGGTGGGTTCCCGACTGCTCCCTGGGTTGGCTGTGTGGCGGCTGCCCAAAGCCGGAGCTAGGCTGTGGTGTGACTGCTCCTGAGGTTGGGGCCCCGTGCACCTTTTGCCTCTCAGGCCCCCTGTCCCTAACCCTTTGTCTTCCCTCCCCTGCTCTCCACGTCCCTGCCCATCCCCAGCACCTCACTCCCTGCAAACCCTGGGCGCTGGCAGCAGGTTCCCTCTGTCCCAGGTGGGGGGACTCAGCCAGCAACTGAGGACAGTCTCTGCCCTGCATGCAGGCTGCCCAGGGAGTAAGGCTGCTTGGTGGGGTGCACGTCTTACCTACCCCCCCCATGAGGTGAGGGGAGAGTCTCTTGGGTGGGTGCCACTGGTGGGTGCCACAGTGGCACACATCTGAACAAGCGCATGTGACCTCATTGTTGGTGCACAAGACCAAACTCACTCCGCTCGTGGATGGAAAATCTTAGAGGGAACACTGCTCTCTTGTCCTCCCGAGTGGAAGACATGGAGGATCCTCATGGACCTTCCTTCTCCAGAACCCACTTCTCGAGTTTTCCGTGGGAGGTGATTATCTGGCCTCTGGTAGGCTTAATACATTCCTCTACTGTGTATACTTTAAGATTTTTAATTACGGGTGACTTATACCGATTGATGCAATTTTAAACACTGCCTTCAGTGATGTATGCATGTTAATTAAGAGCAAAGAATCTATTCTATTATTCTGTACAGGATTAGCATTAGAAACTGAAAATTGCCCTGAGGGGCCAGCAAA
This sequence comes from Rafetus swinhoei, assembly GCA_019425775.1. Lineage (NCBI taxonomy): Eukaryota > Metazoa > Chordata > Testudines > Trionychidae > Rafetus > Rafetus swinhoei. The sequence goes on along the minus strand of CM033437.1, from coordinate 20,734,685 downwards.
AATAAACTGCCTGGTAGACATAGAGACTAAATTTGATCTCTCTTTATATCTATACTACAGCTTATTCTTCTATGTATTTGAGAGTTTGTGCATCTCTGTCTGTCTGTGTGTCCATCCTTCTGTCCATCTGTGAGTCCATTTGTTTAAGAACTCCTAAGCGGTAAGAGCTAGGACAACCAATTTTGGTATGCAGCTTCCTCTTATCCTAACTTAAAGCAAAGTCAGGGTTTGCTTGTGCCAGGACAATGGGATGTGCATGGAATGCGATTTGTTTCTCATCACATGGAAAGGGTGGGGCGTGATAGAAGGAACAGTTATATTCTCAAATGACCACAGGGGAGCAGCAAGTACAGGGGACAGTTATATCACAGAATACTAGAACTGGAAGGGACCTTGAGAGGTCATCAAGTCCAGTGCCCTGCTCTCTCAACACGACCAAGCACTGTCTAGAAACTCTAGATCATCCCTGATGTCCATCCAAACTTCTCTTAAATATTTCTGTTTCCAGTGATGGAGATTACACAACCTCCCTAGGCAATTTATTCCAGTGTTTAACCATCTTGACAGTTAGGAAGTTTTTCCTAATGTCCAACCTAAACCTCCCTTGCTGCAGTTTAAGCCCATTGCTTCTTGTCCTGTCATCAGAAGCCAAGAAGAACAATTTTTCTCCCTCTGCCTTGTAACACCCTTTTAGATACTTGAAAACTGCTATCCTGTGCCCCCCTCAGTCTTCTCTTTTCTAAACTAAACAAGCCCAATTCTTTCAGGCTTCCCTCATGGCTCATGTTTTCTAGGCCTGTAATCATTTTTATTGCTCTTCTCTGGACCTTCTCCAATTTCTCCACATCTTTCTTGAAATGTGGTGCCCAGAACTGGAGACAACACTCCAGTTGAGGCCTAATCAGTACAGAATGACCACGGGGGGGGGGGCAGTAAGTGCCCCAGCCCTGGGAAGCAGCCACTGGCTGGGCCACACAGCCCCTGCCATCCCAAGCTGGCCCCAGGGAGCAGCCAGTGGTTACCCTATCCTGAGCCCCCCAGCACCCTCATGTGAGTCCCACCACACATCCCGATGCCCTGCCCTGAGCCCCTCCTCACCCTTCCACCTGACTCCTTCACCCCCCCCCACACATTCCAACGCCCTGCCCTGAGCCCTTCCTCAATCCCTAACCCTGACTCTTGTACCTCCAGCATCCTGTTCTGAGCCCCCCACATACCCAAGCCCATTCCCTGACTCCTGTACCTCCACACCTGCTCCCTGCCCTAAAGGACCCGAGCAATGCCAGGGAAGTATTCCAGTGTTGGCATAACTTATGTTGAATAAATTACCCCACCCCTGAGTGACATAAGTTACACCGACATAAGTGCCAGTGTGGACAGTGTTATATTGGCAGGATCACTTCTCCTGCTGACATAGCTGCCACCGTTTGTGGGGCCTCTCTCCAGAGTGTGTATGTAAACTTAGAGCCTTGCAGCTGCACCTGTAAACTCTCTTGCTTAGGCCTTATTGATACTGGAGACCTGCTCTGTTAAAAGCTTTTTTTGGCTAGCCATGCTGGGGTAAAGCCACTAAAAGCAGCAGTTTGCATCAGCACAGCTTATCTCTGTTTCAAGGAAGTGCACAGGTGCAAGTTGTGGTTTATGGTATTGCCTGTCTACTTTGGAGATTGGTGGCCAGCCAAGGGTAATTGGAGAAATCTCTTGTGCGGACCAGGTGTTATACCCAGGTAATTTCATTGAAATCAAAAGTGAGACCATAGTCAGGTTGCGTTTTGTAGTTTAAAACTGGAAAACAAAATTGTACAGGAAAACTCAAAAGGGGCTTTTAAAGGGATTGCTTAAAGAGATGCTGTCCACTTAAATTTGGAAACAAATTTAAAATTTAGAGCAGAAAAAAATCAGAGTTCATGTAACTTAATTTCGAAGATAAAATCCAATGAAAGCACTCATTGTTTACACAAATAGTTCCCCTGCAACTTTTAAAAGCCAACCATTACGCAAACGTGAAACAAGCTTAATTGATTTTCATTGTTCACTGAGAGAAATACCAGAGCTAAACCATGAGCACAATAAAGGCAAGTTGGATTTGAAAAATTCCATTCTAACAGTCTAAGGTGTGGTTAGCACATTTCTTTACCTGTGGTGCTTGTTAATATATTATTTAAGTTAAATGCCCTTTTTGGACTGAGGGTTACTTTCTAGAGGTGGCTTTTACTGCAGGTTTCACTCTATTTACTGCCGACACAGTAGTAACCATATTAAAATGTATCACACTATGTGTCCATGTCACCTAAGATGATGGAGGGGATTGTAGCTGGCACTGTACTTTGAAAGTTGATCCTTGCACAAAGCTGAATTGATCTGCTTCTGTGTATATGTGTTTCTCCATCTCTCCTGTTAAAATAAATACATGGCACACTTGCTTACCCTGAGTCAGTGACAATACACATTTTATGCATGTATCCTCAAAAGCTTAGATCCTGGCTGAGAAATCCAAGCAGCAACTGTACTTAATTATTACTTTGCACTAATAGATCAGCAACGACACTAATGATTCAGTTGGCATTGGAATAGGTTCAGAAAAGGGCAACAAAAATGATTAGGGGTTTGGAATGGGTCCCATATGAAAACAGATTAAAAAGACTTGGACTTTTCAGCTTAGAAAAGAGGAGACTAAGGGGGGATTTGATAGAGGTTAAGAATGTTAAAGACTAGTCAACTATCCGATAAGCATTTGCTCATCGGATAGTTTTTTGACTACCCGATGGGCACTTCCCTATTCTTCCTTTGAAATGTACAAGAGCCCCTCACAGAACTCTGCGTACAGTCTGGGGCCAGCAGGAAGTCCCTCTGACTCTGGGCTGCACACGGGCGTGCCAGCTTTGAAATGCACAAGAGTCAGAGTTCCCCACTGACCCCGGGTTCCATGCTACTGCTGCATGCCGCTAGGAGCCCGGGATCAGCTGGCGACTCCCCAGTTGATCCCGGGCTCCCTGCAGCTCCCCTTTGAATCATGCGGATGCGTGGTTCAAAGGAGATGCACTCACATTTTCCTTGTTCAAAGACATACAGAAGAATTCCAACATTTCCAAGCAAAACTCAGCCAAAGTGCCAAGTTTTATCTGGCGTCCCACAACAGGATGTGTGGGGGGACTGCGGTGCTTTCCCTCTTAGTAGTCGGGAAACCATTTTGGGGAAACTGAGCAAATTTAGCAAAAGTATTGGGCTTGAAATGAGCTAATCTGTGCAGCTCTCATTGCAGATGGATGACTCTGCTTCTGGAAGTTTGTCATGATAATAACTTTTGAAAGCTTGTTAAAGCTGTTTTCATTGCATGCAGACAGGAATGTTGTGTTCTTTGCCCCATCCCCTTAAAGGCAACCTTTGTTTTAGCTACCGTCCGCTTTATTTTTTGGTAATATTTGGGGGTGGGAGTATGAAGAGAGGAATTAGAAATGAAATCAGGGATCAGTCTGAGCCAAAACCTTAATTTTGAACATCCTAAACTTCAGGAAGTGGGGTTGGGGATCCATAGCTTACTTCTACAAATGACTCCATCTCTATTTGGATCTGAATAAGTCCCCAGATTTGAGTATCTTTTAAGTGTGTGTTTGCATCAGTGTGTCCAAAATCCTGGAAAGCAATATTGCTGATTTTTGAGAGGGGTTCTGAGTCCCACTATAAACTCTGGGGTTTGGGCTGGGCTCTAGTAAAAATCACCTAGCAGCTCAACTGTGTTCAGTCAAATATTAACTTTCTTCAAGCTGAATAGACTAGATTCCACCAGATACTGCTGGTTCGTCTGTCCAGGCCATCTAAGGTGTTTTAAAAAACTGGTTTACACACATTTTTTGGGTACTAATTTAATGGTTTTGGTTAGGGATGTGACTTTACATTTTTTTAAAATAGAGGAATAAGTTAATTTGCTACAACTCCTAATGTAGACATAGTAATACTAATATAAAGCTTCTTATGTGTATGTAGCTTATTCCCGTAGAAAGATGTCTGCCGGCTGGATATCTAAATGTTGTACAGTTAAGAATCTATCTACAGAACAAAATGCTGCAGTTTCTCTGCTAGGTGCCCTTCCTAGTGGAAGGCTTTCTTGAAAAGGCCTGTTTGGACTCCACACGATGGCTAAACACAATACAATAATTCCTCATTTAACACGATAGATGCATTTCTGAAAATACTTGTGCTAAGCGAAAACGTGCTATGTGGGGTCAATTTTCCCATTAAAAATAATGGAAGAGGTGGGGGTTGTGTTTCAGGTGGTGGTGGCGAAGTCAATTTTTTGTTGGTGCTGGGTTGTCAACGTCAACATTAGATATCTAGCAACACCAATCGCCGCAGTTTGTTAAAACACAAACATAAACACGTGAGCGAGCAGAGGAGTGCTGTGACCACATGTATTCATCCGCTCATGCATATTACCACTGTTTTCACCAACTTATACTGCTGCACGAAGTAGTCCGCCACTTGATTATTTTTGTTATTTCGGGGACGGTCATGTTATTCGAAAAAGTTTCTTTAAAAAAGTGCTATTGCGAAAATGTGTTAAGCAGGCACATGTTAAATGAGTAATTACTGTATTGTGGTTATGGCAAAATTGCAGGAGCATGATGTTGAATTCATGTTTTTATAACTATGTACAAATCCCTGATTTTTATTCTTAAACTATCACCCTCAACTTAACATTTCAGTATCTAAAAGATGCTATCAAAAAATGATGACAGAAGATCAAGGTAACTTTATAGATCTCATTTTAAAACTACAGAAGTCTATAGGAAATTCAGGTTTAAGGCTGGAAACCTCCCCCTCCCCCCATTAATTAATACTCTTGTGACTAGGTATGTAAAGATTCTCCCTGTAAAGACTCCTGCTGTGTTCATCTTATTCACACGTGCATAGGTAATCTGTTGTACAGTGTGTAATGCATTTCCCTCTGAGTCTGATCCATGGAGGATATGAGGCTGATTCTCAACACGGGCACTCATATCAGCGGGGGTACGTAGAGGTCTTCCAGAGGGTACGTCAACACGTCTAGATAGTGGCCTTGTTTTACAACAGGCTACATAAAAAGCTCCAGTGAAGTCAATACAAACTAAAGTTTCATACTATGATTTGTTTATACCACTGTATATACATTGAAATGTAAATAAAATATTAATCCAATTGGTTTATAGTTATATGGTGGTAATGAGAAAGTCAGCAATTTTTAGTAATAGGGTGCAGTGACACTTTCTTGTATTTTTATGTCTGATTTTGTAAGCGAGTAGTTTTTAAGTGAGGTGAAATTTTGGGTATACAAGACAAATCAGCCTCCTGAAAAAGGTGTACAGTAATCTGAAAATATTGAGAGCCACTGAGTTATGGGGCTTAATCCTTCATCTCACTCTAGTGGCTCCTGCTCTAATTTCAGTCCCCGCTGATGACCACATTCACAATTGTTGCACAAATAAATATAGCCCTTGCTGTTTTACTCCTTCTGAAATGAATTATATAAAGTTATTCTTTTAAAAAAAAAAAAAAAAAAAAGCTACAGTGATCTCTGAGATACTAGCATATTAAATCCAAGTGAGATTTACAGTGGGCCCTGTAAGTAATGACTTTTCTAAGTGAAGCTATTTATATATTCCAAAGCACTAGATTAAATCATAGGTAACAGGGCCTGCATACTGATTCTTCTAATTTGTTAGACCCTGATGCAGCAAGATACTTAAGTATGGGCCTAACTTTAATCATTTGACTAGTCTCAGTGAAGTCAAAGGAATTGCTTATGTGTGGAAAGTTAGGCACATGCTAAAATATCTTGCTGAATGGGGTCTTGAGTGGTTCAGTTCTGAAAATTGATTCTAAAATGTGTCTTACAGGCTACGTTCCCTCTAATCTTTTCCATCCAGATTGTTTTGATCCATGTGCAGAATAAATTTTTATATGCACCAAGACCTCTGTCTTTTATATCTCCAGATGTACATTCTTCACAATTAGAGATGCTTTCTCTCTCTGCTAGTCTTGCAAACTCAGCCTGGGGAGTGTCAAGCTTAGGTCTCTTCCCTCTGATGACTCATAGCTAGTAATAGACATTCTGGAGGACAAAATCTGCCCTCAGTGACACTGAAGCAAACCTATTGCCCTTTGTGGGTGTGCACAGGTGTAATTGATTGAAACGTAGAATGCAATTTTGTTGATGATTGTGACGGAGAGCGTACCCCGCACTGAAGGGGGGTGGGTGGGCTAAGACACTATGGGTGGAGGAAGTCCTGCCCCGTTCCCCAGACTGGGCATGCTCCAAGTGTTGGAACAGTATAAGAGGCAGTGGAGCAGCCCAGTTGGGGTGGACTGCCAGAGGGAAGGAGCCTGGGCTGGAGCTCCTGAGTCACCCCGCAGCAGCCGCTGTGACCATGGCCACAGCTACAGCCGCTTCAGCCACAGCCCCGACCAGGGAGACCAGCCACGAGGGCCCGACACGTCGAGCAACACCCCGAGGGCTGAATGGATCACCGGAGATGGTAGGAAGTGGCCCAGGGCGGAGGACTGTCCTCCGGGAGCTCAGCGCGCTTCGGCCAGAATCCCTGCTGAGCAAGCAGTGAAATCCCCCACTGCCGACAGGGCCCTGGCCTGGGACCCAGTGGAGTGGGAGGACCAGGGTCACCCTTGCTGCCCACCCGCAGTACCCTGCTCCCCAACATCTTGGGGAGACCTACCTCAAGGCCAGAATGAGTCCGAGAGAGGAGTGTGTTTGAGACTAGGTCTGTAGGGCCGTATTTACCGTAGTTGGAGGGCACTGTACTTTGGGGTAGGCCTGCAGGTCCGTATGTTCCCTGCAAAAAAGGCGCATTGCCCCGATTTTGGGGGCATCCTGACCCTAAGGGGGCCGTCCCCTTGACACTGATCCATAAGCAAGAGTACAGTCCTGTTCACTGTCTTAAGTGTGCTGACTCTGTAGGGCTGTAACAAGTAAAAAAAATAAATTGGTACAATGTATATATATTTATTTTTTTGGAAGTAGCTGGCAGATGTGCCTCACTGTACTTGAAATCTACTGATGAGGTAAGAAGGTGCCATTTCTACAGAGTCACTCTTTTCAGAATAGAACCACCTTTAAAAGATATCATTCCAAAAAAGAAGAATGGATGTATTGGAGAAGGGGGATGAGAATATGGAGCAGAACCTAATATAAAATGAAGTAAACATTTGAATGATAAAGTACAAGTCTTTCACCTGATTTTTCCAAAATCCTCCCCTCTTCTGGTTGGCACGTCATTATTGGCCCTCTGATTAAGTATGGTTGTGTTCCTTCTGGTGGTTGCATCCTAGATGGGAGAGTAGACTTGGGAAAGGAAGGGAAGAGAGGTGGAAAATGAGAGGTGAGATGGAGGGCCTGCACCCCCTCCCCCCATGGTTAGTGTAAAGTAAATTGCAGTTTTACCAGAGCAAAATGCTAGTTACATCCACATTGCACAGGTATAAATCACTACTGAAGACATGAAGCAGTGTGGGATTCTATCAAGGGGAATACAGGACAAGAATGGCTTTGCGTGCTGATAATAAAGGCTTTCCTTTCTTCCAAGTTGTTCCTTGGGAACCCTCTTATCATCAAGCTGATGTTTAAGATCAAAAGCATAGGAAGATGCATGTGCACCTTCTGGCTACTAATAAAGAGGTAGGAGAAGAGAGAGGAAGCTTTCTTCCCTTCTTTGTCTTTGCTATGTTTCCTTCCAATTGGTTCTCATTTAGGAAGCTCCTGAGGCTGAAAGCTTATGTTGAGGAAGAAACATATGCATTTGAAAGAAACTCCTCATAATAGGCATATAACTCCTACTGTGTTCTACTGTAACTTAAGCTTTTGTACTTCGGGCTTTCAATACTTAATTTCCATATTAAAACCTTATCTGTGGGTTTTCCTGAGGGGTAGGGCAACAAGTGAAATCCAGGTTGACAGGTTTTGTACAAGCTTTCTGCAAATTATTACAAGTGACTAGTTTAAAACACTTTGTTTAAAAAAAAAAAAAAAAAAAAAAAGGTGGCTTTAGGGTGGCTGGACTGCATGCACGTTAAACAAGATTAGAGCCTGATTTAGCTTCTGCCCAAGTTAGGGAAAGAATCCTAATAGAAACTGGCTCATATCTTTCATACAGAAACTTTGTGCTAGCTATGATGGAGGTAACTACATTGGGGAACAAGAAAGGAAGAAAGATCTCTGGATTAGGGCACTAGTCTTTGGACTTGGGAGACCTGCATTCCATTCCTTGCCCCACAACAGACTCTCTGATCAAGTCTCTCTCCACTGCCTATTTGTACAATGGTGATAATAGCACTGGAGATGATGTGAGGATAAATATATTTAAAAAGAGAAAGTGTGGTTGTGGTATAGGGTACGTCTAGACTACATCGCTCTGTCGGCAGAGGGATATAAATGAGGCACTTTGAAAGTGCAAATGAAGCTGGGATTTAAATATCCCGCACTTCATTTGCATAATTGCATCATTGCGCTCTTTTGAACAAGCGCCATTTCGAAAGTAAAACGCGGTCTAGACGCGGTTCTTTCGAAAACAGCCGGCTTTTTTGAAAGTGAGGAGTACGGGATCTTTCAAAAAAGCCTGCCGTTTTCGAAAGAACCTCATCTAGACTGTGGTTTTACTTTCAAAATGGTGCTTGTTCGAAAGAGCGCCATGATGCGATTATGCAAATGAAGCGTGGGATATTTAAAACCCCGCTTCATTTGCACTTTCAAAGTGCCTCATTTACATCCCTCTGCCGACAGAGAGATGTAGTCTAGACGTAGCCATACTGTGCTTGTCAGAATAGTGCTTATATATTAGGGTAATTGGGGCTGTAGAATGCCTTAAAATAGGGGAGGGAACAAAATTTGGCTGCCTGCTACTTGACAGTAATGCTCATATAAAATCTGCGAAGAGGCTACTCTGCAGATCTTTCAACCACAGGTACGTCCTGGGTTTTGGCAGAGGGTCTGTATGGTTGTGAGTGTGTTCCTGTTGATTCTGCAGCGATACCTAGGAATTCCAAGAATGGAGGGTGAGAGAGGAATTATATTGGAGGCAAGAATGTGAATGGATGAAGATGCTACTCCTGTATCAAAAGTTGTGTGTGCAGTCCTTACCTGGAGGGCATTTTCAAAGGGAGTCAGAACCTGGTCCTTAATTTTAAGTATAGTGGATCAGAGTTCTGCTTCACAGCTGATCTAGAACATTGAAAGATCTAGGTCTCTGTGAACTGTAAGAAATAGAAGTGTTGGATAACAGCAATGAGCTACTCAGCAGGTTTCTGAGAAGCCAAGTTGCTAAAATTGCAGGAAGTGAATGCATAAGGTTGAACATCTCCACTCTTGGCCATTATAGAAGAAAGTTCTGTTTCAAGCAGTGAGGGCATTGAAAGAAGTCAACCTTTCTTGATAAACTCTAAACTAAAAGCACTAGAGATGATATGAGGCTGTCACAGGCACTAAGCTTTCAGAGGTTGCTTTTTAATTCAGTTCAAAAGCTAGGCACCACTGAAGACACTAAAATGTAGTATTGCATAGATCCTGAAAAGCTGAGGCCAGGTCTACACTGTATCTGGAAGGTTGGGTTAAGGTACACAATTCCAGCTACGTAAAATACATAGCTAGAATTGGCTTTACCTTAAGCCGAGTTTAACGCCATTTTCACGGAGAGAGGTGGGCAGGAACAAATGCTCCCGTCAGCTTTCCTTACTCCTCACAATTCCTGGAGCTGCCCTCAGCATTTGATTTAGTGGGTCTACTTATGACCTGCTTAATCGAACACCAGAAGATTGATCTCCAATGCGTCAAGTGAAGACATGTTCTAAGAGACCCTACTCACTGGACCATATTATATCAGACTGGGATTTGGGAAACCTGCCTTCTATTCCTGACTTTGCTACCAAGCTGCTCTGTGAGGTTTCCCCTTTGCCCCTCCTTAGTTTTCCCTTTTTAGATTGCAAGTTTTTTGGAGCAGGGCCTCTCTCTTATTAGGTGTTTTGTTCAGTAGTGAGGCCCCAATCTCAATTCAGGCTTCTAGGTGCTATTGCAATGCAAAGAGTAATAGTTTTTAGTGTGTGTGACTCATACCTCTCTGAGACAATATTGGATTATAGACTCCTAGAACTGGAAGGAACCTCCAGAGGTCATCAAATCCAGTCCCCTGTACTCATGGCCAGACCAAGCACCATCTAGACCATTATGTCCACCAGATCGCTCTCTTAGAGTAAATAAAATATCACTATGTATTTCTCGTTCAGCCTGTTTCTTCAAATGTAAATTATTTATGGAAAAATAACTGCCTTCCTTGAGTTCTTTAATCCAGTTTATGTAGAAAATGCAATTTACTTCTTTGCAAGATAGTGTGAGTCAAGTAGACTGATGTGATATCAGATCTGAAGCTTGGATAGTTAATACTTGCACAGCGACTTTATTTTGCCCTGTCCTCCTTAGCTCCAGTCTCCAGTTCCAAACCTACCATCAAGAGTGTGCCTAATAAAAGTAACCAGCACTGTTCTGATGACATGGCCTGTGTTGTCTGTAAAAAGCATTGAGATATAGCAATAAAGCTTATACTTATGTATTTTCTTTCTAGAAAAGAGGAACTGATCATATTCTACATGCTCAATGAAAGACACAGGCTGAATGGAATATCTCTTTAGAGAGCTACCTTTAGTCCTCCAACCAACTGTGCAACTAACAACTCCTCTTGTTGCCTGTATTACACACCTATGGTTAGAGCTTTCTCTCTGGCCAGTTCTGTTTTGCCACTCACCATGCACTCTCTTCATTCAAGTCTCTTCTTAAAAAATATACCCCTTCCATGCAGTCTGCAAACCCTGGTGTTGTCCCAGCTGTGTGTATTAACATACACTCATCATGGAGGTTCAATTAATTGTGGGTATTATCAATTGATGCAACTGCTAAACACCCTTCTCCTTGAGTCTGTAATCGTCATTTGACATGTTCTGTCTGCCTTAACTTGGACAAGAATATCTCTAGTGGCTAGGATCCTCCTTTATTTTATTTTTTATTATTGCCATGTATGCTATGGTGCTATTGAACTCTATCGCTTTGCAAACAGTGAGCATGTCTCCTGCCAGAGGCTGGATCCAGTGACTACAAAAGCCTGCTCCTTACAATTAACCACACTATAGCCAGGTCTCCACTTGCTGCACCAGAGATTGATCTTCTGGCATTCGATTTAGTGGGTCTCATTAAGACCCACTAAATCAAGTGCTGAGGGCAGCTCCAGTTGGCACCAGTAATCCTTGCAGTCATGAGGAGTAAGAGAAGCTGACAAAAGCATTTGCTCCTGTGGGCCTCCTATGTGAATAGTGTCAATCTCATCTTAAGGTCAGCAGATCCCCGCTCCATATTTTATGTAGCTGGAGTTACATACCTTAACCCAACCTTCCAGGTCTATTGTAGATCTGGCCTCTCTGGTTTGCTTAAATGAGGTTGAAATTCCTGGGTTTTCTCTTCAGTGGTGACAAGTAGTTATCTATGTGGTCATTGTTTGCTAGACTATATAAAAGCACGTTGGCAGGTGGTTTTTAATTACATGTTTTAGAAACACTTTTGTCTTTAATTTTCATATTTTAAAATCCAGTATTTCTAAAATGTAACTGTGAAGCTCCGTGTGAGTGAAATGAAGAGCTGGCAGATTATTTCTGCTGCAGAGAGTTTAAAGAATGCAAGATATAAACATGATGGCTCTGGGATTATTCATGATTGCATTTTGATGAGTCAGTCTTTTTTTTTTTCTTGCAGTCTGAAATGGTTAGTTAGATCTTGCTGAGTTTCAGGGTTAAACACGAACATATTAACTAATCTGTGAAAATCTCTTTGGCATTTGATAACTGTGATTTTTGAGCAGAAATGCCTTTGCTTCATTTAAATCAGAACCTGTCTTGTCATTTCAGCAGTGTGCTCACATCCTCACTAATGCTTCTGTGCCAAAATGAGTCATATTTCAATCCCCAGAAGATCCGCTGTCAAGTTTCCCCTTGGCTATTTTTTTTTAAAGCTTCTTTTTTTATCATTGTGCCAAGGACCTTTTCTGATAGCTAGAGACTGGGTGTTGAATATTCCATAGTGTTGCCTAGACACCGCATTGATTACTTAAATTGCTGTGACCTGGTTTGCAAAAGAGGGTGTGAGCCTGAAAAGTGTGCCGCACCTGCTGCTCCAGATGAAAGTGCACCTAAGGATCAGGCCTTTACGTCCCGATCCTGTGCTCATTGAATCAGTGATTGCAGTGGGTGAATGATCACTCCCTACAGCATGTGCCGCTTGATGGGAAGGGGGTCTTCCTGTACTGCTCCTCACTGCATGGTTTCCGGCCAACTAGAGCTATTAAAAACCACACACCCAATGTGAAATATTTTATTCCCTGGAAGCCAATTTAAACATTTATATAGTGTATATAACCCATGCCCTCTGCACCCCTTCCTACACCCCTCCCCCAGGTCAGAATCCACTCCTGCACCCAAACCACCTCCTGCACCCAGTTCCCTACCCTGAGCTGCTTTCTGCACCCAACCTCTATCCCAGACCCCATACCTCCATTAATATCACAGAAAAGGGCAACTAAAACGATTAGGGGTTTGGAGTGGGTCCCATATGAGGAGAGGTTAAAGCGACTGGGACTTTTCAGTTTAGAAAAGAGGAGACTGGGGGGGGATATGATAGAGGTATATAAAATCATGAGTGGTGTGGAGAGGGTGAATAAAGAAAAGTTATTTATTGGTTCCCATAATAGAAGAACTAGAGGACACCAAATGAAATTAATGGGTAGCAGGTTTAAAACTAATAAAAGAAAGTTCTTCTTCCCACAGCGCATAGTCAGCCTGTGGAACTCCTTGCCAGAGGAGGCTGTGAAGGCTAGGACTATAACAGAGTTTAAAGAGAAGCTAGATAATTTCATGGAGGTTAGGTCCATAAAAGGCTATTAGCCAGGGGATAGAAATGGTGTCTCTGGCCTCTGTTGGTCAGAGGCTGGAGAAGGATGGCAGGAGACAAATCCTTGATTATTGTCTTCGGTCCACCCCCTCTGGGGCACCTGGTGCTGGCCACTGTCGGCAGACAGGCTACTGGGCTAGATGGACCTTTGTTCTGACCCAGTACGGCCGTTCTTATGTTCTTATGCCCTTGACCACTTACGAATTCTTGGAGTGCCCCCCCATCGTAATTATTGCCCACCCCTGCCCTCTGGGGATTCTGTATTAAAATGCATTTCATGTGAGTCAAAACATCAGCTGCCTGTCACTTGACTCCTCCCCGGAGTCAGTTTGAAGAGAGGCTGAAGAAGCTTGTTTGAAAGGGTGCTGCACTGGAGGAAAACTGCCCTCTAAGTTAGCTAAACAAATATTTACTAAAGAGAGGTAGAGCATGATCAGAGGTAGAGTATCTCAAACCGGAGTAGATTAGCTCTCCAGATATCAAAACTATTACAATCTGTCAGTACTGAGCTCCAAGTGAATGTATCTGCTAGCTCCCTGTTCAAAGTGTAGATCAGTTTGCCCCTCCCCCCCCGGCTTCACCTGGAACAAGCTGGTAGTGGCCATATTTATTCTGTGACTGCTTTGGACTTACCCATAAGAGATGAATGTCTGCATGCCATTGTGATATATTCCTTATGAAAGAAATACTCATTCCCTCCATGTGGCTTCTTAATGAGAACTTCTGTTAAGGATCTTGATTAATGTGCACTAACAATTTTACCTCTAAAGCACCATGAGCTGAATTTTCAGAAATTCAGGGGAACTTGTGCTCCAAACTCGGGTGCTTTTGAAAAATCTCACTGCAGATTCCTACTTTCCAAGGGCAAATGCATTTTTCAAGCCCTGTTCAGGGAGAATCCCATATCCTGAGTTGAATTCTTTTGCTCTTTATGCTGTCCACAGAGGATAGTACTCTAGCCTCAGGACTGTGAAAATGTTCTTGATTCCGCTAGGTCGGGGTGAGCAATAATTTTATGGGGGAAGGGCATACCAAGATTTAGGTAAGTGGTCAAGGGCCACTTTTTTTTATGGAGGGAGTGCAGGGTCTGGGATGGAGGTTGGGTGCAGAAGGGAACTGGGGTAGGGAATTGGGGTGCAGGAGATATGGGGTCTGGGAGGGAATTTGGATGAAGGAGGGTGTTATGACATGGGGCAGGCGATTCGGATGCAGGGTCTGGGAAGGGGATATGGTTGCAAGGGAGGATTTTGATCTGGGGAGGAGTATAGGAGGAGTGTAGGGTCTGGGAGAAAGTTGTGGGCAGGAGTGTGGAGGGTTTGGGTTATGATCTGCGGCAGGGAGTTGGGGTGCAGCAGGGGGTGGGGTACCAGGTACATGCTTTGGCTGGGAGCGCTTACCCTAAGGGCTCCCATCCAGCAGCCTAGTGGATCCCTTGCTGCCTGCCATGCCCTGCATACTGTCAAAACGCCAGCTGCTAGGACCAGCCTGTGTGTCTGTGTCATGCACTGCTTGGGGGGTGTGTGTCTCCATGTGCTGTTCCCAGCAGCTGGAGCAGCCCACAGATACGCCCCCTCCCCAGGCTACAGGGACTCATATGCCAGGCCTGAATGAATAACTTTTGAAAAATATTTCACGGGCCAGATTGTGGAACTCGTGAGTTTGAGACCCCTGAGCTCAGGTGTGATATCAATGTCTAATTGATTGCATGGTTCTCAAGGGCAGGGACCATATTTCACCCTGAACAGCTACGGTCCTTTTGGAAATGAACAGCAGTTGCTTGGATTATCCGCTCTTTCTGCCAGGAATGCAGGGGGACCTGGAAACTCTCAAGAGTTAGATCTGTGGAGGAGGCAGAGGTTATGACTTCTCAGCTCCATGGATGAATCTTGTATGAATAAGGGAAGCAGTGCTTCTGCAGAGGAGTGTTCCCACCAGGCAACCTCACCAAGTGAACTCAAGAGGAGTTTCTACAGGGTTGTAAGAGGTAGGGAAGCTACCAAGGAGCAAAATGAATAAAGTTATTGAACAACTCCAAATGTCTGCAAGAAAATAAGCATTCTGCACATTTTCAGCACTGGGGGTTAGAGGCCAATGAACTCCTGGATTGGGAACAGGTTTCCCTTATTCAGGTATCAGTGGAGCTGAGATGCCAATACCTTCTGCCTCCTCCTGCACTGCCTTCTGGTTAAGGCTGAAAACCAGACAGGACAATTTCTCAACATTTGCTAGAACAGTGTATGCAAAGCTATACTTTGAGTGTAGAATTCTACATGTGAGTAACTGTGCCTGTCTATAGAAACAGGCGTGATTTTAGTGAGTTATGGCACTCTGTTAGCAGAGGAGACATACACGGTGTTCCCTCATGGAGCTCTTTCATTTTCCCTCCCCCATCCTTTGTGTTTTTGTGACGGTTGATATCAAGGCCTTAATATAACTAGGCAAATTTTGCCATGTCTTGGATTGTTTGAATTAGTTTCTCAACTTTATTTTATTTGGTCTTTCTTGTATAGATTAGGTATGTAAGCGGCTAGTCAACTAGTCCCTTCCCCCCACAAGGCAGGGGAACAGGAGCCAGTGCTGGTGGGAGCCAACTTAGAAGCCGGTTTCCCCCCAGTACCGTCTCTGCAAGGGTCAGGCAAGGCAGGGGTTTAGTGGAGACCGGGCACAAGCTGGGAATTAGCTCGTGCCCAGTCCCAGGACGCTGCACCTCAGTGGGGGAATCAGCTGTCCCGGCTCATGTTGGGTCTCCCCCCCTCCCCTGCTGCACTTCAACCTTTTAAATGTATTAAGAGCCCATAGGCTCTTAATACATTTAAAAGGCAGCGCTGCAGTGGGGTTAGCTCCCAGGGCCGGGAGCTAACACTGCGGAGGCTCCCCTGCTTATTGACTAGTCGATGGAAATTCCATTGACTGGTTGATTAAACTTAATTTATATCCCTAATATAGATGGTAAAATGCTTACAACAGTTTGGTCCCAAGCCTTACTATCAAGAGCCTTGCTAACTTTTTCCATCCATAAGCAGAATAAATTTTATGTGCAGATGTGCACCACCAATAGAAACACATGCTGCCCACCTGATTAGCAGAGTGCCCACAGCTTTCCACAGCCAGCAGCATGTAAATCTCTTCTGTGTGGACACCCAGGCGCTCAGCTTACAGGGAATGCTGCTTATTACAGCCCTGCAAAATCTGCACCATAACACTATTTAGTAGCATGGTTAAAACATGTCTTGATCCCACCAGTAAGATTCTAAGCTTCCTTGTGTTGTGGTAACAATGTCATGACGTAGTAAATTT
The DNA here is from genome assembly GCA_019425775.1 of Rafetus swinhoei. Lineage (NCBI taxonomy): Eukaryota > Metazoa > Chordata > Testudines > Trionychidae > Rafetus > Rafetus swinhoei. The sequence goes on along the minus strand of CM033437.1, from coordinate 20,718,421 downwards.
TGTCTTTGTAAACTGGTTCCTGTGCAAAGCCATATGGGTACAACAACAACTTGGGAAACTTGGTGGTTGTTTTTGAAGGACCGTATAAAGTGTTTTTGTTGGCCCAGAACCAGTCACTCTATTCAAAAGCAGTCCTCCTCCTGCGGTAATTCTGATTGGGGGCCTCGTGGTAAGAACACGGTTGACATCTTCATTCATCAAACAACCCTGTGCTTCTTAGTTAAACAGTAGAGTTTGCCTATTGTCACATTTTCCAGGGACTGAAACTGTACCTATGCAGCAGGATGAATGGGCTTGTGGCTTTTCTGGGAGAGCGTGCTTCTGAGGGGAAAGACAGCCTACACAGATGTTAAAAACTAAGGATGTTTCTCAGGGGATTTAAACAGCAGGTGAATGTTGTTGGTCTCTGTGGCATGACCCTTTTTTATTTCAACTGTTTAAATGCAAATTGCTTTTTCCCCCTCCTCTTAACACCATCTGTTATCCCAGGGACTTTCACTACATGTCGGGTGTTCTATTGAGAGGGCAGGGAAAAGGGATTTCTGGAACTTCGAGAGAAGCATAATGAATCAGGAATCTAATTTCATCTATCACAAGAAATGTGAGGTCTTGTTTTATTGACCACTTTTATTCCTGTTTTAGGAGCTGACAATCCAAGATATGAATAAACATCATCTCCTCTTGAGGCCCTCATTAAATCATCTCCAGAGTGCATTATAACATAGTATGTGGTGTTGGCATGTAGCAAATGAATACTTTTACAAATGTCTGCATTCTTTTGAGGCTTTCTGTAGTTGAATGCCAAAACATGGATAGCTCTTTGATTAATTTTGCCCAGTCTGCATATACCTATCATTTGATTTAGCAAGGGAATGAGAATTTACATTACATATTGTGCACTTTTGTCCTATGTATTTTTCAGATAGGTTAGCCAATCAGACTACTTATAAACACGTGTTCTAGTAACATTCTGAACTTTGTCTTGCCTAGGGTTGCCAGGTGTCCAGTTTTGAACCGGACAGTCTGGTATTTGAGCTTTCTGTCCGGGAAACAAATTGAGAAAATACCGGACATATAAATGTCCAGTATTTTCTAATTAAGTTTTATTATTATCATGAGTATCAATACATAGTTGCGTACTGCCTGGCTGGTAGACACGCTCACACTGCGTGAGCGTGTCTACCAGCCAGGCAGCAATATCTGAGGATGGGGGTGGGGCTGGGGCGGGATGGAATCCCCAGGGCCGGACTCGCCCGTGAGCCCCACCGGGACCGTGTGCAGGACAGGCAGCACCTCGGGATCTGTGTGTGCCCTGGCCAGCCCTGCTCCCTGCCGGCTGGTTCCCTCCCCAGCTCTCCCCCCGGCCAGACCCGCTCCCCGCTGGCTGGTTCTCTCTCCCCTTCCCTCCCCGATCTCTCCCGGCCAGCCCTGCTCCTCTGATCTCCTCCCAGCCAGCCCCGCTCCCTCCCTGCCGGTTCTCCCCATTTGTGATCAAGTGTGTCTGGTATTTTTTTTGAAACCATCTGGTAACCCTAGTCTTGCCTCTGACGATGGAAACAAAATTAGATAGTAGCCAAACAAACCCAGAAAACGTGGCTCGCAAGCTGTGTACTCGGCCACACTAGTCCCTCCCATTGCTTTTCTGGGGATCCCATCCCTGCCCTTCTCTATTTAGGCCTCGGTTGAACAACACGTTGCAGTGCATGTGTAAGTACTGTTGGAGCTGGACCCCCTCCCTCCCAATGGAACTTGAACATGCCCTTAAGAGTTTTGCTGTCTCATATTTTAAGCATCTTGGAGCAGGGGCCAACTCTTAATCTTTGTTTGTCAGGAAAGCTTGGTTGGCCCTTTGTAAATAATACTCCAGCGTTTGAGTTGAGGCCAACTATTAATCTTGTGGCTTGGCCTGGGCCACAAGTGTCCTCCCACATTGCTGATCCCTGGCTCTGAGATCATCCCGTCCAGAGATGCTGCCACCAATTATGGTTAATTTTGGGTTATACTGCACAATGTTTAAGATATTTATATAATAGCTTTCTGTCCCTCTTTTTAAATCTTGGTGCTTCTTTTCCCTTCTCTTATCTTCCACATGTCCAAACTAGGGATGTGAATGGTTAACTGGTTATGATTAATCTTAACAGGTGATGCTTACCAGTTACGGTTAACCGATGGAGGCTGGAGCAGTCCCCACTGTAGATGAGGGGCGCTCCAGCCTGACTGGACCAGCCCCCGCTCACAATGGGCTGGCCCCGGTGCCCCATGGGTGGGGGTAGCTCCAGCCCAGCCAGGCTGTGGCTGGGTGCTCCAGCCCAGTTAATCATAGGTTTAACTGGTTAAGTGGGATTCTTCATAGGGGGGGCTGGCAGGAGGGGCCAGCAGCCCCAAGCATTGGGGGGGGGTCAGCTCCTGCTTCTGGCCCTTCCCCTCGCACGTTGGGGGCTAGCTTCTGCTCCTAGCCCCCTCTGGGACTAGAGCAGCCCTCTGTCTACAGACTGGGTGGAGGCTGCTCCCAGGTACTGGAATTGGTTACCTGTTCCCATCTCTAGACCAGGTTCTCACTTAATCTCTTTCCTTGTTCCTTATCTTGATCATTCCTTCACTTTTCTTCCAGCTGGAGACTACTCTTGTGCCAAAGTTAAACCTCCCCAGAACTCACTGCTTTTGCATACTTGGTCCTTTCCCTGCCCTGTGCTAACATCTCTAATCCATCCCCTCTGTCCAGCTCTTCTCTGTTGCTTCAGTCCACTTGCAATGTCCTGGCAAATGGGTTGTCTTTGTATCATCCTCTTCTATTACAGAGGTCCCCAAACTTTCTATCTCCTGCCCCCATCCTTACCCCAGCCTGTACCCTACCGTGGAGCCAGGAATGGAGCGGAAGCTCTGGAAAGGGAGGGATTTGGCCTGGGGTGAGGGAGTCAACGCTGGGACCATTGCTGGGAGCTTGACTGAGGATGGAGCCTTGGCAGGTGGCTGAGCTTGGCAGCCTAGGCCCTGGGTGCAAGGCCAGCAGTCAGAGCTGGTGCCGGGGTGGAGCTGGGTGGTGCTCCTTTTTCGCCTCTGGAGGGGGCCAGTTTGGACCCTAGCCATGCCCTCCCTCCCGAGCATTCCTCTGCACCCTCTTAGTGGGGTGTGCCTCATAGTTTACGGACTCTTGTTTTATTAGTATGTTTATCTGTGGTGGTAGCCTACAAAGGAATATAGGGCTAGACCCACAATTGATGGAGCATAGCTCTGCTGAAGTCTGTGTAGTTGAAACTGTAACAATCTGAGATTTTTAAATCTGATCCTAGTTTATTACCATGAACTCTATATAGCTGTAGAAACCAGTACAGTGTCCTTAGCAAAGAGGAAAAACGGATTGAGAGTGGGGATGAGCTGAGCTGACTGAAAATGGTAAGTGGGTAGCAGGGAAAATATAAAGTAGGTGAGATGGAGACAGAGGTCCATGAGATGGCTCTTTTCTATCAATAAGACAACTAATCAATTAATAACTGAAAGAAACTAACCAATAATCTCCCACTCCTTGTAAAATTTTCTCCTCCCTCACCGCATTTGCAAGGATGGTGTATATGAATGTAGAAGGAATCTGTTTTACAAAAGAAAATACAGTTATCTTCAGTTCACCATTAAAATGTGATTTGTTTTTGTTAACTAAAAGCCACAAGGAAATTAGCTCTCACAGCATAATTCTTAATAGGTAATCCACACTAATTAAATCAGACAAATAATCCTATTGTAAAATCCATCGAATTGTATTCTGTTTTAACACTCCTTGCCATTTGGGTTCTTGACATTAGTATAATTGTCTTTTACATGCATAATAGCAAGATTGTAATTTATCCCATTTTTTCTTGGCAGGACTCTAGTGTTAATTATCTGAATTGCAGTAACGCCATGCTTAAATAACACATACAGACAGTGCGTAGATTAGGAAAATAGTCTGTTTTTAAAACTGTTTAGTTAACACACTTTTAAATACCACCAAATTTCCTAATCCAGACACATCCTTTCAGATTAAACTACATTAAGAGGTGTGTAGAGCCTCTTGTATCATTTCTCTGTCCTGATTGGGCAGAAAATAAGTAAAATTAGATTGTTTCAAAAGAGGCAGCTAACACATGTAGAGCAAAGTAATAAAAAAATAGATAATTAGATCATTAATAGGATGGAGAAGGCTGTGGAAGCAGTGGGTCTGGGGAAAGGATTAAGATTCAGATTGAGATTAATTTATAGCAGAGGTCCCCAGACTTTTGAGGGTTGTTCTCCTCACTTGCACCAGGGCTTCAGGGATGTATGCTTATCAGATAGCTGACTAGTCGCTTACATCCCTAGTTTGGAGATTGGATTAGAGGTTGAAACAGATGACTTTAGTTGGGGCGGCTCTACAATTTAGCAATAGGTTCTGATGAGACTTCATGCCAAAATGGTGGTACTTGGGACCGAACAATCTTGGACTGAGATCCCATAACGATTCAGCCTCATTTGACTCAGAACTAGAAGCAATTTGGGATCAGACCAGGAATCAAAATCACAGGGGTTGGTTCAGATATTCAAACCCTCTGAAATTTTTAGTGGTATAGAGGTTCTGGTTTTGGCCCATCTCAACAATGCTAAAAGGGATCTAGAAATGGTAGCAGACCATAAATTAGCTGTGTATTGGAAATATGGTAGAGGGGGGAAAAAAGGCCATCCCCTGTTCTGTTGAGACTGTTTAAAATATTGTATTTAGTTCTGGACTCCATAATACCCAAAACACATTGAATGTTGAGGGGAAGGTCAGGGAAAGCTACAAAAATTACCAGGGGAGCTAGAAGGATTCTTATTTTAAAAGAAGAGCCAAATATGTACAGCTTTGTTAATGGGAGGACATGATGACCACCTCAATTATCAGATGTATGAAAATATGAAGAATAAAGAAGAATGTGCTCTGGAAAAATCTCAGGAGAACACATGGTGGGGAACAATTCTACACTGGCAGCAAAGTGGACTAGCTAACCTATTAGGTGAGGTCCCTCTGCTTTGTGCACTTGATGATCTATGTACAGTATCACCTCCTATAAGCAGTCCTTCCATGCCCTGACAAGATGGTTACTTTTAGATTTGTGTGCGAGAATCAGTAAGCAGCTCCAGCTTCAATCTTGCACATTAAATTACATTTATAAGTTCATGAGGCTGTGGAAGGGCCCTTTCACAAATGGAGTGCCCCTTGAATTTGAGAAGGCATTAAATGTAGCATATCTAGAAATGACTCTCATTCTGAACTGGAGGATGTACTAGATACAATCTCTGTTTCTGGCTCTTTCCACCCGGGCTCCATTGTGCAAGAAGACAGATCAATCTTGGGCAGAACATGCAGAAAGTTCTGTCCTGGATGGGATGTGTGCTGGAGCACATGCCTTTGTCACTCAAAGTAAGAGTAATTGGAGCTCCTCTCCACCTGTTTCTGCCTAGATAGGTAATTGTATCCTTGTAACAGGAAGCTTACCTGTTTTGGTGAAGTTACTGTTGCAAAACATTATTTTCTAAAAGATTCAAAAGGGTTGGCTAGCTAGACACTCTATGGAAGATAAAATCATACCTGCTTGCAGCCTGTCCTTGGAAGCCAAACACTGCTGACCTTTGTGCTACATGCTGGTCCTGTTGTAACTTTGTAATGTGGACAGAGAGCAATGACTCTCCAAGATCTCTCTCTGATGTTCTAAATTGAATGGAAATCCTAGCATATTTTAGAATCACTTTAGCTTAGTTTATCAGCTTCCATAAAATGCTGTCAGGGTATTTATGCTGTCACAGTTAAAGGAACAATCATTGCAAACTCAAAGCATTTAGATGCACAACTTTTAATGAGTTTGTTTCCATTGACTCTAAATTAACTTATCCTTTTCAGTTGTCAGATCCCTAAATTTGCTGCTATTCTTGTCTCCTAATCCAGTTGCTGAGAGATTTTGGAGATTTTTGGGCAAGGCTTGCTTTATAATGGAACGTTTATCATTCTTTTGTCTAACTCAAAAGTCCTAAGGAAACAATATTAAATCAAAGCAATCGCTATGATTTATATCAGTATAACAATACTCAAGATGGCATTGATTAGAAACATTCATCCTGAACCTATAAGCGTTTGTCACTGAGTGCAGTGCTTGATCTCTTGGACAGTTCCATTGCCTTCAATGAGACACTGGATCATAGGAAGCAGCATATAACTCATTGGCAAAGTTGTCACATCCCTCTGTAATGGCTGGGCACTAGAAGACATAAGCAGAGTTACATTTGTTTAACTCAAATCACAAGGGCTGTACTGTGAGGCTAAAAGTCTCATTTTCAGAAGTTGCTGAAGGTCCTGTGCAAGGCTCAACCTATAATCTCTATAGCAGGGGTCAGCAATCTATGGCTCCCAAGCCAATATGGCTCTTTTGCAGCTCAAGTACAGCCCCCACCCCTTGCTCCTTCCGCAGCAGAGAGCCTGCACTGGAGCTTCAGCCTTGCCCCTCCCCCCCTTCGCAAGGTTGAAGCGTCAGTGCCGGCTGCTTGGTGGGAGTTGGGGGGGAGGGGCGGGGGAGAGCCCCGAGCCTCCCCACCAGATCCGCTGCTTCCCCACAAGCTGGAGCTAGAAGCAGCTCCACACGCTGTTGCTTCCCTTCTACCTCTCCCAGCTGAGGAACAGCAGCACATGGATGGAAGCTTTCCCCTGCTGCTCCCATTGGGAGTAGCAGGAGGCTGTGCCTGGGACATGGTGCTGGGAGCGGCACAGGGCATGACAGCAAGTAAGTGCCCCCTTTCCCTTCATGTCCAGACCCTGTACCCTCACTCCCCTCACTCATATCCCCTCAAGCTGAAACCCTGCACCCCCAGCCCGCTCTTGCGCTCTCCCCACTGGCCACACACCCTACCCCTAGCTTGCTCCTGCAGCCTTTCCTGCTCCTGCCCTCTCCCCCCTGGTCAGACACCCTACTTCCCGCTTGCTTCTGCACCCTACCTCCCACCCAGACCTTGCACTGTCACCCCCTCCTGGACCCCACCTCCTTCCCAGATCCTGCACCCCTGACTCTGTTCCACTTATTGGCATCCCTGTCCCGCACACTGAACCCTTCATTTTTGGCCCCACCCCAAAGTCTTTGGGGGCCCACAAAATCCACTAACCCTGGAACCCCAGAGGAGTTAACCTGGCCTGAGGCCTTGAACCTCTGTTCTCCCTGCCCCTCCCCCAACCTGGGGCTGGAGCACCGGGGGAGCGAGGTGTTTCAGTTGGGGGCCACATCAGCAGTGAGGGTTGGGGGTTTTTGGAGGGTGTTATGTGTGAGTGTTTTTGTGTGTGTGTGTTTGTTTTGGTTTTGCTTCTCACTTGTATGGTCCCGACTGATTTTTCTGTGGGTCAGTGGCCCCTCACGCAAAAGAGGTTCCCCGCCCATGCCATAAATAAAGACAATGCTGAAACCATTTGTGTTGGACATAATATTTTACTTTATTTAAAATGAAGCCTGGCCAACAAGGCCACAATCGGGGCCCAGCCTCCATCTGGCCACAGCATCCTGTCCTGATCCTGGGGCAGACCCCGCAGTCCGGCCCTCATCTGGCCACAGGAAGGGCTGGTGGTGGCCCTCCTCCTGCTGTAGCCCAGGTAGGAGGGGAGGCCGCGATCTGGAGGGGAGGCCGCGATCTGGCTGTGGCGATTCTGGCCTGGTCTCTCGTTCAGCCACTGCTGCCTGGGTGCTGCAGCCTAGTCCTGGCCAGGTAAGGTAATACAGCCCCAGGGCCCCCCCACATACTCTATTTCCCACCCCCAGTGCCCTGCCCTGCCCTGCCTCCTGCACCTCCCACACACCACAACCCCTCTGCTCTGAGCCCCTCGTACATCCCAACCCTGACTCCTGCTCCCCCACATCCACAAACTCCTCCCATCAGCAGCAGAAGTCCCATTAAATCAAGTCTGTGAGTGCAATGTTTCATTTATGCTATTATTCATCATCATGCCTGTTGATTTAAGATAGAAAGTTCGGGAATGTGGCTAGTCCCAGGGAGGTGCAGAAACAGGCAAACTATTACTGAATATCTTTTAAACTTTTATTAAAGGGCTTCTACGTATAACTTATTATTTTATCAATTTCTTACATACATAGGCACCAAATAATTATTAGAATGGCCAATAAGCAAAATGCAATACAGTAAAAAAAATTCCCTGAGGTTTTTCTAAATCCCAATAGTTGTCAACAAGGGACCAGGGATTATTAACAGTTACATTTACATCAGTCTTACTTATAAGACTAATAATTTATTTAAAACTATTAACACTACTACTTAACAATACCTCTAACCAATTTCAGATAACAATACTTACATTTAACAGACACACAAACTACAACAGCAACAACAACATATGTGGTATACATTAAGCTCTGGGAAATTCGTTTGATTCGGTGAGCGGGAAGGGGTCCTCGGGTGATCAGTCCTCGGACCTGGCTCGGATTCTACCTTCCAATTCGTTATTCGGGAAGCTTCAATTCTTGTGCGGGAGGGGGCGCCAATTTACAGATGAAGCTTTTGCGTGTTTTTTCTCTGATAGGTGGGCAGACCCTGTCTATAGTAACAGGGTTACGGGGGAAGGGGAGGGGGTGAGATGGTTTCCTTTTTTCTTGTTCTGCCTTATCAGACATGGCCCAGCCAGGGCAAAAGTTACATGTCTGGTTTTGGTTCTTGTTGTCTAAATATCACAGCGTGGGGGTTTTTCATCGGAGGGAGGGTGACCTTTAGCTAGGAGGCTATGCGCACGAGGCCTGGCCAGCAAAGAGCCTTCTTTTACAATGTCAGCTATCAATAATGTTAAGTTGTATATTTTCAGGCATGCAAATGGGCTTTCTTATACTGGCTCTTTGCTGACCACTTGTTCGGAATTTTGATGTAGTTTGGCTCGTTGGTTTGAAAAGGTGGCCAACCCCTGCTCTATAGGCTCCGCCCTAGATTCAGGTGCTGGTGTACGTAAATTATACTTCCTTGCCCTGTGCCCCAGAGTAGGGAATTTCCAACCTTTTGAAGTGTTCTCTTGTCCTACCTTTAAATCTGATGTGAAATCCACAGTGGTTCATCGATCAGTGTGACTGGTTGGCACCTGCTGAGTTGGAAGTTGAGCAAAGTCCACCCAGCTTTTTGCATCCGTGTTAGAAGTCTCAATAAGGATACTAAATACTGAAAAAGAATGGAGGCTAATAACCTTTTTCCTTTGCTGTTAAAAGGTGGTGTCTCAGTTTCAGGACTGAAGCATATATTGGATCAGACTCTCAGCTTCATTACACAAGTGAATTCAAAGTGACTCCATTGTAGTCAGTGGAGTTACTCCAGGTTTACACCAATTTGAGATAAGAGAGAAGTCTGAGTTTGAACTTTGCAGCCCAAGCCCCTCCTCTATACAGATTCCTTTGCAGGAGAAAGCTAATTAATAATGCAGTTTCCTGTGGAGCTATTGCTACTTATATGCAATTTGAATTATTGCTTAGTACCCCACAAATGTTGTTTTTTATTGTGCATGTGATTTAATACATTAAGAGCTCCCACCAGTATCATCTTCTGCATTCTGTCTTTCGGCTGCTAGTTCTGGCTGCCCTCTCTACTCTGACTTTTGCAGCTGAAAGTTGAAACCCTACCCTGCCATTCTGTTAGCTCAAGAGGAATGAAAGCCAAGGCAGAGTTTCAAGTGTGGTGGCAAAAGAGGAGCTTGCGCTGATAGCAACAGCAGCAATAAAGACAGCTTGCTTGATATGGCGTAGAGCTGGCATGGTAACAGCATCTCCCCATTCACTGAAATGCTGAGGATTATTTGCTGAGGTGAGAATTTAAATTAGAAACACTTGCCTCCGTCTGAGTGGCCTTTTGGGTTACATCTATAAACAGACCATATCACTGAGCTGAGTTTAAAAAAAAATAAGATTTTTTTTTAAAAAAAAGAACAGATTTATGTAATACCGAGCAAAGAAAATGGAAACAGAAAATGATTACAAAACAGGGCTGCCCCCCTGAGGTGGGGTGCTCAAATGATGCCCCCATGCTCCCTTGCTTGGGCCAAAACTTCTACACTCTGGGTCCTAGTGGCACCTCCCCCTTCCCCCCCAGAGTCTGGCACCTGAGGCGGCTGCCTTAGTTCGCCTTATGGTAAAGCCAGCCCTGTTACAAAATATAACATGCTTTCTAGTGACTAAACTTAACAGGCTGCAGTCCTTGTCTAAGGCATATTCTCACCTACTGCCCCTTAGTATCACCTACCCATGTGGCTGTGGATCTGCCATTTATGGGTACAAAAGTTGCTTTCCTTTTTGTTCCACAATGTCTCTTTCCGCTTTTTCTGAGAGTGCAGTAAACCTTTGAAAAAGTATCCTCACTCTTTGTTCCCCAAAGTTTTGGTACCATGTCTTTTTTTTCCTTATTCCTACTTTAATTTTCTTTTTCTGTTGATTGCAGATGCAAATACAATTCCCATTGTCTGTGGCTTATCCTGCTTTATTTACACTCAATACGTAGGCAGACCAAAATCATTCCTTTGCCTGGGACAAACTTGTTCATCACCCTACTTGGTTTTGTGATTTAGGTATATTTTTCATACATACCTACAGCTTTGTAATTGATACCTATACATATCTCACAATGGTTACGGTGACTGGTATGAAACCAAGTTTTTGTTCAATACCTTAGTGATAACATACTTGAGCAATAAATACTATGACAGCAACGTGTTTGGTGTGGTGAATTTGTTAGGCTAAGAGTTGGCTGACACAGAAGCCATGTCTACGCTAAACAGAAGATCGATGCAGCTGCGATCAATCTTCCAGAGTTTGATTTAGCGAGTCTAGTTAAGACTTGCTAAGTCAAACTCAGAGGCCCCCCTCGCCGCCTACTGGTACTCCTAGTTGTGTGAGGGGTAAGGGAAGCAAACAGGAGTGTTTGATCCTGTTGGTCTTCCACTGTGAGGATGGTGAGAAAATATGAAACAAGGTACATCGACTCCAGGTACGTAATTAACATAGCTGGTGTTGCGTATCTTCCTTCAACATTCCCTATGAGTGTAGATCTGATCAGAGTAGTGAAACACCAAAAGAGCCTCTGGTGTCACATGGGGATATGGCTGGAATGGAATAAGCACTCTGGCCAGTCTTGTCTATGGCATTCTGGAGAAATAAAGACTCTCTCTCTCACATGGAGGGATACCTCAGCTTATCTCTCCAGCCTTAAAGGAATTTTTAGGTATCCTGCTGGGATCTTAAAGCATAAACACCAGATATGGAAATATTTGAATCCTGTGATGGAAGCCATATAAGTATCTATATTAATTCAAAGGAGCGAATTTAGTGGAATTGAGAAACATCTAAATCATCTAATGGGTTTTGGTTAGTATTACAAAGGCTGGATATATATAGACACCAGGATAGTCAGCAGGGATTGCACCCAAGCCATAAATACATAATATAAAATATATGGAGAGGGAGGGAAAAAATGTGACAATTAATAGGGTCCTCTACTAAAGGGACAGGTGATTGTGTGCACTGATATAGTGCACCACATAAAGGGCATGAATAGGGTGGCACCAGCCTCTTCCTGATGTAGAGTGGCTGAACTGGGCTAGACAGAAAATTGGGGGGCTGAGCAGTGTTCCCTCTAAGATTTTCAATCCACGAGCAGAGTGAGTTTTGTCTTGTGCACCAATATTGAGGTCATGTGCTCTTGTTTGGGTGTGTGCCACTGTGGCACCCACCAGTGGTGCTGATCTCTGAGAGACTCTCCCACCCAAGAGACCCCAACCCTCCCCCCTTGCTGGGACCCCGAGTCCTGCTCCCAGGCAGCGCTCCCCCCCACCTCGTGAGGAGAAGGTGAGACGTGGCCCCCACTCTCCTGTGTGCAGGGCAGGGGCTGTCCCGAGCTGCTCCCACAGGGCTGGCTGCGAGTCCCTGCTTGGGGCAGAGGGACGCTGCTGTCAGTGCCCAGGGTTTGCAGGAAGTAGGGTGCTGGGGATGGGGCAGTGACATGTGGGGAGCCAGGGAAAGAGCTGGGGGAGGAGGGGGAAACTAGGGGAGAGAGCCAGCAGGGGGCTGTAAGGGGCTCAGAGCCAGAGGGCAGTGGGGGAGATGGGGAATAGGGATGCAGGGCCCCCAACCCCATGAGCAGCTGCACTGCAGTGTGGCTCTAGCCCTGATAGCCGCCTGCCCCAGGAGCAGCTGGGCAGCCACTACGTGGCCCCAGTCCCAGCTCCAGCCCTTCGTTAGGGCTGGAGCTAGGGCCAGGGTTGTGCAGTGACTGCCTGGCTGCTCCCCGGGTGGGTCGTGTGGCGGGCAGCTGCCGGAGATGGAGCTGGGGCCAAGATGCAGTTGCTCTTGGGGATGGCGCTGCAGTGTTGGTTTTAGTCCTGTGGCCCCCGCCCCAGGACCAGCTGCACTGTGGCTCCGCCTCCAGCTCCTGCAGCTGCCACACAACCCACCATGGTCGCAGCTCCAGCCCTGGGGAAGGGCTGAAGTTGGGGCCAGGGTGACATGATGGCTGCCCAGTTGCTCCGGGGCAGGGCCGCTCCACACGGTGAGGAGGTGGGTGGGATTAGAATTCTTTGTGCACGCTTGCGCAGGCACGCACCTTAGAGGGAACTTCGGGGCTGAGCAATACATATTAACTGCCGACATCGTTAGCACAAGGCCTCTTTAGCCTCCGAGTGCTGGGCTCAGAACTGGGGAGAAATAGGACTGAAGGTGCCCAGGCTGGGGAGAGATGAGACTTCCTCTTACCCTACACTGGCTGCTCCCAGGGCCAGGTCAGAGTTATCGCCTTTGAAATATAAAAACATGGGCAACCTTCCCACCCTCCACAAGGCAAGCCTGCCACAATCTCAACCACAAGACTCCTCTGCAACCTCCTGCCCCCAGCAGCCACTTATAATATCTGGAGAATGCATATAGGTACGATTGATTTACTTTTTTAAACTGTGTAGGAAGGAACATTGCACATCTGGATACAGAAACTTTTACCCTCTGATATCCCAATGTATTGTGTGATAATGCGGAACTTTACACCCACATTTAAAAAAAACTGGAAGTTTATTTTGTGTGTGTGTGGGGGGGCAAACTGGCAAATTTCCTCCATTTTCCTGCCCCCCTCACTCCCAAAGAGTGGGAGTGGGAGGAGAGGGTTACTATATGGGGAATTCCCACCACCCCTTCACCCAGGGTGCCATTTTTACTAAGGCTGGCCCTGGATGTCAGCAGTATTCAGAGCCGAGTGGCTGGAGAGTGGTGGCTGCTGGCCAGACATCCAGTTCTGAAGGCATCACTGGCCCCAGCAGCAGTGCAGAAGTAAGGGCTTGTCTCCACTATGCCAGGGATTGAGGCTGCAGTGATCGATCCATCGGCCATCGATTTATTGCATTTGCTTAGATGTGATAAATTGATCTCTGAGCACTCTCCTGTCGATGCCGGTACTCCACCAGGATGAGAAGAGTAGCCGGCATTGACAGGAGAGCAGCCCCCACAGACCTTACCACACGTAAGAGGCTGTGGTACGTACGGCGACTTCAGCTATGCTATTTGCATTAGGGATGTTAAATTGCAGTTATTTGACTAATCGTGTAGTCGATGCATAGGACCGCTCTATCGAGCCACAGCGGGGTAGCTCCAGGAGCCGGCTCGAGCTGGGACTGAGCCTATGTAGTAAGAGCCGCCGGGGTCTTACTACATTTAAAATGCAGAGGCGCAGCATCCCAGACCAGAGCAAGCCGGGACTGCTAGGTCCTGGCTCGTGCAGAGTCCAGCAGCCCCTGCACGTGGCCAGCCCAGGCCACCACAAACGGGCTGCTGCCACCAACCAGGCCCTATCCCCGGGGGGGGCTAGCTCCCTGCTGGGACCCCTGTGGACAGGGGCTGCTGCCGGAGTAGCCTCTGCCTATGGCAAGCCTTGGCCGGCCGTGGGCAGAGGCTGCTTCACAGCAGCCTCTACTGTACCCCCACACTGCCTCTAATGGAGGCGGGGGGTGGGGCAAGCGTCACCGCAGAGCTGGTGCTGGGGGGAACCAGCTTTTAAGCCGGCTCCTGCCCTCCTCCCCCTTGCTGCCTCTTAGAGGCAGCGGGGGGGAAGGGGAGTGAGTAGTTAATACTTCAGTCGACTACTCACTAACATCCTTAATTTGCATAGATGAATTGACGTAGGTTATATCGATGGTGGGGGTTAGTATAGACAAGACCATGCCATCCATACTTTGGAGTAACATTTGACCTTTGTGCAGAGAGGGATAGCTATTGGGGGGCAAAGAAAAATCTATGTAGCCCCTTGCTAGCACTATCCCAGGCAGGGATCTTGTTTTACAGAGTCCAAACTAGAAGGGATCGTTGTGGTGATAGTCTGACTTCTTGCATAACACAGGTCATAGAACCATCCGGTTATTTCTGCATCAAAACCAATAGCTTGTGGTTGAACTAGACTGTGTTTTTAAAAGACATTCTGTCATGATTTAAAGACTCCAATTGAAAGAGACTCAACTTTTGCAATAATTTACCAAGGGATTTGGTGAATTATCTTTTAGTGCTTATATAAATAATAAAACTAGTGGTGCAAAACTATAACCAGTAGTTATAATCTAATGGGAGGGGGACACACAAAATACATGTAATGTAGAAAGAGTTAACTGTTTTTAGAATGGCAGAAGGGGTGAGGGATGATGAGACACAAGTTCATTGGTTTCTACTTTGCCAGAATTTTCATTAAAATACCTAAGCCTTGTCTCTGTCTGTGAAATTAGCTCATTTGCAAACCGAGGCCTTGTCTACATTAGCATGTTTTGTTGCCCAAAACTGCCTTTTGGGGAAAGAACAGTGAGTGTTTACACAGCAATGAGACTTTTGTCAAGTAAAAGTTTTGATGGCAAAAAGCTTTCACCCTTGCATGAGATTTTGTCTTTTCCCCTCCCTTTATTGTGGACAAAGAGCCACTATGGACTCTGCTGTTTGTTTTGTCAAGGGAACTGGCTTCTGCCAGTATCCCACAATGCCTGCCCTGATGGCCCTGCTCAGTGTTTTATGATCTCTGCTGCTCTGCAGGCATGCACCCCTCCCCTTTCAAAGCTCTGGGAAGTATTTGACAGCTGAGTGGGCTGCTCTGTTGGGAAACAAAGAAAGAACAAATCATTGGAGTGCTCCTGTTCTACCCTGCACTAGGAACACAGTGGCTGGCAGGCTGCTGCTGCTGGGGGGTGGGGTGGAGAGACTGCTGTGCTACTTTGACATTCCTCAAGGCAGAGAGTGCACAGAGCTACAAGAGAATCCCACGAAGCGCAGGGATGAAGGGAAAGAGCGCACTGCTGCTCTGTTGGACAGACCCAGGAGGCATTCTGTGCTTTCTTTTCCAAAGGTGCTATGCAACCTTATTGTCCCCCAGCACAGGGATGTGCTTGGGCATTGTTAATGGAGATTTAAAATGGCTCAGCAAGTGAGTGTGTCCTTTCTGTGTTGATATCAGGCCAGCAAACTCCATGTGATGATTCATTGGGATTCTTCAGACAAGGGCATGATGCATCTGGAGGGAATCTCTTCTACTTATAGCATCCCAGCACGGTATGTGTCACAGTAGTACGATGTTTGCCTGCCTCTCCCCCACTTAGTTGTAGGAACAATTGGTCTTATAAGGAAGAAGGAGACTTTAATGTGTATCTACTCCTAGGATCAGTTATACTGCTGTGGATCAGAGTATAACAGGAACGTTGACAGAGGTAAAATGTGTTTTCAGACTGATTGTAATCAGCGTAACAGTTAAGACTTTTTTGTTTTGGAGCCGGATCAAGATGGCCAATAGTCATGGTAACAGTGGGAAAACAATGCTTCAGAAGTAATTAAAATTTTGTTCTCGTTGAGAGAATAACTGCTGAGCTAATCTTTTTTTTTAATATAGTTTATTTAATCTAGAAGTTACTTATTCTCAGCTATTGTCTTTCCAGACTGCATGAATTATAGATGGCTCTTTTGAGTTTCATGTGGACAGCAATCAGTATGCAGTGGACATAGTTATGTTTATGGCATCTACTTCAGGGTAGGTTTCCGTTATAGTACTGACTTTTCCCCTAATTGCTTCCTCTTTAGTAATTAGTTTTGCTGAAGAAAAATACTACAAGAAAATATAATCCGGTTTGATGTCCAGTGGTGAGAAGAGAACATCAACTTAAAATGTCTCGGCTTTCTAAAGGAAAACATTATTTGAATAGCATAAATGTTTAGTGCAGAATTTCTATTAGATGGTCTAATTTTGTTTTTAATTGGGGTAAATCTATTACTTATATTAGAAATGCATTGGAGAGAGGCTCCATTTAAGGTCAGAGCTACATTGTGGTAGGCCCTATAGACCCACATAGTAAGAAATAGACCCTGACCCAAACAACATATATGTTTTAAAACTATAGGTAAGGCCCAAACCAAACTCCCAGCTCCAAACACCCACAAAGTTTAGAAAAGTTCCTCTCTAGATATGAACTTCATTTTAAGCAGATATGGACCCAAACCACAAACTGGGAGAAATTGCAAAGCTGTCTAGGCAATTTTAGATGTAGGGTTTTTGGAAACCATTCTTACGCATCTGTTAAGGATAAAATTCTGCTCTTAGGAAGAATAGCATATCAAATCTGTGTTGGAGAGTTGGTCCCTTGGATCACCTCTCGCATGCATAATTATTCATATGAATAAAACACACAAATGCACTCACTGAATGTGTACTGGGCCGCTGGGATAACTTTGGCTGATAACTGATTTGAAAAGGTAAAATGTGATTTCAAGAATGCAGATACTGTGTTTTGGACTCATGGCTGACAAAAGCTTCTTACATTGTGGTATATACTAAGAACAGTATTTTCAGGCCTGCTGTGTGGTGGAAACTTACGGTTCCTCTGATTTTTAATGCTCCAGAGAGACCACAGAAACAATCGCTTTAGACAATGGAGGTGCCTTTTTAGTGGTGACTGTGGGATTTGGTCTGAGGGTTGGTATTTTAATATATGGGACTTGAGCAAATTGTGTCTGTATCTAAGATGTATCCCTCATCTGACTTCAGATGAAAGGTTCATTTGCTGGGTAGTTCCATTTCCATTTTTGCTAGTTGAACCATTAGATCAGGTTCTTGTGGAGTGTTCTGCCACTGGGAACAGAACAATCTTAGCACTGGGGAAAAGTAAGTGAAATTAGTTTGTTTGGTGTTGCTGTGACCGGCTTTTGCAATTTGGGTTGCTTAGAGCAGTGGTTTTCAAACTGTGGGTTGTGACCCAGTGCTGCTGGATCTTGTTGCTGCAGAGGGATCAGGTGACCAGTGGGGGGCTAAGGTAGCTACCTGCCTGTCCTGGCACCGCAGACTGTGCTGCACCCCAGAAGTGGTCAGCAGCAGGCCTGGCTCCTAGGTGGGCGCGGGGGAGTGGGGACAGAAGAGCGCACAGGGCTCTGTGATTGCCCCTGCCCTGGGCACTAGCTGTGCACTCCCATTGGCGAGAACCTGCAACTGGCTGCTTCTGGGGCACAATATGGTCTGTGGTGCCAAGACAGGCAGGAAGCTGCCTGCTGCACCGCTGACCAGCAGCTGCTCAAGGTAAGCCACTCCTGCCTCAGCCCCACCCCAGAGGCTGCAACTTAGTGAAATTATGTTGAGTCGTGGGTGTGACGGCGGCAGCGTTGGGGTTTTCCCGTCTCCTGCACCCCCATAATGGCACGGACAGACTCCACCAGCCAGTAGAATAGAGGGAGTTTATTGCTTCTCCAGGATACAGCACAGTACAGCACAGCACAGATGTAATCTGGTTACAGGGCAGGCCTAGAATGCCTCAGCCCCCCTTGAGATGGGGGAGCCTGGGCCCCTAAATCTCAGCCCGTTGCCTAGGATGCTTCCTCCATAATCCCAGCCAGAAACCTAACTCCCTCACTTCCAGCCCTGCCTCCAGCCAGGGCTCCACTCCTTCTTCCCATTGTTCCACTCCCTGGGAGATAACTGGTCAGACAGGTTTGAAGCCCCCTTTTCATAGTGACTCATCCCCTGCCCTGCTGGGCCGTGCTGCAGACAGCAGCCAGTGGAGGTCACTCACAGCCCACTGCCCAGCATAGCAACCAGCAAGGTACCCACACTATGTCACAGTGGGTATCAACAATTTTCTTCAACTGGGTCATGAGGAAAAAAAAGTTTGAAAACCACTGGCTTAGAGCAGAGATTCTTTAGTGGCTTAGTTTCTGGTAATGGAGCTCCAACACTGTGGTGGTTTGCTAAAAGCAAGTACCTTTTGGTGCTCCTGGAATTCAAGCAGAGTGTAAATAAGGTGGAAAAGGCAATGAGTTGGCTACAAACTGTCATGGCAAGAAAATAATTTGCATGGATGCTGCACTTGGGTGGGGAGAATGCCATCTCCTGGTGCATTCAGAATAACTCGTGCATGGATCAATATTCATATCACACTCCCTGCCAGTACCTGACCTGGCCAGGGAAGCTAATGATCCAACCAGTGGGTCAAAATCAATGATGAGTCTTCATCACCTACCCCCGGGGCACATTGTGCATACAC
Organism: Rafetus swinhoei; assembly: GCA_019425775.1. NCBI lineage: Eukaryota > Metazoa > Chordata > Testudines > Trionychidae > Rafetus > Rafetus swinhoei. Next base: position 20,699,889 of record CM033437.1, on the reverse strand, counting down.
TAAGATGATACAAATTGGTGTACTCCACTCTAGGCTCCCACCTATCCTGCAGAACCTGAGCTGACTTTAGTGTATGTTGAAAATCTCTGTCTTATTGGCAGTGGTCTGCATTTTAATCTTTGGACTTCAGCATGTGGTGGGCTTTCCTTCAGTTTCAGGCAAGTAAACACTCCACGCAAAATTCTTTGCAAACACCACCTGAGGTGCGTGCACACGGAACATGGCTGCTAGAACCTATGGGGCTTTCCCAAAGTTACCAGACAAGCCATGGAAGAGACCGGGACCTTCAATCCTCAAATAAACATCATCGCTTTGTGGCTTTGCAGTGTCTCTCCTGTCCCCACCCCTCCCCTCTCCAAGTGCTGTGGGAAGGAAGGAGGCTGACCACACACGTTCTGTGCGCTGGTTGCTGGAGCAAGGGAAGGGTAGATGTTACTATGGCGATCCTAGATGATGTGTGTGGCAATCCCAAGGAAGGGTTTGGGTGGCTCGAGTGAGAGGAGGAATCCACTATGTGTTGCCTAGGTGAGGGCTGCAAAACGGAGCTCTCAAGTAGGGGTGGGGGACTGTTGTTCGCTGGTAAACAATGCAGCTCTTATAGGAGATTCTCTTCACCCGGGGCGCATGTGCACTGAGTGAGCATTTACTGATCACCCCGGTTTCCTCTCAGTAAAATAGCTGAACTGGCACTGGGGCAGCCCCTTCCGTTTGAGGATCTTGAACTGCTTCCATCTGCCTGTGGGGGTGGAGGGGGTTATTCCTATTTTATAGATGAGGAAACTGAAGCACATGGAGGTGAAGTGACTTCTCCAGAGTTGCACAGCAAATGAGTGGCAGACCTGGAAATAAAACCTAGGAATCATGTCTCCTAGTCTGAGACATTAACCGCAAACCCATCCTCCCCCTGTTTTTATCTAAATGGTTCCCTCTCTTCACCACTGTCTCCCTCCTTGCCAGCACATGGTCCTTTCTCCGCATTGTTTCCGTCAGCTCGGTCCCCTCAGTGGTCTGTATCTTCCCTGCCCCATTTTCCCTTCTTATTTCTTTTGGTCACCCCTCTGGTCCTGCGTCCCTTCCAGTGTGGCAGGAGAGGGGTGAGTGCGCGGGACTGGTGCTGGTTGCCTCTCCTTTCTCACTGTTCCCTGGCAGAGTGCTGCAGCAAGGCACAGCAAAGGAGAGGAGCCAGTGGGGAGGTAGTTTTGCCTCGCTGGCTAGATACTAGTTCCTAGTAGCCAGAAGGTTTAACTGTAGGGGAAGCCTGATCATTCCCCCTAACTCTTACTGACCGGGGATGAGTGTGGCAGGGGCAGTGGTGTCGAAAGTCACTGTCGCTCTCAAGGAATGACATTGGGCAAGTAGGCAACTGTTGACATTGACTGCCCCATCTCTCTGTCGGCTGCTGTCTTTCTCCAGTAACCTCTTGGTAACTTCTTCCTGATTCATAGGTGTGTTAATGCAGTGAACATGGGACTTCTCTAGTGCCTTTGCATGGCAGCTTGTGCTTTGCCTATTTCAGTTGGATCCAGAGGAACTGCTAGTTTTATAGGCACCAGAAATGCAGCTGTCCATCAGCCAGCTCAGTATAAGCGCAGTCTCGGGTGTTTTTGTGTCAAACAGATCTTGACCCACCATTGGCTGTCAAAGTTACTGGTGCGTTTTAGTGTGTGCCAAAAGAAATCCCCCAAACTTCTTATGTAGCTCCTGGTGTTTACTTCTCCAGCTGTCAGCTTCTGTTTTTGCTCTTGCTCATTTTCACACTGGGGAATGGCATGGGACTGATGGCCAGTGACCTGAATAATGGGAGAGTCAGGAGATAGATACTAAAACACGTCCTGGCAAGTGAAAAGCTGAAAAGCCCCAACTGGCTGCCAGAAATTATTCCCTGATGTTCTTATGGGAATCTTTAAACAAATTCCATTTCTACAAGCACTGGCTCTGGATAGGAGCCCATTATGGGAGCTGTGATGGGGTACGATCCCAGAAGTCCCCTTGCAATTGTTCCTTACTATGCTGATCATGCCACTGACACCCACCTTCTTGCTCCCTGGGGCTCCTGCACTTGGGTGGGGGGAATGCCATCTCCTGGTGCATTCAGAATAACTCGTGCATGGATCAATATTCATATCACACTCCCTGCCAGTACCTGACCTGGCCTCCCTGGGGCTCTCTGTCCTGCTGGCCTGGAGTCTTTGGTCTCCCCCAGACAAGGCTGGGAGAATTGCCCCCCTGCAGAGCAATGCAGACACTGAACCACTTCAGCTCTGGGAGGATGCAGTTCTAGGGCGCAGCATCCAGGAAACCAGCCGCCAAAAGAGATCAAACCCCCAAATAAATCCATCTTTGTGTAAAAGTTTTACACAGGGAATGCTCATGAGGATGTTTGCCCTCTCCTGTCACACCCCTTACTTATCTCATTCTGCGGAAGTACCAGAGAGCTCTCTCGTGGGCTTAGAGCGTTTCACTAGCAGTGCTACAGCGATACAAGTGCCTCAGTGCATCTGCACTGCTATAAGCTCTATAGTGTAGCCGTAGCTTCAGTCTGTGTCCCTGCATGAATCCTTCATCTGCTGGGGCAAAACCAAAATTTGAAAGCTGTAAATTAGCTTTGGTTTTTATTTTATCACTTTTTAGAGCTGGTCTTTTCCTAGTGGCAGAACCTGCTACCAAGCAAAAGGACTCCACATAGGAGGGCTCTTTATGCATGTTTGTGAAATTTGGGAAGCAATCTTGTTGTTCTGTTTGAATAAGGTTGGTTTGTTTTACAGCTAGAGTTGGCCAGAGATTGTTTGAATGTTTAATGAACATTTTTCTGCATTTTTCCAACCAGCTCCATTTGCAGTTGGGCTGTGTAACGGTTGCTTTTGCTCTCACTTGGGGAGAGGAATGAGTTAATTGTGCTGCTAAAGGATGATTCTGCTTGGAGTAGCTTCTTTGTTTAAAACTGCACTTTAAGGATGATTTATATGAAGAGGTGCTCCGTGCGTGTGGAGGATCCAGTTTTATTTTAGCAGCTCAATGAAAAGAAATCCTCTTCAGCTAAAAAGGCTGTGCATGATGGGCAATAACGCTGGAAGAACCTTTAAGCTTTGACTTTGTATGGGAAAACAATGTTGACCAGACTGAGTTGTGTTTTAAGGGCCAAATCCTGATTGCTAGTGAATAAATGGGAATTTTGGCGTCCACTATATCGGTCCCCAGAAGAACATTTTTATGCAAGCTTGTTTATCTAGGTAATCAACATAAGATAAAAGGCAAATCTGATTGATCTGAAGGATCAGTTTGCAACTGTCATTAAAAAATGCACAAAAAATATTCTCTTTCTTGGTCCTAGTAAGAGCTTCTTTTGCTGAAGATGTCTAATAATGGTGTTGAAGCTGAAGACAAGCCTCCAGCCCCTCCAATGAGAAATACCAGCACGATGATTGGATCTGGAAGCAAAGACACTGGGACTTTAAACCATGGCTCAAAACCTTTGCCTCCCAACCCTGAAGAAAAGAAAAAGCGAGACCGATTTTACCGAGCTATCTTGCCAGGAGATAAAAGTACTGTATTTTCATCTCTATTATAGTTTCCTCTCTGCATGTTGCTGGGGATGATCTTAATGATTTTTTAAAATTTATAAAGACTGTTTACAAGGTCGGATACTTCACATAAAATTGCATTGGCCATGCTAGGAGTATGGGCTGCCTCTGGTGGCTAATTGGTATCTGTTTTTCTAATAATTAATGCCACTCCCCGCACAAACCACCCATTCCCTCTCTGAATCTGTTAATTGTTAAAATGGATGTGTGTGTCTGTGAAAGCTGTGATTACAGTTACTATATCCCTGAAAACGGAACTTCCCTGTTCCCAGGGCCTGTCCCATCTGTGTTTCTAAAGTTTAGTGAGGTTGGGTTTGTTTTCTTTGTGGGGTCTTTTTTTAGATTTTGCCACCACTGAGGAAGGAACTCCTGAAGGAGCATTTTGTATTGGTGAAACTGTGGCCAGATCTATACTACAAGGACATGTTGATCTAAGCGACACAATTTGAGTTACACATCAGTAATGTAACTCAAATCGACATAGCTTAGATCTATTTACCGTGGGTCTGCGCTGTGGGAGGTTGACAGAAAAAACTCTGTCAATTCCCCTTACTTATCTCGTTCTGCTGGAGTACCAGAATCAACAGGAGAGTGATAGGTGATCAATTCAGTGGGTCTTTTCTAGATTTGCTAAATCAATTGCTAGTGGATTGATTGCTGCAGCATTGATCCACCCCATAGTGGAGACAAGCCCTGACAGCAGACTGGAATAGTAAAAGTCTGTCTAAAAGACCATTTCTCACCAGTCCTCTCTCATGTTATGTGATCCTTGCCCTGAAGAACTTTAATATCTAAGATGAGACTTTGTCATCCTAGTCTACTTTAGAATTTTGGATACACCATTGTTCACTGCTAAAAATAATCTATCCCTGTTACTTCTTGCACATTAACTTGTATTGAATGAATTCTTTCAGCTATAATAAGAAATGTAATAGGCAAGATGGGAATAAGGAACAGAACTGATGTACTGTACATGCAATTTTAATTTCTACCATTAGTATATTTTGAAGATTGTACATTTATCATGTGAACCAGTGGCAGTGATGCAAGAAATTCTTCAGTCCTTAATATGTGTTGCTTCCTTTCATATCTTCATTTAATCTGTTTTTAAGGAGCCCATCTTTGCAATATATTTAGCTTCCTCTTTCAGTCTCTTTTTAAAGATTTATTTTATAGCATACATTGCCATGGCATCTGAGCACTAGATAAAACTGTCTTTCTTTAATTTTTATATGAAGAGGTATCTATGTTTTCACTGTTGCAATAAGGAGTCAGGCTCCTAAATTCTTGCCAGAAGGAAAGGACTAATCCTAATTCTGTAATTTAGGCATCATTTAATTGCTGTTTATACTATTTAACCTGCTCTGGGAAGCAGACAGTTTCATATCTCATGTGCCAATCTCCACTAGTGGCGTAGGTACGTTAAAGGTGCTTTGACATACAGCTAACATGAATTCAAAGCACTTTGTTAAAAGTGAGTCGGTTCACATGCAGTTTGGTGAAAATGAGCCTTGGATGTCATAATATGTCTGTAACTCTTCCCTCTGCCCCTGTTACTTGTCGTGCTTTCTCGGGAGACATGAGTTAGATGGGAAAGGCATTACTGTCTTGGAATTCTCAGCCAAGGATTTTCAGCTCCTACATTGAGAGATAATTCCCTCTTTCCCTCTTACATTGAGAGATAATGACCGTCTTCACCAGAGGTACCCATACTCCAGAGTCTGGCGTATTACAGAAAAACTTACTAGTTTGTGAAAGGTTCGCTGTGAAAATGCAATCATGGCCATTAACTGAAATTAATCTATAAAATGCTACCAGACCATTTGTTTGTTGTTTTTTAAGCTCATCCTGTACAGACTAACTTGGCTACCCCTGAAGCTTCTGAAATTTTTCAAACATACATTTTGGTTTATCTTTATTCACCCGAGCCTTACAATTTAATGGGGGCATGAATGGAAATAAAGTAATCAACAATGGGTGTTTCTACAAATACAGTTTTTTTTTCTTTTGAAACTTGTAAAGAGTTTTCTTTTGTCTTGTATCTGGCATTACAAGGCCTAACGTAAGAGATCAATAAAGATTATAAAGTGGGATTAAAGTGTAGAGCAAGGCTAGCAGTGCCTTTAAAACTAATCCTTTTTAACCTGTACCTCATTCTGTGAGAGACAGTACCAATGAAAAGCAGTTATAGTATTAATATTTTAATCCATTTATGCTTCGAAATCTGTTCCTTAAATTTGATCAAGCTCATATATGCTGAGAATAATAATGCATATTTAAGCATTTGAGTGGCTGCTTATTGAAACCAGGTGTCTCTAGTTATTTTTACTGTCTCCAAAACTGTGTATGAGAGTGCTGGAAAAATGTGGGCCTTGATTGTAATTTTGCTCACATCAGTGAGGAATAGAGTAAATGAAGTGAGATAAGAATCAGGTCCTTAGTGGTTGCCCCAAAGAGTTTACAATCTAATTTTAGACATGACATGACATAGCCAGTGGGGTTAATAAGCTGAAGGAAACAGATGCTATGAGGAAAGACCAATGTTACAGCCATAAGACCACATGGTTACACTTCAGTTAAGTGGGCACCGAAAGAATCATGAGATTCCCAACAAAGATTACAGTTCAAGTCCTATATGTATACAAAGCACAATCACAGGGTTGGAAGAGACCTCAGGAAGTTATCGAGTCCAATCTCCAACCCAAGGCAGGACCAATCCCAACTTTTTTCACTATAATGAGCAAATATAGCACTAACCTCGATTTAATTTCTGTATGAGATCTGGATATTGAGAGAGAGAGAGAGAGCTATGAATTTTTAATGCAGTAGAGGCAATTAAATTGTTTAATTCATTATTGAAAACATTGTTTACCAGTCAGTGTAACTGAGGCTTATATAAGCTACAGCTCTGTTTAGTAAGGCTTCTTCTTGAATATGCATTTTTGTATTTAATATGAATTTGAAAGCAGTAGCTGCAATCATTGGAGCAAAGCTTGACTTGCTCATTATGCTGTTTGCTCATTATGCTGGAGATGTTGATTAGCGAAAAGTTGTATCCCTAGAGATGCAAAATATAAGTGTTGAGCAGGATACCCTGACATTCAGTAGGTCCAAATATAGAAGCCAAAGATGTTCTGTGCCATGAATTCTGGGCAGTAAAAGTTCTAACATTCTTTAATACTCTAGTTCACATATTCACTCAGTGGTGCAGTGGGATCCAATCAAAGGGTTTTAGTTGTCTTAGAATTCCTGAGCCTCCTTGATCTATTGGTTTTCTCAGCGTCCCTTTGTCTCACTTTCCTTCTCCCTGCTGGCAGCTTGCAGCTTTCTCTGTATTCTTGCTAGCGGCAGCTGCTAGTCCCTTCTTTGTTTGGCCTGCATGCTGCAGAGGCTCAACATCTGCTAACCAGAAGATGCTTCTGGTTCCTTCTGGCTTCCCTCCCTATGTGGGCTCCTCCAGTGTTCCATCTGCCCATCTCTCATTCCTCCCTTCTCCAAAACTGTTAGTATTTAACTCACTCTTCACTGAAACTGAAAAAAATCCAAGATCTTAATATTGTTTTAGACAAACACTTAAGAATATGGACCTCATAATACTCTGTTACTCCAGATTTGTAAAGTACTGTGTAACTCCATTAACCTTTATAATGTTAACTCTGGATTTTATGGGTATAATTGAGAATAGGATATGGCCTTATAAGCACAGGACTCAAGAGTACCTGATTAAACTTAGAAAACATGGTATATGTTTGCAATATAATGGAGTAAAATAGTGGCTTTTAGGGTAGGTGGGTGACTTAAAAATCTCCATTTTGGTTCTATGAATACGTGTCTGGCTATATAGCTGAGTAGCATTTGTTTTGCAGTTGACAAGATAGCAGCTGGAAAATGTAAACTACAGTAGAATGGTCTCTTCCATTTGCGTGCGGACTAGTCACCTTCTGTGCACCATGTGTGGATTACAAATCCAAATATCAGGAAATCTAATTTGAATAGCATTGTCCCCAATATTCCCTCTGATCTTTTCTATCCATGTGTGGAATAATTTTATGTGCACAGAGGCATGTGTAAATGCGCACTACCAGTAGAAACAAAAGATCTAGTTGTGGGTGCCCTGCTAATCAGCTGGCCTGCATTTGAATCTCTCCTGAGTAGCTGCACAAGTGCACAGCTTACAGGGAACACTGGTTGTCATGTAACCATAAAGATTTATCCGTGTGGGATCCGAATCCTTCTCACATTGTCCTAGATCATATGTTTTTGGTGTGGATTTGGTTGCAGAGGGTGTACTGTAAAATGCTATGGACATTCTCTTTTGTTCCTGATGGTTTTTCTCTTTTTTCTTAGCCAATAAAAAGAAGGAGAAAGAACGTCCAGAAATTTCCCTCCCTTCCGATTTTGAACACACAATTCATGTTGGATTTGATGCTGTTACAGGAGAATTCACAGTAAGTGATTCTGGGGAGATAAGAGGATTACCTAATTGTTTATCCCTAGTGAAGCTGGGACGTATTCAACTCGTCCTATAGTAAGGCCAGAAGAGACCATTATGATCATTTACTCCAACCACCAGCATAGCATGGGCCAGAGAACCCACCTAGTGTAATTCCTATATAGAATACTGCTGTGGGAACACTGCGCAGGTGCAGAATTCAGGTCCCTGTGCAGATTTCTTTGCTTACTTGCAGAAAATACCTTAAGAGCCACATGGAAGCCTTAAGAGACATGTGTTCACATGGGTCCGGTGCCCAGAGCAGTGGGTTTGGGGATGCCCATGGGAGTAGTTTGGTGGAGGCATTCCCCCACACGTAGCGGCAAGGCATGGGGAGGCACATGGGGTCATGTGCCTCTGCCATCTTCTCCTGTTCTGCATTTGTTGTGGGCACAGAGCTGCCCGGATAAAGGAGGATTCAGCTCCAACTGTTGACTCTGCAGCTGGATGCTACCTCCTGTGTCCTAATGTTGGTTGTGCTCCCCTTCTGTGTGCTGGGAGCCTTCCTACAAGGGTGAGTGCCCATGATGGATCAGGAGGAGAGGCAGTGGGAAAGGAAGAGGAGAGTGGGATATGGCATGGGGATGGGATGTGGGATTGAGGAAAAAGGGATGGGGTGGGATGGGGAAGCCAGAGCCTGGTATACTGTATCCCCCAATGCAGCTGGGGGCTAACCCCCACCCTGATGCAGTCCTCTCCCCTATACCTAGACCCAGACCCCATGGCTGAGCCTCTGCCACCTTCACTTGGACTAAGGATGTTAAGGACTGGTTGACTAGTAAGGGGGGGAAGAAGGGGCACTTCAATGCCGCAAGCTGAGCCGGGGATCAGTTGTGTGGCGCACTGCTGCTTTGAAACCCCAAGGTGGCATTTTAAAGGGTCAGCGCCGCACAGCTGATCCCAGGCTGGGGAGTCCCCAGCTGACCCTGGGTTACGGGGAAATGCCCCAGGCTCCATGAGGGCGCTGTGGCTTTGAAATGCAGTGGTGAGACTTGGGCTTTGACTTCAGCCTCTGCCCCAGCAAATCTAAGGCCAGACCTGGTGAACTCATTAAAATGGGGTCCTGACCCACAGTTTGGTGGACCTGCTACAAGTGGTTCTCAATCTACCCTTGAATGTAGACTAGCTGTTGAGGGTTAGGAGCCCTTTCTAGAGGCCAGCCTGTGAAGTTGCTAACACACCAGTACTGACAAAAGCGGTCACCGAATTTGTTTCACTTGTGGCTAAAGCCATATTTCTGTCTTGAAATTCTGCTTTTAATATTTGGGGGGAACACCATTAGATGTGAATTACTACACGGTCACAACCAGCACTGAGCCAAAATGTGATTTGGTGCCTATCCAAATACTACGTCACAAAAGCAATGTGGAGGCCTAAATCAGGATGAGAGCCCTGATGTGCTGGATGACTGTGCTGTAAAAGAGCTTACAATTCAAATTACCACTATCATTATCTTACAAATGGATAGTCACATGAAAGTACATTTCTTATGTTGCATGTGAGACTTTCCTGAACCACAACACCGGGTCTGCCTCTTCCTCTTTTGAACTTTGAGAGCTGGATTTGAATTGTGGTATTCAGAGCCCAGTGACTCTAGTGAAACTACATGAATGTGAGGATTTGCCTGCGTGGATCAGACTAGTATTAGGATGTAGATTTCAAACCTACGCTGCTGGGCAGTGAGAAGGTGTTTAATTCCCAGTGGGCCCTCCCACAAACAATGAAAAATCCCAGAAGCGGAGTGGCTGAACTGAATGCATACCATGCTTTAGACAGCCTTAGGGTGAGTGTAACACTGTGCCTCCGACTGTGGTGTGACTGTGGTAACTGCTCGGAATGTCTCTCGCAGGGTATGCCAGAGCAGTGGGCTCGGTTGTTGCAGACCTCCAACATCACCAAATCGGAACAGAAGAAAAATCCCCAGGCCGTACTCGATGTGCTGGAATTCTACAATTCCAAAAAGACCTCCAACAGTCAGAAGTACATGAGTTTCACAGGTTTGTGGTAAATCCCTGGTTCTGCATTACTGAATGTGACCCTCTGAGAAAGTCCTTTGTGATTTTTTTTTTAAACATTAAAATAAACAAGCCAAAAATGCCCAGACACATTGAGCATTGTTTTTACAAAGGAAATGCGATTTTCTTCTGCTCTGCCAGCAGTCTCTTTCCTTTTAACATCCAGCTAGAATGTTTCGTCTCATCTCTTGGACAGATTGCTGCAGTTGTGAACAAGGAAGCCGATAAGCTGGGCAGATCCCAACACATGTAGTGTTTTAAGGGCTATAATCAACACCGGAAACCAGTAGGCAGATCATTTTGCTCAGAATTGTGTTTGTAGTCAGAGAGGGCAGCTAAATTGCACCAGCTTCAGTTTCTGGATGGATTTAAGAGGGATGCAGTGTGTATGTTATGATGAGGGCAGCCTAGAGCATAACTCCAGGAGATTGCACCTTCTTGTTCCCTTTGTAGATTTCCTGGTTCCTTACCTTACAAATGACAACCTGCTAGGGGAGCTTGCTAACCTGTGTCACACCTAATTCCCTCTAGAAACTTTTCTTAGCATGTAGGAAACTGGACAAGTTCCAAACCATACATCACTCCTGAGTTGCAACCCCAAAAAATCATAAATCTTGAAAAATAGCTTTGTTCTCTTAAACTTAATTGGATTTGATACATTTCTGTGGCAGTGAGGTTGGAGCTGGGGAAGTCATGGTTCTGAGACCTCTTTTCACAATTGGTCAAGGATGCAAGCAATGTCTTGAAATTTGTAATAGCTTCCCCTGCTAGTGTTTGTGTGCTCTATGCTTGGTTTCTTGAGTGCTTCTGCACAGACTCTTATTCATTGTCACTTTTCAGCCTTCTGGAAAAGCCTGCAGAGAGGATCAGAACCTGTTATTGTGGCTGGCTAATGGAGTTTATTCATTAAGCAGAGGGCAGAGGCTTTTGGAGCCAAAGGTCACAGGGCTTGTTTCCTACCAAATACCCCAGGTAGTGGCTCAGCATCTGAGATGGCTGCATTCCAGTGCTGGGTGAAATGACGTGCATATCTTGGAAAGCATTTTGGGACACTTGAGAACAAAAGAAGTCACATTTGGGAGTGGGACAAATCCATGGAATATCTACAGATGGAACCATACTTTAAGCCTGCCCCTTTTATTTAAAGTGCTGAATCTGCTAACCCTGCATTCTTTAGAGGCTAAAGATTGAAGAAAAACACCTTTTGGGTTTTCCATTGTATTAATGGGTCTTAGTGTGGTGTCTGGACTGGGACCCAGGAGAACAGGGTTGAATCCTTGGTGCTGTGCCAGATTCCCTGTGTGACACAGGGCAAGTCACGTAAACCCCTTAATCGCTCTGTGCCATGATTCCACATCTGTGAAACAGGGACAGTTCTTCCTTTCTCCTGCCCTCTGTTTAGCTTGAAAGTTCTTAGGAGAAGTGACTCTCACAATGGGTTTGTGCAGTGCCTAGCGCGCTTGGAAAGCAATACAAGCAATGTATAATACTTCCTATTGCATCTGTTCTGTTTTGTTTTCAGACAAATCCGCAGAGGAGTACAGTTCATCAAACGCACTGGTGAGCTTTTTGTTTGTTTTTTTAATAACGTTTGTTATATTTTAAGTTTGAAAATGTGCATGGAATAAAACTATAGCCGTCTATATACTTTTATATTTAATGTCAACGTTCTCTTTCATTTCTAGGCTACCCAAAATGTGGCTAAGCAGTATTAATTGTTGTCTTAACTTTTAAAAATCATGTCTGTCCTTCTGGCCTACCAGTATGTCTTTTCCTTCTCCTGTAAGCTCTCTGATATTGAGTTTACTGCTTTATATTTCAAGTGATATTTTATTAGCAAATGTTGCTGAGTTCATAGAAACAGATCTATTTCTGGACTCTATTAATGATCAGCCATTTCCCCTATGCAAGGTAATCTAGAAAATGAAAGCCAGCCTGCTTTTTATCAGCTACTGATGCATGTTTATGATCTGACCAAATGTAATTATTAGCATGCAATGTCTGATTAGTGAACCACTGTTGATGACTGACTAAATTAATCTTGGCAAATAAAATGAAAGGTCTTCTCTCCTCTTGATCTGTACTCTAACCATTACAGAACCCATTCAACACCTCCTTTTGCTGAGCAGATCCAATTGAAAAGTCTTGTTCTTTCTATGGCACTGTGTGTATTTTAAGTAAGCGCAAACACTTGGGGTGGGGAACTTTTTGGGGGGGGTGGGGTGCACGGAAGTGAGAAGCAAAACAAGCAAACAAAAACCCAGAAATAAAACCCTTATTGATGTGGCCCCTGGCTGAAAAGCAGAAAGACATTTCCCACATTCTCCTCACACACCATAGCGTAGGGGAACCTGGGATAGTAGTTTTTGTGCACCCCCAGGCTCTGGGGTGGAGCCAAAAATGAGGGGTTCAGTGTGTGAGAAGGGGCTTCTGGGAAATAGGCGTAGAGTGTGGGGTCTTGGTGGGAGGGAGGAAGGGTCTGGGAGTGGGCTGGGGATAGGTGGGTCTTGGAGGGTGTATGGTGCAGGAGCAGGCTAGGAATGGGGTATCTGGGCAGGAGGGGAAGGCGCAGGAGCGGAGTGGGGGTGCAGTGTCTGGGGGATGGAGGGTGCTTATCTGGTGCAGCTCTCCAGAGAGATACTTGGCTCAGTGTCCCCTGCTGCTCCTATTGGCCGTGATTACAGCCAATCGGGAGTGGCAAGGGAAAAGCTCCAGGCAGCACTTTGCTACACTGCTGTTTTCCCCGGCTGTCTGCGCTGCCACTTCCTCTTCCTATTGCATCCGGCCTTGGATTGCCTGACCATCCCACAAGGCTCAGGGCTACCCTCCTGCTTCTTTCTCTCCCTTACCCCTCCCCCCACAGCAGGGAGCTGGTGTTGGTGCTCCAACCCCATGGGAAGTGGGGTACGAGGAGCCTGCAGGGCTGGAGTACCAGTGCCTACTCCCCAGTGCTCAGGGGGGGAGGGGAGCCCTGAGCTTCAGGGGCTGGGTACAGGCTAGGAATGTAAAATCCCATTTTATTAGCTAATGGGGTAAATGTTATGTTTAATCGGTTAACTGATTAAACAGGGGTGGGCTGGGGTGGGGGGGGCTGCTCTAGTCACCACCAATTAATTGTAACCGTTAAAGGTGATGCTTATGGATTAACTGTTCACATCCCTATAGGGCCACAGGCTCCTCACCCCTGGTTTAACTGTTTCCTCTTGTTGTAAAAATGTGACTGTCATTTGTAACTTAAACAGATTAGCTGTGCTAACATGTACTGCAATAAGGAAGCAGGAAGCTGTCATTTTGCCAGCCTGTAGACACAGGCCCTGATTCTCTGAGGTGCTCAGCAGCCTGATTTTACTAACTGTTTTAGTCAGAAGCTCCTCAGGAAATGTTCAGTGCTTTGCAGCACTAGGTCCTTACATTTTGATAAAGGTAGTTCACCTCAGTATTTGACTGCATGAGGGAGGCTGGAAACTTAAGGTCAATTAAACTTACTGACTTTTTCCAATTTAACTTTGATTTAATATTGTCATATTACTGTCTCTCTGTCAGCTCTAAAGAACTGACAGAGTCAGTACTAAAAATGAATCCCAAGTGAATTGTTATGGTTAGTCAGGGTAACATACACTTTGATATAGTCGCTACTTTTTTTTAAGTGATACTCTGATTTTTATATTTATATTTCAAAATAATAAATACAAGTAGTTTCAGGTTCTACTCTTCCCCTTGAGTTGCCCTTGCTAATTTTTGTGGTTTTACAATCATATTTAAAAAAAATATTTGTACCGCACGAACGTGTACAGTCAATTTCACAGTTACCTTGTATTTTCAGTGTGCTCAGATACACAAAGGAAACTGGGGGGAAAAAAAGAGAATATTTATTTTTACCAGTCTTCATTATAGTCAGTTTAGGGTGTTACTTCCATTGATAGTAAGTTTAAAAAAAAATTCAGGCAGAAGTTTGTTGACTGTATCCCTTATGTAGGAAGTGTATTATTTGTCAGTTACTAATATATAGAATATCAAGTCTAAATCAGATCTGAAAAGACTTTATACATTCATGTAGACACTGTATCCTGTTTGTCAGGGGTGGGCAATAATTTTAGACAGGGGGCCACTTCAGAAATTTTTGAAGTGGCCCTGGGCTGCCCTGGAAGGGGCGGGACTCAGGCAGAGGGGGCAGAGCCAGGACACTTCTGTGCTTCCCCAACCACAGACCCTGATTGGTCTGGGGGTTGGGGAGCATGTAAAGTCTCCCCCCCTACCCCCGGGTGGTACCCTCTAGGTACCCGTGCCCCTGGCAGTGGGAGGAGACTGTGTGCTGCCCCCAGGTCAATCAGGGCCTGGGGTGGGGGAGTACGTGAAGTCTCTCGCTCCCTGCCCCCGCCTTGCAAGGGAGCGACGCGCTTAGAGTCAACTGCCAGCTGAGCAGTGCTTGCAGGGCTGGAGGAGACTTTCACACGCTCCCCCCCCACCTCCAAGCCCTGATTGGCCTGAGGGCAGGGAGAGCGTGCAAAGTCTCCTCTCACCCTGCTTAGAAGCACCACACCCCTTGCAGGGCAGGAGGAGACTTTGCGTACTCCCGCCACCCCGAGGCCAATCAGGGCTTAGGGGCAGGGGGAGTGCGCAGAATCTCCTCCTGCCCTGCCAGGAGTGCACAGCGCTTCTAAGCCGGATCAACTTGCTTGGAGGGCCAAATCTGGCCCGCGGAGGCCCTTTTGCCCACCCCTGCTGGATGTAGTACTGAAGTAAGACCTTTCAGTATTGGGCCTGATCTAGAACACTAAATCTGCTTTCACCATTATCCTTTACTTTGGGAAAGTGTGTGGCTCTGGATTCAAACTTCATGGCTTGGGCCCAGTCCTGGTCATAATCTGGAAAGAGGTGATATACAGACCTTTCATAGCGTCAGTGCAGGGGCAGTGACTGACTGCTGGGGAACATGGTATCCCTGTAAGGATTTAGAGGTGCTAAGGTCACAGAGAGATCCGCCATCCGTTCAGGTGAGAACAAGCCAAGCTCATTTCTCCCCAAGCGAGACAATAATAAACGCCGAGCGAAGGAAGTTAATTTGCAAGCAGAACCATGTTTTTTTTTTATTACTGTGGTTATTAAAACCAGTGCAGTGCTTCTGCCAACACTTTGTTTTGTTGGCACAGCAACACACTTAAGCTGTGTGAACAATCTGCCCTTGATCTATTCCCGTCACTTAGTGTTGTCCCAGAGAGAGACTGTGCTGGAAAAGCAGGTTTTTGAGGGTTTTGGTTTTTAGGATACCAGTCGCAAGTCCGGACACTATTTTTAACAACCACTTTAGGAAAGAAGTAGCAAGCCTGTCTGTTTATTTGCCAGGCTGGAGGGAAAACTCTCACGGTCCTTAGATTTGGAGTGTGCCTTCCCTACAAAGCAAATCTGACGATTGAAAACCTCCTTCACCTGTAGCTGGGTGACAGGATGTCTCAGGAGAATAGAAAATGATGGAGGCTTTTATTTTCTAAGAGCCCTATTCAGTTCTGTCACAGATGAGTGCTACTTGATAACACTTGGTTCAATTCCCAGTAGGACAGGTGGCCTCTCACAAAAAGTACCATCAGTGTTCCATTGTTAGTAGCTTTCTCCAGAACAGTCAAAGATGACGGTGTGTAGAGATTGAACTCTCAAGACCAGACTGGTAGAAGGCATGTGGCACAGGGCTCTACCTGCCGGGTATCTCTTAGTACTCACCACTGAGTGAAGTACTGTGCTTTGTATGCAACCCACGCCTGCTGATCAGGAATAAGTGGGGGAGGGCAATCAACACCCTTGCATGTGCCAAAACCCTCCTCCTGCCTGGCCATCTTCACTAGTGACAAGTGTCTGATAATTCTGCCTACACCTCCACAGTTGTTAAAACCCTTCTACTTTCCCTAGTGGCAGGTAACTGGCTTGCCTAACTGTCAGTTCTGCCTGGATAGGTTGTGGATGTTTGCCATGATTTGCTTTGCATAGGACTTCCAAGAATCTAAGGGAGGCCCTGTACAAATTAAAAAAATGGCAGACACCCGCAACTGACCCTTCCAAGCCGTGTGTGTGGGTGTGTGAAGCTTACACCACCACTGCCACCCACATTGCTGGACCCATTCTGGCAATTAAATAGAGATGTTCCATCTCTAGGGCTCTGGCTGATACCCCTTCTGTACACCAACCATCTTCTGGAGAGAGAAACTGCTAGTCCTATAGTTAGCTGGATTTTCCTGCCTGGGGCACTTTTCAGATCTAGCAGTTTGATTATTTTTGTTTAACAATTTTTTCTTTACATTGTTTTGCACAGAAAAAGAGTAACACTGGTGTTTAGAATGCAGGATGAAAATGTTCATGAAGGTGGATGCCTTCTGGCAGGGCAGGGAACCCATATATTTCATAATGCAGTTTTGCAATGCAAGGCACCACCACTCCTTGCTTTGATATGGGAACTTTTAAAGTCAGATTTCCACCCTGCAGGAGTTGTATACAATATGGGAGCTGGATATGCTGCTCTTGAGTCCAGTCCTAAATTTGGAGGTCTCTTACCTAAATTGCAAAGTACTGTGCGCTTGATCAGATTCAAAACATGAGTCCACCACTCCTGAACTATGCAGTTTGGATCTACATTCACAGTTTATTTTGTTGGACATATCTCTAGCCCTGACTGAATTTTATCTTGTGCAACTTAGTTTTGGTAATTACAAAGGTACATTGAGAGAGTCCCCCTGCCTGGAGCACCTAGAGTCTATTTAGATGAAAGAATATTATTATTGGGGTGCATTGATAAACTTGTTGGAATTGCAAGCTATCACTTTCAGTGGTGTGGGGGCAGTGTTCCCTGTAAGCCATAAATGTGTGTGGCCACTCAGGAGAGATTCAGATGCTGCCGAGTTGATTAGCAGAGTGTCTGCAGCTAAGTTTGTGTTTCTCTTGCACATTCATGCATGCTTTGGTGCACATAAATTTTATTCTGCACACCGATGGAAAAAATCCACATATGGATAGAAAAGATTAGCAGGAACATTGTGCAGGGCATTTCCTGGTCCTGATTGTAGGCTAGCAGAGTCTGTAGACAAGCATACAATCTGTCATCAGTCTGCAGAGAACAATCCTAGAACAAGGTGAGGTGAGTGTTGCTTCCATGTCTTATGGAGCAGCCTGTTTTATCTTGTCTCTCTCTGCTCAGGGCTGGCCTTACCATGAGGCAAACTGAGGCGGCCACCTCAGGTGCCAGACTGTGGGAGGGGGCTCCACTAGGACCCGGAGTGTAGAAAATTGTGTCTGGTGCTGGTGCATATGTATTCTCTCTGCTCTAGATGCACAGAGATGGTGGAGTGCCATGAGAGGGGTAGAACAGGAAGAAGGCAGAATTGAGACCTTTCAAAGTTTTGGCCCAAGAGAGGGGGCATGGGGGCGTCATTTGAGCTCCCCGCCTCAGGTGCCAAAATGTTGTGGGCCGGCCCTGTCTCTGCTTTTGGTTACTGTGTGTTATCATTTGGGATTTTAAGAATAAAAAGTAGTTATGCTGCAGCCTTCTACAAAGACAAACATAAAATACTCTGACTTCCATTTGCCATTAACAGAACAATTATCCCATTTTGTAGAGGAGGAATCAAGGCACAGATTTCTGTAAAGTGGACACAAGCTGTTTGTGCTTCTAAAGATCAGTCTCTTCATAGAGCCATGTGCAATTGCAGTTCCATTTTCTCAGGCTTTCTGGTTTAATATAATGAAAAAAATTATGTCGCAAAGTATAGTTTTGTCTTAGTGTTATTCACCAATCTGACCATGTTCCTTCATTGCCTTCAATGATGCTTCATATTCCTGCTGACCTGAGCAACTAGTCAAAGTCTGGGGCACTGGGGCTTTTCCAGTTGGGAGTAAACATCAGTTTTAGAGTGTGGCATTTTTGTTGATGCTTATTGTTGATATATAAGGAATGTAGGAGTCCTGTTTCCCTGCGAAAGAGCCTCACAGGGTACAATAGCTGCCACTCTTTCCAGACAGTACCCCAAATCTCCCTAAGCTTTTTTTCAGGCCGTTGCCAGTTGCTTGTTCAGTGTCTCTCCCATGCCTCTTTATCAACACCTCCAGCCAAACCATGCTCAGTGGAACGCTTTGCCGGCAAGATGCTAATTTCTGGGCAGGCCTTTCTCGTAGGTGAGGGCTTGTGATAAAAGTATTTGAAATGGAACAGGCCCGCCAGCATGTTTCAGAATCAGAGGCTTACTCAGTAATTTGTGATGGATGCAAGGCTATTTGTATAGCCAACCAGAAATATCTGACACTGATGCATTGCTGCAATGACGTGTGTCAAATTGCACCCTGATTCCTACACCTCCAGTGTCTATCATCATCCAACAGCAAGCATACAGGAGTCCAAGAAACCTAGTTCCTGGATTTTTAGGGCCTGATCCTGCAAACACCCATGAGCTCATGTGAAGAGTGCCATCCATTTCTTAGTGGGTTTAAATGTGTTTTCATGTAAACTGTCACTTTTATAGCATAGTCCAAGTGAACTGACCATGATTTATTGTCAAACCCATTGGATAATAATTCCCATTGTGATGTGAAGGGCTTAAATGCTAGAAGTGTAATTCCATTTCTGTGAAGAGTGATTTAAAAAAGAGAGAGAGGATTCTGGGACTCCAAAGGGCATCTTTTGTCTTTTCACCAAAATGCAGAATGTGAAGGCTGTATCTGAGACCCCGGCAGTCCCACCAGTTTCAGAAGATGAAGATGATGAGGATGATGCTGCTCCACCTCCAGTGATAGCACCGCGACCTGAGCACACAAAATCAGTAAGTCAGCTAGAAATCTTTCTTCCCCTCCTACTGACTTCACCGCTTCAGGCCAGATTGCACCTTTGGTCCGCTCTGGGCAAGGGATGGTGCACACCCTGCTGCACTGCCCCAGGAACGCACTTGAGAACCAGTTGTGTCCCAGAGTCGCAGAGTGTGTCCACACTGTGAGCTGGGGATGTGATTTCTAGCTTGAGGAGACAAACTCACGCTAGCTCAGATTGAGCTGGCATGCTAAAAAGAGCAATATGGTTAGGCTGCAGGAGGCGAGGGGCTAGCCACCCCGAGGACATGCTGTGGTCTCAGGTGGGTACGCACTTGGAGTGTCTGCCTCTCCCATTGCACTTGCCTCTGTGGCCAAGCTGCTATTTTTAGCATTTTAGCTCTGGGGAAGGAATAAAATGCTTCATGCCTTTTCCTAGAGCAGCTTAATGCCTCCAGGAGTCCAGCCATGGTGCTTTTAATGTAGTAAAACGACTTGCTGTAGTAACAATTCTTTCATTGCTTGAAACGTGCTACAAGTTGCTCCTCTATAAACTGGGACTCTCTGGTCTGGCAACATCCATGGTCCAGCAGGACCACAGATGATCCAGGATCAAAGAGTCCTGGTGCGCTGCAAAGTGTGGGGAGGAGGGAAACCCGGTGCGATGCGGGGTAGGGGCTGGGAGCCCAGCACATGGCCCGGCTTGGCTGGGGGAGGGGGAAGAGGGGCAGAGCTGGGAAGCCCAGCCTCATGGCTCAGCTGGGCTGCGGGAGCAGGGGGGTGGGAGGGAAGCCCAGTGCACAGCCTAGCTGGGTTGCTCAGGGAAGCGAGGACGCCTGGTGGGGCGGCAGGGCAGGGGATGGGGCCGGCAGGAGGAGGCCAGAAATGACCTTCTGGTCCAGCAAAATCCCCTCATCTGGGATCAGTCAGATCCTGAGGGTGCTGCACCAGGGAGGTCCAATCTATACTGCTAAGGACATATCTCTAGTGCACAGAGGTCTTTTATTTTCAGCATCCTTTACTACAACATATTTACCCCCTTCCTCCCCAACATAAAGGTATATACCCGTTCTGTGATAGAGCCCCCTTCCGCCGCCTCCTACCAGAGATGTGGCCACCTCCCCTATCTCCTCGCCCTCGGAAAACAACACAACATCCCCAGACACAATGACCAGGAATACAGAGAAACAGAAGAAAAAGCCGAAGATGTCAGATGAAGAAATCTTGGAAAAATTAAGTACGACATCTTTTAAAATCCTCTTTTCTGATTTATTTGGTGGCTTAGAGGCAAATTCCGTTCCCAAATCCTTAATAAACACAGATCCTGTGACAGTTCCATTCTGAGAGCTCTCACTTCAGACTTCGCTGTATGACTCAATGTTTGTTGTTTTTCAGTGACCAATTCAAGTGCAAATTTAAGCACTGAGAGCTTTATTTTCAGACATGCTGAGCAGGATGATTGCGAGTAAGCCCCTATGGGAGCTGCAGATGCTCAGACGCTGTAGCAATTAGGCCCTGAATAGATAAATGCATATTTTTTTGTAGTGTAAAAGTAGAAGCCAACCTAGATGTTGTTTTTTCTTAACTCTAGGACAGCGGTTCCCAGCCTTTTCCAGATGGGGACCCATTTTGACAAATTTAATTTTTGGCAATTAAAAAAATGTGTGAATGGCTCCTTAAGAGCCACCTGGGGAGATACCTGGCGACCCTTTTGAAATGTAATGGCGACTCATATTTGGGTCCCGATCCATAGATTGGGAAACCCTGATCTAGGATGATTATATTAAACTTTTTTGTTAGCCTGCAGGTGAGCAAAGCTTATTACTGTGACTCCCAAAAAAACCCAACGCCCCACACAAAAAAACCCTAAATAAAATCAGCAAAAGGATATAGCTACAACACTTCCCCATTGCTCCCTTCCCATGGATACCATGGCCTTACCTGACCAGTGCCCAGCATGAGGCATGCAGCTTCTTCAAGGGGACTGAAGAAGTCTTTGACAAGGTCCCTCATCAAAGGCTCTTAAAGTTATTTGTCATGGTATAAGAGGGAAGGTCCTCACATGAACTGGTAACTGGTTAATAGACAGGAAACAAAGAGTAGGAATAAATGGTCAGTTTTCAGAATGAAGACAGGAAACAAAGAGTAGGAATAAATGGTCAGTTTTCAGAATGAAGAGAGATAACTAGTGGTGTCCCCCAAGGGTCCGTACTGGGACCAATCCTATTCAACCTATTTATAACCTGGAGAAAGGGGTAAACTGTGAGGTGGCAAAAGTTGCAGATGATACCAAACTGCTCAAGATAGTGAAGACCAAAGCAGACTGTGAAGAGCTTCAAAAAGATCTCACCAAATTACATGATTGGTCAACAAAATGGCAAATGAAATTTAATTTTGATAAATGTAAAGTAACACACATTGGAAAAAAATAATCCCTACTATAAATACAAAATGATGGGGACTAATTTAGCCACTTGAGAGAGATCTTGGAGTCATTGTGGATAGTTCTCTGAAAACATCCACTCAGTGTGCAGCGGCAGTCAAAAAAGCAAACAGAATGTTAGGAATAATTTTAAAAAGGGTTAGAGAATAAGACTGAGATATATTGCCTCTGTATAAATCCATGGTATGCCCACATCTTGAATACAGGTTCAGAAAAGGGTAACAAAAACGATTAGGGATTTGGAACGGTGCCATATGAAGAGAGATTAAAGACTGGGACTTTTCATCTTAGAAAAGAGGAGACTAAGGGGGGATATGATAGAGGTCTATAAAATCATGACTGGTGTGGAAAAAGTAAATAAGGAAAAGTTATGTACTTATTCCCATA
Source organism: Rafetus swinhoei (assembly GCA_019425775.1). Classification (NCBI taxonomy): domain Eukaryota; kingdom Metazoa; phylum Chordata; order Testudines; family Trionychidae; genus Rafetus; species Rafetus swinhoei. The sequence goes on along the minus strand of CM033437.1, from coordinate 20,678,193 downwards.
ATATAAGAACTAGGGGTCACCAAATGAAATTAATAGGCAGCAGGTTTAAAAAAAAAAAGGAAGTTTTTCTTCACTCAGCGCACAGTCAACCTGTGGAACTCCTTGCCATAGGATGTAGTGAAGACTAGGACTTTAACAGGGTTCAAAAAAGAGCTAGATAGATTCATGTAGGTTAGGTCCATCAATGGTTATTAGCCAGGATGGGTAGGAATGGTGTCCCTAGCTTCTGTTTGTCTGTAAACGGGTGACAGGAGAGGGATCATATGAGGATTACCTGTTGTGTTCCCTTCCTCTGGGGCATCTGGTATTGGCAGACAGGATACTGGGTTAGATGGTCCTTTGGTCTGACCCAGTATGGCCATTCTTACGTTTTTGTGATGTTCAGAGGTTAAGTTGCTCACCGCTTTTTATAAATCAGGCCCCAGCAAGGGATCTCAAAAATCAAGATGCCCCAGATCACTAGACGTAGGCCCAGTTTTCCACCATGTCTCTAAACAGTTTCAACAGTTGATTTAAATTTGTAACATTTTAAAAAACACCGAGGCTAAATCTACACTGGCACTTCACTGAGCTGTGACTTTCTGGCTCAGAAGTGTGAAAAACGCCCCTCTTCCTCCGAGTGCAGCAAGTTACAGTGCTGTAAAGCACTGCTGCGAACCAGACTACAGCGCTTGGAGCAATGCTGTTAGCTACTCCCCTCATGGAGGTGGTTTACAGAGAGCGCTCGGAGACCACTGTGGCCACACTTTCAGTTTCAAGTGCTGCTATGGCTGTGCTTTAAACTTGTAAGTGTAGACAAAGCCTCAGGTACTGAGAGTGCCTTTAAAATTAGTGTTTAAATGCACCTGAGATGAGCACCCACCCTCAGAAAATCTCCACCTCTCTTCCCCGCAAAACCAAATAAGAGATTTTTTTTTTTCCCTCACTAAAACTCTGCTCTCTTAACCAGAAGTCTTTACCAAGGCCTGGGTAATATAACTATCCTGAAGGTTCCTGACCTCTGACTTCTACATAGTCACTTGGCACAAGCAAAATTTAAAAATGTAAGACAATAAAACATAACTTACACAAATCAACTGTAGTACAAATATGAATTGTAATAACACAGCGTCAGCTCTTTAGCTACTCTAAATTAGGAGAGTGCCTCTGAACTCAGTTAGGAAAAACTTTCTACCTAGAAGGGTAGTTACATTGTGGAATAGATTTCCAGTGGAGGTTGTGGAATCCCCATCACTGGAGGTTTCTAAGGCCATGCTTTCACTCAGTGAAAAATTAACACTGTTGTGAATGATCTTCTGGAGTTTGATGTAGCGGGTCTAATTAAGACCTGCTGAATCAAACTCAGAGGGCGTGCCCATCAGTGGCCAGTATTTCTACTCCTGTGAGGAGTAAGGGAAGTCAACAGGAGTGTTTGCTCTAGTTGGCCTCCCGCTGTGGAGATGGGGAGAAACTTGAATCAAGGTACGTTGACTCCAGCTATGTAATTAATGTAGCTGGAGTTGCATATCTTGATTCAGCCTTCCTCTTTAGTGTAGACCTGGCCAAAGAACAGGTTAGGTAAACACCTGTCTGGTGGATCTAGACTTACTTGGTCCTGCTTTAGCATAGTGGGCTGGACTAGATGAGCTCTCGAGGTCCCTCCATTTCTGTGGTTACTGTTAGTTGTATTACCCTGATTCCCAATCATGTACCTGGATGCCGTAGTGCTTGGTGTTTTACAAACACAGGGCAAAAAGACAGTCCCTGACCCCAAAGAGCGGGCAGTCTAAGTAGATCTCTGTCCCGCCGGCTGAGGCTGTGCCTCTTAGCACCGTAATCTGTGAAAAATGGATTAACAGCTGTAATAGGTATGAAAACACTTCAGGCTGAGATTTTTTTTCAAAGTGATTAGGAGATTTGGATGTACAATTCCTACTGAAATGAACACTAAACTTACCATTGCTCAAGTAAAATCAAACTTTCCATTCTCTAAAAGTTCACATTTTCAGGGCCTAATATTGACATATAACTCATGTGAGTGGTCTTATTAATACCAAATGAACACTTGCATGAGTAAGAGCAATATGCATGAGTGTTTACAGGATCAGACCATTATATTTTGTTAGCAAAGGAGCGGCTAGTCTGTAACAAAAGGCTACTACTAGAATGTCTTGAGGAATTTAAGGCAATGTGAATGCCACACTTGCAAAGTCACTACATCTGTGTTGTATTACGTGTGTCAGCCTTACTGGATTTGCTTTAAAGGGCCATGCGTTCAGCATTGTGTTCGTTCTCTCACATTGGTGCCATTAGCAGCACCTTCTGGTAGCTGCAATATTGGGTTTTTGTTGGAAGCTTTGTTGTGCAATATCTCCCCCATGTGATTCCATTGAAGGGAACAGAACTGAACTTGCTCATACTGGGTTTGAGTTAGGCCCATACCTGAGTCTTCTGGTAGCCACTTAAAGTTCCTGTAAACATAGTTAAGAACGGCCATACTGGGTCAGACCTAAGGCCAATCTAGCCTAATCTTCTAACAGCGGCCAAGGGAATGAACAGAACAGGTAGTTATCAAACCACGTCATTCATCCCCAGACACCCATTCCCAGCTTCTGGCAAAGTTGAACAGCTTTTCTTGCAACTGCAAATATTGAAGGATTTTAAGAATTTTTAGCTCACGTGCAACACTTTGTGAACCTTAACTAATCTTTCCAACTTCCTGTGAGGCAGGGACGTATTACCCTATTTTACAGGTGGAGACATGGAAGCAGAGATTAAAGCCAATGTTTAATATCACATCTCTGCCTAAATCCTGTCGTTACCCCCTCCAGCATTCATCAAATGTACAGGCTGAACTTGGGCCCATGCCTGACGCTAAAAGAGAGGTTTCTTAAGGGTCATTTCTGCCATTGTGGTGTCAGTTCTGGGTTTGGATAGGTGGGCTGCCCCCTCTCTATTACTTCTGTCTGCCCCAGATCCTGTGGTTTGGCTGTTCCCCAGTGGTGTCCGAAAATAGCCTGCTTTTACATGGCTTGCCACTGGGTTCCCAGGAAAATTGAAAATGAAACACTCCACTGATTTTTGAGAGAGATCCTCTTGAAACTGGAAGGTTTCTGTCAGAGCCTTGCCTGGTTACCTGCCAGGTAACCAGCCAGGGAGACTCCTTGGGACCAGGGATCCCAGGGTTTTTGGGATCTGTGGCTCTGGGACAGTGCACTAGGCAGTCTGCCCTGTAGCTGAAGACCCTGTGGCTTCTAAGGTCTGGCTCCAAGGCAGCTCATCAAGCAGACTGTCCCCTGGTAAGGGTTTTATCTCTCGTCATGGAGAATTTCAGAATTTGGGGATTTTGCTCTAAATTGGAATAAAGCCAAATCTCCAGCTATCAAAGTCCTCTGTGGGACGGAATATATTTCTCTGCCCACTTCTACTAAATACAAACCCCAATCCTCTGCACTTACCTTTCTCTTGGCAGTAAGTAAGCAGAGCAGCCCTGCTGGTGGAAAAAATATGAGCATCCACTGCACATTAACTGTGGTGACAGTGAAGCTTGTAGCCTTCCAGCAAACTAGTTCTCTTTTTTGAACCCTGCAGAGAATTCCATGTGAGCAGTTCCTGCATCTGCCCAGTGCAGCTGCAGGCATTTGTCCATGCCAACCAGTCATGGGCAAATGCTTGGGCAGGTCCTTTAAATCACTGCTGGAGCCCGGCACAGTGCATTCTGGGCTGGCAGAGGAGGAGTGCATGGTGCTGATGGGTGGCTGCCCCAGCCCTACCCTTTTTGCCCAAGGCCCCACCCCTTCCAGGAGCATAGAGCCCAGGGGCCCAGTGTGGCATAGTGGGGGTTGTTTGCTTTGTTATATTGTAAGCAATTCCTACTGTCCTGTACTGTTCTGTTGTAACCCTGTGTGGGTGCCTCAGTTTCCCTGAGGTGCTGCACTGATACCTGGCTGGGGATGGGAATGTTGGGTGTGGCTTTCACTGAGGGGGAGGCTGCCCCATTTTAGCACATACACTACAATAGCTCAGGCTGTCTTGAATCTTCCACCTAGGCTCAGGTTACAATAGGTGACCTCTTTTGAAGCTAGACAAAAGAGGAGTCAGGGCTGCTTGCAGAGTTGGCACTGGCTGCTGAGTGTGTGAGGGGGGCGCTGGCCCTATGTCCCCCTCTCCCCAAGTTGGATTGTACTGGCTGCTCCTGGTTCTTGTATTAACAAGTCTGTACTACACTGTATCCCTGTCAACAAACAAACCTGTTCTACTTGCTGGCTGAGTCTCCCATCTGGCTGCGGATGGGGGTGCAGGGCCCAGTGACTCCCCCACACTCAGTGACACCCAGCAATTCGGTTGGGGCCTTGATGTAGAAGAGATTGCACTGGTGTATAATGAAAACTTTAAATCCCATTCTCCCCTCTTCCCCCTGCTTTTTTTAAAGGAAGTATCGTGAGCGTGGGTGACCCCAAAAAGAAATACACCCGGTTTGAGAAGATTGGACAAGGGTTAGTACATTCTGCTCCTCCCCTGTATAAATAAAGCAGAAAACCCAAGCTGTGTGTGTTTGCTGAGAGCAGTATCATGAAATTTTCCTCTCTTCCTCCCCTCACATATTCTTGAGTCATTGTGACTGTGAGGTTTTGTGTGATTGTTTAATATTAAAATATATGTCATTAGATGACCATGTTGCTAAATATATCTGTGTGCAGGGAAAGAACCGTTTATTTCCACTGCACAAAACCATCTTCAAATTACAGATTTGCTTTCAGTATTAACCCTCTCTTCTCAGCATTGATTTTGTGTCCCCTTCAGGTGGGGTACAGGAGAGAGGAATATGGGATGCCTCAGAAAGAGATTACCCTCTTTCTTTACTGAAAGTTGACTCTATTTTTTAAGATGGCTCTTGAGTTTACTGTACATGTTTTCTCGCCATACTGAGTATACATATGATAAACTTTTGTTCCATTTAAAATATGCAGGCCTTTCTCTCTCTCTTTGGGCCATTAAAGGGAATGGAAGATTTTCTACTGAATCCAGAGGGTGCAGGATTCATCAAGCAATCTATTCCTCACTACAAATGCCTTGTCTGGCTTGCCTCACTGGTTCAACTCTTTAATCGCTACCCTGTTGGGGAGCCTTGTTACTGTCATGTCAGTTTAGACAGGATCAAATCCTGTTCTGAATTAGTGATTTTTTTTTTTTCCAGAAGGAGGTCCAGTCAATGATAAGACCCAGGCCCTAAACGCATCAAGAGATTGTGGCGTTATACCTAGTTCCTTAATAGTCTATTTTCTCTCTCTATATATATTGGGGTTTGCACATACATATTTCAGATTACTTACTCTTGGAAATGTTGGAAACAGAATTGAAGTGTTTGTTTAAGAAAAAAATGCAATGGATTGGAACAGTCTTTTTTATTTAAACCACCCTTGCCCCTGTGTAGCACTAATAATGTATTTTCTCTCCTCTTTGGCTAGAGCTTCGGGCACAGTATATACTGCAATGGATGTAGCTACCGGACAGGAGGTGAGTGCTGCCAGATGGTTTCTTCAGTGGGCTTTGGAACAGGCCCTACAAGTTCTAGCTGATACTACAAACTACTGAGCTTTGTTCAAAGATTCATGGCATTTAGCTTTTAATGAAAACACTTAATTTAATATGAGAGAGTCCCGGGCTGGTGGTCTGAGCATAGGACTAGAAAATACCTGCAGCTCCTAAACTCAACACCCTACATATCTTCATATTTTTTTTGTAGCAGAGAGAGAGAGAGAACGAACATGGTATGTGATATTAACAACATAGTGTATATTTACCTATATAGTTCAGTTTCCAAGCTCTTCCAGAGAAGGGCCCATCCACTCTATCCTCATTTAGGTACTCCTTAAATATCACTTCCCATCTGTTGCCTACAGTGAATCTAATTGGCCTGCATGAAAAATCTTTGTTTCCCTTTCCCAATACAATCTCTGTCCACTTGCTTATCTGCCCTAAGACTGTTAGATCACTGAGGCAGGTACCATTCCATGTGGAATGTCTAAAAGCACACAGCACATTATTACACAACTTCTTGTCACAATATATAACAAGCTAAGAACTTAGTAGAATTATAAAAAGACTCTATGTCTATATGGATAATGAACACCCAGAGTTACTATGGAATGAATTAAAAATAAAAGATAAAACCAGAATTTTGGAAGGGATGAATGCTTCAGTGCATAAGCCCCACTTTGACTGGGGTTAGAAAGAAACTATTCCAGGAAGAGGTGGGGGCAGCCTATCCCATAATTATGTACTAGAGGCTGCCTTTGCTTTGAAGCTTCTGATCATGGTTACTGTCAGACAAGATAGGGGGTTAGTTAATTGGACCACTATTCTGATCCTGTCTGCAACTCCTGTGCTCCTAGGTTCTCACCAGTGCTTTAGATTCAAGATGGCTTCTTCTCTGACTGTATTCTGTATGCCCTGTACCATAAAGAAGTCTACTTTCTAACAGGCGTCTCCTTGACTGTTACCTCACAGATATATGAGCAGATAAAATCTTCCTGATCTAGGGAATTCTTGTCTTCCAGCTCTGTGAGGTAGGGATAAGAACATAAGAATGGCCAAACTGGGTCAGACCAAAGGTCCATCTAACCCAGATCCTGTCTGCTGACAGTGGCCAATACCAGATGCCCCAGAGGGAGGGACAGCAGGTAATCATCACGTGATCCCTCTCCTGTCATTCATTTCCAGACAAACAGAAGCTAGGGACACCATTCCTACCTATCCTGGCTAATAGGCATCGATGGACCTAATCTCCATTAATCTATTAGCCCTTTTTTGAACCCTTTTAAAGTCCTAGTCTTCACTACATCCTCTGGCAAGGAGTTCCACAGGTTGACTGTGCACTGAGTGAAGAAAAGCTTCCTTTTGTTTGTTTTAAACCTGCTGCCTATTAATTTCATTTGGTGACCCCTAGTTCATATGTTGTGGAAATAAGTAAATAACTTTTTCGTATTCACTTTTTCCATACCAGTCATGATTTTATAGACCTCTATCATATCCCTCTTTGGTCTCCTCTTTTCTAAGCTGAAAAGTCCCAGTCTTTTTAATCTCTCTTCATATGGGACCCATTCCAAACCCCTAATCATTTTTGTTGCCCTTCTCTGAACCTTTTCCGATGCCAATATATCTTTTTGGAGATGAGGTGACCACATCTGTATGCAGTATTCAAGATGTGGCCGTACCATAGTTTTATATGGCGGCAATAAGATATTCTCTGTCTTATCCTCTATCCCTGTCAATGTGTAGACGACTGGCTTATCAGTTAATTCTGTCACCTACCCGCATTTCCCCCCACCACCAGCTCCCCCAATCTCCATCAGGGGAGCTCTGTCTGTCTGTGGGGAGCTTGCCTCTGTCTGTGGGGAGCTTGGACACCCCACTCCACGGGGGCTGGTCTGCGTGGGAAGCTGGTTTTTAAACTGGCTTCCCTCGCAAACTGGCTCCTGCCTGCAACCCCGACTGCTGCCTCTGTATCAGCGGCAGCAGCACAGCATGGCAGGGGACTCCCTGGGAGTTGGACTGGAAGCGCACAGGCTGTCGGCCCCACTTCCAGGCACTATTGAATAGTTGTGTAACTGCTAAAATAGTTGTGTAACCGCGGATACATAACTATTCAGTTACACGCTATTTAACATCTCTGCAGGGGGGTCTAGAGTAGATACCCTCTGTTTTTAATTCCTTCTGTCCAGAGGGAACAAATGTCACCACTGCATATTTTACTCTTTGTAAATACTGTTACCAGCAGCACAGTCTCTGTAGTCTCACCTGTCAGGCATTCCTGTAATATATCTATCACTATAATTTCTAAGCACTCATTATACCCATTTATACTGGCATTTTCCTTGCTGGCTCTCAGGCTATGTCTACACTTCAGGCTTCTTGCACAAGAAGCTTTTTGCGGAAGAGATCTTCTGCAAAAACTTCTTGTGCAAGAGTGCATCCACACTGCAAAAGTGCATTGGAAAAGCGATGCGCTTTTGCGCAAGAGAGCGTCCAGACTGCATGGATGCTCTCTCGCAAGAAAGCTCTGATTGCCATTAACAATGGGCACCTGTGCTTCTTTCGATAAGCTGTTTTTGTGCAAAAAAACCGTTTCCCTTCCCCACACACCTTTTTGCACAAGAGCTCTTGCGCAAAAAGGAGTTATTCCTCGTAGAAAGAGGAATACTTATCCTGTAAAAAACCCTCTGTTCTGTCGATTCACTGTACATTTTCTTGGCGAAAACGTGCTTGAGGTATGGACGCTCCGTGAGTTTTTGCACAAAAACTCTGCAGTGTAGACATAGCCTCATATGTTAGAAATGCTGCCTTTTCTCCAAATAGCCCTTTGCCATAAAGGCGTAACCACATTCCCTTCACTTTATCTTTGCCTAAATGTTGTACAAAAACCAGCTGGACTGTAACACAATCAAACTGATTCTGTAGTCTTATTCGTACTGAGCAGTCCCATTGATTTTAATAGCTACATGACTATACTATGAGTGAGTGTGCCTGAGTTGTCCTTTATATACTGGTATTCTGACTATTTGGATATGATGGTGAAAGGCACATTGCATCAGACCCTTGTCTACTTTGTGTGCACACACGCACGCACGCAAAGAGATATGTGCGTGTAGTGCACTGCAGGAAGATACAAACCATAATAAGAGTCCATCTCCTAAGTTATGACTAGAAATGGGTCCGAGCCAGACTTTCTTGTCCAGACATCACCCAGCTTTGGATCTGAACACCTCTGCTCCCCCTTGTAGCTCTAGTAATAACAGAGTGAAATTAGTACCTTGAAGGACTGTGCTTAAGCTAAATGAATTTGTCCCACAAATTTCTTGGAGCATGGAAAGAAGATGTTGATCCAAAATAAAGAGAGCTGGATTCCATAAAGAATGAGCATTTTAGAGAAATCAATCCATACTGTACTAAGGAGCTATTTGTTGTTTTGCCAAGAGCACTTCAAGGAACAAGCCTGTCCAGCTATGATGCAGGCTCTTAGTAGGAAAATACTTGTCTCTTCATATTTTTTGGCTTGCTACCCTGAACATTTCTGGAAATGGACTGGATGAGAGTACTTGTCCTGTCCCAAAACAGCAGAGTGCCCTGAGATAATAAAGCGGTGTTAAACTTTGTTTGAAGATTGGACTTAAGTAGCAGAGACTAGAAACTGGTTGATTTCTAGGGGTGTTAATATAGTAACGCTTTCCTTATTTTTTTCCTTCTACTTTTAGGTTGCCATCAAACAAATGAATTTGCAACAGCAGCCCAAGAAAGAACTTATAATTAATGAAATCCTTGTAATGAGGGAAAACAAAAACCCCAACATTGTCAACTACTTGGACAGGTATGTTCTGATTTGTACAGGCCTATGTACAGCTGCTGTCTTTCACCGTCCTCAATCTTGTTTGAATCCAACTCAGGGTTATAGTAACTCTGTCCCAGGTGTTCTGTCTAGATCTTAGTGGATGGGTGTCTGCATCAAAGAGCCTTCACTGGCACTTGATCCACCATAAAAATGCAGGCATGGAAGGCTTTAGTCAGGATTCCAAGTTGTAGCCCTCTCCTTTGCTGCATTTTAGACTCTGAAAGCAATTTCCTTCCTGCCACCGGAGGAGAAATGGAAACTAAGCCATGATGCTTACATTTTCTTTCCTCTTCCCCTGGAGCCTTGATGTAAATGGTGCTGACATCTAGCATTCAGAGAAATAAGCCTGCCAGGATACCAGGAAACATGGTCCCACTAGCAGTACTTCTAATAGAGCTCTTCTGGCATGATTCTCCCTGAGTCAGGATATAGTCATTTAGCTGCTGAATAGAAAACACATTGTCCAGGGCTGGGCACAATCTGGGTATAAATAGTGGAAGTGACGTGTGTGTGAGAAGCCTTTCTCTCTGTCCTGCTCACCACTTCTCGGTGGATTCAATCAAAGCCCTTCTGCTCCAGGGCTGAACAGAGCTATTGCCCAGGGTGCCAGTAACCTCCCCAAAGGGAGCAGGGCTCTTCCTTTCACAGAGCTGGCCACCCTGGCATTGTGAGCACAGGCCGTGCATTTTGGAAGAGTACATCAGCTGCTGCTTTCCTGTTAGACCCCTGGAGGTACTAGCCTGCTTCCAACAGGCCATCTTCTGGAGCTCCCCCTTGGGAGTTGTGTTCCAGAACCATCTTTCATGCAAGGCTGTGCCTTACAAAAAGTACCGGCGGACAAGTTGTACTGATTTAGCTATATGTGTTTTTCTAAACCGGTATTGCTAAATCCGTACAGGACTGTGTGTAGACAGGCCCTGAGCCATAACATTCTGGCTATGTTCTGTGTTCTGATACCACCTTTCCACACACAAGTTAAAGTTTTACGTTTTTATAAAAAAATAAAAAAAAATTAAAAAAAAGCTACTTGTCCTCATGACTCTGAAAATCACCCAATGTGTAAGTCAACGGCAGCAATGTTTCCCTGAGTCTGTAGATCAGTGGTTCCCAAATTTTTCGGCATCACGCCCCCTTTTTTGATTTTTGAGAAACCCTCCCCTCCCCCCCAAAAAATAGCAGCAAAACTTGGGGTGGGATTGATGTGGTTTGTGTGGCTGGGTCGCCTCATGCCCCCCCCCCGGAATTTCTTCATGCCCCCCCAGAGGGGCACGCCCAGTTTGGGAATCGATGCTGTAGATGGTCTAAAACAGTTGTGAGACGTGAACTGCCCCTTTCAGCCCAACAAGGTGTTCAAAATCTAATGATGTCTTTAGAAACATCAGCATTGTCAGTTTCATTGTTAACCATTTTAGAAGGAACACCCAGTTAAAAGGCTTTTATACTAATCCCAAACTGCCTTCCCACTTGCCAAAAGCCTCACTTGTTTTCTACCCAAATGCCAGAAAGTCTAGCTTCTGCTCTCTCCCCCGTCTCTGCCAATTATTAGGATGCAGTTATGAGCTATCCGAGCAAAAACTTGTGGCACATCAAAAACTGAAAATGCGGGGACTGCATACAGTAACTTAAATTTAGTTTCAAACTAAATAATCAGGAGTCCTTTGTATTGATTGGATTAGCCATTTTCATACTTCATTGAAGTTTTTCATATTTAACTTGAGTGAAGCTGCCATAGAATTAAAATCCAGATTGGTGCAAAGCATTCAGGGTCCTATATACAGCCCTCTTGGCTCTGGACCACATGCTTAAATCTTGACTTACTTCATCCCTTTTTCCCTTCAAATGCATTGTAAATAAATAGCCATGAAGTTTGTGGATTTTTCAGATTAGACTGTACAATGGAATACACATCTGCTTTACACAGATATTAAAGTCTGCAAGGCTTATTCTAAAGGGGTCTTTAGCCAAAAATGCCTCTCTTCACACTTGCAGTTATAGAAATGTAAATTGTTATGAATAAAACAAAGGGTGTGTTAAGATGGAGATGTGATGTTGCAAAGGCTCTGGATAGCTAAACCTTCATCTTTTTCCCAGGGTGTATCTGAGACTGATACCAATCCATTATTGATCCGTGTAGATGGTTTTTGTGAGTACAGTAGAACATCACTCTTACAAACACCTTGGGAATGGAGATTGGTTCAAAGTGACAAACGTTATGGTTTTCACATTTTTCAAAAGTTTACAATGGAACGTTAACTGACTACAGCTTTGAAATATTGCTATGCAGAAGAAAAAAACGTTACTTTTAATCATCTTAATCTAAATGAAACAGGCACCAAAAAGTTTTCTTAATTGTCAAACCTTTTTTTAAACTTTCCCTTTATTTTGTTAGTAGTTTGCATTTAACACACACTGTACTGTTACTTTCTTGCACTGTATTTGCTTTCTTTTGTCTTTGCTGCTGCCTGATGGTGTACTTCCAGTTCCAAATGAGATGTATGGTTAACCAGTCATTTTGTAACTCTCGTATTCATAACTCTGAGGTTCTACTGTATTTACTTCTCTCAGCACACTGCATACAACAATCCTCTAAATCACACACTAAGTACATACAATCACTAGACCCTTCAGTCACCCACCACACCCCATTTGTATAGTTCTCCCCATCATGCCAGGAAGACCTGAAAGAAGTGGTGAGCCTTGCAGTATAGCCGGTCCCCGAGTTACGAACGAGTTATGGACCAAACACTTGGCCGTAACTCGAAGTGTTTGTAACTCAGATCCCATTGAGTTACATGGCGACAGTGCTGTTCGTAAGTGCGGATTGCGTTCGTAACTCGGGGACCGCATTTACGACCGCTTTGGTCGTAAGTGCGGATGGTCGTAATTTGGGGACCGGTTGTACATCCTGATGGGGGTTCTGTATGCAGGCGAACCGAAGTGGAGCGAGCAGGATCCACCTCTGCCACCAGCTCTCTCGCAATTAAAACAGGGCTGTTAATTCAAGCACTGCAGATAACTGAACTGTTTAAATGGAGAGCTTTTATACATATTGTGCCATAAGTGACTTGTGGAGTGACTTCTGGGAATTCTTGGCTGTTCTCCTTTTTGGTTTGTATTTTAAATGTCTGTGTAGAGCGTTGCAACGAACATAAGATTAGATGCTGTGCATTTAACTAGGTTGATGAAGAGCAGTGTGACAACTTCCTTTGACAATAAGGTTGCTTAAAGAAGCCATTTATTATCTAATTAGAGAAGCTGTGCAACGCTACTTGAATTGCACTCGCCTTCTCCACTAAGAAAATCCGGGCTACCAGTTAATTACAGGCTCTGTCTTGTTTAAATGCCTCCTGTACATAAGCTGCTGTTTTTGTCTTCACCCTTCTTTCAAAAGAGACCTTGAATAGAATTGGTCATTGTACTGTTGTAGGCAATGGGCAAAGCAGCTCCCAAATAGTATTCCTCACATCTTGTAACTGTGTAGAGATTAAGTCTACAAGATGGACCTCACTGATTTTGATGAACTAGGGGAGGTGATCTCCAGCCCCCTGCTTGTCCTTCCCCCTGGCTTTCTGCCCTCCCCCCGTTTCCTTCCCCACCCCCTGCAGCACAGCTGAGCTGCGCACCTGACTTCCTGGCTCCCCCCCGCCTGCACCATGCCGGGCTCCCATCTCCCCACCCCCTGCAGCATGCTGGGACTCTCTGATCCAGGAGCCAGACCAGAGAGTTCCGGTTTATAGAGGTGCAACCTGTACTGTGCTGCTTCAGTTTTGCACCAGTGTAAACCTGTGGTTCTGCTGGTTAGTAAAAGGAATAATGTGAATCAGGCCTGCCCTGGCCTGCCCTATTCCCCATCCTTTCTCAGACATGGAATGCATTGCAGATTGGAATTCAAGTTTACTTTCACATCTGCCTTTTGTAATGACAGATTTGTTAGAGATCTAGGTTGTAAGCTCCTTATGGATCTAGAGGCTTCTAGTACCCTGTGTGAAAACCAGATCATAGGCCTTTCTAGTGCCCCAATTCCTCTGATTGTAAAGTGGGGCTAATCATGCTCTATCCCTTTTGTACACTTCCAGGAACTGCATCCAAAAAAATCTATTTTTATTACAGAAGTGCCTCAAGGTCCCAAGCAGATCAGGTTCCCATTGTTCTAGGTGCTGTATAAAAAATACTGTGCAAGTGCAATGTATTTTCACATTGGGTGTGTCTAGACTACAGGGTTTTGTCGACAAAAGTGGGCTTTTGACGACAAAACTATACCTTCGTCTACACTACTGCCGCATTCTGTCGACAGTAAGTCGACAGAACGCGGCAGTTTTGTCAATGGCGGTAAACCTCATTCTACGAGGTATAACACCTTTTTTCGATAGTACTCTGTTGAAAAAAGGCACTATTGCATGCAAACTGTGCTTTTTCGAAAGAGAGCGTCTAGACTTTGTCGAAAAAGTGGCTTGCTTTGTCAACAGTACTGGTTGTAGTCTAGATGCTCTTTTTCGACAGAGGCTTTGTTGACAGTATCTGTCGAAAAAGCCTCTGTTGGAAAAAAGCCTGTAGTCTAGACGTACCCATTGAGTCCCAAACCTCTGGTGCTTTGCATATGTCTGGACCACTGCACCTATGCAGAGCCCCAGAAACAGAGGCTTTTGTTTCTTAACTTTTGAGAGAAATTTCCTTTTTTTAAAAAGAAAGAAACAAACAGCCAACCCCTCAGGAATAGAAACCTTCAGTTGTAGTCACCTATATGGAAAAGTCCTATGCAACTCAATAGGAGTAGAATCACAGGGCTATCCAGGAATGTAATACTGTACTGTACGCCTCTAAAATTTAATGGATAAAGCTAATTTCTGTATAAGATTTAAAAAATTAAGTGCTCCATAGTAGGTGTACAACTTTGTATCAGCATGATTGCCCCAAAAGCCTGTAGAAGAGCTGTCATTTTCTATTTAATGCTATAGGATTTTTCACAAGAGCAGCTTTATAGTGATAATTGATGTTTATATAGTGTCTTCAATAGAAAAATCTTAAACTGCAAGCCTGAGCAACACCCATGATTCTACAGATGGGGAAACAGAGGTACAGAGAGGTTCTTGGCCTAATTCTCGCACCTAATTCATGCTGATTTCCATCTCGTTCCATAGGCAGCTTCATTTCAGGAGGACTACGTAATCGGGGTGGCGGAATTTGACCCCAAGTGATGGGCCCAAAGTCACACAGCAGATCAGTGGGAGAGAACAGACGTTGGGTGTCCTGACTCCTAATCCCTTTTCCTTTCTCAGAAACTGCCAACAAAAAAGCATTTGAAACGTGTCTGCAATAAACAGCTCAGTGACTAATATTGGCCCCTGCTGCACGAGCCTGCTTCCTCAGATCACATTTCCACAGCTGGAGCTGGCAGGAGACTTGAACTAATTCTGCCTCCTTGTGGGTTATGTAAGATCGCTCAATTACTCAGGTGCCCAGGCTCTGGCATGCACATATGGCCACTGATGACATACCTTCGGATGCCCAGCATGCTTCCGGGCTTGCTCTGCTCAGATCCGCTACTCAGGATTACTTTCCAGCTTCCAGCTGGTGCTCGCTAGGTTCTGTGGCACATAGTCATGTGGGACATGTGGTTTGAGTCTCCCAGTTGCTTGTCCCTTGGGCAAGCTGAGCTGTGGTGCAGAAGACACTAGTGGCAGGGGAGGAAATTGCCTCTGGCTGATTAAAGGTACTAATGAAATCTGCAAGGGAGTTATGTCTAATTGCCTTTGGATGGAAAGATGATGGGTAGGGCATAAAAATCTTAAGTTGGGCGGAGTGGGGGAAAGGAATTTGGGATATAATAGCTTTGGGAGTCCATTAGGAGGAGGATAACCCAGTTACGTAGAGTAAGCAGGAGTGTCCATGAAGAAATTTGTGCTGTTCCACCCTTAGCGTCTCCGTCAAGAGGCTCAGGCCTAGGCAGCAGAGCCAGTGGTATAGCCCTGCTTGTATGGAATCTGCATTGCCAGGGAAGAGACTCCAAAGAGAGCAGAAATTGCCACAATTTCCTTTTTTCTCATGGGTGCCTGGTGTGCAGAGACTGTGTTCTCTGACATGCAGGAGAGCGCAGGCCAGTCACTCCATGTTCCTGGGTCCTACGGATGCTCCTTCAAGATACTCAAAGGATTTGCCCACTGCTAGGCAGCAAATCATTGTTGACTTGGGCTTGGGACTCTGGTCTCCTTGGCAACTAGTCACGTGCTCAGACCACACTAGGGATGTTATTTATTTAGGTAAATGTGTAACTGCTGGCGGGGGGGCTCTTTGGGAGCCAGTCTACGGGGATCTGGGAACAGTGGCAGGGGGAGAGATGGGCAAGGCAGCTCTGTGTGAGCCAGTATGCATAGGGAGCCAGCTTATAAGCTTAAAAGCTGGCTCCCTGTGCATACTGGCTGCCATCTCCCCTTCCCCATATCAGAGTCAGCAGCAGGGAGTGGGGGCCGGGGCAGGTGGCTCCTCAGGAGCTGGTGCTCATGGGGAGCTGGGTTAAAAGCTGGCTCTTTGTGTACACCAGCTCCTACCTGTCCCTCCTCCACACTGCTGCCTCTGATACAGAAGCAGCAGTGCTGGAGTTTGTGGGCACTCCAGGCACTGTGTATAACCCTGAAGGTTAACCTGGTTAGTTTGGGCTCATTGGTTAACCATGTGTACACTTTCACATCCCTAGACCCTACCTATCCTCATTTAACTACAGCGTCTTCTGTAGTGCAAGAGTTATTGGTTTGTGTTACTTCAGCCCCAAACCTTCCTATATGGCCTCAGCAACTATCTATTTTAAAGCAAAATTAAGCTTTAAAACTTCTTGATTCTCCTGTTTGGGAGATTTTTAGCTAATCACTGAACGAGACACTTGCCTTACTTTCTACCTTTGGCATCTTGGAGAAGTATCCGTTCCTTTGAAACCACCTATTCTATTTTCCTCTGGCCTTCAAGAAGCAGTAGGATTGATCATCTGAGCAAGGTGGAAGTGTTCTTAAATCGATGCGAATTCACAATGTCAGCACCACCACAGCAGCTCTTAAACTGATTGGAGTCCTTGTTTTTCTGTCTGCTGCCCATGTCTGTGTTAGATGAATGGGCTGCAAAATGTATAAAGTTGATGAAATACATTTTTTTCTTCATATTTAATGTTAAAAACAGAGTAGAGTAGCAGTGAGGAGAGAGATGTTATAATTGACATTTATTGTGAGGATACTAAATAAAATAAGCATCCCACTATGGGCCCTGTAAAAGAACACAGTTTTTTCTGACATTACAGATGGGTAAACTGAGGCAAAGAGGCCCAATGACTTAGTCAAGGTCCCATGAGTTAATGCCAGAGATGGCAGTTCTACAACCTACTGTCTTGCTTGTAACCTCAAGATCACACACATTCCTTAAAGAGGTTAGGATTTCACCACTGCTTCCTGAAAGAGAGTAATTCTGAACTAGCCAATTGAACCAAGTCCTGTGCCAGCCATCTCCTTCCAACCCCTATCCTCTCCTGCTGTGTACATCTGCATCTTTTCCTTTTGTCTTAAATTAAGATTGAAGCTCTTTGGGGTGGGTACATCGAATAATAAATCATTGGAGCAGTGTTCCCTCTAATCTTTTCCATCCGGGTGCAGAATAATTTTTATGTGCACTGAGGCATGTGCAAATGTGCACCACCGGTAGAAACAAAAAACCCAGCTGTGGGTGCTCTCCTAATCAGTTGGGCTTCATCTGAATCTTTCCTGAGTGGTTGCACAAGTGCACAGCTTACAGGGAACGCTGCAGTGAAGTACCAGAAATATTGTATGTAGGGACGCTACATTTCGTTTAATCAGCTAATCGAGTAGTTGATGGAATTTCCATCGATTAGTCAAAGGGAGGGTGGGGCGCTCGCTCTCCTGGCTGCACCTCTCTTTAGTTTCAGTCCCTGCTTGTGCCAGGTCCCGACTGCTGCACTTTGCTTCTGAAATGCAGCCCCTATGGGGCTTTTGCTACATTTCAAAGGCAGAGGTGCAGCAGGGAACCCAGGGCGAGTGGGGAATAAAGCTAAAGCAAAGGCACAGCAGGGAACCTGAGGCAAACGGGGACTGAAGCTTCAGTCCCTGCTTGCCCCGGGTTCCCTGCTGCGCCTCTGCCTTTGAAGGCAGAGGTGCAGCAGTTGGGACCTGGCGCCAGTGGGGACTGCTTCAGTCCCTGCTTGCGCCATTTCCCCTCTGGGTCTCTGCCTTCCCATCCCCCTGCCCCCCCGTGGAGATGGTGCTGGGGGAAACCAGCTTTTAAGCCAGCTCCCACCCAGCACCAGCTCATGCTCTCCACCCTTGCTTCGTCTAATCCAGAGGCAGCAAGGAGGGGGAAGCGACTAGTCGAGTAGTGACTCAACTAGTCGCTTATATTTCTAATTATACGAGTAAATTGCATCTCTAGCACTACTAAATTAACTCATAGCTGAAAGCCCATGCAGTCGCAGGGTAATTCAGAGTCTCATATGCCAAAAATAAAATAAAGTTGAAAATGGCTGAGAACTTAAAAATTGTATGTAACAGAAAGCAAATCCCAGGTGTACATTGGTTATGTTATGTAGGAGGCTGTGTTGATTTGTGTCTAGGTGATATTGTGCTGGAAGATTTGTGCAGGTGGTGAATGAGGAGTGTGTACTATAGTTAAGAGTGTGTGTGTTCTGTGTATGTTGGGGTTAATCATACATACTGGCTGAGTTTGTGATTGTGTTGTACTGGGAGAGTTGTGTGGATTTATGTGGTGACAGGTACAGGGGTATGGCTATTTAGCCAAGTAATTCACCATCTGTGCAGTTTCTCTCATATAGTCAATGAAATTGTTACATGTTAATTAGCTAGGGTACGTCTAGACTACATGGCTCCGTTGACGGAGCCATGTAAAATAGTTTACCCGGCATAGTCAAAGAAGTGGGGATTGAAATAATCCCCCGCTTCATTAAAATAAAAATGGCCGCCGTGCTGTGCCGAAGATCAGCTGATCCGGCACAGCGCAGCAGTCTAGACGCGGCGCGGTCGACAAGGGAAGCCTTTGTCGACCACTCCGGTAAACCATGCCATTATTTAAATCCCCGCTTCTTTGACTATGCCAAGTAAACTATTTTCCATGGCTCCGTCAACGGAGCCATGTAGTCTAGACGTACCCCTACAGAGTAAGGGTGGTGACTGGTTGAGTTTCCTCTCCTATAGCAATGGTCTGGGACTCTCGGCGTGGCTTAAATACACACATTACAATAGCTGTACTAGGGATGTGAATGGTTAACCAGTAAACCTTTCCCTTAAGGAGTGAGGCTTACTGGTTAAGGTTAACCAGCGGGCACTGGAGCAGGGGCTGCGTCAGCCATGTGTGGGGGAACCCTCCATGGATAGCCGCTGCTCCGGCTGGGCTGGAGCATCTCCTGCCTGCAATGGGCCCGAGTACCCCTCAGGGACGGGCTGCTCCAGCATCCCTGCCAGAGCAGCCTGTGTCCGCGGTGGACCCAGGTGCCCCACATGCGGGGGCTGCTCCAGCTAGGCTGGCACAGTCCTTGCCTGGGACACGAGGAGGCTGCTTCAGCCAACCTGGAACGACCTCCCTGCCCCCCCTTGAATTGGTTAACCAGTTAAACAACACGTTTAACCAGTTAACTGATTCAATGGGATTTTACCTCCCTGAGCTGTATACCACGCAGGTGTAACGCATGAAGTAAAAATGCTGAGAACATAAAATTGGATGATAATAGACTGTGAATCCCAGTGATGCGTCTGAACAGAGAGAGCTCTCAGCTGTGCTCAAAGCTGTTTCCATAACTTCACACTGACTGCAGGCATTTTGGGCTTCGGAATGAGGCACAGATGCCTAGTGGCCCACTACTGTTTAAAAATAGCTTTACTCAGAGCTTTTTGGCTAAAGAAATACAGCTACCTTCTGTTATTTTTTTGGCCCTTTATAGTTACCTTGTAGGAGATGAGCTGTGGGTAGTTATGGAGTATTTGGCAGGCGGCTCCCTGACGGATGTCGTAACCGAGACCTGCATGGATGAAGGACAGATAGCAGCTGTGTGTCGTGAGGTAAGATTATGCTCTGCTCATCAGCGTGAGCACTCTGTGTGAAATGTGTACATAAAATGAAGGTTTCTATGAAGAGCCATGGTTTTTACAGGGTAATTGTGATGCTTGCTGTGACTTGGAACTTGATGTTCCATAGGACGTAGCTTAGAAAGGTTTAAAAGCAGTATCACCAATGAGTTGAGCACAGAAGTAGCATGAAATGCTGTACGAACATTAGCTACTGTATGTAGTCCCATCTTCAACAATTTGAATGTTCCCTAGAGTCCCTTGTTTGAAGTAAGACCTGCCTGCCAGTGTCTACGTAGGGGTATGGTGGCTTCTCCGTCATTTTCCGACAACACTGGACGGAACCGTCAACCCCACACCATTTTGGGCATTTTGAAGAAAGCAAAGCAAAGGCTTCATGAAACAGCAGGAGGTGTCTCCTTTATAACTAGGGTTGCCAGATGGTTTAACCAAAAATACCGAACACCCCTTTTCCCCCCTCCCCCCAAAAAAAACACTGGGGAAAAAATTCTGCTGGGGGGGAAGGATAGACCAAAGTTGTTGAGCAAAAAAAAGGACACAGAGTTATTAAGCAAAACAAAAAAACCAACCAAACAAAAAAACACACCAGCTTGGCCCCTTTCAGAGTGCCTGCAGAGTCAGAATAGGAATAGGAACAGGGGACCGGTTGAGCACTAAGACCCAGGGAAGGAATTGCTTCCACTTGGTCTTTAGGCTTTTTTGCTGGTGGCCATTTTGTTTTAGTGATCAAGTCAAAATGCAGCTTCCCTGCAGAACCAGGTAAGCAGTGGGTCCGGGGGAGGCCGGGGGCTGGGCCCAGTTGCCGAGTGTGTTGTAGGGTTGCCAGGTGTCCAGTATTTTCGCCTCCTGTCCGGAAAAAAAAATCTAGAAAATACCGGACATTTTAGGTGTCTGGTATTTTCTGAATTTTTTTCACCAGACAGGAGGCGAAAATACCAAACTGTCCAGGTCAATACCGGACACCTGGCAACCCTAGTTATAACTATTAGCTTTGTGGCTGGAGAGGTGTAACTGAATCTGGGACCATTGGAGCTTAGTTCAGGAGCCTCTACAGCTTGAGCTAAAAGCCAGTTGGCTCTCAGCTCAGGCTATAAAGGAAACTCATTCTTTCTCTCTGTAAGTGGCCTAAATGCCACTACATGGGACAATACACCACACCCAGTAGGTGTGTGGGTTATACAGGTACCTTGGATATAGGGAACCCAGGTTCAGTTTCATAGGCTGAAGGCCTCATTCTTGATGTCTTTCACTGGCCAAATAACTATTCACTATCATTGATAGTGGCAATTTGTGGTCAGACATGATGATATGAACAGCCACTAGGCCTGAATTGTCCTGGAACCTTGTGCCCTTCAATGTCCAGCCCTTTCCTGGACTGTTCAGAGAAATAATAAGGCCTGTTTACTCCTCTAAAGAGAGAAAATGCATAGCTCATCACTTTTTAACTGGAGTTAACCATCACTTCAGTTAAAAAACATAATACAGGGCGTCCCCGCTATAAGTCGCTCTGGTATACATCCATTTCACACTAAAGTTGTTGACCTTTGTAGGAAATGATGCATTATAAGTCCTCCCACTCCCCACTCTTAAGTCGTGCAAAAAAAAAAAAAAATTAGCGCAAATCAGCCGCAGAAAAAAAGTCCCCGCTTTAAGTTTTCACTATAAATCCAAGTTTTTTTGATTGTATCTTGGACTTGTAGCAAGGACAGCCTGTAACACAATGCTGGATTGGGTTAGATTAAAAGTAAAACAAGACTGGGAGCAAAAGGAGATACACTTGAACTCACTTAAAATTTTAAAGAATAGAGTTAGAAATGATTACAGGAACACAGAAGTGAAAAATGCTTTCTAGAGCCTAGGACTTAACTAAACAAGCTATAGTCTTGGTTCAAGGTACCAGTCTACCTTTCAGCAAGATGGCTGACCTCCTGTCTTGTTGGGTGTCCCACAAAATCCAGAAAGATTTGACTTTTTAGATGGAAGATAACTTGGGTTTCATTGCCTCCTCTCTTTTATAGCCTAGTGAACCTTTAAAATGAATTCTTCTGAAGGTTAACTTCCCCACAGTAAAGTCCATTCAAGCTGAGAAGGCAACTTAGAGTATCCCGGTGAAGAAAGTTTGATGCTGTTTTCTTCCCTCACTGGTGTATGCTAAAATGCAAATTGATCTGTTGCCTGCAGTCTCCTCCCTATGCTGTGATGTTGAGAGGTTATCTCCGTCACTTGTGTGTTTGATGGTCCTGTTAATCTTCTATGTACATTGCATTCCCACTGCCACTTGCTCAACTTTGGAACTACCTTCAAAGTGGCAGAATCATATTTCTTTGTTTAGGGTGGGGTGACTTCAGTGCTGTCTAGCAGATGCACTTGAAGAATGTAATTACCTATGTTTGAATTTGCCCTTGTACATGCACTTTTACTATCAATGATCAGTATGGTATTTAGCTTTCTGTTGCTATCTAAACCTGTATCTAAAAGATGTTGTTTATGTCATTAATGAGTTGGTCAGGCCAGCTGAAACTCACTTTCAATGCCAATGAGTCCCTTGTTGTCTTGCATTGGGGTTCTGTTGGAGTAATAGTCTCCCATGTGGCTGCTCTTGCCAGTGGATGAAGGCTTATAAAGGATGTTCCACCCATCTTCTCCCTGTTTGAAATTCCTTTGCTTTTGTCAAAATGCCTGAAAATGGAAACAGAATGTTTTGAGTAGAAGTGAAACGTTTTGTTTTTACATTGAGACATTTTGATTAGTTTTGACTAACATTTTTTTTATTTGTAAAAAGGGTTTAAAATGTCATTTTTGGTTTGACCCAAAAAGTAACTTATTTATGCATTGGTCTATTTTGGGGGGACTTGCCAATGAACTGAAAATCCATTCTTTGACCAGCTCATAATGATTCATTCCATGGCGGGTCCTTTGTTTGTACCTCTATTCCACCCAGGTTTGAGATCTGACGGTATCACTTGTGTGTCACATCAGAAATGTAGCCATTAAAATAGGATAATGAGGATAAAATAGGTTGCTTATTCTAAAGAAACTTAGCCCATGCTGTTTAAAAGTGCACATATTCAAATTGGACTAGTTGATCAGTTGCTCCTTTTCCAGTGCTGTTTCCTAGGTTGTTGAATGGCTTTATTTAAAATACTATGTTGTGGACTTTCTCATAGTGTCTTCAGGCTCTGGAATTCCTGCATTCGAACCAAGTCATTCACCGAGACATCAAGAGTGACAATATCCTACTAGGAATGGACGGCTCCGTCAAGCTAAGTATGCAGAAGGCACCCTTGATAATGACTCTAATTATGAGCTTGCAAATGAAAGGGCAGGTCGTCCTTCCAAGGCATAGTTGTGTTGTGAGGACAGTTGATGTTTTTGGTGTTCAGATATGGCAGTGGCACCTATTTGCATTAATGGTAGCTGCAGGGTTAAACCACTGTGCATTGAAACCATAGCTTTAAATATGTTTGGGCTAGATTAAAAAGATGACTAGGGGTGGGAGGAAGAGGTCTCATTACTTGCCGACGGAGCACATTTAGTATGAATAACAACCTGCATAGTGGGTTCCATGTATTCCATCTTTGCAAACTGTCAGCCATGCCCACTCAGCCTGGGCTCTGAGAGCCAAGCTGAGTTCTTTCCTTAGTGCACATTATCACCAGCAACTAAGATTCTGCCCGCCACATTATGTCCTTCACATCTCCTGAGCAATCGTATTGCTTGCCATGGGCTTGCACGGGATAATTGACTGGAACCTAGTAAAGAACTTTGTTGATGGTGCATTAAATGGAAGAGAAACCTGCTCTAGCGTTAACAGGAGACAAACATAAATAAATAATAAACCTCTGCTTAGTCAGTAAATGCAAGCAGCTAGAATGCTATATTCACTCCACGAGCAGATCTGCTGAGTAAGAAAGTATCATTTATACGTTTTACATAATCACTTTTCAGAGTAGAACTGCACGTCAGTAGCCCACGGCTTTGACTTTGTCCCAAGGTATGAATAGCTAGCCAGAGGCAAAGGTGCTGTGCATGTTACACAATTTCTCTTTTTAAAGCTGCATTCTGATATCTGCTTATTGTGGGTTAAGTTAGAAAAGTCTTTCTGTGAAAATGGTGCAGCATGCTTTCCAATTCTTTCAATGGCTCCAGTACAGATTTTACACAGGTATAAGCCATAGATGGTTTTTCCAGTGGTTAGACTGGCTGCGAGGCTCCCCATGGGGTCTGAAAATTAAGCTGTGTGTATTCTGTCCCTTACCACTGTCTGAAATAAGTCTGCCAGCAGAAATTGGCTGGTTGTTGTTTCTTCTTCGAGTAGCTGCAGGTGTTCTGCTTCGGGGTGCATGTGTGCAGTACACTGGAGCTGAAGAAATTTGCTTGCTGTACCCATAGAAGGGTGGCACTTGTGCCTCATGGCCATAACCCTTTTCTTAGCTGAGGCAATGCTTCCCTGACCCTCTGTTTTTTCTTACTGTGGCTAGAGTCGGAGCTCTGCATGGTCACAACCTCTCAGCTAGTTTAGGTTATTCCCTCGTGTGTAGTTAAGAGTACCCTTTGTGCTAGAGTAGCATTAGTTGTAGTAGTTTGTTTCCTCAGTGATATCCCTACTGGGTTTAAACATTGTCCTTGACTTTGGGGGAGTGACCCTCACATACTGTGCTTGCTCTGTCTCGGTGAGGCCCACCCCAGAGTATTGTGCAATCATTTAAGACAGTGGACTCAAGAGGCTCAGGACATTTGCCTGTCTCAGCACCTGCTTAAACAGGTTATATGCAGCCTGCTTTGGTACCAGGGCCTTCACCAGGCCAGAGATCGCTCTCGGGTTGTGAGAGCGCTGCCACTTCACTTTCCAGAGCAGTCACCTCTGCAGAAACCGAGCAACTGTTCCTGCTGACTGCACTGAGACGGTCAGAGGGAGACCAGTTGAGTTTGCTTCAGGTCTGGAGCTGACTCTTCTGCCTCCCCCAGGAAAAGCATGGAGTAGAACAGAGTTGGGGCTGGCACATGAGAAGGCACCCTTTCCCAGGGAGGTTAGAAACTCTGTACAGCTGATTCATTGAGTCCAGTACCAATACAGGAGATGCTGATAGTGACTGTTTCCATATCCGTGGTGTACCATGCAGTGATAGACCTCCTCTGTGGCTTGATCCTGAGCTATCCTTTGGTTGAGGACTTTGCCAGGACTATCTCTATAGTCCCATTGATTGAATGAGCTGCTGAATCCCCGACCTGTCAGCACCATTGTCATGAGTAGGAGCTGCTAAGGAGAGTCTGACTTACCTGTAGAGTGAGGAAAGCGTTAAGCAACTCTGGCGATACTCTTCGGGGAGGGGGCTTCGGGCATTCAGATAGGAATTTCAAACCGAGAGGTGTTGGGTTTTTTTTCTTTTCTTCTCTCTTCCTTTGTTTTGAGATCAAGCAGTTTTCCCCAGGTAACAGGGGAGACGGGCTCTCCCAGGAACAGACTCCTGGAAATGTGTAAGTTAGTCTGTCAGGTTTTATTGTTTTCCTTGTTTGGGAGCTTGGAAATCCTGTCTGAGCTGGCTAATTATTTTGTCTCTTTTGTAACTAAGGATTACAGCCCAGGGATTCTCTCTGAGTCTATTTCACTCCATGGATGTTTAACACCCAATCATTTACTATGCTTGCAACAGTAGTCTTGTTTTGATGATAAAAGTGTTTTCCTTTTTGTTTAGATTAACTGGTATTAGTTGATTTTTGTGTCCTTAAACCTGTCAAAGTTACCTGGGAAGAGCAGAGCCCCATTGTTGTGTGCGGATTCCCTTTGTGTGTTTTCCCAACTCCAAGCAAAATGGAGGTTGGGGGGGGACTTTGCCTCAGGGAAGGGATTCCAAGTGGTCTCTTCCCAATAAGAAGGTTTATTTCTTTTTGTTTCCTTTTTTTTTTTTAGTTCAAATTGACACTTGGTGATGGTAGCAAATATTTTTTTCTTAGATCTCAGGGAAACTGAGACCGGACAAGTTTGTCTCTGGGAGTTAGACACAGGTTTTTACAGAATTTATTCTTCTAGCTGTCCCCCATATCTACACTTGCAATGCCAGGTTGGGGAATCGAGCCATGACAACCAAACCCAATGTTCCCCTCTCACAGATTGTGGAAGCAGGGCTAGTATCAGAATCGGTACAGGGGGACCTTACTACCAGGAATCCCCTCTGCACTGCTACAGTTGGCACCACAAATGTTTCCATGGCATCTTTCACCTCCCTCAGCGTGGGTACGAACAGATGGTCCAGTACCGCTGCTGACTTTAGGACCGACAATGCTTCCAGCACCAGCATGGTCGATAATGACAGTAACGCTTCTGTGGGCAGCATCTCTTTCTTTCTCGTTCTGGAGGATTGCATCAAATCAGTTAGCTGCTCTGTCTGGTCTCACTCCATCCTTATTTCCAGGACCTTGAGGCTCCTTGGCACCTGAGTCAGGGTGGTCCTTCTCCTGCTTGTCTCATGTCAGGAGTGAGGCCCGTGGCTTGGCACTTACGGGCCACCAGTGCCTTATCCATGTCAGTGGCCTCTAGGGAATCCATGGGATGCTCCTTGGTTGTGGAGTTCCCCCTTTTCATCTTGCTTGAAGGCAAAATTGCTGACAAGGTTTGCAATGGGGACCATCAGCCAGCCACAGTTCCAAGTTCCAGTGGTTCTCCACAATCGTCCTGGCTGAGTCTGTCAGCCCTGGAATAGGATCTGGCTTTGGCTCAAGCAAGGGCTTCGTCTTTGTTTCCGTACCATTCTGCGTTGCCTCGCTCATCCTATCTTTTGATACCAGAGCATTTTAAGGCATGCCAACAGCTTTTGCAGTGCATAGCTTCTTCCCTTATTGTCCAAGTGGAGCTCTTGCAAGGGAATACCCACAAATTAGTGGCTGTCCTGCAGGGAGAGTCCTCTTCCTATCAATGATGTGCTCCTTGAACCAGCTAAATATGCTGGCTTTGGCACCACATGTGGCTAAGCACAAGGAAAGCGTTGTTTTGTTCCCGTGCAGACATTTGAGAGGTTTTACTCTTATCCAGCCCCAAATTCTCCAGTTGTAACTGCTGTGAATGACACAGCCCAGCAGGGCAGGTTTAAGGACTGTAAATGATTGGACCTCACCAGTAGGAAGATTTACTACTCCTCTTCTATACAGATGCAAATTGCTAACTAGCATCCCTTGCAGTCCAAGTATAATTTTGTTCATTGGACAGCTGTGCTAGAGTTTGCAGACAAGCTGCCCAAGGCCTTGAGAGGAATTCTGGGCATTTGTCACTGAAGACTGTTGGTGGAGAAGGTATCCTTGCAGCCCGTGTTTGATGTTGCGGACACCTGAGCCTGGGTGATGGCCTTTGCAGTCACCATGAGGAGGGCTTTGGGGCAGCAGAATCAGGGCATTACTCCTGATGTCTAGCAAGCCATTGAAGATTTTCCCTTCAACAGCCAAATGCTGGTTTTGGACAAAACTGAGCAGAGGCTGCACTCCTTCAAGGATACCAGAACTATCCTGTGGGGATGGGAGAGGGAGTGTATACATGCCAGCGGTGCAGAGATTCTAGTATGCCACTCAACAGCAACAATATCATCCGTAACACATGCTTGTCCAGCCTTGCCCTCCTCTGTGCCAACAGGACTACCCCCAGAAGGAGGGAGAGATCCAACTGGAGAAACCAGGTGGTTTTGGTGTTTGGCTAGTCCCCATGCCATCCTCCACGCACCCATTTTGCCTCCTTAAACCAGAGTACTGTTCGAGCCATTGCTCGTCTCCCCTCATCTCCCCATGTTGGGAACAGGCTGGCCTGCTTTCACAGGGTGTGGGGTTCAGTCACCATCTACAGTTGGGTCCTAAGCAGAGGTGAAAATAAGGGGGTGATCCCCAGCATGCAGCTCGGGCAAGAACTGGCTGAGCTGTGGCAAAAGCCAGCAGGGAGCTATTTGAAAAGCTGTCAGGGACCTGGGTTGCAATGGGACAGTACCAGTAAGAAAGTTACTTCCAACCATTGTCCTAAGTACCATCAGATTGGGTTCTGCTGGCCAGTTGCTCTCCACAACATCTTCCTATCCTTCCTCTCCTACTCCCGTCAAGGTCCCTCTCACTAGATACTGCTCCCTGATCAGGTCCCATCACTGCATGTTCCAAGGTGGATGTAGGCTGTGGATGGAGGAGTGGTCCTGCAGTGCTTGTTTAGGTAGATGCTGGTAGGGTACTGCTTGTGAGTCACCCAAGTGGCATACGTGGTTGCGTCTACTCACAGAAGAAGAAATGGTCACTTATTGTAACTGTGGATCTTCGAGATGTAATGGAGACATGTATTCCATGACCCACCTTCCAGCCTCTCTGCAATGGAATCTTGTTTCCAGGTGTTGGGTGCAAAGAAACTGAGGGAAGATCAGGACATCACCACCCCATGTGGCCAGGGGAGGATCCATAGCCAGGAGGCACAAGTGCTGCATCTCTTTGGGTCATGCTAAGCAAATTTCTCCAGCTTTGGTGCTCTGGGCACACACAAATCTGAGGGCTTGTCACTAAATGGTGGATCAAAACTTCAGTGACACTCTAAATTGACCTCTCACTGCTCTCCCGTTGACTCCAGTACTCCACCAGGATGAGAAGAGGAGCTGGAGTTGACGGGAGAGCAGCCCCCCGCCAACCTTACCACATGGAAGACGCTGCGTAAATACATTGACGTCAACTATGCTGTGCTGTTTGCATAGCTGAAGTTGTGTAGGTTAGATTGACTGGGGGAAGGTCGGGGGAAGAGGCATAGTGTAGACTAGGCCTATGTGGAATATCACATCTTGAGGAAGCACCGTTCTAGTAAGCAATCTTTAGGGGTGCATGAGGCAGGAGTGAAACAGCTTGCTGTGTTGACTTTGCCAGGCTAAAAAGAGTAAATGCTTGTTTAGTCAAATAAGCAGATGAGTTGAAAAGACATGGGGACCAGAAATCTTCACTGAGAGTTCCATTCCTGCTTCTGACTGTAACTGAATGTTAATTTCTAAAAGTAAATTGATTTTAGTATGCACGTAAGTAATCGCACTGAAACATCTCATGAGAAAAAACATAGACTAAGCATCAATTAACTTTCCTGGTTGTGTCAATTTAGAATAATGACATTTAGAATGTACAGCTTAGAGAGAGAGCTTTAAACTTTCAAGGGGCTATAGGGAGGTTGTGAAACAAGAAATACTGTCCCCATTTTATACAAGGTTGTGGAGGTGTTCACTTGTCCAACGGCATTACAATGAGTCTGTTACAGAATCCAGATGCCTTGTGTTTTAACCACATAACTATTTTTCTTTTCATAACTGCTACCATAACTTATGCTGATGCATAACATGAAACCGAATTTCAGCCTTGTTCTCAGTCAGTTCTCTGGCATTAATTATGTTCTTCTAATACAAGAATTACAGGTCACCAACTGAACTTAATAAGCAGCAATTTTAAAACAAAAAGAAGTATCTTTTCATACAGTGCACAGTCAATCTGTGGAACTCCTTGCCAGAAGATATTGTGAAGGCCAAGGCGGTTACAGGGTTGAAAAAAAACTATATAACTACATGGAGGATAGGTCCAACATTGGCTATGAGCCAGGAGGGGCAGGGATGGTGTCCCTAGCTTCTGTTTGCCAGAAACTGGGAATGGGCGAGATGGGCTATATCATTTGATCACTTGTTTTGGCACCTTTGGTCTGACACAGAATGGCCATTCTTATGTTCTTATATTTCTTTGTGAACAAACTAGCTTATCTGTAAAATATCTCCTTGTTTTTTCCTTTCCCCTCCATTTTTCTCTTCCAGCTGACTTTGGTTTCTGTGCCCAGATAACACCAGAGCAGAGCAAACGCAGCACCATGGTGGGGACCCCTTACTGGATGGCTCCTGAAGTAGTAACGAGGAAGGCTTATGGGCCAAAAGTGGACATCTGGTCTCTGGGAATCATGGCAATCGAAATGATTGAGGGAGAGCCTCCGTACCTGAATGAGAACCCCTTGAGAGTAAGCTAATGCTGTGTCACTGCAGTGCCATGCAAGAGACAGCCAGATGTGCCAGACCTGACTTTGCTCTTGTGATTCTGATACTGTATATTCATATGATAACAAGGAAACCTCAGAATTTTCTGCATTAGGGTGAACGGATGCATCTTGGATGCTTCTCTGCTATACTAAGCCAGAAGTAATGCACAGATAGTCTTTTGTGATGCTTCTCTCCGTTCAGTCCCTAGGCTGGCTTGAATCTAGAAATGAGAAAAATTGTGAAGATTTCAGAGCTTTAAAAGTCTGAGTGTGATTGTAGGTAGGGGAGGCCAAGAGTCTCGTTTTTGTGAAGAGATTTAACTGTCCCTTCACAAGCTGTCTTTCCAGGAATACCACCCCATCACCTCACCTCAGAGCATGGCAAGCACTTTTGTAGACTCACTTTTAGACACTGAGGGCCCAACTGTGAGTAATTACTTGCTGTGCTGAGTCAGGGGCATGTGGCCTGAGCAGCAGTGGTAGGCAGAGTGTGCAGTAATTGTGGGTGGCCTCTCAAATCCTCCATCTTAGTTCCTCCTGGGCCATCCCACTCCTTCACTTCCTGATTCTCCTACTGTGGCTGTGATGGATGGGTTGCTAGTGCCGAGCTCAGGCCGCGGATGAGCTGCAAGCGTTGCAGGAGAATTTCCAAATCCAAGCACCTTCATCAACCTTTTTCTAATTTAAAAAAAAAAAAAAAAAAAGTTTCTATTAATGGCTTCATAAAATGTTGGGTGTCACCTGCTGGACATTGTCCCTCTCGCTATGCAGCATACATCAGACCTTCCCTTATTCGTTGGGATGCAGATGACCCCTAGGGCCAATCAATGGATTAAATTATCCCTCTGTTAGTCAGATGTGTCCCTGGAGAGGATGAGAAGAGCCCAGTTTGTTTAACATTTGTTTCCAGTGCAAGAGGCTAAAGCTCTGTCTAGATGTGCAGCAGTGTTGTTGTGACGCTGCAGTGCGGCTGGTGAAGATGCTTGAGTCTGTGCTGACAGGAGAGAGCTCTCCCATCTGCATAAAAAAACCTACCTCTGAGAGTGGCAGAAGCTCCCTCACTGACACTACATTAGGCATTCCACAGCCTGTGCCAGTGTGACACATGATGTTCCATTGGGCGGAATACTCACACCCCCGAGTGACCGAAGTTTTGCCAGCCTAGGCTGTGGTGTAGACATAGCCTCAGGAAAAGCCCAAAGGGAGAGGGAGGCAGTGGGGAAGATAGAGGGGAAAGCAATTGACTG
The DNA here is from genome assembly GCA_019425775.1 of Rafetus swinhoei. Classification (NCBI taxonomy): domain Eukaryota; kingdom Metazoa; phylum Chordata; order Testudines; family Trionychidae; genus Rafetus; species Rafetus swinhoei. Next base: position 20,647,485 of record CM033437.1, on the reverse strand, counting down.
TTACTTAACTGTCCTCATTAACTTAATACTGACCTCATTTAACTCAAGATGCTCCAGTTCCCAGGCTGTTGAATTGCTCCACTTAGGAACACCACGCTCATGGGCTCCGACAAGCCTTCAGATTGCCTGGGGGAATCAAACTGATTCTTGCCTTCTGTCTTTGCAGATGGAGACATTCTCCTCCCAAAGGATGGTTCTCTTTTAAATCAGATGCTCTGAGTGGCTCTTAATTCCCTCTGTTTGGAGCAGGCTGACTGTCTCCTTGCTTAGTGGGAAAGCTGGTGGCTTTTACAAGGTGCTGAGTCCCTGAGCACTTGCAAAGAGGCCCTCAGTGCCTTACAAAACTGGGCTCTTTGGGTTTGTGAGAGCAGGGGTATTTATGCCAGTAGAGTTATACTGCTGTAGTTATCATGGTATAACTCCCTATGTGCACATTCTTCTTGCAGAATAAAAGTGTCTGCTTAATGAGTTAGACCTATCTAAATCACAGTGGTGTAATTGTACTGATATAGTTATGATAGTAAAACTCCTTTGTGTATAAAGCCCTTAGACAAGACATGAAATGTTTTTTCTTTCTGCAAATGCTTCCAGATGATGGCAGGTTCCAAACCTGGATTAATAGGGTAAAACACTAGAGGGACATATCCTGTCCATGTAAAAATAGGGCAGACAGCCTTTCTGTTTCATAATATATAGAGAGGGACCTAAGCATGTATGAGTGATCCAACAATTTTTTCCTAACCGAATGTGCAGAAAACAAGAAAAGTTTGTCATTTGTAGAGGGAGGGATCTCGCTCGAGCAAGGTGTGAATCTGAAATGCTCCTCGTTTCCTTTTGTTTCCTTGGTGCTCGTTTTCTGTAGGCCTTGTATCTCATTGCTACCAATGGTACCCCAGAGCTGCAGAATCCCGAGAAGCTTTCACCCATATTTAGAGACTTCCTTAACCGCTGTCTCGAGATGGATGTAGAGAAAAGAGGCTCTGCCAAAGAACTGCTACAGGTAACTACCAGGCCGGGGTGGAGGGGCAAGCTCAAGTCAAGTCACCACTCTGGCCTGTACTAAGGATTTGTCTGACCTTTACAATGGTTTGGCTGACAGCACAAGCAATTCTGAGGTGACATGCCTGAAGGAGCACAGGGTGGATGAGGATTTTTTTTACATTAGGGCTGTTTTCCTGGTACATCCCTTTTGTATTAGCCACTAATGGCAACAGCAATATGACGAATTCTGTAACCAAGTTCAAAATGGTCACTCTAGGCCTGGCCCTTATTCCCATGGTTTCTCCACAGCTGCTGCCTAACTCGGTGCAGGTCAGCACTGTCCCGGATTGCTCTGACTTATCTCTGCTCTTCTTGACCTTGTCAGCTGCATGATTCCCCACTACAGCCCTGCCGTGGATGTGTCTTTTATACCATGTTTCAGACCCTGCCGTTTCTCTTTTTAACTCATCTCAGCATGGCTACAAAGGGAACTTCTTCCCTGCCCCTTCTCTGCCAGCCCGCTTTACCTTGTGTCTGCTTCCCCTGAGACACTGCTACTCATTCATTAATTGCTAACCGTGTATGTGGTGCCATTCCCTCATGCTCATTCTAAATCCCTGCTGTCACTGTTTCAGGAGCATGCATGTTGTAGCCAAAACACTTTCTCACTCCAGGGGGCAGAACAATATTGGCCTCTCACCAACCTACCCTCTGTTTCCACGGATTTCCAATTTCAGGACTGAATTCAATTAGCATGTGTCCCACTCCCTCAGAAGTCCAGAGGGAGATGTGCATGTGTAATTGATGGGATGGTCATGGCCCTCCAGTGCTCAGTGGTTGGGCTGCACCTGACTTCCCTCACTTGATCTGTCTTGTGGTCCCCTCCTTTGATTGCTCTGTGGTAGAATTGGGGCATTAGAATCTTCATTTGTTATCCCTTATTTTCCCCACTGCTGCAGAGATTGCCAGTTTTTGATGTTTACCACAAAACCCACCCTCTTCAGCTCAGGAGGGACTCTCCGTAAAGTGCTTTGTAGCACCACATAGAGTGTGACAGATGCTGAACAATATCTGTGTGGCGTGGTGTGAAGTAGAAGGTCCTGCAAATGCTAACATGGATGCCTGGATAGCTAGTAAATTACTTTGATTTTCAGTTTGGCTAGAGCTGTGCCAAAGTCCAGTTCTGTTTTGCAGAGATTAATAGACTGATGGGCCTCTAGGTGCTATTATGATAATTGAGTCTGACCTCTTGCATAATACGGGCCGCATAAAATCACCCAGGGACTCCTGCATCCAGCTCAGTAACTTGTGGTGAAGCTAGAGCAGATTTCTCTGTGCCTTCATTCCACCCAGGACTAAGATCCTCTAACTTTCACTTTATATTTGTGGATTAACTCAGAATCCAGAAAGAATTTCCTGAGTTTCAACTAGTCATGTCATAAGCCCATAAAACTGGGAATTTAGCCTGATTTTAGTGCATAGCTGGAACTCAGCTCAGGTTTGCTTGAAAAGTTTATGACTTTAACAAATCTTTTTGTTTAACCTGGTTTGAGTTTTGAGCCTGTAACTGAACTGCAAATCATTTGAGCTCTGCCTGGTTTTGGTGCAAACATTTCCCTCTGCAGTGAGACGTGACTTCAAAGGTATCATCGATAACTTAGTTTTCTCCTTCTCTCGTAGCACCAGTTCCTGAAAATTGCGAAGCCCCTTTCTAGTCTGACTCCTCTGATTGTTGCAGCTAAAGAGGCAACAAAGAACAACCACTAATCTGGAATCTTCATCATTATCGTGCCAAGTCTTTTCAATGTTCATTTCAGAGACTGAACACCTGCCCTCCTGCTCCATATGGGGCCCCGAACCTTTGATCCCCTGAGAGTGAGCTTCAGAAGTAGTATTTGTTGAATGTTAAAGGAGGCATTGCTGATCTAAAATCGTGAACGGCCTTCTCACCCTCTTGGTGGGAGAAGACTATTTTGTATGGTTGACAAGGTCTTTGTAAGAACCTCTGAGCCTGATGTAGCAAAGCCAGTTTGATTTCATATCTCTTAATGTGTTTATTTTTTAACATAATATGGAGCCTTAGACCATGTTTATCTTAATAAATCTCTCACTGGCTGGACTTTCCCTGCCTCTGTCCAGCTCGGTGGTTACACTACTGAAACTCCTGCATGCTTCGATTACCTGAATAATGGAGCAGCCAGCAGAAATCGGAACAGCTTTAATAATGGAAAGGGGATGCAGGATTGTGTGTCATCCAACCACTTCCCCAGTGCTGCCGGACACTTTGACAGGGAGCTGAAATATTCTGAATGAACTTTCTGCGATCGTCGGAGGATTTAATTCATGGCTGACTTTTGTGCTATGTCTTGTGAATCAGCCTCTGATTAAATAACCCGCTTTCTGTTTTTATCTTGGATCTGTAACTTCAGTTTTCAATTCTGCTAATTATTAGATCACTTCCAAAAATAATCTTTCTGTTGCATTAGAAAGTAAATCATAGAAGGTGGTGGCAGGCCTGTTTTTAAAACTATTTCATTTGTGAGGCACAGTTTAGGTTAAAGAAATCACTGCTATATATTGTAAAACACTGATGCAGTGGTCACCATTACAGTGTCACCATTTGTCCACAGTTACCACACGGTGTTTGAGAAATGACTATTTCTTATGCCAAGTTCAAGGAAAAACTTGTCTTTTCTCAGATGCTGTTGGATATGATAGGTAGGAGGGTGTGTGTGGAGGGGGGCAGCTAAGTAATTGGCTTTGTTTATCATTTAACTTATCTGAAGGATTAAGAGGGTTAATCATTCCTCTGGTTGCCCTAATTTTTAAAGTATCAGGAAACTTGGAACTGCATCTAAATTGACAAATCTGTCCCCTAAACACTGGGTTATACCCAAGGCTAAAATTTTTGTCATGGGTATTTTTAGTAAAAGTCATGGACTGGCGGGGGCAGTAAAGAATGCATCGAAGCCTGTGACCCCTCTATGACTTTTACTAAAAATATCTATGACAAAATGGAGAGCTCTGCTGTGGGATCCTTATATTGCCTGCAGTGGCTAAACAAGTACAAGGGTCCCCTGTGGCAGCTGGATACCATGGGCTGAAGTTACAGAAGGTGCAGGAAGTCACAGATTCTCTGACTTCCACGACCTCTCTGAAAAAACCAGATGTATGTTGATTTCAATAAAATTGCTGCGTTATCTGAACCTAGGAGAATGGGGAAGGGGACACTTGAACGATTCACCTCAGTCTCAACTTGGACAACTGTTCATGCTATTCTTTGTGTGCCACTGGATGTCCAGAGGTGATAGCTAAAGTGGTACACGCAAACTCAATTATTTTACACTCAGAGTTCCCTAGAGCTGCTTATATCCAATTACTAACATGGTATAGAGTCTAAGGTACTTGGTATAGAGTCTAAGGTAATTTCCATAGGGAGGAACCAGAAAATAGTGTAAGAAGGTGTGTTAAAGTCAGGTGGGAGTTGCTTTCTCTGACTCTTGTGTTGCTTTTCTTGCCATGACCCCCATTTCTGGCTCCTTATGGTGTAAACTAAACCAGTGTATGAGGGCTTAAATTATGAAGGAGCCATCAGTGAAGTAGTAATAGTGCACATCAACTCAGTCCAGCTCCAGGGTGAAACCTGTAACTGTACCTCTCTTCTTGGGTACGGATGGATTTTTCTTCATCTTCCACTTTGGTCTCTGCCTCTTCCCTTTTTCCATAAGAAGTTATTATGTTTCGTCATAATATTTGCTGGACATATTATATGTGTGAGATGGACAGGATGGTCTAATACAGGGGTTCTCAAACTGGGGATCATGACCCATCCAGCAGTCTCATGGTTATTACATGGGGGCTGTAAGCTGTTTGCCTCCATCCCCAAAACCCTGCTTTGCCTCCAGCATTTATAATGGTGTTTAATACAAAAATACCATTTTTAATTTATAAGATGAGGGCCACACTCAGAGACTTGCGGTATGAAAGGAGTCACCAATAGAAAAGTTCAAGAATCACTGCCGTAATAGGTCTTGCCTGTCCATTTTATCTATAACTTTCTAAGTGAACTATAATTTCTTTTTAGAAATTGGTTTGTACCTTTCAGTCACATACACATATCTCCTTGTGCAGAGCACTTCTGCCTTTCAATATCTTATATAAATTCATGGGCAGATGAAAATGCAGGCTGTTCCTTTACTGGTATGACTCTGTCGACACTAGAGGCTATTGCCAGCACAGCTAAATTGGTCACAAATCACACTTTACACGCCCTTGTCTGATTTTATCTATGCTGACCAAAATCTGTAGTTAAGATCTTGGCTCAAATTAATCTGGATTAAGCTGCTTTCAGCTCAACACAAGTTAAGAGTTTCAACTACTAGGATGGCCTGAGTCACTATTTTCCCCAGCCCTCCAGTTGTAGAGCAGCATGTTCACAGCTTGCAGCAAGATGGCAATTTTTAAATTCCTGTCATTGAAAATCCCATTTGTTTGCCTTTCTGTGATATAAGGATTCCCCTGTGCATGTGTCTAACAGGCCCTGGATTTCTAGCTGAACACCTAGGACAAAATGGGATGATAGTAGAACCCCCTACCCTAGGGGGAAGGGTGATTCGGTGGTCAGACAGACCCCACCCCCTACCCTGGGGAATTTGGACAGAGTTTGAAGGGAAGTGGCATTGCCCTGGAGTAATTGTCTGATAAAGGAGGAGTTTGTTTTTATTTTCCCTCACACTGTTTTATTGGGCCATGTAATGGGAAATGGCGGACAGGCCACAGTGGATATCGAGGTAGCTCCATTGATTTTTTTTTTTTATAGAATTACATTGATTAATGCTGGCTACATGACATCTCTAGAGCAAAGCCCTTGTGAACAACAGGGATTAGAACTGGGATGGGCAAATTCTGGCCCAGGGGCTGGATCTGATCTGACCGGGTTAGCTCCTGGAAGGCCCCCACCACTTCTGAAATTGGCCACAGGTACTGGCAGTTGCAGCTCCCATTGGCCATGGATCACCATTCCTGGCCCATGGGAGCTGCGGGAAGTGGTGGCCCAGTCCATGCTGCTTCCTACCGTTCCCATTGGCTGGGAATGGCAATCCACAGCCAATGGGAGCTGCAGTTGCTGATACCTGCAGCTGTGCAGGGAAATATAGTGGCAGCGGCCCACCAGGGGCTAACTCTGGTGAACCGCTGCTGTGTTATTGCCCGGTCCTGGATTAGAACCTGATCCGTAACGGTGCTCCCATCAGCTCACAATGGAATCCCAGGGTTGAGGCGTTCTTTAGCATTTCACGTGAACAGACTCTAGCCAGACTGACTGTCACTATAATTGAACATGGGTGCTGGTACCAGGATTTCAGCACAACGTCCCCTGACCAAGGCTTGCTTATTTATAAATAACCATGTTAAATCATGCTTCAGGCTATCAGTCACCTAGGAGGGCTACTGTTGAAAGGGACCGTTTATTCTTACTCTTTGCCTTCTGTCCCTCAGCTGATTTCTAATCCATGGCGGTGCTTTGCCTCGGATCCCATCACTGCTTAGTTTTCTACATAGCTTTGTGTGAGAGATTTGCCAAAGGCATTGTGAGGCCCATTGAGAAATGGCAAGATTGTGACATTTGAGCTGACATCTTCTAATGAACAAAGTTCTAACAGTCTGGCTTCATTGCCCTGATCTATTGACCATGAAAGGCAGGGGTGCAGAGTACACTGGCTCTCTGTTTGGGCCTGATTTCAAGTCAACTGCCTCAGGGAAGTCAGGTGAATTCTTCTGTTTGAGTTCTCACGGGATTTAAAACTCTTTTGTCTGCTTTACTTTTAGCAGTGGACTCATGTATCAGCATGCTGCCTTTGCCATTCAGTCATCACCTTCCATATCCTGGTCTCAGTGCTGCTTCAGTTAATGCATATGTGATTAGCTAATGCCAAGGGACAGTAGAACCTCGGAGTTACAGACACCTCAGGAATGGAAGTTCATAACTGAAATATTCAAAAGCTTCCAGGGGTAGCCAAGTTCGTCTGTAACAGGAAAAACTTAGAAATATTCGTAATGCTGAATAAAACATGATGGTTCGTTCAAAAATTGACAGTTGATTGACTTAATACAGCTTTGAAACTTTGCAGAAAAAAAAATGCTGCTTTGAACCATCTTAACTTAAACGAAAGAAGCAGAGAAACAGGTTCCTTACCTTGTCAAATTTTTTTAAACTTTCCTTTTTTTAGTAATCTACATTTAACACAGTGCACTATACTGAATTTGCTTCCCTTCCCCGCTACCCAGTTGTATAATTCTGATTCCAAACAAGGTGTATGGTTAATGGGGTCTGCTCGTAACTCTGAGGTTCTACTGTAATAGGGTAATAAATATCAGATTTAATGGCCATCACTCTTGGAAGTGATGTTCTCAGAACTTCAAAAAGTTAAAACTTTTTTAGTTCACACTGAGAACATTTTTAATTCCACCAATGTTTAAAAATACTGGAAAAGCTTTTTCCAATGAAGATAAATCAGCAATGATTTGATTGTAACGTCTTTGGTTTTTTAGATACTATTGTCTTTTCAAGGTAAATGCCCTATTGTCTTGTTAATAATCCCCTTCCTTGTTTGAATTTAGTGAGCCAGATTCCTCAGTTATGGCACTTTTAACTAGTTCCCTATTTACATGTATACTATTAGATTATTAATTTGTATATTTGAATGGCTCCTTTATGTTAGCTGCTTAGAAGATAACTTAATTGGTTCTTTTCTGCCTGCTACCCACCCTCTGAAAAATCAGCCCACTTCAAGGTGTCTCATGTCAGGTATGTCAAGGAATAATAAGGAATGCTCACCCCTGCAAATCAGCAACACACAAAAGCTTAAAAAGAATCAATCAATGCCAGATCCAGAATCAACTGGAAGTGATAGACTCCCATTGACCTTAGCTGGTTTTGTACCAGGCCCATGAAGATTAGAAAACCCAAAGGTTTATACTGCTCCCTAAAACAGAGGCAGATGGGAACTTGTATAATATGCTTCCTGCGTTTAACTATTGTAGTTGAAATGTCTTATTCACTTAACTCCTCAATGTTTATAGAAATAGTTTATTTTAATGAGAGTTTCTAGGATTTTGTACCCAAGCGGGAGGAGGGGGAGATAGGTGCATGTAAATCCTTAGTGTGCCTTTCAAGGAGAAGGCTTGTAGGTGGGGGAAGGGGAGGGAATGAGAATGAGTGAATAGCAGCTCATTGTTTGGCTTTGATAGCAGTTTCACTCTTGGAATGTCTTAATTAAAGGGACATATCTGTATCGTTTCAGAACATAAATCTGTTCTATTATTTGTTCCTGCCTCTCTTTGAGAAGTTATTTATGTCCCTTGCAGTCTGGAATATACCTTTAAACAAAGATGGTGGGAATCCTTGAGGAGACCCAGGTTTCCATGGAGACACTTCTGCTTATTTATTTGCCTTTCTAACAGATCTTGGGATGACTAGAGCCAATTTTAAGAAAAGACTTGGAGAAAACCCTTTACAGCCAAGTTTTTACAAAGGGATGAGTGATCTGGGCTGCCTCCGTTTTTGAGGTGTCCAACTTGAGACCCTGGTTTTCAAAAAAGCTCTGAAAAAGTTGGGCAACCCAAAACTGAGGCACTCAAAATCAGGAGTTGTTTTGTAAATCTTGGCCAAGAATACAATAGCTATGATAATACATGCATCTCTCCAACGATTATAGCAGCGGATAGAAATAGCCCATATTTACAAGGCATTTATGATGCTGCGTGAGGACAGACTGATTTTTGTGACTTGAGTAAGCTAGATGCAAGTTTTAAAGAATGCGTTGCCTGTTCCTTGTTGACATAAAGCAGGTCTGGACAAAGATCCCAGAAAAATGCTCCGCTTTGAACTTACTATATGAAATAAAATGTTTCATAGCAAAGCAAGTGAGCTAACTTAACTCATAAATCTTGTCATGGCATATTTGAGCAGGAATCTCCTAAAATTCAGTAATGGTGAAGTCAGGCTTACAACTGACCTGGCTAACATTTTCTGGCATGGATTCTTATGTTTCATTTCCACAAAGCCCACAACCACTGTGTCAGAGCCCATCAGACCAAGCCCATGGATAATTCCCTGATTTGGAACCTGACTACTGAAAGTGTACAGAATCGTATACGTAATCTTAGACAAACAGCTGCCAACCTTGATATTGAAAAGCAGGAGCTAATAATACAAATGAATGAAAGCCCTGAAGAGACATTTGCAAGCCTAGACAGTGTGTTGCAGAACAGTGGTGGAAGATCAGCAAAGAGGTGGAGAATGTTGAGATTCTGGGATTAACAGAAGTAAGGATTAAACATTTGGAATTCCAAAATGGGAACTAGGGAAGAGCCATTGACCAGCTGACTGATGAAATAAAGAGAATGTCTCCAGATTTCTGTATATCATGATTACATTGTCTGAAATCCAGAAGTGTTTAAAACAACTGCAGAGCACGCTACTTGCAGAGAGCAGCTTGAAGAGGAAAAACGCCAAACATCCAAGTTAAGGCCCATGCTGGAAGGATCTGAGCAAATCTGGGAGGTTCGGAAAAACGCTGTAATCCGGCTGAGAGGACAACTGGAAAATTCAGTGTGAGAGATTGGCAATGTTGAGACTGGAAATTGAAGACAGAGCCCAGGTTTGTTTATTTTCTGCATGAGATTGTGGAAGCAAAGCTGGTGCGGGACTCACTGGACAATAAGAGAAACTTTCTCAATTGCCTTTCAATAGGTGTCTGGTTTGTGTCCACCTTGGTCCTCTATTTTGGATTTGTGACCACATCAGTCTTGCTATATGTCTTCATATTCAACAAAGATTTCAAGTCTGTCAGTTGTCATCTGCTGTTTTCTGACCATAATCTCAGTTTGCTGAGAAACTTCTGGTCTCCATATGCTCTCTGGAAATATGATGGCTTGAAACCATTTTAAGGTCAGCCGTGCAGCCTCTCTTCCATCTCTTCATATCCGCTAAATTAACCCTCTTTCAATGCCTTGCTTGTTTTCTTCTTGACCTAACAGCTCACTCGTTTTTTAAAAATTGCTTCTTTAAAATAAAATCCAAATACATTGTTCACTGGTTCATGTTTGTATACTGTTTGGATGACTGACTTCAAAGTTCCAACAGATGAGAGGTATGATTTTCCAAAGCGTGCCACGCTCGTTTTTGTTCCTATCACGTTTAGGTGTTTTTATAACTCTTGGAATTTAAACCAGTCTTTCTCAACCCATGGCCTGTGGGCCACTTGCGGCCCAATCAGCACACAGCTGTGGCCCACGTGACACAAGGCTACACAGGTAGCTTGTATATATATTGTGCGGGTGCGGTCCATGTAACATACAGAAAGCTGCATATGGGGCCCACAGTGGAGAAAAGGTTGAGTACCACTGATTTCAACTAATTTACCTACTACTGAAGTAAGGCTCACTGGCCTGGTATTCCCAGGATTGCACCTACCATCTCTGCTAGTTGAAAACATTTGGAGAAAATATAATTGCTGTGTTGGTCATGATCCTAAATGCCAGTATCTAATATGGAGGCACCACGTGATTGAGAACTGGGACTGGCAGGGGAGTTGACAGCCTCTGTGGGCAAGGTGGGGAGGGGTTTTTCCGCGCTCCTGGGGCCAGCCCTCAGAGCTGCACAGAGCGGGTGGTGCGGTGCTCCAGTGGTGATTTAAACAGCCCAGGGATTTAATGGGCCCAGGGCAGCTGGGAGCCCCAGAACCCTTTGAATTGCCAGGCCCTAGGGAAACTGCCCTCTACCCACCTCGTCAGCAGGCCTGGGAACTGGGGAAATGTGGGAGCAAGCAGGTCCCAGCTCTGTTACAGACTGCAGGGCTCTGGGCAAGTCACTTTCTCTCCTCTCTGTGCCTCATTTCCCCATGTGTGTCAAATACTTCTGTTGCCCCTCCTCTGTACTTGTCTTTTTTTCTTTTAAGCTCTTTAAAGTAGGGACTGGCCCCTGATTGTATGGGGCCTGCAGGTGGTCCGGCTGCACAAATAATCAGTGCTGACAAAAATGTGATCAAATACTTGTACAGTGGACTAGAAAAGCAGTTGCTCATAAAAGGGAAGCAAGCCGCAGCCCAGCCTAACCAAAGCAATGCAGTTCGTGTTATGCATGTCAGATGTCTCATGATGGCGTGAGGGAATGCTTCATCCTCCCGAGGTTAAATGAACCAAATGAAATGCTTCACGGGATTGCACAGGCTGGACTCCGGCAGGTGAGAAAGGGAAGCCCTCACAGCGATGCCCTTACTAGCAAGGTAGTGCTTAAAACATGGGATCCGGACAACTGAAGCCGGGTTGGACTGAAAGGTGAAACAGATCTATGGCACTAACGCTTTGTACAAAGCATGCACAGAGGGACCTACAGAAGGATTTAAGGCTTCAGCTTAATCCTGTTAATAGGCGGCTGTGTAAATTCTCCCAGCACCATCACTGGCACTTTCACCTGCAAATGGCTTTGCTAATCAAGCCTTTTAACACCCCTCTGAGGGAGGTATGTGTGATATCCCACCTAGAGGTGGGTAGGTGTGCGTGTGTGCGTGCATGCGTGTGCGCATGCGCACACCTACCCTATTAGAAGTAAAACATCCAAAGGCAAGTCTCGGGCTATGTCTACACTGGGAAGGTTTGGGGACAAAAGTGCTGTCCACCAGCAAAAGTGGCCAAAAGTGAAAACCAGCTTTTCTGCCCCCCCATTATCCACATTTCATGGCCACATTGCTAGCACCCTGTCCACAGACAAAATTAATTGTCTCTTGAGGGTGTGGCCGGTTTTTCCACCTTGCCATCTGAATCAGTGTGAGTGGATCCTCCTAACCTCCCTTTTCCTGAGAGCTAGAAGCCTTACAAGCCAGAGGACTATGAGTTACAGAGAGTACTGTGTCCCCTGCAATTGCCTGGAGCCTGTGGGTTTCTGGCCTGGCTAGTCCTGCATTATTTCTATTACAGTAACCCCCAGGATCAGGTCCCAGTGGTGCTAGGGGCAGTGCAAACTTATGGGAGAGGTGCATAGGGCATTGGTATCTAGAACATATTTAACATTTATATTGGAGTAGTGGTAAGAGGCCAAAGAGGTCAGGGCCCTGCTCTGTGAGCTACTGTACAAGCAGATAGCTCTGACTGTGATATTAATGGGGTGAAAGTACAAATGGGTGAGAAGCGAGAAAGCTGCAAAGATACCTCACTGCGTTCCCGACAAATTCTTCCATTAATGTGTGTGCTTGGGGGGGGGGGGCGAAGGAGTAGCAGGGGTTACCCCATCTGTGAAAGAAGCACAAATCCTGACCCTGTGAGACCAAAGCCCCAAGCCCCCATAAACCTCTCACATAAACCCACTTCCTTCATTGCCTCCCCTCCAAGCACACACCAGCCCAAGTGTGGTCCCAGAAGAGACAGCACAGCAGGAGGTAGTGTAGATTAAAAACACAAGGCCTGCTTACATCCTCGGCTGAAAACATCGGCCTAAGCCAAATGAAACTCCCTCTTTCAGAGCAGCAAGTGTTTTGCACTTTGAGTTCTCTGTGGTTGAAAGCCTGCACAGCGGGGGAGGGAGGAGGAAATGCTCAGTAAACAATACCTGACTCCACTGGAATTGTGATTACCTGCTGGTGGCGCTTGATCATTTCAGCTAATGCACTGGAAGGAAATGGTAGCCCAGGGACCTGTGAAGCAAAGGTACTGAACGTTCACAACAGTCTCTGGTTCGCTGACCTATAACTGATGCCCAGTCTTTTCAGAAGCTCAAACACCTTCCACGAGCGGTTAAACACTCGAACATCGAGGCAAGAGTTTCAGACGCGTTATGATTTTTTTTTAAGGGGGTAGTGACTCAGGCAAGTGACTCGTGGCTGCTGAAGTTTGTCAGGGATCCAGCATGAGACATTTATAAAGGAGCATGATTTTCAGACTGAGCTGAGAACAGACGCACTGAGTCAGATCAAAGCTCCATCTACCCCAGTGTCCTGGCTTCCGACTAGGGATGTTAAAGACTAGTCAACTATCCGATAACTAGTCAGTTTCTTGCCCCCTCCCTCCCCCCGGCTGCCTCTGAGATAGAGGCAGCAAATGGGGGGAGAGGGGTACTTCAAAGCAGCAGCACCGCACAGCTAAGTCGGGGATCAGCTGTGCATTGCTGCTGCTTTAAAACCCCAAGGCAGAGTTTTAAAGGGGTTAGCGCTGCACAGCTGAGCTGGGGATCAGCTGTGAGGTGGCTGCCTCTTTGAAATGCTGCCTCTGCACATTTCAAAGAGACAGCTGTGGAGCCTGGGGTCAGCTGGGGACGCCCCAGCTGATCCTAGGCTCCTCTCGGCATTTCCCCAGAATCTTGGGTCAGCTGGGGAATCCTGCATTCCACTGAAATGCCACACGGAACTGGGGTCAGCTGGGGAGTCCCCCACTGACCCCGGGCTCCATGGCTTTGAAATGCACAAGAGCCCCTGCTGGCGCGGCTGGGACTTTCCGCTGACCCCGGGCTGTAAGTGGAGTTCCGCATGTCTCCTTTGAAATGTACAAGAGCCCCCTCTGGAGCTTTTGTACCTTTCAAAGGAGGAATGCGGACGTGCCTATCGACTAGTTGAGTAGTTGATGGAAATTCCATCAACTACTTGAATAGTCAATTAACCACATTTTAACGTCTCTACTTCTGACAGTGGCCAATGCCAGGTGCTGAGAGAATGAACAAAATAGGGAATCATCAGGTGATCCATCTGTGATGTAGTGTTGGTACCTTGCTGGTTGCTAGGCTTGGGCTGTGGGTGACCCCCACTGGCTGCTGTCTGTACCCCGGCCCAGCAGAGTAGCTGATGGGTCAGGTAGGTAACCTGTTCTACTGGTTACCTCCCAGGGAGAGGAACAAAGGGAGGAAGGCGGAGTGCAGCCTCTGGCTGGGGGGCAGGGCTGGAAGTTGGGCAGTTTCTGTCTGGTATCATGGAGGAAGCAGCCTAAGCAAGGGGCTGGGATTTAGGGGCCCAGTCTCCCCCATCTCAAGGGGGGCTGAGGCATCCTAGGCCTGCCCTGTAACCAGATTACATCTATGCTGTGCTGTATCCTGGAGAAGCAATAAACTCCCTCTATTCTACTGGCTGGTGGAGTCTGTTCCTGCCATTACGGGGGTGCAGGAGTCGGGGGAACCCCAACGCGCCATCACACCATCCCGTCACCCATTCCTAGCTGCTGGCAAACAGAGGCTGGAGACACCATTCCTGCCCACCCTGGCTAATAGCCATTGATGGATGGGCTGCCTATTCTTTTCACTTAGTGACCTCCTAATTCTCGTGTTATGAGGAGTAAATTAATGCTTTCTTATTTACTATGTCCACACCAGTCATGATTTTATAGGTTTCTATCATATCCCCCCCTTAGTTGTCTCTTTTCTGAGCTGAAAAGTTCTAGTCTTATCAACATCTCATATGAAAGCTGTTCCACACCCCTAACTCACTCTTTGAAAATCAGTCCCCTTTAAGTTGCTAGTCAGTGCTCTTTATAAACTAGGCACGTTATTTTATCAGAGCTAAAATAGCAGCTGAATGCGTTTACTGTTTTCTCTTTTTAATTATTGGATTGTCTAGGGCAGATTTTTTGATAGAACATAACAAAGAGTGTCCAAATGTATCCCATGGACATTTTGCATGGAAAAACAAAATCTTTCAGTAAGGACACAACCTGGGAGCCAGAAGATTGAGACTCTAATCCTAGTTCTGCCAGGAAGTTTTTCAGATTTCACATAGGGAGACCTTTTCCAAATCATGTCACTCCTGTCTAGGCAGCCAAAGGAAGAGATGCATCTTTCTGAAGTTCTCAGCACCCAGCTGCTCTCGCTGGGAGCAGACACAAGTGAGTGCTGAGCATGTCATATGACTGTTAATCCCTGTTGCCTTGTTTTCTGCTCATCTGTAGAAAATAGTAATCACCTATTTCAGCAGGTGTGTTGTGAGGCTAGGTCAGTGCATGTTTGTGACTGGTGCAAAGATCTGCTGAGGAAGGGGGCAAGAGAAGGGCAAAGTGCCAGAAACTGGGTTTACTTTCTTGAAATCATTTATAATACTCCTTGCTTCCCAGCCTTAATCCTGGACTCCTGTCGGTGGGGGCATAGGTGCCACCTCCATGGGTGCTCTGGGGTTCAAACACCCACTGGTGGGGAAAAAAGGGGGGTACTCTGCACCCATGAGGCAGGAACCTGGGGCACAGTGGAAGCCAAAAGTGGAAAATACTCAAGTCAGTGGGAGTTCTGAGCAGAGAATGTCTCCTTGGTGTTCCAGTTAATGCTTCAATTCTTCAGTCTCGAGTGCCCCCTGGTGGTTGTATTTTTTCACTTAAAGGTTTTTGATGCAGTAACTTTGGCTTCTTTTTTTCTTTGTACCCTTTTACAACCGCCTACTGTTGATCCCTTCCTTTGATCTCTGGTGTTTAGTCATTTAAGAGTGGGGCTGTTAGGAAAGCCCTTATCTTCTAAAGAGACAAGGAGTCAGCTAGATTGAGTTTGATACCTGGCCCTGCGACCTTGGTTAAGTCTCTCTCTGTTTGCTTCCCCACCTCTATAAAATAAGGATAATGGGTACCCAGCTTTGGAAAGTGCTTGGATGCACGGTACAGAGGGCACTGACATCCCCAGGGCAGGTCCCTGCAGGTAGGTCCAGGACAGAGAACCTGGAGAGTGGCCTATTGTGTCTCTCACTAGAAATGGCGCCTTGAGGCTAAGACATCTTCACAGGGACTTGTGTGAAGGAGCTTCTGCTCTGTCCATGTTCATGCTATTGCTTGCTATACATATACATACGCTTGCGCCTCCAGTGACTTCACTTTTCAACCAGGATTTCTACTTCACTCAGTTCTAGGGCTGCACAAACAGCTTGCCTAGCTTACCTTCCCTCTCCCCCTTCCATACTGGGATGTCGTAGCAGGAATATTGTAAGTAAGACACAAGGAGTAACTCTTCCACTCTATTCTGCACTGGTTTGGCCTCAACTGGAATACGGTATCCAGTTCAGGGTGCCACTTTTCAGGAAGGATGTGGACAAATGGGAGCAAATCCACAGAAGAGCAACCAAAATGATTAAAGGTCTTAGAAAACATGACCTATGAGGGAAGGTTGACAAAACTGGGTTTGCTTAGTCTGATAAAGAGAAGACTGAGGGGGGGATATAACAATTAGGGTTACCAGGTGTCTGGTTTTGAACTGGACAGTCCAGTATTTGAGCTTTCTGTTTGGGAAACAAATTGAGAAAATGTAAATGTCTGGTATTTTCTAAATAAGATGTAACGGATTGTGATGTAATGTCAAGTGTGTCCGGTATTTTTGTTGAAACCATCTGGCAACCCTAATAACAATTTTCAAGTCCTTGAAAGGTTGTTACAAGGAGGAGAAGGGAGAAAAATTGTTCTTCTTAACCTCTGAGGACGGGACAAGAAGCAATGAGATTAAATTGCAGTAAGGCTGGTTTAGATTGGACATTAGGGGGAAATGTACCTATTTACATGCCATACTGGTGCACAGTCCCTAACGCATTCATTCAAACCATAACAATGGGTGGCTCAGACCCTTGACAGGAACCAACATCCCCAGGAGTTTAAACCCAAAGTCTCACCAGTTCTCTCACTGGATTTCTAGTGGCGGGGAGGGGGCAGGCCCTTGAAATCACTGCCCGAGTCCCGCATGACATGCTCTGGATAGCACTGAGGGCTGCCTGGTGGAGGTGTGATGCTCTGCAGGTGATATTGCGGGCGACCTCGCCGTAGCCCTGCCCTTCTGCCTGAGGCCCTGTTCTTTCCGGGGCGCAGAGCAGGGCCTCCCCATCTTGCCCTGGGACCCGGCGAGGCTGTTAGCCTCTCTGTCTGCCAGTAGCCTGCTTGGGCAAGTCATTTCCCTGCCTTTGCCACAGTCTCCTGCTCTATAAAATAGCGACACTGATGCTCACCTCCTTTAGTTTGTGGTCTGAAGATGAAAAGTGTCATGTAACAGCTGGGCACATACCAGCATTACGACTCATTACGCTGGGCTTGCACCAATGCACTGGGAGTGGCATTGTCGTGAAGGCCACGGTTTGTCCGAAGGAGGTACGTGCCGAAAGGCAGGCTGCCAAATCCAAACAAAGTGAGGTGCTTGGTTGTGAGCAGCTTTTCAGAAGTTCTGAGCATTCAGCAGCTCTTCCTGACTTCAGTCAGACTCGCTGGGTAAAGAGCCAAACTGCTTTATTTAGGGGCTGCAATGTGGCCTGAAGGGGCCTATCTTTTGGCACCTAGTTGCCTTACCCATCTGTCCCCTCACTGTGCAGTATTATTGTTGCTCTCTGAGGAGAGTCCCTGTTGTGATGGTAGCGTGGTGAGTCTCCTGTTAAGAAGTAGGCTCGGCCCATAGGACAGAAAGCTCTCGGTCAGTGCAGGGGAAGAATGACTCTGTGGGCAAGGCTCTGAACTAGCGCTCAGGAGAGCAGGTTTCACTTCCTCACTCTCCACAGGTTCCTCAGGTACCTTTCCCTGCCCTGGCTGAGGGAGGGGCATCTCTCCCTACTGCAGCCCTGAGCCCCTGAGCGGGGCTTGATAGGGTGGACTGTGCAGTTTGAAGGGAACTTGGGAGAGTGGGGGAGAGTGAGTGAGGGACGGAGAGAGAGGGATATGGAGTGCAGGGGGCGGCGTGGATCCTGGGTTGCACTTAAATTAAAAAATGATCTTGTGCTTAGAAAGGCTGGAGTTGCTGACTGAGGCATCAGCTGGTTCATTTGCTGTTGGAGAGAGAAGCGTCTGGTCTCTGCTCAGCAGATACAGAAAGGCCAGTGCAGGCTGTGCCCACAGTGTGTCTCTCTAAGCAAGCCTGCTCCAGAATGTCGGCCACTTCTCACAACCCAGGGTGATTTTTGTTTCACTTTCCCATTTAAATGCTCTCCCTCTGCATTCTCAGGCTGCCTCACCTGGCTGTCACCGCAGGAAACTTCTTTTGCTGCAGATGCTGGTGCTGCTGACGCGCCGGCTGCCCTCCCTCCAAAGCTGCATGTGCCAGTGCAAGGATGTTGCAGCCCTGGGACGAAGGGCAGCTGGCTCACGGCAGACCTGGGAAAGGCAGGAGGAATGAAGCTAGAATGGTGGGAACACTTCGAGGTTCTTGCTGGACGTGTTGGCCTCGCTCCAGCCTGGGCATGACTGACACTCACCAAAGGCAGCAGGATGCTGGTGGGCTTGCTGGATTTCTCGCTGCTCCTGGGTGAATGCTGCAAAGAAACCCACCCCCCAGCTGTCTTTGGCTGGAAGCCCTTTTCTTCTGGAGGCCTTGGCCACCGAGTGCTCCTGCTCATCCCCTCCTGATCGGCCGCCTGCAGCGGGCTCCTGAGCGTGGCTGCTACCAGCGAGCTGAGGTTAGGGGTGGTGCACAGCAGCCTTCTAGTGCCTGGCAAGGTAGCTTGTGACACATCACCCCGGTGAGCTCTGCAACCGTCCTGCGCTGTCCACCCGTTCCTTTCCAGATTTCAGTAGTGGTCCTAGCCCTGGCCTATGAGCCACTTACTGGGCTGGGAGAAAGCTCTCGCAAAGCCCATCTGTCCACCAGGGCTGCCCCAGGCAGCAGCATTCAACAAAGATGCTTTTTGACCAGGAGAAGGCTCCTGGGTGCAGGGGGTAAAGCACTTTCTGCAGCCTGCCTCCCTTCGTGGGACCCCATCTCTGAGGACACAGGACATGAGGGAGTGTCCATCCCTGACGAAGTCTAAATGCAAGACCAGCTCTGTTCAATATCTTCATCAATGATTTAGATATTGGTATAGAAAGTACGCTTATTAAGTTTGCAGATGATACCAAGCTGGGAGGGGTTGCAGCTAATCTGGAGGAAAGGGTCATAATTCAAAATGATCTGGACAAATTGGAGAAATGGTCTGAGGTAAACAGGATGAAGTTTAATAAAGACAAATGCAAAGTGCTCCACTTAGGAAGGAACAATCAGTTTCATACATACAGAATGGGAAGCGACTGTCTAGGAAGGAGTACGGCAGAAAGGGATCTAGGGTTATAGTGGACCACAAGCTGAATATGAGTCAGCAGTGTGATGCTGTTGCAAAGAAAGCAAACATGATTCTGGGATGCATTAACAGGTGTGTTGTAAGCAAGACACGAGAAGTCATTCTTCCACTCTACTCTGCGCTAGTTAGGCCTCAGTTGGAGTATTGTGTCCAGTTCTGGGCACCGCATTTCAAGAAAGATATGGAGAAATTGGAGAGGGTCCAGAGAAGAGCAACAAGAATGATTAACTGTCTAGAGAACATGACCTATGAAGGAAGGCTGAAAAAACTGGGTTTGTTTAGTTTAGAAAAGAGAAGATTGAGGGGGGACATGATAGCAGTTTTCAGGTATCTAAAAGGGTGTCATAAGGAGGAGGGAGAAAACTTGTTCATCTTGGCCTCTGAGGATAGAACAAGAAGCAATGGGCTTAAACTGCAGCAAGGGAGGTTTAGGTTGGACATTAGGAAAAAGTTCCTAACTGTCAGGATAGTCAAACACTGGAATAAATTGCCCAGGGAGGTTGTGGAATCTCCATCTCTGGAGATATTTAAGAGTAGGTTAGATAAATGTCTATCAGGGATGGTCTAGACAGTATTTGGTCCTGCCATGAGGGCAGGGGACTGGACTCGATGACCTCTCGAGGTCCCTTCCAGTCCTAGTATTCTATGATTCTAAGACAATCCTACCCCCCATGCTATTTTGATAAGAAGCTCTGACACCCCTGTGATGGGCATGGGATGGAGCCTTCCAGGACCAACCAGCAACTGGAGGGCCTGGAGGTGACGTTTAAAGGCAAAAGGAAAGGAGGACGGAAAGGGAAAACGTGTCTCCCCCTCACACCCTTGGGAACAGGAGACTGACAGGATGGCCACCTCAGCCGCACTATTGGGCCAGCCTCAGCCCCGGGGTGTCTCCCTTGCCCTCCAGGCTACAATACCAGGGTGATTTCTTGTCAGCTTCCTCCTGGACTGCTGGTCTTTTCTGATGCACAATCCCGTGGGACTTGGCTTTGGTTTGCTGCTTTGTTCCTGTATCAGCATCACTGCAGATGTTAGGCTGAACCAGTCGATTACTGCCACACGGCAAAAACAAAGGCTCAGGCTATTGTTTGCCTCTTTGATGTATAAAGAGAGCCTGAAACATGGCTTTAAATCTTGTTCTTGTTTCTTTTAACTCTAGAAGTATCAGGAATGGTCAGAGCGTTAAAGAATCTGAATCAAAATCAGGGCCCTTCTCAGGCCAGAAGGGACCATTAGAGCATCTAGTTTGCCCTCCTGAATAACACCGGCCACACCGCTCCATCCAGTGACCCCTCGGACACGGTAACTTCTGTTCCACTAAAGCGTTTCTCCCAGAAGGGCCTGTACTCCGGACTTCAGGGTTTGCTTTCTTGTGACTTGTGCTGATGCCCTACTAGCTCTCTAGATGGCCAAAGAGCTTTCCAGGGCAGGTGAGACCTGATTGACTTATTTATTGGCCCTGTGCTTGCTACCTTTCAAAAGCTGAAACTCACAGAGGGTGAGTGAAGACAGTGCTGGGGGAGGCAAGCCCTCCAGCCCTGCCCCCACCCTGCCCCTTCTGCCCAGGCCCTGCTCCCCAGCACCACGGGGACGGTGGGTGGCGCGTGGCCCCAGTCTCCCCAGCCCAGGAGCACAGGGGAAGGCAGGCGGTGCACGGCTAAAGCCTACCAGGCCTGTGAGCACAGGGAGGGAAGGCACTGGGGGCAGCAACACTCCCCCCTCATTCCCCCCCAGTATGCCTACAGTAGGCGTTCAGGGGGTGGAGTGCAGGCAGGGCCAGGCTGGCAGTTTGGGAAGGCAGAGCCTTCCCCTGCCTATGACACCTGCCACCCCTGTTGAAACTTGCAAAACACACCGTAGTGACAGAGCGGTGGGATTTGTGTAATGTATCCACTATAAGCCTCCTGGGGTTATTTCATGCTCCAGCGTAACCTGGGCTGGAGGAAGCTTTTGTGGGTCCAGGCCAAGCATAGTTATGCACTGGGACATGGTGCTGGGGGGGAGGAGGGTTGGTCCCCAAAGCGAGGGGCTAGTTGGAGGCAACGGAGCATGGTGCAGTGGGGGCAGCCCTGCTGCTCCCAGCCCTGCATGGGGGCACTGTTGCCAAGCTAGCAGCCATCGGATGCACACTGGCCTGCTGGGCCCGGCACTGCCAGTACTCCCCATGCTCTGGGGCAGGGGCCTGCAATGTGCACATCACCCCCTCGCCTAACATTCCCTGGACCCCCTTGCCCAGCATCTCAACAGACTCACTATGCCCAATGCTCCCCACCACACCTGCACCCTGCCCTGCACACCCTCCACTCAGTGGTCCCATCCACAGCACCCTCCTGCCCAAATCCCATGTCAGAACCTCCTGTGACCCGTACCCCAAAACACACGCATCTCCCATTCCCCACTGCCCAGCGGCCCCCTTCACAGAGACCCGCTCCCTCGTGCCCAGCCTCCTGGCCACACCCACCACCCCTCGGGGAGGTGACATGTCCGATGGGCTGTGAGGTGGCGAGACCTCTGTGGGCAAGTGGGACCAGCTGGCTGGGAGCCACTCACACAGCAAGGCCTGTGTGCTGGACTGCCCTAGGTGAGGGGCCAGACCCAGCTCTATAGATGGGCCCCAGTGTGGCCTGGGTCCACATCACCAATAGTGACTTTAACCGTTTTAATCTACAGTAGGTTGAATCTGGTCAGTTACCTACTTGTCACAACCCTAGGCCACTTGAAATAGCAACCGCGCTATTGTTCTTTCAACTTCATAGTCTCTCGCTGAGCTCGCATTTTCCAGCCATGTTTACATCCGTTTCCAGAGGCGAGCCTTTAAAACCAGTGATGCTACTTGGATTTCACATGCAATTCCAAGCAATGGCCATGATCTCAAAATAGCTGGGTGTTCCTGCACAAATCATCAGTAATACAAATCTGTTCAACAGATGCCACACACGTTCCCACAGTTTTGTTCTATTCTAAGTCAAAAGGGAAACTCTGGTACCTTAGCAACCGTGGCATGCTGAGAACAATTAATAGCGAGCACTACAGTTTATATTGTCATCATTAGGTTTCAGAGTGAACACACATGCGCTTAAACCGTGGCCATCCATACTTCTCAAAATTACCATTTTAGTCTTGAGTCTGCCTCAGGTTGCATTTAGAAAGTTTCCTTGGCAATCATACAGAGATAATTTAACTATAGGGTAGAAGCTTAATTTCTTGCAGGTGCTGCTGCGCCCACCAGAAAGGGCACGCTCCCAGAGTCCAGTCTTCCCATCCCCCCTCGTGTAGCTTGCTTTAGAGCAACTCTGATCCAGCTCTGTGTGTGACAACAAGGACAAAAGTACTGCACAATTAGTATTTCTAAACCAGTGCCGTGGGGCCAAAGGGGTTGGGTTGTCTAGACTCTTGATCAGCTGAGGGCTGGTTGAGAGGAGGGGCTGGCTGAAGCTGCATAGCTTTCTAGTCTGAGAACCTTTACAAGTGCCTGTCTCAAAGGCCATGGCAAATTCAAGCTCAAAAACTCAATGAGGGATTCAAAATGCCAATGCATAAACGACTTTGTTCCTCTGACCCTTCCCCGGCCTCTTTCCAAACACAGCTATTTGCTAATAGGATTTAGATATTAAAGCAGAAAGTAATAATAATTAATAATGCAACATTCATGTTACATTCTTAAAATCTGGTACAATGTATTCCTTCCTGTAGATTAAAAGGGGGGTCACAGGAAATATTATTTGTAATGATTATTTATTACTGAGGTTTTGAGATC
This sequence comes from Rafetus swinhoei, assembly GCA_019425775.1. Lineage (NCBI taxonomy): Eukaryota > Metazoa > Chordata > Testudines > Trionychidae > Rafetus > Rafetus swinhoei. The sequence goes on along the minus strand of CM033437.1, from coordinate 20,624,718 downwards.
AGCAGTGACATCTCTTTCCCAAATCTTCTGTGGAATTTTTCCTTAGACTTAGGGCTTTTGGGGGCTCCTTCTGTTAGTGCAGAATTTTAATACCCATCTTTTCCTGTGTTGTGTGGGCTGTGTATGGTGAGACAAGATTGAACCTCAAATTCTCCGGCTATTTCCCCTCCCTCTTCCCCTAGAGCTGTATGGTTAGCAGCTGCCCACGCTGGATGGATTTGTATGTTTATATTTTAATTTTCAGCCTTTGGATTGAATTTATTTAAGTATCTGATGGCAGAAGGCCCCTCCCACTGTGGGCAGGGCTCCTCCATCAGCCTTTCTTAAATACTTTCAGAAATACACTGGTGTCACTATTCAATTACAGGAGTGTGGCATGCAAAGGCCAGAGCAATTCAAGGGAATCAGCAGATGAAAATAACACATGGGCCTGAAGAAGAGGTAAGTTGGCTTGTTCCTTATGCCTGTAAAGATGCTGCCTTGCTCTATTAAATACATAGATCAATGCTCTTTCCTGCCCGCTTTAAACTTGGAAGGGGAGGGGCTGGAATTTCCTTCTGATTTTTTTCCTTTACACTTTGAGTGCATTGAATGTGATCCGACAGCTAATGAGTGACCTGCCCCCTGCGTGAATTGCAGGGAGAAACAATGCCTGGCAGAGCCAGCGAATGGAGGGGAACCAGTGACAAAGCTTGAGCTAGAGGGTGAATGGTTTATTTGAAAGCAGAGGGTTCTGTACGGTCCAAACTGCCTTTTTGAAATGAAAAGGACCTGTGTTTCATTACAGCCCTGGTCAGCTCCTTGGATATGAGGCAGCCAAATTCTTCCTAACCTGTTGAGGAAACAAATGGGGCATGGGAAAAAAACTTAAGTGATAGGTGAATTGTTTGAGAGGGGAGTGACCGAGGAGAGGGAGTTGGCAGTGAAACAATTATAATACATTGGCTAAAAGACTGTTTCGGTAGTAAGGTGGTAGGGGTAAGGAAAGACAGGAAGGGGTTTCTCTCTTTCGATCTGCTTGCCCAGTGTGTGAGCAGAGAAGCTGATACGGGAATAAATAATCCATGACACATTAACATCCAGGAATAGGTGTAAATCCTCAGCACTCCCTCTAAAACCTAAAACTGACATGGAAGGTAATAGCACAGTGTAACTTTCCCTACGGGAAATCGATCTGCTCTGTGAGTTTTGATGTAAGACTATTTCTTTTAAATGGATGTGTCGACATAGCATAAATTCTACCCGCAGGGCCAAATGCTGCTCTGTGATGTCGGTGTAACACTGTAGTAAGAGAGTCTTCCATGGCGCTGCATCAGGTTTACGCTAGGAAGAGCTGCGCACAGGGGTCAGCCCACATTTTGTTTCCTGCCTCGTGTCTAACTAGGCAGACTTGAAGGAATATATCAAAGAAATATACCGAGACAGATGAATGATGGAGGTTCATTACATAACAAACCAAAGGAGGAGAGAGGAATAAAACTTGAATAGAACAAATTGGAGAGCAGCTCTGGATGAATGGCTGCATGTGGTTTTCTCAACCCCCCACCCGCAGGGCACGTCTCTAGATACCTGTGACCGTGATACTGTCTCTTATGATGGAGCATCTCCCTCCAGCAGAATGACTGTTTAGAAGGGAAATGAAGGCCTGGTACTGCAACCCTGTTCCAGCTGGGAAGAGGCTGAAATGAGCCCTCATTGTGCTAGGCTCTGTCCCAGGAGCTCAGGTTCAGGTTTCAGGGGTCGTGAACTCCTTTTCTCCCCCAGCTTGATGGCTAGATGGTAGAGGGGTCCTAATGCTTTTTTTTTTTTTTCTTTTCTTTTGTGGCATCACATCGCAAGAGGGAAAAGCCTGAGGGCCTCTGACCCGTACAGACATACGAGCTGTACAGACATATGGGAGACACAGTTGATGCCTCAAACAGCAGTTTGTGACACTACTGAGCTGTTGCCTCGGCAGCTCTTGTCTGCAAGAGTGGGAAGCTGGTTCCCTCCGGCCCTGGCTGATTCTCCCTCCCCATACTCATTTCTCTGCAATGGATATTGCAGAGGGCTTGTGCTGGCTCTTTTCCGAGACCCTTTGGCCATGATATGAAGAAATGCTAAATAAGGAGGGAAGCCGCTCTAGCTCGGCTTACCTGTAGGCCCAGTCAGGGATGTATAGCTAGCCAAACTCCTTGAGGAAGTGACCCGGCTGTTCCTTTGGGCAGAACATCTGGTTGTGTCTCAGTGAGCTCATCTTGACCCTAGATAAATCAACCCTGGGATTTCCTGGGTGGAAGAATGGTCTGTAGGATGGGCCCCCTGAGGAGGTGGGAGGGGGGGGCGTGGCATTGAGGAATTCAGTTCCCACCTCTGGCTCTGTGTGTTTTATGCAAAAACCCGTGGAGCGTCCACACCTCAAGCGTGTTTTTTGCGTGAAAAAAAAAAAATACAGTACATCAGCAGAACAGAAGGCTTTTGCCGGTAGAGTAGTTCCTCTCCTCACAAGGAATAACTCCTTTTTGTGCAAGAACTCTTGCGCAGAAAGGTATGAGCGGACGCTCAATAAGGGTTTCTTGCACAAAAAGAGCCTATCACAAAAAGCACAAGTTCACTGTCCTATGTACTGGCACTTAGACCACTTACAGCAAGAGCTAAGAACAAGGGAGCTCTACAGCATAGGCTGAGAACCACCTGGCTTTATAGCTCAGGCTGTAGAGGCTCGTCTACTAAGCTCCAGAGGGTCCAAGTTCAAATCCACCATGTGGTGGTTACATTTCCACCTCTGGAGAACAGAATAGCAGCAGAGGGTAAGGTACCAGTTGGAATTCCCTGTGGGGTATTGAAAGAAGGGATCACAAGAGTTACAAAATTCAGGTGGAAGAGACCTACTGGGTGAGGAAGGCCAGTGGTTCCCACTTCTTTCAATCCACAACCCTGAGGATGGCCCAAAAGTTGTCCCACAACCCACCTTATCCCAGAGCTGCAAAGGGTTTGGGGAGTTAGGTCAACATAAGACCAGATGAAAAAAGGGGGATGGGTTTGTAGGTTGGGCATTGGTCAGGCTGCAAGGGTGAGAAGGGGTTGGTGCTAAAGGCAGGTGTGAAGGAGCTGGTCCTATCAATGGGAGTCCTGTGCAGGACGTGTGCTTTGCCCATGCAACACTTTGGAAATAAACTTCAGGCCAGAGCTGCCAGTGGAACTTCGAACTTCCATGAACCCTCCCCACTCCCATGGTGACCCTTCCAGCCATTTGTCAAAGTGCTTAGTTTCCATTCTAAGATGTGGCGCAGGTAAAACAAAGACTGAGCAAAGGTTAATGGGGATGGAGAGCATTGTAAGAAATAAATGGGGTTTCACACAAAATTCCTCCTGCCAATTTCCCCTCTTTTATTAAGGTGGCTTTTATCTCTGAAATGCTGGGTAGTTTGCAAGAGAAATGTCTGGATCAAAGCTGCTGCTTGATGACATCAGTGAAAAATGCTCCCTCACCCACACTTCTGAAGGAAGCTGAATAGCCTGTAACTGTAATTCTTCCTATTCTTGTTGGATTACAAGTGCACCTTGAGGTCACTACTGTGCTCAGTACCCCACTGTGCCAGGTGTTGACCAAATCTATGGCGAGAGATTGAAGACTCCAAGGGGCTGAAGGCAAAGGATGGGAGAAAACAAGTTGTATCCCCATCAATGAGATGGAGAACTCAGGCCCAGAGGCCAGGACTACACTTGACCAGGGAGGTTGGCTTAAGGTACACAACTCCAACTGCATAAAATACGTAGCTGGAGTCGGTTTACCTTAAGCTGAGCTGTGGCAGCATTCACACAGCGGGAGGCCTCCCTTACTCCTCGTCACTGAGAGGAGTACAGATGCCAGTGGGAGCTGCCCCCAGCATTTGATTTAGCGGGTCTATACTAGACCCGCTAAATCGAATGCCAGAGGATTGACCTCCAGAGCACCAATCTACCGGAAGAGATCCTCCACAAAAACTTCTTGCACAAAAGCGCGTCCACACCTCAAAAGTCCATTGCAGAAGTGATGTGCTTTTGCGCAAGAGAGCATCCATACTGCATGGACACTCTTGCGCAAGAAAGTTCTGATGGCCATTCACAGAAACCTACAAACTCACCACCCTTTTTTCATCTGGCCTTATGTTGACCTAACTCCCCAAACCCTTTGCAGCTCTAGGATAAGGTGGGTTGTGGGACAACTTTTTGGCCATCCTCTGGGTTGTGGATTGAAAGAAGTGGGAACCACTGGCCTCGTTCACCCAGTAGGTCTCTTCCACCTGAATTTTGTAACTCTTGTGATCCCTTCATTCAACACCCCACAGGGAATTCCAACTGGTACCTTACCCTCTGCACTATGCTGCTGTTCTGTTCTCCAGAGGTGGAAATGTAACCACCACACAGTGGATTTGAACTTGGACCCTCTGGAGCTTAGTAGAAGAGCCTCTACAGCCTGAGCTATAAAGCCAGGTGGTTCTCAGCCTATGCTGTAGAGCTCCCTTGTTCTTAGCTCTTGCTGTAAGTGGTCTAAGTGCAGGGGTGGCCCTAGGTGGGCTGCGGCAGCTGGCACCCTAGGCGGAACACGCGATTGGCACCCCCACCTGCATGACCGTCAATGGTGTGACGTCATCATCGGGCGCTCCGGGAGCCCCATTGAAGACGGCGCCCTAGGCGACTGCCGAGTCAGCCTATAGTCACGGGCCGCCCCTGTCTAAGTGCCAGTACATGGGACAGTGAACCACACCTGGGCTATATCTACACTCGCGGCTTCTTGTGAGAGTAATATGCAAATGAGGCTAAGCGTGGAATATTGCTGAGTCTCATTTGCATACCTAATGAGCCACCATTTTTTTCAGAAGAGGCTCTTGTGCAAGAAGGAGCGTCTACACTGCCCCTTCTTGTGCAAGAAAAACCCTCTTGTGCAATGCCGTTACACCTATTACTTTTCAGAAAGAACGGCATTGCGCAAGAGGGTTTTTTCTGTGCAAGAAGGGGCAGTGTAGACGCTCCTTCTTTGCAAGAGCCTCTTCTGAAAAAATGGTGGCTCATTAGGTATGCAAATGAGGCTCGGCTATATTCCACGCTTAGCCTCATTTGCATATTACTTGCGCAAGAAGCCGCGAGTGTAGACATAGCCTAGGTGTGTGGGTTACAGAAGCACACTGCTGGCACAGAGCCAGTGCTAAATCATGACCCCTGTTGGTCCTAGGGGCAGCCCCATGGCGGAGTCTGGGGCCACAGACAGTGAAAATAGGGGTGTGTTCATTTTTGTGGGGAGTGTTCACCATGCTGGTGGCAGGACCATGCTCAGTCCTGCTCCACCTACACTTTCCCGTCACTTATGGAGCTTCCTCCTGTGGGATCCTAGGGCAGCTAGTGGTGCAAAGGAGGCTGAAGGGTGGGATCTGTGTGTCAAAGGTCCCTCTGTGCGGGGATCGTTGGTGCAGGGTCATGCTCTACGATTGCTCCATGCATGTATAAATCCTGTTGGGGAAGAGGTGTGTTACTGCGGCCTTGTCTACTCTACTACAGGCCGTTGACCTAAGTTATGCAGCTTCAGCTACACGAATAATGTAGCTGAAGTTGACATACTTAGGTTTGCTTACCACAGTGTCTTCACTTGAGTAAGTCAACAGCTGACGCTCTCTTGTTGATTCTGCCTATCTTCTTGTTTTGGTGGAGTACTGGAGTTGACAGGAAAGTACTTGGCAGTTGATTTATTGTGTTTATACTAGACATGATAAATCAACCCCCACTGGATTGATTGCTGCCCGCTGATCCAGCCTGTAATGAAGGCATGCCCTGATGGCCTGGAGTGGAATGACCATTACACGTAAATCAAGAAGAGATCCAGGGAGCCTCAGTCCTGAAGATGCCCCAAGGTGCAGGATTAAGAGAAAATGTGTTTCCTTTTTGCAGCAATGAGCTTAGCTGCTGACTGCATGGGGAAGTGATAAAATCCACTGACTCCAAACTCGAGAGTTTCACAACATTTTGGAAAGACTTGGATGGACTAGGAATAAGGGTTTGTCTGCCATGTTATGCTTAAACGAAGCACACAAGAACTTTTATAGGGGAAAAGGCAGTATGCCGCATTTATTGAGAATACAACAGTTGTGTATGCTTTTCAATCACACACACACACACACACACACACACACACACACACACACACACACACAAACATCATGCATACACAGTCCCACCAGACGATGTCTTAATTACCAGTCCAGATTCTGTATCAATCCAGTGGCCAGTTAGATTGATCACAGAGGGAGAGCAGGGCCTTTGTCGGTTGATCGATCCGATGCTCCTCTGGAGTTGGTGGCAAGATGAACCCAAAGTTGCATAGCAAAGCACCCTGCTTTTATAATCCTTTTCTCTGTTGAAGTCTATGGACTCCACTGCGTCAGCCTGTGACTGGAGTGTTATCTTTTTGATGTCAGTGTTCCCAAAACATTTTCCAAAGCTCATCCTGTAATCAATTGTCTTTCAGGGGTGCTGGCTCCACTTTAAGGCCGTCAATCTGCCAATAATCCAATTATCCTGTGAGTAGGGGTAAATATCGATGATTATAGATGGTTCTTCTTTGACGCCGGGTCGTCTAGTTTTCACCCACGCTCACCCCTCCTTCTTTGGCCATCTGGTTCTGAGCAATAACTTTTGCACCTTTATCTTGACACACACATACCACTTTCACACACAAACAATCTCTTACAAGGACTTTTGAGGAAGAGCATAACATCAATATCTGCATTGGGCAAAGCAAAAAGGCATTGTAAATCAAACAATAAAGGCCTTAGCTTTCAACATTCCTCCAGTCTCATTAACACAGACACAATACCAAAACTCTATCTCTTTACTCACTATACTTTAGAACAAGGAAATATAGGTGATATATACTTAACTAAAGGATTTGACTTACTACAGTATTAAATATGATTATATATATTACCTTATGTTACTACATTACTAAACCTAAAATACAAATATAAAAAAGAATAAAACTTTCAATCCTAACAGTCAGAGGGTTACAGAGTGTAATAGATGGTAAGAAACCGAACTGGTCACATTCTACACATTCAACATGGATCAGAAGAAGGAAGAAGTGGGCTTGGAAGATAGAAATTACCATTCTGGAGCTGGTCTGCACCCAAACTTGCATTGGAATAATACAAATCATCATTGTGTTTGTTAACACGAGACCTACTCAGGGACCCCATTATGCTAGCTCGGTGCTGTACGTGACAGAACAAAAAGACAATCCTGGCACTGCAGAGCTGGCTGGTAGTCAGTCCTGGGGCTGCCAGAGCAGCACCTAGGGTGTCTCCGCTGCCTGGGGCTGGAGCAGTGGCAGGGTTGGGGCAGATGTCGGAGGTTTGTTTTATTGCCCACATCCTGTCCCTTTTTTTTAATAACTAAAAATACTTGTAACAGAATCTTAACCTTAGTTATGGTTCTGATTAGGGATGTTAAATATCAAGTAATTTACTAATCGAGTAATCGATGCTGTTGCTACACTTCAAAGGTGAAAGCGCCGCATGGAGCCCAGGGTTAGCTGAGGACTCTCTCGCTGACCCGGGCTTCAGGTGGTGCTGCCGCTTTGAAATGCTACAGGGAGCCTGGCGTCAAATCCCTCGTGGCGTTTCAAAGCAGCAGCGCCGCACAGAGCCCCGGTCAGCAAGGAAGTCCCCAGCTGATCCTGGGCTGCATGTGGCCATGGCAGGGAGGGGAGAGTGTTTCCAACCTGCCAGCACCTATCTTTGCTTCTCCCATCTAGGAAAGCCATGCCCAGCTCAGGCTATGTCTTCACTACAGAGTTTTTGCGGAAAAATGGCCATTTTTCTGCAAAAACTCGCAGAGCGTCCACACCTCAAGCATGTTTTTGCGCAAGAGAATTGAAAAAAACAGAGGTTTTTTTGCGCAATTGGTATTCCTCTTTCCAGAGCTGTAACAAGGGTGGGGCAAGTGGGGCACTCGCCCCAGGCGCAGTACAGTTAGGGGGGTGCAAAATTAAAAATGAGAAAGTTAAAATATTATTTCATTTATATCTTTACTATCATCTATTTGCAATCTCAATATATGTGCAATTAACAACATGTGCAATTAATAAAATTAATACAAAAAATTAAGAATTTTATCATTTTGGGGGGGCAGGGGGAGGGAGGGTGAAGTTCAGTAGCTTGCCCCAGGCGCAGAAAACCTTAGTTTCGGCTCTGCCTCTTTCTACGAGGAAGAACGCCTTTTTGTGAAAGAGCTCTTTCGCAAAAAGGCGTGTGGATGGGGAAGAGGGGTGTTTTTTGTGCAGAAAGAGGAAAAAGCACAGGTGCCCTGGTGGCATACCAATCAGTGCTTCCTTTCGAGAGAGCTTCCATGCAGTCTGGAAGCTCTCTTTCGCAAAAGCGCATCTCTTTTTCCATGCGCTTTTGCTGTGTGGGTGCCCTCTTCGCAAGAAGTTTTTGCAGAAGATCTCTTCTGCAAAAAGCTTCTTGTGCAAGACGCCTGCAGTCTAGATGTAGCCTCAGGCAGTGCAGGAATTCAAGCTGAAAAGACAACTGCACTTTGCCACAGCCTGTGCCAAGCAAGTGCAGGGGAACGTGTATCAACTTCCTCACTGAGGTTGAAGGTTTGGAGGTGGCTGAGGGCTCCCGGGCAATCCCCTGGGATGTTCCAGTTCAAGTGGCAGAGTCCTGGGAAAGGGCAGCTGCCTGGCAGGGTTTCATTACAAAGGGACGTTTGGAAGGTGACGGGACAGGGTGTGTGTTGCAAGCAGGTGCCTTTCACAAACCAGCATAACACATTGCTTGTTCATAGGCCTGATCTTAACCGGAACCTTACCCCAGGAAAAAACAGGGTCTGGCTTTTATAGGGCAGCGTTCATGTTCCCTTCTGCATGATCTGTAAGAACAACATCCATTCAGCTGCACCAAAACCAGCAAGTGCGCAATTGCTCTTTCTAGTTCACTTCCTCTCTTGCCTCCGCAAGCTTTTTTTTGCTGAAAGTTACCTGCTTCTGTTTCCATCTTGCATTTTCAGAGCTGACTCTTCTGCGAAGACATTATTATATGAATTGCTCCAGCACTTAGGTGTCCCACTCACGGAACTCTTCAGAGTCAGGGCAAAACTCAGCTGTGCAAGACAGAGCTTTTAGCAGCTGGACTGAGCCTCTGGAGTGAACTAGGGACCAGCCCAAACCTCGCCACTTTCCACACCCACTGCCAGGCCCTCTTCTGTGACCTGCTGTCTGTAACATAACCACAGAGCAGCAGGTACCTTTATGAAACCAAACCAATCCCACAACCTACCAGACAAAATGTTCTATCGCACATACAGTTTTCCCCAGGCCCGAGGATGAGCAAAAGAACAACCACACTTGACAGACTTCAGTCACTGATGGTATGACTGTAAGATGCTCTGAGAAGAGAAGAGAAAAGTTATCCAGCCTCATTTCAGTGGTTCATGCACACAAAGGACTGGAATGCAATTGAATCAACTGAAACCCTAGCATTTGTGAAAGTCTTAAAGCTAGTATTCAACCCGCTATATTCAAAACAGTTATTTTGCCCTTTCTGTGCAGTGGGGGGAGATCTATTCTGGCCACTTGACACTCTTTCATAAACAGAATGATTTGTGCTTGCTTGTTGCCACACACAAGTTAAATGTATTTATGTACAATCTGCCTCAAATGCTTAGTACATTGACCCCTAATTATCCTCAGCAAGCTTTCATTACTACCAACTGCAGAGCACTTTGCAGGAGAAAATGCTATATACATTCTAATGATTATTATTAAATGAGGCCTATAGCCAACCTTCCACTGAGTCGCTCTCATGGACAAGATTCAGGGAACAAATGAGCCCTAAAGAGTTCCCATTCAGAGAATTGCCTTAAAGGAATGCAGAGAAATTGTGAATTGAATGACAATAAATTATTAGGAATTGGGAGGGTTTTTTTGTTGTTGAGAAATTACTTGGGTTTGGCACAGTTTTGAACAGTTAGATTAGTCTCAGACCATGTTCCTAAAATACCTTTTGTTCTTAAGTTTAATAATTATGACTTCATTTTAATGGTAAGGAGATGGCTGGATAGCTTATATGGCTTTGAAAAAAATCTGCTGTTGTTGATGCTTAATATGAGAGTTAGCCAGGAAATTATTTATTTTTCTCTGTTGAAAGTTAATAGCATTTATTTCTGTTGACATTTTTTGGTTAATCAAAAAGCAGAAATTTGTGGTTAAAACATGGAAACACAGGAGGGGACGTTGATTGCTGAAAACACAGACATTCAGTTTGGAGATTTTTTTGTCAAAACCTGAAAAGTGTTGATGAAGATGAACATTCTTTTGCAAACATATGTTTTAGTGAAAGATTTTTTTTCCTTTTGGTCAGAAAGGTTTTGCTGCCTCCTTCTCCCAAATAAATAAATAAATAAAAAATAAAAACCAGCCAGTTGTACCTAGTATCTCTTGTGGCCTGGTGGGCAGTGTGATTGGCAATGGCCCTGTATGGAACCTACCCTGAAAGGATGTTTCTGGCGACACAAGTTCTGCCAGCAGCATTATCACCCATATGCTCACCCTTCATGGCACATCAGAATGTGACAGAAGATGCTACAGCTCTATACAGGTGCACTAGGGAAAGAGCTCCTCCTTATGCTCCCAGTGAGGCATAATTCTGTCTTCACTCTCCATGTGGTAGGGTTACAGCAGAGGACCTGAGGCCAAGACACACAGTGTGTAACTTGGCTGTTTTTGCTTGCAGTTTCATCTGTGTTTTTTTTTTCCCTCTAAAACTAGAGGTGGGGCCTGAATCAAAATCCACCCACTCGTTACATCTTTAAAGCCTGGGTGTAATCCACACACCTAGTGTGGTTACTGAGCAGTGCAAGTGGTACCTAGACCACAGCAACAGTTAAAACCAAGAGACCTCTACAGCATGGGCTGGGAGGCAGCTGGCTTTTAGCTTAGAGGGTAGAGGCTCTGATACTCAACTCCAGAGGGCCTAGGTTCAAATCTACCTGGTGGTGGTTACAAGGGCACATTTCTGTTTTAGGTGCCCAATCTTTGAATATCAGGGCCTTGTAAGATGTGCCAAAGTGGGCATCCAAGAAATGAAGGACAATGGTCTGTTCTAGGCATTAAACCTGGCTGGGTGCCTAACGTTCGTCATCTCAGATCCAGCCAGAGGAGTGGTCTGATGTGTCAGAGGTGCTGAGATCGCCCACAACTCCCTGGTGACTATTATCTGTTATTGTCTACGATCCAACATTGCGGCCGTGTGTACTGTGTTGGCGTGTTATGAATGGCTGAAAAAGCCACTCCAACCCACTTGCCAAATGTTGTAGCAGATGGAGGGGGTTGTGTTGCTGTGGGATGGGTGGGGTTGGAAGCCCTAGTAATAAAGTTGTTAGCACTCCCTTAAGTGAATAAGAGCACTCCCTCATTTGTACCCCGGTGATCCCACAAAGCTCGATGGGCCCTCAGCACAGACTGTACTAAAAAAGGAAGCAGGTTTTTCTTATACACATTCAAAAGGGTCCCATTCACAGTAAAGTCTCCCTTTGGCTGTGTGGCTTAATGGAGGTCTCTCGTTCCCCCATCAGGAGTATGTGTGTTGCTTTTTATCACCTCACTCAAATAGTGAGAAACCAACAGTGCAGTTAAAGAGACGCTCACCTGGAACGGGCGACGGGACAGGTCACTCGATAATTGTCTGTTCTGTTCATCCCCTCGGGCCCCTGGCATTGGCCACTGTCGGAACACAGGATTCTGGGTTAGATGAACCTTTGCTGTGACACAGTGTGACCATTCTTTTGCCCATCTGCGAGCAAACAAAGTCTTTCCGTGCTAAGACAACTGGATTCCAGACATGTGTGTTGCCTCTTTCACGCCTGGATTTACTGAATATTCCTAAACTTTGCTCCCCTTTTGGTACTGTTGTCCCAATGAACATGTTCAGCTTGTGCTGTCTCCCTTGTGGACCTTTCTCTCACAGTTTTGATGTACCCTTTGATAGTGGAGATATACTTGAACAGCTCTTCCCTCAACCTCCACCTGAAGTAAACTTTAGGAAAGATCTGACTCAGATCTGAATTCAGACCCACGTTGTGTGAGCTGAGCCTCCCTCTGTGCCCTAGTGATGGCTGGACCTCTCTGAATCCTAGTTCTTGCTCTTTTTTCCCCTTTTTTTTCTAAGTTTGGGGCCTTTATTTGCTGGGCTATTTAATGGTCCACCTTTATAAATGTGTAGGTCCAGTAGATTGGATCGCTTCTGAGCTAGTGTCAAGGCTGTTCCCCACTTGTGCACTTCGAATGCAGAAGGTGGGAGCCCGCAAGAGACTTCAAAAATACCTTCAAAAATAGACTTCTGCTTAACAACTCCCCAAAGCCACAGATTCCCTGATCTTGGAAGGAGCTGCCACCACCCAAGTGAAAAAAACCACCTTTATTTTTGAACCCAGGAAGTTTCAATTGGGAACTTCTTGCCATGAGGTACCCCAAGCTCTTTTGCCACAGGAGAGTTTGAAAAAAAGAAAACAAGCTGTAATGTCTGATAGCTGACCTCTCAGTCTTTTGCATACACAGACCTCCTATTACCTTCCAAGAATCAGATCATAGTCTTAAAAAAGGTAATTTTGTTAACAAAACAAAAAGTTATACTTGGCTGCTAGGTATTATAGAGCAACTGAGAAAAACAGATTAAAGCACAGAGAATTGCTTCCCTGGGATTCAACTTCAGGGAAGCAATATGGGGGGGCAGGGGGCACATGATCCAAGCACAGAAGAATTCCAAGCCAGGAAATCAAAGAAATTAACCTGATCATGCCTAACTAAACATTCCCTGTCTGCTTACATTTGTTGCGACTAGACTAGACGCTGCAAGTCTTGACCATGGCTGCAGCTAAAATACGTTCATTTTTTGAATTCATTTCCCTACTGAATTAATTCTTCTGATTGTTTTCTGATGCACTGTCTGGCATTCTCTCTATTACATTTGTCTAGAATGAACGTAGCCATCTGGGAGAGCAACTGAGATAATGCAGAAATGCTGGTAGCGCGAAAAGGGCAAACACTTCAATGGTTGGAGTTGCTCTCAGGACTGCAAGGGATGCTTTGGAGTTCTGTAGGGAAAGAAACTGTCCATTTGGGTCTATGGGCAGAGGACGGGAGGAAGTTGTGGAGGAACGGACTGCAGTTTTTTAGGGGTGTCATGGTCTGCACTCCACTTTTTGGCAAAAGCCAACTGCTCAAGGCCTTTCTTCCTCTGAACCCTGAAGGGGTGTCCTGACCACACGGGGCCAGAGAGAGAGGGGCCCAGCTGTCCCTACCAACTCCAACTGAATCCCAGCCACCACCTGAGATGAAACAGCATCAGACTTAGCAGCAGCAACAGCAGCTCCCACTCATCTCAACCAACTTCTTCTCTTCTCAAAAAGACAGTACCACCTGAGACTGTCATATAAGGTGGTTTTTCCTTCCCTAAATTCTCCAGGTAAAGGGAGAGGAAACAAGATCTGGTATTAAAATGGAAGCCTTATTTTATAGTTAAATTCCAAATGTTTTAACTATTTTTTCCTTCTGTTTAATATTGGTCGGGGACTGGGTTATGTTAACACTTAGTCCATTTAAATTCATACAACACCACCTTCCAACATGGCGTCTCCACTGCTCCTGCCTAGGAGACAATGGTTTCTTCCTATTTTGTTTAAAGCTTGTCAAAAGTTCGTTCTCCTCCTCTTGGCTGCTGTCATTCAGTTTTATTTTAAATCATTTTATTATTCATTCTCCTGGCTCCAAAAGCTTAATTTTTAACCACATCATGGCCCACGCAATTGCAGAATAAAGGAGCATCTGGAGCACATTGGCTGATCTGGGATCTGTACTCAAAGGGCTACTCTCCAGAACTTTTGGAAAGGCCTTCCCTTACCCCCTGCAGACTTTACAATGCTACTCCAATCCCTGGAAAGAGGCAAAGAGGCATCCGCTGCTTTATTCCTACTGCCCTCTATTAATTGATTCAATATTCAATATTATTTTGTTAGCACTACACAGCTATCCAATACATGGATAGGGTTGGATTTTTCTAAAGAGCTGTTTCCAGTTAGCCATCTAAATGAAATATTAATGTAGGTACCATTTGAAAATCTGGCCACTTAATGTACATGCCAGTGGTTGTTGCTTGGCACTGAGTATGTTTGAAGATCTGGGCCACAATGGATATCCTAATATCAAGGACTTTCATCTCAAACCTATTCAAAATGCTAAAGAAATGTCTAGTCAAAACATAACCTGCATGGAATTAAGATTTGTATTCCACTAAAAACCTCTAAGGGAACATTTGTCATTTTTCTCAGAAAAACAGAAATATTAGAAATCCTAGAAATTCCATATTAAGGTGAAACTTAAAGAAAAAGACTCATGAACACCTAAATAACCTTAACTCTGCTCTTTAACGCTTTCTTACAGAAAACTGAAAAACAGGAGATGGGTTTTTTAGAGTCACCATTGGATAATCCATGACTGCTGGTCCTGGCTCAAACACAGACAGCGCTTATGTGGTGAGTAGCCTTAGTTATGAATCACCTTTGTTAGGTGGTTAGGAGCTAGGACAGGGGAGTCCTTTCTCTGTTGTTGTTAGTAGGGCTGATGTTGCCCCTATGGTCAACAATCCAAATAAAGACAGTCTCTATCTGACAAAACTTGCTCTAGGATTGTAACAGGCAACTAAACAGACAAGTAACAATAAATACAAATAGGTTTGCCTAACTTAGAGTTTTGTAGGTCACAGTAGGTCACCAATCTAACCAATGTCTAATTTGACCAGTCGGAGAGGCACAGCAAATCCCATTCACAAAGGCCGCACAACTTCATCTCCCTGAAAACACCAAAAAAGCTGGAGGGATTATTGTTGGTTACTTGAGTCTTAATGTGCAAGTTGGCATATTTTTAGATTTACACCAGCTGACACATGACACCAATTTACACCAGTTCATAGATTAGCGACAGGGTTTATGGCCCCTTAACATTTGCTGGCCCTTTAAGATAAGCTGATCTGAGGCTTGAGGACATTCCATCAGGGCCTCCCTGGAACCACGGCTGGAAAGTTCTGTGTCCGTTGGGCGACAACTACTGGGACGCGAGAAGCAGCAAGCCAGGTCTCTGAGTAGAGAGAGAGAAGGGACAGTGCAAACAGAGACAAGGGCTGTGGGCAGTGCAGTGTGAAAAGGCTATAGAGACCAGGGAGAGAGTTAATAACAAGCTGGTGTCAATACCAGGCAAAGAGAAGCAGATTCAGCCTGGGAAAATGAAGCTGGGAGATCTCGGGACAAATGGTCTGTCATACTACTTGGGAAGGAGAAACCCAAGCAGCAGTAAGGTTGAAACCTAGGGGCAATAAGGGCTGATGAACGGATGTGAGATGGATGTAAAACGGTGAATGAAATGTTGGGTTTTATACACAGATTACACAATGGGGAGCTCAGACTGTAAGGCACCTTGTGTCTTTTGGTTGCTTCTGCTCACCCCACTATTTTTTTTTAGTTCTGAAAAAAATAGTAGTGGGTTGAGGGTGGTGGAAATGATTGACAAGGAAAAACTAAGGCATAAGTGCATCAAGTCACTGGCATGGTGCGCACATGAAATGCAGATTCTGCCCTATGGCATACCCATAGTTGTCAATTTGGGAGCTCTAAGACTGCTCTGGGAATGTATGAAGTAAAAATGGCCCAAATCCTGAGGTTCCTATTAGGCACATTTTCATTTTTGTCTAAATGCCTAATCCTGTTTGCATTGATGCCAGGAATAAAGCTTCCCAAGTAAGGACTGAGGAAAAAACCTGGTCCCACAATAGCCAAGAACTGGAGCTTAATGAAAAGATGCAAAATACGCAAGCTATGCAAAGAGAATAAGAGCATTAAATCTGCTGTAATGCTCCTGGACAGAGGTCATGGTCAGGCCTGTCAGTAATCTCTACAGCTCGTTCCTGACACTAAATAACAACATCCAGTTCTGCAATTTTATTGCCATTCTAGTGATATTTAGGGTCTGGCTTAAAGCTGCAAGCCTTAGAGGCAAGTGATTGAGAATCTTGGCTTTCTTAAAGAAAATTATTGCGGAGTGTAACTTAATGGCTTAAAAAAAAGAGAGAGAGAAAAATCCAGCACTTATTTTTTTTAAGCTATTTTCATGTTATTTTGAGGTCTGACTCATGATTTTTGAATGCTTGGTATTGGCAGAGCTGTAGTGTTATATGTAAATCTTTTTCATAGGTTGATTTGCATGAAACATACACTGCCGTACTTCACTGTCATTTGCATCACTGCAGGAGGGAGAATTTAACACAGAATGTGTTCAATAGAGTTTGGTAACTAATTTGACCAATTTTGCCTCTTTTTCTGTTGGCAAATAGTCTGTGAATGACTCAGGAGATTTTTGAATGGATCTATTGTTTCGAATGATTTATCAAATAACTTCAAATAAAAAAATGAACTCTTGCTCTGCCAGTCATTCACAAGCAGCTCATTGTGTGGAAACATGCATAAGGATGGAAAGTGCAAACTGCATATTTCTATTTTTGACTAGTATTGTATTTTATAAATTAGGTCAAGAAGCCAAAGCCCTGAGTGACTTACTAAACCTTGCAGGAGACATTCCTGATTTCAGATCAGAACAGGTAATACGTATGAAGTGACAAACAATCACTTCCTAAGCTCTCTAGTATAACAAAATCACTTTTGCCAACTTAGTGCTCATAAGAGGCATTTTCAATGGTGCTTCTGTGTTCTCCCATAGGCATTTTTTTATTTTCTATTTCTTGCACCATAATGTCACTACTTTCTTGTCAGGTGAAATACTTCATTAACTCACACTGTTGTTCCACTTGTGGAACGGAACTTATGCATTAGTTGTAATTTTTCTGGAAGTGTTGTGTTTAAAACCCTACACACTGAATAACCTCATATGTAATCTTCTTCATTGCTACTAAAGGCCCAGTCTACACTTGAAAGTGGTACCAGTACACATGGCAGGGATGGGGCAGGGATTTTTTTTTTTTTACACTAATATAGCGATAGTGGTACAACTTTTGGTGTGGTTGCAGTTGTACCTGTGTAAATAGGTCTGAGGCTATGGCTGCACAATGCACCGTATAACCACTGTACAGCTGTGCTACTGCAGCTGCAACCTTGTAAGGCACACAATATGGCCGCTCTTTATCTCTGCCAGAGAGCTCTCCTGGTGGCATAGTAAAACCATCCCTAACAACATGCGGTAGCTTTGTCGACAGGAGTGCAACTCCTACTGCCAAAGCATTGTCCACACCGGTGCTTTTCATTGTTAAACCTCTTGTCATTTGCCCCTGAATGACAAAAGTTTGATCAGTGAAAGAGTTAGAGAAGAAACGGGTGACCCAGGAGCGGATAGGGTGGGAACTGCTTTATTGCCCATGCGTGTTAGCCTCGGACCCCCAGCACAACACTCTGAGTGGCAATGATTATGCATCAGTTACACTCCTTTATCCATGTTATTATGTTAATTCACATGCCTATCACTACTTTCATAGAATCATAGAATCCTAGGGCTGAAAGAGACCTCAGGAGGTCATCGTGTCCAGCCCCCTGCCCAAAGCAGGACCATAAACCCTTATATAGCAAAGTTAACTCCCATACACTGAATATTAATAAGCAGGTGATAAATACAATTATACAGCCCCTGTTTGTTGTTTACTGGTTTTTAGTTGAATCAGCATTACACATTATCTTAATCAGCCGTTTTCAGGGCAGGGGAAAGAGCTCTGACCCTGAAAGAATTTTTACAGAGCAAGTGAGAAGTCAAAACAAGACACTGTTCAGTGTAACTATTTTTCTAGGCTGTGAGGACAAAGGGGAAAAATTTGCTTAAAGGGCAGTACCTGCTGTGGATGGGCCTCTTTCCACTATCCCAGACCCCTCTTAATTTTTACATATCCCAACAAAAAGTGCCAATGTAGACATAAGCGAAATTCTACAGTTACAATGTTTCCCCTTTTTGACCCACACAGTTAGTCAATGTCTGAGGCCCTGAGTGTGTTACAGTAGGGGGTAGAAATTGGCAATAGTCGGGTATTTCTTTGATGCAGTTTTGTTTATTTACAAAGTCCTGTGTCTCTGAACACAGAAGGGATTACATTGCAGGAAACAGCTTCTTTTGCTCACAAAACCAAGAGCCCGAGCCTGGTAGCCTGTAGGTATTTGCTGGGCAAGACAGGTAAAGGCAGTAAAGCAATGAGCCTGCAAGCCGTAGCTTGAGTAGTTAGCATAAGATTTTGCCACCTATGTGCCTCAGCATTAGTGAGTTACCCAGTAGTGACCCTGAGCTATTAGGGAACAGAGAATATCAAGTTTAGGAGATTTTTGTGTAAGGCCAAGTAACTACACTGGAATATGCACTTGACACCAGCGTTTGGACAGTGCAGAGTAAGAAAATCTGCAGATGCATAACCACAGATTTGCCTTGGCCACAAGCTGATGTATATCACAATAAGTTGAGAACATTAAGGGTGTGTCTACTGTGTTGTTGAAAAGGTGTATTTTTCATTGAAAAGCCTTTTGATGGAAAAGCTTCAATAAGCTCTAAAAACAAGGGGTGATGTATGAAGAATCACAGAAGGAGACACTGTCTGCTGTTACTGAACAAGGGACTCCATTAGGATAATGGAAATAATATTATCCACCCCGTTTCTTTTTCCCTGCTGTACTTACTACAGAGCTTCTGCACAGAATCCTCCCCAGTTCCCTTCCTGCCACAGTCTTAAAGAAACAGTGCACGTATCTTTACATCCATCTTCCCCTGCCAGTGTTGGCAGGCCAGTTGAGAAGGCTGGTAGCTCATTCTTTGAAAATTCCCTTTTATATTCAGTCTTCTACATTCAAGATCATGTTTGCCCTAATGGGATTACACAGTAGCTCTAACTCAGGGAAAGCCTGCTGGTCAGACAGGCTAAATGAAATGTGTTGCCTAGAGAGGCAAGAGCAGATATGGGACAACTGTCTGCTAATGATTTGCAGTCTCATTTCAGAGGGAAAATGAGATAACCCCCTCAGATGGACAGACGTTCCGTTGCACTCAAGAAGCTCAAGTCTGGGAAGTTGAAGGTGGTGCGTCGGCACTTGCTGCAGCGGTACAAACATCAGCCCTTCATCTCCTGCCTGGCGGGGCTCTACAGCTGCCGGTGGAAGCGATACCAGCGAAGGAGGACTGAGCCGGGACAATGCTGCTGCAAGATGGTATGTGAGCCATGCTACTGTTACCGTGAAATGTTAATTACAGGACAAGTCCATCATCACGCTTGTAACCAAAAGGTGCTTTGGGCCAAAATCTGCCCTGATTTATGCTTCAGGGAAATTACTAGTATCTCTGAAGGATAATAGAAGCTACTGAACTTCAGACATTTTAAAATCAGCAGGTCCAGTTAACTTGCCTCAGAGAGTTTTAAAAGAGCTGGCTGATGAACTCTCTGGACCATTAATGTGTGTGTGTGTGTGTTTGTTATTTGGAGCCCAGTAGAAGTTCCAAAAGACTGGAAGAAAGCTAATGTTGTGTCAGTATTTAAAAAAATGTAAACAGGATAACCCAGGTCATTACAGGCCTGTTTGTCTGAAATAACTCTAGGCTGAGACAGGACTCAGTTAATAAAGAATTAACGGAGGGTAATGTATTTCCTGCAGATAAACATGGATTCATGGAAAATAGCTCCTGTCAAACTGATGTGATTTTTTTGAGGCTTTTACAGGATTGGTAAAAGAAGTGTTGACACCATATACTTATGTAAGGTGTTTGACTTGCTACAACACAATATTTTGTTTACAAGCTAGACCGCATAAAATTAACATGGCACACATTACATGGATTAAAACCTGGCTGACTGATAGGTATCAAAATGAGATTGCAAATAGGGGAATTGTCATCAAGTGGGTGTATTTCCAGAGGGCGCGCTCAGAGATCTGTTCTATGCTATTTCACATTATTTATCGATGACCCAGAAGAAAATATAAAATCATCACTAGTGAAGTTCCACAAAAATTGGGGAGTAGTAATTAATGAAGAGGCCAGGTCACTAATTCAGAGCACTCTGGATCACATGATAAACTGGGAACCTGGGGGATCTGGAGGAGCTAAGGGAGGTAGAGAGATATGTGGATGAGACTTTCCGGGACACTGTAGTACTGTCCCACCTCCAGTCTGAGAGCCCCAGTGCTCTTAAGGAGGATGAAAGTCTCAAGGGAACAGAGCATTCAATGGGAGCAGAGGGAAACCATCCCGTAGTTGGGACCCTCCTCCAGAGGATGTTGCGGTATCCTCTCGCACTGAGGATACCTCTGAGGGAGGAATGCCAGTTCAGAAGAGGCAGGTGTTAGTAGTGGGTGATTCGATCGTTAGAAACATAGATAGTTGGGTTTGTGATGACCGGGAGAACCGTATGGTCACTTGCCTGCCTGGTGCGAAGGTTGCAGATCTCTCGAGGCATCTAGATAGACTTATGTGTAGTGCTGGGGAGGAGCCGGTGGTCGTGGTACATGTAGGTACCAATGACGTAGGGAAGGGTAGGAGAGATGTCCTGGAGGCCAAATTTAGGCTGCTAGGAAAGAGACTGAAATCCAGGACCTCTATGGTGGCATTCTCGGAAATGCTTCCAGTTCCACGCAGGGCCAGGTAGGCAGGCAGAGATTCAGAATCTCAATGCGTGGATGAGACGATGGTGTAGGGAAGAGGGTTTGGATTTATTAGGAACTGGGGACACTTTTGGGAGAGGGGAGCCTATACAGGAAGGATGGGCTCCACCTAAACCAGGGTGGAACCAGACTGCTGGCACTAAACATTAAAAGGCCGTAGAGCAGTTTTTAAACTGAGAGATGGGGAAAGCCGATTGGTGTGGAGATGCACGTAAATCGGAGACTTCTCTTAGAGGAGAATCCATTGATAGAGATTCTCTAAGCTGTAGTCAGAAAGAGAGGAGGAGAGGGCAAACCATGGGCCAGAGCAGACAAACAACCACGTACAAAGGAATCCAATGCATCAGGAAGGGTAGACAAATAAGCAGTGGCAAATTTTTAAAGTGCTTCTACACAAATGCTAGAGTCTGACTAATAAGATGGGTGAACTAGAGTACCTAGTATTAAATGAGGAGATTGACATAATAGGCATCACTGAAACCTGGTGGAATGAGGAAAATCTGTAGGACACAATCATGCCGGGATATAAAATATATCGAAAGGATAGAGCAGGCCGGGTGGGTGGCGGAGTGGCACTGTATGTGAAAGATAATGTAGAATCAAATGAAATAAAAATATTAAATGAATATTTTATTAAATAAATATTAAATAAATATTAAATGTTCAATAGAATCGCTATGGATAGTAATTCCATGCTCCAAAAATAAGAAATTAGCAGTAGGGATATATTACCGACCACCTGACCAGGACAGGGATACTGACATTGAAATGCTGAGGAGATTAGAGAGGCTACCAAAACAAAGAACTCTATAATAATGGGGATTTTAATTACCCCCATATTGACTGGATACATGTCACCTCAGGAAGAGAAGCGGAGATAAAATTTCTCAATGGCTTAAATGACTGCTTCTTGGAGCAGCTGGTGCAGGAACCCACAAGGAGAGGCAATTCTCGATTTAGTCCTGAGTGGAGTGCAGGATCAGGTCAGGAAATAACCGTTACAGGACCGCTTGGGAATAGTGACCATAATATAATAACATTCAACATTCCTGTGGTGGGAAGAACACCTCAGCAGACCAGCACCCTGGCATTTAATTTCAAAAGGGAATTACACAAAAATGAGGAGGTTAGTTAAACAGAAATTAAAAGGCACAGTGACTAGAGCCAAATCCTGCAAGCTGCATGGAAACTTTTAAAGACACCATAATAGAGGCCCAACTTAAATGTATACCCCAAATTAAAAACATAGCAAGAGACCTAAAAAGAGTCACCGTGGCTTAACCACCATGTAAAAGAAGCAGTGAGGACAAAAGGCATCTTTTAAGAAGTGGAAGTCCAATCCTAGTGAGATAAATAGAAAGGAACATAAACACTGTCAAATCAAGTGTAAAAATGTAATAAGAAAAGCAAAAGAAGATTTTGAGGAACAGCTAGCCAAAAACTCAAAAAGAAATAACAAAATGTTTTTTAAGTACATTAGAAGCAGGAAGCCTGCTAAAAACCTGTGGGTCCCTAGACGATCGAACTATAAAAGGCGCAATCAAGGACGATAAAGCCATTGCGGAGAAACTAAATGATTTCTTTGCTTCAGTCTTCACGGCTGAGGACGTTGGGGAGATTCCC
Source organism: Rafetus swinhoei (assembly GCA_019425775.1). Classification (NCBI taxonomy): domain Eukaryota; kingdom Metazoa; phylum Chordata; order Testudines; family Trionychidae; genus Rafetus; species Rafetus swinhoei. Next base: position 20,602,404 of record CM033437.1, on the reverse strand, counting down.
AAATCTGCACCGTCGGTTGTGGGTAATCAATCCGGGACAGTTCCTCAGATTCAAGTGTCATTAGAGGAGGTTTTGGAACAAATAGAAAAACTTAATGTTAACAAATCTCCGGGACCGGATGGCATTCATCCAAGGGTTCTAAAAGAACTCAAATGGGAAATTGCTGAACTATTATCTGTGGTTTGTAACCTATCCCTTAAATCGGCTTCCGTACCTAATGACTGGAAGGTAGCCAACGTGACACCAATATTTAAAAAGGGCTCTAGGCGATCCGGGCAATTACAGACCGGTAAGTCTAACTTCAGTACCTGGCAAATTAGTCGAAACAATAGTAAAAATAAAATTGTGAAGCATGTAGAAGAACATAATTTGTTGGACAAAAGTCAACATGGTTTCTGTAAAGGAAATCCTGTCTTACTAATCTATTAGAGTTCTTTGAAGGGTTAACAAACATGCGGACAAAGGGGATCCAGTAGATATAGTATACTTAGATTTCCAGAAAGCCTTTGACAAGGTCCCTCACCAAAGGCTCTTGTGTAAATTACATGGCCATGGGATAGAGGAAGGTCCTTTCTTGGATTGAGAACTGGTTAAAGACAGGAAACAAAGGGTAGGAATAAATGGTAAATTTTCAGAATGGAGAGGGTAACTAGTGGTGTCCCCCAAGGGTCAGTCCTAGGACCAATCCTGTTCAACTTATTCATAAATGATCTGGAGAAAGGGGTAAGCAGTGAGGTGGTAAAGTTTGCGGATGATACCAAACTGTTTAGGATAGTCAAGACAGAAGCAGACTGTAAGGGACTCCAAGAAGATCTCACCAAACTGAGTGATCGGGCAACAAAATGGCAAATGAAATTTAATGTGGATAAGTGTAAAGTAATGCACATCGGGAAAAATAACCCCAACTATACGTACAGTATGATGGGGGCTAATTTAACTACGACAAATCAGGAAAGAGATCTTGGAGTTATCGTGGACAGTTCTCTGAAAACTTCCACACAGTGTGCAGCGGCGGTCAAAAAGGCAAATAGGATGCTAGGTATTATTAAGAAAGGGATAGAAAATAAGACCCAGAATATCTTACTGCCCTGTATAAAACTATGGTACGCCCACATCTTGAATACTGTGTACAGATGTGGTCTCCTCACCTCAAAAAAGATATTTTGGCCTTGGAAAGGGGTTCAGAAAAGGGCAACTAAAATGATTAGGGGTTTGGAACGGGTCCCATATGAGGAGAGGTTAAAGCGACTGGGACTTTTCAGTTTAGAAAAGAGGAGACTGAGGGGGGATATGATAGAGGTGTATAAAATCATGAGTGTTGTGGAGAGGGCCGATAAAGAAAAGTTATTTATTAGTTCCTAAATAGAAGAACTAGAGGACACCAAATGAAATTAATGGGTAGCAGGTTTAAAACTAATAAAAGAAAGTTCTTCTTCACACAGCGTGTAGTCAGCATGTGGAACTCCTTGCCAGAGGAGGCTGTGAAGGCTAGGAACATAACAGAGTTTAAAGAGAAGCTAGATAATTTCATGGAGGTTAGGTCCATAAAAGGCTATTAGCCAGGGGATAAAATGGTGTCCTTGGCCTCTGTTTGACAGAGGCTGAAGAGGATGGCAGGAGACAAATCGCTTGATCATTGTCTTGGTCCACCCCTCTGGGGCACCTGGTGCTGGCCACTGTCGGCAGACAGGATACTGGGCTAGATGGACCTTTGGTCTGACCCGGTACGGCCGTTCTTATGTTCTTATGTCTTTTTCTGTGTGATTCATAAGTAGGTCTGAGAGCAGACATGCAATTTGGCTTGGTGTGGGGCTGCACATGCTGTTGTACTGAGTGATAACAGGACCTGGAGGGGTTTGCTGCTTGTCACTAGTAAAGCATTGTGAGACAGTCCAGGCTGGGGGGAGTAAGGGAGGGTCACAGCGGTTCCACAATCTCAGGCTGTACCACAGAGGTCCCATCACACGTGGCTTTTCACATGAAGGAAGAATATTTCCATGTAGAAATTTTCCCATCACACAGGAAGTTCCTGCGTTTCAGGATTGACTGAGAGAAGTGTTCTCTGTAAGCTGAGCACTTTGGCAGCCACCCAGGAGAAATTCAAATGCCGCCCAGTTGATTAGCAAAGTGCCCACAGATGGCACCACATGTTTCTACTGGTGGTGCACATCTGTACATGCTCATACCAAAATTTATTCCACACAGTGGCAGCACAGGGATAAATTCAGGGTCACAAATATATCTGCAGTGTACACTCTCCGTCATTGGGTAAACAAAGTTTTAACCACCTGGCCTTTCTCTTCATTTCCAGTGGGAATGTTTGTTCTTCCCGTTTCTCGTTGGAGCATTCTGCCTTTCTTTGGTCTTTCTGTACATGTGGGGGGAAGCAAAGAATGACTACGTTAACTTCGACTGGTAAGTACTGCATTCTCCCTCCTTCTCCAGCCGCGTGAAATTACGTTGTGAGCCTGGAGAGAGAGGAGGAATCATGAGGTTAGGCAGCATGGTCTAATGGACTCAGTATCGGGAGAGCCAGAGTTCTCCTCTCAGCTTTGGTGACAACCAGCAGTGAGAAGTTGAATACTGTCATTTTGGACATGGTCCTGTGAGAGGCTGTAGGGGGAACTGAGAACACTCACCATCCCACAGGAGCTGCTCAGCATGTTAGTTCCTTAACCAATTGGGGTGGTGCCTTTTTTAATTGTAAACTGGGGCTAATTCTTGCTTATCCTCATCAGGCTGAGAGGGATAGGCCAGGTCTACGCTGGAGGAGAAATTCGACTTAAGATACGCAACTCCAGCTATGAGACTAGCGTACCTAGAGTCGACATATTTTAAACTGAATTTCTGTGGCGTTCCCATTGCGGGAGGTTGACGGGAGAAATTCTCCAGTCAACTTCCCTTACTTCTCATGACCCCATGGAGTACTGGGGTTGACGGGGGTGCCATCAGCGTTAGATTTAGTGAGTCCTTGCTAGATCCACTAAATCAAACCCTGGAAGATTGGTCTCCTGAGTGTCAATCTCCGGGTAGATATAGACAGGCCAATAATACACACAGGGCACTTAAGGGATGTCAAGGACCGAGTTTTATTCAGAGAACATCACAAGGGTGCTGCCTGTTGACATGCTCATGACAATCTACTGGTCTGAATAAGCTCTGAAGCAGAACAGCAAGGTTTTTACAGAAAATGTAGTCCAAGGCCAAGGCTCTGGTGTTTGTTCCCATGAGGAACTATTATCCCTGCTTTATAACAGAAAGTATCCTCAAGTTGTTGTTAGATGGAAAAGCTTATTTAAATATTAAGATTGAAATTTTCATATCCAGATATTTAAAGTCAGGTTCTTAAATCCATAATAAGGCATCTAAATTAAAGAGGCTTGATTTTCACCAGAGCTGAGCATCTCAGCTTTGGGTGGCTAGAAGTGTGAATATTTAGGACCTGACTTTAGGCCCCTGCAGGTGAACATTTTGGCCCTAAACTACCTGTGTAGTGAAAGACAACACCCACAAAAATCAAAATGGGATGTCAACAAAGCAAGTACTTTGGTCTCTCTTCCCTTCCCACGCTCATTCATTGCCTCTCCTCTCTTCCTCACTTTCACACTTTCTTCCCTTTCTTTCCTCCCATCTTCCACCTTCCCTCTTCACCCCACAAATCAGGAAGGCTTTGGCTCCCTGAGTATTTATTATACTTTTTTATTTCTTACATGGCTTCAAAAGTGAGTGGAGGGCTAGGATTCTCCCAGTGTATATTGCCATTATCCATAATACAGTTGTCACTGGAGCCCATAACCCAGATCAAGGCCCCATTGTGTTTGATGCTCTACACACACACACAGTGAGAGACAGCCTGTGATCCAAAGAGTTCACAATCTAAACAGACAATACCGATGGGTGGGAGAAAGGAAGGATTGCTGTCCCCATTTTGAGAATGGGAGAACTGAGGCAGTGACTTGTCCTAGATCACATGGAAAGTGTACTGCAAAGCCAGGAACTTAATCCAGATCTGAGACTTAACCAAAAGCACATCCTTCCTCTCCAATACAAAGATGTTTGTTACTCAAGCATCACAATTGTTGTGGGGACACACAACTTGCCTGCCTCTCTGTTATGCTTATAAGAAGCACACAGGATCTTTTTAAGGGAAAAAGGCAATATGAGGTGTTTATTGAGAATACAATAGTAAAGCAGCTAGCATATGCACGCTCTCTCTCTCGCTCTCTCTCTCTCTCTCTCTCCTGCCAATGTTGTTATAGTTACCAGTCTGTTGTTTTTATCAGCCTACTGGCCAGGTAGGCTGAGGGAGGGAGGAGCAGGGCTCTATCAGTCCAGACGGATGCTCCAAGATCTTGGCAGGATAACACCCAAAAACTGTAGCAAAGCAGCCCATTTTTATGGTAGTTTTCCTTTATTGAGATCAGTAAGTTTTGCACTGTCATGCTGTAATCAATCACCATTTGACAAGTGCTCATTTTCTTAAGTTGTTCTTCCCCTATCATAGCTATCTTGTTCAGATTGATTGCCTTATCTTTTAGTGTCATCCATCTGCCCTTCATCCACATCTTGCTAGGGGATACAGCAATCTCCTGACACCTTCACATTTGTCTTCAGCTCCTCTCTAGAACTTCTGGTCTGGTGATGGCCTTCTCACTTATCTTCTAACACACATACACAAAAATTACAGTCGCTTCTGTAAAAACAGCTCTAGTACAAAAATCATCCTTACACTCTTAAATTAAAAAGAAAACAATCCTAATGGTGATTGAAAGAGTGACACTAGTGACAAATAGACCCTTTAACATTAATAACAAACACAAACAGCGTGTTTAATGCATCGTTACAAACAATACTAGGCTGTTCCTTTCTGCGAGTTAGAAAGGATGGTTGGTAAGGTACATTGAGGCACATTACATTGCATGAATCTACATTTTAGCTACATGGGTACATGTGTACAGAAAGGGATGAGGGACGGGAAGATTAAATGGAATGAATGAAAACGCTGTTTGGTTTATCCCTGCTCCTTTTCTTGGATTTTTTTGGTTTCATCTAAAAAGGTCAAACTGAGAAGGCAACTTCATTTCTGTCAAAGAGCTTGACTGCTGAATACAGCAGAACAGAAGGATTATCATAGCCAATCAGAGTTGAGAGATTTGTGTGTTCACAGCATGGATATTGAGAAATAATCAGCTGATGACTATGCAAATCCTTGAACTCTGAAATATGCATGAAGTGACAATGCGAATTAGACACCCAGAACCAAGCAGAGTTCAGTGAATTGCATAATTGGGGAAAACCCTGTAACCTTGTTAGAGTATTTATTTGGGTCAGTGATTGTCTGTGCAGTATTCCTCTCCTAATCTCAATCTGGGTATTTATAGCACATGTGGTTCAGCATTTTGGTCTCTGGGTGCTTTTTGAGTTCTGACAGGAAATAAAACTCCTGTGCCTTTCTCCACCTAGCCCCAAACTGGTGCATTTTTGGTTGCTTAAGGAGTGGGAATGGAGCGATTCATTGTGGAAAGGCTAAGTCTAGCCCAGCAGGGAGGGACATGTTCATGGGCCAGATGCAAAGAAAGCTGAATTCTGGTATTTTGTTGGGCATTGTCTTAAAAAGCTGGTGCTAGAAACCACAAAGGTGAAAGCATGGAAATGCAAGCGACACACAGTCCTCATCTCTAAGGTGAACAGATTGTAAGACGTTGGCTAGTAAAGTAATGTCAGGATGAAGTGGGGTGCAGGTGTGTCAGGGAAGCAAGATGGTATTCCAAATGAGGTCATTTAGTTATGATATTGTATGGCCTGCCAGGACTAGAAACACTTTGCTGGATCAATACAAATACTCTCAGGATCAGAAAGTTTATCTGAGCGATGCTCTTGGGCCAGTACTTGCAAATGCAATTTATCCCTACCTCATCCTTCAGGTTACCTTATTCCTTCAGGAGAGGCATGTAGAGGGATGGAAGGGAATTTATTGCTTGCGTTTATATAAATAAAAAAACGAGTAGTCCTGTAGCACCTTAGGCTATATCTACACAGCAGTGTTATTTCAGAATAACTGACGTTATTTCAGAATAACAAAGTGCGCGCCTATACAGCAAGCCGTTATTTCAAAATAATTTGGAGGTGGAGGACTTCTTACTCTGACTCCTGTAACCCTAATTTCATGAGGAGTGAAGGGAAGTCGGAAGAAGAGTGTTCTTCCTTCGACTTCCTGCTGTGTAGACAGCACCAAAAGCTAAATTAAGCTATTTTGACTTCAGCTATGCAATTGATGTAGCTGAAGTTGCATATTTCAATTCGACTTTTTCCCTGCAGTATAGACGTACCCTTAGAGACTAACAAAAGTAAGTGTGTGTGTGTGTGTGTGTGTGTGTGTGTGTGTGTGTGTATATATATATATATATATATATATATATATATTTATAGTATCATGAACTTTAATGGGCACAACCCACTTCTTCTCATCCGAAGAAGTAGATTGTGCTGATGAAAGCTCATGATACTATATGTATTTGTTAGTCTCTAGACAAATACATTTCTCATCTGAAGAAGTGGACTGTGCCCACAAAAGCTCATGATACTATCTACATGTTTTGTTAATCTTTTAAGTTGCTATAGGACTACTCGTGTTTCTTTTTTTAGGTTACAGACTAACAGGGCTACCCCTCTGAGACATTTATTTAAATGTAACTCAATAGTTTCAGACAGTTTAAAAGATTTTATTGCTTTTTAGGTACCACTATGGAAATGTAGGCCACTGGTTTCTTTGGTCTGTGTTTCTTCTGATTGTAGCTGCTGTCTTGTTTACGTATGTCACGCTGTTACTGGTGAGTAACGTTATCTTTAAACAGTGCTGTTGCCTGACAGCTAGTTATGGACCAAGCAAGCAGTGTTTGCATCTACATTTAGTCTCAGGCAAAGTTTGGGTTTGACAGCACAAAAATATTAAAAACTGAGTCATGCATCAATGGTAAAGAATCACAGAAAGTATCACTTTTCTTTTTTTAACCCTGAAAAGGGACATTTGTTAGCATGTGGAAACCATTATTATCCATACTACTTTGCTTGTCTTTCTTTCCTGGCAGGCCTTCTAGTTAGAAACATGCTCAGCCCCTGCCCTCCCCGGTTTCCTGCTACAGATTTAAACAAAAAGGGTGCACACCCTCACAAACAGATCTCCTGAAAATTATGCCCACAACTGCAAAAACCACTTGGAATCTTACTTTTTAAAAATCTCACACGATCCTAACTGATCTCCTGAGACCCTCCCCACTACCCCCGTAGGTGAACAAAGTGCAAAAGGCACTGGTCTTGTGTGATTTCAACTGTTTATAATGACTGAACTGTTATGAGAAAAGGTGGGGTGTCCTGAAATATATCCCACCCCTGCCCAAAAAAGAAAGCAAAAAACTAACAACAAAACAGACTCAGAAAATGACCATCTTCTAGATCCAGAACCAAAATCTAAGAAACCAGCTCAGTTCTGGGTACCTGAGTCTGAATTCACACACCCACACAACACGCTGAAATTCTAGGGGTCTGAATCTGTGTTATATCTTGGACTCATTTATGCCATTAGTAATCTACATGATCTGTTTATTGCATTCTCATGTTGTCCCTCTCACGTGATACTTGAGGGTATGTCTACACTGCAGCACTATTTCAAAATAACTAGCCCTATTCCGAAATAACTTAGTCCGCATCTACACAGCAGGCAGTTATTCAAAATAGTGTCAAAATACTGTCAAGCTGGAGGACTTATTACTCTTACTCCTGTAACCCTCTCATTATACGAGAAATAAGGGAAGTCAGAGGAAGAGTGTGCTCTATTTCAAAATAAGTGCTGTGTAGATGCTCCCTATTTTGAAATAAGCTATGCAATTGACACAGTTCAATTTGAGTAATTTATTTCGAGTTAATCCCTGCAGTGTAGACGTTAGACTGTTAGCTGTTCAGGACAGGGAGCATACTTTGTTCTGTGTTTGTACAGCACCTTGCACAATGAGGTCCCGAGTCACAACTGGCCCTGGCTACTACTGTAGTACAAATAAATAATAACATTTTGTTCTAACATTCTAAATAAAAAAGGCAACAAATAGGGGCCCTACGAGGAGGTGGCCTTTAGGTGCAACTGCAGCATAAATGGTAAACACTCTCCTGCTTAGCAATGGTGCAAATATAAACACTTCCTTAAGGTGATTTTGGTGCTGGTGAAAGGCATCACACTGACAGCCCTAGATCCTGAAGTCTGTTACCTACAGGACAGCGCCATCACAGGCATTGGTAGATGAGAAGTTCACCCACCCCACACTCTGTGAAAGGATGGATGGCCCAGTGGCTAGAATATTCGTCTGGGGCTTAAGAAATCCAGGATCAATTCTGTGCTTTGCCACAAATTTCCTGTGCAAATCTTGGTTGAGTCACTTAGTCTCAGTTCCCCACTTTAATAAGAGCATTGCCCTACCACACAGGGGACAAATACATTAAAGACTTGGAGGTGGCCAAATACCAGGGTGATGAAAGCTACAAGGATAACTAAGATGTTTCTCTGTAGCTAGTCAGGTTGCCAATCAGGCAGAAGCAGCTTTGGACTGTATTGCTTTGCAGAAGGCATAGTGAAGCTGCAGAATATTTCTAATGGTACGTTCCCTACTTGCTGCACAACTGTGTCTAATTTGGTGATATTGCTCCATGCAGCTTATGTGGTGGGCGCTGGGAGGCAATAAGCCCTGAAGTAAACAGGATTAGGAAATGAGAACATAAGAAGTAATCAAGAAAAAAGCCCATATACCTCTGCTGCAATTCTGACTCCCAACAAGCACAGGATTGTTCCAGCTTAGTACTAACATAGTGAAAGCTCCTATCACCAGAGACTTAACTCTATCCAGAGCTGCTTCGGCCAGACCCAGCTAGTTAAACTCATTCTTCTGCCTCCCACCCCCCAACAACTTACCTGTCAAAGGGCATAACACAGCTGACCCCCTGAAGGGCATAGGTCACTTGATAGTGCTCATTGGCTGACAAGCATCTCTGGGTGTGTGACAGACCTATAAGATAAGACATGAATGTCCAAGGGTTGGAAATAGATTGACTTGCAGTGCCAAAGCCATAGGCCTCGTCTACACAGGTTCTGTACCAGTGTAACTATGTTGGTTAGGTGAGTGATGTGTTTTTAGTAATAGAGTTACCTCGCTACAACCCCTAATATGGGCACAATTAGATTGGCTTGGGCCTGGTCCATACCTAAAGATTAGGCACATGGCCCAGGGCTGTGAAAAATGTTGCACTGTGAACACCATAGTTTGGTCAAACTAACCCCTACTGTAGATGTTGGTAGGTCAAGAGAAGAATTCTTGTGTTTATTTATCTATCGGCTCTTGGAGAAGTGGGTCACCTACATGGATGGGAAACCCCCCTTTTGTGTGTGTTACAACACTTCAGTGGCACAGCTGCTGTGCTGTTGCTGGGCCTCTGTGGTGTGAACATGGTGAAAAATAATACCCCTAACAATATGGTTGTGCTAGCAAAAGCCCTAGTGAAGATGCAGTTATACCAGCAAAAAGTCCTGCTGTCAGTTAGCTTGCTCCTTTCATGGACCTATTGGAAGCATCACTACAAAATGGGGGTTGCTGGTACAGCTCTATTCATATATCTATACTAGTAAACCCTGGTAAGTCTAGACAAGGCCCTGGTATTTTTGCCCCTTTTGACTCAAGTGGCTAGTCAAAGTAGGAGGCCCTTTGGGTGTTCCAGGTGGGAGTGGACATCAGTGGTAGTCAGGTATGTCCTTGATGCAGTTTTGTTTATGTGCAAAGAACGTGCAAAGTCCTGTGTCATTGAACACAGAGGGAATCAAATAGCAGAAAAAGGGGTCCTTTTGCTCATGGCTCCTAGAGCACACTGTTAGCCCATACACCTCGCCCAAAAACCTTTTCCTTTGTTTCTCCCAGTGTCAGCATATTTCTTTACTCAATGCAGAGTCAACCTGTGGAACTCCTTGCCAGAGGATTTTGTGAAGTCCAAGATTAAAACAGGGTTAAAAAAAAAGCTAGATAAATTCACAGAGGATAGATTCATCAATGGCTATAAGCCAGGATAGACAGGAATGGTGTCCCTAGCCTCTGTTTGTCAGAGGCTGGGAATGGGAGACAGGGGATGGATCACTTGATTGCCTCTTCTTTCATTTCCTCTGGGGCACCTAGCATTGGCCACTGTTGGAAGACAGGATACTAGGCTAGATGGACCTTTGGTCTGACCCAGTGTGGCCATTCTTATGTACCTTTGGATAGTCATAGAATCATAGAACCATAGAGCTGGAAGAGACCTTAGAAGGTCATCAAGTCTAGCCCCCTGCTCTAGGCAGGACCAATCCCAACTAAATCAACCCAGCCAGGGCTTGGTCAAGCCGAGACTTAAACACCTCCAGGGATGGAGACTCCACTACCTCCCTAGGCAACCCATTCCAGTGCTTCACTACCTTCCTAGTGAAATAGTTTTTCCTAATATCCAACCTGGACCTCTCCCACCACAACTTGAGACCATTGCTCCTTGTTCTGCCATCTGTCACTACTAAGAACAGCCTCTCTCCATCCTCTTTGGAACTCCCCTTCAGGAAGTTGAAGGCTGCTATCAAATCCCCCCTCACTCTTCGCTTCTGCAGACTAAACAGACCCAACTCCCTCAGCCTCTCCTCATAAGTCATATGCTCCAGCCCCCTAATCATTTTGGTTGCCCTCCGCTGGACCCTCTCCAATGTGTCCACATCCTTTTTTGTAGTGGGGGGCCCAGAACTGGACACAATACTCCAGATGTGGCTTCACCAAAGCCGAATAAAGGGGAATAATCACTTCTCTAGATCTGCTGGCAATACTCCTCCTAATGCACCGTAATATGCATAGTAGGTAAGGTCCAGCACTCCTACGGTGCAGCCATAAAAGCTATGCATCTAGCTGGCACAGTATTCCCCCGGCACATGCCCTGCATAAAACAGCTTATGGCTGTATTATGCAAGTCGTCTTGCAAGTTCTGGTGGAGGGGGATGTGCACAGGGTAAGGGGGTGTTCTTAAGCATCTTGGGATTGCTGTGGCCTAAGAAATGTTTCCATTCTGCCTACATGATGCCTGGGGTGAGTAGGTTGCATAAAGGCAGCCTGGTCTCCTCTCCTGCTGGGCTCTGTTCTGTGCTCCACTGCCTGAAAGTCCAGCATAGAATCTTCCACCTTCGGGCTCTATCCTGCAATAAAGGGTGACTATAGAGTTGGCTTTATGAGCCACAGTCAAGGGTTTTGACCGGGTTTTAGACTGGCTGATATGAACGTCTCACATCAAAACCTATTCTTCCTTTGGGTTTTTATCATGCGGTTAGAGGTGCCTGCTGTCTGAAAAGACGTGCGTTTGTGTGGCAGAATGTTGCTACCTGTTTTTGGCCCAAGTGATGAATCAATATTTGTGGCCTTGGGGGTGTTTCCATTAGGAAGAGAAGCATGTCAGTCCAGATGCAGTTTTTGTGGTGTTGTCAAGGATGTACACAAAGTCCTGTTTCCCCAAACGCAGTAAGAATCAAATAGCAGACTGTTTCTTTGCTCGTAATTTCGAGTCCCTTTCCAACCAGCACTCTGCCAAGAGGCTCTGAGTTTTTGCCCACAAGAATGCTTTCTGGCTATCTGCTCCTTGTGCGGCGATGGTGTTTCTGCCTCTCTTCACAGACACACACACCAGTGTTGTCTTCAAGTCGTCATTGTCAAGTCCAAGTCGAGTCTCAAGTCACTACAGTTCAAGTCTCAAGTCGAGTCTTGAGTCCCTAAAGTCACTTTTGAGTCAAGTCCCAAGTCGAGTCTCAAGTCTTAATTTAAAAAATGTCAAGACACTTTTGTACAAGCCATCAATATCGGCATTTTCAGACAATTTTTTCACCAAGTTGATTTAACAAAATTAGCAAGTCTCAAGTCTCAAACAATGAACCCGAGTCGAGTCTCAAGTCGAGTCACCTAGGCGACTTAAGTCGGACTCGAGTTGAAGTCGTGGGACTCGAGTCAACAACTCTGGCACACACAGATACACAAACACTGTTCCCTCAAACAATATCCAGCATCCTGCAGTTGCATTTCAGCCCCCAGTCAAAGCCCTTCTTCCTCATAGATCAGACTCCAGAGCAGCCACGTTTATTGCCTGTATTTTGTGTGGTAGCTCCTATTCTTTCAGCTTTCTATGGCAAAAATAAACTTAACTGTTTGGGAGGTTAGCTTCTGTTATGTTCACTAGTTTTCACCCAGTCCCAGCTCAGTTGCATATTACTTAAATTTCTTCCCCCTTGAAACTGATTGTATTCCTTCAAAGCATTGCACGGATAATGGGCCTCTAACCATCCTGGGGTTAAGCAATAAGGCATAAGTTCAGTGGAAGTGAAAAGAAAAGTTCCATTATCCTTATTTCTTAGAACTGGCAGCATAGGATATAGATGGTCCCTCCTGGTGCAATATCAGCTTTGGAAAGTTTCATTCCAAGTGACTTTGTTGTACAATATAATTCTACATCTGCCTTCAAAACCCTGCGGGCAGAAGTCATGTTAGAATGTGATGGTTTCCATTTGATTTCACAGGTGCTAGCTGTGTGCTTGCTATCAGAAAGTCAGCAGTTGGACCTGCACTGGAGTCACAAGGTGGGATATTTGAGTCGTCTCCATAACTCTGTATCCTCACTTTACAATTAAGATCAATTATGGGAAAGTTCCCTGTAGAGTAAAACAGATGTTCAGTATAATGCAAGGGTGGGTGGTAAAAAAACTGCAGCAGTTCACCAGGGTTAGTCCCTGGTGAGAGGCCACCACTATGTTTACCTGTGTCTCTGCAGGTATCAGGCGATTGTAGCTCTTATTGGCTGTGGATCGCCATTTGCAGCCAATAAGAGTGGTGGGAAGCAGCATAGACTGGGACACCACGTCCTGCTGCTCACATTGTCCGTGAATGGCGATCCGCTGCCAACAGGAGCTGTGATTGTTCAGTACCTGTAGAGGCACAGGTAAATATAACAGTGGGGGTGCACTGGGCACTAACCCTGGTGGACCAGATCCGGCCTGAAAGCTGGAGTTTGCCTACCCCTGGTCTAACATGACTATTCTCTTCAAGGTTAAGGAATTTAAAAAAGCAAAAACCAATGGAAAGCCTTCAGGAGAGGGCACAATGTATGCATCTCCTTTGTAACTGGCTGCTGCAACTCTGCAAACAAAACAGCCAATGTTTCTGCAGACAGGAAGTGAGAAATAGCGCTCATATGTCCAATCAGTTTCTCTGTCCCAGCCCGCTGTGTTCGGCTCCCCTCAGGAAATCTCTAGGGCTACCCTGAGGCCCATCAATAGGATGGTTGAGGTGGCTGCTTTGGGGTCCCCACAGAGCACGAGGCCTGGGGTGGCCACCCTGAACTGTCCTACGGACCCACATTTGTGAACTCCGTGTTGCCAAGCCCATGCTTAAGCATCCACACTGCTTTGTAGACCTGGCTTTACAATGACAGGACTTGGGGTCTGAGAGCCATACTAACATCTATGCTACATTATTCAGACCTTTTGACTCTGATCTAGCATTTGAGCTTGACAGAGAAACTCTGACTTGGACCTTTCCTACCCCAGCTAGGTATTAGGACCTGAATGCTTGCTGAGTAGAGTCAGAAAGATTTCAGTGTGGACGGTAGGTGGCTGTTTGGGCTCAAACCCAAGTCTTAGCTCAGATTTACAAAGTAGTGTAGACCTAACTTAATTCAATTAGGTCAGTTGAAGTGGTGATGTTCATGAAGATCACAGTTGCACAGAAAATACTCTCTGCCTGAGGAATCCAAGCCATCTTTATAACCCACCATGCAAGAACAGTCAAGGGTAATATACCCAGAAATATGAACTGCAATTGCCGTACAGTTATTCTGAAGCCAGGCACTATCTATTTGTCTCCCCAGATTGGGACTCTTGTTGTATTGGCCTTCTCCATAGCTGGCATCACGGTATTTTCTAAACTGTGGAAAGTTCGATGGAAAGTCGTCCGCCTGTCATTTCAGGTAAGAATGCAGATGTGCTACGTTAAAAAAAGAGCCCGTGTTAACAGCTTTAACAGGAAATATATGGAAAACATGGAAACAGCTGATTTTTTTTTCTGGCAGAGATGTGATTCATCAACATTTCCCATAAAATCTCAGTGTTGATGACACTTTTTATTTTTTTTTCTGATTTATAGGAATGGGGATGAAAAATTTTGATTCATTTCAGAATGTCAATCAGAAACTTCATTTTTCATTTTGAAATGCTGAATTGTTTCAATCAAAAATATGAAAACATTGTTTCCATGTTTCCAATTCAAATCCTTTCAAATTTTTCATTGTAGAACATTTTTATATTTCCACTTTCTGTTCTGATTTGGAATGGAAACTAATTCTGAAATGTCAAAATTTCCTATGAGAGGAAAACAGAGTTTGCCAGCCAGTCCTAGAAAATATCTTCCCTGAAGCCCTGAGCTCCGGCAGCCCCCGCCACTTGGTGTCCCGTATGCCACTTTTGCTTCTTTGAGTGCTTGTTTAATCTTTACAGTCAAATTGATTAGAATTGTATATCAGTCCTTCAAAAATAGTAATCTGGTAAATCGGTTATTTTGGGTTAGTAAAGCATGAAGAATAATTCCAGGCTTGAAGCTGAAACAAAAATAGAAACACAACTGGAAATACTGTGAACCTAAACTCTCTGGTCTGAACTAATGTGCTTTATTTAAATAAACAAGAGTAAATAAATACATTATTAATTTGTGGAACTGGCTGCTGCAGAATATTAGTGAGGCTAATAAAGTAGTCTAGCAAGATTGGGAAAAGGATTTGACACGTGCAGAAGTAATCAGCTGCTGCAGTTATATTAGTACAATGGTAGTACAGTTTGATATTAAACGTTATCATTCAAGTGAGTCACCATGCAATTAGTGGTCTGATTTCCATAACTGGGGACGTTTGTAATGTAGTGTTGGAACTGACGCTGGCTGGAATGGCCTGGCAGTCTGGTGGAAGACAGTCAGGTACTGCGGTGATGGGGGCCATATAAGAACCAAATCAGAGAGAAGGATCTGAGTTCAGATGCTGCGCTCAGCTCCTGGGGAAAAGGAGTTCCTTGCATAGCTATCCTGCATCCTCTGTGGCTCACTCAGGAGCAAGGTTGACGGACGCTTGAGGAATGCATCAGTAAACTTCAGCTGACCTGCCATGGGGATAAAGAAAATGTAGGGGAGAGGGACTTGCTTATGGATCCTGAGAAGTTCTCAAAGGGCCCAAGCCGGGTGTAAGATTGGGGGAAAACTGCCTGTACTACTAGCAGTATTGACTGTGTACAGTGCACTAACTCAGCCATGTCAGTATTGTAGTTAAAAACTACAGGGTAAAAGGAGAGCTGCTTGTTTCCATGGATCGGCTTTTCACAGCAATTCTCCTGTCTCCTTTCCAGGTCACAGCTCCCTATCTCCACGTAGGTGCCATAGCAGCCATGGTCCTACTGTCTTGGCCCGTGGCTTTGCATGCCTTCCGAATGAATAGAAAAGGTACCGTGGCTCTGCTTTGTGCTCTGCAGGTGCAGACTCCCCCTGGAACCTCTGTGCTCTGCTTTGTGTCAAGGGGAGAGCTGGGGATATAGGCCCAGACTTTCAAAAATAGGGAACAATTTTCAGTGCCTCAGTTTTTGGGTGCCTTGAGACCCCTTAAAACAGCCAGATTGTCAGCATGCAGGTTCACAGCCCCTGAACGCTTACATCAGCCTATCCGTATATGCAGTGTCACAGAAGGGACTCTTCCCACTAGCCCACTTAATACCCCAAAGCTTGGCTGCCCAGTGAGGCTGTCTCCCTTGCTTGCTCGAGGTTATGAAAAAGAACAAGGGAGCAAGCAAATGGCAAGGAGTCCAGCCCCTCGCCAGTCTACTCTGCCAACACTGTGTCCTTGCTACATGGAGCTTCTAAACCGCCTAAGGCACCAAGCCAGGTGGATCGCTCAGAGCCCCACTGATTCTATTGCAGCCCCACACTGTGGAGGGGTAGGCATTGCTGTATCAGGGCTTAATGGGAGGGATTGTTATGGGGGCCTTTTGTTGCAACATCAGCAGCTCTTTGTTCTGTCCAAATACACAACAGCAGCAGAGAACAGGGCCCAGCTCACCTCTTCTGCCCCATTTATTCAGTCTGAGAGGTCTGTTCTGACCGTGGCCAGGTCGCAATCATGGCAGCCCTGATGCCAGGCACGACAGCTCAGCTTGTTCCTTCTCTAGGGATTGCCTAGGGAGGCCTTACTGAACCAAGTTTAAGTGCTTTTGGTGTCCACTGTATGAAACAAATGGATTGTGTTATTGTGGGCCTGGAAGGGTCTGTAACCTCTTGCGGGGGAGGTGTGTCACATGAGAGACCTGGGGCTTCAAACAGCTATCCTGGCTGTGCCAGACAAGAGTGGGCCTTTGGAACAAAATGGGTCAAGTGATTTTTCTTACCTAAGGGAGAGGTGAGTACAAATCTCTCACCTCCTGTTGTGAACCCCTCCCTCAGCCTTTTGAAGCAGTGAGCCATTGGCTGCTGATCACCTGTTACCTGTGGCCAGGGTGCAGCTTCTGAGCCAGGGCTGCTCTCAGCTTGGAACCTTGCAACAATCCTGTGGGTCTGAAAGATGGACTCCTGCCAGGGCCCAAGGCTGGAGTTAGTCATCTCTGCTCAGCTTATTAATAAGGCTCTGTCTCTGGCGCAGAGGTCCCAGAAGTCATGGATTCTGTGACATCCGCTGCTCCGCAGCCAGTCTCACTGGCACTGCTGGAGTGGCCTCAGGGCTAGCCACGCTGGCCACTGCTTGGGCAGCCCCGGGCAACTGAGCAGCGGCCCTGGGGGCAGTGGAAGAGGCAGGGGATGGATGGCTCAGAGCAGCTGCTGGCTTTGGTGGCCCCAGGCAACTGGTGCTGCTGGTTCCTGGCCCCCTCCTTCAGAGTAGCAACCGCTGCCCCCCAGCTAAGACAAGTCACAGGCCATTAATTTTTGTTTCTTGTCCTGGATTTGTCCATGACTTTTTATTAAAAGCACCCATGACTCAATTGCAGCCTTACTTCTTAGCCTGCGTGTTGGTTCTTTTACTGGTTGTAATTTTTGCTCTGAAGTGCTTTCTCCTATCAGTGCTTGCTTGTAAAGCACCGGGAAGTAACTTGCTGGTGATTACAGCTGCTCCTGGCCTCTGAAGAGAGAGCCGAGTTCTGACACTGGCCTGTTTATGCAGGCTGGCCTGCTGAATAGCACTCCATAGGTAGGGAACTGTGCAGCCTGCAAACCCCAAGTCGGGAGAGAGATACAGTCTCCACCCAAGAGAGGTTGTGGCTGAGGAGCTGAAGAGCGGGTGCTGTTGGTCAGCTTTGGAGGGGGAATACTTGCGTGGCTGCCCTGAACAGCAACATTCATGGCAGCCCTAGTGCTGGGAGTGGCGGCTGAGACAAACCATTTCTCACACATCTCCTCTTCTCCAGGGACACGCACATACTGGCCCCCTTAAAACATGCTTCTTCCTCAAAGCCTGCAAGCAAGTCAGACAAACCTGAGCTAGTGGTGTCCAGCGTGTCTAATCTGCGCTGTCCCCAGATGATAGATTCCTAGGTGGCTGGGCTGTGTCTCTAGCTTGGACAGACGGCACTGAACACATAACAGGCTCTCAGCAAATAACAGCCTCCCTGTTTCTTGGGGCCTGAGGAGAAACTTGCTCCTTACATAAGAAATACCCTGACCGACATAAGTGAACAAACTGCTCTGTTAGAAATTGGGTCATCCCTTCTGTCCCCAGTGTCTCATACTTATGATGCTGTAATATTTGCAACCTCCCCCTCCGTACCCCTCTTAATACACAAAGGAATAATTGCATCTTTGAATTTTAAAACCTGCAGCTACAATGCTTTCTCTCTCTGCCATGGGTTTCCTCATTGTGACAAGCATTAAGGTCATAATTGCCCCTTTGTTTTGCAAATCTGTCATGCCTGAGGGGGTTTAGCACAAGCCCTGATGTTCTCAGGCCCATACAGACATGGGGCCTGAGGGGAAAAGCTGCCAATCCTCTTCCCTGTCTGGCTCCTGCTTGCAACCCTATCCCAAGCCAGTGCTTCTAAAAGCCTGTCCAATTACTCCACGTCATGGAAGGGGCTTTTAGAAGAACCCACCTGAAATGAAACAAGTGAGTGTAGCCCTTATTATGACTTGATGAGCTTGTGAGGGAATTATTTCTCCCCTACTGGAATGTTCCAAGGATTGATGTGCTGCTCAGAGAAGTTTTATCTGGTGGAAAGGCAGGCCCAAGTGTGAGGAACTCCCGAGTACGAACTCTAGCTCTGGCACTATCTCCTTCTCTCTGGCTCGCCTTCCCCATCTGCAAAACAGTTACGCTTATTTGCCCTCTTTGCCAGCGCTGTTGTGAGCATTAATGAGCTAACGCAAACGAAGATGCTGAACATTCTCACTGGCTCCCTGATCTTTGCGGCTCTCATCTGTGCTGTTCAGAGACACAGCCATGTCCCTAGGGTATGAATTTGTATCTAAAGTGCAGCGCGCAGTTTCACTGGGCAGCATGAAGGGGAAGGGGACGCTCTCCAAGGTGCTGTAACAGGAAGCTTGGCCCAACTGCAAAAACTTCTCAGGCTACGTCTAGACTACAAGCCTCTTTCGAAAGAGAGCATCTAGACTACAGCCAGTACTTTCAAAAAAGCACAGTTTGCATCACATAGCGCCTTTTTTCGAAAGAGCACTTTCAAAAAAAGGCATTCTTCCTTGTAAAATGAGGTTTTCCGTGATCAAAAAAACTGCCACGTTCTTTTGATTTACTTTCGAAAGAACATGGCTGTAGTTGAGATGCAGGGGAAGTTTTTTCAAAAAAAGGCCACAGCTCTCTAGGTAAAAATGAATCCTGCTGTGGAAAACCATCATTAGAAAGCTGAATGACATTTCCCCCGCACCCTCGGGATGCACAGAGAGAGTGGCGCAGAGAAAGCTTCTCACAGCATCACCCTGCTTTTGAGTGTAAATGTCTCCTACCATATCATCTGCCTAATACTATTTCAGCCTTACCGCAAACAGCATCAACCCGCTCAGACTCTGTCCTATGAAGCTGAGTATATCCTAGTCCTTCCACAGTTGCAGGGAGGGAAACTGAGGCACGGACTGTAATTTCCTCAAGGTTGCACAGCAAGTTAGGACACAAACCAAGTATTTGACCCAGCAGTGCTGAATCCCAGTTATCCACTCTGACCACTAGACAGACTGGCACAGGACATAGTCTGGAGAGCTGCACGGGGCACTGAAAAGAAGAGGATTAACTAATGGGAAGGATTTAGTGATTTAGAGGACCAGATTTGGCCCAAGAGCCCAACAGCTTGGATCTGTCAGTCCCAGAGGCAAACTCTGTCAGTCCCAGAGGCAAAATGGATTAACTCTAGCCTTCCTCCTCTGCGTTCTTTCAGTATTTCAGGCAATAATAATTGGTCCATACCTGGGGATCCTTGTGCTCCTTTTCTTGGTACCTCTGGGGATGTACTCACCCTGCATCAGAGAGCTGGGGACTCTGGGGCCCAAACCAGCCCTCCTTGGACACAGAGGAGCACCAATGGTAGGTCTGGGGGGAAGAGGGGTGGGGAGATGTTTGGCATTATTCTTTCAGGATCTGGGCTGAGGACTGCAGATCGCCCACCCTACCCCAAGAGCTGTGCAATCAGCCGCTGACAGCCCACAGGGGATCGGCTTTGTTTTGGATTTGCATGCAGAAAATGCCTTCCTGGTTTCATTAGCAAGCACCCTCCGTTTCCCCAGAGCTTTCTGATGGTTCAGGTCAAAGAACGCAGGCACTGTGGGTAGTGTGGAAGTGAGCCGAGGAGGCCAGGGGAACACTTCAGAGTGACTCTTGGGCAAAATGCTGAAGAACGGGGATAGTTCGTAGCATGAGATGGAGGCAGATGCTGGAAGACCCTTTAAGGTGATGAGAAGCTTAAAAGGGGTGTGGGAGAAGATGAAGGATGTGGTGAGATGCTGATTTTGGTGGCGATGTGTTAAGTGGCTGAGTGGTAGGCCGGGGAGGTGCAGGTAATGGGAGTTGAGGCTTGAGCTAACTGGAGGGCAGACTAGCATGTTGGCGGTTGGAGCTGAGAAAAAGGAAGGCACTGAAAAGAAGCAGCATGATTTGGTGAGAGCCTACATGTGAGATGAAATAGCCACGGTTGACTGTTAGGCTACAAGCCTGTATAATGGGGAGAGTGGAGCTAGTATCACCAGCCACAGGAGAAGAGGAAAGGCTAGCGGTGCAGTCGAACTCTGCCTTTGAAGTACTGATTTAGGGAGAGATGCCTCCTGCTCTGTTACAGACTGACTGAAAGAGCTGTATGGCCCGAGGCTTGCCTTCCAGATTTGTAAATGATCCTGGATGCTCCTAGAGCCCTGATGGGACTTATAGGCATGAAACAAGTAAAACAGATTTTCAGATGTTGGGCAAAGTGATCTTTACTGTCAATCCCAGTGGGGCGGGGGAGTGAGGGTGGTTGAAAGTATCCTTGGGAGTCATCTGGTGCCTGTCAGACTGGCCTTCCTTTCTGTCATCTTCCTAGCTGGCACCGGAAAACACGGAGATGTCCTTTCAGAAGACCATTGAGCACCATGGGGATGGTCTCGAGTCAGACGTCACAATTAGGTAAGAGGGCAGCTCCGTGTCTCACCAAGCAACTTTCTCTGGCTAAGATTTCACTTGGCTAAGACACAGCTAAGGGCTATCAGTACTTGACGGGCTATGTCCAGTCCCTTATCAGCTAGCATTTGACACAACTGCATGTCAAGCCTGTTCCTATTCCCACTGTCACAGTGGGAGTTTGGTATTGACTTATTATTTTTTGCATTAGGTAGTGGCTAAGAGCCCTTGTCAGGGGCCAAAAGCCCATTGTGATAAGCACCATGCAAACCTGAACAAAGAGATGGTCTCTGCCCCAAGGAGCTTACAATCAAACTTTATCGTGTATCAAGTTTGTTAGACACATCACAAAAAACACCCAGAAGACACATCTCTAGCCCAATGCGCTTACAAACCTCAGTGACATTTGGATGAGGTGCAGAGAGCACAGTCAAGTTGCAAAGTTGTAAAGGCATACGAGAGCACTGTAATAGTGACAGCGGAGCCTCCGTGGGCCTCTGGGCAAGGTGTGGGGGGACCTGGCTACCCACTTCCAGAAGGGGCAGGGCTGAGGGCAGATGGTGCCTCCCCCCCCAGCCCTTAGTGCTGTTGGAAGCACGTGGCACAATGCTCTGGCAGTGATTTAAACGAGCCTGAAGATCCAGCCAGTGCAGCTGCTACTTCAGCAGCACTGGTGTTCGCAGCTATGAGCCCCAGGGCTGCTGGCCCCTTTGCCCACCCTGTCGGTGGACCTGATTAGTTACTGCCAGGATCTTCATGTGCCATTCTGGAATCCTTGCCCTTATACTGTTGGGTAGGGTGATCGGCTTTTTGGTGCTTATGTAGTGCTGTGGAAGATATGAATTTAGGTCCCCAAATCAGCAAAACACTGAAACGTGTGCCCAAGTCCTCCACAGAGGCTTTACACAGGGTCAAATTCTGCTCCCACTTACATCCTTGTAAATCCAGCTTTGCTCTACTGAAGTTGACAGAACTACTGGAGAATTATGCTGGTGTAAGCTAGAGCAGAATATGGTCCGTTGTCATTGTCAAGTCATAGCGAAGTATCGTTATTTCCATTTTGCAGATGGGGAAACTGAGGCACAGGGCAACATGACCTCTCTGAGGTCAACCAGCCGACCAATGGCAGAGTTGGGAGTAGAACCCAGGTTTCCTGACTCCCAGGGTATGTCTACACTGCAATCAGAGGTATGGCAGAAGCATAACAAACTACCTGAGCTTGCTTCAATCTAGCTAGCTTGAGTAACAGTCCTGAAGCCAGGGCAGAACAGGCAGCTGCGTGAATTAGCCATGAAAGTATTTACCTTGGGTCCTACGGGGTCTTGTGCAGCCTGTGCTGCTGTGGCTACAGTGCTGTTGTCTGACCTAGCTAGATCAAAGTTTGCTTGTGTCTGTCTGCACATGCTGCACTCTCACCCCTGATTGCAGTGTACACGGTGCAGGCTAGTGTCCGGTCCCATGCGACCACCTATGTGAGAGAGCATTCTACGCCAGGTGCTGTATTGCGGAGGGGGCCCTTTCCATCCTCTCCTTCACGTATAAGTGTGGCCTTGTTCTACGGCACTCGTGCTTTGAATGACATTGCCCACGTTGCCAAAAGCCCTCTCCTTTCATCACAGCTATGACGGGATTCCCTTCCTGATGCACGACAGAAACTTGAAGAGGACAACAAACATCCGGGAGGTCTTTCCCGATAACATCACTCAAAATCCCGCCATGTTTTCCTGGGATGCTCTGGAAAAGCTGAATGCAGGAAAGTGGTTCCTCAAGGTAAGATAGTTCACAGGTAGGCCGACTGGGGGGGAGGTGAGGGAAGGGGAAGAAAGCGGCAGTTGCCCTGGGGCCTGACGATTTCAAAGGGCTTCCAGCCAATGCAGCTGCCACTGTGGCAGCAGTGGTGCCCAGAACCCCAGGCTCTTTAAATCACCGTTGGTGTGCTGCGCTGAGCGCTGGGGGAGGTGAGTGGCACTGAGGGCCTGGCTGCCCCCAGCCCTGACCCTTCCACCGGAGGCCTTGCCCCTTCTACCCGAAGCCTCGCCCCTTCCGGGACGGCAGAGCCACTCTCCCCCCCACCTTGCCCAGGGGCCCGGTTTGGTTGTCAGCTCCCCTGTCCTGAGGTCTGTCTTAAAGTGCCTAATTGAAGGGATAAAAGTTGTGGGCATGACCCCAAACCCACTGAAGTCAATGAGAGTCTTGGGATAAGTCCCAATAACTATGCAGGAGGCAGCAAGAGGAGGTGTCTTTTTGTTTACTCGCGTACGCAACTGTGGTAACTGCGTAGAGGAGGTGGAGGAAAGAAGAGCTAGGCTATTCAAATAGGGTAGGCCTGCACAACTCGGAAAGCGGCGAGGGCCATATTACTCCAAAGAAAACAGCTGCGGGCTGCCAGTAGGGATGCTCTCCCAAAAAATACTGAACACACGGGCTAAAAATTTTTGTCGAGCAAAAAAAAAAAAAACCAACAACCATGCGTGTCTCCACTTGGCTCCCTGGCATTTGTCCCTCCTGCACCCTGCCCCTTGCTGCCTTCCCCTTTCTCCTGACCTGCTCCCCTCCGCTCAACACAAGCCCCTTCCCCTCCCCTACCTGACTTCTGCCTTCCAGGTAACGGGGCTCCCGGAGCCTTTTTGAATCCGACAGTCGCCGGCCGTGACGTCACGACGCCACATCACACCAGCATCCACGTCCCGCCCTCTGGCTTGTGCCCCGCAGGCAGGCAGCCCGGCAGCGAGAATCGCCGCACTTCCTCCTCCCTGGCGGCGCTCCACTCCTCTGCCCGCCCGGCCGATCGGATGGGGCCACGCCGCCCGTAGTCGGCACGGGCCGCACAGTGAGCCCCTATGGGCCGCATGTTGTGCAGGCCTGAAATAGGGCCTAGACACAGCCCATAGAGGTAGGGTTGCCAGGTGTCCGGTATTGTACCAGACAGTCCGGTATTTGCACGCTCTGTCCGGTTAAAAAAAATCCGAAAATACCAGACACGTGCAATGTCCGGTATTTTCTGATTTTTCCGGCTGCGCACCAGACGGAAGCCTGGCGGGGGCGGGGGGAGCAGCTGGGAGTCCCAGCTGGGAGGCGGGGCCGCGATTGCTGCCAGGAGCCCTCAATTGGTTGAGTGTGAGGAGGAGGGGAAGCCTCCTCCTCGCTCGTGCGTCTCCGGGAGCCTGCGCGGGACAGGCAGCAAGTGCCCAGGTCAGTCCTGCTCCCCGCCGGCCAATTTGCTCACCCCTCCGCTTCCCGGCTGGCCGGTTCTCCCCCACTTCCCCTCCTGATCTTCCCCGGCCAGCCCCCCTGCACCGCCCCCAGCTCTGCTTCCTGCCGGCCCGTTCCTCTTCCTTGTCTCCCCCGGCCAGCGCCGCTGCATCTCTCCCCGCCCCCGCCAGCTCTGCTTCCCTCCCCTCTTCCTCCCGGCCCCCTTCCTCCCGGCCAGCGCCACTGCACCCTCCCGCCCCGCCAGCTCTGCTTCCCGCTCCCCCTTCCTCCCGGCCAGCCCCGCTCCTTCCGGCCCCCTCCCTGATATTCCGCGGCCAGCCCCATTCCACCCGCACCTCCCCACGACCAGCCCTGCTTCCCGTTGGCCCCCATCTCCCCACCCCGTTAGCTGTTTCCAGGTCCCCTTCACCCCCAAAGTGTGTCTGGGGTGGTTTTTTTTGTTTTGTTTTGTTTTTTTTGTTTAAATGATTACCCCTAGCAGTGATCCAGGTTCTTGGAGGTTTTTTTTTGCTCAACAACTTTGGTCCCCCCCCCCTTTTTTTTTTCCTGCAACAAAATTTTTTCCCGGTGGTTTTTTTTTTTGTGTGGGGGTGGGTGTTCGGTATTTTTCTTTCAGCCATCTGCCAACGCTACATAGCGGGCAGGAGAGCAGGGCATCCCCACC
This sequence comes from Rafetus swinhoei, assembly GCA_019425775.1. Classification (NCBI taxonomy): domain Eukaryota; kingdom Metazoa; phylum Chordata; order Testudines; family Trionychidae; genus Rafetus; species Rafetus swinhoei. The sequence continues at coordinate 20,577,836 of CM033437.1, read as the reverse complement.
CACTTTTTACGGGTTATTGATGGGCAGCTGCAGAATTAATTCATTCTCAATCCTGGCCCTGCTTTTTTAATGTGGCTGCAAGGCCGATGTATGGAATCAAAGAACCAGGGTTAAAATGTTCATTGTGGGTTAAAGGTGGAACACAGAGACCTATGGCATATAGAAGATGAAAGCTAAAGGAGGGAGAAACAGAAGTGAACTCTTTCACCCCACTGAGAGCCGATGGCGGCCTACTTCCCCCTTAGCGATGCAGGAACTGTGTGTGTGCAGCTAACTCCGCCTGACTTTCATTTATCTCCTTGTGTATTTATTTATTTTTAGGACAAACCATTTTCATGCATGGGCTCACTGTCAAGTGCAGATCAAAAATTGGCAATGAATCAGTCAATTTACAAGCTAAGTAATTTCTTGAGACTTGCAGACAGTGCGAATAAACTTGTGATATTTGATCTCTACCGCCCTCCAGAGAAACATCCTTTCAGGCACACCTGGATCAATAGGACACTGGAAGTGATCCGTGACTCGAAGATTAATCCTCATCTGGTATGGTGATATGACTCCCCCTGCTCCAGTTTGTCATCCTTTCTAGAATCGAGGTTTGGGGCCAGATCCTCATAAATCAGCCTTCCCCCACTGACGTCACCAGCGAAAGACTTAGCTCATTAAATGTTTTTCTCCCACTGGTGGCTAGTTGGCTCAGAGCCCCAGCCCAGCCCAGTTATAAAAATGCATTTCCCCAGGGCCATATGGCACTACCCTTCCCCATGCTGGGTAGTTAGATCTCAAATCATCCCATTGATTTTAATGGGATTGCTTGTGGGGAAAGGAATAAGGAAGGTGTTGCAGTCATACCCCATGCTAGTTATACGCCTTAAGATGATGAGTGTTCTTGGAATCAGTAGTTGTCAATTGCTTTGAGATCCCCTCAGTAAAAAGGCTCTATCCCAAAGGCCAGATTTTCAGCTGGTGAAAACTAGTGTAGCTCCAGGGAAATCCAAGGAGTTAGGCTGGTCTATACCAGTTGAGGATCTGGCCCCATGACTTCAGAATAGTATCGCCCATTGTAGCAGTGGGAGGCCTACACGCTGCGTCCCACCTTGATGATTTACATCAGTGCCGCACCTAGGAACCCCCCAGTCAGTATCAGGACTCCATGACCCGTGTCCCTTTAAAACAATCAGAAAGGGCAACCCTGGCCTCTCTGCCCCTCCCAAAACAATTTCAGTGGTTGGGCCGGTTCCCGGCTAGTGCAGATGACAATGGGCCTAGCTCCAAGGGCTTCAGTGGAGTGACGCCAACTTGTCATTCACCTGGGTGCAGCTCCACTGGGCAAGCTTTAGTGTAGATTGGGCCTTTGTGCTAAGCACTTTAATGACATGGTTGTGAATCCTGTTGCCATCCCCTGTGGAGATTGCTGGCTACAAAGTTTGAATACACAGGGCCTCTGGGCCTCTTTTCCACCCCTGCCTGTCTTGTTGAGATCTGAATGCCATAATGAATTAGCTAGCTGTTTACCACTGCCATCTACTGTATGGGGTTAGAATTGCCTGTGTGTCATAGGTCCTATGGTGCTAATGGAGATTCTCCCTGATCTTACATGATAGGGGACTGTTTTTTTGAAACCGTAGGATTCAAGTTCTATCCCTGCTTTTGCCATATGCAGTTAGATATGCTGCCGTGTGCAGCAGTGACAAGTACACACTTCCAAGGGGCAAAAGACATATTATAGTTGTTACCCATCTCAGCAGGCTGTGTGGGCCTAAAGTGCATAGAGAGCATTGGATGGAAGTGCCAAGAATTATGACAAATGTAGCTTCTGTTAATGATCAATGTCTGAGGCTTCTGGGGGAATGTTAAAATCCATGTAATTGTGCAATGCTTTACATGAGGCCAGGGAAGCTGACAGCCATACTAGGTCCCTGGGGAAGATGAGGGGAGCCCCCAGTCTGTGCTCCCATGGGGGCGGGGCCTTGGGTGAAAGGGACAGAACTGGTGGAAGCCAGCCCACAGCACCGCCTATAGCATGACCCACCACGCCACACCTCCACAGCCTTTAGAGCCGCATGGAGCATGCCATGGGGGGCTCTGGTGGCGATTTAAAGGGACTTGGACTCTGGGTGCTGTCACCCTTATTCCCCTTATTTTAGCAGGTATAAATACAAATATTGGTCTGTAAAATTATCCAGTGCTTTTAAAGATCCAGATACAGTATCTGACTCACTGACCTCCTGTAGCAAGGAGTTCCACAGGCACACCACAGAGTGCTCTATCAATGAGTCTAAGTCCTTTCCCTGTAGTATTTGAGTATGTGTGTTTATTTTAAATTTACCCCCTGCAGACTTGTGTTTGAAAGTATGTGGCAAGTCACTGAGTGAACCCCTTTTTCCTTGTATTATGGGAGTATGTAGAAGGCAGGAGGCTGTTCAGGAATATTCCTGTCAATTCACTAGCTGCTGCTGTTCCTCACAGGTCCTGTGGCTGCACAACAGTTTGCGCTCCTATATTCAGTCAACAATTCCTGGGATTCAGCACATCACGGGCGGTAAGGCCCCAGTTGAGGAGCTATTGAGACGCAATATTTTCAAGCGCAACCTCGCCTATTCTGTAATGTCCAGTGAAGATATCCGGTAGGTTGCTGCATAAGCCTCATGTAGGAGGCAAGACACTTCAGTGGAATTGCAAAAAAACCTGCACATGTAATAGGCCAGCTTAGTGCATGTGGTTATGTCTCCCTTCAGCGATTGGCGTCAGTGACTCTCCCAGACTGGCACTTCCTCCTAGCTCTAGGAGTAGCTCCATTACAGTCTCACACTCAGTCCCTACAGAAGAGCAGCTGCATAGATGGTGCCTAAGTCTTTTGTCTGGGGGGGGCTACTCCCAGGAGTGTTGGAAGGTCCCTGGAAGTGGGGGGCCGCTAGCACCCGGATCGTGGCCCTGCCTCGCAATTCACTCCTCCCCCATGAGGCCCCACCTGCACTCCACGCCTTCCCTCCCACCATGGCCACACCTGCACTCTGCCCCACCCACCCTCCTCCCCTGAGGTCCTGCTCCACTCTGCCTCTTCCCTCCAAGGCCCCACCCTCACTCCACCTCTCTGCCTGCGGCCGCACCCCTGTCACTTTTAAAAATGGACTCTCCCACTTTTTTCCTGCCTTAAGGGTGAGCAAGAGGTGGCGAGGCCAAGTGGTGGTCAGGGCCATGGGGAAAGAGGCAGAGTGGGGTCAGGAAGAGGCGGAGCATGGGTAGGGTCACAGGAGGGGAGGGGTGGACTACAGGCATGGTCTTGGGGGTGCAGGGCCAAGGTCTGTGTGCTGGGGGCCTCCCCACTTCTAGAGAGCTTCTAGCACTCCTGCGCCCAGGGCACAAAGGCTGGTGGCCTCCAAAAAGAGGTGACTCACAGCTGACATTGCCCCCGTGCATGGCCAGCCTCTTTTATTCTCGGGAGGCTTAGCCTCCCTAGACCTCTTATACATGCCACCCACGAGCATCTGTATGTATGTGGGCATGAACTGGTGCTTATAATTTCTGCTGCGACTAACGCTGAAGTCATGATAGGTGACTCTTTGCTGAGATCCCAGTGAATCAGTGGTGGTAATGGAAGGAGAACCCTGGAGTCTTCACTTCCTGATTTTTCCACTGACTGCAATAGGTGGTGAATCATCCCCAAAGTCAGAGAGTGTTGAATAGAATTAGCAGTTCAACTGCCTGGCATCCTTTGACTTTATTTAAGTGCACAGCAAAGCTCCATCCAGATTACACTCAAGTGCCACGTGGAATCACAGTTATGGAGCCTAATGGTTTTACCTCCATTTGCAGATTCCAAATCTATTGGACCTTTCCTCTTGGTACTTCAGAAACTGCACTGTAGTTGTTCTAATGGTAATTAGATTTGCTATGCAGATTACATGTAAAGGGGTGGGGCTTTATTATAGAAAAGGAGAAACTAATATATGGGGCCCTACTTAATTCATGATATTGTGGAAATCACAGGTCAGATTTGGCTTCTGCCGCAGTTTTGAGTTTAGCTCTCTTACTTTTCATATATTTTGAGTATATAGTTAGTAGTGCGCTAGCATTCAATGCCTGTGAAAGGCTAGCGTGACTGAGCTCGATTTCTTCAGCAGTTGTTTTAAGACTTTTAGTCTTCTGAATTTCAAGCCATGTCTACACTGAAAAGATTTGTTGACATTCATAAGTTGCCAACAAGAAAGTCGCTAAGTCATGTTTACGCTGCCGCCCTTTGTCCACATATTATGGTCACATTGTTAGCTCCCCCATTAACAGAAAGAGCAAAGCAATGTGGGTAAGCATCCCAGAGTGCCCAGTGTTACCTTCAGCCTCTAGGCACTCTGGGAACTTGCAACATAGTGCAAGGCATTTTGGAAACATGAAAAACGTCCTGTCAGCCACCTGTTTGCTTCATGGACGTCCCAGGGCTTCCGGCTTCCTTCCGCACCCTTTGAAACTGACAGTCCTTGCTATGCACTGCAGCATCTTCTGTGAGATGGAAGGATCCCAGACTTCTCTCCTGTGGTGTGTTCAATGTGCTTAGGACATCTCACATTGCAGCAGAGCTACTTATGAACTCAGTATCAGAAGAAGACGACTCGGATGTGGACGACAGTGTGACATGGGCAGCAGTGAAGGGGCAGTGCATTGGGCTGTCACAGAGCAGCTGGGCACAGTAGTCTGTTGCTTTTAGGCTAGGGGAAACCAGCACTGAGCGGTGGGATCACATTGTCATGCAGGTGCGGGATGAAGAGCAGTTGCTACAGAACTTTAGTGTGCGTAAAGCAACCTTGTTGGAGCTGCGTACTGAGCTGGCCTCTGAACTGTGGCACAAGGACACCTGAATGAGAGCTGCTTTCTCGGTAGAGAAGTGTATTGCCATTGCTTTGTGGAAGCTGGAGACTCCTGATTGCTGTCATTCAGTTGAGAATCACTTTGGAGTGGGGAAGTCGACCATCGGGGGCAGCACTTATGCAAGTGTGCGGGGTAATAAATCACATTTTGCTGCATAGGACTGTAACTCTGGTTGGCTTTGCTGAAGTGGGCTTTCCAAACTGGTGGGGCATTTGATTGCATGCACATTCCCATTATAGCGCCACCCCACCCTGCCACAGAATACGTCAATCAGATTGGGTCCTTCTCCATGGTGTTTCAGGCGCTTGTGTTTCACCGTGGGTGTTTCACAGACATAAATGCAGGGTATGGATCCAGTGTTTTATAAAAATGGTAAGTCTTGGGTGCAGCACCAGACTGGCTGTTTACCTCCTTTGCCTTCTGGTAGGCCTGTCAGAGGTCCTTTATCTTGGCTCTGCGCTGCCGGATGTCTCAATTGTACCCCTTCTTACCAAGGGCTCAAGAAATGTGACTGTACGTGTCCCGGTTCCTACGGGTCACACACAGCTTTGATTGCATTGATTTGCTACCCCACACACTGACAAGATCCAAAAGCTCTCAGGTGCTCCAAGCAGGAAAGTGTCTTGAGTGATAGCTACCTGTTTCTCCAAGAAGATACCAGGAGGACCACTAACACAATGAGTCAGCTAGCAGGAAATGAATTTTAAAGTTTCTGGAGTTTGCAGGTGGGAGAGACACATTTCTGTTTACCTGCTTACATGGCTGCAGAGCAGTGGAATTCAAAGCCAAAGTGTCTAATCGAGCATTGTGGGAAACATCCTGGAGTTCAATAAACTAAAAAAATGCTGTGTGTAGTGCGCACTGCATGACTGTCAACGGTAAAGAGAGTGGGAGAGACAAAAGACTCTTGCAAAGGTGGAAGTTTTTTGTCGCCAAAACTGTGCATTTATTGTGACTTTTGTTGCACTGCAGTGTGCACACTCTCCAGGTTTTGTCACCAAAACAGGAGGTTTGGTGACAAAAGTAGCCAGTGTAGACAAGCTCTTATATTGTACTGGTCACCTTTTTTAATGACTGTAAAATCGTTGTAGCAAAAGGTGTAATCATCAAAAAATTAGCAGGCATAACATAATACTTGAGAATTGATTGATATAATTCCAGCAATTTTTGATCAACTCTAGCTTTTTCAAATTGCCACTATTAATAAAGGTTTGTTGTTACTTTTTCCATGATTTTCCATGTCTTGTCTGCAACTCAGCTGCATATATTTGAAAGTCATCCCATGAATCAAGAAGGGCCTTACTGATAGTAATATCATTGGCATGGGTGAATACTGAATTGGCGACTGACCACTGTCTCCTAGCGGATGGTTTATAGGAGATATAACCCTAGTGCTACCACTGCTACAAGTTTACAGTACTTTGAAAATGCAAAACCTCAAATGGAAGGGCTCATGTTTCAGTGAGTAATTTCTAGAATGGTTCTGTCTCCCAGAAAACTCCACTCTGCTGTTCTGTTCACTCTATAGTTGCAATTTCTGCTTTTCCCAAACAGCAAGAGCACTTCAGTTGTCAAAAAAGCAGCAGTTTATTGCTTCGAATGGGAAGGTGCTTCAATCTTTTCTAACAATTCTTGTTCCAAAATTTCAAGCAGAGCTAAAACAGATCAGTGTTTCACTGCATTCAGTGATATTGTACAACAGCAAGTATTGACACTGACAATATATCTGTTTGGAGCAGGCACCAGTTGCTTTAACAATCTAGAATGAATGGTTACATTTTATTAGGTGCCATTTAGGAATACTTAATAAAGGGTTAGTAAATGATGAATGGCTGTTATAAGCCTTTTGGACATTAGAAAAACTTCCTAACTGTCAGGGTGGTTAAACACTGGAATTAATTTTTTAGAGGGGTTGTGGAATCTCCATCATTGGAGATATTTAAGAGCAGGTTAAACAGACACTTGTCAGGGATTCTAGTGTCTCTAGACAGTGCTTGGTCCTGCCTTGAGGGCAAGGGACTGGACTTGATGACCTCTTAAGGTCTCTTCCGATTCTATGAGAACCAGGTGTTATCGGTGGTCATAGGGCCAGCTGTAGAAGGTGTTACAGATGGATGTAAGCTAAGGTTATAAGTGGCCTATTAGACTCTCTAACAATTCATTAACTATTGATGAAAACATCTAATCGTTAACTCATTATAAACTGAGCATTAATACAAAAGCATGACTGAAAGAACCTAGTTTTTACATTGTTATTGGAATGTGACTGTCCCCAAAGGATCAGATGTTCCAGTCTGGCCAATAATAACTGACTTGTCATAAGTCTTGTCATAAGATCAGCTGGTTGGTCGGTCTTGGCTCCTTCCACTTCTAGGTTTTCAAACGCCCCGGGCAGTCCTCCTCAATGCACTGTTAGCACTCCACCGAACTGGCCCAAAGAGAGGCCATTTGCCCTTACCATTGCTTTTTGATGGAGGTAAACATGTCTTTGTATTTTAAAGGAAATACGCTCAGGCCAACATCACCACCAACTTCTACGTGGTCAGTGAGCCGTGGCTCTTCTCCCTGGCCTGGTGCGCCGGAGCGCACTCTGTGACCACCAACACCGTACACATCCTGAAGAATATCAACCGACCTCTCTTCCTCATGGTAAGGAGAAAAACCCAGGCCTGCTCTCTAGAAGTGACTGTCTGGAGGAGGATGGTCATGGTTACCTGTGGCTATTGCAAGACAGGTTCATCCCTGCAGCGGGGCAGAGATGGAGGGGAGGCCCCCTTGACCTGACACAAGCTAAGGGGATGTCCTATCTGGCAGCCTCGTTTAAATGGGCCCTGTAGGCCTCTGGAGGAGTCCAGGTTTGGACAAGCCCTGCTCTCTCCCTGTTCCTCTGAAGACCTGGAGGTGCCATGGAGGCAGTGCAAAGCCCCCCCATTCTCCCTCCCCACACCAGTATTCCCTAACGGAATGGGTGAGGAATTAATCCCTCAACTGCCATCTCTTGGTGCCAACCACATTGGCACTAAGGGGCACTGAGCCAATGATGGTTCAGACCCAGAGCCACATTCTGACTATTCATAGGACTAAAACTCACTGTATCCACTGGCAAAACGTCCCCGGTGTGGCTGAGAAACACAGCTGAGCCACGGCTTGGTAGAGCTGAGCGTCCCAGGCCTTGAGAGGAGGGAAAAGAAACCTATTTTAGAGAGCCTCTGAAGAGCTGGGGCTCTCACTCACCTGATGAGACAGCCTCCCGCCTGCTGAGGGAGGTCTTCTGTCTAGAAGTCCTCAACCACGCTGGTGGTCTTGCAACACCCTAGCTTCCTGCTCATGAGTGATCTGGAGGCAGAGGCTCCAGGAAAAGGAGCATTACAGTCGCCTGACTTTGGTGTGAGGCGCTTGTGTTTTCCTCCTGCCACTCCAAGAAATTGGCCAGAGAAACCTGGGGATCCCACTGTATTCATCCAGACCTTCCGAATACCCTGCTGGGCTAAGAGGTCTCCTGCACTGTGGGTCCCTCCCATAATCTGCCCACCCTGAAGATTCCTACATTTCCTAGATAGCCACAGGGCCGCCTTCAAGCTCACAAATGGGACATAATCACCGATAGGCCAAACCTGCAAAGTTTAGACACAAATTGGAACGTTCCCAGTGGTCAGGGGCTTTCAGACTTAGGGATTTGGTTCAAACTGTTGTGGGGTATGGGCAAAGTTCTCATCTGGCGCTTCCTGGGGTGCCTATCCAGGGATTTGAGTTAGGCCTATTGCAACGGTCCTCAAATTTATCCTTACCCCTGTCTGTGACACCTCCCCCTACCCCCTGAGCTGGAGCTGGGAGCAGGACCACAGCTCCCAGGACTAGAGAGAGGGGAGGAAGCGGACAGAGGTATGGGGCCTAGGCTGGGGCCGCAGTTGGGAATGGAGCTGCAGTGTGGGGCCGAGGTTGTGAGCAGAGCTGCAGCCAGGCCTGCTGTTGGGTGCAGAGCTGCGCCAGACTGGGGACATGGCCAGGTGTGGTGCTGTGAGCTGTGGCTGGGGCCCTCCCACATCCCTCCGCAATGTTCCTCCCCCTCTAACCTCTAGGGTACACCCCATGGTTTGGGCACTCCGGCCTATTGAATAATCAGCCAGCCAGGATTTAGGGAGCATCTGAATGGTGACATCGCAGGTTGTGTTTCGTCCAGGAGCTGGGCAGCCCCAGAATGACAGGCTCAGTCTGTGTCCAGCCACTTCACTAAAGGGTCCCCACCCCGTTCCTTCCCACCGAGTGCAGGCTCTTCCCTGCTGCCAGGCACGTGGCAGGCCCCGTCTCTGAGTCTGAGGGTGAGCACTTGCCTACTCCTTGACAGGAGGCCACGCCCAGCAAGGTGGCTGCTCCTTTCAAATAACTGAAACATCAGCAGGAAGGGGCACTGCAGCGTCCCGGGCCAATCCCTCAAATGGCATTACAAATCAGATTTTTGCGAGTAATCGTTTAGACTAAGCTATTACTGCTGGCCATCTTCTCTGTTGTTCTCTTCCAGACGCCAAAGGAATACAGAATCATGTGGCTTCTCACAGACGCAGTGGCTGCCCTGCTCATCTCACTCATATTTGCTTTCCACTGGTAAATATCCCGCGGCTAAAATCTCCGGGGACGTTGATGGCCCCAAACCTCTTAGGGTTGCTATTGAAATGATGCTGCTAGGGGCCTGTCTCCATTGCAAAGATAAGTTGACGTAGGGCGGCTTACGTCAACCTAACTATGCGGTGTACACACTGTAATGCTCCCTGTTGCTTTAACTCACCTGCTATGCAGACCTACTAAAACTAGCTTGGCCTAATGCTCAGGATGGCATAGCAAGGGTGAGGCAATGCCTGTGTTATCGCTGTGTGGCTTTAGGGAAGAATGAAAAGAAACAGAATCAAAACTTTCTCTGGGCAAGTAAAACCAGAAACCCCTGCGTTCATTTATTTTTTTATATATGAAAACTGTGCAGGTTTAAATTACTGATGGAGGGTGGGAAATTTGTGTACGACTCTAGTGTAAATTGTTCATTAAAGAAAAGAGTTTATTTCTCCCAAGGAAGGTTTTTGTGTTAAAACAAAACCTTGTTTTCAACACACCTTTTACCTGAGTAAATTCCAGGGCTTCTCTGTGCTCCCTTCCCCCGCTCTATGTATGTTCTGGGGCTGCAGCAGTATGGAAGGCACTCCACCCTCGTGGGAGATTAAACACAATGGCTATGTCTACACTGGCGGGTTCTTGCGCAAGAACGGCCGTTCTTTCACAGAGCGTCCACACTGCCCGCCTGCTCTTGCGCAAGAAGAGTTACAGTAAAGCATGATAAGAGAGGGCTTCTTGTGCAAGAGCTACGCTCTTTTCTAACAAGTGTAAGCTCTCTTGCACAAGAGCTCTTGCGCAAGAGGGCAGTGTGGACGTGCTGCAGGGGTTTCTTGCGCAAGAAAGCCCTATGGCTAAAATGGCCATCAGAGCTTTCTTGCATGAGAAAGCGCCCACACTGCCATGGATGCTCTTGCACAAAAGCACATGGCAGTGTGGACGTGTTCTTGCGCAAGGGTTCTTGCACAAGAACCCACCAGTGTAGACATAACCAATGAGAGCCACACTCCCACCCTGCTGTGAGAGCCTCATTGGTGTATGTACTTGTGAAAGTCGTGTTTCTTCCCCTTTAAAGAGCCACCCCCCTGACTGTATAAGGTTTCCCTCAGCATTATATGGGTGTGGACTAAAAATCTATGCCTGGAAACAGAATGTAACTTTATTATTCCCCATCACAAGCTACCATTCACAGACAATAGAAATAGGTGCCTGTGCATGGCTAGGTTCATAGCGGGATGCAAACAAACAGTGCCAGGCTCAGCACGCTACAGCTAGATGCATTACTTTGGCCCTGTGTTAAAATGCTCCATCAAGGCCTCCCCCAGATGAATAGCTTCTCCCACAATTGGACGCCCCTTCGAGCTTTGTGTTCCAATGCACGGCACAATACTGAAAGCGCAGTGGTGGACCCATGCTTTGGCTGGCTTGCAGGGTACCAAAGTAGTCGCTGTGCAGCTGGAAAACAACAGGCATGCCCAAGGACTGATGGGATTGAAAAACCTGCCTCGTGGTGCTGAACCCGCTCCCCTGAGGCATTGCAAACCCTTCCCCAGCCTGGCTGCACAGTGGGATAGTTACTCTCAGTGCACTGCTCTCTGTGCCCACGCAAGAGCTGCCACTATGCATGTGCTCTGGGGTCACAAGGAGCGTAGTGTGGCCATGTAACAGTGGGTTCATTACAGCAGTGGCTGCATGGTGCCATACCTCAACTTATCTGTGGAGTGTAGACGTAGCTAACTCTGCCTTGCTGCAATGGAGGGGAATGAACTAGCTGACCTGTCCAACCCAAAAAGGCCTTTAACTATCAGTATCCACCTTGTTCTCGCCCTTTAGCCTGGCTTTCCCCTTCACACTTCTTAACCCAGCCCTTCTTTTGTATGCCAGGGCCAAACAGCTTAGCTCCTGTCTCACCTCCAGCCACCATCCAGGCAGGGCCTATGCTTTCCCTCGTTTCATGGGGCACCTCGCACGTGTCCGGGTGTTCAGCTGACAGCAGTAGCAAATAGGTCTCGCTGCAGTCGGGGCATAGTGAAGGGAGCCTCACAGCCCTGCTGCCGTTCAGGTGCCACGTGCCACTTAGCAGCCTAGGACAGTCTTAGATTTAGGCTCTTTTGAAACCGAGGCACTTTTGAAAGCCCTTATTTGTGTTGCCTTGGCGCCTCGTGGGCTCAGTCAGGTTGGGCCCCTGTTGTGCTCGACACTGCACAGAACCAAGAACCAGCCGCTGGGCACGGGGCTGGCGCACAAGGAAATCGTCAGACAATACCAGGCAGGTGGAGCAGCTGTCTGACCCAGTCTCTGCGCCCGTGGGTTCATCGCTGGTTTAACTCTTTCCAGGTGGAGAGAGAAGGGCTTGGCCTGCTGCGCAGATGACAGCGGCGCAGTGCTCGAGAATGGGACCTACAACAAATTCCGAACAGGTGAGTCCTGTGCTCACGGGGATTGTGGCTCCAGCACTCTGCACTGAGGCCGGCGTGGGGCCTGGATGGGGGCTTGTGTAGCTGAAAGGTCAGCGCCTGGGGTGCAAATCTAACAGGGCCCTCATCTGCTGCATGCTGGCTGTCCATAGGCAGCCTGCTGCCACTCACGGACTGCTCCCATTGACCGCCCCTGGCGTCAGAGCCGAGGAGAGCACAGCAAAGCCCGCGAGGGCCTGTTCAGTGCATGGGGCAGTGCACAGCAGGCTAGTGTGATGTGGATTTAGCGCCCAGCAAGCTGGGGTGCAACAGTTCTCAAGATCAGTGGTCTTCAAACTCCGGGTTGGGACCCAGGAGTGGGTCGTGGAATGTCGGGCACTGGGTCTCGTTGCTGCAGGGGGATCAGGTGACCAGTGGGGGTGCTAAGGCAGCTACCTGCCTGTCCTCGCACTGCAGACTGTGCTGTGCCCCAGAAGCAGCCGGAAGCAAACCCAGCTCCTAGGAGAGGACAGGGATGGGGGAGCAGAAGAGTGCCCTGAGCACTAGCTCCACTCCCATTGGCTAGAACTTGCTGCTGGCTGCTTCTTGGGTGCAGCATGGTCTGCGGTGCCAGGAAGCTGCCTTAGCACCCCCACTGCACTGCTGACTAGGAGCCACTCAAGGTAAATCCTTCCTGCCCCAACCTTGACCCCCCCCCAAGCTGAAGCTCTTATCCTCAGCCCCACCCAGGAGTCCACACTTTAGTCAAATTACGTTGGGTCGTGAGCATCAACAATTTTCCTCAGCTGGGTCATGAGCTCTGGAGCGTCCCCTCATATTTTGTGTATGCAGCTTGCGCCATGTTTAGTTTACTCCCTAATTTTGCCTATGCCACAGACTTACAGGCTGCATCTAGACTGGCAAGTTTTTCCGCAAAAGCAGTTGCTTTTGCGGAGAAACTTGCCAGCTGTCTACACTGGCCGCTTGAATTTGCACAAGAACACTGACGATCTAATGTAAGATTGTCAGTGTTCTTGCGCAAATACTATGCTGCTCCCGTTCGGGAAAAAGCCCTCTTGCACAAGAGGGCCAGTGTAGACAGCTCAGGACTGTTTTGCGCAAAAAAGGCCCGATGGCGAAAATGGCGATCGGGGCTTTCTTGCAAAACATGTCTAGATTAGCACGGACGCTTTTCATAAAAAGTGCTTTTGCAAAAGCGTCCGTGCCAATTTAGATGCTCTTTTCATAAATGCTTTTAACGGAAAAACTTTTCCGTTAAAAGCATTTGCTGAAAATCATGCTAGTCTAGACATAGCCACAGTGTAATTGGGTTGGTGGTTCAGTGAGAGTAATGCTCAGACAGGCCAGTTCTGTGCCCTGAGGTATTCTGTATAAAGTGAACATGGATTATGAAGCCTTAAGGCCATGAGTTTCAACGCATGAGAGTCAGGGACTAGGAAAAAATTTGGTTAGTTCATCCACGTGGCACATACTGTTCTAGCTAGAGGTGCCTCTAAATGTATACACCCAAAGCACCTGATTCACCGCTCATGTATCCCAAAATTACAGCACGGTCAGACCAGTGATTTTGCTGACGTTACATCAGTGAAACCCTGAAGGTAACTGAGAGCAATGTGGCCGAGCTAACATTACAGCTTGGTGCCACATTCACAGCTCAGCCGAATGCCCCAGAGGCCGGCAGCTTGGGCTGGGCAAAGCTGGGAGCTGTAAGGTCACGGCCAAACCAGCAAACCTTTGCTACATCAAACCAGTGGGGGCTTTTGCAGCCTCATTTGTGTGTTGAGCCCGCAAATGAAACTGGAATGTTGAGGGCTTTAAAGCCTCAGTACAACAAACTGACTGAACCCTGGAGAAAACACAGTTGTTTTTAAGGGCCACTGCTGGTTTTCCTGGGACTGTTAAACAAGCCGCCCACACAGGTCCGCGGGTGGTTTCTGGTTCAACACGTATCCTCTTTTCAGAGCTCAATGATCTGCCAACGGTCGTGGCCTAAGAGAGCAAGGCCAGTGGCGTGGTGCTGAGGCCCTGCTTGTCATCGGGAGAACAGCCCGCCCCAGACTGAGGCGCTGTGACACTGGACAGACACTGAGCCTGGATCAAGCCGGAGAAGCCCTGTGGCTGCTGCGTCGTTAGCTGAGCTGGCTCCAGACGGAGGAGGCCTGTCGGTCAGGGCCTGACAACGGCTGGGGAGTTCAGATGAGCCAGAGGTGCCTTTTAACTCTGTGATCCCAAGCAGCCGGTCTCTGGGACTCAGCTCCATGGCTGTGAAGTGCCCCTTCTTCCAGAAATGCCTAAAATCCTTCCACACGCCTCTCCCTAGCCGAAGACCCCAGGGCCCGCTTGGCAAGAGGCTGGGACAGGCAAGCAGCTGCAGTGGCCGGGCGCCGACAGGTGCGCCTCCCAGCAGAATGGAGTCTGTCTCTGTGCGATCACTGGCCCTTTAACACCCAGAAACACAACTTTTAATATGTGGTTTTAAAGCTGATGGTTTAAGTATTTTTGTATGGAGGAAATAAAACCCACCTGCAGAGAGAGCATCTGTACGGCTCAGAGAAGTGGCAGGGAAAGGAAGGGGTGAGGAGCAGTGTGTTGAAAAGGGCAAGTCTTGCCTCCTCCGCAGCAGTGAGAGGCTTGGATATACGGGTACCACGGCAAGAGGGAGGGGGGAGCCAAACAGCCTTGGCCCCTGTGTGCCAGCAGAGGGTGGTGGGGGTGGAATAATGGGCCTGACCCCAAGGCCATTGGTCTTGCCGGTGACCTCATTGAGCTCTGGCTCATCCCAGCAATCACATAGAGGTCCGCTGGCCCTTCCCTGTGTCAGAGCTTGGAGCCAGGAGCTCTGAGGTGTCAGCTGGGGGAGGGCTGCACACGGACCCCCCTTCCTTACTCAGCCTTGGGAAAGAGAGCAGTGGAGCGAGCGGCCAGACTCCCACGTGGCAATGAGAAACGGGCGTGTAACTCCCCGGGGCAGTTTCCACTGGGACGCCGGCCTCCCAGGCCCAGTGACTGCTGCACACGCAGAGTGGGGTCCGTTGCCTGCGGACACGCAGCCAGGCATTATGGTGCAATTAAAAACCAGACAGTTGAAATGCTCGTATCAGCGCGAGGACTGGTAAGGCCAGGGGTTTTTCCATGTAGAGCCTGGGCTGTGTTCAGGATCTGTGGCTGCCTGTGGGACTTTAACAGCATCTCTATGCTGCTGTGGGAGTGGGAAGAGAGGGGGAAGTGATTTTCCGCATGCTGGCGAATGGTTGGCCAGGCCAGAGTCCTGTATGTCTCTCAGACCAAGTACAGCACAGACACGGATGGTCATGGTCACGGGTGGGGCATGAACCCCCCCCCCGACCTGTGCCCTTTGGCTGCTAATCTCTGGCTCTGCCCCTTCTGCCTGAAGCTCCACCTCCTTCCCCCTGGAGTCCCGAGCTGCCCCCCTTCCCCAAAGCCTCGGCCCGTCTGCCCCAAGCTGCTGGTCAACCCACCCCAGCTGCTCCAGTCAACCTGTCACCCCTGTGGTTGCTAGGGTTGCCAGGTGTCCGGTATTGAACCGGAAAGTCCAGTATTTTCACCTGTCCAGTAAAAAAATTCAGAAAACACCAGACACCTAAAATGTCTGATACTTTCTGATTATTTTCCCGGCCAGGAGGTAAAAATCCCGGGCTGTCCGGCTCAATATGGAGGCAGCCTAGCAATGCTAATGCTTACTGGGTTCCAGAGGGGAGCTGTCTGGCCTGGTGCAGGCAACCTGTTTGGGCCTCACCACGTGGTTTTAAAGGGGCCATGGTGTTTTTTTGTTTTGTTTTGTTTTTTTGCTTAACAAACTTTTTCCTGTCATGTTTTTTTGTTCGGTATTTTTTCTGAAACCATCTGGCAACGCTACGTGGGTGCCCCTGGCCAGTCCAGCCCATGGCTGCCAGCCATTGGTGGAACTGAGCCCCCACCATCTTCAGGGAGTGGGAGAACAGGGCCATGGCCTGGGTCAGAGGCCACTTAACCTCTCTTGGCCTAAGAGACCCATAGCCCATGGGGGTGGTGCAAGGGGCTAGCCCATGGTACCCAGCAGTGTGCATTATGCATGCTGGGAGTGGGGGACAAGGAGGGTTGGCCTCTTTGGCAAGCTCAGAAGGGTAAAGGGGGTGTCTGGTTGTAGGTTTGTGCACTGGGGACTGACTATACTCCCAAGCTTTGGCCTTTGCTTGAAAGTGTGCAGCTGTACCGGAATCCCTCCCTGTCTGTCTTGCTGCTTTAGAAAGTGCTTTAGAAAGGCTCATCGCCTTATCTTTTCAACCTCCAGCTTGCTGCTGGCATACGCTGGTAGCGGCTGAGTGCAGCTTTCTAATACTCAGCCAAGCCATGTGAGCGTTTCCCAGGTGTAAGCCATCACCGTGCCTTGGAACATATGACCATGCAGTTCGTAAAGTGTAATTGCTCTTTTAAATGCAAGGTTGCTCCCATGGCCTGGTGACATGCAACCTCAGCAGCTGTTACACATACAGGCCTCAGCGTAGGAGGCAACCAGGGTAATACTTTCTGGTGCAAACTGCGAGGAGCTGCATGGTTCTGCCAGTACGGAGCAAGTCGGCATTATTAGTGCAATTTTACCATTAGTCATGAGTGGGCGGAGCCAATACACTGACTGGAGGCTAGCCTTGGGCCTGGCTACTCTCAGGCCTGGCTAATTGCACACAGGAAAATTTTTCTTTGTCTCATTAAGCGCTAGAAAAATTACCCCCACCCCCTCCAAATCCACCCTATCAGTGTCTACTGAACCTGATGGGCCCAAGGCCCGACACAATGGAGTACAAGTCAATACCAGCTCAGTTTTCGGGATGGCCAGAGCTGGGAACTGGTCCTTTCCCCCCCCTTAGCCTGTCTATGCTCAGTGATGGCCAGGACTCCAGGGGATAAGAGTTGGCTTTGTTTTTCTAGCAAGCAGCATTTGACACGTAAGAACAGCTTTTAGTTTTTCAGCCTAAGGCCCAATGCAACTGTTAAGCGCATTGCTGGTAGGTTCACCTCCAGCTCGGCACAGGCCGGAGAGATTCACGCTGCAGTAGTGCCTGCGTCAGGCCCCAAACTTGGGGCTGAGCTAGCACAGTGCATTTAGAAAGCCATGCAACTATGTCTTAAAAGCCAGGTGATAGCAAATCTGCTGTAGCCCTTGGTAAGCGATTCCAATGGCCTTAGGCCTTCTTGAACATTGGCCAATGCATGGCTGCGAACCCATCTGGCTCACCTCTGTGTTAACGTCTATTTTAACAATGCACGGTTGATAAGAATGTGATTCCTATTTAGACTTGATTGTAAGATGCGTCTCACCTTGCTCTCATGTATACCAGTTGCAGTCCCTGGTATAAAGTGATGCAGCATGGCTGGTGTTTACACACGTACGGCGGTTGACAGTGCAAACAGGAAAGCAGCATTAAAGTGCTGGTCCTGCGCAGAGGTGAAAGTAAGCAGGTGCGCCCTGGTATGCAGCTCCAGCAGGAGCTGGCTGAGCTGCCGCAAAAGCTATTTGAAGAGCTGGCTGGGCCCTGGGTTGCAATACATTGTTTGTAAGTGACTTTCACCACTGGTCCTGCACACAGGGTGGCTCATTGCAGCCAAATGAATCATTGTGACACCTAAAGGCTTTGGTGCTGGCTGTGCACCCCTGCCAGACACATGAAGAGGAGCAGGCACTGACACAAGCTCTATCAGTTTGAATGTTGGGGGAAGGGAATTAAAGATGTCTGATAATAAAGAACTGGGTTCCTATGCTGCTTCACTGCCTGGGGGGGGTTGGGGAGAGGGGGAGCTGAACTCTTTAGCTGGGGTTAGTCTGAACAGCCCCCCACAGTGTGCATACAGCAGCAGCTAGTGCCTTCTGGACCCTGACAGACTGTACATAGCTCTCACCTCTATTTCTTACTGCCTCGTGAGTTAGTTTAAGATTGGCTGCAAGCGTTGAATGGACCTCATTGCCGGGGGATGGTCAAAACTATAGCAGGGTTTAAAGAAGAACTAGCTAAGGTCAAGGATGATAGGGCCAGTGATGGCTATTAGCCAAGATGATTAGGGATGTGAAAGCCCTCCTGCTTTGGATGTCCCTAGCTTCTCATTGCTGGGAGTGGATGAATCACTCGCTAAGTGCCTGTTCGGTTTGTTCCTTCTGAAGCACCTGGCATTGGCCACTCATGGAGGACATACTAGGCTAGATGGACCTTTGGCCATACTGCATCAGCCCTTTTCACGTTGTCCTTGGTGAGTGAGCTGGGGGTGTCACTGACCTAAGCGACTGGTCCTATGGCATAAGGGATCATGTACCCCAAAGGCTGATATGCCCAAGTGGGTCTGTTTGTGGTGCCATGCGAACACTGTTGTGGCATTCACACTTGTTACTCGGGTAGCGAAGTCACAACCAGTTGAGGGCTTGTGGGCCTGCTTCTTGACTGGTGCCAACCTTGCAGCAGCCTATGTTCACGAGGCCCCAGGCATCCTGACAGCCTCCGTGTGAACAATTTGCTCCTTCTGTCCAGGCTGACTGTGTCTAGTGTTAGTGTCCGGCCCTGGAGCTTGTTGTGGCTTTGTGTGCAAGACTGACACACCCTCCATTGTCAGGTCGCTCCCTGTGTATTCACTGACAGACCATGAACAAGTCACCCGGCAGCCATCCCTTCAATGAGCGGGACAGAGTGAACTGCAAAGACGAGCCTCTTGCCAGCCCTTCGAGTCTTATTTTTTTATTAGCATATTTCACACAGATGGACACTTTCATGTTACATTGTGTGTGTGAACAGAACCAGACACACGGCCACTAATACACACAGGGTAGGACACATACACACCACACAAATGTCAAAGGGACTGCTGAAACTGGAACCGCACGTGCCGGCTAACTGTATGGGGTGTGCATCAGGCTGCCGCTCACACGACCCACATAGGGAAGAATGAGTAGAGGTGGCACAACCACGGTGTTAGTCTTTCACTGAACACAAAGTGAGCACGAGCAGTGAAGGGCTGGGGCCTACTGCGTCCTGCAGAGCCAAGCAACAGGATGGGCAAAATAACAGTGGCTTCACAATAGTGCAACAAGGCCACAGGTGAGCTCTGAACCGTTTGCTGCTGGCGGGGGTGGGGTGTATAGCTAGTACCGGCTGTGAAAGATTAATTTTGATGACCCAGCAGGCTCAGTTCTGACCCCTATTCTGGTTGTACTCCAATACAATGCGACTGACTTCAGGAAAGCCGCCCAACTTACACGCGTGGAAAGTGGCGCAGAATAAGACCGGAGTTCTGTCCCCTGCCTTCAGATGGCTACGTGCCGTTCCTCATGTCCATCAAGCAAAGGAACAGGGACCAGTGCCACTGTTTTACCCACATATCCTAGGGGCTGTCTTGTGCGGGAGATAATAAAGTTAATTTGTGCACCACTCTGTGTGGAACCTGCTCCTTTCTGAAGTCCAGTTATGGACTGTAAGACAATTCATGGAGCACAGGTCCATCAATGGCTATAAGCCGGAGGGGCAGCGATACAAACACCATGCTCTGAAGTGTCTCTAGCCTCTGTCAGATGCTGGGAATGGACAATAGGGGTGGATCACTTGATGATTGCCTGTTCTGTTCATTCCCTCTGGGTACTTGGCACTGGCCACTGTTGGACAACAGAATACTGGGCTAGATGGACCTTTGGTCTGAGCTGATATGGCCTTTCGTATGGTCTTACAGTGCAACTATCCTATACATGTGCTAAATTGCTGAGTGAGGCAGAGAGCTGTGGGGAAGAGGAGTGTGAGACTGCAACATCAACTCTGCACTGGCCTAGTATGATGCAAATCATAGGTACTGAGCCAACCAAGCACAGTTCTGCTGAGAGACACCCAATGTTAGTGGCACCAGCATCAAAACTGGACCTCAGCCCATTCTGACAGCACTAGGTGCCATGGCCCGTTGAGATCACGCCTGGTTGTTGGGACTCAGTCATACAAATTTCATTCATAGCTACACAGCCTCCCTTTAGTTGGCCACATACAACGCGTGTTTGATGCCATGACACCCAAGGGTGGGCTACTGTCCTTCCAGTGCGGCGTGGCCAGGCTTGTCATTGTTGTGCCTGGTGGCAGATCTGACTGACAGGTTTCAAATTTGGGTTGCTAATGATCCAGAACACAGCCACATAATCTATTTGACTGAACCCTGGAAACAAGAGGCATAGTTAGCTAATGCGGGAGACTCCCTTTTTACCGCAGGGTTCAGGGCAGAATTTTGGCCCACACCACACTGTTGAGCAGTGGCCTTTGACCCTATATATGTGCTGGTACATCAATTTACTGCTGCCTTACCCAACTCCTGTACAGTGGGTGGTTTAGCTATGTTCAGCTATACAGCAGTGAAAGGCCTCCTAACAACACAAGGTGCCTGACTTCCTCGCTGCTGAAACACACTGGTGCTAGGGAATGCAGCAGCGAATTTAGGCTCAGCTGTCAGAGTGATGCAGGCATTGCTTGTGTTCACAGGGGCTGGGCACTGAACACAGGGGCTGGCATCTTCTTACGTTTCTCTGCTTTTCAGTAGCATTTTTCCCGCTAGCCCCCAATGAATTAACTTTGCAGCAGGAACTAGTCCTGTGTTTATAGGCAGAGCCAATTATTCAACCTTCCTTTGCCACAAGGGGTCAGAGCTAAATTTAAAAATCAGACATGGGGCTGAGCCACAAAGCTCAGCTTCTACAGGCAGCCAAAGTTTTTAGGTGAGGCCAGTGCCGAGATGGGAAACAGTCCCTGTGCCCCGACCAGAGCTGTCTACCTGCACCAAACCAGAAACTGCAGAAGCAGCATGACACAGAACACCTACTTGTTACAGCCTGCCAGACTGGTGCAGAGGATGATGGGAGGTTAGTCTGCATCCACGGTTAATTTTTCTTATTTACTGGCTCTGCTTTGGCTGCCCCACTAATGTTCCACAGCAGCTGTGAGACAAACACATTCCAGCTGTACATAATGCTGCACAGAGACCGAAGGCTGCTCCACCCAGACTTGACGTGCAAAGAAAGGTGACTGTGGCGCACATTTGAACTGCAGCATTTCACACAACACAGCAGGGCTTGGCCAACGTCTTCCAACGCTTAGGGCCTGACGCCGCATTCAGGCTTCCACCTAAGTGCCTGGTTCTGCAAGGTGCATTCTGTGGGTGGAGGTTGGGGGGGGGGGGGAGAGGGAGAGGGGGAGGGGCTCTGCTGACTTTAGTTTGCTGAGTTTGATGCTGAACTATGGGCCACCCCAAATTTGAACAGTTTGACCTATGAACACTCGGTCTCAGCCTTTTGACACTGGAGTGCTGGGTGTGTGAGCGGTTCTACTGGGGGAACCAGTGGGGAGCCTTCCCCAGAGTCAGCCTCCCAGAACCCATCATTCTTTTTAAAAAATAAATAAATACAAGAATAAGAAACGAGACCTTTAAATATACCCATCCTTATGTGCGCGGCACCCATTGTTGCTTTGCCATGGTACAGGCTGTTCAATTAGGAGTAAGAAAAAACAAACCAACCACTATTTTAAATGCACTTTTTCCTTCTGTTCTTTTTGGATTCTTTTCTCTGTTGGAATGCCAAAATTGCCCACCCCCTGCGGAGTGGATGGTATTTCTCTGTACAGTGGAGTAGGGTTAAGTTCCTGACTGGCAAAGATCTGATGCCCTGAATTTCTCCAAAGCCTTGACCGGCACCCTGGCCACCGTCCCCTTTTTAAAAATGACACATAACACTTTTTCCTACAGACCTTTGCAAATGTCAGACATTTGGTTTGATAGTAAACACCCCGCTGGAGTTTCTCTGTTGATCAGTCACTGTCTGTCACGTAGAAAGCGCAGAGGTTTAGAACAGGGCTTATTAGGGCGGAGAGGGGAATGGGAGGTCAGCGTCACAGGTAGTCATCCTCGCTGGAAGGGGAAGCGGGACTCGAGCCCTCAAGGTCAGAGTCGGATGAGCTGTCTGACGGGGTCCGGATCATCTTCCACATCTGGGCTGAAAAGGTTTGGCCCCAGCTGCAGGGGTACCCCACAGGCCTCAGCTGGTGAATTAGTTCCATGGCCACCTGCCAGTGGCTTCTTTCCGTTCACTTGCTGCTGCCCTTTGCGCTCCTCTGTTTGCTCATGGCTGTTAACATCTGACTGATGTACGAGGTCAAGAGGTCATCCATCTTGTAGCCCTGGTAGGAAGTAATGAGAGATCAGATACGTCACCTGGGAAGCATAACTTCTGGTCGCTGGATCATGTCTTTGGTAGGAACTATGACCAGGCTTCTCACAACCCTCCTCCCCCACTTCCTGCACTGCAAGAGAACAGCCAATGTAAAGCTGGTACATGCAAAACTAACCCAAGGAAATATCTCTTCACACACACATAACTGGACTGTGGAACACTCTGCCACAGGAAGTTGTTGTGGCCAAGGACTCAGCCAGGCTCCAAAAGGGTTTTGGAATCTCCAGAGTAATTATAACAAATGAGGGCAAATGATGGAAGGGATAGTAAACCTTGTACTTCAGAGCGTAAGCTAATCTCTACTTATTAGAGACCAGGGACCTCATGTGCGAGCAGATTGCTCCATGTAAGTCTACAGTGGGGTTCTTCCCTCTTCTTGGTGGCGCTGGTCAATGTTCCCTCTAATCTGTCCCATTTTTTCCCATTCATGTGCAGAATAAAGTTTTCTATGTGCACTGAGGTATGTGAGGATGTGCACCACCAGCAGAAACACAAAGCCTAGCTGTGGGTGCTCTGCTAGTCAGATAGGTGGCATTTAAATTTCTCCTGAGTGGTTGCACAAGCGCCCAGCTTACAGGGAACCCTGCTGGTGCTGGCTATGGGTTGGAGACAAGATATTGAGCTAGATGGACCTCAGCTCTGATCCCGTCTGGCACTTCCTCTCTGGCACTAAAAACCGAAGTATGATGCTCTCGGGGCACCCCATATGAGCCATGAGAGTGTATCGCAGACTCTGATTCGCTATGAACTGGCGGGGCAGGGCAGCCTGGTACTGGATGTGAGACTTGCACTAAGTCTCCAGCATGTTCACCAGTAGCAGAGTACCAGGACAGTGGTGATTCTGCCTGCTTGGCTTGCTATAAAGCACCTCTTGCTTTTGATGTGCCTGGGCACTAACCTGGCTGAGCATTCGGACTCCTCACCCTCTGACAAAGGATGTCAGCCAGAAGCCACGCTGGAACACAGACTATGCACAGATCCTTTGCTGGTGTAAACTGGTGCAGCTCCACTGACTCCCATGCAGCAACCACCACTGACACCAGCTGAGGGTTTGACCCACGTGAGTACGTAGCACAGCGCGTGTCCTGAGTTCCTGCCCTCACATCCAGGGAGTTGATAAATGAATTTATCCTGCACACTCGACCCCCTCACTTGCTTTCTCCCCACCAATCCATCTCCCCAGGATTTAGTCTTGCATCCCAGGCCACTGAGCTGCTTCCCACCACTGCTGCTTTCCTGTCAATCAGCCTGCTCCAGAAACCTGCCACCCTCTTTCAACCTGCAGTATTAGCTCCAAAGCTGCCCCTGCCTGGAACCCGATTCACCTCCCCCTCAGTAGTAGCTGTGTCTGAGCCTTAGCTTTCAGGGCTGGGAAGAGGAGCTCCCTGTGGGGGATATGTTCGGTGAACTCATTGATGCTCTGCTGCACGCTGCTGTCCTTCCATTTCAGAGCCCGTTGGCCCAGATGCTCGGGGATAGGCAGGAGGGCTGAGAGGATTGTTGGGCTCCTGGCAATGTTGGGGAGGTAGGCCTGGCTTTATGCTCCCAGAAGGGGCGGGGGCCTTGGACGGGAGGGGCAGAGCTGGGAGCCTGGGGCCTTGGGTGCACCTGCCTCCTTTGCCCCCCATCAGCAGGCCTGGGCATAGGCAACATGACATGAACAGGATGTGGAGCCTGAGCGCGGCTTTGGAGATCCACCCTGCAGTTCATTTCCCCCCCTTGTTCCCTGTGCTCAGTGGCTGCCCGAGACGCCGGAGCTCCCCTTACCAGCGACGTTTCACAGAGCAGTTTGCTTCCCCGCACCAGGTTGCCGATCGTTATGTGAAAGTACGTGTTGCCGCTGCTCCAGTTGGAGATCTTGGTGAAGGGGTGAGTCGTGAGAATATCCTGAAAGGAGCAGAAGCCCAGTCAGATACTTCAGCGGCTAACTGCCCACTTCCCTCTGGGCTGCCCACCCCAGCAAACCCAAGACATTTCATAAGGTGAGATGGTTCCACCAGCCCTCACCCCCAGAAACCGAGAGGTGAGAGTGGGAAATACCAGTGGGCAGGGGCGGCCCTAGACTAGCTGCCAGCAACTGGCACCCTAGGCGAACCATGCAATTGGCGCTCCCACCTCCAAACCCCTCAATGATATTGTGCCACCATTTGGCGTCCCACTTAGCTTGGCGCCCTAGGGGACTGCCTAGTTCACCTATATGGACGGGCCGCCCCTGCCAGCAGGGTTCCTTGCCTTTTTCCTATAATCTACAGCCCCTATTGGAGACAGGAACTAGAGGGAACAAAGGTCTGAGCCACCGGGCAATTCTTATGTGCTTACAAGGAGGCCATCTAGCTCAGCTCTTCCCTGGGTCTAAGCCACAGCTCTCTGCTGTGAATGAAGGAACCGGTGCTTTATCCAGCCTAGGTTTCCATGTCCCAAGCAATGGTGCTCCTAAGCCTTCTGCCCTGGGAGGACGATTCCACAGCATAATGCGGCTCAGCGTCTGGGAGATCGTCCTGATATTCAGCCAAATTTGACTGTATCTTCATTTCATCCTGTCAGGCCTAACTGTAGCCCCTGGGGCCCCTCTACACGATCCCCTGCCGTGCTGTGTACCAATGCCAGCAGTCCGTTGTGGCGCCCTTCCTCATCATTTAGCCAAGCAGGCTCCTCGCTCCTGTGAGACCGGATACCTAACACCGCACTGCATTAAACGGAAGAGCCATTTCGCTAGCCTGAGCATATTTCCTAAAGTGAAAACGGGATGGCCTGGGGCTTGTCCGAGCCAGCCCCTTGCACCAGAGCAGCCCCCCCGGGCTTGGGCTGACCCTCCTGAGTTCCGCACCACCCAGGGCTGGGGCTGAACCCCAACCGCCCCCCCCCCCCCCCCCCAGTTCTTTGCCTTCTGTTGCTGGTGGCTGACTTCCACCCCAGGGGCCTGATTTCCAAGGTGCTGAGTGCCTGCCGCTCCTGGCGACATAAGAAGCAGTGGAGCATAAGCTTTCGTGGGCAAAGACCCACTTCGTCAGACATGCATCTGACGAAGTGGGTCTTTGCCCACGAACGCTTATGCTCCAACACTTCAGTTAGTCTATAAGGTGCCACAGGACTCCTCGCCGCTTTTGCAGATTCAGACTAACACGGCTACCTCTCTGATATAAGAAGCAATGGAAGGTCGCTCCGTACCTTTGCTAATCAGGCTGTTTATATAGAAGCCTAACGTTGCCTCACCCACACGTTGCTAACATTACCCCTTGGAAACGCGTGACCGTGTTGAACATGGCTGAGCTCACTGCGGGCAGTAACTCGGTGGTGTCGCCTTACCTTGGTTTTGGGGTCGATGAGGCTGACTCCGTGCTTGTTGATGGCAATTAAAAGGATCTCTGGGTAATTTGGCTCTGTGGTTTGCTGTGAGAAACGAGACAGAGCAGTCACATGACAAGGCCTGGCAGAGTGCACAGCTCGCGACGGGGGGTCCCTCCACGCAGTGTGGGGGAAGGCGCGCCGTTATGGCGAGACCCCCACTGCGTTTTAGCTCGCCCCTGGTTCGCTCTCAAATTGATCCTTTTAAGGAAGCGCCACATGAATCAAGGCCTCTTCACTTCTACGGTAACAGCTGTCCAGCTAATGGAGAGATGCCCCTCCCCTGCCCCATGAGGTAGTGATTGGCAGCTTTAAGTTCCTTCTTTTCCACTTCCTGCCCTCCCTACTTTGCCAATGGAAGCAGGTGTCAGGGGCCATCCTGCCCTTGGACTGGGTGTGCTGGGATGTGGTGGGAAGCCCCAGACGGCCTGTCCCTCCTTGGATCACCTCACCTTGATGCACTGACTCTCCTGCCCTTAGTGCCTCTGGCCTGCAGGAATCCTGGCCCAACGCCACCGCTCCCCTTTGCTCTACCTGCCTTCTGCTTTACTTTACTTAGTGCTGGTCAGAGACGCGGCGCACGCATTTCTGGGGACTCCGGCCCAGATGCTCTAAGACACGGAGGCACCTAACTCCCAAAGGTGGTAAATGGCTTTCAGGATCCTACAGCCCAGAGCCAACATGCGCAGAGGTCACACTGGCTTCCCCACACACCCAGCCATTCTGCCTCTCCCTTGTCTGGGAAAGGCCAAGTGAAGGGGTAGGGAGTAAGACAGGACAATGAACTGGAACACAATGAGGTCCCTTCCTGGCTCATCCATCGACTCCCCTGGCTGACTATAGGCAGGGCGATTAAGGCAGAACTTTCAAAAGCTTTCAAGAGCCCAGCTCCCATTGAAAGTCTCATGCTCCCCTGTGCTTCAGTTCCTCATCTGCAAATTGGCAATAGTAGCCTTTCCTCCCACACAGAGATGCTGTGAGGACAGATCCACTCCCGACCGGGTGGGCCTCACATGCTACAGTGAAAAGCTGTGACAGCCCGCATTTCCTGCGGTTCCTGCTCCTGCCAGGGGACACACACAGTGAAATCTGTACCTTCACTTCAAAGAAGGCCGATCCAAACGTAGGCCATTTGAAGACAATCTTTAGGAAGGCAAGCTTGGCTTCTTCTCTTGTTTTGCCTGCGTGCTTATTGAAATACGCCCGATACAATAGACTGCAACAAAAATGATTAGGGGTTTGGAACGGGTGCCATATGAAGCGAGATTAGAAAGACTGGAAGTTTTCAGCTTAGAAAAGGGGAGACTAAGAGGGATATGATAGAGGTCTATAAAATCATAACAGGTATGGAGAGAATGAATAAGCAAAAGTTATTTACTTGTTCCCATAACATAAGAACAAGGGGTCACCAAGTCAAATTAATAGGCAGCAGGTTTAAAACAAACAAAAGTGCACAGTCAATCTGTGGAACTCCTTGCCAGAGGATGTTATGAAGACCAGGACTTTAACAGGGTTCAAAAAAGAACTAGCTTCATGGAGGTTAGGTCCATCAATACTTATTAGTCAGGATGGGTAGGAATGGTGTCCCTAGCCTTTGTTTGCCAGAGGCTGGAAATGGTGACGGGGAGGAATCACTTGATGATTACCTGTTCTGTTAATTCATTCTGAGGCACCTGGCATTGGCCACTGTTGGAAGACAGGATACTGGGCTAGATGGACCTTTGGTCTGATCCAATATGGCTGTTCTCAAGTAAAGGCCAAGATGACATCACTGAAGGGATTGCCAGACAACCTGGGAACTAGGCCATTTGAATACAAACAGCATCTTGCTAGACAGATGTCATGTTATTTCTGCCGCAAAGCATCAGACTTTGCCATCCTGTCTGAACAGAAATCCATCGTGCCCTCCCTTGCACGTTAGCTATTGTGCTAGTGCAGACACAGGAGCCTGAAAACACCTCGCAGGTTATTTTTTCGATTATAAGCCATGACAGGTTTGAGTATATCCACAAGGACAGTCTTGTGGTGAAAGCCCTGGGCTAGCACATGGACTATCTGGATCCAATTCCCGGCTTTGACACTGATTCCCTCTGTGATCTGGAGCAAGTCACTTCATCTCTCTCTGCCTTGGTTCTCCATATGTAAAAGGCAGATAATCAATCTTCACTCCCTTTGTCTGTCTTGAAGGTAAGCTCCTTAGGACAGGACTGTCTCTTGCTATGTGCTTATGCAGCGCTTCACAAAGCGGAGGCCTGATCTCTGCTGGGGCCTGCGTGCTATCGTAATCGTTACAAAGCTATCTGTGGTGTGGCCCGTGAGCCATTTTGTTTGCTGTTGCCCATGCGCAGGGCTGCCAGAGTCTGCTGGTTTCTGTCCATGTCATTTTTTTCCTATCAGTTTCACTAAAGTGACACGCACGTAAAGCAAGGGTGGGTGAAGAGAAGTGCGTGCTGATTGCACACAAGACTGACTGTGAGCTGGGCACTCCCTCTGCATCCAATTCACGCTTCTACTGTTCAATCGGCATGCCCCGCAAATTCTAGGGATGCAAGTGCAGTTAGCAAAGCTACCCTATCCCAGGAGAACATCTTGGCTACAACAGTCTTGTGGCCCACTGAGATGAAGGAGGGCCACTCATAGGGCCCCTCACTAGCCTAGGTTGCCCATCACTGGCATAGATTCTGTTACAGCCCCAGCAAGGCCTTTAACTCAAGCTGTGGCACTCCTGCTTTTTAGCTCTGGGGGTCCCTAATTCAGTCCCTGGTGTGTCAGACAAGACAAAGGATGTTGGCTGTCACACAAGCTTATTGAGATGCTATACCAGCAGCACCACTCTGAGCCTGGCTTGGTCTTATCAAAGCTATTGCTTACCCTTTTCCAGTCGTCCGGAGAGAGCTGCCGGAGAAGATCCTGAGGCACCAGTTCCTTCAGGAGCTTGGGGATGCTGGGGAAGTAGGACTTGTCATCCTCAAACTTGACCTTGTAGATCAGAGCTGCCAGCTGTAAGACCTCTTCCCGGGTACACTTGTGGTAGCCACGCAGGTACTTTGGTAATTCCTGCACAAGAGAGCATTTCACATGGTAACGGGGAGGCCACAAACATCTAGGTTCTCAAAGACATCCTTGTGTCCCAAGAGACAGAGTCTGCTTGAATGACAGCACCAAGCCGTCCCAAGGCAAATGCCAAACAGACACTGGATAAAGGAATCTCCATCACTGATGGTATTTAAGAGCAGGTTAGATAGACATTTGTCAGGGATGATTTAGATGGTGTTTGGTCCTGCCACGAGGGCAGGGGACTGGACTTGATGACCTCTTGAGGTCCCTTCCAGTCCTAGTATTCTATGAAATCTAGCAGGTCAGCAGCTATGGAAGGAAGCTGTCCAAAAGCCAGCTGCTGTAGTGCCTTTCCCAACCCACAACCCAGCCCCCTCCTGGAGCTCCCCTTCCACTTAGCCCCTTCCAGCTGCACAGGAAAGGCACAATGATGGTGGGCCGGGGGGGAGGGGAGTTGTGAGACCCAGACTGAGACCTGTTGCGATACTGTGGCAAGGGAGCAGGGCTTGATACAACCCTGCCCGACATCTGGAATGCACCCAAGTCTAACAGCTTTGGGGATCTGAGTGAAAGAGATGGGCCCAGCTAAAACACTGGCTCTGCACAGCCTGAGCCTTGGTGAAGCTCAGATCTGAACCTGAAGCTCAATGTCACAGCTGGCCCAAAACGAGGGGAACCGAAACCTGTCCCCTAGAAGCCCACGAGAACTGTGGATAAGCTGGGACCTGATTCTGAGCCTGGCTCTTGTGTCAGGCCCCAGGTCGGCAGGCTCAGCCCCAGTGAGTCTCCCCCGCTGCACTGCTGGTGGTGGGTGAAATGCAGCTGAGACCTCTCCCTGCTTTATTTTACACCTGTTTGTTTCCTCCTTCAATCACTCACTCTTCTGCCCTCTCAGCCTGAGAATTACAGCCAGCTCCTTGAGGGGTACCTTACACCACTGTTCAACTCTGCCGGCGTGGGTGGAAAGGTTTTGCTAAATCACCAGCTCCAGATTAGCTCGGCCACCGCTAGATGCTCATCCCTTGGCCAGATCCCATAGACGGCGACCGTTTTAATCTCTCACTCAAACACACTTTGTCATTTGCCTTGGCCCAGAGGAGCTCAGCTGTTGAGAGGAGCCATGGATGGAGAATCACCTCTGAATTTGGTGCATAATAAGAGTAATCTGGAATCTATTTTTTTTGAGCTTCAAATCAAGCTTTCCAGTTCCCCTTTAAGCCATATCATCTCCCGAACGATTTACCAAGGACTCCTCGTTTGTCAACAAAAGCATTTATGACATCATCAGCAGGAGTCATGTTTGCATTTGAGCAACCGTCTTGTGGAGAATGACTGTAATCAACAGTGTGCGCGTGAATTTCACACCCGACAGCAGCTGGACTGACAGCCCAGGAGAACAGAGAACTCGCGATAGCTGCAGAACTAGTAAAGCACTACAGCAGCCGTGCCGCATTCTGCCCTGCCTTTGGCACTCCAACCTGCCACCAGCGCAGATCACCTGGACATGGAAACTGAAACGTCTCTGGGGTTACTCTGAACGTGGGTTCTCTGCTGAGACTGCCAAGACAAAGGCTAATTAATGCCACTGACCCATGGTTTATAATGACCACAGCTGGACTAACACCTCCAGATGACTTAGTCCTCCTAACAGCCAGCACATGGAAAACTCTTTTTGTCACTACTGGCATGCGTTGGATTTGAGCTATTGATGCAGGAGGAAGAAGCTTTTTTACCCCATTACTAGTTCCCTGAGTCGCTCAGACCTCCCCCAGTATTGTAAACTCATGGAGTACCTGATAATAGTGGAAGATGGAGTCTGCCATTGAGTCCTTCCCAGGCATGGTGTTTGTCCACAGTTTTTTCATGAAGAACACTTGGTAGGTGAGAGAAGGCACTATACCTGCAAAAAGGAATCCATTCAGCATTGACGAGGCTTGTAATAAACGTTTCAGCCACTAGGTGGAAGCCTGTATAATGGAGAGGCTCCCTTGTCCTGGCTGCAAGGAGGATCAGGGATGAACCCACAAGACTGTTAAAGGCCATGACTCAAGGGCAGCAGCAACAGAGTGGCTGCCTAAATTGTTCTATGAACTCTTAATTAATGCTCTTCAGGCTCTCATTTCAATAAGCACTGACTTCGCTAGCAAATGTTGAATGAAAAGAGGATGGATTTACTTTCACTGCAACAGCATTACAGTACATGAAGGGGGTTTCTGGACAATTACTTGGGGCCAGTCAGTGGGGCTGCATTTCAGCTAGCTGCTAAAAGCTACAGAAAGTTTCTACATCTGCCAAAGCCTGGAGAGCAGCCACAAAACTTCAACCTTCAGGGGAAGTCATTTATTTGGAGGCATGGTCTAGTTTATCTCTGCATGGCCAGCTCTCGGCACCTGTGAATTGTGTGGGCACAAAAGATTCTTGAGTCCCCTAACAGAAACTGGAACAGGATTGAAGTGGATACTGTGAAATTATTGAGAGTCATCGGGGCTAATACAAAATCTTAAAGATGGTAATACAAAGACAAGAAATACTCTGTAACTGAATGTCTAAAGAGGTAGCACTTGGAGGATTGCTTGGTGTTAGCTGTGGTGCAGTTCTTTCTAGAAGCTGTAAGTAGCAAGAATGAAAGCTTGTCCAATGCCCATGGATGGATCATTTCTTAAGTGAAGAGCTGCTATTAATATGATTCACATACACACACACAAAACCCAAACGTTACACTGTGACAAACTTTACAGATGCAGTTTTCATCATGGTCTTGTGGGCAAGAAGAGCCTTTTAAAATTGGTTTCAATGGGCTCTATGAGATCTCAGACCAGTACTGTACCTGGGGGAGGAAATGGCAGCAAAACAGAAGAATGGCATCATTACCATCTTTTGCAGGTCTTGCTTTCTTTATCCAGTCTGTAAGATGTCTGACAAAGTCAAAGAAGAAATCTCCTTCGGGGACACTGATCACCTACGGAGAGACATCCCACGATTAATAAAACTAACCAAACAATAGTCTCTGCCATGGAAGAAGAGACAGGAAATCAGCAGCTTCTGAATTAAGGCATATGTGTACGTGTATGGGGGAGGGCAGGGAACAAACATTTCCGAGTTTGTTTTTTTTAGCCCAACCCTCTGCTGCTGGAGAATAATTGCTTCCAGTTTGTCTTGTAGTGCTCTGCCCATGCAGGGTTTAAATGTCTTAAATGGTAGTGAGGCTTCCACTTGTCTCACCATTCAAAAGCTATTGCTGGCCTAGATGTTCCTATGCTGCCCTTCACCTAATATCATCCAGTTATTCCTAATTATCTCCTCTTGCGGTGCCTTAATTTCCCTTCATCTCCCCATTGCTTCTGAACAGTAGTTGCATACCACCTTCACCATCAGCTGCTAGGACACATGGTTTGCTCACTGAACCCTTCCTCAGAAATCCATCTCTCCAGCTGCATGCTTATCCCCTTGCCCCCCTCGAATAGGTCACAATCTTCTGGGTCCAATATCCTAGGTCTGGCTGGATCAGAGCCATGTAGGATGGAGCTATCAGCACCCTGCTTTATGATGCCTTTGTTTATGGAGCTGACAATATCTTTGCTCTTTGTGGCTGCTACAGTAAATAATTGCTTCCGCTTATTCAATACACAAAACATTTCTACACTTCTCTGCTTTTTGGATGATTTAGCCCCACAGAGCAGTCAAAAACCCAACAGAATGTTAGGAACCCTTAGGAAAGGAACAGATAAGACAGTAAATATTATAATGCCGCTATACAAATACATAGGAGGCCCCCATCTGGAATACTGCATGCAGGTCTGGTTGCCCCATTTCAAAAAAGATGTATTAGATTTGGGAAAGGTACAGAGGAGGATAACAGACGTGACGAGGGGTATGGAACAGTTTCCATATGAGGAGAGATTAAAAAGTCTGGGACTGTTCAGCTTGGAAAAGAGACAACTAAGGGAAGGACAGGATAGAGATCTACAAAATCATGACTGGAGAAAGTGAATGAGAAAGTGTTATTTAACCCTTCTCATAACACAAGAATCATAGAACACTAGGACTGGAAGGGACCTTGAGAGGTCATCAAGTCCAGTCCCCTGCCCGCAAGACCAAGCACCATCTAGATCGGGGTGGGCAGTAATTTTTGATGGGGGACCACTCCAAGATTTTGGAAAGTGGTCGAGGGCCACACTCTTCCATGCTTTTAATGGAGGAAGTGTAGGGTCTGGGATGGAGGTTGGGTGCAGAAGGGAACTTGGGGTAAGGGACTGGAGTGCAGGAGGGGGTGTGGGATCTGGGAGTTTGGGTGAAGGTGGTTGTGACTGGGGCACTGGACTGGAGTGCAGGGGTCTGGGTTGTGACTTAGGACAGGAAGAGGTTGTGACCTAGGGTGCAGGGGTTTGGGTTGTGACCTAGGGCAGGAGGGGGTTGTGACCTGGGGCAGGAGTTTGGGGTGCAGGAGTTTGGGTTGGGACCTGGGGCAGGAGGGGCTTGGAACCTGTGGCAGAGGATTGGGGTGCAGGTTCTGGGACAGGGTATGGGTGCAGGAGGGGGGCAGAGGGTTTGGGTTATGTGGGGTAAGGAGGGAGGAGTGCGGGGCAGAGGGTTGGGGGGAGGGAGGGACCGGAGTGCCAGAGGTAGGCTCTGGCCAGGAGACTTACCTGGGTGACTCTGGGCCAGCAGCCCAGCACATTTCTGAGGCAGCCTTCCTGCCTGCCCTGCCCATGCACAGGCTGCAGGGGCCATGTGTGTGTGTGAATAATTAGGAGCCTGAGGGGTGTGGCGCTTCATGTGCTCCCTGTTATTCAAACAGACAGCTCCCATTGGCCAGAAACTGGTCAATAGGATTGTGCTGGGGGTGGGGACAGCTCATGAAGCCTTCTCCCCATCCCCTCCAGGCTTTCAGTTGTGCAAGAGAAATGGCCTGGCAGCCACTTTTCTGAGTGCTGTGAGCATGGGGTTAGGCAAGCAGGGAGCCTGCCTGGGGCTCCCTGCTGTGTCCGTGGGCCAGATCTGGTGGCTTGGTGGGCTGGGTCTGGCCTGCAGGCTGTATTTTTGCCCAGCCCTGATCTAGATCATCCCTGATAGATGTCTATCTAACCTGCTCTTAATATCTCAAATGAACACAAGGAAGTATTTCTTCACACAGCACACAGTCAACCTGTGGAACTCCTTGCCAGGGGATGTTGTGAAGGCCAAAACTAATGGAGTTCAAAAAAGAATTAGATAAATTAATCGAGGACAGATCAATGGCTATTAGCCAAGACAGGGTGCAACCTCATGGTTGCGCGTGCCTTGCCTTTGATTGCCAGAAGCTGGGAGTCAATGACAGTGGATGGACCACTCAAGAGCAACAAGAATGATTAAAGGTCTAGAGAACATGACCCATCAAGGAAGTCTAAAATAATTGGGCTTGTTTAGTTTGGAAAGGAGAAGACCGAGAGGGGACATGACAGCAGTTTTCAGTTATTTAAAAGGGTGTTACAAGGAGGAGGGAGAAAAATTGTTCTCCTTGACCTCTGATGATAGGACAAGAAGCAATAGGCTTAAACTGCAGCAAGGGAGGATTAGGTTGGACATTAGGAAAACTTCCTAACTGTCAGGGTGGTTAAACACTGGAATAAATTGCCTAGGGAGGTTGTGGAATCTCCATCTCCGGAGATATTTAAGAGCAGGTTGGATAGACATCTATCAGGGATGGTCTAGACAGTACTGGGTCCTGCCGTGAGGGTAGGGGACTGGACTCGATGCCCTCTCGAGGTCCCTTCCGGTTCTACTGTTCTATGATTCAATGATTGCCCCTTTCTGTTCATTCCCACTGAAGTACCTGGCACTGGCTCCCATTGGAAGACAGGATACTGGGTTAGATGAACCACTGGACTGACCCAGTGATGCTGTTCTGAGATGCAACTGGCATACAAGATGTTACAGGGCAGTGCTCTATGATCCTTCTGCATGCCAGCCAGGCCACAAGAGGCGGGGAGCAGGACCAGGCCCTGAAGCTGTTGAGTGGGCTCTTCCAAAGCGCTCAGCCTGGACCGAAGTCATTGACTTGGGGTGGGACTGACGTGAACTGGAGCAGTTAGCCCATCCATTGCTGGGTGCTTTGAAGAACCCCATCTGGACAGTCTTGTGCTGCCAGCTCCCGCAAGCCCAGCTCTGCAGCCCTCACCCTAGCTGTCCACGCTCCCATTAGTAACCCCTTGGACTTCAATGGGATGGGGCTTGCGGGGAGGGGCTGCCTGGACCTATGAATCCCCAGGGGCCAGGTCCAGGGAGGAGCTTGGGAGCAATGGACCAGGCCCCTAGGAGGTGTCAATGGGCATAGCTTCACTGGCTTCAGCAGAGCATCGCTGGGCACATGGCGCAGCAAAGGTGCAGAGCCGCTTGGCCAGTGGCCGATCGTGTCGTGCGCCGCTCACCTTGTCGGAGATTTTGACGAAGAGGCTGAAGCCCTCTGATGACTTGAGCAGCAGCCTGCTGGAGATGTTCTGGCAGAAGTCCTTGGCTTTCGTGCTGGACTCCACTTCAAACGCCTGCAACGAGAGGTTGAACCCCTACCTCAGCCTCCGTTTCGCCCGCTCTCGCGCACAAGCTTTGCTCTCCTGCTGAGGTCCAGCACGGCTTCTCTGGGCAGTCTTCCTGCTCCTCCCCCCCACCCCGATGCCAACGCACCCATGCCTTAGCTCAAGGGGAGAAAGGAGATGCCTAAGGTCTTCCTACTTCGGCAGCAGGTTCCAGTTCGTCTCTCTCTTTTCTGAGCAGCAGTCACAGTGCTCAGCTTTTGCTCCTGCTGCCTCAGAGACTCAGGGCTTTTCCTCACACTCCCTGGGCTCACTGATACCAGTGGTCACTGATTTGGGGCCCTCCCACTTTGGCCCCGACCTTCAGAGGTGCTGAGCAAGCTGCCGCTCCCAACAGCTTTAGCTGGAATTGGGGGTGCACTGCATAGGAACAAGGTGCCCCATGTTTGCAGACAGAGGCACCAACTTCCTGATTTCCCAGGGTGGTCAACCCCCATTTTGCCCCTGGCTCTGCCCCCATTCCACTCCTGCTCTGCCCTCACCCCATCTCTTCTTGTCCCATTCTGCCTCCTCCTCTGAGTGTGCCCCACCCTCCCTCTGCTTTTCCTTGCCTCTGCTCTTCCACTCAGCCTGCCTACTGCACACTGCTGAACAGCTGACTGTGGTGCGTGGGAGGTGCTGGGGGCGAAGGGGAGGAGCTGATCTATGGGGGTACTAGTGGGGGCTAAGCTATGCTTGCAGACACCGTTATACCCATGCAGGGACCCATGTCGCACTACACCTGTGCCCAGCGTCCAGCTGATCATGCAGCCTTCACAGTGCAGATTCCCACTGGTGTCTAGGTGGCTAAATCCATGTCCTCAAGGTTCTGCCTTCAGGCTGCCCCACGGTGTGAGTGCAAAGCATTATCCATATATCTAGTCACATATGGAAAAGGTTCTAAAGACATAATGTCCCAAGGTGGCTGCGAAGATCTCCATGACCGACTAGAACACACGGGGCCACCTTGACAAAAGGGATATATCCTCGATCGCCTCTTGTGTTTGCCCAGCTTTGCACAAGCACTCGCTTGTGTGTGCATTCATCACCTTCTATCTCTTGTGCCGGCCAGCAGCAGCGTTTAGATGTGCACATCCACACAAGGTGATACGTGCATCCCTGCAGTACTAATCACTAGTGTGCAAGAATGGCACATGCCGGGAACTGCACACTGAAAGCTGCTCATGCATAACTATTCCTATTCATCTCCATGAGCATGCAGGGTGCTTAGCAGGCAATAAAAGACATGCTGCCTGCTGCAAAGAGCTGATAGTCTAGCTGAGATAAGACCATGAAGGACTGGGACGGACACTTCCATGTGTGGGGAGATCTACTTAAATCAGGGCAAAATCACACATTTTTCACAGATTGCTCATGGCATCAATTGCAGATTTCACGGCTGTGTTGCACATCTGCAAAATTTGCTATTTATGCCACGACCAACCCATGAAAAATATGTGATTTCTCAAACTGGGGGTCCCAACATGAAAGTGGGCCGCAAGCCTATTGTAGGAGGGGCCTAGTATAGCCACCCTAACTTCCCTGCTGCTGTTGGAGGCAGGGCTGCCTGACGTTGGGCATCAGGAGAGTGGCAGCAGCTGTCTGGACACTCCGCTCTGAAGGCAGCGCCACCGCCAGCAGCAGCACAGAAGTATGGGTGGCAATACCACACCATGCCACCGTTACTTCTCTTCTGCTGCTGGTGGTGGCATGCCTGTCAGAACTGGGGGCCCAGCAAGCAACCATCACTCTCCAGTCTGCTTTCAAATCTGTTGGAGACCAGATTTCACGGGGGAATCCAAATGTCATGGTCTGTGATGTGATTTTCATGGATGCAAGTTTGGCAGAGCACTACTTCGACAGGGAAAGGCTAAACGTTTTCACATTGTACATATTGGGTTTGTTCTCTTTATAATCAGAGGTGACTTTGGTCCTGCCTCCCCTCTCCCAGAGTGACACTGGTGTCACTCTGAACTTCGCCAGCGGAAGAGGAGAAAGAAACAGGATCTGTGTTTTGAAAAACTGAATTGAAATGCAATGAACCGAACTGATGTTGGTTTTGATCCATGTAGCTAAGCATCCACGTCTAGGACATGCTACTGGACTCCAGGCATGCAAGCCTAGCCCAAGCCAGAACTGATGTCAGCTTAGGCGGGACATTAATTAGAGAAAACTGAAGCCTGCAGGCATTCTGATCTTCTCCCTCCCCCCTCCTTTTTACCTCATCAGTGTCATCGGGAAAGTAAACTTTGTGGAAAATTTGGGTGGTTTTGTGTTGAATTGCCTCCACTTCAACCAGATGGGGAGGATACTTCCTGGATCCATTCCTGTAAGACAGGAGGTTTACAATGAATATGGCACTAGTGAACTCACTGCTGATGCATTGATATACCCTACAAAAACAGACTAGTGTCTTCAATAAGGATCTAATGAAACCTCACGAGCAACACAAAATGGAAAAGGTTCTTACATGGAAAATGCCTTTAGCTCAGGAGCTGGAAAAGGGCTCACCCAGCAATCAAAAGGAGGACACAGCAGAGAAAGGATTTACCAGGGTCACTGCTATAGTTAGGTACAGGAATGAATACATCTTGTAATTTTCATTTACAACCTAGCTTCCCATATTTAAAGCTTCCCTAGCTTTAAATAATCACTGCTTCATTTAAATTAAAATGGCTGCCATGCTGTGTCGATCAGCTGTTTGGCGGCACAGCGCTGTAGTCTGGACGCTTCGCGGTCGACATCAAAGGCATTTGTTGACCTCCCCGGTAAACCTCATCCCACAAGGCATAATGGGGAGGTCGACAAATGCCTTTGATGTCGGAGCGTCCAGACTACAGCGCGGTGCCGCCAAACAGCTGATCGGCCCAGCGCGGCAGCCATTTTAATTTAAATGAAGCGGTGATTATTTAAATCGCCGCTTCATTTCTCTTTGCCGAGTAAACAAATCTACATGGCTCCGTCGACGGAGCCATGTAGTCTAGACACCCCTTTAGGGGTAAATTAGAGCTAAATAACAGCACAGAACACTGAAATCCAGGCCTGTTGGCTGTAAACAAACTTTATGGGACTGCAGGGAAACTTGGCCACACCCATGAAAAGTGGACATCCAGCTCACTAAAATCATTCTGGACCAAGGATATTTCTGGGCCAGAGAGTTTTGGACTAGAGAGGTTCAACCTATAGTCACTGCATTTTTTTATTTTATAATTTGTTTTGTGGTAGCACCCAGAGGCCATAAGCAGATCAGAGCTGCATTGTGCTAGATGCTGTACAAATATAGGACAAAAGAATGGTCCGTCTCAAACAGCTGAGAGTCTAAGTGTATGATGAAAGACAAGAGGTGGCTACAACGAACAGAGAAAAGGAGCTCAAGGTTACAACCAGTGAGTCACAGTTATTATAATAAGTAGTTGTCACAGCGGCCTAGCCATGGAGTAGATAAAAGGGTTAAGCAGCACTCTGGAGGAAGATCATGTGTGTTGATCTCTAATTATCAGAGTGATGGGTACATTGGAAATACATGGCTAGCTAGACTAACACTGCTTGGCTTTCCATCCAGAGATTTCAAAGCCCTTTATTAAAGGACAGTAAGTAAAGTTATCCCCGGTTCACAGCTGGGAAACAGGGACAGAAAGGTGAATGGGGAAATTTTCAACTTGCATTGAAAGGCAGCGGGTTAGGTGCCTTTAACATTGCCCCAAAGGGATGTGCCCAAGGTTCAATAGTCAGTCATGGCAGAGACAAGAACAGAACCCACATAACCCAGCTTCCAGCCCAGGGACCAGTCCACTGGAGTGTGCTGGATTAGACAGAGAGATGCTTAACATGATGTGTAACCCCTCCCCGCTTCCTCTGTCAGCCAATGCGAGCAAACGGCATGGGCTGTGCAATCAGTACATGTGTAATACGTAATGCGCACACACACACACACACACACACGCGCGCGCGCTCTCTCTCTCTCTCTCCCCAAGAGCGATTTCTGGTACCATACCTCAGTGCTTTCTGTAGTCTCTGCATGCAATCAGGGGCTAGAGGGTGATGCTTCCGGGACTGGAGAAACCTCTGGACATGGGGCAGGAGGATGTTGCTAGGAGGAAAAAGGCCTGTGCACAACCAAAGCAGTTCCCAACCCTTCTCTTCGCTATACCTTAAAGAAACAGATAGACAACAGGAAAATCAAACTCACTGCAGGACCACTATCTTCTGGGAAGTTCTGGGTCTCAGTTATACTAAAGCCCTCTTGACATGCTCTGGCAGTGTAAAGGGGCATGAAAGTGGCCATCAATGGACTTTACTCTACTTTCAACACTGCCAGGGTGGGGTAAGGGACTTGAGCACAAATGGGAATTCAGGCCTGAAAGCTCCTTATTTCAAGCCTTATGACACTGACACGAATGTTAGTAATGGGGCTACATATACATCAGAAGGCAGAGATTTTAGAGAGAAGATTGACCAGCACTGCACAACTGCAGAGAATGGCCCTTGGTACTGAGGTGGAGGAAGAAGCAGCAAGGTTTGGACCTGGGCTGGATGTCTGGGTAAAGGAAGAGGGAGGAGGCCTAAGTGACCAGGAGGATGGTGGTGGGATCCATAGCTACAGAGAACAGGTGGAAATTTAGATTCTGTTACATTTAAATTGATGGCAAAATGTCCACCTGGGAGGAGATGTCATGGAGCCAGAGGGAAATGCAGGGACAGAGAGACAGAAACAAGCCCAGAGTGGATAGACAGATTGGTGTCATCAGTACAGTAATGGTAGATTAAGTGATGGTAAAAGTCCACAGAGAGAACTGAAGACTTCTGGGCCTCCCCATTCTGCAGAATCACCATAGTCAGTTCTCTGTTCCCGACACAGGTAGTTACATGGGGAGGAATGACTCTTACTTGATGTGGTTGTCAGTGAGCTGCTTGAGGATCTGAGAGTAGATTTCATCTTTCAGTGGTTCAGCTTTCAAGGCACCTTCAAATATTTGGTCTGTGAGCTCATTGACTGAGCGGGTTCTTTTGGATGGATAGTCACCCATGTACTTCAGCACAGGTGCATGGCAGCAGTCAAGGATACACTAACAAGGAGGTTTAGGGGACTGCTTCTGAAACTGACCCAATTAAAAAGTTGCTATGCATCACCCCCGAGGTGGCTGCATGTTGGAGGTAGATATAGAGTTCATCTTTACACGTGCATTGGGATCCTTCTGAATAGAACCTTATTTGTCATTTTGCTTTCATAGGCTGGAGAGACTTGGCTGGGGGGCACATGTAGGGCTAGAATGGGCGTGAACCTTTCTTCTGGTCATGTAAATGCCATGAAATTATTATTATTCATGGCCAGATCTTCACCTGGTGTACACTAGTGTAACCCATACACCTACTGTGGCTCACTGTCCCATGTAGTGGCACTTAGACCACTTACAGTGAGAGAAAAGACCAAGGGAGCTCTACAGCCTAAGCTGAGAGCCAGCTGGCTTTGTAACTCAAGCTCCTCCAGAGGTCCCAAGTTCAAATCTGCCCAGTGGGAGTTCTGGGGTTCCTGCACCTCCCCTGAAATGGCTGGGAGCTCTGGGGTTTCCTCACAGCCAACTGTGGCTGCACTGCTGCAGGGTAGCCCCTTACCACCCACCATGGCTGGCTAGCTGAAGGAAGCCCTGCTGCCAGCAGCAAATGGGAGATCTGGTGTTCCCCCCTGCCAGGGACCTCCAGGGAACCCTTGATTCCTGGATGGTAGGAGCTGCTGGCCCGCCCTCCCCCCCACCAGCTGTGGCTGAGAGTTGTGGGGCAGCCCCAGGGCAAAAAATGTCACAGTCTCTGGAAGTCTCGATTTCTGTGACATAATTGCAGCCTTACTCATGAGGCATGGCCCAAAGTCCATTGAAGCCAATGTTAGTCTTTCCACTGAGTTCAGTGGACTCTAGGTCAGCCCCATAATGTGACTTCCTTGGGCCAGGCCTCTCTGTCTGCTTGCTCCATTATGCACGACCCTTCCATAGCACTGGCAGGATATCAATGAATGCCATGCAGGCTTCCTGGGACAGCTCCTCACTGCCCAGGATCTTCTTCATCAAGGGCTGCTTGATGGGCTCTCGGGTGTAGCACCACAGTTTGTCTTTCCCTCGGTTTTTGGTGATCATGACCCGGCTCAGGGTGTGCTTTGGAGGCGGCCTGATAGCAAAAACAAAGCAATGAGAAGTCATGGAGAGATTACGATGGACAAAACCCACGAAGGACTTGACACAATTTAATCTGGGGGAGCTGCAAGTAGCTCTATGGAACCCAGCTTCTGAACTAGGGCGCCAAAGGTAAGGCCCTCAATTCTGCATTGGGGCACTCATATCGGGTCCAATCCAATGCCCACTGAGGTCAATAGGAGTCTTTCTGCTGATTTAACAATCACTGAAACAGTCCTCTAGATGCCTAGAGCTGGTGCCAGGCTCTGGTTTACCTGGAGTTCACACACAGGACTTGTCGTACCAGAACAGACTAATGGTTTTTAAAGAAAAGGTTGGGCAAACACCCGTCGGGGTGGTCAAAGGTTACTTGGCCTGCCTCAGTGCGGGGGCTGGATCTGATAATTTTTCAAGGTCCTTTCCAGCCCCACAGTTCCATGATCCTGTGTAATGTTCTACATGTGTTCCAGGGGCCTCAAGGCCAAAGGGGACCATGAGTTAGTCAGGCCACCAGAATAACACTGGCCATTACATTTCATGGAACAATACTTCGACTTCTGATGTTCTGCCGGCTGATACACAATATGCAACTCCCTAAATCGCAGCTGTAATC
The DNA here is from genome assembly GCA_019425775.1 of Rafetus swinhoei. Lineage (NCBI taxonomy): Eukaryota > Metazoa > Chordata > Testudines > Trionychidae > Rafetus > Rafetus swinhoei. The sequence continues at coordinate 20,535,996 of CM033437.1, read as the reverse complement.
CTGTCAGGCTGCACACGCTGAATTCTACAGTTTTCTTCCAGTAATCCTGAAATGCAGCCATCGATTTGGCTCTGCCTTGTGAATAGAATCATGTCTCTTATGTGTTCTGAAGAGGCCTTTTTTTAAAAGCTTCACCTAAAATAATCATAGGAGAACTCTTCCAAGGTGTATGGCTTCACTCTTTCTTCGCTGTCTGAAATCGCCAGCTGGGACGTTCTAATAACATCTTGCCTCTGGTCAGGGGTCATCGTGACTAATGCCTAGAGAATAAAGGAGTCGCTGTTAGTCAATGTGTTTTAGATGAATTAACCTTGAATTGTCCAGAGAGTTGAAACAGCTGAAAAATGAAAAAAGACTGCAGATCAAAGAAAACCATGCTGCAATGAGAAAATAAATGATTAACTTCAAACTGATAAACAGCAACAACACTCAGCCTTGGGGGGAACTACCTTGTCTCATGCATTTTTTAGTAATTAACACAGGGAGGGATCTCAAAAGTTTCCACCTCGTGGATCACATCTGAAGAGAGAACATAGCTTATGGACCCCACTTTCCCTTCCATTCATAGCTGCATAGACGTCTCCTGCCCAAATATATCTTCAAAATTCAAGCTGCAGTAACATCTAAGAATTCATCCATATTCTAGGTCCAAAGCTGGTGATTTTTCAAACTAGCAAGCCCAGTGGAAAGGCTAATAGTTTGTACAGACAGATGAAATCTGGCTCTCTTCTGCTTCTGAGAACCTGTTAACTCTCTTAGGCCAGGTCTACACTAGACCCCGAGATTGGCTTAAGGTACGCAACTCCTGTTAGATATAATATGTAGTTGGAGTTTGCTTACCTTAGTGTGAGCTTGGAAGCGTCCCCACGGTGGGAGGCTGACAGAAGCATATGCTCACATCAGCTTCCCTTACTTCTCCTAAAAGGAGGAGGAGAACCTGACATTGGTGGGGGTGTGCTCTGACTTCAATTTAGTGGTTCTTAACTAGACCTGCTAAATCAAACTACAGAAGATCGATTGTAGCAGCGGTGATCTTCTGTCTAGTGTAGACCAGGCCTTCGTCATTCTTGCTTCCACTGCATTATCTTCATCATCAGGGAGATTATGGGCCTGATCTAACCTTTAAAGCCAATGGAACGACTCCTTCTGACTTTGACGGGTTTTCTATCAGGCTCCTGTCAAGCTGCACTGTCCCTTAGGATAGCTTACCACAATCTCTAGAGGTGGCATGGTGACAGTCGGCAAGACATAAACACAGTCGGTTGGGAAATCTCCTCTCTGTTTGGTCCTTTCATTGACCCCATTGGCCCAGCCCGAGTTCATGACATGCTCGCCAGTGTCCTGGTCCAGAACAATCAGGTCCCCTTTAAGGAAGCTGAGGAATCCAGAGTCTTCTCCCACTGCAGCAGAAACAGCTGTTGTTATTTCCAAACACCCCTTGGAGTAATTAGAATCCCAATACACCTGCCTGCCTACACTATCACTGGGAAATCCAACCCTTTAAAACAGGTGATTGCTAATGGTGAACAAATACTGCTTACAGAACTGCATAGGCTGGTATTTGCAAAGGGGCCTAGGGGAGTTACACTCCCAAAATCCCTTTGGATTTCAATAGAAATTGGATGTGCATCTCCCTCAGGAAAGGAAAGTCCCACCCTAAACAAAGGTCTGACACTGATTTCAAGGCCAGAAGAGACCACTGTGGTTATCTCATCTCACTGCCTGCCTAGCACAAGCCAGGGAATTTCATTCAGTAATCCCTGTAGCATGCCCATCCCTTCTGGCTGAGCTGAAGGATGTATTTTCGAAAAAGATACCCACTCCTGATTAATCAAAATGGCCTTGCAGGTCTTTTCCTTCTCTAGTATCTATGATTCTAAATAGTGAAGTCCAGGGTTCGATTTTAAAAACGATACAGGGCTAGCCAATAAACAAAGTAGATCCCTGGGCAGCTTTTGCATATGAATGCTGCTCTTGCAGGAGAAGCAGGCAGCTTCCCCAGTGCCAGATCCGAAAGACTGCCTGCGCTAGAGCCAGAGGATTTCTTTTTTGCCTTTGGGTTGATCAGTTTACTCACCAGGGTTTGGGTTGTCTTGGAGAGTGACAACATACTTTGATCTTTTCCTTAATCCTTCTAGAAAGGTGACCACAAGGTCCCGGATGTCCTCTGCATTGTTGGAGGTGAAGGTGTACTCATCCCCTTTGATGGTGGCCAAGGTGAAACTCTGTCCTTGGAGCTTCCCCCCTCTAAAACAGGGATAATAGAAAACACATTCATTAAAGTAGTGTGAAACCGAGATCTGAAGGGAAAGGGTCACAATATGGGTCAAAACATGCAGGTGCCACACTGCCAGTCATGGGGACAAACACGCACTTCCCTGTAGATACACACTCCTGGGCAAGTGCACATCTGTGATCCAAGCACACACACATTTTGCTGGCACAATGCAGGTGGGAAGTTTTGAAAATTTGGCATTAGCATGAAGGCAAAATAGGCTCACAGATTCCCAGGCCACAAGGTAGCATTACGATCATTTACCCTGACCTCCCGAAAAAAGCACGCCAGAGGTTGTTTTTGTTTTCTGGGTTTGGAGCATGGCCACTTTTGTCTGACTGAGCACGCTGAGGAGAAGGGAAGAAGAGGAAGAATGCTGATTGGGAAGGGGGGAAAGAGCAGAGCAAACCTATAGCCAGAGGTCTAATCTGAGAATCTTTTTAGTCTCTGTTTGTATAGTGCCTAGTGCAATAGGACTGAGACTCTTGGCCTATACGCTATTAAAAGTTATGGGGAGAAACCCTTCTGTGGCAGAAATAATTCTGTTTGTAAATAAAGCAATTTATCCTTTACTTCCCCATAATAGAAATTAGAACATGTCTGTGCCTGCCAGAAACCAGCAAGAGTATCACAGAAGTTTTCTCTAATATACAAAGCAAGGTCAGGTGAGAATAGAACTGCCATCCGACACTGGTCCCTGCAATATGTCAGAAATGGCCTTGAGGTTCGATTCATGTTCAGTATGAATGCAGTTCTCTTTATGTGTTTCCAGAACAGGCTTTGCATCTGCATTCTGTCCTGGCTCTACCGAGTCTTTCACATGTGTACAGGACTCAGGAAAATTCCATAAGTCCATTAACACAACACAGAGCGAATTCTACCCTCGGACATGACAAAGCTGCTCCTGCTTCACTAGTGGAAGCTGGAAGTACTTCCAAGGGCAGAATCTGGCTTTTAATTATTCATGTGGGTGGTTGCTATCATAGCAGAGGACATCTGCTAGGAGATGCTTCCCAGTATAGCCTTGTGGAAAACATCACATGCTTTCATTATCCTTTCTTTTCCCTGCTAACAGGGAAACCACCATGCTGGTTAATAAAGACTGAGACCAACATTGTCCATCTAGGGTTACCTATGCCAGACATTCAAATAAAGGTGGCTTAAGAGCCAAAGGTGTTGGGCATTTGCACCTTCCACTGAGTCAATTTTGGCCAAAGTGCATAGGGTGTGAGAGATGTACCGGCAGGACTCCAACTAGAAGGTATGGGCAAGTAAACTGGTGTGGCAGAATCTGCCAAACAAACCTTAGCACCCCATTGCTTTCAGCAGAGGAGACAGTAGCTGCTAAATCATCAGATGCTGCTTTGATGTATCTCTGCATTCTGCCCTGGTTTAAGCATCCTACAGTGCACATCTGCTGTCAGGCTATGTACACACTACACCTTAAGTCAATATAAGCCACACTGACCTATGCACCAGTGTGGGCAGTGCTGGCAGTGAGAGAAGCTCTCTTGCTGACCTAGCTATTGCTGCTCGCTAGGGCTGGAGTAATTAAGTCAATAGAAGAGCTCTCTCCTGTTGGCTTAGAGTACCTAAGGTAACTAGGGAGGAATATAAATATATTGCTCGAGCATGCAGGGGAGTAATCAGGAAGGCGAAAGCATAATTGGAATTGCAGCTGGCAAGGAATGTGAAGGGTAACAAGAAAGGTTTCTACAGGAATGTTAGCAATAAGGTGATCAGAGAGGGTGTGGGGCCCTTATTGGATGAGGGAGGTAACCTAGTGACAGATGATGTGGGAAAAGCTGAAGTACTCAATGCATTTTTTGGCCCTGGCTTCAGAGACAAGGTCAGCTCCCAGACTACTGCACTAGGCAATGCAGTATGGGAAAGAGGTGGGCAGCCCTCGGTGGAGAAATAGGTTAAGAACTATTTAGAAAAGCTCTAAATAGTTCTTAACCTGTTAAGAACTATTTAGAAAAGCTAAACAGTCACAAATCCATGGGTCTGGATTTAATGCATCCAAGGGTACTGAGGGAGTTGGCAAATGTCACTGCAGAGCCTTTGGCCATTATCTTTGAAAACTCATGGAGATTGGGAGGTCCCAGATGATTGGAAAAGGGCAAATGTAGTGCCCATCTTTAAAAAAGGGAAGAAGGACAATCCAGGGAACTACAGATCAGTCAGCCTTACCTCAATCCCCGGAAAAATCATGGAGGGGATCCTCAAGGAATCCATTTTGAAGCACTTGGAAGAGGGGAAAGTGATCAGGAATACTCAACATGGATTCACCAAGGGCAAGTCATGCCTGACCAACCTGATTAGCTTTTATGATGAGGTAACTGGCTCTGTGGACATGGGGAAGTCAGTGGATGTGATATACCTTGACTTTAGCAAAGCTTTTGATATGGTCTTCCACAATATTCTAGCTAGCAAGTTAAGGAAGTATAGATTGGATACATGGACTGTAAGGTAGATAGAAAGCTGGCTAGATTGTTGGCCCTAACAGGTAGTGATCAATGGCTCGATGTCTGGTTGGCGGTCAGTTTCTAGTGGAGTGCCCCAAGGATTGGTTCTAGGGTCGGTTTTGTTCAACATTTTTATTAATGACCTGGATGAGGGGATGGATTGCACCCTCAGCAAGTTTGTGGATGACACTAAGCTAGGGGGAGAGGTAGATATGTTGGAGGGTAGGGATAGGGTGCAGAGTGACCTAGAGAAACTGGAGGATTGGGCCGAAAGAAATCTCATGAGGTTCAAAAAGGACAAGTGCAGAGTCCTGCACTTGGAACGGAAGAATCCCAAGCACTGTTACAGGCTGGGGACTGACTGGCTAAGTAGCAGTTCAGCAGAAAAGGACCTGGGGATTACAGTGGATGAGAAGCTGGATATGAGTCAACAGTGTGCCCTTGTAGCCAAGAAAGCTAATGGCATATTAGGGTGCATTAGGAGGAGCATTTCCAGCTGATATAGAGAAGTTATGTGGTGGCCATCATGTGCCACCAATGCCCCACTGCTATATACATCGGCCAAACTGGACAGTCCCTATGTAAAAGAATCAATGGACACAAATCAGATATTAGGAATGGCAACATACAAAAACCTGTAGGGGAACACTTCAATCTCCCCTGGACACACAATTGCAGATCTAAAGGTAGCCATCCTGCAGCAAAAAAAACTTCAGGACCAGACTTCAAAGAGAAACTGCTGAGCTACAGTTCATCTTCAAGTTTGACACAATCAATTCAGGATTAAACAAAGACTGTGAATGGCTCGCTAACTACAAAAGCAGCTTCTCCTCTCTTGGAATTCACACTTCCAGATCAGCTGCTAGAAGTGGGCCTCATCCTCCCTGATTGGATCCACCTCGTCATCTCCAGCCTGATTCTGGCCTGCATATTTCTACCTGCCTCTGGAAATTTCCACTACATGCATCTGACAAAGTGGGTCTTTGCCCACGAAAACTTATGCTCCAACACTTCAGTTAGTCTATAAGGTGCCACAGGACTCCTCGCTGCTTTTAGAGAAGTTATTATTCCCCTTTATTCTGCACTGGTGAGACCACATCTGGAGTATTGTGTCCAGTTCTGGGTCCCTCACTACAGAAAGGATGTGGACACATTGGAGAGGGTCCAGCGGAGGGCAACCAAAATGATTAGGGGGCTAGAGCACGTGACCTATTTAGTCTGCAGAAGAGAAGCGTGAGGGGGGATTTGATAGCAGCCTTCAACTTCCTTAAGGGAGGTTCCACAGAGGATGGAGAGAGGCTGTTCTCAGTAATGACAGATGACAGAACAAGGAGCAATGGTCTCAAGTTACAGTGGGGGAGGTCTAGATTGGATATTAGGAAAAACTATTTCCCTAGGAGGGTGGGGAAGCACTGGAATGGGTTACCTAGGGCGGTGGTGGAATCTCCATCCCTAGAGGTTTTTAAGTCCTGGCTTGATAAAGCCCTGGGATGATTTGGTTGGGGTTGGTCCTGCTTTGGGCAGGGGGCTGGAGTCGATGACCTCCTGAGGTCTCTTCCAGCCCTAGGATTCTATGATCTGCGCTATGGTGGCACAGTTGTGCCACTGTTGGCCCTGTGGTGTAGTCATAGCCTAAGTCCTTTAAAGCCAAGGAATTCAAGCCACCTGTTTTAACACACCATTATCTCAGCACAGTGATGCACTGACTCATTCTACTTTTCCTTACCTACTACTAGAGACAGCGGTGATCTCTGGGAAGGAGAGTTCTAAGAGGACTTGCTCTTGTTCATCCACAAAGTACACTCCAGTCCAATTAACAGCTACAATCACATCGTTCTTGGGAAGGCTGGGCCCTGGGTTGAAGGCAGCATGTATAATAGATAAATGTGCAGGTAACTACCAGACTGTAAATGTTAAAACACTGGTTCAAAATGCTTTACAAACTGTACAAGCTTCTGGATCTCAAATTAGGTTGCAAAGGCCAGAGAGTCCCTACCTTGCTCATTAAGGGAAGTGGTAAATGCATCACAGCTTGAGACATTTATAGCCAGGTTCAGGGGCAGCCCTAGACTAGCTGCCAGCAACTGGCGCCCTAGGCAAACCATGCAATCGGCACCCCCACCTCCAAACCCCTTAATGATATTGCGCCACCATTTGGAGCCCCATTTAACTTGGCGCCCTACGCGACCACCTAGTTCGCCTATATGGACAGGCTGCCCCTGGCCAGGCTACACTGATTGCTGTACCAGGCAAGTCTGTGCCTTCAGAGGAAGGGAGTAGATCACCCAGTAGGTCTTGTCCATCTCTAGCATCTATGATTCTCTTTTATCTCATGGATGTTCATCCTAAGGCAACACACTTTTTATCGGGTTACCTGAGAATTTGAAGGCTTCATAGAATCTAGAGAACAGCAAAGGCCACTTGAAACGTGCAAAATCCACCACTTCTTCCTTGACTTTTTTGGGGTCTGCTCTCTTCTGGGTATAAATTCCCTACAGGCAAACCAAACCAAAACCAGCATGAAACAACAAACCAAACCCCGGTTAAAGCTAGGAAGAGGTCCAATTAAAAACAAGTCAATAGGGCTACATCAGTTTCACCAGCTGAAGATCTTAAAGCCAAGCAGTATCAGGATGAGGCCAACAGCTTAAAAAACGTGCAGGGAAAGTAGTGGAAGCCCCAGTACTTGAGTTATTAAGAGACTGGACTGGATAAAGGGATGGAGAATACACAGCAGGGAATGAACCTGCATTGGAAGGGACAGGGGAAGGTCTGATCCAACGGGACCTTTCAGCCCTCGTGCTTGCATGAACAATACCGTGTGGTGGAGACAAAGCCACAGGAGTCATAGTGCCTGATTCTCCAGGAGTATAAATCAGGAGCAGTTCTATTTAAGTCCAGGAAGTTTCATGGGGCTCATACTTGTGTGAGCGAGAGGAGAATTGGGTCTAATGGTGTTTTTTCTCAAAATCTGTTGTAATGAATGGAGTCTCTGCTCTGCCATCTTTCAAAGCTAGAAGGTTGTATTATCCAGAATGGATCTTGGAGGAAACTCTTGGCCGAGCTGTAGACTTGATCCTCGCAGGCTCCATTCAGTAAATCACTGGGTGTTAAGGTGTCCCATGTGTTTCTATGACACCCAGAACAACGGAGCCTCAATCCTGATCAATACCTCTAGGCACTGCCATAACACCCCCATATACAAGTCCCATGATTTAAGGGGAAATTCTCAGAGAGTCTTACCCTGGAAAATTAGTATCTGCAAGATCTTCCTACCATTCATTTCCTGCTTCAAAACTCAGTTCTACTTTTGACGTGTCTCCCTCCTTCATTTGCGACCCAACTGGCATCAAGAATGGCTATGCCCTCTGGTCTTTGCCCCTAGTGCTAACGTGAGGCTTGGAAGAAACAACTACTTCAGTCTCAGCCTCCGATGGAACATGCACGGAATCCCACAGGCTGATGCAGCCAAACGTTCTGACACAGACCCTTGCTGAAGCTCACTCCCTGGCCTCTTTCTGACCGAGAGCCAGCGCCTACCTTTTTATGGGCCGCTATTATGAGCTGAGCCCATTTTTCCACCGTTTTGGAAGCCGTGATCTCTCTGTCAGGGATGTAGGAGGGGATTAAGTTCAGGAGTCGCTCCAGCACCATCGCCGCCCCATAGTCAACATAGTACTGCTGGGAAGCCAGCTCTGCCAAGTCTTCTTCCTGGAGGAACCAACAAGGAAAGAAACTCCAAGGAGGGAGTCACTTTAAGCTCCCTTCTCTGGGAGCCTTTGCTGACACAGACTCATCATTGATTGAATTTCAATGAGATTTCACCAGTATCAATGGACTTTAAATCAGGCTCTAAATGATAAATATTTTCTTAACTACCTGTCATTTCTATAGGCCCCACTTGCATTCAAGTGGGAGGAAGGCTGGGTCCCTTGTGCCTAGCAGGGATAGCTACAACTATTACCTGAATTGAAAATCAATGGATAATGGGGGAGTAGAGAAAATTCCTTTCTGAAAGTTGATTATCAAAGTGTTACCTCTCATACCAGAAGTGTCTCCTGAATGCAGATAACATCTCGTTGGATGCTATGGCCATCTTTGCCCCAGAGCTGTGTCTACCCTGGCAAAGTGACCTGCTGCTGGCAGCTGGCATCAGCAAGGTTTTGTAACCAGCACTGAACAGTGTATACACACAGGTACAGCCTTAAAAACAAGGAGGAGAAAAGCATCCCAGCCCAGATCATTCCCAGAATCGCAGTGGTATTTAGGTCCCTCACTCTGTTGGAAGATCAGGGCCTACATTTTCAAAGTAACACGTAGTTTTGGATTCAACAATTTTTGGGTGCCTCGTTAGACATACCTAGAAGTGGCTTGATTTGCAGAAGGGAAGAGCACTTGGTGCTCTGCCAATCAGTCCTTTTTAAGGTCTCTCAGGCTGGGAACCCAAATGCTGAGGTAGTGAGAATCACTAGTCACTTAAGCTAAACTTTGCTTTGGGATGCTCATGTGCAGCTCCCACTGATTTCAGATATTTGGGGGGCGTGCACATTGATTTCCTCTGTTTGTAGGTCAGCTCCTTTGACTTGGATAAGAGTTGTCTGTGAGTTTTTCTGGGGGTGAAACGTGGCTCTTAATGTATGAAATTCATGGTGTTGAGTCCCTTACTAGTACACAGAGAGACAGCACGAACAGGGTTCATTTTAAGGCAGCTGTATCCTACACGAGAACAGAATATTCCTGTGTCCCGCTTCCCCAGCCAGCAGGCCACAGTCTGCAGCTGCTGAGGACTCACCTTGTCACATCGGTACTCCCCGAACTTCACGCCCCGGACTATCTGCTGGTAGATGAGGTTGGTTGCCACATTGTCTTCGCTTGGATTGTGCCAAGGGGTGAAGATCTCCTTCCTGAAGAAGAGCCGCCAAGGCGCGTTGCGCTCCTGGGCTCCCTGCTCTTTGGCGTACTGCTCGCACTGAGACACAGCGTCCATCACATGGTCATTGCCGCTCCCCAGGGATGAGACCTGGTCAGAGCAAGAAGGGGATGGGGAAGGAACATGCTGATCACCATACAGGGCCATTCTGAGGGGAGCGTGGGGTCTGGGGCAACCCCTTCCCCGCCCCAGGCCTCACCCTTCCTCAAGTCCCACCCTACTCCACCCTCTTACTTCCTCCCCTGAGCAACGCGGCCTGGGGAATTACAAGGGCTTGGCGAAGTGGCAGCAGGGATCCCCCCACCATAACATGGGTGGGAGCCAGAGCAGCCCAGCATCCTGCTCCACCCTGCTATGCTGCCCTCTCCCGGCTCACGGAGCCCCGCTTCTATGCGTCGGTGGGAAACGAAGTGCCCTGGGGCCAGGGTGCCCTGCTTCCCGTTGCCATGGAGAAGCCAAGTGCAGCAGGGCAGAGCAGGCTGCTGGGCCACTTCCAGCTCCTGCCAGACACGTGGTGGGTGCAGGGGGATGACTCCTGCTGCCGTCGTGCCAGATTCCCATAATCCCCCGGGTCTCTCCCATTCATAGGATGGTTGGGGCAGCTGCCACAAGGGTCCCAAAATCACAGGACTTGGAGTGGCTGCCCTGATTCATCCTATGGACAGGACAGCTCTGTCACCATATTCTTAGCAGCAGCTTTCATAACCCATTAAAAGGAGAGACCCATCGTGATTAAGTGGGATGAGAAAATGCTCTGCAAAGGAGCCTTTATTATTATGTATTATTTCTATGACTATAGCACTTAGGACCCATAGTTAGGGGCCAAGCCCCACGGTGCTAGGTGCTGTACAAATACAGAGAACAAAGATGTCCCCTCCCCCTGCTAATGCATCAGAGCTAGAGCCTACAAGAGCACCAGCTTCTCCTAGACGGATGGTGGGGATGTGAGGGTTAACCCAGTCCCTTCTCTGCCAGCCAACTGAGGTGGCCAGCCACGTAGCAGAGAACATGCTGCACCCTTTGCTACCTGGGAGCTATGGGCTGATCCTGTCTCCCTGAGCACAATGCTTCTGGGAGGGCTCCCTAAGGCCAGGCAGCTTGCCCACCGGAGTGGTGTCTGAATGGTCCCATCGAGCCTTGGTTTGCAGGTACGATGCTGCCATTGCTTGTGCAGGCCCCACACCTGTGCTCGGAACATTTGACTGAAAGCCAGACTGAGTGCAGTCAGCCAGACTAAGCAGGAATGGAGGGTTACCTCTCTCCCCAGATAATATACGGGTACACGCGTACGCAGCAGGCCTTTGAAATGGATGGGAGGGTTTCCAAGGCTGACTGGGCTCTGTCCAGGCTTATGCAATGGAATGTTAATTTGTATTATACACTTCACCCACTAGGAGGCGCTATGTGTAGAATGCCTTCTTTAAGCTAACTCCAACCATACCCGGCATTGCATTAATGAAGTGCATCTGGTACAGGACAATGACAGTTTATTAGAAGTAGATGGAGTCACACAGATAGGCTGTAGCTTCTGACTGACTGCATGAGATTTTATTCTCTGAAGGTGCGTCTACACAGCACCCTAAACTCGAAATAAGATATGCAATTTGCGCTATGCAAATTGGGTATCTTATTTCGATTGTATTTTGAAACAGTTTATTTAGAAATTTGGCGCATCTACACAGCACCAAATTTTGAAATAATCTGCTATTTCGAGACATCCCTTAACCCTCATGAAACGAGGGCTTCAGGGATGCTGGAATAGTGCGCCCTTTATTTAGAAAAATATTTTGAAATAAAGGGCGCGTTTAAAAGACATTGGGTAGGTATTTTGGGATACCTTCAGTATCCCGAAATAGCCACGCTGTCTAGACGTACCCTGACTGTTTTGCCTTTTCATTAGCGCTGACCTTTACTTTTAGGGCAATGTATCTACCGATAGTCCCCCAAAGTTCATTACTGACATAACAGCATAATGCCCAGATCCCCACTCCCATCACAAGACAGAATTCACCACCCTGCAAATACATATTTTATATATAAAAAAAGAGCCACTTTCCCCTTCTCTAAGAGGTCTGGGTCAGCACGTACCTTGTCAAACAGCGCAATGTAAAGCGAAAACCCAAATCGGTCCTTCAGGCTGATCTTGTCAGCTAACGAATTACAGAGCTCTTTAGCAGTAGTTGCAGAGTCAGTCAGCAGTGTCTTTGTTGTCCCATCCATAAACGTAACAGGCAGCATGATAGGTTTCTTGGACTTGGTTGCCTAGGAGATCAGGGTCAAACTTTTGAAGGCATTTGAACTTGAACTATTTGCCCATTTACAAGTTTATCTCCCAACAATCACAGCACCTTTTCTGGCTCCATTTGTAATATTGCTGCTATACACTTCTCCACAGCATAACGCAGGGTCACCACTTGACTATTGGAGAGCAGCTGCAAGTCCCAGATTTTTTAATTAATATGGTTAATTGTCAATGGGTTCTTTTATTCTCTTCAATGGATACTGCATTGAACCCTGGATGCATGTGCAGCATTTAACCTCTGTTGAGGCTTGGATAATACCCACTGCCTTGAACTACACGGACCATAGTTCTATACCTCCTTCAAGAAACAAGAAGATGGAGAAGAGTGCAGCCAAGAAGAACAGTAACAAAAAGTTTGAAAATTATGTGACTGATTCACATGTTCTCTATGAGGAAGAAATAATTTCTGCTTCTGAACAGCTAATCCTCAGGCACAATGTCCTGCTGCTAAGGGACTGTGAGAAAATGCTGAAACCTCTATCAGGATGGAGAAACTAAGGCCCAGGGGCTGGATGTAGCCCTCAGCTTCCTTGGATCCAGCCCCCAAGGCTCAGGGCTCCTCCCCCCAACATTGGGAAGCCTGTGCTGGCACTCCAGCCCCTCCACTGCACAGCTGGAGCACACAAAATCTACTAGCCTGGGCCCCTTAGGCTCTGGTGTGTGAGGGCAATGTGGAGAGTGTCCTTCTGCTTCTCAGTTGGGGGGACACATCAGCGAGGGTTTGTTTTTTGTTGCTGAATGAGTCAGGGGCCTCGCACAAGGGGCCTTGTGCGAGGCCCCTGACTCATTCAGCGACCCCTGACCCAGAAAAGGTTCCCCACTACTAGAGCTGGAAAGGAACTGTCTTTCATCTCCCACCAAGCACGGAAGACAAACAGTTCCACGCAGTTTGTCAGGTTTATGTTGAAAAAAATGATAACCTGAAAACCAAACTTCACGACCACTGAGAATATTGTTGATTCCCATTTTCAGGCATCAGGGACAGAAGAAAAATTTTCTACCAAAATCTGAAACATTCAGACAGAAATGGGCATCCTCTAATGCAAACTTCTGTTCAGTCAAAGGTCCCTTTCGACAAAATTTCAACACAACCTTTCTGAGGCACTGTTAGTCCTAGGGGATTCGGCTGCTCATACCTGTAATTCTAACCAGCTGGGCGGCTGTGTCCTAGTCCCATTTGCAAATGTCCTCCTCAGTCTCTCTTCACAATAGGGAGCGTAACCAGGAGGACCCCCATTGATGAAGTTCCTTAAATACTGTTGGCAAGAGAGAAAGTATTGGTTACACGACTGACAGCTGCCATTGGCTTCAACACAGGTCCATGGCTCCATTATGAAGACTGCCCACCCAAAATGTTATTGCAGCACTGGCCAGAAAGGGAGATTAAATCAAATAGACCTGCCATTGCCATTGCAGAAAGCTTGGGCATTGGTGCACCTTGGTCTCACCTATTCACTGAATGTGGTTCATAATAGTTCAGTCTCCTGAGGGCTTTAATACAGGTTAATGGGCTTGAGGGCACGTAGTGGCCATATAAGTCAGACTAGATGATTTGGTGGATGCTACTGACTTTAAACACTCTGACATAGTGAGTATGTCTGCACTGGAGCCGGAGGTGGAATTCCCAGCGTGCAGAGATGTACTCGTGCTAGTTCAGGTCAAGCTAGCATGCTAAAAACAGAAGTGGAGCTTGCGCAGCATGAGCAGAAGGATGCACTAGTTGCCTGCATCCATGCCTAGCATCTCAGACGTGATCTAGTACATGCCTAGCTAACAATGTGACAGCAACACTTTGCTAGCTCGATTAGAACTAGCATGAGCACATCTCAAGCTGGGAATTACAGCTCCTGCTCTAGTGTAGACACATGCTATGACACACAAAGAGACAATAGTTGGATACCATATTAATACATTAGACAGGTGCTCATGTGTTTAAGATTTTTTTAAAACATACATTTGAAAGAGGTCCAATCAAGGGCTCTAGGAACTTCACCATCTATTTAAAATGCAACCACATTAATTTGGAAAAAAAAATAAACCCAACAGCCTCCCCAAAATGACAGACAGAAAATACTCTATAAATAACTTAGACACACAGCTCTATAAAGCATAACTTGGATACTGTATACATCACTTTGCTGGAGCTATACATCATAACTTCGAGAGATGCTCTACAAATAACTTAGATAGGTAAACCGACAGATGGAGAAGATGAATGGTAGCCACTCCACAGTTACAGCTGCAACATTGTACATTGTACACTTTATTTCGGCATCACCTCTAAAATTGACACCCACAAAACTAACGACTTTGGCATTGGTGGTAAGGTTTGGGACTGATGCAGAATTTTTCTATTAACTCTGAAATAAATCACAGTAAGTCTTCCAGGTTAACGTACAGGTTGCACCTCTATAAACCAGAACTCTCGGAGTTGACAACATCTGTGGTCCTTCTGCACCACAGATGTTCCAGGATCAGAGAGTCCTCGCATGGGGAACCAAGAGCCCAGCGGTATGTGGGGGGGAGGGGTGATGTGGGGCTCAGCTGGGCTGCAGAGGGGTCCAGGAAGCCCGGTGGGGGAGAGGCAATATGGCGCTATGCAAGGGGAGGGGGAGCGGCCGCAGCATGGTGGGCAGAAATGACCTCCCCTGGTCCGGAAAAATCCCTCATTCAGGACCAGTCAGGTCCCAAGGGTGCCAGACCAGGGAAGTCCAACTGTACCTTCAAAACAGAAGCATTCACCAAAAATCTACTAATATTTTGGCCATTTTATAGTTAAAAAAAGGATAATGAAGGAGACATAAAATATAGTGTGCATCCCCTTAACTAGTTTCTAGCCACTAGGCTGCCTGGCCACTGCAGGCCCTATCACATGGCAAAACTGAACTCACCTTGTAATACCAATGATAGACAAATGTGCCAATGCAGCACATGCATTGATGGAGTGTAAAGAAACCCCATCTGCATGTGCAAACTAGCCTTTGTATAGTCTTATGGAGTAACTGCACACATAAACAGGCAGTCTGGATGTGCAAATCCTACTTGTGCAAGAATATGGATGTTTGGCTGCCTGTAGGTGCCTTTTCTTTGCAGAAGCAACTCAGACACATGCATTTGGAAATTTGGCCCCCAAAGTCCCTGCTTTCTCACATACAGACACTGCAGCTGTTTTCTTGGAGCCCTCTTCTGTGGGAGCAATCTGTTTGTATAGCAGCTTCCTTTAGGACTGCTAATTATTCTTGGCTATTATATGCAAGACAAGAGAGAGGGCCAGACTGCAAAGCTGGGATCTGAGCATCTCTAATTTTCAGGTGTGCTTGGATCAGCTCATTGTAGAAATTCAGATCAGCTGTGAAGTTTGGCTCTAGATTTGGATTCAAATTTCTGCAAGGCCTTGAGATCCAAGCTTTGGTTTCAATGAAAAATACTATTCCCCAGTCATTTATTCTTCTTTATAATTAGATGATTTGCTTAGAAGAATAGTCTTTTGGGTCCCAGTTCAGCAAACTGCATAAGCACTTGCTTAACTTTAACTTCAGTTTAACTTCAATGAGGCTTAAGCACGTGTTCAAGTTCTTAGCTAAAAAGGGGCTTTTATTATATTACAGCTTCCCTTTCAATCAGAACCCATGTGGAAAGGGCAGTCATGACACAGTTAAAAGAGCACAGTTCTATCTGCTTTGAAACCAAACCAGCATTGTGAAAGGAAACGTATAAGTAGACATGCCAGGAAAACGATTAATAACATTCACGCTTCACCTTCACAAACTTTTCAGAAGGAGCAAAGCAGCCCACGCACAGTGACATCAGGATCCAGCCTCTGGCATGGCTGCTTTTGGAAGGGTTCTGGGTGAGCTGTTTGCAGATTTGACAATAGATTTCATCCCTGCAACAGAAATCAGGATTAGATCCCAGCCAATTTATTCAAAAAAATACCATTTCCCTCTCAGTGGGTCCCTGATCCATGGGAATCTTTCTAATAATTTCAGTGGCCTCTGGATTAATTTGCTCCCTTTTCTTGTAAAATCTGCTCTCAGGTTTGCAAACTAGATGTTAAAGGAGCTGCTTTCTTTCAGATGGGACATAAAATCAGACCCTGACAGCTTGGTAATTAAAGGTTCCATGGCATTAACCTTGATGCCCTGGCCAATTCTAACTCTGATAATTACATAACTCCCACAAAAATACTCCTTGCAAATGCAAATGAAAATGGCATTCCTCTACGCTTTGGCTAAGATCAGGGCCAGTGTATGAAGGTAGGGCTGCGGGAGGCAAACCCCCAGCCCTGCCCCCAGCCCTGCCCCTTCTGTCCAGGCTCCGCCCTCCATGGGAGTCAAGCCTCACCTCCCAGCACCTTGGGGAAGGAGAGCGGCGCATCGCCCTACCCTCCCTGGCCCCAGAGCATGGGGAGGGCAGGAGGCATCAGGGCTGGCCCGAGCCCTTTTGGCACCCTGGGCCCAGACATGCAGCGCCGCCCCCGGGCGCACGGCTCATGAGCGGGCCTGCCCGTGGGGCGCGGGCCCGCCCCCCCAAGGAGCGTGGGCCCGCGCGCACGGCGCATGCGCAGGCCAGCCACGGCCACTGGCACGCAGCCCGCCTCCAGGGTGCACAGCGCATGCGCTGCCCAGCCTGGCCCGGACAGTGCTGCTGGCGCATGCGCCGGGCCGTGCAGGGCCCCGTGGCCGTGGGGGGGGAAGGGCGCTGCTGGCCGGCGCCGAGGGGCCGGCGCTGCGAGAGCCGGGCACACGGTGCCTGATGGCAGCTGTAAGGGACGCCGCGCGCCCCTTACAGCTACCATCAGGCGCCCCCCATCGGTTGGTGCCCTGGGCAGCTGCCCGGCTCGCCCATGCCTCCGTCCGGCCCTGGGCGGCGTGAGGTCTGAGCCTCCTTGTCCTCAGAGCACAGGGAGGGTAGGCGCTTTGGGGGCAGCAATACGCCTCCAATACGCCTACAGTAGATATTCTGAGAGCAGAGTCTGGGTGGGGCTAGGCTGGCAGTTTGGGAAGACAATGCCTTACCCCGCCTATTATACCCACCAGCCCTGGCTGAGATCTTCCAAGTTACCTAAAAAAAGCTCCGGAATTGGGTATCCAGATAGCTTTGAAAGTTTCAGCTTTCTTGTGCTGAGTTGCTGTGTAGTATTGATGTGTCCATTTAAACCAACGGCAGCCTCGATCCTAGTAGCAGCCTAGTGGCAACCTCTTGTCAGTGTCACTGTGGCTACGTATAGACTGCATCCCTCTGTCGACAGAGGGATGCAAATCAAGCACATTGAAATTGCTAATGAAGCAGGGATTTAAATATCCCATGCTTCATTAGCATAAACATGGCCGCCACTTTTTTCTGAAATGGAGTTTTTTTGGAAAAAATGACAGTCTAGACACAGTTCTGTCGAAAGTAAACCCTTTTTCGACAGATCCTGTAAACGTCATTTTTTGAGGAATACAGGATTTGTCGAAAAAGGGTTTATTTTTGACAGATCCATGTCTAGACTGCCAGGGATATTTAAATCCCTGCTTCATTAGCAATTTCGATGTGCCTAATCTACATCTCTCTGTCGACAGAGAGGTGTAGTCTAGACACACCGTGTGTTGTTTGTGTAAGGAACTTTGTGAGCATTTGGGATGAATGGCAAAATATACACGACAGGCTGTGTGGGTAATGACAGCTCTAGCTGAGAGGGCTCAACATATTCCATTAGAAGGCCCCGTTTTCAGTTCTTTAAAACTTGGCCACATTTTAACTGCTTGGGCTGAAATTTTTCATGCCATTTTTTTTTTAATTTTGGAAAAAACAGTTCAGTTGTTTTTCAGAATGAGGTCTGGGAATAAAGACTTGTTTTGTCCATGTTAAAAGCTTTTTACACCTGTTTTGTCAAGAAGCTCTAGTGCCTCCATGCCTTGGAAGAGGGATTTAAACTTTGGCATGAGGAATGCCCTGGGGTCAGGGCATTTTTTGCCCTCCCATGAAAATCCACCAATATTTGGCCAAGTTATAAGCCTCTGAAAATCCTAGTTTACACATGCTCAGAGGAGTTTGGCAGAGGAATTCTCCAGAGTCTGCCTGCATACTCCATCCCCTTACAGCCACAGTTTGTTACCATGCACTCACAAAAGTAGCCGAGGGCCTTCTGTTCTGAGCATATCAAGCACAACAGGCTGAATTAAGGTTGCATGAGCAATCATAATTCTGGATTTCCCTATCTTCTGCGTTTTGACTTGGCAACTGCAACAATGTTCTTTCAACATAGTTTTTTGTATGCAATAAAATAAATTTAAGAAAAGAAGACTCTGCAATTTAGGAAGTAATAGCTTGGATAAAAATAAGCAGCAAAATGAATGAATGAATGGATGAATGAATGAATGAATGAATGAATGCTAATAGCTGGGAAACTGATCCAAAGTCCATTAAAGTCTATCTCAGCCTTTCCACTGACACCTATGGGCTTTGGATCAATCCAAAATGAACATCTAACAAACATGATGGTAGACTAGCCCTGATCATACAGGGGGGAAGAGAACTCAGGGTATGTCTATACAGCAAAGTTATTTCGGAATAACGGCCATTATTCTGAAATAACTATGTGAGCGTCTACACAGCCATTCCATTATTTCAAAATAATTTTGAGATAACGGATGGCTTATTCCGAAATGTGTAAACCTCATTCTACGAAGAATAACGCCTATTTCGAAATAAGGCGTGTGTAGACGCTCCACTGCTGCTATTTCCGAAATAGCCCCTCACCAGGGCCATTCTAAGTTATTCCTCCTCAGTGCCTCCTGGGGCTCTAAATTGAGATAGCATGTCTACATTAGGGAAGCCTGCTTTGGACTAATTTTGAGGCTTCCCTATAGTGTAGAGTTGCTATTTCGAAATAATCTACTTCGGAATAACTATTCCGGAATAGCTTATTTCAAAATTAATGTGCAGTGTAGATGTAGCCTCAAAGAACAGTGTAGTAACCGAGAATAACTGGAAAAAAAACTGAGCACAATCGTCGACTCTTTGCACTGATTTCTAACCTTAATGCTGGTCTGAGGATGCCATTACCAATAATGAAATGCAGCTTCTCCAAGTTGGAGGTGGGTCGGTCTTCAAGCATGCTGTTGCCTTGGAGGGTGGACTCACCATCATGGAGTCTCTTTGTCACCTGTCAACCAAAGACATTGTTTTTCTTCTGGATATCTCATTGCTATGGTTCTCCCCTCCTACATCCCATGCTTCTGTGAATGGCTGGTCCCCCAGGCAGGACTCTGATCTAGCCATGACAGTTCCCAGGAAAACTCCCTCTCCTGTTTATTCAGAGGGCTTCAATTTTACCCTCTAACCGAAATGTAATTTGGATGCTTCTCTTTTTTCCACAACAGGACCTGTAGGTCACAACTCTGAGCCCTGCCCTCACTCAAGTTAACTCTATTGGAAGGCAATGGAGTTACACCAGTCTATAACTGATGAGGATATGGCTCCTCATCTCTTCTCTATTTAAACATCATTAAATAAATAATAACATGATTAAAACATGCTTCATGAGCCAGACTCACAACACCGTGGCTGTAAGTGTGTCAGCATATCTATGGTTATGATCAGGGCTCGACAAACAATGTAATCTACTTGCCCGTGGTGAGTAGATTACACCCCGGAAGAGCCGGCGCAGAGCGATCTGCGCATGCGCAGAACGATTTGCGCATGCGCAGAGTGCAGAACCGCGCGGCTGGCGAGCAGGGCTCACCGCCGCTCCTCGGCGAGCCCTGGTTATGATTCTTATTATTGATTTCCTCTGTAAGCGCACATCATTGAATCATACACACATTCAAATGGAAGGGACCTAGATAGGTCATCTAGTCCAGTTCCCTGCACTCATGGCAGCACTAAGTACCATTCCTGGCAGCTGTTTGTCTAACCTGCTCTTATAAATCTCCACTGATAGGTATTCCACAACCTCCCTAGGCAATTTATTCCAGTGCTTACCCACCCTGACGGTTAGGAAGTGTTTCCTAATGTCCAACCTAAACCTCCCTTGCTTCATTTAAGCCCATTGCCTCTTGTCTTATCATCAGAGGTTAAGGAGAATAATTTTTCTCCCTCCTCGATGTAACAACCTTTTAGGTACTTGAAAGCTATGATGTTCCCTCTCAGTCTTCTCTTTTCCAGCCTAAACAAACCCACTTTTTTCAATCTTTCCTCATAGGTCATGTTTTCTAGACCTTTAATCCTTTTTGTCACTCTTCACTGGATTTCCTCCAATTTTTCCACATTATTCCTAAAATGTGGCACCCAGAACTGGACACAATATCCACCTGAGGCCCAATCAGGGCAATATTTTGCTTACGACACTCCTGCTAATAGATTCCAGAATTTTTTCTCTTTTTTTATACTGCTGTTCACTCATATTTAGCTTGTGACCCACTATGACCCCAGATCCCTTTCTGCAGTACTCCTTCCTAAGGTGTCATTTCCCATTTTGTATGTATGCTACTAAGAGCTTGTCTATACTTACCGGAGGATCAATGCTCCAGTGATCAATCTTCCGGGGTTCGATTTAGAGGATCTAGTAAAGACCTGCTAAATTGAACATTGAGGGTGCCCCCATTGACCATGGTACTCCTCGCAGTCACGAGGAGTAAGGGAAATCGATGAGAGAGTTTTTTCTGTCGACCTTTTACTGTGGGACCACCCCAGAAAAATCGATGTAAGGTACATCAACTCCAGCTGTGTAATTGTCATAGCTGCAATTGCGTATCTTACATCAATTTTCCCCGCCAGTGTGGACCTGGCCTGAGTGTTCC
This sequence comes from Rafetus swinhoei, assembly GCA_019425775.1. Lineage (NCBI taxonomy): Eukaryota > Metazoa > Chordata > Testudines > Trionychidae > Rafetus > Rafetus swinhoei. The sequence goes on along the minus strand of CM033437.1, from coordinate 20,515,235 downwards.
TTTCCAAGTGGAGTACTTTGCACTTGCCCTTATTTAATTTCATTCTGTTTATGTCAGCCCAGTTCTCCAGCTTCTCCAGATCATTCTGAATTTTAATCCTGTCCTCCAAAGCACTTGCAACCCCTCCCAGCTTGGTATTATCATCTGCAAACTTAATAAGTAAACTCTCTATGCCACTTGTGCCACCCAGCTGCAAAGAATTTCCTCTCACCTCTTCAGTCAGTTTGGATTTCTTCTTGAGAGTCAAGGAGACCAATTTGTGCCGCACACTGTTCTTCTTGTGGCCATCTATGTGAGTGCTCTGCGAAGAAAGGAAGTACTGCCTTATTCCCGGGACAAACACAGCCTTGCAGAGTGGGTTTCTTGTATGTCTGGGTCACCAGTTTTTTGAAATAGTGACATTTCCAGTGGATTCTGAGCACCGATTTCATATTTCTGAGAGATGGGCCAGAATCAAACCCCTAGATGTAAACTGCTTCAAACCACTGGTACCTCCCAGATTTGGATTTCAATTTTGCAGCTGACCTCTGTCTCTCTAATAGGTCAAATCAAAACCTGAATCGAAATGACTTCACATTTTAGGAAAGTTTGACATGAAGGCAAATTAAAACTCAAACCTATCTCTAATACTTAGTATACAGATTAGAAGCAGAGGATGTGTATGAATATCCATCCATCCATTTAAAAGTCTCAGAGGGGTAGCCATGTTAGTCTGTAAGGGTACATCTACACTAGCCCCCTAGATCGATCTAGGGAGGCTAATGAGGGCGACCGAAATTGCAAATCAAGCCCGGGATTTAAATATCCCGCGCTTGATTTGCAACCGTCGCCGTTTAGAAATTGACTAGCCGAAGTAACTGCCCGCGTCTGCGCAGCAGTGAAGCGGGATTCGATTTAAAGCCCTAAATTGAATTAGCTGGTAAACCTCATTGTAGAAGGAATACCAGCTAATTCGGTTAGGCTTTAAATCGAATCATTCACTGCCGCATGTAGACGCGGGCAGTTACTTCCGGCTAGTCAATTTCTAAAACGGCGACTGGCTGGGAACATGCAAATCAAGCGCGAGATATTTAAATCCCGGGCTTGATTTGCAATTTCGGTCGCCCTCATTAGCCTCCCTAGATTGATCTGGGGGCTAGTGTAGACGTACCCTAACCGAAAAAACTTAAAAAACAACTAATGGTCCTGCAGCACCTTAGAGACTAACAAAAAAGCTCATGATACTATCTACATTTTTTATTAGTCTCTAAGGTGCTGCATAGGGATGTAAGCGACTAGTCGAGTCAGTTCTCGACTAGTCTCTTCCCCCAACCCTTGCTGCCTCTGATACAGAGGCAGCAAGCGGGGGAGCAGGAGCTGGTACTGGAGGGAGCTGACTTAAAAGTTGGTTTTCCCCAGCACCATCTCTGCAGGGGAGGCAGAGGTGCAGCAGGAGAAATGGCACGACAGCTGTGCCTCTGCCTTTTAAATGTAGTAAGAGCCCTGTGGGTGCGAGAGGGGACTGCGAGTCTCCACTTGCCCTGGGTTCCCCGCTGCGCCTCTGTCTTTTAAATGTAGTAAGAGCCGCTTGTGGCCATGGATGGCTCTTGCTACATTTAAAACGCAGAGGTGCAGTGGGGATAGAGAGCACCCACCCCCCCAATCAACTAAGCAATGGAAATTCCATTGACTACTCAATTAGCTGATTAATTGAAATTTAACATCCCTAGTGCAGTTTTTTAAGTTCATCCACCCGTTTCTAATTTAATCTAGACTGGTATTCATACCACCCAGAGAAATGAGAAAATTAGTATCCGAGTGGGACAGTTTGTCTCTGATCTAAATACACTGTTAAATTTTACTTCTTGTCTCGAGGGGCTCTATTGGTGCCACAGCCTCCTGAAATATGCTCTTCTGTCCAATGAAAAAATTAAAAATGGTTAATGATACAGAGCAAATCTTGATTCTTCATGTATATTTTAACATAATGAGATCCCAGTGTAGATTACTTTCCTCATGAGGTTTAATGAAATTGCTACATTATATCTTTGTTTCTGGGAATGTGACAGGAACCAGGCATTTTATTTATTTACATCTACAAAAAGTGTTAAACAGAAGTGCCTGTTCCTAAACTCTAGAGGACCTTAATATAATTGACAAACATATCTAAGGGCAGCGGTTCCATTTATCATATCCCACTACCAGCAAGCCAAGCCACTGAAAATGTCTTGCCACCTTGTACAAAGCAGATTCTCAAAGACAAAGGCATTTAACTACCAGAATGCAATGACCAGTGATCTATCTAGATTGATGTCCTGCTTATGGCAGCAGCCAAAGATGGATTCTTATGGTGAACATAAGAACGGCCATACTGGGTCAGACCAGCGGTCCATCCAGCCCATTATCCTGTCTGCCAACAGTGGCCAATACCAGATACCCCAGAGGGAGAGAACACAACAGGTAATCCTCACGTGATCCCTCCCCTGTCACCCACCTCCAGAGAAACAGAGGCTAGGGACACAATTCCTACCCATCCTGGCTAATAGCCATTGATGGACCTAACCTCCATGAATCTATCTAGCTCTTTTTTGAACCTTGTTAAAGTCCTAGCCTTCACCACATCCTCTGGCAAGGAGTTCCACAGGTTGGTGAAGTGTACTTATCCCAAAATAATCTCATGGTGCAATACCATTTACCATAGGAGTCATTTTCTCCTGACCCCAACAGCGGTTGAAACCCACGTGACAATTCCAAACCTTACTGCTCCTACACATCTAATACAAATATATGTTCATTTAAATCAAACCAAAACACTCCATCACACACACAATTCTTCTCCCCTCTGGGGAGAGGATATGAGAGAGAATGAACCACACGTGACATGTTAATCACATAGCTTAACACATTAAAAATCATAATACCTAGTTCTGCTATGAGGTTGAGGGTGATAGAAGAATCTATATGGACTAGAATTTATACTTTGAAACATGAGGGCTGATAGCTTTTGTAGTTTTCTCCTTGCCAGCCTAGTTGCAAATGGAACTTACAAACCCATTTGCCTCAATCAATCCCATCAGCAACTTGTTCACAGATAAATTTCTACTTTAATGAACTGTACATCAAGAATACTGGCTCCTTTACAGCTATAATGTTAAAGGAAAGAGGAATCTCACCTCTCCTTCCCCCTGCAACGCCTGCAGCTCCTTTTTATAGGTCTTTTTCCCTAGAGTCTCATAGATTTTGGTCATCACTGGAATCTTCTCGCTGCCGTCGCTCATAGCTGTATGGTATTTAGGTTCAGGAAGGTCTCCCATGAAACGAAGGATAGTGATCCAAACCGCAAGTGCTGCCTATTTGCAATAAAGGTGTAATTTACTAGAGTTCTTGACTTGGTCTGGGTTAATAATAATTAATTGCATGCATTATACTATAATAAAGCTGTGACTACCAGTGACAGGACCCATCCCAGCATTAGATACTTCATGACAGCATGGATAATACTTAAATCCTCTGCTCCAAAAGCACAGGCCTTTGCTACCTCTCATTAAAGTTAAGCATAAATGAGAACTGTCCCAAATTAGATAATAAAAAAATTGAGTCCTTGCCTGCTCAAAAAAACAATCAGACTTTGTATTAGTACCAAAAAAGAATTTCCTACTAAGTTGAGGTTTTCTGTCCAATCATGTCTTAGACGCATGAACTGAAAGGCCAATAGAATAAAAACAAAAAATGAGGATAGGAAAATCCATCTTGTTACTTAAAGTAAGGCCACTAAGGAGTTTGGGCACAATTCTCCTATACAGTTCTTGTGCACATCTTGTCTATGTGGCTCCCGGCCCAATCCCTAGCAGACACAGTGGGCACAGTTAGAGTGTGTCTCACCACAGACATCAGAAATGGAATGGGAATGTGAACTGACTTCCCACCTTGGCTACATCTACACTGCAAGGTTTTTGCACAAAAACGGCTGTTTTTGCGCAAAAACCTGTGGAGCGTCCACACCTCAAATGCGCTTTTGCACAAGTAAATTGGAAGTAAAACAGCAGAAGAGAGGGCTTTTTCCGGTGTTGGTAAACCTCCTTTTACGAGGCATAACTCCTTTTTGTGCTACAGCTATTGTGCAAAAAGGCAAGTGTGGACGCTCCACAGGGTTTTCTTGCGCAAAAAGAGCCTATCCGAAAAAGCACAGGTGATCTGATGGCCATTCTGTGAATGGCCATCAGAGCTTTCTTGGGCAAGAGCGTCCATGCAGTGCTCAAGCACATTGCAAATGGAGCACCATATGAGCATTGTAGAAAGGGTGACGGCTACTTGACCAAGAGAAAGAGAAGCCATCAGTGAATGTCACACAGGACGTCCAATGGCAGGTAAGAACTTTTCTGCTTAACTAACTTCAGATTCTTGCATTCAATTGGGATGAACTCAAACAGGTGTCCTAGAAATGAAGGGCTCCAAAACCTATTACCGACCCCCTGAACCAGCCAGCCCCATTCACATGTCCAGGACATTTATGGAATATTTCCTGACTCACCAGCTGGTCTCCTTCATCCTCGTGGTACAGAAGGGGCTGCTTAAGAGGCCGGCGGATGTACGTGTGCGTTGTTGTGCCTTGGAAGTAGGTGGCTGCAAACTTTGCAAATTTGTACTCCGAGAGGTCTTCCTCCTCTTCCTCGGGGGAGGGGCAAACTTGCATCTAAATCCTCTTCCTCTACCTCCTTTTGGGCTCGCTCAAGGTCCTGGAGAAGGAAGAAAATATACACACCTGATATAATGCCTAAGCTCTTTTACCCTGCACTTGACCTTGCTCCTGGTTCTGCCATTGATTTCAACAGGGCCAGGATCCGTTCTTTGGACAAGAATAGGCACACAGGACCCATCCAACTCCCTCTGAAACCAGTGATTTCAAGGCATGCTGGATCAGGGCCTACGTAAGGTCTGGAGATACTTCTTTCTCCTGAGAAGAACTCCTGTATGGGACAGATGCCCAAAGGCTGCAGCAGAAGCAGCACATGTGAACACGTTGGAAAAGGGATTATGAAGAACGCTCCAGATTAGGACAACAGAGTGATGACGCTGAACCAAGATGGGATGGATCGCAATCAGTCCCAATATGCTACCCTGAGCAACACCAGCAAGCCCCGTCTATTGCTCCATTCTCCGAGCAGTACCTCAAAGCCATTGGGTGCTTGTCCTTCTTGGCCTGGCAGAGAAGAAGTGGTCCCCAGGAATCCAAACATTTTGTCCACCATATCCGAGTCATTCACTGGCTCATTTCGGGCCTTCTCCATTTTGTCTAAGAATTCCTTCTTCCGACGGGCTTCCTCCTTTTCCTTCACCTCTCGCTCAGCATCTTCCCGGGCCAGCTGGGCAAGGCGTACCTAGAAGAGAAGAGTTACACTGACTAGAGTGCATTCTCCGGCAAGCTGGACCTAAATTCTGCAGCGTGGACCCTTGGCTTTGGAAAGGAAGGACAATCTTGGGATTAAAGCACTAGGTTGAGACTTAGAGGATGTGGGATGAATTCCCACTTCTGACTTTCTGTGCAATCTTGGACAGCGCACTTAAGTCTGAGTCTCAGTCTCCCCACCTGCAAAATGGACACATTGATGCTTCTTGCTCCCTTCTTTTTTCTATTTAGAGTGCAAGGTTCCAGGTGCAGGACTTTTACTATATGTATATACAGCACCTAGCACAGTGGCAATGTTTCAGTCTAAAGTTGGGGTCCTTTATGAAGTCCCATAATACCAAGAAGAATAATCATATTCTGTGGTATTCTGGTGTCAGGCTGGAAATTCTGTGCTAGTTTCATTCAAGTTAAAATAATGAGGGTTTTACTGAATCAAATAGGAACAATACAACAGGATGGCAAGTCCTCATCCTATTTATTAGGATGCTGCCTTCAACTGACTTTACTCCACCCCTACTTTTTTCTGCAGGAGTCGAATCAGGCTTGTGAAATAAAGAGAAGCCAAGAAAGAGAAAAGTCAGAACGTACTTGGTGCTTCTTTTCTGCTTCCTCTTTGGCTTTCTTGGCACTCATTTCCTTCCGAAGCCGTTCCTCTTCTGCCAGACGAAGCTTCTCTGCTTCCAGACGGCGGCGATACTGGGAAACAAAACACAAGTGGGCTTTTGAAAAGGTGTTTAGGCCTTTTGCCCTACTAACATCTGGACCATAGGAACACGCCGCCGTACAGACATAAACACAGCTCTGTCCCTCGGTATATCTCAGGAACATGAACGTAATGGGTGTCAGCTTCTAGTTAGAGAAAGGCTACCAGCTTTCACATTGCTTTCTGGTTTTGATTCCATTCTGTTAAGAGCTTGAGGAAAGAACTGGTATTCTACATTCCCTTACAAAGAGTCAGTGGCCTATGCTAGAATGATCTGCTTCTCCTCTATGATATTTAGGGAACTGACCAAGAGGGTAACCATAGACCTTTTGTATCCTGGAACAAACATTGAAGAATGTCCAAACTAGCTTTTACATACATGTTAACTAACTCCAGTTAATTGGCAACAGATTAACTCCTGGTTAAAAAACCCTAGTGTAGACATTCCCTTGGACAGAGACTCTGACAGCTAGACAAAGGCTGTAGGCAGTGCTTTTTTTGTTAAAAAAAAAAAGGAAAAAGGTGCCGGTACTCCAGGGGAAAAATTGTTGAGCGAAAAAAACCCCAAAAACAAATGGCAGTGGGGCTGGCATTGCCCTTTTAAGAGACGCAGCCCCTTTAAGAGACGCGGCTGTTGTCCATTTTCATTACAGAGGTGCTGGTACGCTCCATTCTTTCCAGGTAAGCTCTGACTGGAGGTCAGAAAAAAAGCACTGGCTGTAGGATGGAGGCTATAGAGACTATCAGACTCTGGGGAAGCTAGCTCTGTTGGCCCTGTTAAATGGCTGCTCCATCACACGTGCTAGCAAACAGCATTTCATGCATGGTACTTACTTCTCCCTTGAGGCGCTTATACAGCCTCCGGGCAATCATCCCCCTGGCATAAGCCTGGACAGTGAAGACAGCCCAAAGGCGATGGCGGAAGGCCCTGCGCACCAGGAAACCCCGGCACCTTGCCTGGAACTCAATGATCCGCCTGCGAGCCATGTGGTACTGCGTGTGGAGCTTGCGGGAACGGTAGAGGGCCTGAAGCCTGAGGAACCCAATCCTCATCTGCAAAGGAAACAAGAATAAGACACTCGGCCGCTGAGGGCCTGACCTGCCATAACCAGATTTACCTCGCTCGTCTGCCGTCTGGCAGCTGAAAATACAAACCTGCTGAAATCAGCAACAAGCAAAGAGCCTCACAAAAAGCAGGGGGAAGCTGCCATGAGATGGCAGAGAAACAAATTGCTCCTGGATTGGGGGCCTGATCCAAAGCTCACTAAGTCAATGGCAGTTTTCCCCATCACCCTCCATGGGCTACAGATCCCAGCCTTAAGGGGAACAATGACCCCTATCACTTCTTACATGCAGTCTCCTCCCCAGGACAGTGGGTATCATAGGCAGGGGAAGGCATTGCCTTCCCGAACTGCCTCACCTGGCTCTGCCCATGCTCCACCAGAGTCCTCTAGCCTCCCTTCCCCAGCCTGCTCTTGCGGTGGCAGGCAGTCTGGGGGATGCGCCAAGCTGCTTCTCCTCCCAGGGCTGGGGCTGTTGGCTTGGCTGTGAGGGGCTTTCAGTAGGCATTCGGCAGGCATGGCCAGCGGCGGCTCAGGCTGTGCCTCCCAGCACTCGTCTCTGGTGCTCTGGGGCCAGGGGAGGCTGGGGCTGTGCTGCCCGCTGGAGCTCTGGAGCAGGAGCTGGCTGCAGCCGCACTGCTTGCTGGCTCTCCGGAGCTCTAGGACTGTGCTATCCTGGGGTGGGGGAGCAGCATTGTGAGGGCGGGGTCTAGGCAGAGGCCAACAGTGGCCACAGTAGGGGTGGAGCCCTGGGCAGAAAGGGCGGGGCTGGGAGGGTCAGCCACTGCCCGTGCTCCTCTCCATACTCCCCTTGAGAAGTTTCACTTTCAAGATCCCCCAGATCTAGGCAGATCTCAGGGCAGTCAGAGGAGCAAGCGCCAACCACAAGGAGGCCCAGCCTCCCCTTCTGCCTCCTGTCATGGCTATTCCCACAAGAAATTCTTCCCCAGTCAGGGATAACGGATGCTAGGTTGCATGGGAGATGATACTGCAGAGAACGGCCATCCCTTTGGCCCCGCCTACCATCCCCAGCCTGCCCCCTGCACATTTCTGCAAGCCACAGGTCATGACACACCCTCTGCAGGTCTTCGGTAGGGTTGGATGCAGGGGGCAGAAGAGGGTCATGTATTATGCCGGCTGCATTCTCTTCTTCTGTCCCACCCTCCCTAATGAGTTCTGGGATCTGCCATGCTTAGGGATGCTCTGGGGGCTCTGTGTAAAGATCCAGGACACCATACGCTGTCAGCCACCTGTGCAGTTTTTGATGGGGTTGTGGAGGGGGGGCACTGTCGGCAAAACATGGCTGCGGTGAAGTCGGAGGAGCAAACTTGGATCAAGTGTATTTCCAAGGACAGAGCTACACCACTTCCATCAGCTCGACTAATGGCTCTGAGAAACAATATAAGACCTTCAGGGCTACAGGTGACCAACTGCTGTAAGATGGGTCTAACTCTTGGCAAAGGCGCAAGGAGGACAACCGAGGAGATGGTCACTCCCTTTATTTAGAACAGAGAGCAACGAGAGTCCAGCTATCCCTCTGTCCACTAGACACATCAGCCAACTCTCCCCGCTTTGATCTTTCCCACAGGGGGTGGTTTAACTGGACTGAAAAGGAAATTAATATCTGGATCCTAGGCAATGAGGCCAAGGCGGTGAAGAGTGTAAAGGATAATCGGCAACACTTACAGCATCGTAGTTCTTTCTGCAGTTGTGTCCCCGCCAGTATCTCTGAATGATCAGGGCTGAATGACGCACTTTCAGGAAATTGGACCTGGAAAGACATTTCAGACGCTTGTGCTGGTCTGCTGGGGGTTAGCGTCACCTTGGCCCACAGGGAAAACCGGACGTCTCCTTCACTAACTGCAAGGAAGGCAGCTGGCATAACCCCAGCCCCCTTGAGCTCAGCTGTCTGCCAGCTAATGCTAGCCCAGCCTTCCTTTCCTGTGCAAGAGAAGCAGACGGACTGCAGTGGTACTATCATGCTCCTCTCTGCCCATTCTCTGTGCTTTGTCCAATACAGGGACAGGAAGAACAGCCCAGATGTGCCAATCCAATGCCAGGCGCTAGATGATCAATGGTCCTGCCTGAGCTGCTGGGTGACACCTAGGGCCCGTGCTTGTGTTTCTTACCCCTCGTCCTCCTCTTCCCAGCCCCATGCCTTTCACTGGCAATCGTCCTCACTCTCTACCCTCTAGCCTTAGATTTTAATCTTATCAGAATAAGGATTGTGGGGCAGATCTGCAGCTGGTATAAATCAGGGTAGCTCCATCGACATCAGTGGGCCTATCACCATTGACACCAGGTGCGGATCTGGCCCCCTCTGTCTTCTCTATGTTCCAAGAGGTGCATAGCATGTTTGGGGACCGGATGAAATAAGAGCTCACATGGCAAGCCAGCGGCACAGCAATACTCCACATTGCTTCTCTAAGGACAGAAGTATGTCTCAGAGTCCTTGGCCATAATTTTCTCTTTACACCATTTTGCTATACCGTGTGCTCTACACGGGTTGTTTTCCTGCTGGCTTTCAGTGGGAATGGCTGTACGGCACCCTGGGCTTTGGGATGAGTGGCACTGTCACACCGTATCACTCTTTGCTGCCAGAAGGCTGAATATCACCTCTTTAGTCTCCCACGGCCAGCTGCACTGGAATTTTGCCATTGACTTCAATGGGGGAAAGATCTGGTGCAGAAGGTCATTTGGAATAGTCTGCTAGCATAACTAAAACTGGCCACTGAAGAGTGCCTCTGCTGAGTATAGAACTGATTGTGGACTGAACTCGTGACTCCCATTGTTCTAAACGTTGGCAACTTGAAAATACGTAGAATCCTCGAACACTAAAACTGGAAGGGACCTCGAGAGGTCATCGAGTCCACTCCTCTGCCCTCACGGCAGGACCAAGCACCCTCTAGATCATCCCTGATAGGTGTCTATCCAACCTGCTCTTAAATATCTTCAGTGATGGAGATTCCACAACCTCCCTAGGCAATTTATTCCAGTGTTTAACCACCCTGACAGTTAGGAAGTCCAACCTAAACCTCCCTTGCTGCAATTTAAACCAATTGCTTCTTGTCCTAATCATTTCCTTCATGCTCTGAGCAGCTCCAGCAAAATGTCAACCCATGGGGACTTTATCTTGCTCACTGCAAGCTAAAACAATAGGCCATAGACACTGCGAATGGACAGAATGAGTGAATGTCACCTGAGGCAAAGAGGACATTGTTTTAGCAGAGCGCCATGAACCGGAACATGGTGTGCTATACAGTCGCACTAACAGGCCCCTCCCCAATATTCACCAGGCATTTCCAGGCAGATAATACCTGTCTTTAAACCCACGAACCACCTTCTGGATGAGGATGACCTTGTCTGTGATGGCCTTGTCCCTCTCAATCTCCAGCAGCATGTCATGGTGATCCTGGGGAATGAACCACCACAAGAGTTACCCTGGGATCCGTGACAGGAACAAAGTATGGTATATGGCTCTTCCCCAGAGAGGTCTTTGCTATCCCAGTCAAATCTAAGAACGTCTCAGTTTACAACTCATGACTTTTGGGCTCTGCGGCACAGCCACTATCCTTCCGATCAGGGAGAACTGGACTTAGGTCTTTCCAGCTCATCCGTGCCACTCTTAAATGTGCCAGAAGGGGGTCACCGCTGAACATTACTTCTTCATCCCAAAGGGAGCATACACTGCAGGGCTTAGTAATTTTGTGGCTCTCTGGGGTTTGGCTCACTACACTATCCGGTGAAGGGCTAGTCAAGAGAGTTTGCTGCCATGCACACGATTCAGTAACGTTTCCCACCCACTTTGCACAGGTACTAGTGAGTACACGAGAGGCAAGACACTGGCAAAGCTGGGAGCAAACTCCAGACATGCTAAGTCTTGGTCCACTGATGTGACTACTAGACATTACTCCCTCCTTCAGTAAAACACAGAAATTGCAAAAGCTGAACACAGTCAGGAAAGCTGAGGACAAAACAGCTCCCCTTCTCTCCGGGTTCCCTTGCTTTTGTGGAATTCTTTCTTGGTTGCTGCAGGAGCTGGTTGCATCCATACAATGTTGCATGTTTCCTGTTTTACCCGACCTTGCTCTGCCCTTCAGAACCTGTTTCCCTATTTCCTGCCTTGACAGCTGCAGGGTACTGATAACGTCCTCTGGAAAGAAAAGCTAATGGGATGCCAGGAGCAGTTTCTAAGAAATAAATGGGGAAATGTTTAAAAATAAGTGAACAGGATGGCATCTGAGAAAGCCCATTCACCTCCTGGCTTGCTCCCTGACAGCTCTCCCTTGTTTTCCTGGAGGGATTTAAAGATGGGATCATAAAAACAAATGCACGTGAGCAGGGTGCCAGAACGAGACAGCTCTTTGTGATGCTGCCATTGTCTCATTGTGCCCCATGGGGCCCTGGATCCATTCGGCAGCACTGCCTTGGCCTAGCGGATCCCGAGGGGCACAGAGATGCTGATCTTTCTCCATGGCAGGGTCCTGTGGAGACCTTTCTGTCACTCCCACTGGCTCTCTGCTGAGCCCGATCCCTCTCTCTCCTCCACACAGGGGTTCTGGTAGCCTTGGGGACCAATGAAGCCATCTGTCAGATAGGGCCTGATGCTAAGGGCCTCAGAAAGAGCCCTGGAAAATGTCAGCGGGGGAGGGAGGGAAAGGGGATCATGGGGGTCTGTGCTGCCCCACCATCCCCTATGGCGAGTGTAGAGAGTGGGATCTTCGGGCAGGCCCTTCTCCTGGCTTATGGAGCTGTCAGCCAGCCCCGCCATGCAGGCAGCAGGTGGAGAGAAAGGAGCAACTCAACAGTTCAACTCTCTTGCTGTCCCCATGAGTGTCAGTCAGCCAGGGAGCTTCCCCTCACCCTACCTCTGCAGGGGCCTGGAAGGGGGCACCCGGCATTGAGCAGTAGAGTCATTGTCTCTGCTCTGGGGAGGTAGCCGGGCTGCCTGTGCTGCCCAGGACGTGACCAGTGCTGAGGGGGAGGGATGTACATCCCAGCCTGGCTGTGAACCAGCACTGTCAGGTTTTCACTCCGAGCTCTACCTAATCCGCATCCAGCACCTGCTGCTGGGGTGGGTGTTAAAGTCTTTCAGAGCGAATGGCCCCTCAGTGTAAGGACAGCAGGAGAGCCTCCCACCTTCAGGAAAATCTTCGTCTTGCCAATCTGCCAGTCGTCATCTTTCCCCAGCACCGCTTCAGCAATTCGCTGGCACGTCCCACGCAGGTCACCCTAGGAAAAACCGGGCCGCGGGATCAGCAGCCATACGCCTCACATGAACGGCAGCTGCCCCAACCAGCTACAAACATGGGGCGGAGTCTGATCTCCCTTCCACTTGTTTGACACTGGTGTAATGTAGGGACATTCATGAGGCTGCTGCAGGCTTCCCTAGAAACACTGAATGAAAGCACTGATTCATTCCAGTCCCAGTCCCACAACAGTGGCTGTCACGGCTGCCTAGTGTCTGTCCAGTAGATGTGTGGTGGTGGAGCAACACAGTGGGCTGCACCGTGGCTTGCAGAGGCCCGGTGGCGGTGGGAGAAGGAGGAGGGATGCCACCTCAGTGGCGAGGTCAGAGGCATTATACCTTTGACAGTAGCACCTACTGCATGGGTGACCGGTATGCCCGGCGGGGGAAGGCTCTGCCTTCCCAAACCGCCAGCCTGGCCCCACCCACACTCCACCCTCAGAAGGCCTATTGTAGGCTTTCTGAGGGTGGAGTGTTGCTGCCCGCAGCGCCCGCCCTCCCCATGCTCTGGGGCCAGGGAGGCTGGGGACTTGGGCCCTCCCTGTGCTCCGGAGACAGGGAGACTGGACTCACGTCCTCCTCCTCTCTTCCCAAGCTCTGGGGCTGGGGAGGCTGGGGACGTGGGCCCTCCCTGTGCTCCAGAGCCAGGGAGGCTGGAGCCATATGCCACCCGCCCTCTCTGTGCTCTGGGGCCACAGAGGCTGGAGTCCTGTGTCCTCCTCCTTCCCCATGCTCCAGGGCCAGGGAGGCTGGAGCATGCGCCCGCCGTCCCTATGGTGGTGAGGGACACGCACGTGGCGTGCTACCCCTATGGTGGGGGTGGTGGCTTGGCTGCTGTGGGAAGTGGGGCCTCAGCCGAAGGGGTGGGGCTGGAGCTGGGGCCATGCCCAGCCCTACCTTCACCGATTGCTCATGGCCTATTGAGTCTCTAATGTAGTATCCCCACAGCCCCCACGTAAGACAAGGAAATGCTATCCCCATTTTACAGTTGGAGGTCTGAGGCCCAGAGACTAAGGGCCAGATTTTAAAGGTACTTAGATGTCTAACTTCCATTGAAATCAACAGGAATTAAGCACTTATATACCTTTGAAAATCTGTCCCTATGCAATTTGTCCAAGGTCGTACAAGAAGTCTGTGGCAGAGCAGGGCACTGAACCCAGGTCACTGGCTAGTGCTCTAACCACCGAGCCTTCCTTACTCTTGATTTTTGCTGGGGCATTAACAGTAAGTTTTTTTATAAAAATCCAAGCCGCTGCTTAAACCTGTACCTGCTTGTATGCTGGCTTCACCCCAGGCATGAGGACACGATACCTGTCCACAAACTCCACAAAGCTGTAGCGGATGGGGTAGCCAGCCCTGCGGATCCGGATGGTCTCCATCATCCCTGAGTACCTCAGCTGGCGAACACACAGCTCCCGATCAAACAACTGGGAAGGGGGGGAAATCAGACTGAAACATCAGGGGCGCTTTTCATTCTGGTTTCAAATCTCACCAGCCTAAGGACTGGTGTGAGCTATACTGCCCAGCTGAGGCCAGCCCGGATTGGGGGGGCGGGTTGGGGAGGACGACAATCCAAAGCCTTGTGGTGGGGAATACAACATCTCCATGAAAACGTTAAGAATCACATCACAGAAGGGCCTGATCCATCCCTCTGTTTAACTCTGACGTGCTGAAACGGATCAAGAATCAACCACAGTAAGCCAGAGCGCAGTGAATGCGAACAGGGTGGCCCCCATCACACACCATATCTGAGGGTGCATCTACACAGCAGGGCTTAACTCGAAATAAGCTACACAAATTGAGCTACGTCAATTGTGTAGCTTATTTCAAAATAGCTTATTTCGAAATTGGGAGTGTCTACACAACACTTATTTCGAAATAGAGCACTTTTCCTTCAACTTCCCTTACTCCTCATACAACGAGGGCTACAGAGTGAGAAGTCCTCCAGCTTGACAGTATTTTGACATTATTTCGAAATAACTGCGTGCTGTGTAGACGCAGACTAAATTATTTTGAAATAATGCTAGTTATTTTGAAATAATGTTGCTGTGTATACATATCCTTAGGGTGTGTCTACACTGCAGAGTTTTTCCGGAAAAACAATACTTGCGTCCACACTGCCATTGAGTTCTTTCGTCAGAAAGGCGAAAGAACAGAGGGGTTTTTCCGACGGAGGCAAACCTCATTCTACGAGGAAGAAGTCTTCTTCTGAAAAAGCTTTTTCAGAAAAAGGTGTGTGTGGATGCAGAAGAGGGAGTTCTTTCGGAAGAAGAGGCCTCCAGGAAATAACACAGGTGCCCTGGTGGCCACTCCGTCCACAGTAATCACAACTTAAATGCAAGATAGTATCCAATCAATGTGGATGCTATCTTTCGAAAAAGCACATCACTTTTTTGTTGCACTTTTGCTGTGTGGATGCTCTCTTTCGAAATAAGCTTTTCCAGAAGATCTCTTCCGGAAAAGCTTCTTCTGAAAGAAACTTGCAGTCTAGACATAACCTAAGTTATGGCCCATGGATTTAGCCATATAACCCCCATGGAGGGTAGAAAAGCATCACTTCATAGGAAGGGAGCATTGAGAAGGAAAGGGACTGGCTCAAGATCACAAGCAATTTGGGGCAGAATCATAGAATACTAGGACTGGAAGGGACCTCGAGAGGTCATCGAGTCCAGCCCCCTGCCCTCATGGCAGGACCAAATACTGTGTAGACCATCCCTGATAGACATTTATCTAACCTACTCTTAAATATCTCCAGAGATGGAGATTCCACAACCTCCCTAGGCAATTTATTCCAGTGTTTAACGACCCTGACAGTTAGGAACTTTTTCCTAATGTCCAACCTAAACCTCCCTTGCTGCAGGTTAAGCCCATTGCTTCTTGTTCTATCCTCAGAGGCCAAGATGAACAAGTTTTCTCCTCCTCCTTATGACACCCTTTAGATACCTGAAAACTGCTATCATGGCCTCCTCAATCTTCTCTTTTCTAAACTAAACAAACCCAATTCTTTCAGCCTTCCTTCATAGGTCATGTTCTCTAGACCTTTAATCATTCTTGTTGCTCTTCCCTGGACCCTCTCCAATTTCTCCACATCCCTCTTGAAATGCGGTGTCCAGAACTGGACACAATACTCCAACTGAGGCCTAACCAGCGCAGAGTAGAGCGGAAGAATGACTTTCTCGTGTCTTGCTCACAACACACCTGTTAATGCATCCCAGAATCATGTTTGCTTTTTTTGCAACAGCATCACACTGCTGACTCATATTCAGCTTGTGGTCCACTATAACCCTAGATCCCTTTCTGCTGTACTCCTTCTAGAATGGAGAATTGAACTTGACTTCCGAGTCCCAAGCTAGTGCTGACACCAGAATGCTCCTGAGGAGGGGACCAGGTTACCTGGCAAGTAGCAGAGGTCTCTATAAAGGTGCATGGGTCTAAAAATCTATATTGTATGTATGCTACACAGAATATTCAAGTACAAAATGAGAGCATTAGGGTGTGAGTTGTACATACACTACATCCCCAATTTCCTTGTCAGTGTGATCTTGCTGTTGCATTCCAAAAGGTGCACGTGTGCATGTGGTTCCTCCCGACACAGCGCTGCATGGCAAACGTACATGCTAGTGTTGTGGAAGGTCAAGGAAACTCCTTCCCCGGAGGCTTACAAAAGGAGGCTGGATGGTCGTCTGTCTGGGATGGATTTTAGACCCAACAAATTCTGCCTCTTGGCAGGGGATTACACTGGATGACCTTGGTGGTCCCTACAAACTCCATGGCTGTGTCTACATTGGCACCCCTTTCCGGAAAAGGGATGCTAATGAGACACTTCGGAATTGCAAATCCGCGGGGGATTTAAATATCCCCCGCGGCATTTGCATGAACATGGCTGCCGCTTTTTTCCGGCTCGGGGTTTTGCCGGAGAAAAGCGCCAGTCTAGACGCGATCTTGCGGAAAATAAACCCTTTTCCGGAAGATCTCTTGTTGGGGTCACATCTATGGCCAAGAGGGGAGCCCTGCTCCTCCCCTTTCATTGCTCCTCTACCAAACCACTGAGATATCCTTCCACTCAGGGAGGAGAAGAAAATACCTGCCCTGAGGAGTTTCCAATGTAAAGAGGCACAACAACCCTTAATAATGAGCTGAGAAAGGGAAAACAGACTACCAGAACCTTCCTTCCCCATCAGCTCTCTCAGACATCACAGACACACACCTCAGACTTGGAGGGACACATCCTGCCCTCTGTTCCGTGCGCGTGGGTGGAGGAGTCTGATTCACTGGGACCAGTTCAGGCCTCGTGGGGAGGAGGGGGACACGATGTTGGCTCTCTGCACAGGAGGTTTCCATGCCCTGAGCACCTCAGAGCTGTGCTCTTCGAGGGATCATGTTGGGGTTAGTTATTAATATCACTGAAGAATTCCAATAGCATGCAGAGACCCCGGGCAGACCAGGGCCCCATTGTGCCAGGTGCTGTACACATTTCCTGGCCCCAAAGAACTTACAGTTTAAGTGTAAGATGGAACAGGCAGGTGAAAGCCAACTCAGGGACTAGAGGTATAACTGAAGTGACAGTAAGACACGCAGGCTTGGTCTCAGCCTGCCACCCACCTTACCACCGTAAGCTCAAATTGCTCGAGGTGGGACAGGGGAGGTGCAGAGGGGGGTCTGGCCATTCCTCCTTAAGGAACAGATGGGTCAGAGCCTTGGGGCCGCAGTAGTAGCCCTGATGCAGTTCTCTTGTTGCAATGTGGCGCTGTCATTCAGGATGCCTACTGTGCTTAGGGTTTGCCTCACTAACAAAGCAGGAGTTACACATTACAGAGCGCCCCGGGTCTCAAACCTGCAAGCAGCACCCTTAATAACAATTCCACTTCATGAAGGGCCAGATTCTGCCCCCATCAGCTGTTTGCAGAGTCAGGGCAACTTGCTGTAAAGAAAGGGTGGCAGAATCTGGTCCTTATACCTGACTCAGAGCCCCATGGAGTCAATAGGAAAACTTTCACCGACTCCAGTAGTCTTAGGATCCAGCCTGTCTCCCCAGCCCAACAGGACTAATTCTATACTCAAGGCGCTTGGTCTGTGAGTTTATTTGAATTAATAAACGGTGCCCTGGGGGAAGGGACCTGTTCCCCTGCCCAATACAAGCTGCAGGGGCCTGGAGGCCTCTCACTCCGCAGCCCTTTCTCTGCTCCAGACCTGGGAGTCAACCCCACTCCTGCAACTCCCACCCCATCTCCCCCCCAGTTCACTCAGCCCTTTACAGGTGTCACCTGACCCCTGCCCAGCTGGAGCTGCTAAATTAATAAGGCTGGCTGGCACCATGCTCTTAAAGGGGGAGACCACCCTGTTATACTCCGATTCAGAAAGGTACTTATGTGTGTGCGTAACTCACAGACGGTGGCCTTAAAACTAATGGGGCTACTCACACTCTGAAAGTTTTGCATGTGCTTACATACCTTCCTGAATCAGGGCATTAAGTGGGCTCCTAATGTTTCACAGACTGCTGCCAATTTACAGATATTCTTTTCTTTCCTCCCATAATCTGTTCATTAATTACATTTGTTCCTTTCAAACTAATTGCAACAATACACAGCTATTCAGAAACAACAGTGCAGGAGCAAGAGAATTCACTGACACACATCTGGGTGAAAATAAAATCATTTTCAAAAGTAAGTTTCACGAGGAAGCAACACATTGCGAAAGTTTATGGACAGAAATTTTAAAATCATGTAACAAATAACGTAAAATAACAAATGACCAGGACTTTCCACTGTCCTTTCACTTCCTGCTATCCCATTTCCTATCATTATAAGCACACTTTCCTTTATATCCTGGGACAGAAAATTAACTCACAGAAAATGTTTTTCTTTCACAACCTTCCTGCACAGCCCTAGGTTCCATTATCTGTTTTTTGGTTTTGTATTTTTAAACACATTCCAAAAATAAACATTCCCATTTTAGTATGAAATCACATTATACATCTTAGAAAGCTGCAGCACAGAGCTTAGCATTAACTGTCCACTTTATGGGTAAATTTTGGACTGATCTTGCAACTCTCACTCTTATGAATAATTTCAGACACCACTCTGGCTACTGGTGTGAATTGGGACTTCTGATTTGTGGGCAGCAAGATCTGGATATTACAGACCTGTTAAATCAGTGCAAAATTCCAAGCCAGATCATTCTAAAGTTCAGAGGAGTACAAATCTGCGGTTCTGGAACAATTTGATAAACTTGCATCTGGACCCAGCTTCTGATTTTCAACACTCTCCCAAATTCTAGGGAGATCTGATTTTGATTTGGGTCCCCCTCTGCTGGTAAATTAACACTAATATGTTTTGAGGTTAACATGCAACTAAGTGCATCTCTCTCACACATTAACAAAAGCAGGACAGAACAAACTGCTCAGAGACATCAAAATATTTGCCTATTAGTTTTGACAAGCAATGGATTCACGCATATATGTTCACTTCAATTATATAGATAAAATTAGCAAACTGAAATTTATAATTTTAGAATTTCTGTGCCATTCTGCCCTTGTAACTTCACAGTTAAAGCCTGTCCATAGCTACTACACCTGGACAGAAAACAGAAAGCATAATTTTGCCCACTGTATATATAATTAATAAAGATAGCAATCACAGACAACTCATAACACACAGTTATTGAAATTAAGACTAAGTAATAGAACTTCTCAAGTACCATCACTGTAAGTAATGCTTATCAATAAATAGAGATTTTTTTAGTAACATTAGGGTCCAATTCTGCAAGGAGCTGGAATTATGGATGCTCAGCACATAACAGGGGAAGCTCAATGCTTAACAGTCCTTGCACACCTCTAAGGACTTCAGTGGGAGCTATAGATGTGCAAAGAATGCAGGATCATGCTAACAAGTTTGCTGTATTGGGGGATATATGGGTGTTCTCATCTCTATTATGTAGTAACTGCAATTTATCCCCAAAATATTAATCAATGTTAACTAATCATAACAAACAGGTCATCATTTTACCACATATTAGTATGTAAAACAGCTGAGAGATTATTTCCTTTGACTTGCAGCTGATAGGGCAATCAACTCTGTGAAAACACACATTCTAACTACCTGCCAAAGGAGATGGATTAATGGGCTGAGATATGTTCATTAGATTGAAAACATTAAAGCTAGAACAGGCCTCTCCAACTCATCACCTCCTTGGAAATCACAGCTGAAAACACGGCTGACCTCTCACCTGTGCCTCTCAATATCTCTGTCATTTGTTCCTTTAACTGTATTTTTATGACCACACTCCTGCAAGCCTGACTCATATGAAAAATGTCTATAGCAATGATCTCTTTCTGCAGGTTTTTTTGGGTTGAATCCTATTTCATTTCTACAGAAGCTTCTTACATTTTGCTCCAACAGGGGAGAAACTATGAGGGTTCTAAAGCAATCAACCTAAAAACCTACAGAAGATGATTTCTGTAGAATTCTTAAGCCATCACATCGAATTGAACAGAGAATTGTAACCCAGCTTCTGAATTCTACAGCTTCATTCAAACATTCTCTAAGATGTCCATCATTTTCTATGGCGAACATACAGGGGAGAGGCTCCATCATTGATCTCTAAGGATTACACATTCAAGGAAGGGGTGTTTGGCTCAGGCCCTAATTCTGTCAAACTTTTGGGGGATGGTCTGTAGAAGAAAGGACCCAAACCTGCAAATCCTTCTTCAGTGGGACTAGTTCCAATTGACATCAATGCAGGCATGTGTCAGGAGCGAAGGTAAGGTTTTTAGATAGGCGGATCTCGATGGGAGATTTGCCATTAGCTTCAACAGGTCCGGGGCTTTACCCATATCGTGTCCACGTGCAAACATTGCCTCTGTAAGGACACTCAAAACACACCACGCAGAGAGGAAGAACCCGCGCTTACCATGGGCTTCTTATATTCATTGGGTTTGATGCAGCGGACGAAGAAGGGCTGGCACCCGCTGAGAGTCCTCATCAACAGCTCGAGAGAGCGCTTGAACTGGCTGCTCAGCGTCGGCGAGCGCTTCCTTGTTTCTGCTCCCTGCAAGAGAGTGGAACCACAACAAATCTGTCTCAGGAAATGAAAAGATAACAGAGTTTTTCCCCTCTAGCCAAGTCACCCGGAACCTCCTCTCCAGCTGGAGCGGGAATGCGTGGGGGTGGGAAATGTGTCAAACATGCTGCAGGGATGGAGATCAGACTTAGTGGCTGGGGAAACAGAGGGGAGAGCTGAAATATCATTTGTTTCTGAAAATTACAAGAAGGTTTTTTGCCCATGAGGCTTTTGGATTCATATTTTGCTATGAGTTGGGCCAGCTCCTTAGCTGGTGGAAGTGAGCACAGCTCTGTTTACATAAGTGGGGGATCTGTCCCAATTGTGTGTATTTCCATCTCCCTGCTCCAGACAGTGGATGTGGCATGAGACCATACAGTCAGCCAAAGATGCCTTACAAAATGATTTCCTCTAGTCCCAGGGAGGACTCTGCATGTACCTGAATTCTTTTAGGGCACAGGTACCTGGGAGGCTCATAGAAAAGAAAAAGCCCTATTTTTTATTTCTCATGAACCTGCTTGAGGTGTCAAACAAGGATCTGCTCTGTCTTGTTGCGCAGTTGAGGTGTTATACAAAAGGCCAGATTAAATCTAATGGTTCCTCCCAGTCCTAGCCTTAAAATCTATCAGTTTATAAAGTCTGTGAGAATAGGTTGAACCTCTCTAGTCCAGCACTGTTGGGTCCTGATCGGTGCTGAACCAGAGAATTTGCTGAACCACGGGAGGTCAATATTGTCCAGCAGCATTGCCAACACAGAGGATGTAGGTAATTCCCATCAACCCAGATGAGCTAGGCTTTAGACTACAACTCCATGGGATGTGGGCATCCCACTAAATAACGAGAATCCTGGGAGGATGACAGAAGAGTAGGTGAGAGGTCCACAAAGTAAGGAGTTTGCCATGTGTTTTCCAAAGGCCTTGTGCTCTTTGCTGGCTGATGAGCAGGGGCTATAGACACAATGTGGCCCCATTATCACTGGCAATGTTTGCCAAATTGTAAGCATTTTTCACAGTTGCTTCTGGGCGCTGTGCTAAACATACAAGCAGCACTTTGCTAGAGGACAGCAACATGGAAGACTTTTACTGTGCCCGAAAACTCTCAGGGGTTTTGCATAGCTCTGGCCATAGGTTATTTCATAATGAAGCCCAAACAAGAAAACACAAAAGGGAAAGCGAACAGTTCAAAGCCAGCTCATGCACACACCAGAAAAACCCGGCAATGCCAGACCAGGAGAGTTTATTGCGGCAGCCACTGGTTATCCCAGCAAACCTTCACACAGGGCTACATTGCTAACATGTGTTATGTCACCAGACACAGATCCGGACCCCTGTGAGCACGGTGGAGCTGGTGATAAAATACCTGTTAGCAGAGTCTGGTTGATGAGGACAGGTTGTGTCAGTGATAACACTGCTCAGAT
The DNA here is from genome assembly GCA_019425775.1 of Rafetus swinhoei. NCBI lineage: Eukaryota > Metazoa > Chordata > Testudines > Trionychidae > Rafetus > Rafetus swinhoei. The sequence goes on along the minus strand of CM033437.1, from coordinate 20,493,362 downwards.
GGCAGGAGGGTGATGGGACGGAGTTGCTTTAGATCAGAGGCGCCATGCGGCTTTGCTAATTCAGTGTAAGTGGCCACCTGCAGTGTAGCATGAAGGACTGGCTGCAGGAGGGACTAGAAGAAGATACAGAGGCAGGAGCCAGGCTTAGCAAATTCCCATTCTGGAGGTAGATATGCTCTTTTCTAGCAGAATGATCTGGGCCTGATCGCGAGGCCCTTGTTCAGCCATGCTGGGGTGGAGAAGTCCATCAGAAGCCTTCCAAAGCCTCCTAAAACAGCGAACATGGGGATGGCTGCAGGGAGGTGAGGGGTATCTTGCCTCTCTAGATTACTTCCCAGCTTCTCCTCAGCAACCGCCTCTCCCTAACTCCTCCCATGCATCCTGCCTCCTGAGGAGGGACACGGTGCAGGTTTCAGCTCCAGGCTTCAGCGCCTTCCAGGGCATAGCTGGGGAGAAGATTCTAACAGAAAGCAACTTAGGTTCCAAATGCTCCAGCCTCTATATACAGGCAGGGCTTACGTAGCCCATGCCTCGTCCAATCAGACGAGAGCACCCAGCAGCTGCAGGGTCCCCGTTAGCACACACACCACTTTGCGTCTCATTTCTGTACACAGACCACTCTGAAAAATGCAGCGCTACACACACTAGGGCCAGGGATCGAGACCAGAAATTAAATTACACAACCAAAGCTCGAGCAAGGGTTTGGACTAGAGTCGCCTGTTGTGCTGGTGTAACTTCACTGAATTCAGTGGTGTTATTCCTGGTTTACACCAGTGTCAGTGAGAGGAAAAGCAGGCCCTTTGCTTTTATTCCAGCCAAGGGGTCATAAAACGTAGAAGAGGAGCTTCCAAGAAGGACTGGCTGAGGCAGTCAGTGATGGTGTCAGTTTCATCCGGGAGAAAGAAATTCCTTTGTTCCCAAAGCTGCAAAATTCCATGGGTCAGAGGGTATACCCTGGGGAAAGTCCTGCATTCACATAGCTTCACTTCTAGTAATATGCTTCCTAGCTTTAGCTGGTTTCATCTGTAAAAGTCTTTGGGGCAGGGACTATCTTTTTACTTGTGTTTGTACAGCACCCAGCACTGGGGCTTCTGGACAATATTGTACCTCACGCGAAGGCCAGCAGGCCTCCCTAACGGCCAGCCAAGACAAAAAATTGATTTTGCTCTCAAACTAGGCCGGTCTAAGTGAATAATTTTTCCACTCTGAAAAAAAAGGGGACTCGGATGCTGTATATGGAAGATATAGACAGAAGGGAGACAGGAAGGCATGCATTCAGCACAGCACTTATACGCTCCTCGGATGCACTTCCTTCCACCACCTCAGATCTGCGTGGGTTCTACAGCCAGAAAATGGCCCACTGTCAGACCCAGCGACCCAGCACAAGACACAAACCAGCACTGAGCCACTAGGAGGATCCCATATAGGCTGTCACTCTGCGCTGGTGATGTCAGAGACAAACCTTGCTCTTTAAGAGCTTACAATCCAAATGGCCAAGCCAATAGAGTGTGGAAGAAACTGAGCCACAGACAGGCAGATTTGTTCAAGATAACACACAGGTCAGTGCCAGAGCCCAGAACAGAATTCAGGTGACCCACATCACAGTTGAGTACCTTATTCACTAGAGACCATATTGCTTCTTGGTACCTCAGTACCCCCACTGAAAAGTGGGGTCAGTGATACTTGCTCTTCTTTATTAATAACAAAAATTATGGTATGTCCTTTGGGGTTCCAAGCAAGGACCAGGAGTCCATTAGGTTAAGTACCATACAGACAGCAAATGAAAAGATGGTCACTGCCCCAAACAGCTTACAATCTTTGAAAGTGCTTTGAGATTGAAGGCTGCAAAATGCTACTTAATAGAGCTAAGTACTATTGACACCCTAGGGTCTCTGTTACACAGATCATCAATATGAGCACAGACTGAAAATATGTTCCAACATCGCTACTCTGCCGTTCAACTCAGTGCTTAACCGTTGCTATTTGAATTCGTTAATTTTGGAAGATAAGTTATTCTGAACCTGAAGAGAGCAGAAAAACAGAGGAAGTTGATAAAACCTGTTTGTCCTGTTGTTTTCCTCAAACTAACCCTGGGCAGCTGCATTTATAAAACACTTTCCACATTAATTCTCTCCTGCGTTTAGAACCCATCATGTTTCAGCCTAGAAGGGATTGTTTCTAGGGGTGGGTAGGAAAGTTCTAAAACTGGAGATGGGCCCAAATGAGACTCAACAGCCAAACGCCCTGGTACTTGGAGAGCAGAGAAGAAGAAGATCTGATTTCAAATCTGGATCGGATTAAAAAAAAATCAGGGCTTATGTTTGTAAATGTTCACACTGGAATTTCAAATTCAGCCACCCTGGAGTGTTGGAGAGTAGGCAGAGATTAAAATTCAGACCCACATCTGCATCTGAATTTTGCAAGTCAGGCCCATCTCTAATATAGCCCTCCTGGTATCAGAGGATTGTAGTGGAAATGCTGACACAACCACACTTCTAGCACCACAGATGTTATTCTCTATTATACTATATGCTACACTCCAGCCAGACAAGAAGCAGGGAAGGGTTTGGAAAGCCATCAGAACCAGAGCAAAGACTAAAGCTTAGTTTGGAAGGACATCGGAAAGGTTTAGAGCTATAGTTTGGATAAGCACACAATAGTTTGGTATTTACTGTATCGGATCCTCTAGGGTTTGCTAGACAAAATTTGAGCCATCCCTATAACAAGCCTGCTCGTGAGAAGAGCGGTACTTCCAACTGAACTGCAAATACAGTCAAACAGCTTCCTGGGGGTCCCAAATGAAACTCAGAAGGGCTGAGCTACATGGAAATGGAAATGGCCCCATATCCTCAATTGGCACCAATCAGTGTAGCTCCACTGAAGTCAACAAAGCTACACTGGTTTATGCCAGCCAAAGATCTAGTCTATCGAGGTCAAATTAAAGTTAACCATAATTATTCAAACCTCAAAAAGAGTTTTTGGTTTAAAGACCAAAAGTGTGGGCTGGTTATGACCTTATCCAAACTGGCTTCCCGTCATCCCTGGGTCCTCTGGAGAGCCTCAGCTTTCCTGGGCTGAATCTAGCAAACACACACAATGGCTCATATTCCTGCATCTACTGAACAAATCCTAAGCAGATCTGTGAACACAGATGGGACAGTGGTCACAGGTCCATCACAAACAACCAGCAAGAGCACAGTATTTATCAGCAAGAAGTGAACATTCAAAGAGGAACTCGTGTATTTATTTTACCTTTGGAGTGGGTGCTGGTGACTGGCCAAAAGCACTGGATGCATAGCCACAGAGAAACTACAAGAAGCAAAGGCAAAAAAGAGACAGAAAATAGGGAAAAAAGTGAAAAGAAGGAATACGTAAGAGTGAGTCCTGCGTTTTCTGTGTCTTTGTGATTTGGAACCACTCATACCTCACAGAACAATGTGATCATTCTTGGCTCCTTGTCTACTTCCATCCTCTCTCCTTCCACTTACCTAAGCACTGGCCTCCTCACCACATTCTCACTACTGTTGGTGAAAGAGCATGTTCCTGCAGCTCCTGCCACTTTGAAACAACTTCCCTGTCTCTCTCCGTATCATTTATTCTCCATTCCTTTTCAAACCCCGCTAAGAAACAGATCTCCTCTCCTCCGGCCAGAAGGTTCAATATAGAGCTGGCTGGAAAGTGGCCACAAAATCAAAATGCAGACAAAAAATCTAATGGAGTTTTCCTAATTCTCCCCTTTCTTCCCCCACTTTTAGCTCCAGTTGGTCTGAAAAGTTCCATGTAAATCAAAGTTTGATCTTCCTCTCCCCCAAAACAAAATATTGCTACACTTTAGATAATCCCCCCAAACCTGTTCTATCTTTTAACATCCTCCCCCCTTTGCTATTGGCATTCTGTCTGCAACTGTACTACAGTCTGAATCTCTGTAGTTCGACACTCTCTGGTCCGGCAACAGCCATGGTCTGGCATGATTTTAGTTAGCTGGATGTCCACTTACCATTGCTGTGGCCAAGTTTCCTGTGGTCCCATAAAGTTTGTTTACAGCCACCAATCCTGGCTCACAGTATTCTGTGCTATTTAGCTCTAATTTACCCCTAAAGGTCTTCTAAGAGCCCAGTAAGCAATGGAAGTGCTGGTAATACTGCTAGACCACACTGACTTCCCTGTGGTTTGGCAAATTCTCTGGTTCAGCACCGGTCAGGTTCCAAGGATACTGGACTAGAGAGGTTCAACCTGTACCTATCTCTGTCAAAGGAAACCTAACTGGCTTCACGACTGAGCTTGATAAGTTTACAGAAGGGATGGTACGATGACTATACTGGCATGTAGCCAATCTGTGACTGCTAGCTGCAAATATCGCCAATGGCTGGTGATGGGACACTATATGGGCCGAGCTCTGAGCGACTACAGAGAATTTTTCCCACGTTTCTGGCTGCTGGGTCTTGCCAATTTACTCAGGATCTCATTGACTGCTATATTTGGGGTCAGAAAGGAATTTACCCATTTCCCATTGGCAGAGATAATGGTTGATTCCACCCCCCTTCTCTGTAGCATAAGGCAGGGATCACTTGCAAGTTTAAACCAGTGTAAATGGTGGATTCTCTGTAACCTGAAGTCTTGCATGGTTTGAGGACTTCAGTAACTCAGCCAGAGGTTAGGGGTGTATTACAGCAGTGGGTGAGTTTCTGTGGTCTGCATTGTGCAGCAGGCCATCTAGATGACCATGATGGTTCCTCCTGGCTTTAAAGTCTAAGGGCATGTCTACACTACAGACTTAAGTAAACCTACGTTACGTCATCTTACAACCACTGCAGCTGATGTCCACACTCCTTTTTATCTGTGGGTGGGGCACGTCTTCACCAGGAGCTCTTTCTCCGACTGAAGAGGGGCAGAGTGGGGGACTGAGAGCCAGGGCTCTCAGCTCTGTGCCGCTCCCTGTTGGGAGCCCAGCTACCCCTCAGGCTCTCACCTCTCCATCCCCCCACCAAAAGTGGGGGCCAGCGTCCTGGGCTTCTCAGCTTCCTGCATGAGGAGCCAGGGCACCTGGGCTCAAGCAGCCCAGCTTTCTTGTCCAGACAGCCAGCAGCCAATGTAAGTAACGTAGTGTCTACACAGACACTGTGTTGCTCTAACTACACTGACATAAGCCCTAAGCCTTTTGCGGAGGTGGAGTTATGATGTCAATATAGTAGGGCACTTATATCAGAGGGACAAGGCTACAAAGTGTCCTTACATCGACCATAGTTCCCGCTAAGGTGTGCACCTGCGCGGCCGCACACAAAAAATTATTCGCCCGCCCACCTCCTCTGGAGAGCTGCACAGCAGCACTCGCGCAGCAGGCCACTGCTCCAGCCAGTGTGGCGGGTTGAAACAGTGTGGTGAGGGAGCCACTGGGACAGGGGGACAGGACCTGCCACAGCCACGTGGTGGTGGGGCCTACTCCAGTGGCTGGGGCTGCCACGTGGCGGGGGGGGCCGGGTCTGCTCCAGCAGCAGGGAATGGGAGCTGCTGCATGGCGGGGAGGGGTCTGTTCCGGCGGCTGAGAATGGGACATGCTGCATGGCAGGGGACGAGCGGTTCTGCTCTGGTGCCCGGGAGCGTGTGTGTGTTAATAAACTGGGTGTCATGGTGGCACACATCCAAACCAGCGCACATGACCTCACTATTGGTGCAGAAGCCAAAACTCACTCTGCTCATGGTTGGAAAATCTTAGAGGGAACACTGATGTCGACCTAACTGTTTAGTGTAGACCAGGCCTGGGAGGCTAAATGCTTTGGTGTACAGACCCCAATCCTGGGAGGCACTCCGACTGAAGCCAATGCCTTGCAGGACTCAGATATATAAAGACAGGCCCCATGAATAACTTTACACAACAGGACTACTCATGGGCATAAAGCCACTCGCAGTCATTAACTCTTGGTGGATTAGAACCTCAAGTTGCACTGTGTTATAGCAATATTGAGTTTGCAGCATCCAAATTTCCCTATGCACTGAGATTAGACTGATCAAACATCATATCTCCGGTCAGCGTCATGGTTCCCATCTGTGAAATGCTTTGTACTATTGGTTAGATACAATTGGTGAGGTACCTAATTTATTTAGCTCCCTCTGAAGCATCAAAAATTGGTCACAGCTCAATATAGGATGCTAGATTTGATTGACCAGTGGCTTGGTCTCTATGGCAATTCCTATACAAGTCTCTTCTGGAAGGTACAGCCATAGATTACCTCGCCAATGCTAAGCACTAGGGTGCATGCAATACATGAAGGAAATCCCAGCCCAAACCAGGCATATATTTATTGTTCGTGCACAACTCTGCTGCATTTCAAAAGCTTAAGTACATTGGAAGAAAATACCCAAAGAATTCAAACCAGTGTTTCCTGTAAGCTATGTGCTTGTGTGGCCACCCAGGAGAGATTCAAATGCTACCCAGCTAATTAGCAGAGTACCCACAGTTAGTTTTTTTGGTTCTACTTGTGATGCACATTGGCCTATACCTTGTTGAACATAAAATTCTATTCTGCACATGGATAGAAAAGATTAGAGGGAACATTAGTTCAAACCTTTAAAAATAATTTCTTTGCTGTTTAATTGCATGATATTTTTAAGATCAATAGTTAGATTTGGATATTGGAGGCTTCTTCCCAAAGACTATGTCTAGACTACAAAGGTAAGTCAGAAAAAGATAGAGCTATGCAAATTGCGGTTTCTGCTTTTCTGTCGAATGGGGCTTTTCTGAAATTTGGCGCGTCTACACGGCGCCAAATTTTGGAAAAACCTGCTCTTTCAACACATCCCTTCTTCCTCATAGAACAAGATTTACAGGGATGGCAAATGAGTGCATCCGCTTTTTCGAAATTTTTTTCGAAAAAGTGGACATGTTCCTTGGACGTGGCATTGCTTTTCCGGGATACCTCCACTACCCCAGAAAAGCGCTGCAGTCTAGATGTAGCCAAACTGTGCTAAGTAGGGCCACTTCAGGTAGGTTTAATGCAACAATTTCTCCTCTTCCACTCCCACATGAGAAAGGTGTTTTTAGAACTTAATTAAGGTGCAACTGGAGCTCAACTGGGCATACCTGTGCTAGGTTTAATCTCATTAGAATGGGTAACAATAACAGAGCTCCCTGACCCTGACTAGCACCCAGGGTATCTGGTAGGGTTCTCCTTGGGCAGTTAGCTTGCACTGATTCTCATATCACCAGGTCTAGATTATTTTTGCTCCCACTAGCCATATTAAAGCCAGTGCAGGTGTGCCAACCTGTGCTAGTGTACCTTAATTTGCAGTGCAGCATACCCTTACTCAACCCCTCTGCCCCCAAGCAGTGACTGTTAAAACACCAGAAAGTAGAGACAGACACCAGGGACAACATCAGAGGAGAGTTACCACCACCGCAGAAAGCTGAAACTATACTAGAAGGGGTTATTTAAAGAGTCACTTGACGCTCCAGAAGTTCTCTGTTCTTACACCGGAGCCAAGGCCAAGACTGTGTACGCAGCTCCACTCTGTGGAAATGGAGTGCCAGTATTTTGTTTAGAATTTGCTGAAGAGTGCGGGCTGGAACGTTGGGGGCGATGGCCTGCTAAGTGCGTCAGTGAAGACGTCTGGATGGCTGCGTAAACCCTAGGACTGGCTTTATTGATCCTATAGATTATGAACGTTTAAATTCATGCTGCCTCCCCACTGCCCAAACAAGCAAGAAAACACCTCCAAGGTGAACTGCAAAGTTTGGGCGATAATAAAAGAAAGGACAAACATAAGAAAAGAAAGCACAGCAAGGTACTTAACGTGTGTTGCTGTAACTTGGAGGTGGGCAAACTATGGCCCATCCAGCCCATCAGACCTTTTAATTTGGCTCCCGAGCTCCCACCAGGGAGCAGGATTGGGGGCTTGCTCCACTCTGCATGTGCGATGGCTCCCAGAAGCTGTAGCATGTCTCTCCTCCAGCTCCTGTGTCTAGGGGCAAACAGGGGGCCCTGCATGCTGCCCCCACCCCAAGTACCAGCTCTGCAGCTCCCACTGGCCAGGAACCAGATGCAGGGGTGGGGCCTGCAGAGGGGGCAATGCCCAGAGCTTCCTGGCTGCACCTCCGCCTAAGAGCCAGAATGGGGACATGCCACAGCTTCTGGGAGCTGCTTGAGGTAAGTGCCGGTCAGAGCCTGCACCCGCTGAGCCCACCCTGTGCCCCAACCCTCTGTCTCAGCCCTGATCCCCCTCCAGCCCTCTGAACCCTTCAGTCCCAGCCCAGCGCACACTCCTGCATCCCAAAGACAGTGTCCCTGGCCCCATCCCAGAGCCTGCACCCCCAGCCGGAGCCCTTCCTCCCGTATCCCAATTCCCAATTTCGTAAGAATTCATGGCTCACTGTACCATTTCCATACTGAGATGTGGCCCTTGGGCCAAAAAGTTTGCCCACCCCTGCTTTAAGTACACGAGTCACCTCATTGAGGTCAACAGGGCTTCTCCTGGACTGAAAGTCAGACATTTACCTAAGCACCTATCGGAATCACAGCCTATATTCTTGATGTTGCTCCCCTGAAGTCAGTGGGAGCTTTGCTGTTGATGCCAGTGGGAGCAGAACTGAGCTGTGAGGGCTAAGGGCAAATCTTTCAGAACTGCCTAGATGACTTAGGAGCCCAAGTCTCAATTTCAAAAGTGACCCAGGACTTATGGTGAGATCTTTAAAAGTGTCTAAACTTCTTAAACACCTAATCCCCATAGAGATCAACTGGAGTTAGGCTTCTAAACTGTTTAGGTGCCTAATTATGCAAGATTCGTGGGATTTTCAGAAGGGCCTAGGCACCTAAAATTCATTGAAACAACTGGAGTTAGGCACCTAGTCACTGTTGACAATCCCACTAGGTGCCTATCTGCATCATCTGCTACGTAAATCTTGTCCTTTAAAAATCTGGCCCATAGTTGCTCTTGAAAATGTTACCCCTAAATCTTCTGCTATTCTGCGGTTTTGGACTGCGGGATTTGCCCACAGGGAATATACAGGTAGACTTGTAGCAATGAGGGCTGTACATTTTACATATCACAAGCCAATAACAACCATTAAAAGCAGTTTTTCCTTTATGTCGGGATGCAGGGCTGTTGAGCTCCCAGTAAAGTCTATGGGGATTACTGATGTTCAGCCTGCTCACGAAAAAAAAAAATGTAGATCCCATAAGCAAAGCCTGTGTCATAGTGACACAAACTCATAACTGGTAAGGTTGGGTGTGAAACCTCAACATTAGAAAGTTTCCCGCACTCCCTTAACAACCAACTCAGTAGCACTGTGGTTTGTAGGGAGTGAATCCATTGTATTCTCTCCCTGGGGATGTAAGCTTTATAGTTCACCTTTAAGAAAAGCAGATATGGGGACTTGTCTCTCTGCTTACATTGTTTGGAGACTCATTTCTTGCCAGCCTCTGTCCCAGCCCTACCCTCAGTGCTTCCTTGGTGCAATATCTAGCTATGGGGCTATTTCCTTGCTGCTCTGCCTGGTAACTGTTATGGACTTCTCTGTGACCTAAAGCTTTAATTTTCACAGCAGAGTTTTGTTTTTTGTATCTCTGGTCTGCTATGAAGCTTTACCTATCTATAGAGCTTTCATATTTACAGAATAAAATAAAATATGTACCCGTGTCTCCACAGGCATGGCCGCTTGAAGCTTCTGTTGGCTGCGGATCACTGTTCCCAGCCAATGGGAGCTGCGGGAAGTGGCGTGGACTGAGACACTGCTTCCCACTGCTCCCATGGGTCAGGAACGGTGATCTGCAGTCAATAGGAGCTTTAAGAGACTGTGCCTTCGGAGGCACAGATAAATGAAGTGCCGTGGGCCGCACACAGTTAGCTTACCCTGGTTAACTGTGCGGCCTGCGGGCTGGTTACTGCCCACTGCTGGTCTAAATGATGAGCTAGATAACAATATTTTATGAATGGTTCTACTAAGCGGGGACTACAAAAGTGGCTGCATAGGTTTGGAATATGGAACACATGGTATCACTTCTATTGGTTTCCTTGTAAATTCTCCCTCTCCCACCCAAGGAATCCCAACCTCACGAGACCAGACAATTAACTATCTTCCCAGGCATGTATTACCATAGCCACGTCCGCTTGGAAGATTTGCTTGATAAATTTGTTTTTCGAGGAATGGACCAGCTGAATGATGTCTCCATGAAGCGTGTCCCTGTTTTTTTCTAAAAACCCTACGGGAGCAATGGAACAACATGCACGTTAGGTGGCAGAATGAAACATGTGCTAAAATATGGCCTGCCGCCAGCTGTTCAATCACTTTGCAGCCTGATCTTATTGCAGAGACTTAAGGGTTGGGCCAGAGTCTGTTGGGGTCAATAAGAGTCTTTCTATTGGCTTCAATGAGCTTTGGAACGGGGCCATAATGATCATGAGTGACCCTTTTCTTCCCTTTGTTATTTTTATTAATAATGATCACAATTATGGTGTTGCATAGGGATCAGCTGAGGATGTAGTCCTATTATGCTAGGTAGACACAGGGGAAGAGACAGTGAATGATGTGATGGTGGCACCACATTAACGCCATAATTGAGGTTTTGGGTGGGTTTAGTTAGGAAGAGAGAGAGGGGAAGGTACAGATCAGGGAAAAGAAGGAGGAGGGGCAGACATGGTGGCTGTGTCTAGACTGGCATGATTTTCTGCAAATGCTTTTAACGGAAAAGTTTTTCCGTTAAAAGCATTTGCGAAAAAGAGTGTCTAGATTACACGGATGCTTTTGCGCAAAAGCACTTTTATGAAAAGCATCTGTGCCAATCTAGACGTTGTTTTATGCAAGAAAGCCCGTGGCCATTTTCGCCATCGGGCTTTTTTAAAACAGTTTTTACCTGTCTACACTGGCCCTCTTGCGCAAATACATTTTGCGCAAGAGGGCTTATCCCTGAGCCGGGAGCATCATAGTATTTAGAAGAACACTGACAATCTTACATTAGATCGTCAGTGTTCTTGAGCAAATTCAAGCGGCCAGTGTAGACAGCTGGCAAGTTTTTATGCAAAAGCGGCTGCTTTTGCGCAAAAACTTGCCAGTCTAGACACACCCGGTGTGATCCTGAGGCAAAGAGACTGAGACTTCTTGTGCATGCACAACTTTGGGTATGTCTACTCTTAAAAAAATAAATTAAAAAAGTGTGTTCTTCACTCAAAGCGTGTTCTTCACTCAAAGCCATTTAACTAGGTTAAAATAGCAACTAAGACATCGCAACCTGGCTTTTGACTCAGGTCAGCAGCTCATATTCAACCCCAGGATCATTTAGAGGCTTTAACACAAACTGCTTACCTGAGTCCAGACCACAGTTTCTGTGTCTTTGCTGCTATTTTAACCCAGGTTGGTTAACATGTGTTAGGAACACATCTTTTGTACACACAAGGTATTTACTTCCATCTGCAAATGACTGAATTTCCATACACCTCAGCCATTTTTGTTGGTATTCATAGGCAAATGGGGCTTGGACACGTTACCGTATATGTATATGGAGATGGAGATATACCATCTCATAGAGCTGGAAGGGACCTTGAGAGGTCAGTGAGTCCAGTCCCCCTGTTCTCACAGCAGGACCAAGTACCATCCCTGACAAAGTTGCCCCTGACCCCTAAAGGGCTCTCTCAAGAACTAAACTCACAACCCTGGGTTTAGTAGGCCAATGCTCAAAGCACTGAGCTATCCCTCCCCCTGCATCAGTTGCATGGACAAAGGACAGAGCACAAAGCCCTGCATCACACAGCACACTTTGAAAGCTAGCCCAAAGGCAGTCACACACTATGGTTTTGGTTATGCCCCCTATACAAATGGGCTGACCCTGCAACATTTTAGCAAAAATGCAGTCACTCCTGGCATCAAACCTGGGCTGTGGCCAGACAGAAGAGGTGACTTGTAAGGATTTCAGTTCCTTGAAATAACACTTTTCAATTTTGGGTTTTTTTCCTGAAAGCAACTGAAGCCTCCTGGAACTCCCACCAGCCCCCTCTGCTTTCCTTTCCCCGTGTCTGATAAGGAGCAAGGTGCTGAACAGAAGGGTGGCTGGGCTCTGTTTGGGAGTGGGAGTGGCATGGCAGCAGGGAGCTGGAGAGAAGCCCCAGGAGCCAGGCACAAAGCTTTGTGTGGTGCAGGCTGAGAGCGCAGGACATCCTGCTCAGACCTGCACTGAGTTCTGACTTATGGACAGGGAGCCTGTGCAACGGTGCCCCCAGTGAGCGACAGTCTGGTCTGGAAACCTGCCAGCTCCTGTTTGCTGGAATACAGCCTGGTCAGGAGAGGGCACCCCCTGGGATTAGGCCTGCAAAGCCCTGACCCAGTGACCCCGACATTTACTGCCATGGCTGACCTCGAACTGTGACTGTTTTAGCTGCTATACCTAGGATCTCTGCAACCTTCCCCTCTCCTGCCAGCTCCAGTAAAATGCCCTTTCCCTCGGCCATGTCTGAGGGGTTACTGGGACCCACCAGAGCTCACAACTACATGGCCCTAGCTGCTGAAGCACTTACAGGGCTTGCCTGCGAGTTGTGCCACACTGCGCATGCTGCTGGCACCGTGAGGGTCTGGTGTGATGGGCCGACACACTAATTAGGCTCCCATTTCTTTGTATGTATTTGTATTGCAGTAGGGCCTACCGGCCCCAAGTGGGATCAGGTCACCCTGGTGCCAGGCACTGGGCAGACACATACAGACCCCGCCCTGGAAGGAGAGGAGGAAAGAGGAATGTTCATTTGCACTGCGGCATTTAGGACAAGAACAATCTGCACCATGCTGCGGCCATGAGACACCAACAGCTGCTCTATAGTTGGGCACCTCCTGGAAATGAAAGTGGCCTGCTTTTTGGGGTGCTGAGCACCCACAGCCCCCAGGGAAATGAAAGGAAAATACAAGCGCTTAGCCCCTCTGACAATGACACTCTCCTTTAGGTGCTGAAGTGGGTTTTTAGGGGAGTAACTTTCAGCAATCAAGGATGAAAATGCTGGCCAAAGTTCTTCTCTTCCCCACCCTGAAGGGGGCCGAAATCTGTCTCTGCCTGGCATTGTAAACACAGACCCACATACAAAGAGAGGAAGTAACAGGAAATGAACCCGGCTGGAAGGATAGCACAAGCCATTAAATCTTTTCAGGATGCTCCCCTTCTCAGAGCCTCTCCCTCCCTTGTCATAAACAACCATCATCTACAGAGCCAAGGGCTCCACCCTGTCCCTCTCTCCCACCCTAACCCAGCAGTTCCCGGACGACAGTCTGCAAGAACAGATACCTTTTGTTTCATAGTAGACAACACCAGCAAAGTGGTTAATGCCAAACTGAGTTTCATGGTTATTCTTTGGAGGGATGTAGTTGGTGTTCAGCTTGTGCTGGGAATTCAGCTTGTACAGCATTGTGGTATCTGTACCCTGCAGAAGAAAAAAACAGTCCAACATATGCCCCATTAAAATAATGATCAAATAATCAGTGTGTTCCTTTTTCATTAGAGTGATGAGGTAAGAGTTTGTTGCAACAAGGCCAGTAATTTAAAATAAATATGGTCTAACCGTACCGACCCCTAACACGGCCGTTGCAAATACAACCGCGTTACCATAAAGGCTATGTCTAGACTATGGCGTTTTTCCAGGATACCGGATGTATCCCGGGAAAACTCCGCCATGTCCAGGGAATGCGTCTGCTCTTCCGACATTTTTTGTGGAAGAGCAGACTTGCTCTTTCGGAAGCCCTGTCTTTCCTCGTTTCACGAGGAAGAAGGGCTCTTCCGAAAGAGGAGGTTTTTCCAAAATTTGGATGGCTTCCCCACTTTTTATTATTGCACTCATCCAATCAGAGAAGAGAAACAATATCATGTGACTGATGTGACCAATCACACAATGGCAATACCGAACACATAGATGACACCATACTAGCGCATAATAAAAGTTGAAGTGTGTTTATATCACACACAGAGGGTGAAGCTGACGGGGTGGCTGGGATGCACAGTTGGCCCAAAACATACCTTAGGGAACTTACTCTCCTCGTCAATGAGGGATATGATGTTCATGGGCTTGACGGCGATCATGTCCAAGGCATCCTGGTTGTCGGTGAACTCTATGTGCTGCCAGTTAATGTTCTCCAGGTTGTACTCCTCCTGCTCCAGCTTGAAGACGTGGCGCACGAAGAACTGCTGCAAGTTCTCGTTTGCAAAGTTGATGCAGAGCTGCTCGAAACTGGGGAGGCAAGATGGACAAAAGCAGTTTAGCTTCGCTGTGTGCCCCTGATTTCCACCTGGCTGCTCATCCCTTCACTTCCTACCCTCTAGGGCAGGGCTGGGGAACCTTTTTTGGGTCAGGGGTTGCTGACCCACGGAAAAATCAATCGGGGGCCACACATAATGGTGAGAAACACAAAAAAACCCCAACCCTCTCACTGTCATGTCCCCTGACTGAGAAGGAGAAAGACACTCCCCACATTCCCTTGCACACCAGAGCCTGGGGGCCGGGAGGACAGGGTAGTGGATTTTGCGTGCACCAGCCCCGCAGGGAGATGGTGGGGGGCTGGAGCACCAGCATGGGCTCCCCAGGTGTGGGGGTGGAGCCCTGAGCCTGGGGGGCCGGATCCAAGCAAGGTAAACTCAAAAGGAAGAGCACTAGCTGCTGAAACCCTAACATTGTATGTAACCCACACACCTTCTCTATGGTTCTATCCAGTGACACTGAGACCAGAGTCTGCTCTACAGCCTTAACTGAGAGCCAGCTGGCATTTGGCTCATGCGAGAGAGGCTCATACACTCCAAAGGGCCCAGATTTGATTCTACCCACAGGCGACCGGGGTCTGTTTGTGTTACATGTACACATCAACTTTGGGGATCTCCCACCAGCTCACCTCTGCTTAGCCCCTGCGAGCTGGTGAGGTGGTTTAACTGCAAGCCATAGGGCGGGCAGGGAGCTGGGGACAGGGCCCCGCAATGCTGTCTCAGGCTCTGTACCTGTTCACAGTGAAGTTCTCAAAGCCAAAGATATCGAGAAGACCAATGGACCTGCGGACACTCTGGAGTTCATGGGAGGGAGGCCTGTAAATAGCAGCATTGATCTTCTCCACAATCCACACAAAAAGCCGTCCATAGATTCCCTGGATCATGAGAGATGGAGCTCGGTGAGATGTGGCTGCTTCTCACCCTGCCACCAGCAACTTGGGGTGACATCCCCTCTCCAGTGCAAGCCTCACAAACTGGACTTTCCCCCAAAGGACACATTCCACAGCAAAGTGATTACTTCAGTACTTAACACAGCACAGCTGTAACTGCCCATCTTGTAACCCAGGGAGATGTAGCTTTTGCCATTTCATTTTAAAGACAGCCCAGTGCAAAAATCCCAGATCTGCATTCACCCAGACTTTGGTGGGCTTGGCACTGGGTGCAAACTATGCAATACAGCTCCATCTCTAACCCACATTGCAAGATACAATTACTATTTGAGAGCAAGTGTTGAAATATCCATCTAGCACAGGCTGTCTCCGCTTCTAAACAATCCTCATGGACATCTAGCTGCCACACACAGGTCAGTAGAGATATGCTACATTGCTAGGTAAATAAAGGAAGCCCTGCTTCAGTAAGACACAGAGTCATAGAATCACAGAACACTAGAACTGGAAGGGATCTCGAGGGCATTGAATCCAGTCCCCTGCCCTCACGGCAGGACCAAGCACCATCTAGACCATCCCTGATAGATGTCTATCCAACCTGCTCTTAAATATCTCCAGAGATGAAGATTCCACAACCTCCCTAGGCAATTTATTCCAGTGTTTAACTACCCTGACAGTTAGGAAGTTTTTTCTAATGTCCAACCTAAAACCTCCCTTGCTGCAATTTAAGCCCATTGCTTCTTGTCCTATCTTCAGAGGCCAAGGAGAACAATTTTTTTCCCCTCCTTGTAACACTCTTTTAGGTACTTGAAAACCACTATCATGTCCCTTCTCAGTCTTCTCTTTTGTAAACTAAACAAGCCCAATTCTTCCAGTCTTCCCTCATAGCTCATGTTCTCTAGAACTTTAATCATTCTTGTTGCTCTTCTCTGGATCTTCTCCAATTTCTCCACATCTTTCTTGAAATGTGGTGCCCAGAACTGGACACAATACTCTAATTGAGCCCTAATCAGCACAGAGTAGAGCTGAAGAATGACTTCTCGTGTCTTGCTCACAACACACCTGATAATGCATCTCAGACTACTAACCATGTTTGCTTTTTTTGCAACAGCATCACACTGTTGACTCATATTTAGCTTGTGGTCCACTATGACCCTTAGATCCCTTTCTGAAGTACTCCTTCCTAGACAGTCGCTTCCCATTCTGTGTGTGTGAAACTGATTGTTCCTTCCTAAGTGGAGTACTTTGCATTTGTCCTTATTAAACTTCATCCTATTTACCTCAGACCATTTCTCCAATTTGTCCAGATCATTTTGAATTATGACCCTATCCTCCAAAGTGGTTGCAACTCCTCCCAGCCTGGTATCATCTGCAAACTTAATAAGCATATTCTCTATGCCATCATCTAAATCGTTGATGAGGATATTGAACAGAACTGGTCCCAAAACAGACTCCTGCAGAACCCCACTTTTTATGCCCCACTTGCTGTATCTATGCAGGGAATCACGCTTCTGCAGCAGGGAGGAGACCCTGCCCCTGCCCGGCACCGGTTGGCTGAGAAGCGGGGCAGGAGACACCTCTCAACAGCTGCAGCAGGAGGGGAGGCACTGGGCGGTGTACCCCAGCCCTGGCCCCCAGAGACACTGACACGCGGGAAGCAGTTCAGGGCTATGTGAGGGGGGCGAGGCAGGCACTGGGGGCTCCAGGGGTCAGGCTAGTGCTGGGGGACTCTGGAGGTTGAGCTAGTAGTGGGGGGACTATGGGATAGGGCTGCACTGGGGGCTTTGGGGATGGGAGAGGCTCTGGGGGGTTGGTTGAAGTGGGGCTCCGGAAACAGGAGGCTGGTACTGGGGGTGAGGGGCTCTAAAGAGCGGGGGCCTGGCACTAAGGCATTTGGGATGGGGCTGGCACTGGGGGGCTCTGAGGGTGGGAGGCTGGTACTGGGGGGGTTGGGTACAGAGGACTCTGGGGTCAGTGGCTGGCACTGGGGGTGGTGAAGGGGTGGGGAGCTCTAGGGGTTAGGGCTGGCAGTGGGAACTCTGGGGCTGGGCTTTTGGTGGACCGGTAATATTTAATCTGCAAATTAGCATATTCATCATTTGCATAATGAATATGCACATAAAATGTTGCCAGTCCGCCAAAAGTTTGTGAATGGGTTTGCCGGTCCCTGGTATCAAAAAGGTTGGGAACCACTGCCCAAGAGGACCAGGGCACTGTCTGTGCCGTACACCCTGATGCTGCGATGCAGATAGCCAGCTTCCATCATGCCATAGCACAAGCCTTCAATGCCTTGACTCCAGTGTGAAGCTTACACAGACCTACTCACAGCACAGCATTTCTGTGCTGTCCGTCTTTAGCTTGCTCCTACAGACAAGCCTGATGCATAATGTTCAGCTTTGGGGAAGGCTGATGGCGCTGGAGCCACTGTTTTATGCCAGCCATGGATCTGGCTGTGGGTTCCTTGAAGTTCAGCACTGGTTCATCCCCTTACAGAGACAGACCCCTAGAACTAAATTTGGATGCTGTTTGAGTCCATGTCCAGATTTCAAACCTCATGAAGTCAGGAGTTCTGGCTTCGTCCCATCTTAGCTCATGACACAGCCCTCCGTGTGCTCCTTAAAACTAGCACTAACACAGAGTCACAGATGTCAAGGCCAGACTGGATCCTAGGATCTAATCTGGCCCCCTGAACACCACAGTGTTAGGCGACGTCTAGACAGCGGGGCTATTTCTGGATACCGGAAGTATCCCGAAATAGCAATTCTGCATCTTTAAACGCGCCCGTTATTTCGAAATATATATCCCAGGCGCACTATTCCGGAGTCCCTGTAACTCTCATTCCACAAGGGTTAAGGGACTTGTCGGAATAGTGCAGTAGACAGTGCCAAATTTCAAAATAAGCTATTTCGAAATTACCTCAAAATAAGATACACAATTTGCACTACACAAATTGTGTAGCTTATTTTGAGGTAAGGGCACTGTGTAGACGCACCTTTATAGGCCTTATTCCTTCACCCTCCCACTTGCCTGGTCCTTCTTGCATGAACAGAGAACAGCAATACCCAAAGTCTGGAGATCAGACAATTGGATGTTTTTGAGGTTAGCTTCCAGCAAACATGAATCCACTTTCCTATCCCCTTT
Source organism: Rafetus swinhoei (assembly GCA_019425775.1). Taxonomy (NCBI): domain Eukaryota; kingdom Metazoa; phylum Chordata; order Testudines; family Trionychidae; genus Rafetus; species Rafetus swinhoei. The sequence continues at coordinate 20,475,121 of CM033437.1, read as the reverse complement.
TTCCTCACTTACTTCCTGTTAGCCTCAATTTATATACAGTAAACTTCCGATAATCCGGCACCTTTAGGACCCAGGGGGTGCCGGATTATCAGATATGCCGGACTATTGGAAGGGGGGACTATGAGGGTCTAGGGTGGCGTGGGGATGCCACCCCAGACCCCTCATAGCCCCCTTCCGATAGTCGGCTCTACCCCAGGCGTCCCGATTCAGCCGCTGCTGGTCAGTTTCAGCAGCAGCTGAATCGGGACGCCTGCGCAAGCAGCTGGGTGCTGCCGGGTTGGTCGGTAGTGCCGCCCTTGGTGCTGCGAGACCAACCCGGCAGCACCCCAGTTGCTCTTGGGGACGCCTGGGGCAGAGCAGCTGGGGTGCTGCTGGGTTGGTCCCGCAGCGCCAAGGGGCGGCGCTACCGGACCAACCGGCAGCACCCCAGCTGCTCTGCCCCAGGCGTCCCCAAGTCAGCCGCTGCTGAAACTGACCAGCGACTGACTCCGGGAAGCCCGGGGCACCTCAGGCTTCCCAGAGTCAGCCGCTGGTCACTTTCAGTGGCAGCTGACTTGGGGCGCCTGGGCAGAGCAGCTGGGGTGCTGCGGGTTGGTCGGCAGCGCCGCTCCTCGGCGCTACTGGACCAACCCGGCACCCAGCTGCTCTGCCCCAAGGCGTCCCCAAGTCAGCTGCCGCTGAAACTGATCAGAGGCTGATTCCAGGAAGCCCGGGCAGAGCAGCTCTGCCTCGGGCTTCCCGGAGTCAGCCGCTGGTCAGTTTCAGCAGCGGCTGAATCGGGGACAGCTGGGGTGCTGCCGGGTTGGTCCCGCAGCGCCCGAGGAGCAGCGCTACAGGACCTACCGGCAGCACTCCAGCTGTTCTGCCCCCAGCTTCCCCAATTCAGCTGCTGGTCAATTTCAGCAGCGGCTGAATTGGGGAAGCCGGGGGCAGAGCAGCTCCAATGGTCTGGCTGCCTGGAGCACTTCCGGGTTCCTGATGGTGCCGGACCATCAGATGCCGGACCAATGGAGTTTTACAGTAGCAATATTCTCAGCCACCTTAACCAATCATTTTACTGAAATTTAACTAACTAATCTGAACAATAACTGTAAAGATATTAACTGATTAATACACAACACAGGCAAAAGTTTCCCTGCCTTTGATATTTGCATTTACGCATCAAAAGCTATGAATGGGATACATCTAGCCTGACTCAATTAGCATAGTTAACAATGGTCCTACAATTGACAGGTAACTGCCTTTTGCTATTATAGACTACTGCCCTCTGATACTTTAACTTGATCATCTAACCAATTCTATCTCACCACCTTAATTATTTTACACCCAGCAAAATTAATTATACAGCAAGCAGAAACAATAAAAAAAAGACAGAGCATTCAGATAAGTAACAGATAAGTGGGAAGCATAACAACAAAACAAATGAAGATAAAGAAATGAAGAAATGAAGATTTCACACCCCCATAAAGAAATGAAGATTTCACACCCCCAACTATTGATAAGTGGGTCCTAGCCAGACAGAAAGCTATCAACCGAAGTTTTCTTTAAGGCTGTTCCCTTTATCAGACAGTAACAGCTTAAATTACCTTAAGTTGGTTACTGTGACTGGTTTGGGATGTGTGAGGACATGAACCTACATTCCCCAGCTTATGGCTGCCCCTACTGCTTAGCCAAAGACCTTAGCTTAAGAGCAAGGCCTCAGACTACATATAGAGAGACTGTGATGGATTCTTTTACTAGCTAAGTGATAAAAATACCTAAATTCTTAAAATATGGGGCTTCACAGGCAGGCCCAAATCTCTCTATCCTAACACACAGGCCAGAGAATTTCATCCAACAATCGACACTCCGAGTGAGATCAACAACTTCCAAGTGACAGAGCAACTAAATCAGTTTGAAAACAGGTGGGGGTAAGTTTTAAAAAGAAAATGCCAGAATGAGCTCAGAGAAGGTGTTACCTTAACAAAAGCATCCCTCACGTCCAGCGCCTGCTCCATGCTGAGCGGGGTGGAGACCGCGTCTCTCCTCTCGTGATTATTGTGCGGCTAGTAAGGCAGTTCATCACATCCTGAGGATCAACCTGACCATGGTGCAACAACAAACACACAGTGGATTGATTCACAACATAAGAACATAAGAATGGCCGTACTGGGTCAGACCAAAGGGCCATCTAGCCCAGTAGCCTGTCTGCCGACAGTGGCCAGCACCAGGGTCCCCAGAGGGGGTGGACCAAAGACAATGATCAAGCGATTTGTCTCCTGCCATCCTTCTCCAGCCTCTGACAAACGGAGGCTAGGGACACCATTTCTATCCCCTGGCTAATAGCTTTTTATGGACCTAACCTCCATGAAATTATCTAGCTTCTCTTTAAACTCTGTTATAGTCCTAGCCTTCACAGCCTCCTCTGGCAAGGAGTTCCACAGGTTGACTACGCGCTGTGTGAAGAAGAACTTTCTTTTATTAGTTTTAAACCTGCTACCCATTAACTTCATTTGGTGTCCTCTACTTCTTCTATTATGGAAACTAATAAATAACTTTTCTTTATTCACCCTCTCCCACACCACTCATGATTTTATATACCTCTATCATATCCCCCCTTAGTCTCCTCTTTTCTAAACTGAAAAGTCCCAGTCCCTTTAACCTCTCCTCATATGGGACCCGCTCCAAACCCCTAATCATTTTAGTTGCCCTTTTCTGAACCCTTTCTAAGGCCAAAATATCTTTTTTGAGGTGAGGAGACCACATCTGTACACAGTATTCAAGATGTGGGTATACCATAGTTTTATACAGGGGCAGTAAGATATTCTGTGTCTCATTTTCTATCCCTTTCTTAATAATTCCTAGCATCCTATTTGCCTTTTTGACCGCCGCTGCACACTGTGTGGAAGTTTTCAGAGAACTATCCACGATAACTCCAAGATCTCTTTCCTGATTTGTCGTAGCCAAATTAGCCCCCATCATACTGTACGTATAGTTGGGGTTATTTTTTCCAATGTGCATTACTTTACACTTATCCACATTAAATTTCATTTGCCATTTTGTTGCCCAATCACTCAGTTTGGTGAGATCTTTTTGAAGTCCCTCACAGTCTGCTTCTGTCTTGACTATCCTAAACAGTTTGGTATCATCCGCAAACTTTACTACCTCACTGCTTACCCCTTTCTCCAGATCATTTATGAATAAGTTGAACAGGATTGGTCCTAGGGCTGACCCTTGGGGGGATACCACTAGTTACACCTCTCCATTCTGAAAATTTACCATTTATTCCTACCCTTTGTTTCCTGTCTTTTAACCAGTTCTCAATCCATGAAAGGACCTTCCCTCTTATCCCATGACAATGTAATTTACACAAGAGCCTTTGGTGAGGGACCTTGTCAAAGGCTTTCTGAAAATCTAAGTATACTATATCTACTGGATCCCCTTTGTCCACATGTTTGTTAACCCCTTCAAAGAACTCTAATAGATTTGTAAGACATGATTTCCCTTTACAGAAACCATGTTGACTTTTGTCCAACAAATTATGTTCTTCTACGTGCCTGACAATTTTATTCTTTACTATTGTTTCGACTAATTTGCCCGGTACTGAAGTTAGACTTACCGGTCTGTAATTGCCAGGATCGCCTCTGGAGCCCTTTTTAAATATTGGTGTCACGTTAGCTACCTTCCAGTCATTAGGTACGGAAGCCGATTTAAAGGATAGGTTACAACATAGTCAGCCCTTTGGAAAGACACAGTCCACTGGCCTGGTCAGGAGCAGAGAACTCCTGGGCGCCCATCTCAGCTCAGACGCTGACTCCCCCCAGTCACTCACTGGAGTGACTCACTCAACCTTCCGGGGGCGCATCCACGCATTTATGCCAAAGAGGTTTTTGCAGGGAGTGGATCCAGCTTTGTAAAGCCTTTTGAACCTGAGAGGTGCCACTCCACATTAGCACAAATGTAACTAGAAAATGATGAGAGCATCTAAAACAACAAAACCACTTTTCCTGGGATTTCTTAGCTTGATCCTGCAAATAATCATACACTGAATAACTTTACACCATCCTGTGTTCTCAGTCTTGCCAGGGTCATGCCCAACCCTGGATGTAAATGACAGCAGCCTCAGGGCTGCTCTAACATAGGCATCACTCTCTAGGGGCCAGGAGTCCAGCAATAGGAGCTTCAAAGGGTATAGGTCATTTTGGCAGGTATTTGTCTATGTCACCAGAGGAACCTCCATATGCCTAGGGTTCTCCAGTCAGTTACACACACTTTATGATGCCAGAATAGGGTAAAGCAGCTGGATCACAAAGTTCTGTATGTTCTTCGTGGGCGGGACTGCTTCTACTTCTGTTCGCATAGCACCCAACACAACAGGTCCTGATTAGATTAGGGTCTCTGGATGCTACCACAATACAAGTAATAAGCAATCGCAGGAAGAAACAAGCAAGATAACGTGACAGAAGAGCAACTGACCTCCAGTAACGAAGCCGCAGTGATCAGCGACGCAGAGCGAAGAACTTCGCAGGCATCCAGGTTGTCGTACATTCGTGCTGCATGAGGAAAGTCACAGAGAAGCCATGTGCAGAAGCTGCCAGTGTGGTCAGTCCCGTTTCAGCCAGGTTACACAGTGCTCCTCCTCTGGGCACTGCATCCCAGCCCTTCTGGCTGCCACTCACCGTACACCGACAGTCCATCTCAAAGGACAGATTAGATTGGAAGCTTGTAATTTATGGTTCAGGAGGGGAAAGCAAGGAGCAGCGTCATCGCTGGGGGCAAAACCCCTCTCAGCTCCCCAATGTTACACCCCTGCACCCTGCCTGGGGTGCAGCCTATTCCCAGAACAGTAAAGGTCCCACTCCACAGAGCTGTTCAGAGCGACGCACAGGCCATGATCCCACTTCCTCCCCACTGCCCAGAAGAGTGTGTGTGTGGGGTGGGGAGGGGGTGGGAGAGGGCTGCAGAAGTCCCGGACCTTTAAGAAAATGCACTGGGAAGGAGGAAAGGCACTGCCCTCATCATACCCACATGCTGGCTGGGCACAACACAGTCTTTAAAAACAGAGAAAGGATGGTTCGTCAGTCAGCACATTAGCCTTGGGATTAGTTAAAATTCCTGCTCTGCCACAGACTTCCTATTGGCCCTTGGGCAAGTCACTTAGATCCAGATTTGAAAGGCATTTAGGTGTGGCAGTGGTGCTCAGACTCAACACCTAACTGATTTAGGAGCCTCAATCTCATTGTCAAAAGTGACTTAGGTAAGTTCCATTGACTGTCAGCAGGAGTTTGGCTCCTAAGGCACTTTGGTGAGTATTACCCTTAGGTCTCTCTGGGCCTCAGGGGGTGTGAGGATCAATACGCTAGACCAGAGTGTCAAATATATGACTCCAGGGCTGGATCTGGCTAGACAGTTTCATCTGCCCCACAGACTTCCCATGGATCTGTGGGCTCGTCTATTTAACCCCAGAGTCTGACCAATAGGGGCGTGATTTGTAGAAACACACCAGCGTGCTGCAACATAACCCTCCCATGGAGATCCTGCTAGAGTGCCCTGGTGTAGTCCTGTTTCAAACAGGACAGCATCAAGGAACATTTAGTGCACACCAGCAGGTTCCATGCGGGGAAGTCAGAGCACAACAGACTGGTGCAATGTACAAATCACACGCCCATACTCCAAACGCAGGGAAAGCTATCCAGCAGGATCTCACATACGGGGTGGAACCACTTGGTCGCGTCTAAGAGGTGCCAGAGAAGCATATAATAAATGAAAGTAATTGCCAACATGGTTTATCTTCATCTATTACTATTTTAATCATGTTTGCTGAATGTGGCCCATGCCAAAGGGCAGGCTCTCAGATCAGGCATGCTGTATGGAACGAGTTTGATACCCCTGATTAAAGATTGCTAAGTGATCAGGTACCATTGTATTAATGACCACAGGGGTTCCTAGGGTAGGTAGGTAGGTAGGTAGATTGTGCCTCAGGTATACAGTCACAGCCTGATTGCCAGAGGTGCTGCACACTTGCTGCTCCCACTGACATCAAGCACAATTTGGGGGGCTCAATATGTATGGTGTGTATGAAACTTGGGGTACAAATCCAATTCCAGCTGCAGGGTCTTTGGGCAGAGACTGTCTTTAAGCAGTGCAGGCTTGTGGGCAATGCACTAAACTGAGAGTGAGGAGACCTGGGTTCTCCTCCTGGCTCTGACGTGCTGGGTGACCTTGGGCAAGTCACTTCCCTGCCTGGTGCCTCAGTTTCCCTAGCAGTAAAACAGGGAGAATGAGACTAACCTCCTTTGCACAGCACTCTGAGAGCAAGAGGTGAAAAGTACTAGACAAGAGTGAGGTATTGTGATTGTCACACTGGCTTTGGTGCCTGGACGGTGTATCGGTATCCAAGTTAGTTCAGCATTTAAAATAAAGAAATATGCAACTATTTTCCACTTACCTTCATATCGCAAATTCCCCATATGCAATATGGCTGCCAGAAGCTTTGAGATCTCCCAGTTCTCCGTGTCAGTGAACATCAGGACTTTCATGGCCGAGCGAATGTTTGCATACTCCTTACTATCATCTCTGCCATCACAGGTAGTGCAGTTCCCCTGGGAAGAAAGGGCAGTCCGTGCATGCAGGGAGCAGTGTATGTACAATAAGAACATAGGTGCAGAAATCTGTAGCGATACTGTACACTGGCCCCTTGCATTTTCCCCAAGTCACGTGAAAAAAATCTCATCCTCAGTTCTCACTCGGCCAAGTATTCCCTGAAGCCCACATGTGTTTTGCCCGAAGGAATGAATGAGTAAAAACTGACTATGGACCTCTGAATTTGGCCCTCCAGTAAGTATTCTGCAGACTACTGGCCAAACAGACCTGCAACCTACACTGAAACCACTGGCAGCCATCTATCCCAGTGTCTGGCTGAAATCAGCACATGGAGAAGGAAGGTCTGGCTGAAGTGAAACCACAGTGAGAAAGAGACAGAAGGAAACATGTCAGAGGTCCCCTTTGTTCTGGAACACCTGACCACAAATAGTCAAGAGAGACTAACAGTGCAGGAGTCCTTCTGGACTCCTTACCAATTCTGGTCTGCAGGAATCACATTCCACCATCTCCAAGTGCTCTCACCACGCTGAAGGTAACTTGATTAGACATGCCTTTGCCACCTCCCACTTGGGTAATGGAGGTGAAATCTACTTGGGTTTGAAAGCACCAGCCCTGAGAAATCTCCAGCTAGTGCAGACTGTAGCATCCTCTGAACACAGATTACTGTACACTCATCCGCCCTGGTCTCCACTCATTCCACTGCCTTCTGGGAGAACATCATGTCACATGTAAGGTCTCGGCCCTCGTTCCCAAATAAACGTTAAATGGTCTGGACTGAGTATACCTAAAAGCTGGCTCCCCATGCACACCAGCTCCCAGGGAATCTCTCCCCTCCTCCCCCCACATGTAACTGTGTAACTGCTGAACAGTTAATTAATTAAACACATTTTAACCCCTAGTTCCAACTCCCTTCTATAGACAGACAATCAGGACAAGTCACAAGGTCCATGCTGTTCTCCCAGCATCTTGCTCTGCGGCTCTTACCATAGCGAGGTAGTTATAATCAGTGGCTTTCCCAAGACCCAGCTTCTTTTTCTGTTCTGGTGTCATTCCTTTCAACATACAGTAAAATACATGGTAATTCCGCTCATCCTGGGCCTGGAGCAGAAGAGGAGGGAATCAGTTCTGCAAGGAGGATGAGCCTGTCGATAATGCAACAAAGGAGATACCAGTACACACCCTGGCCTTTTCTCCCCCACCTCACCTGTCTGCAGACTCGAGATTTCTCCAGTAGATACTGCTCAATCTTTGCCCCTTCGATGGCTCCCCTCTTGTTGAAATGGATGTCAATGTATTTCCCAAATCGGCTGGAATTGTCATTACGAATCGTCTTTGCATTTCCAAAAGCTGTGGATAAGCAACGCAATATGGCAGAGGTGAGATCTGTGCCCAGGCTCAGAAAGGAATCTGTCTAGTCTAGGGTGAAAAAACAAGACACAAAAGGGAGGAAGGATGGCTCAGGGGATTGGTAACAGGTTGCACAGCCTTTCATCTGTGGGTCTTAAGTCCCAATCCAACCCAGCCTGAGGGGACGTTTATGGGGCACTCCTCCCATAAGGAGGTCGCATAGGAGACAGTGTGAAGGAAGAGATGTTTGTCAGCTTCAGGAGAGGGGGTGACATGAGCTAAGTGATGGGTGAGAGAGATGATTTTGGCAGAAACATTTTGGATAGACATTAGTGGGGTGAGGTCCAAAAGGGGGAGTCTACAGGCAGTGAGGTAGATGATGGATATGAACCTCAGAGTGCAATTTGGCTTGTGGGACAAAAAAGAATGGTGGATCATCCATAAAAATATGTGGGTGCTAAACCAACCACCAGAGGGAGCCCATGTTCAACAAACAATACAAATCAGCACATTATAGAGAATAATGAATTCAAATATGAATATAAGGAATATAGGCCTCAAACAACGTACATTCTCCAATTCACAGCAAGATTTGGATACACAGAAGATTGAGTGGAAAAATCACACTGACCTTAATGTGTGTTTTATTTCTATAACCATGCATATTTTCTGAATTTTGGCTACAGAGATCCCCACAAAAAGAGCACTTATTACAGTAATGTGTTAGGTCTCATGTTAGAGTGGGAGGATAGCACCGAGGTCCACCACTTAGTCTAATAAGGGGATCTCCACTGATGGCTTATCCGTTCAGTCCTATGTAGACCATTAGATCATTTTCTAGCAGCTTCAAGCCACTAGTGTAATTGTAACTTCAGAAAGATAATTAGTTTAACCCACAAATTAAAGGCCAAATGCTGAATCTCCTAGACAGATAAAACTCTCCTGTAAATCTTATTATTTCATTTGATCAAGTCTGTTCCTACTGAAATGAGCTGTTGATCCACCAGGGTGCCTACCACCGACATGGCATGTGACACATTTCTGCTTTAGAAACACAGCAACACTGGGCCAGGTTCTGGAACCTTTGCTCTGGTTCAGTAACAAACACTCTGTGGATTCCTTTTGAAGTAAAGTGCTACTGAGTAAGGACATTGGAATCTTGCTGAATGTACTCAACGATGCTGGACCAAACCCTGCCACCCTTACTCTTGCCGAGAAGTGAACTTATGACATGTGCATTCTCGTGGATTTCAATAGGACGAGTCACTGAGCAAGGTGTTACTCAACTTGAGTGAGGGTGGTAGAACCAGGCTCACAACTTTGAGTTGTAGCCATCTTTTGGGGCAAGATCATGAGTCTGTATTGATGAGAGTGAGAAGTTCACTCACATAACTAGTGCCAATGAAGGATTCAGACTATTTCTGGGAGTCACTGCTCTCCTATGTAAATACGGGGCTGATAATCTGGCTTTTATTATGTCCTGAATCTTCCTTGAATTCTTTGGTTTTCTCTGCCTGCCTCATGCAGAATTATGGCTCTCTTCTTCTGGCAGAAAGCTCTGTTATTGTATGAACAGCCTAAAATGTTCAACTCTGATCAAAGCACAAGGCAGAATTGCTACTATTTTTTTTTCTCATACAAAGTGTTTGGTTCTGAGTCTTTGATCAAATGAAACTGAGATGCAAGTTAATCAGTTACCAAAAGCAATGGAAGGTGCTGTACATAATCATTACCAAGCAAAACCTTCAGCGCTGTTAGTTAAGCAGAGTGCCTATTGTCATGATGGTGGAAGATTTTAAGAAGAGCACAGCACCCATTTCTGCCCCAGAATAAGATACAGATTTTCAGAACAGCTTAGTATGTTGCAGGTTGAGTACAGCTGACTGGAAACATTTTGCTGAAACAGTTTTGTGTTGGAAAATGCAGTTTCGATTAAACCCTTTTTTTGGGTGCAAAATTGTACCAATTTCAACTATATTTAATTTAGAAAATAAAATTGAAATGTTTCTTGAAAATGGCGATGCCTCCTGTTTCCACCCTTCAGGTTTTCAGTTTGAAAAGCACTTTTCATTCTTAAGTTTATTTATTTTATATATATATATATATATATATATATAAAGAGAAAAAAAGAGATGAAATCAAAATGAAAAGCTGTGAATTTATCAAAACAAAATGTTTTGAATGACCTGAAATGAAATTTTCATGGAGTTTCATTTATTAAAAAATGGCAGCGTTGTAATTTAGGATGAAAAAAAATGTTGAAATCCCCAAATTTTTCCACAGGACTGAAAATCTATTTTCTGACCTGCTCTAATGTTGAGCTCTTTGGACAGTCGAATCCCAGTGGTATTTGTTGAGCGCTTGCAATCCTGGCTCTTGCTGTAAAGCATTTTGGGGAATGCAGTTTGATTTTAGCCCCCTCGCTATTATTAATAGCAGAAGTGTTTCCCCTCTACCCACTGTCTTTTCAAGGCTTACCTTCTAAAATGGGGTTTGCCTCCAGCACCTGCTGCTCAATCCAGGAATGCTGCCCACTGATAGCAGCCAGGAACTGCAGGATCAGTTTAGTGCTCTCTGTCTTCCCTGCGCCAGATTCGCCACTGTACAAGTTGTAAGGAATAAATGTGAGTAAATGTGCTCTCGCACTGATGCATGGGCCCTGGACTCTCCATTCAAATGAACACACTGGAAATCTCTAGGTATGTGTTTCCAGTACAGGGGGACACTAAATTTGGATTTCAAACCCCCTGAACTTCATGTGTAGTCAGATATTCCTAGATACCAAAACCAGAGGGAACCATGGTGACCTCCTGTCTAATACAGGATACACAATTTTCCAAAGTCATTCGTGTTTGGATCTGGGGATTTTGTGCAACCTATTACGTGGCTAGGAATCAACTACATGCTTAGGATACAGATTTGATTTTATCAGGGGTGCGACCAGTTTTCCCTGTAAGCTGTGCATTCATGCAGCCGCTCAGGAGAGAGTCAAATGCCGCCCAGCTGATTAGCAGAATACCCACAGCTAGGCTTTGTGTTTCTACTGGTGGTGCACATTCACACATGCCTTGGTGCACATAATATTTACCGCGCATGAATGGAAAAAATCCACACATGAATGGAAAAGATTAGAAGGAATATTGAGCGCCACCTAAAGTTTTATGGGGCCTGGCTCTTAAGTTTGGTGTCAGGCCCATGCCCTGTTTGAACACCATTCATAAGTAAGGGCACAATTGGGGCATGGATATTTTTAGTAAAAGTCAAGGACAGGTCATGGGCAATCAACCAAAAATTACAGAAGCCCGTGATCTGTCCCTGACTGCTACTAAAAATACCTGGGGTGGGAGAGGGAGGAGAGAACAAAAGAGAGTGCTGCTGAAGTTTGTAGCTTCTCCAGCCTCGCGGCTTCTCCTGAGGCAAGGGCCTGACTACCCTTGTTCTAGTCCCAGAGGGGTTGTCACACAGCTCCGGCTGCAGTGGCTCTGGTAGCCCTAGGACTGGACTGGCAATCAGCTGTTCCACCAGCCACTGCTCCAAAGTCCAGGGCTGATAGCTGCTCCAGCCATGTCCCAGAAGAGGTTCTGGAAAGTCACGGAATCTGTGACCTCTATGACAGAATCGTAGCCTTATCGATATGCAAATTCAGTCCAGCATTACAGCCTTCTGAAGAGTGTAAACATCGAGAAGAGAGAGGAATTCATTCGGATCAGAGATACTTGATTATGATCCAAGGACAGCTAGTTGGTCAAATGAGGCAGGTTCCCTGTCTTGTTTCAAGCTGCCGAACTGCATTAAAAGACACTATGAAAAATACATTTCCATGGAAGCCATTTTTATACATGCCATGGGGTTCTGATGTCATTGGAGATGATCCATTTGAGAGTAAACTGTAGGGGAGTGGATACATGAGGAGAAGAAGAGGACATCATCTACTTGACCTAAGATTTGTGGAATATCGAGCTATTGTTACTGTGCCTCATTTAATTGGATGGCTTTCTTTGCAGTAATAAATGTACTTGGAACATAAGAACGGCCATACTGGGTCAGACCAAAGGTCCATCTAGCCCAGTATCCTGTCTGCTGGCAGTGGCCAATGCCAGGTGTCCCAGAGGGAATGAACAGAACAGGGAATCATCAAGTGATCCATCCTCTGTTGTCCATTCCCAGCTTCTGGCAAACAGAGGCTAGAGCAGGGCTGGGCAAAATATGACCTGGGGGCCAGATCTAGCCCGCCAAGCCACTGGATCTGGCCCGTGGACCACCCTTCCAGGATCCTCAGGCACACAGCTGTGGCAATGTAAAGTGCAGTCCCTATGTTTCTCTGCTCTGCAGGGAGGGGGGAAGCTTTGTCTGATCTCCGCACCTCCAGCCCAATCCGCACCTCCTATTGGCCAGAATCAACTGGCCAATTAGAACTGACCTCAGCTAATCTCTTAGATTGGCCAGGAAGACGGGGACAGCGCAAGCCTCCTCCCCCACCCGGAGTTGAGAGCCAGGTGGAGGGAACAGCCTGTATTTTCAAGTGGTCTGGGGCTGCAGTAGGCAGGGAAACCAACCTGCTTTGGGGGTGCTGCAGGCCGGGAGATGCTTAGGTAAGCGCCTCCCAGACAGAGCCTGTCTCTGGCATCCCTGTCCCTTCCACACCCCAGCTCCCACCTCCATGTGACCATCCAAACCCTCTGCACCTCCCTGCCCCAGGTCATAACCCCCCTCTTCACCCAAACTCCCCACACCGTCTCCTGCACCCCAGTCCCTTACCCTGTGCACCCTTCTGTACCCAGCCTCCATCCTAGACCCTGCATCTCCTCCACAGAAAAGTGCGGCCCTTGAGCACTTACTAAAAACTTGGGCTACGTCTATATTGGCAAGATTTTGCGCAAATATTCTTTAACGCAAGAGTTTTTGCGTTAGAGTATTTGAGTAAGAGAGTGTCTACACTGGCATGTGCCTTTGTGCAAAAGATGTGCTTTTGCGCAAGAGCATCTGTGCCAGTGTAGATGCTGTCTTGCGCAAGAAAGCTCCGATGGCCATTTTAAACATAGGGCTTTCTTTCACAAGAAATTGATGTTGCCTGTCTACACTGGCCTCTTGCGCAAGAACAGTTACGCAAGAGGGCTTATTCCTGAGCGGGAGCGTCAGAGTATTTGCGCAAGAAGCACTGATTTCATACATTAGTACGTCAGTGTTCTTGCGCAAGTACTCACGGCCACTGTAGACAGGTGGCAAGATTTTGCGCAAAAGCAACTGCTTTTGCGCAAAATCTTGCAAATGTAGACGTAGCCTTGGAGTGGCCCCCCCACCAAAAATTATTGCCCACCCTTGGGCTAGAGGCACCATTCCTGCCCATCCTAGATAATAGCAATTGCTGGATGTATCCCCCATGAATTTATTCAGCTCTGTTTTAAAATCCTATTAAAGTCTTGGATTCCACAACATCCTCTACTGAGACCATCTCCATCTCTACAGAGATATCAGGTCCATGTTACAGAAGAGTTTGAAAGCAGCTGATTCAGGGCCTGATCCTTCCTAATTCATAGTGGGCAGTACCTTACAGAGCAGGCAGTCCTACAGATTTCAGCCGACCTACTTGGGAGTAAGGCACCGCTCCAAAGCTTGGCAGAATTAGGTACTTAGCGAGTACAAGCAATGTCACTGCAGAATAAGTTATGGCTGGAGGCAGGAATTTCTGGATGTAATTCTATGGCCTGTAATTCTACGGCAGGAGGTCAGACTAGCTGACTAGATGATGATAATGCCCTCTCTGGTTTTAAAAGCTATGGATCTTTGAGCCAATAAGTGACCATAGGAATAATGGGATGAAATTAAAGGGAAAGTTTATGACACTGTGGCAAGGTCCTCACTCCAGCCCCTTGCCCTGGGACACCTTCTGATCCACACATCAGCCAGAGACCCTTTCTGGTGCAGTCACCCATCCTTTTATTGTCAGCTTCCCACCACCTTCTATTGACAGAGTTGTAGAGTGCAACAAACTCAGCCAGCCTCTCCTTCTGGCTTGGGTGCACACTCAGCCACACCCTGGCTCCTTGCTCCTCTCCTTTCACTTCTCTCTGGCTGCCTTATATAGCCCTCTGGCTAATGAGGCCCACAGCTGCTTCCATTAGCCTTTCAGGCCTGGGCTTACTCAGCTGGCTGTAACTGGCCTTTTCAGCCAGGCTGTAGTGGCAGAGCTCTGGCTTAGCCAGCCGTCTGTCACAACACATATACAAAAAAATCTTGCGATTCACATCTATTAGACTGTAGTTTAATTATCAAAGTGGCAAAAGGCCTATCTCTTGGCATGTTAAAAAACTAGGCTTGACTGACCCTGCATTGGACTGGATGACCTAACAGGACTTTTCCATCCATAACTTCTGCGACTGACCACAATTACTTAACCAATCAGCCCCAGCAACGAGGCCAAGTCCCAGGTATGTCGATGCTCAAGCTGGAGGTGTAGTTCCCAGCTTTGGAAGACAGATGCATGCTAGCTCTGATTGTGCTGAGATGCTAACAACAGAAATGTAGCTGTGGAGGAGCAGCGATGGGTTGGTACAGGCACCCAAGTAAGAACCTAGTGTCCTGGGCTAGATTGTGTCTAGCCCATCCTGCTACTCATGCTGCTTCTATTGTTAGTGTACTAGCTGAAACTAAGCTACAAGTTGAACCTCTCTAGTCCGACAGCTGACCGGTGCCGAACCAGAGAATTTGCCGGACCGTGGGAGGTCAATAATGTCTAGCAGCATTACCACCACTGCTTACTGGGCTCTTAGAAGACATTTAGGGATAAATAGGGCTAAGTAACAGCACAGAACACTGACACTGGTAGCTGCAAACAAACTTTATAGGACTACAGGAAACTTGGTCACACCCATGATAAGGGCACATCCAGCTAACTAAAATTATGCCGGACCACAGATGTTGCCAGACCAGAGAGTGCCAGACTAGAGAGGTTCAACTTATAGAAGACATAGGCCTACCCAAGCTGGAAATTATGCCCCCAGCTACAGCAAGATGTGCCCATAGACTGTGAATTTCCTACACACCCCTCCAGATAGAGCCATACTGACAGGCTGATGCCAGGAAGCCAACACTGCCACTCCTATGCTGTGCTGTTTGGCTAAATGTTCTTGAGACTTTTGCTTCAATTGGGGCCTACCTTGCACTTTTCACAAACAATTAAGGTGAGTCTGCTCAGCACCTTTGGCAGGATGGAATCCTAATTCAGCACCCCTGCTAGGCCCGACATGCACCCACTCACCTTATGATGCAACACTGATCCCTGTTGTTGCGTTGCATGTTGTAGTAGCAGTTGTCGGCTATTGCAAAGATGTGAGGTGGCATCTCGCCGATCTTTTTGTTGGTGTACAGCCGGATCTGCTCTGGGGAGTAGATGGGTAACAGCTGGTAGGGGTTCACTGCCACCAGTATTGAACCTGTATATGTCTAGAGGAGAAGCACAAAGAGGTTTATCGGGACAAGGCACCCCGCCCTAGAGACTTTGGCACCCAGGACCAAAAGCAAAGGCAAAATGAGATGGGTTTTCAAAAGCCACCGGAAAGAAGCTGCTCATTTCAAAATGCCATATGCAGAGTGAATTCTAGAGTCAAAGCGAAGCAAACCCTCCCTCCCCCCACATTGTGCAAATCCAAAATTCAGAGCCAAATGTTGATCATTGCAAAGTTTAGATGGATCCATCTCTGCAAAAAACATGGTCAGAGTTGCCAGAGACCCACACCTGTCAGGTGCATTATGAGGGACCGCTGCCTTGACTGCCCAAATGCAATAGTGGTTTGCAGTGTTATTATAGTCCTGTTGTTTAACGTTTGCCAAACAACCCAAAGAATACAGGTATGTCACAGAACAGCCCCTTGGAAAAGGCCTTAGATCCAGCTCTACAACAGATCTCTCAGGAGCCTGGAGCTGTGCTGTGATATTGGTCAGTTACTCTCTGGGGACCTTTGTCGCTTTCCTACCACCCTCCTTGTGTGATGCTCCTCTGGGGATGTCACGGGGGTGGCAGAGGAGGAAGAGGGTACAAGGAGCCCCGCCCCCTGCACAGTCATGCAGTCAGCATCCTTCATTTGGCAGGAGAACATAAAAACACAAGAACCGTCATACTGGGTCAGACCAAAGGTCCATCTAGCCCAGTGTCCTGTCTGCCAACAGTGGCCCAGGCCAGGTGCTCCCAAGGGAATGAACAAACTAGGGAATCATCAAGTGATCCATCCCCTGTTGCCCATTCCCAGCTTCTGACAAACAGAGGCTGGGGACACCATTCCTACCCATGCTGGCTAATAGCTAGGGAGGCCAAAGGTGCTGGGGAGGCCAAAGAGGGGGACCCGCTAGCACTGCTGGCAAAGCTAGTGGCCCCAAAAGCAAAAGGCTCACTCCCTGCTTGTGCAGGTAACTCCAGGCAGCACTGCAGACAGCTCAGACAGGAGATCATTAAAGGCTGCTGCTTCTCACCAGGCTGCCCCCTGCTGCCTCCAGAGTATAATGACATGTAGGGGTGCACAATAATTTTTGTAGAGGGGCCACTTCACCAATGTTGACAGCGGTCGTGGGCCAGTCCCGGAAGAGGTGGGGCCTTGGGCGGAAGGGGCGGGCCTCCGCTGGAAGCGGTGGATCCCTCTAGGCACCGTGTGCGGGGGGGAGGAAAGGAGACTTCACACACTCCACCATGGGGCGGGGGAGCATGGGAGGTCTCTTTCTGCCCGGCCAGGGTCACGCAGCACGCAGAGGGAATCAGTGGTGCCCTCTGATTCCATACACCCGCTGTGGGGGGAGGAGACCGTGGTGCCCTCTGATTCCATACACCCCCAGTGGGGGGAGGAGACACTGCATGCGCCCCCAACCCGGGTCTCAATTGGCCTGAAGGTGGGGGTGTGGCATGGCGGGCCATGGGCTGGATGAAACAGGATGGTGGGCTGTATCTGGCCCATGGGCCATATCTTGCCCAGCCCTGTGACAAGGGCATCACGCCTCTCAACAGCCCTGTTCCAGGTGCATCTTCTTTCTCTCCCCATGCACCATGACCCCTTACATGACACCTCTCATAGGAACTCACTGTGATCCAAGCTGCGCATCCTAACTGAAGGGACCCACTGCAGTCTAAGAAGTGCTGCCCCGACTCGCATCTAGAAGGCCAGAATGTTTTCTAACCCTTGGGCTTTTGCAATCTCTAGCTCTTGTGATACATTTCTTGAGAGTTTAATGCCTGCTGGACTAGACAGTTGACTGGAAGGAGAAAAAGAGATTACTCACCTTGTGCAATAACTGGGGTTTTTCAAGATCTGTGTCCCTATGGGTGCACCCTCTAGTTGTCTTCACATCCCTATGCCTCAGACTGGAGATTTTTGGTAGCAGTGTCCATTTGGCCTGCACATGCCCTTGCCCAGTCTTGTGCTTGCTTTGCTGATATATAGCACTGTGTTGGCAAACCGCCCTCAGTTCCTTCCCTCCCGCAGAGCTCAGATGAAAGAATCCCAAAGCAGAGGAGAGCAGGGTGGGTAGTGGATCACCCACAGGGACACATCTCCAAGAACCTCACTTACTACACAAGGTGAGTAATAGGGATGTAAGCGACTAGTCGACTATCCGATAAGCAAAAGCTTATCGGATGGTCGACTAGTTCCTCGACTAGTCGCTTCCCCACCTTGCTGCCTCTAGCAGAAGCAGCAAGGAAGGGAGCAGGAGCCAGTGCTGGGGGGAACTGGCTTCCCCCCAGCACCTTCTCCACAAGGGGCAGGTCAGTGGCGGGGACCGGGCGTGAGCTGGGAATAGGCCGATTCCTGACTTGCACCCAGTCCCAGACTCTGCTTTTTAAATGTATTAAGAGCCTGCCAGCTCTTAATACGTTTAAAAATCAGAAGTGTAGTGGGGAGGGGGGGACCTGGCATGAGCCAGGCCAGCTGATTCCCGGATCGTGCTTGGTGCCCCCTGTGGCACTTTATCTCTTTAAATGGATTAAGAGCCTTTGGGCTCTTAATACATTTAAAAATTAGAAGCTCAGCAGAGGGGACCCAGCGTGAGCTGGCAATCAGCTGTCCCAGCTCATGCTGGGTCCCCCCCGCTGCGCTTTAGCCTTTTAAATGTATTAAGAGCCTGCTGGCTCTTAATACCTTTAAGAGGCAGAGCCGCAGCGGGGTTAGCTGCTGGGACTGGAAGCTAACCCTGCTGCGGCTCCCCTGCTTATTGACTAAATTCATCGACTAGTTGATTAGTTGATTAAACTATATTTAACATCCCTACTGAGTAATGTCTTCTTCTTCGGGCAATGTCTGGTGCTTCTTGTAGGTGACTCCACACCAGTGTCCCAATGAAGGGATGGGGCTCCAACTCACAGTCCAATACTGATGTTAGTCTGGTCAAACCAAATAGCACATCAGATGCTAAATCACAAGTGATTGCATAATGCTCCAGAATCGTACGAGCAGGTGCCAAAGTCGTTGCTCTGCATATTTCTTAAGAGAAGATTGAGGGGGGACATGATAGCAGTTTTCAGGTATCTAAAAGGGTGTCATAAGGAGGAGGGAGAAAACTTGTTCATCTTGGCCTCTGAGGATAGAACAAGAAGCAATGGCCTTAAACTGCAGCAAGAGAGGTTTAGGTTGGACATTAGGAAAAAGTTCCTAACTGTCAGGGTGGTCAAACACTGGAATAAATTGCCCAGGGAGGTTGTAGAATCCCCATCTCTGGAGATATTTAAGAGTAGGTTAGATAAATGTCTATCAGGGATGGTCTAGACAGTATTTGGTCCTGCCATGAGGGCAGGGGACTGGACTCGATGACCTCTTGAGGTCCCTTCCAGTCCTAGTATTCTATGATTCTATGATTCTGTGATTGGAACTTTAGAGAGGTAGGCTACGGAAGTGAACAGAGACCTCGTAGAGTACAGTCAGGCTCCCGGAAGGAATGTAGGCAGGTGATGCACATGATAGCAGTAGTTAATGCATTCCAATATCCAGCTAGAGAGCCTGTGCTTAGATACTGGGTATCTCTTAATACTTACCTGTGATGGAGAGGAATAGTCTTGGAGATTTTCTGAAAGGTTTTGTCCTTTCCAAATAAAGGGCTAATGCTCTCCTGATAGTGAGTGTGTGCACTGTTGCCTCCCTTTTATCCCGGTGTGTTTGGAAAATAATGTTGGAAGGTGAAGAATTTGGTTTATGTGTAAGGCTGAAGGTATTTTTGGTAGGAATTTGGGGTGTAGCTGAAATGTGACCTTGTCCTATAATAAAAGTGTAAAGGGGAGCTATACCATTAGGGCCCCCGCCTCTTCAGGCAGATGTGATGGCCGTTGGGAACGTGTGGCTGTCGGTGTCTGTTTTTGTAATCTCTACCTCTTCCTTTGAGGATCATAATGTCTCCGGGGAGGAGAAAATTCAGTAGGCTAGGATCTCTGTGCTGCCTGTACTTATTATGTCTCCTGCTTTGGGAAGGGGTGTAAATAGCCAGAGGACATAATGTGGCCCTAGAATCTTTTAATGTGTAGAGGGATTCATCAGTTCTTTGTGCAAACTGTTTAGATTCCTAAAAAGGAAGGTCCTCCACTGAGACTTGTACCTCCCTGGGAAAGCTGGGGAGATGAAGCCAAGATGTTCTCATGACAACTGCCATGGAGATGGAATGAGCAGCTGTATTGACAGCATTCAGAGAAGCCTGTAATGCTGTCATCACAAGGAGCTGACTCTGCTGAAACTGCTCTTGCTGATCCGATGGGAGGTGTTCAATAAAGGCATGTCATTTTGAATAACTGGTATGGTTGTGGTGTGCCATGAGGGCTGGACTATTAGTGATCTGAAACTGTAGATTGCTGAAGAATGGGATTTATGTCCAAATAAATCCAGTTGCTTGCAGTCCTTATTTTAGCATGGTGCTCTCTGCATTGACAACCAGTGAATTAGGGAATGGATGAGAAAATAAAATGTCCCCATCTTTAGAGGGCACATAAGAGTTTTGTCTGCTCTTTTGCACATTGGAGGTACTGTGTCTGGTGTCTGCCATATAGTTTTCGCTGGATCAAACAATGCCTCATTAATGGTGAGTTCAAGCTTTGTTGAACACAGGGTCTGTAGGATGCCAGTTTATGCTATGACTCTGACTTCTTCAAGCAGGATTTGCAGGGAATTCTTTTAAACAGGTAGTGAAATTGCTCAAAGTCGTCTGGCTTGGTGGGAGAGGCATGACTGCCTCATTAGGAGATTATGACAAAATGTTGGTCACTGGAGTGGATTCCTCTCCGCCTGTTCCTCAAAGGTCTCCTCTTGATGATCAGGAAGCCTGGCTATTGAAGCTGAAGTTCAGTTTCCTTTACCCCTTTGGGTTACACCAGAGGTCCTTGAAAATTGTTGTCTATATGCCCACTTGTGGGTCCCAGTATGGCCAATGAGGTGGTGGAAATGGCATGGGTCGGAGCATCCCAGGCTGTCCATATCTGCTGGATGGGTCTCTTCTACTCTGCTAGTAAATTGAAGATACATATGTTTCTACCTGGCTGGCTCTGTGGCATTGCAATCAACAGTCTTGGACAAATACTGGATGGATGGTCATGGATGGCAGAGTAGAATATCTCAATAACATATGTAAGTCTGAGGACCTGAGCATAACCCTTAGTGTGATTATGTCGGTGCCTAGTAAGGGTGATTCATGCATCTCCGAGATCTTCAAGTCTCTGTAGAACAGAAATTTCTTCAGTACCAGAATAGCCATTGGTACTGCTGAGGTCAGCTGAGCAGGTGACATTGAAGTGGAGAGAGTCATCAGTACCAGAAGCCCTCTGCATACCGAAGAACAGTCTACAGATGTCGTGGTAGCCTTTTGCTGTGCCAGCATACTGGATACCCATTGTCTACAAGACTCTGTCGGTGCTGTTCTAGACAAGCTGGGTCTTTGCTGCTCTTTTCTGCTGAAAGTACCAATCTGCTTAAACCTGCCCTCTACTCTTTGGGCTTACCAGTGGTAATGGTACTTGAGGATCCTACAGCATCATAGGCACCTACAGCCTGCTTTTTTGAGACTTTCTGAGAGGAATTCCATGGATTTACTCTTTGAAGTCACTGGTGAGTGTTAATCCGAAGGTGTTGGAGGGATCAGTCTCAATGGGGACTGCTGTCTGGGGAATCTCGGGCCCAGGGCTGAAGGTTGGTCGGAGTGAGCGTTCCAGCATGAGTAGTTTTAATTTTAGTGCACGGCTCTTTCTGGTTCTGGATATTAATGTTAGACAAAATGTGCACTCTGAGACACGTGTCTCTCTCCGCGGGAGTGAATGCAGTAGGAATAGCTTCCTGACACCTGAGGCAGTATTTAAACCCAGGGGAGCCAGGCATCATGCCCTTCTTAGTGTTTGCTTCCTGAATGAAAACAACTAGGGAAAGTTAATACACACCAGGGAGAAAGATAAGTGAAGTAAAAGGGTTTTTTTAATCAATGAAAAGAGAAGAAGGAAAATCAGTAAGAAAAACTGTAAAAAAAATCTCTGTCAATGGATTCTACTAAGGCTCTGTCTCATGCCAACAGCAGTAGAGAAGGATCTTAGAGCGATTTACCCACACAGTGCTATATAACAAAATAGCACAATGTGAGACAGAGAGAGCGCATGTGAGGGCCAAATGGACACTGCAACCAAAAAATCTCTGATCTGAGACACAGAGGCGTGAAGACAGCTAGAATGAAGCACCCACAGGGACATTACTTGAAGGAGAATATCCATTTTATATAGATAACAGACCAGGATAAGAGTTGTATATCCCAAGCCAAAGGTTAAGGACACAATCAGTAGCAAAAGCCTTTATCTCCCGATGGAACTAGT
Source organism: Rafetus swinhoei (assembly GCA_019425775.1). Taxonomy (NCBI): domain Eukaryota; kingdom Metazoa; phylum Chordata; order Testudines; family Trionychidae; genus Rafetus; species Rafetus swinhoei. The sequence goes on along the minus strand of CM033437.1, from coordinate 20,453,382 downwards.
AATGAAAAGACCTATATTGCCTAGAATACACTATTCAAAAAAAGAGCTCATTGTTTAACCAAAAAAAAAAAAAAAAAAAAGTCTGACACCCTTTTACCAGCATTTTCTAATATCACCAGATGGGAGGAGCAAGGTGGGCCGCTGCCGCTATATTTACCTGCACTTCGGCAGGTACCAGTGATTGCAGCTCCCACTGGCCGGGAACGGTGATCTGCAGCCACCAGGAGCTGTGATCCCCCGTACCTGTGGAAGCACAAGTAAATATGGTAGTGTGGGGGCCCGCCAGGGGCTAAACCTGGCAGATCAGATCCGGGGGGTTGGTATTTGCCCACCTCTGAGATAGAGTGAGTTGGAAAAGACACTGCTCCTGAGAAGACCTAGAGACCAGCATAGGTAGCCCCACTTCTATACATGTGAGAGGATAGTTCATTCTCTATGGCCCACTCAATCCTTGGCATCTGCTCAGACTTTCAATAAGGCTGCCCCTTAGCTAGTGCCAGCTGTGGAGATTTTCATCATGGGAACCTTTGCCCACCCAAACTCGTTTCACAGGTAAGAAAAGGCAATCACACTCCGATTGAATCCTGATCTGGATTTGAACTCACAGCCTAAAAGATGTCTGCAGTTTTCAGGCTGCTTCATAACTGGGTGAGATTTACAAGTCATGAGGCATTTCTAGGGCAATTTTCGGGACAATTTTCAGTGCATAGAGGTGGAAATATCCAACTTCATTGCTTCTCAAGTCATTCTCAGAAACACTGACTTTCCTTTTGGCGTGAGTTTGTAACATCCCTGTATTCCAGCCTCTCTGGTGGTAACTTATCTGTCCTGCCAAGACTCATGATGCTGACTATGGCCAAAGATCTTTTCAAATGAATTAGCCATTAGTGACAGGAATGTTTTGTTGATGTTCCCACTCACCTTTTCCTTGTGATCATTGACCGTCAGTATAAAGTCCTGTGTTATCTCAAGGGATGAGCTTGGTTCGACTTGTCCCTAGTTGACAAATACACACAGCTTGCCCAATTTTATCAGCTGACCACATTCAAAACTTTGGCCCCCAACTGATGATCAAAGGGCAGCTACAAGAAAATATGTGCAAGTCCTGTTTCCAGGTCCACTGCTTATTAAGAGTAAAGCCCCTGTGTTTTGGTGTGAAGATCAGCTTGGCTGTTTGTATGGGTGCTTGTCCTACAAGAATCGATGGCTTACACCAAGAAAAGATGTTCTACTGCAAACTCGTTACTGCCATTGTGACCTACATTTTCGTTAGCCACATAACAAATCCACACTGAACCTGGTTCCCAGAGCACCCTAAATTCATTCGACTTTTTGTTGCTCAGGGAATTTAGTGTCACTCCATGACTAGATACTCCTGCACTTCAGCAACCCCAATGTCATGACAAAACACCCCCGCTATTCAGCAATTTTTCTCAGCACATACAAGCATCAGCCATGCACAACAGCACTTGCATAACCCTTTTCATCTTTCAGTAGTTGCTTATTTCCTCCAAACCAGGCTATTATGCATAGCTGGTTGCAGCCCTGCCCCTCTGGCATCACATCCGCAGACTTGGTACTTTGCTCTTCTAGGAAGAGGCCACGTTTCTGTCACTGTGGCAAAGTGCTTCAGCCAAAGGGATATGGATTGGGTGCATTCGTGGGGCAGCAGAAAAGCAGTGCCAGGAAAATGAGAAATGCCATTAATGGTGAATATAAATGAGGCAGCCAGCGCATGATATAACAGTGCGTTGCGGCAATGAAAGGTGGCTTACGTATTATACTTACCCTCCCACCACAGTTAGTCTTGGGGTTAAAAGGAGAAAAAGGAAAATACGTATTGTATTAGAGCAGGGCTATAAAAGCCTTTCACCAATCACAGAGAAGCTTTTCCATGAGCCAGCTAAAGTGGGAAAGACACCGATTGTCAGAAGCCTCATCACAAGATTCACCTTTGATTCAGCAGTCCTGGGAACCCCTCAAGCAGCGCAGGCCTCTCAAGGACCATACTGAATACTGTCCTTGTGGAGTGGCGAGACCAAATTGTACCTCATGGAACCACTGCTTACTGTGTTGGTCTTGACCATCTTGGTTCCATTCACAGGGGCATAACACAGCTTCGCAGAACTGCCAGCAACACTTCCCAACCCTCGCGTGCCCTGTGCCACGTTGATAGATAATGTAAAGTGATGATTTATTCACCTTTCAATGTTTCTCGCTCTCTGACCAACCCCATAGAAAACTTTATTGAAGTGAAAACTAAAAGCCAATTTCCTTTGCTCTTCCTTCAAACAGATTTTAAAATCTTTTGACGAAAATCTTAAAAAGTTGAAGACTAAAGTTAAGCTCCTGAAGGCTCATATAGACATATTTAGGTGGCACAGCTGCATCCACACTAGGACTGCCTTGCCTATTACACGGCACACCTGGACTCCTATCAGGGAGTGTACCAGTAGTGAAGACCTGGCCTGAATATCCTTGCAATCTTTTTGCAGACAATTCACAAACAGAAACAGGGGAATTGAATAGACTCTTTTCTAGAAATGACTGGCCCAGCTGTCCCAACCTGTGCTACTCTCTTTGTCTCTCCCAGGTCTGGGGATCTCTTGGGATGTGTGTGCCTCTAGCAGCCACCTCGCTTTGCGGTTGCACAGAAGCAGCGTCTGACTCAAGGAATGGTGCTGTATTTCAGCGAGTGCTGGCAAGCGTGGAGTTGTTAAAGAGATTAAAAATTCATCATTGCTGAGGGGTTAAACTCCTTGTAGGAGACAGATACTTGGGGCTGCATTGCACACGACTAATAAAAGGTTAATGCGCAGGATGGAGGCCCAAACACCCAGCACCTACCAAGCACTCAGAATTTGGCTATCAAGCTCTGCTGCACAGAAACCCATGGGAGATCCGCCCACTCCTGCCTCTAAATCAGTAGCTGTTCACAATCTTTGTGCTTTACTCAGACCTAGATGAGAGCTCACAAGGGCACCAAGCCTCTCCTGTGCCCAGGACAGAGCCATCTGGCAGGGTGCAGAGGGAGATGTCCCTGAGCTCCAAGCAGCTTCACACCTGGCACCATTAGCACAAGACTATCTCCCTAGCACAACAGTGCCTTCCCTGCCTCTCCCTCTCCTCTGGCTTCCTGCCTCTTGGGTTCTGTTTGTTGTCTCTGTCACTTTTCCTCACCCTAAGGTAGCCTCCCTCTTTGCACTTCCCGCACGTGTAAAACGGGACAAGGCATTTCAATGGCCTTTCTTCATACGGGGGTTCCACTTACCAGAAAATCACCACAGGATTCATTGTTTGCTCCTCCGCGCACACCTAGACAAACCATCCTACAGAGCCCATTAATGCCACTAATTGAACTTGCCAGGTGTGCCAATGTTCAGCCACAGTCTAGGGCAGGCCTGCACAACATATGGCCCGAGGGCCACATGCGGCCCGCAGGGGCTCACTCTGCGGCCCGTGACAACTACGGGCGGCGCAGCCCCATCCGATCTGCCGGTCGGGCGGAGGAGCGGAGCGCCGCCGGGGAGGGGGAAGTGCGGCGATTCTCACCGCCGGGCTGCCTGCGTGCAGCTCCAGCGCGAGGAGGCGGGGCATGAGCCAGAGGGCGGGACGCCGGCAGACGCCAGGACGCTGGCATGACGTCGTGACATCACGGCCAGCGACCGCTGGATTCAAAAAGGCAGAAGCCAGGTAGGGGAGGGGAAGGGGCTTGTGCTGAGGGGAGGGGGGCAGGTCAGGAGAAAGGGGAAGACATCAAGGGGCAGGGTGAAGGAGAGACAAATGCCAGGGGTCCAAGTGGAGACATGCGGGTTTTTTTCTCAACAAAAATGTTTAGCCGCGTGTTCGGTATTTTTTGAGAGAGCATTCCTACTTGCAGCCTGCAGCTGTTTTCTTTGGAGTAATATGGCCCTCGCCACTTTCCGAGTTGTGCGGGCCTGGTCTAGGGACACCATCCTTGCCCATCATGGATAATAACTTCAAATGGACCATGAATTTATCTAGTTCTTTTTTGAACCCTGTTATAGTCTTGGTCTTCACAGCATCCCCTGGCAAGGAGTTCCACAGGTAGACTGTGTGTGGTGTGAAGAAATACTTCCTTTTGTTTTAAACCTGCTACCTATTAATTTCCTTTGGCAGCTCCTAGTTACATAAGAACATAAGAACATAAGAACGGCCGTAGCGGGTCAGACCAAAGGTCCATCTAGCCCAGTATCCTGTCTGCCGACAGTGGCCAGCACCAGGTGCCCCAGAGAGGGTGGACCGAAGACAATGATCAAGCGCTTTGTCTCCTGCCATCCCTCTCCAGCCTCTGTCAAACAGAGGCCAAGGACACCATTTTATCCCCTGGCTAATAGCCTTTTATGGACCTAACCTCCATGAAATTATCTAGCTTCTCTTTAAACTCTGTTATAGTCCTAGCCTTCACAGCCTCCTCTGGCAAGGAGTTCCACATGCTGACTACACGCTGTGTGAAGAAGAACTTTCTTTTATTAGTTTTAAACCTGCTACCCATTAATTTCATTTGGTGTCCTCTAGTTCTTCTATTTAGGAACTAATAAATAACTTTTCTTTATCCGCCTCTCCACACCACTCATGATTTTATACACCTCTATCATATCCCCTCAGTCTCCTCTTTTCTAAACTGAAAAGTCCCAGTCTCTTTAACCTCTCCTCATATGGGACCCGTTCCAAACCCCTAATCATTTTAGTTGCCCTTTTCTGAACCCTTTCCAAGGCCAAAATATCTTTTTGAGGTGAGGAGACCACATCTGTACACAGTATTCAAGATGTGGGCGTACCATAGTTTTATACAGGGGCAGTAAGATATTCCGGGTCTTATTTTCTATCCCTTTCTTAATAATACCTAGCATCCTATTTGCCTTTTTGACCGCGCTGCACTGTGTGGAAGTTTTCAGAGAACTGTCCACGATAACTCCAAGATCTCTTTCCTGATTTGTCGTAGCCAAATTAGCCCCCATCATACTGTATTATAGTTGGGGTTATTTTTCCCGATGTGCATTACTTTACACTTCTCACATTAAATTTCATTTGCCATTTTGTTGCCCAATCACTCAGTTTGGTGAGATCTTCTTGGAGTCCTTACAGTCTGCTTCTGTCTTGACTATCCTAAACAGTTTGGTATCATCCATAAACTTTACCACCTCACTGCTTACCCCTTTCTCCAGATCATTTATGAATAAGTTGAACAGGATTGGTCCTAGGACTGACCCTTGGGGACACCACTAGTTACCCCTCTCCATTCTGAAAATTTACCATTTATTCCTACCCTTTGTTTTCTGTCTTTTAACCAGTTCTCAATCCAAGAAAGGACCTTCCCTCTTATCCCATGGCCATGTAATTTACACAAGAGCCTTTGGTGAGGACCTTGTCAAAGGCTTTCTGGAAATCTAAGTATACTATATCTACTGGATCCCCTTGTCCGCATGTTTGTTAACCCTTCAAAGAACTCTAATAGATTAGTAAGACAGGATTTCCCTTTACAGAACCCATGTTGACTTTTGTCCAACAAATTATGTTCTTCTACATGCTTCACAATTTTATTCTTTACTATTGTTTCGACTAATTTGCCCGGTACTGAAGTTAGACTGTAGTTCTTGTGTTATGAGGAGTAAATAACACTCCCTTATTTACTTTCTGCAAAGCAGTAATGAGTTTATACACCTCTATCATATCCCCACTTAGTCGTCTCTTTTCCAATACTAATCTCCTGCTTCAAAGACTGTAGGAATTAGTTGGTTCAAGTCTTGAAGATGGGTGTATTTCTCTCATTGATGCCTGTGAAAGACCCACACATCCAGGGAAAGCAGAATATTGGAACTGTCCTCATTTAACAGCACTAAGAAACAGGAGACAGCCTAAAAAATGCTGAGTGAAGACATGACTGCAAAGCAGCTGACCTTTACCTTTACTCAAGACAACTGTTTGTTACAGATAAACCAGCTCGCCTTACCTAGGTCCCTAAAATGCATATTCTAAGAGGTTATGTTAACCCTTCCCACCACATCAGCACTGTTCTTTTTCATGAAACAAAACTATAAAGGATTTATATTCCACTCAAAGCTAGCAGAAAAATTATTGGGAGGATAGTCTCAGCAGCTCCCCCATCCCCACTGTCTTCTGTCCTTCAAAATCCATACAATGCAATAGATGGAGAGATGTTGCAGACTGCAAAGCTGAATTGTGCAATATCAGGACTAGTAGGCTATTACTAAGGTTAATATTTTGGCATGGTTATTTTTAGTAAAAGTCAAAGACTGGTCATGGGCAATAAACAGAAATTCAGGGAAGCCCTTGACTGCCTGTGAACTTAAGTAAAAATAACTGGGGGTATGGAGGGCTAACCCCCAGAGCAGATTGACTCCTGAGTCCGCCATGGGGCAGGGGAGGAAAGGGAGGCCTCTAGCCCTCACCACTGTGGTGGGGGCTGAAGCCAAAGAAGTCACAGAGGTTCCTGAAAGTCAAGGAATCTGTGACCTCCACGACTAAATTGCATCCTTAGTTATTGCTAAATCTATTTTGACTGTGTTGGTTCTTCAAAGGTCTGAAAGACAGAAGGGACTATTAGGAGGATGCTGTCAGATCTCCTGCATAACGTAGGCCAGAGAATTCACCCAGCTCTGGAACCAAGCCCAAAATTTATGAGAGATTTGGAAAATGCTGATAGAATATTTTTCTCATTTTCATGTGCCTCCAGTTCCTTCTGAGACAAAAAGTGGAGCTACCAAAATACCAAAAGGAAAGACTGCTCTTGCCATATTTTGGGCCTACCTGGAAACAGGGTCCACTAGAAGTCTCACAAGCAGTGACAGGCTTGAGCCAAACTTTAGTGAGATGTTTGCGTGTGAGAGAAAGAGTCAATTAGATCTGGATCTGCAAAAAGGCCCCTACTTCTACGGCGGAGTCAGGGCTGGCCCACAACATTTTGGCACCTGAGGCGGGGAGCTCAAATGATGCCCCCATGTCACCTTGCTTGGGCCAAAACTTTGAAAGGTCTCAATTCTGCCTTCTTCCTGTTCTACTCTACCACCATCTCTGTGCATCTAGAGCAGAGAGAATACATATGCACCAGTAGCAGACACAATTTTTTACACTCTGGGTCCTAGTGGCGCCCCCCCCCAGTCTGGCACTTGAGGCGGCTGCCTCAGTTCGCCTCATGGTAAGGCCAGCCCTGGGCGGAGTCCTCTCTCAGTCTCCCTAAATGTTAGGAAAGCCTGTTCTTGTGAGTTCTCCAGCCTGGCCTTACTGACTAAGAGATTTGGCTCAGGGATGCTGACAGAAATGACAGGCCCCCTGGACAAGGTGAGGGGGTTGGCTCTGGGCCCCCAGATGGTATTGTTGGGGGCTCTTCTCCACCAGTCAACCCAGGGCTCTGCTGATGATGTAAAGGGCTCAGGGCAGCTGCCACTTTTACCTCCCCCATCAGTGGCCCTGGGTGCCCCATGCTGCTTGTGGCCTGGCGTAACACTGCCACATGGGCATAGAACTGGAGCATGGGCAGCAGCTGGATGGCGCATGCATGCACGCAACGTGCACAAGCTCCTGTAGCTACTGTGATTTAAAAGTGGCAGGGAGACCCAGGCCGAGTCCCCCGCTGTTGCCATGCTGCTACTGTGATTTAAGTTGTTGCAGTTTAAAAGCAACAGGATACTCCCAGCAGTGGCGGCAGGGAGCCCCAGATCTTTTAAGACACCTGGCTCCCTGAGCAATGACCTCTCCTTACTCCCAGAGCCTTACTTGTTCACAGGCACAGATATCCAGAGACCACAGTCAGCCTATATTCCTGACACTAGCGCAGAGTACACACTGTGTGGTCTCTTCAACCATCTCCCTTATGCGTAAAATCCTCAGCTAGGTCAGCTACACATGCTGCAATCTTAAAGGGCACCCAGGGAAATACCTGGGGGTGGTTAGTTGTTACATGGGCCACAGGATCGATAGCACCCACTTGACCAACCAGAAACTCGGTTTAATGTGACACCTAAAAGCACAGCACCATAACAATGCAGAACCTCCCTGCACAGTCTCAGGTGTGAATGCAGGTACCCATGTGGGATTTGAATCCACTAGCCCAGAGGTGAGGGCGCTCTGCATTTGGTCACATACAAGGAATCAGATTTAATTCACATTCAGAGGATACATCCTTTCCCCAGCTCAGTAAATGCCCACGAGCAATGGCATCTCCCATCCTGCATGAGCACAGGGCCGACTTATCCATTAGGCACAGCAGGCACAGTGCCTAGGGCCCACGATACTTTTAGGGGCCCACGAAAATGTTTTAATTTCTTTTAAAATCAGAAGAAAAAAAATGAACTTTTAGGGTCGAAGAAAATGTTTACATTTTTTTCTCACATCAGAAAAAAATGAAATTTTTAGGGCCCATGAAAATCTATTAAATTTTGCCTAAAACAGAAAAAAAATAAAATGATAAAGTATTTAAAGTTATATCAAAAATAATTTTTAATATTGATATTTCAGGGCTCGCTGAACTGCAGCGAGCCCCGCTCGTCAGCCGCACTGTCCGGCGATCTGCGCATGAGCAGATCGTTCTATGCATGCGCAGATCGCCCGAACCCGGCTCTTCTGGGTTGCAATCTACTCGCCACGGGCAAGTAGATTGCATTATTTGTTGAGCCCTGGATATTATTATGGTGGGAGGGGCCCACGAAGGCAAAAGTGCCTAGGGCCCACGAAAGTCATAATGCGGCCCGACATGAGCAGCATGGAAAATTGGCAGCAGAAACGCCAGAGCCAAACGGGTGGGGCTTGGACCAGTTCAGGATATACATGAACATAAGCACACGATAACTGGGGCGAGATGTCACTCTCCAAGGGGTCACTCACATAGATAAGATGCTCCCGGTAGCGGATGAGCAGGTTCCGCAGAATTCCAGCTTCATTCAGGTCCCCCAGGCGGATCATGTCCTCCACCCCGTGGATAGAGGTCGGGTGCATGGGTTTGATGTGGCTGGCATTGTGGGGGAAAATCCAATGCTCCTGAAAAGAAAAAGGGGGAAGAAGTCAAATGTGAGCCTACGGTGAAATGCACCCCTGAGAGTTTCAGTAAGGGGACAATGAACGGTAGGGTTGCAAAGTGTCCGGTATGGAACCGAACAGTCCGGTATTTTCGCCTCCTGTCCAGTACAAAAATTCAGAAAATACCTAAATACCTAAAATCTCCGGCACTTTCTGATTTTTTCCTAGCCAGGAGGCGAAAATCCCAGGCTGTCCGGCTCAATACGGAGGCAGCCTGGCAACCCTAGTGCTTACCGGATTCCACAGGGGAGCCATCTGGCCCCGCGCAGGGAGGCAAGATGGCAGGCGGCCACTGACAGCTTGTTAGGGCCAAAAAGCCTCACCACGCGTTTCTTAAAGGGGCCACGCTGGGTTTTTGTTGGGGGTTTTTTGTGGGGGTTTTTTATTAATAACTCTCGGGGTCCTTTTTTTCAGTATTTTTTCTGAAACCATCTGGCAACTCTAAATTGAACGGATGTATGCAGTACATGGGGCAGGGCAGCTATTAACTTTAAAGGATCATAGTGAAAAGTACATGATTTCTCAGATCCCTGCAATACCAGCATATGACTGTATTTTAGCATCATTATTTCACGTGTGGGACTCACTGTCCCAAAGCATTGTTGAGGCCAAGAACTTAGCAGGATCACAGAAAAGAAAAGGAATTAAACATGTATAGACCCTATTCTCACTTAGTCTTAGGCCCCTTTACACTGATCCGGTATATAAAGGAGCTTTAAAAGTGGGTGTGCCATTTAAACCTACTTTAAGCCCCTTTTGCACTGCCAGAGTGGTGTAAAGGGGCCTTCGTGAGGTGAAAATCAGGCCTCGCATAAATAATGAAAGCATCTACAGTATTAGCGAGGATTAAAAAATGATAAGGCATATAGAGCCTCATGTCCCTCTGTATAAACCCAACCACCAACACTGCTAGTGATGGAGGGAGGGGCTTAGCTCATGCTCTGAAACATCCATTACTGGTCGGCTGTGGAAGTGACAATTTCTGCAAAACCCAGGTTACCAAAACCAGAAGAGCAGTTGAATACAGTAATTATTCTGGCTATTTATATTACAGCAGTCTCCAGAGACTCCAGTTAAGATCAGGCCCCACTGCTAGGTGCTGATCAAAGTGACCAGATGGCCTTATGTGATCAGGGCTGTCCCAATTATTAGGGGTTTTGTCTAATATAAGATCCTATTCCCTGCCAAAAATGAGTAGTGTCAAAGGACTCAGCCAGGAGAACACAGAGACACTGCTCAGAGGCTGTGCTGCAACACACGACCTACAAAGCCATTTTGTAACAAAACAAAAAATGGGTACATACGATGGGCAGGCTACAGAAGGGCTCCATGGGAACTCAGAAGCAGGTTAGGGAGTAGCCCTAATTAGGAAGAGCTGTGCCTAATTGGTGGATTGGGATGGGCTGAGGAGATCCCTAAAGGCTAATTAACCCCTTATCCAAGAGATAGAAAGGGCACAGGAAGGATATGGAAGAGTGACAGGCTTCTCAGGGAAAGAGAGCCTCTGTCTTTCCCTGTCCTTGGCTGGGCAAGCTAATGATTGCATGCATGCACGTATGTATGTTTGTGTATGGGGGGAGGGGAGTCCATTTGTTCACGAATTTCTCCTAAACGGTAAGAGCTAGGGCCACTAAATTTGGTATGCAGCTTCCTCTTCTCCTAACTTAAATCAAGGTCAAGGTTTGGTTGTGCCAAGGCAACTAGGAGCCCCAGGAAAAGGATAGTTTTCCATAACATGCAACGGGAGTGGTTGCTGTTCGGAGGGAGGCGAAATGAGAGTGGCTACTGGGGGCAGCGAGCCCACAGGGGAGAGCTATCCTGTAGTGTCCCCTAGGGGCAACCACGCCACCATGGAAGTAGTCTGCAGGGCTGGGACTCTGCTACCTTGACTATGAGCATACCAGGAAGTAGCTTCCCTGCCCCCAAACCCATTGTCCCTCCTGGCCCTTGGCTGCAGCCCCCCACCCCAGACAAATCTGCGGGAAAGGGGGGGTTGGAGGCTTAGGCTGCCCCCATAGGCTCGCCCCCCCTGGACAGGCTGCAGGCCGTGTGTGTGTGGGGGCGAGGGGCTGCTGGAGGCCGGGGCTGGCTCTTGTAGCCTTGCCTCCCCCCAAACAGGCTGCAGGAAGCAGGGGGGCCGCTGGAGGCTGGGGCCAGCCCTGGGGCTCTCCCATTCCTGACAGCCTGCAGGGGTCCCTTGGAGGCCTGGATCAGGCCCCGGAGCCTGCCCTCCCCCATGGACAGTTGAAGGCCGCAGAGGGAGGGGGCTGCTGCAGGCCAGGGCAGCCCTCAAAGCCTCCTTCCCCCCGACAAGCGGCTGGAAATGAGGGTGCCACTGGAGGCTGGCACTGGCCCCTGACCCTTCCCACAACAGGCTGCAGGCCATAGGGTGAGTGCTGGAAGCCAGGGCTGTCCCTCTGAACCTGGTCAGTAGAGAGAAAGAGGCAGGTCTCTACCTAAGAAAAGAAGCTGGTAGCCAAGAGTGGATGTCCTAGCTGGACCATTCAAAAGAGGAATACAAGTGCATTTGCCCTGCAGTGTGACTGTGTTATTATTTCCATTTTACAGATGGGGAAACTGAGGCACATAACAGCTAAGTGACATGCCCAAGGTCATATATGAATTCGGGGCACAGCAGGGAATTGAGCTATGTCTCCCAAGTGCTGGGTTAGCGGCTCAAGCCCTGGACCATTCTTCCTCTCTACTAAAATAAATTGCAAACAGGAAAAGGCTTAAACAAGCCCCATTAAGTGGGTCTGAAATGGACAAGTTGTTCCTGGCATGGTCTCCCTTGTCAGAGTTATCCCTCTCTGCCCACTTTCCCTCCTTTTGTTTGTTACACCTCCTCATTGCATCTTCCACCTACGTCCTTGGGGGTTGGGACTATCTTGTGATACGTGGCCCTGATCTAAAGTCCATGGAAGGTCAAGGAAAGAATCCTATTGGCTGCAGTGGGTTTTGGAACATGCTGTTCATTTAAACAGCTCCAAGTGCTAAATCCCATTTGGGTCCCCCCCATCTGACAGTAAAGCAAAGGCTACACAATCACAGTCCGCTTCTCTTTCATACGTACATTGCCTTCATCGTCCACCACCTGGATCTGCCCAGAGTCACAAAGTTTGACCACGGCTCCAATGGGAACATCGAATTCCCGACCGGTTTTGAGGTCCATCCATACATAATCCCCCTGAAATGAAACAGAGGAAAGGCAAGTTCTCAGTGAAGATGAACAAAAGATCACAACACTGCAGGGGCTACATGGGAGGACTAAACATTCCTATTCAGAGTCATTTCTGAATGTTCTACTTCAAAATATGGGTGTGGGTTAAATGATCTCCTTTGCCGTCCAGGCAATGCCACACTCCTGCATAGGGCTTTTCAGCAGTAGACCTCAGAGCACTTTACAAAGGTGAGTAAAGTATCCCTGTCACCATTTCACTGAGGTGCAGAGGTGAAGTGACTTGTCAGAAGGCCAGTGCAAAGGTGGCATAAAGTTCAAGTCTCTTGAGTCCAGTGCTCTATCCACTAGGCAACACTGCGACCTCTTCGGCAGTGGCGAGCAGTAAGGCTAGTGTGGGGAAATTAGGCCATTGCGTACGCATAGGAAACCATTTTGCACATGTAAAATGTGGTCTATGCCTTTTTTAATACAATACATTTTAAAACTACATCACAGGCAGAGGGTGTATATTTGAGGGAGAAAACCACCAAGAGAGTCAGGTTTGAACGAGGAATGTAAAATCCCATTTAATCGGTTAAACGTTACGTTTAACCGGTTAACCACTTAACAGGGTCCCGTGGGCGGGGGCCGATCCAGTCCAGCTGGTAAGGGTGATGCTTACCAGTTAACCACTGACATCCCTAGTTTGAATAGAAAATCCTGCCGACATCTATAGGAATGATCCCCTTAGCAGGTTGTACCCACACAGTACCTGAGCCAGTGCAAAAAGATTAACAGAGGAGGTAGACCACACATGGCCTTTCCTCGGTGCAGCAAGCAAGTCTGAATCTGCACAGGGGCCCAGGGAAAGATGCTGAGGGCCAGAATCTTGCGCTGTGCCCGTTCTCACGTGGCAGGAGGCTGGGAGAAGACTAATTATTTTGACACTGGGCAGTGCATGCCTTTGCCTGGAGGTATGGCTTACGTTGCAGATTTTGACTATTAAATTGAATTGTAATTGGTACAAGCGTTGCAGAGAGACCATACCTGCAGATAAATTAGTCACACCCATCTCTAGTCCAGCGTATAGCTTTGACACTGACGGGAACCCCGTGCCAGTGTATTGTTTGCAGGCAACAGGTTTTTATCTCTGCATGTGCAGCAGTCTGACTTCTGCTTCCAATTCAGTCCCAGTTCCTTCACAGAGCAGCTTATTCTCAGTCAGCTTATTCCCGTCAGGGTGGGGGGGAGTAAAGGAGGTAACTGCCCCAGGGCCTGGGGATTCAAAAGGGTCCAGGGCTCCCAGCCACCGCTGTCACTGCTGTAGCAGCGATGGCGGACGGCGCTCCAGGCCCTTTAAATAGCCAATGCAGTCCTACATGAGGTGTTCCGAGTGGCTCTGAGGGCTGGCCGAGGTAGGGGGAACACACAGTTCTGAGGGCTGGCTGCCCAGCCCCATCACTTTTACCTGAGGCCTCGCCTCTTCCGAGAGCATGGGGCTGGGTCCCCCCCCCACACACACACACGCCCACACCTTGCCCAGCAAGTCTGTCAGGCCCCTGTTCTCAGTCCAAGCAAAAAGTGCCTCTAGTGCAAGAATGAGATTGTGACTAGAAAACCGGCTTTAGACACATCACTCAGCAGCCCCAGCTGTAGTCAATGGGAGTTCTGCCTGAGTAAGGACTGTCGGACTAGGACACTAATGTGACCCCACATTTCCTGCATAGGTTTTTAATTACTCCTGTGTGCAAGTTGTTCACCAGTGGCCCTCAAAGAAGGAAGAAGCAGCCTTCAATGAAAACATGACATTTTCTTTCCTGCCTCTAAACCTGACCCTGGGAGTTGCTGACCCTCCTCCAATTCCACTGACAGCAAAGGGGGTTGAGGCCGATCTGCATGGTCTGCAGCCATATCCTTAATAGCCAACTAACAAGGGAAATAAAACATTGCTAAACATGCATCACCCTTGTCATTACTCAATGGGACTGGAGAGAACTATTAACCCTTTGAGAGTCATACGGTCCATACAGGAGGGGAGGACTAGATGACCTCTCGACCTTCCAGCTGAATCCCCAGAGATGACCCAGCTCTATGTTTCTTTGATTCTATGAAACCTCTGTCCAGAAATTGGCATAGAAGACGCACTGTACATCAGTGGTTTCCAATCATTTTAGGGTGGAACCTCCACCTTCTGTAACTGATTGCTAGATGGCTGTCCCCTCTATCATGCTAGGTCTTCTTGGGTATCTCCTTTCTTCTTCTCATTTCTTCCAGCCCTTCACTGTACTTGTCTTCCTCTTCATCCCTAGATGATGTTTATCATCATTTTAAGTATGCTTTTTCCTTTATACTTTTAATGCTATTTTATACTTAAGCTCCCCCAACCCACCAGAAGGGTACAGGCTGTTCAGGATTGGTGCTGTCCATTGGTGACTCCAGGACAGAGCTACATGCACTCTTGCTGCTAAGCAGAGCAATGTGCACAGCTGGAATTAGCAAGTTGTTTGCATCTGCTGTCTCTGCCTCCCTGGACTGCTACCCTGGGAGCTGCTGCAGCATCAGGCAAGGAAGGCAGCTTCTTCAATGCCACCCAATCCATAGTGTGGTAATATAGTTGAGGTGGGGATCCAGGGTCATGCAGCCTTCTTCACTCCCTGCAACTCCTTGAAAAATTAGGGTCAGATTCTCAGGTGGTGTCAATTAGTATTGAGGCACTGAATTAATAATAATAATTATTATAATTAATAATAATCAATAATATTTGTTCACTGTTGTAAAGTGCTTTAGGATTCTCTGGTGACAGGGTTTATATAAATCAGTAAAGCAACTGATGTCTATGACAGCATTCCAGTTTACATCAACTGAGCCTCTGGGTGTTACTGTTTCAAAAAACACCGACGACACCATCACAGGACCTAACCACATCAGCCACACCATTACGGGCTCATTCACCTGCACATCTACCAATGTAATATATGCAATCATGTGCCACAATGCCCCTCTGCCATATATATTGGCCAAACTGGACAGTCCCTACGTAAAAGAATAAACGGACACAAATCGGATATCAGGAATGGCAATACACTAAAACCTGTAGGAGAACACTTCAATCTCCCTGGACACACAGTAGCAGATTTAAAAGTAGCCATCCTGCAACAAAAAAACTTCAAGAACAGACTTCAAAGAGAAACTGCAGAGCTACAATTCATCTGCAAATTTGATACTATCATTTTAGGATTAAACAAAGACTGTGAATGGCTATCTAACTACAAAAGCAGGTACTCCTCTCTTGGTGTTCATACCTCCACATCAGCTGCTAGACATGGGCCTCATCCTCCCTGACTGAATTGACCTCGTTATCTCTAGCCTTGCTCTTGATTGGAACTCTTTTCTTATGCCTGTATATTTATACCTGCCTCTGGAATTTCCACTACATGCATCTGACGACGTGGGTCTTTGCCCACGAAAGCTTATGCTCCAATAAATCTGTTAGTCTATAAGGTGCCACAGGACTTCTCGTCATTCTTGCTGTTTCAAAAAATAATCTAATAATGTGGCTCAGAATGCCTTCAGAAGTACCTGAGGGAAAAGGAAAATAATTCATACAATCAAGAATTGGAAGGGATCTCGAGGGGTCATCTAATGCAGCCCCCTGCACTCATAGCAGGACTATTTTTTATCTAGACCATCCCTGCCAGGTATTTGTCTAACCTGTTCTTATTTTGAAATAACTTATTTCGAAATAACCTGGTAGTGTAGACAAAGCCCCTGACAGTTAAGCACTTCCTAATGTCCAAATTAATCTCCTTTGCTGCAATTTAAGACCATTGCTTCTTGTCTGATCCTCAGAGATTAAGAAAATATTTTTTTCTCCCTCCTCATAACAATCTGTTATATATGCCTCGTGAAACAAGGTTTACTGGAGCGGTTGACAAAGGCTTCCCTTGTCAACCGCGCCGTGTCTAGACTGCTGCGCTGTGCCGGATCAGCTGATTGTCGGCATAGCGCGGCGGCCATTTTTATTTTAATGAAGTGGGGATTATTTAAATCTCTGCTTCATTGACTATGTCGAGTAAACTACTTTACATGGCTCTGTCGACGGAGTCATGTAGTCTAGACATACCCTTAGATTGCATGCTACTATATGACAACAGCAACAACAAATAAATCATTTGACTTGCTAACATACTGGATATTAATCTTCTAGAACTGCCCTGTACATACAAAGTAAAATGACATTTGTTAACACTGGTCAAAAAGGGAAATGTGATGGCATGGACTAACTCAGCCAGACTCCTACAGGACTGTGGGGCTCAACCTTACTGACTGTGTCACTTGTTAAAAATATCCATATGCCTATTTCCTTTCCATGCTGAAAATGCTTGATGCAAAGGCCACAGAAGTCACTGGGAGGCTTTTCACTGACTTCAATAGACTCTGGATCAGGTCCAATAGGAACAAAGACATCAGCACATGGCATTTCATGGTGATTACTCTTGGCCACTAAACAGCACTACCTGACTAGTCCGACATCGCGACAGTTTGGGGTTAATTCACGACATAGGGCACAGCACCACAAAACATTTGCAATCATTTCATAAATAACCCTCTCTGAGCCAACCATGTCACTAAGTATTATTCCCAATAGCAGGCACTATGCTAGGCAAATTCCAGACACTCCAATCCCTGCTTCCAGGGGCTTACAATCTAAGGAGAGAGGCAAAAGGACAGGGAACAAGAGGCAATTAATATACACATCAACTCCATTCACTGTAATCAGCATGTGGTTTTTTTTAAAGGGAGTGGACAAAATAGGGGCTCACACAGGTTGTACCGTGCCTAGAGGGCCACCAAGAAGGAGGTGCAGATGTGACAGTGTGGCACAAGGACTAGAAAGGAGATAGGTTTCAAAGGAATCTGAAAGCCTTTGTCAGTGACCTTTATCTTACCGATAAGAGAGTCAGGGGTTTCAAGGCTTGGTTGACATTCCGGAGCAATGCCCATTTGCCCTGGTCCTTCTCGTCAGCATCCACCGCGCTGGGGCATTGCTGCATGTTTATGGCTTTTGCCTCTTTAGCATCCTAGTGAGGCTACTGCACTACGTGGACCTCTTCCCTGGTTCCTACACATACTCCACTAGCTGGCAAGGAATCTTCAAAGATACCAGGTGGTTTGCTTTATGCATCCTGTTACAGAGCAGTTCATTCCTGTGCAAGGTGGTCTGTCCTGAGTTACAGTGTGGTTCTTGGAGAAGATCTTCTCCTAACAGGAGAGTTTCCATAGAAGACCTTATGGAAAGCTTCAGTTTTTCAGGTGGTCCACCACGGGAATATGATGGAACGATCCCAGAGTACTTTGCATTGTGGGACTCTATACACTGAGCACACAACAGAGTGTTTCTTCATTTACAAGTCCTCCCAGCGTCTCCAGTAACGGGTAATCTTTGGTAGGAGATCTAAAGGAAACTATAACCAGCAATTCAGACTTGAGGCCTTCTGAAAATGTCACTGTAAGATTCAAGGCAAATCTCTTTATTTCATCGTGACTTCTTTCCCTTCCTTTCTCAGTGAAATAACTTGTCAGCAGCTTGATGTTTTTTCAGGTCCGGGACACTGAATACTCTTGGATACTTATTAATCCACAAATGTAGTCAACTCCATGTAACACATGGCTTTTAATTAACCTAATACCTTGCAATACCAAATTAACCAAAGCGCAGTGGGAACCCAAAACCAAAGGCCATCTGGATTTTCTTTAAACCGATCACCTACAGTAGTTCCATAGCAACTGGATTTTAAATAATTGAGTGGAAGGTGTTCTGAGATACATTACTTATGTAGCTTTATGGGATAAGTCAGACTAAACTATAGATTGAAATTACCTGCAAGTGTGAAGAATGATAATGTAATAATTACAGTATGTTTTGCTCTTCTAAGGCTCAATACTGCAATCCTTGCCAATATGAGTCATCCAGAGCAGTATTCTCATAAGGAATATTTGTATGAATAAGGCCTGGGCCCCACTTGTACCTCCTCTGAGGACCTCGACTCACTGCATACATAAGAAATAGGACAGTCTGGGATTAAGATTGCTAGGGACAAGACTCAGCGGGGGCGCATTGCATTCCAGCATCTCATCAGCTCCTGCTACACATCCTAAAATGCCTTTCTCCACCCCACTTCCAAGGGACCAGTTCAGGTTCCCCTCACCTGGCCAACCATCGCTTGCCCACGTCGAGCAACTTAAAGTCGCTTTGCACCACTAAGGCTTGTCTAGACAATCTGTGCACAGCAAGCTGGGGTGTACAACTGCAGTGCACTAGCCTGTCACATGTGGTGTACGTGGACCCTGCCACTGGCAACTAAGGGGCTCACATGGACAATCAGTGTGTGGCGAGCCTATTGCATTGTACATTTGCACCCCAGCTTGCTGTGTACTGTTTGTCTAAAGAAGCACTAAATGGCTCTAGCTCGCTTTAGGACAGGGGTGGGTAAAAAGGGCCTCCACAGGCTGTATCCGGCTCGCTAAGCGGGTGGATCCAGCCCGGAGGCTCTGCCGCTCCCCCGTCCCCAGGCCAATCACGACTTCGACTCACTGAAAATAAAAAATTATTGCCCACCCCTGATGTAGGATCTGGTCCACAGTCCCTGCCATACGGACCTCTAAATAGAATCTGATCAGACCGTGAGAGGACAGACCAGACCTGTAATACAATGTACAAAGACCAAGCACAGGGACCAAACCCTATGTCCCTGCTCAGTAATTATCCTTTCTTAGACAAAGCTTCCACTGACACCACGATTCCATCGACTTCCCATGGGGCCTGTCGGGCAGCGGAGATGTTTTTGGTGGAAGGGCTTATAGAAGAAGTCTGTTTGAAGGAGGCCCTTGCATGTTTCCCAGACGGCACACGGTGATCATGGGCAACAGAAATCCATGGGCATGCAAAATCCAGATGCAGTTTTTAGATTTAAGTTCCCCTGCTGGCAGATTACCAGCCATGACAACTGTAACATCCCTGAACATAAGGAAGATGACAAATACCTTACACCAGTGTTTCTCAACCAGTGGTATGAGTTGAAGTACTTGAGAGAAGTCTGGGGGGTACATCAACACAACTGAAATTTGGAGAAAACTGAATTTTTGTTTTACGTTTTACAGTGCTTTATTATTTTTGTACTTTTTACACTCAAAAATGTCATTGCCTGCCCGGCTACAATTAAGTTGTTTAAACAAATGTGTTGCAATGGTAGAAAAAAATTGTGTGTCTGAAAACTGGAGCTACTGGGGGTACTTATAATTTTTTTTTAAAGGGGGTACTTACGATTTTTTTAAAAAGGGGTACTTTTTAAAAAAAGGTTGAGAAACACTGCCTTATACTACCTCATCTAACCCCTGTCATTGGAGTAGATCAGTAAGAGTTATGACCATTAATAATTACCCCTCGCACCACTCCTGTGAAGTAGGTACTCACAGACCTATTTTACAGAAGAGTAAACTGAGGCATACAGAAGTTATGTGATTTGTCCAACATCACACAGAGAGTCAGCAGCAAAGTCAGGAATAGACCCGAGGAGTCTTGAACCTCGTCCTTTTGGCCTAATCACTAAACCTTTCTGTCTCTCCCTTTGGATGGATGTGTAAAGGACATAGAAATGTGCCCCTTTCCCACATCTTTCCCAGTCACCTTCTTACTTGGTCCACAGCCGTATATGGCAACACATTTAGTTCTTAGCTGGGAATGAGCCTTCGTAGCTTCCTTTTCTGATCTGTGCTGGGTTGCGGCTTCTCCCCTCAATATAATCTCTGCACATAGTAACAGCACAATTTTTCAGCGTGACAAACCCAGGGAATAAGAGGATCCTTTGCCTCCTAGCTGAGAGACTGAGGAGCTGCTCCCCTCCCCTTCTAGGCATGTTTCCACGCTGTGCTTCTGGGGGAAGAGGGTTAGCCTGCACTTCTCTGGAGACCATCACACATATCTCAATCAGCCAGAGGCACATGTATCTGAGGCTATGTCTAGACTGCAGGCTTCTTTTGGAAGATGCTTTTTCGGAAGAGATCTTCCGAAAAAACTTCTTCCAGAAGAGAGCATCCACACTGCCAAAACGCATCAAAAAAGCAATCTGATTTTTCAAAAGCTAGCGTTCACACTGAATGGATGCTCTCTCACATTTAACCTGTGATTACTATGGACGGAATGGCCACAAGGGCACCTGTGCTTTTTCCACTTTCCTCTTCTTGCGAAAAACTCCCTCTTCCCCATCCACACACGCCTTTTTCCGAAAGAGCTCTTTTGGAAAAAGGTTTCTTCCTCATTGAAAGAGGATTACCAATGCCGGAAAACCCCCTCTGTTCTTTTGATTTACTTTTGAAAGAATGCGATTGCAGTGTGGACGTAATTGACATTTTTTCGGAAAAACAGACGTTTTTCCAAAAATATTCTGTTGTGTAGACATACCCAGAGTTACAGGACACACTGGTTTCCTTTAGCAGCAGCCTGAGTGCACGGCCTCTGCAGCAATCCCATCCAACTGAGCCTGGAAATGAAGCCCCTGGCCTCCAGCATCAAGGGATAGAGCAGGATCCTGGCACCAGGCTGACCCAGGCTTCTTTCCCTAAGGAATGTGGGGCTACATGTAGAGTGGATAATAAAGGAATCCACCTAGGGGAATGAGGGAACAAAGGGATTGGAGTCAGCAGCATCGCCACCCGTTTTAGATTACAGCTCACTGTGGTAATACTACACCCGCTGCCACAGAAATAGATGTGTGAGCTGGAGAGCCATTGAACACTGCAGATATCATTTATCACTAGCAGATGTACCCAGCGTTGCTCGGGCCCTTACCTGCAGTAATAGGTTGTGGGGTTTTTTGGGAATAAAAAGCAAAATGTACATGCTTTATTTAAATAATGGGGCTCAGTGCAGGGAGTGGGGGGTGCAGGAGTGAAGGCAGTGGGTTGGGAGCTCTGGGCACAAGATTCAGTGGGGGGGATTCAGGCGAGGGGCTGGGGTACAGAAGTCAGGGCAGGGTTTTGGTGGGGACTGGAATCAGGGCAGGGGTGGGGACTTAGCATAGGGGTGGGGTGCTGGAGTGAGGGCAAGAGGCTGGGAGGGATGGGGGCTCATGGCAGGAGGTATAGGGTGCTGGAGTGAGGGCAGGGGGTGGAGGACTCAGGGCACAGGGTTTGTGTGGGGACTGAGGGTAGGGGATAGGAGGTGCAGGATTCGGGGCAGAGGGCTCAGGATACGGGGCTGGAAAGCTGTGGGGGAGCTTACTGGGACTGCCCGTGGTGGTGAGGGTAGCATTGCTCTAGTGGTGGCTCTTCCCGGGGGGCTGGAGCTGCGGTAGGGTTTGGGTTGTGGAGATTTTTTTAAAATGTCTCTGCTGCTCATTCATTTTATGGAAAAACCTGAATGAGAAGAAGTTAAGCTCTGCCCCTTGGTAACACAACTGTTATCTGCATGCCAAGTAAATACAAACAGCACTGTCTTCTCTATCATACTCTCATTAATCACACATTGATGCATTGTTGTGGTTAATGCAGAGGGTGGGAGGGGGAAAACCTCACAGATTAGTAAAAGATCAGATTATAGCTCAGTAACTAACATGTCCGTGTGGGTGGTGATGTCACTGCTTCATAGAAATGAAGCTACACAGCCAAGGGCTTTAAAAATTATTAGGACTTAAAATCACAATGCTGCCAACATTTATGATATTATTCTAAGTCACACAATATGTGATGTGTGTTTTTTAAAGCACCAGTTATGGGAACTGAAGAGGTTATATGAGAGTATGAGCTTTTTATTTTTATTTTTTAAAGATAAGTTTCTAGCCTTCACGGTTGTGGTCCAAAGCTTGAAAAGATGAAGTGTGTGCATCCCTTAGGACTTAGAAACCAGAAGCCAAATGGAACAGAAAATGTATTTTTTTCAAATATGATTTTAAACCCAATCTCAAGATTTTGGGGGGTGTTTACCTCATGATTTTTGAACTGTTAATACATATTAATTTATGAGGACCGTGAGAAAAAAATCCAAAAGGTCTTCAAAATAAATGAAAGATGTAAAGAGAAGTGCTCCTGATTGAGAGTTCTTAGCCAGTTGCCTGAACTCTGCTAAGAAAGCCCCCTTTCTCATCATGCTTGAAGAATTTCCCCCAATTTATTTGCTATTTGCCCCCTGGAGGCAGGAGATGGAAAGCAGCCAGTCTGCTCTATGGTCTATATGCTGCAGTAGAAATACCAGCAGTGCCCTCTATTGTATATATTTAAAATTACAGAATGCAATAGTAAGCCCAAGATGCTGTTTCTTGGAGATTTCTCATTGGACTTTAATTCAACTCTCAAACTAGTGATGCCTAAAGAAAGTGAGGAAAAGATGAGCAGGAATGTAATCCCAAATATTCACACTATGGTAATCTGGCAGAAAGGCTTTGACAGACTATAGGGAATTCAGAAAAGAGCAAGGAGGCAGGCAGGAGGGATTTACGAGGAAAGATTACAAGAATTAAATAGGTAGGCTAGTTAGCTAATGGCCACAGGTGATGGAGAGGACATACAAGGGAATGAAATAGTTTAGGGAGTTTCAAGAGGGGACAGAGAGGAGTAATTACTGTTATTTGTATTGCAGTAGTACTTAGAGGTCCCAGCCAAGATGGATACCACCATGGATAGGGCATGTACACACACAAAGGCAGAAACCATCCCTCCCTCAAACAGCTTACAAATCAAGGCTGATTTTCAAATACCTAGTGGGTCTGGGTGCAGCAACCTTCAGCAATTGCTAAGAAAACGTATGAAAATCAGGCTTTATAAGGAGTCTTAAACTGCACACCTAAAATCTGAGTCCCTCCCAGAAACACAAGCCATGTTTGAAAATCTTGGCCTAAATAGGAAAGACATTTGCTTTGGCTCGGACTCATTGCCACAGGACAAGAACTTGGTTGGAATGTGAAAAGGATTGGCTATTCATCTGAATATCATCCAGAGTTACACTGTGTAGCAGAAAAACCGATAAGGGGGATAAGCCATCGTGGATTTGGGAAAGAAGCCAACTGTTGACTGGTTGGAGTTATGATGCTATTTCCTCCTGTGACGTTATCTAATTGAAATATTAGGCATCGGATTAAAATGTGTTACATGGCAGAAAGGGTTAACCAGCCCATAGGCTGAATGACCCAGGGCTGACCTTGGAGGACTTGTTGGGAAGATGTTAGATGAGAAGTGGGCTATTACATTAGGTTAGAATCGTTGACATGCAAAGTTGTATTCTTAGAGCTCTAGAATGGCAGGTTTTTTTATGATGTGACAAACAATCCTTGTCTGTTACTATCGTTTGGGTTCAGGATCAGACGGCAATATTAACATTTATGATGAACATTGATTGAAGCAGGATTATTGGTTATATGTCTTTTTGAAGGTTGTGGTAAAGTGTATGAGAACTGTATGTTTAATGGATACATTACCTGTGCTAATTGCCATGGTGTTTGGGAGACAGAAGGTTAGGTCTGAAGCCTATTGCGCTCTCCCAGGCCCAGGGGCTACTGCAAAGGGATAAAGGCCCTTTGGACAAGATCCTTTTTATCTCATGTCTCCTTAGGTGCTCTTGGGGAAAGCTCAGGCCATACAAAAACAGATTCCTATGATATCCTGGGTTCCCCTTTTTAATGGCCATTGACTTAGGGTCTCAGTTCTGCTTGGGGTTTCACACAGGGGAAACCTAAGCCAAAAGGTGAAGTCCTAGTCGTTGTCTGGAATCACTCTGGGTGTGGATTGCTTCTGTTTGCTCAGTGTGGCTATGTCTACACTATAGCCTTTTCCGCAAAAACATATGCAAATGAGGCAAAGCGTGGAATATCGCTGCACCTCATTTGCATAATTAATGAGGCTCCGTTTTTGCGCAAGAGGCTTTTGCACAAAAAGGAGCGGTCTACACAGCTCCTTTTTGTGCAACACCCCCCCTTGCGCAAGAACCGTTTTTCCGGAAAAAAATGCGGAAGAAGGGATTTTTGTGCAAAAAGGAGTTGTGCAGACAGCTCCTTTTTGTGCAAAAGCCTCTTGCGCAAAAACGGAGCCTAATTAATTATGCAAATGAGGTGTGGCGATATTCCATGCTTTGCCTCATTTGCATATGCTTTCGCACAAGAGAGGGGTAGTGTAGACATAGCCTGTGTGAGGAAGGAGCTGATGAGAGAAAGTATAGTGGAGAATCTGGGAGAAGAAAGAGTAAGCAGATACCAGGAGGAAGAACCACCAGTAAAGATGGTGCTGGGGAAGGCTGTGGGGAAGTGGCCCAGGGATTCGTAGCTGTCACGTAGCTGTTACAAGAAACATTATAGAGAGCTGCTATTACAGGGTCCCAGGGCTGGAACCCAAAGTAGAGGACGGGCCCAGGTTTCCCCTCCCCCCCACCACTAGCTCTGCATTTCAGCACCAGAAAGACTGTTTTTGGCACAAGTGTTTGTCCTACCCTGTACCACTGGGAGGGGCCACAAAGACTATGAAGTTTGGTTTCCTCTCTTTTCCCATGCTGGCCAATGATGAGAGGAGTTCAACAAACCATAAGCCGGTGTCTAGGTTGAGGGCTGCTGTGAGCCCCTGAGGCAAGTAATCTGCCTGAAAGCACAGGACCCACTAAGGTTAAGGAGGAGCTTTGCCAAAATACTCAATACAAATACATCTCAGTCTGCCTCCATAAAGAAGTTCCTGATCGTTCTCAGCACATAATATAACAGCAGCATGTAAACATGGCTAATTGCTTCCCATTCTTCTCACTGGACACGAGTAGGTGTCTAGTTCAATACAACAAGCTGTTTGCCTTGCACAGACTCTAACAGATTTATGGGTTTGCCATGCAGTAAAACACCATTACAGAGTGATTTGCAGATCATAATATTGCAGCATGTGACCTTCAGAGCCGTTTGCCAGCAATGGGGCTGGCAATTAAGTGAACTGGCCGGTCCTCAGAGAAGCACATAAATCGTTCACATTCCATTCATGGTAGCGGCACAAAAGCTCCTGAGCAGAGATATGGAAAATGCTGGCTGGATTCCGTCCTTGCTGCAGTCAATGGGAGTCTTGCCTTTGACTACTTCAGTGGAGCAGCATTCTGCTCTCCCCCTTTTCGCACACAAAAAGCAAGCATTCTTTTCCCCAAGGCCCAGCCCAAGTGACTGTGGGGGAAAGGAGGCAAGAATCATCCACCCCCGGTTGAAGAACAGGAGTGGAGCACGACTCCATCGGAACACCGGTAGTAATCTCTGCAGACATACCATGGAAGAAATAGCAGCTTTGCATAGGAATGGATTTCTCAGTTCCTTCTGTCACCCCATCTTACCCAGAAACCTCCCACCTCAACTGCAGGAAGGGATCCCTTTGTGGACTTGTGCTCCACACCGGACGTCATGAACTCAGGTCTTGAGCCAGGCCCCATTGAAGTCAATGGCTCCCAGAGTGCTGGCTTCTCAATTTTCTCTCTTTTTGAGCAGCAGATGCCAGGGAAAAGGAGACTCGTGTCAACAATTGAGGAAGAGGCAGGATATATCTCAAATGTCTCATTCTCAGGTTTGCTTAAAAAAACCTGACTTGTAAGTGAGCCTCCTATTGTAATGGCCCAGAACACTAACCCCATTTGCAGCAGTTACTGTGGTTAGTGGGCCACTAGTTTTGTAGAATAATTGAGTATTTTTTTTAAATGTATTTATCTCTATCTCGTTGTCTCGGTTCATGTACGGCATTCTTCACTATAGTGGCTGGGCATCGGCTAACAATAATAGTCAACATACCAGACTCTCCCGCCCTTCGTCTGCTCACGTGAATAGCTTAAAAGTAGTGCTGGTTTTTTAAAAAAACCATTGATGGAACATTCAGAAAACACTGCTTTGCCAAAATCAAAGTGTTTTGCTGGAACATGTAGATTTCAAACAAATGTTTCATGGAAACATTAAAAAGGGTTATTCAGCTTCAATTTTCTTTTTTTGTTTTATTGTTTCATTTAGACATGTTGTGTTCAATATTTAAAGAAATATAAATTTGTATTATAATGTCTTGACATTATAAAAATTTTTAATAAGGTCATTTTGATGTTTCCGAATCAAAATATTTTGAATTTCTGGTCCACACAATATTTTAAAATCTTGTGCTGATCGGGAATGAACACATTTTTCAAAATATCAGAATTTCCCACAGGACAAATGCCATTTTCTGATCACCCCCACTGAAAGGGTAGATATATTTTCCCCTTTCTTTACCTGCACCACCAACTGTCTACAATTGCATGAAGAGCGCATTGTGGGAAGGATAAAGTGAAGGGTTTCCTGGGAATTCTGCTGTGAAATCCTGGCTCTGCAGACAAAATTATGATGCTTATTGAATGTGGATGAAATTTTGCCAAGGCAAGGTCTTCAGCCTAGGTTCCCCTGAGGGTGCGCGCCTGCATGGGCACGCACAAAGAATTTTAATCCCGCCCACCACCTCAGCAGAGCCGTGCAGCAGAACTCCCCTTCCTCGGACCTGGAAGGTAAGCTGCTGGTGGTAGGCTTGGTGAGAGAGAGGGGGACCAGGGCTGCAGGGTGGCTGCTCAGCTGCTCCCAGGGTGGGGCTGTGTGGCGCCTGCTGGAGCTGGAGCCTGGTTTTAGTGCAGCTGCTCCAGATGCAAGGGTGTAATGCAGCCGGAGCCCTGGCCCAAGGAGCAGCTGGGCAGACACCATGTGGCCCTGGCCGCAACTCCAGTCTTGGGGAAAGGCTGAAGCTGGGGTCAGGGCCGCATGGTAGCTGCTCGGCTATTCCCGGGGTGGGGTTCCGTGGCGGGCGGCTGCCCCATGTGATGGAGCCGGTTGTCCTCCCCAGCAAGGCACTAGCAGGGAGCGGTTCAACTCAGCACCAACCAGGTAGGGGCGCACCTGTGTGAGCCTCTTCCCAGAGCATCTAGCACATGGACTGGCCTGTTCCTCAGGACCAGGTAGGTGCCAGGCTGGGCTGGGTGCCAGTGATGGCAGGCTGGGTGGGTACTAGGCTTGGTGCAAGGCGGGGGGTGCTAGGATGGATGAGTGCCAGGCATGGTGCCAGCCTGGGAGGGTGCTAGGCTCAATGGAGAGGTGCCAGGATGGGAGGGTGCAAGGCTGGGCGGGTGCTCAGGTGGGATCCAACCAGGGGCTGCCAGCTGGGGGGGCTCCCAGGTTTGGAGGGTGCCAGGATGGATGCAAGGTTGGATGCCAGCTGTGCTAGATGGGGTTGCCATACAGGGTGAAGGGCTGGGGGGGTGCAAGGCTGGGTGCCAGGCTAGGATGGTGACAGAATGTATGCCAAGTTGGAAGAGTGCCAGGTTGGGTGCCAGGCAAGGGGGTTTGCAGGGTGGCTGGGTGGATTGATGGCAGGGAGGGTGCCAGGCAGAGTGCCAAACAGGGAGGGTGCCAGGCTGGATGGAAGTGAGACTGGGTGGTTTTCAGGGTGGGTGGATCAGGGCTGGAGCTGCAGCCAGGGCTGTGTGGTGGCTGCCCTGCTGCTCCCAGGACACCAAATGGCTACATATATATTTGTTAGTAACTGGTGGGTACCACGGTGGCACACTTCTGAACAAGCCCACATGACCTCAATGTTGGCGCACAAGACAAAACTCACTCCGCTCACGGATGGGAAATCTTAGAGGGAACGCTGTCTTCAGCATGTGCAAATTGCTGTGTCTGCCTTGAAATTGATGCCAATTACACAGGCTGAGGCTCTAGCTCCAAATATTTTGCAAAATTCATGACAATGCCAGATTTTTTAAGTGATTCCACACTGAACATTTGCAGAGTGCAATCTGTGGAGTTCTGGACCTATTGCAGGCTAAGAAGCTTGTGTGTATGACTCTAGTTTAGGGATGTAGAAGCTTAACTAGTTAGCCGGTAAGCATTAGCCTTATTGGCATGCTTACTCAGCAGTCTGTTAACCAGAGGGGTGGGCAGGGTAGCTGGAGCAAACCCTACCCCTGGCACAGAACAGCAGGACCCAGGCCAACCAGAGCAGCTCCCCACGCATGGCATAGCACGGCGGGACCCCAGCCAGCTATAGAAGATCCTGCCCATGGCACTGCATGGCAGGACCCAGGCCAACCAGAGCAGATCCTGCTTGCAGCACAGCGCGGTGGAACCCTGTGGCACAGCAGGACCCCAGCTGGCCAGAGCAGTCCTCTGCCTGCGGCACAGCACTGTGGGACCCTGGCCAGCTGGAGCAGCATCCCACCTGTGGTGCAGAATGGTGGGACCCCGGCTGGAGCAGTCTCCTGCCTGCAGAGGTCCTGGCTGGAGGGACCCACCGCCTGCAGTGGGCTGGCCGGACCCCAGCCACTGTGCACCAGTCCTTCACAGTTAACCGGGTAAGGATTACAATTTTATCATTAAACTGGTTAACTAGTTACACCCCTACTCTAGTTTTAGTTGCTGCCAAGAGTACTACAGGGCATCCCCGCCATAAGTCACCCCAGTATACGTCTGTTCCACACTAAAATCATTGACGCTTGTAGGAACCGATACATTATAATTCCTCCCATTCCCTGCTCTTAAATCACACAAAAAAACCCAAAACAAAACAATCTGCGCAAATGGAAGTCAGCCGCGGGAAAAAGATTCCCCATGTTAAGTTGTTTCACTATACGTCCAAGTTTTTTGGAACGTATCTTGGACTTCTAGTGAGGACGGCCTGTATCCAAAGGATAGCGATTTAAGGAAAGAGCACAAAAAACCCAACAAAGAACAGCTTCCAGACTTTTTTCTATTTTTAATAATGGAGTAAACAAAGACAGAAGTACTCAGCCCCTGGCATGTCTCATTGTACAAAAAAAAAAGACATTTTAGTCTTTGGGATAGGCTACATCATGGGAACAGAAATACAGACACCGGATTTGCTGTTGCCCTATACCTATGCCATTTATGCCGAAGTGATGTGGGTGTCAAACATTATCACATCAGGATAGCAGTGTTTCATGTTCCCACCACACTGTCTGAGTGAGAGCACACTGTGCAAAGCAAAGGACAATTAGTACCTTGCATTATTCCCCTGCTCTGGCACAGTTGAGTTGGTTCACCACGGGCAAGTCATTTAATCACCTTACTATGTACCTCAATGCCCTTTGTCTTGTAAGTTTGGGATACCAATGCTTTCCCACCCCAGGAAGTACAGAAGTGCTAAGTAGTGGGTGCAATTAGAATAAAGGGAAATAAACCTTAATATTGATAACCTCATTAACACGGGTCCTACAATGGACAGGTACTTC
Source organism: Rafetus swinhoei (assembly GCA_019425775.1). Taxonomy (NCBI): domain Eukaryota; kingdom Metazoa; phylum Chordata; order Testudines; family Trionychidae; genus Rafetus; species Rafetus swinhoei. The sequence continues at coordinate 20,423,911 of CM033437.1, read as the reverse complement.
TGTTGTTATTTCCACTCCAATTCATCTGACGAAGTGGGCTTTACCCATGAAAGCTCATGATTCTCTATATTTTTGTTAGTCTCTAAGACAGGCCTTGGCAAAAAACCCTCTGCATGCCAGATTTGGCCCACCAAGCGACCAGATTGGGCCTGTGGATGCAGCAGGGAGCCTCAGGCAGACTCCCCTGCTTGCCCTGTCCCGCATGCTGCTCAGAAAAGCAGCTGCGGGGCCATTTGTATTTCACAAACTGTGAGTGGGAGGAAGGGAGAGTGATGCTTCATGGCTGCTCCTGCCCCCGGCACAATCCCATTGGCCAGTTTCAAGAACAGGTAGCGCGGGAAGCACCACTCACCCGCTGCAGCCTGTGCAGGGGTGGGGAAGGCTCCTGAGAAATGTGGTGGGCTGCTGTCCAGGAGTCTCATAGGTAAGTTTCATAGCCAGACCCTGCCTCTGGCACCCCAGCCCTCCCTTCCCCCAGCCCTCTGCCCCCCCACTCTTACCCCCCTACTCCACATAAGCCAAACCCTCTGCCCCACTCCTGAGCCCATGCCCCCTCCCAGACCCTGTCCCCCAATCTCCTGTCCCTGCCAGATCACTATCCCCTCCTGCCCTAAGTTACAACCCAAACCCCTGCACCCCAGTCCTCTGCCCTAGCTCACAACCCCCTCCTGTCCTAGGTCACAACCCAAACCCCTGCATCCCAATCCTGTGCCCCAGGTCACAACCGCCTCCTACACCCAAACTTCCTCCCAGACCTCACAGGCCCTCCTGCACCCCAATCCCTTACCCCAAGCTTCCTTCTGCACCCAGCCTCCATCCCAAACCCTGCACCTCCTCCATTAATATCATGGAAGAGTGTGACCCTTGACCACTTTCCAAAATCTTGGAGTGGCCCCGCATCAAAAATTAGTGCCCACCCCTGCTCTAAAACCCGGTCTATATTAGGGAGTTATTTCAAAAATAATCCCCCTTATTTCAAAATAATAAATGGTGTGTCCATACTATCAAGCCGGTTATTTCAAAACAACAGGCTGGTTATTTTTAAATCTGTACTCCTGCTTTCCTCGGGGAATAACACTTATTTTGATTTTGCTATTTCGGGAGTTATTATTTTGAATGTAATTATTTTGAAATAATTTCCTAGTGTAGACATGCCCTAAGATGCTACAGGACTACTCGTTGTTTTTAAAGTTACAGACTAACACGGTTACTCCTCTGAGACTTCCTAATATTGCCAGATACAATGAGCAGAGCTCTAACTAGTAGGGGATCATGAGGAAATAGGAGAAGGACTACAGCTCTTCTTTCACCAAACTCCTCTTCCCGCAAGGAGGTTCTTAACATGAGAACATTCATCCGGCTCCATGACTCCTGGTGTTGCACTATAGTTCTGTGAGTTTCAAAATTCAACACAGGCTTTTCTATTACTCCACCATTCTGTAAATAGATGTCAGGTTACAAAGTACTGTCAGGCAGTGCCTGACAACACAAAGAGAAAGAGGAAAGGTGGTTCTGTGGTTAGGATGCTAGGCTGGCACTTGGAAGTCCCAATTCCCTGATCTGCCAAAGACTTCCTGAGTGACCTTGGGCAAGTCACTTACCCTCGTTGTGCTTTAGGGTATATCTACTTTGCAATAAAAAAAAAAAAAAAAAAAAAAAGAATCCTGCAGCAGTGATTCTCAGAGCCTGGACCAACAAACTTGGGCTTGTGGGGCTCACACTATAATGCTAAATATAGCAGTGTAGCCATTCCTGCTTGGGCTGGAACCTGGGTTCTGAGACCTTCCCCCGCTGCTATTTTTAGTTCCTTAGTATGAGTTTGAGTCAGCTGACAGGGCCCTAGTGTGGGGTTTTTGTTTGGGCAGTGTAGACATATGCAGTTTCCCATCTGTGAAAAGAGGAGAATAGCAGTGCCTTACCCTGCAAGCAAGGTAAACACATTAAGGATGGTTCAGTGCTCAGATGCTACAGTAATGAGAGCAACAGAGGTACTTTAGATGGAAGAGATTTACACCCCTGTGTGTCTGGCTTCACAGATTTATTATTACATATCTTAGAGTACTAGCGGATTTAGCCGGTGTTGCTTGGGTCCTCAGCGGAAATAATTTTGTTTTTCTTCATTTAAATCATTCTCTGGGGTGAGGTGAGGATGAGGGTTCAGTATACAGGCTGCCTCAGGGAGAAAGGACAACCCCAGCCCTTTCTCACTGCATCAGCTTGGAAAGTGCCTGCCCATGGCTGCTGCAGCTGCAATGGGCACAGCCGAAGGAGGGGTGTATGTTCCCCAGCTGAAGGACAGATAGACAGACAGACACACAAACAGACAAACTCTCTCAAATATATTGTAGATAGCTATCCCTTTCTCAACCCTTGCCCCCTGCTGCCACACTGGGCTAATAGCTGTCACGGTCCCTCTCTCTGGCCCCTTGCTGCTCCCCTGTGGTCATTATACAGTATAACTGTCCCTGCTGGCAGACGTCTCCCTTTCCATTTTATGAGAAACAATCACATTCCAGGCACATCCCATTGTCCTGGCACCGCCAAACCCGTACTGTGCTTTAAGTTATAAAAGGAATCTGCATACCAAATTTGGTGGTCCTAGCTCTTGATGTTTAGGAGTTCTTGAATAAACAGATTCACAGACAGATAGACAGACACACAGACTCTCTCAAATATATAGTAGATTAATTAATTGAGGATTCAGGCCCCAGCTAAGAGCTATACAGACACTAATTTAAAAGGCAGTCCTTTCCCAAAATATCTTGTAATCTAGCCTCTATCAAGAATAAATAATTCCAGGATACAGAGCTCATGGGCAGATGGAATCCTATATATTTCCTATGTGATGATCTTCCAAGTTACAGGCAACCCTATAATAAGAGGCAGGAGATATTCAAACCTGGCCTGAAATTGCTCACCCTGTCTCATGCATCATAAAATTTATAATCCTCAGTCACAGTAAGAACAACTCCCCAGCACGCAGCTTCATTTTTGGCACGCAGCTACCCCAGGTTTTTAATTGTCCCATAAATTTGATGGAAAAGATTTCATGCTGGGTGCTGTTAAAATGTCACATGTCTCAAGCGCTACAGCTAATGAATGGCTCCCAGTGATTCACATTTCAATCTATATGCAAATGTGCCCTCTGCTTGGCTCATGCTGGACTTTTCATCACAGTATTACTGCTATCCAGGGAAGCCTCAGACTCGTAGATCACATCGGTACAAGACACAAATGGGAGAAGACTTAAATTATTCTGTATTTATGAGGAAGAAAATATAAGCAGTAGGCTTATGCTTTTGTTTTTATAATACCATGATCACATATCAATCCCGGGAAGGCTTACAATAATGCTTGCTTTATTTTTTCCTTCCTGCTATCAAAATATACACAGCAGCTGATCACTTAAAGATGCAAAGTCAAACACACATTATCCAGTATTATCCAAGAACCACATAATGCATGTCAGCTATGAGTGAAAATGATGACTGCTGAGCATGTCTTGGAGAGGTTTATAAATGGACTGTGAAATTTCCATATAGATCTTTCCTACTTTCAGCTCAGAGAAGGGAAGTGGATAAAAACCAAGAGAAATGGACTAATGCTGCCTATGCAATAAACAGGGATGGGCCAGTGAGACAGTGTTTAGATATGGCTCATGTGTAGTCTGGGGTTTGAGCTGAACCAGTGCAAAGGCATTGGTTAGAGGCTGAAACTACTGATCACTTTCTGTTCATGCCCATTTTCTGTTACCTGTCCCTCAACCAGCCTTTTGATGAAACCATCTGTTTCACCCATTATATCTGGTTGTGAATCTAATCTGTGGGCTCTCAGAGCCACTGATTGTTTTCCTCTGATTAATCAGTGCAGCAGAGGCTTGGACCTTGATTGGGACCCCTGTGTGCTCTAGTAATACTAATACTTAGTCATCATAATAATAAATACTATGACTTGAGGGGATTGAAAGCTCACAAGATGTTGAAATTGGCAGTTTGACCTCAAATGCCAGAAACCTCACCTTAAAGGTGAAACTTCTACTACCGTGAATGGAAGAAATCTTGTGGGATCTGATGTACTAGTATGTTGTAACTATTTTAACAGAAAATCACACAGGAATTGCCTTTTTGTGCGATTTCAGCTAGATCTCAAACATCAGCAAAAAAAAAAATCCAATAAGGTCTTCAGAAGTTTCAGAGGATTAGGATTAATGGACATAAATCAGATATTCGAAAAGGCAACACACAGAAACCTGTTGGGGGACATTTTAACATGCCCGGGCACTCACTAATGGATCTAAAAGTGACAATATTACAAGGCAATTTCAAAAACCAGATGGAGAGAGAAGCTGCAGAACTTGATTTCATTTACAAGTTTGACACCTGCAATAGAGGTTTAAACAAAGACCTTAACTGGATGGCCCTCTACCCTAATGACATAAAGAGCCAAGCACCAGGTACTTAGAACCCACTCTATCAGCCTAATTTACCAGGGACACTGTAATTGACAATATGTTTTTCCTTCTCTTTCCCTCCCCATCCCCTTTCTTTCTCTGCTATTTATTTGTCCCCTGAACCTCTTGCTTCATTCATCTGAAGAAGTGGGTTGTACCCATGAAAGCTCATGATATGATACCACCTACATTTTTTGTTAGTCTCTAAGTTGCTGCAAGACTGTTGTTTTTTGAAGTTTATCTAATAAGGTCTGTTTGGTTTTAGATCTGACCCAGAACCAAAGCCCCAGGGAGGAAACCCAGCTCCAGAGATCCAAACCTAAACTGAGGGTATGTCTACACTACAGTGTTATTTTGAAATATCTAATTTCAAAATAGTTATTTCAAAATAACGTGTCTACACACAAAATGCATTTCGAAATAGCTTTTTGCTATTTTGAAATAGCACGTCCACACTGATTGGACGCTGACTCGCATTTAAGGCCAGCAGGAACTGGTTCCGGCAGGGCATCAGGTCACAAGTTACCTTGTGGCCAGGGCGGCCAGCAGGGCACCTTGGGAAGGGCTGGAGGCCCCCTATTTCGAAATAAGATTCTACACGGCACTTATTTCAAAATAGCAATTTCAAAATTGGCGCTATTACTCGTGGAATGAGGTTTACCAATTTCGAAATAAGCCCTCCACTATTTCGAATTAATTTCAAAATAGAAGTTGGCTTGTGTAGACGCTAGGAAAGTTATTTCGAAATAAAGGCTGTTATTTCGAAATAACTTTGCTGTGTAGACATACCCTCACTGAAATGCAAAAGGCCTGGGACAGAAGAATGTGTCACATTTCTCTGGACCAGAGATTGCATTGGTTCGGTAAAAGAGTGGCTGAATTACACCACCTCTTCCAGAGGCACCTAGATGTTTCTTGAAGGTCTTTTAGGGAAGCATGGCTACAGCCTCATCCTGCCTTTTTGGTAACATCTGACAGGACTGCAGCACCAAAGAGCATGAGAGTAAATTATTTATAACAGGAAAGTAGTGATCAGCAGGTAAAAGGAGTTGTCCACTGACATATCATTGTGTACTGGAGACAATACTGGAATCTGAAGTGTGAACAGTTTTTGCTAACAAGCAGAAAACTCCAAATCAGCATCTGTTTCATTGACCCATTTTATGCCAAAAGCCAGCAATGAGAACAACAGTCACTAAGGGTATGTCTACACGGCAACATTATTTCAAAATCACTAGCATGATTTCAAAATAACTTAGTCTGCGTCTACACAGCAGGCAGTTATTTTGAAATAATGTTGAAATACTATCAAGCTGGAGGACTTCTTACTAGGGATGTTAAATATCAGTTAATTTCCATCGACTACTCGACTAGTCGATAAGCACTTCCACATTCCTCCTTTGAAATGTACAAGAGCCCCTACAGGGGTTCTTGTACATTTTAAAGGAGGAATGCAGAACTCCATGTGCAGCCCAGGGCCAGCGGGGAAGTCCGGCTGACTCTGGACTCCAGACACTTTGAAATGCACAAAAGCCCGGGGGCTCTTGTGTATTTCAAAGCGGAAGCACCCGCGTGGAGCCCGGAGTCAGCGGGACTTCCTGCTGGCCCCGGGCTGCACAGGACATGTCAGCTTTGAAATGTACAAGAGTCCCCAGCAGGGGCTCTTGTGCATTTCAAAGTGGAAGTGCCCGCATGGAGCCTGGGATCAGCAGGGGACCCCGTTGACCCCGGGCTCCATGCAGCGCTGCTGCTTTGAAATGCAGCGCAGAGCTGGGGTCAGCTTGGGACTCCCCAGCTGATCCCAGATTCCGCGTGGCATTTCCAAGGAACTCGGGATCAGCTGGAGACTCCCCAGCTGACCCCGAGCTCTGCACACTTTGAAATGCCCACGCGCGGAACCCGGGATCAGCTGGGGAGTCCCCAGCTGATCCCAGGTTCCGTGGAAATGCCACATGGAGCCCAGAGTCAGCTAGGAGTCCCCAGCTGACACCGGGCTCCAAGCGGCACTGCCGCTTTGAAACACCACGGCAGCATTTCAAAGGGGCAGCGCCGCACAGAGCCCTTACCAGGCTTTGAAGTCCCCCCTCTTTCCCCTCCCTTTGCTGCCTCTATCTGATAGTCGACTAGTCCTTAACATCCTTACTTCTTACTCCAACTCCTGTAACCCTCATTGTTCAAGGAGTAAGGGAAGTCAGAGGAAGAGTGCTCTATTTCGAAATAAGTGCTGTGTAGACGCTCCCAATTTCTAAATGAGCTATTTCTAAATAAGCTACACAATTGATGTAGCTCATTGTGCGTCGCTTATGTCGAGTTAAGCCCTGCTGTGTAGTCGCACCCTATAACAGACCCATGGCTTTGTTATGCATCTGTTGGGCTTGATGTAGTTGGCTTGTCAAGGAAGGGATACACTGTGGAGAATCTTTAGTCATGTAGGTAGGTGCCTAATATAACATTTTCAGCTTTGCTCTTCACTGTGTACAAAGGGGGAGAGAGAGAGATTTAGGGCCTCATGTTGTCAGTGTGAGACAGGAGCACAGGACTCCCAATACACAGGGCTCTTGAAGAAAGACCAATAATTCCAGGGCTTAGCGTTGTGCCAGGATTTACATCTATGTAAGAGAGAGCAGAATCTCTCCATCTAATCTTAAGTACCTATCACCCTGGTGACCAACAGCCATGCAATAATTAAAGATACAGCATTGCGTGTCCGGCTATTTTCTCACAGCCTCCCTTGGTGCTGGCCTGTGTACTGGATTCCTTCTGTCTGGAGAGTTTGATTTTTTACTTTCTTTTTTTCCTTCTACTTGGCCTTCAATTCTTCCTAACTGCAAAGTAAGGTCAGCACTGGGAGAAGTCTTGAAGAGGAGGTTCTTCTATTTAGCTCTGAACACTGTCAGGAAGCAAGGGTATCCGCCTCACTGACATCTAACAGGGTAGCAGAGCTTACATCAGGCCTGAATTTGGGCCCTGGGAAAAGAAAAACACTGCTCATGTACAGCGTCTAGATGTTGTAGTCCGTGGGGTTTTTTTTAAGATGTTTGTTTTGTTGGTCTGGAGGAAGAACAAGAGTTAAATGGTGCCTGGACACATATTCGTGGAGTGATACTCTGTCAAATTATCCTAAGGCTGGAAGCGACCTCAGGAGGTCATCAAGTCCAGCCCCCTACCCAAAGCAGGACCAACCCTAATTAACTCTATAGGTCAGTTGGGACCCACTGTGATGGATTAGGCAATACTTTCAGTGCAGGACCAGGGGATCCAACAGCCACGCCAGACCCCTGGGCAAGGGGCAGCTTCACACTCCTGGAAGGGATGGGGCCTCAGGTGGAAGGGGTGGGGCCGAGGGCAGCTGGGCCTCAGTGCTGCCCAGACCGCAGCACCCTCCCCTTGGGTGCCCTTGCCTCCCCAGGGAGCCCTAAGAGTCACTGGGAACGCACTATGCGGCGCTCCAGCGGTGATTTAAAGGGCTCGGGGCTCCGGGAGCTGCTGCTACCTTTAAATCACAGGGCCCTGGGGCAGTTGTCCCCTTTGCTTGCCCCCATGTCAGCGGGCCTGTGCAAGGCAATGCTCTGGGAATTAACCACTTACCACTCCATGGTTTTTGTTGTGTGTGCTCCCATCCCTTTGGTCTTATTTCCAGATCTAAAAATGTACCTGCTTGAACTGAAATGGTAAACACTGAGGATGAGTCACTGATGTTCTGAGCAGCCAAACGAGCTCATTAAGTTACCAAGCCGAGAATCTGGACAGTCCTTGCCCCCACACACACTTTGTATACCAAAGAGGAGTTGCCAGGACCAATTTGTCAGTGACTAAAGATAAGTGAGGCTCCCAGCAGGCTCTGCTGAAGAACAATATTTCCTCTTTTTTTTAACCCCTAATTTGCTGAGTGGAAGGCACAAAGAACTACATATGAGCCTGCTGCAGTTTCTCCTCATTGCTCAGAGCTACTTTTTCCTAACCAGAACTCTGCTCTCAACAAGGATCAGTTCTTCCAGGAAAACTCCAAGATGGGGTTGTTTCTTACGTATGTCAGATTTGCACCAGCCTAACTTCTTGATTCACACTAGCGTAAATCAGATAGCAGCAGGCCATTTAAATCAAAGGGCTATATTGATTGACACCAGCTGTAGAGCTGTCCCTCTGGGATTTTTTGTGTATCAAAGCTGTGGGGAGGGAATGTCATATGTAAGTTATCTGCATTCAAGAAAGGGAAAAACACACACACACAACTCTGAAAAACAGAAATGTCCAAATGCTAAGGAGCATCAAGAAAATCACTTGTATATTTCTAAAAATCTTTGATCAAACCTAACTTATTGTTGCTGGCCATAAGCAACCATCCATAACCCGTTAACCTCTTCAGAGCAGGATCATAAAATGGAAACTGTTAAGATGTAAGCCACAGGCCAGAACTCAGCTGGTGTAAACAGACATATTTCCCCTAACTTCAATGGAGCTGAACCCACTGACACTATGGGTACATCTACACAGTAGTGTTATTTTGGAATAACTGAATACTCCAAAATAACATAGTCCACATCTATACTACAAGCAGTTATTTCGACATAATGTCAAAATAATGTCCAGCTGGAGGACTTCTTATTCTGACTCCTATAACCCTCATTTTATGAGTAAGGGAAGTCGGAGGAAGAGTATTCTTTCTTGGACTTCCTGCTGTGTAGACAACGCCAAAAGCTGAAATAAGGTATTTTGACTTAAGCTACGCAATTGACATAGTTCAAGTTGCGTAGCTTATTTCAGCTTTAGCCCTGCTGTGTAGATGTGCCCTACGTGAGGATCTGGCCCATACATGTAACGATAAAGATGCCTGCTCATGTTACCACTTATCAATGCACTTTCAGCTTATCACAGTGGAGAGGAATTAAACCATTTGTGGGGGCGGGGGAAGGGTGTACTCTTATAATAAAGAGTAAAAATCTAAAGAAGGCCATTACACACTGTCTGGTCCTGAAGTGGTGTGTTTAGGTTTCTAGAACTTCAGAGAGAATGTAAATAAAATGTTTTTCCACATTTTTTGTGGAAGTTTTCTTGGAAAAAAATTAAAACAAAGAAATGTTAGATTTTTGAAAATAAAGTTTAAATGGTTTTAGATTTTCCATTGAAAAAATGGAAAATTTTTAGCAAAACAAAATTTTCTGTGAAAACTTGCTGAGAAAAAAAGTCATCTTTCATAAAAAATAATTACAGAAAATATTTAACCAGCTCTAATTTCTTTTCATAAGGAGCCAAATTCCTTATTCATTTCTTGCACCCACTCCTTGTGCATGAAGAGATTTGCCTGAAGAAGGAGTGAATAATAACTAAGGACTTAAAGGCTTTTGTTTTAAAAAAATCTTAATTTTTGATCTCTAGCTACTTTACAGTAATGCTTAAAATGAATGGGAGCTTTAGAAAGGCTTACACCAGAGCAGGCAGTGGGACTGTTAAAAATAATTTAAACATTAGAGATTTTGTAAAAGGTTTGCCACATGCTGATGGTATTTGAATTATTAAATTATCACAGACTCATAGAATTGTAGAACTGGAAGGGATTTTGAGAGGTTATCTAGTCCATTCCCCTTCAGTCACAGCAGGATTAAGTATAAGACCATCCCTGAGAGGTGTTTGTCTGCTTTTAATTTCCAGTGGTGGAGATTCCACAACCTCCATCTGCAATTTATTCCAACGCTTAACTACCCTGACAGTTAGCAAGTTTCTCTCAATTTAAGGTCATTGCTAACTGGGGTTAACAGGGACAATTTTTCTCCCTCTTCCTTGTAACAACCTTTTATGTATTTGAAAACTGTTATATCTTCTCTCACTCTTCTCTTCATCAGACTAAACCCAGTTTTTTCAATTTTCCATTATAGGTCATGTTTTCTGGACCTTCAGTCACTTTTGTTGCTCTCCTTGGACTTTCTCCAATTTGTCCATATCTTTCCTGACATATGGTGCCTAGAACTGGACTCAATACTCCAGGGGTGCGTCTAGACTGGCAAGTTTTTGCGCAAAAGCAAGCGCTTTTGCGCAAAAACTTGCCAGCTGTCTACACTGGCTGCTTGAATTTGCGCAAGAGCACTGACTTCGTAATGTACAAAATCAGTGCTTCTTGCGCAAATACTTTGATGCTCCCGCCTGGGAAAAAGCCCTCTTGCGCAAGTGTTCTTGCACAAGAGGGCCAGTGTAGACAGGGAAGGAATTTTTTGTGTAAGAAAGCCCCGATGGTGAAAATGGCCGCCTGAGCTTTCTTGTGCAAAATCGCATCTATACTGGCCACGGATGCTTTTGCGCAAAAGCACTTTTTGCGCAAAAGCATCCGTGCCAATCTAGATGCTCTTTTGTGGAAATACTTTTAAGGGAAAACTTTTCCGTTAAAAGTATTTCCGCAAAATCATGCCAGTCTAGACGCAGCCCAGTTGAGGCCTTATCATCATGGACTAGAGCTGAAGAATTACTTTCAGTATCTTGCTTACAACACTCCTGCTAATACAGTCCAGAATGATGTTTGCTTTTTTTTTTTCAACAGTGTCACACTTTGACTCATATTTAGCTTGTGATCCACTATAACCCCTGGTCCCATTCTGCAGCACTCCTTCCTAGGCAATCGTTTGCCATTTTGTATGCGTGTTGTGGATTGTTCCTTCCTAAGTGGAGGACTTTGAATTTGAGCCACTGTAACCAGCAAGTCAGTATCAAAAGTTCAAGGTTTGTACCCCTGCACTCCATCATTAATTACCAATAACAATGGTGGTTTTTCTTCCATAAAAATATCCTCTCCATGTACCTAACCAAGGACCAGAATCACTATGTCACCGCTCAGCTTTTATACCATTGGAACCCCACCTGAGCAGAGACAGACTCTGAAGATTCCCACCCAGGTTTCACATAAGACTCACTCCATCCTAGAACGAGACACTGTGGGGTTTTACTTAAGTGCATGTAGATTTGGGCTCAAACCAAAATTCTGGATCTGGGTAACCGGTGGATGAATCCTTTGTGCTGGCTACTTGGTGCCCAGTGCACAGGGTTCAAAGGTGGCTACAAGCGACCTCTGTGGCTTCCTGATCCTCAGGCTGCTGGGAGCCTGTCCAGTTCAGAGAAACAACTTAGAGCATCCCTTGGGTTGCTTTAGTTTGGCCTCCATGAGGATATTCTGACAGCTAGGGATTGCACGGATGCTCAAGCCATGCCAGCTACTCGTCAGCCATACTCTATAGGGTAAGAGTACCACCTCAGGAGAATACCCCAATCCTTTGTAAGGCCACTTTAAATCCACTTTGCACCACTGAAGAAGCACAGACAGACATAACAGGGTTGTAGATCTGACTCACTATGGATTACAGAGTAAACTCTGACACAGTATGGATACTTCCATGCAGTGTATTTTTACCAATATACGACCACAATAGCTTTCTGCGTGATAGTTTGAAGCAGGGATATTCTGATCTGAAACGCGCTGTTCTTTAACATCGGCATCCAGTATCATTTTAATTCACATTGTCATTTTCCTTAGCCTCACTAATAAATCCAAGGCACGTTTGCAATGTTTTATGCTGATGAAAAGAGAAAGTGAGGCACAGTCTGCTTATCTCATGGCTGATGCTCTTGGCAGCTCAGTGCAAGGCTGCTGGATATATTTCTGCTCCTCTGTTTGATAATGGGTGTTCTCGAGAAGCCCATTTTAGAAATACCTAGTCAGAGCCACGCATAGGATGGTTCGGTATGGCTGTCCTAGACCCTACACTTTGGGGGGCCCCAAGGCAGCTGCCTTAACTATCCTGGGATATTACGTAGGGGCCTGATGCCAGGTGGCTGCAGGGGTCCCCTCCCCCCCACTGCAGTGGAGGGGGCCAGAGCTGGCAGCCTGCTCTTCTCTGCCCTGCCGCTCTTTCCCAACCTGTTGCTCTCAGCTTCACGGCAGCAGCAGGAAGCAGAGTGCCCCCACCGCAATGAGATGGAAGGGGGCGGTGGGATGGAGCAGAGCTGTCTGTCAGGTTGCTCCGGCTCCCACAACCACAGTAAGTATGGCAGGGGGCAAACCCTGCTGCCGCCCCACGCCAGACCCCCTGGTAATGCCCTGGCTCGTATTGCTCTGGGGAGGGGGCTTAGGGCAAGGGGGAGGAGCAGGGGTGGGAAGAGGTGGGGCAAGGGTGGGGCTTGAGTGAAGGGGTGGAGCAGAAGCAGGGCAGGGTGGAACTGAAGCAGGGCAGGGCCTGTCAGGGGGGTTGCCCTCGGCCCCGTGCCTGGGGCACTGGGGTGGTTGTCCCAGGCCCTGTGTCTACCCTAGGGATGGCCCTGTACCTGGTCAACAGTACCCAGCGTGCCAGATTCTGCTCTTGATTACTCTGGTGTAAAGAGACTTTGCTAGAGTCACTCCACATAGCCACCTGGGTAAGGGCTTGATTCTGCAAGGCACTGAGCATCCTCCTCCTGATCCAGATACAGCACATGCCTTGCTGGGTCAGGGCCAGGGTAACACTGGAACGCCTCACAAGCTGCAAGTTAAACACCTGTTCAAGTGCTTTGCCCAAGTGCAGAGGGCAACCTTCAGGGTCATGTCCTAACTGAGCGCTGATTTCGACAGTCTGCATATCAGGAACTTCCTGCATTAAATACACCCCTGGTCCCATTCAGAGTGGCTGACAAGACTTGACGGGTCCCTGGGCAAGATGAGGAGGGGCCGGGGTGAGGCTCCGTGCTCCCAGAATGGACAAGGCTTTAGGAGGAAGGGACAGAGCTGGAGCAATGGCTGGCAGCCTGGGGCCCTTTTGAATCAGCAGGCCCCAGGGCAACTGTTCCCTTTGCCTCCCCGCTGCCCCCCCTGGAGGGCCTGGTTCCATTATATGCCACTAATGCAGAATGTAAGTGAAAATCAAGACAAGTGTAGGCTGGATTATCCCTCAAAGAAAGGCTATTTTTTAAAAGTCCGTAACAAACATCTGCAAGCAGCTCTCACCATGCATCCTTGTTCGGCCCCAGACAAGAAAATAAAGTAGTGTATTACTTGAGGTAAAACTCTTTCCAGTTAATCTGGGCTACACACTGCAATGATTTCCACTAAGCCAATCAAAGACTCAAGCTAATAGGTACAAGATGTGTATCTTTCAACTGTCCCTTAGAAAGAAACAGACTAGGCTAAAAATAACCTGACCCCAAAAAACAAAGTGACATTTTAAAACAGGGGTTGGGAACCTTTTTGGGTCGGGGGGTGCTGACTCACAAAAACTATTAGTCGGGGGCCACACACAAGTGAGAAGCAACCCCCCGCCCAAAACCCTCACTGATGTGGCCCCCGACTGAGGAGAAAGACACTCCCCACATTCCCCACACACACCAGAGCTAGGCTAGTAGATTTTATGTGCTCGAGCCCCACGGGGGAAGGTCATTGGGGGGGGTGGTCTAGAGCGCCAGCACTGGCTCCCCAATGCCAGGGGCAGCCCTGAGCCTCAGGGGCAAGATCCAGGCAAGCTGAGGGCTGCGTCAGCCCCCCCCCCCCCCCGGCCTTAGGTTCCCCACTCCTGTTTTAAAATTAGCATCTCTAAAGTACAGGGAACAGCTATCTTACCTGGCGTAGAATGACCATGGTTCCTTCATAAACACATCAGCAATCGCCACTAGTAGACCTGAAACAAAAGAAATTGAGCATTGAGATGACTGACAAATTCCCTCACTCATAGCCCTAGTCTCAGGAATGGGGCAATGGCTTAAGAGATATAACTCTTCAACGGTGGGCCCTGGGAGAACTTGCAAACAATAGCTGTGACAGTTAAGTTAATGGCTTTATGCCTTTAGTTCTCCACATTGAGAGATAATCCTAATGCAGCCACATTAATACCAACACATGGCTGAATTAGAATCTGTTCTTATCACCCTAGGAGGCCAGCTTGTCTTTTTGCTGATCTTTTTTGCAGAACATCTGTAAATGGAATCTTAGAAAGCTAGCCAAAGAATAACTGAATAAAGGCACTATTATGATTGATTATTTATTGGAATGGGGCCCCATTGTACAAGCTGATATCCAAGCAGGTAGAAGAAAGACAATCCCATCCCCATACAGTCCACAGCCATTAGATCAAGGTGAGGACTGTTTGAAAGCTTTCCGCAGGAACAGTTTTTCAATGGAAATTTGCGTTGTTGGCTAAAAATACGTTGTAAAAACTGTCTACTTCCTTAAAAGATGTTGACTTTTTGTTGAAAAAACAAACAGCCAAAGCCCGAGACTTTCAAATCAGAAATGTCAAAATATTTCATTATGATATTTTTGATCAAGATGAAATTTTTTGGCTTGCCTGAATCAAAATATTTTAGTTTGGTTCAGCTTGATATTAAACCACTTTCTCCTGAGACATCACAATGCCCTGACGAAGATACTCCCAAATGCTACAGTAGGTGCCCGTGTGTACTTTAAACCACCTGTTTTGGAGAAAGAGCTTCAACCACACAAATGTGGGGGAACTTGGGAACAAAAGGCTTCTTTCTCAAACTGTGTCATAGACAGTGGTCAGATCTGAGAAGATGGCTCCCATCTTTAGATTTTGTTGAAAACCGTTTTTGATAAAGGTGGTCAAGGCTGATAATGTTTAACGTGTACATCAGTGACCTGCCAGCTACACTCACCAGTTCATCTATTCTATGCCAAAGACATCTGCTCAGCCCTTCTCAGAAAATGACTAGGTCTTGAATGAAGATATGAAGCTCATGGCGCACTACTGTAGTCGATGGCACCTGCGACTGATCTTTCTAAAACCATTTCTAGCATATTCCATGTGCATAATGCAAGTGCGAGACCTACGTTAAATGTTTTCCTCGATGCACAACACCTGCAGCATGATCCATACCCAGTTCACCTTGGTGTGATATGGATAGGTCATTAACATATCACAACCACTTGAGGACGATGGCAGCCAGACTCAGAACAACCTGCTCAGATAATTGGCCTGGGGTGTAAGCAGCCAGATGCTCTGATCATCAGCCCTTACCCTCTGCTATTCCACAGCAAAGTATCATGCTCCTATCTGGTGTTGCTAATGTCACACGAGGCTGGTCGATGTAGAACTTAACAAAGCTATGAGTATTGTTACCGGAGTTTACAGGCAATTCCATTGCCATGGCTACTGATACTTAGCAACGTAACACTGGCCCCTCTTCACCATGAAAAGGTCTCTGTCACACTGCTAAGAGCTGTGAGAACAGCGACTTGCATTTGTACACATGCCTTTTTGACCACCCATCAGCTTATCTGTCTTCTAGTAAATTATGTTACCACAGGACATGGTGGTGGAATCTGCTTGTGGTCAACAACGACAGTCATTCATTACTCTTTCATCGCTGACCCAATCATCTGTCCATCAGGTTTTTATCTTCCAAGGCACCTGTGGTCATCTCTGAACCAGTTTCAAATAGGACAGGTCAACCGTCCTGCGACAGGTCAACCGTGCAGCCAATCTCTCTAAATGGGGGTTTTCTAATCTCTATAAATGGGGGTGATGCAGTTGCTGTCAACTTCAGACTATGTTGCATATCATGGCTGATCATGACACCAATAAATGGCTGAGCACATAGTGTATACACCAGTGATGACCACAGTGCCTAATAGACATAGTAGCTTGTGTGCCTCATGCCCCCATTCTCTGTTACAGGCAGGACTCACACATTAGACTACATCTCCCATGATGCACCACAGCCATATGACTCACAGGATGCATTGAGAAAGGTCTACAGGAGGAGAGGCCATGGTGCATCATGGGAGCTATAGTTTGGCCAGGGAATCTAGGCCATGTGGCATGTGAGCTACAACTCCAATGAGGAAGTACAGAAGTGCAAGCAGACACCGTTTAATCCGAAATTGACACAAAACATTTCATTTTGGTTTCTCAGGCCAAACCATTTCGATTCAGTGGAATTTGACCCAAAACCATTTCGTTTCAATTTTCCTGATGGAAGCTTTCAGTTTTCAGCTGAAATTTTCCAGCATTTGAGTTTTCAGTAAAAAGACATTTTCAGGAATTTAGACAATAATAATTTTTCATTTTGTTTTCCAACTAGCTGCAACCAAGGTGCTATTGAAGCACACAGAGACTAATGGTGAGGTATTCAGCTTTAAAAGAGTAAGACATATAGTGTTGTATGTGGGTGCGCTAATATAATTTTCTCAGGGTACGTGAAACAATCACTCTGCATCTACAGCAGTTTCACACAACTAAAATAAGAGGTTCACCAGCTAATGAGTTAGATCTTGTCTACACAAATTAACATCAATATAAGTCATTGGGAGTAGCGATCTCTGCAGTTTAACAATCCAAGAGTAGACAATAAAAGCTGCCATTTGCCGTTTAAACATGAGGTTAATTCAATTGGTTTTGGCTTCTAGCCACTGGATTTTGTTATACTTTTGTCTACTAGCTTAAAGGGCCCTCCACTACCAGAAATGTTTTCTTCCTATAGAGCATGATCAAGTCCCCTTTTAATCTTATGTTGATCAACTAAGAAAAAGGACAGAAAAGGGCAACAACAATTATTAGGAGAGATTAAAAAGACTGGAAAAAAACACAGTGAACGGGGAAATAAAACAAGTTTACAAAATCATAAACAATGTGGAGAAAGTGAATAAGGAAGTGCTATTTACCCCTATCGGTCACCTGGTGGAATTAATAGGCAGCAGGTTTTAAAAAAACATAAGAAAGCATTTCTTCACACAACACACAGTCAACCTGGGGAACTCATTGCCAGAGGATGTTGTAAAGGCCAAAAGATTGAAAAAAAAAAAAAGTATTAGATAAGTGTGTGGAGACTAGGTTCATTAATAGTTATAAGCCAAGAAGGTTAGGAATACAACCGCCTATAGGGGTGACGCATGTAGGGGTCATGAGAGGTCACATGCCTCCAATGCTGTGGGCAGGAGGAGCCGGACAGGGGGACTAGCATCAGGGGGATTAGCGCTGTTCTGGGGGCGGGGGCAGGACCGCCCTGCCCCTGAACTCCCTGGGGGAGAAGCGGAGTGACGTGGCCGGAAGAGCAAAGCAGCTGCAGCCGCCTTGCTTTGATTACCCCATTGCTGCTGGGGAGGGAGGTGGATTCCTGCTGCTGGTGCCGGCCCCATTAGTCCCCTGGGCCACCTTGGTTGGAGGAAGAGGCCGACTGGGGGCGGAGCAAGGGCGGAAAAGAGGTGAGGAGAGGGCAGAACAAGGGAGGGGAGGGAGTGAAGCAGAGTGGGGAGAGGTGAGGTCTCGAGTGGAGGAGGGTTGGCCCAACCCTTCCCAGAGTTGGGAGAGGTCACTTATCCCGTGATCCCCCCTCTGGATGCTCCCTGATCAGTCACCTCTGTCTGGGTGTCCCTAAACCTCCAGCTGCCAGAAACTAAGACTGGATGACAGGCGATGGATCCATTGATAAATTGTCCTTTTCTGCTCACTCCCTATGAAGCACTTGGTACAGGCCACAGGCAGAAGACAGGATATGGGCTAGATCATGAGTGGGCAAGATACAGTCCGCTGGGACCCTCAGGCACAGAGCAGCCCCACGCTGCTTTAAGCGGCCAGCTGCTCCCTGTGGCTTTCTCCTCTGGGCGCTGGGGAGAAGGGGAAGCTTTGTGGAAACCAGCCAGTCGGAGCGGAGAGACTTTGCTGGGGGCATGGGCAGAGCGTGAAGTCTTTCTCTCCCCCTGGTGCCTGGAGCAGAGAGCCATGGAGCAGCCAGCCATTGGCAGGGAGCTGTCTCACGGTCCTGCAGGGCTGCTGGCCAGGAGCCACCTAGGCAAGTGCCTCCTAGATAGCCGACTGCCTCTGGCATTTCAGCCCCTCTCTCCCCCAAGTCACCACCCCCTCCTGCCCCAGGTCACACATCAAATCATCTCCACCCTTCCTCCCCTCGACCCTCCTACACCTGCCCTCGCAGGCCAAAACCCTCTCCTGCACCCCTCTCCCAGACCCTGTACCCCAAGCCGCTGCCCCAGATCACATCCTCCTTCTTCACCCAAACTGCCTCAGACCCCACACCCTCTCCTGCACCTCAGTCCCCTACCCCAAACTCCCTTCTGCACCCAATCTCCATCCCAGACTCCGCACCCCTCCATAGAAAAGTGTGGCCCTTGACTGCTTACCAAAATCTAGGAGTGCCCGCCCCCCATCAAAAATTATTGTCCACCCCTGAGCTAGAAGGATCATTAGTCTGACCCAGAAGGGCTGTTCTTATATTTTTATTCAACTTGTTTGGTCCTTTGAACTCAAATCACTGGACTAGCTCTTTAGTGAGCCCTTTCCATTGTGCCAGACTTTTTAAAGAGTAGGAATTAATTTTCCCTATATACACTTGGAGTTTGCACTGATTGCTAGCCAACAATGGCTGGAATCCCCTGTTTAGACCAAGTCACAGGCCAAGTCCAGTGGGTGTCCTTATGAAATTTCTTCCGGTTCCAAAGCTTTTAACAATCCTATCAGTATGCTCATAAGAAATGTCTTTCAAACCAGTAACAGCTTTACATCCATACACATTTTAGGCACAATTTTCAGGTTTGTAGTGCTTTGCAAAAGAGACAAGAGAGGGGAATAGGATACTTTATGGCTACGTCTAGACTGGCGCGCTTTTGCGCCAGAGCTTTGCAAATGAGGCTCAGCGTTGGAATATCGCCGAGCCTCATTTGCATAGCTAATGAACCGCCATTTTCACGGAAGAGGCTCTTGCGCAAGACGGGGCTGTCTACACTGCCCCTTCTTGCACAAGAAAAACCCTTTTGCGCAAAGCCGTTATGCCTGAAAATAATAGACATAACGGCTTTGCGCAAAAGGGTTTTTCTTGCGCAAGAAGGGGCAGTGTAGACAGCCCCATGTTGCGCAAGAGCCTCTTCCGCGAAAATGGCGGTTCATTAGCTATGCAAATGAGGCTCGGCGATATTCCAACGCTGAGCCTCATTTGCATAGCTCTGGTGCAAAAGTGCGCCAGTCTAGACGTAGCCATATATATGTCCCTGATTTTGGAATTGGGGAGGGGTGCATTTCGGCTCCCTGCATGATCTGGAAGGGTTGCATCCTTGTGCCAACAACCTGTCCATATTTGAGGCTGAAAAGCTGGTCCTTTAAATGCAACTCATTCTGCTTTAAGGGAACCTGGCCTGGATTTATTGACAGCAGAGACAGGGGCTATCCCATTCCTAAGCATTAATGCAGAGCACACCCTGGTCGTTAATGAACAGCTGTAAACAGCTGGTGTTCTAAGAGCAGCTAAGGAATCCTAGCGGCCTCTAGAAAATCATTTCAGCCAAAATACTCACAAATATGAATGGAAAGTGGGAAAATCCACAATTGGAGGCATTTTGGTAATGAGTCTGGCCAATTTCAGTTGTGTACAGAGCAGTTGGAAAGAACTATTATAGGAGACAGAGCTGTCCTGGCTCTGCCTCTGGCCTGCTGTGAGACTACAGGCAAGTCGGTTCACTTCTGAGTGCCTCAGTTTCCCCATGCATAAAAGGAGGATAATGACACATTTACAGAATGATTAAGTTCCACAGATGGATAGTGCCACATATGACGATTATTGCCCAGCTCATTAATAAGTCAGATTGCTGGAAATATGTTGCCCCACCACACCATGCTTAGTGTGACTATGGGGAGGGTCTCTCTCATTGCAGACAGAGACACAACCGTAGTGGTGTAAGCAACAAGTCTGGAATTCAGTTTCCAGAGCACCCCTAGATCCTGGGCTTAGTTCTCAATAAAGTAGCTTCAATCTTTTATCCTTTCGAAAGCAGGCAAATGGAGTTTCCCTCCATTCAGCACATGTAGTGCTTGTTGCAAGATTTGGTGTCGTTCACCCCCACTGTCCCCATTCTTATTCAGTGTGCTGCGAGTTAGCTGGCTTGTGTATGTAGGGCCTGACTGGGGCTCCTACAATGAGAACGCCTGAGTGGGGAAGGGCCGGAACCCTTGTGGCCTCCCCAGGGGCCGGGGGAAGGAGGGCGGAGGGGAGAAAG
Source organism: Rafetus swinhoei (assembly GCA_019425775.1). Taxonomy (NCBI): domain Eukaryota; kingdom Metazoa; phylum Chordata; order Testudines; family Trionychidae; genus Rafetus; species Rafetus swinhoei. The sequence goes on along the minus strand of CM033437.1, from coordinate 20,403,494 downwards.
GATTAGGATTGTACTGCCAAAGCCCTACATGGATACGGGATTTGTCAATACACATACCCATGGCTGTGGAGGTTCCATGCCTATGTACTGGCTCCACCCACCTTGGTACCCTGTTCCAGTTCATTGATAATGCCACTTGCTCCAGCCCTCTCTTAACCATCTAGCCCAGGACCACAGAGCTCAGCTGTCTTCAGGAAGCCCCTTAAGATTCATCTATATTCAAGTTTTTCCATAAATCCCAGCTCATTTTCCTGACCATCTCATGGCAGCCGCCTCCTCATCTCTACTCTTAGAATCCTGGTATAGAGCAGGGAGAATCAGGCACTGGGTTATTGTTACTCCAGAAGAGACATACTGACTGAGCCTCAATGAAAGCTCGGTGTTCATTCAAAACAGGAAGCCAAGAGGCCATATTGACTCTTGCAGAGGGGGGTGGAGGAGTACAAATGACAAAGCCATGCTGAGCAGGAAGGATGCAGAGTACAAAGTCAAGCTCTATTACATTCACCAACTTCTGAATGTTACCAGGTAGCTGGAGAGCTAATAACACACAAATGTCCAGATCTATTGATAGTCGGCCCAGAGGAACACAAGAGGGCAAGTTGCTGCTTAGAAAGTGCCAGTGAGCTGGGGTTGGGGTGTTTCATCCGTACAACTGTTTGCAGTAAGTAGTAAGCATGTAGATATACCACTCACTGATTTGTTACAGTTCTTCTGGGACACGTGTCTCCTGCACACCTCTTGCAGGCAGCCTGAGTGAGTGGAAGAGTGAGGACTTGAGTCTGCATTGCCTGGCCCTTGTACCTTGTGTAATCATCTAGAGCTGGGCAAAGCGGGTGTGCAGAGGCTAGCTAGTGTTATAAAATTCACTTTGCAGGTGTGTAAATGACCACACAAGGGGGAAGGCTGTGGTATTCAGGCTGGGAACAAGCGCTGGGACTGGACTACTATGTCAGTCTGACACAGGGAATGTACATGGGTTAATGGAAACTAGTTTGTTGGGATATGTAAGAATTAATAGGGGTCTGGGATGGCTATACATTAGTGGTAGGGGCCCGGCCAGAGCAGGCATTGTCCTTTGAACATGTTTTTTCCCCTTTGCTCTTGCAGCCTGGAAAGACAGATAAAGGGTCTGGCCAAAGCAGGTGTTATCCTTTCTGATGTATAAACATGCACTTTCCCCTAAGGATGTTAAGTATCGGGTAATTGACTAATCGAATAGTTGATGCATTTTACATTGACTATTCGATTAGTCGATAGAGCGCCTCCACCTTTGAAGTGTGGCAACAGTCCTAGGGCTACACTTCAAAGGCGAAAGCACTGCATGGAGCCTGGGGTGCTGCCGCTTTGAAATGCCATGAGGAGCCTGACACCAGGCTCCCCGTGGCATTTCAAAGCAGCAGCGCAGGAGCCCAGGGTCAGCTGGGGCATCCCCAGCTGATCCCAGGCTCCATATGGCACTGCCGCTTTGAAACGCCGTGTGCAGCCGCTTTGAAATGTTGTGTGCAGCAACGCCACATGAAGCCCAGGGTGTGGTTTCTCCCCCCTCTTCTCCCTGCCCTTCTTCCCTCATTGCTGCCTCTATTTAATAGAGGCAGCAAGGGGGGGGAAGCGACTAGTCAATTATCCTGTCGACTATCCGATAAGCATTTGCTTATCGGATAGTTGACTAGTCGACTAGTCCTACACATCCCTACTTTCCCCCCTCATTCTTGCAGTCTAGAAAGAGAGTTGCACTGAACGGTGTGTTCTTTGTTCTGTCATCTCACTTGCTCTGTAAAAATCCTTTCAGGGTCACATCCTTTGTAATCTCTGTAACCTGTTGATTTGGGAAGTATGTAATGTAGAAAAGTGCTGATCTAACTGAAAATCCTGTCAACAATAAACAGGGGTGGGTATAATAATATTCATCATCTGCCTATTAATATTCATTGTATAGGAGTTGATATTACTAAATAAGGATTTAGTGATAGATGTGTGAATTAACATACTACAATGGATAAAGGAGTGTAACTGGTGGCAAATCATTGCTCTCGAAAATTGTGTTGGGGGTCTGAGGGGAATGAGTATCTGCAATAAAGTAGTTCCATTTACTCCATCCATTCCTGGGTTGCCTGTTTCTTCTCTAACATAGATCCTGGCAAACTCCATTGATATCTATTATGAGATTACAAGTTTGATTGATTACATCAATGCCATTGCCTTGATATATTTAGATTTCTTGAAGGCATCTGACTTGGTACCACACAATGTTATGATTCAAAAACTAAGACCGTATGCACATAATCTGGCACACATTAAATGGATTAAAAACTGTTTTACCAACAGATCTTAAAATGTAATTGTAAATAGGGAATAGTCATCGAGCTGGTGTGTTTCTAGTGGGATCCCAAGGAAATTGGTTCTTGGCCCTATTATATTTAACAGGCTTAATCAATGACCCAGAACAACACCTAGAATTGTTACTGACAATGTTTACAGAGGACATAAAAATTGGGAGAGTAGTAAGTAACAAAGAGGACAGGAAACTAGTTCAGAGTGATCAGGATCACTTGATAAACTGGGTGCAAGCAAACAATATGTGTTGTAATATGTCTAAATGTAAATGTCTTCATGCAGAACAGAAAACTGTACACCACTCTCACAGGATGGGGGATTCTATCTTGGGAAGCAGTGACTCTGAGAAAGATTGGAGGGTTGTGAGAGATAATCATCTGAACACCAGGCTCACAGTGTGACCATGGACAAAAGAGCTAATGCAATCCTGGGATACATATACAGGGGCATCTCAAACAGGAGCAGAGAGGTTATTTTACCTCTGTATTTGGCATTTGTGCAACTACTACTGGAACCCTGTGCCGAGTACTAGTGTCCACAATTCAGAAAAGATGTTGATAATTTGAAGAGGGACCAGAGAGAAGCTATGAAAGTGACTAAAGGATTAGAAAACATGCCTTACAGCGATAGACTCAAGGAGCAAAATCTATTTAGTTTAACAAAGAGAAGGTTAAGAGGATGGTGACAGTCTATTAGTATCTACCCGGGGAGCAAATATTTAATAATGGGCTCTTCAATCTAGTGGAGAGATGCCTAACATGATCCAGTGGCTGTAAGTTGAAACTGGACAAATTCAGACTAGAAATAAGGGTAATTATTTTTTACAAAAGCTTCAGAGGGATAGCCGAGTTAGTCTGTAACTAGAAAAACTTAAAAAAACAATGAATAGTTAGTAGCACCTTAAAGACTAACAAAGCATGTAGATCCGTGGTTACCAACCCATCGATCGTAATCGACTGGTCAATTTTGGGGGCATGAACAGTTGATCACAAGGCGTTCCAGCACCTCCCCCCCCCCACCGCATTCCTTCCCCCAAGAAGTAGCCCGCGCTGGTGCTTCCTCCTGGGAAAATGGAGGTAGTGCTGGCTTCCTGTGGCATGGGGAGAGAAGTCCCATGGCTGCGCACCAGACCCAATGTCTCAGGAAGCAGGCGGGCTGCTCCTTCCCTTCCCCAAACAGCTGGCATGCTTCCTGAAAAGCCGGGTCTGGTGCGCAGCTGGGGACTTCCTTCCCCCTGCTGCCTGCCTTCCTGCACCAGCAGCGGGCGGGAGGGAGGGAGGAAGTGAGGGGAAGTCCCAGTCTGTGGGACACGGACACACACCCCACAGGAAGGCAGCACAGGGAAGGAAGTCTCCAGCTGCGCGCCAGATCCAACTTCTCAGGAAGCACGCCGGCTGTTTGGTGGAGGGTAAGAGCAGTACATGTGCTTCCTGAGACGCCAGCTGTGGGGTGCAGCCCAGGACTGCCCCCCCCCCACCGCCAGTGTCGGCACAGGAAGGCAGGCAGCAGGAGGAAGGAAGTCCCCGGCTGCGCACCAGACCCGGCTTTTCAGGAAGCACGCCAGCTGTTTGAGGGAAGGGAGGAGCAGTGTGCGCTGTGGGATTCCCAGGTACCAGCTGAGCTGTTCCTGTCTCCGCCCCCTGGCCAGACCCCCCCAACAGCACCCTGCCCCCTCCCCAGACTCCCACGAGTACCCCTGCTCCCACCAGCACTCTGCCCCCTGGCCAAACCCCCACCAGCACCTTGCCCCTGCGTCTGAAGAAGTGGGTTGTGCTCATGAAAACTCATGGTACCATCTACATGCTTTGTTAGTCTTTAATGTGCTACTAGACTATTCGTTGTTTTTTAAGTTTTTTTTAATTTTTATGGTGAGTGTAATTACCCTTTGGGACAATTGACCAATGGTTGTTTGTGGTGGATTCTCCAACACTGACAATTTTTAAATCAAGATTGATGTTTTCTCGAGGAGATCCCCCAAATAATTCCTACAGCAGAAGTTCTATGGCCCTGTGCTAGATGGGCTATTGGACAAGATGCTCGCAGTGCTACCTTCTTGCCATGGAATCTATACTCTCAAGCCAGAGGCACGTTAGCAAGGCCATGCCGAGAAACTCACAGTGCCACTGCCCATGCTGATCTTCCAGTCTCCAAGACTGACACTTGGCAACTTTCACCAGCCACAAATCCTCTCAAATGTCTGGATACGTATTTTAAGCTGCAGGGTCCAAAGAGACATCAGTCCTTTGATATATAGTCTCTATTGGTTTGCCTCCTTACACCTTGTGATCACATACACGTGTCATCCATTCAAAACCCTCACTGATCCAGCACTCCTAGAACTCATTTATATGTCTGATGGGGCCAGAGGGTAAGCAGGGGTGTGGGAACAATCTGTACAGTGGGAGTGCTGAGAGCCCTTGAACCAAACTGTACACCCTGTATGTGATGGAAACCACTTCAAGCCAGGGGGGTGTGGCAGCACCCCAAGTTCAAGCTCCTTTGGGGTAGAGGGGGAGGGAAAGGCTACCCCAATGACTCATCAGTGCAATTAGACTCGAGAGGGACAGCTGGGCACGTCTACCTTATTGGTTCTTAAAACACAATGGCAGATTAAAAACCAACAGGGCTCTAACACAAATACAGAAACACGGACAACGCTGTAGCATTGGGTTTGAAAAGCAAGGTGTTTCTGCTGTAATCTCTCTCAGCTGGCACTCTCTGAAATCCGTGCATGAAGGGCAGATGGAGAACAATCACATGACGGGCCACACTGCTTCTGGAATCACTCCAATAAGCTAATTCTCAGGAGCCCATGTTAATTAACCACTGGTTAGGAGGAATTCCAGTCTTTAATTCTAAGTACAAACTCTAGTCCTCTCTCCTGAGGCTTCACGGTTCAACTAATTTCTCATCTAAAAATGAATTTTAACCATCCAATTATCTTACGGAGGACTTGCATTTCATACAAGGGCACTCACTGACAGCGTTAACCCTACCTAATATAGCGCAGCAAGCAGAACATCCTTTGGATGACATCCTTGGTGCCCTAACAAGCAGTGAATTGTCAATCAGCATGTTCACCATCTTAGACATAGGTCATTTGATTGGCACAGATTAAACCCAGCAACGCTCTTTGAAAGGTACCAGAGCAGTCTAGCACAGAGAGATTAAATATACTGATGCTCTCTGCACATTATTACACTCACCCAATATGCTCAAAAGGGGAGGCTGGACTGTGATTAGGGGGGTTCCAATTATTTTACTAATTACCTAAGAAATGACAGTAGAACAGCTGAGTCACGAACACCTTGGGAATGGGGGTGGTTCATAACCTAAACAAAATGTTAGGGCTATAGTTTACAGCTGAACATGGATTTAATACAGAGACAAACCTTTACAATGCAAAAGAAAAATGCCACGTTCCCTTTATTTTTTTAGTAGTTTACATGTAACAGCAGTGAACTGTATTTGCTTCTCCCCCTCCCCGCTACTGCCTGACTGTGTATTTATGGTTGCAAATGAGGTGTGTGGTTCACTGGATAGTCTGTAACTCTGGTGCCCATGACTCTGAGGTTCTACTGTATGATGCCAGCTCTACACCAAGTCAACTGTAAGTTTTGCTATTGACTTTAATAGGAGCAGGATTAGGTTCAGGAAACACAACAATGGCTCTTGAAGACACCATAGCCTGCTCTCTTGTACATCCTGGGTCATTTAAATTCACCCTGTTACCCCTTTAGGGAGTTCATTGACTAAGGCAGGGAGACATATTTTATGTCTGGTGATTTGAAGATGCCAAGAGATGGAAAATCCATCTCTCCTCTCGATCGTTTGTTCCAATGGATGATCACACTCACTGTGAAAAATTGTGCCTTGCTTCTCATTTCAATTCGTCAAGCTTCAGCTTCCCAGCCACTGGTTCTTGTTAAACCTCTCTTTGCTAGATTAAAGAGCTCTGTAGTATTCAGCATTTTCTCCCACTAATCAAATCGCCTCTCAGGCTTGGTCTATGCTATAAAGTCAGGTCAGCCCACAGCCATGAATGAAGTAGGGAAGTAAGGACACATAACTGCTGGAGAAGACAGCCCTTGGACTGGGCTAACACATTTTGGGAGGTGGATTACCTATGCCAATGGGAGAGCCCCTCTATCTCCATAAATATTGTCAACCAAACTGATACTGTAGGGTTTCCAAGTGTAAAAAGACTTGAGGCTTGGCTCAACAAACTAAACACATTGAGCTGTTTAAGTCCCTCACTGCAAGGCATTTCCCCTCCAGCCTTTGAATTATTTTTGTGGCTCTTCTCTGCACCCTCTGCAATTTTTCAACATCCTTTAAAAAAATGTGGACATCAGAGCTGGATTCAGTATTCCAGTATCAGTCTCAGGAATGCTGTAAACCAGGGGTCTCAAACTCAAGGCCGGGGGGGACCCACTATGGGGCCAAGTATATTTGTGGGGGCTGAGGTGCAATGGTAGGGAGAGGGCAGGGCAGGGCAGGGCAGTGATGAGAAAGGGCAGAGCTTGGGGACTGGTATGGGCACTCTCCCTCCAGGCTGCTGGGTCTCCCAGGCCGGACTGAGAAAATGTTCCGGCCCATCTATGGCTATGAGTTTGAGACCCCTGTTGTAAACAGAGGTGAAATCACCTCCCTGCTCTCGTTGACAACCCTCACAGGCCCTTTTCACAGCAGTGTCACACTGGGAGCTCAAACTGAGCTTGTCCACTGTGAGCCTTAAAGTCTTCTCAGAATAACTATTTTCAGGCAAGCAGTCCCCCATTCTGGAGGTGCGGCCTCATTCCTTGTTCCTAGATGCATGGCCTTGTGTTCAGCTGTGTTTAAAAGCATTTGGTTTGAATGGGCCCATTTTACCAAGCACGCCAGATGATTTTGTATGGCCGCCCTGTGCTCCAGGTCTCATTCTGCAGGGAGCTGTACAAACAGGGAACAAAGGACAATTCCTGCCCCCCAGGAGATTACACATTTGAGTTTATCAGGAGCCACAAACAATGGATGGAGCATAGCAACTACCACCCAAGGACAGAACTGTGACTCAGAGACTAGTTTGTTCCCTGGTTCCTGTTGCCCAGAGTTTTCAGAGCCTGTGGAAATAGTAACTTCACTGTGTTACTCTAGGCAGTGGCGGGAATAAACGTTGACCTTTCCTTTAAAAGCCTTTGAATTAATCCTATGTAATGTGGTGTTTTGTTTTTATTAATTTATGGTGGCTCAATGCACAGAACATGGTTGCAATTGGTTTAATTAGATTCTGGGGGACATACACCCTGTAGGTAGGGTAACTGTTCCCATCTTGCTCCCAGCCAGAAATATTTTGCTACTGACCCATACCAAGAGCAGGTGACTTCTCCCCCATAGCAACTCAGCTGCACTGACATTATGGGACAGAGACAGAGGCAAGGCTCTGCTTTTACCCCTTGTAATAGAGACAACCACCCCCAAAGCACCCTCATGACCAGGGCTGCTGCTAGCATGCCTTGACTCCATTTTCTCCTACTTCAGGGCTTCATTCCTCAGCAGGGGGACTGATTTATTCAGTCCGCGGGGCCCCACCCCAGTGCAATGTCTCTCTCCTGATCATCCAAAATACCACAAAGTCTTTCAAAACACAACACAAACTCACACAGGCCTCTTCCCCATTTGGTGGGCACAGGCCCTCCTCCCTGGCATCTGCTTTTCTCCCTCCCGGCTGTAGTCTGCCCTTCTCCCCAGACTTCTCCCCTTCTCTGCAGCTTTCCCTCTGGACTCTCCTGATTCTTGTCAGGTGGGGCTTGTTCTGTGACACCCCCGTCTCTCAGTGTGGTGAGTAATGCAAAAGGTGGTAGGAGTGGCCTCTCAGAGTCTGTTCTAGGGATTTAATTGGGGAACAGGGAGCAGCCCGTGTGGACAGGGAGTTGTCAGCTTCGTGTGGGCCCGGAAATGGCAGCCTGGGGTGGGGGGGAGGCGACCGTTTCCAGTCCTGTGTGAGACTACCGAGTCCCAGCCATGTGGGCTGGGAGCCGGCAGCCCAGCGCAGGCCCTGCCTGTGACATGGGGGCTGCGGTTGATGGGGGGGCTCCTCCAGCCCAATGAGCTGGAATGCCCCCTCCCCCTCCGTCCACCCTCATTTAATCAGTTAACCGGTTAAACTTAACATTTAACCGGTTAACTAATTAAATGGGATTTTACATTTCTAGTCTGTTCCCTTTCCCCCGCCGCACCGGCCATGTGGGGAAGCTGCCATTTGTACCGGTTATTTCTAGCACTTGATAGATAGTGTCCTCCTCAGAGAGGAAGAATGGCCTAAGGGCTCAGGGACTAGCCAGGGACTTGCAAGGTGAAGGGTCAATTTTCTTCTCTGTCACGCGCTTCCTGTGTGACCTTGGGCATGTCATCTAACCGCTCTGAGCCCCAGTTAAAAATGGGGATAACAGCACTTCTGCCCCTCCCAAGGGGGTGAGAGGATACATACACTAAAGACCGTGAAGTGCTCAGTTACTACAGCAATGTGATCTGTCTAACTACCCTTCATTCCAGTAGGTACATGGGCAACTTGTATCCATTCTCACTGAAAAGCATCTATTGTGCGCGTGTGGAGGGGGGGCAGTATTTGAAGTCTGAACCACCCAGCTAGGAACATCCCCAAATCAGCAACAATTATAATGATTACTTCGTGCTATCACAGTAGCATCTGGAGGCCAGGACCCTGCCGTGTACAAACACAGAACAGAAAGACAGCCCCTGCCCACATGACTTTACATCTATGCTTAAGATGAGTGTCACTAGGTGGGTATGACAAACCGATTGGATTATAGTGGAATGAGTGGGATGAAAGGCTAGACAGATGGGGGAGGGGGGACTGTGATGGCTCCTTCAGGCTGTTCATGCTTAGCCATTAAAACGTTCCAGCTAAAAGATTCCAACTCACGTGCTTAAATGTAGGTACCTACATCCATATCTGTCACCTAAACAAGTAGCTTGATTTTCAAAGGAGCTGATCACCTGCAGTTGAGAGGATGGCCAGTCCAGTGACTAGGGAGCTAGCCTGGGACACTCTTCTCTGCCACAGACCTCCTGTGTGATCTCAGGCAAGTCACTCAGTCTCTCAGTGCTCCATTTTTCATCAGGATAACGGCGCTGGCTGTAACTCTCTGGGATGTTATGCAGATAAATCCATTAAAAGATTATAAGGTCTTCAGATAATGGAGACCATGTAAGTATCTTGGCTAAATAGTCCCTATTAATTCAATGGGTACTGCGGGTGCTTGTCACCTCTGAAAATGAGGCCACTTCTGTAGGTGCCTGATTTTGAAATGTGGACCTTTATCTGCAGCAAAATATTTTCTCTTGCTTATCCTCAGATTCTGCGAATACGACTCCCTAAGTCTATTAACTATGCTGTCTTTGTACAGTGCCTGTATAACATCCTGGTTCACCACGGGGGCTCTTTTGCACTACTGCAATAATAATCAATAATAATGTGCTTAGAAAAAAAAACGTCCAGGTCTGCTAACGTCCAGGTCTGCTCTGGGAAGTGTTTGTATGGAAAAGGGACCTTTGTGTGCAGTAGATCTGCGTGTCTTCAGTCACATCTGCCCACTACATGATAAAAGTCAGATTTCACTGCATTTCACTCCTCTTCGCCCTGCAGAGCCTATCCATCCCAGAGGGCTGGATTGTATTCTTTCTAGCTTACTGATTTCCAGACGGTTACACCCGTGCAAACCAATGGAAGGCAACAGGGCTGCACAGGTGTCCCCCAAAACTTATTTTAGCTCTCCGGATCTATATTGCTGGTGGCCCTGAGGGAAAAGGAAAAAACCTTGCCGGGTCTGCAGTCAGGAGCCTATTCATCATCAACAACAACAATCTTAGGCCCAATGCCTGTTGGTGTCCGATGCCCCCCTCACTATTTCCTTCCATCTTTCTCTGTCCAGTGCGGAGTGGTTTAGTTTCTGTAGACTAGCTCCGCACCAATCTACTCTTTCATCTACCCATTCTCTGTGGGGTCTGCCTCGCCTATTCGCACCATCCTTTGCAACCAGTTAATGTCTCCCATCCAAAGACTTCACATGTTTTATAGGCATCCTTACAGGATGATGAATGGTTATTGTTTAGGCCCCACAGATAGGCCCTTCAGAGGGCAAAGAATGACACTGTCCCTGCCTGAAACACTTACAAGCTACACTTCAGGCATGTGGTTACGGCAAACAGCAGGGAGTAGAGGGAATGAAAGATGACGGTTGTGGTAACATTGTTACGCGGATACCGAGGCACATTATGGGGAGTTCGGTTGATTTTTCTTTTCTCTGGAGATATGTTTATCAGAACAAGATTGCTCTCAGCTCCTTGACTTGTGAATTGCGTGTATCGTACAAGAGGCATGTGCTGAGGAGCTATTGAACGCCGGTCTGGTGGTTTAGGAAACCAGGGAAGAGAGGTTATTCTGTCAGCGAAAAGCAGCATGCAGAAAGGATTGGAGATGATTGCAAACATACTGAATTCTGTGTCACAACAACCTTGTGAAGTAGGCCAGTATTATTCCTATTTATTACTTGCAATAGAGTAAGGCCTATTGGCCTCAATGGAGACTGGGGCCACACTTGGCTAGATGCAGTTCAAACACACATTAGAAAACAGTTCCTCTTTCAGGCTGTGTAGGCAAGACAGACAATAGGTGGGAGAAAGGAAGTATCATTAACTCCTTCATTTCCAATGGTAAACTGAGGCACAAATAAATTAAGTGACTGGGCCAAGGCCACAAGAAGCATGCAAATTGTATCTAGATTGGCAATATTTAATCACAGAACCATCCTTCCTCCATTTAATGAGGATACTACTTCTCTGCCACACTGGGATTTCCCACCCATCCACAAGGCCCTTGTGAGTTAGAGGGTTATTCATCTTGTTTTTACACAAGAATAAAACAGCAGTTATGTGAAGTGGCAGGGAAGTAGAAGATCTGGGGTTGGGTCTGGTAGAGGAAAGATTTAAGGAAGGGAGGAAGACATTAAATCCCCAAAGGACATGGAGAGGTTTGGCCTAGCATCCAGATACTTGGAGGACCCACATTCTCAAGTGTGAGTGTCACTACTCAGGTTTCCATGAGAAATGACGGCTCGTTACGGTGGTGTTCGCTTTCACTGCAATATCGCCATCCTGAAATCTCATGGTGCACACCACTCAGATGAGCATCGTGGACATGCAAACAAGCCAATACAGAGATACAGACAAATGGAGAACCATACTCAGGCTGAGGACTGGATAACGTTACCTGGTTTGGAAATGGCCAGCTACCTCAAACAGGGTGGTACATCTTACTTGTGGAGAAGTCTGACCTTTCACTCTCCTTCAAACCACCAAGTGACACCATCTTGAAAGAGGTAGCCACAAACAGGGCAGATGAGATCTTCAATAGTACACTATTATTAATAATCATATTTATTAGGTTGGTTTGTAAGAGCCAGCCAAGAAGGGAGGCCCATGGCATGAGGCATTGCACAGGCACAATGCAGTAAACAATGCCAGCTCTGAATACCATACAAGGGACAACCCTGAATATGCAACACTTCTGCAGGTAAGTGGTGTGTCCAATCCCTTACAAGCTCCACCCTCTGCATAGAGTAAAATCACCTCTTGGACAACTGGAAACAGCATAATCACCATGTTCAACAAACTGAAATGGATACAAGAAATTGTGAGACAAAGAAGGAGTTTCAGAAGGGTAGCTGTGCACCCTGAGCTAACCTCTGCCCACACACAGCCCCTAAATGCAACCTGGTCTGCATCCTGCCTGCACAAAGACCCTAGCTACACTCTCCCCACACCCTGAACTACCCCCTGCCTGCACACAGCCCCAGCTACTCCCCATCCCTGCACCCTACAGAGTTTCCAAAACTTTTTTAGGTGAGCCCTCCCGCCACCTTTGAGTTAAAATTTTTGGTTTCATCCCCCCCAGTCAAGACAGGCTGGGTGGCCTGCTGAGGTGAGTCAGAGGGTGAGGATGGTACTCCTGCCCCAGGCCCTGCTGTGCAGAGCTGGCCTGAGCCCTACCAGGCCCTGCTCTCCCCAAAAGAGAAGTCAAACCATCCCTATGCCAGAGCGCCTCCCCCCGGCCCAGTGGCTGGATCCCAGAGTCTCCAGTCCCCTGGAGTTTTTGTAGCATGCTGGGGGGGGGGGGGACGGACTCAGAAAGAAAAAGGTCCAGTAGGCAAATACTTTTACCAAGCTATAAAGTGGAAGGGGCTCAGATACCCAGTGATAAGCAGCAGTACAAAGCCCAACACAGACAGACAGATGGATGCCACAAGACTGCTACGGCATGTCCAGCAGCGAATAAGACAGGGTGACCCCCTCCCTTGGAGACACACACAATCAATGCTTTACATGGATGTATTCATCTGAGACTCATCAGGAAACCAGCATCAATATTTAAACTGCCTGCAGAACGGCCAGTCCACTTGCCCTGCATTCAATCTCTTTGACATGCCACTGCAGACAAAGGGACCTAACAAAGCACATTTCCTTCCCTCCCTTCCCCTGCTTCTGCGGAGCCTGAGCATAACAATGCACTGCTGGGCCATCCGATACAGGCATGGAGCCCTGAAAGAGGCAGAGTCTTAACAGGAGGGTAATTGCCTTTTGTGAAACCCCTCCAACCGTGACCGCATCTTTGCAACAGCAACAAAATTAATCCAATTACCTAGCACTTCACAATATAGCCAGGCCTCATCAGCCTGGAGCAGTCTGGCAGGCCAACCTGATCTGTGCAAGATGCCTCCCTGGCTGGTAGAACTAGCTGGTATTTTGGGGCTGTTTTACTGGCTATTTAATCTATTTTCGGGATCTTTACATTCTGCCCAATTGAGAACCAGGCCTCATTGTGCTAGGCACTGTACAGCCAAAGGGCACTAAAAGGGCCCTAATCCAGCGGAGAAAGGCAAGACAAGAACCAATGGATGGAAGTAAAAGCCAGGCACATGCACATTGGAATTAAGATGCACTTTAACAGTGAGGATGATAATCCATAGAAACAAACCACCCAAGGAAGTGGTGGATTCTCCTTCGCTTGATGTCTGCAGATTGAGACAGGATGCCTGGCTGGGATATGTGTTTCAAACACAATTCATCGGGCTCAGCACAGGAGTGAGACGGTTAAACAGAGTGGGCTGTAATATACAGGAGGTCAGACTAGCTTGTCTAGTGGTGCCATATGGCCTTAAAAATCTATGGACATGAAGTAAGAGACAGATCTTGCTGCAGAGAACTTACAATCTAAATAGATGAGGAATGGGAAAGCGAGAGGCTTATGGTCCCCACTATAGAGAGAAAAGTGACACACAAAGAGATCAGCTGACTTGCCCAAAGTCAGCCAGAAAGCGTATGCTAGGGCTAGGAGCTGAACTCAGATCTTAGCCCCATGTCAGTGTCTTAACCACATCATTCCTCTTTCTGCTGCAATTCAGTTTGTCATTTGTTATGGATCGGGCCTTGCACTCACCTTACCTGCATTTTAACACCACCACCACCTTGCTCACAGGCTGTGCTTTTCATTTGTAAATCTCCAAACACTTTACAGGTCAGGTAAGTAGTATTAGCCCCATTTCTTAGATTGGATCACAGCTGGGGTAAGTGATGCAGCCAAGGCCACATAGGATATCAGTGGCAGAGCAGGGAATAGCATCATTAAAACATAGGGCAGGAAGGGAAATCAAGAAGCCGTCTAGTCCAGCCCCCTCCATTGAGGCAGGACCATGTATACCTAGACCATCCCTGACAGGTGTTCGCCCAGCCTGTTAAAAACCTTCACTGATGGGGATTCCACAGCCTCCCTTGGAAACCTAGTCCAGGCCTTAGCTACTCATATATTAGAAAGGGTTTTTTTAATAGCTAACTTGAATGCCTTGGGCGGCAGATTACGTCCATTGCTTCTTGCCCTACCAACAGTGGACTCGGAGAACGACTGATCTTTAGAACCCTCCTCTTCATAACAAGCCCTTCATGTGTGAAGACTGTTATCAGGTCTCCCCCTCTCAACATATCCTGGTTTTTAACCTTTCCTTGTCAGTCAGATTTCCAAGCCTTGTATCAGTTTTGTTACTCTCCACTGGACTCTCTCCCATTCGCCCGCATCTTTCCTGAATTCTAGCACCCCGACTAGGACACAATGTTCCTGCTCGGGCTTCCCCAGTGCTGAGCAGAGCAGGACAATTCCTGCCCATGTCTTATCTGGGACAGTCCTGTTAATACACCCAGAATGATATTGGTCTTTTTCACAGCTGCATCATAGGTGTCTCCTGTCGACGCCCCAGCCTGTGCCCTGGCCCCTGGACCAGAACGTCTTCAGTCAGCCCATTGCTTAGATTCATAGCTAGCTAACTCACTCAATAATGGGCCTGACTTCGCGACCTTTACACGGAGTAGCACCAGACTCGATGTAGCCCCACACTGATTTCTGCCTGGGCACCTGCATGAGAATCAAGTCCTGTTTCAGCCTAAATGGTTTTCCCCAGCATGAAAATCTGTCCTTAATTCATCAATGCAACCCCATCCCATCCCCTTCACATGGACACTCTCCTGGGCTTCTCTCTTATTTGAGGGCCTGATCCATAGCCAGGGTTGCCACCCAGGTGCAAAAACCCAGGACATCCTGAGTCCTCCAAGCTGGACAGCTGGGATGTGTACTGAGCACACACATGGATTTCCCAGACTGCTGCCTCCAGAAAAGGATGCTGGGAAAAGCTGGACAGCTGGCAACCCTATCCACAGCCCATTGAAGTTAACAGAGTCTTATCCCTGCTTTCTGTGGGCTTTGCATCTGCCCAAGTGAAAAGAATGGATCAGGATTAGTAAGGGGTCACATCTTGAAGATCTTGCTCAGTGTTTTCTCAGCCAAGTCTCCTAGTGACGAGTTTAGCTTGAGCAAGGACTGAGCGGATCATGACACAACTCCTCCCTTAACTGAGATCTCACTTGCCAACATTTATAAGCCAAACCTAGACCCTCTGACAGAGGGGGCAAAGGGAGAAGGTGTCCCGAGACCTGGCAATTCAAAGGGGCCTGGGGATCCCAGAGGTTGTGGCTGTCAGGGCCCTGGGCCTTTTAAATCTCCGCTGGAGTGCTGCGCTGTACACTCTGAGCAGCTCTGAGGGTTCGGGGGTTGGGCGCACCATGGTCTGGGTAGCACTGAGGACTGGCTGTGCTGGCCCCGCCCATTTCACATGAGGCCCCACCCCTTCCATGAGTGCAGAACTGGGACCCCCCGCCTTGCCCAGGGGCCTGCGAAGGCTGTCGACCCTACTCGCTGAACCCAGCCCCATGGACCCACATCACTGGCCGCTCTCTACCTCAGATTTAGCAACAGAAGCCAATGCTTGCAGCTGTCCATGTAGGACTTGAGAAAGAAACTCATCGCTGTATCCCAAGCTCCCCTTCTCCTCCCAGGCTCATCTTCAGCTGCTCATCACTCAACAGGCTGTGCTACGTACCCCGCAGGCTGGATTACTGCAGCTCCTTCAATGTCCTCTTTAGCAGGCCTTGGCAAGCAAGCTGGAGTCGGAGAGGCAATTACGTCCTCACATTACACCTGCCTTGACAGAGCGCCCGTCAGCTGCTCCCGATACCATGGCAGGTGGCGTTGAGCTCTGCAGGCTTTGTTTATAGGTTTCTGTGTGCGCCTTTGCTGAATTACACGAAAGGTCTGTCAGCCCCTGCCAGCCTCGGGTCAGTCAGGACACAGCCATGGAGGGAGTTTCTGAGACAGACGCTGTCCCTCGCTCCAGCCCCAGAGTAGTGTACCAAGACTGTAAAAGAGCCGCAAAGGGCTGGGGGAGACGTGCCCCATTACAGGCACAACAATGCTGTTGGAAGCAGCGAAGTGCTACCTCCTCCCAGAGCTGGCTGAGGGGGGGCATCACAGCCTATATGAGGCTCAAGAGTGACTGTTGTAAATTAGAGCTACTAGAGGGTCGTTCTAACTTATTCCAGGAACTATTTTGGGCCCCAGAGTAGCCCAGAATCGGTTGGGCACAAACATGGTATAAAAGCCACCTTTACATCACCTGGGCTTGATCTCTTGGGGACACAGAACAGAGACAGGCCCACTAACATCACGTGCTGGGCTTTGTGATCTGCGGTACATCCTCCCTGACTGTGCTGGTGTTAAGCTTTGCTGCCGAATCCTTGCCTGCCTTGAAGAGCAACTAAGGGCCTGTCTCCTTCCTCAGCGGGGGCCTCTAGTAGGTGCTAATTGCACGGTTCCATCTCTCATACCTTGTGCATGTCCACAAAGAGCTGAAAGAGCAAGGACCGTTCGTTCCTGCTTGTCTACCTGGGAAGCCCCGAGCACGCTGTGGCTCAGCCACAAACAGATCGTTACATATGGCTCTCTCCTGCCACAGTCAAAGAGAATCAGTCCAATTGATGGTAAATGCACAGCAATTCCAATCTGACATTTGTCAGTTATGACAAACCAGATGTGTTTACACCTAAGAGAACCAGAAGTAGTTTCCCCTGATTTCCAGCCCCCTTCCCCCATCTTCTACTGGGCTCTGAAACAATTCTTTGCAGCTCCAGGAAAGGCTTTGAAAACCTACGAGCTGACAAGACTTCATTAATCACAAAATAATCCTTTCCATGGTAACCCAAGGATTGTGAAGTCACAAGTTAGCAAGCATGAGACAGAGACACTGGATGCAAACAGCTGCTTCAGGGAAAACCAGAAGTGATCGATATATCTTGCCCAGAGCTCTGAGAGGCAAATTAATTAGAAATAATATGACGGGGTGTGTGTGTGTGTGTTTAACATATGGGCCAGATTCTGATCCCCTTTTCCCCTGGGGTAAGTCTGAAATAACTGACGATAGATTCATTTCCTCCAAACTTACCCCTTGTGGAACTGAGAGTAGAAATCTCATCCTGTATATTAAACTAATTCTGTGTTCACTGAATTGTTCCTGGCACAGCACAATTGTTCTAACAGTGACATGAAACGCTTTAAATGAAAAAGTCAATAACATCCACTGAAAAGCCCAGATTGCCAGCAGTATATCATTGTGGACTCACCGTGACTAATACATACAATTCAGATAAAGCTATTTGGAAATCAGAGGAATTCAGAGATGGCTGATAAATTCCAGTCCTTACCGCCTACCTACCTAGGTCCTTGAAGTGGCCCTAGTTACCATAGTACCTAAGCACCTCTTAATCATAAAAGCGTTTTATCCTCACCAGATAGGGAAGTATTATTGCTGTTTTGCAAATGGGGAAATGAGGCACAAGGTTGGCACACTAAGTGACTTGACCGAGGTCCCACAGAGAGTCAGTGGCACAGCCAGCAGCAGAACCCAACTCTCGTAAGTCCCAGTCCAGTGCCGTAACCATAAAACCATGCTGCATCTTCATCGCTGTCTTTGTGACCAAGAGCACGGCTGCTGCTCCAGGGAACACACAGGGGCCCTCGCTGTAGGAATGGCGCTACAACTGAAATCCAATACAGCCGGGCATGATAGAGCGAAGCCTGTTTTCAGAGAACAGCCTCACCAAACTGCCAAAGCCTGACTGATCAGCGAGGGCTCTTTTATGGGGCAAGCCTGGGTCGTGGAGCCACACCCACATGAGCATGGCACCCTGGGGGCTGCCGGAGTGGCCTGGGCCTCTGCCTGCTCCCTCTGTGGAGGGTTTTGGCCATTGGGAGTCAGGAAGTCACAGATCTACTCTAAACTCTCTGTCCACGTGGCCTTGCTCCATGGGGGGAGGGGGACACAGAGCGCTCCTAGGTGGTATCTCCACAGCCTGCCCACCATGCATTACAACCACACTAATTCCAAGGCACTTAGGGCCTGAAATGGCCCCATGGCCAAGACGACAGAGACACAGCGTAACTAGAACTGCCTGGCCATTTGTGCCTTTTCCTTACATCAGAGTCCCAGCTAAGGGCCTGGGGGGAGGAAGGACTTTCCCTGATGGGCAGATTATTCTACAATTGCCCCCAAGTGAAACACCTCTCAGAATATGGTGTGAGAGGGACCCGCAGGCCTGATCCACTCTGGCAATTCCTAGTTCTGCAGAGAGCTGGTGTGGGAAAGTCTGTTCATGGTTTGGGGTCTTAGGCCATTTTCTCTGCCATGTCATTATTCGCCGAAGCTGCAGTGTTCATCCTTTGGAGGCTGGTGCTGGCACTTCCCTTGTCACACACACATGCAGCAGGCGGGCCGTGTGGCCCAAAAAGCAACATTCTTCTCCCCACCGGGACTGAATGCAGCCTCCTTGTTGTTATGAAGTGACCCAAGCGAAATTAAGCACATGCATGGAAATGACAGAGCTCTTTAAAGCCTAGCCACAGAGGCAAAGCAGGACAATGAGTCCTAGGCAAAGCAGGACAACGAGTCCTGGACAAACATGGCTCTGAACACTTCTGGAAAGTTTTTGCTTTTAGGCAGAGTTGATTTAAACTAGGGCATCAGAACTGACTCATTTATCAGTTAATTTTTAGTAACTCTCTAGGGCTACGTCTACACTGCAACGCTATTTCGGGATACCGGAGTATCCCAAAATAGCTATCCCGCATCTTCACAGCAAGCCCGTTATTTCAGGTTCGGTATTCCGACGTCCCTGTAAACCTCATTCCACGAGGAGTAAAGGAACAGCAGGTTATTTCGAAATTACAAAATAAGCTATTTTAAAATAAGACCGAAATAAAATACGCAATTTGCATAGCTCAAATTGCATATCTTATTTCGCGCTAAGGGGCAGTGTAGACGTAGCCTAGATGTGCAGTGTTCTGCAACCCAACCGTTCCACAAATATGCCAACTGAACCCTTAATTTCCCTCAGGTGGTGGGCAGCGCTAATGAGATTATGCACACTGATATGTCTCAAAGAAGAGCAGAGGATTTATTGGCATGATCCTGGCGTAATCTAAATGAGCAAACTCTTGGATATTAATAGCTACAATGACAGAGCCTGGATCTGCTAGTTGACAGTATTGGCAAATGCACTAACAGCTTTATTGTTAACAACCTAGGAGAACCTGCATTTTAAGCAGTGTCTTGGCCCTCTGATGTGGGGTTCCATTGCCGTGAGAAAGCTCTGCCCGATTCAAAGCCCCTAATGACGCCATCAAAGCCATGCAGAAAACTCCACTGTGCAAACAACTATTAAACAGTAGCCACTGCCGACTCAGACAAGGCAGGGAAACAAAAAAGCAAGCAAAGCACCCAGTAATGGGTGACGGTGTTTACCGCCCAGAGAATCAGCAGCTCTAAGCGGCTTTCCAGCAAATCTTTCAGAATCAAACAAGCCAGACATCCTGTGCTGTACAGCCCCAGACCAGCCCGGGTTACTGGCTTACCTTAGCAGTACACGGAACCACCGTCTCCTTGAGCCATAGTCCAGGTTCCAGAGAAGCCCCGTCTGCCTGGAGACGAGATTTATATGTCCCAGGTAAGCGGTTTGGAGCTAAAGCCCTGAGTCTTCTCCTCGCCTGCCTGCCGCTCGCTCTCTGCGGCTGCTTTGCTTACAGTACCTGGTACAGTGGAATTGCCTCCCCATTCATACTCACTGATCCTTCTTACTGAGGGGAGGAGCTGAGGAGCGATTACTGAAGTGATGCTTGGGCTAGCACCGACCCAGGGCACAGCTGGAGGCCTGGGTTTTAAAAAACCAGGTGAAAACTACATGCCTGTCAGAACCTTTCCAGCCCAAGGGCCCGATCCTGCTTTCCTGAAATCCCTGGGATTGTTTCTATTGCAGTTACACCCCAGGATCCAGTCCAGGTCAGGGCACTATTACCAGTAGGGACCTTATGCAATTCCAGGTGACCAGGAGCCTTAAAAGGAGAAACTAATACAAGGATGTGCAAAGAATGCTGGGGAGCCCAGCTCTAGCTACCTGTAATTGTGCAGGGTTCATGTGCTCAGCTGGCTTAGTTTGACAGCATTTACAGTCTAAAATGCAGGCACCAATCGGACCAGATGCACTGCCAGACCCCGGGGTGGGGCGGGTTGTTGCAGGCTGCATCCTCTAATGCAGGGGTGGGGAACCTTTCAAAAGACACTCCCCACATTTCCCTCACACAGCAGAGCCTAGTGGATTTTGTGTGCTCCAGCCCTGCAGTGGGGAGGCTGGAGTGCAAGTATGGAGTCCCCAATGCTAGGAGGGGGGCATGAGTCTCAGGGGCTGGATCCAGGGAAGCCAAGGGCCGCATCTGGATCCCGGGCCTGAGGTTCCCCAACCCTGCCCTAAGTAAAGGGCTGCAAATGGGATTAGCGTGACCAGATATCCCAATTTTTAAGGCCAGGCCTGATATTTGGGACTTTGTCTTATATAGGTGCCCATTACCCCCACCACCCCCACCCTGATGTTTCACATTTGCTGTCTGGTTACCCTAAACGGGATGAAATTTGGCTTGTGTTCCACTATAGGATCTACTGGGCCCTTCTGGCCTTACAAATCGATGAGGTAGCGCCAGCTCTTCAAGAATGAGGCCAAGTCACTGGTGATTCGAGTTCCCCCACCTGAGATTCTAAAGGAACCTGATTTTCAGAAAGTGCTGAGCACTCAGCCCCCTTTGGGGTGTCTCTCTGGGCAGCGGAGAATGCAGGTTCCCCCGCATCACAAGGGCCATTTCGAAAACCTGGGCCTGAACGCGTAGCACCTGCGAGGAAGGCACCTTGGGGAGGGTAAACATGACGTTGGCACAGCATACTGGGTCGCACAGTGTTAACACTGCGGGGCTGATTGGACGTGAGCTACCCTGACATACAGGGAATTGCTGGGACTCTTGCACAGAAAGGGTTACACTGGCTAGGACATCTGAGGGCACGAGCCATGCCCTCCTCAGGGGCCCTGCTTCACTGAGGAGAGGTTCCCCTTCCTCCAAGTCTTCCAGTCTGTTCACCTGCCTAGCTCCGGTCCCCACTGATGACAGCCAGAGCCCGGCTGCCCGTGTCTGAGGGTGCTTGACACCCCCACTCAGCTGGATGTGCAGGAGCCACTAGTCACCCCCCAAAATACTCAGTGTGTGATCATATCTCCCTCTAGTGGCTGGGCCCAGGAACTCTCACAGCTGGCACAGCCAAGAGTTACTCCCTTGGTGGAGGGAGATCTGTGGTTTGGGTGCAGAAGGGTTCAGGGCCAATCCTTGCTGAGAACCTGTGCTCTCTGCATCTAGCCCTGGCCTCATACAGCTGGTATTACCCTGGGTGCCCGATCTACAGGGGGTGTGATTCTATCACAGCCCCACTCGGAGAAGCTGCCTCTTTAGTTCCAGCTATGGAGACTCATGCATTTAAACGCTGGAGATTCCCCAGTTCAGTCCTGGCGCTGGATGGCCAAGTTGGCGGTGGCTACACCCTACCGAGAAGGGAAGGTGTGACAATGCGACCGCAGAAGGGGCCATGCAGTAGCGTCCACTCCAGCATGGTCCAGGGATGGGCAGGGGCACTGAGCGCGACTCTTGAGTGTCACAGCTGGGCAGTCGCAGAGAGGAACAGCAAGGAAGGGAGACAATCTCAGGGGTGGAGGAGGGTTCCTGAAGGGCCAGAGAAGGGATCACATATAACAGTGGGAAAGAATCACAGAATCTCCTTCCCCCAGTACTGAACAAGGAACTCTACTGCATCAAACAGTATGAGTCCCTATAGCCACCCCCACTCCCTCTGTTTCACTGTGTAGCTTCTGCCTCAACCACTCCCTTTCCTGCCTGGCTTCCTGCTGAAGGTGTGAAGGGACAAACACCACCTCAAGCATGCTCCGGGGAAGGGGAGCTGTGGAGTTGCCTGAGGGAGCCACCGAGGACACAGCAGTGGGTAGCCTTGCAGGGGCAGGAGTTGGCCACTAGGGATGTAAAATCCTGTTTAATCAGTTAACCGGGCTCCCGTGATGTGGTGCGCCTGGCCCGGCCAGAGCAGCCCCCAGGTCTGATGGCTGCCAGCTCCCTGCCCCATGGTGCTGCTGATTAACCAGTTACCCATTCACATCCCTAGTGGCCACAAGGTGGGTAACAGGGCAGTGTCCCAGTGGCTGACTAGCCTGGACAGGAAAGGGTTAACTAAGCAACATCAGGCTGCGCTTGGGTTACCAGATCACTTGTGCCGCTGTGCTGGGCGGGACAGGGCTAATCGAACTGCATCCACAGTGTGGGAGCATCTCACTTAGCTGTGTGCCGAGGCCCTCAGGAGGAGTCCAGCCAGGCCTGGCTCTCAGGACAGGCTTCCCCCCATCCCCACCCTGGCAGTTCCTGCTCCCCTCCTTCATGCTGGGGACCAGAAGGGGAGGTAGGGGAACCAGGATCAGGCCAGGAGCTGAATTGTGGCTGGCAGTGGGGAACAACAGAGCCCCACAAACAAGAAGCATAACAGCGCCACCTTGTGGACAGGGACTAAAATTCTTCCCTCCCTGCTAATCCCCATCGCAGTAGGAGTTTTGCACTCATCAATCCTGTTACCTCTTAACTATTAGTGAGTTGTGCGACTCGGCAGGTACTTTTAACACACAAGCAAGGTCCTAAGCGGCTGTTGCCCTGTAGTACAATTGATCTGCCCTCTCCTTCCTCGTTGGTGAAATTCCCCATTGTGCAGAGAGACCTTTGTCATTCTTAGATCTCTTTAAAGACCTATTTTAGCAGTTCAAGAAGGGGATAATGGTGTAGTCTGCACTGAATGATCCTGGGCAAAGATTAGCAAAATCAGCAGGTATGGGAAGGGAAGGAGTACAAGGGGCAGCAGCTGTAGCAAGAAGGAGACATGAACTTTCTAACTGTCAGGGTGGTTAAACATTGGAATAAATTACCTAGGGAGGTTGTGGAATCTCCATCACTGGAGATACTTCAGAGCAGGTTAGACAGACATCTAACAGGGATGATCTAGACAGTCCTTGGTCCGGCTGTGAGGGCAGGTGAGTGGACTTGATGATCTCTCGAGATCCCTTCCAGTTCTAAGTAATCTATGAAAACTGATCAGTCTTTGATTTCTCTCTCATTCCACGATCTGATGCATGTTTTGCTCCAGAAGTGGATGCCTTTCAGTGCTTGGCAAAGCCGTCCCTGTGTGTATAGTTGTAAAGTGCTACGGGACCCTTTGGAAAGAAATGTCTTATCTGTCTATCTATGTAATGCACCACATTATCCAAAGATGTCTAAGCACCACACACACGTTACAGAATGATTACAAGCGAAGTGACACAAGGATCATGTTGCCTGCCACTGAAATGCAAACACCTGTGGAATGGAACACAGCAGCACTTCAACAGCACACAGCAATACACAACAGTTCAAAGCAAGCAAGGAAGAATCACCTGATGGTTACCTGTTCTGTTCCATTCCCTCTGGGGCACCTGGCATTGGCCAGTCGGAGGACAGGACACTGGTCTAGATGGATGTTTGGTCTGACCCAGCATGGTCATTCTTAATACTGCAGCCAATTACACAACAAGGAAATATTCAGCTACGCAACTGAAAACGGGCTGGGGAAAGGCTACTGAGAGCTGCTGAATGCTAGTTTCCTAGGCAGCTACAGCCTTGTCCCAACTCTCCCTGCTCTAATGGTTTAAACCATTAGAAACCCAGGGCAACACGGTGCACCTGAGACTTTCCCAGTTCAGTGTGTCCCTGCACAGGGCTCAGCTCCAGGCGGGCTGGCAAATGCACAGACTGTGCTAGTGTAATGCCAGCATGGGCATGAGGCCTCCCCACCCCACGAAGGTGGAAGTGGGGCCAGAGCTCCTCCCCCCGAATCACTGAATGTGCTGGCAGCAGGCCAGAAAGAACCATGCTGCTAGAGGAGCCCTGTGGAACCCCCTGGCAGAAGCCCTCCTGGAGCTGTGAGGGGCGGGGAGCTGCCTGATGCTGCCTTTCAGTCGGAAGAGGACTTCACTGGTACAGAACTAACAAGAGACCATGCGAAGGCCCAGCCACAGAAACGCAAATCAGTGACAAGCCTTCGCGGATCCCAGCGTCTGCCAAGGGAGGACAATCAGCACGCACCTCACTCCATGCGTCTTTGCTTTCACTTTAGCAACACCAGCAGGAAAAAAACTGACGTGGACAGAAATTGGAATGTGGCAACCCTGCACGTGGGCAGCAGCAAAATGTCTTGCGGGCCACACACAGAACCAAGATATGCCGCGGTTGCCCACTACTGCGATAGCTGTTCTGGTGGTTTTATAAAGCACTCGGCACACGGCAGCTCTGCACATACACGGACACGCTAGTATTTGAGCCAGGGAAACCAGGGGCTTAGCAGACAGGGACTGGAACCGTTTCTTGTCATGGGCCCCTCCTGCTCCTTCATATTTTAAAGCTTCTTTATAGTATGACTTTACGTGCCCCTTGAATCTATTGTAAATTGGATGGGGCAGAGACTTGCTAGCCACAATTACATGCTTACCATGGTGTATTATTAATAATAGTCCATTTGTTATTGGGTTGGGATTCACTTCACTCACCTCTTTGTTTGCAGGGATTCCTCTGTTAGCAGCTTCCTTCCCCTTTCAGGGAGGTACCCCCTTGGGAAAGGCCTGCTTTGTAAAGGTGGCTTAATTGAGGAAGAGGGGAATTGAGGCTCAAAGGCAGAGGGGTTTCTGGGAAACGTAGTCTCACACTGAAAGCTACACTACAGGAAACAGAGTAGGGGCCTGATTGTTCTAGGGTTGCCAGATGGTTTCAACAAACATACCGTAGGGTTGCCAGATGGGCTCCCAAAAAATACCGAACACGCGGGCTAAAAATTTTTGTCGAGCAAAAACAACAACAACAAAAAACATGCGTCGGGCATACAAAAAAAACCCTGCCCGACTTCAGCATGCAACCACAGGAGGTGCCACAAGGCTTCCGTCCAGTGCCTGGGGGGGGAGGGGAGCGGAGGAGCTGTCTGCCCAGGGCTAGGACCCAGCGCCCACATGTGCCACGTGTCTCTGACCTCGCATGGTGCTCCGGGCGCGACTGCCGTGTCTGTGCGTGGGGCAGGTCCTGAGCCCGGCCAAGCCAGAGCGCTCCCGCTGCAGGGACCCGAGCAGCGGGTCTGTGTCTTGCACCGGAGGCGGGGCCCAGTGACGTCATGGAGCCGGGACAGCCACTGGCCGCAGCCGGAGTCCAACAGGCCGAGCTCGCGGCAGGCACTCCCTCTAGTTGCCAGCAGACACCAGAGGCTCCCAGCTGGGAGGCAGAGCCGCGATTGGCGCTGGGCAGGGCTGGCCTTAGGCCGATTCAACCTATTCCCCCGAATCGGGCCCTGCGCCTAAGAGGGCCCCACACCCTAAAGCCGCAGTCCCCAACTGGTCGATCGCGATCGACTGGTCGATCGCAAGGCCTCGACCAGTGGATCGCGAGGCGTTCGGGGCCCTCCACTCCCCATTCTCTCCCCATCCCCGAGAAGTCCCACTACCTACCTCCAGCGTAGTGCCAGCTTCCCCGGGGTGGACGGAAGTCCTTCCTGCAGCTTTGCGCCACTTCCGGGGATTCCGGAAGTGCGCTGGCTGCTCCCCTCCCACAGCTCTGTAGCGTGGTGGTCACGCGGCAGGGGGTGTCGGCCCCGGAGGAGGAGCGTGGCGCCGGCGGCTTCCCTGCAGCACCGTGACTGCAGGACTCAGGAGGGGTGAGTCAAGCGCAGGGATTTTGTCTGTGCTGCGGGAGGGGGTTTTGGCCCCGGGGCAGGCGCGAGTGGGGGTTTGGCGCCACCACAGGAGGGGGGTTTGGCCCTGACCCCCGGGACAGGCGTGGGACTGAGAGAGGGGTTTTGGAAGCACCGCAGGAGGTGGGTTTGGCCGGCTTCCCTCTGGTGGAGGGGGGAGAATCCTGGGAGGAGGCTATGCAGGGGACTCTCTGCCCCCACTCCCCTCCTGTTCCCTCTCCCCACTCCCCTCCTGTTCCCTCTCCCCAGCCGCAGAAACCTGTCCCCACTGGCCCCCTGTTCCCTCTCCCCTCTCCTCTCTCCCCAGCTGCAGAAACCTGTCCCCACTGGCCCCCTGTTCCCTCTCCCGTGCCGGCCCCCTGTTCCCTCTCCCCTCCCGGCCCCCTGTTCTCTCTCCCCGCAGAAACCGCAGAAACCTGTCAGCCACAGAAACCTGTCCCCAGTACTATGTCCCCTGCTCCCACCAACACAGTTGGGGCCACACTAGTGAAGCTTGGTGGGGGGGGACATTGGAGGAGGGTTTTTTTGCATCTCACTTGTGTGGCCCCAACTGACTTTTCTGTGGGTCAGTGACCCCTGACTCAAAACAGGTTCCCTGCCCTTCTCAGAAATAAAGACAATGCAGAAACTTTTTGTATTTGACATAGTATTCTATTTAAAAATGAAGCCTGTCCAACAAACCCCCAATTGGGGCCAAGTCCCCATCTGGCCACAGCATCATTGCACTCCCCTTTCCCCCAGACCCTACATCTGAAAATCAGTTGTACAACTATCAAAACAAATTATTTTCCTAATATGAAAGTGAAAATCTATAATTAATATTCTTTTAGAACGCGAGAACTTCTATCAATGGGTGTGTCTAGACTACATGGCTCCGTCAACGGAGCCACGTAGATGAGTTTACTAGACATAGCAAAATGAAGCGGCGATTTAAATAATCGCCGCTTCATTTACATCAAAATGGTCACCGCGCTGTGCCGATCAGCTGATTGTCAGCACAGCGCGGTAGTCTAGACGGGGATCAGCCGACCCCAGAACACTTTGTCGTCAGATCCTGTAAGCCTCGTTTCACTGAAAGACTTTGCTGAACAAAAAGCAAGGAAGATAAAGTTTTAAAAACATATAGGTGAGGTGTACAATAGAGTCCCTCTTAACTAACTTGATATTTATAATATATGATGCAATGTGCTGAAACTTTTGTGTGTGGTGTGTGCGTGAGTTTTTTTTTTTTCCTGGGTGCCGGAGCCCCGTCAAAACTGTTCGAATTGGGCCCCGCACTTCCTAAAGCCGGCCCTGGCGCTGGGATCCTGTGGTCGTGTGCAGAAGCCAGGCGGGGAGTGGCTGGGAGTCCCAGCCACTCCCCGACCCCGCCTGGCTTTTGCACACGACCACAGGATCCCAGCACCAATCGCGGCCCTGCCTCCCAGTCGCTCCCCCGCCCACACCAGGCTTCCGTCCAGCGCCCAGCTGGAAATTCAGAAAATACCAGACATTGCACATGTCCGGTATTTTCTGAATTTTTTTACCGGGCAGAGAGCGCAAATACCGGACTGTCTGGTAGAAAACCGGACACCTGGCAACCCTACTACCAGACACATTTGACATTACATCACAATCTACATGACATCTTATTTAGAAAATACCAGACATTTATATTTTCTCTGTTTGTTTCCCGAACAGAAAGCTCAAATACTGGACTGTCCGGTACAAAACCCTAGCTTACGTTGGCTTTGAAATTTAGCTGCCTCTGGAAGCCCTGGTTATTTATACCCTCCTCTTTTCTGATTAAAACTGGCCTGTATGTGTACTCTAGGAGCAATGATACCTCCTCCCCCCACCCACCCCCTTCCCCAGACCAATTTCTGATGAAAAATCTCCCACCAGATTGAATTAGTCCCATTTCTGCTGAACAGGTGGCAGATCTGGCCGAGGAGCTGGTCGGTGTTCCTCTCAAGCTTTTGGGAGAAGCATAGGGGACGTCCACACTGCAGTAAAATACCTGTGGCTGGCCTGAGTCAGATGGCTTGGATTCATGGGCTCAGGCTATGGAACGGCCCCACTTTGGAGGTGTCCCAGGGTCCGGGCCCCTGCGTAAGCCCAAGTGTCTACACTGCTATTTTACAGCCCGAGACTGGGTACAGGAGGGGGTGAGGGAATAGGGGGGCAGGAGACTACTGAAATCTAGAATGTCTGAAGAGATGCAAACAGGCACCAGCCTGGCTGGGAGCCAGTATCTGGCTCCAGTCTCCGTGGGCCCTGGGAAAACCAGATGGAGGGCTGGTGCCCGAAGGGCCCCTTGAGGGCAGTTGATCAGAGAAGGTGGGGTAGCAGCACGAGGGGTATGAGCGAGGGTGCAGGGAGACGCCCTGTGCACAAACTTCAGGGAGCACATGGACACAGCAACTTTGTGCCCTACAACCCAGCACATGGACACAAGCCCCCATTTTCAGTGGTGTGTACGCACGCGATGTTACAACGTACCTCCGGGTGATAGCTTGGGCTTTCAGCCATTTGTCCATATTTCAGCGCCTGACTGGAAGGGGCCTGGCTGTCGGAGATGCTGAGCGTGTTTATCCTCCATTGACAGTAAAGGCAGTTGGGCTTGCTCCGCACCCCCAAAAGCTGGACCACGTTAGTTTCTGTGCCAAACCTTGGGAACCCCTTGAAAACGCCGATGCTGCCGCCCCCGGGGCAGGCTCTGGGGCCCGAGCTGATTCCGATTTCCTTGACAGAAGGGCACCCGGGGTTTGTGGCCCATTTTGAGTGTCCCCGTCAAATAGCTTCAGAGGTCGGAGGACAAGCAGCTCATTTCTCCGTCTCTCGTGGCTTCAGGGGACTAGGCCGCTGACCAGCTCCCCCTGCTGGGGTATCGCCACCTCTTACTCCTGCTGGTGCGGGGTGGTGAGGGCCCCCCATCCTGTCTTGCAGCTCTAGCCTGTCTGGGCGGGAGACAGAGGCTTTTCTGCCATCCCTTTTCTTCTGCCTCCATGAGTTCAACCAGGGCCTTCACCTGTTTTCTCCCACAGGGGAGGGGAGAGGGAGAGACCTCTTCCTCCTACTTGCTCCCTTTCCCTATGGGGCAGAGGGCCATGACATGAGGGCACTCAGTTTGACTCTCCTGCAATGGGGGCTGGGTGGGAAGGAGTCGCTGGGGGCCCAGCACTTGTCTGAAAGCAGATGGTGCTGGCATTAGCATCTGCTGGCTATAAGCGCCTCAGATAGTCCAGGCGGGAGCTCTAACAGATGGCACCAACACTTAAAGGAAAGCACCCCAAGTCTCACAGCTCCCATGAGCATCTTGTCCCTGCTTCTCCCTCCATGGCTGCCTGTCCAGCACAAAGAAAAATGTGAGGAGGGTGGAAGGATGAAACTGCTTGGAGCTGCAGCTATTCCTGTCAGGGCCACCGGGCAGCTTGTGGGTAGTAACCAGGCCTCAGGATGTAGCAGTGCAGAGCATCGGAGGGTGGAGGGGACCAGGCTGCTGCGGCTTAGGCAGCCCCTCAAGGCAGTAGTGTAGCCAGAATGGGAATGGTAGGTGGGCCTGTACTTTGGGTGGGGTGGTAGGAGCACAGGGACCATCTCACCCCCCCGCCCCAGCTGGCTTTGGAAGATGCTCCGGCCAGGGGTCTGGCCAGATGCTCTGGCCAGGGGTCCCTGTGTGCCCTGAACTCCCCACCCATTTCACCCCCCTTTCCCTCCCCTCTGCCTGCCAGGCACTCCTGCCAGGAAGAGGAATCAGAGGCTTGCCCTGCTCGGTCCCCCTGGTGTTCCAGCCAGGGAGCAGGATTGGGGCGTGGAGGCTTGCAAGGCCCCAACTCACTCTCCTGGCCCAGGCAAACCCCTGCCCTCTGGAGGGAGCAGAGGCAGGGTTGGGGGTGGGTAGGCCTGTATGCTAAGTGATTGGGCCCCAGCCCATCTGGCCTACTCATGGCTACACTCTTGCCCCAGGGGCATATAATTTACACTGGTGGCCTCTCCCACCCATGGAGCAGCCCAGAATGAGGGCACAAGGGGGGGAGGGGAAGGCACAGCACAGACACTCAGTGTGGGGCCAGGATCCAGTGCCACTGGGATGCTGCTTACCTGGAGTGCAAAAAGGAATAGCCTTTAGCCATAGCTGCCCACATGACTTCTGCTTACCCAGACCCAATCCATGTAACTGTAAGGCTGTGTCTACACTGGCAGCTTCTTGCGGAAGAACAGCCGTTCTTCCACAAAAACTTGCTGGCTGTCTACACTGCACAAGCGTTCTTCCAGAAGTAAATTTAAAGTATAGTGTTGTAAAACAGGGCTTCTTCCGGAAGAGTTATTCCTCTCCCCACAAGGAATAAGCCCTCTTGCACAAGAGCTCTTCCAGAAGAGGGCAGCGTAGACAGGCAACATGAATTTCTTGCGCAAGAAGCCCCTATGGTTAAAATGGCCCTCAGAGCTTTCTTGCAGAAGAGAGCGTCTACACTGCCATGGATGCTCTTGCGCAAAAGCACATCTCTTGCGCAAAAGCACATGCCAGTGTAGACGCTCTCTTGTGGAAGAGTTTTTGCACAAGAACTCTTCCGCAAAAGAGTTTGTGCTCAAGAAGCTGCCAGTGTAGACGTAGCCTAAGTGTTCTCCAGCAGGTGTGCCTGTGCCCTGGCTGCCTGGCTTTCAAGAGAAGCATTCTAGGGCCTGGAAAGTGACACCAAGCCACCGTGTGGTTGTTGGCAGGTGGCTCTCAGCTGAGAAGAAGGCTCCCCAAATAGTCCTTGAGTGCATGTTCATTAGTGTAATCAGGTGTGCACACAAACAGCTGTTTACTGACTGCACCTTACGCTCATGCCCATGACTTGGCTTCAATTAAAAGCTAGCAGAGAAATCAAATCAAAATGGAGTTTATTGAAAAGAATGTAAAAGTGACTCACCCAATCCATACAGTAGCCCTTGGGTTTGGGAAAGGGTTGTGGGAGACCACGGTATTTGCAACTGATGGACTTCAGATAAAAGGTACACAATTTATTTATAGAAGGTACAATCTGTACAGGTTTGGCTTTTTCTTAACTGCATGTTGGACTGCTCTTTGATCTTGTACAGCATGACGCTTGGATGCCCTTTGTACACAAAGACATTTCCCCAGCCCATTTTAACACACACATGCCACGAAATTTTATGCAATAAAGTGCAATACTGGATTCTTTGTGAGGAATGAAATGACGGATGGAAATAGCAGGCATTAAATCAAAGACATCTCCTAGACCAACTAGGCTGATTGTAAAGTGCTGATCTGCCCCCCAAAACCAACACAAATTTAACTAACTAAAACTTCTATTCATTTTACTGCAGTGGAAACGCCAGCAACATTTACAATGGAATGTCAGTAACTCCCCTCCCCAATCTGCTTTAAAAATAAGACATCTAAATAAATCATGGAACTAAAGACTCTTCTGTGATTTCCTTGGAGGGGAATAAACCCTACTTCTATCATTTTGTTTCTTAAGAGAAAGAAAAACTGACCTAAAGGATTACAGCTAGTAAGACATTTTGGTCCTGATACAACATGATGAAATGAAAAAGGCTGTAAACACTCACTTCTCCTGTCGGTATGGCTTGCTTGTCTGTGAGGAATAGACAAGATAGGTTGTGTGTTTTGTGACTCTCTTAGGAGCTATTCAGTGGTCCCCAATCTTTGTCAATTACACCCCCCCCCCCAGCTGGGGAAAGGAGTGAGTGGGATAGGATAGGGAGGGGGAGCTGCACTCTGGAGGTGGGGGGAGACTGGGGCAGAGCAAGGAAGGAGGAGCTGCACTCTAGAGGTAGCAGGGTCAGTGGGGCAGGACAGGGAGGGGCAGCTGTGCTCCAGAGTTTGAGGGAGCAGGGGTGACTGGGGCAGAGCAGGGCAGGGGGAGCCGCACTGGAGTAGCTCATTTGTCACTGGGCCAATGAGACCTGTGCCAGGAGCCCTGGCCAATTGGGGGGGGGGTGGAAAAATGGGCATCCCTATGCTCCAACCCTGCTCCCTGGCAGGAAGGCCGGGCGGGCAGAGCAGGCAAGCCCTCACCCTCCACCCCCACTCCCTGACAAGAGCAGCAGGTGGGGGGATGGGGCAAGCCCCCATGCCCTGACTCCATTTCCCCAACAGAAGGGCTGGGGGGACAGGAGTGGACTGCAGGCAGAAGGGATGGGGAGAGGCCCCCACTTGTCCTGGCAGCCCCTTTTCCCCCGCCCTTGCCCGCCTACCCAAAAATTTGGGCCCATCCAGTTTTCCTGTCCTAGCTATGCCACTGACAAGTTGAGGACCACTGAGCTTGTTCAAGGGGCCAGGCTGGCTTTTCCCTTTGCCCCTCTCCCAACGTTCCATGAAAGACGGGGGTTGATACTTGGCAAGGCAGACCCCACCCCGCTGAAAGCGAGACAGCAGGCGTGGGCGGTGCAGCCAGGATCTCTGCCTGGTAAGGTGGGGCTGCTGCCTGAGGAGGATGGGATTCCCTGGTTTGGAAAGACTGGAAATTCTCTGACGTTTTCTCTCCCCAGCTGCTCTGCAGCCAGGGTACAAACCTGGGCCACTATGCACACCAACCTCCAGGTCCATTTAAACCACTTGGGAGCCACCTTTCTGAGATGCCTCCCCAGATATGTGATTCACAGAGACTTCGGGGATGATGGATTTCCACCATTGTCTAAAACCAAGCAAGTAGATTGAAGAGGCATATTGCTTGGGGGGACCAATCTGCCCATCTCTGGGGGCGTGCGACATCCCCATGTAAACAAACAGCATCATGGCATCCCATGCCGCTGTCACAAAAAGTACCATCGGCCCAGTGCTTTCACACCGGGACAGCCCTCTTTAGTACTGGCTACACAGGATGCCTCATGTGAGTAAAAGAATCATTTTGGTTCCCAAAAGGCACCCTTGTTTAACATTGAAAACGTAAGACTGGCCCCTTTACGTGTGATGCATGCATAGTTCATATACTCTTGCAGATAATATATATACTATATATATATATATATTCTATTCACACAGACGGCTCCCGAAGCAGAGTCCTTGAGTAGCTAGACATTGGTGAGGGTGCTGCTGGTGAGCAGTCTCACAGCAATGGTTCCTGAAAAGCCGCTGGATTTTTTGTTCCCTTTATCTTGGAGTTGAAGAGTGTGCTGTGACAGACGGTCATCGGGGTCACCAGTCAGGGCCACCTGGCCCAGGAACTCGTCACTTATAATGTTATGGTTCCAGACCTAGAGAAACAAGACACAAAATGGGTGCTGTTCCTGTTGCAACCTATTCTGCAGGTACAAACATCCGCACAGGGGGTGCCTTGGTCATTCTGTTTGTGTTGGTGTTGATTATTTCTCTTGCAGTAGCACAGAGAGGCCCGCCACAAGATCAGGGCCATACAGTGCTGGGTGCTATACATACACATAGTTAGAGCTAGTCCCCAAGCTGAACTGCTTACAGTCTAAATACATCAACCAGAGAAGGGGTAGGAGAAAGGAAGTACTGTTAGCTCCATTTTACAATTGGGGACCTAGGACACAAAGAGACTAAGTGATTTGCCTAAGGGCGCACACAGAATCTGTGGCAGAGCTAGGAACTCAACCAGCTCTCCTAGGATTTAACTTCTAGCCCAGCCTCTCTCTCCTTTCATCCACCCCTGCAGCTGGTGGAAGCCTTGATCTTCCTCCAATTTTGATATGATCACAGGGCATATCATTTTCCTGGTGGATGTCGACTTTTTAACCCATGTCACTGCCATACAGAGGGTATTTTAATAATGACGTGACAACTAGAGTTCCTGCCTCTTCCAAGATTATATACACGCCTCCACGGATTCCTGCGGGCTAGGGTCAGAGCGACAGCTTGGAAGGCATGTAAGTGACTGTGTGAGATGAAAGGCAGTGGAGAACCAGACCCCACAACTCTTTTATTTTCAAGGCTCCTTTAAGAGGCTACATTTGATGTGAAGAATACTTGTAGTACCTCCTAATAAGCCAACTCCTGTGGCCCTTACTGAGTTCAAACTTGGGCAAATTCACATTGACTTCATTGGGTACGTCTAGACTACAGACTTTTGTTGACAGAGGCTTTGTCGACAGATACTGTCAACAAAGCTTCTGTTGACAAAGAGTGTCTAGACTACATCCAGTTCTGTCGACAAAGCAAGCCGCATGAGAGTGTAGACGCAAAGGACAGTGTAGATGCAATAATACCTTCTGTCGACAGAACTCTGTTGACAAAAGGCGTTATTCCTCATAGAATGAGGTTTACCGCTGTGGACAAAACTGCCGAGTTCTGTCGACGTTATGTCGACAGAACTCGACGTTATGTCGACAGAACTCGGCAGTAGTGTAGACGCAGGTATAGTTTTGTTGACAAAAGGCCACTTTTGTCGACAAAACCCTGTAGTCTAGACACACCCATTGGGAATTAGCCAAAGGAAGAGCTTAGTAAAAAGGCTTGAGAATTTAACTTCTAGTACCTATGAATTGTCTAAAGCTCCTTACCTCCTTAAGCCCATGTTTCTGGTAAAGAACCTGACAAAACACTTTGCATTCATATCAGGTCTAGCATTCAATAACTGAGCCTCATAATCCCCCAGGAGGCAAGTATGAGCCTTATGTTAGACAGGGAAACCGAGTCACAGAGGATTTTGATGAAATAGCCAATGCTGCCCTGCAGATCAGGGAACAGAACCTGAGTCTTGCTGGCTAGCCCCAGACTGGTCTTCTAGTCACCTGCACAATGATGGGCTGTCCTGACTTCTTGCGATAGAAGAGACCTTTCACATCAAACTCTGGAGCCAGGGTGTTTTTCTGCACTGGAGATCGAATTTTGTCCCCTTCGCACTTAATGATCACGTAGGGGTCTGCTCCTGGGGAGAGGAAAGAGAATTGACCTGTTGCTGCTGGAAATGTCACTCCTCCCAGCCCTTGCTTGCCTCACTCCTGATGGTGGGTGTTTATATTCCGCAAGAGGCGGCAGGAAATCCAGCGGGAACAACGAGGCTTGCCCACCTCCGCGATGTCCTTTGAGACCTGCAGACACCAGGGGCTAAGGCTCATTTGTATTCTGTGTTATGTCACCCCAGACGTGGGCGAGTGACTGAGGTGGTTCCCTAACTGTGGGAAGTGACAACACCACTGTAACATACGAGCCCAGATGTTCCAAACCAACGCGTAACTTTGGGCGCCCAGCCTGGACCGCTCTGAAGAAGCGGGATGGTCAGACAATGGGAGTGCCACAGATTCGGAATATCAAGGCCCCTTAAGGTCACTCATGCTGGGCCCTCAAAATAACTAGTTGCTTCGGAGCATCTTGGCTGCAGGCCGTCAAAAAACAGCTCCAGACGCATGATCAGATGAAAACACACTGAGGGCACGTTGCAGTGCAGTGAAGAACCTACCTTCAGGTTACCAGGGCTAGGACCTTGTGACGACGCGTTGGGGTCCCCTGACTCCTGCACCCCCGTAATGGCACGAACAGACTCCACCAGCCCGTAGAATGGAGGGAGTTTATTCCTTCTCCAGGATACAGCCCAGCACAGCACAGCACCGATGTAATCTGGTTACAGGGCAGGCCTAGGATGCCTCAGCCCCCCTTGCGATGGGGGAGATTGGGCCCCTGGCTTAGGCTGGTTCCTCCATGATCCCAGACAGAAACTACCCCACTCTCTTCCAGCCCTGCCCCCAGCCAGGGCAGCATTTCCCCTTCCTTTGTCTCCCTCCTTGGGGGGTAGCTGGTCAGACAGGTTGAGAGACCCTCTTTGCATAATGACTCATCTCCAGTCCTTCTGGGCTGTGGTACCGATGGCAGCCAGTGGGGGTTACCACAGAGCCAGCATAGAAACCAGCCAGGTACCTCCACTACGTCACAGACCTCTCTTCACTACCCAGAGAAAAAGATAAACTGGCAGAAGTGAGTGCCTGCAGTCTGGTCACGCTCTGCATGATGTCCTCTGAGCTAAGTAGCTCTGGTGGGAAGACCCTGCAAAGGGGCAGGCACTTTCTGGGAGGGTCTGGGCACCCCTCAGTGCTCACAGAGGTTAGCACAGCTAACACCTTGCTGGCTTGAGCCCACAAAGTTTTTCAGGCAGAGACCTCAAGATGCTTTATAAAGGAGGTGAGGATCACTGCCCTGTTCTACAGACTGGGCAACTAACCAACCACAAGGACACAGGCAGACCTGGGAATAGAACCCAAATCTCCTACCACCTAGGCCAGGGTGGGCAAAAGGGCCTCCGCGGGCCGGATCCTAGTGGATGCCTAGCGGGAACGGGGGGGGCAAAGGGGCTCCCCCAACCCCAGACCAATCATGGTCTGGGGGTGGTTAGCCCCGGTCCTTCCCGTTTAAGCCCTGCTCTTTCCTGTTTAGGCCCCGCCCCTTCTGGGGTGGCCCGGGGCTACTTCAAAATTTTTTGAAATGGCTCCCGAGCAAAAATTATTGCCCACCTCTGACGTAGGCCACTGGACTACACTGCAGAGATTTCTACCTCCTGCACACGCCTGCATCCACCAACTTAGCTAAGTCAAAGCTAGCCAAATGCACAGGGCCAAAAAACTACCTTCGCCAAGCAAGTGCAGTGTAATGTGGAGTGCCAGCCTGGTGCTGGCTCTCTGCATAATACACTTGTATTGCTTGTGGGACAATCAAAGGACAAATTGGCCCAGCTCATTCCTCGTTTCCAGTCTCTCTTTTAGGGGCAAGGCTTCCCCACGCTGAGGGCATCTGGAACTGGGCATCTGTGTTTGATCCCCACTGAGCTTCTCAGTCATCTGCTCGTTGATTGTGGTTTACCTCACAAACGCTCCTTGCCTTTGGGATGACCCCATGCCAAAACTAGGGATGTTAGATATCGTGTATTTTAATAATCGTGTAGCCGCAATCATTTTTAGTGGTTACACGGTTACTAAAATACTCCATGGGGGCTGGGCCAGCAGCCAGTGCGCTCCCAGCTCCCAACCCTGCCACCCCATGCTGCTCCCCCTGAGCACTGGCTCCTGCTTGCCTATCTCCCCCCACCCCCCGCCTCCGGGGGAGGCAGCCAGAGAGGTGCATGTGGCTCTTGTGGAGCCGGCATGTGCGGAGAGCTGTCTTAAAAACCAGTTCCCCGTGAGTATCGGCTCCCGCCTCCCCCCGGCTCCCTACACTGCTGCCTCTCTATCAGAGGCAGCAGGGAGAGGGGAGGGGGCGGCAGCTCCACGGGAAGCACCACACATAGGGGGACAGCTTTAAGCTGGTGGGGGTTGCATGAAGTCGTTTGAATTAACCGATAAACCCAGGCTTATCGGTTAATTGGTTAAATGGCTGTACGCTAACACCCCTATCCAAAATAGACCCCCTTGGTTCCTCCTTGATGGTTGCTAACCAGGAGGAATGCCAGTGAAGCCAAGGAAGCTGCACCGGGGCCAAGGCAGCGTGGGAGGAGACTCGGGTCCATGGCCTGTCCCACCACAGAAACAGCCCTCAGAGCAACTTGTGAGGCCCGGGAACAGCAGGTTGCTAACACCAGCCAGAAGCGACTCATTTGCTCTCACTGCTTTGGCAGCTCATGGGCTTTGGGTGAGAACAAGACAGAGAGCAAATGACACCAGCACAAACGCAATCCGTTGCACCAATCCCATCTCTGCCCTATGGGATTGTGGAGAACATGGGGTGAACTCCACCCAGGCCTGCTAACAATAACGGGGCGGGGGGGTGCTTGATGAGTGAGGTACGGGCAGAGGGTAAAGCAGCGTTTGATAAGCAAGCAGATGTGGGATCAGCACTGAATAAGATCCAGGAATGAGACAGGCTCTGCCTAGAGGGGTTTCCAGTTCAGCAGAGCAGATGGGTTGCAGTAGGGCCCTGGAATAGGAGCACATTTAGAGGGGCTCTAGAAAATGAGGGTAATACAATAGTTGGATTATTTCTTGTGGGCAACATTTGTCTTAGGGAGGGGCTTGAGTGCAGAGGGTGATAGCATTGGGCAAGAGTGACCAGATGTCTTGATTTTATAAGGACAGGCTTGATAGTCGGGATTTTCTTATACAGACACCTATTACCCCACCTTCCCACCCGTCTCCATGATTCACACTGGCTATCTCTGATCTCCCTTCTTGTGGCAGGCACTCTGTACACGAGGGGGTGACAGAGAGAAGAGGCTGCAGACTAGAGTGGGAGTGGGGATGAACAGGGGTGGAGGGATGGAGGAACAGGACTGTGTGGGGTCCGGAGGGGGAGAAGAAGAGTTTAAGCAAGGTGTGATGGGAGGCAGGGGCAGGCTCCGGGATGAGCTTATTACAGAGTCAGCCTGCTGGCCAAATTGTAGCAGCTGTGCTCTGTCGGGATGTCGTGGGGCCTCGGGCAGGCTGACTCAGCAATCAAGTCAGAAAATGGACAGGGCCCAGGTGAGTGTGCGAGCTGCGGGGCCAGAGAAGAAAGGTCCCACCGTAACCCACGTTTCCCTGCTAGGAAGCAGGCCCACGCCCTCATGTTTGCAGTGGGGAACAAGTCTTTGTTTGAGGACCAGAGCCGCCATTTACCCCTGGCAAGGAAGCATGGCCAGGTGTCACTGTTCCATCCAAATTCATGCTGGGAATGTGGAGGAACAAACCAATCCACTTCCCAAGGCCTGAGACTGAACCTCCTCATCTCTTGTTCCCAGAGGAAACTTTGCAATAAATTACTGCCCACCTACTCCTTAACTTTCCACTTCTCAGGGCTCCTTGCTTCCAGAGCAGAAACAGCTGCAGGATTTCACAGCCCTGCTTTCCAAACCCTTCTCTGAAAAGACCCACAAAAGCCTCATTTCCCACCAGCCAGAGCCAAATTCCACCCATAAATCGCTGCCCCAAAGGTCCAGGAAGGGTTGGGAGACAGGAGAGATACAAGCACCAATGCACAGGAATTGCTGGTGAGGCAGGACAGCCTGCTGTTGGTATTGTTCTGCCCTGGTTAAACATCTACTCAGACGGCCAGGCGCACTGACAGGGTGGGGGAAAAGGGGCGACTGCCCCAGGAACTGGTGAGCGGCAGCAGCCGGAGCCCCGGGCCCTTTAAATCGGTCAGAGCCCCACGTGGCACGTTTCGGGCAGCACAGAAGGTTGATTGTCCCAGTCCTGCCCCTTCTGCCCATGGTGCCGCTACTGGAGTGCAGAGCTGCGCCCCCACCTTGCTCAGGGGCCTGCAGACACCAGCATGCTTTGTGGATTACCGCAGTGGTATCGGACCAGCTGGAGGATGGCAGGAAAATGCCTTTCCCGTGGCTGCATGTTGCATCTTGGCGTAAAACCGACCACTCTGCAGCCACTTACTCAGACTGTACCTGGGGATCCTTGTTCTTCAGAGCCAGAACCTCAGAGGGTTTAGAAGAGGCTCCATCGATCAAGTCCCTTCTCAAAGAGAACGCGGCTTTAGAACAGCAACAGCGTATGTGATCCCAGGACACCGGTGATCAGTGAAAAGCAGAGCACAAGTGGGAACAAGGGCACAAGAGCCTGACACAATCCAGATGTCAGGCTGAATTCTCCTTTCACACTGCTTTGACCCCCTTGATTTCTAAAGGCTCCTAAGTCATGCTCATTACCAGCAGCAAGGTGAGGGGAGAAGCAGGAGCACAGAGATGAAGTGACTTGCCCAGAAGCAGTCATGCTGGGATTAGAACCCAGCTCCCTGGAGTCGCAGGTCTGCTGCCTAGTCACAAGGCCACTGACACCATCTTCCCAGCTAATGGAGTTTCTCATGGTTTACACCAAGATAAGTGAGAGGGACAACTCAGGCAGGGAGCCATCTAGCAACTGTCTCTCCCCCAAGGTGACACCTGCCTGGGATGACCCCTCTACACCCTGGCTGGAGCACCTGGAAGGGCTGTTTGCTGAATAAAGAAGGAGCTGTGTTAGTCTTGGAACAGCCTGTTTGCCACAAGCATCGTTGTCGCAACCTTGCAAGGGATGCCCTTGACGCAGATGGCCTGGGAACTCATTACCAGTCAGGTCAAGAGAGGTGGCGAGAAGGGTTACAATAGGATGAGTTCCAATCAGGAAACGCCATTAACATCCTGGGTAGCTACCATGTTTCTTTTAAAAGCAGGACCAGCAAAAGTCCTCCTCCCACCCTCACGCTCAAGCCATATTATCTTTGCGTTTCTCAATCCGGGGTAAGTGGTGAAAACTGAGTGGCAGGGCAGTGACCCCTGGCCAGGTCGCTGTCTTTAGCAGCCAAGGAACAAGCTAGGCCCTCCCCAGAGCAACTCTAGGGGAGTTCTCCCAATGAACTGCACGTCAAAGTGCCATCAGAATGGCCTGTGCCATCGGAATTGCCCATCCCCAAAGGCAAGCAGTTCAGCTCCTGGCCAGGGCCTGTGCTCCATTTAAAGCCACATGACCCGCCCAGTTCCCCCCCCCCCACCTCACCTGCCAGCTGTGCAGAGAGATCCGTCCTGCACGCTTTAACCTCCTCCCACCCCAGCTGGAGCTCAACTCATGGCTTGGAGCGGGCAGCTTGACAGCTCATGTAGCTTCCTTTCCTGGCCTCTGGATCTGCAAGGGCCATTCTTAGCCTCAGAAAGCGTCCAACCCTTTGTTTCAATTGTGCTAAACATTCTGCCTCTGCAACCCCCTCCAGCTGTGACTGTGTCCTGTGCTGCTTGTTATCCCTCGGACGCCTCCTGCCTTGTCCAAGGACACGGTGACGCTGCAACTCGAAACCTACACAGAGCCGTTCTGTTCGCGCCCCAGGATCTCAGCATGGCTACTGCCTTTGGAAACCCTTGACGCCCACAGGGGCCTTTTGACGTACACGGAGCCGTTGGGAGAGTCTAGAGTGGGTCTCACAAGAGGCTCTTCTGATGCTGATTCTCCAGCAGCAACTCAGCTGTCACATTGGAAACAGCTGACTCCCCGAGCCACATCTCCAGCAGTGGGTCTGGCTCACCATTGCCTTGCACCTCGGGCAGTCATACACCCAGGCTGCACAGGGGTAAATGACCACGTAAGGTGCAGGGCAGTGGAGAACCAATTCTGCGGGTGTATAATGAATGATGGGGGGAGAGGAGGGGAGAGTGGACTTGTTGACCCAAAGTCTCTCTCAGTCCTATATTCCAAATGGATCTCCAAAATAAACCACTGGGCGACATCCAATCCACCTTTGTTTTGAAGGAGCCCCTCCCTAGGGGACCCTATCTTAGCACCTGCTGGATCACCAGCATGTCCCGGAGGCCCTGGAACATGGTCTGAAAAGAAAGGACTTGGTCCCACTCTCCTGCTGCCAAGACCAAAGCAAAACGCTGGCTCCCAGTCCCCCCACGAGTGCAGAACGAGCAATGAAAGGCCAGTACCTCCTTGGGAATCCTGGTTCTTCAGCCCAGCAGCTGCCAGGACATGGACCTGTGATACCACTTGTGGATACCCACACATTCCACTCCAGCAGGTGCGAGGCGGCTCGTCCAAGGTCAGCTCTCTGCGAGGGGGATCAACAGCAAGGGGGTCGTCACGTCAGACACGCCGGCGCTCCCAGACCTCCCGCCTCATTCTAACAGCTGAGCCCTGCAGTGTGGCATTCTGAGGCTGACCAGCATGAGGGAGTGAGGGGTGCACAGGTGGCCGGCCAACTAGGTCCCCACTGAAAGGAAGCCCAATGCAAGCTCTAGGTGGGTCTGGTGTCTGCTAAGGGAGGTCCCTTGGTTTCCACATTAAACGTAGGCTGCTTGTAACGTAGCAGTGGGGAAATGAGGCGAGAGAAAAGAAAATACCCCTGGTAATCTCCCCTGATCACCGCATAGCCTGCAGGGACTCTGGCAGAATTTACACCTCGCTCCCTATCTACCTTCCTTGGTCATTTTATTTCTTTTATGGCAGAGAAAAAATAGAGGGAAGAAAAAATGCAAATTCTAGGGCAGGGTACATGTTAACTGAGGCACATGGAATTAGTCCTCTGAGAATGAGCAACCGGCTTCTGTGTAGCAAGCGATTGTACTTACATGGAACCCATCAACTGAGCATCCAAGTGTAGTGCCAGCAGGCAGAACCGAACCTGGGACCTCTGGAGCTTAGTGCATGAGCCTCTACTACCGCATGAGCTAAAAGCCACCTAGTTCTCAGCTAAGGCTGTAAAGCTCACTCATTCTCTCTCTGTAAGTGGTCTCAGTGCCACTACATGGGACAGTGAACTACTCCCAGTAAGTGTGGGGGTTACACAAACACCTTTAATATCTCATATATCCTCTCCGGGAAGCAGGGTGGTGCTATTTTACAGATGGGACCCCGAGGCACAGCAAAACCAAGCATCCGGCTCGGTCACCCAGGAAGTTTGTGGTAGAGCAGGGAACTGAAATTGGAATCCTAGGAATCTCCTGAGTCCCTTGTTAGCGCCCTAACCACTGGGCCCCCCTTCCTTTCCTCACTTGTTTTACTAAGGAACACTTCTATTTGCACACCAGGTCATTAACCCACAAGGTTGCCCACCCATCATCAACATCCATCAGGTTCTCAAGGACCCACAGATTCGCCTGCTGAGTCACACTGTGCCAGGTCAGTCTGAGCACAGGCCCTTCCGGAGCGCTGCCTTTGGGCCAGGGCAGGGGCTAGGATCCGGTCCGGGGAGTTTACCCTGTCCCAGGTCGGCCTGTGACGCGGTGGATAAAGAGAGGCACTCCTCACCTGCAATCTGCCGGCACGTCTGTGAACACCCGGAGCAGGAACTCTCCCACATGACCCGGGTCGAAGGTCGTGGGAATGATGACGTAGCGCCCTTCCTTCAGGTCCGTCCTCAGGAAGATGCTGCGAGAGTTAATGTAGATGGAGCTGGCCACTTTCTGCTGCAGGGTATGCATCCTGTAACACCGGTTCAGCTCCACCTGGGCACAGGTCACAGACGGAGACTCAGGCCTGGTTTCGATCCCCAGCGAATGACAGACCCTAGCGTGGGTCCGTCTGCCAGGACCAAATCCAGGAGCCTCTACAGCTTGAGCTAATGCCCAAACTGCGATCTGTGGCATCGCCACTAGAGGGAGATGGCGCACCATACCAGACAGGCACATGCATGTGCAGGGAGTGTGAGTGCTCAGGGTAACAGATCAGCCATTCCTAGTTAGCAGCGACTGTCCCTTCTGCTTTGCTGGGCGTGGGTGTATTTACTGCCCTACCTCTCTGGAAACTCTACCGTACTGGCCCAATCTTTCTGACCCTAATACCTCTAGGGCCTACCCTAGGGCCTACTCCGCCTCCCCTTTTCATGCTGCCAGGTGTGACTAAGGCGGTGGCAATAACATTGCCAAGCCTGCCTGAGAGTACTAGTCACTTCCCAGCTCCTGCCGCACGACCCAGGCCAGGCTTACGGGGAAGGTGCCTTTCATCTCTGGGAGAAAGTGATTTCAGTTAGTCCTGGCCAGTTCTCTCAAGGGTCCTCTCACCTCCCCCACGTCTCCCCACAATGGCAGGTCTTTGGGCACTGGTCCCTCCAACCTCAGTTACACGGACAGACCCGAGGTGGGGTGACCACAGAGCCGGTCTGTGCGATGCCCCAGGGGGTAGGAATGGTGTCCCTGGCTCTGTTTGTCAGAGGCTGGAGATGGATGGCACGAGACAAATCGCTTGATCATTGTCTTCGGTCCACCCCCTTTCGGGGCACCTGGTGCTGGCCACTGTCGGCAGACAGGCTACTGGGCTAGATGGGCCTTTGGTCTGACTCAGTACGGCCATTCTTATGTTCCCGTGGGGGAGAGCTCCTGACATCAACGATTGGGGCCTGAGAGCCTCACGCTGAGGTGGGGGGCACCATGTGTGGGATGCAATCTCCCCCTCCAGCTGTGCTAACAGCGGCAGAGAGGGGAGGGGCCACCAGCATTCCAGCCACCCCCTCCTTATGCACGGGGGCTGGAGGGTGGGAGCGCTAGCAGCAGCAGCGTTCTGCTGGGATCCTGCCTGGGTTTGCTGGGTAGCTCCCTGAGCCATCTGCCCCCTCTCATGCACCTACCCAGGGGCAGCCAGCATTCAGGCCAACACCATACATCCCCCAGCTCACCTTGTGGATATCGAACCCTATGGCCAAGTTCTCTCCTTTTCCTTCTTTGCGGCTGGTCCTCTTTGGTCTCTGCTGGATGGAGATCAGCACCTCGTCTTCTGCCTTTTTCACATCAAACACGTACTAGAGGTAATGACAGGACCGAGAAAGGAAAGGTGAGAGGCCCTCAGGTCTGCTGGAGATGGGGGAGCAGGGAGGGAAGGGGTTAATGGTGCCATGGGGAGAGCATTGGCTCTCTCACCTCCGGAGATAGCCTGGGTTCAAATCCAGCAAGTGAACATGTGTTCAGTAGACTAAGCCTGATGCCGAGGGGACTTGCATTTGCATGAGACGTTCAGCTCCCAGTCTGACCTGGCTCTGTCTGGGAAGCCCCAAGCAGGGGTTGTACAGGATTTACCTCATCTATCCAGCCTATCACTCTAGTATTGGAGCCTCTCACAGACTTAAAGGCTTTGTCTTCACGGCGAGTTCTTCCGGCAGAAAATATGCTAATGAAGG
The DNA here is from genome assembly GCA_019425775.1 of Rafetus swinhoei. Classification (NCBI taxonomy): domain Eukaryota; kingdom Metazoa; phylum Chordata; order Testudines; family Trionychidae; genus Rafetus; species Rafetus swinhoei. Next base: position 20,359,067 of record CM033437.1, on the reverse strand, counting down.
ACTCATTAGCATAAGTTGCAATCTCATTAGCATATTTTCTACTGTTTCTTTTTGTGCAAGGGGTTTTTGCTCAAAAAGAAGCAGTGTGGACGGGGGTTTTCTGCGCAAAATGGGGGTTTTGCGCAAAAAAAAACCCGTCCACACTGCTTCTTTTTGCGCAAAAACCCCTTGCACAAAAAGAAACGGCAGGAAATATGCTAATGAGATTGCAACTTATTTTCTGCTGGAAGAACTTGCAGTGAAGACGTAGCCTAAGGTTTTTACCCTCAGAACACCCCTGTGCTTTTATGCCCATTGTACATGAAGTACATATAGGCTAAGTGACTTGCCCAAGGTCACAGTGGAGTTTGTGGCAGAGCAGTGACTTGAACCCCGGTTTAGTCCTAGGCTAGTGTTCTAACTACTGAACAATGCTTCCTCTTGTTTCCAAAAGACAGAGGCTTTGCTGCGCATAGACGTGTTTCTGTTGGTTTTGATGCACTTAGCCCAGTGGCAAGCTCACAGCAGCATTCTCAGCTTCAGAGACAAAAGCACAGAATAGCTCATCGCTAACCCCAGAACAGCACTATGGCGACTGCTCCATTTACAGGGAGTCTGACAGCCACACCAGACTTTGGCCTCCTATGGCCCACCAGGCTCGTGTTACCCTGCCAGCCTCAGCTCCTTCTGGCAGGTCCTCATCTCCACGTCTCACCTGGGGGTTCTGCAGGAAGGTGGCTTTGTGATTGATGCAGCCTCCGGAGCGGTTCTTGAGGGGGTCATCATGTCTCGTCCACTCCCCGCGCAACACCGCCTCCTCCCACGTCTTGTGGATGCTCAGGTAGGATGTGTTTATGAGGCGGCACTTGATGATGTCAGTGAAATACTTGCAGAAGTCTTCGAATGTCATCCTACGACAGGAAAGGGGTCACCGGCTGAGCCTTGCGCGCCTACCGCTCACTTTGTGTAGCCAAGCACTGAAATCAGCCTGTGGTCAGCTATGCACTGAGTGTGCAACACTGCCCTCTAGCGGCTGGTGCTCCCCTGAGCAGCTACGGAACAGATTCTCAGGATATGTCTACAGTGCAGAGTTTTTCCGGAAAAATGGCCGTTTTTCCGGAAAAACAATACTTACGTCCACACTGCAATTGCGTTCTTTTGACAGAAAGTCGAAAGAACGGAGGGGGTTTTCCGATGGCAGTAAACATCTATGAGGAAGAAGCCTTTTCGGAAAAAGGCGTGTGTGGACGCGGAAGAGAGTGTTTTTTCCAAAGAAGAGGCCTCCAGGAAAAAGCACAGGTGCCCTAGTGGCCACTCCGTCCAGAGTAATCACAAACTGAAATGCGAGATAGCATCCAATCAATGTGGACGCTATCTTTCGAAAAAGCACATCGCTTTTTCATTGAGCTTTGCCGTGTGGACGCTCTCTTTCGAAAGAAGTTTTTTTGGAAGATCTCTTCCGGAAAAGCTTCTTCTGAAAAAAGTCTGCAGTCTAGACGTAGCCTCAGAGACAGCAATGAGACTCATCCTTTAGCTCAAGGGGCAGAGATTTGTGCTTTTGGAGCTGAAGGAGCAGGTCCCTTGTCCTCCCTTGCATGTGCAGGGGATTTTCCTAATCCTTGTGTCTGGTATAGGTGGGACACCAGAAGGATTTGAACCCAGCATCCACAGAGCTAAGCCTGGGATTTCCAGAGGTGCTTAAGGGAGTTAGGCACATAATCCCATTGAAAGACTCCTTTGAAAATCCCTACTGAGGAGCATGGGCTTCTACAGCTTGAGTCAAGGACTACGAGTGAAAAACCTGAATGCAGACGGGAGACAAAGAGCCACGCTCAGCTGGAGCTACAGTCACACCGTGCTAATTCCACATGGTCTGACACAGTCTCCCGAGGTTGTGAACTGGATCCTTCACCGGAGCTTGTCTGGCGTGGATTATGCTCAGGTCTCCCTTTGCTACATGCTGGGGGTCCTGTGCTAGTTCAATGGGAAATGCTTGGGAGGGAATAATCAGTCCACACAGCTTCCCCTTGACGTGGCACAAAACCCAGCGGGGACTCACCAGAATTCCCCGTCATCCTCCACCGTCATCCCCAGCTTCTCTCGCTCACTCTTGCTCACCTTCTGCCATTCCTCAGAGCTGCAGGGGGGAATGGAAGGGAATCGTTACTAAGAGGGAAAGGGGAGTTACGTTGGGATTTATTCTGCCTGGGAGTGGGGGAATCTGCCTTAAATGGGCAGCATGAGGCCCATGCATAACATTAGCCACATCTGAGTCCTCCAATGGAGCAAAGGGGCTGGACAGCTAGCCCGATAGGGCACTGCGGGAACCTGTGGGTGGTGTAAAGAGGGTGCAGATCCTCGACTGCTCTAGGTTACACTGGGAGCTAGTTCAGCCCCCAAGGATCAGGGGAGTGGGTAAGTGGCTTAGATCTAACATGGCCCTCCTCACCCTGAGCAGAGCACTGCTTGGCTAGGTTGGGGACCAGGCCCCGGCATTTGCAAACCCTACCAGCTGTGCCAGCAGACATGCGCTCGAGCAGTCTGGCTGAGGCAGTCAACCCCCACCTCAGGCGCCAGCAGTGGAGCTAGCAGACTCCATGAGTGGCACAGCACAGCTGCTTGGCTAACCCAGCAGGGCCAGATCCAAGGCTCCAGCGCCGGCCTCTGCTGCACAAAGCAGCTGGAAAATTGCCTGGAAAGGAGCAGCTGAAGTTTCCCTGTGATACTGGGAGGAGCGGGGGAGGACATATGCTGGCGCGACATCACTTGCTCCCCTTACCTCCACGGAGGGGCCACTGGGGTGGGATGTGGCAGGGCACGGCATACCATTCTCCCCCAGAGCCTTGGCTAGCACTATGGTCCCTAGGGGTGCTGTAGGCGGAGTCCTACCAGAGGCTGTCTTGCCTGGCCCTGGATTGGGGGAGCCGAAAGATGACTTCAAGCCACCCTCAACTCCCTCTCCAGCAGTGCTGGGTGTAAACCGGCTGAGGATCTGGCCCAAAACACCCACTGGATCCTTGATGAACCATCCAAAGTTTGCTGTGAGAGCATTCGGCTCCTCGCAATCCCAACCCAAGCAGCCCCTGAAGCCGGGCCCGGCCTCCTCAGGAAAAGGCCTGTATATGAGGGTACTGGAGAAGCCAAAATGCCTGTTGCTGGGCTGAGACATTTCATGGCACCAGAAACATTTTCATATGGTGAAGGGCCCCACGTTTCACCAGCTCTAGCCCCCCCATCTGCCCATAGTGGCCTTCACCTTCCCACACCCACCAAAAACACACAGGATCTCAGCTGAGGAACATTGGTGGGTAGGTAAAATTTGCCTCTGAACAGAAACCTGGCAACCCCCTCCAGGCAGCCTTGCCCTAGCCTTACTCACGTGTCACTCCACGGGCCGTTCCACTCCCTCTCCCCCCAGGGGTTCCGCATCCGGATCATATCCAGCTTCTCCGACTTGAAGAAGGCCAGCAGGCCATGGCCCAGGCGGACTTTCCGGACATCTGTCACGGCGTAGGCATGTCCTTTGACGAGGCCACAGTCCAGACGGGCTTCCATGTCAGCTGCTGTGGTGGCCTAGCCAGGGAAACACAAAACTAAAATCCAGGGTCAGGACTTTCATCTCCAGGAAAGTTATATTCCTGTGAAAGTCCTCATCCCTATGTTCACTCTTCTTACAAGACTAGGATGGGTTTTGTACAAAGTATGCCTTGTGCAGTATCGTATGAAAACTCATAATTTGCTGATCATTATTGTCCTGGCAAAATACATGTGGCAATACTGTATCTAACATTGTAAGATTCCATTGCATAACACTATTGAGACATATTCCAAGTTTAGAAAAGCAGGTACAGACTATTTCCTCAAAGACAAATGGCAAACCAATGCCTCAGACAAGCGTGAAGAAAACCAGATGCTCATGTAGCCCTTCTTTGGCAGGAAAAAAGGTGTGAGTGGGAAATTTACGTCTTGGCAAAGACGCAGCTGGAAGTTCACATCCCCACAGACTTTTTGTCTTCTGAACCCCAGCTGAAGATCCCCCAGCTCTGGAGGGTCTCCAGAAGCCAAGAGGCCTCTGAACTTTCTCTGGGACTTACATTAGCATGTCTCCCTGTCTGTGACTGCCATCCCAGATCACCTCACCCCACCAAAGATTTTCCCCCAGCTTGGAAGCAGCACAGCTTGAGGCTATAAGTTTTCGTAGCAGGCTGTGTGTGGCTGGAGGAGTGAGTGTGATTTTACTTCCTTAGTCCTGCCCCTGCTCTTCCTCTCTCCCTGTGCAGATCCCAAACCGAGGGTGCACCGATCTGTGGAACCCCATGGGGAGAGCTGGTGCCACAGAAGCAGCTGGGTGTCCCCTTCTGCACTGCATGTGGATCCCAGGTGGGAGAGCTGCCCTGTTATGATTGTCACAGACCCACAGCTCCAGCAGGAGGGGAGTGAGAAAGCAGAATGCCCTGCGTGGGAAAGTGAGCGAAGGGAGATGCATGCTGGTGAGAAGGTAATGCTGACGCAGTCCAGCCATGATACGAGGCTGGAGAACACACTGTAGGGTGCAAGCGTTCGCTTGCAAAACAGTGGGGAAGAGGGGTGCAAGAGCAGCGATGGGCAATATGCACTTAATAAGTGGGCTGCATAAGTGACTCTCCTTCATCTATCTCAGTGGGCCGCATACAGCCTGCATACCCCTTATCTGCCTCCCTCCCCCACTCATTTCTCGTGAATTGGAGCCCCGCACTTCCTACTCCCCACTCGCCCTCCCAGCACTCAGAGCGCCATGAATCCAAAAATAAAACTCTCCCTGAAGTGTCTGCGTCACAAAGGGGCCCGATTCTGATCTCCCCATAGATGCCCAGCCATCGCCCCGGTGACCTCGGTGGAATTGCACCACTGGCAGAGAGATCCAAAGTAGGCTCACTCTATCTGCCTGGATTGTAAACTCTTTGGGGGCAGAGACCTTCCTTTCACTGTGCTGATCCAGACTGGGGCCCCTCAGCACGGCCACCAGACAAACCCCAGCAGCTGTGCGCTTCTTACTTTGATGGAGCAGCTGATGAGGCCTCCCCGGTTGTGGACCTTCAGCACTCGCTCAAAGAGGAGATTGCGTTTGGCTTCGTCGTTAACATAGTTCCCTTCAATCAGGTCGATGGGCTCAGACACGCCGCCGGTAAAATCGACCAGTGCGTCAGCTGTGTTGCCTCCATCTAGGGCCTCATAGCACCCAGACAGCCTGGAAGAGGGGAGGAACAAAGACAACAAGCATGGAGGTGAGCAGAAGTCACGGGACTTTAGGAGAGGGTTTGAGTATCATACCAGGGCATGTCCAATAATGTTCCCCAGGCTGGGCTCTGTCAGGGTGAGGCCCACTGGTCTGTGTATGAAACAGGGGGGAACAAGCAGCTTTAAACGGTGACTGTTCCTCTTCCTCATCTCTCCCCCCAGCTAGAATACCAAACCAAACCCAAAACATGAAGCTAACAAAGCTGGGCCAATCCTTCACCAGAGTTGTTTGCTTGCATGTTTCCCCTTCCACTACCCATTGCAAGGACTTTGTCTTCGTACAGTGCCTGACACAACGGGGTCCTGTCCCCAACGGGACCTCTGGTTGCGATGCTAGGGGGTCCAAGTCCCAGTCCAGCGCTCTGTCCACTAGGCCACACTGCCTCCCACAGAGCTGTTGACACAGAGCACCAGGCACACAGACACAGAGCTCAGCCTCAGTGGTTCCTACTTGTGTACCTACTTGGCATAGGCCTTCTCCACCAGCGCACACCAGAACTCATTCTTGGAGTTGGAGTGGCAGTAGATGAGCTGGTTGTGGAGCGTCGGCAGGCGGTCGTCTATCACCACGTCCACCCAGTCGCCGAATCGCCAGAACTGGAAGTGAAAGATCCCGGCGTAGTTCTCTGGCTTTTCGGCATTCCACTCCTGCTCTTTCCAGTCCGGGATGACCTGTGGCGGCGGGGGAAGAGTCGCAGGATTCACTTGGGATGGAAAAGAAACTCCCCCCCGCCCAGCACTAATGCAGGAGACATTCGAATGTCACGGAGCTGGCTAGAAATGCGGGGTCTGCTTCAACGGTTCTCCTAGGCCAGCATCCCACCTCTGCTACTGGCCAATGATGGTGGCGTGAGAGGCAGGGCGAAGCACCCTGCCAACCCTCCTGCCTGGTCTATGGGGCCTGCAGCAGGTTACACCAACAAGCTGAAGTGCAGTTACATTGACATGGGTGGCTGCAAAAAAAAAAAAAAAAAAAAAGTGGCACCTTCTTAGGTCCCCCGGGCATGATTCTGGTGTGACTCTGTTGACGTAAGTGGGGCCACTGCTGAGTTACAGTGGAGGAGAATCGGGCCCTCTGGGCCTGACTCCTACGTGTGTGTACATTGCTGACAGCAACGGAGTGACAGAATTCACCTCATGAGACACCCTGCTAGGAGGTGCTAGGGTCAGTTTATTAACTCACTGAGTATTAAAGAAGTGGGGACTATAGGGACTCTGCAAGGGACAGCCAAGAGAAGGGAGAAAGCATAGGCCGAGGCAGGCCCGCCAATGGCGGGAGGGCAGCAAAGGGGGCAACAGACAGAGCTGCCCCCACTACTGCAGCAGTGGTGGCAGCTGGAACCCCGGGCCCTTTAAATCCACGCACTGCGGGCAGCACTGAGGGCTGCCTAGCCCCAGCCCCACTCCTTATGCCTGAGTCCCCGCCCCTTCAGAGGCCACGGAGCAGGCCCTAGGACACCTTGCCAGGGGCCTGGTGAGCCTGTCACCCCCACTGACTGAGGCATTGTTATTTATACTGTCAGATAAGCCATGCCCAAAGGAAGGGCTAAGTCTGGCCAACAGGCAGACTTGTCCGGGTGAGCTCCCCCAGCGCAGACTGCCGTTAGCCCTGAAGGACCAGCACAGCTACAGCAGAGACAGGCGTTGCCTGTTCACCATCCGCCCAACTGTCAGCTCAAATCCAAATGCAAAGCCCTTCCAACGGGGGAGGCGACGCTGATGTCAGAGGAGGTGCGTCTGGAGTTCAGACCCCGGCCAGAGATTGTAGCGCAGGCGGATTTGCCTTGTGCACTCGGCTTAGAGGATCTGCACTCACTGAGGGGACAGACACTGAAGCCCCCAGAATCCAGTGTAATTCCATGGGCTGTGCTGCCATTGGGAGCAGAATCAGGTGCACACTACTTCAGTGCTACTCCCCTTGGCCGATATATTAGTGATGCCTTCGGTACCATGCTCCGCAAGCATAGCTTGCTGCAATACCATGCCCCGCCAGACACAGTACAACACCCCCCATAGCTTGCTGCAGTATCATACCCCGCCAGCTTACATCATGGCTGTACCATTCCCACAGAGCAGGGATGGGCAAGAGAGCCTCCGTGGGCTGGATCTGGCCCTCCAGAGCATGTAGCTCCCTTTAGTACCACATGCCCTGCTGCTCCCCCAACCCCAGGCCAATGAGACCTGGGGACGGGGGAGCATGCAAAGTGTCCTCCCCACACCAGGGGGGCGTAGCACCAGAGGGAACCACCAGCTGTTCAGAACTGCTGGCGGTTCACTCTAGGCACCATGCACCCCTTGCAGGACAGGAGTAGGGGGCAAGAAACTTTGTGCGCTCCCACGCCCCCAGTTCCCTCGGCACCACACCCCGTTAGCACAGCCCTCCTCGGTATCACACCCCGCCAGCACAGCCCTCCTCGGTATCACACCCCGGCCCGATTGGCCTGGGAGCGGGAGAGCGCACAAAGTCTCCTCCCGCCACCAAGGGCGCACCGTACTAGAAGGAACTGTCACCTGTTTTGAAATTTGCAAAGTAGCCCCCCTTCAAAAATTAGTGCCCACCCCACCCTAGAGCATTGCTCACTGCAATGCAATAAACTGCCAGCTCCATCACTGCAGTACCATACAGCCAATAGATTTGCCTGCAGTACCGCACCCCGCCAGCATGGCTCCCCTCGGCACCACACCCCGCCAGCATGGCTCCCCTCCGCACCGCACACCGCCAGCTTCCCTCGGCATCATACCCTGCCAGCCTATCTCCCCTCGGTACCGCACCCCACCAGCCTAGTTCCCCTCGTCACTGCACCTCACCAGCATAGCTCCCTGCATTTCTCTACCCAACAAGCATAGCTCACTTCAGTACCACACCTTGACAGTGTAGCTCATGGCAATATCATACCCCACAAGTGTAGCTCGCTGCAATACAACACCCCGTGAGTGTAGCTGGCTGCAGTACAACACCCCGCCAGCCTAGCTGGCTTCTGAGCTGTAGGCTGACTACATAGCTTGCTCCCTGAAGTGGTCCCGATCAATAGAGACAACACAGAGAGAGCATTGAGAATGAGTCACTCTCAGGAGGGTTTTGGTATTTCCAGGAGCTCTGTGTGTCAATGAAGACATCTGCACTCCCTCTGGGAAGCTGTCAGGAAAGGGTTATACAGCACTCAAATCACAACCCCATCGATTTGCTCCTGACTGCAGATCACACTAATTAATCCTCATATTGGGCCATTGTGTTAATCAACTGTCTATTCATGTAGGCCTGTGAGTCATTAGAACAGTTCTTACAGCTGGCTTGCCAGCCAGGGCTTAACGCAGCCATACACAGCAGGAGACCACACCCCGAGTTCTGCCAAGGCATCTCAGGACCCCAACGTCTCCACTGCCAGCCCTTTCTTCTGAAAGGCTGGTGAAAACGTCCAGCACCACTGACGTCAATGGAAGCAGTACTGGAGCCGCAGAGACCAGCAGGAGCATTGCAAACACTCCATGTAGTCTCACCCATGTGCCCCAACACTGCCCCAAAGGGACCAGCAAAGAGAGAGAGGGGAGCTAAGTCTCCACAGCCTGTTCAGGTCCTTGGCCTGGGATTCCCTAATGGTTAGCGAGGGGGATTCCAGGAGGTGACAGCAGGGTTCCATGTAAGCTGAGCGGTTGGGCAGCCACCCAGGAGAGATTCACATGCCACCCAGCGGATTGTCAGAGAACCCCAGCTGGCAGCAGATGGCACCAGGTGTTTCTACTGGTGGTACACAGCCACGCATGCCTTGGTGCACATAATAAAATTTATTCTGCACATGGATGGAAAAAATTAAAGGGAACATTGCGTGACACCACCAACTCCTTGAATCCAGGGCCCAGAATTGCTGTTAAGTGATGAGGGCTGTTGCCCACAAGTGACATGGCTTGGGCCTGGCCTCAGATAAACGCTCTGAATCACAAAGAACAGCGCTTAGCTGGGGAGGAGCTCAAAGGCTGTAGTATCCATTAGTGGCTCCAATCAAGATCCCCCTTGTGCTAGATGCTGTACACATAACAGGAGATGGTTTCTGCCCTAACGAGCTGACAAAACAAAGGGTGGGGGGAAACTGAGGCAAAAAGCAGTGAAGTGACTTGCTCAACATCACACTGGCAGCCTGTGGCAGAGCAGGGAGTAGCACTTAGATCATCTAAGTCTCCATGCACGAGCACCAGCTCATCCCTCCTCTCAGAGCACCATTAGCAATGGACTAGAAGTAGTTTCTGGGTTACACCTTCCACAGCAGGGGGGGTTGCAATGTGCTGTTATATAATGAAGATATGGAACCCTCTTCTCGATTTCAAAGCACTTTACAAAGGATGTCTACATCATTAGTCCAGATGGGGAAACTGAGGCATGGGGAGGCAGGGTATTTTATCCAACCTGATTTGGCAGGCAGTGGCAGAGATGGACTAGTACCCAGCTCACCCAAGTCCTAGCCCAGTGATCTGCTCATTTCGCCACACTGCCTTCCTCTCTTCAACAGAAAATAAGTGGGTGCCCCCAAAACTCCAATTCCTCAGGAGGAAAAGAGGCCCAAGCCCACGTTCAGAATCCCTTGGAGTAGGACACACTGAGCTATAGTAGATTCGCTCTACCCCGTAATACAAGGCTTCAAGGCGCTGACTTCAATTTCACTTTGCTGTAGAGTATCCCCCGGCGCTTCCCCGGCAAACTGCGAACGATGGCCCGAAATGCCCAGCTGCGGTCAAGGAAAAGGACAAAGTCATGCAATATCACCTTGAAAGCCCATTAGCAACCAGTCACGCAGGAGTGGAGGGCGGGAGGGGAAATCGACGGGCAGCTATTGAAGCTACAGCTAAAGAGCGTCAGAAACACAGCAATATCCGTGCCATCAGCTGCCATGGGTGCAGGGTGTACAACTGAGGGTAAAGCCAAGCATCAAGCATTAAGGTGGGGAAACAGCTACAGGAAAAACGGCTGAGAACTGCAAATGCAGCCACTGCTTTCATTAATTTTAGGCCTTGATTTGGGAAAGTGTCTCCAGTCCAATGTGGGTAAAGTTAAGCACGTGCTGAAATATTTTCCTGAACTACGACCTTCAGACTTCTCTCTGTCCTAACGCCACACATCATTCCCATCTGGTACCGGGTAGGAAAGCAGCCAGCTGAGACATCTGTTTTCCTGCTAATTCCAGTTCTAGTGTCTCTTCATCCTCCTGCTCACCCAATCCTTGTCTCTTTCCCGTCTCTCTCCTTTCCACCTGATGCTTCCTGCCTGACACGGAGCAGAGCCCTGATCTCTGAGCAGGGCTCTTAGGTGCTACTGTAACTAAAGAAGAGGAAGTTGGGAAAGGGATAAAAAGCATGGTTTTTAAAAAATTAATAGCAGTGAATATAGGTTAGAAAACGTGAACATTCTTCATGTAGGGCAGCAGGTCTAAGAGCGACTGAGGAGAGGACTTCATCATGGTCTACAAGTATCTATAAGCAATGGTCCCTCATGGATACCCTGTGTGTGAAAGTAGTTATCTCCCCTCTGCCTTCTTTTTCTCAGCTACGTGCAGAATAAATTTATTCCCATCCATGTGCAGAATAAATTTTGTTATATGCACTGAGACGTGTACCACTTATAGAAACACATGCTGATGGTTGTAGGTGCTGTGTGGGCGCTCTGCTAATCAGCTGGGCAGCACCTGAATCTCTCCTGGGTGGCTGCCCAAGCGCTCATCTTACAGGGAACACTGTCTACAAAGGGCTGAGATTTCTGACCGGAGAACGGCTTCTGAATCTATCAGAAAAAGATCTGACTAGTAGTGGGAGCCTAACTTCCTTAAACTCCTTTCAAAAGCCCAGCTTAGCTCATTACCTACATGGAGTGGAGCAATGAAAAGGTGCCTTGTTGACTGGTGTTGTCTCAGTGTTTGTGTCCCTCCCTCCTGCCAAGACTCTTGCCTTATTCTTGGACTGTCAGCTTTTTGAGCAGGGGCTGCCTTTGGGTCCTGTGTTTGTACAGCACCTGGCACAGTGGGGCTCTGGTCCATGCCTGGGGCTCTTAGGTGCTGTGGTATATGAACACACAAATGATTAGGGGTATGGAACAGCTGCTAAATGAGGAGAGATTAGTAAGACTGAGATTTTTTTCATCTTAGAAAAAAGGAGACTAAGTGGGGACTTGCTAGCGGTCTATAAAATCATGACTGGTAGGGAGAAAGTGAATAAAGAAGAGTTATTTACTCCATCCCATAACCCTAGAAGTAGGGGTCACCAAATGAAATTAATTGATAAGTTTAAAACAAACAAAAGGAAGTATTTCTACACGCATCACAGACAACCTGTGGAACTCCTTGCCAGAGGATGCTGTGAAGACCAGGACTTTAACAGGGTTCAAAAAGAGCTAGATAAATTCATGGAGGGTAGGTCTGACACTGGTGATGAGCCAGGATGGGCAGGAATGGTGTCCCTAGCCTCTGTTTGTCAGAGGCTGGGACTGGGTGACAGGAGATGGATCACTTGATAATTGCCTGTCCTGTTCATTCCCTCTGGGGCACCCGGCATTGGCCACTGTCGGAGGACAGGACACCGGGCTAGATGGACCTTTGGTCTGACCCACTATGGCCATTCTTACCTTCTTAACGCGGCTGAGATGCCAGGAGGCTGAACTCTGCCCCGGTACATCTACTTGTACGGGGGAGATGGAGACGGGGTTGCGTGAAGCCGTTGGGAAAGCTGGGGGCTGCTGGGCGTGTACGGGGGCGGCAGGAGGGCAGAGTGGAGAGCAGTGCGGTGACCAGCGATGGAGGGGGCCGCTGGGGAAAATCGGCGTTATGCAGGCAGTGAGGGAAGCCCAGCATTATGCATGTGAAGGGATCCCACGTGCTGCTCTCTTACCTCCCCAGTGCATCAAGCAAGGAGTGGCCTAGGTGGCTCTTGAAGTGTCACTTGGTGCCCCCGGCGCTGTTCCAACGGGCTGCTGCAGGGCATTGACCTTCCTGTACCCCGGCTCCCTGCCCAGCCTCAGCGCCCCACCCCGCAATCTCAGCCTCCCAGCCTGTTTCCCCATCCCCTGCTAACCCTGTCACTGCCCCCTTTACCTAGTATCCCCTGTTGCCCCCCCATCCCTGTTCATACCCCTCTCCCCAGACTCCCGTCTCTCCCCACAACCCGCCTCCACGCGCCCAGATGTGCCTCCCCGCTCTCTGTGGGAGCTGTTACGAGCGTCAGCATGCCCAATGCAGGGCACTGGCATTGTTCTGCCAGAGAAAGCCGCAGAACTGAGGAAAACGAGGCAAACCTTCAAAAAGGAGCCTGTTCAAACATTGCTTCTAGCAAGCCCACCCGGCACGCTTTCACTCACAAAACAGCACGGCCTTGTGCTGCCAAAGGCTGGAGCCGACCTTTAGTTATTACAGCGCAGCCCGGAGGGATGTCAGGGCAAATCCCAGGAGAACCTGAACCATGGAGTCGCTACAAACATCTCCATGCTCTGCAGCCCGCTGGGGTTTCACTTCCTTTCGAACCCTGACACACGGCCGCCTTGGAGCGGCCATTCCGCTCGCTGTTCAGTTTGTGCTTTGTAGGCCGGTTTAGGGATGTTAAATATCCGTTAATTGAGTAGTCGCATAACCTCATTAATTATTATCGGTTAGTCGACTATTCCATAGTCCCCGGGGGCGGGGCCAGCAGCCAGAGCGCTCCAGCCTCACCCCTGAGGAGCCCTCTGACATGCTGCACTCCGGGGTGCCAGGCGGGAGCTGGTCTGGGGAGCCAGTTTTAAAACCAGCTCCCTCGTGGACTGGCTGCCTGCCGCCTTGGGCTGCTGCCTCTGATAAAGAGGCAGCAGCGCAGGGTGGCATCAGCCTCTAACTGGGCGGGGGGGAAGGGGCAGATCTGAGCTCCCGGACCCAGAGCGAGTCACAACTGAGCTGGGCTGCCTGCCCACCCGGCTCCTATTACACTTTAAATGCAGAGCCACAGCGGGGTAGGTCTTGGACTCAGTGCAAGCCAGGACTGAGCCAGGCCGCTGGCCAGCCTGCTACAAAATGTACTGGTGGTGGTGGGGTGGGCGAATGTGTGTAGTCTATAGCATTAATCTATACACTTTTGCTTATCGGTTAATTGACTACACTATTACATCCCTAGACAGGTTTAGCCCATCCTCCGACCTCCTGGCTCCTGGTGTCCTATGCCAGCCCAGAATGCATTGCCCCATGTGCTGCATAAAGTCACACCTGGGGAACTGCTTTGCCAATTTTGCAGAAAGGGCATTTTACATACAGACAATAGCTCAGAGGGAGACACGCCTGGCCTAGCACCACTGGAGACACAGCCGGCCTAGCAAAGCTCTCTGGGGACAGGTCACCCCATGGGAGAGCCCCCCGGAATTCCCAGGAGGCACTGCCCCAAACACAGGGCAACAGGAATGTGCACACAGCTCAGAGGCAGCAGAGAAGGGCCGGTCCAAGCCACATCTGCAGCAACAGGGTCACGACAGAGAATCACGAAAGCAGGGTAGTGTATGGAGTGCGAGCAGGGCCCCAGGAGTTTGTACACTGTGAAGTGACTTATCCCCCAGCCCACAACAGTCCCATGGGAGGACACGACACTGTCGGTACATGCCACTGACCCACCCGGTCCCATTCATGCCCTTGTACTGCCTTCCTCCTAACCCTGATTTTGGAACCATCAGAGAAGAGACTGCGCCAGGGAATCCATGCCAAATTTTCCACTGAGCCTAGGGCAGACTGGGGGACTGAGTGGGGGATGTGGGAGCTCTCCAAGGAGGGGAGGGACACTCATTTTGAGGGGAAATGACTGACAAAGGGCTGCAGCGAAGGAAAGCAAAGGCAGGATAACCCCCCGGTTCTGGGTCTGATTTTCAGAGCATTCTCCGGGAGAGCTTGGGGAGTCATTTGGGGGGTTGTGTTTTAAAGCTGTAAATGCCAATTAAGAAACAAAGCATCTGTGCCCAGGAAGAATGCTTCTGTGCAGCAGGGAATACACAGGGACCTCATTTCCTAACAGCAGGCGAAGAGCGGGGCTCTCCCCAGGGGGGCTCGCTGACTCCGAAGGGGAGAGACTCAAGCTGTGCCTGTCATGAGGCCTACTTACAAACCGGAAGAAACTCATCTCCGTGCAGAAAGGTGGTCACGAAAGCCAAAGGGCGCACCAGCCTTTCTGCTCACCCTTGTACAGGGAGTCAGTTTCAGTGTTGGGGCCAGACCCTCCGCCCTGTACTCTGGCACTGCTCCATGACAGGGATGTTAAATTGTGAGTAACTGACTAATCCCTGTCGCTACACTTCAAAGGTGAAAGCGCCGCGTGGAACCCGGGGTCAGCTGGGGACTCACCCGCTGACCCCAGGCTCTGTGGGGTGCTGCCACTTTGAAACTCCACGGGGAGTCCGGCGTCAGGCTCCTCGCAGTATTTCAAAGCGACAGCGCCCAGTGGAGCCTGGGATCAGCTGGGGACTCCTCCCGCTGGGCCCGGGCTCCGTGCGGTGCTGCCGCTTTGAAATGCCATGGGGAGCCTGACGCTGGACTCCCCGTGGCATTTCACAGTGGCAGTGCCCCGTGGAGCCCGGGGTCTGGACCCAGGCTCCACGCGGCACTGCCGCTTTGAAGTATTCTTCCTCTCCTCCCCACCCCCCCCCCACCCCCGCTTGCTGCCTCTTTCTGATAGAGGCAGCGGTGCGGGGGGGAGGAAGGGGGGAGCAACCAGTTGACTAGCCTGTCAACTAATCCGTCACTTCCCTATTCCATGAATATGGAGGATGGCTAAGATACTGTCCCCCAAATCGACTTACATGTGAGGTCGCTCAGAGATACACTGAGGAACCAGACTATTCTCTCTCCCAGTCTCTAGCTACATAAGCAGTTAAATACCCAGCTCCGCATCTCACTCCCAGCACAAAATTATTACATTTTGCAGGCCGTGTGTGTGTGTGTGTGTGTGTGTGTTGTGGGGTGAAGATTGGTGGGATCTCCTTTATTGTGTGTAAGGACGAGGGCATTTTACATAAAGACAACAGCTCAGAGGGAGACACATCCAGCCTCATTCCTCAAGGGCTTTTATTTTACATTGTACACAAACAGGTACCCAGCAGGACAAGGGCAGCGTGAACGCCACACTGGCTTTGAGAAACAAACAGCAAATTACCAATAAAATGTGCTGACAATTCATAACCGCAATGGCCTGAAGCTCAGTAGTGGCTAGAGCTGGGACAGTCTGTGTGGCCCACGTGGCATTTGAGGCGAGCAGCCAAGCTCTGCTTTGGGCTGTGTGCAGGTAGTTTCGGTGGAAGGTGCTGTTAGAATCTCAGAGCAAAATCTGGCCCAAAGTTGCTACGTTCTAGGACTAAAGGAAATAGGAACAACGTCTACTCCTGATCTTGGGGTGTCCCATGTCTTCAGGACATAGCTCTAAACAAAGACAGAGAGAGTGAACAAATAAAGGGACAGCACAGAAGAATGCACCTGTTGTTACAGTCTCCTGGAGAGACCCAGGTTACTCTGGAATCACAGTTAAGGGATCTCTCTTCTGCGTGGGTCTGTTCTTGTCTCACCAGCTGACCTGGCTCTCCGGCACAGTTGCCTGCCTTCCTGCCCCGCACCATTGCAGTGTACGCAATGACTGCCACTCCACCTGCTGCCACGGTCCCCCTGCCGTTCCGACTCTCTCTTTGGCGAAGAAATGAGCCTACCCCATCCCCTGAGCAGGAAAGCTTGTCTAGATCAGCTAGACGAATAAGCAAGAGCTGTGAGTGAGATCAAACCATGAGAACTGAGCTGAGGTGGGTTTGTTTTTCATGTAATAACATGACATACACCTCCGGAACAACTCATAGCGCTCCAGCCCACTTAACTAGCTTCCCTAGCATCGGTCCTACAATTGACAGGTACCTTTTTTTTCCCTTTCCCCTTCTTTTTCTGTTATAAATTCTGAGTTCCTGTTATTTCCAACCCAGCTCATTTGATGAAGTGGGTTTTGTCCACAAAAGGTCATGTTACTATCTATATTTTTGTAAGTCTCTAAGAAGCCACACGACTGCTCGTTGTTTTCAGTGTTTCACCCTGCAAACACTCTCAGATATAGTCCTGATTAGGACCATTGGACAGAGTAGCACATACCTAGCACTTCCCATCTGTGGCTCTTAAGCCACGTTACCAAAGAGGGTCCAAATCATTGCCTCATTCACAGAGGGGAAACTGAGGCACAGAGCAGTTCAGTGACTTGCCCAAGTTCACACACCAAGCCACACAAGGGCAGTGCTGGGAAGAGAACCCAGGTCGCCAGCTTCTACCCACGTAGCCTACACACCAGACCATACAAAGCTCTATGCCTGGCAGAGAGTGTTAGCAGGAACAGCCCCTTAGGGTGTAAGCTCTTCGGTGCAAGGGAAGTTTCTTACTTTATTGCTTGCAAAGCACCGGGCATGCTAACAGCACCTTAGGCAAATGACTAATAAGCCATACATTCCTATGTGAGCTTGGCGAGATCACATACCTGTAACTGCACTCTAGTCTGGCTCAGAGCTACAAAGGGTTAACTCTATTCGGAAACCTTTGCGGTGCCCCATCTCTTGCCTAGCTCAGCTCTCTGCAGCAGATTCATCTTCAACATGCCCCATCCCCGGGCAGCAACTCGTCCCACTGTGCGGTTTGTACCCCAGCGAGGCAAATGCGCCGCGAGAGTGACTCACTGTGCAGCAGGGCACAGACAAGCTGCTAGTCCAAAGCCCGAAGTCTTCATTAGGGTTTGACCGGCAGGTCTGAAATTTGCCAGGGGGGCCACTGACTGCACTAGGGGAGGGCGAGAGGCCACCTTGAGACTCCTGGGGTCTAGTCTTCACAGCTGCCGAGTGCCACAGCTCCTCGGAGGCCAAGGGGAGCTGCAACTGCTCAGCCCCTCTGAAAACGCAGCGACTCTGCAAAGCAGGATCCCAGATGCTTTTGCAAACGATGGCTCTGAAACGGGAGCTCCACCCGCTGGGCCGCGTCACTCTCCTTACTGCACCCGGCGGCGTGCTGCAGAGATCCTTGCTGTTTCCCCTGGACCTTCAGCTCCCTGGTAAGGCGTTGGTTGGGTTTGCTCAGGGCAGTCTCAGCTTTCAAGCCGGCTCGCCCCCCTCTCGGCAGGCTGCCAGTCAACCAGCTCACCTGGCTCTGCTGTTCCCTGTGGAATTGGCAAGCATGTAATACAGCATTCCAGGCTACTAAAGCAGCAGTCCCCTCCATCTGCTCAGCCACAACCTGCTGGGGAAAGACTCCCGGGGTAGCAGGGGCAGCAGGGCTGTGTCATAGCCACTTGGCTATTCTCAAACCATGACCACCGGCCGCGGATCAACAGGGCACCATTACTGTCGTGCTGTCGTGCTTTAAAAGGAATGAACAGAGCTCTGAATAGAAGCAAAGAGAAAGAAACATGAAGAGGGACAGGGCAAGAGGGGAGGGATCTGCCCAAGCCAGGATGGGTCAGGCTTTGAACACGATGGAGCACTTGATGTGGGCTGGTTCGAGGCCATCGGTGAAGGACAGGAGGAAGTACATCACCTTGCGGATCTTGGCCAGCTCGTTCAGCCTCTCCCCGAATTCCAGGGCATCCGCCTCGTTGCATTCCACTTCGCTGGCCCCTGGCTTCTTCCAGAAGATGCCCGCCGGCTCCAGCAGCTGCCTGCTCATGAGGTTGGTGAGGTCGGGTGTCCAGTGCTGGGAGGTGCCCCTCACTGTCACCTTCCCCTCTTTCTCCAGCTGGATGTCCCAGCGCAGGAAGTGCAGGTTGTGCTGCCGGACGAAGTCCACCCGGTAGATGTACTCGTTGGGCCGCAGCAGCTTCTCGCCGTCCTGCGGCCGCTCGTTCTTCTGCTGGAGGCTCTGCACCCGCAGCCGCATGCACTTGGTGAGCTGGACATCCTGGACCAAGGGAAGCTCGAGCTCCGACGCGTCGGCAGCCATCGCCTCTGCCTCTCTCCTCCCCAGCTCCGTTCTCAGCACTGTTTGGCTCTCCAGCAGGCCACCCTGGGAAAATGCAAACTCGAAGCCAACCCGCCCTTCCTCCCCAGTCCCAGTGGTGCTAGGCAACCTGGGTCAATGACGCAAAGTGCCCTCAGGGTTTCCTCTGGGTGCCCTCTTGTCTCATTTGCAGATGAGGAACAGATCCTGCCACTGTACAATAATCTATAGGGAAGGGATCGCTGATGTCAGCCTCCCTGACAACCTCCCTGACAACCGCTCCCATGCAAGCCAGAGCACAGTTGTTTGTATTTAAATGAGGACTCTGGCAGCAAGGCCACCATGTTACCACACTGGGCAGCAGGACACACAGGGAAGAGGCTCCAATGGCCACCTGCTCTCTCAGGGTGATCATCTGAGGGGCCAAGCTGCAGGGAACCTCTCTCTCTCTCTGCAAGGCTGGTGTCCCGAGCCCTGGGGCTGCGTCCTGCCAGCCCCACCTAAGGGGGCAGAAGACATGGCTCTGACCAGAGGTGTGATGGTACCGAAGGGTCTAGCGGTGGGGTGGGCACACTGCCCCTTACAGCTGCTGTGGCTCCCTGTGAGAAGTAAAACCTCCCAGGGTCCCTGCTAGGGCGGGACAAGTGAGAACCACCCCACAACATGGAGCAATGGCCAAGGGCTGCAACTGGCCTGGAAGTATTTACAGCCACAGTTCTAGGAGCATCAGAGATAGGCCGGATTTCCAGGGGTCTGTCACTGTGGGACTCATAGGCACTGATTTCCTAATGTGCTGGAGGGAGGGAAAGGGGGGCTTGGCCCCTGGCCTCACCCCCACTCCACCAAGGCCCCACCCCCATCCTGCCTCTTCCCTGCCTGTTCTGCCCCCTCCCTATGTCCCACCTTTGCTCCTCCCTGCACCTTTCCAGCGCCTCGTGCACACTGCAGAACAGCTGACCGGCCGTGGGTGGCAGGCGTTGGGCAGGAGGTGTAGATAGATAGGGCTGCTGGCAGGTGGGAGGTGCTGGGGGAAGCGGGAGGTGCTGATAGGGAGGCCACTGGTCCATTTTTTCCCACCCCCAGAGCACTCACAAGTGGGTGCCTATGGCTTTGGAAACTACTTCGGAAGCATGACAGAAAAGGTGCTGTATGAACATGAGGTGGCTGTTGTTATCCTACAGCATCAATATTCAGGACGACACAGCACCATGCTGCATTGTCACATCAACTCGCTACGGCCCGGCGGGGCCACACAGCCATGCAACCGCATCCCTGGAGGGCACGACTTCCTGGGGTCTCCACTGGGCACCCTACAGGACACACGCGTGCTCATTACATGACCTGAAACCACGGGCTCCTGGAAAGGTAACGCGCTCAGCTCAGTGCACAAAGCGACAGAGACCAGGAACGCGGTCAGAGTCATTTTATTGGGAATGCCAGGGATTGACCAGCCTGCTTGGGGATTGGCACACAGCAGTGTTCTCTGTAAGCTGAGTGCTTGGACAGCCACCCAGGAGAGATTCAAATGCCGCTCAGCTGATTAGCAGAGCATCCACAGCGTCCACAAGCAGCAGCATGTGTTTCTATTGGTGGTGCACATCCGCACATGCCTCGGTGCACGTAACAAAATTTATTCTGCTCATGGATTGAAAGAAATTAGAGGGATCACTGGCACATAGGGACGTGGTGATAGCACCACAGCAAGGAATTAGTGAGGTCTAATAATAGCCCCACTGACTTCCCGCTACCCTGGGTTTGTTTACTAGCTCATAAATAAGCACCATTAGGAACAACTTTCCATCCTGCCCAGAGGCTAAGTTAACAATGTTTTCAATTACCCTGGAGAGCATTTAGTAGCTGAGCTTCATGTGTTACTCACAGGGATGAAGCGGAGCACGTTCTGAAAGGCAATGGGTCTTTTACCTACTAACCCATTAGTCCAACTGCACAAGGTCAGATGCAGTCACACCGGTGCACTGGGTGGGGAAGGGAGCACATGACCTATGAGGAGAGGCTGAGGGAGTTGGGTCTGTTTAGTCTGCAGAAGCGAAGAGCGAGGGGGGATTTGATAGCAGCCTTCAACTTCCTGAAGGGAGGTTCCAAAGAGGATGGAGAGAGGCTGTTCTCAGTAGTGACAGATGGCAGAACAAGGAGCAATGGTGTCAAGTTGTGGTGGGAGAGGTCCAGGTTGGATATTAGGAAAAACTATTTCACTAGGAGGGTGGTGAAGCACTGGAATGGGTTACCTAGGGAAGTAGTGGAGTCTCCATCCCTAGAGGTAAGTCTCGGCTTGACAAAGCCCTGGCTGGGTTGATTTGGTTGGGATTGGTCCTGCTTTGGGCAGGGGGCTGGACTCGATGCCCTCCCGAGGTCTCTTCCAGCCCTAGGATTCTATGATTCGGTGTGGGTATAACATGGATTTATAACATTTATAACATGGATTTATGACGGCCTTCTGAGGTCTCTTCCAGCTCTATGGTTCTATGATTCTATGACTTTGAAACGGCGGCAAAGTATAAAAATTCGAGCAACGTGTAAACAGCGCAGCGGAAGCATTCGGAGAGTGCGGCCCATTTCTGCAGCCAAAGCTGTCCCCACACATGCTCCTCCCCACAGGAGAGTGGTCTGTGTCGCTTGCCTCTGGCTCTGGAGGTGATGTGGGGCCGAATTCTGTGGTCACTCCACAGTCAGAGCTTCCACTAAGTCAAGTTCTGCTCTCAGCTACCTAGATGAATGCAGCCCCCATGACTCTGGAGTTCTACTGCTAGGGACATGCCAGCTGGGGAGAAAACTCAGAGGGCAGGGACCCCCGTGTGGCATTTTAATGGGGGGGCACATTATTGTTCCACTGTGGCATGGAATGGCCAGTGGTTGTGGCATGGAATGGCTGATCCCAGATCCTGGGGGAGCCCTGTGCCAGCTTTGGGATCCCTGGCTCTTGAGGACAGCTCCACTGGACCCACCCTACCAAGGTTTTCCCCAGTGGGATCTGCCCCAGAACACACTCCCTTGGAAGGCAAAGAGAAAATCGAAAGAAGAGTGAATGTAGCCATAGGACGATGTTTCTGAAGCAGCAAGATAGTTGCTACAGATGTACAGACACGGGTTGGGCGACGTAGCGTTATGGAGTAGTGCAGGAACTCAGAAACATACAGGCCGTAAGCTTGTAGGACAACAGCTTAATTAAACTAACTAAGCCCTAAGGCCTAAAGACTTAAGAGACGTAACCAACCAAGAAGTGACCTTCTGTAATAAGGTGCAGGGCCGTCCTTAGGATTTATGGGGCCCTATGAAGTACTATTAAACTGGTGCCCTGTGCCAAATGGCAGCCTGGGGGTGAGGGAGATGATTTTTTAGAGATGTGATTTTACAATCTTCAGCAACACACTAATGAAATGTTATTTCAAATTTTAAACTAAAGTCCTGTAGACTGACAGTAAATTCGGACACTGACAGTATATATCTGGGGCTGGCAGATGCCTGTAAAATGGCTTCATTACCACCTGAATGGCTTTTTTTACAGGTTCAATGTCTGCTA
This sequence comes from Rafetus swinhoei, assembly GCA_019425775.1. Taxonomy (NCBI): domain Eukaryota; kingdom Metazoa; phylum Chordata; order Testudines; family Trionychidae; genus Rafetus; species Rafetus swinhoei. Next base: position 20,337,347 of record CM033437.1, on the reverse strand, counting down.
ATAGCTCTGGCCAGCTTTTTCACTTTTAAGACACCCAGATCCTCTCTGGAGAAAGCAGTGCCACAGAACAGGATAGGACGAGGCAGGTGGATGGACATTAAGACCCAGTGGTGCCCCAAATTTTTGGGTGCCCTGCGCAACTGGGTATTCTCCCTATGGGTAAAGATGGCCCTGATAAGATGCCACAAGACAGCCGTGATGCTGTGTCACACATGTCACCAGTCAGAACGCTCCGTTCAGTGTTGCTGAACTGCTGGCAGGTAACTACCAGACAAAAGTTTGTCCCAGACGTTCAGCCACAGTAACTAACTGATGCACATGCCGTGAAGCTTGAAGTAAATGGTCTAGTAACCTATGGGAGAAGAGTCCCTGCCCCCACGTTAGTAGGGTGGGGAAGTATAGATAACGAAAAGAGGCTGAAATCCCTATTGCATATGCAATAGTATTGGGGGCATTAACATAACCCATGATAATAGGGGGTACTTGGCCAATGAACCCCAGGGAGATTTCCAGGAACCTGCCAGGCTAAGCACCACTAGTGGATTATTCCCCTACTACGTGGCTCCCTGCAAAGGCTGATGTGAGTATCCGAGCGCTGGATTACCTCAGGCTGCTCGGCTGTGTCGCGCTGTCCGTGATTAGCTAATGGCGCTAATACAACCCTCCCAAATGGAGACCGTCTTCCTGCAGGGCGAGCATCACTCCTGCAAGCGCAGAGGGCCTCGCTCTCAAACAGGCACTCAGGCTGTGGCCAAGCTGGAGGCAGCTGAACCCTGCCTGCCCCTACCATGCTGGAAACAGGACATAACACCTCACCGATAGGTCGGGCAACACCCCAGGGCTTCCAGAGAAGACGTGCATCCAACACCCCTCTCCACACATACACTGATTCTCCTTATGCTGCCTGCAGCTTGCATTGACTACAGATTCCGGACGCCAAGGAGGGGGCTCTGCGAGGCCTGAGGAGGGGGAAGAGCATCCTGCTGTGCGAATAGAGCAGACACCAGAGAGATCTGGGCAGAAGGCCCCCTATGTGCCACTGCTCGGGATCTGGTCCCAGGGGCTTTAAACGTGGGCTACAGGACAGGAGCTACAGGACGGGAGCTAAGCTGGGGGAGAGGTAGATACGCTGGAGGGTAGGGTTAGGGTCCAGAGTGACTTAGACAAATTGGAGGATTGGGCCACAAGAAATCTGATGAGGTTCAACAAGGACAAGTGCAGAGTCCTGCACTTGGGACGGAAGAATCCCAAGCATCGTTATAAGCTGGGGACCAACCAGTTAAGTAGTAGTTCTGCAGAAAAGGACCTGGGAGTTACAGTGGATGAGAAGCTGGATATGAATCAACAGTGTGCCCTTGTAGCCAAGAAGGCTAATGGCATATTAGGTTGCATTAAGAGGAGCATTGCCAACAGATCCAGAGATGTCATTATTCCCCTTTATTCGGCTCTGGTGAGGCCACATCTGGAGTATTGTGTCCAGTTCTGGGCCCCCACTACAAAAAGGATGTGGACGCATTGGAGAGGGTCCAGCGGAGGGCAACCAAAATGATTAGGGGCTGGAGCATATGACTTATGAGGCGAGGCTGAGGAGTTGGGTCTGTTTAGTCTGCAGAAGCGAAGAGTGAGGGGATTTGATAGCAGCCTTCAACTTCCTGAAGGAGGTTCCAAAGAGGATGGAGAGAGGCTGTTCTCAGTAGTGACAGATGGCAGAACAAGGAGCAATGGTCTCAAGTTGTGGTGGGAGAGGTCCAGGTTGGATATTAGGAAAAACTATTTCACTAGGAGGGTAGTGAAGCACTGGAATGGGTTACCTAGGGAAGTAGTGGAGTCTCCATCCCTAGAGGTGTTTAAGTCTCGGCTTGACAAAGCCCTGGCCGTGTTGATTTAGTTGGGATTGGTCCTGCCTAGAGCAGGGGGCTGGACTTGATGACCTTCTGAGGTCTCTTCCAGCTCTATGGTTCTATGATTGGAGCATGGGACAGGACAGGAGCTACAGGACAGGAATATGGGCTGCAGGACAGGAGCCATTGTATTCCTCTGCTCTAGACAGAAAGAGACTGAGAGCGCGAGCTACAGACCCGACCTCCAAACTGTATGATCCAAAGCCCTGGTCTGAGCAAACTGCCCCATTGCCCTCCCCTTCCCCCCATTGAGACACGGGTGACTGGTGCGGTATTGAGTGCTCAGTTGGGCAGCGCTCTGATGAGCTGAGGCAGCAGGCACAGTGCTCTGTACACAGCCCCAGGAAGACCAAAGGCTGCTGCCTACCTTTGCCCCTGCGGTGCGGTATCTGCTGCTAGGGGGAAACCCCAGGTGACTGCACATGACGCACGTGGTCTACCAAGGCAGCTCAGCCTGAGTCGGAAGCTGCTTCCCAATTACATCCATAACAGGCCTCTCAGGTGGCAGTGTTACTCGGAGGAATTTGGAGGAATTTGTCCCCAGCTTGCCCTGGTGGAAAAACACCACCTAATGCTCTTGTCAAAGCCAGGTAAAACACAGAAGTGTTTTGTCCTAACATATAGCCTGGACACCCTTGACAGCCGGGGTGTAGAGGTAAAAAACAATGGATAATCTAACCTAAACTAAACTCCGTAATCCGCAAAGGAGAAGTGGGTTTACCCGCGTTTACCCTCAACTACGCTATTGCTAGGCCCAGTTCTGGTCTCACTCTGGTGTCAATCAACACAGTCACACCAGTGTAAAAGCAGAATCTGGCCCAAGATCCCTACCCCATTCTTTGGGTGAGTTTTAACAGCTAGGTGAACATACTTCCTTTTATCCCGGAGTCAGGATCAGATGCTGGTGTCTTTCTACACCACAGAAGAGAAATGCTTGTAGAAGCCTGGACTTTGCTTTCTTTCTGACTACCTACTTTTTCTTTCTTTCTACTACTGAGTGATATCTGCACTCACTTACATTAGTTTATTAATCAGATAGAAACAGATTCTGCTACTGCAGTATAAAGGAACAGGGCAGTATTCCTTTAAATGGTCTGGGAATCCTCTAACGGGGCTCACTGCATTTGATAGTTCAGAAGCACCCAGAAACCAATCTGCAAGTATGAACCTAAGAATGGCCACACTGGGTCACACCAAAGGACCATCTAGCTCAGTATCCTGTCTTCTGATAGTGGCCAATGCCAGGTGCCTCAGAGGTAATGAACAGAACCGGTCATCATCAAGTGAACCACCCCGTTGACCATTCCCAGCTTCTGGCAAACAGGCTAGGGACACCATCCCTGCCCATCCTAGCTAATAGCCATTGATGGACCTGTCCTCCATGAACTTATCTAGTTCTTTTTTGAACCCTGTTAGTCTTGGACTTCATTACATCCTCTGGCAAAGAGTTCCACAGGTTGACTGTGCGCTGCATGAAAAAGTATTTCCTTTTGTTTGTGTTAAACCTGCTACCTATTCATTTCATTTGGCAACTCTCATTTCTTGTCAGGTATGAAGCCATGCCTGGCACGTCTGTGTAAACACAGTTATTGGGGACTCAATTGCTCCTTTGTGGTTTGTGCACATTGTTATTGCTGTGTATAGAACAAGACACAATCATTCCCTTTACCCAGGCATGGGCAATAATTTTTGATGGGGGGCCACTCCAAAGAACTAGGTAAGTGATCAAGGGCCTCAGTCTTCCATGATATTAATGGTGGAAGTGTGGGGTCTGGGATGGAGGTTGGGTGCCAAAGGGAGCTTGGGATAAGAGACTGAGGTGCAGGAGGGGAGTATGGAGTCTGGGAGGGAGGTTGGGTGAAGGAGGTGGTTGTGACCTAGGGCACTGGACTGAGGAGCAGGGGTTTGGGTTGTGACCTAGGGCAGGTGACTGAGGTGCAGGGGCTTGGGATGTGACCTAGGGCAGGAGGGAGCTGTGACCTGGGATAGGGGATTGGGGTACAGGAGGGGGTGCAGGGGTTTGGGTTGGGACCGACGGCAGGGGAATGGGGGGAAGGAATCTGGGTTGTGACCTAGAGCAGGAGGGATTGTGATCCGGGGCAGGAGATTGGGGCGCCAGATCTGGGAGGGGGTATGGGCTCAGGAGGGGGGGCAGAGTGTTGGGGAAGGGAGGGGCTCGGGTGCCAGGGGTAGGCTCTGGCCAGGAGACGTACCTGGGTGACTTCCAGCCAGCAGTCCAGCATGTTTCTCAGGCAGTCTGCCTGCCTGCCCCACCCCTGCATAGGTTGCAAGGGCCACGTGCGCGTGTGAATAACTTGTGTGTGAATAACTATGAGCCAGAGGGCAGGAGCTGTGGTGCTTCCTGTGCTGCCTGTTATTCAAACAGGCAGCTCCCATTGGCCAGAAACTGGCCAATGGGATTGTGCTGGGGGTGGGGGCAGCTCATGAAGCCTTTTCCACTCTCCTCTCCGTTCACAGTTGTGAAAGAGAAACGGCCCGGCAGCCGCTTTTCTGAGTGGCATGCAGGTGGAGCGAGGCAAGCACGGAGCCTGCTTGGGGTTTCCCGCTGTGTCCACGGGCCGTATCCAGTGGCTTGACGGGCCTGATCCAGCCTGCGGGCCGTATTTTGCCCAGTCCTGCCCTTACTTATGCTCAAGAGTACCTTGCTTCACATGTAGTTGCACTGATTTCCACAAAAGTAAGGAGGCACTCAGAGTAAGTAAGGGGAGCGGCAGATCATAGCCCTTAATATTTATCCAGTGCTGGGAAGATGCTGATCCCTACGGAAATACTAAATGAGAGATCGTTGCTGGCAGAGAAGGACCCAAGTTGCAACAGTCCGAATCCAATTTGGAGTCTTATCCTACCTGTCTGGAGCTTTGGATGGTGTTATGATTCAGGGTGTGGGTCGGCCCATTTAGAAGACAGTCAGAGTTATGGTGATTGGACTTTGGGTGTCCATAGGAAACTGCCCCAAGGTTGTGGAGTGGGATTTAGATCCGTTCAGATTCAGTGTTTCAGTTTGGGCCCATCTGATTTCTGCTATCTGGCCTGGTACCAGGTTAGTGCCTGGTTAGTGCTCTGTGTTGCCATGAAAGACCCAAATTACCAAGCCATTTTAAAGATGGGGAAACTGAGGCATGGCACATTGAACTGATTTGCTGGACACACGCAGCAGGCCAGGCAGACCTAGTTATAGAACGCAGCTCTCCGAGCTCCCAGTCTAATACTCCAGCTGCAGCACCTCCCTCTCCTCCATTCAACTTCGCAGCTAGTTCTCCTGGCCAGGGCTATATGATCTGCAAGGGAAGTGCCTCTCACCGCTCTCTGGAGACAGAGGGTGCGGACAGCTCCACTCAGCAAGCCCACTTGTAAAAAGAGGGCAGAGAGGGCAGAGAAGGAAAAGCAACACAGAACTCCAGAATCTCTAGCCCCAAGCTGCCAGCTCGTGGGCTCGACCACAAGGCAAGCTGGTTCCTGAAGGATCAAAAGACTTCAGTGGTGCCTCTTGCTTCAGTCGTTATCTGAAGAAGTGGGTTGTGCCCACGAAAGCTCATGAAACCATCTCTACTTTTTGTTAGAGGGTGCTACTGGATCACTCGCTTTTTAAGTTTTTTTCATGAAAATTACTTGGGCAAGGATCACTAATGTAACAACTCTTGGTTTTGGGTTAGCATCTCTTTCTATGAAGGGGCCCACTGAGCCCTCAGCAAATGTTTGGCCTGTTCCCTTCTGTATGATAATATCCTACAGTAAGGGTCTAACAATACAGCTTCTGTGTACAGTGGTAAACAAGGCACGCATTTGTAACAGTCAGGGTCATTAACTATGGGAGCAAACTGTCAAGGGGAGGGATGGATTCCCCATCTCTTGGTGTGTCAGATCAAGACTAGATGCCTCTCTGGAAGATATGCTCAGTCAGACAAAAGTTACTGGGCTCTCTAGATGAGTGGCTGGAGGAAATTCTTTGGCCTGTGCTTTACAGGAGGCCCAGATCAGTAGTTTAGAGTTAGGGGGTCACAACCCAGTCCTGGGTCGCAGAATGTCAGGCACTGGGTCTCGTTGCTGCAGGGGGATCAGGCGACCAGTGGGGGTGCTAAGGCAGCTACCTGCCTGTCCTGCCACTGCAGACTACTCTGTACTCCAGAAATGGCCAGCAGGAGGCCCCGCTCCTGGGAGGGGATGGGGGGAAAGAGCGCATAGGGCTCCACACACTGCCCCTGCCCTGAGCACTAACTCCACACTCCCATTGGCTGGGAACCTTCTGCTGGCTGCTTCTGAGGTGCAGCATGGTCTGCGGTGCCAGGAGAGGCAGGAAGCTGCATAGCACCCCCGCTGCACCGCTGACCAGGAGCTGCTCAAGGAAAACCCGTCCTGCCCCAGCCATGGTCTCCCCCAAAGCCAGAGCCCCTCCTACACCCCAAAGCTCTCATCCTCAGCCCTACCTTGGAGCCCACACTCAATCTAGTCAAATTATGTTGGGTCGCAGGCATCAACAATTTTCTTCAACTGGGTCACGAGAAAAAAAAAGTTTGAAAACCACTTGCCTAGATGATCTCTTCTGCCCTTACAGTCTATGAATCAGTAGCAAGATTGAAACATGCTTACGGCTGGCACTGTAGAATATCGCTGCATTTTTCCAGACCAGTGTTGGGAGAAGATTCTAGCCTTTGCCCCAGACCTGAACACAACCCCGCTACAAAAAAAATAGTATAACAAGAGACAGGCCGGCAGGAGCCCCTGAGAATTATGGGCTTGGAAAATTATGAACAAACAGAACAGAATTGCCAGGGGAGAAACAGCAATGAGATAGACAAGCAGAAATAATTAGCTCTCTAATGGTCACCACTTCTGCTAGCTCAGGGGCTCTTAGGGCAGAGCTGGAAGTGAATGGTGAGTGGGGAAGACAATTTGTATATTGCATTTAATAGCCTGAACATTCAAAAAAAGCCCAATCTTGCATCACCCGGACAGAGCTCCTGAGAGGCAGTGAACTGGAACTTCAATGGGGGAAAAGCTTACAAAAGCCTCATTGATTGCCCAGCGAGTGACTGGCTCTGTTAGACAGCCAGAGCGCCCACTGATGAGAAACAGGGATGCTTTAACAAATAAACAACCCCAGTACGGCGCTTTAATCCATTGGATGGTTAGGGTCACAGGCAGAGACAGGTTTGACTAGACTAACCCTGTAAGTATGGGGCTTGTGCTGCTTCTTGGTTACTAGCAGCACAAAAAGGAAATTAGGAATTTTACAGCTTATGAGCCCGATCCAAAGCTCTCTGAATATGTGACTTGGGAGAAGCCCTTAGCACAGCACAGCACAGCACAGCACACACTCCCATATCGCATTGATGAGGGCCATCAAAGTTTGCTGTATGATTGTAGAAGGCCCCACTGTGCTACAGACTCACCTCAGGGTACGGCTACACTGGTTGGTTTTTTTTTTCAGAAGAGGTATGCAAATAGCACTCGCATTTGCATACCTTCTTCCGTTTTTTTTCCAGAAGAGGCTTTTCCGCCATTTGGCCCCGTCTACACGGGGCCAAATGTCAGGAAAAAAACACTCTTTCGAAAGCCCCTGTTAACCTCGGTTTATGGGGAATATGCGGGCTTTCGAAAGAGGGTTTTTTTCCAACATTTGGCCTGATGTAGACGGGGCCAAATGGAGGAAAAGCCTCTTCAGGAAAAAAACCGGAAGAAGGTATGCAAATGCGAGCGCTATTTGCATACCTCTTCCGAAAAAAACCCCAAACATTGTAGCAGTACTCTCAATTGGGGCCTCTAAGTGCTACTGGAATATAAATAAATAACAAATCTTAATAAATAACCAATTGGCATGCGGAGAGCTAGAGTAGAGCAGGACTCCATTGATCACTTTCGATTTTGACAGGCAGAATTTGCCCCACCTCTGGTTTTAAGATGCCAAGAAAACTTGTGCTTGCCCATATCAGCACCTGAATTATGCAGGGCCAGCAGCTAGCTCCTTACACCTGTAAGCATTGCAGAGCGTAGCAGCACAGGGCTTCCTGAAGGGAACACAGCTACTGAGTGTCTTCGCACAACCGACACTCCCTGTAATACAGGGAGTAGCTCGGATAAGAACAATCGAAGCTCATGCTCCAGAGTGTAAATCTCACCCTACAGACACACACAAAACTGCTTGTGCCATCTGGCCTATGGTCAGTCTGGGGCCCTCTGCTTAGCTCCTTGATTGAAACTCAAGGTCCTCAACGGACGTAAATTGATGAATCTGCCCCTCAGTGCATAGCCTGCCTCAAGTTTCTTTGCCGGGCAGTTTTACAGGTTGGGGATACAAGGAGAGGAATGGGCTTATGTTGTAGGCCCTCTTATTACAGTGTCCAAAAATAAGCATGTGTTTGGAGGTGGCCGGGGCTACAGAACTATGGAGGGAGGGGAGTCATTACTTTCTACTAGTTGTGTAGTTTTAAAAGCCACCCTCCCTCCCTCATAATGTTCCTGGTAGACCATGTTTCTCAAATTAATTGAACTGGCTCAGATCAAATCCCCCCTGTTCTTGCCACCATGGTACCCTCCGTCATCCCAGCGCAGCACCCCATCTTAGCCACAGAGCAGGGGCTGCTTTTACAAGCCGCACTGCGAGGCGGAACATTCTGCAGGAGAGCGGCAGGAATGCAGTCACTGCATTACGGCATGGGCAGAGAAGGCAAAGGCAAAGGCAGGCATTACGGTCTGATGCCCCTAGAGGGCACCACTGGCTGCCTCCTGCCACAGGCATCTGGGAAAGCTTCAGTAAAGTGCTCTTCTCTGCCACCCCTGTGACAAAGCCAGGCTGGCTTGTGGATTGTTTCCCTTTCTACGAATTAGTCAGGCTTAGCGTCCTCTTGCGTTTCTTTCATGGATGCTCAAATACAGCAACAGGCAATTGTGCAATATTAACCATACGACGGCTCAGTGGTGTGGGAATATTTTTAAAAGTGAGGATGTTGAAATCCAGCTCCCTTACCCCAGTTCAGCCCCCTCCTCCTTGAGGCAGGAGCAAAGTCCCAATGTGCGAGGCACAGCAGCTGGGACCCAGGGGGCTAGGCTGGAAGCCCGGGGATGATGCAGCTCCCCCCATGCCCTTAGTTCCTGCATCTATACTGTGGATTAGATTCCCATCTTCCACCACCCTATTCCAGGCCAGGAGGTGTCTGACAATTCAGGTGATAGAATCCCCATATGTAATTAGAATTGTTGTAGGCATTCCTACGTTCAGCTGGCTAGCTCAGCTGGTTACAGCATGGTGCTAATAATAGCAAGGTGGTGGGTTCAATCCCCATGCTCCTACTCCACAATATGTTAGCCACAGTGGGTAGGAATGATATTACTAGCTTCTGTTTGTCAGGGGCTGGAAATGGATGACAGGAGAGGGATCACTGGATGATTACCTATTCTGTTCACTCCCTCTCTGGGGCATCTGACATTGGCCACTGTCGGAAGACAGGATACGGGGCTAGATGGACCTTTGGTCTTACCCAGTATGGTCATTCTTATTCTACTCAGGCCCACAGTGCCTGAGCAGCATTCATTCAGACACTATGGAGGTGGGTGCAGTATAAACAATGAGAGAGAAATTAGCCAGAAACAAAGATGGGGCCCAATCAAGTCCGTGGATCCAAATATCCTGTAATTTGGTGTACACGAAATCCAAATCCTAACTGTACAACTTACATATGGGAGCTTGGTTCTGGTGCTAATTCATTAAAACAAAGAAAGGGCCAAGGTCCTCAGGGGATGTGAACAAGGATTTGCACCACTGGAAGATCTGACCCAAAGAATCCGCTCTGGTGTGATGAGGCAGAGTCACTCCTGATTAACACCAATTTAAGTGTGTGGAGAATCAGGCCTGTGTTATTTATCAGGTGTATAATCGTAAACACTTTTCTGACAACAACAGAGACGTTATGCAGGAGATGACCTGAACAGGTGATGCCAAAGCAAAGGTGCCTTTGCCAAGTGCAATGACTTCCCTACCTTCTGCCACAGAGATTCCCGGGAGGCCAGAGAGGAGCAGGCTGCCACGAACCAGCAGTTCCCAACCTGGCCCTGGTGCAAGTCATGGGAACTGATTCCATCCACAAAGAGATAGGGATCGTCACAGATCTCCTAGAGGAAGAGAGAAAAATAAACACAAAAGGTGACTGGGAAGCAGGGTGAGGCTTGAGAAGTGGGGTTACCTTTGTCTTCACCAATGTCACTGTGCACCCCTCCCCTAGCACACATACCTCCCGCCTAACTCCAGCTATCATCCTGTCCAGACTAGGCAATCGACCTGTGGATGAAACCAAGCACCAAATTCTTCTCTCAGTTGAGCTGGTGTCAATCCAGAGTCACTCCACTGACTTCAGTGGGGGTGCTCCAGAGTTAAGCCTGAATTTAGCAAGGGATCCGAGCTCATGTGTGGCTTCAAGCTCATGAGCAGTCTCAATTGGCGCTTGAGGAACCTGCAGGATCAGGGCCATGACCAGGCGCAACTAAGAGCAGAAACTGCCTCGGTGCCAAACATCATCACCTGGGGTCAGCTCCAGCAGAGAGGACCAAGCCATTCCCACACCTGTAGGGGAAACTGCTGCAAACCAAGGCAGACTCTAGAGTCTTGTCTCCAGTGAGTATATGGCACTGTGCTTGGCACAGCAGGGCCTTATCTCAACTGGGCCCTCTAAGTGCCACTGTGATACAAACAATGCAAAGAAATGATACTGTACCTGTTAGCCCTGGGTACAGCTGAACCACCACTGACCACGAGTGGGAGAAACGCTAAAAAGGCCACAGAGCAGTGAAAGTCGAACAGACTTCGCTGCTTGGAAGAGACTTTCCTATTCAGACACATTTCTCCTTTGTTTAATCTAATTCCACTCATGCTAACTGTGTCCCTCTCTCTTGCTTTGCTCTGATAGATGGATCAGATTCCTCTGCTCCTCACCTCAGCTTTCACTTAGCCAAGCCGCAGATATTTTCCTCTTTTAGCCTTTCCTAGCAGGTCAACCCCTCCAGCTCCTTCATGGCTTCGGCTGTTGTTATTACTGGTTATTATGTGTATTGCAGTAGCACCTTAGAGGCTGGCATGGACAGGGACCGCACTGGGCTCAGCACAATTCTCCCCTCCCCTTTTTATTTCTGACATCAAAGGGGAGCCCTGAATGGAAAGCAGTAAGCCAGCCATGGTCTCACCAACACCAGAGAAGGCAACCTGCCACGGGTTTATAGCTTAAAGCCCATCTAGTCTGAATGCTGCGTAACACAAGCCAGAGGACTTCACCCAGTGATTTCTACATCAAGTCCATAACTTGTGGTGAAGCTAGTGCAGGTCTTTCAGTGAGATCTCCAATTTTCACTTGAAGGAGATCAACTGAAGGCAAATCCACCATGTCGCTAGGTGAGCTGCTCCGAAGGTTCATTTCCCTTACTATTCAAAACACGGCGCCTCATTTCTAGTCTGAATTGGTCTAGCTTCAGTTTCCAATTGTTGCCTTTGCCTGCTGGATTAAAGAGCCTTCTACCCTCCAAAATCTCTTCCCCCAGACCTTTGGAGATCCAGTCATTTTTAACTCTCAATTAGAGCAGCCAATAAGCCTGCATGATTTTCATGGCTGGTGTGGATTTCACAGACGGTGGAGCGTGTGGTGTGATAAACCAAAAATAGTGGTGAGACATGCGGAACCCAAGTGTCCACCAGCTCCTTACCTACATAGCAACAGGAATGTGGGGGGGGGGGCGGGGGGGGGTGTTGCAGCTCATCAGCTAGAACCAGTTAAGGAGAGACAGGAAGGGGGGAAAATGTGGAAGGAAGGCCAAAGAAGTGAGATTCTCCACCCTACCCCTGCTGCTTTGGCAATAGGCAAAGGCTTGGGGGGAAAACCTAGTGCTGTGGGGAACACACAGTTCTAAAACACTTCGTCCAGAAGCACTGGGAGCTGAACCTACCACTGGTGTGCAGGAGGACCGTGGCAGCAAGAATCCAGGGAGAGAGCCCCCCACCCTGTGACAGGCTAATGCAGAGAAGGGGATGTGATGGGGCGATGGAGCTGAGTGGAGGTGGGGATGAGCTGGCAGGAGACCTCAGCTGGGGCCAGCAGGAATCTCCCCCAACCTGAGCCCCCCAGATCAGACCTGTGCGTATAACTAGGGGAGGGGGACAAGGGACACAGGTGCATAGAAGAGAGGGGACCTGGATCTCCCTGAGACACACACACCATGGCCCTGTCTATAAAAGTATTAAAGTGGGTTTTCAGCAGAGTATGAGATCAGCACTTTCTCCTTCTCCAGGTAGCTCACCAGCCACTGGCATTCTAATGCTAACCAGCGTGCAGAGCAGATTTGTCACGGCCGTGAAATAATGCCTGCGCTGTGCACGTTGATTGAGAAGAGGCCTTGCTTGACAACCCATCTTTTTCCCCAGTGCCTGGGCAACCTTTGGGCTGCACGTAAGCCGTTGGCAGGCCGCAGATAGTTTGTCCAGAGTACGGCCGCCGGCAACTCCCAATGTCCATGGATCGCCATTCCCAGCCAGTCGGAGCTGCGGGCAGCCGGACCTGCGGACGTGAGGTAAACAATCCCTCTGGCAACCCACCACTAGCTTACCCTGATGAGCCACATGTGGCCATGGGCTGCAGGTTGCCAACCACTGGCTTTGAGGATTGTTTGAGCTGGCTGCCTTGTGCTTGTGCTCCCCTCCTTTTAGGCGTGACCCTTATGACTTAACACAGCCCTGGGTGCATGTGTTTGTGTGTGACTCTTATCACACACAGCCTGAGAGGAAACCTAACTGACTCACTGTTTGCCTTTCAGGTGAAACCCAGGGTCGCCACAGTGAGGGGTGGGGGGTGTAAATAAACCAGCTGAAAGGGAAATATCTGCTCTGGGCCTTGCAGGGTCAGTGACAGTGTCATGGCTTCTTCCTTTCCCCTTTCCCTCTGAAAAAAAAAAGTGTTGGAATGTCATTCCCCTCTGCTTCTGTAGTGCGCCCTTTGCCAGAAATCCATCGACAGAAAAAGGGCAGGAGGAAGCCACTGGTGTTTTTCATGGCTTTTCCTAGCCGTTTCCCTTCAGCCTTTACCTCTCACCCTCCTGCTTCAGCACTTGGGTTGCCCTGCTGGTATAACCTCCAGGGCATGGGGATGGACCTGCATTAGGGGTGACTAGAAGGTGAAAGCAGATGACAATCATTCCATCTAGCCTCTGACTCTCCCCGGAGTATGGGCCAAAGTGCCCCCTGCCCCCAACAAATCAAAATCTTGTATTTATTGGAGTGCATTGTGGTAGTGCCTAGGAGCCTCAATCAAACAGGTACCGCTTTGTGCTGGGCACGGGACAAAGACAAAAACTCTCCAAAGAGCTCGGAGTCGAAGTGAAAAGGGCCTTTCCCCACAATGCTGTGCTCCCAGACCGCCCCTGCACAGGGCATAAAGGCTGCAGGGCAGAACCCTTGGTTAAGACTCTCAAGAGAGTCTAAGAGATTAGGGATATGTCCTCACAGCAGAGTGTACGCAGGTGACTAGCAGGCAGGTTAGCCTAGATCGGGCATAAGCAGTCACACTACAAAGCCATAGGCGAGATAGTATGTCCTCACTGGAGTTGCATTCCCCAGGGGTGTCTGGGGGCACATCTGCTGCAGGATGCCGAGCTACTCTGTTTCTTCCCCAGGGGGCCCATGGGAGGAATTGTGGGAAACTGTTGGAGGACTACTGGCACTCAAAGGATTTAACTTGCATCCTCACTGCAAAGTAGGCAGGTTACTATCCCTCATGAATGCATCCCCCAGGCTCTAGCCCAGGTCGGAAGCACCACCAAATGCAGGTCAGGAAGTTTTGTGGTGTCCAGTCTGGGTGGGGCAATCCCTACGTAAGAGCCTGAGTTAACTCTGCAATGAAGACAGAGCCTCAGACATACACATTCCTTTAGTTTGGACAGAAGAGATGTCTCAGTCCCTGGGCTGCCTTGCGGGTCTCGCCCTTGGGAAGGCTGGATGCCCATCACTGCTCAAAGCATTGAGAAAGAAGATGGGTTGCCAAGCAAGGCCTCCTCTCAACCAATGTGCACAGTGCAGGCGTTATTTCACGGCCGTGACAAATCTGCTCTGCACGCTGATTAGCATTAGAATGCCAGTGGCTGGTGAGCTACCTGGAGAAGGAGAAAGTGCCAATCTCATACTCCGCTGAAAACCCACTTTAATACCTTTATAGACAGGGCCATGGTGTGTGTGTCTCAGGGAGAGCCAGGTCCCCCCTCTTCTATGCACCTGTGATCCCTGTCCCCCTCCCCTAGTTATACACACAGGTCTAATCTGAGGGCTCTGGTTGAGGGAGATCCCTGCTGGCCCCAGCTGAGGTCTCCTGCCAGCTCATCCCCACCTCCACTCAGCTCAGCTCCATCACCCCATCACATCCACTTCTCTGCATTATCCTGCCACAGGGTGGAACTGAACCTGGGACCTCTGCAACTTAGTGTATGAGCCTCTGCACTTGAGCTAAAAGCCAGCGGGCTCTCAGCTAAGGCTGTACAACTCCCTTTTTCTTATCTCTGGCTGTAAGTGGTCTCGGCGCCACTACCTGGAACAGTGCACCACGCCCACTAGCTGTGTGGGTTACACCTGCACTGGACTAATGCTTAGCTACCATTTCAGCCTGTTGGCAGTCATTTCATACTGCTCTTATTCATGGGTAGGGCCCAGCTCCAGGGTCAGGTTATGCTACCTTTGCACCAGCTGGCTCCACCCTATGCAACAGGCATCTTGGCGTTTCGCCTAGTGAGTCACTGGTAGCACTAGCAGCAAAACCTAGAACTCATGTGCCCTGGTCTGATACCCAACACAGAATCACCCTGCATCTATCACCGCAAGACAGCCACCAAACCCACCACATAACAAAATCCTATGGTGCACCAGAGCCCTGATCTGCTGTGATTTATAGTCAGTAATGCTTAGTAGCTTCAGCTGAAACAGGGCTGCCATCCTCTAGCTGCTGTACAGGAAGAGGGTAAGAGCCAGTCCCTGTACTAGGGATGTAAAATCCTGTCTAATTGGTTAACCAGTTAAACATATTGTTTAACCAGTTAACCGAAAGGGAGAGGTGGGGGGGGTGTGGATTGGAGGGCCACACGCTGTCCCTGGCGCTCTTCTAAAATCCATTTCTCTCCACCACTGTAGATAAAGAATATGGGAGGGAAACGGAGCCCACAGTCAGCGTGCTGGGGAAAGAGGAAATCTCTCCATCGAGGATGCGGCTATAGCGCCGGCGTGGGAGCTGCGCAGGTCAACGGAGCTGTGCCTGCTTACCCCAGGATGTCTCCAAGATGCACGGGGAGCATGTGAGCACATTGCCTGCACCGATGCTGTAGTGATATCAACCATGTTGTTTCTCCCAGCTGCAAGTACACAAAGCTCATGACAGGGGACAGCTTTCAGTGCTTAGCTTGGGAGCCCACGACAGATGGAGTCCCTGTCCCTTTGGGGGTGATCTTCCAGATGATACATCTCACAGAACCTTCCATGCAGAATAACATAAAGGGGCTCTAAATTCTTCTGGAACAGGAGGATTCCTTGGACAGTTCTACATCTTCCCCCTTGCAGTCCCCAGTGTAGGGAGCGTCTTGTGGGTGCAGCTAGGGAGCATGGCCAAACTGCTAGAGTGCTTTGGCTAATCATGGCTACTTCAACAGATCTCAGGCCATTAGCAGCTAAGTATAAGTTTACTTCACTGCAGGGGAGACCTCAGAACATAGGGAGGCAAAAAGTTGGATTCAAGTCATATTGGTTCCCCTTCCCTCCATTCCTGTGGTAAGTAGAACTGGGGCAGAGCTGAGAATCTGCCTGTAAAGCATTTCGTGTCCCTCTGGATAAGAGGCGCTATGTACAGGTGAAAAGAGGGCTATTCGTAATGACAAAGCCGTACCCTAAAAGTGACCAACTTCAGTGGAGCCATGACATTTACACCATGTGTCTGGCCCTTGGTTTTTAAAGTCCATCATGAAAAACAAAATTATCAACACAAATGGATGTGCTATTTTGTACTTTATGGCATGACTCTGTCTCCTACAGAAAAGCATCTGCATTAATCCTCTTCTTTCCCAGTGCTAGCTTGCTGGGTTGTTCCCCACCATTATTTCAGCTACGGCAGAAACCAATCTCTTTGCACTTTTCTGCTAGTCTGATTCCTGTTTAGGATGTAACTGGCTTCTTTATTGGTTACAGCCCCCTTGTAAATATAGCCTGAAGCAGAGTATTGCCCTGGATTCAAGCAGAAAGGTCTGTTTCATCTAAAGCCATCTGTCTGTGGGATGGGGGGGAAGGGAGAAGGAGACCATGTGTGGTTCAGCAGACTGCATCTCACAATCACTTTCCATTAACAAGGTTTTATAAGAAACAGACTATCCCAGTTCCACTGCGAAGCTGAATATCCCAGAAGGGTCAGGGCCGGATTAAGGCATGGGCTAGCCGGGCAGCTGCCCGGGGCGCCAACCTATGGGGCGCCTGATGGCAGCTGTAGCTGCCATCAGGTGCCGCGCGCCTGGCTCCCGGACTGCAGCAGCTCCCAGTGGCCACCCTGCAGCGGCCACCCGGGGCGGGGGCCACGTTAACCCCCACAGAGCTGGCCAGCAGCGCCCTTCCCCCCGTGGCCGCGGGGCCCTGCCCGGCCAGGCTCGGCTTGGCCCGCCCTGGGCGGCCCAGGGCTGCACGCCAGCGGCGGTAGCCGGGCTGGGCCGAGCCGGTCACGTGTCCTGCCGCCTCCAGCTCTGCGCACCCTCCCCCACGCGCCGGGCGGGGGCCGGGACGCACATGCACCCTCCCCCACGTGCCGGGTGGGAGCGGGGCCGCATATGCGCCCTCCCCCAACCCGGGGCGCAATTAACCTGTCTGCCCAGGGCGCCGGAATGTCTCGGTCCGGCCCTGAGAAGGGTATAACTCAGGGAGCCGTCCTTGGTAAAGCAGCTACAGTATCTCAGGTGGAAGAGACAACAACCTGTATGGATGTTAGATAGGCAGGGCCCTTCATTTTTGGTTTCTATTTTAATTTTTCCCAAGGATTTATTGGAGTTTATTACTAAAACAGCAAAAATGGGTGAAAATCGGTGGAAAAACTAGCAATTGTTCTGGATAAATCTCGAGGTTTATTAGCAGAAGGACGGGAGGGGGGAAGTATTCAGTAGATTAACCCTTTGTATTCCGTTCATCAGTATGGTTTGATGCAGAACTAAAACATTTACAATTACAGACTTACTACTATCCACTTATAAATATTTAGATTTAAAAATTGGGCCACTCCATCTGCAATCATACACTCAACTTCATTCTTTTCTTCTGTTTTTTTTTAAACTTTCCTTGTGTTCCGAAACATCCTAACTACAGATTTTCATCTTCTTCCCATTTTAGCGTGTCAGATCTTTAAACCATTACCTGCTAACAGCTTGACATGGGTACGTGGTGGTCATGAGATTCATCAGTATGTCCAGATGTGCACGCACGTCAGAGTTTGCACAAGTGCCTGTTTGTTTCTTAGGCGTCTCTTCTAGACTAATCCATAACCTTACTCTAACAGGCAGCTTTGCACAGACATGCAGACTAATGCTTTATTGGAATACATCTATTTTGAAAAATGGAAAAATATTTTTTGTAACCCCCAGGATTTTACTAGTAAAAATCAGTTTAAACCTAAAACAAAGGGGCTGATAAGGCTTATCCACCTCTGGCCCCAGAGCACCTGCTCTCAGCTCTGGGAAGGTGAGATAGGAATGAGCTTCCTATGCTGCTAAGGCAGAAAAGGGAGGGTGTTTCTCTACTGTGCCACCCCATCCCGCCGTGCTGCACACACAAAACACCCTCAGACCTCAGGCTGGAGGAGCTTTAGTCCAGGCAAGCTGGCCTGGCTAGAGGTTGGGTGCTGCTTTCCCTCAGGCTGGTAACCTGCCCACTGTGCACAGAGGACGCAGGCTAAATCACTTGAGTGTTGATGGTCCTCCAATGCCTTCCCACAATTCCTCCTTGGAGGGCAGGCAAGTTCCCTCACAACGTCGGAGCGGCTCAGTGTACTGCAGCATGCCGGGATACATGTGGGGACACATGTGGGGAGTATAGCACCAGTGAGACACAGTCATTTGGTTAGGGCTTCGCAGAAGGGCTCCTCCTACCTAGCTATTAGGGATATAAAATCCTGCTTGATTGGTGAACCAGTTAAACCTATTGTTGAACCAGTTAACCGATTAAAGAGTAGGGTGGGCATGAAGAGCGCATGGGGATATTTGCAGGTATGGGGGCTGGAGTGGACCCCCCACCACACGCAGGGGCTGATCCGAACACTGGAGCAGCCCCTGCCTGCAGGGAGCCCAGACCCGCTGTGGACAGAGGCTGCTCCCGGACCCCTATGGGGCTGGAACAGCCCTCTGCCCAGGGCAGGTGGGGAGCTGCACCAGCCCCCACTGATTAACTGATTAACCGGTTAAACGTTCACGTCCCCACTAGCTATCACCCAAGCTAACTCTGCAAGGAACACATATTGTGGGACTGATGACTCATGAGGGGTCTCATTACACACATGGGAAAGCCGACAGCTTCTACACAATCTAACAGAGACGCCCACATTAGCTCCCGAATACCACCTCTTTGTAGCATTCATGATTACAGCTGTGCTTGGAGGCTTCAGCCTGTATCAGGGCCCCACTGTTCTAGGCACTACAGACCACAGCAAGAGACAGTCCCCACATCACAGAATAACAACTGAAATAGACAAATGGTGGGAGGGGCAACTGAGGTCATTTTTCGGGTTTAGCAACCTCAGCAGTATCCCTTTAAAGGTTTCTCTTGTTGGTATCCAATGTCCAAAAAAAGCAAATGCAGAAATCTCCGTTAAAGTAATTATAAACAGACAGAATGTCAGCAGCCTACGTGCTGGGCGCCACGGGGCCCAGCCGTTGGACATGGAGAGAATGAGGGAAGGAAAAAGGATGAAATAAGAAAGGTTCCTCTAACAACAGACCCTCCCCTGACACTTGTCCACTTCCTCCCACTCATACTCGCTGCAGGCCTGCACTTGGAAAGCACATGCATTATTTATGGCCATGGCCAATGCAAAGTGGCTTGGGGGCTGTTCCAAAGCCCATCAACGGAAAGATTCTAATCGACTTAGGTGGGCTGAGCTCAGGCTCTGAAGACACACACACACACACAGCACAGCTGTCTCTAAGCCATGTGACTGAAGGTTAGTTGTTTTGAGGTTTGCAACCACAGACCCACTAATAACAATGCTACATAGATTTTAATGGCACTTTTCAGCTACAGATCTCAAAGTGCTTTCAAAATCAAGGAAGTGTCATTATTCCCCCCTTGTCAAAGGGGGAACCTGAGGCTGAGAGAGGGTAATTATTACACTGGGGGCCATTTCAATTGGACTGTGGTTTGACCAAGACGTAAAAGGTGGCTTAGAGCCATCTCCTCCTACTCTCATAACTGAACCCGCAAATTTGTAGAACATGCTCCATTTTTACTGATTCTTAGAACGTCTTTCTCCTCACTCAGTGAATTGAATACTTGTGAATGATGCCTATTGGCCAAGTGCAGCTTTAGCATGGGCTCATTTGCACCCACAGAAATCACGGAACCAGGCAAACATACACTTCTCCTGGCCCAGTGTGGTGAGGAGGTCCCAATTAGGAGTATGTATTGTGCCTAGGAAGAACCCGTTGGAAGCAGTAGTCAGCTTAGCCAGACACACAAGTAGGATGGAGCACATGGCCCTCATTTGTCTTATGTACCTGTTTTAGTTCTAATAAAGCCTTACTCTAAGGCTACGTCTACACTGGCAGCTTCTTGCGCAAGAACTCTTTTGCAGAAGAGTTCTTGTGCAAAAACTCTTCCACAAGGGAGCGTCTACACTGCCATGTGCTTTTGCGCAAGAGATGTGCTTTTGCGCAAGAGCATCCATGGCAGTGTAGATGCTCTATTGCGCAAGAAAGCTCTGAGGGCCATTTTAACCATAGGGGCTTCTTGCGCAAGAAATTCAAGTTGCCTGTCTACACTGCCCTCTTCTGGAAGAGCTCTTGCACAAGAGGGCTTATTCCTCGTGGGGAGAGGAATAACTCTTCCGGAGGAAGCCCTGTTTTACAACGCTATACTGTAAATTTACTTCTGGAAGAACACTTGTGCAGTGTAGACAGCCAGCAAGTTTTTGCGGAAGAACGGCTGTTCTTGCACAAGAAGCTGCCAGTGTAGACGTAGCCTCAGAGTCCAAAATGGGCCTCCTTCTTAGGACTCCACAAGGCAGAACATGGTACCAGAGTGCAGTAGAGATGAGCACAGAGAACAGAGGACTGTAGTGTAGGAGTAAAGAATCCCCTAAAAGCCCCCAAGCAGTTGAAACACTCAGGTAATCCAGCAGACTCCTGCAAGAGATTCAAATAGTTTATATAGAGAGACACACCTGGCTTTGAGACAGAAGACCAGCAGAAAATAGCAATCTTCTTAACCACAGCAGGACTTGAGGCAGTTGATGTCTTTACTAGCATGCAACTAAGGCAGGCAAAGAGAGCAAGTTATGACACAAGCTTGCAGAAATCTGAAGAGTACTGTATACCCAAAAAGAGTGAAATATTTGAAAGACCCAAGTTTCACCTTAGAATACAAAAGGAAGGAGAATCCACTGAAGAATTCCTAACAGAGCTGAAACTACAGAGGGATAGCCTAGTTAATCTTAACTGGAAAAACTTAAAAAAACAATGAATAGTCCTGCAGCATCTTAAAGACTAACAAAACACGTAGATGGTATCATGAGCTTTCGTGGGCACAGCCCACTTCTTCAGATGAAGCTAATGAGCCAACCCTGCAACTATGGACAGTTAACAGATTCAGCTATAAGGGATCAAACTGTCATAGAAATCAGAGCTCCAAAGCTGCAAAAAAGGCTAATGGACGATCTGGATCTCACTTTGGATAAAGATGCTCGACCGGTGTCAGGCAGCAGAAATCACTCTGAACAAAATAGAAATAATGGAAGGAAAGCAGGACACTGTTACTCTCCATAAAGTGACAAGAGGGGGGGAAAAACCCTGGCAAGCACTAATTCAGTGAGGAGACTGAACAAAGCAGTGCACAAGAATTTGCAAGGGACAACTTCAAGGATTGCACAAATGTGGGCACAAACAGGGATCTCAGCAATGCCCAGCTGTTGGTGGCACTGCTATATTTGTAGGAAATGCAATCATTCTGGGACAGTCTGCAACCAGGATCAACAACTGCAGAAGAGGAAGCAAAGCAGC
Organism: Rafetus swinhoei; assembly: GCA_019425775.1. Lineage (NCBI taxonomy): Eukaryota > Metazoa > Chordata > Testudines > Trionychidae > Rafetus > Rafetus swinhoei. The sequence continues at coordinate 20,316,183 of CM033437.1, read as the reverse complement.
AGGCATATGGATACAGCAGTCCAGGAAGACAGCACAGCAACATGGGAGAGGACTTCTATGTTGGAGCTATATCTGAAGGAGAAAGAATAGATGAATGGACATATTGGGACCCTTACAACCTACAGATGGGGCACTGATGCCCAGATAAATGTTGTTTCAGGAGCTTTTAAAGACTGAATTAAAAACCAGGGACAACTGGGGGCAAACAGGACAAAGTGGAAGCTTATAATTGAGAACATATTTCTATCAGTACCCATGTGCTAGGAGCAAAGGTAAAAGATCAAATAGACTGGATTCCTTTGTGATAGTTCAAAGGAATAAACCATCTAATATTGGGTTTAAAAACATGTCAAGCCCCAGGCTAATACAAAGAGTGCATATGATAGAGGAGATAAGGGACATGTTGTCCAGAGCATTTGAAAAAACTGTAGTAGAATAACAGTACAAGTCAACTGGAAAAATCAGAAGTGCCCTGCTCCAGAAAGAAAGTGGAATGAATTTGCTTCAGCTACTGCTAATGATGAAACTTTACAGAGAGTAATTAAAATTAATTATCACAGAGCCGCCAGGACATTGCATACCACCTCCATATTTCCAGTTCAAAGCAGAACTGTCTGTTACTGATGGCCTATTGTTTAGAGAGGAAATAGAACAGGAGTGCCTAAGCTCTTACTCGCTGACATGCTCACAAGAATTCATGAAGGTCACTTGGGCATGAAGAAATGGAAGCATCAAGCCTGAGAGATAATGTGTGTGCCACAAATGAACAAGGAGACAGAGAATCTGTTAAATGAGTCAAATGTCAAAAATATGTATCTAAGCAGAAAAACAATGACAATGTACTGTTAAGGGCTTGGTCTAAAATTTACACCAGTGGTTCTCAAACTGGGGGCCACAGATGCCTTTCAGGTGGGCCGCGGCTTGAACTCAGCCCCGCAACATCCTTCCTCCATGGACCCTGAAGAAGGGAGCCCATGCTGGTGCTCCAACCTTGTAGCCCACTCCCCCCACAAGACTGGAGCGCCAGTGCTGGTTTCCTGCTGGGGGGGGAGGGGAGAAAGCCTGGAGCCTCGCCGCTGGATTTGGCTCGTGGGGAAGAAGTGGAGCCAGAAGCAGCTCAGTGTGCTGCTGCTCCCCCTCCCCTGACTGGGGAAACAGCAGCATACCAACACCTGGAGGCTTTCCCTGCTGCTCTCATTGGCTGGATTCTGGCCAATGGGAGCAGTGGGAGACCACGCCTGGGAGCAGCAACTGGGAGTGGTGAAGGGGGTACAAAGGCACATAAGTGCTCCCCCCTTCTCCCCATGTCCAAACCCTGTGCATATACCCCCCTCACACACTCTCCCCATTGTGACCCCATGCCACCAGGCTGTTCCTGCACCCTCCCCCACCCCTGGCCAGACATCCCACCCCCAGCCCGCTTCTGCCTCCTCCACCTGGCCAGATACCTTATCCCCACACTGCTCCTGCACCCCTCCCTCCTGGGCAGATATCCTACCCTCAGCCCTCTCTTGCACCCACCCTTCTGGCCATACACTGCACCCTCCCTTGCTCCTGCCCCCTTCTCCTGGCCAGACACCTTACTCCCAGCTTGCTCCTGCATTCTACCTCTCACCCAGACCTTGCACTCTCACCCCTCCTGCACCCTACCTCCCACCCAGATCTTGTACCCTCATCCTTATCCCACTCACTGGCAGCCTTGTCCTGCATACCGAACTCTTCATTTTCAGCCCCACCCAAACCCTAGGGGTGGGGCCACAAAATCCACTAACCCCAGAAGAGTTAATTTGGCCTAAGGGAAGCCCTGAACCTCAGTTCTCCCTGTCCCTACCCCATGAGCCTGGAGCGCCAGGGGAGTGAGGTGTCTCAGCTGGAGGCCATATCAATGAATGTTGGGGGGATTTGGAGTTTTTGGTTTTTTTCTGCTTCTCACTTGTGTGGTCCCTGACTGATTTTTCTGTGGGTTAGTAACCCCCAACCCAAAATAGGTTCCCCAACCCTGCTCCAAGGTGCCACAGGACTCCTCACAGTTTTGTCAGAAGTGTAATCTCCCTCCAAAGCGATACTAAATTAATCCCACCTCCCTACTTTCAGGACAGCCCTTATCCTGCCTTCCTAATGCCAGAGGCTGCTCCATCCCTGGGAAAACTGGTGTTGGCCCTCCAGTGGCTGCCTGGGTGAGCAGAGGTGGGGGACGGGACTCAAACACACCACCCTACACTCCCCAGGTGAATGCCAATAGATGTCTGGGTGCTGAAGTCCCCCATTGCTACTGGGCTTTGTGGTTCGGATATTTCTGTTTGTTCCCTGTCCTTTTCCTGATGGGGAGATCTATATGAAACCTCCAGCATGACATTGGCCCCTGCTTCTTCCCCCCTTGTATCTTTATCTAGGGTGAGCAGATGTCCCATTTTTAAAGGGACAGTCCTATATTGAAGCCCTCTTGCAGGTGTCCCTAATTTTTATTTAAAAAAAAATGGACCTATTGTTCAGTATTTTCTTTCTCTCCTCTCCCATCTGTACTGGTGGGTCCTGCTGCTGGCCGGATCCTGGCTCGCCAGCTGCTCACCCACCAGCAGTGAGTGGGGACAGGGGGTTCAGTAGCTGACGATGGGGGTGGGTGTGCAAGGCTGATGGTTGAGCAAAGCTGCAGCATGCGGGGCTGGCCGCTCCCCCCTGCTGGCCCATGAGTGCAGTCCCTGCTGTTTGCCGGCTCTTGGCTAGCAGACTCTCACCCCATCCCACCCTCATTTCCAGCCAGCTCTGGCTTCTTGCTATGGCGGCTGGTGAATGAGGGCTGGTGGTGGCTGGTTGTGTGTCATCTCTGCTGCCCACCCACTGGCCCTCCACATGCTTCCCCTCTCACTGTCCTCACCCTGCTGGGCCTGTCCACCAACTCACTATGCTGCCCTTCCACAATCCCCCTTCCCCAGCAAGTCTGTCCCACTCCTGGCATTGGGCAGAGAACCAGCCCTGGTCAGATCATTCAGCTCACCAACAGCCTGATTAACAGGCTCCTTCCTTTCCCCGCTGCCTCTGGCTGGGCTGGCAGCCAGAGAAAGCTCAAGACCAATGTTCCCTCTCATATTTTCAGTCCATGTGCAGAATTGTTATGTGCACGGAGACGTGTGCACCACCCGGAGAAACAAACCTGGCTGTGGGCACTCTGCTAACCAGCTGGGCGGCACTGGAAACTCTCCTGAGCAGCTGCACAAGCACACTGCTAACAGGGAACACTGCGCACGTTCCTACAGCCCAGGGTGCTGGCCAGGAGGAGCCAAGCCCTGCATGTGCCAAAGCCCCCCACCACGTTGGCCTGGGGAAGAGTCTGTCCTTCAGCTAAGCTCTGCAGTGGCAGGGAGGAAGCTATTTCCTGCCTGTTTGCGCCCTGATCCTGCAGGCGCTGCAGCAGCCACCGGGCAGAGGCACAGCGCACTCTTCACACACTAGGCCCTGACCCCAGCGTGTGTGGGGTTGCTCTGTCCCCTCGGCACCCTCCTTTGGCCAGGTTCGCTGAAGCCCCTGCAGACAGATTCTCTGAGGCCTGGAGCACAATGCAGCCTCATGGCTTAACCCAGGGGTTCTCAAACTTTGTGATACCGCAACCCCCCTCTAAGTTGCTCGTGACCCCCCAAGGGGTCGAGACGCACAGTTTGAGAAACGCGGGCTTAACCCCTTCTTTCCTGTGATTTAGCCAGAGGACAGGAGATGGCTGGGTTATATTGGTGGCCAGCAGCAGCTTGGCGGTGTTAGCTGCCTTTTGGCACTGTGCAGGCAGGAAGGGACAAGCTGCTTCCAGCCACAGGGGAGCGGGAAGAGGGTGGGAGGGAAGAGATGACCTCTCCAATACACAAGTCAGGTCATCCCTACTGCCCCGGGCTGGAAGCAGCTTCCCTCCTTTCCCTCCCACCCAGTGCAGAAAGGCTGCTGCTGGCCGTGCTCTGATGGGAACCTGGACAGAAATCTGGGGAGGGAGGCCTGTGACCTTGTATGTCCCCGTCCCCCCCACACGTTGCCTCGAGAAGATGTGGCATCAGGTATCAAGAGAGGTGGGTCCATCCTGGGGGCACAGCCAGACATGGAGGGTGGAGAGCACTGGGTAGGGAGGGTAGGGTCAAGTCAGTCAGTCACCCCCATGTGGGAGAGGTGTATGGGAGTGTGTGTGCGACGTCTTCCCATGAACACCTTAGACGTGTTAGTTAATAACAATGATGTAATATGCTTAGCTTTTAAAGGCATCTGATTTGCTACTGAACTAGAATTAGCTATAAAACTAGAACATCGATGACCTGCAGAACTGGACCCTAGAAAAAAAAAAATCCTCCCGTGAGCACTCCTGAGCCATGGAGCCTGATCCCAAGCCCTGCAAAGTCCATGGGAGACTTTCCACTGACTTCAGTGGCAGAGCAGATCCTGAGGCAATGCCACTGACATCACGGCACTTCTTGCAAGAACAGGCTCAAGCCTAACCAGCCTGGTACTGAGGTCTTAAATCCCATGGACTGTGGGCTAAATGTCAGCACCCCAGTGGATCCTGAATTTTTACATAACTGACCATCTGTACCAGTGTTTCTCAAACTTTTTAAGACCAAGGAACACCAAACAATTTTTTTTTATGAGGAACACCAAAGATTTTTTTTGTTGCGCAAAAAAAAAAAGTTGGGGAGGCGGGGGGATTATTGAGCAAAAAAAAAAAGGCGGACATTTTGGACTATGTTGTTCTCTGCCACGGAACACAGTTTAAGAAACACTGATCTGTACCATGTTCCCAAGAACCCCAGGCACATGGGGACTATTGATGGCCAAAGAGCCAGCTCCCCCACATTGAGGTCATTATCAGATCCAATCCAGGGTACTGATGCTTACAGATCAGTTGGCTTTAAGCTCTTTTTACTCCGGCTGGCTGCAGAGGTAAGGTCAAGATTAACTCAAGCATCAAATTGGAGCTCCGGAGCTACTTAACAGCCCACAATGCGCTTTCAGAGCACGGTGCAGAGTGTTAATCTGAGCGTTTTCATGCCCGGCTGAAAATGAAGGGATAACAATGCAGAAGCAAATTAGCTCCCACATTCAAGCTCTCCTTGAGGGGTATGCACCTCTTGGAGGCAGAATAAAGCCGTGTCAGAGGGAATGGGAGAGGGCACTTCTCCATGGGACACCAGGCCATTTGTGTCACTTATCTGCATGCTAATGCTGCTCCTCAGGCCCGCTGCAGGGGCTCTGGCTGGGCTCTTGTGCTGTTCTCAAGCCCCACAGCAACATGGCACCCAGCAGATTCTAGAGCAGAGACCAGCACGTGCCTCTGCAGTCAAGGCCTCAATTCAGGAAGGTCCTCGAGCACATGCCTGTGAGCTCTCCCAGGCTAGCGTAGGAACTTCTGCAGCCTCCATCACCATAGTGTGCGAGCACCTCACAATCACTACTGCGTTTATCTGCACAACACCCTAGGGGATGGGGGCAGAGCTGTTTTACAGATAGGGAACTGAGGCACAGAAAAGCGAAGCCTCTTGCCCAAGCTCAGACAGGAAGTCTGTGGCAGAGCAGGGAATTAAAGCAGGAACTCTCAACTCCTAGGTTAGTGCCCTACCCACTGGCTAATTCTTCCTCCACTGTCTTCCATGGCCCATACATGTGCCTACCTGCTGTTAGGACAAAGCCTTGTTTTCCTGTGCTGGGCCTCAAGGCCTGACTAAGATAACAGCACAGCTGCAACAGGACCTTGAGCACTGTTGAAACTTTCACTGAGTTTGTTAAAATTGTAACCTCCTCCTTAATTCTCACAGGTTTACCAGAAACTGTTGTGTTAAACCTTATTGTCTCTGCTCTGTCTTTCCTTATCTCACCCTGTCCTTTCTCCCCCCGATTCTGGCCCCATATTCTTGTGCAAATATCTGTTCTTTCTTGAAGAAGAACTGATAAACTAGTTGTAGCTGAGATAATGATATGTATGACGTATGTGACTGATATATAAGACTTGTACTGCTAATAATTCTTTGGAAGCTGCTGCTGAGCCCTTCCCAATGCACTGCGAATAAACCTGCTTAGTATTATCTGTGTGGCTGAATTCTTGGGGAAAGAATTCCTTTGCTTAACACTGCCTTACTGAACCAGGGCCTAAACGGATATCTCCCTGCTACGCTAACACGGCCTCTCACAAACCAGAGGGCCAATCCTGTGAGGTGCTCAGTTCAGACAATCCCACTACGATGGAATAGAATGGAAGGTGTTCAGCAGTGCTCAGAATTCAGCCTTATTTATTAATATTACTGTAATAAGGCTGTATGTTAACAGCACGGTAATAATTGCTGGAGAGGGCCTTCCTCCTTTCTTTTAACACAGCTGTATTAACACGGGGAAAGAGCCTGAACCTGCTGTCTAAGGATGTTCTGCAGGATTGACCCCATCCTTCTGGTGCCTGTGAGATAACAGGCTCTTTTGCTACTTTCTTATCAGAAGCTTTTCTTGTGCTGGTCTGAGCCTCTGGTACCCTGAACCTTATCAGATCAGGTCCCCTGTGGGGCAATGGTGGATGTTATCTTTGTACAGTACCTAGTGCAATGGGACTGAGAAGGCCTGAGGCCCCAGGCTCTGCTGGAATACAAATAAGGACGTGTAAGAGCATAGTGGCTTGTCAAAACCCAAAACAAAAGGGTCTGAAAGGTGACAACGTCACTATATTTCATAGGCCTCAAAATAAGGTTGATTAAAGAAGCAACTTTAGATGTGGAAATGCATATGTTAAAGAGACGAGAAATTGGCTTTATAATGCAGTTAATGTCTTTGTTCAAGCCCAGGGTAACAATGTCACAGTTGCAGATAAATTCCAGTTCTGCAATCAGTCTCTCTCTCTGTAACTGGGCAGTGAAATTCCTTTGTAGAAGAATGGCAACTTTTAAATCCAGGATTGAGTGACCAGGCAGGTTAAAATGTTCCCCTACAGTTTGTGTGTGTTACCATGTCTAATGTCTGATTTGTGTCTGCTTATCCTTTGTCATAGAGACTGTCCAGTGTGGCCAATATACAAGGCAGAGGGGAATTGCTGGCACTTGGTGGCACAGATCACATTAGAGCAAGGGCAGGGAACCTCAGGCCCAGGAACCTCAGGCCCGGGGGCCAGATGTAGCCCCCGGCTTGTCTGCATCTAGACCCTGAAGCTCAGCATTGGGGAACCCATGCTGACGCTCCCGCCCCCCACCCACAGGGCTAGAGCATACAAAATCTACTAGATTGGACCCCCTAGTCTCTGGTGTGCAAGGGAAGTGTCTTTCTCCTCCTCAGACAGGGGCTTCTCACGAGTGTGCAGCCCCCGACTGATTTTTCTGTGGGTCAGCAGCCTACAACCCAAAAATGGTTCCCTGCTCTGCATTAGAGGATGTGCAGTTAGTTGCATGAGCCCCGGATGTTGTGGCTTACGTGGGTAAGTCCTGTGATGGGGTTGCTTCTGTAGATATGCCTGCATGTTCCTGAAGGCAGAATTTGGCCTATAACAGGTGAAAAATCTGCTTCTCTACATCTCACATGGGTGCCCCAAGTCTTTGTCCATTCCAGGCAGTAACTCGGTAAAGGCCTTGGTTTTGCTTTCAATGCATGAGCAGAACATACAATACACACGTAGAAAGTCTGCTTATTTCCATTCGAACCACACATCTAAACTGGAGGAACTGGTTGAGAATTTGAAAGTGGAAGGCATCTTGGGTGAAAGTGATCATGAAATCATAGAGTTCACAATTCTAAGGAAGGGTAGAAGGGAGAACAGCATAATAGAGACAATGGATTTCGGGAAGGCGGATTTTGGTAAGCTCAGAGAGCTGATAGGTAAGGTCCCATGGGAATCGAGACCGAGGGGAAAAACAACTGAGGAGAGTTGGCAGTTATTCAAAGGGACATTGTTAGGCCCAAAGCAAGCTATTCCGATGTGTCGGAAAGATAGAAAATACGGCAAAAGACCGCCTTGGCTTAACCACAAGATCTTGCATGATCTAAAAATAAAAAAGGAGTCATATAAAAAATGGAAAGTTGGACAAATTACAAAGGATGAATATAGGCAAACAGCACAGGAATGCAGGGGCAAGATTAGAAAGGCAAAGGCACAGAATGAGCTCAAACTAGCTACGGAATAAAGGGAAACAAGAAGACTTTTTATAAATACATTAGAAGCAAGAGGAAGACCAAGGAGAGGGTAGGCCCACTGGTCAGTGAGGAGGGAGAAACAGTAACAGGAAACTTGGAAATGGCAGAGATGTTCAATGACTTCTTTGTTTCGGTCTTCACCGAGAAGTCTGTAGGAATGCCTAACATAGTGAATGCTAGTGGGAAGGGGGTAGTTTTAGAAGGTAAAATAAAAAAAGAACAAGTCAAAAATCACCTAGAAAAGTTAGATGCCTGCAAGTCACCAGGGCCTGATGAAATGCATCCTAGAATACTCAAGGAGCTGATAGAGGAGGTATCTGAGCCTCTAGCTATCATCTTTGGAAAATCATGGGAGACAGGAGAGATTCCAGAAGACTGGAAAAGGGCAAATATAGCGCCCATTTATAAAAAGGGAAATAAGAACAACCCAGGAAACTACAGACCAGTTAGTTTAACTTCTGTGCCAGGGAAGATAATGGAGCAAGTAATTAAGGAAATCATCTGTAAACACTTGGAATGTGGCAAGGTGGTAGGGAACAGCCAGCATGGATTTGTAAAGAACAAATCATGTCAAACCAATCTGATAGCTTTCTTTAATAGGATAACGGGTCTTGTGGATAAGGGAGAAGTGGATGTGGTATACCTAGACTTTAGTAAGGCGTTGATACGGTCTCGCATGATATTCTTATCAATAAACTAGGTAAATACAACTTAGATGGGGCTACTATAAGGTGGGTGCATAACTGGCTGGATAACCGCATTTCAGAGAGTAGTTAATGGTTCACAATCCTGCTGGAAAGGCATAACGAGTGGGGTTCCGCAGGGTCTGTTTTGGGACTGCTCTGTTCAATATCTTCATCAACGATTTAGATATTGGTATAGAAAGTACGCTTATTAAGTTTGCAGATGATACCAAGCTGGGAGGGGTTGCGACTAATCTGGAGGATAGGGTAATAATTCAAAATGACCTGGACAAATTGAAGAAATGGTCTGAGGTAAATAGGATGAAGTTTAATAAAGACAAATGCAAAGTGCTCCACTTAGGAAGGAACAATCAGTTTCATACATACAGAATGGGAAGCGACTGTCTGGGAAAGAGTATGGCAGAAAGGGATCTAGGGGTTATAGTGGACCACAAGTTGAATATGAATCAGCAGTGTGATGCTGTTGCAAAGAAAGCAAACATGATTCTGGGATGCATTAACAGGTGTGTTGTGAGCAAGACACGAGAAGTCATTCTTCCGCTCTACTCTGCGCTGGTTAGGCCGCAGTTGGAGTATTGTGTCCAGTTCTGGGCACCGCATTTCAAGAAAGATGTGGAGAAATTGGAGAGGGTCCAGAGAAGAGCAACAAGAATGATTAAAGGTCTAGAGAACATGACCTATGAGGGAAGACTGAAGGAATTGGGTTTGTTTAGTCTAGAAAAGAGAAGATTGAGGGGGGACATGATAGCAGTTTTCAGGTATCTAAAAGGGTGTCATAAGGAGGAGGGAGAAAACTTGTTCATCTTGGCCTCTGAGGATAGAACAAGAAGCAATGGCCTTAAACTGCAGCAAGGGAGGTTTAGGTTGGACATTAGGAAAAAGTTCCTAACTGTCAGGGCAGTCAAACACTGGAATAAATTGCCCAGGGAGGTTGTGGAATCCCCATCTCTGGAGATATTAAAGAGTAGGTTAGATAAATGTCTATCAGGGATGGTCTAGACAGTATTTGGTCCTGCCATGAGGGCAGGGGACTGGACTCGATGACCTCTCGAGGTCCCTTCCAGTCCTAGTATTCTATGATTCTATCTCATATGCCCAAACACCCAGAGCTGTTTGTAGTAATAATAGACACAGTGCCAACGACTTGCACAGTTGAGATTAGTATTTCTTGCCATTTCTCTGCCCCTAATTCAGCAGCACATGACCCCAGCCAGGAGGCCCACACCAGGTAGGAGACTTCCTTTATTTGTAGTACTAGTAGTGTTTGTGTACAGGTCTCAATTGAAATTCCCATTGTGCCAAGTGCCGTACAAAACTTATGAGAGACACTCCCTGTTCCAAAGAGCTTACAATCTAAATGAGCAAGACAGGCAAAAAGTGAGAGAGGAAAGAAATCCAGAGAGATGCAGTGACTTCCCCTGCTGGGTGACTTTGGGTAATAAGCACTAGTGTTCCCTGCAAGCTGAATGGTTGGGCAGCCACCCAGGAGAAATTAGCCCCCACAGCCAGCAGCATGTGTTCTATTGGGGGTGCACATCCACACATGCCTTGGTGCACATAAAATTATTCTGCACGTGGATGGAAAAAATGAGAGGGAACATTAGAGGGAACCCTAAACACCCAAGTTTTCCAAGGCCCAGGTCAGTGCACTAGCCACTGGCTCACACTGCCTTGCAATAGCTAAGCACGATTACCAAGACGTTTTAGAAAGAGCCACAAACCCCACTCCAGTCAGCTCTAATCTGCTTTGGCTCAATGAAGAGAAAAATAAGCCCCAGCCTTTTGTGTAGGTAATCATATTTCTAAGCAGATACAGCTAAAAACGAAGCTCTTCACCAGTCTCTGCAAGGAGCGAGCCAGCCCCTTGATTTGTTTTCTCCCGGAATACATTTCCTAAGAGTTCTCTCTCTGGCACCTCTGCACCATCTCACAGATTAATGCAAAGGCAAATGGTAAACAATGCTAAGACCAATTACAGAATTAAACAGCTGCTGCTGCTGCAAAGTTCTGGCATCCACAGCGAAACTCCAAGTCAGATGAAAAGCAGGGAGGGGGCAAGAGCTGCACTGCAAGGAATAATGCTAATCAATTCCAGGAAATGCTACCACACTAGATGTGGGAGAAGGGCAAACAAAACAGCCACACTACCAGAGCGAGAGGGCAGCTGCCAGCCTGTAGGTCATGATCTTTTCCCCTGCAGTTTGATCAATCTCATAGCCAGGGTGAAAGTAACTTAAATTTCTTACAGGTACTGTAGTGTCGCACCTCCTTGGGGGGTGCTTCAGGGTAAGGAGATGAGGGGTGCAAAACAATCCTTTGCATCAGGCAGCAGAAGGTAGTTCCCCACTAAATCCTGAGGCCTTTGCTGGGGTGGCTGACAGACAGAAAACACCCTGGGGCTTTAGGAAAGCCCCCCAATGAAATCACTTGCAGAGTCTTGTTGGCCTTTCTGTTACAAAACAAGCTAATGGAAACTGCAAATGACGCTCAGCTTTGTTTCCTCCTGGATTAAAATGGCAGCAAAGGAAGGATTTGGGGCCAGATTCTCTTCTTTGCTGAATTTCTTCTCTGCACAGCAGGGATGGCCTTGGAGCTGCTCTGATTAACACCATCTGGCAATGGTCATTCTGGATCACCTGCCAGCTGAGCACAGCCAAAGTGCAGTATGTTTTGGCCACTCTTCCCACCCCTGAGGCAGCTGGACCCTCAGAGGGAATTCTCAGCCAGACAGATCCAGGCCCTTTCCAGCTGTGTCTCCATGTGGTTTGCAGGCAAGATCACAAAATTCAGGGCCCGATTTTTGCAAGCTTTACTAACATGAGCAAGCCCAACTCATGCAATTAGCACTATTGACTTCCTACTCATGTCAGGCCGGGTTCTAGGATCAGGCCCTAAAGCTTATACACTGCCCTGAGAGCTTTGCTAACTGGGTCAAAGTTGTCCAGGCTCAGACTGAGCTATCAAACAACGACATTTGCATTGCTATCTGCCAGAGCTGCTGGAGCTCTTCCCAGTCACTTCTGGCTCCAAGGTTGTTGATCACATGATTTCGCAAGACAACTACATGAAGGAAACCACCAGTATGACACTCAGGGATTTCCCATTTCAAACTCTCCTCCCTGAAGAAACTCCACACAAAATACCTTTCATCTACTTTGGATCAGCAAGGACAAAGGCTCCGAGAGAGAATGGTCACAGCTTGGATTCCGAGTCCTTTATGGGAACACATTAACGGGACTGAAATGGACTGTAGCTACTGTTCCGATTTCCACAGCATGGGGCACAGATGCTCCATAGCAGGCACAGCCAAACTTTGCCCAACTGCAAGCAGCATAAGCTTCCCCAAAGTCAGAGAGCAGAGTGCAATAAGCTTGAAATGGAGCAGATTGCAGCCATCTCTGTCCTTCAATGCAACGCTGCAGCCTCTGATTAGGACTGTGGCGTGCAGTAACAGGCACTAGGGCTTTCACCTACACTGCCTAGTGGACCAAAGGAAAATATTTTCAGAGGAATCAGAAAAAAAATCCTCCCCCCTCCAATCTCTTTCAGATAAGGACCCTTTCCTTTCTCCACAACCAGTGGGTACTATATGAACAACCAGGGCCAAGTTTTCGGTGCTGTGCTGACCTCTGTTTTTATGGGTACATTTACAAGCCAGTACATATTAATCGCAAGGCAGCTAGTCACACAGTAACGGTCAGGCATTCTGATGAAAAGCAGGCCAGACTACTGATGAGGAGCATGAGAGATGAGATTATTTGGTCTCAAACTCTTCCATTCTCATAACCGGAGGAAAAGATCGGAACCCCCTGACCCAAAGAAAGGGAGAATGCAACAAGCTTGTGACAGCTTCACAGTAGGGTGATCAGGACTGATTCACTTTGCTTTATACTCCTGGTGGCTCTTCTTGCATGTTTAGCCTGTCTGCTCTTTGGTGCAGGGTTCTTCATTTATTATACCAGTATACATTACTATAGCAAAGGGACCTAACTGCCCCCCACCCCCGGGAGGCCCTTTGGTGCTATCATAATAGAAATTAACACTAACAACTAACGACTAATAACTAATTAAGCATGGACATGCTGTACATAATACCTATGTACAGAACACCACAATAGAGATACTAACTAAATGCTGCCACAATAGAAATACTCTCTATATAAGCATTATGTATAATACACACAAATGTATTATAATTGAAGTAAATAACTGCAGGCTAAGGAACACTAATCATAACGTAGTCCTGTAATGAACGGCCTTTGCACGGATTGGCAGGTGTTCGGTTGTGCCTGCAGGAATGAGGGCTGGAGGAAAAGCGGTGGCAAGCTCTGGAAAGGTCACTTTCTGTAGCCTAGCCCTGTTTGAGTCATTCAGGTTTAACAGGGTTTCCCACATAGCATGCAACAGCCCCAGGGCCCACACTGTTCTAGGAAAGCAAATAAACAGCTGCCTTCTGTGTGGACACCAGAAATGACAAAGGCACAGGGAATGCCCTGCAGTGAAGAATGGGGAAAGGGGAGGTCTTGGGAGACTTTGCCTCCCACATGGCTCCTTTGTAGCCGAACTGGTCTGACGCCGCCCTGCAGACGGAGAGGCCCGAATGGAGCAGATACGCCCTGCGTGGCGCCAATGCTCCCCTCTGTGCAAGTCCCCTGAGCAGCAGCGCACAGTGGGCAGGAAGAGCAAGGCTAGGCAGCCACTCTACAGCCAGAGGAGAAGGATTGCCTCTTCCCCCACCCAACCTAGCGTTCACCCCAGCAAATCACGCCAGGTGCTGGGAACCAGTTTGGCCCCTCGCTGCAGGAGACAAGCTAACGAACTGGGAAGTCCTTCGCTCCGTGCCTCACCCCGGGTCGTGGTAGCTGGATGTCGGCAGGAGCTGCAATGCAGCATGCGGATGCAGCCCTACTCGTCCGACAGGTGACACCTTGAAAGCTCAGCGACACTCACGGAGCTACGGACAGGCCACACCGGCACAGCGCTGCTGGAGGGGCTGTCTTACAGATGAGACTTAGCACTGAGCAGCTAACTCTTTGCAGTGCTAATCCCAGCCCCCACACTCCGGCCAATTACTCTCTGCCTACGTCCAACTGCCCCCAGTATTTCAAAGGGATACCACATTCCCCCTTCACGTCTGTCTTGGGGCCCAAGCCTGTCAAAAACTCTGACTCCAACAGTTGCAATGCCACCTGGTTTCACCCTACACGCAGCTGTGTTTCAGCCCTGGATCGGGGATGGATGAAACACACAAAAACGATCTCACAGTCGAGCACTCAGAAGGTAGGAAGTACCAGGTTGCACGGGCAGCCACAATCCAGCCCCCTTGTGCGTAGGCACTATGACCTGATCTTTAACTGCACGATCACATACTAGTTTTTCACCAGGACCCCTCCTTCATTCTGTGCACAGAACTGTGGGCCCTTGGGATTTCCAAAGGACTGCAGTTCATGGGCTGAACACAGGTTTATAGGTCAGTGGGATGAATGGCACCATCTCTAATTAGGGAAGAAGAACAAAAAAAAAAAAAAAAAGAAGGGGGGGGGGGCAACCACACAAGCTGCCAGTGTCGTGAGACAATCCCCCAGGTGAGGTGCCAGTCAGGGGAGAACAGAGTCACACAGAATCTCGCTGCAAGAGCAGGAAGCTGGCAGGGAAGAGCCATGCACCACCAATTACCGGAGTTGATGTTTGGAATTGCTTCTCTCCAATCTGCGGTACAGGGAGCAGCCCCTTAATGGAACCATAAGGCATCACCCACTTGGGCCTGGCATGGTGCCTCAGGAAGCAAGCCCCTCCCTGCCAGTGAGCTGTGTTGTCAGAGCTCAGCTGGGCCCAAAGACGCCTTCCATCCTTCTCAGGGAACGGTGGCAGCCTGGCCCAGGAGACATTGTTTGCGGTGAACCTTCCAGGGCTGCTCCTGTAACCCACAGGATCACCAGAGCAAGCCGATCAGTGTCTGCTCTGCCCTTGCGCCCGGACTGAGGAAAGGGCGAGGGCATATGACCCTTTGGGCAGCCCAGTGCCAGAGGGCATGGAGTTCCCTGGTATGTCCCCGTGCATCCCAGCTGGCCTGCCCAGCTCGGAGCGCCTCACACACCGATGTCATGGCGTCTCTCCAAAGGGGGGCACGTAACACACCACTGGAAAACTAACTCACTGATCACTGATCCACGTGTGCTGTACATACAGTTCACCTACACAGGCAGGCTGGAAACGTGCCTTCAGCTAGGCCCGTCAGGGGAAGTTGATACATGGGCACTTCCAGGCACAGGCGCTGGGTCTAGGAGTGCTGCCGCGCCCCCGGCTTGAAGCACTTTCCATCATACACAGGGTGTACAGTTTGGTTCGGTAGCTCTCAGCACCCCCCCGTACAATTGTCCCCGCGCCCCTGCACGCAGAGAAGGGGGCTGCTGACCCCTCCAGCCAGGCGTGGCCCAGGACAGCAGGCTACTCCTTTGTGTCAGAGACGGCAGGAAGATCATCGGCACTGCAAAAATCTTCAGCGGGGGAGAAGTCGCCCTGCCGGCTGCTCCAGGCAGCGCAGCGTCCACAGCAACGATGGGCAGCCTAGGCCGGTGAGTGGCCCTCCTTCGTCTCAGTGGCCCGCCAGAGCGTCCTAACAGAGCGAGTGTGCTAAGTGCAGCAGGGCGCGCCGATCGAACCGTAGCAGCGCGTGGACTGGATGCCGAGGGAGCGCCTGGCTTCACAGGCAATGCTGTGTGCAATCAGCGCACACCTCCCTGCGCCTGCCCTGAGTCAGGGAATTCAGTGCCTCCCTCACACAAAGGCTTTTAAGCCGGTTCCCCGCAGTACCAGCTCCTGCTCCTGCTGATACAGGGGCAGCAAGCGGGGGGGAGGAAGTAGTGTAGTGACTTGACTGGTCACTTCTCCTTGGTATCAGGGATGTAAGTGACTAGTCGACTACCCAATAAGCAAATGCTGATTGGATAGTTAAGTAGTGACACGACAACTCGCTTCCCCCGCGTGCTGCCTCTATCAGAGAAAGGCAGCAAGGGAGGGGAGCATGAGCCGGTGCTGGGGGGAGCCAGCTTAAAAGCCGGCTCCCCCCAGCACCGTCTCCGCGTGGGACAGGGGAGGCAGAGGGCAGCAAGGAAATGGCTTGAGCGGGATTGAAAAAGTCCCGCTTGCTCCGGTATGACTGCTGCTCCTCTCCCATGGTAATGTACAAGAGCAGCAGGATAGCAAGTGTTCCCTTGAGCACATTATGCATTTGCTTAGGTTTAGAGTAATGAAGACGCCTGTCCCAGGCTACAAGAACCTGATCATTAATTATACAATAAACCCATTCAATTAAGCCTCAGCAGTATTAAAATCATCATCTCCACAGGAACTCAGCCAGCTACTTGCTTGGCCCTCTCCCACCAGCCATGTTTTTATATATTGCCCACCATGGTACAGTCTCATACCGTAATGGGCAGTATATCATTCTAGACAGAAAAGACCTTTTAGGCTTGGATCTATTATTATAGCCCCTTTTCAAACACAGATGAGTTACAGTTACAAGTCACTGTTGAGAGACAAGGCCACGGGCTGAGTTAGTGACAGAAGAAGAACAAGCATCCTGAGCATCTGCAACTCCAATTGGCTTCGAAAGGGATTTCCAGTGACGATGATGCCAAAACTGGCACTGACTTCAGTGGGAGCAGGCCCAGTCCCGATAGGAGCAGGACTTGGCCTGTAGATCTCAGGAGTCCTGATTTCCAGCCCCTGTTCCAACCACTCAACACCCCGTCTCGCTGCCCTTCAAATCGCCCCCTGGCTTAGAGTGTGCACAAGCAATGTGCAAGGAACAGGAGCTCCTGCAGAGGGCCAAAGGAAGGATAATCCAGTGGTTAGCGGGCCTGAGAGTCAACAGACCCATGTTTGGTTTGCTGCTCTGCTACAGACTTTTTCTGCGACCTTGGGCAAGTCTCTCTGTGCCTCAGTTCCCCATCTATGCCATGGGGATAACAGCACTGCCCTGTTTCCCAGAACTGGTTGGAGGATCACTACATTAGAGAGGGTGAGGAGCTCACACATATGGTAATGGGGGCTAAGCACCGACAGTAGCTAGCATGTGGTGTGGGGGGAGCAGAGTGACTTGCTTTATAAAGCCTGGCTCCAGGAGAGCAGCACAAGGAGGTGCACAGGGAGGACAGCCAAGCCCCACTTACATTCGGGCGTTTCCACTGGATGCCTTGAATCCGTGACTTGTAGAAGAGGGAGTCGTCGGTGGCGGGGAAGAGCGGGTCCTCGAAGAGCACCTTCTGCCGCTGGCAGTCTTTCTTCAGGGCCGAGAAGTGCTGATTCTTGTAGAGCTTCACCGAGGAGAACATCCTTCACCCCAACCACTAGAAGACAAAGCAAGATGGGGTGGGGTGAGTGACCAGGCTCGCCCTTCCCAAACTGTAGCTCCCAGCTAAAACATTCAGATACATGCAGGAAAAGGACCCAGCTGAATGACAGGAGACAGATGTTAAACAACTAGGTTAATGCTCATCTAAGAGCACGACAGGTGGGTCCCATTGGCCCACCTCAGGTGCCCAGATACCAAGGTGACAGGCACAGTACAAAAACCCAACGAGCACTCTGCCTGCAGGCTCCAGTGTCCCAGGGAAATAAAGTCCATGTAGGAAGGGGGCAGCCCTTCAAGCAAACCACAGGAAAAGCAGCGCCATGACTGATTCCAATAAAGGAGGGGGTGAGTAGCAGATCTGACCAAGTCTTTGATGAGTAGGGGGGTTGCGTTGAGGAAGGACAGTGACCCCACACTTTCCATTTCTGCCCTAGTGGGAGAGAAGCAGACACACCCGTCCAACCCCCCACAACCAGTGAGCAAACACAGGCCTCTAAGCCAGGAGATAAGGAATGTTTGTACCCAGCACAAACGGCCAGTTCCCCAACTTTGCTCAGCTCCTACTTCTTCCGCCGGGCATGCAGGACCTCTGGCCCGGATCGTAGGGCCAGGCAGGGCAGGGGCATTCCATTGGCACTCTTCAAAGCCCAGACTCCCCTGGCCATCTTAGTACAACCGAGTAACAAGCTATGCCTGAGCTGTTCTAGCTGCCAGCTCCACCTCTACGTCCCTTCAAGGTCAGCAGCAGCACAGGAGAGAGGTCACATGATCGCAAGGGGGAGGTGCACGTGGCCCCACAGGTCTGTGACACAGACCACATCTTCTCTCCCGGACGAGAGGTTAGCGAGCAAAATCACATTCTGTCCTGAGATGATACTCAATCTCCACCCCCCGCATCCAAATTTAGACACACGCTCTCCGGGACTTCAGCGGTGGCGCCAAGTTTTAATAGAGATTCTCAGATGCCCTGGCCTCTTTTAATTAAAAAAGGCCTCCTGGCACAGGGCCATCTCTTTCTAGATTAATTATGCACTCTCAAAAAGCAGCTGGCTTCCTGGGCACAGACATGGCTTTACTAACCCAGAAGGGGCGAGGAAATCATGTCCCATGTACACCCGAGAGATATAGCAGCACCCAAATCTGATCCGGCTAGTTCTCCACCCGTCTGGTTGCTCCTAGGTACGGAGTACCTGCTCCTTTGATTGGTGTTCTAGCCTCCTGCATCCAGTCCTGCCTCCCATAGGGTAAGAGTGTCCTTACACAAGGCCTTCTACACCTCTTGAGCCACAAGGTAGAATACGCAGGAGATGGGCAGCAAGTGAACCAAGGTGTTACTCTGGTAAATAGACATCATTGCCCAAAGACAATCAATGACTATAAAGTTAGAACAAGAACCTGCATAAGGATTGGTGATAGGTATCTCCTTGTCCAGGGGATTAGGAGACACACACATCTGGACAGCTATTTGGAAGCAATTTAATTGAATGGTTAGGATTAGTATGGAGGAAAAAATTTGGCTTGCTAACTAGACCCCGTCCTAGCAGGGATCATTATTTATGATGACTGCTAAGCAAACCTGCCCCATGTCACACAGGAGAGGTGAAAACAATTTAGGAGAACCAAAGATTTTAATTTGCCTTATAGATCAGTCTGATTAGCAGCAAAAACGCTCATTACTCAGTGCCTGAATGAACCCAAAATAACATCCGTCCTGATTACACTGGATGACACTACAGAGGTTCTGCCGCAGTTATGGCTCATTTACCGAAACATTCATTTTCTTCTGCTTCATCCCAGTCACTCTCAAGGGTCCTGAATCATCTCAAGTGACACGGACTCTCCTGGGAGCCAGGAGAAGCAAAAGGCTTTCGATGGGCAATTCTGGTTTTTACTGCAATGCGACCTGAGACGCCATGAGAGCGCTGAGATCATGCCTTGAAGTAGCAAGAGTGAGTGTCGAAGTTGGCTGCCTGTACCTTAATAGGTATCAATGTCTCTACCGGGAGTCTGGGACATTCCAAAATGCAGCATGGCCTCTCCTCTGCTCAGAGCCAGCTTTGATGATTGGTGTGGAGCAAGATTGGTGTGGTCCCCACTGGAGAAGACCACCGCTGCTACTGGCACGAACTAGGGATGTAAGCGACTACTCAAGTAGTCGATCATTCGCTTCCCCCCCTTGCTGCCTCTGTATCAGAGGCAACAATGGGTTGGGGGGGAGGAGCTGGAGCTGGGGGGAGCTGGCTTTTCCAAGGTGTGCGGGGGTTGGGGGTAGGAAGAACCACAGCGGTCCCAGAGACAGTGGAAACCGGGAGCGCTCAGTCCTGGCTCACACCGGCTCCAGGAGCCACCCATGCTGCAGCTCTGCATTTTAAATGCAGTAAGAGCTGCTCTTACTCAGAAGAACTGTGATCTATTCCCAGCTCTGCCACTGACCCACTACATAACCTTGGGCAAGTCGCTTTATCTCCACATCCCTCCTTCCTTTGTCTGCCTTGTCTATTTGGATGGAATTTCATCCTGGTATTTAGGCACCTAATATGCACTAATTTCAAATTAATGGGTGTTTAGTGCCTACATATCTTGGTGAAACCTACCCTTGGATTCTAAGCTCTCCAAGGCAGGGCCTGTCTCTTACTATGGCCAGATGTACACTATATACTTACATGGGTATAACTATATCTCTCAAGAGCACAAAAAATTGATTTCCATTCCCTTGGTGAGAAGCACAATTCTGAACATAGAACAGTTCCCTGTCCAGAAAAGTGGAGGGTAGCAAATGCATTTAGATCTGAAATGGGTTCTAGGTGTGATCTAAGGAACTGCATACCAGACAGCCTTGTATCTATACCTGGCAAACTGGATGAAATGATCATTAAAACCAAAGTAAGGAAACACTTGGAAGACAGTAGGGTCTGACCAGAGTGGTTTCAGCAATGGAGAGTAGTGTCTCACGCTAATCTCTCTGAATTCTTTCAACGTGCCAGTAATACAGCGGATAAAGGAGAACCGGATGGCAACCGACTCATTTCCAAAATGCCCTTGATAAAATCTTGCACAAGAGGCTAACTACGCAGTTATGGATAAGAGACAAAACACCGTCTTGGATCAAAAACTGGCTAGCAGACAGAGACACGCGTAGGATTAAATGGTCAGTTCCCATCATTACAAAACAGCAGGCCTGAAGCTTCCATACGAGGTCCTGAGCTGCTTAAATGTGTTTATTAAGGATCTGGAAATTGGGCTGAGCAGTGAGTAGCAAAATTTGCAGAGGACACAAAGTTATTTAGGTTTGTCAGGATCACAGCTGTGCAGGAGGAACTTCAGAGACCTTTCCAAGCTGTGAGAATGGGCAACAGCCAGGCAGATGAAATTGAATGCTGATAAATGCTAACAAGAAAGGAAAGTCTGAAGCACTCATACAAAAGCACCCAAAGGAAATATCCTGTCTCACAGCATGTGCTTAAACTGAGGGACTTGTTGCAGCCTAAGACTAAAAGAGATTCAAAAACGGGATTGGATGTTACTGTGGACAGCGTGACTATCCAGAGTTACAATGAACGACAACCAAAACTTTGGAAGGGATATGAAACCTCCTGCTTCAGGCTTGAAGCCAATTATCCAGGAAGCAGGAGCTGTGGCAGTGAGTCTCAGAGCCTGGATTTGCAGATTTGGGCCTGTGCTACAGCTCTAAAAATTTCTGTCGATGTTCAGGCTGAAGCTCAGAGCTTTGAATCCACCCCTCTTCCCAGGCCCAAATGTTTCCACGGCTACTGTAGCGTAAGCCCAAATCTGCAGACCCAAACTCGGTGGCTCCAGCTTGCTGTGTAACCCACACACCTAGTGTGGTTACTGAGCAATGCAAGTGGTACCTAGACCACAGCAACAGTTAAGACCAAGAGACCTCTACAGCATGGGCTGGGAGCCAGCTGGCTTTTAGCTCAGAGGGTAAAGGCTCCTATACTCTACTCCAGAGATCCCAGGTTCAATCCCGCCCGGTGGCGGTTATAGCTGCGCAGACATATCCTAGGTGACTGGAGGATGCGTCTCCACCACAGAACAAAACCCTCCCACCAGCGAGTCTCAGGATCCGCAGAGGCAGGCTGGCACAGCTATCGAAGCCGGGGTTAAAAGAGCAGTATAGACGTTTGGGCTGGAGCCAGGGCTCTGAAATCCAGTGAGACATGGAGGTCTTGGAGCCAAGTGCTTACATCCGTAGTGTAGACAAGTAGTCAACTACTCCGATAAGCCTAGGCACCGTCTCTGCGGTGGGGGGAGGGGAGGCATAGGCACAGTGGTCAGAGTCCTGGCACGCACCAGATCCCCTGTTGCGGCTCTACCTTTTAAATGCAGTAAGAGCTGGCATGCACCAGGACTGCTCAGTCCCAGCGGTACATAGAAAGCTGCTTGCTGTAAGACTGTGCGACTTGGGAAGAATTTAGGGGCACTGAGCATGCTCAGTAACTCTGCTGAGGCCATTCCCCTTCGCCCTGCCCATTCTATGTATAAGTTTTTGCTTACTTCATTTTAAAAGGGGTAAAAAAAGGGAGAAAAGGGGCTAAACAGAGGAGGGGGATGAAAATTGACTGGGCAAGGGGGTGAAGCGGCTGCAGGCTGGGTTACAATCGGTGCTAGAAGCAAACTCAGGGCTGGTGGGGGGAGGAGCGCCAGGTAAACTCCGCAACACAGAGGGCAAAAGCCCAGCACAGGCAGAGCAGAAGGGGTAGAAACAGTCACCTCAGTGGGAATGAGGCACCAAAGGGTGGTTGTGGCAGGGGGGCTTTTTTAATGTGCATAAACCTGCTTTTTTTATAATTTATTCAAATCAGATGCACTGAGCATGCTCAGTAGGTCGGAGGCCCCTGCCCTTCTCCCTTTCCTTACTATGTAGAAGTTTTTGCTTACTACATTTTAAAAGGGTTAAAAATGGAAAAAGACAGGATATGAAGTCCCATAACATTTCACACATTTTGTGTTGTCTGCTGCCCGTGAATCACTGAATTGCATGCACTCCCGTCACTGTAGCCCATTTTAATTGTAGTTTTGCTCCTTTGCCAATGTTATTTCTATTACTTTAATTACTCTGGGCAATGCATGTAATTGCACTATTTGTTTTTGTTTTAATAGCTAATGCACAAAAACACTTAAGTCAATGGCAATGCTTTCTGGGATCCTCTTCTAGCACTTGCTCCCTTTTATTTTTATTGTTATAGCACTGTATTCTTGAAGGCATAACATCCATGCACGCAGACTAATGAAAAACCTTCCCACTGTCCCCCCAATCTCTGTTTGAACCAAAACCGACCAAATGAAAAACCTTCCCATAGCCCCCCTTTCAGTCTCTGCTTGAACCAAAGCCGATCAGAAGACAAACCTAAATCCCCCTGAAAGCTCCTCTAGCCTCATGCGCATCACTCCATTCGTACACAGAATGGAGAACAGAAAGTCCAGCACAAGAAGTGCACTGAACTCCGGGACACAGAAAGCAGGGAAGCACAGCCTGATGGGAACAATTGCAAAAATTCGGTTTGTTTAGTCTGGAGAAGAGAAGACTGAGTGGGGACAAGATAACCATGTTCAAGTACAAAGATTGTTACCAGAAGGTGGAAGAAAATTTGTTCCAATTAACCTCTGAGGGTAGGACAAGAAGCAATGGGCTTAAATTGCAGCAAGGGAGGTTTAGGTTGGACATTAGGAAAAACTTCCTGTCAGGATGGTTAATCAATGGAATAAACTGCTTAGGGAGGTTGTGGAATCTCCATCATTGGAGATTATTAAGAGCAGGTTAGACATGCATCTATCAGGGATGGTTTTATATCATACTTAGTCCTGCCTGGAGTGCAGGGGATGGGAGTTGACCTCTCAAAGTCCCGTCTAGTTCTACACTTCTATGATTCTATGAAATATCGAGCAGATTGTTAATAATGAATTAAATGTAACTGCTGCCAGCTGCCAGGAGGTACATTTATTCTTGCTCCCAGCCTGTTTTGCTTTCTGTACAGACCATTTAGGAGCCTTAAAATTCACCTGTCTTGCAGGAAGAGGGTGCCTTTACACACAGGACCTCTTTGAGACTGCACCTCTAGGACTGTCACTGTGTCATGCACTATCCAGTTTGGAATATCTTTTAGAGACTCATCACAGTCCACGAGGGAGTCCTGACATGGATAAGACAGTGTGATACGTTTTGAGAGGGAAAACAGCATGGTCCAGTGGTCAAAGCACAGCCTGGAATCAAGGAGACCTGGGTTCTGTGCTCTGCATTTCACTGCCTTTGAGAGTCACGTCACTGATGGCTGCCTCAGTTTCCCCCGGGGCTAACATACAACTCACCCACTACTTTGAAGCATTATGAAGGTAAAGGCATGAGAGTTTGGAAAGTGCCAAGCTTTGTCTGTTCGCTCACACCTGGTGAATACCATCCATTTCAGGGCTTTAACGCTCACAAGGCATTTGCTCCTGACATCAATGGGAGCAGGACTGGGCACTCATGCCGTAAATGGCAGCAGCTTCCAGTATTCACTGTACAAGCGCTATTTACACTCTTACTTGTTCTGCGGCGTCTTACAGTTGAGCAAGTGTGGAGCCGTGATGTTCACTCCCACGCTGGAAGGGGGTGGTAATAGAATAGGGACGTGAATGGTTAACTGGAAAACCTCACCCTTAATGCGTGAGGCTTACTGGTTCCAGTTAACCAGTAGGGACTGGAGCAGCTCCCCGCCCACCACAGGCAGAGGGCTGCTCCAGCTGCAGAACAGCTCAGAGCAGCCCCTGTCCGTGGCAGGCCCCACCCGGGCGGCATGCCATAGGCAGAGGCTGCTCCAGCTGGCTACAGCAGGCCCCCTGCCTGCCTCCCCTTTAACAGGTTAACCAGTTACACATGTTTAACCAGTTAACCAATTAAATAACCTTTTAAATCCCTAGTAAAGAAATGCCAAGTTGAAATTCCTAAAGAGTCTTCTGAGAGACCCCTAGGTAGGGATGTTCTATTTAGATTAATCAACCAATCGAACAGTCAATGGAATTTCCATCGACTACTTGATTAGTCGATAAGGGGCGCCTCCGCCTTTGAAATGGAGCAAGAGCCCCGCCGGCTCTTGCTACATTTCAAAGGCGGAAGTGCCACCAGTTCCCTGCCCCCACCACAGAGATGGTGCTGGGGGGGAACCAGCTTTTAAGCTGGCTCCCCCAGCACCAGCTCTTCCTCCCCCCACCTTGCTGCCTCTGATAAAGGTAGCAAAGGGGGGGGGGGAAGCAACTAGTTGAGTCACTAATCAACTAGTCGCTTACATCCCTACCCATAGGGGAATTTGGGTACAAACAATCCATCGACTGTAGGGCCCCCGAGGACCTCAAGCAGGCAGAGATTGTTTGGATTAGGGATATAAAATCCTATTTAATCAGTTAACCAATTGAGCAGGATCCTTTGGGTGGGGGTCTGCTCCTGCCCACGTGGGCTGGAATGGCCCCTTGCCCATGGTTCAGAGGGGCTGGCCTGCCCAGCCAGAGCAGCCCCCAGCATGTGGGGCTGCCAGCTCCTGGCCGCTGGCTCCATGGGGCTGCCAGGTAACCGGTTACCGGTAAACATCACCCAGTAAGGGATAATCGGTTACCCATTCACATTCCTAATTTGGATGGCAAAGTCTGGTTATTATTATTGTTTGTATTGCCATAGCAGCTAGGAGGCCAAGTCATGGACCAAGGGCCTGTTGTGATAGGGACTGTACAGAACAAAGGGATGGGCCCTGCCCCACAGAGTTTGCAATCTAAGTATAAGACAAGAGACAACAGATAGATACAGACAGACGAGGAAGTACAGTAAAACTCCAATAGTCCGGCACTCCTGATAGTCCGGCATCAAAATGGCAAGAGCCTAGTGAGTGAGCTTCGGCAAAAAATGAGTCACAAGGTAACAGCGGCAGCTGAACTGAGCAAAAAGGGTAAAAAGGCTTAAAAACTAAAACATTACAGTATACTGTATACAGTACGTACAATAAAAAGGGTTAAGAACACTTTATATACAGTATATAATGTATACAGTATATATATAACCTGCTTATAGTACCTCCTGATAGTCCGACATATCTGATAATCCGGCACCACCTAAGTCCCATAGGTTCCGGATTATCGGAAGTCTACTGTACAAGGAAACACAGATAGTGCAGGCAGCACGACAATGGTCTCTGCACATCTGCAGATTAAACTGGTGCCAAGTTTATTCCAGGCAAGACTGCAAAGGAAAGTTTTAAAGGAGGGCTCTGAAAGAGGATAATGAGGTAGCTTCGCAGAGAGCACGTCCCAAGCACAAGGGGCAACATGGGAGAAAGCACGAAGGGACTTGTTACATTTTCAAACAAGAGGCCAACGGAGGCTGGGATAAATGCAAGGCGGAAGTCGACATCTTGATAGTGACTGAGGGAGGAGGGGAAGGGGTATGTGCTACTTTGCTTGACCTGCACAGCCTGTTTTGATAGGCTAGAGAAGGGGGAGGCAGGGGAAAGAAGCAAAGAGAGGGGTGACAAAGCAACAGATAAAGAAACTGGATATCAACAGGGCAAGACTGCATTAGCCAAGGGCAGAAGGAAGGATACAGCAACAATTGATATGGGAGACGAGCGCCTGGATGGATGTTTAAGCTGTGTAGATGGCTAGGAAAGGCCACAGCTGTGAGGTGTTATGTAGAAAGAATCAAGATTTACCCCAGCTTGGATCTGAGCTCTGGTGTCTGTCTATGTGCTCGCTTGACTATAAGTTTAGTGGTGCAGAAACCACTTGGTCTGTGTCTGTAGGAGGTCAGGCCAGAGAGACGGCAATGTTCCCTTGCCTTTAAAATCTAAGAATTCATGGGAATTGCCTCTCCCAGTAGGAATGTGAAAGGTTAACTGGTGGGGGCTGGAGCAGCTCCCCATCCGCTGTGGGCAAGGGGCTGCTTCAGCCTCACTGGGCCACTGTGGACAGGAGTGCTCCAGCCTGGCCACAAGCACCCCCTCCCCAATCAGTTTACACTATGTTTAACCAAATAAAGGGGATTTTACATCCCTGCCTCCCAGCATACATGCTCTTGGCGTGAACTGATTGTGTCAGGCTGTGCTTTTTAAGGCAGAGGTTTGTGCTTCTTTTGTACACTAGAACTCTGATAGGTTACCTACAGTCTCCACCGTGGTCCAGAGAGCTGTGCTAAGCTCCTATGCTACAATTCAGTAGGGTACCTACAATCTCCACCATGGTCCAGAGAGCTGTGCTAAGCTCCTATGCTACAATTCAGTAGGGTACATTCTGCCTCCGACGTGGTATTGAACCCACCAGGTATTATGGGACTCTGCTACTGGAGGTACCATTGTCCATATAGAATGTAACCGAGATCCCAACAATTTGGAGTCACTAAGGGTACCGCTGCACAGCAACTACACACTTGAAGTTGAGCCACACCAGCTGACTCAGGTTCACAGGGCTTGAGGATCTGAAAGTCTACACAGAGATGAAACAGCCCAGCACCAGGAGCTGAGATGGCTGGCACAGGCCAGCTGCGGGTGTTTTCGCTGGGCAGACAGGCCCTAAATATCCAGTGGCAGAGTCTTGCAGAAGTTATTAGCCTACGGAACTAGTTTAGGCCACTGCTGCCTATAAACATATGCGCCCCCTACATTTTCAGTTGATACAGTATGCTTCAATTCCTGTCCTATATGATGGCAAGGTGTTGCTGTATGCCAGGGCTACTTAACTTTGGAAGCCCTGTGGGCCACAAAGATACTCGCAACACATGCCGAGGGCCACAAGTGAAGTGTAGTTGCGTGTACATGCAAATATATGCAAATAGCTTCTTTCACACTGATGGGCACGAATACAAAGATTAAGGCAAGACTACACCACACACAGGCCCCATTTAAGTCAGTTCTGCTGATATTAATAAAATACAATATTTACCCAATTTCTACTCATATGACAGCACTTTTAATGAGCAATGACAGTCCAGGAATTTAACTACTAAAACGCATATCAACAGAAGACCATTATATTGACTAATTTTTTGTTTTGGCTCCCACCCGTGGGCCGCATGTCGAGCCCTGCGTAAACCCAAACTCATGGCAGGCCGCAAACAAATGAGTGGCGAGCTACATGCAGCCTGTGGGCTGCATGTTGAGTAGCCCTGCTGTATGCTGTTAAACAGCAGGGGCTTTCCACCTCATTTCAGCACTGAGTGTGAAGTAATTCCTGTTTGTAAAGCATTTTGGGATCTCCTGGGATAGCAGGCACAATGCAAATACAACTTTTGTCACTAAAAATGAATGATTTGCTGCCGGAAATTGATTTGGTTTGCAAAGGAGACTCTCAAGTGAAATGAGAATGTTGTGATTCAAGAATATTTGTTAAAAATGTATAAAACCATTAAAGAAAAAGGCAGAGTTCTGACACTGCCTGCAGTTAAATCCATTACTGCTTCCAATTTACACCATGTTTCACTTCCCACCCAGGCTGCACATTAAATTTGGCACATTATAATGCTGTGTGCAGCCTAATCGCTTTTTTCCTCTTGCACAAATCCTGGGGAAACAAGTTCAGAAACTTCAAAGGAGTATTAGAAACGGACACTTCCATGGCTGATACAAAATAAATACAACCTGGGTGAAAAAAATCAAGACCATAACATTATAACAACAATGGAAATAGGCTGCACAGATAGGGATGTTAAATTTAGATTAACTAACTAATTGAATAGTCAATGGGATTTCTGTTGACTATTTGATTAGTCTATAAGGACGCCTCTACCTTTGAACTGTAGCAAGAGCCCTGGCGCGCTCCCTGCCAGGCTCTTGCTACAGTGCAAAAGCAGAAGCCCCACAGGAAGTGTGGGGCTTCCTTTTGAAATTTACAAGAGCCCCATTAGGGCTTTTGTGTATTTCAAAGGCTGAGGCATCACAGGGAGCGAGGGGCTGGCAGAGGAGTCTTCCCTGGTCCCACGCTCCCTGCAGCGCCTCAGCCTTTGAAATGTACAAGAACCCCAGCGGGGATCTTGTACATTTCAAAAGGAACCCTGCAAGGAGAGGGACTCCCCCACTGGCCCCTCCTTCCCTGCAGCACCTGAGCCTTTGAAATGTACAAGAGCCCTGGCGGGGGGCAGAATTGCAGCAGAAGCTGCGCAAGTGGAGACCACTTCAGTCTCCACTCGCGCCATTTCCTGCTGTGCCTCTACCTCCCCTGCCCCCCGCGGAGATGGTGCTGCGGGAAACCGGCTTTTAAGCTGGCCCCCCCAGTACTGGCTCCTGACCCCCCTCCCCCCTTGCTGCCTCTCTCTGAGGCTATGTTTAGACTGCAGGCTTCTTTCAGAAGAAGCTTTTCCAGAAGAGATCTTCCGAAAAACTTCTTCCGAAAGAGAGGGTATACACAGCAAAAGCGCATTGAAAAAACGATCTGCTTTTCCCAAAGCTAGTGTCCACACTGAATGGATGCTCTCTCACATTTAAGTTGTGATTACTATGGGTGGAGTGGCCACCAGAGCACCCATGCTTTTTCCTCTTTCCTCTTCTTGCAAAAGAACTCCCTCTTCCCTGTCCACACATGCCTTTTTCTGAAAGACCACTTTCTGAAAAAGGCTTCTTCCTCATAGAAAGAGGTTTACCAATGTCGGGAAACCCCCCCTCTGTTCTTTTGATGTTCTTTCAAAAGAACGCGATTGCAGTGTGGATGTAAGTGAAGTTTTTCGGAAAAACGGCCATTTTTCTGAAAAAATTCTGCAGTGTAGACATACCCTGACAGAGGCGGGGAGAGAGAATGACTAGTTGAGGGACTAGTCAACTAGTCAATTACAAACCTAGTTTAGACATGGACACACACACACACACACACACACACTCTCACACTCAGAAGTATTTATCTAATTTTAAAAGCTTTATTATTATAAGCTGCTGTCTAAACCCAAACAGTTTGCTTTTTGTTCCAAGATGTCTTCCAATACAAGCATTTCACCTTCTGCATAGACACAGAGCCATAATTATTTTTCCTCCACTCATGTGACATGCACAAGTTTGGTTTCTGCTTGTCGGCTAGTCGACTAGTCTCTTTCATCCCTATGCACAGACAGTCTGTTATTGAACTGAGAGCATGGATCCAGATCTCAGGCACAGCAATTAAGAGTAAGGAGAGATTTTCTTGGAGGAAGTCAATCATATGATTCAGGAATATTATGGACTTCCATTTATCCCAGCCAGCGATTTCTGGGCATTGGAGCCAGCCAGCATTGCCAGCTAGTAGTGATTACGCGCATAGGAGTGCTGAAACTGGCAACTGTTTAAAATGCTCATACAGGCAGGGTCCAATTGCAAACTAGAAGGCAATTCTCTTCCCACTGCAGAAATCCCAACTCTCCAGAACCAGTGCTCCTGCAGCACAACATCTGAGCTTCATGGCATCACTCCGCATGCAAGGTGGCGTGACAGCACTCACAACTTGGGGCAGCTTCTAGGCCACCCCAGAGTCTAGTAGCTTAATCCCGGCATGATACTATAGGACATTTCTAATTGTTCTTTAGCCTTCCAACCATAGGGGGAAATCTTGGCTCTACTGAAATCCGAGGGAGATTTTCTAGCTTTGTTACATTGCTAGCAACGCCCGAGCTCTTTCAAATGGCTCCGTCACTTCTCAAGCAGAATGGGCAATGTTTGCTGTCTGCAATGAAGCGGATACTCTGCACTTGAGCAAAGCCCTTGTAGCCAGATTTCCTCCTTCTAAACAAATACATGCAACAGAACTGGGGGAAAACCGCACGCACAGCAAGACAATACGGCTTTGCATGCCTCTCTCTTGTTTGTTTTACCCCACGAAAGACACGATCAAACAAGCAGCGAGTCAGCCAACTTGTTTTTCCACCTGTTCATGGAAGACACAGAACAGCTTGGGTGTTACTACCTCCCCCGAACCATAAAACAAACAGCTTCACCCAGTTTCTACACAGAACATAGACTGACAGAAATCTAGGCTGGAAGGTGGAGTCCATCTCCCATGCCCCACCGTGCAATAGGTTTACATGCACCTCCTAATTAAACCATCCCTGACAGGGGTTTGTCCAACCTATTCTTAAAAACCTTCCCTGGAAGCCTATGTGATGTTGACAAACCAGGTGCCAGCTCATGCCAAGGTCCCCATACCTCAGCTGAATACAAACAAGCATGTAGCTGGAAACTGGCGGGCTCACCTGTCTGTCAGTATTGTGAAAATGGGGATTAGCATTCTAAGACTGTGTTGAGTATTTACTGAATGCTTGTCACTGATCACGTCTCTACCCCAGACTGTTGGAGCATATTGCAGCGTTTGGATTGCAACCCACTCTATGCAAATCACCAGACAGGAGAGAGACACATTAACAAGTGTGGAAGTGTCTCACACTGTCCCGCCTGACAGAGAAGGCCCATCCACACCAGACAGTCTATCCCCCATGAAAACTCCTAAGAACAAAGAACTTGCTCTCTATGTTCTATGTTGCTACTCTGAGTGGCATATAAAGGACATACAGAGCTTGCTAATTGTATAAGCTTCTATTACCCTTTGAAACTTAGGACTGCAGTGGATTTGTGGGTTTTTATGTTTACCTGCTTCAATCTTGTGAATACCTTTCTCATTTCCTTTTCCTATATAATAAATGGGTAGATAGCCAATCCTATAACAAACTATTTGGTATGAGATCTAAAACGCAATTGACCTGGGATAAGGGATGGGTCCATTAGGACTGAGAGTAGGCTAAGTGTAGCTGTGATTGGCGGTGGAAGGGACCATCCATCACAAAGGTAGGCCTACCTGGGCAGCAAGACAGGGGACTGTGATTCCATATTAAGGCTGCTATAGTGCTGGCAATTGGTAAGCATTAGTCTTACTGGTTAACCTGCCTTAACTGTTAACCCCTGGGCTGGCTGGCCGGCCGACCCCAGCAGCCCTCTCTTCAGCCTTTCTTGCAATGCAGCTCTCAGAACACAACTCCAGTTGTCACCACCACCTGGCCGTGCCGTGCGCGCGCTGAGGAATGACAGCGCTGGCAAGTCTCATACACCAGCGAGGTGGTGGTAGCTGGCAGGACTGTGGCGCGCAGCCCGTACTGCTCCCACCCTGCAGGCAGAATGAAGTGGAGATGGCTCATGGGCACAGGGAGCCCTACCAGGCAGCGGCGTTGATAGAGGTTCAGGGGAAAGCGCTGGGTTTAGGTCAAGTCTGAAAAGGACTCAACACTCTGGGGCCAGGTTTTAAACTTGGGCCCAAGCAGACCTCTCCCCTGTATAGCTAAGTACTAAAGCGGATGCCCCTGGGGCTCAAGTGTAAAAGACCTGTCACTCTGAAGCAGGAAGTTCTAGGTTAGAGCCTAGTTCCAGAGTCACTGAGGGGTTCCAAGAGGCCAAGATATTATTCTTACTATTTGCCTAGAGGCCTGAACCAAGATCACAGCCCCACTGTGCTAGGCGCTGTACAGACATGTAGTGAAAACAGGACTTTGCCCCAACCCTGAGTGAGAGCCCGGCCTTGCAGTGCAGTGTATCATAGAATGAGAGAATACTAGGACTGGAAGGGACCTCAAGAGGTCATCGAGTCCAGTCCCCTGCCCTCATGGCAGGACCAAGTACTGACTAGACCACGCCTGATAGACATTTATCTAACCTACTCTTAAATATCTCCAGAGATGGGGATTCCACAACCTCCCTGGGCAATTTATTCCAGTGTTTGACCACCCTGACAGTTAGAAACTTTTTCCTAATGTCCAACCTAAACCTCCCTTGCTGCAGTTTAAGCCCATTGCTTCTTGTTCTATCCTCAGAGGCCAAGATGAACAAGTTTTCTCCCTCCTCCTCACGACACCCTTTTAGATACCTGAAAACTGCTATCATGTCCCCCCTCAATCTTCTCTTTACTAAACTAAACAAACCCAACTCTTTCAGCCTTCCTTCATAGGTCATGTTCTCTAGACCTTTAATCATTCTTGTTGCTCTTCTCTGGACCTTCTTCAATTTCTCCACATCCTTCTTGTAGACATACAGTGTCTCCTGAGTCCAAGAAATGCCCTGCCTGGACACAGCTCCTTTTGTGTTTGAACCAGCTTCCATTTGAAAAGGCTTTGGCTTGGAGTGTTGAGAATTAAGCCCAAAGGAAGTCGCCAAGAGTTACTGGTTTAAGCATCTGTCAGGGATTATCTAGACCAGTGTTTCTCAACCAGTGGTACAAGTACACTTAGGAGTACTCGAGAGAAGTCCGGGGGGGTACGTCGACAACTGAAATTTGGAGAAAACTGAATTTTTGTTTTAAGTTTTACAGCGTTTTATTATTTTTGTACATTTTACACCCAAAAATGTCATCGCCTGCCCGGCTACGATTAAGTTGTTTAAACAAATGTGTTGCAACGGTAGAAAAAAATTGTGAGAGTCTGAAAACTGTAGGTACTTGGGGTACTTATAATTTTTTTAAAGGGGTACTTTATAAAAAAAGGTTAAGAAACACTCATCTAGAAGATGGTGCTTGGTCTTGCCATGAGGACAGGGGCAGGGGACAGGACTCGATGAAAACTGCTGTTCCTCATTCCTCAACGCTGAAACATATGCAAATCACTGGCCTGTTACAAGACAGTTGCTGTTGGATACAAACAACTCTGAGGGAGTGGGAAGAGAAGGGTATATTGTACTAGCAACAAACAGCCCATAACAGCATGTTTGCTATATGGTCTGTGGTATGTCTGGAAAACAGAATTCACTGGCAGCTCTGGTGTTTTCTAAAGCAACAGATCTGATTTCTGTTGGGCCCTAATCTCATCCCATGGCAAGTTCCCCCTGCAAAACAGGGCCATTTCAACCCTATTCCCTTCACTTCAACCAATTCAAACAAAACCAAACCCACAAAAGCTCAGAATAGGAGTATGGCCAGACACTGCTTATGCTCCAAGAGCCCCAGCAACTCAAGACGGGGATAGGGATATTAGCTAGTTAATGGGCTCTTGCCAGTTAATTCCAGCGACCCCAAGACTGCAGTGAGGGTGGGTGGTCATAGAATACTAGAATAGGAAGGGAGCTTTAGAGGTCATCAAATCCAGTCCCCTGCCCTCATGGCAGGACCAAGCACCATCTAGATCACCCCTGATAGATGCCTCAAATTGACAATTAAGGGCTATCATTTAACCCACTGGTTTTCAAACTACAGGTCGTGACCCAGTGCTAGGTCATGGAATGTCAGGCACTGGGTCTCTTTGCTGCAGGGGGGATAAGGTGATGGGGGGGGAGGCTAGAGGCAGCTACCTGCCTGTCCTGGCACTGCAGACTGCGCTGCACCCCAGAAGTGGCCGGCAGCAGGCTCAACGCCTAGGTGGGTGAGGGGGGAGAGTGCAAAGGGCTCCACACACTGCCCCGGCCCTGAGCACTAGCTGCACACTCCCATTGGCTGGGAACCTGCTGCTGACTGCTTCTGGGGCACAGATAGTCTGTGGTAGAGGCAGGAAGCTGCCTTAGCACCTCCACTGCACCGCTGACTGGGAACCCCTCAAGGTAAGCCCCTCCTGCCCTAGCCCTAACCCCCCACAAAATTAGAGCCCCCTCCTACACCCCAAAGCTCTCATCCTCGGTCCCACCCCAGAGCCCACACTCTGGTCAAATTACGTAGGGTCATGGGCATCAACAATTTTCTTCAACTGGGTCATACGAAAAAAAAAGGTTGAAAACCACCCATTTAACCAGTTAACCATTTTAACATTCCTGTGCTTGGGAAACTCTTTGTGAAAATATTTGTGTGTATGCAAAATCCCCTTGTTTCACAATTGCAGCACCCTTTAGACACATTCTTTCAGCTATTCCGAGATGCTAAAGCCAGAAGGGACCATTGCAATAATCTCATCTAATCTAATCTCCTGCCTATCACAAACCACAGAACTTCACCTAGTAATTCCTGCATCCCACCCTAACTCTGTTTGAGCCACAGCTGTCTCTTTAGAAAACTAGCCAATCTTGGCTTATGGGGTCACGACTTATCCTAGAGGTGGAATGAACTAGTGAATTGCAGCTGAGGGATGGGAACCAAGAATCCCTGGATTCTAACCCTAATGCATCAGGCTGTGACACAGAGTGGCCTTCAGAATATTTTGCAAACACACAGTTCTTTACAAGCATTACTTAGGACTCGCCACATCACTGTGAAGTGGGTAAATACTATTGTGCCCATTTCACAGGGCAGAGACACTAAGGATCAAAGAAGTTAGCTGCCTAAGCCACATA
This sequence comes from Rafetus swinhoei, assembly GCA_019425775.1. Taxonomy (NCBI): domain Eukaryota; kingdom Metazoa; phylum Chordata; order Testudines; family Trionychidae; genus Rafetus; species Rafetus swinhoei. Next base: position 20,281,768 of record CM033437.1, on the reverse strand, counting down.
CAAAGTGTCAGAATGAGAATCCCAGTCACCTGACTCCCAGCCCAGTGGTGAGATGAGTCACACAGGAAAACAGGTTTGTCTGTTTCACTGGCACCTACAATCAGTTTCAGCCGCCAGTTTCTCCTGTGCTCTCACAATGCTTCGGTGTTGGAGCTCCTAAAACCACAGGGGCTAGTTTTACTTCAAATGTGTTTACAATGGAATCTTAAAAAAAAATGTGCAGGATCATTTGTTGTGGGAAGTGATTTTTTTAAATTACTAAAAACTACAATTTAGACTAATGTTGAGTGTCATTAACTAATGTTTGTGAAGTGCATTAAGATACTTTAATGAAAGTCTATAGGGCCCTGATCCAAAATCCACTGCAATCAATGGCAAAACTCTCTCTGGCTTCAGGAGGCATTGGATGACACCCTGTGACTAACAATAACAGTGCCATTAGCACCGCATGCTGCTCAGCGCATGCTGACAGGTTGTCTAGCCAGAGTGTATGGGATACCACGATGCTGGCTACTGCTGAGGGACAGTTCCATAAGCCTGATTTCACATTGCAAGGGAGGATCCTGATTCACCTACATGACATGTTTTGACAAGCAAGGGTCCTACTATCCATCCTTACCCTGCAGCTCCCATGCACCAGTTATGCTGGCATAAAGGGGATTCATCAGGACACGCTTACAAGCCTCTCTAGATGGGGCAGAGCCAGCTCTGTGCTGCCTTTGGAGGAGCCCCAGTCAGAGGGTGCTCTGGGGCAGGGCGTGGGTGAGCCAGGAGAGCCAGGAGGGGGCACGCAAAGGCAGACTTGATCTCTGGTGATTCTGTCATGCCAAGCTGTGACCTAGGGACCTCCTAATGCCAAATAGCAGGGGGCATAAAGGGGGAATAAGGGTGGCAGGAATCCCCTGCACCTAGTATTCACATTCTAGCTCACCAAAGCGGGTCATGTAAGGTCTCTAACAAAAGTCAGTTTCACACTGGTCATCGTCCCCCTTACAAGCTGTACGTGGGGGAACAAGAGAGGTGTACGGCTTGGTCTACACTTGTAAGATTAAAGTGCGGCTGTGGCAGTGATGCTGCAGCAGTGTTTTAAAGTGAAAGTGTGGCCATGGCAGGAGCACTGGGAGAGAGCTAAACCACCTCCTGGAAGCCCGTTTACACAGGCACTTTGCAGTTCTGTAACTTGCTGCACCTGGATGGGAGGGGGGGTGTTTTTTCACCTCCCTGAGCCAGAAATTTGCAGCACAGTAAAGTGGCAGTGTAGATTTAGCCTGAGGTACAGACTCTTGAAATGATGCTCTCTAGATCTGTAGTTAAAAACAGGACACTCAACCTCAGCCTGTTTTGAGACAAACTCATTGATGGGTCAAATGCTAATGAAGAGCTGGCTGAGCCTTCGGAAGGAAACTAATAGGAGGAGGTGAACAACAAGGAGGTGAGGGAACCCATCTTGAGAACAACAAAAGGTCTGTTCTGGTATACAGGGCGTCCCCATTATAAGTTGTCCCGGTATACACTGGTTCCGCACTAAACTCATTGAGGCTTGTAGGAACTGATGCGTTATAAGTCCCTGCTCTTAAGTCATGCAAAAACAAAAAACAAAGAAACAAAAACAAAAACAAAAAAAATCAATTTGCGCAAATGGAAGTCAGCCGCAGGAAAAAAATTCCCCATTTTAAATTGTTTTGTTATAAGTCCAAGTTTTTTGGGACCTATGTTGGACTTTTAGAGAGCACAGCCTGTATTCTAATGTGCACAAAGACACCCTGGCATTCTTCACCTAGGAAATAAATGAATCATGTATTTGCTTCAGAAAAAAAGGTTCTCAGCCAGGCTTGGTGGAAAATGCTGGGGAGAACTTTGAGTGAGATCCACTTCCTTAGCTAAGAAGTTTTAGCCTGTTGGTTAAGATTAGTCTCTAGAAAGCACATTATGATTTTGATTTCTCTGTAAACATTTCCGCATCTCTCTCACAGGTTTATTTGATGCTCATTTCTTTCTTAAATACTTTTCCTCCCATTTTATACTTGAGCTCAAGTACTGTGTGTCACAGGAGCAGTGATTGAAGGTAAACCCAGGGTGCCCTGTTGCATTGGAAACAGAGGATCTGGGATTTCTGGGGGTATCCAGCGATCGGGGCTAGACAGCACAGGAGAACACTTTGAAGGGACCGAGGGGCTGGGGTGCATCTGTTATCAGTCTGCAAGGCAAAGACGGGGCTGGCAGAGTGCAGAGGAGAGTGGCTAACAGGCTGGCTGTGGTAGGGGGCTGCCACCCAGCTAGTACAGACAAGATTTCCTGGTACTGGTGACAGGTGGCAATTTGGTGACTCTCCGCTCTGGGTGCCCAGAGACATGCCACACAAGGCCCTGCAGGGGGATCTGAAATAGGGGCATGAGTTAGGGCAGCCTTTGGGGCTGGTACAACCCTGCCCACCCCTGTATAGAGGAGGCTGTTTGCACCTCTTCTCTGTTCCTGCCCTATGCTCTTGCCCCACCGTCCATCCGTCCCAGGATGCAAAGCTGGCATAAGCATTTCCACAGAGGCTTTCTATCTTGCTGGGAGTGTTATTCCCCTCCTCTTATGAGCACTTAGGATATGTGCGAAGAGCAGGATGGGTGCTCCATGCACAATTCCTACAGAGGCAGGATATCCTCTGCCCCAGAGTCACTTCCTCCTGGGGAAGTCGCTGGAAGGCACATTCCTGGCATTCATTCATGAGCTGCCAAGCAGCGTACAGGCAGAGCCCACAGGCACCACTGGCACGTAGTTCCAGACCCCCTCCCGCCCCCAGCAACACTCTGCCCTTTCTCCGAGAGATGCTGAAGGAGAAGCGATTGCAATGATCCAACACCCACCCCTGGCAGCAGAAAGTCTCCCACTGACTTCGAGGGCTTTCAGTGCTTCGATGGGGGCAACATCTGACAGCCTCGGCTGGAAGGCTGCGTCATGCAAAGTGCTGTACGACATACGGTAAGCGATGGTCCCCGCCCCACACAGCTGACAGTCTGAAGGACAAGAAGGAACAGGAATGAAGCGAGAGACAGAACAGCAAATCTGACGGGATGTGTGTACTGCTCAGCCATGCAGCAGTGCTGCTCCCTGCAGACAGCAGTCAAGGCAGGTGTACTAGCAGACTGATCACTGGGCAGGCGCTCAGCAGAGTTGGGTGACTATTGCATTACTCTAGTCTAGCACCAAGAAGCTCTAGTGAGGACCAGGATCCCCTTGTGCTTGTCGCTGTACAAACACAGAACAAGAAGCCCATCTCCACCTCAAGGAGTTTACAATCTCTAGTTCCCATTCAGCCACTGGCCCACTGGGTGACCTTGGGCAAGTCACGTCCCACTCTGTGCCTCGGTTTCCCCATCTGTAAAATGGAGATGGGGATAGTGACCTCCTTCGTAAAGTGCTGTGAGATCTACTGATGAAAAGCACTGCATCAGAGCAACGTGTTTGTTTAGTAGGTTGCAGCATCCTGCCTGCTTTTGGGTCTGGGAGCAGTGGTGTCTTTAGGGATTGTGACTGGGAGATTTGCCCACTTGTTAGGGACGAGAAAGGTGTTGGACAAGGCGAATGGGGGGGCGACGGAGGGACACTCAGAGTGACACCCAAGGCGACGACCTTAGCTGCAGCGTTGCGAACGGGCTGGAGCCATCCAGGCCAAAGAGCAGGACGTGAGATGCTGGAGGCTTGGACGAGCGCTTTGGCAGCATGGGCGCAGAGCAGCGGTCAGATCGCCGAGTGGCTGCACGGGAAGAAGTGGTGAGCTGTAGGCGCAACCTGGATTGTGGGGGTGAAGGATGAGGGCAGAGTTGAAGACAAAGCAAGATGATGGGCTTGAGTGACAGGGAAAATGACAGTGGTAGAGAAAGGACCCTCCGAGCAGTCCGCAGAAGAAAAGAGTGAGGGGGGATTTGATAGCAGCCTTCAACTTCCTGAAGGGAGGTTCCAAAGAGGATGGAGAGAGGCTGTTCTCAGTAGTGACAGATGGCAGAACAAGGAGCAATGGGCTCAAGTTACAGTGGGGGAGGTCTAGGTTGGATATTAGGAAAAACTATTTCACTAGGAGGGTGGGGAAGCACTGGAATGGATTCCCTAGAGAGGTGGTGGAATCTCCATCCCTAGAGGTTTTTAAGTCCCGGCTTGACAAAGCCCTGGCTGGGATGATTTAGTTGGGATTAGTCCCACTTTGGGCAGGGGGCTGGGCTCGATGCCCTCCTGAGGTCTTTTCCAGCCCTGGGATTTTATAAGTAAGGACCAGCTCCCCGTAGTTCTAGTTGCTACACAGACAAACCACCCTGAAGACGGTCCCTGGCCCAGAGAGCTCACAATCTGCATATCAGGACACACACAGAATGGGAGCAGACTAGGAGAATATGGTTACAGACAGGAGAGTTTAGCAGAAAAGCAGAAAACCCGGCTTGCTGGCTGCCTGCCTGGTGCTGGATGGGAGTGACCTGCAGGCATAAGGGCAGCGGAACTGTGTCTGCGCCGCACATCTGAAAAACCAAGTGCCTGACTACTTGTTTGACAGTTCCCACCTGTGAAGTAGGGGTAAGTCCTGCTTCCCCTGCCACGCTGTCATAGATGAGCTGTGCATGCAGAGCTCGGACAATATAAATCCTAGAAAACTGCTATGAGATCTTGATCGCGTGATCCCGAGGTTCATGTGCTGTGAAGAGTAGCCGCCTGTCTCACATCCTGCCCCCATCCGCTGTCTTCAAGCCACAGCCTCCTTGTGCCGCCCTCCAATTTGTAACATAAAAAACAACTTCCTGCAGAAACGCAGCACGTGCAGTGGGGGAGGGAGGAGGAACAGTCTGGGGGGTAGGGGAAGTTGGGAGTTCAGGGCAAATGTATCTGTTTTACAGTAGCACCTATCAGAAGCCTCCAACAGAGAACAAGTGAGCAGCCGGGCGTTGTATGTACACACTCCCACTGTAATTAGACAAGACAGGAAAGGATTCGGATGGGGAAACAGCAGCCCAGGGAGGTTACGTGATTTTCCCACGGACACTCATGAGGTGAGTGGCAGGGCTCAATGCTCTCCCCTCTCCCTGCCCCATGCTGTACCTGCTGGATCATGCCACACCATGCAAGACCAGTCAGTCCCCTTTCCTTGGGAGATGTTGGGGTTCTTTGAGTCTGAAATTTCATGGTACCCTTGGGGCAGAATTTCAAAGCAATAAAACAGGTTCCCATGACAACTCCCAGCTCCTTCCAGCCCAGGTAACCTGTCTAAACCAGCTCAACCTGTCAGCAGCAGCCTCTCCCCCACACCAAAGAAACCTGCGCAGGGCAGGAATTCCCACACTTCCTTCCCAGCTGTTCTGTCGGGGGCAGGCTTAGGAGTTGTGATCTGCCCCTACACGTGGCACAGGAGGTTCAGCCTGTGAAGAGCAGATAGCCACAGAGCCACACATTTCAGCACACCGGATGCCCCTCCCCCCAATACAATGCTGGCATGAGCGACCCACCTGGTCTGAGGAGTAGCAGCCGAGCGTGGACAGTCTATGAAGGGCCCACGCCTTTTGCTGAGGCCCTGCCCCGATGGGAGCCAAACCGCCTCCCCAACTCCCCAACCACGCATGCCCCAGTCTCCCCAGCCCCAGAGCACAAGGAGGGCGGGCACTGGGGGCAGCAACACTCCGCCCCCAGAATGCCTGCAAGAGCAAATTCCTGGGGTATGAAGAGAAGGCTCCCTCTCCTTCCCGGAGGGTGCCACTAAATTGGGTTCCACTCCATTCACTCCAATGAAGAGGCCATAATTTGCCCATCTCCAATGACTGTTCATGCACATAGGCGGGGCATACAGCACACAGTGGATACGTCTACACTGCACCTCTCTTGAACAAAAGTCTGCAAATGAAGCGCAGATTAGCATATTGCCGTGCTTCATTTGCATAATTCATTAGGGGGGGCGTTTTTGCGCAAGCGTCTACACAGCTCCTTTTTGCGCAAAAGCCTCTTGCGCAAAAACGGCCCCCAATTATGCAAATGAAGCACAGCAATATGCTAATCCACACTTCATTTGCATAGGCTTTTGCGCAAGAGAGGTGCAGTGTAGACATAGCCAGTGGCCTAGAGGGCTGCCCCCAGGCACTATGCACATATCAGAACATGAGAAGCCGTTATGACTCGCCCCCCCTTCCCCAGGACTTGTGGTCTAGTTAGTGGTGAAGATGCAGCACACAACCAGTGAAGAAAGATCTATGACTGAGCTATGCGGGTGGATCAACCTCCCTTGAAAAATATACTTCTTGGCATCTCAATTCCTCATTTCCTCCCTCTGTGCTCTCAGCATCCCTGACCCATTTGCTTTACGCCAAGCCAGTGAATAATTACAAGCAGAGCAGGAGCAATAAAAGCCCATCAACTCCCCAGGGCTTCCTAACAAATCACAGCTGTGGGAAGTGATAGAAATCTTCTTCCAGGCCTCACTGCACAGACTCGTTTCTTCCAGTGTTCCCTGTAAGCTGAGCACTTGAGCAGCCACCCAGGAGAGATTCAGCTGTCACCCAGCTGATTAGCAAAGCACCCACAGCTGGTTGCATTTCTCTTGGTGGTGCACATCAGCACTTGCCTTGGTGCACATAACAAAATTTATGCTGCACATGGATGGAAAAAAAAATATAGGGACACCCATACACCTTCTCCATTCAAAGACACCCAGGAGGAAAAGCCTTTGAGCCTCCCTTCTGCACAGGGGTGATGAGACTGACTAGTCTTAGTTCAGCTCTAGCTCCATGCCCTGAAGAGCTTATGTTCTAAATCATTTGGCATCTGGCAGACCTGATTACTTATTTGCCGACTGCAGTCACTAGCCATCCCTGACTCACCCTTGGCTTTGAACACAGGCCAGCTGCGTTACTTGCAAGCTGTTAGAAATATCCCACCTTGCTGAGTCTGGAATTCCCTGTTAGTACCCATGTGCCAGGAACTCCCTGCTGTACGTTTCCCTTGGCACTAACAGGCTGTTGTCCTTGTGAGTGTGGACTGACCATATGCTTGTCTTCTCAACTAAGGATGTTAAAATGCAGTTACTTTCCTAACCAAGTAGTCGATAGATTTTTTTTTATCGACTACTCAATTAGTTGATAAGGATTGTCATTACAGCGCTCAGTCTGCCTGGCGCCGGGTCTCAGCATAACTTCCTCTGCTGCAGATCTGCATTTCAAGGGACAGGTGAGCCGGCACGCAAAGACACCGGCCCAGTTCTTGCTCCCATGGGTTATTGGTCAGCCTGCATAACCTCGCTCGCTGCCACTCTGCATTACAAGGGACCGGGTAGCTGGCGTCTTCGCACGCTGGCTTTCCTGTCTCTTAATATTGCAGAGACACAGCTGGGGAGGTGGGGGGAAGCTTATTGGTTAGTACTACTAGTCGCTTACATCTTATTATTAGCTGCAAAAGGACAGTCCATTAAAACGAACAGAAAAAGCCTCATTGTCTGCAATGGGAGCAGTGCTGGGCCCCAACACAATAATCATAAGCAACAGGGCAGAACACCAGTTTAGACAAGTATTTCTCAACAAGGGGGATGTGTAGGCAAGTAGGCAGAGGTCTTTCAGGGGTACATCAACTCATCTAGATATTTGCCTAGTTGTACAGTATTTATATTCCAATCGATTTATTTTATAATTACATGGTGCAAATGAGAACATCAGCAGTTTTTCATTAATGACATGTAGGAATTTTTACGTCTAATTCTGTAAGCAAGTAGTTTTTAGGGGCGGTGAAACTTGGGGGTACACAAGACACATCAGTCTCCAGAAAGGGGGACAGTGGTCTGGAAACAGAGTCACTGGTCTAGACATTCACCACATGCCTCAATTATCTGAATGATACAAGGGAATGATGGTTCCAGTTGGGCAGGAGAGTTTTTAGTGGAAACAATGGACAGTGGGGTTTGAGGACTGAGAGGTTTGAGGTTCAGATAACTGAGGTTTCACTGTTTCAGAGAATTCCTAGCATAGATAAACTATAGCACCTGGCTACACCCATGCTGCAACTCCAATTACTATGGGTCCCTTTATTGTAACCATCATTGAGCCTTAAATATGCATGATGCTAGCTCAGGGCTTTATGATCAGAACACTGAAGAGTTGATAGAGCACATTAAAGGCCCCCACAACAGACAGCATTTGTCACATACCACACCGGGGCACTTTCTGGTATAAGAAAGTTACAGGCTCTCTGCTGACTCCAGCAGAGGACCCTGCCTCGGAGTCACATCTTGAACATTTCCTTGCAACTCTAAGGACTAGAGAGAGATTTCGTTCTCTTTTCAAATGAAAACCGAGAGAAGAAAGATCAAGCGGTCAGATAGAAGGGGAAGCACCTGTCCAGTTTGATCTTCATCAGGGACTCATTGCCCGGTGCCAACACGGGCTTGGCATATCTACAATGGGTGCATTCCTCTAAGTAAGATAGATAACTTTAGCCACTTATCACCATGGTAATTCGTTTCCTGGATTTCCTCCTCACCCACAGGTGTGGCAGGGCCATGGATTTTCCTCCATTGTTTACACTATGCAGCACTATCGACCCAGGGAGGTGTCCAGGTCACCTTTGGTTTGGGAGTTCCTGGAGCACCAGGATGTCTGCATGCAGGGTTTTAGCTCCACTCCTAGACAAGTCACAAAGTCCACATCCAGGTGAAACCGGGCCCCAGCATATGGGGATGGTTCTGGCTCACATAGCTCTAGGGGGGTAAAACCTAACTTGAGTCAGGTCCTCGGTGAGAGTCTATCTGCATTGCCCCCAGCCCACGCTACACCACTTTCAGGACTGAAGCAATACCTCCTTCTTCCCGCCATTCGTGTACTCCAGACCTCACCCCACGGGAACGGAGGCCCTGCCATTCACCACTAAGGCCCCAGGCATTTATCCTTTGGCCATCCCCACCAGGGTGGAGGAAGAATGGAACAGGCTCAGGAGGAGTCTCCAAGGATCAGGGCCTGTCACATGCACAGTTGGTCACAGTGAGTGAATGCCATTGTGATAGGCCAGGAGGACTGTGTCGCTAGGGGGTGCATCACATTCAGCCTGCCTGCCAGCTGCCTCGGAGACACAATGGGTGCACACCCTCACCTGAGGCTGGGGGGGCATCTACAGCAAAGGGACCTGCCAGCTTCTTCGGCGCCCCACCTCTCACCTCAGAAGTCCTGCCGGCTCACTAGGAGGATTTGAGGACTGGCATTGGCAAATTGAGTTTGAGTTGAGACCCCCCTCTTTTAAACAAAGGATTCAAGGTATCCTCAGTGGATGTTGACAGGAATTTACCTTCTCTCATTTCGGAGGAAGGGGGGTTCCTGCTGGGCCTGGAGAGGACAACAGTGTCTCCCTGCACCCCACGTGCCTCAGCGTCCCTACGGAAGTCAAGCAAGTCACAAGGATCCCTTGAGACTTAGCCCTGACAAGCTGGAGAATTTCACTTCCCCAGGCACTGGAAAAGTTTGGTTTTGATTACAACAGCCTCTCTCATTGGCCACTATTTCTGTTCATTCTCACACTACCCCTCCCCCCGGCACACACACCCAGCCCCACTATAAACAACACCCTACTGTGAAACATCACCAAGAGCCTAGGAAATCATCAGCTGGGTGACTCCACAGCCACTCAGGGCTGATGCTAGCAACGGGTGCCAGGCACCTGGGCACCCTGCATTCTTGCGTAAGGTATTGATCTTGCAGCCTTCACCTGTGCAAGCCTCCCACTCACTTTGATGGGAATTACACTTGCGTAAGAATGGCAGGTCCTTAACTGCTTCCTGGTTGCTTTGTAAGCCAGAGGGTAGGCCAGGCCCCGGGGCACTGTTCACACAGCCCTAGAAAACTGGTAAACCCAGCCCTGCACAGCAGGGACAAGGCCTACCCACGCAGGGCATGGCTGCCAGAGGATTTCTCAGGGCAAGAAGCTGCCGTGGAAGGCCTGGAGGGTGATTTTTTTTAAGGGTTTCTCTCCGCTCTACAGCAGGAACAGAGCAGAAAAGCTTTCAAGCAGCTGAGGAAAGGAAAACCAAAAGGTGGGAGTAAAACAGAGCCAGAGGAGTCCTGTATCCAGCCCTCTGACCACACCCTTGAGAAATAGTTTAATCTGGGACCACAAAGGCCTTGTCACCATTGCTCAGGAAGGTGTGTGCTTTGCCGGGGGGGAGCGAATACATGTGAGCCATCTTCAAGTGGAAACACATGGAGACATCCAAGGTAACAAGGCAGGGCCAGCCTTATACCCTTCACTTAGTTATCCCACAGGAGAACTAAAGCACCTTGTCTCCAATTGTGTTTTCACTTCAGGCTCACTCAGGGGCCTTCGTCACTCCCACGCTGAGCATGCACCTGGCTCAACAGCCAAGACACCACACACCAGGATGCCTTAATCACAATCAGCTGGCCATTGCCCTATACTGCCTAGCTCTTATGTACTGCTTTCCATCCAGTGGCCTCAGAGAAACAAAGAAGGCGGGCATCATTATCCTTATTGTACAGATGGAGAAACTGAGGCACCAGGCGGTCAAATGACTCAACTAAGATCACTCAGCAAGTCATTCGCAGAGCTGGCAATAGCTTTCCTGTGCCCCAGACTTGTGCTCCATCCACTGTGCTGTACTGCCTTCAACAGGGCAGAGTTAAGGGGTTTTGGGGTCCTTACCGTGAATGCCTTTTCCGAGCACAGAGTTAGTGCTTGGTTTGGGGACAATAACCGTGCAGAGTCTCAACCTTACATCTGAAGGTAACCTTTCTTCTAGGAATCTAGAGAGCTACAATCGACATGGGCCTCACAAGTAACAACAGAAAAAGCCCCTTTCTGTTCTTCAGCTGGAGACCAGAAACTCAAGGATGTCTTCTTTGGGCATGACTAAGGAGAAAGAAAGGCTTTCCCAAATGACCTGAATGCAGCCTCCTCCCCTGGCAAATCAGACACGGGCCAGAGCATTAGGAGGGTTGGTGAAGAAATAGGGTTTGAGTTACACCTCCCAGAATGATTAAAAGGAGCAGGATATAATTATATGGTGGGATAATAAATAGCACAAGTAATAAAAATTCACCACCTCTGGGCACCACCTCACTGCTTTCTAGGGAAAAAAGCCATTGTATTATAATAAACCATCTATAAGGCACAATATACACAGCGTGTTTGCTCCCAGTCAGACTTCCACTGAAGATAATGGAATTGGATCAGGTCAACAAACAGGTCCCATGCCCTGATCATCAACCAGCTCGACCTCTGGTCAGAATGGCTAAGCCTTGCAAAGGGTTCTTCTCTGCCGAGACTCTAGCACTGCAATCCCAAGACAGGTGCAGTGATTTTTTTTTTTTTCTAGCAGCATTAAATAAAAACTAGGAAACAGGTGTCAATCTTCACTGCGAGGAGCAAGGCTGGGAAATTAACAGGCCACATTTAAGAGAAAGAAACAGACTAGTCTCTTCCCAAAGGAGAAAATCTTGCTTTTGGGGGCAGGTGGGGAGAAAACCCCTCCTGGAAGAAAAACGTGTGTGGAGAAGGGGAGGGGGATGGTGAGGTCAGAAGAATGAAGGTAATAATTCCTGTTTGCATTGTACTCAATGGGAGTCACCCATATCCTGAGGCTGGAGAATCAGGCGTATTGTTTAACACAATGACTCTATTCCAGCAGAGAGCTGCATGATTTCGCACAAGGTCAGTGGCCCCAGTTACATACATAGCAATGAGGTGAATCAGAAAACTAAGGGCAGGAAAGAGCTAACTTTGCTGCGGAGGGAAGGGGGAGGAAAGGGTAGTGAGGTACGGGACATGCACAGAATCTCAGCTAGTGCAAGTCCAAGTAGCTGCGAAGAACTTAACTTAGCTGCACCCCTTCTCTGCTGGTGCCAGCCTGGCCCATTGTCTCTAAGCAACCAGAGGTGCTTGAGTCAGGGTAGTGGAAACAGCTCGCAGGGCTGCATCCCTGCACTATACTGGCCCCCCAACCTGTCTACAAAGAGATAAAAACATACAGCTGACCGGGGCAGCAGACTCAACCTTGGGGAGGAGGGGGGCTGTGCTCTGGGGCTGAGAAATCGTTGTGTAGATGCTCGCAGTGCAGCTGCGCTCTGGGACCTTGTGAGGATGGAGGCCTTTAATCCTCGTGTAGTACCCAAGAGCAAGCTTTCTGCAGTCTCCCATGCTCTTAGGTCTTCCCACAAGGCTTTGGGATGCTGGCGAAAGAGCGCCTGCCAAACTAGGCCTGAGACACCAGAGCACAAGATACGGATGCTCAGAACCCTGCCCCCAGGGTCGTATCCTATAGGATGCAGTTAGAGGAGGCTTCTTCTTGAGATAGCTGTAAGGTGCGTGTACGGGGGAGGGCCAACAGCACCAAAGAGCCAGGGGGCTGTCGACTATTCCCTTGCTGGACTTGGAGGGTCTGACCTTGGGGCACACAAGAGAATCGCATCATTCCAAGTGCAGGGTAGACTGGGCTCAGGGAAGGAGGCGGAGACTCCTGGAAATAACCAGCTGTGAGCATGTGACCAGAGACCGTATGGTAATTACACCAGTGGCTAGAGTTAAGGTTGCACTCAAAAGTCCAGGAAGGACGATTTGAACATTTTTGTAGGGCCCGACCTAAGGCCTGGGAATCTATCAGTCTCTTAATGTGGGGAGATTTTGCTTTTCATTGTCTTGGTGCTTTTTTGTTGTTTTACAAAAAGGCAAAATCAAAGCCATCCGTTAGCTAGGCAATGTGGCTGGACATGACCAGGATGCCAGAAGTGAAATTACATTTGCCCAATGCAACCTCAAATGTGATATGTCTTGAGCAGAAAGCTTTTCATGGTGCCCTTCCCTTCATGGGACGTGCCAGACTTTAAGCTCAGAAAGTGTGAATTTTGCTGCCTTCACAGACATAAGGAGTCTCCTACTAAATTGTCCCATGTATGCACAGGAAGGAACACAAGGACCAGCAACAGGAATGTGGGAGATCAGCCTTGACTGCGTGCTCGGACACAAACTCTATGTGACCTTGGGCATGTCACCTAATCTGTCTTTGCCACAGTTCCCCATCTGTAACATGAGGATAACAGCACCTAACCTCATAAGGGTGTTGGGAGGATGAACACGTTAAAAGATTGTGAGGCATTCGGATCCTACAATAATGGGAGCCACATAAGTACCTCTGATAGATGGGCAGTTCAGGGACCCTGGAGTAAGAGCTTCTCTGACTGCACTTGCTACTTTAAAAGCCAGGCACAGACAACATCATTTGAGGAAAGGAGTAGGAGCAGCAGGGTAGGAGTTTATCTAGCAAAAGGACCTCAGAAGAAATGCAGGGGAAGCTAGTGGGGTGGGGAGGCCAAGTTAGCACAATGCGGTCCTGGACCAGGCCTAGAGCTTCTAGTTGCTACTGCAATACAAATATAAATGCTACTGCAATACAAATATAAATAATAACAGCAGCAACATAGTGGCCCACTGATCGGTCTGTGGGAAGTTTAATTTCCTCACGCACGTTACACAAATGGCCTTCCCATCTAGACAAGCAAGACTTACCTCAAGAATAACTCAGCCCTGTATTTTTAGTCTGGGTCAATAATGCATGTTTCAAACAATGTCCAATGCATGCATGTAGGAATAACTGTTACCTTACTAGTCAAGCAAATAAGCAGCATGCATGTAATTTCTGCATAGCTAGTGAGCATACATGTAATATACTGTTGTGCATGTGCACGCTTGCATGCACACAAACACACTGCTACTCTCTACAGTTTATAACTGTTCCAACTTTGCGCCACAGACCCTATACTGCTAACAACTAATGGAGATTCTCCTTCACCTCAGCTGAATATTACAATGCACATCAAGTGCACCTTTTCCAGGGAAAAGACCTGCAAGGTACAGAATGTAAGAACCTCTCTAGAGCAGCCATCAACAGGAATCAAACCCTGGTCTTCAGCTTCAAAGCACAAATTCTACAACTTAAGCAAAAGGTCCAACTTTATTTGCTATGAACAGCAGCTGGGTGGCCTTTCTTTGTGGATCTCAGGACACACACACGGCCTTTCTTTGTGGATCTCAGGACACACACACAGTCTCTCTCTCTCTCTCCCTTCCCGATCATGACTGCCACCAAGGGTCCAGTCCTAGCTGGCAGAAGGTAGTAGCACCTGTGCACGTGGTTTCAGCTGGAGTAATCTGTTAGCTAGACAGAGACTGCCTTGTGCTGACTCAGGCAGTCAGCCACAGGGAAAACTGCTATGCTAATGAGCACCAGCCCACAGAGCAGAGCTCTCTGAAATCACTACTGATTACACAATACAGCAATAAAATCGGGCTGCTGGAAGTGGAACAGTGCTACCTACAGATAAAACACCAGCTCAGCCATGTGGCGACACACGCACACCCCTGCCCTTTCTCAGCATCCTTTCAAAGCAGTCGGGGAGAAGGCATCCATGGGAAAGATGCCAGCACAGCAATGTTCCTGTCCAGCCTTTCCTCCAGCCAGATGGATGCAGCAAGAAAACCAATCAGAGAATTTAATAGGCGTTTTCCTGCTCACTGCCTTGCTTTTGCCTCTATTTCATGTCTGATTATTCACCCGAACCTTTTGCTTTCCTTCACACGGAGGCTCAGAACTCTGCAGAGTGAATGCTACCACACTGCCATAGGCACTTGAGTTCTTGGTGATAAATCTGAGTGCCAAACATGCAAGCCACTCACCCACCCACACGTACCTTTAGGATATGCCCGGCAGGCAAATTAACAGTGCGCATTTTAGGGATATGAACAACTAGTCAACTATCTAATAAGCAAATGCTTATCGGATAATCGACACACTCGTCAACTAGTCGCTACCCCTCTTGCTGCCTCTATCAGAAAGAGGCAGCAAGCAGGGGGAAAAGAGGATGGGGTGCTTCAAAGCGGCAGTACCACATGGAGCACGAGGTCAGCAGGGGACTCCCCCGCTGACCCAAGGCTCCCCGCGGCATTTCAAAGCTGCAGTGCTGCATGGACCCCAGGGTCAGAGCCCCCAGCTGAGCCTGGACTTCATCCGGCACTGCGGCTTTGGAACACCATGGGGAGCATGGGGCCAGTGGGGAACTGCTTGAGTCCCCCGCTGACCCCATGCTCCCTGCAGCGCTTTCACCTTTGAAGTGTAGCTGCTACACGTCAAAGGCTGAGGCGACCTTATCGACCAATCGAATAGTCAATGCAAATTGCATTAACTCTTCGATTAGCCGATTAATCTAAATTTAACATCTCTAGTGCATTTGTGTGTGAGACCCCACCTCCCCCGGATTCCAGAGCAAACAGCATTCCTGGCTCCTGGCCATCTCAGAGGAAGTCTGTAGGAGGCTTCTTTGCCGAAAGTTTCCTTCTGGCTCAACTCACCAGCAACAGCAGGATGCAGCCAGTCTCCAGGCAGCTGCTGGCATTTTAATAGCAGAAGCCTGACTTTCAGGTGTCATGCACCTGCAGCTCCCACTGGACGTGTGGGTGGGGACTTAGCCCCCTAAGCTTGGTCAGAGTAGGAAGCGGCGGTGGTATCACTGCCTCCCCTACACAGGGCACCGCATGAGGAGGCAGGGGTCTCTGGAAGAGCATCTACATTAGGCTTTTTGCCAAAAATATCCCCTCTTGCTAGCCGCAGCGCAGCTCCACCGCTGGCAAGAATGCAGGTGCCATCGGTGACAGAGGGGCACCTCCACAGTGAAAAAAACCACTCGCAGTGGCAAGTCTCAGAGCTGGGTCACTGACTTGAGCTCAGGCTGCAGGGCTAAAGATAAGCGTCAGAGCACCCACCTGGACTCCAGCCCCTGCCCAGAAACCTGAGGGGGGAGGGTTTCGCAGCGTGGGCTCCAGCCCAACGCCAAACATCTGCACTATGCGTATCCCCACAGCGAGCTCTAAGACTCCTTGCCACAGGGGTGGTTTTGCTGTGTGTAAAGATCTCTGTAAGGCTACGGCCCCGATTCGGCAACCTACTTCAGCACATGCTTAACTTGAAGCGCATGAGCACTATTGAGCTGAGTGGGATACTCCTGTTTAAAGTTCAACAGGTGCTTAACTAGCTAGCCCAGGACAGCCGGAAGCAGGAGTCTCAGCAGAAGGCCCTTAGCTGTGCGACTGCTCCCCTTGTCACCCAGAATTGCTGCTCTTCACCACTTTAGCCCAGGCACCATCCCTTATTCAAGCTGGGTGGGTCTGAACACTAGCTGTGGCTGGCTGATGCCTCCTGTAGGTAGAGGAAAATGCTCCCATGGGCTGCAGCGAGGAAGGCCTATGAAGTCCCTCTACAGACAGCAGCAAGGCCACTTGCTCCAAGTCCTCCTGTTCTGCAGGGGGTCTCATGGCCCGTGGCTATGGTGAAATGACCCACATTGTCAAGAAAAGACCCTAACCCAGCACGGGCCTGGCAGAAGGCAGAACATCTCTGCTGCGCTCCCCTCGACTCCTGCAGCCTGGCAGGGCTCTGCACACTCGGGACCACATGGAAACCCGCCCTGGGCGCCCACAGCCCGCAAGCAGAACACACACCAGATGTTCCCCTCCCCACCTGGGCCAGGCAAGCACCAGACTCCGCATTTCCCTCTTCCCTCTCCGGGAACACTGGCTCTTGGGGGGATCTCCCCCTCCCATCACCTCCAGCCACATCCCCCACAAGGCACCCCCCCATGTGGCTGGGGGAGGGACCCTCGGGAGAGACACCCCCCCCCCCCGCAAATGCAAACACGCTGGCTCCTGCAGCAGCCCCTTCCATCTCCGCGCCACTTCCCCGCGGCAGCGCGCAGCCAGGACACCGGTGCCTGGCTCTGGTGCCCCCGCAGCCAGCGAGACAGATGAGCCGCCCCGCGCCTCTCACCTGCCTGCGGGGCTTGTCCCGAGCGCGGCTCCTTCCGCAGCGCAGCGGCCAGATGTTGCAGGCGCTCGGGGGCTGCAGCGCTGCTGTGCGCCGCCCGCTCCCAGCAGCACCGCCCGGCCTTCACGGGGAGGGGCTGCCAAGGGGGTGGGGACGCAGCATGCGCCTGCGCTGGCTCTGCCCAGGGCCAGCCCGTCTGCTGCTCCCGGGAGGGTAGGGTGCTGCAGCCCCCCTGGGACAGCGGCCTCTGAGCTGGGGTTTAAGCCAGGCTGGGGGGGAGGGTTAAGTGGGGTGAAGAACTGAAACTTGTTTTCAGGGAGGCTTTGGGCGCAGTGCCACATGACAGGAAGGGGGGGAAGGGACTATATACAAAGAGTAGTCATCAGTAGTTTGCTGACAGAGTGGGAGGAGGTGGTGGTGGGATGCCCCAGGGGTCTGTCCTGGAGTGGAGTTAGTCACTACTTGCATAAGTGACTTGGCTGAGGAAGTGGGGGAGGGTGCACTTATCAAATATGCAGATAACCCCAAGCTGGCTAGGGCAGCAGAGCTGCTAGAGCAGAGGATGAGGATTCAAAATGCCCGTGGCAAACTGGGAGAATTGCTCTGGCAGATGAAATTCAATAAAAGCAAGTGGAAAGTGCTACACTTAGGAAGGAAAAAAAAATCAAGATGAACCATTACCAAATGGGGAACAAGGGGCAAGATGGTAGCACTGGGGGGGGTGAGTTTGAACTGAGTTGCAAAAAAAAAAGCTAATGGGTGTATTAACAGGAGTGTAACAGGTAAGATACAGGAGTCATGATCTGCTGGGTGCAGGTAAGAGCTCAGCTGGAGAACTGTACAATCCTGGGCAT
Source organism: Rafetus swinhoei (assembly GCA_019425775.1). Classification (NCBI taxonomy): domain Eukaryota; kingdom Metazoa; phylum Chordata; order Testudines; family Trionychidae; genus Rafetus; species Rafetus swinhoei. Next base: position 20,264,095 of record CM033437.1, on the reverse strand, counting down.
GACAGCTTAGAAAAGGGGTGACAAATTGGAGGGACTCTTGAGGAAAGCAACAAGAATGATAAATAGTTTAGAAAACCTGGCCTATGAGGAAAAGATAAACTGGGCACTTTTGATCTTGAGAAAAGAAGACAGAGGATATGATGACAGTCTTTAAATATGTTAAGGGCTGTTATAGAAACAATGAGCAATGGAGACTGACTGGTTGGGGACCAACTGGCTACACAGCAGTTAAGCAGAAAAGGATCTGGGGATTACAGTGGATGAGACACTGAGTGTCCAGTCAACAGTGTGCCCGTGTAGCCAAGAAGGCTAATGGCATATTAGGGTGCATTAGGAGAAGCATTTCCAGCAGATCTGGAGAAGTGATTATTCCCCTTTATTCAGCTCTGGTGAGGCCACATCTGGAGTATTGTGTCCAGTTCTGGGCCCTCCACTATAGCAAGGATGTGGACGCATTGGAGAGAGTCCAGCAGAGGGCAACCACAATGATATGGGGAGCACATGATCTACGAGGAGAGGCTGAGGGATTTGGCCTCATTTAGTCTGCAGAAGAGAAGAGTGAGGGGGGATTTGATAGCAGCCTTCAACTTCCTGAAGGGAGGTTCCAAAGAGGATGGAGAGAGGATTAGGAAAAACTATTTCACTAGGAGGGTGGTGAAGCACTGGAATGGGTTACCTAGGGAGGTGGTGGAATCTCCATCCCTAGTTTTTAAGTCCCGGCTTGACAAAGCCCTGGCTCGGATGATTTAGTTGGGGTTGGTCCTGCCTTGGGCAGAGGGCTGGACTTGATGATCTCCTGAGGTCTCTTCCAGCCCTAGGATTCTATAAGCTAAATCTACAAGGGAGATTTCAATTAGCTATTAGGAAAAACTTTCCAACTGTAAGGGTAGTTCTGCTCTGCACTAGGCTTCCAAGGGTGTTTGTGGAATCCCCATCAGTGGAGGTTTTTAAGAACAGGTTGGACACACTACCCTAAGGTTTACTTAGGACTTCATGAAGTCTCTGTAGCCCTACATTTCTAGGATAATCTGTGAAGAATACCCAGAAGGGGGAAGCCCAAAATATTGTATAAAAACCAGGATCACACCAGAAGGGGAGTAGCTAGGGATCCAGCACATGGGTCAAGCCTTCACACTCCCACCACAGGGATTCGCTGGCAGTGGAAAGATATTGCATGAGTATCATGGGAGAACCTGCAGGTCCCAACTGGCTTTGTGCTGCATAGACAGATATTACGTGCCACTCCCTGCCCCAAGAGTTTACAATCTAAACAGACAAGCCCAGCAAAGTGTGGAAGGAAGGGAAGATTATTACAGCTGGGGAACTGAAACAGAGACTAAATGACTTGCCCAAAGTCCCACAGTGAGTAGGTAGCAGAGTCAGAAACTGATCCCAGGCCAGCGTATTAGCCACCAGACCAGCCTTCTTCATACAAAATGTCTGCAAACAAACCAGCACTAACAAATTCACCTGTCATGTAGGGCTGTTTGCACAGGCAGGCCAGCCCTGCACAGCTGATAGGAAAATGGACAGCCCAAGAACACAAACATGCCCCACTCGTAGGGTCTAATGAGTACAACTAGTGATGTTTTACACACCCACTCACCGCTGAGCAGAGAGGAACTAGGAATATCTTGTAAAGCTAGTGTAGTAGAGGAAGCCTGGGGAACGTGGGCTGGTGCAAGGTCTGAGGCCTGAACCAGAGGTTGTGAACCCAAGTCAGGCCATGTATTAGAACAGATGCTTAGCCCTTCACTGTCCAGAATGCGAACTTAGCAAAGTTGCTGCTAGAGTATTAGGCACTAGATATTTATGTAACTATATTCCAGCTAGTACAGCTCTATCCCTATCTAATACGTGATAAGATGGTTTGACAAAATAATGAATAGGGATGTTGTGTCCAAGATATCAGGAACAAGGGGAGATAACACAGAGAGGTCATGAAACATGTAGGGCAGTACGTAAGCTGTTTGTCCCAGTGGGTCTCAGTCTGTACATGTCAGGGTACCTGGCCATAACCCTCTGTCCAGCTGAGAGTCCCATTGCTGATGGAGCGGATTCCATTGTAACGAGCATACATGTGTTTGTGTACCTGTAGACACAGAGCCAGGGAGCTAGGGCCATGCTTGGCTGATAATTAACCTGGCCTAGCACCTTTATCACCAAACTCAGTCTTCTTTATGAACAGCATCAAGGACTGCTAGATGAGCAGGCTGTCCTGTTACTAGTAATACCCTTGGTACTCCAAGGATGTGTACTGGGCAGCCTGAACTGCGTTCATTACTGAGGGGTAAGAATATTCCAGCCTTCAACATTTAGCAACACAAGGCTAACGATTCCGGGTCCCTGAAATTGACTGGGAGCCCCATGAATGCCACTAGGGCTTGCGGGACAGTCCCAGAAAACCTGAAACAAATAGCAACTCTACCAATAGAACCCTCTTGCCAGACACTGGTTCCCACTTCATTAGCTGTAAGACAGAGCCCGGGAGTGGAGTTTCTAGCCCATGTAGCTATGCCACATGGATTCCAGCTACAACCGTAGGAATCAGAGAAATAAACAGAAAAACCCTTTTAGAATGTCTGTATAAACTAGCTCCATGAATAGCAGTGAAGTCTAGAGGACAGAGCACTGGACTGTGACTCAGGAGGGCTGGGTTCTCTTCCCTGCAAGGCCACTGACCTTGGGCAAATCACTTTGCTGCACCGTGCCTCAGTTTCCCCATCTATAAAATGGAGATGATGATATCAGCCTCCCTTAGTGCTCTGAGAGGTGCTGCTGCTGCTGAAGAGCACTGTATAAAAGCCACTTATTATGATGAATAATTATAAAGAAGCATCAGTAAGACAATAATAAGTGAATGAGATTGGATCATGGACAGACGAGGATTGTTCCCAAGGCCGGCTGTGATGAACTGCTGCCCTCTGCTGGATAAAATCGGATGGCTTCCTCTGTGTGGTGGGGTAATACTCTCCACTAGGGCTACGTCTAGACTGGCATGATTTTCCGGCAATGCTTTTAACGGAAAAGTTTTCCGTTAAAAGCATTTTCGGAAAAGAGCGTCTAGATTGGCACGGACGCTCTTCCGCAAAAGTACTTTTTGCGGAAAAGCGTCCGTGGCCAATCTAGACATGCTTTTTAAGAAAGCCCCGATCGCCATTTTCGCGATCGGGCTTTTTGCGCAAAACAAATCTCAGCTGTCTACACTGGCCCTTTTGCGCAAAGTTTTGCGCAAAGGGACTTTGCCCGAATGGGAGCAGCATAGTATTTCCGCAAAAAGCACTGATTTCTTACAGTAGGAAGTCAGTGCTTTTGCGAAAATTCAAGCGGACAGTGTAGACAACTGGCCAGTTTTTCCGAAAAAGCGGCTGGTTTTCCGGAAAAACTGGCCAGTCTAGACACAGCCTAGCTGTTGGCAGCATAGAACCCAAGAGGTAACCAAAGCAAAATCTTTGCAATAACAGGGAGGAGAGAACACAGATCTTGCTGCTCCAAGGAGCTCTACTGTGCAGCCCATCAACAACGCAGGAGTCGGTGGAAGTTTTGCCACTGATTTAAGTGGAAGTGGGATTCAGTATTTATTGTGTCTTGTAGTTTTAAAGCTGGCAAGCAATGGAGCTTCTATTTCTTTGCACAGGACACTATCGCACTGTAGAAACTGCTTGGAAAGTAAAAGAGTCAATGAGCTTTCTAGTCATCTCTTTCTTTCTGTCCTCCCCACTGACAACACAATAGCAGCAGCAGTAGTGGCCAGAAGCCATGGGCCCCTTTGAATTGCTGGGCACAGGAGCAACTATCCCCTTTGCCTCCTACCCCTCTCTCCTGTCAGCAGGGCCCACATTCAGGTGTTCAACTGGGAGTGATTTGTTCTCACACGAGTAGTTTGTTTCTCACAGCAAAACAATGTAAAAAGCCTCCTAGGTTAGAGGTTTAAGGAGACAGCTGCTCAACAGTCTAGACTATGACCTGCAGAATGTCACAGATGGAGACTGGGCAATGCAAGGCAAAAGCAACTATGTTGGCCATAATGATAGGCAGTGGTCTCAGCACCCCAGTGCCTCACAGACATACAGGTATAATGTATAATATAATGTTCAGTTTCCCTCATGGTCAAATTGGAATAAATAACTTAGTGATTGGTATTTCAGCCTTAAAAGAAGGCAGTGCTCCTCTGTTGGGATGAAATACACTCCTGGGCAGCTGCTGTTCCTGGGCTTTGCTGCAGACGGCATAAGAACAACTATGCTGGGTCAGACCCAAGGTCCATCCACCCAGTATCCTGTCTTCCAACTGTGGCCAATGCCTGGTGCCCCAGAGGGAATGAACAAAAGAGGTAATGATCATATGACCCATCCCCTGTTGCTTATTCGCAGCTTCTGACAAACCGGCATCAAGGATCTGTTCTCTGTGTGTTCAGTGGGAAAGGTTTTCCTGATGCTTTACATGCCATTCACAAAATAAACACAGAGCGCCTGCTGGTGAACTTACCTCTATTCTGCTCCTTTCATAGCCAACTATGGCCTGATTATCCTTCTCTCACTAGTTATGTCATTGTTGCAGTGATGGTACCTGGGTCAGCCAACTCTGAGCATGAATAGCCACTCTCTTCCCCCCAGGACTCAGACACTTTTCACCCCCTCCTCCCTGTTGCTCAGCCTTATGGCCAATAAATAAGGGGGAACCATGCCCCCGCCCCATTCCCGTACCCTTGGCACCAGCCTATCTTCAAGCAGGAAGATATCTTGTCATCTTGGATGGAGCTGTTGTACTGACTAAGGGCTTGAGTGCAGTTCCTGCTTTAATATTGTTGGAGTAGCTTTGAAGGAAGCATCAATACCTTTTCTCAGCCTGAAGCGCTTCATTCTCTGTGGGAGAGTCCTGTGTGTGTGCACGCATGTGCGCACGCACATGTGAAAAACTGATTGGGAGGGTCTTCTTTGCTTAAACTTAGAGCATTTTACAGTAGTGCTATACAGCAAAATCTTACAACTTTACATACACATATTTTACCATGACAATAATGTTCAGAAGATTATGAGTTTTGAAATACCACCTCAACAAGGCATGCCTTGTACCAAATGTATCACAGTCTGGTAAAAAGGTTTTATATACAGGTAAAGTATGTCACAGTATCCATCTGTTGACTCTTGTCATATACTTAGATGACAAGCTGGGGCAGATTCCAACTTTTTGTTCTGTACAGAACACCTAGTACTTTGGGATCCTGGCCCATGAAAGGAGCTCCTAGGCAGTACAACAATACAAATAACATGTAAATGAAAAATTACAGTGATGTCCCATCTCTGTGGAGCAATGTGTGAATGTGCTTATGAATAGGCCAAGTAAAGATGATGAAATGTTGTCCAGTAGGGAATGGGGAGGAGATACAAGCACGTATATATCAACCTATAAAAGGGGTTAATAGTGATAGGAACAGACCAGAGTTAAGTCCAAACATGAGATAAGGCAGAGGGAGCTGTTGATTCATTCAGCAAATATAAGGGTGTTTCACTGTTATTTCAGGGAGTGAAAAGAATCAAGGAACCAAGTTTCTTTTTCCTTCCCTGAGTAAATATTTGCTGTCCGTGTTGGCTCTGGGGCCTTAGAATAACCCCCAAGGCCTGAGTCTTCCCACAGCCGCTTTAGAACAGTGTCACTCCATTGGCTCAGGAGAGTTCTTTGAGTGACACTGATATGACAGAGGATAACCGGGCCCTGCACGGTTGTAGGAATGGCGATTCTGGATCAGGCCAAGGGACCACTTCATCTCATATCCCGCCTCTGAGAGAGGCAACACCAAAGGCTATGAGGGAATGTTCCAGACCCCTGCAGTGTTAGCTATGGAATAATCTGTGAACCAGTGAACCTCCCCAGCCCAGGGAGTGATCACCGGAGTAAGATGGGACTTACTTTGGGCAGGTCACACTTAAAACACTGCAGTGGTGCCACTGGAGTGCTCCAGCAAAGATGATACTACACCGACGACAGAGCTTCTCCCATTAGCACAGTAAATGCCCCTCCCTGCGGAGAGGCAGTAACTATGTAGACAGAAGTAGTTCTCCTGCTGACATAGCACTGTCCACCCCGAGACAGGTCGGTATAACTGCCTCACTCAGGGGTGTGGGTTTTTCACATCACAAGTGACATAGTTATACCAATGTACATGTATAGGGAGACCTGGCCTCGTACAGGTTCCAGACCCCTCCTGCTCCCAGCACATTATCGCAGCACTGCAACGGGGATAGCTCCCAGGACCTGACATGAGCTGGGACTGAGCCAGGCTGCCTGCCCACCAGCTCCTAAATTACTTTGCATGCAGAGCCACAGTGGGGGTAACTCCCAGGCCCGGCCCAAGCCAGGACTGAACCAAGCTGCCAGCCAGCCCACTAAAAAGTTTACTGGCAGAGCCGCAGGGGTGGGGGTTGCATGTAGACAGTAGCATTAACCAATAAGCATCTGCTTATTGGTTAATCATTTAACCGGCTACACTATTACATCCCTACTCTACTCCTGACGTCCTGGGGGAATGGCCCACTACCAACTGTTGCTTCTCAGAGTACTTGGGCCCAGATCCATAAAGGTATTGCGGCTCCTAAAGTCATATCTTTGCGAATCTGGGCCTTGGTTTGGGGGTTTTTAACATCCAGTAACAGTTCTGTGTGTCACTCCTACTGACAGGAAGTTCCTTTTTAAGCCACATTAGTTAGAAGTAGGTTTGTACCCTGTAGGTTGATAGCCCATCCAAGACTCTTGGGCCAAGATGAACGGTGGCTAATGATCTAGGATAGCGTGATGCTACTGCAAACACCTTAAAGTCACTTGGTTTTCTGAAAGCAAGCACCCAGCTCTTTCTGTAAATCAGGCCCCTTTGACTCACCAGCCTCTTGTATTTTTTTTTGTTTTGTTTTTGTTTACACTCTAGCTGCTGTATCACTGGATGTTTTTGTTAGCCCTATAAATCTCTAGCCCTTTTTGGCATCTTACTAAGGTAAAGATTAAGCATGTTTGCGTTTTCCAGACATACCCATTAGACATCTGCCCACATCATAACAAACACACCCACAGTAATACTAACACTTAGCAATTATGTAACTATTCTAGCTTTCATCTGCCATTACATTTATCCCTGCAGAGATGCACCAGACCCATGAACCATTTAGGTTCTCCACGTAAGGGGGTGAATTTGTAAGTATTTGGTCTTTTGCTGCAAGTATTTGGTCTTTTGTTCATAGACTTTAAGGCCAGAGGGAATTATCAGATTTTCTAGTCTAGCTGCATTCCACAGGTCAAGGAATAAAGCACATCTTTTAGAAAGACATCCAGTTTTGAGCTTTTCCCTCAGTAATTTGTCCCAACAATTAATCTTCCTCACTATTACAAATACTTCTCAAGCTTACTGAGCCATTTGCCTTACTAGAACCCCATAGACCATCAATCAGAGGTGGGACTGTTCAGTGGTTAGAGCGCTTGCCTATTACTTGGGAAATCTAGGTTCAATTCTATGCTCTGTCACAGACTTCCTGTGTGGCCTTGGGCATGTCACTTATCCTCTGTGCCACAGATTTATACCATGGGGATAATAGCACTGCCCTATCCTCACGGTGTTGTGAGGTTAAATCCATTAAAGATGATGAGCTACTCCAATACTCTGGTGATGGAGGCCGTTAGGGGAAGTGCAGAATTTATTTTATTTTATCTATAAAGATAGCAGCAAAGCTCTCTAGTCACTTAAGCAGGCACTCGGACACTGTAATGCAGTGATGGGCAACCAAGAATAGTGAGTGGGCCACACAAGCAGCCCTCTATCTCGGTGGGCTGCAGCAGACCATATAGACTCCCGTTTTACCCCTTCCCCCCACATCTCTTGTGCACTAGGGCACCGGAGCCCTGCACTTCCTACTCCCCCCCCCGCCCAGCACTTTCGGGTGTGCAATGCCCCCATTGATTCATGCTCCACCCCTGCTCCTCCCCTTCCCTCCCCGAACAACTGTTAACATTTAAGCTCCAGACATTTAAGCTCTAGAAGGGAGGGGGAGGAGGGAGCACGAATCAAATGAGGTGCTGGGAGGGAAGGCAGAGGCATAGGAAGCGTGGGGCTCTCACGCCCCAGTGTGCGAGAGGCATGTGGAGAGAGGGGGCAGACAGGGGATCCGCAGGCCACAGGTGGGTAGCAGCTTGCCCACCACTGCTCTAATGAGTGCTATAGGTACCTAGGCAGAGGGACTGATGTATTTATTGGTGATCATTTAAACAACTCCTCTCCCAGAGCCTGTCACCTGCCTGATTCTGAATTATTCACTGTCAAGAATGGAAGTTTAAGACGACCAAGTGCTAGGCAAGCTCATTCCAGGGGAGGCTTCATCACTCCTGGCAGAGACAACCGATGAACTGCGTTCTCTATGGAAGCTACCAGGGCCAAATGAGCGAGAGTTACATGCAGCAGAGCCGACAGCCTCCGTGGGCCCATGGCAAGATGTGAGGGGGGGGGTGCTCCACACTCCCAAAAGGGACGGGGCCGACAGCAACAGGCCCTCAGAACTGCTGGGAGTACAGTAACCCCCTTCCCCTCCACTCTAGCCCTTAGCACTGCCAGGAGTGCAGCATGGCACTCCTGTAGCGATTTCAAGGGCCTGGGGCTCCAGCCGCTGTCACTGAATCACCAGGCCCTGGGGCAACTGCCTCCTTTGCCCCCTCTCTCTTGTCCGTGGGCCTGGTTACATGCAAGGGCCAAAACAACGGCCACAGAGAGTGTTGTGTTAGAAGCAGCTCCGGGGTGAGCAATGACATTTTCCGCTCCCCAACCTGGGCAGAGAAAGTCGTAGATTTGTAAGGGCAGATGAGACCATTATGATCATCAATCTGACCTGTGTAATGCAGGTCATGGCTCTCTGCCTAGTGCTTTCTGCAAAGAACCCATGAACTTGTGGTTGAACCACAATGTCCTACCAAAAGACATCCAATCGTGATTTAAAGACTCCAGATGGTAGACAACGTACCACATCTCTTGGGAAGCTGTTCCAGTGATTAATTATTCTAATTGTTAAGAATGTTGATCTCATTTCCAGTTGCAATTATTTCAATTCCCAGCTCTTCTGGCTTGTTCTGCCTGATTTTGGTAGTCTGAAGAGCTGTTTAGTATCAGCAACCTTCTCCCTGCCTTACGAGTTAGGAATTACACAAGGTTTGTTATGACAGGGAATCACAACCCATATTAAACAGGATGAGTTTATTAAAGAAAATGACGGCAAACTAAGAGCTGAACTACTTTGAAAAATTATAATGGCATAGCTCCATTTCTCTGTGCTCTCTAAGGCCTGGTCTACACTAGGAAATTATTTAAAAATAACTACATGTAGTCCCCTTACTAAAGCTGCCTCTGCTTATTCTCTGGGAAGACCCTGTGTGCTGCAATCCAGCCTCACAGACTACAATTCCCATGAGCCCTTTCTCTCCATGTGCATGAGAAGAGAGGCCTAGCAGTCTGGGACTCTGCCCTTGGATTTTGGAACAGAAGGGGAGCCAGGCTGCTGTGGAGGAGTTTGATCCAGTCCAGGAGCTGTTGGAGTGCAGCTGCAGACTGGGACTAGATGCCTTTGGAACTGGGATCTAGCGGGCTGCTTCTGATAGGCAGAGCATGAGGCTGTCAGTAATTGGGCCTTTTTGGGAAAGTGCTGCCTGGGACAGAGCTGCTGCCTAGCTTGGACCCTCATACACACTTTCTACAGAGAATCTCCACTACAGCTGCAGCTCTTCAAGCTAGAGTCTGGGACTCTGAGTCCAGGGGTGTGCACACTCTGGGGTGGGAGAAATATTGGCAGTGCAAATGGCAGCTAGATAAGTTCCTTTTACTTCTGTGTACTTTGTTAATTGATGTTATTCACTGTTAATTTGTTAAATCCTGTTTTCTTTAAGTTAAGTAAAGGTTGTTCATTCTAATGCAATCTATTAGAGGTATATTATTTATGATTTGTAATTGTTGTTCTGGAGTTAGATTCAGTTTATTGTTGGAATAAGTTTATTCCTGGAGGTTCTCAAGGCACACCAGTAAGTGCGTTACAGGGCCAGCCAGGTGGAGGCACCGCCATTGTATGTTCATTACAAGCAAGGGACTGCAGGAAGGGGGTGGATAGGGCTTTCCCCAACTAAACACCACCACCACTGGGGTGCTCAGGATCTCCTTTTATATTGAAACCATCAGGCGCCCAGGCACACCTGTGAGTGTGACCTGCTCCCGAGTAACCCGGGGCGGGGAAGGGGGTTACATACATTTGAAATAACTCCCGAAATAACAAAATTGAAATAGCATGTCCCCACTACAGGGAGCCTCAAAATTAGTCTGAGGCAGGCTCCATTTTAGTAGATTGGGTGAATACCGGACACCTGGCAACCCTGACAGTCTGGTATTTTCGGCTCCTGTCTGGTAAAAAAAAAAAAATTCAGAGAATACCGGACACCTAAAATGTCCAGTATTTTCTGAATTTTTCCCCGGCCAGGAGGCGAAAATGCTGGGCACCTGGCAACCCTACAAACACTCAGCGCCCGGCCTCCCCGCCCCGAGCCTTCCCTAGCTCCCAACACCCCCAGCCCCCATGCTTACCTGGTTCCCCAAGGCTGCCGGCACAAAATGGCTGCTGGCCAAAAGACCTAGGGGAAGCAATGCTCTCCCCTGTTCCTATCCCTGCACTCACTCTTAAAGGGGACATGCTGTTTTAATGCTGTTTTATTTTAAATTTTTTTTTGGCTTAAGTCCTTGGAGTCCTTTTTTTTTTTTTTGCTCAACAACTTTGGTCTCCCCCCCCCCTTTTTTTCCCTTCAACAGAATTTTTTCCTGGTTTTTTTGGGGCGTCGGTATTTTTATTTCAACCATCTGGCAACCCTATTAGTAGATGCTCTACCTTGTCTTAGAACTCCAGGAAGCATGGGGGAGTAATTACTTCAAATTACTCTGCGGAGTAGTTATTTCGAAATAGCAGCAGTGGCAGGTCCACACTGCCCGAGGAAAGCAGGAGTTCAGATTTTGAAATAACCAGCCTGTTATTTCGAAACAACAGGCTTGGTAGTGAGGACGCTCCACTTATTATTTTGAAATAAGGGGGTTATTTTGAAATCTCTCCCTAGTGTAGACCAGGGCTAAGAGACATGGCTAAGCTAACCTAACCCCTGGTACGCACTGCACTAGGTTGATGAAGGAATTCTACTGCCTCTCAGGGAGGTAGATTATCTACAGTTCTGCAAGAAACTCTCCTGTCTTTGTAGTATCTACACTGACGCACTACAGCTCTGCTGCTCTAGCATTTAAGTGTAGACAAACCCATTAAAGGTCCAAAAATGATTAAAAGTTTAGAAAACATGATCTTTCAAGGAAGATTGAAAAAACTTGAATTTATTTAGTCTGGAGAAGAGAAGACTGAAGGGGACATAACTGTTTTCAAGTACATAAAAGGAGAAGGGAGAAAAATTGTTCTCTAATCTCTGAGTATAGAATAAGAAGCAATGGGTTCAAATTACAGCTAGGGAGGTTTAGCTTGGGGAGCGCATGAAGTCTCTTTCTGCCCTGTCAAGAGCATGTGGCGCTTTTTCGCTCCTTGCAGGGTGGGGGCAGGGCGGAGGAAACTTTGCGTGTTCCCTCCACCCCCAGGCCCTAATTGGCCTGGGGGCAGGGGAATGGCAGGGCCTCCGTGGGTCAGATCAACCTGCTTGGCGGGCCGAATCCGGCCTGTCGAGGCCCTTTTGCCCACCCCTGGCCTAGGGGATAGTAGAATTTCTGTCACTGGAGATTTTTAAGGATAGGTTAAACGAACACCTGTGAAGGATGGTCTAGATAATGCTTAGTTCTGCCTTGAGTGCAGGGGACTGAACTAGAAGATCTTGAGGTCCCTTCCTGTCCTACAATTCTATGATAAGCAGAATTGCCCACAGCTTGAATCCCAACTTTGTCTCATTTGTTTACAAGAACCCATACCTGCTATGTGACTTGGTACAAATCTTAGACATCTAGAGGCTGAAAACTATACTTCACGTAAACTTATAATTGGAATTCCTATCCTATACAGACATTCGGGGGGAGAGAGGTATAAAAAACTTTCCTCTAACAACCACTCCTACCTTTCCCTACATTGAGTTTCCAGCGCTCAACACCTAGGAAAGCCATACTTAATTTGTAAAGTGAGCAAATACAATTTAGAGTCATTGTGAGAACATGCTATCATTCAAGGAACTCCCCAATATTATTTTTAGAATCACTTTTTACAGGCTGAGATGAATTCGGGCTATGTCTGTACATCTTACACATTCTGGTTGATATTGTCAAACTGATTTATGAAACCTCCTGTGTCAGGAGTGTCTACATGTACATATATGTGAAGCCACCCATGCAGACAGTGGTCGTGGCAGGTACATAGAAGACAGATAACCTGAGGTTGTGCCCATGAAAGCTCATGATACCATCTACATGTTTTGTTAGTCTCTAAGGTGCTGCAAGACTATTTGTTGTTTTTTAAGTTTTTCCAGTTACAGACTAACTTGGCTACTGCTCTAAACCTGAGGGGCTGTTAGGACCCAATTACCCTATTCAAGTGCAAACCCCTGAACAACAGGGCAGCTGCATCCTTAGGAAACCAGTTTAGCTGACTCCTCTGAAGGCAGGCATCAGGAAGAAGCAGTGGAAAGTTCCATAGTGCTGGAACTAGGGATGCTGGGGTTGCTGCTGCAGCCCCTGGCTTGAAGCATTTTTCATCACATACAGGGTTTACAATTTGGTTCAATGGCTCTCAGCACCTCCACTGTACAAACTGTTCCAGCACCCCTGGAAACAAAACAAAGGAAGCGGGAGGGAGGGAGCGGGGAGAGAGATTTCAAGAGAGAACATGGGGAGCAGGACAGGAAGAGGAAGGATGGGGCAGGAGAGAGCTAGGTCAGAGAAGTGGGGATCTGTGAGGAGACCACTGGCCACATCGCAGCCTGTATGCTAGATGCTGAGCTGAGGACGGGGTGAAGTTGCGTGGACGGCTTCACAACTGCTGAGCACGCCCTGGAGAGAACTCAATTGCAAGCAGAAGAGTCTCACCGCTCGGGTGGCGCTCTGGGACAGTAAATATGGCATCGTCGCAGGGTGTCAGCAGTGATCCTGTGCTCCCAGGGCAGATGCTAGGGTACTCCTGCCCATGAAGAGGTAACAGTCAGTGCCCAGGAAATGTGCCAGAAGCCAGGCAGGAAACAGTGCTGCAGCCCACGGAGACCCAGCGAAGCTTGAAACACCCTGGAATCCAGAGCAGCAGAAGGCTGGATTTCCCTCCCAGCAGCTCTAGTGGGTAGCCAGGAAGGGGGCTCACTACAATGACTAGCACTTCACACAAATTACATTCATGAACGGGGAGGGGGGGGTCTACTTCTGTCCCCCAGAAAGTGACAAACTAGCTGTTTTCCCTCTCACTGAAATGTGGAAATAACACACTGAAAAGCCAGCCATAAATATCTTCCATGCTGATCCACTGTACAGAGCGTACGGAGGCCTGCAATGGATTCTGATTGGCACTAGGAGGTTATATATACTTTTTATACACACACATGTGCGCGCGCACACAGAGTTGCTGATTCACCTCCAGTATGTGTTAACTGATAACGGCCAGGAAACCCAAATACCACTAGTTTCTGCACTTAACTGCCCATATGAGCACACAATGCTGCACAGCAACAAGTCAAAGTGCCTCAGAATGGACCGCTATTATTAAGCGAGGTACAAAACTTTTATGACATAGGAAAACATTTGTTTGAAGGGTAATTAAAAGAATAAAAGCTGTTTGTACTTTACAGCAGCATCTAGAAGTTCCAACTGAGATCGGGACCTCACTGTGCAAACACATTAAGGGACAGTCCCTGCCCCAGAGAATTTACAATCTAAATAGACAAAGTGAGCAAAGGATGGGGTAAAGGAAAAATTATCTTCCTTTTACAGAGGGGGAGGTTCAGATACATAGACGGAGTCACTTCTTCCAGGACAAACAAGAGCCAGAAATTAAATCCAGGTCTCCTGAATCCTTAACTATCAGACCAACCTTCCTCTCAGAATAATGTGTACTTTGAGAATAGTTAGCTGTCATGTAGCTGGCGTGAGCTTTGATATCGTGTACATACCCAAGGCCCTGGTTTGTATTTGGACAGCAAGACCTTTGCTAAGGCCTATACTAATCTAAGACTATGCTGCTAAACTAAGCCATGTCAAACATACATAAATATTGTAGATTAGATTACAGCTGGTGCAGGTTTGCCTACCCATGCTACAATCACAACTCCATGCAGTGTAAACATCCCATAGGTCAGAGCCCTGCAAAATTCTAATAAAATAATTCTATTTTTTCCTCCTTATCTCAGCAGCGCTATTTCAATCAGATCTAGTAGTCTACACTTCCTATCCTGAAGTGCTGTGGGCCCTGCTCAATGAGTCCAGAATCCATTTTGCTAGGGAGGAAGAGATGGGATCCATTTTGCTCCAGGGTTGGAGCCCCCAGAAGCAGCTGCATTTCAGCAATGAGAATCTCACTGATCCACTGGGCATGAGCTTTAGGAACAGATCTTGGGCCACCCATGTCAGTCACCGTAATTTCATCCAGAAATACCATCAGGAAACAACACCCAGAGAAATCAGCCTGAGCCCAGAATAAAAATCCTTAGTGGGCCAACTGACCCAAATCAAAACCTCAGATCCAAGTGTGCGTTCCTGGAGATGTGCTGAGTTCTAATGGGAGGCAGAGCGGGGAGGGGGGGAGGAGATCAGCCTTCTACTGGCAGCTCCCAGTGTCCCCTGGGCCAGGAGCCTGTCTCCCCCAAGTCCCTCTGCAAGAGATGCTGGGAGAGGAACTGGAGCTAGACTGTTAATTCTCTCTGCCCCCCAAGGAGCCTGGAGCAAAGGGATGAGGGGCAGGGTCCTCCAGGCAGACTTGCTCCCCAGCTGCTCCAGGCTGACAAGAAGGGACCCAATGCCCGGCACAAGCCTGACTGGAACAGGGGCTGGAGCATCATGCCCTTGGAGGCCCAGGCTTACCACCGAACCAGGAATGGAAGGTCTTGACTCCAGGCGCTCTCATGCCCTGCCCTGCCTCCCCAAGGGGAACACTCGGAGCCCACAGCCCCTCACAGCTGGCCACCTACACTTAAAGTCACAAAGCTGGGGTCAGAGGTCACTTCCCAGAGGTCAAATTCAGGGAGGGCAATGGTGAATGGGAGCAGGGCTGTGCCGCACATGCTGTGGCGGAGGGCATTGGGCAGGTGCATGTGCGGTACAAATGAGCCCCTCCTCCGGGGGCTGAAACATTGTGCTCAGGTTGGAATATCTGACTCAGGGACTGCAGAGCTTTCGAAGGGGGTTGGGGCACCCAGACAATGGGTGTATCCCGCGGGTGACAACGTGTCACTGCTTCTGTAGCTTGGGGCAATGTTCACGTGCACAGCAGCACCGGGTGGAGGTTGTACATGTAACCTCAATGCTGGTGTTTCCTGACACAGGCCTGGGCTACACACTGTTCTTTGTCCTTATAGAACTACTCTGGGCAGGGGCCTTTCTTTCCTCCTTTCTACCCAAGTAGTTGCCCCAGCACAACTTTTAGTGTGTGCACAGTTGTGTCATCATCCAAGTGCCTCACATGGCTAGAGCTTATTCCCCTCGCTAGCCTGGGGTAAAGCACCGTTACGCTGCTACGACTGTGCCTCTACGAGGGAGATTGTATCTCTTCAGCAATGCTAGTGAAGGTCAAGCAGTTCAACTTCCCAGTGCAAACAAGCCCCTGCTCACCCACACTCATGCACCTTCAGACTGAAATCAAACCAAACAGTGAAGCTATTGGTAAAGGGGAAGAGAATTTGCCTCCCCTCAGGACAAATGCCGCTCAGACACTTGGCCTTCGGGTACCACTCGGATGGGCATCAAACGAAAATCCTAAATCCTAGCTAACTAGCTCCCATAATCCATGCAGATGAATGAATATCAGCACAGAGATGTCATAGGGTTGCTGGTCCCTTTAAGGGAATACTGGACCCAGGCAAGCTATGGGATCTAATTTAAAAGCAAAGAGGCAAGGAGGGGGTTCTCTGTTGCTCCACTAGAAGGAGACCCAGAGTTTCTTAAACACCTTAAACTGTCAGGTAAACTGATGAAATAGAAGGGGGGAGGGACCTTAAGCCACTGTTAGATCATCTAATCTGACCCCACTGCATCTCGCAGGCCTCCTGTGTGGTACAATAGCGAATTGTGAATCAAAGTATATTTTGGAAAGGCATCTGGACTTCACTGGAAGACATCAAGTGGCAGAGAAACCTCCACTTCCCTTGGTAGTTTGGAGGAAATTGAAGCAGTCAAGTGAAGGGTATTGAGCCCAAGACCACACTTGTGAGTCTATCATAACACACATGTACAACACCACTGCACTCAAAATGGAGAGGACAATGCACCAGTTTTTGTTCCTTAGCAGGTTCCCCAAACATGTCTAACACAATCTGTTTTAGGTAAAGAATATAAAATATATTTATGAACTATGGAAAATTGGCTTGAAGTGATAAGTAGTGAGCACACACAGCAAAGCGGATTGCCCACAAGAACAAAAACTCAATATAAGCCTTATGAACTAGACAGGACTGGAATGAAGCAGTCTCTCACCCTGTTACATACTATAAATAATCCACCAAGCTTTTATGCATAGGCAGGTGGTGTTCTTCCCTACCTAGGACCACCCTCATCTCCTATTTCCCCCACCTGCCCAATGCAGTATGCTCCCACCCCCGGCCCATGTGCTGGATTTCTCACAAGCAGTTAGCTGCTGTAATCCGAGTAGTCTCTTTCCTCTCCCATCTGTGGCAGCCCAGATGGGAGACAGGATGCCCCAAACTCCTCCCCTCCCCACTACCCCCTCAACACCCCTTCCTGTCCCATTAACACCCCCTTCCCCAAGCCACTTACTCCCTCTCTCCTCCTCATGTACCCTACCTACTAGCTGGGAGAAGTGAGCTTCTCCATCTGCAGCAGGGAGCTGCTGCATCTGAAGGAGAAGTACCCCTTCCCCAGCCATTCATGGCACCCCTAAGCGGGGCTCATTAAGCAACTGCATGACTGTGCTGCTGCACAGCTTAGAGGAATGCTTTGGAAGGGATCTCACAAGGAAGAAACCGGAAGGGAACACCATCTACTGGAAGGCATGGGATGCGTAGTCCTAGGGATGGGGGTTCCACGGCCACTACCCCCAAAAGAAAACGACGGGTGGTGGTGGTCGGGGACTCCCTCCTAAGAGGGACTGAGCCATCCCTCTGCCGTCAGACCTGGAATCTCGAGAGGTGTGCTGCTTACCGAGCTCGCATTCAGGATGTGACTGAGAGGCTTTCCAAACTGATCAAACCTTTGGATCGCTACCCCTTCCTGCTTCTCCACGTGGAACTAACGACACGCCAAGAATGACCTTGAGCGGGTGACTGCGGATTATGTAGCGCTGGGAAGAAGGATCCAAGAACTCGGAGCGCAAGTGGTGTTCTCGTCCATCCTCCCTGTTGAAGGAAAGGACTGGGCAGGGATCGTCGAATTGAGGACGTAAATGCGTGGTTGCGCAGGTGGTGTCGCAGAGAGGGCTTTGGTTTCTTCGACCATGGGACTCTGTTCCGGGCACGAGGATTGTTAGGAAGAGATGGGATCCACCTAACCAAGAGAGGAAGGAGCATCTTTGCGGGCAGGCTTGCAAACCTAATAAGGAGGGCTTTAAACTAGGTTCGTCGGGGGACGGTGACCAAAACCCTGAGGGGAGTGGGAAAGTCGGATACCGGGAAGAAATGCAGAGAGGAACGAGCAAGAGGAGGACCCCTGTTTCTAATGGAGAAGATAGGGCGATCAACTGGTTACCTGAGGTGTTTGTACACTAATGCGAGAAGCCTGGGCAACAAACAGGAAGAACTGGAGGCCCTGGCCCAGTCCGAGAAATATGATTTAATTGGGATAACAAAGACTTGGTGGGATGACTCGCATGACTGGAGCGCTGTCATGGAAGGGTATAGACTGTTCAGGAAGAACAGGCAGGGGAGAAAAGGAGGAGGAGTTGCACTATATGTAAGAGAGCACTATGATTGCTCTGAACTCCAGTATAAAGAGGGAGAAAAACCTGTTGAGAGTCTATGGGTTAAGTTTAAAGGAGCAAACAACAGCAGTGATGTTGTGGTTGGTGTCTGCTACAGGCCACCGAAACAGGTGGATGAGGTAGATGAGGCTTTCTTCGGACAACTGAGAGAAGCTTCCGGTTCACAGGCCCTGGTTCTCGTGGGGGACTTTAATCACCCTGACATCTGTTGGGAAACCAATACGGCAGTACACAGGCAATCCAGGAAGTTTTTGGAGAATGTTGGGGATAACTTCTTGACACAAGTGCTGAAGGATCCGACCAGGGCCGTGCAGCTTGACCTTCTGCTCACAAACAGGGAGGAACTAATAGGGGAAGTGGAGGTGGGTGACAACCTGGGAAGCAGTGATCATGAGATGGCAGATTTCAGGATCCTGACCAAAGGAAGAAAAGAGAGTAGTAAAATACACACCTTGGACTTCAAAAGCAGATTTTGACTCCTCAGAGATCTGATGGGCAGAATCCCCTGGGATGCTAACATGAAGGGGAAAGGAGTCCAGGACAGCTGGCAGTATTTTAAAGAAGCCTTATTGAAGGCACAGAAAGAAACCATCCCGACGTGAAGCAAGAGAGGCAAACATGGTAGGAGACCAGATTGGCTTACGGGGGAAATCCTTGGTGAACTTAAGCACAAAAAGGAAGCTTACAAAAAGTGGAAACTTGGACAAATGACCAGGAGGGGTTTAAATGTATAGCTCGAGAATGCCGGGGTTATCAGGAAGGCGCGAAAATGGAATTGCGACTGGCTAAGGATGTGAAGGATAACAAGAAAAGTTTCTACAGGCATGTTAACAAGAAGAAGGTGATCAGAGAGGGTGTGGCCCCTACTGGATGAAGGAGGTAACCTAGTGACAGATGATGTGGGAAAGCTGAAGTACTCAATGCTTTCTTTGCCTCTGTATTCACGGACAAGGTCGGCTCCTGGACTTCTGCGCTAAGTGACTCAAGATGGGATGAAGATGGACAGCCCGTGGTGGGTAAAGAGCAGGTTAGGAACTATTTAGAAAAGCTAAACATACACAAATCCATGGGTCCGGACTTAATGCATCCGAGGGTACTGAGGGGAGTTGGCAAATGTCATTGCGGAGCCTTTGGCCATTATCTTTGAAAAGTCGTGGAGATCGGGAGAAATCCCGGATGATTGGAAAAAGGCAAATGTAGTGCCCATCTTCAAAAAAGGGAAGAAGGACGATCCAGGGAACTATAGGCCAGTCAGTCTTACCTCGGTTCCTGGAAAAATCATGGAAGGGATCCTTAAGGAATCCATTTTGAGGCACTTGGAAGAGAGGAAAGTAATTAGGAATAGTCAGCATGGATTCACAAAGGGCAAGTCGTGTGCCTGACCAATCTGATTAGCTTCTATAATGAGGTAACTGGCTCTGTGGACATGGGAAAGTCAGTGGATGTGGATATACCTTGACTTTAGCAAGGCTTTTGATACGGTCTCCCACAATATTCTTGCCAGCAAGTTAAGGGAATGCGGATTGGATAAATGGATGGTAAGATGGATAGAAAGATGGCTAGAAGGCCGGGCCCAGCGGGTAGTGATCAACGGCTCGATTTCAGGTTGGCGGTCGGTTTCTAGCGGAGTGCCCCAAGGTTCGGTTCTAGGACCGGTTTTGTTCAATATCTTTATTAATGACCTGGATGAGGATGGATTGCACCTCAGCAAGTTCATGGATGACACTAAGCTAGGGGAGAGGTAGATACGCTTGAGGGCAGAGAAAGGGTCCAGAGTGACTTAGACAAATTGGAGGATTGGGCCACAAGAAATCTGATGATGTTCAACAAGGACAAGTGCAGAGTCCTGTACTAGCGACGGAAGAATCCCAAGCACAGTTACAAGCTGGGGACCAACCAGTTAAGTAGTAGTTCTGCAGAAAAGGACCTGGGGGTTACAGTGGATGAGAAGCTGGATATGAGTCAACAGTGTGCCCTTGTAGCCAAGAAGGCTAATGGCATATTAGGTTGCATTAAGAGGAGCATTGCCAGCAGATCCAGAGATGTCATTATTCCTTTATTCGGCTCTGGTGAGGCCACATCTGGAGTATTGTGTCCAGTTCTGGGCCCCCACTACAAAAAAAGGATGTGGACGCATTGGAGAGGGTCCAGCGGAGGGCAACCAAAATGATTAGGGGCTGCAGCATGACTTATGAGGAGAGGCTGAGGAGTTGGGTCTGTTTAGTCTGCAGAAGAGTGAGGGGGATTTGATAGCAGCCTTCAACTTCCTGAAGGGAGGTTCCAAAGAGGATGGAGAGAGGCTGTTCTCAGTAGTGACAGATGGCAGAACAAGGAGCAATGGTCTCAAGTTGTGGTGGAGAGGTCCAGGTTGGATATTAGGAAAAACTATTTCACTAGGAGGGTAGTGAAGCACTGGAATGGGTTACCTAGGGAAGTAGTGGAATTTCCATCCCTGGAGGTGTTTAAGTCTCGGCTTGACCAAGCCCTGGCTGGGTTGATTTAGTTGGGATTGGTCCTGCCTAGAGCAGGGGGTTGGACTTGATGACCTTCTAAGGTCTCTTCCAGCTCTATGGTTCTATGATTCTATGAAACTTTTGATAGGACAGAGGTTTAGAATATCATGACTAGTGTGGAGAAAGTGAAAAAGGAAGTGTTACTTACTCCTTCACATCACACAAGAACCAAGTGTCAACCAATGAAATTAACAGCCAGCAGGCTTAAAACAAGCACAAGTATTTCTTCACACACACAGTCAACCTGTGGAACTCATTGCCAGAGGATGTTGTGAAGGTCAAAAAATTGTAACTAGGTTCAAAAAAGAAAGAGAGAAGTTCATGGTGAATAGGTACAAAATACCTCTTCTGCCACAGCTGCCTCCACACGATAATTAGGATACACAATAGCAACCCAGCTGATGCAAAAATGACACAGTTCTTTCCAGTCCTGAAAGGCAAAGATTCCAGTCACAGTTCTTTGTGTGTTCTACCAGTCAAGTCTCAATGTGGCATTTTTACGCTCAGACATTAAAGCTTTGAGAGCCAGGAACGATCTTCCCAGCACGTCATAGAACCCCATAAAGTTTCAAGGTTTGAAAACATTAGCAGCTGATCCCTGGAAACAGAGTATAATGACAGATTTAATAACCAACCATAGAGGGTCAGCTGTATGAATGAGCGTTCTGTGGGTAGCCTCACACTAGCCAAAACGGAACAGGAGGAGAGAAGATATCAGAGCACATGTGTCCTGACTAAATAACAGTGGACAGTCCATATTATAAACATAAATTGTTCCTGAATCTCTGATGAGACTCCACGAGGACTAAGATGCACATGTCAATATTGGCCTGGCATGGGCTGGTTTCAGCCTCAGCTGTTCCAAGCAATGGGGAGCTGGAGATAAGAATTGCAAGCTATTGAGGACCTTCTGAAAAAGCAGACAAGAAAGATTATCCATGAAATTGTAAGCCACCTGTCACCATATCACATCACAGCTTGAGCTAAAAGCCAGCTGGCTCTCAGATAAGGCTGCAGAGCAAACTCATTCTCTATAAGTGGTCTAAGTGTATGGGACAGTGCACCACGCCCAGTAGGTGTGTGGGTTACACTAGCATTCCATAGTTCCAGTACTGGAGACATTGCTGTATGGACATTGGAGAAATGGACATTGAAGTTGCAAGCGGCTGCAGGTTTGGCAGGTTGCACTGTAAATTATTCCTCTTGACACAGGGTTCACAGCAGCTTTCCAGTCCCTTGGAAAGCTCTCGCTTCTCTGTGGATCAGGTTGTATCTGCTACCTAGTGGCCAGTAGACTCCTCAGGCTGCTCGCTAGACCCATCATATGTGGCCCTTGGGTGCAATTCCTCCCACATATCCTGGACTGGAACAAAACACCTCTCCTCTCCTGCCTCAGCCTCATCCAGTGCTGCTAACACACTATTCGCCCCTCTTTGACTCTCTGTCCCAGAGACTGTGCTTTTCATTCACAGAGCCCCTCATTTCTCAGGATCATCACCCACTTCTCAGTCATCAGAAGGGAATGGCCTGTACACCTGTTCCACCATCCCCCAAGGAGTGGGCCTTCCTCTAAGGTGGCCTGACCAGCCTCACATGCTGCTGAGGGGACAAACGGAGGGGGGTTTCCCTGCCTTCCCCATTGGCCGAACTAGCACGCCACATAGTTTCCCTCCATTACCAGGCACTCTCCTGATATGCCCATGTTTGCCACATTGGCTATGTCTTACCAGGACATCCCAGTCACCCCCTGGTGGATTTCCCTTAGGTTGTGATACTGACTGGGGAAGGGGAGAGGTAACGCTTCTGAACCCTACATCTAGGGATACCCAGGAATCTATAGGCACATCTTCCGACACTCCCCATCTAGCATGGCGCTCAGCACTCCTTTGGCCTCTCCTCTCTCCACCCCCTATCCACACACGACGGCCAAAACCACTTTCCCCAGCTTTGGGCGCTCTCAGACAGGATCTACACAAATTGTTCCAGAACCATCCGGTCTGTGACTCACTCTACAGAGCACGTCTGGACACAACTGACAGAAGTGAGGTCCCACAATGGCTGGGCCACTAGACACAAGTGTGCTCCCCATGGAAATGACTCAACCTGGGATGGGTGACAATAGACCTCCAGAGTCAGCTCCAGCCGATCTAAAATGGCTTAGTTTTTCTTCCGGGCAGTGCTCAAGGCTCATTGCGCTGCCTGGGCCTATCCCATCAGAAAAGGTGACACCCTGGCCGCTCAAGTCAACTCTTCCCAGCAAGAAGCACTGGCCATTTGCTCAAAGATGGTGAGAGAGGCCTCAGAACCATGATTTAGACCCAACCTCACCAAATGACGGACAGGCCAACTAAGCTGTTCTCTCTCTAGGACCAGAATCCCCGGAGCCCAATTCCAAGGTGTGCCAGAAACCCCTTCTCTTGCTGGCCCTCCAGGAGAATGGCCTGGGGCTGATTCTGCTATTTCTGTCGTTGTTGCCACACCACCTCCATCAGGTGGGGAATGCCCTCCATTGCATTAAAAAAAAAAAAAAAAAAAAAAACACAGAATGGGGGGGACCACCTCCCGCAGCTGTCTCTGCTGCACCACTCCCTTCCATAGCTGCTCTTGTTTTCTATTCTGCTGCCCCAATTTCCCCAGAGTTCTGGAGGTCGATCACACGAACGTGTTCTCCACCACGTGTAGGGCTGCTAGCCTCTTGCCCTGGTTTGGAGAGGAGTCACACCCGGCTCGCAGTCTGACCTGCCCATCCTTCAGGGCACAGGTTTCATCTTCAACACCAACCAAACCACTCCCCTCACAAATCAAGCAGACTTCAGGGACTTGGAAGAGACACCAGGGCAGAGTTCCTCTCTCTGCTCCAGTGCCTGCCACAGCAGCTAATCTCCTTCCTGCAGCCCCCTCCACCTGACATCTCTCAGCCCCTTGGGTAAACTGTGAGCCCTTCCCAGGTGGGTTTGAGAATGCAGCAGGGCTGGCTGGCCCCAAGCCCCCCAGTACCGAAAGGTGAAGATCATCCTGTTAACTGGGAAACTTCTGCTGGTCAGCCTAGCAGTTGGACCTATCTCCCATGTGCTCTATTTACTGATCCAGCTGCATTCTTGCCTTCTAGCCATACCCCAAACTACATTCATATTACAAGTATAGCGTCATATGAACAGCACTAATGCCCGTTTCTCAACATTTCATAGTCATTAAGGCAAAAGGGATCATTGGGCCAACTACTCTGACTTCCTGTATATCACAGATTATGGAATTTTGTCCAGTTACTCCCTGTTTGAGACCAACAACCTGGCTATGTCTACACTGCAGGCTTCTTGCACAAGAACTGTTTTGCGGAACAGTTCTTGTGCAAAAGGTCTTCCACAAGAGCACATCCACACTACCATGTGCTTTTGCGCAAGAGCATCCATGGCAGTGTGGACACTCTCTTGCGCAAGAAAGCTCTGATGGCCATTTTAGCCATAGGGGTTTTTTGCGCAAGAAAATCATGTTGCCTGTCTACACTGCCCTCTTGTGGAGAAGCTCTTGTGCAAGAGGGCTTATTCCTCATGGGGAGAGGAATAACTCTTCCGGAAGAAGCCCTGGTTTCTGACGCTGTACTGTAAATTTACTTGCGCAAGAACGCGTGTGGTATAGACACCCAGCAAGTTTTTGTGCAAGAATAGTTGTTCTTGCGCAAAAAGCCTGCAGTGTAGACGTAGTCCCTGTGTTTGGCTAAATCAGATCTTGCGGAAAGCATCCAGTTACGATCTGACGACATCAAGAGAGAGAGAACTCACCACTTCCCCAGGGAATCACCCTCACCTCTTAAAAAGTTGTGCCTTTTTTCTCATTTGAATTTGTCTGGCTTTAGCTTCCAACCACTGGTTCTTCTTATGCTGTTCTCTGCTAGATTAAAACAGCCCATTTGATACCTGGCCTGCGCTCTCCACACGGTGCTTGTGCAGCATAATTAAGTCTGCATGCTGTCTTCTGTTTGAGAAGCTAAACTGATAGTTTGCTAAACTGTTTGGTGGGCATTTTTTTTCAGCTCTCAAGTGGTTTTTGTGGGTATTTTGGGCAAATAGCACTGACAAGAACATGGAGATGACCTTGCTGGTCATGAGGTACCTTTCTCCACATTGACCAGCAAGGTGCCCAGTGAGGGTTAGTTGACTGTAGTGCTGATGGAAGATCCTGGATTAAGAAGCTTTGGTGCTGACTGGGCAGGCACATTGTGAATCTTTTCCATACCGTCCTGCTCCCATCCTTCAATCCCATAGAGCAGGGCTGAGGGGGAAGCTCGGTCTCCATACTCCATTCAACCCCTCGCTTCTCCACCAACATCCCCAGTTCAGATGGCAAGTAGCACTCGTGGTGGTGGTGGATTTAAATTGGGTCACTTGTTTATGGAACCCGTGAGGAAAACGCAAAAGAGGAAGACCTCGGACAACGTGAAGAAGATCTACTGAGACTGAAGGACAACAACTGGGGTACTCCTGGAGTCAGCTAGATGTTTTGTCTAAAGACAGAGTGAAGTGGAGGAGACTTGTAGATGACCTATGCTCCACTCGGAGTACAAGGGTTTAATAATACATAATAAATACTTGTATACTAAGCACTGGGCTGCACTCACTAAATTCACTTAGTCCTCTGATTAGCCATCACAACTGCTAACAGCTTCCAGTCGTTAGTAAGTGACACCCTGAGTGGTAGTTAGTGTGTGTAAAAGCCCTCTGAGGGCTGTGTAGTATTTTCATTGTGGGCTGTTCCACTGAATTGTTCTAGGTGATGCATTCCAGTAGGTGGCAGCACGCTTCTAAAGTTAAATCCTGTGGCTGGGAGTCGATTCAGCAAAACGTGAAACAGGGAGGCCAGGAGCAGTTCTCTGGTAGGTGCAATGCTGAGGGCAAGAGGGGTCCTTCTGGCCACAGAAAGCAAAGTTAATGGGGAAATGTGAGACCGTTGCAGGAGGAAATTGCAGAGACTCTGTGTGACACAAAAAGAAAGAGGATACAGAGTCCTAGACAAACCAGCATTGGTTCCCCCTTTTCCTGTGTGGGGAACAAAGCACTCTTACATGCTTTAAAATTGAGTTACTGACAGTGTGGGCCATGCCCTCAGCCAGCGCAGCTGTGTGTAACCCAGATAAAGGCATGCATAAAAGTTACAAATACTTTCTTAACCAAAAATTTTAGAAAGCCCCTGCCTTCACTTTCCTTCTGCATCTGAGCTCACTGTCTTGGGTCCCCTAGCTGGAGGTGATGACAAGCAGTGGAAGTGGGAGCAGTATCTCACTATCGCAGGCGCACTCACAGAACTGGGCTATGACCATACAGCTAGGCAGGTAAAGCAAAGGAGAAACTGCTTGTGGTAGGGATGTCAATGGTTTCAATGGGCTTTGCGGTGTATGTTTTCCAATATTTTTGGTAATCTCCCCGTGTTTCTTACTCACTGATCCGAGATGTGGATTCGTGTATTTCACAGAGACAGCAAGATCAGGAATGGATTCAGATCCAAACTCTGGGGGTGTCTGGATGGGTGGTTCTGGTTGTTACCCAACATGAAAATGGACCTTAGGTCAGATTGGAGCGCAAGCGTTCCCAAGAGTTAATTACGAGTTGGGGGAAGGGCCAGAGCCAGCTGCTATTTTCAAACATTGCAGGTCACCGCAAAGATATTTGAAAACTCAAGTGAATGCCATTTCTTGCTTCTTTACAATGGACAAGAAAGGACCCGAGAGGAGTTTAAGGGTCTTCTTACTTCACACCTTGTCTACACACAAGTTTTGTGCTGTCTTGCTTTGTTGGTTAGGGCACTAAGCACCTTTATATCTGTGTTTACACTAGGTAGGGCTGTACCACTTTAATTAGACAAGCATAGCTACATTGTGAGTAGCAACAAATCATTAGAAATAGCATCTGTGTCCATTCCTGACTTCTTCCAAGGACCTGTGTAAAAGCTTTTGCTAGAGGGACAGAGGGGAGAGGGGATCTCAGAGTACATCTTTGAGGGTTCTCAGATCTACATTGAAGAGACAGATATCAATCTTCATCAGAGACATCCTTTTTCCAAAATGTGAATCGGGCATGTAAGTGAAAGCACTGTGGGCAACACCACAAAGTAGGGTTTGCTTTGGTGTTTTGAAAAAGTGTAAAAAATCCTCTCTTTGAAAAGCTCAGCTTTCGTTCCCCCGTGTCGTGCCGTGCCGTGTTGTCATCGCACTAGTCCTCTCATCAGACCCTGCCAGCCATTTCTAATGTCACACACACAAAACATAGTGAAAAGCCCCCCTCCACCAAAAACATAGTAACAAAACCCTTTTGGGCCTTGAAGCTACAAAGAGCCCTGAGCTGCTGACCTGGTGTGACCCAGCCCAATTCAAACCTCACTTTCAGTGACAGCAACCACAAGGGGCTACTTGTGCTGTTGGGAATAAAAGAAAATGATCCTTGGTGTTTGGAGAGGGGGTTTAGGCAGGTTAGTGTAACACCCTCTCCCTCCCCACGGGTTCAGGGCCCTTGTGTGGTTCCACAGAGGATATGAATGGTCACAGCCCACAGTGAGGCTATGTCTAGACTGCAGGCTTCTTGTGCAAGAAGCTTTTTGCGGAAGAGATCTTCTGCAAAAACTTCTTGCGCAAGAGAGCGTTCACACTGCAAAAGCGCATAAAAAAAGCGATGCGCTTTTGTGCAAGAGAGCGTCCACACTGCATGGACGCTCTCTCAAAAGGAAACTCTGATTGCTATTTAGAAAATGGACACCAGGGCACCCGTGCTTTTTTCGATTGCCTCTTTTTGCGCAAAAAAACCCTGTTCCCCGTCCACACACACCTTTTTGCGCAAGAGCTCTTGCACAAAAAGGAGTTATTCCTCATAGAAAGAGGAATACCTATTGTGCAAAACCCCTCTGCTTTTTCAATTTTTTTGCGCAAAAATGCACTTGAGGTGTGGATGCTCTGTGAATTTAAGGAAAAATTACCGTTTTTCCGCAAAAACTCTGTAGTATAGACATAACCTGAGAGCGCTCTGGCTCTTTAGTTCAAGCTGTAGCAGCTCATGTTTTAGTTCTGGGGATCCGCAGGTTCTATCCCCAGTCTGTTGGCCAAGATGGCAGCTGTCTCATTGCTCCAAAGAACAAGGGCCCAGTGTTCCCTCTAACATTTTCTATCCTGTGGTGGGTTGAATTTTCTTTTGGGCAGGTTGAAATTTCTTATGTACAACACCAATATTGAGGTAGTGTGTGTGTGTGTGTGTGTGTGTGTGTGTGTGTGTGTGTGTGTGGATGTGCACCACTAATACAAAACACACACACACAATTTTAAGCTGTCCATATGTGTGGAAGAAAATATATTTAAACAAGGGATATTTAACAAGGAGCGATGCATACGATATTTAATATGAAATTAAATAAAGAAAATTAACACTACTCTTGGAGTACATATATCAACCTAACAGCTCAAGCTAGCACTTGTTACTTCTGACTCTTAAGAGAGCCAGAACACTACCAAATAGCAAAGAGCTGATCTTAAGGCAATACAATATACCATGTATTAATTAGTAACCCAGATTTTTAAAAAATCATTAAGTTCAGAGTTTTAGAGTTTCTGCAACACTCCAAAACATTGTCAAAAGAATCTTTTTCTTTCTTATCTTAAGCCATTAGCACCTATGTAAACTTTGTTTGAAATGCAATCATGCAAATGTCCTGGCACACAAACCTCCCTTGCAGCCTGTTCCACCCCCCACCTCCACCCAGTCATACAGAGAGGACTGCAGCTAGTGAGACACCCCAAACAAACTGCCCCTATCTCTACCTCACTGTGCAGATGCCAGCACCCACCTACCCCATGCAGTCAGCTCCTTATCTCCCCTTTCCAGGAAGCTTGAGAGTACTGAGTTTCTGGCTCTCTTTCTCCTCCTGCAGAGGGACGCTCTGAACTCAACTCCCTTCTGATTCCTCATCAGCCCATTACTTACTTACTCGCTCACTCCCCATCCCCCCAACCACTAATGGTCTTCTTAACTCCCATTTTTTCCAGCTTTGGGAGCTCCTCAGTTCAAGCAGGTAGCTAGCTCAGGTTAGCTGCTTGCTTAGCAAGCTGCCCCTTCCCCTGCCAATCAGCTGAGCTCCCTGCCTGTGCCGGAAGCTTTGAACTTCTGAGCGGAGCTCAGAAAACTGCTGCGCAAGAGCACAGCTTACAGGCAACCTTGCTAGGGATACGCTCTTTGAGGATAGTCCATTAGCCAGGGTGGTCAAGGATGCTACCTCATGTCCCTCGCCCCTGACAGAGCCTGGGAATGGATATGAGGGGAGGGATCACTCAATAATTGCCTGTTCTGTTCATTCCCTCTGGGGCACCTGGAGTTGGCCACAGACCTTTGGTCTGCCCCGGGGTGACCGTTCTTGTGTTCTCTTCGCTGTGTATGCGCCACCTAGTACAACGGGGCTCAGTGCCTGATTCACCCCTGCAGGTGCTGCTGCAGAACAAAGACGCAAACGTCCAATGTTCATAGGACGGCTACCATCAGCTCCTGACATGGCTGAATGAAATTTCAGATTTGCAGAAAACCAGCCCAACAGCAAGGGGTCCCCCTCCATTTAAAAACAAAAGCCGAGAGCAGGCAACATTTTTATCATGCTTTTCTCATTGAAAAATTGGGGTTTTATTAAAAAAGGAATGTTGCGAAAAAGTTAATTTTTGACAAAAGTATTCAGCTAATTTGACCAAACCTTCAACTTTAGTTTTCAGGTTTGGGGGTTATTTGTGTGTCTATATATTACAAAAAAATGCCCCTGTGGGTCGACAGAGTGACGTCACCATGTCACTCTGCCTCCTCCCTGCTCGAGCCCGACCTCACCGCTTCCCCTCGCTACTTGGAATTGCTATTTTAAGCCAAGCCCCTACCCTCCAGGGCTTTCAACACCAAGAAATGTGGCACAGTAGCCGGCAGACCCCACATCGTAGCCATGACAGCCCAGGGGTGGGGGGGTATGGTGTTTGGGACAGCTGCTCAGGGACAGGCACTAGGCGCGGGGCTTCCAGCCGGGCTTATGTGCCAGCAGTGGGCTCTTAGGGGCTCCCCCGCTGCCAAGCTCTTGGGGAGCCGAGGCGTGGTGCCCGACTGCCCGGAGTCCGGCTGCCCCTGCAGAGACTCACCCCCTTCCCAGCAGCTGCACTTACCAGGGCTGCCAGAGCACCCCCGAGCCGGTCAGGGAAGCTGCCGCACGGATCTATCTGCTCTTTCCCTTCCACTCTAGGTGGGCGGCCTTGGGCTCTGAGGGCAGGGCTGGGGTGGTGAGCAGCACAGGCGAGACTGCACAGGGAGAGGTCGGGACAGCAGCCTCTGCGCTGCTGCTTTGTGGCCTCAGAAGGCTGCAGTGCCCCAGAGCACCACTGCACATGGCACTACCTGTTCCTCACTGCGCCCTATGCGGGGCAAGCAGGCACCCCTGCGCCTCCCTGGCTGCCGGGGGTTCGAGCCGGGCCTGGCGCATGCCGTGGCCGGCAGGGAGGGGAGTTAAGGTGGGGGTGTGTGTGTGTGTGAGAGAGAGAAAGGGCCCGGGCTGGTGGCGCAGGGAGTAGGGGCTTGCCCGGTGGCTGGGGGGGGGGAGAAGGAGAAAGAAGGGAGAAGGGCCAGGAACAAGTGGCCAGGGCTGGTACAGCGGCAGCCCAGCCCTCCCCAGGGGCCATTGGGGAGAGCCAGGGTTGCCTACTCCCCAGGAAAGGGGGGGTTGGCAAGCGCAGCAGGCAGGGGGCACAGCGCCCCTAGCTCATTTTAACAAAGTGTTTTCAGGAAGGGAAAAATATAAATTTTCTGACCAGATCTAGAAACTAGCTCAGGCTTAGCATTTGAGGGCTGTTTGGCTTCAAGGCTTAGTCTGGGGCCATGTCTTCACTAACCGGAAGATCAACACTGCCGCAAGCAACCTTCTGGAGCTCGAGTTAGTCAGTCAGTCTACTTAAAACCCACTACATCCACCCCAGAGGGCGCATTTGCTCCCATTGGCCTCCTGCTGTGGGGACAGTGGGGAAACTTGAAACAAAGTACAGTAGACTTCCGATAATCCGGAACCTATGGGATTTAGGTAGTGCTGGATTATCAGATATGCCAGACTATCAGGAGGTACTATAAGCAGGTTATATATATACTGTATACATTATATACTGTATATAAAGTGTTCTTAACCCTTTTTATTGTACATACTGTATACAGTATACTGTAATGTTTTAGTTTTTAAGCCTTTTTACCCTTTTTGCTCAGTTCAGCTGCCCGCTGTTACCTTGTGACTCATTTTTGTGACGAAGCTCACTCACTAGGCTCTTGCCACTTTGATGCCGGACTATCAGGAGTGCCGGATTATTGGATGCTGGACTACTGGAGTTTTACTGTACATCGACTCCAGCTATGTAAGTAACGTAGCTGGAATTGTGTGTCTTAATTCGACCTTCCCCTTTAGCGTAGACCTGGCCTGAGGGATGTCCTCACAGAGACAATGCATGGCAAGCAGGAGCATAAATCAACAGCACGGTAGCTTCCCATGCATTGAGTTGCAATGTGGTCTCTGCATTAAAAGGTTACACCTACACTGGCACTTTTTAGAGCTGCAATTGTCTGGCTGAAGGGTGTGAAAACACCTCCCCCCGCCTGAGCACAGTAAGTTGCCACGCTGGAAGCCAGACACCCAGCGCTGTTAGCTCATGGAGGTGGTTTACATGGAGCACTGGGCGAGCTCTTCTCCAGCTCTCGTGCCATAGGCACACTTTTGGTTTAAAGCGCAGAACAGAACTGTTAGCATGTGGTAGCAGGGTCCAGACAGCCTGCCTTGGCAATAATGGTGATGTCTGCCTTGTCCAAAATGTGGATTCTGGCCTGTTTCAAGTCTGGTGCACCAAAGCAGGCAGGCAGGGCCCGAGAGTCAGGAATTGTTTTGCATAACAATGCAGATTAAGCAGGGTACATGAGACCACATCAAGAACACACAGGACAAGCGGCCTTGTACTGGTACTTGTTTCTGATAAGCAAAAAAGTACAGATGCAGCCATGAAACGTTCAATTGCGCACATAGCAGTAACATTCTGAGCAGCAGGATGTACCCCAAAATAGGTGCACTGGGCATTTTACGTATCCTACACAAGACGCAATCAATTGGTAAATATTATTAGAACGACCAAGTCTCGCTTTGCTATAAATTGGGTTTAGTAAGAACAATCGATGGGAGGGAATGGGCAGGATTGACCCACACGTCCTGCTTGATGTAACTAGAAGTAAATACGACAAGGAGTCCTGTAGCACCTTATAGACTAACAGATATATTGGAGCATAAGCTTTCGTGGGCAAAGACCCACTTCATCAGATGCATGTAGTGGAAATTTCCAGAGGCAAATATAAATATGCAGGCCAGAATCAGGCTAGAGATAATGAGGTAAATTCAATCAGGGAGGATGAGGCCCACTTCTAGCACCTGATCTGGAGGTGTGAACACCAAGAGAGGAGAAACTGCTTTTGTAATTGGCTAGCCCAGTGGTCTCCAACCTTTTTAACAATGAGATCAGGTTTTCCAACTTAGTGCAATGAAAGATCTACCTCAAACCCAAGTACCCTTGCCCCACTTCCTTCCCATCCCTTCTCTGAGGCCTGACCCTGCTCATTCCATCCCCCTACTTGCACCATGCTGGGGTAGGGCATTGGGGTGCAGGTTCTAGCCTTTGGGCCAAGGAATTTTGAGTGTGGGAGGGACTCTGGGCTTATCCCAGGGTGGGGAATTGGGATCCTGGAGACATTTCAGGGTGCAAGCTCTGGGAAGGACTTTGGGTGCATGGGGACTCACATCTGGGGCAGGAGGTTGGGTGTAGGAGGAGGTTCAGAGCTGGGACAAGGGTTCAGGAAGCGTGCTCTGGCTGGGCACCATTTAACTGAGACTGCTTCCAGGTGGTGAAGCAGTGAGGTTAAGGCAGGCTTACTCCTGCCTTGGCCCTGCACCACTCCTGAAAGCAGCCGGCATGTACAGCTATGGCTCAATGTGCTGCCCCTCATCTACAGGCACTGAGTCCACAGCTTCTACTGGCCATGATTCCTTGTTATTGATCAATGGGAGCTGCAGGA
This sequence comes from Rafetus swinhoei, assembly GCA_019425775.1. Taxonomy (NCBI): domain Eukaryota; kingdom Metazoa; phylum Chordata; order Testudines; family Trionychidae; genus Rafetus; species Rafetus swinhoei. Next base: position 20,231,389 of record CM033437.1, on the reverse strand, counting down.
GTGGTGGCTGCAGGCAAGAACAGCATGTAGAGGCCCTCTGAGCCCCCTGTTCTGCCTTTCTCAGGGGCTCAGGGGCTGCAGGGACATGCCAGCCATTTCCAGGAGCAGCAATTACCATAGGGATAATTACTCCAGCCATGACAGATTAGGCATTTTAGAACTCGCACTTAAATTTAATTTGAGAGTAAGAGAAAAATGAAAATCACAAAATTCACAGGCAAGTCAAAAACCAAAAACAACACATTTTGCAAGCAGTAAAAAGTGACACTCCCCCCCCCGTGTTGGGTCAGGAGATGAGTGAAGGACACTGTATTTGTAAGAGTGACAGACACACAGTGTGTGTGACAGATTTACATTGCCAAGCTCCCTGCTTTCCCTTCTCTGTGTGGAGTAGGGATGTTAAAATGTGGGTATTTAATGGAGCGGTTCTCCACCTTTTTGAGCATATTGACCCCTTTTCAATCTATTAAAATATCACGGAGCCAAGAAAAGAAAAAGGCACAAGAGAACATTGGTGTGCCTGATCCTTATTTTTAAACTTTCCATGGACCTCCTGCAGTACCATCACGGACCACCAGGGGTCTGCAGACCAAAGGTTGGGAACCACTGGAGTAGTTGATAAAAATTCTATCAACTAGTCAATAGGCAGCCCAGATCAGTTCTGGCTCAGACCAGCTGTGGGACCAAACCCCACTGTGGCTCTGCAATTTAAAAGGCAGTAGGACCTGGGCAGCCTACCCTGTAGTAGAGACTTCCTCCCTGTGAAGCAGCCCCTGCCTGCGGCTGAGTCGCCACAGACAGGGACTGCTTCAATTCATGGCAAAATCCTCTCACCCACTGACTCTGATAGAGGCAGTTGCGGATGGGAGGGGGAACAGATGGTGCTGCAGAGATGGTGCTATGGGGAACTAGAAAGCACGCTCCCCCTAGCACTGGCTCCTGAAGCGGCCGGGGGGAAGGGGGTAGGAATGTGAATAGTGGACACAACTACCTGAGAATCATAGGCTTATCGGGTAGTCAACTACTCCTTTATATCCCTAGTATGGAGACAGAGCACAGAAGTGGGGGAAGGAAGAACACCCTGAGATCAGTGCCCCTCCCACACCCTGCACAGCAAGCAGGAGACGCCCAGAGGGGCAACTCCAAGGCAGAGGACAGGAGCACCATGACAGTGGGTGGAGGGACAATTGAAGTGCCAATGCTTGATAGCTTCCTGGTCAAACCAGTCAGGATCACCTGTCAGAGGCTCCAAGATCTACCGGTAGATCCCGATCTACTGGTTAGTGACCACTGGGCTAGCTATTCACAGTCTTTTAATCCTGAGCTGATGGTGTCAAATTTGCAGATGAACTGCAGCTCAGCAGTTTCTCTCTGAAGTCTGGTCCTGAAGTTTTTTTGCTGCAGGATGGCTACTTAGACGTAAATAGACCCTTCACACTGGCAGCCCAGTGTGTGGCATTCCTATGCGTGGGAAGATACGGAACCACGACCTCCTGCCTGGCACTGTAGGCAGCATACAAGTGAAGTGTAAGTGAATTAGGCTTTATTATTGTATATAGTAGATCTTTAGTAATTGTTTTTGCATTGCTTTGCTCTGTATTCATTGCTTTAGAATCTATAGTATTTAAGGTTTAAATTGTATAGTAATTGTTCTTAAGACTTGTAAAACTTAAACAACTATATTAACTGCTTAAAGCTTGCAATAAATAAGAAAGTGGTTAAGTAGCCCTGAAGTGTACTGGTTTCCGTTGGATCTAAAATGAATCGAACCACACGACAATCTCTGCCTCTGCACGGAACACTGAAAAAAACCTACTTAGGGACTTTAAATAATATATAGCCGGTGCTTCATACTTGTCCGCACAAAGCACGACCCTGTGCTTGGGTGAATGTTGCGTCTACAGTTCCAGGCCTTACGGGATAAGCTACAGGTTGTACCTCCCTAAACCGGGACTCTCGTCTGGCAACATCTGTGGTCCAGCAGGACCATGGATGTTCCTGAACCACAGAGCCCAGGAAAAGGGAGGTCTAGCAGTGGGGCAGGAGTGCAGTGGGGGGAAGGGGAGGGGACACCAGCAACTCAGCCAGAAGCCTTGTGTTAGGAGGCGGAGAGTGTGTGTGTGTAGGGGTACAGCGGGAAGTTCTGGCCCCAGCAGCTGGAGAGCTCTAGCTGTGGCCAGGGAGCTCTGATGCCAGTGGCAGCCAAGGGAGCTCTGGCTGCGTGCCCAGCTGTGGAGCTCCAGCAGCAGTGGGGCTGGAGGTAGCTAGAGAGCCCTGGGGGGCTGGGGCAGCGGCTGGGTCAGCAGCAGGGCCAGGCTAGAGCCCTAGCCTGAGGGCAGATGGACAGCATGGGCCACAAAGAGAGGGACCTCCTCTGGTCCAGCAAATCCCCTCCTTCAGAACTGGTCAGGTCCCAAGGTAAGGTCCCCAGGCTCCATGGCTTTAAAATGCTCAAGAGCCCCCGGTGGGGACACTTGTACATTTCACAGCAGGCACCCCTGTGCAGCCTGGAGTCAGCAGGACTTCCCACTGGCCCCGGGCTGTATCCAGAAGTGCCTATCGACTAGTCGAATAGTTGATGGAAATTCCATCGACTACTCGACTAGTCAATTAACCACAATTTAACAGCTTTACCCCCCAGACGCTGGACCAAGGAGGTCCAACCTGTATTTAAACTTAAAAAACAACAAATCGTCTAGTAGCACCTTTAAGACTAACAAAACATGTCGATGGTATCATGAGCTTTCGTGGGCACAACCCACTTCTTCAGATGACTCTACCAAAGCTCATGATACCATCTACCTATTTTGTTAGTCTTTAAGATGCTACTAGACTATTCGTTGTTCAAGTTTTTCCTGTTACAGACTAACACGGCTACCCCTCTGAAGCTGTATTTAAACGTCACACCTCCTCAAGGCCAGGAAAAAAAAAAAAGGAGAGAAGAAACTGCAGCTTATTTGGAAGATGTGGCCAAAGCTCTCTGCAGTTCCATGGTGCACCAAAGTGGGAGTGGGATACAGAGCTGTTCATGCATCTCCTGCAGGTTCTGAAAGAGCTGAAAACCACCAAGAATCTGAGGTGAACCACAGGATGGGGGGTCTCCTAGTGACTATGAAGTTCAACTCTTCCCTCCTCTGAGGAATTACGATCAACAGAGGCAGGTGCCCCTCACTTGCAAAGTGATCCAAGGGGAAGAGTCCTTGAGGAATTTTGCAGCAGCAACCCCAGGTCTTGTCAGCTGCTGCTGTCAAAATAAGCCAAGGTTGTTTTGCTATGCTTGAGAGTTTGGAAGCTTTTCTGCTCCCGTGTGGTGGGAGTGGGAATTGCTCTTCACACAGCTTTTGATGCACAGGACTTAAGAGTCTCATTAGCTGGCTTTCAGCATCCCCACTATACCAAATGTCCATTGCCACTAAGGTGCACACCAGTCCCCAAATCCTTTGAATTACTCCTCTGCCGTTCCAGCCCCTGACATGGGCTACTCACAGAAATCTCAGATCCTCTGCCCCCAAATGTGCAGGACACCCAGTTTATGAGTTTCACCTTCAATCACCTCTCCTGTGTAAGACACGTGTGAGCACGTATAACAAAACAAAGAGTTTGCTGGAGAAAACCAAGGGGGTGGGTGTGAGGTTTATCCAGTCACTGGTAGCCCCTTACCAGTCATTAATCTGTTAAAACTCACAGCAGATTGGGGCAAGGGGGAAGTGGGGAGAACACAACTCAGCTAAGGTCCTAAGGCAGCACCTGGGAAGCAACATTCACCCTGCTGCGGTGAGTTTAGGAACTGACCCTCCGATCCACAGTAAGGAAATAAACATAAATGCCCTAGGCTGGACTGTGCGCCAGAAAGAAAGAATTCATCTTGAGCTCTGCACTTACACATAAGCCACTGTCAAAGCCCACGCTGACCCTGGCACCCACTTCCTTCACCCAGTGGCCAGAGGCCTACATCCTGGAACTTTGCTCTCCGACATGGTCATCTCCTAATAAGGCAGCTCAGAACGCAGCCGCCGAGTGAGGACCTGATGCATACTAGTGTTCGCTTTGCTTCTTAACAGCACAAAAAGACCACAAAACAGTGCTGGAGTCCATTAAACATGCTCCAGAAGCTCTCTTTAAATACAATGCCATACAAGAGACCCTCGCAATTGGCAGAATTGCTATTAGTGGGTCTCTCCCATCCCCCCCGCCTGGGAGGGGGCTGTTGCTGGCGGGCAGGAGTGGTCAGCCGTGGAGAACTCACTGCTGGGGCTGGGAGCTGTGGGGTGAGTTTTCTGTGGCTCCTGGCACCAACTGCCCCCTCCCTTGTGGGGACAGGAGACCCCCGCCCTCCCACAACATGCGGAACCACGAGTAGCAAGTCCGCAAATCACGAGGGTCTCCTGTATACATTTGGCACTGCCTATTGACTAACAGAAAGAGGCATTTTTCAAAGTCTTTGAATCCTTTTCATGAACTGGCAGCTACTGCCAGCAGATAGCATAACACAACACACTCATTTACCCAGAAAGCCTTAGAACACAAAGTTCATTCTTAAACAGTCACATTTGTCCCAAAGAACTCTGCTGAACAGATCTGAGTGTGCTACAAGTGGCTCTGGTGCATAAGCAGCCAGTCCTGTGGTTTTCTTGTGCACCTATCTCTGTGGCTCCACCAGTGGGGTAGTCAAGCACCTCAAAACTAACCGATTTATCCTCACAGAAGGGGAATGGCGGCACAGAGAGACTAAGTAACTTGCCCAAGTTCACACATTAAGTCTGTGGCAGAGTCAGGAATTGAATCCAGAGTCTCCATCCAGTGCTTTAAGCACAGGACTGTCCTTTGCTTACCGGGAAGGCAGTTTGTTCCCTTTGTGGAACTGACATGGGCGTGAGTTTCTTTGGCACAGCCCCAGACAGCAGCTGGCAATACAGTAGCGAGGGGGAATTTGATACTGATTCCTTCCGTCCATTTCCTCTTTCTGGCAGAGGGGAAACATGAACAGCCTCTCAGAAATCAGCCTAAGGGAAGGGAAAGGTTCAGCAGCTAACACTAAACTCCTTTGAAACAATGAGGAGTCTTGTGGTGACTAACAAATTTATTAGGGCATAAGCTTTCATGGGCTGGGACCCACTTCCTGGGATGTAGGAAGTGCCAGCTTCAGTTTGGCAGGGACACATACACATGCAAAGATGAGTGAGTTACAGTACTACCTAGAGGACCAGTGCTAAGCAAGCCAATTCATTCAAGGTGGATGTGGCCCATGCACAACAGATGATGAGAAGGTGTGAATACCAAGAGGAAAAATTACCTTTCATAGCAAGCTAGCCTCTCCCAGTCTCTATTCAGACCCTGTCTGATTGTGTCAAGTTTGCACAGGAATTCCAGCTCTGCTGTTTCATGCTGCAGTCTGTTTTTGAAGGTGTGTGTGTGCGCGTGTGTGCGCGTGCGCATGCGCGCATGGGCGTGGGTGTGTGCGGGCAGGGGGGCGCTGAAGTCTGACTATTTTCAAGTCTGCTATTGAGTGTCCAGGGAGATTGAAGTGCTCTCCTGCTGGTTTTTGAAAAATGTGACATAAGTCATCATGTGCCAGCAATGCCCTTCTGCCATGTACATTGGCGAAACCGGACAGTCTCTATGCAAAAGAATGAATGGACACAAATCAGACATCAAGAATGGTGACATTCAAAACCAGCAGGGGTACATCTACACAGCAGTGTTATAAATAATTGATGTTATTCCAAAATAACAGACCACGTTTATGTTATACATACAGCCGGTCCCAGAGTTACGAATGGTCGATTTACGACCATTCGCATTTACGACCAAACCTCCCATCAAGCGGTTGTAAAGGCGGTCCCCGCGTTACGAACGTGACCCGCGCTTACGAACAACACGGTCACAATGTAACTCAATGGGGTCCAACTTACGAACATTTCAAGTTACGGCCAAGTGTTTGGTCCGTAACCCGTTCGTAACTTGGGGACCGGCTGTAATGTCAAAATAATTGCGAGCTGGAGGACTTCTTACTCTGACTCCTGTAACCCTCATTGTACGAGGAGTAAGGGAACTCAGTGGAAGAGTGCTCTACCTTGGACTTCCTGCTGTGCAGATAGCTCTAAAAGCCAAAATAAGCTATTTTGACTTAAGCTACACAATTGACATAGCTCAAGTAGCGTAGCTTATTTCAACTGTAGCCCTGCTATGTAGATGTACCCTTAGAGAGCACTTGGCAAACCAAAGCTTCCAACTTCGTATATCTGACGAAGTGTGTTCTAGCCCACAGAAGCTTATGCCCAAATAAATCTGTAAGGGTATGTCTACACTGCAAAGTTAATTCGAAATAACAGCCGTTATTTCGAATTAACTAATAGAGTCTATACATGCAAACTGCTATTTCAAAATTAATTTGAAATAGCGGAGCGCTTAATTCGAATTTGGCAAATCTCATTCTACGAGAAGTAACGCCAAATTCGAAATAGCTATTTCAAATTAAGTGCTATGTAGACACTTTACTCGAAATAGGGGGCCTCCAGCCCTTCCCACGGAGCCCTGGTGGCCACTCTGGGCACAACCAGGAAAACTTAACTCTCCTCTCCCCCAGCCCCAGAGCCATTAAAGGGGTAGACCCTGGCCACAGTGCCTGTGCCAGCTCCAAGCCTGCCAGCCCAGAGCCAGCAGTGGGCGCCGGGGCCCCTGACTCAGTGGCCCCAAAACATGAGCCAGCAAGCCACTGGCAGCCAGCCCTCCACCGCTCCCCAGGAGCAGACTGCCAGCTCCCAGGAGCCTGACAGGGGCTGGAGAAGGCGGGCGCCTTCCTGGTCCAGGGTGGAGATCATGGACCTTATTCAGGTTTGGGGGGGGATGCTCCCAATGTCCATGATCTCCGCACTAGACAGAGGAATGCGGCCGTCTATGGTAGGATAGCTGCCAGCCTGGCCACCAAAGGCCACATGCAAACCCAGGAGCAGGTTTGCATGAAAATCAAGTTGGTCCGGCGAGACCCCCAACCCTGGGCCCTGAGCTTCCTCTCCCCCTTCTTCCCCTTGCTTCCCCCTTCCACGTCCCTCCTCCCAGGTTTCCCCCTCCCCTCTCCAACCACCTTTTCCCAGTCTCCCCAGAGGTTCATCCCCCCCCCGTTTTGTTCAATAAACCCAGTTTCTATTTTTGAACATACATGTCTTTTGTTTGACACCAGGAAGGGGGGCTAGAGAGGGGTAAGTGGAAGGACATGAGGGAGGAATGGGGCACGAGCCCCCAGTGGGGAGGACCGGGGTGGCTCTGAGGGCTCCTCGGGGTGGACGCTCTCCCGCAGGGCCTCCTGGATCCTGACAGCCCCCCGATGTACCCCCCGGATGGCAGCCTGCAGCAAGTGCAGCCGGGCTGATGGCAATGACCCCAAGAGACGCACCAGCGTGCCTGGGGCAGCTCTGGCTCCATGTGGCCGAGTGCTGTGGTGTCCCAAGTGTGGGGGTAAGGTCCCTTTAAGCCTGGAGCTCAGTTAGCCTCAGGCAGCAGCCCCACACACTAAGTCCTAATCTGATGCCCTGCCGGCACTGGTTCCGGCCAGCCTTAACGTCGGTTCAGGGTCCACTCAGTGTGGACACGCTATTTCGAAATAGGTTTCGTGTGTAGATGCGTTAATTGGAATTAACTATTTCGAATTAAGTTAACTCGAATTAACACCATAGTATAGACACACCCTTAGTCTTTAAGGAGCCAAAGGACTCCTAGTTGATTTTGCAGAAACAGACTAACATGGCTACCCCTCAAACTTGTCTCCACTCCTTTGGGCACTGAGATCTGATCTGACATGCAGAATGGTCTTCAGCTGCATTAAGATTTATTTATTACACATCAGCAGGGCTCGACAAATCACTGAATCTACTCACCCGTGGCGAGAAGATTTCAGCCGGTCACCCCGTTCACCGGCAGTGCGCGCATGCGCAACAAGAGTCTTGCGCATGCACAGTGCAGGGCTGGCAAGTAGATTTCACTGCCGTTTGTCAAGCCCTGCACATTAGCATGGATTGATCCTCAATGTGATGAGTGGCTTTACACCAGGGGTGGGCAAAAGAGCCTCTGCAGGTTGGATCCAGCCCGCTGAGGCCCTGCTGCTCTCCCCACCCCCAGGCCAATTAGGACCTGGAGGCAGGGGAGCGCGCAAAGCCCCCTCCTGCCCTGCCAGGAGCACTTGGTGCTTTAAAGCTCTGTGCTCTGCTTGCGGCCGGGGAAGGGGAGTGGAGGGGACAGAGAAGGCTTTGCATGCTCCCCTGTCCCCAGGCCCTATTTGATCAAGGTGCAGGGGAGTTTGGGAAGTCTCCTCCCACGCCTGGGGCCTGGGCACCTAGGGGAAACATGGGGGGAAGGGGGCAAAGGTACTCCCTCACCCCCAGACCAATCATTGTCTGGGGGTTGGGAACCCAGAAGTATTTTGGCCCCGCCCCGTCTGCTTGATGTCCCGCCCCTTTCCGAAGTGGTGGGCCCCTGCTTTGCACAATTGGGCCCATATGTTCTCAGTGGTTAGCTGGTATTGTTTACATTCAGAATAAGGAGCCAGTCACCAGGCAGACTACTGGGGCAATTGGCTCAAATGAAGTTTTTATTGAAAGTTAGAAAGAAAGCACAATAGTTTGCGCTGCTTCTCTTTCCATTTTAGTTTCACGCATCTCTGCAACTTTCTGTTTCCACATGCAAGCATAAGCCCCTACCTTCCATGAGAATGGCTATGCTTGCAAGATTTTCAGTACCACTGAAATGGGGAAGTTTCAAAAGTTTCACAGAAAAGCCTGCTGACAGGCAACTTCCACACCAACGTGGTTTAGGAAGTATCCGATCTTCTGGCAGCTCTCACACATTGCGGATGGCCTCAACCTTCCTACAGCTGGCTGGGAAAAGCCCTTCAGGAGACTGGCTCCAGATGCTGTAGACACAATCACAGGATAAAAGGCCAATCAAGTTTATATTCCCTTAGTCTGAGAGCAGGCCTGACCCCTTGCTGTGCAATGCAGCACAGACACTTCAACGACATTCCAAGCACAAATGTTTCAGCGCATGGGAGTGGAGGATCCAGGCTAGATTAGGTTTAGAGCAGTGCTTCTCAAACTTTTTGGCCCACAACTCACCCTGCTCAATGCAGACATTTCTGTGGACCACAGCCAGCCACCCATGATGACAAAATGAGTGCAAGAGGGGTGAGGGGGTGGGGTCTGGCTGGGAGGTAGGGTGCAGGAGCAGGTTATCAGCAGAAGGGAGGGTGCTGGAGCAGGGTTGGGGTGTGGTGTCTGGGATGGGAGGCACTTACCTGGCTCCATGCCTCTTGCCACTCCCATTGGCCATGATTCTTCAAATCAGAAGAGAGAGGACTGAAAGGGAGACATGCTAGAGGTCTATTAAATCATGAATGGGGTGGAAAAAACAAATAGGGAAGTGTCATTTACCCCTTCATGTAACATAAGAGTAAGTGGTCACTCAAAGAAATTAATAGGTAGCCTGTTTAAAAACAAAAGAAATACTTCATCATGAGGCACACAGGGGATGTTGTGAAAGCCAAAAGTAGAACAGTTCAAAAAAGAATTAGATAAGTTCATGGAGGACAGGTCCAGCAATGGCCAGTAGCCAAGATGGTTAGGGATGCAACCCCATGCTCTTTGGGACCTATGTCACGGTCAGAAGGCTGGCTACTGGGCTAGATGGACCCTTGGTCTAACCCAGTATATTGTATGGCTGTGAGGTGCTCTGTTGAAGGGAGATTCACCAGTCAACATGCCCTTTTGTGGTATGGTGGATCATGGACCATGATTCATGGTTCTCCCCTCTGGTGTCTCCTTCTGACACATGCTCCAGCCCAACAGTGCAATGCTACTTCCCAAGACTCAGCTTCCAGCCAGGTCACATTCAGTCCCCACAAAACAACAGCCCAATGACCGTATGCTAGTTTATTGCCCTGACTCTAAGCTCAATAGACTGAACAGGGGTTTTTCACACCACCTTCCTCAGTGGCTGGGAGGGGACACAGGCCCAAGTTTTAAGCTGAGCTCTTTCCTGGTTTTGTTACAGGGCAACACCTCCCAGCACTTCGTCCCTAGAGGTCTGGCTCCTTGTCTGCCTCTCCTCAGACTCTGTCCCACTCCAACCCTAACTGCCTCTCTGGTATCTAGACCTTTTGCCAAGGCTCATCACAGTAATTCACTCCACTTCTTGACTTCATAGGGTCTCTCTTGGCCTTTGCCAGAGCTCCCTTCTTGGGAGAAGATCCCAAGACCCTCTCTCCCTAGACCTCCTGCCTCCTTTCTACTGCCCTGAAATCCTTCATTAGCACCACACCACTCAGCTCCTCCTCCACCAGCTTAGCCCAGCCTCCAGGTGCTCTAATTACTTTCTGGCTCCAGTAATTCTCTGCCAGTGTGCAGTCCAGTAATGAAGGACAATACTGTAATACCATTGCAGTCCAGTAATGAAGGAGGGAGATTTACAAGTAACTTTACAAATGTATCTACAAAGGCTTTTTCTTTCTATGATCATTATTCTACTGGACTGCATGCCGTTTGGGGTCTTAAAAGCTAGGGTTGGTATTACTGTAATAATAGAACTTCCCAAGGTGACCCCCACATCAGCAGAAGTTTCACTGCGCTATTACGGACTATCCACGTCTCACTTCTGAGAATATATAATGCAGGGGAAGCCTATATGAGACCCACGGTGCAAAGCTGAACCACCAGATGCTTTTAAACAGATCCTGGAATCTTTTTATTTATTATTATAATTACTATTTTTGCATTGTATTCTCTGGTGTCTGGACCTTGACTAGACCTTCATCAAGAAATTTGGACCTCGACCAAAAAAACTGACTACCTCTATAATGGTTGAGATCAGCAAAGGCATTTTTAACTAAGTCTTCAGGGTTGCATAGTAGGGCCTGGAAGAACCAGCATGGCATTTTCAAAGGAGGGTTGTGATTTGAGCCTTGCAGCAAGGTGGAGACTCCCTTTTGACTAAGGCTTTGTTGCATGGCTCAGCACTAAGGTATGGCAGGGCACAGGTCAAGTGGAAGAAGGTTAATATTGCTGCTCATATGGACTGTAGAAAACTGATGCATCCTGAATATTGCTACATTGGACATTAGTTGTTAATAGGTAGATTTGCAAAAACAGTCAATAGATTTAGGAGCACAAATCCCATTGACTTTCAATAGGACTTGTTTCTGAATCACTCACGGCCACTGGAAAGATCTCCTAACAGTAATTTGAATATTATTTCTTTGGCATGTATCCTTAAATATTGCACAGCATTGATAAAATCATCCTTTCAGACATATTTACTCTCAGCTCCGTGTAATATAAAAACCAGGAAACATTACAAAAATCTTATTTAAAACAAAATTCTTTAATAATTTTAACTATAAAGACAATTAGTATTTGAATGCAGCATGGATAATCGATTAAATACATGATTAATTAAATATCTCAAAGCTGATATGTTTTGCAAAAAAAAGGGTTGATACACATAAGCCTAGGGTTAGTTGCTAGTATATAAAAAATGTATTAAACATTTCTTACTACAACTATTACATATAATCAATCCCTATTTATATATTTTGTCACAGTGAATTCATCTGCAACTTCATCTTGAATTTGAAAACAAAGATTACACTAAAACAAATAGTGTTGGTGTTAGAAAGTTTGGTCACATAACATTAGCTATCCATGTTCATTCCAGCTGGATAGATTGGTTATTTTCTAAAACAGTAAACAATGCATTATCAGTGCATTAATTGGGCTCAACAGACTCAAGATCAATTGGACATAACACGAGACAAGCAGTAACCAAATCACTCTACAAAGTAACTTGATTATGCTCCTAGAATTTCCCCCCGGGAACAATACTGTGCATGGTCAAATACTGTAGGAAAATTCTGTTGCAAGACAGTGACTGAGACTTCAATTCAGCAAACCATTTAAGCACATGCAAAAGTCCTTTCCTATTCAGCAGAGCATTTAAAGCACATTCTTAAGTCTCATTCAATGGGACTTCATGTGCTTCAAAGTTTTGTAGAAGAGGGATGGGCTTAAAATTGTTCTTAAAATTATGCTTAAGTGTTTTGCTGAACTAGGCCCAGATTCGTAACTTTAATGGGTCATTACACTTTCACTTGCAAAATCTCATCCGTACATTTTCAAGATAGGGAACTGCCTGCTGTGTGCTCAACAGTTGTGGGATTCTGTGTGCACAAAATCTGCAAGTGCTGGTTTAGAGGCCTGTACAAATTTGACTCACTTCGGCTTGTGATTGAACCACTCCTCTGCAAAACTGTAATTACATATCTGTAATTGAAAGTAGTTAAATGGATCAATTAGTTAAATGGCTCCACCAAGTAAAAGCAGTGATTTTCAGAGCCAGCCAGGGGATCTGGTCCCAAAGCTAAGTATAAGTGATAGCCTGACAATGGTTGTGAATGGAACCCTTTAGAAGTCAATGAGATTCTACAGGGGAGAATCCCACCCATTCATTATCAAATTGCAGGATCGGGGCAGGAGCGATTTGGCTACACAACTCCTACTGAAATTAATGGGAGCTATAGGGTTACGTTCCCTAGTTGGCTTTTAAAATCTCATCTGAGTCATAGTCTGATAGTAGGAGATGGATGGAATTACATACATTGTGCTAGTTGAGTAATAAGGCAGCAAAATACTAAATGCTGCAATATTGCTTATTTCTCAAGGTACACTAAAAACACACAATTTGAATTCTGCTTTATGGGATTTTTTTTTAGCAGCAAAACAATCATGTAACTAAATCCACCACCCTCTGGGATCTTGCCCACAATATCAAAACATTATATATAATTTCATGCTTGGAGAACAAGGTGACTGAGAAAAATCAGGCACTTAGCAGCATCGGCTAATTGTATATCATTTTGCATGCTGAATGACAAAAGTTTTAAAACTTAACTGTTGTCTTTACATTACAAGACTTTCAAAAGAAAGTAGAGAACTTCTCTGACATGTAAGAAACATTTTTGTTCATGTACAGAATAATCCATTCTATGTTCCATCCACATAAAGGTACACCATAATATACAATATATTCCATAAAATATAATGCCTCTATAGTAAATAATTCAGTATCAATATTAAAACTTAAGCATATAGGCTTCAAAACATTCAAGCCTGTTACACACAGGATCTAAAGTGCAGTTATCAGGAAAAATGACTAACACTGACACGATGGGATTGTGTGTTTGTTCTCTCATTGACTCCAGTTAAAATTTATTGTTTTCTCCTATCTTCTGCCTTTCATAAGTTAACACTTCTCCAGATAGAATTTATCTTCTACAGCTGGTTTTGGAGCATAAACTGAACTATACATTGAAACCTCAGTCCTGCAATTTAGACAATGCAGGTGCAGCCCCACTAAAATCAAGGGACTGCTTCATCAAGCCTGAACGTCTGCAAAATAAAGAAAGTCTGACACTCAGAACCAAAGAGCTGTTAAGGAAAAGAGTTCCCTGACTTAGTCACTTCCTGAGCTATCACTATAATTTAAGAAAAAAAATCTTCCAATATGAAGTGCTCCTCCTGACCATTCATCTTCTGCCATCATATGCCAAAAATACGATATACATTGATTTTAAATTACTAATGGATAAAATGCATTTAATAAACATCCGTGATTGCTGCCCAACTGCTGAATGAACAATAAACAAAGTGACTAGGTGTCAAAAACACTGAGGGTAGTGGAAGTTGCTGGTGTTCCTAGCGTGTTTGAAAGTCAAGCCACTTGTTAAGGTGCCTAGGCATGTTGTTGGAAGCCTGGGGGGGTTGCGCTGTTTTTGAGAATCTTGGCTGGCACCTTTAGCATCCCCACTTTTAATTTTAGGCCTGAAAAATGCAACCAGTGGTTGGGAACTCGATGTTGCAGAAGCAATCAAATTCAAATAAAAACGAAAAAGTCAAGCTTTTTTCTTTTTCTTTAGCTTAATGTGTCCTGCCAAGGAGAGAATCCATTACAGAGTTAGAGCTGGAAGGGCAAGAAGGAAAAAAATATAACAGTATTTATAAAATAGCATTTTTACCATATATGTGGTAACATCAACACAGACATGTTGGCAACCAGGTTTACATTAAGATATCTACAATTAAGGCCTTGATCCTTAGGCCCTTCTGTTTATAACACTCACTACAAAAGTCAAATTGGAGAACAGATGAATAGGATCAAGTGTATAACCAGAAAGTCTTGGACAGGCATCTAAGAAGTCCACTTACCTAGAGATAATATATTCAGCCACAGATCAGTTCAATACTGTTGCAATCCTGCTAGTGTTGCAAAATCTGAGTTATCTTATCTCTGCATTATTCAATTAAGGGCACCGATAGTGCAATATCAACGATAAGAGGTAGATGTGCGAGTGATAATTCTATTGCATATTCCAAATCCGAACTCTATGGTGCTTTTAAAATGACCAGTTTGTTCTAAATACTTGCTTGTCATGCATCTCCTGGTGTTAGAACTGAAAGAAGAAACTACATTTTCTCTCCTATTCGGAAGAGTTCTGGAAATACCCAATACTGTTAGCCAACCTGAATTTCTCTTTTCTGATAAGATGTAGGCTGGATTCCTCCTTGCTGGCAGATCTGAATCCACCACATCCTATATTTATTGCAAAAGGACTTCACTTTCATTGTTGAACTGCACCTGAAAAATCCTCACTCCTGATGTATGGCGGAAAGTATGGTGTTGATTTTTGTCAGAGAAAGTTACATGTCCTAATGTCTCTAAGGCAGAGGTTTTCAGACTATGGTGCATGAAACACTTGCTGATGGTCCTCTGGGGAGTTGGCTGCTCACATGATAAGTGCCCTCAAATAACTTTTTAAGGCCAGAAGTGACCAGTGTGATCACCTAGCCTAACCTCTTGCATGACACAGGCCACAGAGTTAAGGTTGCCAACCTTTAAATTGCATCAAAATACACGTGCTACTTTGCTAATGTTACTTTTCCATGTAACAGCCACAGTGATATTGTATGCTCACAAATGGGAAGGGAAGATGGTCCATGTGACATACTCTTGTCAGATGTAGCCAGCACTAAAAGTTTGAGATCTGCTGCTCTACAGATAGGTCTACACTTCAGGTGGTACAGCGACACAAATATGGTGCTGCAGCTGTGCCGCTGTAGTGCCATTGTGCAGATGCTACAGCAACAGAAAAGATTCTTTCATTAATGTAGTAAATAACCCCTCTGAGAGGTGGTAGCTAGGACATCCGAACAGTGTCTATACTGAGGCTTAGGTTGACTTAACATCTCTTGGGGTGCAAATTTTCACACTTGTGTGTGTGTAGCTAAGTTTTAGGTGTATAGATTTCAGAAAATAAATGCCTCTGATCTGCTTGGTCATACAAACAATATAAACAAATAGCAATATAACAGATACATGCATGCTCTTAACACTGTCATTTTGTGTGTCTATTTTTCAAGCAACTGAAAAAGGTCATCTGGATTTCATGTTTGTAACAAGAATATACAATTTATTCTGTCCTGACATTTTCAATATGACTTACAATTTGTAAGGTAGTGCTTCTCAACACATCCATAGCTTTCGATTACTGTTTGTATTTAGAGGTTTGTGTGTCTCAATTACATTCTGAATGTAGTGGCAATGTCTTGAAGAGATGCTCCTGAGGAAAAGTGCATGTCTGGCTCCTTAAAGTGAAAGAATAAGCCACCTTGCAAAATGTTAAGCTAACAATAACCCCCCCAAAACTGGTTTTACCTTTTTGAGCAAAAGTCTAACAGAAGCACAAACTGACAAGACATGTTAAAACTTATTTGACACTCCAAGAAAGTAAATTTACATGATCTGAAAAGGAATGTGCTCTCTTGCTTCTCGCATCTTATGCAAGCACACAGACATCTCTTCATCAGGAAACTGGCTTTGAGCACATGATTGTTACTGCCCATACACAGGTAATTCCCCAAAATACAGAACCCTCACAACTGCAACAAGAAAAATAAGGCCACTGAGAAAAAAAAAAAGTTAAAAAAAATATTAAGTAACCAGGAGGCCATCAGTGACTGTTGATCTGTTCTCCACACCACAGATACAAAGCAGAACTGGGCCTAATTAAGCAAACCATGTGCTTAACTCCCATTTGTGGCACAGGTGACCAAATAGAACCAAAAGCACTCCTACTCAAGGGCAGGGCACAGGCTTACTGTGGGGAGTTGGAGGAGAGAAGTTGAATAAGTACCCTCTTCAGTTGTATTTTTTAAATCAACTGCAAAGCTCTTCTCGGAAATGATTTTTTCCCCAACATAATTAAGGTGCGCAACTCAGGAAAGTCCATGCTTAATACCCATTGACTTCCTGAATAAAGATGTTTTCCTGACCCATGGCTTTAGGTCTGTTTAAGTTGCAGATCTAGTTTACACAGACTGCAAGCTAGCTGTCAATTGCTAATCAAACCACCATGCATATACTGATAGTGGTCCTGGAGAAGGCTCAAAGTGTGTAGGTAAATTACAGACAGACAGACAAACACATTAAAAATAAACTATTTTGGTTTGCATTGATTGAACATTACGGGTCTAATCTAACCTCTGAAGAGGTAAAACAAAAAAGTTACATGTCCAAGACTTTGCAGATCTTTGAAGCAGTGTTACAGATGCATTACCATACGCTGCTGCTCTTGGAAATATGCAGGCACTTACTACGTGTATAAGGAATTTCCCGAAACACTCCCAGCAATTTCCTTTTTGCATGATCACACAGGGCAAGAGAGAATAGAAGAAAAAATAAAGTTCTTCAAATGAGATCAGAGAAGCCATATTCTCTATTGTGTATGCAGAGAGCCTTCTAACGTGAACTGGGAGAGCCCCTCTCCCTCAAGTTTAACAGGCCAAAATCCAGGTGTTAAATCTGGGGCACAGTTAATAGGATACTGAACTATTTCCTTTATCTTCAGAGGGGTAGCTGTGTCAGTCTGTAACTGGACAACGAATAGTCTAGCAGCACCTTAAAGACTAACAAAACACATAGACGGTATGATGAGCTTTTGTGGAAGTGGGTTGTGCCCACGAAAGCTCATGATACCATCTACAAGTTTTGTTAGTCTTTAAGGTGCTGCTAGACTATTCGTTGTTTTTTAAGTATTTCCTTTATGTTTATTGAAACATAATAAAATTAATAAACGAGGTGGACAAAACAGAGACACCTGGGATGGGAGATCCCTTACCCTGACAAGGATCCATAGGTTGAGCCAATGCAAAGGAAGAGTATTCTGAGGAGTTGTCTCAAACTTTCCAGGTGTTATGTGAATCAAAGAAATAAAGAGGTGAATGACTTTGGCTATGTCCTCACTAGTGCTTTTGTTGGCATAACTTATGTTTCCTGAGGGTATGAAAAAACATAAGTTACAGCAGCAGCCGCGCTGGTGTGGACAGCTCTATGTTGATGGGAGATACTGACCTGACACCACTACCACCACTGGTTGGGGGTGGTTTAATTATGTTGACTGGAGAGCTCTCCGCCGTCAGCATAAAGCAGCTACATGGGACACCTTACAGCAGTAGAGTGTTGACATAGCCTCAGAATGTTGTCAGGCCTGCCAATGGAGGGTGGGGGCATGGGGAGGGAACCGGGGGCCCAGCAATTCAAAAGGGACCCGGGGCACCTAGCGGCAGTGGCCAGAGCTCCGGGCCCTTTAAATCACCACTAGAGCACTGCTCTGCATGGCTCTAAGGACTCAGAGGAGGGGGGACTTGCCTGAGGGTTCACAGAAGCTGCCCTTCCCAGTTATCAATTATGCAGAGGAGACCAGATCAAAAAAAGGCCTGATTTTAAAGTACTGAGCACTCTTCAGTCCAAGTGAAGTCAGAGGGGAATGAAGGGTACTTAGCACCTCTGAAAATCAGGCAAATATTGGTAAGACTGTAAAATATGGGGGGGCAGGGAGAATTTATAGCTAGACTACCATGTACTAAGTGGCTGTGAATCAGTGAGTATGAATGATTTGCAAAATGAAAGAAGGGTTAGATACAAGAATTCAGTACTTGCTAGGGATATGCAGAATTCCCAGAAATGGCCTCTTGGATTCTCACATAGGTTAGGACAACTTGGGACAATATTCAAGTTTCCTCAGAGTCACAGCAAGAATGTCTAAGTGACTCTAAACCCCTTTTAAAAAGGTCCTAAAGCCATTTCACTGGTGTGCCCTGCCCCCAAGCACTGCTGGAAAGCATTCTGGATGTGTCCTACATCCAGAAAAGGAAATGGAAGCCTGGCCTAATTTAATACAATTTCTCTAGGCTTCCCACTCCCTTTACGTAATGCAAATAATAACACATAAGCTGAGTAAGAGAGAGCCCTAAATAATTATATACCCCACTAAACTTTATAAAAGTGCAAGCTTAACTTAGTTCAGAGGAAGGATTCAGTTCACAACAGGCCCCCTGAATACTTAGATTGGCCATCACTTGACCTACCATTTTCATAATTCAGTTACTAATTACTAATTAGTTTAAACCACAGACCAGACCAACAACTGAATGAAAACATATGCAGCCCATTTCAAAAAATGGTAAGGTTTCTGTGACCAGCACAAAATATTAGCCCAATATCTTCAGCTATACAATATATACACAAACATATTGTGTCTTAATTTTGTTTTAACATCTTAATAAAACTGTTCTAAACATTATTCTTCCCTTAACATGCTGACTCTTCAATCTGTGCTGTGCCGGACAATACCAGTAATACAGAGAAGTCTATTTACTGCCACTGAACCCTTGAGCTGATACATAATTTTGACACATTGGTGTCAACAACAGTGGAATTGCTCTATTCAGCCAGTAGTCACACTTATTTGGCTGGATCGCTCACAGTCAGTGCTTCTTGGGAGGTTCCACCAGGAGAATAGGCCATATTCCAAAAACAAACTGAAAAGAAAAGGGGGAAAAAAAGATTTCCTTACAGTTTAGCCTCTGAGAACAGATGAAATACAATTCACTTGATTTCAGTTATGCTTCTTGGAATTAATACACAGAACACAATGTAAAAATAAAGCCAGAAACAGGAAGGCATAGCCAATGGGCCCAGAAACCTGCTCAAGCATAAGTCAAATGAAGAGCCCACCTCCACACTAGATTAGTAAGTACGAAGTGCTTGACAGCTTACCTTCACCTTTGGCCTGTACTTCAGGAAGAGCGTCCTTGTGTATAAGCTAGGGGGAGAAATCCTTTCATAAGATGCATTGCTTAATAACCACTGTATTATAAAAGTGAAGTACACAGCTATCCCTGAGACTCTCTCCAGAACAAATGCAGTACTGGTGATTGGAGTGAGGCCCATGGTTTCCTGAGTGGATCAGGTGCATTTCTGTGATCAGAGCCCAGCTTGCTCTGCCTGGGTTTAACTCAGGGAGGACTAATCTGAGAGCACTGTTCTATTGACTGTCACACAACAGCAAGGGACCTTGGATATTGAAGAGCTGCTTTCCCATTCTCAGAAAAAGAGGAAGGAACCTGAAGGAACATTCCCACTGCCACAGGGAAAAACAGCAACTAGGGACTTGTCCTTTCTCAACCGGAGGTATGGGAGAGCAAACTCCAAGTAGCCAGCATGCTAAGCAAAGTTGCATGCCCTGAACAAATATGGTATAGTTTGCTCACAGCATTTATACTTGTGCTCATCCTCCCCCTCCTTCCATTAAAGTTGCTTCATCAGTGGTTTTTGTAAGGTTTTTGTTACATTTATTGACCTTTATTTCAGAAAGGGCGGCACAGTATGGGTGGCTCAGAAACTATGCTGGGCAAGTACGACAATCACATTCAGCCTTAGCATTTATACTACAATTAAATGGAAAGCTGCAAGGTCTAGTTCTTGGAGCAAGTTTCCTAGGTGAGGAAAACGGGTGCTATTAAAGACTCTACCACTCATTTGTGACACTGGACAAATCTTGGGGAAACTGAGGCACAGAAGTGCCTCAGCAGCTCATTGAATGAGCTCAGAACTCAGGAGTTCCTAGTTCCCACACCTGTGCTTAATCTAGTGGACTCCACTGCTTTATAACAATCATACTAGAACTCTACACACATTTGAAGCCTGTAAACAGCAAAGAGTGAGGGGGATTACTTATGACAGGAAAGTATATAAACTACTGTAGAAGGAGAAGATGAAATTAACCAAAATTAGCTAAACATTAGAAAAAGCTCTTACAATTAGAGGCCAGAATATGGAATAATTGGATAACAGCCCTGCCGCTTCAGAATTGTGAAATTAGATTGGAGAAATCACTAAGAAAACTATACAACAGGGAGAGAATACTTAGTTCATCAGGATAAACACTCACTGGGGTAATGCATACAAAACCACTTTGTTTCCCATTTGCAGCACTGCAAATCTAGCCTACAGTATTTAAACTGTCTGCATTAATTTGCTTTTTGTGAAGAACTTTGTTTAGCTAGGTGTACTCAAACTCTGCAGAGCACCTGCCATCTGCACTGAGCAACTGTGTTCAAGAGGATGGCAAGAAAACACAACCACAAGGAGGCTGTTAGGATTGTCCCTGGTGAAAGAACCAAAAGAAAAATAAACAGCTTTGTAACTGGCAATAAAACCTCAGCCCTGCTCTCAGTGTGGAAAAAAAGTGTTTGAGAAGTGATTAAAATTCACACACACATTGGAATAGCTCTTAAAGGTATTTATTGTATGGTTCAGCTAAGAGATAGAGGCCCTTTGATGATACTTTGTGAATGAGTAACAAAAATATTTTATCAGAGGGGTAGCCGAATTTGAATCTGCATAAACAACGAGAAGTCCTGTGGCACCTTAAAGACTAACAGATTTACTGGAGCATAAGCCTTCGTGGGCAAAGACCCTCTTCGTCAGATGACATGCATCTGATGAAGCGGGTCTTTCCCCTCGAAAGCTTATGCTCCAATAAATCTGTTAGTCTGTAAGGTGCCACAGGACTTCTCGTTGTTTATGCAAAAATATTTTGAACTCCAGCCTACACTTGGTTCTAATTTCTATCTGCAATGGACAGCAGTAAAAAAAGAGCCAAAAGTGATAGGAAAATTTGAAGAGCATCTCCCCAAGCATTAATTCAGCTCTATTCTTGCAAATACTTATGCTCATGCTTAACTTTACTTTCAGGAGCAGTCCCATTGAAATCAGAGGTGCCCAGACACAAATGTAATATTCTAGATGAAGGCAGCACCACCATTTTCCTGCTCCATGAGCCATCACCAGTTTTCAGCAGTGGCACAGTGCTCATATAAAGTTAAACATGGGTGTCAGTGTTTGCAGGATAGCAACTCGAAGGAATACAGAAAGTTCAGTTCACATCTTATGTTTGAAAAATGAAGCAAGACAACCTCAAGTGCATTGCCATTTTCACTTCTAGACAGATAAAAATCATAGGATTCCCATTATAAATTGCAACCCAGGTTACAACATGAACAATTCTATGTTCTAATATATAATATGCATTCTCCTTAGACAGGTATCACTATTACAAAAACCTCATCCCATTAGTTTAATAAAAATGGTTATTTTCCTGTCCTTCCAGCTAATATGACATTTAAAGGGCAGATATAACTAGGAAAATATCTGTCAAAATTAATTCTAAAAGTTTCATGAACATCTCCTTTAGGAAATGCCGGCTACCAAGGTAAACTCCCCAATCCCTACAGAACAAAGCACAGTTATGGAGTAGATCTGGAGTAGACCAGTGTGTGTCTGTCACTCTAAAATGATGCACTCCCACTAGGGATGAAATGGGTTAACCAGTTACTTGGTAAGCCTTCACCTTCCCAGCATGCTTACTGGGGTAACCAGAAAACTGGCACCTAGCCTGGCCAGAGCAGTCCCCCGCCCACAGCTCAGTATGGCAGGCGTGGCTCAGCTGGGCTGGAACAGCCCATAGCACGTTGGGTGCTCCGGTCTGGCCAGGCTGAAGCATCACCCTTACCTGCACTGCAGAGGGCCCAGGCTGGATGGAACAGCTCCTAGCCTGCACCACACCACCAGCAGGGGATTGCTTCATAGAATCATAGATGCTAGAACTGGAAAGGACCTCAAGAGATTATGAAGTCCAGTCTGCTGCCCTCATGGCAGGACCAAGCACCATCTAGATCATCCCTCATAAATGTCTCTCCAACCTGCTCTTAAAATATCTCCAGTGATGGAGATTCCACAACCTCCCTAGACAATTTATTCCAGTGTTTAACCATCCTGACAGTAAGTTTTTCCTAATGTCCAACCTAAACCTCCCTTGCTGCAGTTTAAGCCCCTTGCTTGTCCTATCATCAGAGGCCAAGGAGAACAATTTCTCCCCCCTCCTCCTTGTAGTACCCTTTTAGATACTTGAAAACTGCTATTATCGTCCCCTCTCAGTCTTCTCTTTTCTAAACTAAACAAGCCCAATTCTTCCTGAGCTTTACTCAGCTCAGAGTAGAGCAGAAAAATTACTTCTCATGTCTTGCTCACAACATACCTGTTAATGCATCCCACAATCATATTTGCTTTTTTTTGCAAGTGTCACATGGATAATTCATATTTAGCTTATGGTCCACCATGACCCCTAAATCTCTTTCTGCAGTACTCCTTCCTAGACAGTTGCTTCCCATTCTGTGTGTGTGAAACGGATTGTTCCTTCCTAAGTGGAGTACTTTGCATTTGTCCTTATTAAACTTCATCCTATTTACCTCAGACCATTTCTCTAGTTTCTCGAGATCATTTTGAATTATGACCCTATCCTCCAAAGCACTTGCAACCCCTCACCCCCAAGCTTGGTATCATCTACAAACTTAATAATTGTGCTCTCTATGCCATCAACTAAATCGTTGATGAAGATATTGATCAGAACTGGTCCCAAAACAGACCCCTGTGGAACCCAACTTGTTATGCCCTTCCAGCATGACTATGAACCATTAATAACTACTCTCTGAGAATGGTTACCCAGCCAGTTACACACCCACCTTATAGTAGTCCCATGTAGGTTGTATTTCCCTAGTTTATTGATAAGCAGGTCATGCGAGACCATATCAAATGCTTTACTAAAGTCTAGGTCAGTGGTTTTCAAACTTTTTGGCCCTTGGCCACTTGGCTCAATGTAAATCTTTCTGCAGACAACCAGTTGCTAATGGAAACTCACCGTTAATTATATAATTATGCCCAAGACATTTTGCTAGGTGCTGCTGCTAGAGAGACTGGTTTAATTTAAATTATTAAACATATTAAGCACTTTAACTTTCTCATGTTAGTTTATCAAACTTCATTTTAAATAAAATAAATATTAATTTATGTCCAACACAAAAGGTTTCAATGTTTTCTTTCTTTATGGTACGGGTGAGGAACCTTTTGTGTGTCAGGGGCCACTGACTCAAAGTAAAATCAGTTAGGGACCACACCAGGGAGAAGCAAAAAAACCTCCTCCAAAAACCCACAACCCTCACTGATGTGGCCCCCAACTGAGACATCTGAATCCTCTGGTGCTCCAGCCCCATGGGGCGAGGGAAAGGGAAGGGGCAGAGAGGACTGAGGTTCAGGGTTTCCCATAGGCCAGATTTACTTTTCTGGGGTTCTGGAGTTAGTGGATTTTATGGACCCCCTTTAGGCTCAGGGGTGGGGACAAAAATGAGGGGTTCAGTGTGCAGGACAGGGCTGCCACTGAGTGGGATAGGAATGGGGTGCAGGATCTGGGAGGGAGGTGGGGTGCAGAAGCAAGCTGGGAGTAGGGTGTCTGGCCAGGACAGTGTGTGCAGAATCTGGCCAGGAGGAAGGGTGCAGGAGCAGACTCAGGGGAGGGTGTCTGGGGCAGAGTGTCAGAGGAGGTTCAGGGTGCCCCGGGAATTTGGGATGTTAAAATTAATCAACTAATTGAATAGTCGATGGAATTTCCATAGACTATTTGATTAATCAATAAGGGCGCTTCCACTCTGAAATGGAGCAAGAGCCCACTGACTGTTGCCTCATTTTAAAGGCAGAAATGCCATGTGGCATTCCGCCCTTGAAATACTTCATGGAGCCTGAGACCACTGGGGCCTCGCTGCTGGCCCCAGGCTCCATTGAAATGTACAAGAGCCCCAGTGGGTACTCTTGTACATTTCAAAGGTGGAATGCTGCTGCTGGGCCTCTGCCCCCTCCCACGGAGCTGTAGCGGACCAGCTTTTAAGCCGACTCCCCCCCAGCATCCCCTCCGATTCCCCCACCTTGCTGCCTCTTTCTGATGGAGGCAGCAAGGTGGGGGGGGGAAGCAACTAGTGTCTCAACTATCTGATAAGCTTTTGCTTATCAGATAGTCAACAAGTTGATTAGTCACTGGTTGGCCTCTCACTCTAGACCGAGTTCCTGTGGGTGCAAAGCCCCGAAGGGTCCAGAGCCCCACCTGCCTCCCATGTGTGCATAGTTTGCTTATATTCATCTTTTGTAATTTGACTTAGTTTCCACTTTTTATACTGCTCCTTTTTGATTTTTAGATCATGTAAGATCTGCTTAGGCCAAGGTGGCCTCTTACCATACTTTCTAACTTTCCTATGCAGTGGTATAGTTTGCTTTTGGGCTCTTAATAATGTCCCTTTGAAAAAATTGCCAACTCTCTTCAGTTGTTTTTCCACTTAGTCTTGCTTTCCATGGGACCTTACCTACCAGCTCTCTGAGTTTACTAAAATCTGCCTTCCTGAAATACATTGTCTCTATTTTGCCGTTCTCCCAGTCTTTAGAATAACGATTTCATGATCACTTTCACCCAAGCTGCCTTCCACTTTCAAATTTTCAACCAGTTCCTACCTATTGGTCAAAATCAAATCTAGAACAGCTCCCCCCCAGTAGATTTCTCAACCTTCTGAAATAAAATATTGTCTCCAATGTAGTCCAAGAATGTATAGGATAATCTGTGCCCTGCTGTGTTAGTTTCCCAACATGTATGTCTAGATAGTTCAAGTCTCCCATCACTACCAAATCCTGTGCTTTGGATGATTTTGTTAGTTGTTTAAAAAAGCCTCATCCACTTCTTCTGCCTAGGTAGGTGGTCTGTAGTAGACCTCTAGCATGATGTCACCCTTCTTTTTTACCCATTTTAACCTAACCCACAGACTCTCAAAAAGTCTATCTCCTATGTCCATCTTTACCTCAATCCAAGTGGCCTTCCACCTGTGGCGCAATGGGCCAGTTAATCGGTTAACATTTTAAATGGGATTTTATGTCCCTAACTCCGACCTAGCAACTCCAATTTAAAACCATTTATAGAAGCCCCGTATATTCTGCTTAACAAGCTATGGGGAAAAAAGCCGTTTCCTACCTTAGTAGGATATGAAGGTAAGAGCCAAGGCCCGTAAAAATGTGCCACCAAGCATGAAATTGAGTCACGGCTCCCACAACTGGAGGCATCTTCTCTCGTAATTCCCTGTTCACAGAAACACGTAATGCATTTTTTCTTGAGTATACAGTCACCAGAAACAGTGTTCACTTGTTAGTACTGTTTCACTCAGTCATGTACTTCATGTGTTCAGTATTACGTCAATAACAACATTTAGTTTGGGAAGATGTTTCGCAAACCAGGTTTGGAAAACCACTGAGAGGATAGATAGGAGTATTTAAATGGATTAGACCAGTGATGGGCATGCTGCCGCCTGAGGGCCGCATGCGGCCCATTGGGATTCTGTGTGTTGCCCACGAGACATTTTGTTTACCGTTGCCAGCACCCATGATTGCCAAATTCTGCTGTTTTTCACCCACATAATTCCCCATCGGTATTGCAAAAGTGACATGAACTAGTCTTAAAAGTAAGGTGTGTACTGATTGCATACAACATTGTGAGAGCTGTGTGCTCCTTCTATATCTAAATTGCTACTATGATTCAATCAGCACACCTCACAAATTCTAGGTATGCAAGCGCAGTTAGTAAAATTGCCTTATATTGGCAGATTGTCTTAATTATGACAATCTTGTGGCCCGCTGAGATGAAGAAGAGTTACTCATGTGGCCCACTCACTATCTTTGGCTGCCCCTCACTAGTTTAGACCTATAATTTCAGGTACTGTATTATTTAAAACATCAGAAAATACTACTGCACTTTACTTCCCTGTTACCTCCCAAACTGGGGCTTATACTGGTCTTATTAGGGGATGGACTCAGAATTCTTCTGTAGAAAATAAATAACGGAACTTAGAGATTAAAAGATATGCAGAAAAGTTGAAAATACTTACCTCAATTTATCACAGAAAATGTTGTCTACATTCCAAAGAAAAAATCCCATTAAAAACACACTTAAGGATGTATAGCCCAGACCCCTAAGCCATGGGTATACCCTAGGGGAGGAGAAGTAAAGTGAAATTTAGTTTTTAGGATACAGAGTGCATTTAAAGTAACATATATGAATTACACTACTTACAAGGTAAACACCTAGTGGAAAAAAAGTTTAAAATTCCTTTAATGAGACATCATCAACTAGAAATAAAATAACATTTTAAAAAGTAAATTAAAGATAGCACACACACTGGTAAAAACATATCCCAAGTCCCCTGCTATCCTGGGAGTTCACTCATGTTTTCCCTATTTTTCCCCTATATGTTTCTTACCCTAACAGCTAGGTGTGAATAAACCCAACTCAAACAGGAGAGGAAATAATTAAACTGACAATTGCAATGTACGGACTAAACCAATCTCTTCCACCCCCAGTAATCTCTTTCAGCGCTTTTTTGGCATTATTTCTCAGAGCAATAGGTAAGCAAGTTTCAGACAGAAGCGCTGTCAGTTATTTTTTTTTAATAGATGCTGTCCCTTTAACATTCAAAAGCAAAAATTATTGCAGCCTTTTGATAAAGCAGCAAACCAAACCCAACCAGTAGCCCTATGAGCAGTTTAAGAAAAAGTAAATTCATATTATGTTTTACCAACAAGAGCCATTAGGACAAAAAATCCTGTTTAGGTTACAAGATAAATGTGCTAAAGAACCAGAGACACAAGAGGACACATACTGTTTGCATTCATGTAGGCCACAAAATTATTAGGACAAGTCCTCCAAAATATTCAATTGCAAACCCATGAAGCTACCATGAAACACAGTTCATGTTATTTTTATCAATATACTATTCAGATTTTGGTTTAAGATGCATTCCTGAGCTGCTTATTGTCTTTTTCATTCATTTTTGTCACTGATATTTATCATCTACAGAAACAGCAATATCATTGATAAGAACATATCGAAACAAACAGTAAGGGTTTCTTAAGCTGTAAATAAAATTATTTCACAGTAGTGTTTTCTGTTAATACACATTATGGAGTTGTGTGTTCAGTGACTGGCAGTAGGTGTATGATTTATAAGCTTACAGACACTTTTTCCTCAAGGCAAAAACACCAGACATACATTGTGTGTGTTACTGAGAGTGTAAACACAACATCCATTCACGTCATCAGCAGGCTGATTTCTAACTAGTATTTATTTAGTCCCATAAATATAATAGGCAAGCCAACCCAAACCATAATTACCCACATGACTTATGTTTCAAGGGCGCAAGTTAGCTGGCCATAGGAACGAACAGAGAAAGCCATATATTGCATACTGTTAATTACAGCTGAAATGGCTCACTAAATAGATGGGGTTATGTGTTTTATGGAGGAGGAGAAAGGAGGTTGACATGCATTATTAACTGAAAGTTTGGTCCATGAACACATGGCAGCATAAATGAAAGCATAATGTGGGGCTGGATGAAAAAGATCCTCAGAACAATCACAAATTAGGAGGGCTGTGAGAAACAAGAGGTGCTGCACAGCGAATGGTGAGGAAACCCAGCTAGAAGCATAGTTCTGAACAGTTTTGGAAGCAAGAAGGTGACCTATAATGCAGGAATAGAGGAAGCCAGAACAGAAGTCTAATAAAGGGGGGGCAAAATTGAAGACAAAGATTCTAGGGGCCGCGTTTCAGTGCATTTGGGGAACAGAAAATATTGGGAGGGGTTGGGAATTTAGGTGAAGGATGGATGTTTCTGTAAGGCACTAGCCTTGTGCCTCAGGATAGAAGAGTTCAGGAAGGAAGGAATTTGGGTAACGTGGAAGTAACTAACAGGGTATGGTGAGGTCTAGATGTGAGAGAAGCAGAGAATGACTGAATGATATCAAATACTGGGTAAGAGAAGAAGGTGAGATAAGAGCAGGAAAAGTTGGATTTTACCTATTTTAATCGAGATGACAGAATATGCAAGAGAAGATGGTGGTGAGACAGACAAAGCTGTTGGGATTTACAGGGTTGAAAGACAGTAAACCTAAGTTGATAACACACACGCTATTATAGTAGAAAAACATGGATATATATTGCTCAGAGCTAATTACCAGTTTAGAGGTAGTATGTAAGCCCTTGAGTGAAGAGGTCACTCAAGAAGAAGAGACACAAAAGAGAGGAGAGAGCAGAAAGCACACCTAGACACTTAATTTCATATATTTATTCACAGTGGCTGCTTTCTCAGTTTCTTCATTTTTGCCAAGAGATAAGTTTCACTGGTTCTTAGTCCTTCCAATACATTCGATACCGTTCTTTTTATTTTGAAAAAAAAATAATTAAATTTCCACTTCACGTGTCATACTTTACCCATCCAATATTTACAAAATAGTAACTTCAACAAAAGTTTTATATCTTTTAGCGCCCAAGTACTTTGCCTTCTAATTTTAAATACAGGGAAAACATTAACCATAGTGTTTAACCCCGTGACTGACCCTTGCTTCAGCTAGCTACCAGAATAATCATTTGAGCACTGGCAAAACAAAAGAAGGCAAAGTGCTTGTGTCTGAAGGGATCTACAAACCACCAGTCCAAAACTACCACCAAACCAGCTGAGAAAAGACACTTGTCACAAATGTGCGTGGTCCAGGCTTGCTTGAAAGACATGAATCACTCCTTTGTTGCCACAAGACAGAGAGCATATGACCTTGCATCTCTCACTCATTTAGGGAAGTGGTTAGCAATACCAATTTCTTATGTTGTTTTTAAAATACACACCTACTAGAGATGCAAACACTTAGAACATATTTACTTGTAACACTGCGCTAAATAAAATCACTTACCACAATACAATATATACAGACCGTAGTACTATAATAGAAACCAGTGATCCATACATAATCTGCAGGAAAGTGGAGATAAAATTCACTATTAGTGTAGGATAGGCATGAATTATTATTATTTTTGTATACCAAAGTAACACAAAAGAAAATTAACCATTTGTTGATTTATCATCTTATATTATCTTTACCGATTTCTTCAAAATATATTTTTCCTGTTAAGTTTCCAAAAAAGGAAAAAAACAAAACCTAGTACAAAAAGCCTCCAAAAAGAGAAGTGTGTGTCTGTTTATGCACAGCTTTTGGAGAAGTTTAGCTTTTTTTTTTTTTAAAATGAGGAAAATCCAGATTTCAGAGGCGTGCCAGGAACTGAATTAGAAAGCAAGCACTAGGCAGGAACCAACCCTAGTCACTAAGGTGCAGACAAGGAACAGTGCAGTTCACAGCTCCAAGGATAGTCAGCGCTCTGCTGTTGAGTTATGATTAGGGAATATATTGCCATGTCATCCCTTCTCTGTGCACTTTAATCAAGCCCCATACAAATGACAGTGGCCTTGGAAAGTTTCTAACTTTGCAACTCCTTCACAGACAGCATTTTCCTCTAATGATACTGTGCATCATTAGTGAAAGCAGAAATGTGAACAGACCTCACTATGTCTACCATTCAGCAAAGCCCAAGGGAGAATTCTAAGTTAACTGTGACATACTGTTCAGCATTGAGGTCTTGTCTAAACAGTGATGAGATAGTGTTCTGTGAGCAGGCCAACAACTCAATCATGATATGCCAGTTATTCGACTATTCTATAGTCTCCAGGGGTGGGGCCGGCAGCCAGTGCACTCCGGCCCCACTGCTGAGGAGCCCCTTGCCACTCCGTATAAGAGGCAGCAGCGTGGGGTGCCAGGAGGCAGCTGATCAGCAAGAGAAGCCAGTTTAAAAACCAGCTCCCCTCGTGGACTGGCTGCCTGTCATGCCGTGTTGCTGTCCAGGAGGGGAGCGGGTCTGAGCTGCTGGACTGGCGCGAGATGGAACGGAGCCAGGCTGCCTTTCTGTCTGCTAATACACTTTTAAAGCAGAGCCGCAGCAGGGGGTAGGTCCTGGACTGTACTGGCGGGTGGGCGGGGAAGGAGGAGTGTGGAAATGCATGTATTATATAGCATT
Source organism: Rafetus swinhoei (assembly GCA_019425775.1). Lineage (NCBI taxonomy): Eukaryota > Metazoa > Chordata > Testudines > Trionychidae > Rafetus > Rafetus swinhoei. The sequence continues at coordinate 20,201,193 of CM033437.1, read as the reverse complement.
AACTGATAAGCTTTTGCTTATCGGTTAATCGACTACACTATTACATCCCATAGGGAAAGCTATAATGTAACTAAGTCAACTGGGAGGTTTATAAAGTGGGGAAGAAGCAGTTGCAGAACTGGCTGAACAAAAGGATTTTAGGAGTTGCCACCAAAAAAAGTGAATCCATCTTTAAACACTTAGCTGAGATGGAGTCTCATGAGGGATAGGATGGTCTTGCAGTGGACACACAGCACGGGGAGTAAGTTAACTTATCTGCATACGGCAATGAATCCACAGGAAGAGTTTTATAAATAGAGGATGGAGACATACACTCAGGATAGCATGAGATGGAATCTTGACAAGTGTCAAAACCACAGAATGCTCTTTGGGACAAGTGAACTTTTTGCAACGTCAGCTGAGAACACTTGGTCTAGTGTAGCCAATACAAGGCATTTCTTTTGTTTAAAGGGTCTCTACTTTTAATAAATCTCATTTTACTGAGAACCCTGCTGCTGTTGTGTGGAAGCTAATCAGTTAGAGAATGACCACCTGGCATCCTCGGAAAGACAAGTGCTGTAGGACAAAGATTTACTGAATTCAATACCCACCCCAGCATTGTAAACTCAGTCAATAGGACAGGAGCAAATGCGTTCAGACCCAGGTATGCTACTAAAAGCTGGGCAGATAATACAGAGGGGACTGACCACAAGACTGAATGAGAGGAGAGGTGGCAGTGGGGTTAAGTAACAATCTCTTAAGGCAGAGATGGGACGTTGATTAATGTTTCTTGCCCTCAAAAAGAAAGAGCAGTCTGAATTAAATTACATGGCAAAAATGAGACAAAAAAGAAGGGGTGCTAAATTCTTAGATGGTGTGTATCAGTATATTACTACTAATTTACACCAGCTGAGAACATGGCTCAGGAAAATCTGTACTCCAGGACAGCAACCCGGTGTAAAAAGCAGCAATTCAGGAAAAGAAATGAATAAAATAATTTATGGTTGTCCACATCCTCTCTCACATGCATAAGCCCCAAATGTGCTCCTGTAACAATAGGAGTTCTAAGGTAAACAGCCCACATGAGAACATATTAGCAGAAATTATAACATGTTGCACTTTTTGCCCATATATTTCAAAGCACTTTTACACAGGAGGCAAAGATTTTCCTTATTCTATATATGGGAAAACAGAGACTGAGGTGAAGTAACTTGTCCCCAGTTATGCAACAGTCTACAACTAGAGGTGGAGTCCTCCATCTTAATGCCTCTTAGTACTGTGTATAGTTTGAGGTCCTTTTCGTATTTGTAGTGCATTAATGAACATGCCTGTCTTGTCTCAACTCTGACTTCCAAAAAGGACAAATGAAAAGTTCTGTTCCCCTTTTCTACCCAAATAAAAGATCTGTTCTAAAGACAGTAAGAGAGACAGCACATCAAAGAACTCCCTTAGCTACAACTGGTATTTTTATTCATTTTTTTTTTTACTGCATTCTTCTTGCCAACAATTTCCATCTCTAAACATTCCTCCATTTCTGCTATACAGACAGATTTCTGTCATTCTAGTTAAAATAGCAGCCAACTTCAAGCTTTTATCACGTAACAGACTTACACTGTCTCTTTGTACAAGTATGAAAGGCTTTAACTCTGTCTAAAGAAACACCTGGTAAATAACTGGCTAAAAGTATTTCTTTTGGTAGCAGCTACGTACAGAATAAAGTAGCAAAAACTGAAGGAATGCATTTTTCCTTAGAGCCACTGATTTGACCCCTCAAAATTAGTGCCTCAATGGCTTGCGTGGAATAGTTAATGTAGGAGTAAAAACTGATTATTGCTGTGAGTGGAAAGACACATTGCTGACATCTTTTGAAAAAGAACCAGAATTTAAAGTAGCATGTTAGTAATAAGATTAATTCATGTTTATTGTTCCAGTTTCTTACTCTCTCAAATAGCTCTTCCTGACATACTCTAAACACCATCATTCTCAGACACAAAGAATTTAAACACTGTAAATTGGTGCTGTGATCCTGAAGGGATCAGAACTGTAGAGTCATGCTAGAGGTTTCTTTAGGGAGAAATATAAATGGAACCACAAAGCAAGTTTAAAGTAATGCTTAAACCCTCTATACACATTTCCTAGCTCATCTTCTAAACAGAATAAAAAATTCTAAGTTTCTTCCCTGCCTCCCCAAAAAGATGAAAAAGAAAAAAAAGTGCTGTTATTTTAAAAGTTCTCCTCATGTCTGCTTCAGTTCTTTATGTTGCTTCTCTCTGAAATTCTAAAATATGGCATTAAGTAACTGCACCACTTACATTATAATACTTTGAAAACACAAGAGCTGTTACGCGTTTACATACCAGGGTGTGGGGGAGGAGAGGCGAGCACTAGTTCTTGCCCGTCCCTCTCTCCCCCGCTGCCTTTGATAAAGAAGCAGCAGCACGGGGGCAGGCGGCTCTGCAGGGGCCGGTACACGCAGAAAGCTAGCTTGGAAAGCTGCTTCCCATGTGTACTGGTTCATGCCTGCGCCTCCCACCCCCTGCACTGCTGCCTCTCTGAAGCAGCAGCACAAGGAGGCGGCGGCGGCAGTTTGGCAGGAGCTGGTACACATGAGGGAGCTGGCTTGAATGCCAGCTCCTGCCTCTTCCCCCTTGCTGCCTCTGATACAGAGGCAGCGGGCACATGAAGTTTCCAGATGCTATCCTCAGTCAGTCATCCATGTGGGGGAAATATCCACTCTCATTCTGTGTAGATACAGAATCATGATTGCTAACCTTTTGCATTCGTAAATATCAGCACAAAAAGTCATCACTCCATGTTGGTAGTGCAGACCCTCTCCCTATCAATACACAGAACAATCTCCAAGCATGCAAGTGACCATAAGGGCTTGGAAACACAGCCTGCTACAATTCTCTAGAAGACACAGCCTAGGTGAGTATAGATAAAGGGAATATGACACATGCACTGAGGGAGATAGAGGGTGAGAACTGCTGCTCAATATTCTACCTCTCATATAACAGAACTAGTAGCCCAGGCTTGGGCAAAATACAGTCTGCAAGTCAAATCTGGCCTGCCAAGCCACCGGATCTGGCCCACGGAGGCATCAGGGAGCCCCAGGCAGGCTCCCCTGCTTGCCCCACACGCTGCTTAGAAACACAGCTGCCAGGCCCTGTTTCTGTTTAAAACTGGAGGGGAAGGTGGATAGTTTCAGAAGCTGCCCCCAGCCCCACCACAATTCCATTGGCCCGTTTCTGGCCAGAAACTGGCCCATGGGAGCTGCCTGTTTGAATAAAAGGCAGCCAAGAAGAACCACATCCCCTCTCCTCAGGTCAGTTATTCACAAAAGCACATGGCTGGGCAGACACGCTGGCTGGGAAATGTTTTAAGCTCTGCAAGCCTTAGCTCTGCAAGCAGGCAGGCTGGTTTGGCTGCTGGCTGGTAAGTCTCCTGGCCAGAGCCTGTCTCTAGCACTCCAGCCCTCCCTTCCCCAACCCTCTATCCCCAAATCAACATACCCATACCCTCTCCCAGATCTGGCACCCCAATCTCCTGTCCCAGATCACAATCACCTCCTACCCTAGCTCACATCCCAAACCCCTGAGCTCCGGTCACCTGCCCTAGGTGACAACTGCCTCCTTCACCCAAACTCCCTCCCAGACTCCATTCTCACACCTGCACCACAATCCCGTACCTCAAGCTCCTTTATGCACCTAACCTCCATCCCAGACCCCGCATCTCCATTAATATAATGGAAAGGTGCGGCCTCGACCACTTTCCAAAATCTTGGAGTGGCCCCCCGTCAAAAATTATTGCCCATGCCTGTAGTAGCATAGTCCCTGCTGCTGAAGCCCCTCAATTCATCTACTCTCTGCAGCTTTCCTAGTATTTTCATTCCAAAATGACTTGTGCTTTTGAAGCCCCAGTCAAATCACTGTGAAATCACAGGCATAAATACCAAGAAAGCAGTGTCCCCTGTAAAGCTGGGTGCTTGTGCGGCTGCTCAGAAGAGATTCTAATGCTGTCCAGCTGATTAGCAGAGCACCCACGGCTAGGTTGTGTTTCTACTGGTGATGCCCATTTGCACATGCCTTGGGGCAGATAAAAATGTATTCTGCCTATTAGAGGGAACATTGCAGGGAAGCCACAGAGAGCCAAAGAGTTAGTATTCCAGATATATTTCCATTTATCTGCTGCCGCTGAAAATACTCAATGGCAGTTTCTCTCACACACAGCTGCCTTTATATAGCAGACAGTTTTCCTTCCTATCTTCTGACAGGAAATAGGAGAAGCCAACAGAAAACCAAACTGACTGCACTGCTATTAAGGAGCAACTAGGGCTGGAGAGTTGGGTCAGATGGCTTCTCAGAAACCAAGAAGAGAGGAGAGCAGACAGGTTTCCCTTGCTCTCACATTTCACCCCACAGTAGCACTGGTTATTTACATAAGGTAATCACTGACTATTCAAGGTAAAATATTCAGTCAAATACTACATTCATCCCGTCACGCCTTCATAATGAGATACAATCATTACATTTTGAGAGAGTTCAATATTTTTTCCAGGTCTCCAAATGACAGGTCTGAAGAACAGTAAAAAATGTGAAAGGCAACTATTCATTTTAAAAACTGTGATGTACTACACAAAAATGACACCAACATTGTTACAACAACACTGCATACATTATTTAACAAGACTGTCTTTATGCTAAAGAATCAATTGCAAAGGAATAAGATTTACCTGATGAAATACAGGCTCTTTCAAATTTAGGTAAATCTGCAAAAAGTCACAGAAAAAGTGTTACACATACTTTGTTTTACATACTGATTTACGTTTTTGTTTTATATTTTGAAAATAATAAAGACTTAAACCATGTTAGAATAAAAATACATCTACCTACACAGAACTAAACTTGATTAGGCAACTGAGTTCTTTCCCCTGACAATAGTAAGCACCAGAATTTTATTCTTTGAGTCCCTCCAGATTTAAGTCATTATTTAAAAAAAAAGTTTTAATGGCTGCCTTAAATAGAGATGTTCATATCCAAAAGTCTCTCAATTTATTCAAACTGTAATATGCTCATCATAAGTTTAAAATGTATTAACATTTTGAACATGAATAATCCTTGATATTGAAACAGGCTGAACTATAGTCCTAATAGGCAATTCATTTTTTCTTGACATTATCATTTAACAGACACAGGCAGATATTTGTAACTTCCTATTGATACTAACAAAAAGTTACAGTAGGCTCCTGCTATTAAGGTAGTGAGTTCAAAAAACCTGTTCTCCTGTGTCTGTGTCTGTGTCTGTGTCTGTGTGACATCATCACATTACAGTGTCCACAGGCTGGGGGGTGGAGGAGGTAAACATGGGTGGGTAAAGCCCCGCCCTCAGCGCTGCCCCTGGTCCCATCCGGGGGCAGAACTGTGCTGGTGCGTCGCTGCTGCAGCCTGGCCTTCCCCAGTGAGAGGGGGCTGGTGAGCATAGTGAGCAGGCAACACAGATCCCTAGTACCTATGAAAAGAATTATTTTTTCATTTCAGTGCCAATCTGATCTGCTCCACAAAATGCCATATCAAAACAGTCAATGCATATAAAGATACAAAATCTACACTACATAGGTAACAGTCCACATGGATTTGTAAAGAACAAATCATGTCAAACCAATCTGATAGCTCTCTTTGATAGCATAATAAGTCTCGTGGATAAGGGGGAAGCGGTGGATGTGGGATACCTAGACTTTAGTAAAACATTTGTTACGCTCTTTTATCAATAAACTAAGGAAATACAACCTAGATGGGGCTACTATAAGGTGGGTGCATAACTGGCTGGATAATTCTTCTCAGAGTGTAGTTATTAATGGTTCCTGCTGGAAGGGCATAACGAGTGGGGTTCTGCAGGGGTCTGTTTTGGGACTGGTTCTGTTCAGTATCTTCATCAACGATTTAGATGATGGCATAGAGAATATGATTATTAAGTCTGCATATGATACCAAGCTAGGAGGGGCTGCAAGTGCTCTGGAGGATAGGGTCATAATTCTAAACGATGTGGACAAACTGCAGAAGTGGTCTAAGGTAAATGGGATGAAGTTTAATAAGGACAAATGCAAAGTACTCTACTGAGGAAGGAACAATCAGTTTCACACATACAGAATTGGAAGTGACTATCTAGGAAGGAGTACTGCAGAAAGAGATCTGGAGGTCTTAGTGGACTGCAAACTAAATATGAATCAACAGTATGACACTGTTGCAAAAACGCAAACATGATTCTGTAGTGTTGTGAGCAAGACATGAGAAGTCATTCTTTTGCTCTACTCTGCGCTGATTAGGCCTCAATTGGAATATCGTGCCCAGTTCTGGACACCACATTTCAAGAAAGATGGAGAAATTGGAGAGGGTCCAGAGAAGAACAACAAAAATTGTTAAGGACTAGAAAACATGACTTATGAGGGAAGACTGAAAGAAATGGGTTTGTTTAGTTTGGAAAAGAGAAGACAGGGGGACATTATAGCAGTTTTCAAGTACCTAAAAGGGTCTTAAAAGGAGGAGGAAGAAAGACTTTTTCTTGACCTCTGATGATAGGATAAGAAGCAATGGGCTTAAATTGCAGCAAGGGAGGTTTAATTGTGGCTAGTTTTGACTTCTATTTAGCACATGTATTGCTTTCCAACTGTAGATCTAAATGCACTTTACAAAAGATGACTAAGTATTATTACCCTCATTTTATGCATATTAAAAAAAGCTTCCTGTCAAAGTGGTTAAACACTGGAATAAATTGCCTAGGGAGGTTGTGGAATCTCCATTATTGGAGATATTTAAGAGCAGGTTAGATAAACATCTATCAGGGATGGTCTAGATCAGGGCTACACAACGTGCGGCCCGTGGCCCGTTTGTTTGCGGTCCGCAGTGCAGTTTGGATTTACATGGGGCCCAACATGCGGCTCGCGGGTGGGAGCCAAAATAAAAAAGTAATCAATATAATGGTCTTCTGTTGATATGTGTTTTAGTAGTTAAATTTTAACTACTAAAACACATTAAGTTTAATGAGCACTGTCATTGCTCATTAAAAGTGCTGTCTCATGAGTGGACATTGGGTAAATATTGTATTTTATTAATATCAGGAGAACTGACTTAAATGGAGGCCTGTGTATTGTATAGTCTTGCCTTAATTCTTTGTATTCTTGCCTGTCAGTGTCAAAGAAGCTATTTGCATATATTTGCATACACCTGCAACCACACTTAAGTTGCAGCCCTCTGCATGTGCTGTAAGTAACACTGTGGCCCTCAGGGCTTCCAAAGTTGAGTAGCTCTGATCTAGATGATGCTTTGTCCTGAAGTAAGGGCAGGGGATTGGCCTTGATGACCTCTCAAGGTCCCTTACAGTTCTAGTAGTCTATGATTCTATATTAGGATAAGGTTCAGCAATGAAACTAGTAGGGTTACTTGGCTTTATTGCTCGTTACCAAATATAGAGATTCCATCTACATTTGTTTTAGGTCCATAGTATCACCCCTAAACATACAGGGAGCACACTTAACTGAGGAACAGAATCATATTAACCTTGGCTGTGTCATTTTTATTTTGGTAATTTAAACAGCTAACTTAATTGTGGCTAGTTTTGACTTCTATTTAGAACATGTATTGTTTTCCAACTGTAGATCTCAATGCATTTTACAAAAGACGACTAAGTATTATTACCCTCATTTTATGGATGAGGAAGCTAAGACTCAGAAAGGTAAAGAAACTGCCCAAGACAGAACAAGGCAGTAGGAAAGTCAGAAAAATAGGCCACTGGACCCAGACCCAGACCCTAGCACCTGGATCACCTCCCCCTATCCTCTTCATATGAAAGAACTTTCCAATTTCCACATAAAGTATTTTGGATCCATTTTTATTTATGGATGGGATTAAACTTTCCAATAGGTAAATTACATTTTGCACAATGAAATAACAAACTAGGTCTCCGCAGCATTGAACAGAATTATTCCCCTGTGCCCAGTTTCAACAGCAAGCAATAAGGAACAAGAGGTGGAATTTTGCCAGGTTAATATTCCTTAAATGTTAGGAAAATTGCGAATGCATATATGAAAGTTCTGCATAAGAAAAGGTTACTTACTATGCTGACTATGAAACTGAAAGTTATTAATACAAAAAGCAGAGGATAATTGACTGTGTTCTTGTGCTTGAAACATTCATACCTGAAATAAAACACACAGAAAAGTTACATGCCCTACTTTATCATACAAAAGATAAATCTTACAGGGGGTAATAATATTAAAAAGAGCCATCTGTTGAAGATTAAAGGGACCTTGTGATAAAAGTGGCATGAACCTCAAGGCCCTACCACTTTTACAGGTGGAGTCTATTTCACCTGCAATAAATATTGGCCTGATATTTACTCTTAATTATATGTTACTAAATGAACAACTTATTTAGAAAAAAATACAAGCTAATACATGCAGGGAAAGATAATCCAATGAAAAGAAAAAGGCTGAGAAACAATAATGTCTAAAAGGCCTTACTCTTTTTGGACAGCAAATTAGACGTAAGATTGATGTGGTTACCAGGAAAAAACAACACACTGAAATCTTCACATAGTAACATGTAGCCTCAAATTATACTGCGTCAGAAAGCAGAAAAAGACATGGCTATGGTGCAATCATTTAGATTACTGGGTACAGTTCTGAGAACCACATCATCAGAAAAAGCGACAAGGAGTCCTGTGGCACCTTATAGACTAAACAGATATATTGGCGCATAAGCTTTCGTGGGCAAAGACCCACTTTGTCAGGCATGCATCTGGGTCTTTGCCCACGAAAGCTTATGCTCCAATATATCTGTTTAGTCTATAAGGTGCCACCGGACTCCTTGTCGCTTTTGCAGATCCAGACTAACATGGCTATACCTCTGATACTTGATCATCAGAAAAGAGTTTGAAAAATTGGAAATAACTCAAAGAACAACAAACATGACTGGAGCTGGAGAAATGAATGTTTAAAGAGCTAAATGATGAATAAGGATTAATACAGGGGTGGGCAAAAGAGCCTCTGAGGGCCAGATCTAACCCGCGGAGGCCCTGCTGCTCCCCCGCCTCCAGGCCAATTAGGGCCTGGGGCAGGGGAGCACCAGAAGGCTTCTCCGCTCTGCCCCTACCCTGCGAGCAGCGTGTGGTGCTTCAAAGTGCTGCACACTGCTCGCAGGGTGGGGGCAGAGCGGAGAAGGCTTTGCACGCTCCCCCCGGCCCGCCAGGAGCATGTGGCGCTTTGAAGCGCTGCAGGCTGCTCACAGGACGGGGGGAGAGGGAGGAGGAAGGGGGGCCGGGAGTAGAGGAGGCTTCGTGCGCTCCCCCAACCCCAGGCCAAACAGGGCCGGGGGGGGAGGAGGGGGAGCTTCCTTCACCCTGCCCCGGCCCTGTGAGGAGCCCTCAGCACTTCAAAGTGCCACGTGCTCCTGGCAGGGCAGGAGGAGGCTCCACGCGCTCCCCGGCCCCAGGCCCTGATTGGCCTGGGAAGTGTGCCAAGACTCTTCCAGGGCATGGGTGCCTAGTGGGAATGGAGGTGGGGCTCCCCCACCCCCAGACCAATCATGGTCTGGGCTTGGGTAGTCCCACCCCTTCCTGTTTAGACCTCGCCCCTTCCGGGGTGGCCCGGGGCTACTTCAAAACTTTTTGAAGTGGCCCCCAGGCAAAAATTATTTCCCACCCCGGGTTAATATGTCTACGAAGCACCACAAAGAGAGGATAATTATTTAGCCTTATAGTAATGGGTGAAAGGGAAGAAAAATATATACTTATTATCTGGAAAAAAAATCTTCAAGACTGGAAGATGTATGGCTCTGAAACATCCTACTAAAAGAAGTGGAAATTCTACTGCTTGAGATTTTAGATTAGATTAAACCAAGGACAAGGGAATGTTCTTTACTAAGCTATCCTACATTGGCAAGCAGATGAACTAGATGATCTAAAAATGGCCTCTTTTTCACCTTCCATAATTGTACTAAACATAAGCACATTATGTAAAGTGCTTATATTTAAAAATTTACATGCATTATACTGCTCACTGTATATAATTTCAAGCAAATTCTATTCAAAAGTGTCACTTAAGTCTATTATACTTTTAAAAATATGGAATAACCAATATGAACCAAAAAATGGTGTTTGAACTTTGTTCTCTTCTCTGGATCAAATTCAATTCAGGCAAAATAGACGCAAAAGAAATTTCAGGAGGATAACATAAGAAAGTGGAGAAAAATTGTTCTCTCTTGCCTCAGAGGGCAGATGAGGCAATGGGGTCAAATTACAGCATAGAAGGTTTAGATTAAATCTCAGGAAAAACTTTCTAACAGTAGGACAAGGGAACAGACTGCCTAGGGAGGTTGTGGAAGCTCTTTCACTGGAGGTTGGATAGCTACCTGTCTTGAATGGTTTAGACACAGGAAATCCTGCACCTTGGAAGGGGGTTAGACTCTCTAGACTAGATGACCCTAGTGGCCCCATCTAACCCTATGGTTCTATGATTCTAGGATGGGTTCCGATTAAAGCGAAACAATTTTAAAGAATGAAAATATTATGGACCAAAGTTTTACATCATAGCTGGTCTAAACTGCAGTGAATGCAGCTATGATAATTTACCCCAGCTAAGTATTTGCCCCTACACTATTCTATTTCATTCACAAACCACAGGCAGACATCGATAAAACTACACCTATTTAAGTAGTCAAACTCACTGCTAGGTAACAGGAATAAATGGCTGTTTCATTGATGATGATGGGTGATCACTTGTTGCTGAGTATGATCATCTTCCATGGGAGCTGTTAACCATGGCTGTTAATGCCGATCCTTGAACCACAAGTTCTATTACAAGGAGGACAGATGTTTCCAGGTACAGCAGGAGGCTGCTGACCATGACTAGAAGCCAGTCTCCCCTTCCTCTTGTGCCTCTTTTGGGCAAATTCAAAATGCAGGCTGCCACTGTGTAGGATTTCTCTCCATTTTGAGCAATGCTGGGCGAGTGTCTCCCAAGTGTCAACAACAATGTTGCACTTCTTTAAGTTACAATAGTGCTGGGAGAATGACGGCATGATAGACAAGAAGTTTGTTGTCTGTTTGAATGTCATGATCTTCAAAAACCCTGTGCCGTAAATGAGCAGATGCTGCACTGGCACATCTCAAACCATGTTGGATTTCTACATCAATATCTGCCTTGGATGAAAGATAACTTCCAAGGTAGAGAAAATGATAATCATTCTCCAATGCCTCGCTGTTGATTTTAATAGATGGGACATATGATACCTCATTTGGAGAGGGCTGATGGAGAACTTTGGTCTTCTTGATGTTGAGACCAAGATATGCATAAGCATCAGCAAACACTTTCAAGATAGCTTGAAGATCTCTCTCAGAGTGGGCAAAAACTGCATTGTCATCAGCATACTGAAGTTCCACAATAGATGTGGTAGAAATATTACTCTTAGCTTTCAGCCTGCTAAGCCTAAACAGCTTTCCATCCATTCTGTAGATAATTTCAACACCAGCTGAGAGCTTCCCAGCAATTAGGTTAAAAAATGACAGCAATAAAGTCCACAAACATGATGGGGGAGATGATATTTGACTCCTATTTGTAGTTTGAAAGGTTCACTCTGGGAGCCAGTGCTGCTCAGAACTGTCGCTTTCATATTGTCATGAAGCAACTTTAGGACACTGATGTATTTATCAGGATATCCAATCTTGGAAAGTACAATCCAAGGGCACAGTGATTCACTGAGTCAAAGGCTTTAGTTAGATCAGTGGTTCCCAACCTTTTCCAGATGGGGACCCATTTTGACAACTCAGGAAGACTTGGTGATCCAAGGCAATTCAAAAACGGGGGGAGAAGGGAGGGCAGAGTCACCCAGGGAGATACTTGGCGACCCTTTTGAAATGTAATGGCAACCCATATTTGGGTCCCGACCCATAGGTTGGGAAACCCTGAGTTAGATCAATAAAAGTCATGTACAGTGGTCAGTTTTGCTCCCAACGCTTTTCTTGCAGCTGCCATGCAGTGAAGATCATATCTGCAGTTCTGTGACATGGTCGGAAGCCATTCTATGACTCTGGTAAAACTTCTTCTGACAGAGGCAGAAGGATCTGCGCCAGAACTTTGCCTGCAACAGGAAGGAGAGAGATACCACGATAGTTTCCACAGTCTGCTTTATCCCCTTTCTTAGAGAGGATAACAATCAAGGCATTCCTCATTTCACTGGGTAACTCCCCCTTCATCCAGATTTTAAGCATAAGCAGGCTAAACTGCCAAATTAACTCTGGTCTTTGTATACCTCTTGCAAATTGGGAGGGTCTCGGAGCTTACCCCTAGAAGGTCATTGGGGGATTTGCTCAAGAACTTCATCTGCAACCATGTAGTTATGATTAATATCTTCAAAATGTTCTTTCCAGAAAAAATTAATGGTTTTGCTATCCTTCAAAAGTGTGGTTCCATCCTTAGAGCAAAGGGGGTACATGCATGACAAGCTGGCCTATAAACAGCCTTAATGGTGCTAAAGAAACCACATATTATGGGTGTCCACGAAATAGCGGAGTTCTTGTGCTTTTTCAGTCCATCATTTGTTCTTTAGTTCTCTGGTTTTACATTGGACTTCCACCCTCACTTTAGTATTAGCGTCTCTCTTTGTATTGCAATTTATATCTTTCTGCCAAGCATGAAATGCCATTTTCTTCTCATTGACGAACTGCTTGATTTCAACATCATTCTCAAACCAGTCCTAATGCTTTCTGGTGTGGTAGCCTATGGCTTCCTCACAAATACTGATGATTACTGCTTTCAGCTGGCTCCAATGTTCCTTAATTTCTTCCAGAAACTCTGATGGAAGCTTTTCTTCTAAGACTGCTTGGAAGTGGTCATGCTTAATGGGGTCCTTCAGATCCCCAACCTTCAACTTGCACCTGATCTGCTTTTTTTGCAGCCTCCATTTGGGGGCAATCTTAATTTTCATTGTGGATCGAGTGAGGCGATGATCGACATCAGCACTTGTCATTGCTCTTGTGAGACGTAAGCCACTACAATTTCGAGCACGAACTAGACATAGTCGAGAAGATGCCAGTGCTTTGAACGTGGGTGTCTCCAAGATGGTTTGAACCTGTCCGTTTGTTGAAAAAGGGTTTGTGATGACAAATTCATGTTCAGCATACTTGATCAGAAGCAGAATTCCATTTGAGTTGCTTTTGCCAACTCCTTCTTTCCCGATTGTTTCTTTCCTCAGGTCTGAGTCTCGTCCAACACGTGCATTGAAATCCCCCAAAAGAATGAGCTTATCTTCTTTAGAGGTCTCCAATAAAATGGTTTCCAACTAAGAGTAGAAATCTTCCTTTATGTCCTCACTGGCATCCACTGCTGGCGCACAGGTGCTCACAATAGTTACCTGTTAGTTTTTGGTGAGCCTCAGTGTCATACGCCGCTCACTGATGTCTACTGGCAGTTCAGAGAGGCACCTTACGAGCTTGTTCTTTATAGCACAGCCTGTTCCATACAATTGATGTTCATCCAAAGACTTTCCCTTCCAGAAGTAGGTGTATCCTCCATTTTCTTCCCTCAGTTTTGGACAAGGTGGCAATATCTATGTTAAGCAGATTCAATTCACGAGCAATGATAGCTATACATCATTCTGGTTGCTCACTGTGTTAGTTGTCCATCAGAATATGTGCATTCCAGATTCCAAAGTTGAAAAGTTTCTTACATTTTTGACCGCTGGGGTGGTGAACCTGCTTGATGCGGCTACCCAGCCAAGAGGAAAAGAGGCAAGACTATTTTATGGCACTTTTTTTAGTCCCCTCCCCATGTGGGGTGAGCAGAGTGGGTCTTAAAGAGGACTGCTCAGTCATGGGTGCAGCCGCCGAGATGCTTGACTTGCATCAGTTCTCGAGCAAGATGACTGAATCACACACACAGAGCCTGTGTTTTGGTCTGTGACTAGGAACTTCAGGATCTCTCTGTCTCATTCCTGTCATCGCTCGCCGATCACCACCGGACTTCTGACTTGTGCAGGTGTTTTCCCAAAAACTGGAAGATGCCTGTGTAGGATTTCTTTTAAAGTGGGGAAACTGGTGCACAATAGTAACCACACTGCCCTTGACAGATAGAGGGCTTGAAACCAATGGCATGGACACCATGACACTTGGAGATCCTCTATCTTCTGCATCCTTCCATGGATCACCATCTTGTAGTGGTGGAAAAGCTTGCATGTTCCAATGACCCCCGAGAGCAATGCTGCCTGGAGTCATGTACTCCCTTAGGGTCACCCATGGCAGAATGGTCAAAGGTGAGGTTCCAGACAAAGTGTAATCCAAGAAGTCCTCAATGGCAGAGCAGACAGAGGATAGCTACACAACAGTTTCATCTGTTTCATTAGTTGGATTTTCAAGGCACAGCCCACTATGTTGTTTCAGAGATGGGCTGTGACAGGTGGGAAAGACAGTGTTATGAGCTCATAACACAGCTCCCTGAACAAAGAAGGAGAACAACTCTGGATGTGCCAAAATGATAGTTTTTCCAGGACACTCATCCACAAAGTATTTACTTTCCTTGAGAATTTTTTTAAATAGGTATGGAAAGTGGGTTTGACCAGAATTTAGAAGTTTACATTTGGAGCACAGGTCATATCACATTGTCCCTAATGAATGATAACCATGCTGTTTTTGCAAGTTTCTTAACTCTTGTTTTCTACATACTAAATAAGGCTTAATTTTAACTGTATATAGTGCTTACCATCTGCAAAGTGTTTTTTACAAATATTAATTCAAGATCCCTATTAAGTAGGGAGGCAATTTGGCTTATTTATTCACATTTCTCAGGGCTTATCACAGTATTATCTTTATCCAAAGTTTTATGCTTCATTTACAGCTAGGGAAATAAAGAGATTAAGCAACCTGCACCTAGTCACATGGAAGGTCTAAGTTAAAAAAAGCAAAGACTAGAAGTCAAGAATTCCTGCCCATTAGATAATAATTATTTACAGTTAGTGAAACTGTTGACTGTATTGAGTACTGCACAG
Organism: Rafetus swinhoei; assembly: GCA_019425775.1. Taxonomy (NCBI): domain Eukaryota; kingdom Metazoa; phylum Chordata; order Testudines; family Trionychidae; genus Rafetus; species Rafetus swinhoei. The sequence goes on along the minus strand of CM033437.1, from coordinate 20,186,182 downwards.
ATATTTTAGCATCAATTTCAATGAGAGCAGATTGGATCCCATGTATTACATTACATAAAAGTAGCTTTCAAATATTAGAAACATCTGACAAAATACTTACAGGCAGTAGACAAACACACAACAACTGTATATCATTGGCAGCTCATCCAATAGCTACAAAAAGCAGATAGACACCAAAACATGAAAATTACTTTTAACTCATACACTCTGATATAAGCTAATTAAGGGGAGTTACTTGTTAAGTAGAGCGTTTTAAAGAAGTTTTCATACCCAGCTTCTTGACTGTATTTTATATACAACAGTACACCAAATGCCTCTCAATATTAGAAAGCCAGATGAATATGCTTGGTTAACTGAATCTTTCCAATATTACATATTACGAGAAAGCATGTGTTCACAGATCTCTGCCATTTTCATTCTCTTATGTCCTTTTAAAATATTTATGAAATTTCCAGGAAATTTTTTTAAAATCCTATAGTACAGGACCTACTTAACCCATGTGCTTCATAACCTGCTCAAAACATTTAGGCTACGTCTAGACTATCAAAAAAGGGATGTAAAGGGATGTAAATTAGGCACGTCGATATTGCAAATGAAGCCGGGATTTGAATTTCCTGCGCTTCATTTGCATAATGGTGGTCGCCGCTTATCAAAACGGGGCTTTTTCAAAAAAACCACACACACCACAACCCCAGCAGTTTAGATGGGGCATTTTTGACAGAAATGCCCCATTTCGAAAGATCCTGTACTCCTCCATTTTTTGAGGAGATGAACAACCCGGAGTTTGCTTAAACCATTCTTTGCATTTTTGAAATTTCAATTTTTAAAGGTGTGATGAGGCAGAGCTACATGATTAATCCATATAGCGCCTTCTTTAAAAAAAACAAACAAACAAAAAAAAAGGCATGTTCATAAATTAAGATTCCATGGAAGAAAATAAAACAAAACCAAAACAAATACTATGGCCAAAATGTTCAAAACTGGACAACCTCTGAAATGCACATTTTGGTAGCTTTCAAGGACAAAATAGTAGAGTAAATCTCCTAGCGGTTCAAACAGATTCCAACTATGTGAGAACCAATTCCCTGCATAAGACAGCATGGTCCACGGCCCATGGCAAGGAGGAGGATGTGAATCAATCCTTAGAGAGAAGTCTGAACTGCTGGATGTCCGAGCACTGAGGAACCTTGGAAAGTGACATGGTGAGCTAATGTAGCTGCCCACTAAACAGTTTTGGCAGATGCTTTTCAGGCATCCGCTAGAACAGGTTTTCTGAAGCCCTTGCCTTTTTCCTTTTGCTGCCCAATTCTGCCTGATGGCCTGTTTGCAATAGGGAGTTAATTATAGCTCCTGTGAAAGTTACCACTTGAACCGCTGTGAATGACGACTTTCCAGTGTTGATCCACAGACACAATGAATAACAGCATTGTCTAAAGGACGGAATGTACTTTTTCTGCCAATGGGGACTTAACTAGTAATAAGGGTAATTGTGAATCCCTCACATTTAGATTAGCTGCTTCTATAAACTAAACATGGAGTGCTGTGTAGCAATTGGAACTAGAAGTGGCCTTGCACATGTAAAAGCTTTGGTATTTTATACATTAAATCAGTGGTCACCAACCCATCGACTGTGATCGACCGGTCGATCGTGACGCCCCTAAGACTAGATTGCCACAGGCCAGCTGGCTGACCCTCTGTGATCCAGCCCAGATGGAGTGCGGTGCAGCCTCAGCAGACTGAATGCTGTGGCAAGCTGGACTAGAGCAAAGAGGTACAGCTGCCCAGCCAGCTGTCTGCGGCGTTCAGCCCGCTGAGGCTGTACTGGGCTCCAGCTGGGCTGGATCAAAGAGGGGCAGGGCTGCCCCTCTTTGTTAACTCACCAGCTGGGAGGAAGAGGTGCACTTGCGCGCACATGCATGCATCTCTGACTTTTGCCTACTGCACCAGGAGAGGGCGGGGCAGGGTGGCCAGAAAAGGTGGCACACTGGGGCCCAGGCTACGCCGCACTGTTCCCTGTGAGCTGTGTGCAGGGTCAGGGAGTCCCTTCCCCAGCACCCCGCTGCACCTGGCCGGGTGTGTGCAGGTTCAGGGAGCCTCTTCCCCACTGCACCGCTGCGCCTGACTGGGCTGGAGCCAGCCCTGGGAAGCCCCAGGCTCTGCCTGCCCCAGCCCCAGAGCCATTGCCTGCAGACAAAGGGCTGGGCCGGGCCGGGAGGAGACTCTGGGTTGCAGGGGTTGCACTGAGGAGGATGGGGCAATGCAGGGGTGCAGGCTGGATGGGAATCATGGGGCTGACGGGTGTGAGACTGGAGCAGAGGGAAGATGTGAGGGGGGATACAATTTTACTTTGCAGAAGTGGCACTTTCCTTTACTCCACACTTCTTTGACTCCCTCGCCAGCTAGCTATTTGGCTGCAATCTCACCCTCTCACCTTTTCTGTGTTATTCCCCAAACCTCCTCCCACCCCCAAACTCCCTCTCATACCTCCATCCCACACCCTTTCCTGCCGCCAAAATCCCTTCCAGACCTGGCTCTCCTCACCCTGTCCTGCACCCCACCACCCACCCGGATCCTGTATCCTTATCCCACACATTGAGCCCCTCATTGTTAGCCACACCCAAGAGCCTAAGGGGTCCACAAAATCCACTAACTCCGGAACCTCAGAAAAGTAAATCTGGATTATGGGAAGCCTTGAACCTCAGTCTTCCTCGCCTCCCCCCCCCCTCACCCCGTGGGGGCTGGAGTGCCAGAAAACTGAGGTGTCTCAGTTGGGGGCCACATCAGTGAGGGCTGGGAGTTTTGGGAGGAGTTTTTTGCTTCTCATTTGTGTGGTGCCCAATTAATTTTTCTGTGGGTCAGGGGCCCCTGACCCAAAAAAAGGTTCCCCATCCCTGCCATAAATAAAGAAAACATTGAAACCCTTTTGTGTTGCACATAAATTAATATTTTACTTTATTTAAAATGAAGTTTGATAAACTAACATGAGAAAATTAAAATGCTTAATCTGTTTAATAATTTAAATTAAACCATTCTCCCCAGGTGCAGCACTAGTAAAATGGTTTGGGCGTAATCTAATTACATAGATTATGTAATTAACGGTGAGTTTCCATTAACAACAGGTAGTTCATGGAAAGATGTGGAGTGGGCGGGGCCTCAAGAAAGGAGTGGGGTCTCAGGGAAATAATGGGGTAGATCCTGGCTTGCCCTGACATTTAAAAAGTGATCTGGGGTGTAAAAAGGTTAAATACACATCATGGAAGCTGTATGCCTCCAATAAATTCCATGGACATATGAGAGAACATTATGGAGGCCCTCACCACCCTAAACTTGACTCCGAGAGGATGAATTTGTCTTCTGTTCTCAAGTACAGGACAAAGCCCTTTAAATCCTCCTGGGAATGACATTATATTCAGATTAGAATGTTCTTCCCTACAATATATTGCTGAAGAACCTCTTTTGTTATTCCCAAATGGAGAACCAGGGCAACAATTAATGCTTTCCCCAGAGTCTTGACTTCAGTGCCAAGGGCAGATGCACATCCAGAAACACAGTTTTATACTGCTACAACATTAAGCAATACACAGGGATACCACTGGACAACAAAATAATCCTAGACAATAACTTTCAGTATGAAATCAGAGCTGCAATATAGCTTAACATTACAGCATCACAAGTGAAAACTATAACAGTCTCCTAAAAGGTAAAGTCCTTTCTACTAAAAATAGACAATTTATTACAGTACTGGTTTAGAAACCAGTATACATTCCTGCATGTACAGCAGTATCAATGGCTAACAAAGTAGGGCTCACACTTGATCTATGCTGAAAGGAGTTATGCCCAGTGACCTACAAGGAATACTTAAATTTATTTTACATATAAATCAAATAAAAATAGATTAGCTAAGAACAAATTCCTAACATGACATGCTTTGTCTGCCTTAAGAGTGAAAATTCTTTTGACAACTCTGCCAGGCTTAAAAGGTACTTAAACCACCACTTTTTTTAATTCCTATCAGGAAAAAGCAAATCACCAAAGGCATTTGTTTACACAATTTAAAACCCACAACAAAAGCATGCTAGGGGACAATAGTGAGATACCCATATGAGGGTATTCACATCTGCTATTAGTACTAACCTGCATTTCATACTTCAGGGTCATGTGGAAGCACCAGGATCCCAATCCAACAGCTGAAATCAAACCAAAACACAATTAGCACAAACTTTTGTTAAAAACATGTTACAAAATATATTATCTTAACAAATTAGCTACACTGACAACAGATCTTTTAACATTGCAAAGACATTTTCAGTCACCTATTCCATTTTTTAATGCCTTTTAATTGACACCTTGGTCATTGAAGAGCCCATTGAACTTTTTGTAAGAGATTGCCCCTCAGCACTCTTTTCCATAAAATGGTAGGCAAGCACTGAGCATTAAGATCATTGGAGTATTGTATTCCCACATATTAAATGTATTAGAACCGTTCAGAAAGATTAAGATAAATAGTTACACAATATTGTTGTCTGTGGCTAAATAAAAACAACAAATCTATGGTATTTTGTTGATGTAAACCGAAAGGTTTTAAATGCCAAAATGTATAGATTATTATTTCAGGCCATGGGAAACCGGATTTGAGTTCAGATTTCAAAATCGGAGTCAGCTGCAGCTGTGGATTGCAGTTTATGTAAAACTAATGGAACTAATCAGAAAAGACCAGATCTTTTCCATTTCTGACTTCTCTGAAGTTCTTCATATATGCACCTGGCTGTATTTTTATTTGACACATTTGCCCTTTCATCTCTGCGATTACTTCTGGAGTTAGTTTAAAGACACTACCTTGCTTGGATATTATACACTCTGTTTTTCTTAGGCACAATGGAGACAGATTCTTAAACTATGTCAAGACTACAGACTTCAGCCAGCATAGAAATCAGTCAGGGGTCTGGTCCCTGACCATCACAGCTGTGCGGGTAGAAGCCCCTGGTACAGAGTTAGGGCTGGTCTATGCTACCACTTAAGCTGTTCTCCCACCAACCTAGCTTCCGTCTCTCATGGAGATACAGACAGCAGAACACTTTCTCATCAGCATAGCACTCTATTGTAGGATTTCCCTCATTTGTACTGGCAAAGCCAGGGAAGATAATGAAGCAAGTATTTAAGGAATTCATCTGCAAACATCTGGAAGATAGAAGGTGATAGGTAACAGCCAGCATGGATTTGTAAAGAACAAATCATGTCAAACCAATCTGATAGCTTTCTTTGATAGGATAACAAGTCTTGCGGATAAAGGAGAAGCGGTGGATGTGGTATACCTAGACTTTATTAAGGCATTTGACATGGTCTCACATGATCTTCTTATCATTAAACTAGGGAAATACAACCTAGATGGTGGGTGCATAACTGGCTGGATAATTCTTCTCAGGGTGTAGTTATTAACGGTTCCTGCTGGAGGGGCATAACGAGTGGGGTTCTGCAGGGGTCTGTTTTCGGACTGGTTCTGTTCAATATCTTCATCAACGATTTAGTTGATGGCATAGAGAGTATGATTATTAAATATGGAGATGATACCAAGCTTGGGGAAGGGAGGCCTGCAACTCCTTTGGAAGATAAGGTCAAAAATCAAAATGATCCGGACAAACTAGAGAAATGGTCTGAGGTAAATAGGATAAAGTTTAATAAGGACAAATGCAAAGTACTCCACTTAGGAAGTAACAATCAGTTTCACATAGGCTACGTCTAGACTGCAAGCCTCTTTCAAAAGAGGCTTTTTTGAAAGATACTTTTGAAAAAGCCTCTTTCGAAAAAAAGCGTGTAGACTACAACCAGTACTTTCTTTTGAAAAAGCGGCTTGCTTTTTTGAGAGCACCCAGGCAGTTTGGATGCTCTTTCGAAAAAGCACAGTTTGCATTACATAGCGCCTTTTTTTGAAAGAGCACGTCTGAAAAAAGGCGTTCTTCCTCATAAAATGAGGTTTTCTGAGGTCGAAAAAACTGCCGCATTCTTTCGATTTACAGTAAACTTCCGATAATCCGGCACCTTTAGGACCCAGGGGGTGCCGGATTATCAAATATGCCGGACTATCGGAAGGGGGGGGCTATTAGGGGTGTAGGGTGGTGTGGGGGGGGGGATGCCACCCCAGACCCCTCATAGCCCCCTTCCGATAGTCTGGCTCTGCCCCAGGCGTCCCTGATTCAGCCGCTGCTGGTCAGTTTCAGCAGCAGCTGAATCGGGATGCCTGCAGCAGAGCAGCTGTGGTGCTGCCAGGTTGGTCCAGTAGCGCCGCCCCTTGGCGCTGTGAGACCAACCTGGCAGCACCCCAGTTGCTCTGCCCCAGGCGTCCCCAAGTCAGCTGCTGCTGAAACTGATCAGCAGCTGATTCCAGGAAGCCCGGGGCAGAGCAGCTCTGCCTCAGGCTTCCCGGAGTCAGTCGCTGGTCAGTTTCAGCAGCGGCTGAATCGGGGACAGCTGGGGTGCTGCCGGGTTGGTCCCGCAGCGCCGAGGGGCAGCGTTACGGGACCTACTGGCAGCACTCCAGCTGCTCTGCCCGGCTTCCCGATTCAGCCGCTGGTCAGTTTCAGCAGCGGCTGAATCGGGAAGCCGAGGCAAGCGCTCCAATGGTCCAGCTGCCCGGAGCACTTCCGGGTTCCTGATGGTGCCGGACCATCAGGAGTGCCGGACCATCAGATGCTGGACCAATGGAGTTTTACTGTACTTTCGAAAGACGCAGCAACAGTCTAGATGCAGGGGAAGTTTAAAAAAAACAAAACAAAAACAAAAAAAAAACCCACCCTGTAGTCTAGACACACCCAAACAGATTGGGAAGTGACTGTCTAAAAAGGAGTATTGCTGAACGGGATCTAGGGGTCACAGTGGACGACAAGTTAAACATGAGTAAACAGTGTGATACTTGCAAAAAAAGCAAACATGATTCTAGGATGCATTAATAGGAGTGTTGTGAACAAGACACGAAAGTCATTCTTCTGCACTATTCTATGCTGATTAGGCCTCAATTAGAGTAGTGTGTCCAGTTCTGGGCACCACATTTCAAGAAAGATGTGGAGAAATTGGAGATGGTCCAGAGAAGAACAACAAAAATTATTAAAGGTCTAGAAAACAGGAGTTATGAGGGAAGACTGAAAGAACTGGGCTTGTTTAGTTTAGAAGAGAGAAGATTGAGAGGGGACATGATAGTGGTTTTCAAGTATCTAAAGAGGTGTTATAAGGAGGAGGGAGAAAAATTGTTCTTCTTGGCCTCTGAGGATAGGACAAGAAACAATGGTCTTAAATTGCAGCAAGGGAGGTTTAGGTTGGACATCAGGAAAAACTTCCAGCCTCTCTGGGTGGTTAAACACTGGGATAAATTGCCCTAAGGGGGTTGTGGAATCTCCATCACTGGAGATATAAGAGCAGGTTACACAGACACCTGTCAGGGATGATCTAGATAGTTCTTGGTCCTGCATGAAGGCAGGGGACTGGACTTGATGACCCCTCGAGGTCCCTTCCAGTTCTAGTGTTCTATGAAAGCCATGCTTTTATGGATATAGTGATAGAGATGCAGCCGTGTTAGTCTGGTGTAGCTGAAACAACAGACAGAACTATGTAGCACTTTAAAGACTAACAAGATGGTTTATTAGGTGATGAGCTTTCGTGAGTGAGGAAGTGGGTCTGGCCCACAAAAGCTCATCACCTAATAAACCATCTTGTTAGTCTTTAAAGTGCTACATAGTTCTGTTTTTTATGGATATAGTTATTGTGCAGGGAGAGGGGAATCAGATACGAGTAAAGGTGTAGCTTTGCTTGTATAAATTGTGTCCACACAGAGCTCTCTCCCAGTACAGTACACTAGTATTCCTATACAGGTAAAATGTTGCTAGTGTAGTTACAGCCTTGCAAGTTGTTCTATTTCAGTGGTCACCAACCAGTAAATCGGGATCTACTGGTAGATCTTGGAGCCTCTGACAGGTGTCCCTGACTGGTTTGGCCAAAAAGCTATCAAGCACCCAACTTCAGCTGCCCTTTCCCCACTGCTGTGCATCTCCTGCCCTTGGCCTTGGAGCTGCCCCCCACCCTCCATTCCTGGAGCTTCCTGCTTGCTGTGCAGAGCAGGGAAGGGAGAGAGGGGGTGCTGATATCAGGGTGCCCCACTACCACCCTGTATTCTATCTCCACAGAATGGAAGGAGGGGCGCACAGGGCTTGGGATGGAGGGAGTTTGTTGGCTTTTGAGAGTGGTGCAGGGCCAGGGAAGGGGTGAGCCTGCCTTAGCCCCACTGTACCACCACCCGGGAGCCACTTGAGGTAAGCAGTGTCCAGCTGGAGCCAGAATCCCACATCCCTACCCCAGTCAGGAACCCTCTTTCTGTACCCCAAATCCCTGTCCTAGCCCAGAGCCCCCTGGACCCAAACTCCCTTACACAGCCTGTACCCTGAACCCCCTCCTGCAACCCAACTCTCTGCCCCAGGCTCAGCTCAGAGCCCCTCTCACATGCCAAATCCCTTAGTTCAAGAACAGAGCCTGTGTCCCAACCCTCTGCTCCTACCTGGTGAAAGGGAGGGGGGTTGGGGGAAAAGAGGGAGGATGGAGGGAGCAGGGGTAGGGCCTCAGAGAAGGGGCACAAAGGAGGCAGGGCAAGGGTATTTGGGTCTGAGGTAAATCCTGGATTCCACTTAAATTCAAAAAGTGATCTTGTGCTTAAGAAGGTTGGAGACCACTGTTCTATTTAGATAAGAGTTGGCTTTGCCAGGGGATTGGCTGTCTCTACTAGTACTTTCAAATGTGATGAAACATGTTCCTTGCCATTAAAAAAAAAAAAAAAAAAAAATCATCTCCCTTTTTGGGGGGTAGCAGGAATACAACAGTAGATAGCATAATGTTTGAGTATATGCACGTTCTACATAAAACTCTCCTTTAGTTTCAAAATCAGGTATATTTCATTTTGCCTTAACTGCTCTATAGTCTTGCACTCCACTTCAAAGACACAGTCGCATTTCAGTAATTGGTAAAAAGGTCACTTTCTCCAATACGTACTGGTTTGTAAAGTCTGTCAGATGCAGAGGTGACATTGTCTAGAGGTGTTGTGTGTTTCTTACACAAAATCCTTCTCAGTTTATCACAGCTATACGTTTCACCATGGGCAGAAACATGGCATACAAGGTTTCAATTGCAGCGAAAGTATTTTTAAAACGAAAATGAACTAGGTCATCATTCAAGACGGCTATAATATGAAATATATAGCATAATGTGTGTAAAACAGAAGAGAAGACATACAATTCTCCCCCAAGCAGTTTAATCACAAATTAATTAATACTTTTTTTTTTTTAAATCAAGCATCATCAATATGGAAGCACGGCCCCTGGAATGGTGGCCGAAGCACGAAGGGGTATATGCACATTTGACACATCTAACACATAAATACCTTGCAATGCCATCTAGAAAAGTGCCACGTGAAAGCCTTTTCTCACTTTCAGGTAACATTGTAAATAAGAAGCAGGCAGCACTATCTCCCATAAATATAAGCAAACTTGTTTGTCTGAGCAATTGGCTGAAAAAATACTAGGTCTGAGTAGACTTGTAAGCTCTCAAGTTTTACATAGTCTTGGAGTGTAGCTACATAACAAAAAGAAATCCTCATTTGTAAGTTACACTTTCACAACAAATAGAATGCACTACAGTACTTGTATGAGATTATTGGAAAAATAATCTTGCTTTTATCATTTTTACAATGCAAAGATTTGTAATCAAAATAATATAATAAGCACTGTACACTTTATATTCTGTGTTGTAACAGATCAATTTATCTGAAAAGGTAGAAAAATCCAAAATATTTAATACATTTCAATTGGTATTTTTATTGTTTAACAGTGTGATTTATAACGATTAATTTTTTTAATTGTAATAATTTTTTTTGAGTTAATAGTGTGTGTTAACTGTGAATACTCGACAGACCCAGCAGAAGCTAATTTATGTTAAAAATTATATACTTTGGACAGACTACAAAATTAAAATTCTAATTTCAAATTCAAAACTTTAATTTTTGAGCCATTATTTCCCCCTCTCTGAAAGGGGGGGGGGGGCGGAATAAATGATAAGTTTTAACTTTTCCAACTTCCCCAAAAAGAACGGTAAAATAGGAAGATAAAAGTGATGGTAGGGGGGAGGAAAAAAATCTGTTACTGTTACTCACTTTTTCCTTAAAGATTTTCCTGTTACCACACAAACTGAAATTCTTCTAAACAAAAATAAATATTTTAATTTTGTTTCAAATATTTTATTCAAAAAATGAAAACAGATAAAACAGAAATGTTCTTCAAAATGTAAAGAAGAGTAATTACACTAAGGTAGGGTAGTTAAAGTAGTTTAGTGCTTTACTTGTGTGCACATGTGCCCTAAGTGAGAATAGAGGCCACAACACCCCTACATTCCCCCTTCCTGGCTTGCATTACAGAAAGACTTACAGGACCTAAGAACTTCTAGGGATGTAAGAGACTGGTCGACTACCCAAAAAGCCTAGGCTTATTAGGCAGTTGAGTCACTGCTCGACTAGTCACTTCCCCCCTTCCCGCCTCTATATCATAGGCACCGGGGGGAGCAGGAGACGTTGCTGGGGGGAGCCAGCTTAAAAGCCAGTTACACCGAGCACTGTCGGGGGGGGGGGGGGGAGGAGAAGAGACAGTGGGGGAAACAGCACAAACAGGGACTGAAGCAGTCCCTGCTCACATGGGGTCCTGACTGCTGCACCTCTCCCTTTGAAATGTACAAAGCCACGGGCATTTCAAAAAGGCAGGGGACAGTGTGATAGTGAGTGCCCCCCTTATCAACTAATTGAGTAGTGGATGGAAATTCCATCCACTACTCAATTAACTGATTAATTGAAATTTAACATCCCTAGGCACTTCTAGAGAAGTATTCTCTTCACAAAAAAACAAACCACAATTAGACATTCATAAGCAGAGTGTTTTTGAATGGGGAAAAACATAAGGGAGGAATGATAAACATTTACCAAAAAAAAAAGATAAGCTTCCCATGTGACCATCTACATATTGGGAGGTAGAGGCAATTAGGCTCTGACCCAGGAAACAGAAGTCTGTTATATCGTTACAAAAGTTTCCTCAGGTCAGTAAAGCATACAGAATTTAGTGATCTGGAAAATCTTCATTCAGAAACGTCGGCAATCAGCTCAAGCAACATAATTTTTCGAACCTAAATGTACTGTCATTCCTCAACACATTTATGTTGATCCTCACCACTTCAAGTTACAGAGGGACATATATCTAACCAGCGTGACAGGCATAGAATACACATCCTGCCTTAGGACAACGGAATGTAGCCTAAAATATATGTAACTAGAAGGTGAGGCCTGCTTACAACCAGGCAAAGTCGTTTTGCACAGATTACACTCATAGGAAAGCTCAAGAAATAAAATATACATAACAGAATTTTTTATTAACGTGCTTTCAAAAGGGAAGTAAAAAACACAGTTTAAATTTGTAGGATTTTAACTTCAAACATTATTCATTTTATTGAATAATTACCATACATTGATTGATTGATTGAATTTTACAAACTCAAAGCTTCCATTACTCTTTCCATAACTAATTTGAATTATTTGGGGATTTGTAACAGTTGCAAATTTTTTTGCACTAAAATGACAGTTGAATAGGTGACTCGATTTTAATTTTGTCAGCAAGTATTTGTATGAACTCTAATAATAATAGTTATGACTTTTTTCTGATAAAAACAAAAATTATTCAAACATTTCACCCAGCATATTCCGGAGTAAAAAGTAGTGCATTCAGTTAAGTTAAGTGGTAGGATTGTTTATGCAAAATTTGGTATTTGTAAGTAATTGCAAAGTATAACATTATTTTGCACAAACAAACAAACTCTTCAAAATACATAAGAGATTAAAATAGTACCAAAAAAGCTTGGAAATGTAGGATCACACTAAGCAATATTATATATACAGCAACATGGTCCTTTATTTCTGAAAGCATTAATACAGGTTTCTTGGTACTAACAATCGCAGATATTAGATTTCACAGTATGTGGTTGCTGCCAGTTGATATATTATTTGTTTCAAAGTCTGAGTGGTGATATAAATGGAATGCCATCCACAAATTTCAGGCTATGCATGGCGGTTACTCACATGGCTCTGTAAAAGAGATTTCTAAAGGAGTACCTACAACTGGAAAGAATTTGACATTATACATGGGCTCTAGCCAAGGACATGTACAGGTCACATGAATTCCCATTCTCAGCATGGATACAGTACAAAAAAGTTTATGGTGAGATGTATTTGTAAGCAGTTTCAGGAAGAATCTGAAACTTTATATGATAAATGATACATTATTAGACTCTGCTTCTATTGTGTAGAGAGTATTTTTGCTGGAGTGAATTCTGGGGACTATACAAAAAATATTCTCTGGTGTGTTTTTATATAAAGGTGTCCCTGGATTGATATTTAATTCATGCATAATACAGTTATATCATAGCCAGTCTGAAGGAAGTGGATGTAAAAATGATAGGGTTGGACTAAAACACAGCTTCACCCACAGCCAAGAAATGAAATTGGGGGGCAGTAACTGAGTAAAAGTTTCATTTATTTTATAATTTTTCAAGCTTAAATTTGTTGGAATTTTTTTTGGTAGCTGAAAAGTGAGTGGTAGCTCTTACATTTCCCTCCAGAATCTAGGGACAGGAGTGGTTTCAGCTTCTCTATGTAGAATCTTTTTAGCTATTGGGTAGGAATAGATGAGTGGCACCTCAAATGAAAGGTTTTAATAACTAATTCTATACACAACTCTAGGTTTCAGTTAAAAGCAATTCTTCTAGGCTGGTTATAAATTCTTATGAATCTGTGGCTGGAAAGCAGAATCCTTTCTTCCTTGGCATACATTTATCTTTGGCACAGTTGGAGTGATTTTGCAAACTGGCTTAAGAATGCCAAAAAATATAGAAGAGGCTTTAAAACACAATCTTGGACAAAATTTTCAGGCCAAATCTGGGAATTATGCCTTCAATATAACACTCCTGAAGTTCAATACCTCTGTTAAGAGAAAGCAAGAGCAGGTGCATACTTAGAGGAGATAATGAAAAGGTTAGATTAGGTTCAAAACAACTATAGATCAATTGCCTTCTAGAATGAGCAGCATGAAAGCACTATAGACATTATAGACTTAGAAAATAAGTAATGCATGGGGAAAATATTCAGAGAGATTCTCTAATAGGTCAAATTCTAATCAGGCATTGCAGTATCATGTGGAACTTGGGGCTAATTCTGGTGGTGACTCTAATAAAGGTTAAAAGTCTTATTTCTTCTATTGAGTTCAACTACAATCCAATCCCCTGTAAACTGAAATAATCCCTTAAAATAGCACTCTGGATCACAAAGAAGAATTTAAGAGTAACTCAGTAAACTTTTCATCTAGTATGAATCAGGAGTTTATTTAAATGGCTTATTCCTTACCAAAGCTAGCTCATATCTAAAATGATGGGTATTTCTCTAGTTCAAACAGGTTTTGCTCAGGGAAGAAGCAAATATCAGTTGAAAAAAAATCTCACAGCAAGAAATAAACCGAAGAACAGTACAGTCTTCCGGGGACGTGATGGTATGACAGAACACAGAAAGATAAACCCAGAACAAGCTAAATGCTTGAAAGTTTCATTAAACATCAGGTCTCGGGGAACTAGCTGATTTGCACTGGAATGATTTCTGGATGTTACAGTATGTTCCAAGAGTTCAACACATATTTTTAGCTTGAAAGTCTTTTCAATGTTTGCCTTTGATATCTAGTATTGGTAAAACCTTTAAGTATTAAATCTTAATTTGTTGAAACCAAACCAGAATACTCTTATTTTTTACTTCATAGCAATTCTCCTGCTTTACTATTTTTGAACATTAACAAAAAGTCTGAATTAAGCAAAAACAACTACAAAATCTATGTTACATGTCTTTTAAGGAAGCATGGATATGGGCCAAAGATTGTTTTCCTTATGGATTTCAGCTGTGACAAAGTGACTAAGAAATGAAGCCTGCTAATAAAGAATGGCTGTTGCAAGCAAAAACTGAGGAGACATTCCACACATCCTCACTTCAATAGGTTTACCTTTGTTATGATCTTAGAAAAGGTGCCAAATTTCTTAGCATATTTCTACTGTATTTAAAATTCCGTTTATTTTCTCAGTCACCAGTCTCATTCTTTAACAGAGCAATCTGATATTTTTAAGAAAGATTTAAGGTTCAGCATTGGCCTGTTCCTCACACCATGTTGTGGGGAGATGCTGATAGATGTCTGGCTGTGTGTGTTCCCTTTGTGTGCTGCCCCTGCCCTGCACAGACAGCTGGAATGGCAGACCTCGAGCAAACTGTCCAATGACCACCAGATCCGTTAAGGGATGAAGGCACCTAGTCAGGTTTATTGTCGATGAAGCACAATAATAGCACCTGGTAGACTTTACAAGGATACTAAGACATACATGCCCATGACAATGGATACAGCTGAGTGAATGGTAGGATTTTCTATTCTTCAAAGATACTCCCTCTAAGATATATGTGTAAACTCCAGTACAAACAAGTTAGTACGGCCCCTCTGACATAGTTATTGCCACCCTGACATTACTTTGTACATGCTGGTTTAATTAAACATTTGTATTGCGTATTGCTATTCTGGCGTTATCTTTTAGGAGGGTTCAGTTTCTGTTATTCGTGGGAAATGTTTTTGTACCATTCATAATATGGGGATGTTCTGATATGACTTAGTATGTGTTTGTGTAAGTATTCTGTGACTAAAACGTCTTACGAATGTTTATATTTGCAATATGAGCCCCGTTCTTGTCAGATTTTATTAGCATACCAGGCCTCTGACACAATGGCTTATGTCTCAGGCTGTCTTCCTACTACATGTATACTGTCAAAAGCCTACACCCCAACTTCTCACTCTATGCCCCAACTAGTTCTGTGCAACCCATGTACACACCGTGAAATCCTGGTGCAAATCTTGATACATTCTCTTGTTCCTGACATTTTTAGCAGCAAAACTGTTAACAATGCTGACATTTAAATTATCATTGCCATATGAGTTAGCATCCAATGAGGCAATTAACAACTCAGAGCTACGGTTTCAGGCTCTATGCAAAATCATTCAGATATTTCTGCCCTGCTTATATCAGCAATGGGCAGCCTAGGCTAGTCAGTGGGCCGCATGAGTGGCTCTCCTTTATCTCAGTGGGTCGCAAGATTGTTGTAAACAAGACAGTCTCTTAGGATAGGGTAGTTCTGCTACCTTTGCTTGCATATCTAGAATTTTCAGGATATGCTGAATGAACCATAGCAGCGCTTTAATGCAGAGGGAGCACACTGCTCTCATAGTCAATGTTGTGTGAATCGCACGGACCTCACTTCATGTGCCCTCGCTTTGAGTCTGTGTCACTTAGTCATACCTAGTAGGAAAAAACCTAAGCAGACGGAAACCAGTGGAATCGTGGGTAACAGTAACGGGCTGCATACTGCCCTCAGGTCGCAGGTTCCCCACCACTGTCTTATACTCATGTCACAAATTCTTTGCAGCCACAATCCCTCAAGATTCTGGAGCACAATTGAGGTCCATCCGCATGCCCATTGCTAGTCCTTCTGAGCCACACCCACCATCATAGAACCACCTTTACATTGTCAGTCTTCACAGCTTATGTTGCAAGCTAATACCTTGGTGCTGTAGAAAGTAGCAGTGGTAATTCAGTAAGTGGCACTTTTCCCTCTTAGTCAGAAATGAACCAATGGTCCACAGTATTAAGGATGCTGTGAGGTTGTAGGTCAGCATTTCTTAAAGTGTGTTCTGTGGCACACTGGTGTGCTGCGAGGCAGTTGGAGGTGTGCTGCAGAGAGAACAGAATTCAAAATGGCTGCCCTTAAAGGGGCAAGCCTCCTTTTGGGGGGGAAGGGCCGCTCAATAAAAAAATCCTTGGTGTTCCCCATAAAAAAAAATTATTGTTTGGTGTTCCTCAGTCTTAAAAAGTTTAAGAAACACTGCTGTAGGTGATGTTTTTATACAATACAATGATCACAAGTAGCCAGGACTTTTTTGGGGAGGAGGTGAAGATTCCATGGTACTTTTTGCAAGAGCATTACATTCTGTAGGCTGGTCAAATTCCAACTTGGTAGTTACATCTGGCCTCGCTAAACCTTCCTTCAGTTATAGTTAGGCCTGGTCTACACTAGAAAATTAAGTTGGCTAAACTATGTGGCTCAGGGGTACCAAAAATCCACAACACTAGGCAGCGTAGTTAAGCCAACCCAATCCCCGGTGCAGACAGTGCTAAGTCAATGGAAGAATTCTTCCAGGGAAGTGGATTGTCAACAGGAAGGGTTCTCCTATCAGCATAGGTATTGTCTATACAACAGTGGCACAGCTGCAGCACTGAAGTTATAGCAGGGGTGGGCAAATTCCAGCCTGGGGGCCAGATCTGGTCCACAAGGTTAATCCCTGGAGGGCCCCCACTGCTATCTTTACCTGCACCTCAGCAAGTATTGGATGATCACAGCTCTCGGCCATGAATCGCTGTTCATGGCCAATGTGAGCAGCGTGAAGCAGTGTCCTGGTCTGTGCTGCTTTCCACCACTCGCATTGGCCATGAACCAACAAGAGCTGTGATTGTCTGATTACCTGCAGAGGTGCAGGTAAACACAGTGGCGGCAGGCCGCCAGGGACTATCCGTGGTGGGTTGCTGTTTGCCAACCCCAAACTACAGCATTTCAAGTGTAGACAAGCCATTCAGCAGTGTCCCCTTTCCATCAGACTACGGCATAGTACAAACTCTGTTAGGGTTGCCATTTTTCACAATAGTGGTGTCTACATTAGTAGTAATCACATGATTTCTGTGGACAGCTTTTATTTCAGTTTAGTTGATATTTATAGATTTTGGGGAGTGGGGATGAAAGGGCAAACATAAGATTCTTTCACTCAAGACAGGTTTCTCCATGTGAGAAGTCAATTTCACATTTAGGGATGTCTACACTGCAGTGGGGAGGGATCATTCCTAATTTAGGCAAACATACATGTGCTAGTTACGTTCAAGTTAGCTTAAGCACAGCAGTTTAATCATGGCAGCGCAAGTGGAGGAGCAAGCTAGCCTCAGGCTAACCTCCAGGGCATGTACCTGAGTGTCAGGCAGCATTGTCCACAGCTGGCTAATGTGAACCAGCACCTTTGCTGTCATGGCTCAACTGCTAGTTTTAGGAACTATCTTGAGAAGAACTAGCGTGTGTACATCAACTTGAGTCAGGAATTACACTTCCCAGCCACTGTGGAGAAATATCTTTTATACACACACAGGATTTCCACGCATACTTACACTCTGCTATCTCTAAAAAGCTGCATGTTCTTTTAAAAGAAAAAACTGACTTAGGACAACTCGCCTAAAAAGTAGAAAACGATGCAACAAATACATTGTTTGGAAAATGTTCAAACACATAGCTCCAACAGTCACTCGATACCTGTACAAAAATGATAGCCTATCTTTAACATACATCAGTAAATCTGTACCTGGTCTCAATAAAAATATCACAAGAGGTACTTTACTACATAGGTTACATCAAGAATGCCTAAAACATATGGATGTGCTCTTTTATCATCTCTATATGAATTCAAGTGTAGCCTAAGAAACAATTTAATTAGCTCAATCTACACCACTAATCCCAAATACAGGGAGGGAGAAGGCTTCTGCAGACAAGGAAACACGCTATCGTGTATAGAGAACTGCCAAATTTGAGGCCACCTTGCAATATAGTCGCTCCCAGTTGATAATAGAGTGACTGGGAGCACAGCTTTCAATTCCCTTTGGCTAAGCGCAAGGTTTCGGGGTTTCCCCCATTCTTTCAACACCATAGTTATTTGAGCTTCACAGAAGCCAGTTTACAGGATATTATGAAATTCTGTAAAGAAGAGTGCCCTGTAGCTACCGGGAAAATTCCACAAAGGTAATTGTGATAAAATGTCTGCCTTGAAGAAGGTCAAATCAGTAAAAGGTAAGTATTAAAACTGACAAAACAGATAGAAAGAAACCTTGTGCTCACTCAATTCCTCCAAGGTGCTTGCCCACTTGTTTTATTTATGCTTTTATAAGTAGTACAAATTAAGACTAACACAGTGTTAGACTGCTTGGTAAATATGGGCCACACAAGATAGCTTCTGTAAATCAGCATAAAGGGGTACAGTCTATGAAAATGTATGCTCTGAATTAGTACACAAGGCTCATTTTACTACATCAGAAAGCTATTCTGTGAATTCTAATTCAATGTATTTGGCTTTAGCAATACTAATGATCAATTCAAGATATTATACAAAGGATCAAGGTTGAAGTTAAAACAGGAAAAAAGTTCAATTTTGACTATAAATAGCTCATCTGAAATCCTTGAATAATTAAAGGGCAAATCAAGTTTTACACATACCTGTGAGACACAAAAATGCAGCTATATATCGTTTTTCAAGGCCATCTTTATACGTCTGAATCGCACCATAGATTGGAGGTAGAAGGAAAATCAGGTTACTCACTGTGTTCCCTGTAGGACAGAAACCAAAGCAGAGATTTAATATTGGGCAACATGCACTTGAAATAAACAAAGCTACATTCATTCAAACAAGACTTCAACAGTTCTCAGTAAAAAGGCTACACCTTTTCTCCAAACCTTTTTCTGCGAGCACCTTATCCACTGCTGCATTTGCTACAGTCTAGATAACCCCATTTGAAGGTGTTTTTTAAAACTATAAAACAGAAACACCTTTATACTACTTTTCATGTGCCTCTGTAATATTTTAAAATTACTACACCTGACTAAAGAGTAATGCTGGATGTTGCTTATGTTATGGCAAAAAAAGCAGAAAAATATGGTTAATCTTGGTAGAATACAAAGCATATTTTATCAGAAATTCTTTCAGCAAATATAAATCCTCAAATAGAAGACATTTCTGCTATTTGAAGGAGCTGCTTTAAAAAAAAAAAAAAAAAAAAAAAAAAAGAAAAACAACAAAACCACACACACAACTCCTGGAACACTTTGGGGACACTGAGATGAGCATATAGTAATCTTTCCTTCTCTCCTCATGCTCCTCCCCTCAGACCCCTCAAGACAGGCTATAAAATTTTCAGTTTAGATTTAATCATTTAAATTAAATGCAGGCAACACACCTCTTTCATCAGGCTTTAAAACTTTCACCAGACAGCTACTAATCAAGGCATGTTTCTAAAGACAGATTTCAGTAGGACCAGTGTACAGTTAGGCTATGTCTACACTGGCAACTGAGCAACAAAAGTTTTGTCATTCAGATGTGCTAACCCTCCCTCCATTGTTCCCCCAAAGACAAAAAAATTGCTTCGGCAAGTGCCAGCGTGAACAGCATATTGTTGGCAGAAGTGCTCTCCGGTTAACAACATGAAGACTGTTCGATGGAGATGGAAGTATTTTGTCAGCATAAGTACAACACAGCCATATCACTAAAAGCTGTGTAGTAAAGAAAGCCTCCATGTGATCCAAAAGCAATGGCTTGCTGGGATGTGACATCTGAGCACAAGAGCTCTGTTGAATAAAGCTTGAAGGCATTTGGCTAAATACTGAGCTTGGCTGAATTCAGATACATATAATATGAACTCAATAGCACAAAGAGAAGACCAAAAATAAGTGTCACATTTTAGAACTACACTAATTTATGCTACTAGATGCAAGGAAATAGTGCACCTGCACAGATACTATGGGCTGCAGACAGTTCCTTGTTCTTTGTTCAGTCATTTATACCCATGCAGAGAGTGTGTGATTACCATTCTGACGGGATAGTGTTTTTACCTCCACTTTGTAAATTCAGCACTGGTTATCCCTGCCTAACAGAGTCAGATTTTAGGAGCATAAATTATGTAGTTACCAAATTAAACACAGACCTATATTTCTCTTTAAAACAGGGGTCGGCAACCTATGGCTCACTAGAGAGCCAAATACGACTCTGCTGGAGCCCCAGCTCAGCCATCCCCTTTCCTTCCCCCTGCAGCAGGGAGCCAGCACTGGCACTACAGCCTTATAAGCCCCCAGAAGCTTGAAACGCCAGCATCAGCTTCTAGCGGGGGGGAGGAGAAAGCCCTGAGCTTCCATGCCGGATCCAGTGTGCAGGAAACAAGAGAAGAGAAAAATGGCTCCATGTGTGCTGCTCTTTTCCTTCCCCTGGCCTGCGGGAAACCAAGAATAAAAAATAGCTCCGTGCATGTTGACATTTTATTCCCTCCCGGCCCCCACAGAAAACACTTCCTGCAGGCTTCCCCTGCAAATCCTGCCTGGTGAATGGGAGTGGCAGGAGGCTGCATTACATGTGGCATGAAAGCAAGTAAGTGCCCTCCACCCTCATGCCCAGGCCCTGCATCCACCCTCACTCACCCTCCCCCGCCTGACACTCTGCCCCTGCTGCCTCCTGCCAAACACCCTACTCTGAGCCTGCTCCTGCACCATACCTCCCCACCCAGACCTCACCCCCTCCTACACTGCACCTCCCACCCAGATCCTGCACCCCCATCCCTATTGAATTCACTGGCTGCTCTGTACCGCACACTGGACCCCTCATTTTTGCCCCCCCGGAGCCTGGGGGGCCTGCAAAATCCACTAATCCTGGAACCCCAGAAGAGTTAAATCTGGCCTGAGGCCTTTAACCTCAGTCCTCCATGCCCTTCCCCCCCACCATGGGGAATGAGGTATTTCAGTTGGGGGCCACATCTGTCAGGGTTGGAAGTTTTCGCTTTGGTTTATTTTGCTTCTCACTTGTGTGGTCCCGACTGATTTTTCTAGGAGTCAGTGGCCCTGACCGAAAAAAAGGTTCCCCACTCCTACCATAAATAAAGATAATGTTGAAACCTTGTGTGTTAGACATAATATTTTACTTCATTTAAAAATGAAGCCTGGCCAACAAGCTCCCAATTGGAGCCCAGCCCCCATCTGGCCACAGCATCATAACACTCCTGCACCTCCCCCCCCCAACCCCAACATACACCTGAACATCCTGCCCTGAGCCCCTCATGCCCCACATCCTCAGTCCCCTGCCATAACATTCTTGAACCCCCCACATACCCAACCTTGTGCCCTGAGTCCATCATACACCTAAATCCCCTTCCCTAAGCCCCTCATACACTCCAACCCAGACTCCTGCATCCCCACATCCCCAGTCCCCTGCCATAAGATTGACAGTAGACAGCCTGAATGTGTGCATGAAGCTGGATTTGACCAGTTATGATGTAAACTTCAAAGAAATGTGCAAAAAAGATGCAGCAGCAGAAGCCAACATTAAAGTCAGTGAGTATGTTTCATTTACGCTATTATTAATCATTATGTCAATTATCAATAATGTTAAGTTGTATATTTTCAGTCATGCAAATGGACAATCTTAATCGGCTCTTTGTTGAACACTTGTTCTGAATTTTGACGTAGTTTGGCTCTTTGGTTTGAAAAGGTTGCCGACCTGTGCTTTAAAGGGACTGATTCTGGCCTGCATATTTATACCTGCCTCTGGAAATTTCCACTACACGCATCTGACGAAGTGGGTCTTTGCCCACGAAAGCTTATGCTCCAACACTTCAGTTAGTCTATAAGGTGCCACAGGACTCCTTGCCGCTTTTATAAAAAATATAGGAGTCTGATCACCTGACAATATAAAGCAAAGAAAGGAACATGCACTCACAGATTAGATCAGACCAAAAATGAGAAATGCTTTATATGATGATGAATCTTCAATAAGAGTTAAATTGTTCACCCTTTTGTACATCTTATGAATCGTGTAAGTTAATTTGGGACATTTTGGCCAATATAGCATCACAATATAGCACCTGGCGGCCACAGAAACTCTTCTCATGCATATACCTAAACCACTCAAACCACTTGACAAAAGGAAATGGGAAAAATCAAACTATGCTCAAATGTTTTAAAATCCAACTTATTCCAAGAAACACTACCAAAGAAATTATTCTTTACATAATTAAACACTCTCCTGCAGTTCAAAAACGAAAGACAGAACAGTATTATTCCAGAGTGAGAATCAGAATGTGAAATTAGATACCAATTAAATAACTACCCTATTTTCCCTGTCAGAGCTCAGCAAACCTGAAAACCCAACTAGTATAAACACTGACAACTTTAGACTGATTCCATTTTAGATTTTCATGAGGAAATCAAAATCTTAACTGAAGTGAGAAGCTCTTTAACGAGCTGCTTTACTAGCATGGCCACACTTAGCAATGGCAGAGCCACCATAATCCAGTTATAAACAAACTGTTCTGGTTTCAAGTCAGTGATCCTCAGAGAAAGTGCCAATCTTAACAATCAGTGCTACAGAAAGAGACCCCCTGCACTCAAATGAATCGCTACTCAAGTCATCTGGTCTCTGCAAAGACACCCACTGCCAATTAGGGATGTAGGCGACTAGTCGGATATTCGACTAGGCGCTTCCCCCTTCCCTTGCTGCCTCCATTGGAGAGAGGAACTGAGGGGAACAGGAGCTGGTGGGAGCTGCAGGGCTCCTGCTACATTTCAAAGGCGGAAGCACCACAGTGGGAACTGGCGCAAGCGGGGATTGCTTCAGTCCCCACTTGTGCCGTTTCCCTGCTATGCCTCTGCCTCCCCTGCGATAGCAACGGGGGACGGAACAGGAGCCGGTGCTGGGGGGAGCCAACTTAAAAGTTAATTCCCCCCAACACGGTCTCTGGAGTGCTGCCTGTCCCCACCCCACTGCCTCTATCAGAGGCAGTGGGAAGGGGGGGAATAGGGGAGGCTGCTGCAAAGCAGACTCTGTCTGCAGGGGTCCCAGCGAGGAGCTGGGCCCCCCCGTGGACAGGGGCTGCTGCCACCAAGCAGCCTCTGGCTCGCGGCAGTCATGGCTGGCTGTGGGCAGGAGATGCTCCGGCAGCAGCCCCTGTCCGTGGCCAGCCCTGTCTGCCACGAACAGCGGCTGATGCCGGAGCAGCCTCTGTTTGTGGCAGCCAGCCTTAACCGCTGTGAACAGAGGCTGCTCCGGTGTTCACAGCAGATAGGGCTGTCCACCACGAACAGGGGCTGCTGGACTTAGCGTGAGCTGAGACCAAGCAGTCCTGCTCGCGCTGGTCCAGGACGCTGTGGCTCTGCATTTTAAATGTAGTAAGAGCCAAAATGCAGAGCTGCAGCGCAAGTGGCTCCCAGAGCCAGCACGAGCCGGGACCACTCAGTCCCGGTTTGAGCCAGATCCTGGAGCTATCCCTGCTGTGGCTCTGCAGAGTGGTCCTATCGACTATACGAGTGGCTAGGTAACTGCAATTTAACATCCTTAATGCCAATCTGACTGCAGAACAAGGACTTGCCCGATGGGATCTCTTCATTCTTAATTCCCCTTGTGGTTCACCAGCCCAATAAGTGGTATCAAGAAAACCCTCCCTATTAGAGTAGGTGCATCCCTTTAGACAAGGCTAGATAATAATTTTCTCTCCCCAATTATTAATTTGGGGGGAGAAGAGGTGCAGAGCCATAAGATAAAGAGAGATGAGATTGTAAGACCTCAGCAGGTGAAAGATGCCTATTCTCTACCTTCTGCCATAGTCCTAAAGTGGGCATTAGGTCAGCCTCAACAGAATTCAGGGCTGGAAGCAGCTCACGTTAAGTTAAATATTTTGTGTTATGTATAGCAGAGGTTTTAACTTGCCATTTGTCCTCCATACAAGAGGGCTATGCAGCCTGGAAAAGCAGAGAAAAGTTTCTTTAGAATATGTGTTTCAAGTCTTTATAATTTTCTAGAGTGGCTCTTAAATACTCTGGTTTCCTAAAGCAGTAATTGCAGATAACGCAAATCTCACAATTTTTGAAAAGTGACTACAAGCATGAACTGATTCATAGTATGTTAAGATAAACACAAAACAAGAGACAAATATAAAAATACTCAATTAAAGGAATACAGGTTGAACCTCTTTAGTCCTGAACTCTCTTAACCGGAAACATCCGTCGTCCAGAATGATTTTAGTTAGCCGAATGTCCACTTTTCATGGATGTGGCCAAGTTTTCCGCAGTCCCATAAAGTTTGTTTACAGACACCAGTTTTAGCTCGTAGCGTTCTGTGCTGTTATTTAGCTCTAATTTACCCCGAAATGTTCTCTAACAGACCAGTAAGCAGTGGACACATTGGGAATGCTGTTAGATAATACTGACTTCCAAACCAGAGAATTTTCCAGAATGTGGGAACTGGTCAGGTCCCAAGGGTGCTGGACTAGAGAGGTTCAACCTGTATTTAAAGACCTGTCTGTATCTGACAAAGTAAATAATTTCAAAATTGAGCCAGTTAAGACTGGAAACTTCAGACTGATATGAGAACACAAAAAAGAGAACAATGTACATTAAGGCAAGAATTTCAGCTTTAATTCTCTAAATATTTATAAGATGGAAGGTGATGTAAACAACTTGCTATAGATCTCATCAGTGAGTACACAACTTAACTCTCAGGCTCTCTTACAATGAAAAGAACAAATTTTAGATACTACTTCTCACATTGTTTTAGCACACAGTATTGACTAAATGCCCTAAGCAAGTTTTAGGTGTTCCCATTTAAAAAAAGAGTTTAAGCTTTACACTTTTATGCTTCCCCTACCTACTGCCTCACATTAGATTCAGGAGACCCCCATCATCTTCCCTCCTAACTAGTATGCACTCTCACTGTGCCCAGCTTTATGCATCTGAACAGCAGGAGTTCCAAGAAGACCTTCCCTGAACACAGGTTCCCCATTAATAAATCAACTAGATTTTTATAATTGATAAACAGCTTTTTCAAGATTATACTCATCCAGCTGAGAGTAATTTTTTTAATCTAAGAATTAGTTTAATTGGTCATCATGGTAAAGGGAAGGTAAGTGGATTTCATGCCTTGCTTTGCAAATTTTCATTACAATTTTGCAAGGCTATTTTAATACATAGCTGTGTTCCACAATGACATTTGCCAAGACAGTCCAAATACAGTACTGCATCCATATGAAAACAAATTTATGCAAATATCAATTCCACAGTACTCGATTAATTATACTTCCCATGAGCAGAGTTTCACCATATTTGCAAACTATCCAAACAAATATAATAGGTAATTCAAATTTATATGGAAAGTTTGAGAATTCTATTACTTTTCATGTATATTCAGAGAACAATTTTACAGATCTTAACATCATATATAAACTATCATCCAATGTACATGCCTCTGGTCAACAGTTTCAGTTATGCCAAACAAAAATATTACAGTCTAAAGATGAAAACTTCATGTGCACATAAAAGGAAGCTGAAATACACAAATCAGGTACATGGAATGGAGACTGTTGTTAGCTGGAATATTTCATAGAGTAAATGGGCTCCCATAAATTTGCAGAACCGAGATTTTGTAAATCTTTAATTCGTACAGAATTAGCTAACTTTTTAATTGAAAAGTTAGTTCTACAAAACATGTGAAGAAGAAGAAAGTGATCAAGGAAATGAAGCTAGACAAGCAAGTCTATTTCCACCAAAATATGGCCATTAAAAAAATCTAAGCATGGAATAAAAACACCCTAAATGTGTTACAATAAATTGCAACACATGCTTGGTTTCCAGTGAGGAAAAGGTAGAAATTCTGAAAAGCCATCAATTTTGACTTTGCTGTAGTGAAAATAGTAAGTTAAAGTAGGGTGTACATGACAGCATAGCAAGGGAACTTTTGCAGTTAGTTATTTTTTAGTTTTAGATTTGTATTGATGAACATCTATTTTTCCATTAAAAATCAATACCATACATAGCACCACTTTCAACAAGAAAAACAGAGAAGGCAGTAGCATTTTAAAACAGATCTTTAAAAGGGGGCACCAACAAACTATTTTGCAAGTAACTTCTAAGTAGAGGTGTAAAGGTTTAACCAGTTACAGTAAAACTCCAATAGTCCGGCATCCAATAGTCCGGCACTCCTGATAGTCAGGCATCAAAATGGCAAGAACCTAGTGAGTGAGCTTCGGCAAAAAATGAGTCACAAGGTAACAGCGGCAGCAGCTGAACTGAGCAAAAAGGGTAAAAAAGGCTTAAAAAAACTAAAACATTACAGTATACTGTATACAGTATGTACAATAAAAAGGGTTAAGAACACTTTATATACAGTATATAATGTATACAGTATATATATAACCATCTTATAGTACCTCCTGATAGTCTGGCATATTTGATAATCCGGCACCACCTAGGTCCCATAGGTTCCGGATTATCGGAAGTCTACTGTACCCGGTAAATGTGCCTTACTGGCATGCTGACCAGGGTAACTGGTTAACTGGCAGAGGGGCTGCTCCATCCAGGCTGACCATTCTACACTGTGAGTAGGGGGCTGGCCCAGCCTGGCTAACTGTGCCATGCCACAGAATCATGGTTAACCAGTTAAACATTCCATTTAAATTGTTAATTTTTAACTGGAATTTTACACCCCTACTCTTAAGTTTACTTTAACTAATTGATTCAAGAAAAAATAAAAATCAGATTTACTTTGGAAATCTGACAGTATGTTGCACAATCACTGTCACTGTATGACTGTATCATTTGTGTGAAAGAGGGCACACCTGCTTGAGCCTAAAAGCTGTATTAAGTTAGCTGTATTGTGTGGGTAGGGACCTTTTTAGAAAAAAAACCTCTGGATCAGGCAGGGTTTTCTTTCCATATACAGGGAGCCAGATGGATAAAAGAATTGAAAGGAGAAGGAGAGACGGTAAAGGAAGCAAAAAGGGTGGGAGGGTTAATTATGCATCTTGGGAAACAGAAGGGCATGGAAAAAAAACCCAGTAAAAACGTGGGTGGGAACTAACTTACAATACAACATAAGAAATCTGAAGAGGGTTTGATGATTTTTTTTTTTTTAAGAGAATTAGAAAGTCAGTAGCAATTTACTTGTAATACAGGCATAATTTCTAGGGCACCCGTCACCTTATCAAAGTGCAAATAGGTAAATTAAAATCTGAATAAAATACATGTTTCTGTACTACAATATCTTACAATTAGACAACACCGAGCAGTAATCACAGCTCAGATTTCTTGAAAAGCCAAGATTATTACTAGATTACCAGAATACAGGCATCATTTCATACATTCTTCAGAAAAAGAATCTGCGTTTCTTCGGTTCACTAATTTGTATCTTTTGCCGTCCTTATTTCCATCATATCACCAGGAAAACAGCCCGCTGTTAGCTTTTCATTTCCACAAGACATTTTTAAATATAGAGTATCTCTTATATTTAACAGTCCACAGTGACACATACAAAATGCATAAGGAAATCCTGTATCCAACTGACATTTCAGAAGGACCTCAAGTAGTCAGAATAGAGTAACCCAGTGGTTCCCAACCTGTGGTCCGTATTGTAGGGGGACTGCAGAAAGTCTAAAAGTAAGTATTAGGCTCACCGTGGGACTAGGACTTTCCGCCAGGCGATTCTTCCCCAGGGCTCGCTGTTTGTGACCAGCCATCCTCCCGCCACAAGGTGCGCTGCCCTTTACGCTCCAGCCCTCTCCCTGTCCCAGTCTTTTCCTTTTCCTTTTTTTTTCCTCCACCAGAGCTCCGTGTCCGGCCAAGGGTGGAGTGCTAGGGAAGGAGCTGCCTTTGGCTACGAGAGCCCCCTCACGGTATCTTCCATGGATAGGCAGGGGACGGAGAGGGCAGGAGCTGAGGATGCAGCTCAGGCCAAAGAACATGCTGGCTGCCGCTTCCCGCCACTCCCTTTGACCCAGAACAGCAACAGGCCGGGACTAGGAGCTGATAGGCTCCAAGTCTGCAGACACTCCGCGTGGATCAAGAGTCCCAGCATGACAGCGGTTTGCCCTACTGGGCTGGGAAGTGACCGTGGGAAGTGCTGTGGACTCTGCTGGGATATTTGCTTGCTTGCAGAGTATGCGTTAGTTTGTTTGCAGGCACAGAGCCTCTCAGCTCCCATTGGCTGTGAACAACGAACAACAGCCAATGGGA
This sequence comes from Rafetus swinhoei, assembly GCA_019425775.1. Classification (NCBI taxonomy): domain Eukaryota; kingdom Metazoa; phylum Chordata; order Testudines; family Trionychidae; genus Rafetus; species Rafetus swinhoei. The sequence goes on along the minus strand of CM033437.1, from coordinate 20,158,200 downwards.
GCTAAGAATCTTCTTGCCCCGCAGTCTGCACATCCCTCAGCCCGCACTGAAGCTGACAAGCTGTGACTGTACTCTGGAGTCAGCTTATAAACATGTTAGTCACTTTTTCCCTCTTTTTTGAAATAATCATATTATGTGAATACGTCACCCTGCTCTACCTATTCAAAAGCTATTATAGTGGTGGGGTGGGTTTAGTTGGGCGTCTAGCAAAAACGGATCAGTGGATTTAATACAATTTTATTGAATAAAAATATATGACATCGCAATGTTATTACATTTCAATGTGGACACCTTGTACTATCTCTCAATACTACTATATTTGTTTAGATAACATGAACTATTATACATTTCAAATGATTGTCAAGTAATAGAATGTTTGAAAACAGCTATATTGTTTGGGAAGTCCATAAAATTTTAATAGATTGAAAAGGGGTCTATATGCTCAAAAAAGTTGGGAACCACTGGAGTAACCCAAAATGGCCTGGAATGCGGCCAGTGTACCATCACTAACCTCCCTACTTTTGCAAAACATGCCACAGGAACTTCAGTGACCATGAGTACGCAGGACCTTTCTTTTATTGTCACCCAGACACACAGTGCAGTGTTACATCAGGCGGGAGAATTGGATGCATACTGACTGAGGCCAATTCCACACTTCAGGGGAAGGTCAGCTTAAGATATACAATTTCAGCTATGTAAAAACTATAGCTGGAGTCAACGCAGTGGGAGGTCAATGGGAGAAACGCTCCCATAGACTTTATTTACTCCCTGCAAGGGGTAGGAGTACCAGCGCCAATGGAGGCACCCTCAGCATTCAATTTAACAGATCTTTACTAGAACATCTACCCCTGCAGCATCGAGCTTCCTGTAAGTAGAGACGTGGCCTGAGGAAATAGTATTAACTGCTGAGTAAAAATAACTAATTTATTCCACCCTCTCTCTCTCATAGAGGGCCTCCATCCAATATTAACTAGGCCTGTTCTTGCTTAGCTTTGGTAATTTACTATGATTACAATCCTCAATTGCACAACTGCACCTTTTAGTCAAAACAACCTAGATAACATTCAAATATATCATACAAATTTTTCAAATAGTAGTCCAATAACTCTGGGGTATACAAAAATAGAGAAAATATTGAAGGAAAGAAATCATCAGGCAGATGTTAACTGAGCCATATAAGCAATAATTGGAAATTTACCAAAGTACCAACAAATGGGTAATGGTAAAAAAATAATGGCAGGAACTAAAAGGTTCCGATAAGGACTGGTGTTAGGATGTGACTTTAATAAAGAGGAAGAAGTTTAAACAGCAGATTAAAGGACTACATAAATGGAATTGAATTAGGAAGGAAAACACTGCCAAGCTACAGCACAAAAGATCATGTGAAGATCCAAGACAAAACAGACAGGTATATCCCATTCCTATACAATATTGGGTACATACAGTATTCGCATCTCAGCACTATAGTACAAGGAAAGAGAACTGGACAGATTTCAGAGAACAGCAATGGAAAGTAAGCACCAAGAGTTAAAGGGGATGTTCTTCAAAAAATTAAAAGAACTAAGTATCCATACCTTAGATAAACAACGATTAAAAGGAAACTAGGGGGCTGTGCTCCCTGCTCACTATGCTTGCCAACCCTCCTCCTGCCTCCCCAGAGCATCAGGGAGGGGGACAGGAGAGGCCGCACAGCTTCCTGCCCCGAGCACCAGGGAGGGGGAGGCCATAACGCTCTGCCTCCCTCCCCCGCCTTCCCTCCCCCGAGCACCAGGGAAGGCCGTGCAGCTCTGACACCCCCCCACAGAACACTGGAGAGGGGTTGGCCATGCAGCTCTGCCCCCCAGGAGCACCGGAAAGGTGGGAGGCTGCGGGGCTACCATCCCCACCCAGAGCACCAGGGAGAGGAGAAGGGGGGAGGCTGCGAGGCTCCCGCCTCCCTGAGCACCGGGGAGAGGGGGGGGCTGCGCAGCTCTGCCCCCCCCCAACCACAGAACACTGGAGAGGGGAGTGGGAGGAGGCTGCGGGCTCTCCCCCACCAAGCACCTGGGAGGGGGGAGGCCGCGCTGCCCCTGTTGTCCCCAGCACTGGGGAGGGGGGAAGCCGCGCACCATCCACCTCTCCTCCCAGAGCACTGGGGAAGGGGAGGCTGCAGGGCTCTCACCCCCCACTCCGAGTACCAGGGAGAGGGAAAGAGGAAGGCCGCACGGCTCTACCCCCCTACTCCTGGAACACCAGGGAGGCTGAATGGCTGCCATCCCACCCCTCTGGAACACTGGGGAGGCCACGTGACTTTCACCTTCCCCCACCCCCCTACAGAGCACCAGTGAGGGAAGGAGGACATTGGGTGGTTGAGCGGGGAGGGGCTGCAGGATGCAGAGTGACATGCTAATGTCACTTTGTCATCCCACAGGAGAAGTTTTTTATATAGAGAGAGATGATATTCTAGTCCACAGATATTTGGAAAATGACCCAAGGAGCGAGAGGATTTCTTTTGTTTGTTACATTGAAGCATTTTAACTAGCAGCATCTGAACAAAATTAAGAAAAGGTAAATGTGGGCAGAGTTCCCAGAAAGTGAGCTCTCTTATACAATGGAAGAGTCTCTTAGTGGAGGCCCCATAACTTGGAACAGTTAAAACGAGACTGAACAAGAAACTAGAATATAGCACTGGCACGGAGATAAAACGGATGAGGCTTGAACACAGCACCAACTCCACCACCAGTGGTGAGACATGCCAGTGCTATGAGCACACTAACATTTAGACATGCTATGCTGCAGACAAGACAGGACCAGCTGGCTGTTTCAAAGATGCTAAAGTACAGGTATAGTACTGGATCAGCAATGACAGAAGAAGCTGTGCTTCAGAACTTCTGGCCTTCTCCCCCTTCCCTTTTTATTGCTCTAGTGTGCAATGATTTATGCTGGCTTCCCTATAAACAAAAATATTTAATAAGTGCCGTAAAAGGTGAAAAAAGGGACAGATTTTTTTTTCAGAGTAAGAGATTAACTGTAACATGATTTTGGCCTTTATTCCCAATGACTGAAAATATGCCATTGCTATTTTATGAGTTGTTCTGATCTGCTGTCTCAAGAGGTATACTGTGATTTACAGGCTTTTACATACTTTACTCCAATTGCAATTTATTCTCAGCTTACCTACAATGCTACCTACAATATCTGACTTTACATTTGTCTTTGCCAAACAGAATGAAAAGTCTGGAATGCAGTTAGCAGAAAAAGCCTTCCACACTCCTGACTAACATAGAATTCAGAAGAGAGCTCAGTTAAAATGTACAGGGATGTGGGTGTATTTCTCAGTGCAGTGGGCGCTTTTTGGTATGTATGTCTTATAAAAGCACTTGTAATTCAACAGCTCATAAAGTGCCTCAGGATACCATTAAATGATCCCCTACTTTACTCTAGCCACCTAACTCTCCATAAAACATTCTTGGCACTATATATTAAAGACACTAGTTATTCCACTGTTTAGCTTCTGACATTGTGACTTTCATCCAAAGTGGATAAGAACAGATCTTTTAAAGTTTAAAACATATTTTCTTATTTAAAAATCAGACATTTTTTATTGAACTTCCAATATTAAAAAAAAAACTGTTTAAAATGAAATGTGAATTTAATACAAAACAAGTTAAGCCCTAAACTTATTACAATTTTTTAAAACATGTAAATAAAAAGTAAATATTCTATATCCATGGACTTCTATCAAAAACTGAGTTAAAAGTTGCTTTCCTATATTATAGAGAATCAGCAGGAAGACATCTAACTTTTGAGGTCAAGCTTTATAAATATGGCCCAATAGGTAAGTAATTTAGGAAATGTTATTTTCAAGAGACTTAGGCAAGCAGGAACTTCCACTCAGTTACTTCCACTGAGGCATTTTTGAAAAATTTCCCAAGAGGACCTGAAATTAGTGATGTCAATGTGTAGTCGACTACATGATTAACCAAGAAGCCTGGGCTTATTGGTTAATCCTATTGACTACACTCACTTCTCCCCACAGCTCCTCGTGAGCTCTGGCTCCCCCCTCCTACCCTCGCTGCCTCTGATAAAGCCAGCACACTGGTTCCTGCCTGCCCCACCCACCCACTGCTACCTCTGATAGAGGTAGCAGCACAGGGAAGGAGGGCAAGCAGCTCTGCTGAGCTGGTGATTGTGGGGAGCTGGCTCTGTGGGAGGCAGGTGGCTCCGTGGAGCCAGCACATATGGAGAACCAGCTTGAAAGCCATTCTCCCCATGCATATTAGCTCCTGCCTGCCCCCTCCCCCACTAGCTGCTGCCTCTGGTAGAGACGCAGCAGCATGGAGGGAGGGCAAGCGGCTCCATGGGAGCTGATATGCACAGGAAGCTGACTTGAAAATTGTCTTCCTGGGTGTACCGGCTCCCGCCAGCCCCCCCTCACCCTCTGCACTGCTGTCTCTTTATCTGAGGATCCAGTGCTTCTGGGGAGACGGCTTTTAAGCCAACTCTCCCCCCCCCCCGCCTGAGCATCAACTCCCACCTGCCCCTGACACTGCTGCCTCTGTGGGGAAGGAGGAGATGCAGCAGGCGGCTCCATGGGAACTGGCTCTCACCTGCCCTTGCTGCCTCTGATACATAATTCAGGCTTATCAGTTAGTCATTTAAATGACTATACAATAACATTCCTAACTCTGACATTACATCATTACTATGGATGTAAGCGACTACTCGGTTAGTTGAGTCACTACTCGACTACTCACTTGCCCTCCCCCCGGCCCGCTGCCTCTGTATCAGAGGCAGCGGGGGGGGGGAGCGAAAGGCGGTCCTGGGGGTGTCGTCTGAAAGCCAGTTCCCTCCAGCACTGTCTCTAAGGTATGGGAAGAGGGCAGGGAAGGCAGAGCCACAGTGGTCCCCGAGCTGCGGTGAGCCAGGACTGTCCCGCTCGCGCCAACTCCAGGAGCCACCCATGCTGTGGCTCTGCCCTTTAAATGTAGTAAGAGCCAGGCAGTTCTTGCTACATTTAAAAGGCAGAGGCACAGGGTTTGGTATCCACCGCAAACCAGGACTGTTCAGTCCTGGCTTGTGTCGGGACCGGACCTACTCCCACTGCGGCTCTGCAGTTTAAATGTAGTAGGAGCTGGGATGGCTGCGCACCCGGCTCCTACTATATTTAAACTGCATAGCTGCAGTGGGCCCCTTATCGACTAATTGTGTACTCGATACAAATTGTAGTCAATTACCCACTTAACATCCTTCATCATTACTTGGTACACTAATAGCATAACAAATTCTGGACCTCAGATTTGTTTCAAATGCTGTTGTTAGCCAAGAAATAGGCTGAGCTAACACAAAAGCTTTTTTCTATATAGGAAAAAAAATTACATCTGAATGGACTCATGATTCCAGCGGGATGCAGCATAATGAACCTGTCTGCACGTAGGCCACCAAAACCAGTCACACGCCATTCAGACGAAATGGAGCTCAGAGATACTTTGGCGGGACTGGTTTACATCTAAACATTTGGTCTGCCTAGCTATGTAGCTCAGCACTGTGGAAATTTTTGCACCCTGTGCACTGTAATTAGGTCAACCTAACCCTCACTGTAGACAAAGGTAGGTAGACAGAAGAATTATTCCATCAGCCTCACTAGACAAGGCAGTAGATGTACCACAGCAATGGAAAACCCCTTCTGTCACTACACAAAGCCTCTACCTTACAGAGGCATATCTGCAGTGCTACAGCTGTGCTGTTGTAATGTACACATACAGCACATACATACCCTGAGGCATCAAGTTTGACTATGTAGGCTTACACATAAGAGGTGTGTCTTGTACGGAATTATAACCAGAATTGCCTAATAAGAAATGGAGACATGATGTTTGCCCACAGGCAGCATGCCACCATTAAGAGACACCATCAATTAGAAATCAAAAAGGAAGGAGAGAGAGAAAGTTAGAAGTAGTTTCAGGTAGGGATGTTAAGGACTAGTCGACTATCTGATAGTCGACTGGTCATTTCCCCCCGCCTTGCTGCCTCTATCAGATAGAGGCAGCGGGGCGAGAGGGAAGGGGGGCTACTTCAAAGCAGCAGTGCCGCACAGAGCCCAGGGTGAGCTGCTCCATGCAGCGCTGCCACTTTAAATGCTGCAGGTGGCGTTTCAAAGCAGCTGCACCGCTTGGGAACCCGCCAGGGGTCTCCCCAGCTGACACTGGGCTCCATGCGGTACTGCCGCTTTGAAACACCATGGAGGCATTTCAAAGGGGCAGCGCCGCCCTATCGACTAATCGAATAGTTGATGCAAAAATGCATCGAAAATTCGATGAGTCAATTTAACATCCTTCGTTTCAGCCACTGCTCCTCCCACAGTTCTATCAATATGTTGGACTTGATTACATTTCCTCTTTTGCTGTGTGAAAGACTCAAACAAACAGGGAAAACAGACAGTACAGACAACACTGTCAAAGGCACTCAAAACAAACTGAAGACATTTTTGTATCTTTCAGCAACAGTAATTATAGGTATTACCTGGAACTACAGAAGACAAAGACTTATACAGGCATATTATTAAATCAGCAATGCCTTTTTAACTTCACTCATTTTGCGTAAGTGTAAAAGTCTTAACTTTTTCTGCAGGTACAAATTCCTATCATTCCTTTCATAAGTCTGTGGGTGCTGGAAGTTTTCAGACAACACAGTTAGAACAGTGGCATTTATATGGCTTAACATTTGAAGTGGCAGCTGCCAGATGCCAGCCCTATGAATGTTGAATTTGAAGTACTGCGCATGATGCAATACAGTACTTTAAGTAGCATTTAAGCATTTTATTGCCACTGAAAAACTACACAAATATTAATAGGTAAACACAAATGGCATATGCTCAGATCATTTGTGAAATCCCTTTCAGCATATCAAAACAGTTAACCTGCTAACTCAGGGCCTACTGCCCTGCCCACAACCCAACCCTGCCATGGACATGGCCAACTGGTCCCTCCGTGGCCAAGGCTACACTGGCCTGACCCGGCTGGTTGCCACCAGAGTTCACTGGCAAGGGCCAGTTAACCCGTAAGCACACTGGTAAACCTCATGCTTACTAGCATGTTTATTGGTTAATCATTTAACATCCCTAATTGAAAACATATTGTTTGGTATATCTGGACTTTCAAAACACCTTTAATGCAATCCTTCAAAAGAAGTTAAGAAACTAAGGACTCATCTACGCTGGCAAGTTACTGAGCAAAAACTTTCTTGCCCGGGGTGTGAAAAAATCAATTTCCCTTCCCCCTTGAGCACAGCAAGTTTCAGTGCTGTAAAGCACCAGTGTAGACAGGCTCCCAACTCTGGGAGCCATGCTCCTCGATGAAGTGTTTTTAAAAAAGCATTGGGAGAGTTCTCTCCCAGCACTGGCACATGACTACACTGTCACATTAAAGTTCTGCCGTGGCAACACTTTAATCTGGTAAGTGTAGACAAAGTCTGAGTAGTCATGGGGTAAAAAGTTAAGTCGTGTCATGAATTAGAACGAGATGAAAGACCAAAAGGAGAGGACTAAATAGTAAATAGTTAAAGCCTTGTGCCGATACAAATGTCTACCCATGGATGTGGATTTCCACGGATAGACATTGGTATCTGCTGATCTGCAGGGCTCTTCTCCCAAGAAACACTGCAGTCAATGGAGAGGAGTGTGGTCCTGCCGCTCCTAGGAACCATCACCCCACATTGGCAGCTTCTCTTGGCTGTGTGGTTATACAGGAGGCCCCCGCTTTACAACAGCCTGATTTATGACCCCCCTCCCACTTACGACCTTTTCCATTAGTGCGGAAGAGGCCAAAATCTGACTTATGTCCTTTGCCCTGCATTTACAATAGCATACGACGCCTGTTGTAAATGCGGGCTTGAGATATGACGCCCCCCGACTTGCAATGCTATCCTTGGAGCCGATCACATCGCAAGTCGGGGGCACCCTGTACTGCCTCCAGCGGGACTGTACAACCATAGACAGGAAACACTGGGGTTGGGGGCTAAAATGCAGTGAGAAGCTGAGAATAGGAAAAGAGTTAAGTAAACCCAGTTTTCAGAGGGTTTTTTTTTGGGGGGGGGGGCCTGAACTCTATGTTCTGAAAGGACACGTACTATCACCAGGAAACCTTAATTAACCAGGAAACGGAATAAAGTTTGTCATGTAATAAAGAGATGAAAAAAAAGTACTGAAAATGTGGTAATGCCATTACATAAATGGAAGGGGACACCCTCACCTTGTGCTATGTGCACAGCTCTGGCCACCTCAACTCAAAAGAACAGATATAGAAGGTAGCTTAAACAGGCAACAGAAGTGATTAGAGATAGGGAGAGAGACTGAAAAGACAAGGAGAGTTTAATTTATAAAGGCAACAAATAGAAGAGGAGATAATAGAAATATGTGCAAACAGATGCCACAGTGAAAATAAATTGAGTGTTACAACTTACCACTCATAATACAAAGGGGCATTCAACAAAACAAAGGAAACTAATAACGGATTTTTTTTAAATATGATGTAGAACTTATTTATAAGTGATCTGGACAAAGTGAGGTGGCAAAATTTGCAGATGATACCAAACTGCTCAAGATAGTTAAGACCAAAGCAGACTGTGAAGAGCTTCAAAAAGACCTCACCAAACTAAGTGATTGGGCAACAAAATGGCAAATGAAATTTAATGTTGATAAATGTAAAGTAATGCACATTGGAAAAAAATAATCCCAACCATACATACAATATGATGGGGACTAATTTAGCTACAACTACTCAAGAGAGAGCTCTTGGAGTCATTATGGATAGTTCTCTGAAAACATCCACTCAGTGTGCAGCGGCTATCAAAAAAAGTGGACAGAAAGTTAGGAATCATTAAAAAAGGGATAGAGAATAAGACAGAGAATATCTTATTGCCTCTATATAAAACCATGGTATGCCCACATCTTGACTGCTGCATACAGATGTGGTTTCCTCATCTGCAAAAAGATATCTTGGCATTGGAAAAGGTTCAGAGAAGGACAACAAAAATGATTAGGGGTTTGGAATGGGTCCCATATGAAGAGAGATTAAAAAGACTGGGACTTTTTAGCTTTGAAAAGAGGAGACTAAGGCGGGATATGATAGAGGTTTATAAAATCATGACTGGTGCGGAAAAAGTGAATAAGGAAAAGTTATTTACTTGTTCCAGTAATATAAGGACTAGGGGTTACCAAACGAAATTAATAGGCAGCAGGTTTAAAAGAAACAAAAGGAAGTTTTTCTTTACACAGTGCACAGTCAACCTGTGGAACTCCCTGCCAGAGGATGTTGTGAAGACTAGGACTTTAACAGGGTTCAACAAAGAGCTAGGTAAATGAATGGAGGTTATGTACATCAATGACTATTGGCCATCATGGGTAGGAATGGTGTCCTTAGTCTCTGTTTGTCTTGAAATGGATGACAGGAGAGGGATCACATAATGATTACCTGCTGTGTTCACTCCCTCTGGGGCATCTGGCATTGGCCACTGTCGCAGACAGGATACTGGACTAAATGGACCTTTGGTCTGACCCAGTATGGCCGTTCTTACGTTCTTATGACAATTTAAATATCCAAAATAATTAAATGCAAATAAGGTACTTTAGAAGAGCTGTAACATAAAGGCCATGAAATATCCCATGGTTTTTTATGGTTCTTATGAAGACCAGGTTGCTAAACCATTTGCACTGACTAAATTATAACTCTAGCTTCAACTTCTAGATCTAAAACTGAGCTTCATCTTTCCTCTGACCCTCACACTCAGAATAACCATGCCATTTTTGTCTTCTTTTTCTTTCTCCTGTTACTTATAGGGTATAGAGAAGGAAAGCTATTGTTTCACCCTGGTCTGTCTTGCTAATAATGTAAGATTATTCCATAACATACAAGAATTAGGGACTAGTAAAATCTAGTTTTACATCTGTAAAGTAATGGGATACTTCCCTGGAGAGATTATTCAATAAACTACACCATGTTATCAAGGAGTATGCATGCAGATGTTCAGTCAACATTTTTCCTTTTTAAATCTCATCCTAGTGCTCACTCCTAGTTATATCTCCTTTTATTATGCTAAGTCTCCTTCTCAGTGTTTATAATCCTTCAGATATGTATATATATTTAGGTCTCCATCAAAACCTGCTACTTCTTTACATCTCTGAAATTATTTTATTCCTTTCTATACCTTCTTGCACTAACATGTTAGCCTACACTAGTGATTTCCCAACTTTACTCCTGCATGCCTTCCCATGGCCACTCTCTACAAAAGCTTCTCCCCATGACCATTCCCATTTATCCACTCCAATGTTTGTTACAAAAGAAAATCAACTTTTGTCTACATCACCATCCCTAAAGCCTTCCAAAAAATTGATGCCAAGCTTCCTCCCACTCATTCAAAACACTTCGGAAATCATACCTAATCTGCGAATCATCCAAACTATACTTAGCTTCCCCCGCCCGATGCAAGATTCCAAACGCCATGGAGAAGTATCTGTTTTATTTCATCCTGGTCTAGTAGGCTCTAATTCTGCAAATAAGACCACTTCACTTTAAGCCCACACGTAAGACTTTGCAGCATAGGGACCCTACCATATAGCATAATTTATACACTATGACCACTATCAGCATTAAATGTGACACAAAAATATGCAATTATGGGGAGGGGAATAAAAAAGGTCAACAATTGGTGAAGAAAGTTAGATCTGCACAAAAAGTACTTTTCATAGCACAATCAGCAGTGCCACGAATATAATGCGAGCATCTCATCTGCTCTGATCCAAAGCCATCCCTATGCCAAAGTCTGACAGCTTGCTTTCCCACCTTCAGCCCTTAAAAAATAAGCCCATCTTGAGTAATAAGTCCTGCCTCTATTAATGTATCCTTCCTCACAGAGTCTTTTTGGAACAACTGCACTTTGCTTTCTGTATCTTAGACTTTCATGTCTCCCTATTTCCCCCCACAAAGGGCAGGGAATGTGCCTCACTTTGTTTAACTATGCAAATTCATAGCTAGGCTTAGAGAAATTTCAGTTTATATATCATTTCAACAGTATCAACTACTAGCATTTTCAATTTTTTAGCCATTTAAATGTTTGCAGTTGCAAAAAGTTATGGAAGGCTCAGAGAGTGGGAAGAGGTCAGACAATAATTATTAAATGACAACAGATACTGAATTTTAAAAACTGTTATAACCATTACAACACAAGCTGTCAACATCCCATGTCAACACAAATCCTACTTTGCCTGTTTATATAGTTTCTGATTATCATTGATGGAGTTTTTTTTTTAAAATCAGTTTTGCCTGTGTACAGTGAAACGGACACACACCAATATTTACTGATACACCACCAATCTTTCCAAGCCTGGGTATGGTGCAACATGTTTAATTTTTGACTAAATCTCCCATTTTGTACCCGTCCGGTCCCACAGCCATCCCAATGTCCATAACCAATAGTTTATTGCCATCACCCTCTCCAGCAGCAACACATCCCCAGGATACACCCCCCCCCCTCACCGAGGAGCATGCCAGCAGAACGGAGCCTTGTGCGCATCTCCTCTGACCGCCTGGGTAACACGGACCAGAGGGCCCCACTGAACTGGGGCCTGTTTAGCGAGCCCCTCGCTCCTGCCTGGAGCCGGGCCGGGGTCAGCACCCCCTGGGATAACCGGTTATCAGCTTACAGCGCCCCCAACGCCGCGGCCACGAGTTTGGGGGCAGGGGCCGTTAGTTTCCCAGCTGTGAGGGGAGAAACTAAGGGGGGGGGGGGGAGCTGCGGGGCCTTCTTTCCCGACCCACTAGGGCTGGGGGCCCACCGGCGGGAGCGGGAGGAGGGGGCCCACCGGCGGGAGCGGGAGGAGGGGGCCCGGGCCCGGGGACGGCGGGGGGGGAGCCCTGCCCCGGCACTCACAGAACTCGGCGATGTAGTAGGACACGACGTAGTTCTCCTCGCACCACTTCCAGGGTGGAGGTGGGCGCGCCCCAGTAGCCGGTCCTGTCGGCGGCGGGAGCCATGGCGCGGCGCGGCGCTGCGTGCCAGCCAGGCCGGGCTCGGACGCTGTCACTGCGCGGCGGCGGCGGCGGCGGCAGCTGGCACCGCCCACGCGCCGGCTTGGGGCGGGGCAGGCGGGCCGGCGCCTGTCCGGCTCGTTGCCGAGGCAACCCGATGCGGCCTACAGGGCGTCAGCGCCTGCGGAGGAGCAGCGGCTAAGGCCCGTTCTGGGCGGGAAGCTGAGGGGTAAGGTGCAGAGAAGGTTTGTACATCCGGGGAACAGCCGGTGGTTTCTGATTGGTAGGGTGGCAAGGAACAGCTGTTCTAAGTCATTGCTGCCCAGTGTGGCCCAGTGCTGCGGGGAGCCGTTCCGTAGTGGGAGACGCTGCAATTGTGAAACACTAACACCAGTGCTAGCGAAGTCCTATAGCCCCAGGGGTGCCACGGCTCAGGCATCTCTCCCAGTGCTCCCGTTGAGGCTTAATCAGCATGGAGTACAGCACACACATTGCTTCTTGCGTCTTGCTTCCCACATTTTTTTTGCAGGGCTACGTCTAGACTGGCATGATTTTCCGCAAATGCTTTTAACGGAAAAGTTTTCCGTTAAAAGCATTTTCGGAAAAGAGCGCCTAGATTAGCACGACGCTTCCGCAAAAGCACTTTTTGCGGAAAAGCGCCCGTGGACAATCTAGACGCGCTTATAAAAAAAGCCCCGATTGCCATTTTCGCCATCGGGGCCTTTTTGCGCAAAACAAATCTCAGCTGTCTACGCTGGCTCTTTTGTGCAAAAGTTTTGCGCAAAAGGGACTTTTGCCCGAACGGGAGCAGCATAGTATTTCCGCAAAAAGCACTGATTTCTTACAGTAGGAAGTCAGTGCTTTTGTGGAAATTCAAGCGGCCAGTGTAGACAGCTGGCAAGTTTTTCCGGAAAAGCGGCTGATTTTCCAGAAAAACTGGCCAGTCTAGACACAGCCCAGGAGTTTTACACTGTTGACTCATATTTAGCTCTTGTGGTCCAAAGCACTTGCCAACCCCTCCCAATGTGTTATCATTCACAGCCTGCGTAAGTGCAGGGTGTCCCCACAAGTCGCATGGTTATACATTGGTTCCGCACTGTCATTGACGCCTGTCGGAACTGGTGCGTACTAAGTCCTCCCATTCCCGCTCGTACGTCGTGCCCCCTCCCCAATTTGCACAAATGGAAGTCAGCCGCAGGAAAAAAAAATCCCTGCTTTATGTTATTTCGCTATACAGCCAAGTTTTTTGAAATTTATTTTGGATGCATAGTGAGGATGCTCTCTAAGCAGAGGTGACTGGTGAGGGGGCACCCAGAGGACTGGGCAAAGGCCAGGACAATGCCCCCCCGCCCATACTTGTCCTACCTCATCCCCACACATACCGGCAGCAGCAGGGAAAGCGCAGCAAGGCGGCCCCAACTCTTTTTGCTCCCCTAGCTGCATCGCTCCACTCCCACCCATGCATGACCCTCTGAGGGTCAATCTTCCTATAGTACCTGAGCAAACTTTATGATGTGGATAATTACAGGGCTCTCAAACTTACTTTCCCTGTGGTTCAGTAGAGTACGACTATGTTAACTTTCTAAACAGCCTCTGTTTTAGGGCACTTGGTGAGTAGGATATACTTAGAAATATAAGGCAAAATTCTCCCCTCCTTTAAGGCCACTTGGTACAGCTGGCAGGCAAGGAAGCCATTTAAGGAAAGCTGGAAGGCTGCACCCCCCTTCCCCAAGTTTCCTATCATAGCAGGACACTTTCTCCTGCCTCCCCACTAGCCAGGAGTGAGAGCAATGCAGGCAGCTCTTTGTTTACTCCTTTCCCCTTCCTTTTGCTTATTGGAGTGAAAGGTTTCATGGGGTAGCCGTGTTAGTCTGGAACTGAAAAAACTGAAAAAACAATGAATGGTCCTGCAGCACCTTAGAGACTAACAAAAAATGTAGATGGTATCCTGAGCTTTTGTGGGCACAACCTTCTTCTTCAGACGAATGGAGTTAAGGAGTCCAGAATACAAATAAATAGCAGAGAAAGAGAGGGGATGAGGAAGGAAATAGAAGGAAAAAATATTGTCAATTATTGTGTCCATACTAAATGAGGCTAATAGAGTAGATTCTAAGTATTGGGTGCTTAGCTTTTTATGTCATTAGGGTGTGGAATGTAGCAGCCCATCCAGTTCAGGTCTTTGTTCAGACCTCGTTTCCAGGTGTCAAACTTGTAAATGAAACCAAGTTCTGCAGCCTCTCTCAGGTTGGTTTTTGAAATTGCTTTGTAATAATATAGGCACTTTTAAACACAGTAGTGAGTGCCCAGGCAAGTTAAAATGTTCCCCAAGAAGTTTCTGTATGTTACCATTTCAAATATCTGATTTGGGTCTATTAATCCTTTGTCATAGAGGCTGTCCAGTTTGGCCAATACACATGGCAGAGGGGCATTGTTGGCACTTAATGACATAGATCACATTGATTGATGTGCAGTTATATGAGCTTCTGATGCGGTGGGTTATGTGGTTAGATCCTTTAATGAGGTTGCTTGTACAGATGTGTGAACAGAGTTGGCACTGGGGTTGATTGCAAGGGTGGGTTCCTGGATGAGTATGATGGAGGTCTGCTCCGTGGTTGCTGGAAAGAATTTATTTGAGGTTAGGAGGTTGTCTGTAGGCAAGGATTGGCCTGTCCCCTAAGGCCTGTGAGAGTGAGGGGTCATTTTCCAGAATAGGTTATAGATTGTTAATAATGTGCTGGAGGGGTTTAAAAATTGGGGGCTACAGGTGATGGCCAGTGGTGTTCCGTTGTTTTCTTTGTTTGGTCTATTTTGAAGAAGCCGATGCCTGGGTACTTATCTGGCTCGTTTTTTCACTTCCCTGGATGGGTATTTAAGTTTTAAGAATGCTTGATATAGATCCTGTAGGTGTTTGTCTCTGGCTGTGGGACTGGAGCAAATCTGGTTGTATCTTAGGGCCTGGCTATAAACAATTGATTGGGAAATGTGTCTTGGATGGAAGCTAGAGGCATGTAGGTAAGTGTAACGGTCGGTAGATTTCTGGTATAAGGTGGTGGAAATGTGTCCGTCATGTAATTGTACTGTAGTGTCAAGGAAGAGGATCTCTTGTGTGGACTGGTCCAGGCTAAGGTTGGTGGTTGGGTGGAAGTTGTTGAAATCCCTGTGGATTTCTTCAAGGGTCTCTTCCCGTGGGTCCATATGATGAAAATGTTACCAATATAGCATATGTAGAGTAAGAATACTAGGGAGCGAGAGCTAAGGAAACATTGTTCAAGGTCAGCCATAAAGATGTGGACATATTGTGGGGCCATGCGGGTGCCCATGGCTGTGACTTGAAGATATAAATTGTCCCCAAATTGGAAATAGTTGTGGATGAGGACAAAGTCACAGAGCTCTGTAACCAAGTGTGCAGTGGGATCACATCAGGGATAGTGTTCCTGTTGGCCAGTAATCCATCATTGTGTGGAATGTTGATGTAAAGAGCTTCTATGGGTGTTTTCAGGAAGATTACTGACGTACTGTAGTTTCCTCAGGAAATTGGTGGTGTCCTGAAGATAGCTAGGAGTGCTGGTAGCATAGGGTCTGAGGAGAGAGTCAATATAACCAATATAATCTTACTGTAAGTGTGCCAATGCCTGAGATGATGGGTCATCTGGGATTTCCAGGTTTGTGGATCTTGGGTAGCAGATAGAAGACTCCTGGCTGGGGATTTGAGGGTGTGTTTGTGTAGATTTGGTCCTGAGTTGTAGCAGGAAGTTTCATGAGCAGGTGGTTTAGGGGTTTTCTTTGTTTTTGTTTTTTATACTTTTAGTGGGATCAGAGGAGAGAAGTGAGTGAAAGGGATGCAGGCTCATGAAGCGCAACAAAAGGCCAAGCCTGGGTTTTTTGTTGAGCTTGATGAGCCTTACCCAGCCCATGCAAACTGCTGCTTGCTCCTGGCTGAAATCAGGAGCAGCTGGGTTAGAATCACAGATCTTGGGGATCCCACTATTGGCAAGAACAGAACTGCAGCAACAAATGCAAAACACAAAGATGAGCAGTCAGCATACTGCTTGCTTGCATCCCTTGGTTTACTCTTCTCTTCTCGCCGGCCATAGGTAGCTTTTTCTCTGCAGGCTCTCACCCGACCTCCCAGGCTCAGGCACACCGAAAAGCCATTTCACTCTTCTTCCCCTCTCCTTCCCTCCCCCCCTTGCTGGCTCTTCTTTGCTCTTCCAACAGGAATGCAGAAATATATCCAATGGATCCAATAGCAGGGCTGGGAGCTTCTGCAGCACTTTTTTCAAATTCATTGAAACAAGCAAGCTGAAGGAGCGGTGGGGTGGGGAAGGAAGCTCAGAAGATGATTGCTACAGATTTCATCATGATTTGCCCTTATCCTCACAGGTTGCTATGTTACATAGGCTGGGCAGAATAAGCCCTTTGTGACACTAGTAGACACAAAGCTGCTCAGGCGGGGGAAGGGGCTGCTGCTCTAGGCACACTCAAATTAGCCCAGCTTTGGATAGTTCAGTGCTACACTGTAAGAGCGGAAGAGCTACAGAATGTGCAGCTTAGAGGGAACACTGAAGCTGCCCCTACCACCAAAATCTGAAATGGTGCCCCTGCTGGCAAGGAGATGATTTTCCCAGGGGAGGGGAATCCTCCCGTGTAGAGCTCCTACGCCAGCTCACTCCCTGAGGCTGGCTTTAGGGACATACTTAGGGGAAAGAAGGCATAGCAAGGGCTCTCATATATCCAACTGACCCAGGACTGGTGCAATAGCCTGTGGGAGCCAGTCCTAGAGCATACACACAACAACAAGTCCTGTGGGACCTTATAGACTAACAGATTTATTGGAGCATAAGCTTTCATTGGCAAAGACCCACTTCGTCAGATGCAGTCCTAGAGCAGTAAGACTTAAATAATATTATGGAATCACTGTGAAAGCATCTAGAACATGGGTACCCAAAATGGGGGGCGTGTCCCCCGGGGGGAGGGGGGCATGAAGAAATTCCAGGGGTGGGGGGCGCAAGGCAATCCAGTCAAGTTTTGCTGCTCCAGTCAGTTCTTTTTTTTTTTTTGCTCAACAAGTTTTGCTGCTATTTTTTGGGAGGGTGGAGGGGCGCGTGAGGGTTTTTCAAAAATCGAAAAGTTTGGGAACCACTGATCTAGAACAATGGATAGGCACTGGTTACCAATCAAAATAAATAAATAAGGTTCACCCTGTTGTTCTATCCTTTCTGAAATTGAATCACTCCAGATACATGAGAATGTTGGCAATTCTCACCAATTATTCAAGGCAGCAAGAATATTTTCAGCATTGTAACACACTTTTCAGAGGCACTGTATGAACTGATCTTCTGCTAAGGCTCTTCTTAAGTAGTCATAATTTCTCTTAATTCCATTAATAATGCTGGTGATACAAATTGTCTCAAGCAATGAAATTATGAACAACACTATTGGCATAAACTGATCTTCCCTGATCATCTTCAACCCCCTCATTTGTCTCTTCTATGCATGTGTGCAAATTTTTCATGTGAGATCAATACCACAGTCATCAAATGGCTTTCAACAGTTCTTTTGGTATATATCCTACCCCAGGTGCTTTCCCAGGCTTCACTTTCGTAACAGCACATACCATTTCCTCTTGCAGAACTGATGGATCTGCCTCTGTACCCTCTTTTCTATCATACTGTGCTGTAAGTGGCTGAGTCATTCAGACCCGCACAGTAATCCCTCCATCTGTGTTCAATATTATCACTTTCAGTGAGAACTCTGCCATCATAATATTTCATTATATTTGATTGCAGAGAAAACTTTTCAGTAAGAAATCTAACTGCTGTAACCATAACTTGTGTTATTGCTATCTTTATAATTCTCAAATGTCATACATTTTTTGCCTTCGTATAGTCACTTTTTTTTCTCGTCTGCCTTTGAATGTCTACTCAGTTCCTTAGAGTCTCTCTTACATTCTTAAGTCTCCAAGCCACTCTCTTTCCATCTGCATCATTTTTTCACCAGCTCAAACACCTTCTCAATTAATACTGTGTGGTCCAACACTGCCTTTTTGGAACACGTGCTTTGACGGCTTCAAGTATGATAGTTTTCATTTTATTCAAAAGTTTATGTGGATTGTTCTCTTTCACCTATGCCAATACCTTACATTTTGCACAGAAGTCATGCAGGCTTTGTTGATTTTGGACAAGTCCAGATATGGTGGACCTGCCAAACATCTTTTTAAGTTTTAATTTTATGTTTGAGGCTAAAAATATATGATCTGAATTGCAGCCTGCAGTTGGGAAAGTCTATGTCCATTAAATGCTTGATCTCCAGTGCTGCTTATCATTTTATGGTCATTTTGGTTCTTTGTCATAACGTCAGGTGATCCCTCACATGTAGAAACATCTAGGATGTTGAGTAAAAGTTATATTTGTAATGACCAAGTAATTAGAGCAGCAGCATTCAACTCCACGCCTTCCTCTATTGTTTTGTAAACTGCAAATAAATGCATTTTAAAAACAAAAATAATAGGAAAAAAGCAGTCTGTTAGTCAATCACCATGCCTGCTGTGCTGCAGCAGTTAGTTACAATGATTTTGCTGTCATGTAAGACCATTGTTCCATCACACCTGGCATACTGCCTCAACCAGTCTAAAACACTTGATGACTCAGTGAAAGTGAAAACTCCTCCATATAATTCAACTGGGGCCAATTATGCAATCCTGGGAATTTGAACTTGGGGGTGAGTAAGGCTATTTCCTCTTTCCTGCAAGTTAGAAGCACTTCAGATGAAGGAGGAGAGGCAATTCTTGAGTTAGTCCTAAACTGAGCATAGAATCTGGTCTAAGAGGTGAATATAGCTGGACTGTGTCAGGGAAGACACCACAGGAGCCCAACACACTAGCATTTAATTTCAGAAAGGGGAATAAGAGGGTTAATTAAACAGAAATTAAAAGGTACAGGTGCCAAAAGTGAAATCCCTTCCAGCTTCAAAATACCATAATAGAGGACCATCTTAAATGTATACCCCAAATTAATACACTTATTAGGGTTTGGCTACACTACAGAGTTTTGTTGGAAAAATGGCCGTTTTTCTGACAAAACCTGAGTTACACAATCGCGTTCTTCTGAAACGCAGGGGTTTTTCTGGCATTGGTAATCCTCTTTCTATGAGGAACAAGCCTTTTTCTGAAAGAGCTCTTTCGGAAAAAGATGTGTATGGACGGGGAAGAGGGAATTCTTTTGAAAGAAGAGGAAAAAACACAGGTGCCCTAGTGGCCACTCCGTCCATAGTAATCACAGCTTAAATGCGAGATAGTGTCCATTCAGTGTGGACGCTCTCTTTTGAAAAAGCAGATCGCTTTTTCTATGTGCTTTTGTGTGTGGACGCTCTCTTTCAGAAGAAGTTTTTTCAGAAGATCTCTTCCGAAAAAAGGTTCTTCCAAAAGAAGCCTGCAGTCTAGACATAGCCATAATAAGAGGGCCAAAAAACTGCCACTAACGCTAAACAACAAAGTAAAAGAAGCAATCAGAGGCAAAAAGATATCCTTTAAAAAGTAGAAGTTAAATCCTAGTGAGGAAAATAAAAAGGAGCATAAACTCTGGCAAATGAAGTGTAAAAATATAATTGAGGACCAAAAAAGAATTTGAAAACAGCTAGCCAAAGATTTTAAAAGGTATACACAAATATTTTAAGCACATCAGAAGCAGGAAGGCTCCTATAAACAACCAGTGGGGCTGCTGGCCTATCAAAATGGTAAAGGAGCACTCGAGGAGCCATTGCAGAGAAACTAAATAAATTATTTACACCCGTCTTCACAGCTGAGGATGTGAGGAAGATTCCCAAACCTGAGCCCTTCTTTTTAGGTGACAAATCTGAGGAACTGTCCCAGACTGAAGAGTCATTAGAGGAGATTTTGAAACAAATTGATAAACTGAACAGTAATACGTCACCAGGACCAGATGTCATTCACCCTAGAGTTCTGAGGGAACTCAGATGTGAAGTTGCAAAACTACTAACTATAGCCATAACCTGTCCTTTAAATCAGCTTCTGTATCAAGTGATTGGAGCAGTGGTAGCCAACCCATAGCTCGCGAGCCTCATGCAACTCCTGAAGAAAAAAATTGCGTCTCCTGATAGAACCGGGACAGAACGCGGAACTGCCCAGGTCAGCTGCTCTCACGGCCGGGCCGCTCTGAGCCGCATGCGTGCTCAAAGCCCACGCCGTTCCGCTCACAGCCCCCAGCGCACTACGTCATATCCTGCACGTGCAGGCCGGGTTGCCCTCAGCGTCCCATCCTGCATGTGCTAGCAGCTGGCCGCTGAGCGCAGGCAGCAGTGGCGGGTCCAGCTCCAGGTGCGGCGGCGGCTCCAGCTCTGGGACCTGGGCATAAGGTTAGAGGGGGGAGGGGAATTAGAGCAGGGGGGGAGAGATGCCTGGCTCTGGAGAAGGGGAGGGGATCGGGTTGGGGGTGCGCATGGCGTCCCAGCATCCTGGCCAGCACATGCTCAAAGCCGGCTGCTCAGCGCACGCGCCTGGCACCTGTAAGGAGATGCGCATGGTGGTAGCAGTGGCTCTGGCTCCGGGACCTGGGCATAATGTTGGAGGTAAGGTGGATTTGGTTAGGGCTGGGGGGAGTGCCTGGTTCTTGGGGAGAGAAGGGGAGAGGGATTGGGTTACAGCGGGGCGGGAGGAGTAGGAATCCCGGTACTGCATGCCAGCTCCAACTTCTCAGGAAGCACGCGGCTGTTGTGGGGAGCAGAGGAAGAGCAGGCACTTCCTGAGAAGCTGGAGCTGGCATGCAGTCCCAGGATTCCTACACACACACACACCCAGCACAGGCAGGTAACAGGAGGAAGGAAGTCCCTGACTGAGTGACAGACCCGGTGTTTCAGGAAGCATGCCAGCGGTTTATGGGAGGGGAAGGGCAGCCCACGCGCTTCCTGAGACCCAGGATCCCCAAGTACCAGCCAAGCTGTCCCTGTCCCCTCGCCCTGGCCAGACCCCCCCCCGACTAGCACCATGTCACCTGCCCCCACCAGCACCCTGCCCCAGCACCCAGCAGCACTCTGCACCAGCACCTTGCCCTAGCATTCTGTCCCCTGCCCCCACCAGCGCAGTTGGGGCCACATTAGTGAGGCTTGGGGTTTTTTGGAGGGATTGTTTTTTGCATCTCACTTGTGTGGCCCCAACTGATTTTTCTGTGGGTCAGTGACTCCTGACTCAAAACAGGTTCCCCGCACCTCTCATAAATAAAGACAATGCTGAAACATTTTGTGTTTGACATAATATTTTATTTAAAAATGGAGGCTGGCCAACAAGCCCCCAACTGGGGCCATGCCCCCATCTAGCTGCAGCATCATAACACTCCTGCATCCCCCCAGATCCCAAACCTGAGCCTATCATACACTGGAACCCCCTGTCTTGAGCCTCTCACATTCCCAAACTCCTGCACCCCCACATCCCCAGTCTTCTGCCACAACACTCCTGCACCATCCACATACGGCAAATCTGTTCTGAGCCCATAATACTCCCAGCCTCCCTGCCTTGAACCCCTCATGCACCCCAGCCCAAACTCCTGCATCTTCACAGCCACAAGCCTGCGGCTTGCTCAGCACCCCAATCCTCCACCTGACTTGATCACTGTCCAGCCTAGAGCCCCCTCCCTGGGACGGTGTACCAGCGCCTATTATCCCCCGGCACAGCTGCTTTTTTTTTTTTGCTCAACTTCCTCCAGCCCCCCTGTATGTGGCTCTTTGCACCCTGTCCATTACTATTTTGGCTCTTCGTCTCTAACAGGTTGGCCACCCCAGTACAAATAAAAAAAAACATGTCAGGGCCTCCCCTTCTCCCCTCCTTCCTCCCCTCAAACTGCCGATGTGTCATGCTTTGTGTGTTTTCTACATTTGTTGTTTTTAATAAATGAAATTCTTGGGCTCGAGAGCAATTTTTATTCCATTACATGAAAGCAAGCACGCACACCCCAGCAAAGCAACAGGTACTTCTGTAGCAAGTGCACCCTACAGACCAATCACAGATACCTACTAGCATCGTCACTATTGCATTCCCATGCATGGCAACAAATATTACTGACTGTCTGCATCAAATCGCTGCCTCAAGGCATCCCTGATCCTTATGGCCCTGCACCGTGCCGTGCTCCTCTAATAGCTCTGGTCTCAAGCTGTTCAAACTCAGCCTCCAGGTACTGAGCCTCAGCGGTCCTGCCCTGAGTGAAGCTTTCACTCTTTCCTTCACAAATATTATGAAGGGTATAGCACGCTGCTATAAGCACAGAGATATTTTCATCAGCCAGGTCCAGCTCCCCCTACAAACATTGCCAGTGGGCTTTTAAATGGCCAAAAGCACACTCCACAGTCATTTTGTATCTGCTCAGCCTGTTGTTGAACCACTTCTTGCTGCAACCAAAGCTCCCAATGTATAGCTTCATGAGCTACAGCATTAAGGGCTAGGTGGGGGCCTCCCAAGTTCACAGTGGGCATTTCAGCTTCCCCTATAGTGATCTTCTGGTCCAGGAAGAAAGTCCCCACTTGCAGCTTCCTGAACAGGCCAGGGTTCTGAAAGATGTGTGCGTCACTTTTCCAGACCAGCCTGCATTAATGTCCATGAAATGCCCAGGGTGATCCAAAAGTGCCAGGAGAATTATGGAGAAATACCCCTTCCAATTAATGTACTCACAGGCTAGGTAGTCTGGAGTCAGAAGTGGAATATGTGTGACATGTGTCACCTCTCTGCAATTAGGGAAGCCCAACTGTGCAAAGCCTTCCACAATTTGATGCACATTGCCTAGAGTCGGAGTCTTTTGAAGCAGGATGCACACCTGCACACCTGCATCAATACGAGTCCACTGATTGACTTTCCCACTCAAAATTGATTGATTGGTAGCTGTCTGGAGTAGCCAGCTTCTATAGTGCAATTGCCACATGCTTCTTCACCAGCAGGGCGGCTCTCTGTCTCGTGGCCTTCTGCCACAGGGTAAAGAGTTCATCACAGTCCCATGAAAGTTCTGCAGCCACTGCTCATCACCCCAGTCTTGCATGACAATGCAACCCCATCACTCAGTGCTTGTTTTCCAGCCCCAAAAGCAGCATTCCACTGTGGTCAGCGCCTCCACGAATGCCACAAGAAATCTTGTGTCATAGCTACTATGCGTGGCAA
The DNA here is from genome assembly GCA_019425775.1 of Rafetus swinhoei. NCBI lineage: Eukaryota > Metazoa > Chordata > Testudines > Trionychidae > Rafetus > Rafetus swinhoei. The sequence goes on along the minus strand of CM033437.1, from coordinate 20,135,043 downwards.
GATCAGCGTCTGATTCATCATCGTCACTTTACAGCTTAAGGAATAACTCGACTGCCATTCATGACATGTTAGTGAGACCCATCAGCATTTTCTTCAACAGTTCCGGATCCATTCCTACAGACCAAAGAGGCAGAGCGCGCAGCCCAAAAGTTGTTGAAAGATGGTGCCAAACGCGGATGGAAGCACAGGAGGTCCTGGGATGTGAAGTGATGTACCATAGGGCATTGGGACAGTACCCAGGATGCCATGCAAATCCTCTCCCTCCACCTTCTCACAGGCCTCAGTGGCTGAAGACAAAGAGGTGTTTTGTGGGATAGGTGCCCTGAGTCCACTGCTCCGAATGCCACTGCGAGTGTCACAAGTATGGTCATGGTACAGCGCTGGCAGCTGGTCACACAACAGCTGCTTCAGTGCTGCGTTCTGGGAGCTGTGCTGTAACTGCCAGCACTGTACATCTGCCAATGTGGACAACACCTGAGAGTGAGATGAAAGGAGCAAAAACTCTTAGTCCTCCTACCATAGGACTTGGAGAATCATCCAGTATTTCATGGATTATACATGCAAAGGTTGATGTCTCATCACAGATCAAGTCATGGCTAGCTTTATGTAGGAGCCATGTGGCTATGACAGGTACATAGAGTAAGAAAACAACAAGCTCCATGGGCTCTGGTTCAGATCTGCCTCTTTCTATAGCCGTGATGTCCAACCAGTTCTGAAGTAGTAGCCACTATTGTGGGTACTGCTGTAGTGAACTAGCCACATCATTCTGAAAATGTAAATAATTTTGTGAGACTCTCTGAACATACCAATTCTTGTCTTTTAATGTCAACAGAACGCTTCAACATTGGTTTTAATCAACAGAAATCATCACATTTCGCAGACATTCTATCAATGGAACACTTGACAATTTTGTTTCACCGCTAAACCTCTGAAATCAGGCAAAAACTTTTCACTGACAGCACACCTTAACTCAGCTTCCATATTTTCATCCAGTAACAGTGACCGATACTTAGACTTGATGTACGTCATGGCAGAAAATGATGCTTCACAAAGCTATGTTGAACCAAACATGGAGTTTTCAAAATACCACACTGATTCTGTCACAAAAGTGCATCCCACATTGTCAAAACCGATTCATTTTTTGACTGATCGAGCTGGCTTTGAAGTGTGAGCATATCTCTTCAAACAAAGTTTTGACCAGGACAAGCAAACTGACACAGTTTTGCAACTTAGCAGTGTCGAACTGAAATGAGTTTTTCATGAATCAAAATGCCAACATGAAGCTTTCGAAATCTGCAAAATGCTGGCTGAATTTCATTGCCAAGTTTTCAAGCCATCTCACATAATGCTGAAAAACAAAGTCATCACATTCAAATTCACTAACTCCAGCAATTTTCTCCAGCAATTTAGGAAGTGGGTGAATTTTTTCTGCCTTCAACTGAATGATGAATAGCTCTAGCTTAGAAGTGAACTCCCTAATGTTCTGGGCCATATCACAAATCAGCTTCCACTTTCCCTGAAGTTTCAGTTTGAGTTCATTCAAATGACAGGTGATATCAGTCAGGAACCGCAAATTAAATTGCCACTGCTTATCTTCAGTATTGGAAAAACTGTCCAGCTTTCCTTTCTCGACAAAAAAGTCTCTGATTGGAGTAAGCAGTGCAAGAAACCGCTCAAGCAGCTTTCTACAACTCAGCCATCACAAAATGGCAAAATAGATGATTTCAGAATGCTCAGATTTGATTTCTTTCAAAAATTCCACAAACTGGTTATGATTCAGAGTGCTGCTGCGAATGAAATTCACAATTTTGATCACAGTATCCATCAAGTCTTTCAGAGTATCTGTTGTGGACATCTGAGCACACAGAATTTCGTGAGGCAAAATACAGTGGCAGGAAAGCCATTTGCTGTTCATTTTATTAGATTGAAGGTGCTCTTTCAGAAGAGAGACAAATCCAGAATTTTTTCCCATCATAGCTGATGTACCGTCAGTTGTAACAGAAGCCAATTTTGCTAAATCCAAGTCAAAATCATTTGAGACACTTTTGAAAAAGCATTGACTATATCAGATCCTTGGGTACAATCTCTCAGTCCACACACTAAGCAGTTCTTCAGGAATCTGGAAATCTTCTGTTACAAAATGAATCCAGAAGATGAGATGAGCAGTATCACATGACTCATCCAGTGTCAATGAGTAGGCCAAACACTGATCAAGTTCAGCATGCAACTGGATTTAGAGATCAATAGACAAATCTTTCAACTGACGTGCAACTGTTTGGTGACTCAGCTGCAACTTTCGAATGCTCTGCAAGATGTTATTTCGTGGCTGTTCATTATGATTTTCTAGCAAGGTTTCCATGACAGAGAGAATCATTTATTTCACCATTTCTTTATCTGAGAATTGCTTCTTGCTGTGAGCAAGTATCCACAATGCTTTATAGATGGCCAAAGTTACCAGTTCAGATGAAGATAGAAATCTCTTCAAAACTTTCTGCTGCTTTTCAAAATCCAATTTCAGCTGACCAATTTTATCAGCTCGCTTTTTGCTTCCAATAGGATACACTGGATCGAAATCACTGGGCTGCCCTTGGAAATGTCTTCTTATGTTGTCAGTTTTATTTGCCAGAATTATTGTACAACACAACAAACACGTTGGCTTTTCAATCACCTCTATAGCAGCATATTCAAATTCCCATTTCTCTTGAAATTTATGTTTGATGTCCTTCCAATCTCTCTTTTTCTTTGCTGCAGTTTCTGCTGATGATTTATTGTTTTCAAAAATTTTTGACTTGGTACTAGTACCTTCAACTGCTTCAGAATTATGCTTTCTAATAATGAACCGATCCATGAATACAATTCTAGAAAAATGAATTAATATTGTTCAGTTTCAGCACAAAGCAGAAATAAGCAATATTGTTGGGGAGGCCAAAAAAGTATCCTAATTTTTAAAATTCAATATCTCCAGAAGTGTTAAACTTGTTAAAGATTTCTTTAAATTTTCAAAAACAGGAATAACATTTAAACTGTTTTCTTCAAATGTGTGCTTGCGTACTGGATTTTGTTGTTTAGAATGGCCATAACCAGCCACACACACACACATACACACACCCCCACACACTTTTGACAAAAAATTTCTGTATACTGTACACCACTATATTTATTGAACCAAAATTTTGGCTGCTAAACAGCCAAAATTTGAGCCTAATTGTGTGCCCATGGAGAACCTGCATTTAATCTGCATTTACATTGAAAGTTGAAACGGATGCCAGTAGGGTTGCCAGGGTTTTGCCTGGACAGTCTGGTAATTGCATCTTCTGTCCAGTAAAAAAAACCCAGAAAATACCGGATATGTCCAGTATTTTCTGGGGTTTTTTGACGGAAGGCCAGCGGGGACATTTTTCCCATGCCGTGTTTGGCGGGGATGGGGGAAATGGAGAGTGTGGAAATTTAAAGGCGCAGTGACCTTTTATTTTTCTTTCAGCAACGTTTGGTCTCCTTTTTTTTTTTTTCTGAACCAATTTTTTCCTTGCCATGTTCAGGATTTTTTCTGAAAGTATCTGGCAACCCTAGATGCCAGGAGAAAAGTGGTCAGCTTGAAAACTGAGCTGCTTCATACAAGAACAAATAATTTCACACAGAGAACTCAGAAGTACTTTCAGAAAAGCTTTGACAATAAATACCAGTGGAAAACTAGTACGCAGAAATACCAGCCGCGGCTTACAATGATGCATGATGATTTCCGGCCTAAGCGGCCTATTTAAGCTATTCTGCAAACTGGCAGAAGCCTCCATCCAGCAGATGGGTCAAATAAATGGAAAGTGGCTTTAGAACTCAGAAAGTTCTTCTGTGCCTTTTTTTTTTTTTTTTTTTAATTCTCTGAACATTTTTGTTTTCTGATTTAAATTTTTTTGAGTGCAACAATTTTTGAGTTTTTATTGTTCAAGCCAACTAACCACACTCAACTGGCCAAATAGCTATATGTGGCTAGTGTACTGGACACCATGGTTCTATAGATTCTTCTCTTCCTACCCCTCCAAAGAAAGCAGCTACCAGTCTGAATGTTGGGTGCATGCTATAAAGCAGAACCAGCCTCCTAGGCAGAGGGCTAAGCAACAACTGTATTGTTTTCTAAGGATTAATTGGTTAATTTTTGTAACATGGAGCTCATCAGATCAAAGGTGTGATGTGTTACCACATGCCCAATTTCACTAATGACAGGCGGCTGCCTCAGCTGGAACAAATTCTTATTGGTAACAGTTCAGTAGCTTCCTTCTCCTTCTGTTTCCTTATAAAAAGACATTTTCTGCTCACTGCCCTCACCACAATTAGATTCTAAGGTATGTACATGTCTGTCTCTCTTTCAGTTGCCAAGCCCCTCTTGAGCACTTTGGAGGGTTGACCCCTAATCGCTTGACAAGCAAATGCATTTCTTGACAGCCTGATTTGTGTTGGCCTGTTGCCCTCTAATGGCTTGGCGCTCTGACAGCTGGCAATGATTTTCTGACTATTGGAACTCCTATTGCTTTCCAGCCTGACAGGGGCCAAATAATCTTCTTGTGAGTGCCAAATAGATGATAATAGCCAATGGATTCAAAAAGCTCATTAATAAAATTCCCATCTCTGTTGCTTTTTATAACACAGACTCTTTTCTCCTTATTTCCTTTTTCCACTTCTGCAAGTTGTTCCCCTTCCCCTCCCCCTCCAGAAATATGTTTCATGTTAGTACCCCTGCTTCTCTCTTTTTAGCCTTTAAGCACTATCACCAGAAGCTGCTGACACCCCGCTCTGTCTATAGTACTGTGTGAAATTGCCTAGCAAAGCTCCTGGTATTTCATTCACACAAGCTTCTAACAATACCCCTTCCTTCTTTCATTGGTCTTGCCTGCCAGCCTTGATGTTTATTTTTTTTCCCGAGTGTACTTTCAGGCATTTTGTTTTTGAGAAAAGTTTGGGCCCAATTCCACACTTGTTTATATCCTAATTCAGAACAAGCAGAGGAACTATAGGTGTGAGGAGTCCTTACAAACCACTACAATGTAAGGACAGAGTTCTGTTTTAGCCACTTAAAATAGTGACTCGCGTCTGCTGAGCCATAGCAGATGGTGGGGTCTTGCAGTTACCGATTGTAGGAGAAATCAGTAACACAGTGGTACAGTAGAACCTCAGAGTTACGAACACTGAAGTTACAAACTGACCAGTCAGCTATGCACCTCATTTGGAACCAGAAGTAGGCAATCAGGCAACAGAGACAAAGGAAAAAAAGAAGCAGCTGCTGTACAGTACTATGTTAAACATAAACTACTCAAAATAAAGAGAAAGTTTTAAAAAATTTGACAAGGTAAGGCCACACTTTCTATGCTTGTTTAATTTAAATTAAGATAATTAAAAAAGCGCCATTTTTCTGAATAGTAAGTTTCAAAGCTGAATTAAGCAGGTTAATGGGTTAACTGGAAACATGACCCTTACTGAGTGATCCTTGCTGTTACGGTTAACTGACAGCCGGGCCAGGCTGAAGCACCCCCCGCCCATCCCCACTTAAGTGGTTAACCGGTTAAATATAATGTTAACTGATTAAATGGGATTTGATGTCCATAATATTAAGTTAGTGCTCGGTTGTAAATCTTTGAAAGAATAATCATAATGTTTTGTCAAGTCACAAATATTTCAGAGTTACAAACAGCCTCCATTCCCAAGGTGTTTGTAAGTCTAAGATTCTCCTGTATTTCTTTCATTCAACTATAACCCTCCTGCTAGTAGGGAGGTGTCCCTTCTTTAGAGAAGAAGCAGGGGAGAAATTAATTGTATATGAGTCAGTGTTGCTAGGCAGATCAACACGTAAGGCAAGGTCCACATCCAGAAGTTTCTGGGATTGGGTGTGGTGGTTTTGAGCATGCTCATTAGACTCCTGTAGCTGGACTAATAAATTCCACTGAGGTCATTTAGGCTACGTCTAGACTACAAGCCTCTTTTGAAAGAGGCTTTTTCAAAAGATTCTTTCGAAAAAGCCTCTTTTGAAAGAGAGCATCTAGACTGCAACTACTTCTTTCAAAAAAAAGTGAGCCGCTTTTTTGAAAGAGAGCACCCAGGCAGTCAGAATGCTCTCTTCCGAAAAAGCCCTGTTTGCATTCAAGAATGCCTTTTTTCAAAAGAGCACTTTCGAAAAAAGGTGTTCTTCCTCGTGAAATGAGGTTTACTGCGGTTGAAAAAACCACCGCGTTCTTTTGATTTAATTTTGAAAGAACTCAGCGGCAGTCTAGATGCAGGGGAAATTTTTTCAAAAAAAGGCCACTTTTTTCTTCGAAAATACTCTGTAGTCTAGACACACCCTTAGTGTTACCTGGTCAGACACAAAAACAGAAACTAACCTGGCTGCTTCTCTGACTCTGAAGCAAGTTGCAGCATGATAGTGCTACTGTTAACTTTCTAGTAGGGAAGCTCTGTCAGTGTTAGTTATGGAAAATGGAGCATGGGAGGAAAAATTTATTTTTCAGTTGAACTGTATGCCTTGAAATTTTTATTTCAGCCCACATGTTTTAAATGGTCTCAGCCAGTATAGTTTACCAGCTCTTTTCTTATTTAAATGCAATGATGGGCAAAGAGTCTATTCTAAGAGTATTCTTGGTTGTGAATTCTTTCTTTCTTTCTTTCTCAGGGTTTTTTATTTATACACTTAATACTGATTGGTTAATTATTTAGCTAACTAGCTAATGGAATGATTCCACAATCTAGCAGAGAAGGAGGCTAAACCATGGGTTTCAGCTGTAGGGTGTGTTTACGCTGCAGAGCTTACCTGGAAATAAGCTATGCAAATTGAGCTATGTCAATTGCATATCTTATTTCGAAATAGGGAGTGTCTACACAGCACTTATCTTAAAACAGAGCACTCTTCCTATGACTTCCCTTATTCCTCATACAATGAAGGTTACAGGAGTCGGAGTAAGAAGTCCTCCAGCTTGACAGTATTTTGACTCTATTTCGAAATAACTGCCTGCTGTGTAGACGCAAACTAAGTTATTTTGGAATAGCGCTAGTTATTTTGAAATAGTGTTGTAGTGTAGATGTACCCTGTAGAGAGGAAGGAAGATATTGTTGCAGTGCTTTTGACTCAGGAGACTGTATAGAGTTGACTAACAAAGACTAACTCAAGAGAACACAGCCTAAGCTTTTGGAATGCTGTGTAACTTCTAACTGGGTTTCTGTGGGACTAACCTGCTTAGATTTAACTAAACATACTCTATGCGTGTTACAAAGCAGCCTTGCTCTGCTCTTGAATTTAAGCTATTTATTTATCATTATGAAGTTGGTATTTAAGAATTAAGTTTATTCCTCTTGTTCTTTTTAGACTTTAATGTGGGGAGGTTGACCCTGTGCAATCCTTGCTGAAAATTCTCAGGAACTGAAATTTTGGGTGAGGAATGTTTGAATTTATGGAGGAGGGGGAAAGACCAATGAGAAAGAGGCTGTACGTCACCATGGTGAAAACTGAAAAATTGTCATCACCATTAGATTTAACTCATGTTTTAAAATCACTACCAAAATTAAAGTTTGTCTACTTAAGCCTTCTATGAAACATTACATCTGCATCTTTTTTGTTTTCTTGGTATAATTTTGCACAATTCTGTTAACAAACTTCTTAAAGGCAGTGCAGTCACCATGGATGGCTTATTGGGTGTGTGTACACTGCACCGTAGCTCAAAATAAGATACGCAATTTGAGCTATGCAAATTGCGTATCTTGTTTCGATCTTATTGTGAAATAGCTTATTTTGTAATTTGGCGCTGTCTACACAGTGCCAAGTTTCAAAATAACCCGCTATTCTGAAACATCCCTTACTCCTCATGGAATGAGGTTTACAGGGATGTCAGAATAACGAGCCCAAAATAACGGGCTTGCTGTTAAGATGCAGGATAGCTATTTTGGGATACTCTGGTGTTCCGAAATAGCGTTGCAGTGTAGATGTATCCCTTGTGTGCCTGGTACTTCCACCCTTCAGCTGATATGTTCATTAATGCATTTGCATGACCAGGCAGAAAGTCTAACTACTTTCAGAGCATAACATTCTATTTAGTGATGAAAAAGAAAACTCAGCTGTAGCTGTTGTGACTGGGAGTACCAAGAAACAATTCCTACTTCTTTCATTCCATGAAACATGGCACAAAAATCAGGTCCAGCCACAAGTGATGATGAAAAAAAGTTGAAGTAAAATCTTCATTCATTCATCCTATGATATTCCACCGTATGTGTTCGAATTCTCTATTTTGTCCTGATCGCATAGCAGTCCTATTGCTGGTAATGCCTCACTTCACTCAGTTGTCAGTGGTTTATAGAACAGGGATCTGTAAAAGCTACGTGGAGGGTTAAGTGCAATCCAAACCTGTATACTTGTTCAGCTGTCTAAACAAACACTTCTTGTTTTCTTTACTGAAGGATTCAGTATGGGTGCCTTCACTAGCCAATTTCTGGACCACAGTCTTTGCTTCTTCTAGTATGTTTTCAATGGAGTTCCTGCTGAGTGATCCAAGTGTAGCTTCTATTGTTGGACAAAGATCTCTTTCTTGAGTGGTCAGAGCTAATTTAGACTCCCATCGTTTTGAATGGATAGTTGGGATTCTGTTTTGCCATGGGCATTACTTTGCATTTATCAACATTGAATTTAATCTGCCATTTTGTTGCCCAGTCACCCAGTTTTGTGAAATCCTTTTGTAGCTCTTTGCGGTCTACTTTGGACTTAACTATCTTGAGTAATTTTGTATCAGATGCAAATTTTGCCACCTCGCTGTTTACCCCTTTTTCCAGACCATTTATAAATATGTTGAACAGCACTGTTCCCAGTACAGACCCTTGGGGCAACACCATTGTTCAGAATGAAGAGAGGTAAAACCCGTTCATTTTTATCCTTTGTTTCCCATCTTTAACTGGAGTGCCTAGCAGTGCTTTCAATTTAATTTAATGGCAAACCTTTTGTTGTCTTACTCACTCTGCTTTCTGTTTCTAAACAAAATCCCTGCCCCAAGGGCTGAAGCTGGGAGCAGCACAGAATTTAGACCTTTCCACATTCAAGTGTGCTGTAATTAAGGGGGACTAGGGCAGGGGTTGGCAACCTTTTCAAACCAAAGAGCCAAACTACATCAAAATTCAGAACAAGTGTCACCAAAGAGCAGTATAAGAAAGCCCATTTGCATGACTGAAAATATACAACTTAACATTATTGATAATTGACATAATGATTAATAATAGCATAAATGAAACATTGCACTCACCGACTTTATTTAATGGGTCTTCCGCTGCTGCATCTTTTTGCACATTTCTTTGAAGTTTACATCATAACTGGTCAAATCCAGCTTCATGTGTGCAATCAGTCTGTCTTCTGTCAATCGTATGGCAGGGGGCTGAGGAAGTGGGCGTGCAGGAGTCTGGAGATGTGGGGGTACAGGAGTTTCGGGATGTGGGGGTATGAGGGGCTCAAGGAAAGGGGTTCCGATGTATGATGGGCTCAGGGTTTGGGTATGTGTGTGGGGTGCAGGAGTATTGTGATGCTACGGCCAGATGGGGGCTGGGCCCCAACTGGGGGCTTGTTGGCCAGGCTTCATTTTAAAATAAAGTATTATGCCCAACAAAATGGTTTCAACATTGTCTTTATTTATGGCAGGGGTGGGGAACCTTTTTTGGATCAGGGGCTGCTGACCCACAGAAAAATCAGAGGGGACCACACCAGTAAGAAGCAAAACAACAACCCCCCCAAAACTCCCAACCCTCCCGGATGTGGCCCCCAGCTGAAACACCTCATTCCCCTTGTGCTCTAGCCCCATGGTGGGGGAGGGGCAGGGAGGACAGAGGTTCAAGGCCTCAGGCCAGATTAACTCTTCTGGGATTCCAGGGTTAGAGGATTTTGTGGACCCCCCTAAGCTCTGGGGTGGGGCCAAAATTTGGGGTACAGTGTGTGGGATAGAGCAGTCAGTGAGTGGAATAGAGTGCAGGATCTGAGTGGGAGGTAGGGTGTGTGCAGGAGCAGGCTGGGAGCAGAATATCTGGCCAGGGGGAGGGAGTAGGAGTGGGCTGTGGGTAGGTGTCTGGCCAGGGGGGAGAGGGCAGGAGCAGGCTGGGGATAGGGTGTCTGGCCAGAGTGAAGGGGGCAGGAGCAGGGTGCAGGTGGATGTCTGGCCAGAGGAGAGGGGGCAGGAGCAGGATGGGGGTAGGTGTCTGACTGGGGGAGAGGGCAGGAGCAGTCTGAGGGTGCAGGGTCTTGGCACAGAGTGGGGGCAAGGGGTGCAGGGTCTGGGTGGCAGTTACTTTTTTCCCCAGTGTCAGTAACAGGGTTTATTCAGTGTAACAGTCACTCCCAGGTAGCAGGCAGACGCTGCTGCACATGGGTCACAGAATAAGTTAGCGGCTCAAGGGCCAAGTGTGAAATGGAGGCTGCACTTCACCAGGAATGCAGGGAGTCCAGCCAGCAGGTCCAGACATGGATGGGAACTGTTGTGCTTCTGGTACCCGCTCAGTTGTGCTTCTGGTATCTCTTCAGGGTGGCCAAGATCCAGCCCGCTGGTGCCAAGAAGAAGGCATTCAGGCCAGTGATGGACTCCAGTGGCCCAGAGCACACGTGGGTGGCATGAGGCGGGAGTGGAGCAGTGCGTGGAGCAATGGGGACATGGCCTTGGCAGCAGCGGGTCCTTCATGGGCTAGATGGCGGCCGGGTTTTGCGCTGCTCTCAAGCTCCCTGTCCCAGGCATGGCTTCCTGCTGTTCCATTGGCCGGATTCTGGCCAATGGAGCAGTGGGAAAAGCCTGCAGGCAGTGTACCTGTGTGCTGCTTTGTTCCTCCAGCCGGGAGAGGGGGGAGGGAGAAGGGGAGTGCGCGCGCGGAACCGTTTGTGTCTCCGGCTTTTTCCCCGATCACGCAGCAAGGCTCGGGGCTTTCTCCACCCCCTGCCCCCGCAGGAAGCTGGTGCTGGCTCCAATCTTGCGAGGAGAGCAAGGCTGTAGTGCCGGCGTGGGCTCCCCGTTGCGGACAGAAGAACGAGGAGGGGCTGAGCTCAAGCCACAAGCTATATTTGGCTCCTAAGTGAGCCATATATGGCTCATGAGCCATATGCTGCTGACCCCTGGACTAGGGCATGCACTGTGAGCAGACCTCCAGTGTGAAACTGGAGGGAAGGGAGGCAGGAGAACCTCCCCATCAGGAGGTCTTTAATGATGTGAGAAATAAAAAAGGAATCCTATAAAAAATGGAAATACGCATAAATTGTTGAGAAAGAGTATAGAAGAACAGCAAAAACACCTATTAACCCCGTGAGAGAGGCTAAGGCCTTGTCCCCACTACGTAGTGGATTCACCAGCGGGTTGATTTAGCACGCCTGCTTAGATGCGATAATTTGATCTCCGAGCGCTCTCCCATCAACTCTGGTACTCCACCAGGATGTGAAGAATAGCTGGAGTCAACAGAAGAGCAGCCCCTGTCAACCTTACACTGCAGTAAGTATGTCAACTTCAGCTATGCTCTTTGCGTAGCTAAAGTTGTGTAGGGTAGATCGACGGGGGTTTGCGTGTTAGTGTAGATAAGGCCTAAGGCACAAAATGGGTTGTACCTAGCAAGGGACATAAAAGGCAATAGGAAGAAGTACTTTATATATGTTAGGAGCAAGTGAAAGACGAAGGAAACTGTAGGTCCTCTTCCTATCTGAGAAGGAGAACTAATAATTGATGACATCAAGAAAGCTGAGATATTTAATGCCTATTTTGCTTCAGTCTTCGCTAAGAAGGGTAATGGAAACCAACAAGAAATGCAATCCAAAGTAAGGAAAGAACAGGTTAAAGTTATATGTATTCAAGCTGACAGGGCCTGATGAAATTCATCCTAGGTTACTTAAGCAACTAGCTGAAGCATTCTCAGAACCATTAGCAATTACCTTGGGGTACGTCCACACTAGCCCCCTAGATCGATCTAGGGAGGCTAATGAGCGACGAATTACAAATCAAGCCCGGGATTTAAATATCCGCGCAAGATTGCATGTTCTAACCAGTCACCGTTTTAGAAATTGACTAGCTCGAAGTAACTGCCTGTGTCTACGCGCAGTGAAATAGATTCCGGAATAAAGCCCCTAAATCGAATTAGGTGGTAAACCTCATTCCATGAGGAATACCACCTAATTCGATTTAGGGCTTTATTCCGGAAACCCGTTTCACTTCCGCATGTAGACACGGGCAGTTACTTCGGGCTAGTCAATTTCTAAAACGGTGACCGGCCGGGAACATGCAAATCAAGCGCGGGATATTTAAATCCCAGGCTTGATTTGTAATTCCGGTCGCCCTCATTAGCCTCACTAGATTGATCTAGGGGGCTAGTGTAGACGTACCCCTGGAGAAGTCCAGGAGGATGGGTGAGGCTCCAGAAGACTGGAGAAGGGCAAACATAGAACCTACCTATACAAGGATCTGGGAAATTAGAGGTCAGTCACCCTTCCTTTGGCATGTGGAAAGACACGGGAACAAATTATTAAACAATGTGAAAGACACCTCTAGGAGAACAGGGCTGTAAGGAATAGCCAGCATGGATTTGTCAAGAACTCACCATGCCAAATAAACCTAATTTCCTTCTTTGATGGGATTAGTGGCCTAGTGGATGGGGAGAGGGAAGCAGTAGATGTGATATATCTTGAAGTTAGTAAGGCTTTTGTTATATCCCCACATGACATTCTCATAATCAAACTAGAGAAATGAGGTCTAGCTGGAATTACTGTAAAAGGGGTGCACAAGCAGGCGTGCCCCTGCGGGGGAGTAAGAAGGGATCCTGCCCCTGAGTTTCATACAGGAGGTCTACTCCCAGGACACATACTATTCCCGGAAGCTCTTAATAGCAGCACAGCTGGAGTGGAATGTAACTCCTGCAGAGGACAGGGCCTGCTCCCAGCTTGTGCCCCTGGGCAGGGACTCAGTATTTTGTTTATAAACAGAGGCAGGGTGATAAATTAAATTAAGGATCTGGAAGTCCTTAGATGAGCCTGTAAAACAGGAATTCTGGGGTCGGCAGGGGGGCATTGAAGAGAGAATGCAGGAGGCTGAGAAATAATATAGCTAAGGTTGCCCTCAGAAAAAAGGGACATGTGAGGGAGATAGGTGAAAAGAAGGGCCGAAAACCAAAGGAAGGGATAGTGGTGCAGAGAAGTTCCCACTCTACGTGTGGTGCTTATGTGGCCCCATCATCATAGTATCCAAGCGTCTCACAGGCTATGGCTACACTACATGCTTTGCCAAAAGAGGCAATGCAAATAAAGCACGGATTAGCATTTTCTTGCGCTTCATTTGCATACTCTCTTTCGTTCCATTTTTGCGCCAGGGGTTTTTGCGCAAAAACAAACAGTGTGGATGTTTCCTTTTTGTGCAAAAACCCCTTTTTGTGCAAGATCCTTATGCCCCCCTAACCTATTTCTCTTCACAGCCCTTCTGTGAGGTAGAATGTGCTGTTATCCCCATTATACAGATGGGACACTTAAGGCACAGAGAGACTAAGGACAAGCTTTTCAAAGGTATTTAGGTACCCAATGGGATTTGCAAAAGCACTTAGAAGGTTAGGTGCTTTGTAAACCCCTAGGATGCCTAGCTGCATATTTGGGTGCCTAAAAACCTTTGAAACTCTGTTCTGAAGGCTGTCCAGGAAGTCCATGGGGGAAGTAGGGAAATGAACCCAGGTCTCTCAGGTTAATTCCCTGTCCTCTGGACCATCTTTTCTCTTTGCTGCATGCTGCAAAAAAGAGAGAACTCTGATATAGGGGAGCAAAACTAAGAAGGTCAATTCTCTGAGGCTCCAACTAAGTCTCAGGCAATCGAGAAGGATGTTGTAGCTGACAGCATGAAAAGCAGTACAGATGTCAGGAAAGATGAAGGAGAACAAGAGTCAGATGAGAGGAGATCACTTAAGCCCCAAAGGTGTCAGTTTGTGACCCAGGCTGGGTTGTAGAGCAATGGCTGCTGTGGAATTGTACATTTGAACTGAAAACCATTTTGTTTTTGTCATTTTTTGTTCTGCGTTTGAGAAAGGGAAGGAAAGAGAAAACATAGCATGAGTATCAGATATATTTATACCTCAAATTCTTAGGGTTTCAGCTGTATCTAGGCTAATTCCAGACAAAGAATAAAAATTGCATCCACAGAGTCCATAAAGTTGACAATTATTGTCATGATTTGCACTAGTCACTAGGCACCATCTGTGTGCCCAGCACTGTTTAGAATATGCCAGAAAATGTAGCCCCTGAGCCAATGGATATAACATGTGTAGCCCTAGATCTGATGGCTCAGATATTTAAGTATGAAATATATAGTTACTAAGCATATATTAATATTTATGAATGAAGGCGCTATTGGCAATAGAAGTTTTACCTAATTAAGGACTGGAAGATTTGACCATCCAACTTTGTTTCAAGAGGAATTGCTGCCCAGAGCTCCTAGACCTGTTTATTTTCCTTTCTTGCCTACAGTGGCCCTCAGATACCTCCGGAGACTCAATTTTTTTTCTCAACTTCAAAATGTGGGATTTTCTTGGTGCTTGGTTTTAAATATTCTCCTGCAGCTCAGTCACTGTGGTGCTGTGTTGTGTTTCTGGAAAGTAACTAGCCTTTCAACAAAGGCTATGTTTGACTTTGAATGACAGTACTCAAAGAATAGTTATCAGGAATTTGCTGTCAAATTGTGAGTTTGCAGCTAGTGGGGTCCTGCAGAGGTCTGTCCTGGGTCTGGTATGACTCAAGAAGTCTTTCTGTGATTTAGCGAATGGAGAGTATGCTTATAAACTCTGCATATGAGACCAAGGTGGGAGGGGTTGCAAGCACTCTCGAGGACAGGATTAGAATTCAAAATGACCTTGACAAATTGGAGAATTAGTCTGAATTCAAGAAGATGAAATTCAATACAGACAAGTGCAAAGTACTTCACTTAGGAAGGAAAAACAAAATGCACAATTACAAAATAGGGAAGAATTGGTTAGATGGCAGTACTGCTGAAAAGGATCTGGGGTTACTGTGGATCACAAACTGAATATGAGTCAACAACATGATGCTGCTCAGAAAAAAGCTAGTATTATCATATATATAATAGCCCAATGTCTGTGACTCTAATGCTGAAATGCTGGCTGTTCCCTCTGGGGGGCGCTGTTGCCTCCCGCCGTGGCGCTCGGGTGACTTCTGCGCCGCTCAGCCGGGCTGCCGCACGGGAGCAAGCAGCGCAAGCGGCCGTTTGGGGTCCGCGCTCCTCATGCAGCACCCCCACGGCGGCCCGGCTGAGTGGCGCAGAAGTCAGCCAAGTGCCACGGTGGGAGGCGAAGGGGGGTGGGGCGGTGACGTGCGGCATGACAGCGGCTCCAGGCCCCGCCCCCTGGCTGTGAACAGACCCTGGCCGGGGGGAGGACAGGAGAATGAGGGGGAAGGGGAGATGGAGGACAAGTGGGAGGCTGCAGGATCAGTGCTGGGATGAAGAGAAACGGTGCAGGGGGGCAGCTGGAGCTCATAGGCAGCCGCTCAGCCGGGCTGCCGCGCAGGAGCAAGCAGCGCAAACAGCCGTTTGGGCTTCGCGCTCCCCATGCAGGAGGAGGAGGAGAAGAGAAAGAGAGACAGAGAGAGAGGCAGGAGACGGAGGAGAGTTGAGGGGGGGGGAGGCAGTTGGAGGAGGGGAGAGAGATAGAGAGGGAACAAGAGACTGAAGGCTCAGGAGAGAAGACCGAGATAGAAAGGGAATAGGACGTGGAGGAGAGACCGGAAAATCCCATTTTATGACGGGCTAATTGGCTAGTTAACAAGAGTGTCATATGAAACAAGGGAGGTAATTGTTCTATTCTCTTTATTACTGGTAAGGCTCCAGCTATAGCAATATCAACGGTGCCATCCTTTAAGAAAGATGTGGGTACACTGAAGAACATAGAGGAGAGCAACAACAATGATGAAAGTTTTGGAAGCCTTGACATATCAGGAAAGGTTAAAAAAAGTGAGCATGTGTAGTTGTGAAAAGAATGAATAGAACTAATAGTCTCCATATATGTTAAGAGCTGATATAAAGAGGACTGAGATTAATTTTGTTCTCCATGTCCACTGAAGCTAGGACAAGAAGTAATGGCTTAATTTGCAGCAAAGGAGATTTTGGTTACATATTAGGAAAAACTTTCTAACTAAATGGGTAGTTAAGCTCTGGAATAGGCTTCCATGGGCGGTTGTGGAATCCCCATCATTGGAGGTTTTTAAAAACAGGTTGGACAAGCACCTCTCAGGGATGATCTAGGTTTAGTCCACGGGTGAGGAACCTTTTTTGGGTTGGGGGCCACTGACCCAAGGAAAATCAGTTGGGGGGCTGCAAACAAATGAGAAACCAAAAAACCAACCAACCAACCAAAACCCTCACTAGCATGGACTCCCCAATGCTGGGGGTAGCCCTCAGTCTTAGGGCCCCGATCCAGGCAAGCCAGGGGCTTCATCCATCCCCCGGGCTTTAGGTTCCCCACCCCTGGTTTAGTTGGTCCTACCACAATACTGAGGTCTCTTCCAGCCCTACATTTCTATGATTCTATTGCATGTCCATTGGAGAATAGATTATGACCACCAGCTCATTTCAAATAGGCCATCAAACAGCCTTCATAACTTCTGATTGCTAAGTACTTGGCCTCAATTTGACCTGGTACCTTCACAGTGAGTTCTCACAAATCATTTAAACAGCAGAAGGACAGGGGGGTGTCAGTCACATCACAGTTACTCTGGAAAGCACAGCCCTGTCATGGTGGTTAGTTTTTTGCTATCTTCATCCCACCTTCCTTTTCATACTCAAGCTGACAGAAGTAAGATATTAGGAAAGATCTGACTGAGACAAAGGAGGGTCCCAGGCAAACAGGTTGGGTGAGGGAGTTCCATGCATAATGGGCAGCATGGAAATGGACACGAGTGAGGGAGGTGAAGTGTTAAGAACCCACCTTGGCTCTGAGTCTAGCATGAGTTTCTAGGGCTGGAAATTAGGCAAGTGATTTACAGCCTGTCTCCGACTTACGAACCGGTTACGGACCAAGCAATTGGTCGTAACTCGGTTTGTTCGTAAGTCGGACCCCATTGAGTTACACGCGACCGCGCTGTTCGTAAGCACGGATCGCGTTCGTAACTTGGGGTCCGCCATTTACGACATTTTTGGTCGTAACTGTGAACGGTCGTAAGTCGACCATTCGCAACTCGGAGACCGGCTGTAGTTATGTTCAAACTGAGAAGGTTCACTCTGGAGTGAGTGGGACACAAACACAAAAGCTCCTGATATTCCTTGAGGTGGTTCTGTTTTATTTACAGGGAATGTACAGAGCTCTGTTTCCCTGAACACAGTAGGGAAAATACAGCAGGCAGTTTCCTTGCTCTGAAATCTATATTTGCCTTTCCACCCACTTCCATAACCAAAATCACTGACTCTCAGAGGGGGGCTTACTAGCTCTCAAGAGCCCAGTGGCCTTGGGTTCAAGACCTCCCGTTCCTGACATCAAACTACATTACACCTTGGCTGTGAAAGGATTTCTCAGTTCCATGCCCAAGAGCTCCAACTCTCTGTCCCTCTCAAGGCCATGCTCAGGACTGCTTCCCCTGCTGGCTTTTTCTTCCCTTTCTCTGCTTGTCACACATGGACAGCTTGTCAAACCATTCTCCTGCCCAGAGGCGGGCAATAATTTTTGTAGGGGGGCCACTTCACCAATTTTGGTAGTGTTGGTGGGCGGGGCTGGGGCAGAAGGGACGGGGCCTCTGAGAGAAGGGCACTGCATGCCCCTGGCAGGCGGGGAGGGAGACTTCTCTCATTCCTGCCCTACCCTTCCAGGGCCACACGGCGCCTAATGGAACTGCCAGCCATTTTGAACAGCTGGCAGTTCCCTCTGGTGCCGCATGCTCCTGGTGTGGGGAGGAGACTTCGCTCTCTTCCCCACCCCTGGTCTCGATTGGCCTGAGGGTGGGGAAGTGGCAGGGTGGGCCAGATCAAAAAGCTTGGCAGGGCAGTGGGCCGTATCTTGCCCTCCCCTGCTCTAGCCCCCGTGTTTCCAGTCAATGAACCTCTGTCTTTAACCTGCCCGGGTACTCATTAATGGATCTCAAAGTCACTGTGTTGTTTCAGGCCAATTCCACAAGCCAAATACACAGGGAAGGGTTGGAATTGAACTTCATTTACAAGTCTGATTCCTATCAGAGAGGAATGAATAAAGCTATCAGCTGGCTCACACACAGTCTTTAAAGTGCTACATGACTCCTTTTTTTGTTTGAACAATCTAATTCACTACTTTTTTAAACTTTTTTTTTCTGTTCCCCCCTCTCCCCCCGCCTTCCCTTATTTATTCTTGGATCTGGACTTTTAATACTTCAGTTATCTGAAAAAGGGGGTTGTACCCATGAAAGCTCATGATACCATCTTGTTAGACTTTAAATTGCTGCTAGACTATTCATTGTTTTTTAAGTTTTTCTCTTAGTGTCAGGTCAGGCTTTATTATCTCACCCACTGCTTTGGGCAGGACTTCTGTTGTTTCCAGCTATCTCACTATATTAATTGCTCTTTCCTCTTAGCCTGAAAGAAACATGCTTAGTACACCTATTTGCTTTAAACAGGTCTGATATTGTTATGGATCAGAGACTTGATGGTAGCCATTAACACCTTCTAGCATAACACTTGCAAAGTGCCTTTGTCTGCATTAGACCTGGCTCAAGCCAGAAGGAATGTCCCTCACTTGCATGCATAGTTATTTCCTTCCCAAGGGACTTCAGCACGGAGGGCAAGTTGCTGTAAAGATGCACTGTACCCAGAAAGCCTGGATTTATGGCACCCATTAAAGGTGCCAAAGCACCATCTGATTTATTCGGTTTACTCTTTTGATTGCTGAATATAGCAGGATTTTGCCATAAAACAACAAAGACTTCAGTCAGCACATTGGTAACACAGAGAAGTGTCCTGGGTCCTAACCCGCAGCCGTTTGCAATGGGGCTTTGAATATCCTCAGCTTATCTTGGCAGTGGTCCTGAGGTGTGTTCAAGTTGTGGTGGGAGCAGCGCAGGCTGGTGGGGAGGGACATAGGTTGCTTTACACCCTCTTTAGTCTGGGGCAGGAGGAACTTAGATGATTTAGGCTGTGTTTGTTTTGTAGCGCCCCAAAATGTTTAGTTTTACCATCAAAAATTGGAAACATTTATAAAAAAAAAACCCAGAATTTTTGTTTTGCAAAAGGCAGTATTTTGTTGTAAATGTATTTTGAATGAAAAAGGTTGAGCAACTTCAAAAGTCCCTACACACAGAATATTCCCCAGTGATATGGTTTGCTCTGTCACAGCTCCTTGACATTCCTACAACAGTGCAAAGAGGCCATAGGATATAGCGAGGCTGAGGCCTGGTCTACACTACGCCCTTCTGTTGATCTAAGATACGCAACTTCAGTTATGTGACTAGCGTAGCTGAAATTGACGTACTTAAACCGCAGAGCGTTCCGAGCAATAACGCCGGCAGCTGATGCTCTCCCATTTACTCCGCCTACTCTTCTCATTCTGGTGGCGTATCAGAATCGATGGGAGAGCGCTCAGAGGTTGATTTATTGTGTCTAAGTAGATGTGGTAAGTCGACTGCTGTTGGATCCATTGCTGCAGCTGGCCCTGTGGGATTCGTGGATAGCACAGCACAGCATTCAACTTGAGAGGTACAGTTTGTGGGGGGTGGGAGTGAAGCTCTTGAAGGCTTGTCTGTTTCTCTGGGAGTATTGAGAAATAGCTACAATTTAGTTTGGGGTGGACTATTCCAAAGCAAAAACTCTGCTCTTCAAAATCATTGCAGCCAATAATTAGGATAATTAGGTGATAGAATTGCAACAACTGGCTCCCAGAGCCTCCTTCACTCTAGTCACTGATTTCAAGAGTGTGGCAATCATCAGTCTTTTTTTCTCTATTGTGTAGGAGGCAAGAAAAAAACCTTTGCAACTTCCTTTTATTTCTACAGCGTGTTACTTCTAACACAGGGCTGCCAACCCCTGTATTCAATTAATTTTGCATGGGGCTTTTCCCAGAAGCTGTATTCCAGAATGCTTTGGGTGTGGAGAAAGTGAATTAGGAAAAGTTATTTATTTGTTCCCATAATATAAGAACTAGGGGCCACCAAATGAAACTAATGGGCAGCAGGTTTAAAACAAATAAAAGGAAGTTTTAAACACAGCACATAGTCAATCTGTGGAACTTCTTGCCTGAGGAGGTTGTGAAGGCTAGGACTATAACAGGGTTTAGAAGAGTGATAGAGATGCAGCCGTGTTAGTCTGGTGTAGCTGAAACAAAAGACAGGACTATGCAGCACTTTAAAGACTAACAAGATGGTTTAGAAAAGTTGATGAGCTTTCGTGGGCCAGACCCACTTCCTCAGATCAATATGTGGAAGAAAATTGGCACGACCATATATACCAAAGTGATACAATCAAAAAAAAGTGAACACATATAAAATTGACGAATCAGATTTAAGAACAGAGGAGGGGTGAGGGGGGAAGGTTAGTGTCTGTGAGGTGTGGCAAGGGCCCCTCTTCCCCAAGCCACTACTGGGGAGGCCTCCTCCCCTTAGCCCCCAGTTAGGGGTTTTGCAGCAGGTCTCAATGGTAGGGAGCCCGGGCCACGTGCCCACAGGCTCCCTCCTTAGCTGCCTTTACCTAATGCTGGTCAAAATTGTTCTCTCTGGTTTCTTCCTCTCTGCCTCTCCACCACCTTCCTTTTGTCCTCTCCTCTCCTCCAGCCTCCAACTGCTGAGGCTTTTAAAGGCCCTCAGACAGACAGCAGAGAAGTCAGCTGGCCCCAATTAGCCTGAGCCAGCTCCTCCCAGCTGCATCTAATTGGGCTGCAGTTCTCTGCTTCTCTCACAGGGTTTTTCCTTTGGGCTGCCTTTTCCTCTCTGCAGCAGCTCCTGGCCTGACCCTGTCACACATCCTCCTCTGCTCAACCCCATGGGGTTGGGTTACTTGGGTCGGACAACAATGCACCCTTGACAACCCGTCTGCATTCCCATGCTGGGTTCCTGATCTGTGTTGCACATGGAAGTGGAAGGGCTGCAGGGACAGGAACCACCGGGTAACCTCGAATTTCTGTCCTTGTTTCGTGCATCCACTGCAGAGGTGCATGATCGGTGACCAGGTAAACTTCCGCCCAAGAAGGTAGTAGCGAAGGCTTTCCATGGCCCACTTTACCGCGAGACATTCCCTTTCTACCACGGCGTAGTCCTCGCAGAAGCTTCCTGCTGAGGTACAGGATTGGGTGCCCTCTTCTCCAACCATTTGAGATAATACCCCAGTCCTACCTCGGAGGCATCGGTCTGCAAGATAAACTCCTTCTTAAAATCAGGGGCTATGAGAACTGGATCACCGCAGATGGCATTCTTGAGATCTTTAAAAGCTTCTTCCGTCTCCATGGTCCACTTTACAATGTCGGGACCACGTGCTCTAGTCAGGTTGGTCAGAGGGCAGGCCCTGGAGGCAAAGTTGGGGATGAATCTGCGTAATATCCAACCAACCCTAAGAATGCCCTGACCTGCTTTTTCCGGGTTGGTCGGGCCAATTCTGTATTGCATCCACTTTGTTGAGCTGGGGCCTCACTATCCCCTTCCCACGATATACCCGAGATATTTGGCCTCGCCAGCCCAATCGTGACACTTTGCAGGGTTCGCCGTAAGTCCCGCTCTCCTTAATGTCTCCAATACTGCCTCTACTTTTTCAATGTGTGTGTCCCAGTCAGGACTGTGGACAACAACATCGTCCAAATAGGCAGCTGCGTGCTTGGCATGGGGCAACAGCTTGTCCATGAGCCTCTGAAACGTTGCAGGAGCCCCATGCAAACCAAAAGGGA
Organism: Rafetus swinhoei; assembly: GCA_019425775.1. Classification (NCBI taxonomy): domain Eukaryota; kingdom Metazoa; phylum Chordata; order Testudines; family Trionychidae; genus Rafetus; species Rafetus swinhoei. Next base: position 20,113,203 of record CM033437.1, on the reverse strand, counting down.
GGACCGTGTATTGAAAGAGACCCTCTGGAGTCGAAAAGGCTGTCTTTTCTTTGGCCCCTGGTGCTAGGGGATCTGCCAGTACCCTTGGTCAAATCAAGGGTGGATAGAAATCGGGCCTTGCCCAGTTGGTCAATGAGTTCATCCACCCTTGGCATGGGATAGGCATCGAATTTGGATACTTCGTTTAACTTTCGAAAGTCATTGCAAAAGCGTAGGCTTCCATCTGGCTTGGGCACCATAACAATAGGGCTAGACCACTGGCTATGGGACTCTTCAATGACTCGAGCTTCAGCATTTTTTCAACTTCAGCTTGGACCTCTTTTCGTTTTGCCTCAGGTATCCGGTATGGCTTAACGTGCACCTTCACCCTGGGGTCTGTGATGATGTCATGGTAAACCTCCGTAGTTCTACCCGGTTCTGTCGAAAACACATCCCGATTCCGCTCAATCATGTCGGCTGCTTCGGCCTGTTGGTCCGAGTCAGCTCAGGAGATATTCCCACCTGCCTTGGTGGGTTTTCCCCTTGGGGTGGTGGCCCCAGCACAACCAAGGCCACTTCTCTGTCTCGCCAGGGTTTCAGCAGGTTGACGTGATATACTTGCTCAGGCTTTCGCCGGCCAGGCTGGCGAACCTTATAGTTTACCTCTCCCACTGCTTCTATTATTTCATATGGCCCCTGCCATTGGGCTAGGCTTACTCTCCGTCGGCACTAGCACCATCACCCGGTCTCCCACCTGGAACTTCCGGGAGGTTGCTCGGTTGTAATAGACCTGTTGGGCTTCCTGTGCCTTTTCTAGGTGCTCCCGCACTATGGGGGTGACTCTGGCAATCCTGTCCCTCATTTGGAGCACATGATCAACTACATTTCTCCCCAGGTTGGGTTGTTCCTCCCAGGCCTCTTTAGCAAGGTCTAGTATGCCCCGTGGGTTACGCCCATACAAAAGTTCAAATGGGGAGAAGCCAGTCGAAGCTTGGGGAACTTCCCTTACCGCGAACATGAGGTAGGGCAGTAGCATATCCCAATCTTTGCCATCCCGGCTTACTACTTTCTTAAGCATACTTTTTAGGGTCTTGTTAAACCGTTCAACTAGACCGTCGGTTTGAGGATGGTATACCGAGGTCCGCAGGGCCCGTATGCGGAGCAAGGTACACAAGTCTTTCATAAGCTTGGACACAAAGGGGGTCCCTTGGTCCGTTAGGATTTCTTTAGGAATCCCTACCCTAGAAAAGATTTGAATTAGTTCCTTAGCGATGGTCTTGGATAGGGTGTTGCGTAGGGGCACTGCCTCTGGGTATCGAGTAGCATAGTCCACTACAACTAGTATGCTCTGGTGGCCCGGGCAGACTTCTCTAGTGGGCCAACTATGTCCATAGCAATCCGTTCAAAGGGATTTCAATGATTGGTAGGGGTACTAATGGGGCCCTCAGGTGTGGTCGGGGCCCATGTAGTTGGCACTCCGGGCAGGAAGCACAATACCTCTGGACTTCTACATAGATCCCAGGCCAAAAGAACCTCCGAAGAATGCGGTCCAGGGTCTTATCCACCCCTAGATGTCCTCCAAATAGATGACTGTGTGCCAATTCCAGTACTGCCCTCCGGTGCTTTTGGGGTACCAAGAGTTGTTCCACCTCTTGGCCCTGTATATGAGCTACCCTATATAGAAGCTCCCCCTTGATTATATAGTAGGGCCCGTGCCCTTGTTCCTCCCCTCCACTGGGACCCCATTAACTTCAACCACCTCCTTACGGATATTCTGATATATTGGATCATTGGCTTGATCCTGCCCAAAGGTCTCACTTGGGGATCTCACCTGCTCAGGCTCCAGGAACCTAGCCCCTTTCCTCCCCTGATGAGCTGGGTCCTGCTTCAGGCTCATCCTGTCCCGGGCTTCTGCTCTAGTAGTTGGGTAGGCCTCCCCTCTACCAGTGCCTGCTTCCGACCTTGGGTCAAGATCCTGGTCCCCAATTTTTTTTTGCGGCCCTCCTCTCCCGTCGGGTTTTCCGGGTTCCCAGGCATCGAGAACAGGTCCTGGGAAAACTCATGGAAGGCCGGGAGGAGCTATCCTCCTCCCCAGTCCCGTGGTAGCAGGTCACTAAACCCGGGAAGTCTCGTCCAATGACCACCGGGTAGGGGAGCCTTGGGACCACCCCCACAGTTACCTCTGTAACCCGCCCTTGTACTTCTATCTCCACAGGGATGGTGGGGTAATAATTAGTATCCCCGTGTACACAAGATACCCCAGTGTACTTGGCTTGAGTCAGCTGATCTTGCCCCACTAGCTTCCCTGAGACCAACGTAACTGCACTCCCGGAATCTACTAAGGCAGTGGTTTCTACCCCATTCATTTTCACGGGCTGGGTATACTGATGGGGGCCCACTGCTACCCCAACGAGGTTGACTAGGACACTTTGTAGGTTCCCCAGGTCACATTGCATAGGCTCGTCTATGTTAGGGCACTGAACCGCAATATGCCCTATCTCCCCGCAGGCATAACACCTATAACCTGGGCGGGACAGCCCCTTTCTTTTTGGGCTGTTGGGTCTTGATCCCTGGCCCTCTCCTGTCCAGACCCCAAGGTCTTTTGCCCGTCCCGGTCGCTCTTCCGCCTCCTTTCTTCCTGTCTGGACTCGGTCAGAAACTTCAGGGGCACGGGTCCTTGGGGTGAAGGCGGACCTTCTGCTCTGCTGCGCTCGACTCTGGGGCTGCGGGAAAGTCCTTAGCTGTCAATCGTCTCTCAACGAGAGCCACAAGCTCATCAAACGTCGTGGGGTCATTCTGGCCCACCCATTCCCGAAGGTCTGGGGGTAAACCCCTCATGTACCGGTCAAGAACGATCACCTCGATAATCTTTTCGGGGCTGTGGATGTCGGGCCGCAGCCACTTCCGGGCCAGATGGACCAGATCAAACAACTGAGTTCTGGGGCCCTGGTCATCTCGATATCGCCAGACGTGAAATCTCTGGGCTCTCACTGTGACCGTGACCCCAGCCCGTGCCAGGATCTCAGCTTTCAGCTGGGGGTAGTCGGATGCAGCTTCCTCTGCCATGTCAAGGTATGCCTTCTGGGCTTCCCCGCTCAGAAAAGGGGCCAAAATGCTGGCCCACTGAGCTTGAGGCCAGGCCTCCCTGCAAAGCTGTCCTTTCGAAGGCCAAGAGATAGGCCTCAACCTCATCGTCTTTTGTCATTTTCTGTAAGTAGAAATTGGCCCGTAAGGGTCGGGCCGCATCTTGATCACGTACCTGGACTGTCAGGGCTTTCAGCTGGTTCACCACCTCCTGCAGGGTGGCCCTGTCCTGGGCTACCTGGCTCATCAACAACTGGTTGGTTTCTTGTTGGATCCGCACCGACTCCCGCTGGGCAGCTGCTTGCACCCAGTAGCCTCTTGTTGGGCAGCCGTGGCCTGCACCAGTGCTTTTACCAGGTCCTCCATGGGTACTTTTGCTTTGCGAGGGTCAACTTGGCTAGATTTGGGTTGCTGTGAGGCCTCACAGCCACGATCCCACTCCTGGCACCACGTGTGGCAAGGGCCCCTCTTCCCCAAGCCACTACTGGGAGGCCTCCTCCTTAGCCCCCAGTTAGGGGTTTTGCAGCGGGTCTCAATGGTAGGGAGCCCGGGCCACGTGCCCACAGGCTCCCTCCTTAGCTGCCTTTACCTAATGCTGGTCAAAATTGTTCTCTCTGGTTTCTTCCTCTCTGCCTCTCCACCACCTTCCTTTTGTCCTCTCCCTCTCCCCTCCAGCCTCCAACTGCTGAGGCTTTTAAAGGCCCTCAGACAGACAGCAGAGAAGTCAGCTGGCCCCAATTAGCCTGAGCCAGCTCCCTCCCAGCTGCATCTAATTGGGCTGCAGTTCTCTGCTTCTCTCACAGGGGTTTTTCCCTTTTGGGCTGCCTTTTCCCCTCTCTGCAGCAGCTCCCTGGCCTGACCCTGTCACAGAGGTAATGACATTAGGGGTGATAATTGGGGAAGCTATCTTTGTAATGGGGTAATAGGTAATAGATAATTCCCCAATTATCACCCCTAATGTCATTACCTCACAGACACTAACCTTCCCCCCTCACCCCTCCTCTGTTCTTAAATCTGATTCATCAATTTTATATGTGTTCACTTTTTTTTGATTGTATCACTTTGGTATATATGGTCTTGCCAATTTTCTTCCACATATTGATCTGAGGAAGTGTGTCTGGCCCACGAAAGCTCATCACCTAATAAACCATCTTGTTAGTCTTCAAAGTGCTGTATAGTCCTGTCTTTTGTTTCAGGGTTTAGAAGAGAACTAGATAAATTCATGGAGGTCAAGCTATTAGCCAGTATGGGTAAGGAATAGTGTCCCTAGCCTCTGCTTGTCAGAGGGTGGAGATGGATGGCAGGAGAGAGATCGCTTGATCATTACCTGTTCGAGTCACTCCCTCTGGGACACCTGGCATTGGCCACTATCAGCAGCCAGGGTACTGGGCTGGATGGACCTTTGGTCTGACCCAGTATGGCCGTTCTTATGTTAAATCAGAGGTTCATTAATAGTGGTTTGTGCATGGCTAGTGGTCTGTGGAGCACTTATCGATGGTCCACGAAGAGCTGGCTAGACACAGGGTGGTAGCTTTCCTTGTTTCCAGCTGGCCGATCACATTACAAGGCAGCTACCAATAATTAATTTCCTGATATTTGCCAAGATTTTTGGAAGTGATTAGTGATTCCGAGTGTCCAACTCAAGGCTTCTAAAATTGGCTTGATTTTCCCACGCCCCAACGAGTTTACACTTCAAGTATAAGGCACGAGACAACGGGGAGCAGAAGGAAACAATAAGACAGTCCAGGTGGCCATGATAGGCAGTGGCCTTAGCATATCAGCTACCTAGGTATAGCATGAACCCTGACACAGAGCCAGTGCATTTGTATGGGGGGTTGCACCTTCCACCAGTCAGAGAAACACATGCTTGCACATGCCATGCACAATGCATCCGTCATGCTCCTTTGAGACGGGCAATGGTATCTTCAATATTCACCAGCAGAGCCGACAGCCTCCACGGGCCTCTGGGAAAGGAGAGGTGTGTGTGGTGGGGGGGGGGGGGGGCAGCTCTGTGCTTCCGGAAGGGGCGGGGCCAAGAGCAGCCAGCCCTCAGAGCTGCCTGGAGCCCAGCATGCCCTTCCCCAGCCCGTGGTGCTGCATGGAGGGTGCAGCATGGTGCTCTGGCAGCAATGTAAAGGGCCTGGGAATCTGGCCACTGCCACAGTAAGCTAGAGCCCCATGCCTCTTTGAATCGCCCGGCCCCAAGTTAATTGCCCCCTTTGCCCCTCCTGTTGGCAGGCCTGATATTCACTAATGACTATGGCCTTTGGGTTACATACTTTACCAGGAGGTTCCCCCCCACCACTATGTAGCCATACCTTGCACCAGGGCTCTGTACTGCTTCAGAGAGAAGCACGCCCCCATCACCTACTGAAACTCCCTTATGCTTCTTGCATCACACTTGCCTCACAGATTCAACAGCAGCATGACGGAAATGGCCCCAAACACACTCCAGTAACTCTCTAGAAAGAGATTGGGGCCAGTCGCTCTAGAACTAGTGTAATCACTAAAATCAAAGTGGTTGAGCCCCATAGGGCTGACCTGGGACAATGGGCCACGACAAGACACCAGCAAAGGGGGCTGTTTTGCTGTATTTCCCCTTCCCGAAGAAAGGCCTGAGGAAAGGGAACTAAGAGGATATGCATGATCTTAGCAATAGCAGTGTGCAGGATTGCAAGGCAAGCAGGCTGCAGGACGTTGCCATAAATCAGCAGCATGTTGGCACTGCAGAGTGGTGCACCAGCCCCTACCGCAAAGCCATGTGTTTTGGAGCTTCTAACAGCCACCCTAAACCCACTGCTGGGCAAGTACATTGAGCTGTGCTGTGAATCTGGGAGGCCTCATGTTGTCTTGTCTTGAATAGACCTGCCAGGTCTGGTAGGTAAATTCTCGACACATGAAATACACGGATTTGGACAACAGTCTCAGAATCCCAGATCATGTGCTGCACCATCCTTCTGCTTGTGCTTTGGTGAGACAGTTTCTAAAGAGGATTCAAGAATCACAAGCTGGAACCCTCACTACGAAGATGAACCCATCCAAAGACAAACAGTGCCCAGCTGCTGATCCAAGGCAGACACTCCCAATCCCAGTAAAATCCTAGCACTGCCAGCAGTGAAATGATTTTCAGCAGCGTTCTCACCCACAGGGCATGTTCTGAGCCAGCCGGACACCTCTATCACAGCTGCAGATGGGAACAAATGAGGTTCCTCAAAACAGGGTGTCAGCGGAACTTAACTGGTTCATAGGCCAGGTGCTAGCCCTCTGCACAGAAGTGTATTTGGTCCAACAAGAGGAGATGCACAGAAAGCTGCTGCTCTCATGGCATAGGCTGGTCTCCCTCGGGGCCCAGCATTGCACTGGCATTGTGGGACCCCTGGGATGACTGAGTGAAGGGAATTTAGCTTGATGAGTGATCCCAGAATCACTAGATATACAACATACTGAAATACAAACAGGACACACTGTGCCCAATTTGGTTTGTTTCCAAGGACAAGCCCGAAGTACAAACCTGAACAAACAAGTATTTTGATCCCAAAGCAATGACAACTCTCCCGCTCCTCCTCCCATTTTTATAGCCCCTCCCCCCCAAAGTCTCTATTTTAGAGCTAAATTCAGGCTCCTCCCCCACTTTAATTTTGGACACTGTCCCATAAATTTTAATAAGATGAAGTTAAGTCCCGGATATGCATCAATAAGCATCTCTCATGATCGCTGGTCATTGCAAGCCTGTGGTTTCTATCACCTGACAGAGTTATGACCAGTGGTGTGGCTTCTGTATATTCAGAGCATGCACTGCATATCCCAGGACTGGCTGTGACTGGCTGTGACTATAGTAAATTCTGTCTGGCCCCTGAATGTGCGTGAAGGAAGCCATTTTGTATTTTTAGTCAGGCATGCAGAGGTGTGGTGTGACCTCGCATGCACTGACCTGAGAGATCTGCATGGAGGACGCAATCTAAACCTAATTACAATACAATTAGACCCCAAACACAGGGGATGAGTAAGGAAACCAGGGTTCGGTTCCCATCTCAGTCACCCCCAACTTTTTGTCTGACCTTGGCACATTACTGTAGCCAGACATGAACCCCATCTTGTCCCCGAGAGCAAGAGAAAGGCAGTCAGCCTTTGATGCCCTGGGAACACAGGTGTGCTGCCTGTCCCTGACTCTACCATAAACAGAAACCAGACAGTAAATGGGCTAGCTGATGACCCGGGGCCTCCCACCGCCCTGATGGCTAGTACCAGTAATTGACACGCCTGCACTGTCCCAGGAGAGGAATCTTCGCCCATCACATACTAGAAGTGCCCATTGTTTGCATTTTCCCAGGTGTGAATTATGCTTTGCACCCTTCGTGGGAAACTTGGCATTCAAAGCCATTTTTCCTAATTGGCCACTTGAGACCAGGAAGAAGCCTACGTGACCCAAGGGGTATAAAGAGGGGTTTAGTAGCCACCCCATTTGAGCTCCAATCATCTATACCTGCTGGCAGGTATTGATTGTCTCCCGAGGTCTGTGGGACGCCCAACCTTGCCTTACTTCTTCCCGAGGGATTGAGAGAAAGACGCTGGCCACGCCAAGTCTGGAACGCAGGGGTGAGAATATATACCTGCTAGGTGTCTATTTTGCATGCATTTAATAAGAGCTCAGAGAACCAAAAGGGTTTCATGGTACCTGTAAGTGACTTTTGTTTTAAGTGTAATTTCTGTCCTGTCCTTTTGTAGTGGCTGTGTTATCTGTAACACAGCAGTAGCAAGCTAAGTTTACCCTGTAACAATAAAATAGTAACTGTTTAAGCTTTAACCTGACTCCTTCAGTTGCTGTAACAGAACCAAGCACAATTTAAAAGAACTCCAGCCGGTCATAAGGGACAGATCCGTTGGGGTGCCCGTCAACCTCTTGCAGGTTGCCCACTGCTAAGGACCCCGGTCCTGGCAGTTGAAGTCTCGGGTGTATAAGCTTTTCCCTGTAAACTTATTGGGGTGCCCGTCAACCTCCTCCAGGTTGCCCACTGCTAAGGGAACCCGGTCCTGGCAGTTGAAGTCTCGGGTGTATAATACACACACACACACCACTCACTGCCCTGACCATCGGCTGACAATTACTTCACACCCCCGGGCCTCTGTTTTTCTATGTAGCTTGTAAGCTCTTCAAGGCAGGAACTATCTCTATGTGCTTGCATTGTGCCTACTACAAGGAGTCCCCTGTCTTTATTAGAGCCTGTAGGTCGGGGTGATCTAATTTTTGATGGGGGGCCACTCCAAGATTTTGGAAAGTGGTCAAGGGCTGCACTTTTTCATGATATTAATGGAGGTGGCACAGGGTCTGGGATGGAGGTGGAGTGCAGAAGGGAGCTTGGGGTAACGGATTAGGGTGCAGGAGGGTGAGTGGGGTCTGGGAGGGAGTTTGGGTGAAGGAGGCAGTTATGACCTGGGGCATGGGACTGGGGTACAGGAGGGGGTACTGGTGCTTGGGTTGTAACCTAGGGCAGGAAAGGGTTGTGACCTGGGGCAAGGGATTGAGGTGCAGAGGTTTGGGTTTTTTGTGACCTACGGCAGGGGACTGGGGTGCAGTAGGTAATCCAGGGGTTTGGGTTGTGACCTGGGGCAGGAGTGGATTGTGATCTGGGACAAGGGACTCTGGTGCAGGATCTGGGAGGGGATATGGTGCAGGAGGGGGGCAGAGGGTTTGGTTTATGTGGGGTAGGGGGGAAGGAGTGGAGGGGGCAGAGGGCCGGAGGGGAGGAAGGGGCTGGAGTGCCAGAGGCAGGCTTACCTAGGTGACTCCCGGCCAGTAGCTCAGAACATTTCTCAGGGCAGGCTCCCTCCCTGCCTGCCTCACCTCTGCACAGGCTGCAGGGACCAAGTGCATTTGTGAATAAGAGCCGGCCAATGGGATTGTGCTGGGGCAGGGACAGTGCATGAAGCCTTTCTCCCGCACCCCAGCTGTGAAACACAAAGCCGCTTTTCTGAGTGGTGTGCAGAAGCGGGCGGGGCAAGCAGGAAGACCACCTGAGGCTGCCTACTGTGTCTGCGGGCCGGTTCTGGTGGCTTGGTGGGCTGGATCTGGCCCGCTGGCTCTATTTTGCCCAGGCCTGCGGTAGGTGATATGATCATACAAATGAGCCATGCTGGACCAAACCTGGGACCTCTGGAGTTTAGTGCATGAGCCTCTATGGCTTGGGCTAAAAGCCAGTTGGCTCTCAGCTAAAGCTGTAGAGCACACTCATTCTTTCTGCAAATGCTGTAAGTGTCTCTATGGTACAGTGAACCACACCCAGCAGGTGAGCGGGCTACAGTAGCGCAGTGACAGATGCAACATAAGTGTCTAGATAGACTGTACTAGCTTATGAAATATTAGACTCTGAAGTCACTCCTAAGGGTGTGATTCCCCTGCTCATGTGGATATAATGGTGATAACTCAAGGAGACTGAGCACTAGTATAAACAGCAGCACAGCTCTGGTACTATGGGCAGCAGCAGCAGAGCCACAGCAGAGCTATGCAGAGCAAATTTCTATAAAGGCTGGATAGGTAGGTGCTCAGCCAGGCCTCTGCTGCCACTGCCCAGGCCACAACAGCTACACTACTATAACACTCATGCTAGGTCTCCTTGAGCTGCCGCTAGTATGTGTACGTGAGTGGGTGAATCACACCCCGTAGCCTAAGTGTTGACGAGAAACCACAGTGGACCCGATTTGTTCCTGGCTTAACTCCACTGACTTCTGAGATGAGTTTGTCCAGACCATACAGTGCTTACGCAGCTAGTCCAGACTCAAACAAAGCTCCCATTGAATTCAGTGGGAACATTTTTGCCCAAGTCAGATCCAGAGCTGGTGTAGACAGATACATCACACCACGAAAATCCCCATACTTCACTTGGTGATTCTCTTCTGATGGAAAATCAAACTGCAAGGTCCACCACCCACACCCCAGCCTGAGATCAGCCTGAGATCAGCTACTTCTCGGCAGAAAGATGACAGTGCTATCTGTGCAAATAGAAACTTGAACTGATATACAGCTGCTTCTGGCTAAAATGCAGCTATTTCTGGGGTAAAACACACTGATAATTTAACAGCACATATTTTCCTAGGACAAGGAATAACATACCTAATTCAAACAATACTGGGGATTTAGGCTGGCAGAATAAAATGACCTCAACTGGAATTTGGCTGCATAACCTCATTTAACATTCCTTCTCTAGAGAAAATGGCTATGGGATTGCTTAGTGAACAAGAACAATCAGAATCTTGGTTTTATGACTCATCTTAATGCCACCTCTAGCAGCACAGCGCCCCCTATCATGATGTTGTGGCCGTGGCTCAGTACTGAATGAGAAGGAAGAGCATCCTTTAATCACGCCCTTGTAATGGACTTTGGCTTTTTTAAGGTGAATGTGCTAGAGGAGAAAAGTAATAGAATACAAACCAGGAAACTACAACAGCAATTCAACAGCTGTCTGTGCTGCCTGCAGGTGCCCTCATGACATCAAAATTATGTGTAGACAGAAGGTTGTCAGCTGCAATGTCAAAAGAAATGAGTTCTACGGTAGAGTCGGAATAGATAGCTCAATGGGGCAGGTTTTTGAAAACCGCTTGGTTAGGGGCAACGAGGTGCAAAATTACATGCACAAAAGAAATGGAAACAAGACGTTTAAGCTGAAAGAAACCTTTGATAGCTAATGTCTTTCTGCTAGCACAAGATTTGATCATACAAATAAGTCATAGTAGCACAGTGGCAGATGCAGCATATGCGCCTAGATAGACTGTACTAGCTCATGAAATATTAGACTCTGAAGTCACTCCTCTATGGTTCTGTGAGCTAGGGGTGCGATTCCCCTGCTCATGTGGATATAATGGTGATAACTCAAGGAGACCGAGCATTCGTATAAACAGCAGCGCAGCTCTGGTACTACGGCAGCAGAGCCATGGCAGAGCAGTGCAGAGCACATTCCTGTAAACGCTGGATAGGTAGGTGCTCAGCCAGGCCTCTGCTGCCACTGCCCAGGCCACAAGAGCTACACTACTATTTACACTCATGTTAGGTCTAACCCTAACCCTACTGGACATAAATAGACTCTAAATGTAAGTGGAATATTTTTTAAATTCAGATACTTTTATGCACCTACGAGTGGTACATGTAAGTTGAGAATAACATAAAAACGGCCATACTTGGTCAGACCAATGGTCCATCTAGCCAATAGCCTGTCTTCTGACAGTGGCTAATGCCAGGTGCTTCAAAGAGAATGAACAGAACAGGCACTCACTGAGTGATCCACCCCGTCACCCACTCCCAGCTTCTGGCAATCAGAGGCAAGAGCCACTCAGAGCATGGGGTTGCATCTCCGATGATCATGGCTAATAGCCATTGATGGACCTATCCTCTATGAAAACATTGTTAGGTTTGATTTCTGTGTCAGGCAACCTTTACATTTCTAAGGGTACTAGCTGCAGAGGCCCATTTGTGCAGAGGAAGACTTCACTTGTGTTCTTTCTTGCTGTTTCCCTCAATGTGTAATAAAAAGTGATGTTAGCCTTTAAGTCAGTGGCTTGCTCATTAGGGATGAAAACGTCGTGCTGAGGGAGGGACTGGCATGAAGGGCAGCATGTAACTGTGCTGCCTTGGGAATGGATTTTTTTTCTAAATGACATTTTGTCAAAATGGACATGTTCCCATGGAAAGGTTTCATTTTGCTGAATCATCATTTTCCAAAGGAAAATTGTTCCATTGGGAAAAAAAATTTTCAACCAGTTCTATTCTTGGTTGTGAGTAACATTCACTTCTCTGCAGAGTGCTTAAGCAACACACAAGTTCATGTGTTGGCCTCTGACTTTCACCCTGGATGGTTTGCTGGTTGAAATTTACGAATCCCACGTGGGGGGAGGGGGGGGAGGAAAGAAAGAGAGGGGAGAACGGTTCACAGTTACCTTCTTGGAATTAGCATCAACCAAGTGGCTCCTTCTACGCTGAAGCAAACGGTGGCATTATCTGATAAAACAAAGGGGCTGCTAGATAGTAAAGGCCATAAAGATGCTGTACCTGTTCTTAGAACGGAATTGTTGCAGGAATGATTAGAATGGCAGATACCTTGGAATGTAAGCAGTTGAATGAGTTGATCATATAGGGCTATAATTTTAAGTTCATCAGTTGTGACATTTTCATTGGTTTTGTGCTATTAACCACGTTTCTTCTTTCAGAAGTCACTTGTTTCTTTCTAGTATGCATATTAGCCCCTTGTTAATAGATAAATGTATTCATACCAAAAAGCCACTTATTAGATTTAACAGAACACAGCTAGACACATGAGCACGCGTACATTATGTATTAATACTACTAATGTATCATGAACACGTTAAATGCCATCCCATTTGTTTTTCACAATGTGCTGTCATTTGTTCTTAGATAAATGTAAACAGATAGTTATGATATTGGTTTAATTTTCCTTTCACTCTTTGTAAAGGTATAAGGAAGATCATTCTCCCTTGGGGTCAGAGGCCTGATTAGCTCCATCCACTACACCTTACAAAGAGCTGGAGTGTGGACCTGAATTAACTGACCCTTACAGAAGGGGGGCAGGAGGAAACAGAGGCTGGAAACTTCACCACCCTCCAGAAAGCTGCAGAGGGAGGGGTAGCACTCCCAATGGACAGCTAGCTGCTCTAGAAAATTCCAGGGGAGAGAAGGAGAGACCACTGGGAGTCCTTTATTGCTGAAGGTGTGAGGTGAGAAGATCTTGCTACTGATGCAAGAGGCAGACTTGAGGAGGGGCCTGCTTTGCTGGCACAAACTTCCTGGGAAGAGTCTGCAGGGGGGGGGGTTGATCGTGTTTTATTAAGAAGTCTTAAGCAGCTACCCCTGCTGAAAACCGCTTCCCTGGATTCCTTGAGAAAGCCCACATGGAATTAGCCCCAGGGAGCGAGCTGGCCCAGCAAGAAGAAAGCTTGCTCAGATAACCTGTAAAATGGGGCTAATGATTCTTCCACATCCTTGCAAAGCATGTTGTGAGCTAAGGATGAAACTCTTCTGCACTTGTGGAGAAGTCTATTTTAACGAGACGCAGGGCATTCCGTGGACTGTACTTTTGTCCATCTCTACGGAGCATCCTCGTGTGCGTCGTACAAAGATAAACCTTCTGAAGAGCTGACATGATTTTCTGAGATTAAGTTGCTTTAGATTGAAGGTTTTGAACCTTCCTCGTCCCTGTTTAGAATCTGGAACATTGGTTCATGCTGTTGCAGCTAGATACTTACTGTATATTAATCTGTCTTTGTGATGCTCCTGGCCCAAGTGATGTTCAGATAACCTTTAACTTGTGACAACAGCCTTTGATTGGAGACACTCATCCATTATGTCTCCCCTAGGCTACTTCCCACACTTAACTAGCACCATTGCAGCTTCAGATGTGATAACACCAATGACAGCCACTGGGCCAAGACTAGACAATTAAAACACTAGTAGTACGTGGAGGTGGTCTACACCAGCGTTTCCCAAACTATGGGCCCCGGCCCGATACCGGGCCGCAGGAAAAAACTACTAGGCCTCAGCATAGTTGCCAGGGTGTCCTGTGCTCCCGGAGTGCCCGTGTGGCGCTGGGTTCCTGTAGCCAGACATGAACCCCATCTTGTTTCCCCCCCCCCCAAAAGAGCAAGAGAAAGGCAGTCAGCCTTTGATGCCCTGGGAACGCAGGTGTGCTGCCTGTCCCTGACTCTACCATAAACAGAAACCAGACAGTGAATGGGCTAGCTGACGACCCGGGGCCTCCCGTCGCCTCTGATGGCTAGTACCAGTAATTGACACGCCTGCACTGTCCCAGGAGAGGAATCTTCCCATCACATACTAGAAGTGCCCATTGTCTGCATTTTCCCAGGTGTGAATTATGCTTTGCACCCTTCGTGGGAAACTTGGCATTCAAAGCCATTTTTCCTAATTGGCCACTTGAGACCAGGAAGAAGCCTACGTGACCCAAGGGGTATAAAGAGGGTTTAGTAGCCCACCCCATTTGAGCTCCAATCATCTATACCTGCTGGCAGGTATTGATTGTCTCCCGAGGTCTGTGGGACGCCCAACCTCGCCCTACTTCTTCCCGAGGGATTGAGAGAAAGACGCTGGCCACGCCAAGTCTGGAACGCAGGGGTGAGAATATATACCTGCTATGTGTCTATTTTGCATGCATTTAATAAGAGCTCAGAGAACCAAAAGGGTTTCATGGTACCTGTAAGTGACTTTTGTTTTAAGTGTAATTTCTGTCCTGTCCTTTTGTAGTGGCTGTGTTAAATGCTACTGCTGTGTTACAGATAACAGCTAAGTTTACCCTGTAACAATAAAATAGTAACTGTTTAAGCTTTAACCTGACTCCTTCAGTTGCTGTAACAGAACCAAGCACAATTTAAAAGAACTCCAGCCGGTCATAAGGGACAGATCCGTTGGGGCGCCCGTCAAACCTCTTGCAGGTTGCCCCGGTCCTGGACCCGGTCCTGGCAGTTGAAGTCTCGGGTGTATAATACACACACACACCACTCACTGCCCTGACCATCGGCTGACAGAATTGGCATAGTCGGCAGGATTGTGTTATAGGTTTAAATACAGCAACATGAAGCTAGTCATGGTAAATACTGATTTCAGTAAAGTAGAAAAGAATTTTGCCCAGGAAGGTTGGGGCAACCCAAAATGGGATAGAGAAATGTTAGAAAAGGATTGGGGAAACCCTGAGGAGTTGTGGGTGCAGTTCTGTAAGTATAGAACTGCCTGCAAGCTAAAGAATGGGACAAAGCCTGAATCTGTGGAAAGGAGCCACTTTCCATTTAGCAAGGAAAACAGGATCAGGCCCAGACAAGCAGGCAGGCAACAGATAGATTGAAGGCCTTGTGGTAGAACTGAGAAAAAGGCAGTAAGTACATGTACTGGAAATCTAAATCCTTAAAACAATACTTACAAGAGTAATATCTGAAACAAGGCCAGTTTTTTTATTTTTAGAGATAAGAAAGTGTTTTAAGAAAAGAAAAACCCACAGAGAATTTAACTCTACAGAGAATGGAGAGAATTGAGCAGTTGTGCAAATGCTAAAATGGTGTAGATAGAAAATTGTGGTTTCTTTGCAGCCATTCTGAAGGAAAAATGGGCCCTTTTTCCAAAGGAATGTCTGTAAATAATCCAGGCAAATTTGACTCAAATCCATACATTTGATTATAGATACTGCTAAAAGAACTCTAAAGGGAGGGGGTTCTATTGGAACTTAACTACCCCAATGAATAAAAAGGGAATGTAATTGTTGTACAGCTATGTAGAATAGTGTATGAAAGGTTCAGAGAGAATGTATGTGTATCTGTGTGTAAATATACATCTATATAGTGTAAATAAATGAGGTTCTCAAGGTCCAGTAATCTTGTTTGTAGGTTTAAAACAAATTGGTTTGGTTTACTTTCAGTAAGACCATTTCAGTCCAAGTTGTTTAATGAAGGTACAGGAAAACTGTAAGCATAAAGAAAGAGTTACACCTATGCAAAGTTTAATGTGGCTAAGTAGTGTTGTAAACAAAGATTGCACATTTTCCTGTGACATGCCATGTATACTGTAGAAGGGGTAAAACTGCAAACAAATTAAAATGCTGTGGAGGCTCCAGGAGCCACAACAGGTTGTAATTTCCTTTGTGATGCAAATGCCCTAGCTGGCAGCACAAAGAAGCTTTGCAGGTAATAGCTAAGTTTGATCAGCAAACTACCTGAGATCAGAAAGTTCAAATTGTAGCCTCCAAAAAGAAAAAAAGGAGGTATTGGTATTGCTATTTTAGTCCCAATAGGAGGTTGGGTATACTAGAAAATGTTTAAATGTAAGCAGTCTTTTAAGAAGGCTCCCAGAGAGAAGACTGAGAAATTGGCATTTGTAAAAGATGTTACCCCTTCTGAACAAAATCTTGCAAAGGTTCGGGCATAGCCCTTGGTCTGATCAAGTGTTAGCTGCTTGTCCATACAATTTCAGACCTAGAAGACAAATTGGCTAACTACTTGTGGATATGTAAACCCTTGGCTCCAATGAAGAGGGAAGCAGCTGCAGCTTGACTTCTATGGAAAACCTGTAATGAGGTGTTCTTCAAATTGACTGAATATAAGAATGCAAATATGAAACTGCAAAAATGTAAAAGCCTCTGCTTCAGAAATGGAGAGGTAGACATGCATGTCCCTCAGTACCCAGATGAGCTAGTTCCCTTAAGGATGGGTGCTGAGAGTTAAAGCAACTCTCAGATTTATTTTTTTTTCTTCCCTCAGGAATATGCTTGAGAAAAGGACCAGGAGGTATGAGGTTTAGTGAACAAGCTCACCCTCCTTACCAAATTCATAGTAGACAAACCTGTGTCATTGGGAAAAGTCATTTAGCAGGAATTAGGATGGACCATAAGAAGGAAAAAGCATGTGAAAAGGGGAAGGCAAAAAGTTTGGAGCCCTATGGGCATAGTTGAAGGAATAAGGAAAGTAGAGCAGACATTGGAAAGTTACTAGAATGAGAAACATTTTCTTTGAAAGGACAAAGCAAGTGATTTGAGGGAATGTGAAGATAAAAGGTGGACTCCGTGGGAGTGTGGAAGGAATTAAGTGATGGTTGTAATATGTGAAGGTAAATCTTGTTTTAAAAATGACACCTTGTTTCTTTGCAGCCTCTTCCTTAAGCACTGTGCAAACCATCTAAGCAAAGAAACAATCAAATGTAAACATTTTGTCTATGGACACCTTTGTTAAATCTGCAAAGGAAAATTAGGGATTCTACTGAAACTTAATTGGTCAACTGCATAAAAGAATGAGCTCTATATATTGTAACTCTATTTTGTGGGTTTCAAATGAACTAGTTTTATTTTGATTTGGATAATGTCCTCTTGCTTAAAATTGCAAACAGACAAGGCACAAATTGGTTAGTGCTTCTGTTGCGCATTCAACTCTTAAGGTTAAATTTAACTTTCTAGAAACCAAATGATTAGTTTAGAAATTCAAGCTTTGAAACTTAACTGTCTCTTTTCAAGGCTGAGTTGATAACACTTTTGGCTTGCTTTTAAATAAAACATTATATGTGAATACAGGCTGCCTGGCTATTTCAAAGGAAAGTGGACAGGGAAGGCTGCTGCTGTCTCAGCAGACACATCCTCTGCACCCCTGACCACAAACATAGAAGGAACAGCTCAGCTTGCAGAGCTGGCAGCAATCAAACTAGCTTGTGAGGCAGGTGCCAGTACCATTTACACTAACTCCTATGCTATATGGGCTGGAGCCACCCAGTGGATAACTAACTGGAAGAATAATAACTGGAAAATAGGGGGAAAGCCTGTTTGGAGATTGGAATACTGGAAATGGATATACCAGCATGCAACCCAACATGCCTTAAGCATAAGTCATGTGTCAGCTCACCAAAGGAACAACACCCTGACTGCACAGCTAAATAACCTAGCAGATGCAGCAGTACAAATTTTTGCTGCCCAGGTGGATTGGGAATGCCTGTACATTTGGCTACATGAAACCTTGGGACACACAGGAAGCGATGAGCTGGTGCGGCAGGCACATGCCAGGGGGGTGGCCTATCACCCACAAACAAGCCAGAGATCTGGTACAAGCTTGCACCCTATGTGCTGAACTCAAAGAAACATATAACAGAAGGGTAACGGTTTGCCAGGCTAAGAGAAAAAAAAAAAAATACTATGGGCAACCTGGCAAGTAGATTATATTGGTCCACCACCCACCAGTAAGCAAGGGTGGAAGTATGTTTTAACTGGAGTAGAAATTGTTTCAGGAATTGGTTTTGCTTACCCAACCTGATGGACAACAGGGTTGTCTATGATCATGGGACTAAACCGCTTAATAGCCCTTGTCCCAACACCCCAGTTTGGGGACACAAACCCACGTACTGCACTCCTACAAGGGAAAAGGAGTCTGGACCACTGCAGACGCTGGGCTAACACCAATAACCATTACTGAGGCTTGGATTGTATCCAAGACCGGCAAACCTTATGTTTTATTACAGGAAACTGAGGCAATAGCCCTGAACAGTGCTCCAGTGGGATGGATCCTCCCAATGCTGGTGTGGATCCGGGAAACCACCATGAACTTTTTGTATATATATACCGCTTGCTGTTGTAGCGCTTGCAACCACTGTTGTTAGTTACAGACTATTGAAATGAGACATGGTACTCCAACTCGCCATGGTCTTCTTCCTCATCCCAACTGCTACTGCTGTACCAGAACACCTTACTTGACTCCTCTACTGGACTGGAAATCGAGTTTGTCCCTCTCAGCCCAAATGACTGGTGAAACAAGAGTGACATCTTCCGATGGGCTGGGGAGATTGGGGGGCCGGTGGAAGCAGGGCTGCCGGGGGGCACAAGGTCGGGGGTAGGGAGCTGGCTGGGAAGATGGGGGGGTGGCGGAGAAGCGGCCGCCGGAAGCAGGGCTGGACGTGGGCAGCGGGGCTGGCCAAGGGAGATTGGGAGGAGAAGCGGGGGAGAACTGGCTGTCCGGGAGGGGGTTGGGAGAAGTGGGGCTGGACAGAGGCGCAGCGGGAGAAGCGGGGGGGGGAGTGAATCGGCCGGCGGGGAGCGGGACTGACCCGGCCCTATGCAGATCTCGGGGCGCTGACCCCTTCCCTTCCCCTCGCAAAGCACGAGTTAGTCCAGCCCGGGGATTCTATTGTTCCCCCCCACACCCTCCCCCTCGAGTAGTTGTGAACTATCTGGCTGGTAGACACACTCATGCAGCCTGAGCACATTTACCAGCCAGGCAGTTCGAAACTACAAACTGATACATCTAGTAATAATACAACTTACCTAATGAGAAAATACCAGACATGTTATATGTCTGGTATTTTCTCAGTTTGTTTTTTATGTGTTTATATTTTTGGGCTGCAAAAACAGTACTGAAAAAAGGGTTCCAACTAAAGTAAAAGTTTGGAAAACCCTGGTCTAACCAGCTTTCTGTCTGTCTTACAGTCCATTTATCCAATCCATATTCCTTAACTTGCTGGCAAGAATATTGTGGGTGACCATATCAAAAGCTTTGCTAAAGCTGGCACTGGGGGTTTTGGGAGGACCAGAAACAACTTATTTGAATATTCATCATTTGATTAATGAATATGCAAATATGCAAATGAATGTTACCGGTCCTCCAAAAGTTCGTGAATGGATTTACTGGTCCCCATGTCAAAAAGTTTGGGAACCCCTGGTCTACACTACACTCATATAGTTGGGAGACTCACAGATCCAAGTGAAATGGTAGGAAGGTGCAGAAAAATACTAGTGTGAGCAATCTTCTAGACTGGGGTAAACTCAGCCCTAGCCCTGCTTTCCTCACTTAGATCACTGCTGTGCTAGGCAGCCTTTGTTTTAATTTCAGCTGGCTGCCACGAAGTGGCACGTGCATTTCAAATTCATGCACCTGAACCATGGGCAGCAGCAATCGGGAATCTGATCCTGCAGGGTGCTGAGTGGCCACAGGTGGGGCTGAGGCTGGGCACCTCACTTTTCCTCCCAAGGGCACGGGTCTGTACCAGGGAAGCCAGGCTATGTCTACACTACAGAGTTTTTTCAGAAAAACAGCTGTTTTTCCGAAAAAAACTTCACTTACGTCCACACTGCAATTGTGTTCTTTTGAAAAAAATTGAAAGAACAGAGGGGTTTTTCTGACATTGGTAAACCCCTTTCTATGAGGAAGAAGCCTTTTTCTGAAAGAGCTCTTTTGGAAAAAGGGGTGTGTGGACGGGGAAGAGCAGGGCTGGCCCTACCATGAGGCGAACTAGTACGGCCACTTCAGGTGCCAGACTGTGGGGGGGCGCCAGTAGGACCCACAGGCTATGTCTACACTCGCGGCTTCTTGTGCAAGTACGGCCGTTCTTGCGCAAGAATCTGCAGAGCGTCCACACTGCCCGCCCGCTCTTGCACAAGTACATTTACAGTACGGCGTGGTAGGAGAGGGCTCCTTGCGCAAGAGCTACGCTCTTTTTTAACAGGTGTAAGCTCTCTTGCAGGGCTCTGCGCAAGAGGGCAGTGTGGACGCCGGCAGGGATTTCTTGCAAGAAAGCCCTATGTCTAAAATTGCCATCAGAGCTTTCTTGCAAGAGAGCGTCCACACTGCCATGGGCGCTCTTGCGCAAAAGCACAGCTCGCACATGGCAGTGTGGACGCTTTTCTGCGCAAGACTTCTGCACAAGAACACTTGCGTAAGATGGTCTTGCGCAAGAAGCCGCGAGTGTAGACATAGCCATAGTGTAGAAAATTGTGTCTGCTGCTGGTGCATATGTAGGTAGCAGAGCAGTACCATGAGCGGAGTAGAACAGGAAGAAGGCAGAATTGAGACCTTTCAAAGTTTTGGCCCAAGCGAGGGGGCATGGGGGCGTCATTTGAGCTCCCCGCCTCAGGTGCCAAAATGTTGTGGGCCGGCCCCGGGAAAGAGGGAATTCTTTTGAAAGAAGAGGAAAGAGGAAAAAGCACAGGTGCCCTGGTGGCCACTCCGTCCACAGTAATCACAGCTTACAAGCGAGATAGCATCCATTCAGTGTGGATGCTATCTTTTGAAAAAGCAGATCACTTTTTCAATGCGCTTTGGCAGTGTAGACACTCTCTTTCGGAAGAAGTTTTTTCAGAAGATCTCTTCCGGAAAAGCTTCTTCCAAAAGAAGCCTGCAGTCTAGACATAGCCTCAGAGGGTTGTGGACTTCAGATGCCTTGGATCAGCCTCCCCAGTGCAAGATCCCCCCTCACTAAAGTCAATGGGAGTTTTCCCATCAGCCTCCATGGCAGCAGAATTGGGTCTTTAAGGCTACGTCTACACTACATGCTTCTTGCGCAAGAAGCCTTTTGCGCAAGAGTTTTTGCACAAAAACTTCTTAAATGAGCACATCCACACCTCAAAGCACATTGCAAAAGGGATGCGCTTTTGCGGAAGAGAGCGTCCACATTGTATGGATGCTCTTGCGCAAGAAAGCTCTGATGGCCATTCACAGAATGGCCATCAGAGCACCTGTGCTTTTTCCCATAGGGGTTTCTTGCACAAGAAACCCTCTGGAGTGCCCACACACACCTTTTTGTGCAATAGCTGTAGTGCAAAAAGGGGAGTTATGCCTCACAGAAGGAGGTTTACCTACACCAGAAAAAGCCCTCTCTTCTGCCGTTTTACTGTTGATTTACTTGCACAAAAGTGAATTTGAGGTGTGGACGCTCTATGGGTTTTTGCACAAAAACCTTGCAATGTAGATGTAGCCTAAATTGGAGGGAGTGCTCAGCACTGTTGCTGGATAAGGCCCCAGCACCTCTCTGTACCATTGCTGAAATAGAACAGCTCATATTCCACCATTACAAATGCAAACCACGTGAGCGTTAAAGTAACTCTGTATATCACCGGCTCAATTCTCTGCTCATTACGTGTGAGTTACAGTGAATTAATGTTAACGAGGCAATTTTGGACATTTCCTGCTTGTATGTAAAATAACTATTTTTACGCACTCACAAAATATCCCCCTAATTAAGCTGATAAAATTTCAGCAAGGTCTTGGAAGACAAACCTAGCAGCAGCCCTGCCTTTGAAATTCATTGCAGTTGTCCTTGGTAAGCACGGAAGAATAGGATACATCAGATGCTTCCCCTTTGGTGTATTTTAATGGGTTGAACAAATGGAGCCCTTTGCTGAAATCAAAGACAAAGAAATAGTTCACAACTCTTTCATGGGGGGAGGGAAGAGGGAGGAAAACTCATTTGTTGAAGACCTCAAGGACTATGCAACATCAAGTGGGTGTGAGAATCAAATGCAACTAATTAATTTACAGGAATCTTTGCCTCATTATAAACCTGTTCCCTAAAATGTGGTACATCTACACTGCACGCTTATTTTGGAATAAGCTATTTCGGAAGAAAAACTCTGAAGTTGCTTATTTTGAAATAGTGCGTCTACACGGCAAATGACAATCAAAATAGCACTGAGCTATTTCAAAGTAGAGTGTCCACATGCCTTGGAGCCTCAATCGCATTTAAAGCTCCTTTCCCCCCCTCCCCTTCCCCTGAAGCACTTCTGATAGGGCATCAGGACAACACTCACTTCCTGGAGCTGCTTCCGGAGGCTGCCTGAGGCTCATGCTTAAAGGTCTCCCCCCCCGTACAGTCATGTCTGAGGCTCCTCTCCTTTGCCTACCTCCTTGAGGGGACAGCAGACCCATTCCACTGCCTGCTCTGGTTGCCCTTGCAGACACCACAGCACTTCTGCCATGGAGCCCGACGTGCTGGAAAGCAGTTGCCGGCTCCTAGATCTCCCAATGCACCTCCTGGAGCAGTTTTTGCAGGCAGTCCCCATAGCCCTGCAGAATTAGGACCCGCAGCTCTCTGAGGGGCACCTCCTTACCTCTCTCCACGCACTGTTCACGCAGCATAGCCGCTTCCGGCCTTCTCTACGCACCATGCACCGCCACTTCTGGCACCGGGACACCAGTTCCAACTGCTGGGACTGGATCGTCATGGAGCAGAGGGACAACCAGCAGAGGCTCCAGAACTTGCGCCTGCAGAAGGACACCTTCCTGGAGCTGTGTGAGTGGGAGGGGCAGCTGCTGGACCGCTCTATGGCAGCGACCATGCGGCCCATGGCAGCTGTATTTGCTGCGTGCATGCTGCGGGCCTCTTGGGCCAGCTCCTGCCAGGTCTTGTGTTGCAGCTCCTGGTCTGCTTCACACTGTTGGTCCTGCCAGTCCAGAGAGTGCTGGAGGCCAAGTAGGCAGGCCACGTGTTCCTGCTCCAGGTCTTCATGGGCTTGTTTACAGCAGTGGCTCCCATGGGGTCAGGAGGCTGGCTTGAGAGGTGTTGCGGGCACCTCACTGGCAGCTGGTCCAGCTGTGAAGAACGAAGAGAAGGGCAGTCATCCCAAGACACTGCGCCTGAAGCCTGTCCCTCACCTCTGAGCCAACACCGAGAGGTCTTGGGACCCACAACGGTGATGTGCTTGGAGCAAGGCCATCTGTGGCCTACACAGCAGGCCCCTTCTTGCAGGGGCTCAGATGTCCTCTGGGGGAGCCTCGCTTTCCCCACGTCCCAGGGACAAGCAGGCATGGGAAGATGCCAGCCAGGCCAGGAGCGTGTGGGCAAGAGGGGAGCGAGGGGGTGGCTTGACCTCCCTCTGTGTCACACACACACTGGGACTGGCAGTGGCAGCGTTCCACAGGGAGAGGACTTCTATCCCTGCCCGCTGGCAGACAGAGGGGGGAGGGTGGTGGGGGAAGGTGTGTGTGAGTGGCAGACACAGCTTGCTGGGGAGGGTGCTACTGGGGTCCCCGCCACTTCCTTCCCCTCCCAGCAGGCTCCCCTAGCAGGGGCTCAGTGTCCTCTGCCTCGCCGTGCTCACCCAGGAGCAGATGCTGCCCTGAGAGAGTGGGCATGCCCGTGTGCCATGCGCAGCACTGCTGTGTGTGTCCCTGACCCCAGCCTCCTTAGTGGGAGCTTGTGGTGGGAGGGTGTCCCACCTTGGAGTCGGGAGGCCTCTCCAGAAACCCTGTGAGCACCAGCACAAATTTCCTCTGAGGCAGCCTCATAGGGGCGGTGTTCTGCAGACTGGCACTTCATGTGCACCCACATGCACAAGCTGCTGCGCGATGCCTGGGCCGAGAAGGCCGAGTGAGGAGCATGCAGCCCCTCACCGCCCACTGCTCCATCTGTGTGTGTCTAGGGAAAGTAATGGGCCTTCCCTGGCTTCCCGGATGGGCTTTCCCTGGCTTCGTCCGATCCCTGGGCGACATCCTGGCAGGGTGGTACTGGCTCCAGGGACTGGCTGAGCTCCTGTCTGGCGGGCAGGGTAGTGTCGGTGGCCTGCTCCTCCTCCTCGGCTGCAGGCCTGCCCTCCAGGAGGGTGACCATGGGCGTCTCCAGCCCAAGAGTCCACAAAAGGCGGGGGGAAGGGACTGACCCCCCCCACAGCCAGGAGGCGGTGGAGCTGGTCAAAGTAGGGGCAGGTCTGGGGGGCTGCCTCTGAGCAGGAGCTGTGCTCCCTGGCCTTTGTGTAGGCCTGCCTGAGCTCCTTGATCTTCACGCGCACCTGCTCCTGGGTGCGCATGTGGCCCCCCTGGTCCAGGCTGCCGGCCATCCAGCCATAGATCTCGGCATTCCTCCATCTGGGGTGGAGATCCTGGACGTTTGCCTCCTCTCCCCAGATCTCAGTGAGATCCAGGATCTCCGCACCAGACCAGGATGGTGCCCACCTGTTCTGCCCCTGGGCTTGGGAGCTGCTTGCAGCACTGCTGGCAGCTATGGAGGGCTCAGGAGGTGTGCTTGGGTCTGCCATAGCAGCAGGGACAGCCGTGATGGCTGCTGTTGTGTGGCATACGTCTGGCAGGGCCTGCGTTGTGCCATAAACCCTTTCCCCTGTGGCTGCAGCTTTAAGGGCTGCAGTGGAAGGGGAACTATAGAGTTCTGATGAGTGTGGACAGAGTGGCCAGCAGGGAACCTGTAGGAAGCCCTGGAGGCCAGTTATTTTGAAATAACTCCAGCTGCCCTGTCTACACACTAAATAGCTATTTCAGAATAGGCGTTATTCCTCACAGAATGAGGATTACAGAATTCGGAATAAGATGCCCGTTATTTTGAAATAATTTCAAAGTAACGGGATTGCTGTACTTTGTTATTTCAAAATAACGTGGGTTATTTCAAAATAACACTGCTGTGTAGACATGCCCTTAATGTCCTGCCCTCCTCCTCGCTCTTCTGGTCCAAATAGAAGTTAAGAGCTTACTACTGCTACCAGCTAATGGATTTACAGTTCTAGTTCAAGCAGCAGAAAGCCAGCATTGTGATTAAATGGAATTGTGTGCGTAGCTCACTATGTTAAAGTAGCAAACTGTTGTATATTGATCCTCTTCAAGGGGCAACAGTCCTACTATATCTGGACTGTCCAGAAAGGGCTGAGCAGTGCAGAACACTGCTCTGTCTGTCATTCCCCTAACGAGAGTGAGAACTGAATGCATAAATATCAGATTGTGGCTAAGTGATGGGGTCAGAAGACTGAGAAGTCTCCAGCCCATACCTTTAATGTAGGGGCAAGTAATAATACCTTGCACTTTTAACCAAGAGACTTCAAAGTACTTTACAAGGGAGACTGTTATCAGCCTTCTTTTATGGGCAGGGAAACCCAGGTACAGTAGGAAACTGACTTGCCTAAGATCATCTAGCAGGCCTAGGGCCAAGCTGAGACTAGAACCCAGCCCTTCAGAGTTACAGTCTACTATACAGTCCATTTGACTAATTGCCTTCACTGTTCCAGGGCAGCTGAAAAGGAGGGACTGATCACTAATTTAATCTCCTGGCTGGAGGAGCACATTCTTGCCCAACCTGCTGAATGTGGCTGGTGACCAGCTGGTCCCCTACCCAATTCTATGCCAGGATAGTCAGGCATTTGTCTTACCGATCAGAAAGAGGAGATGCATGTTGAGCAGGATTTACTGCACCCATAGGCTGAATGGACCGGCCTGGCTTTGTGGTTTCCCTGCTTGCTCATTTTTACCAACCACTACACCACAGGATGCTCTGCTCATGTTCTCCCCTGCTACAAAGTCACTTTATTAGGAGGAGAAACACAAGCACTAAGCCAGCCGCCACCTACTGAGGTGCTGATAAACCAAAATTTGGGATCCTGATCATGACTGTGTCAAGCTGTGCCCTAAAGTCTCCTGCTGGCTGAAAGGGAAATATTGATTGTGTACATACCAAAAACACATGTGAACACAAAGCCAGGAAGTCAGAACAGATCAGTCCTTAGAAGCTATGAAAACACACAGGGCAAAAATCAATGCCCATTGATAATTATATAACTTTCTGCTAGCCACACAGTGATGTAGAGACAGATGGAGGCATTGGCTGTGTCAGGGCTCGGAAGATAGTAGAGGACAGTATGAGCCAATTTATTTGTCAGGCTTTCAACTTGATTATTGGCTCCCCATGTGATCATCCGCAAGGGATATTCATGTTGACCATTTTCTTCCCTATGCCTAGAATTTCCATCCAGTCTCATCTCTCAAGCCACTGCCTTCACGTCCAAGTTTCCTGTCACTGGATCCCTGCCCCCCCCCCCTTTATTTATTGTGGAACAATAACACAAAACAAAACATGATAAGGAACATCCGAATCCTCAAAAGGCCTGATGGTAAACTTTTGTGCTGTCTGCAGCAAGCACATCAGTTTGCTGCCCCACTTATTAACTACGCAGGATTCAGTGTGGAAAAATGGGATGTGAGGAATGGGAAGATGGATCTTGTTTGCTTGGATTACTTATCACTGAAGTACTGTGAACTCCAGATCTCAGGTATAGCACCAGATCTGTCTACCTTTTCAGTTATTAAAGGAATAACTGGCAGTTCACCAGATACATCCTTGCACATCAGATTAATAGATTAATTCTCTTCCAGCAATGATACGTGCTCTGGATGAGTCAGCGCTGCACATGAGTATCTATTTTGTATCACAACTCAAGGTACAGTTTTCCCCATAACAAAAAACACAGGCCCTGAAATCCCAGCAATATCAAATGGCTTAGATTCTACCCTGAGGAACCTCAGCTGGTCAGATCTTAAGGTCAAGCTCCACCGACTTCATTGGAATGACATTTATTTACCCAGGCAAAGATGTGGTCCATTGATTCCAATGCAGTTACACTGGTGCAACGCAGTGGAGAATCAGGCCCATTTTGTTCAGTGCTTGGAATGTAGGGCCCAAAGATGGGAATTAGTTACCAAGGTGCTTTTGAAAAATCCCACTGGGTGCTTATTTGCAGCATTAGGTGCCTAAATATCTTCCAGTTTTGCCTAAGGCCTGCCCCTCTTCTTCCCGACGTGGGTGTAAACCAGGAGTAATTCAGTGGAAGCCAATGGAATTGCATTGGTATAAACATTGACTGAGAAAGGAATCAGCATCACCAAAGAGCTCTGGCTATCCCATCAAGTCAGGGTCTGGATTCTGGCAGTGGTCAGTGTCTGAGGCTTCCAAGAGGAAGGCGCTTATATACCGAGGGGCAGAGTCTTCCCTAAATCACACCAGGCTTACACGGATGTAATTCAGAGAGAAGAATCAGGTTCATATACTGCACTTTGCCAACTGTGGACGTTGTATGTGGGTATTGGAGCTTTTCTTCGTCACCCCACCAGCAGGCAGCTTCCATCATAGAATCATAAGATTGGAAGGGATGTCTAGAGGTCACCTATTCCAGTTCTCTGCACTCATGGCAGGACTAAGTTTTATCTAGACCTTCCCTGACAGGTATGTGTCTAACCTGCTCTTTAAAATCTCCAATGATGGGGATTCCAGAACCTCTGTGGGCAATTTATTCTAGTGCTTAACCACCCTGGCAGGACCTTTTTTCCTAATGTTCAATCTACACCACCCTTGCTGCAATTTAAGCCCATTACTTCTTGTCCTAGCCTCAGAGGTTAATGAGAACGATGTACCTCTCTCCTCCATGTAGCAACCTGTTATGTACTTGAAAACTGTTATGTCCCCTCTCAGTCTTCTCTTCCCCAGCTAAACAAACAAAGATTTTTCAATCTTCCCTCCAAGGTCGTGTTTTCTAGACCTTTTGGTCATTTTTATTGCTCTTCTCTGGATCTTCTCCAATTTGTCTATATCTTTCCTGAAATGTGGTGCCAAGAACTGGACACATTGCTCCAGCTGAGGCCTAATCACCATGGCCTAGAGTGGAATAATTACTTCGCTTGTCTTGCTCACAGCACTCCTGTTAATGCATCCCTGAATGATGTTTGCTTTGTTTGTAACAGTGTCACTCTGATGACCCATTAGCCCCACCAAGATCCCTTTCATCCTGTTTACTTCAGACTATTTCTCCACTTGAACTTCCTCCAAATCATTTTGAATTTTAATTTGGTCCCCCAAAGCACTTGTAATCCCTCCCAGCTTGGTCCTGTCTGCTATTAGTGTACGTCTGTGCCATTATCTAAATCATTATTGAAGATAGGGAACAGAACTGTACCTATCCTGAAGCTTGAGATTCAATCTCCCTTAGCATGCAACACTCTTGGTCATAAAGCTATCCAGGGCTGTATGAAAATCCATCTTGGCATATGACTCAGTGCAATCCAGGGAGGCTTTGTGGGTGAGAAACTGTGCAAGAGCACTGGCGGTGGGGGGAAGAGACTGAGACAACCCCCCCACAGGGACAAAGCTCTAAGAGGGTACAATAGACATGCAGCTGGTCAGCTACAAGGATGGGCTGCAAATTGCTGGTAGCATTTGGGTCCTCGCTAGGACGGGTGTTGCACGGAGAAAGCTGGGACAGGAGGGGGAGTGTTCCTAACTGCTGCTTCAGCCTCTGATCTCAAGCCAGAAAGCAAAGGTCAGTGTAAGGAAATAGCAGCTGCATCTATTGGCACGGACTGATCTCGGCTAGCGGGGGACCCTCCTCTCAAATGGGAGATATCAGAGGGCGGATTAGCAGCCCACCTGGGAGCCTGTCTCTGCTGCATGGTGATGGAATAGCACCAGCCTGATGTAACAGTTGTGATGTTGCACAGTGCTGCTCCCCTGCCACCCTGAGCCAGCCCTCCCCCCACCGCTGGAGTCAGACTGTGAGCACAGCTGCCAAGATGAAAGTACAGGTAGTTAGTTCAGTGGCGCCATCCTACTAGGCAACTGATCCAGGCAATACAGCGGGGCAGACAGACTTGCTGAGTCCATGGGCATGGTGGTGGTGGTGGCTCTGCACTCCTGGAAGGGGCGGGGCCTCAGTGGAAGGGGCGGGATTGGGGCAGCCAGACCTCAGCACTGCCCTTCTGCCCATTCTGCCAGCCTTGGACTCTCCCTGCCTGGTTTTCTCGCCCAGCCCCACCCCGGGGCCGAGGGGACCAGCACCCACTGTGGCTGGCCAGGGCTTTGTTCAGGGATCAGACCAGAGGCCCAGCTCTGAGGCCGTGGGAGGAGGAACGTCCTGCTCTCCTCAGCCCTGCCCCTCCCCCGCAGGTGGTCCAGTACCTGGGTGCAAAACATGGACGTGGCGATGGGCTAGAACCGCGAGAGCAGCAGCGAAATGGCCTGGAAGGTGGCGGTGAACTGCCTGGCTGGCCTTTTCCCTGCAATGACACATGGCTCGGCTCGGACTGGCCCGGGCTCCCAGCCAAGCTGAGGGGCAGGGTCCCACAGAAGCCAGGCCCACTGCTTGCAGGGAGGGGGAGGGCAACAGCTTGGGTGGGGCCAGCAGCTGGGCAGGGCTTGCGTAGAGAACGGACAGAGCTTGTAGCGCCCTTGGGTCCTGGCCGTGGGGACAGAGAATGGCCAAATGGGTGCAGCATCTCCAGCCTCGCACACTCAGGAGTCAGCCCCCACAGTCAGGAAACTGGCTTTAAAATCCTGAGATTTAACACAATCTGCATCACTGGGCTCTGCTCTGTACCCTGCTCTCTCAGCCGGCGGGGCCAGGCTTTCAAGCTCTGCTTTCACCCTCGAGGGTTAGCAGCTTGATTTAGCTTTTAAAGGCAAGCCAGGATGCTCCCACGACCCCAGGAGCTGGGGCTTGAAGGAAAACTCCACAACTCTGAGACTCATGACAAACTTGTGAGAGTTGGTGATGCTGCAGATGCCCCTGATGAGCTGACTTCTCTCCTAGTCCCAAGAGAGAACGGGGAACCCTGCGGGAAACCACAGGTCCCCTTCCCTGCATGCTGGGAGGGTTTGTGGGGCAGCCCCCACCCTGGCCAGGCTGATGCAGAAGAGCAATTCTTTGTTGGGAAAAATAAATATGAAGGAGGAGCCATTGAAAAATAACCATCAGGAGGCCAGGGGGTCACCCAGACCCAGATCCACAAAACTGTGCAGGCACCTAATTCCCTTGGGCCTATGTCTACCTGCTTGTGTCTGACAGGGTTCAGCTGGGAGGCTGCCTAGAAGTCCAAGGCCTTGGAGGGCAGAGGCAATGGACCAATTCTAGTCACAAGCCAAAATCCAAGCAGGAGGAATGAGGAGTGACAGGCAGAGAGAACACAGAAGTTCCCAAATGAGCTGTTAGTCTGGGCAGAGGAATAGGCTGGCTGTTCCCAACTGCCTTAGAAATATCATGTCTGGTCTCCCTGAGTTGCTGGAGAACTTGTTGGATTCTTGCATGTGTATGGAGAAGTCCTACCCTATCACTGAAGGCACAGTGTGGGTCACTCTTTAACAAAGACATCCTTTCTCCAAAGGGGTGGCTGGGCAATAGAGTTATATGGGTGACCAATCTGACTAAAAATGCCTCGCCTCCTAGTCACTCGGCTTTCAGTCTCCTGTGGTGCCCATAGAACTCCAGTTAGATAAGAACTGATTTTTTACTGGACAAGAAGTAGGAGAAAACAACTTAAATACCCACTTTCTGATCTTCATATTTCAGAGGAAAAGGAGGAAAGCCATAAAATTTGCCAATAAATCTATTCCTCCCAAACTAGAAACCTTTATTGTCCCCATTTTACAGGGTGAGAGACTGAGACACATCTGGGGCGTGCCTACACTACAGGACTTTAGTGCGTTTGTAAGCTGCTGAGCCCCCACATGGTGTTCAGAGCCTCTGGATAACACAGCTTGTAATCATGTGTTCTGCGCTTAGCCCCTGTGTAAGAACAGGGCTGGGCGGCGTTTTCCCACTGGGCTTGTAAAGAGCTCTGAAGAGGCTCTCAAGAACTAATTCTTTAAATAACTGGCATCTGTGAACTGGAAGCCAATATAAAATCCCTGCTGGTAACATGAGTGGGTGACAAAAAATGAGCAGAGAGATAAACAAGACTGAGACCAGGGCAGTGACACGGAGCGGTCTGCATCCGGTGGGAAGCTGGATCCATGCAAACAAAACAGGATTCTCAGAGCTAAATGCTAGACCCTTGCCCTAGCCCCAAAGCAGGCAGGGAAGCAGTGACTCAGAAGGATTTAGGGTTATGCCAAGCAAGCTGCTCAACAGGAGCTCGCAGGGCAATGTTGTGATGAATATGGCTACCGCCATCATTAGACACATGAGCAGAGCAGTGAGTTGGGCTGGGAGGTGACACAGCATCTGTGAGACTGAGATTGCAGGCTGCAGCCTGCTTCAGGGACCACATTAAGGATGGGACAGCAAAGAGCCAAATATTTGGAGGGCTGCCAAAAAATTCCTTCTTGTGAGCTCTTGAGCTCCATGTGTTTAACTTCTACAGAGGATGGCTGAGAGGTGACGTCATTGACGTGTTTAAATGCTTTCCTGGAAAGAACATGTTGGGTATTAAAGGGCTGGTTAGTGGCACAGAGAAAGGTAGAACAAGACCCAGTGGCTGGAAGATGAAAACAGACAAATTCATCTTAGAAATAAGGCACAAATATTTCACAGTGAAGATGATTCACCATTCACCAAACTACCACAGCAAGTGATGGAGTCTTCATTTCTTTTTGCCTACTAGTGAAGACTAGATGCCTTTTTGCTGTGTGCTTGGATCAAAACTTAGCTACTGTGATATATAGAAGGGCTGGGGTATACAGGGGTCAGATTCAATGCTCTAATGGTCCCATCCGGCCTTAACATCTACTAATGAATGACAAACTCTATATGGCCTAGGAAACAGCCTCTGGGTTTTACTGTCCAGACAGTTTGGTCCCCAGACTCAGCTGTCATTAAATGAGATGATCCAGGGGAAGCAACTCAAACATCCCAAGAGGCTGAACAGGGTCAGGACACCAGCCTTGCAGGGGAGGGGTGGATGTGGCAGTGACATCACAAAGGCCTGTTGCAGGACCTCAGCCTATTGGGGGGAAGTGGTGGGCCGGCGGTGACCTCGCAGAGAGACCCTGACATCAGCCAGTGAAGATAGAGGCACAAGGCCGGGGCAACGTCAGAGCTTCCCTTGGCTTTGCAGCAGCAAGGCTCCTTCTCAAGGTCTCTCCCTGAGGACTGATAAGGAATAAGGATTAATCTATTCGAGCATGATAAGGAGTTTTCTCCTTCCCTACTGCCAATTCTGTGCAACCTGTGTAGAAGGTAAGAGCCTCAGAGAAGTTTTGAGCCTATTCTGTGTGATCCGCCTGGTAGCAGCACTAAGTTAAGGTAATTTGATTTCCTACCAGGGATCTTGTCTCGTAGAATTGCTGCAGAAAGTGGGGGTTTGTCCATTTAGGTTTCCCTTTTCCTCCTTCCCTCCCTTTTCCTCTTCTTCTTTTGCTTCTTTCCCCCTATTCCTTTCTTCCCTTCCTCCACCAAAGAGACTTGTGTATAAAGAAACTTGTTACTTACCCAGGAATAAAAATATTGTGTCCACATTCCACTTGTATCAGCCAGTTTTTATCCAACCTTCTAGTAACTCTGTAGTCACCAGCTGGCTGCTGCCCCCTTCTTAATTTCCTGGAACAGCAAAAATGAAACTTAGCCTCTGACAGATGCTACATCAGCCCAAAATTCTTTGTCCTGGGAGCAAAGCCAACCTCAGGCAGACCAACATTAGGAGCCAAATTAAAAAAAATAATAATGAGACTTGCTTAAAATAGTGAGGTGACAGAGAAATAAAAATGCCCTTTCTCTGCAAACCTGAGGACGTGAAACACTTTTTACATGAAAGCTGAGGGTATCTACACTCCAGAGCATTGACCTCTCCCCATTGGCCCTGGGGACTGTCAGTCTCAGAGTCGTGCTTTCTCATCAGCCCCTCCTCTTTCTCCTGGTAGTGGCAGATGCCAGCCAAATCCCCTCCCCCCCTCAGCTTCAGTGAGGGTTCAGCAGCCTCTTTGTCCTGGAGACTCCAGGTAGCTTGGAAGTTACCTCCCCACAGCTCCGTCATGGACCTTCTCCACAGCCGGGGGAGCTGAGAGCCCTTGCTCTGCGCCGAGTACCGAGGAGCACCAGGAGGGACGCACGGCATCTCCCCATTAGCTGAAACAGAACAGAAGTGGGGACGTGCTGACATCAGGCCTGAGAGCCAAACCTCCTGCTTCCCCTGGCGTGGGTTTGGGCATAGAGCTAACCCAGCACCAACTGGGTCACCGGCCGGCAACAACCCTGCACGGAGTGTGGAGAGAAATTCCGTCACACCTGGAAAGTGTCTCCCCAGGATCAGGGCAGAGGGGCCTGCGCATTGCCTGAGGGCTAGTGAGGGTGTTGGCAAGAATAGGACAAAGAGTGGGGGAGGGATGTTACAAACACATCAGTGAAATGGCTCCTGCCATGGAGCACACCCCTGTAGTTACACCCTGCACACTGCTGCAGCAAGCTCTGTAGGAACGGGCCTCGTATTGTTTGAAAACGAGTAACTCACTAGTCAATGAGATCATGGGCCAATGGGCAGAACAACATTCTAGGGCAAGTTCAGAACGTCAGCTGGAATCACAACTGAAGCGTGTTTACCACACAGGTCTGGGGAGGGGTAAAGCCATTGATCAAGGACACCGGACAAGCAGACGCTTGACCCAGCCAGGTGTAATCAGCACCAAAGGGCCAGCACCTGCAAGTGGCCCTGCACCAGCAAGGACAGGGGGCAGGAACAGACTCACCTCATCCCTCTTAGGGACTACTAGTCAAGCAGGCCTTAAGGCAGGGGTGGGGGTTGGATGCAGCCCCTGGCTTGCCTGGATCTGGCCCCCGAGGCTCAGCTCCCCCAGCATTAGGGAGCCCGTGCTGGCACTCCAGCTCCTCCCCCACCCCCCCACTGCAGAGCTGAAGCACACAAAATCTAATCTGGGCTCCCCAAGGCTCTGGTGTGCAAGGGGAATATGGGGAGTGTCTTTCTCCTCGGTCGGGGCCATGTCAGTGAAGGTTTTTTGGTTTTTCTCATTTGTGTGCAGTCCCCGACTGATTTTTCTGTGGGCCAGTGGCTCCTGACCCAAAAAAGGTTTCCCACCCCTGCAGTAAACAGAGCCCTCAGACTACGAGGGTGGGTGGAAAGGAGATAAAACCCATCTGGATCTCAGCACACACAGGCAAAAGAGACCAGCAGGACGCATCTGTCTCCTTATTGTCAGCAGAAAATGCTTGTCCGGTGGGGTGAGTTGTACTAATGATGGGCACAACCCAGACCATGCCACAACTCCCTGACCCAGACAGCCCTTAGAGCCACCTGGCACTCTGGTGGCGATTTAAAGGGCCCCGGGGCCTGCAGCCACTACAGCTGCTGCAGTAGCAGTGGTGGCAGTCAGGGGCCTTTTGAATTCCCAGGGCTCAAGGCAACTGCCCCCTTTGCCCCACGCCCATCGGCAGGCCTGAGGCAGGATAGACTCCATGATTTGCTCACTGCCCATGCACCACCTGTGAGCACCGGATTGTGGCAGAGCCCAGGGGTTGTCATGCGGGAGATGGGATTAGACGATCACGGCAGTCCCTTCTGGCCTTCGTTGCTCAGCAAATCTGGAGGGGGAAGGGGAGAGAGAAGGCGAAAAACCAAAGGGAAGGGCCTGAAGGCAGCGGGAGGCTGAGTGAGCCAGTGAGTGAGGGGAGAACAGGGAGAGGAGGGAAGACGGTGACAGTACCTGGCAGTGCCAAGGGGACAGAGGAAAAGCATGAGAAGAAAAGAAAGTAAAGGGAAAAGAGAGAGTGGAGGTATAGGAATAGTGTCTGTCCTTTTCAATAGTTTCACCCCTCTAGTGCCATTCACAAGCTATCAGAGGGATGCCACTTTTTCTCTACATGCTACATCAAGGCATAGGAAATATCAGAGGAAATGGAAACTCTCTGCTCCCCTCAGTTGTCAAAAGCCTCCTGTTACACCTCCCTGACTCCCATGGGAAACCCCTTCCTCCTTTTCTACAAGAAGAGTGCCCGGCCTTGTTACAATGAGATTAGGTTGTCCTAGATACAGTGGATGTGACAGATGGCCCTTTGCTGACAGCTATGAATTGTTCTTGCTCTCCAGATCCTGGAGGGATGTAATATTGTGCTGTCTAAGTTAGGCTGCGTGGCAATTAGCCTGGAGCCAAGGGAGCATTTCTATGCACATGGTTATGAAGGATTCTTTCCTGAAGGTGTTAAAGAGAATCAATCGGGCTAATGGGATGTAATGCTCACCAGCTGGTGCCAGTGTTGCCAACCCCCAAGTGTTTAAAAGAGATGAAGTGGCTTAAAAAGTATGAGACCGGGGATCTTGTGATTTGCCTTCTGGTTTTTGAGCCTTTAGGATTCACTTTTCCAGGCTTTTCTCTGCAATTGTAGGACTAACGTGTTACTATTCAAGGAAAAAAAAAGTTTGCTGAGCGCCTTATGCAATTGCAGGACTCCAGAATCTGGGACTTAACGTAAACCAAACCATGAGACTTGGATAAAGTCATGAGAGTTGGCAACACAATGAGCTGTTCTGGTGGCAGTGTGGAATGAGTTGTCAACAGACTAAACTGGAAATGTGGTTTGAGTGCCTCTGTTTAATTTTTATTAGTAGTACCACAAGATCTTAGCTGTCCACAGAGCCGCAGTTTTACAACTCCTCTGAACAGCACAGTACCTCTTAAACAGTTCTCGCCCCCTTTCACTGTCCTACCCCGCTGTCCCAGCCCGAACCCTCAGCTTCATCCTGCACCCAATTTCTGGCTGCACCCTGGAGCCCACACCCTCAGTTAGAGCCCTCACCCCGTCCTGCACCTCAACCCCCTGCCCCAGCCCAATGAAAGTGAGGGAGGGGGAAAGAACAAGCCGCCAAGGGAGGGGCCTCAGAGAAGGGGTGGGGAAGGGGGTGTGGCTTCAGGAGCGGGGCAGATTTAGTGTGTTCCATTTTGTGCAAATGGAAAGTTGTCAACACTAGTTCATCCATTGGTTGCTGGGCTAGATAAAGCAATCTCTAAGGGAAATTTTTGGCCTGTGTTTGAGGTCAGAATAGATGCTCATGGCTGTCTTTTTTCTGGCCTTGAAACCTATGCATCCATTCGGTAAAGTCTTCAGCATTTAACAAGAGAGAGGATTATTAACTTCATTTGCCATAGTGATGATCCTCTTGGGGCTCACCGGCTGAAATAGACTGACTAGGTGGGACTCAGATGGGACACCTCTATACAACATTTGTGGTCCCACTGGAAGGTGTGTGGGTGATGCAGTAGATGATGCTGTTCCCCCAAGTCAGTGCTGGGGGAGAGGGGGGACTGAGGAATTTGGAGTGCACGAGGGGGCTGTGGGTTGAGACAGGAGGTTGGGGTGTGGAAGGGGGTATGGGTCTGCACTGGGGGAGGGTTCAGGAGGGGCTTGATGGGCAGGAGGAGGCTCTAGGGTAGGGGGGTTCAGGGCTGGCGCTGGGGTAAGGGCTTTGGGTCGGGGCACAGGTTTATCTGGGCAGGTCCTAGTCAGTGGTGCAGCAGGGCTAAGGCAGGCTCTCTGCTTGTCCTGGCTCCGTGCTGAGCCCTGGAAGTGGCCAGTGGGCCTGGCTCCTAGGTGTGGGTGGGTGGGTGGGTGGGTGGGAGGCTCCATTCACTGTTCTTGCCCACAAGCACTGCCTCTGTAGCTCCCATTGGCTGCAGTTCCTGGCCAATGAGAGTGTGAAGCTGGTGCTCAGGGTGGAGGCCGTGCCTGGAGTCCCCTGGCCCCCTGCTTAGGAGCAGACCTGCTGGCTGCTTCTGGGAGGGCAGCGTGGAGCCAGGACAGGTAGGAACTAGCCTGCCTTAGTCCCACAGGACCATCAACCAGACTTTTAAAGCCCAGTCAGATGTCCTGACTGTGCCTTGCAGGGTCCCTTTTTGACCAGTGTCTGGCAACCCTAAGATGAACATTTAACCTCGAACTAGGGAAAGGGCAAACAGCTCTAAGCTCAACAACTTCTTCCCCTTGCACATCAATAAGATGGAAGATATGTTCAAAGGCAAGGAAGGAGCTGGTTTGGACTCAATCCCGCCAGGTACTGAGCACCTGTGAGATGACACCGAGCACAAAGGAGATAGAATGAATGAGGGTTTTGTCATGCCTGCCATGTGTTAGACGTGTGTCAGGGAGAGTGGCACTCACTCGTGTGCTCCTCATCACCAGCAGTGGATTTGTTTTATTTTTGATCAGAGGGAGCTCACGACGGATAGAAAAGGGAGGGTGGAACCAGCATGCGAGATGAGAAGATTAGATCCTGGGAGATTTATGTCTACACATGATGATTTGAGGAGAACTGTTTAAAAGGCGACCTCAGGATATGAATAAGGGAGTTATATCCTATCCATAAAAATAATAGTCTGAGACTCCACGTCATTAGATTGCTCCACGTAGATTTTAAATTCAGTCCTGCTGCTGCACAAAGCAATTTA
The DNA here is from genome assembly GCA_019425775.1 of Rafetus swinhoei. Lineage (NCBI taxonomy): Eukaryota > Metazoa > Chordata > Testudines > Trionychidae > Rafetus > Rafetus swinhoei. The sequence continues at coordinate 20,075,969 of CM033437.1, read as the reverse complement.
TTTGGATTCCTTGTTACAAGAGTAAAAGAATGAAATCCATTAAAACTTTAAATTCATCCAAACAGCTCCCACAGAGATACTATGCAGCTTTTTAAGGGCAACACCCATGGAAAGGAATATTAGCAACCAATCCTAGCACTTACTGTGATGTCTTTGTTTCTTAAAGGGCTATGTATCTTTTTGAAAGATGTTTAAAAGCTCTTATTAAAGAATGTTGATTAGGTGCATTGGAGATACTTCCTTTATCTCCCATAGACCCTAACCCTGCAATGATCTTGATCTGTGCACCCACACAGAGCTTATCACCACTGTATCATGGCTTAGTTTGTCCCAAATTCTGCTCACACTTAGGCTATGTCTACACTGCCCCCGGTTTATGCAAAAAATATGCAAATGAGGCAAAGCGTGGAATATCGCAGTGCCTCATTTGCATAATTAACAAGGCTCCGTTTTTGTGCAAGCGGCTTTTGCGCAAAAAGGAGCCATCTACATGGCTCCTTTTTGCACAAAACCCCCCTCTTGTGCAAGAGCCGTTCTTCCGTATTTTTTTCAAAAGCCTCCTGCGCAAAAATAGAGCCTCATTAATTATGCAAATGAGGCATGGCAATATTCCACACTTAGCCTCATTTGCATGTTTTTTCGCAAAATGGGGGCAGTGTAGACATAGCCTTAGAGGCATTTGAGTAAGATCCCTGAACGGACACAAAAAATTTTTGATTTTCATCTGATCCGCATCCTCAGTAATTCAATTGTATCTAGCCTGCCATCTGCTCTCTAGCTTTTATTTAGATCTGCATCCATTCCAGCAACCACGAGAGCAGGGGTGGGCAAAATACCTTCTGTGGGCTGGATCCGGCCCACCAAGCCTTTGGATCCAGCCCCCTTCTGGCAGGCTCCTGCCTGTCACAGTCCCAGGCTGCTCAAAGCCCTCAGCTGTTGGGGCCATGTGCCTCTAGGCATTGACCGCCCCTTGTGTGTGTGTGGGGGGGGGGGGAGACTTTGCATGCTGCCCCCACTCCAGCACAATCATCACAGCTCTTATTGGCCAGAAACTGGCCAATCTTTGAGCCAAATCAGGAGATCAGCCACTAAGACCCTGGCAGTGCAGCAGGGCTAAGGTGGAACACTGCCCCCCTGGCCCATGCCAGCAGCCCCTGCAGGAGATGGGGCAGGGGGTCTCCCCATGCTGCCCTTGCCTGCTGGCACCACTCCCACAGCTCCCATTAGCTGGGAACAGGGCTCCCACTCCAAACCCCTCATCCCAAGACCAATGCTTGCACCCTCCTGCACCCCAGCCTCCCGCCCCAGCCTGGTGAAAGTGAATGAGGATGGGGGAGCGGCAGAGGATGGAGTTAACAGGGACCAGGGCTCAGAGAAGGGGCAGGGGAGGAGGCAGGGCAAGGGTGTTTGGGTCTGAGGTAGATCGTGGATTGCCCTTAAAGGCTATCCCTAGCCTCTGTTTCTCTGGAGGTGGTGACGGGGAGGGATCACATGAGGGTTATCTGTTGTGATCCCTCCCTCTGGGGCATCTGGTGCTGGCCACTGTTGGCAGACAGGATACTGGCCTAGATGGACCTTTGGTCTGACCCAGTATGGCCATTCTTATGTTCTTATGTTCTTTCGGAAGAAGCTTTTCCAGAAGAGATCTTCCAAAAAAACTTCTTCTGAAGTGAGCATCCACACTCCCAAAGCGCGTCGAAAAAGCTATCTGCTTTTTCGAAAGATAGCATCCACACTGAATGGATGCTGTCTCGCATTTAAGCTGTGATTAGTATGGACGGAGTAGTCACCAGGGCACCTGTGCTTTTTTCCTCTTTCATCTTCTTTCAAAAGAACTCCCTCTTTCCCGTCCACACACACCTTTTTCCGAAAGAGCTCTTTCAGAAAAAGACTTCTTCCTTGTAGAAAGAGGTTTACCAATGTCAGAAAAAACCCTCTGTTCTTTCGACTTTTTTTCGAAAGAACGCGATTGCAGTGTGGACGTAAGGGAAGGTTTTTTTTTGAAAAATGGCTGTTTTTCTGAAAAAACTCTGTAGTGTGGACATAGCCAAAGTCAAAAAGTGATCTTTTGCTTAAAAAGTTGGAGACCGCTGGTTTATATCTTCCTCATGACTGACTGCAGACTCTGCTTGTATGATAGCAGTAGACTTTCATCACCTCACTCATATTGGCCCCTTCTTGATCATTGCCGACTCCCTTGTCTTGGTAGTATTTTAATGAAGAGGGGAGACAGATGACGCTGAAGTCTCAGTCTCCTTGGTAAATGATGCTCTGTGTGTGAGCTGCCTTTGGCTGCACAGGCTGTCAAGTGAATCTCCTCTACATGAATTGCACTGAGATTTAACGATTCAAACCCACTGCATACACCAGCTGCCCCAAACATCAGCCTCTTCTCTCCTCTGCATATTATCTGCCACCAGCCGGGGAGCCTGGTCAGATAGCGGTATGCTGCACGGTCTCGTTTTAGTTCCGAGATCGTTCTGTCTCCAGCATCAAAGCTTTGAGGCGGTAAGAAAGCTACATTGATGACAGATAGATAGATAGCACTAGTTACGTCCCAGGCTCCATCCATCATCCTTCTGGTCAGGGAGAACCACACAGGGCCAACTGGTGGCTCTGGAGCTGTGAGTGGCTCTTCAGAAGTTAATATGCGGCTCTTAGCATAGGCGCCAACATCAGGGCTAGACCTACAAGGGGTTGCTCACTGCTCAACCCCTGGCTCTGCTCCAGGCCCTACCCTCACTCCACCCCTTCCCCCAAGACCCCCACCTTGCTGCCCCCTTTCCTGCCACACCCTTGATGCTCCCCCAACCCTAGAGTGTCCTGCATGCTGCAAAACAGCTGATCACAGTGGCAGGGAACATAGGTGCTAGCACAAGGGGAGCAGGAGGTGCTGACCAGGGTGAAAGTAATTGCTAGGACATACTGGTATGCTAAGGTCCCCCAGAAGGAGCGGGGCCTCAGGCAGAAGGAGCAGGGATGGGGCCAGATTGCCCCAGCCAGCCTTCATGCTTGTGGCTGTATTACAGTGGCCAGGATCCCCAGGACTGCAGTGGTGGTAGTGGTGGCCAGGAGCTACGGGCCTTTTTAAATCATTAGGCCTCAGGGCAGCTTCTCCCCCGCCCCACTGGTGGTCTTGCCGGTAGGGTCCAGCAGCACTGCAGCAGTAGCACTGCCGGACCCTACTAGTTGGGCCGCCAACGGGGGAGCAAAAGGGGCAGTGATGTCAATGTGATGCTGTGGCAGTGTTCTAAGGAGGGTCCTCTTAAAGTGCTGCCATGGCAACACTTTAATGTTGGCCATGTATGAGCTGGTACTGGCAGCCAGTTCTTACCAGTACGTCATACGGGCCCAATTTCACACCTGGTGCTGCTGCACCCCCAGACCTGAGGTGATTTCCATCACATACAAGGTTTACAGTTGGCTCAATGGCGCTCAACACCGTCACCCTACAAACTGTTCCAGCACCCCTGGGTGGGTGCAGCGGAGGAGGGGGATGCACTGATTGGTGGGGTGCTGGTAGACGGGAGGCACTCAGAGGTGGAGGAGTTGATTGGGGGCCAGTGATGTACTATTGTGGCTCTTTGGCGATGCACATTGGTAAATTCTGGTTTCTTCTCAGGCGCAGGTTGGCCACCCGTAAAGTAGAGTTCTCAAAATTCAGCAAATGATGAGGTATCAGCAGAGGTCTGGAAGCAGTTCCAGGTCCTCTCATGCTTGCCAGACAAATCTGGAAGTTGGGGATCCAGCCTTATACAACCCAAGGCTGAGGTGGAGGTGAGGAGACTTTCTGACCTGCACCGCCTTTCCACAGGGTCAGCATTAAACCATGAGTTAGTTCGTTCCCTGGACCTATGGGCCAGACCCTCTACAGGCGTCGATCCACATAGCGCCATTGAGATCAATAACAATTTACATCACTGTTGGAGCCAACGCATCATTTTAAGCTTGTTATCTTTTCTGCCTGATCAATCCCCTGCATTCTCTCTCATGGGGACATTGACAGAATTCACCCGCGAGGAGAGCCATGCTGTCTGCAGCAGGCTTGTGTGTGTCTGGAAGATAAAGGTCAGAGAGTGCTCCATGCAGGAGGGCTGACAGCTTTCATGGGGCCCCCCGGCAAGGTGTGTGGGGATCCTGGCTCTGAAGCCCCTGGAAGGGGTGGGGCCTTGCGTGGAATGGGTGGGGCCGGGGGCAGCCACCCCTCAGCACTGCCTGGACCACAGGTTGGATCCTCCCCAGCCCTCAGAGCTGCACGGAGCATGTAGCACGGCGCTCCAGTGGCAAATTTAAAGAGGCCCAGGGCTCCTGGCCACTGCTGATGCTACTGCAGCAGCGATGGCGGCCAAAGCCCTGGGCCCTTTTGAATCACTGGGCCCCGGTGCAACGTCCCCTTTCCCCCCCTCCCACCCCGTTGGTGGGCCTGGCTCCATGAAGGTTTATCTCAGTGGTTTGCAAACATGAGACTTCTCTAACTAACTTACACTAGGGGCAGGTGAGGCCTTAGGATACAGGGAGGGCACAGATGGCTTAAATCAGTGACTCTCACCCTTTCTGTGCTCAGGACCCATTTGTAAATGTTTATGGCCTGTAGTGACCCAGCTTGGGGGTGAAGGCCCTGGGGTGGTTTTGGTCAGATCCTGCCCCTCAGAGTGGTTGGGCCCTGGCCAGCACTCACTCCACAGTGGCAGCTCCTGCAGTTCCTGTGCTGTGGGACTGGCTGGGCTGGGCTCTCCTTTCTGGGCTTTGCAACCTCCGGGGTGGCAGCGCTGCTCAGGTTTGGCTCCGCCTCTCTGACAGGACTAAATTGGTGTGAGAGGTGTTGTGACCTGGCTTATGGGACTGCAGAGCCAACTCACTCATATTTGGCCTCACACATGATGGCAGAGGGGCCAAACTTGAGTGGCAGTGGGACCCCAAAATTGCAGTGCCTCGAGCAGGGAGGTGAGCCCAGTCAGCCCCCCATAGGGCAGGACCCATAAGAGCTGTCATGTGACCTTTGGAAACATTCTGGTGACCCAGTTTTGGGTCCCATCCCACGGATTGAGAAACTCTGGCTTAAATGACACCTTCTGTGCTGTCACGTGTGCCCGAAGTGCAGGCAGAGACCAATGGAGAATCAAGCTCCATGACAGCATCCTAGCCAGAAACCTAGTTGGACGATTTATCTCCAGTTGGCATGGGGAGTCCTTCCCCTTAGCAGACACAGGGAGAGTCTAGAGCTGCAGGGAGAAAAGAAAGGAGAAACATGGCAATAAAGCAAGTAGCCTGCACTCTGATTAGCTAGATAGTCATGTCATTCTTCCCGAGAACCCACCCTAGCATTAACTAGCTCTAGACAAATCTTCATCGTTCCTGCCCTGTGACCCCAGCTGCTGGAGAGCAAAATAATGCAATCTCCAAGGTCAACCTAATTACCTGTTTCTTCTCATTAAAAGAAGAGACAGAGTATCTATTAGGACTCATTAAGTTCTCCCCTCCTCCTTCTTCTTAATGATTTATTAGGTTATTTATTTCCTGTTATTTTCTCTGCTGAAAGACTGTCTAATTAAAAGCGGCACATTCTGATCCCTGGCTTTCCACAGCTAAGTTGCATTCTCCATGGTGAAATCCCATTTATTAGGAAAAGGCACATGGGGAAAACTGTCAGAGGAAACTCAGTCCGCTACTGATTTTACAATACTACTAAGTGCTCATGAGTGACGCTAGAGCAACAGCTTTGGTGGCTGGCACCATCAATGCACAGAGCACAGGTTTGGGGTGGTCAAGGCAGTAGCTAACCTTGCAGAAAATCTGGGTTTAATTCCCAGGGCTGCCATGGACTTGGGGTGGGACTTCAAGTAAGTCACTTAAACTTTCTGTACCTCCATACCCCATTTTAAAATGGGGACAGTTCTGTCCTGTCCATTTACATTGCTGGCTCTTTGGGACAGGGTGTATTCTCCTATTATATATAGTGCCTGATATAATAGAGTTCATCGCTGGGATCCTACCATACCACAAAGACCTGTAAATTTTCAGCCAGGTCTACTGTTAACTCATAGGCCCATATAAGACATCAAAGACTACCCAATAGCAGTCAATGGGGGGCACACTGCAATATTATTAATTTTAACCAAACAGAATGGGTTGTGACCTTAGTTTAAAACCTGATTATTAATCAATCATAGAGCTGATCATTGGGATCTTCACCTCTTTATAGATTTGTCTTGCGCCCACTCCTTACTTCACCTGGGCAGGTAAAGCTGAGGAGGAGGGGAGAGAGAATCTGTGATGTCCCTGGGTTTTCTCTTGTGTTGTAGCTGCACAGTGCAGTGGCCTCTGCACATTAATTTGTACACATATTTCCCTGCCAAGCTGTTAACTAGATGAATGGGTGATGGAACAATGAACAAGAAGGGACATTGATTTAGGATAATGGGATCACACACTGTTAACGTGGCAGATTTCCGAATAACCAATCATGCCAGACAAATATTTTTTACAGATCTAGAACTGTAAAATGGTTGGATGAAAATCTGAAAGTATAATGGGCCCATTTCTGGTCTCACATCAGTTTCATACTCTGTGGAGTTCACTCCCATGCTCACTGACTTGAGCGGGGCAGGAATGCCCAGCTACATGTTAGCAGAATCTCACTGAAAATTTACTCTTGTCATTCATTCACATTGGCTTGGTCCTGAACTTGAGACATGGATTCAAACCTGCTAGAATGAGAGGAAAGAGAAGAGTTCTGCAAAGACACAGGTCAGGTCGTCCCTTCCTCCCGCCCACTCCCCTGCAGCTGGAAGCACCTCCTGTCTTTTTCCTGCTGCACTCTGCCAGAAGGCTGCTGCTGGCCACATTCCGGTGTGAACCCTGGCAGGAATCTGGGGAGTGGGAGTATATATCATTTTGTACCCCCTCTGCACATGTTGCCTCTGGAAGATGTAGTGACAGGTACCAGGAGAGTCGGATCCATCCTGGGGGGCCCAGTCAGACATGGAGGATGGAGAGTGCTGGACAGAGAGGGTCAGGTTAGTAACCCCCCATGTCACAGAGGTGCATAGGGGGTATGTGTGTGACCCCTCCCCATGTGTGTGGGATGTGGGGGTGTTGTCACCCCTCCCTGTGTGAACCCTAAAATCTTAAAGATAAGAAGGCAAAAAAAAAATCCAGCTGTACAGTATTTCTTGTTAATGGGCTCAGTTAACTTGATATTAATCTGAATGTTTGTACAATTGATTGCTGTTGAACTCGCTTGAATACAAGTAATTGTACCTGGTGTCCTGTATTCCGTATAGGGAAATATGGTCACCCTGCCTATCCGTGGCTTTCCCTTCAGAACCTTCTAACTCAGCAGAGATAGAATAACAGGCCTGCAGGGAACTCGATGAAATTACGATTTCCCTTTGGATTTAATTAGCATGGGGCTAAAGTGATTTTGAAACAAGCACGTCTCCGCATCAAAACATTCAATATGTCACACTGTCCCCAGCCGCTGTGTGTCAGGGTGTTCAAAACAAATCCACATTGATTTAACACAGGAAAATGGCAACAGCTGAGCTCTACTCCTCCTTCTCAGATGTAGGGGAATCCAATTAATTAGTGGTGACAGTACCTGTCCAGCTGGAGAATCTGCTGAATTCATCAGCCAACACAAGTAGTGACTCACTGGGGCTCCATGGTGAATTATGGGAACCTGGGAAGTCTTCCTGTGAAACAGACATCCATCGCAGAGGGAGGTGATGTTCATCTTTTACTGTGTCAGTCTCAGTGTATTATTAAATACATTGTCCTCCCCCTCCCAGTACCTACTGATACCTGTGCCGAGGGTTTGTGAGTTACACTAGGTGCGGATTGTGCCTTTGTCAGTACATGAAAGACACAAGCTTATGTTTCCTTCATTCTAGTGATAATCTTATATGCGCAAACATATATTTTTATTAATTTAGATCACAGTGGCACGCAGAGGCCTCGGCTAAGATTGTGCTTTTTGTTGCACAGACACAGCATGAGAGACAATCCCTGCCCCAAAGGGCTTATGCTCGAAGTAGTCGAGACAGACGCAGGATGGGAGAGGAAACAGGCACAGAGTGGGGAAGTGACTTGCCCAAGGTCAGCCAGTAAATCAGTGTCAGAGCCAGAAATTTAATCCTGATCTCCTGAGGCCCAGCTCAGTACTCAAGCTACTGCCCTCGGGCTGCATGCGGCCCATTGGGGCTCTGTGTGAGGTAGGCAAGCACAGTTAGTAAAACTATCCTAGCCCATGAGACGGTCTTAGGTATGAGGATCTCGTGGCCCGCTGAGATGAAGGAGGGCCACTTATGTGGCCCACTCACTAGCCTAGGTTGCCCATTGCTGCATTGGCTCATACTGCCTAATATAGGGACATATGGCGTGATCCCTACTTATGTCCTGTTGAGTTGGATAGGCCTGAGAGGGTCGTGCGTGTGTGTAAGGTTTGCAGTACAGGAATGGTCATTATCTGACTTGTAAATCCAGTTAATTGTTTCTTCTTTTCACTGCTTTAAGATACAACCTAACGTTACGGCCTGTCTAAGGTGCCCCTAGCGTGCCCATCACTGCAGTAGCAAAGCTTTAATACCCTTGTGTAGAGTCTTTCCTACCCTCTCCATTTGGAAGCGTATTGCAGAGCCACTTAACACTTGGCGTGTGTGAGTAATCATCCTGCCTCACTGTAGGACCTGTACAGTGCTCTGTACTTGCCACGTGCTGCACCAGTGCTAACGATTCCATCGGCACATCAGCCCTGTGAGGTTAGTAGGGATCAGTGGGGAAACTGAGGCACGGGGCGATGACATGATGCGTCCAAGGCCATGCACTTCAATGCCAGAGCAGGAGTTGGGACTCAAGAGCTCCTGGAACTTAGCTTTGTGTTCAGAGCACTACATAGATAGCATTAACCTAGCCCTCCTCACCCACAGACCTCATGAGCAACCATCATATTACCCCACTGAAATCAATGGGAGTCAGGTGCCTATATACTTTTGTGGGTCCCACCACCCTGAGCCCCTCCGCCCCAGTTTCCCCATCTGTAAAACAGAGGAGTTAGGCACCAAAGTACCTTTATGAATCCCACCCTGCATGACATGTCCAGCAACAGATCATGGCTCAGTGGCAGAGCCAGGAATGAGACGCCTGTTCTGAGTCCCAGTCAGCCAGCAGACACAACACTGGTCTCTACACAGTGGTGTAAAGACTTTGCATTGCAAATAAATGAATGAAGGGGTCAGTGGCAGAGGGCAAGAGATGCAGTAAAGAGGACAGTGGTCTGTCTCAGTTTCTAAGGACCCTGAATTAGGCTGGTAAAACTCACGACAGGTTGAACCTCTCAAATCTGGGTCCGGCAACACTATGGATGTTACAGGACCAAAGAGCCCTGGTGCACATTTAGCAGCTGCTGGGGAGCACCAGTCTGGAGGATCCCCGGCTAGGCTGGCAGCAAAGGGGCTGGCAGTGGCCAGGGAGCCTCATTCCAGGGATCTTTGGCTGAGCTGGAGCAGCGGGGCCAGCAGAATCCAGGGATCCCCCAAGGCTGGGGATGTGTAGCCGTGATGGTATGACTGGGGATCCTCGGTGCTTCCCGGCCAGCTGGCAGCAGTGTGACCATGGAGGGCTGTTGGAGGGAGCCAGATTCTGGACCCCAAGAGCAGCAGCTGGCCCAGAGACCTGCCTGAGCCTGGGCTCTCACTTGTGCTTGGGGAGGGACCATTGTTATGCTGAAATCAACGATTTTTCTCTCCCCAGGTGGTTCCAGAAGCGAGCTGGGAACTGAACAATGAGATGGCTGCATTGCAAGAAAGTCAGCAGCCTGGTCCATAAAGAGACTGTGTTGCTGTTACATCCAGCAGCTCCCAGGCACACAACCTGCATGCTGTTACCTTCCGGCCGTGCTGTATGCAAATCTCATAATGAAGGCAATGCTCCAGGGAGGTTCTGGATTCACAGCCCTGCACAAGACTGGCCTTAGGAAAATGGTGCCCTGGACAAACTTGTGTTTTGGTGCCCCTGACTCTTGTGGGCATAGCACCACCCATTTCCCTTGGCACCCAGGGGCTCCCCAACCCCTGCATGCCCATCCTGTGCTCTCTTTACCACTGGCCCCTGCATTGTGCCCCCTTTGCCCCTAACCTCTACACAGTGCCCCCTTCATCCCACACCTGCACTTTCCTCCCATCTGTGCCCCCAACCCCAGCCCTGCGCTTCCAGCATGCCCCATCACGCTGCCCCCCTGCCCAGTGTTCTCCACCCCATTTGTCTAGCAATACCCATGTCCCATTGCTCGTGGCTACAGTGCCCTAGGCATGGGCCCAGTTTGCCCAGCCCCAAGGCCAGCCTGGCCCTGCACACAAACTCTTGGGCTATGTCTAGACTGGCATGATTTTCCGCAAATGCTTTTAATGGAAAAGTTTTTCTGTTAAAAGCATTTGCGGAAAAGAGCGTCTAGATTGGCACGGACGCTTTGCGCAAAGCACTTTTGGAAAAGCGCTAGACGCGTTTTGCGCGCTAAGCCCGATCGCCATTTTCGCCATCAGGGCTTTTTTGCGCAAAACAGTCCTGAGCTGTCTATACTGGCCCTCTTGCGCAAGAGGGCTTTTTCCCGAACGGGAGCAGCATAGTATTTGCGCAAGAACACTGACAATCTTACATCAGATCGTCAGTGTTCTTGCGCAAATTCAAGCAGCCAGTGTAGACAGCTGGCAAGTTTTTCCGCAAAAGCGCCTGCTAGATGCAGCCTTGGTGTAATTTACTGCACAGAAACAGCCTGTGGGTGCCAGCTTCCCTGCTCTACCAAAGTGCCTCATCCCTGGCTTGGAAGGAGCACCCGAAGGGAGACAGCACAACCCAGTTCTTGGGTTCCAAAGCACATGTTCCACTCCAGCTCTGCCTGTGAGCTGCTCACACTCTGGGCGAGTGACTTCACCTCTTTGACTCAGTTTTCCCACTCTGTAAAATAGAAGTAGCGAGGTGTGCCCATCTTTGTCAAGTGCCTGGGAAATACAGCTGAAGGACACCAGACATTATTTCAGGTCTCCAGGCCTGGCCCAGCCATGGCCTCCTGCTGAGAACTGGCAACAGAGGCATCCCCTGTGGTAGATATCAAAAGTAACAGCTCCCTCTGTGCCTCATCCTTGAACACCTTGCAATTTTCAACACCCTCACAACACTCCTGTGAGGCAGGGCAGGGCAAATAGTCCCACTCACCAGCTAGTGCACAGAGAGGCTAAGGGACTTGCCCAAGGCCACACAGGAAGTTTGTGGTGGAATGGGTACGTGAACCCAGGGCTCTCAAGTTCCAGGCCAGTGCCCCAAAGACTGGACTATCTTTGACCTCTTAATGGGGCCAAAATATGCTCATGTTCCAACCACTGTGTTTTCTTTGCTCCTCAGTAGCCTAGGACCACAAACTCCTATCTCACAGGCGTCAGGAGCTGGTACATACCACCAGTCATGGCTTTATCCAAACCAGTGACCTACGTCTGATGTCGTTTGTCTCCTTGCCTATTGCCCGAGACCACCTGGGCTACTCCTTTATTTATGATCTTGTCCAAAGCTGACTGAAATCAATACCAGTCTTTCCATTCAGTGGCCGTTGGCGTGGACCATTGGTGAGTGAAGTGCTTCTTCACATGCCTGGTAGCAAGATGACAACCCCATTCCCTGAGCCGGCTTTCCCACGAAAGCTCATGATACCATCTACATGTTTTGTTAGTCTATAAAGTGCTACCAGACCATTTGCTTGCTGTTTTTTTCATGTAATCTCTGTTAGCGTGCAAAGAGCCATAATCATAAAAGCCTTTGGGAAGAAAAGTAATAGATATGTAGCTGTGTTAGTCTGGTCTAACTGAAACAAAAAAACAGGACTAAAGCAGCCATTGCGCATGTTTACTTTAACCTCCAATGCAGTGACACAGTTGAAAGCCCAGGTGGAAAATGAGGTTAATGATCTCTTAGAATTATAGGTTAGAATTCCCAGCACAGCCCAACTCCATTACCAGAAAGTGCCTTGAAACACATCTGCTAATGAGGCAGCCATGGGGGGGAGGCAGGGGGGGCACGAAGCTTGTGAGGTAGCAGCCTGGGAAGTTTAAGATCACAGTGTCAGGCAGGTTTCTGTGAGAAAACTCATAAGTCTGTCCCTTTCTTTGCTAAAGGCCAAATTAGGGCTCCGAGCCTGGAGCAGGAAACGTTTGCAGAGAGTCCCTAGTGCACAAATGCATGGGGCAGGCATTGTATGAACAGAATCCAAGGGATGGGAGGAGGCTGGCCAGAACCTTTGGGTGGGTCTATCAGGGCCGGATCCACCCCCTGGGAACACGGCGCATGCGTGGCCCCGCCCCCCAGCACGCTGCGCACCTTACAGCTGCAATTGGGCATGTGGCGCCTGATTGCAGCTCTAAGGGGCGCCGCGCAGCCCTAGGCCCCGGGCACGTGGCGCCTGATGGCAGCTCTAAGCGCCTTACAGCTGCCATCAGGCACCCCCCCATAGGTTGGCGCCACGGGCAGCTGCCTGGCTAGCCCCCCCCCCCTTAATCCGGCCCTGGCATCTACACAGCAGGACTTAACTCGAAATAAGCTACGCAATTGAGCTACATCAATTGCGTAGCTTATTTTGAAATAGCTTATTTCGAAATTGGGAGTGTCTACACAGCACTTATTTTGAAATAGAGCACTCTTCCTTCAACTTCCCTTACTCCTCATACAATGAGGGTTACAGGAGTTGGAGTAAGAAGTCCTCCAGCTTGACAGTATTTTGACATTATTTCGAAATAACTGCTTGCTGTGTAGGGGTATGTCAACCAGAGGCTCCCAGCACCAATCGCAGCCCTGCCTCCCAGCTGGGAGCCTCTGGCAGCGTGCAGAAGCCGGGTGGGGGGAGTGGCTCCCAGCCACTCCCCTCGCCCCTGCCTGGCTTCTACTAGCGACTAAAGGGAGTGCCTGCCGGGGGCGCGGCCTGTTGGACTCCGGCTGTGGCCAGTGGCTGCAGCGCCCCACCTCCCGCCAGCTCTGCTTCCCACTCCCCTTCCTCCAGCTGCCCCTCCTCCCGTCCAGTCCTCCCGGCCCCCAAACCTCCCCCAGCTCTGCTTCCCGCCCCTTCCTCCCAGCCAGCCCCATGGCCCCTGGCCCTCCCGCCAGCCCCGCCTCCCGCCCCTTCCTCCCGGCTAGCCCCGCAGCCCCAACCCCTCACCAGGCCTGCCTCCCGCCCCCTTCCTCCCGGCCAGCCCCGCCCCCGGCCGGTCCTTCCCCACGATCAAGTGTGACCGGTATTTTTGGGGGGTCTACCTGGTAACCCTAACCGGTTACCAGGGTAAGAGCGGCTCTCCCTAGGTTGGTCCCATGGGGCAGGTAGCAGGTTGGGCTGAGTCGGGTAGGCTGTCTTGGTGCAAGCGACAGGTGCTCCCCCACCTCCCCGGCAGCAGGTTGGGCTGTGCTGGCCGGCAGTGGTGAGAGGAGGCAAAGCTGAGTCTGAGGACCCTGCACATGCAGAGGCAGGTAGGGTTGCCAGATGGTTTAACCAAAAATACCAAACATCCCCCAACCCCGCAAAAAAAAAAACCCACAGGGGAAAAAATTCTGTTGAGGAAAAAAAAGGGGAGACCAAAAAAAAAACCAACCCAAAAGGACCCCGACAGCAGTTATTAAGCAAAAAAAATAAAATAAAATAAAATAAAAAATCAGCATGGCCCCTTGGTGGCCATTCTGTTCCAGCAACAACACAAACCCCTGCAGAACCAGGTAAGCAGGGGGGAATTGGGGGGCTGGGCCCGGTTGCAGAGTGTGGTAGGGTTGACAGCTGTCCGGTATGTTCGCCTCCTGACAGGGCAAAAAACCAGAAAATACCGGACATTTTAGACGTCTGGTATTTTCTGAATTTTTTACCAGACAGGAGGCAAACATACCGGACTGTCCCGGTGAATACCGGACACCTGGCAACCCTAGCAGGCAGGTGGGGGTTTGAGGCTTTGCACTAAAGTTCCCTTTAAGCTGCGCGGTCTCTGCAGCTCAGCCGTTCAAAGCTCCCAGAGCAGGCAAAGGGATCAGCTGATCCCGGGGACTGGCCTCTGTAAACAGCAGCTAAATGCTGCCTGCCCAGTGGAAGACAATCAGCAGATAAGCAGGGACTCCTTGGATGGGAGGAGGGAGTAATTAACTGGCTTGGGGGAAAGTCTCCTTTGTGGAACACAGAGAGGCAGAGACCCAGCAGTCTCTTCCATCCTCCTGGGCTGGGCAGGGGGAGGTAAAGGGGCTGACTGCATGGGGAGGTGGGGGAAAGAGGGAGTGATTAAGTGCTGGCATCCCTGCAGTGAGTCAGGGGCAGTTTATTTGGGGTGTCTGACTCACTGCAGTCCTCTCTGTTAGGCTGGTTTGGAGGAGTGGGGGGGAAGCTAGGTGTGTTTGTGCTAGGAGGACATTTGCTCAGAGGTAGTTGTGAGAGTCTGTAGCTGAAAAGAACAGTGAATAGTACTAAGGTGCTGCAGGACTTATTTGCAAGCTCTTTGAAACATGCAAATGTCTACAAACCCTGAAGCCAGGTGTTAATTTGTTTTTGGGCTTCTACTTTCCTCCAGTGAAAGAAGGCTAATTCCCTACCTTTGTACAGCACCTTTGTAGTCAGTAAGGGTACCTCACAGCAACTAGTCACAGGTGTCTTGTTTTAATATATTTTATTTCACACGTTGCTCATTAAAAGTGCTGTCATATGGGTGGAAATCGGGTAAATATTGCATTTTATTAATATCAGCAGAACTGATTTAAATGGGGCCTGCGTGTTGTGTAGTCTTGCCTTAATCATATTCATACCCGTCAGTGTGAAAGATGCTATTTGCATATAGTCAGCATCATCTTTCTGCCATATTCCATGGCCACTTGCACCCCGCAACTGAACTCCAATCTTTCTGCTCCAAAAAGTGCAGACCCCTAATGAGAACATGTGTACTGTTTCTTTAAATCTGTAAAGGAAGACATCTGGGGAAGGTTGGAATAAAAAAAATCTGCACAGTGAGAACTAGAAAGGGGAACAGAGTGGATGGTAGTTTTTACCTGCTTGCAACAGGGTTCCTTGCTCAGGGGCAGAAGAAAGCATCTCTCTCCACCTTTTCTCCACCACTGGCAAAAGGCCACCTAGCCATTTGAATCGTTATAGCAGAGCAGAGACTAAGATACAAACTAGGACTGTTCTGATTTACTCCTGTAGAGGGCAGTGGTACACACACCTGCACAAGTCAATACAGACTTCATGGGTACACAGCAGAGGGAAATGCCATGTCTTCATTAGTTCTACTATATGTAATAGAATCTCAGTCACAAAACGTGGCTTCAAGAATGCTGCTCCTTCTCCCAAAGATAGCGCAGATGTAAAACGGCTTGAAAAAGCTTTTGAAAAAGAACAGAAAACTTAAGTAAAGCCCACAGGGAGCGTAGGAAGGAATAGATCTACTTTGGCATTGGCAAAGATAGACCTGTTCCAAGGGGCTGTTCTTCCCTCATTTCTCACTGGTTTCAACCAAACTTTGTCTGTGGGTCCTACACACATCAGTGATCAACAATGCAGCACAATTTTCTGTTCTGGACAGTGTGTGTCCATACTTTCTACTGTGACCAAACGAGTGAAGAACTACGCTGGAAAGAAAACGCACAACAGAATGGAAATTATAGAGCAAAGCTTATTTTTTTAAAAGTCTAAATCATCATCTGATGGTAGTAGGCAGAGAACCTGAGACATGAACCCTTGAGAGGAAAGGCCTGGGCTAGGGTAAGGGTCAAAGCTTTGCTGATATCAAGCAAAGTCAGGCTGGGAACTAGGGGCAGGCCCTGCTCACAGAATCTGGCAAGCACAGGGCTAGTATTGCAGAAACACACATGTGTAAGAAGTGCTAAGCACGGGACATGCACGCAAACACATTCCAAAGGCTGGTACCAGAACACCACGATACCAATACATCCCCCAAAGATAACAGGGACACACTGACCTCTCATAAGGATAACAGGATCATGGATAGAGCACCAACAGGTGCAAGGTGAAGGGCAGTAACTATTTCAGAGGGACAATATGTAACTTGTTTGTATTGGGGTCTAAAAATCTCAGAGGTCTACACTACACGGGAAGGTCGAAGTAAGATATGCAACTCCAGATACGTAATTTACATAGCGGGAGTCGATGTATCTTAAATCCCCGTCCACACAGCAGGAGGTCGATGGGAGCAAATGCTCCGGTCAGCTTTCCTTATTCCTCATGAGGAGCAGGAGTACTGGCACTGGCTGGGGCACCCTCTGAGTTTGATTTAGTCTATACTACTCCTGCGAAATTGAACCCCAGAAGATCAACTGTGGCAGCCAGCGTCCAGAGGGAGTGTCTTTGGCTGCCATAGGGGATAATAGAATTTCCTACTATCAATGGTGGATTTAGAGTTAGTGGGGCCCTGTGCTCAGCTTCATTTTTGCCCCCGCCCCTGGAACCCAGCCAAGAAAAAGAACATTCACTCTTCTTGCACCCCCTCCCATTTTTCATTCTTTTTTCTTCATCCCCCCCTATATCATAAGTAATAAGAAGTAAATGAAAATAAAGTGAGGTACCTTGATTGTTTTTGTACTGTAACTTTTTTCCCCACAGACCAATTGAAAATTGCTGTGGGTCTCAGAGGACCACTTAATGATCTTTCCAAATATTGTTGGTACCATTAGCTAACTATTGTAAAGTGTGTTGGATAAGAGCGCTTTATAAAAAAAAAAGATAATAACCTTTCCTCAGACCACCTGAATGGCATTCTTGGAGCACAGTTTGAGAACTTTTGGTCTAGATGAAAGCTTGTATTTGCATTAAGCCAACATGAAAAACGTGTAACAATAAAATGTATAGATGATGCATGAATGGAAAAATAAAAGTTAATTTCCTCTGAAGAAACTTATTCTATTTAAAAAAAAAAAAAAAGTTCAGCTAGCTTCCTTTCTACACTTTTTCTTTACAAAATCGTCAATGAAGTCATTGTAATATTTTCTAAAGTGGCACTTTCAATTGTCAATATTGCTGAACTTGCCAAATGTTCCTCCCTGCTCTCTTGCTCTCCCCACAGCCCACAGGGAACTTGGCCCCTCCCTCCCCACAGAGTGGTCGCCCCCTACACAGGAGCGGGAGGGTTGCCGGACCCAGTGCTGGACTGCCCGGCCTTGGAGGCCCCATGTCATTGGGGAGGGGGGCCATGCCAGGGCAGGGTATGTTTCATTGTAAATCCGCCCCTGCCTACTATTAACTGAGCTAGTGCATTGCAAGGGGCATATGTATGTTAGTGTACTTGTAATCACTGAGCTAGGGCATCAGGCCTGTGCTTTGTGAACAAACCTGACCAAGTGCCTTCACCACGAATGGGCCTGTGGTTCCTGGGCAGTTCTGTCATGGTCTGCTGTGCCAACGATTTGCACAGAGCTGGGACACGCTCATAGAGAACACACACACAGCCGAACAGCTGACAATCTGGATGTTTGCAGCAGAACGTGTGCGCCTGTGCATGCCTGGAGTGGACAACTGGGGAAAATGAGCTGTTAACAGAGTCTGGGGTGTAGTGTTTTGGGGGTACTGAATGGGACAGCCCTTAAAATGAGAGCTGAGCAGTTCTGCTGCAAGGTGGCCGGGCCTCTTCTCATTGAGATGGTTACAACAAGCCAAGCCCTGGGGCCTAGAAGAACCGATACACTCACTAGCCACCATGCACTGTTAAGGGACAGGCTAGTATGATGAGATTGCTTATGGTAGTAGGTGGCCCATCTGAGACTGCTAGAAGGAAAGCTCACCAACAGCCAGAGAGGGAAGGGCTCTGAGTTACTGCAATTCTTTCCCGCGTGGCTGTCTGATTCTGTTGCCCACATGCGCACAGTAGTGGGGCTGGAACAATTTGTGTAATGGGGGTGCGGAGAGCCATTGAACAAAAGGTGTTGGTTGGGTGTGTGAAATAACGTGTGGAGTCATTTCCCTAAGAGACATGGCAGACTCCAGGTTCAACTGATCACCATGTCTGGGGGCAGGAAGGCATTCCTTACCCCCCTTCTCCAAGTCAGATTCGCCTTCCTTTCAAACATGGGGCATGGTAACTCGCTGGTGAAAGGTGGATTTGTGAAAATGGGCATTTTAAAATCATGCCAGAGGTTAGGGTCTATTCCAGGAGTGGGCGGGTGAGGTTGTGAGGCCTGTGATGTGCAGGACAGAACAGATGATGAAAAATGGCACTAAACCGAAAGCAGAGATTGCAGCCGGGTGGAACGAATGAGCAAGGCAGCTCCGTGCTGCTGCCACTTCTGCTAATTAAAGATCCTTGTGTGGAGAGCTGACTTGGAGGTTTTCCTGTTTCTAAAAATGTTTCTGGTCTCTACTGAAAGCAGCCATCGTGTTGCTTCGTGCAAGTCTATGTTCTAATGGGTCGTGGTACCTCGTTAAAATATCTGGCCACCCAACACAGTTCTTACTGGAACAACTGCATAATCTGAATCTGGATTAATGGGATACCTTGGTGGAGAAAAAACCATCCTGATTTTCCAGCCTTCCTGGGCCAGGGAAGAATGAAATTTCCTTCTCTTGCTGATTTCCCACCTAGCAGAGTAGGCACCATGGCTCTGGATGGTCAGAAGATTTCCAGACAATATTTAAACCAAAGGCTCTTAGCAAATCTGAAGCGTGATGTCTAATCCCCACCCCAAATCAAGGCCCAGATCATGACATAGCTGCTCTTAGCCCTTTGCTAGCACTTACGTGCCAAACTCCACCCCTCTGCTGCCAGGCACTGAACTGGATACATGTAGGCTAGTGGGTTAGAATCAACAGAAAATCAACACCCCAAAAGCCAAGCTTCCTCATGAATGCCTTGGGCCTCGGGTTTCTTCTGCTTCTGGCAGTGACAGAAGCCATCAATAAGTACCCCTCCAAAAGAGAAGGGTCCCCCTTCACTCTAAACTACTCACACTGCTCCAGGCTATAAGGTTCCTGGCTTGGAAAGGAACTGCATCTTTGTATCATGTGTAGTTGACTGTAAGCTCCTCAAAGCCGGATCTTTTCTCACTCTTTGCCTGTAAAGCAGTGGTTCCCAGCCTGCAGTCTGCAGACCTCTGGTGGTCCGTGATGGCTCCTTTGGTTTAAATATTGTCTGGAAATCTTCTGGCCATCCAGAGCCATGGTGAAGTGGGTCTTTGCCCACGAAAGCTTATGCTCCAACACTTCGGTTAGTCTATAAGGTGCCACAGGACTCCTCGCCGCTTCTCCACCAAGGTATCCCATTAATCCAGATTCAGATTATGCAGTTGTTCCAACAAGGACTGTGTTGGGTGGCCAGATATTTTAACGAGGTACCACGATGGGTCCGCAGAAAGTTGGGAGCGGAGAGGCTCCATGCCGGCAGCCAGCAAGTCTCTCAGCCTGTGCTGCTCTCTGAGTGGGCTGAGGGACACCGCTCAGGAAGCAGCGCAGGCTGAGGGATGTGCAGGCTGCAGGCACAGCTATATTGTTTGGGGGGGTCTGTAAAATTTTCATAGATTGAAAAGGGGTCTGTATGCTAGAAATGTTGGGAGCCGCTGCCGTAGAGCACAATATTAAAGTCCCAGTATTTTTGTGTGTGTGCTGAATATTACTGCCTCTTAGTAACATACATGATCTCAGTCACCATAGCCTTGTTCCTTAAGCATGAGTGTGAAGGTGCCAAGTTATAGCAGGAAAACTCTATCTATACAATAGTCTTCGGGTCAGAGCACCCACCATGTATCCATTCCCAGCTGTGTGGGACACCGGTATTTAAACTCAACACAGTGACTCTCATGCACATAGCCATCACCATCCTGTTTAAATACAATGCTCCACTGGCCACATTCACAAGGGAAAGTCAGTAGGGTGCTGCTGCGAACACCAGAGTGAGCAGGAAAATGCAAAGAGACAGAATCCAGTCTTACAGGTAGGAAATAAAGCAATCTCCATAGGAGAAAACTGCAAGCTAATACATCTAAAGAGGAAGTGTGGGGAGAGGAGAAGGGCAAAAATCTTTCCTATCACAGCACAGACAGCAAGGAGAAACCGGAAACCAAGAGAAAAGCCCTAGGAAGCAAGCAGGACTGAGTTTGTTAAAAGACTTGGACTTTTCAGCTTAGAAAAGAGGAGACTAAGGGGGGATATGATAGAGGTCTATAAAATCATGACTGGTGTGGAAAAAGTGAATAAGGAAAAGTTATTTATTTATTCCCACAATATAAGAACTAGGGGTCACTAAATGAAATTAAAAGGCAGCAGGTTTAAAACAAACAAAAGGAAGTTTTTCTTCACTCAGCGCACAGTCAATCTGTGGTACTCCTTGCCAGAGGATGTGGTGAAGGTTAGGACTTTAACAGGGTTCAAAAAAGAGCTGGATAGATTCATGGAGGTTAGGTCCATCAATGGCTATTAGCCAGGATGGGTAGGAATGGTGTCCCTGGCCTCTGTTTGTCTGGAAATGGGTGACAGGGGAGGGATCACGTGAGGATTACCTGTTATGTTCCCTTCCTCTGGGGCATCTGGTATTGGTCACTGTCAACAGAGAGGATACTGGGCCAGATGGACCTTTGGTTTGACCCAATATGGCTGTTCTTGTGTTCTTATGTATTATGATGTGGCCATTAAAATATAAAGCCAGTGTAATTTGCGGTTGCAGATATGGTTGATCTAGGACAAGGGCATGATAGTCCCTCTTTCTAATGCTCCCATCTGACTGCCTTTGGAATGCTGGATTTCTTTTCAATTCAGATGTTGACAAAGCTGGAGGTTGTTCAAAGAAGAGCTGAAAAAATGAGTAAGTGGGATACAAGAGTGAGAAAAGGAAACTTTAGGATCAATGCCAGGAAAGATTACTCCACAGTTTAATAGAGCTGGAAGTTGAAAAATTTCCCCAAGAGATGTGGCAGACTCCTGGTACGTGAACACTATATTAAAAAAACTGGATAAGACAACGTGCATGTATTTGTTTAGTTTAGTTGTCTCTGTGGGATTAGCACAGAAGGGATCTTTGGGGATTGTCAGCAGCTAGTGTGCCTATTAGGGAATTGTTTAGATAGACTCTTTGTTTTACTACTGTATCATTGTATAACGCACAAAGTAAAAACCGAAGACTTCCTCTGCTGGACTCAGAAAAGCACTAAGAAAAAAAACGCAATCCAGCAATGTTCCTATTTTATTTTTACTTACAGGCTTTTCTGCACTATAATGTCAGAGGACCACAAATATTAGTTGAATTTACTTTCTGGCTAAGTAATGTCACCTGCATTTTACAGCTGGGGAACTGGAATACAGAGGATAAGACATGGCTTCTACTAGACCTATTTGCTCCAGCAGCTCATGGGCACGCCCAACATTGCTGTGTGGTTTGCACGCGTGCCAGATACTGCTTAGATTTGCTGAAAGCAGGTCAAATCCAAAATCTAGTTTAGTCTGTTTTAACGCTATGTGGACTGAAGTCCTTGACATAATAGTAATGGTTCAATGATCTGGCCGGTCATTAAGAAGATAAGAACAGCCATACTGGGTCAGACCAAAAGTCATTTAACCCAGTATCCTGTCTTCCAATAGTGGCCAATGCCAGGTGCCCCAGAGGGAATGAACAGAACAGGTTATCAAATAATCAGTCCCCTGTCACCCATTCCCAGCATCTGACACACAGATGCTAGGGACACCATATCTAGCCATCCTGGCTAACAGCCACTGATGGACCTATCCTCCATGAATTTTATCTAACTTTTTTTCAAACCCCATTCAAGTTTTGACCTTCACAACATCCTCTGGCAAGGAGTTCCACAGGTTAAACACTCTTCCTTCTCAGCACACTCCCGATTTGCTTATTGTCTTAATAGCACCAAAGCCCATTGAAGTCAACGAGACTCTCTTCCAGGTATTTCGGATCAGGCCCCTGGAACAGTAAATTCACTCTGTGAGAATTCCATTGCTCTGTGTCCAAAACCTCTCTTGAACATTCCTTTTTGTCAGCTGCTCTGCTCCAGCCCTGCCCTACCAGAGTGAAGCTGCTGTCACTATCGCCTTTCCAGCAAGAGAGCCAAGTCAAACACAATGGGCTGAGTTCTGCACCTACCACCCACAGCATTCCCACTGGCTTGGCCATGGTTAAATGGAACATGAGAAAAATGCAGCATCTGAACTACAGCTCGGATGGAGGCATGCAGAAGCTTGTGCTTTGTAATCAGTTTTCACTCTCCAAGCAGTTTGCCGCATCTGAGAAATAAACCCAGGAGCTGTTTTTTTTGTCTCCCCAAATTACTTTATTATATTGTGAATAATCACAAAGCATTACAATGCTGCAGGGAGTCTAAAAATATATGTATATATATATATATATATATATATATACACACACACACACACACACAGAGAGAAGGTATTTACCAGCCCTTCATAAGACTCATTTAGCTAGCGGCTACCATGAGATTACAAGAGTAAATCTTGCAGTCTTCAATTGGATTGTCACATTGGGTATTAAATTTACCACAGTGGTGCAAAGGCAGTAACTTCTACAGCCTGTATATAATCTCCCTAACATTCCAGCTATGCACAGAACTATAAAATTAAACAAATATATAATTTTAAAAATTAAGTTTTCTGCCAGCAGAAAAATTCTCTTAAAAAGGCGGGATCCATTAGGAAAGAAAAATCCCAAACAAACCCAAGACCGTTCCTACTTGTTCCTCATTTCCTTCCTCATTTTATAGAATCACATCCCATCTAAGACAATATTGTTGTCTTTGAAGAAACATCTACAAGTTTCCACGTAATAACCAAAGGCAAGCGGAGCATTTAAAAGGCCCAGTGAAGGGGGAAAAACACTGAAAAGTGTTTAATTTCAATTATAAGATACGGGACCAAGCCACTGGAGAATCTACTTGACAATCCAAGGCCATGTCCTAGCTGGGGCTGGTTAGTGTATGGCAGCAGCTGGGAATCTGGCCCTTCAAAGATAGCGACAGAAAAGCTTTGAAGAAATCAAAGCTTCTCTCAGATAATTGGTTTGGGGCAGTGCAATTTCAGTTAGTAAACTATTCTTGAGAATGTAGCAGGGAAGATATAGCTGTTTCTGGATTCCCTGAACACTGAAGTGTCTGATTCAGAATGCAAACTGTTCCAGTGTGAAGTCTACTAGATTTTCACCCTTCCTCGTCTAACATAGATCAGAATCTTCTCAACAGTTACATGTGTGACCAGATGTATCTTCACTTACTCCTTACAGACTTCTCCCCACCCCCACTCTTTGAGGACAGTGTGTTTACGAGGGATGTTAATTGAATAGTCGAGTAACCTCATGAAATTGTATTGGTTAGTCAACTAGTCTATAGTCCCTGGGGGCAGGGCCAGCAGCCACTGTATCAGAGGCAGCAGTGCAGGGTGCCAGGTGGGAGATGGTCCGCAAGGGGAGCCAGTTTAAAAACCAGCTCCCCTCACGAACCAGCTGCCTGTCACCCTGTGCTGCTGCTTCTGAGAAAGAGGCAGCAGCATGGGGTGGCAGCAGCCCTTGTCTAGTGGGGGTCTGAGCTCCCGGACCCGGCATGAGCCAGAACTCAGCTGGGCTGCCTGCCTGCCTGGCTGGCTCTTAACACACTTGAACTGCAGAGCTGAAATGGGGATAGGTCCTGGACCCAGCATGAGCCAGGACTGAGCCGGGCTGCCTGCCCACTCAGCTCCTAATACATTTTAAATGCAGAGCCGCAGCAGGGGTAGGTCTCGGACCTGTTGAAAGCCAGGACTGAGCCAAGCTGCTGGCTAGCCTGCTAAAAAATTTACTGGCAGGAAGAGGGGGAGAGGGATAAGCTTTGGCTTATCGGTTAATCAACTACATGATTACATCCCTAATGTTTACGCCAGGTCCCCTGCAGTGACTGCCAGCTCACTCCTCGCATTTCGCATTTTCTTACTTGTCTGCAGCCACCCTTGATACCTGGCTACAGAATGGGCCAAATTCTAATCTCTCTTACACTGATTCAAGTGAGACTTCAATAAAATTGGGGGATCATTGGCACACCCATTTGCACTAGTTTGGTTAATCTGGTGCAAACTCCTAAGTGGACCAGCTGCTTCTCGTTTCAAAGTGGCTTATTGTTTAGTTTAAACCTGCTCCTGATGGACTTAAAGTAAACCAACCCCCTCCCAGCATGGCTGAAGTTAAAATTAAGAGCAGCCACCAAGGCTTGTGCATGGGCTCAACAAACTGGCTTTAAAAGGAAAACCCATCCCAAGAAAGAACGGGCCAGGTTTAGACCTGAGGTAAACAGATAACTCCACTGCTGGAGTTATGACTCCAGGCTGAGTCTCTCTGGGGATCTGGGTTAAAATGCCCCATTCAATTCACAGAGCAGGAGCTTGGTTCTCAGGTAGCATCTGCCCTCCCAACCCACCCCCAGTTTGTTGGAGCTATGAGTCTCCCTGCCTCCCGGCCAGTTCTTGTGCGTTGTTCCTTCCTCCCTGCCTGAGGCCTCTCCCAACTTCCTCTGCTCTGGCTTTTTCTCTACATTCAGCATGCAAGCAACCCGGCAAAGCTGACTTAAAACTGCTCTGTATGCTGGAGACCTTGATTTCAGCAGACTTGAGTTAGCTGCCAAGGACGAGAGAGCAGAACGAGCGACCCAGAGCAGCAGGCCCCGAAAAGGGTTCTTTCCCCGACAGGCAAGCGTGCTACTCCCTTGTTCCATCAACCAGCGGGTGCCAGTAGCCCCAGGCTGTGAGACTGGAGCTTTCTGCTCCCCTCCCCCACGTATTCCAAACACATTTTCTGGCATGAAGTTGCATTATTAAACAGCATACATGTTCTTATCAGGCTGGAGAAGTCAGAATGGAAACAGCTTATTCTTAGTCCCAGGGGCTTCTCTCTTGGTTTGATAAGGTTATCAGGACAAGGAGTCTCATCCAGCATTCTTTAAATGCCCAAGAAAGGGAGGGGAGTTTTTAATTTAGTTTACAACCGATCTCTCCCTTTCACCACTCAATCTAATTCACCCTGCTGGAGCCTGACTCCCAGACAACCTGCCCTTATCGCTTTCAGGCTTTGTTCAACCACACTCACAGCCCGCGCGGGGTGGGGTGGGGGGGGAGAGAGGAGGAGAGAGAGCTGGGCCCATGGAAACAGCATTCAGTCCTTCGAATGGCACAGCGACAAGTTTCAACATTCTGTCTGACAGACAACTAAGTTCAGCACATCTGCATCAGAAGGCCCTCGGGATTTGCAGCAGAGGATCTAATGCAGAAAGTATTGGGCTGAGGTAGGGGAAAATGGTCCCCCGCTACCAAGTATTCATTGCACTTTTTATGCAAATAGCGTCTAAGCACTAGGCGCTTCCTGTACTTAGGTTTGCTTAGTACTTTTGCTTCAGACTGAAAGTGCGTGACAATGAGCAGGGCGCTGCTAACGAAGGCAACATTTGGAAGGCACTTCTTGGGGCGGGGGAAATGGATAAAGCATGGATCTGTAAGCAAATGACTGCAGAGTTAATACATTGTGGTGCATGCTGTAGACAGGACTAGCTTTGCTCCTGCGAGTAAACCTGGGCCGAATGCATCTTCTCCCCAGACATTCTGCCCTTCATCAAAACACCACTTGCTTCCCATTCACAGCAAACACAGTTTGGGGCTCCCATGCTGCAGGTATCACCAGCAAATGCTTGCTGGAAGCAAGAGGCAGCAGCCTGCCTGTGACGGAAAATGGTGGCCAGGAATACAGAATTTAAAGACACACATCATCAAGTATTGGCATATACAAATGTATAAATTATTAACAAAATTATTTACGAAAGGCACGCGGCAGGTCATGACAGTCCAGATAGCTGTACAATCTCACTTCGTCCCCCCCAAACCCTTTCCCCTCAACTTTCATCACAAGACATAGGATGCTGCTGCTACAGACCCATGGCTGTCATGACAACTGAGGACCTCTTTTTTGGTCAGCCCAATTTGTCGGTGATACTGTCCTTCCTTGATCACCTTAAGACACTGAACATTCTTCCCCAAGGTAATGCTTTTGATGGTAGGTAAGTATTTCAGCACCGTCTTTGGCAAGAAGGACACACTTGTACTGGACAGGTTGAGCTCTTGCAAGGAGCTTAGACCAAAGACGACTTCGGCACTCAACGACTTAAGATTGGGGTTGCTGGATAAATCGAGTACCTGGAGATTGGGCAGTTCTTTGAAGCTGTAAGGAGAGAGATCTCTAAAGCCCTGTAAGCTGCTAAGAGATAAATGAATTAAATCCCTCAGTCCTGCAAAGGCTCCTTTCTCAATCTTAGCCAGAGGATTCCCATCGAGATTTAAGTATCGCAGAGGAATCCCTTGGAGATTTGGCACAGTCTTTAGTCTGTTTCCAGACAGATTTAAACTCTGGATGTTGGGGATGTTTTTGTCGTAGTGTCCTGAGACTCTATTTATCATGTTGTTGGACAGGTCCACGTTAATGGGTCTCCCTTGACCTCTGGAAGCAAAGACATCTAGCCTTATATCCAGGAGGTTGTTGTTGCTCAAATCTATGTCCCCCAGGGGAGAGCTGGAGAAGCATTCCTCTGGAAGAACTGCCAAAGAGTTATGACTCAGATCCAAGGATTCCAGATACCTGAGCCTGGAGAAGGTCGTGGAAGAGATCTTAGCAATTTTATTATAGCTCAGGTCAAGGCTCACCAAGGTGGTGTAACCAGGGCCGGTTAGCATTGACTCATTGATGTTTTCCAGTCTGTTTGAGGACAGATCCAAATAGGAAGTATCCAGCGGGATAGGGACGGGAACAATGTGTGAGCCTATTCCACTGCAGTCCACCTTGGTCAAGCTGAAGCTGTCAAAGAGACCAAAACTCTCCACTTCGCAGTGGCATCCTCGGGAGCAGGTCTTGATAGTACCAATGCATGGAAAGAGAAGCAGCAGATTGAACCAGGCTGGTAGAGGCATTGCTGAACCTGAAAGACAAGACGAGGAGAGAATTTAAGAGTGTCTGAAGCACAGCAGACAAACTAATATAACTTGAAAACCTTGCTGAAGATGGTTTAACAATCTGAATGGCATAATCACATCCCCAGTATCCCTCCAAAAACCAGGACAGATGTGCTTGTTGATACACAGCACAACCCCATGATACCGGATGCTATTCAATAGTGAAAGTATCTGACTGCATTAGCAATCAGGCATTTTCCACTGCCCATGTTTGGAATGAAGCAGTGATGTGAAATGTGTTCCCAATGTACTGGATCGTCACACATTCAGATAAATGCAGGAGGGTAGCCATGGGCATTAGTCTACAGAAGAGAAGAGTGAGGGGGGGGGGATCTGATAGCAGCCTTTAACTACCTGAAGGAAGGTTCCAAAGAGGATGGAGAGAGGCACTTCTCAGTACTGACGAGTGACAGAATGAGGAGCAATGGTCTCAAGTTACAGTGGGGGAGGTCTAAGTTGGATATTGGGGAAAAGTATTTCACTAGGAGGGTGGTGAAGCACTGGAATGGGTTGTGTAAGCAGGTGGTGGAATCTCCATCCATACAGGTTTTTAAGTCCTGGCTTGACAAAGCCCTGGGATGATTTGGTTGGGGTTGGTCCTGCTTTGGGCAGGGGGTTAGACTCGATGACCTCCTGAGGTCTCTTCCAGCCCTAGGATTCTATGATTTTCGACACTAGACTTTTCCCTCCAAAATTTCCCCCTGTAACAGCTGTAGTGCATAGCTGGTGACTGCTGGTGTTTGGACCTCTCCAGGGGCAGCAGGTCTGTAGAATTTTTGATGGTGCCCAGAACGGGTCCAAGTTCCACTCCCCACCTGCTTAAGGCTCTGGGAGTCTGGGTGCAGAAGGGGTAGAGGCTCTGGGTGGGAGTTGGGGTACAGGCTGTAGGCTGGGCCAGCGGGTCAGGGTGCAGGAGGGGGTAAGGTGCTTACCAGGGTGTCTCCTTTTAATGATCCACACCCTTCTGGCAGCGTCTACCAGGTGGAGGTGGGGATGGAAGGGGTCTCCGCACCTTGCTGCCTGCAGCTCCAGTTGGCTGTCGGCAGTTCAGGGCAGGAGCAGTGTGCAGACCCCCCCCTCCACCCACTGGGACATGCTGGCAACTGCTTCTGGATTTGGAGGCAGTGTGGCGTGGGCACGAAGCTGCTCAAGCCCCATTGTGCTGCTGGTAGGGGTGGAAGGGGCCCCTGGGCCCTTTTAAATCACAGAGGGCAGCAGGCAGAGTTGGGGGACTCACTGGGAGGGGCAGGCAGGGCTGGGGGAGAGATCTGGCCCTGAACTTTGGTGGAGCCGAGACACTGTGCTCTTATATTGGTGCAGCACAGGCACTATGGGCCCATACCGCTTGCAGCCCTGGACCAATCATCTAGGCCAGCTCTGAAAGGAGTTAGACAACATGGCAATTAAGATGCCACCAGCGTCTCATCTACTGTATTCCTACTATTGCTACCCCGACGCGCAAGGATAGACGTGGCCATGTGTGCATGGGCCAGGGCTAAGCGAGGCTTTCCCCCTTAATGTCCCACAGGGGCCAGCAATGGTAGGAATATGGTAGACAGGGCATACTGCCGAACTCCTGTCAGGAGATCTGTTGGCAGGGCCCATTGAGAAGTGCTGAAGCCACTTTTCTTGGCCAGTGCTATGTCCACTGCATGAGAGGTTGTGGTCACTGCACAGCCTGGCTTCCTGGTCAGCTGTCTATCACTAGGGTTACCAGATGATTTCAAAAAAATACCGGACACATTTGATCTCAGATGGGGCGGGGGGCCGGCCGGGAGGGGAACGGGGCTGGCCGGGAGGAGGTCGGGGGGAGTGGGGCTGACCAGGGGAGATTGGGGGAAGGAACCAGCTGGCGGGAATCAGGGCTGGCTGGGAGGGAATTGGGGAACAGGGCTGGCCGGGGAACTGGCCGGCAGGGAGCAGGTCGGGGGAGTGGGGCTGGCTGGGGGGAGATCAGGGGAAGGAACTAGCCGGCGGGAAGCAGGGCTGGCCAGAAGGGGGTCGAGGGGAGCGGGGCTGGCCGGGGAGGAACCAGCTGGCGGGGAGCAGGGCTGGCCCGGGTGCATGCAGATCCCGGGGTGCTGCCCATCCCATGCACGGTCCCGGCGGGGCGCCCGGGCGAGTCTGGCCCCAGGGATTCCATCCCGCCCCAGCCCCACCCCCGCCCTGCTCCTCTCTACTGCGTAGTTGTGTACTGCCTGGCTGGTATACACGCTCACGCAGTGTGAGAGTGTCTACCAGCCAGATAGTACACAACTATGTACTGACACTCATGATAATAATAAAACTTACTTAATTAGAAAATACTGGACATGTCCAGTATTTTCTCAATTTGTTTCCCGAACAGAAAGCTCAAATACCGGACTGTCCGGTTCAAAACTAAACACCTGGCAACCCTATCTACCACTCAGGCCCTTGTCCTGGGTTCAGCTCAGGAGACCCTGGACTGTGAGAGTACTTGACCATTCAGACAGCTACTCATGCAGAGGCCCATGAATGCGTTCAAGGCCCCCAATTAGCGCTCCTAGTTACAGAGCCCTCGGTTACATCTCTCTCTGCTTTGGCCTCTGGCAGATTCACCACCAGCCACTGAAGTTTCTATCTTGGGATCCAACAGCCTGGGCAAACAAAATCTGGTTGGCCAAGGGCCAGATTGCCACAAGTCTGAGTTCTCACCCATTGGTTTCCCCTCATAACAGCCTTGACAATCAGGCCTCAAATCTGTTTTGGAAGGGTCCCTTGAACCAGAGAAAGGGTCACTCTTCTTGACCTGAGTGCCAGCCAGGGCACTCTGTGAGACAGGTGGATACCCACTTCAAAATCCCTTAGGGAACTGAGCGGAGACAAGCCACTCACTTCACATAGGCCACTGGGCAGCCATCAGGTAGCCACGGGCAACAGCCATCAGTCTAGATTAGGATTCTACCCAGGGGCCTAACAGTGAAGCCCTCTGCTGCTCTCCTTGGCAAATCTCGCCATCTTCCCAGCTGCAGGATGAAAGGAGCCAGGAGGCTCCTCTCTATTTCACAGGACTGGCCAGGCCTTTCCATTACTTATCTGTTAACAGCTTCATCACAGAGCGGGAGGTAGCTACCGTGATGTGGTTTCCAGAAAGAGCTGATTAAAAGCTGTAGCGACACGCCTCTGGGGATTATAAAACTGAACAGGCTGGCATCCCACAGGTCTGCGGCAGCCACGTTCCAGCAGTGAGAAGGGCTGATTGTTCCTATTGTTCCCCTGTGCCATTGCCATATTTGCTCTCTTTACGCCCTTCCAGGAAGGATTTCAGGAGATCTGCCCTGGGAATGTGTCCCCTGAACAAGGATCTCTCTATAACGTAGCTATTCTGCTCCTCGCTCCTTTACATCCTGATTAAAAGGTCAGATACTATTTTATCCCAGCTACTCCCGGTTCCAGCCTTTACTGTTTTGTCACCTCTTTCTTCACTCTCTAATGCAATAGCCTTGTGGAGGCATCTTTGCCACATGACCGTTGATCCTTCCCCTATGCCTCCCCTGCAGCCTAGGAACCTTTTGCCAGGCATTTCCCAGAAGTTCACACCTACTTTCATCTTTTCCCAGGTCAGTTCCTCTCCCCTGGCAATGGCTCTTTGCTAATTCACAGCAGAGGCTGGAAGACCCACTGCGAATTACTTGCCAATTTGCAAAATGCATTAAGAGAAGAAAGGCAGATGCAGCACAACAGGATCTGGCCAGGCATTTGTTGCTATCTGTCTGGCAGGAGCAGGTAGGAGGCCTCACTTTGCTAGCCGCTGTTCATACAGAACAAGACGACTGTGCCTCCCCCCATAGAGCTCGCAGGGTAGGGGCAGAGCGGAGAAGGCTTCATGCGCTCCCCTGCCCCCAGGCCTAATTCGCCTGGGGGCGGGGGAGTGCGCAAAGCCTCCTCCAGCCCTGCCAGGAGCACGTAGCACTTTGAAGCGCTGCGCGCTGCTCGCAGGGTGGGGGGAGGGCGGAGGAGGCTTTACACTCCCCCTACCCCCAGGCCAATCAGGGTCTGGGGGCAGGGGAGCTGTGTGAAGCTTCCTTCGCCCTGCCCTGGCCCTGTGAGGAGCCCGCGACACTTCAAAGTGCCACATGCTCCTCGCAGGGCGGGAGGAGGCTTCCCGCGCTCCCCTGCTCCCAGGCCCTGATTGGCCTGGGGGTGGGGGAGCGTGCCAAGCCTCTTCCAGGGCATGGGTGCCTAGTGGGAAGGGGGGGCAAAGGGGCTCTCCCACCCCCAGACCAATCATGGTCTGGGGGTCGGGTAGCCCTGCCCCTTCCAGGGTGGCCCGGGGCTACTTCGAAAATTACTGCCCACCCCTGCAGTAGAGGGATGGAAGCAGGAGGAACCCAGCCAGGCTGGCTGCAGGGGAGGCCTGTGGCTGGGATCCCTGTCCCGGGCTGCCTTAGTAGAGCTGGAAGGGTCAGGAACCCTGGCGGCTGAGCAGTGGTCTGGGTGGGAGGGGGAGGTCCTGGTGGCAAGACTGTGGGCTGTCAGGGCAGGTGCTGCCGTGGCAGGGCTGTCAGTGAAGGGAGCACCGGCGGCTGGGCAGTGGTTTGCCATGGCGGAGCTGGGAACCTCAGAGGTGGGACCGTAGGTTGCTGTGGCAGGGCAGTGGGGCTCGCGGCAGGTGGGACGCTGAGAGGCCAGGCCAGGAGTGAAGCCATCTGGGTGGCCAACGGCAGGGGGCCCATAAATGACCTCCCCGGTCTGGCAAAATCCCTCCTTTGGGACCACACAGGTCCCAAGGGTGCCGGACCAGGGAGGTCCAACCTGTAGAGCAATGGGGTATAGGCCATTTCTGCAGAAATCCTGGCAGCTGAGGCAAATGAGCCCTTGTACCAGCATTGTGCTATTTAATGTTTGCTGGGAGAGGAGACCACTTTGGGGTAAAAGGCACGAATGGCACGTCTTACCTTCCCTAAGGTCTCTGGCCAAGCCAGAGAGGTTTTCCACCTTGTTTCATTAGGCTTGCCAAACAAGTTCCATTTGCAGCCACCTGTAGATTTAGTGGAATTTTGCCTTGCACGCAACTGGGTGTGAGGGTTCTATGTTACGGAAGGGAATTTACTGCACAAAGGCACTCTTTAGAAAAGTTAATCTGCTATCAACAGAAGCACGCCCACAAGTCAGATCCGTCTGGCGTATTCTGGACCTCTCTCCCACATCCCCAACCCATCAGCTATTACTGCTTCATGCTTCAATGGGAAAGAACCTGACAAGCTCTTCTTCTAAAATTTGATCCAACTCCTGGAAAGATAAAGGATCCCATTAACTTTGCTGGGAGCTGAATCAGACAGACCCCAAGGCAACATGCCCCATATGACCTTTAAGACACTGGATGAAATCCTTAGCCGCCCACTAACTTCTGTGGGGCCAGGATTTCGCCCCATGAATCCAAGTCTCCTCTCTCACTGGCAAGAACCAGGTGGAGTGTTACTGGAGTTACAGCGCTAGCCCTCGCTAACCAGAGCATCAATATCTTCTACAGTTTGTGTGTGGAAAGCCTCTTCCTGCCCCACTTCATAAGCAAGTGAGGGAAGGGAATAAACAAGATGGTCGAATAGGTGTTTCAGCTCCAACATCCATGATGACTCATAACTTTTTATACCCCTCCATAGGAAACTGGAGCTAGCCAGGTGCCCGTACGTCAGTGCATAAGGCACAGCTGAGCGGAGCTATTTACACTACAATTACAGTTTCTGACTAGCCTAGGGAGCAATAACCTATATTGGTGCTGCTCTGGACCATCTCTCCCTCTCATTGGGTCTCTTAATTGCTTTGCAAACAGGATGTACTTTACTCTCTCTTTAACGAGACTATTACAGCAGCGCAAGGATTCCATTACAGAACAGCATGAAACATTTAGAGCGGCAACAAGGTAGTTTGCTGAAGCCTTATTTGTTCTGTGTCCTACTGACGCTAACAGGTTGCCATCTGACCCAAGAAAGAGCCTTCACTGTTAGGAAGTTCTAAATTAAAATATCCAGGTGCATTGGGTTTTTATTCCAGGCAGGAGAAACCCATAGTTCATTTTAAGCAGGGAGCTGGAGCAAAGAAGAGGGGGAATGTGTGCCCCATGAATTAAATCCACATCAAAATGCCTTTGGCCTCCTGCCTACAAGCTTTTCTGCTACATTACGGATAATTTCACACGGCCCAAATCCTGCTTGCTCTTATGCCTACAGCAGCTTTCTAATACAGCGGGAAAGTCACTGGGCAAAGTTCTACAGCCTTCAGTTTGCCCCAATAGTATTGCTCTTCTCTGGCCAGTGGCATCAAACTTTCCACAATGTAAACAGACTCTCTGAGGCAAATTCTGGCCTCCTTAACACCTGCCTAATCTGGAGCAAGTCCAATGACTTCAGTGGGAGCCCCGGATGCTCTGCACTTCAGAAAACATCAGGTTTTAGGCTCTGTCTACACTGCCAATAGAACAGACGAAACGTTGGTCATTCACAGGTCCTTAAAAAAGCCCTCCCTGCCCAAGACACGTTTCCGGTGGCAAGTAGGTGCGTGAATGGCTCGTTGTCGGCAGGAGCGCTCTCCTCTCCCTCCGGGCTGCAGACGGCAGTGGGCAGAGGAGCAAGTGACCCTGGCTGCACACCTTCCTGTCGCTGATAGTGACAGGAAGAGGAACAGCAAGCAGCGTCTCAGTACGAATCTTGGGGGTTGGGAGCTGAAGCCCCCCCACCCTTCCCAAATAGCATCCTTGACCCTGCACACATACCCCAACCCCCTGCATATCCTCACACCCCAAATCCGACTGCTGTCATATTGCAGCTCCCCTCCCCTCCATTCCTCTGTCCTGAGCCCTCCCGGGGTGTGTGTGTGACACAACTGTACCTATAAGAAATTTTATTTTCACCCCGAGCATGGCCTACTCTTGAGGGTACTGGACTGAACTCAGGAGATCTAGTTTCTATTCTTAGCTCTGCCGCTGACTTGCTGGGTGACCTTGGGCAAGTCACCTTTCCCTCTGTGCATCACTGTCCCCTCCTCCCCTTTGTCTGTCTCTATTTATACTGCAAGCTCTTGGAGGTGGTGACTCCCCCTTACTATATATTTGCACCATGCAGAACACAGCTGGACTCTGGTCTGCTGTAACAAAACAACTGTTGCCTGGAAGGCTTCTGGAGGCACGTTATTTAAAAGCCCCAGGAGGCAGGGCAGTAGACAGAGGCGTGAGTGGTTCCAGCCCAGACTGACCATACGCTCTGTTCCTACTCCGTCACGCTCCTCTGCCCCATGAACTCCAACAGGATCCTAATGAGCACGCCTGGATCACATGGCAAGCCCGGGGCCTGGACTTGCACTGGGGTTTCCCACCCCACCCTGTGATAGATAATTTTTTTAAAAAAAGTTAGTTGTGGACAGAAATGGCTGGGGAGGAAGCACTGACTACAGCATTATTGCAAACCCGCATGGGGGGGAGAGATGGGGGGGCGGACACAAACAAAATGACTATTTTCTACTAACACACAGTCTTATCCTGTAATCAAGGCTTCTCTCGTTACCTTCCAAGCTGGCAGGTAGACATGTTGGCACCACGATCCCCCCGGCTTCAGGGCTACTCCTTCTTGGACAGTGCTGCCACTTGGCATGCATCTAGCACAGCCACATGAGAAACCCAGACCTCGCAGGCCTGTGTGGTCCCTGCTATGTGAGAGGCAGGCTAGCCGGCTGCATCTGGACTACCTTTACTAGCCATGACTACCACCAAGCTGGAAATTTCACCTGGATGGATTTCTCAGCTCTTTCCACAAGGGCAGTGTTAAAGCACACCGCAGACCAGGAAAAAAAAAACAAAAACAACCTAGATATTGAGGGGGGGGGGGGGGCTTTTAAAAGATCTACCTACCATGCTCTGGATCGCTCCATTCTACAGAAAGGAAAACTGGAGCATAAAGAGGTTCAATTCCCCATTAGCAAAGCACATGCTTAAATACTGTGCTGATTTGGGCTTCAGTGACTGGTGGATTTAGGATTTCCCAATTCTCTGCTTAAACCGCAGGGTTATGAACTTTTAAAACACTGACAAAAACCGGCTTACTCAGGATGTCTGACCCTGTAATTCAGACACAGCCACTTACTTTCTTGGCAGGAACATGGGTTTGGGAGGAAGGGTGGGGGTTTTTTTTTAAGCATGATACGTCTCCAGAATGAGGGATCAGGATTTTATTCTGGCTACGGCATCATCCGAAAACCAACACACTGCAAAGCCATTCTAGCCAGTAGGAAGAACACGGCCGAATGATCAGACACCAGGCTGGATCTGCAGAGGTGGCAAGCTGAAAAAAACCCAAAATTCTACTTGACAACAAAGCAAGCTGCACACAGATGTCAGTAGGAATAAATCCCACAGGCTGGGAAGAAAAGAGATTGCCAGTTATTTCTAAGGCACTGAGTTAAAGCGGAGATGTGACACCCATCAGAGAAATCAAGAACCCCATGAGGTGGTTTTAATTGAGTCACTTTTCTGGCAATAACAGCTTTTTAAAGCTCTTTTTATTTTCTAAAAAATGCTCCCATCGTTGCCAAGTTCTAATGGACTCCTGGGATTCCTGTCCTGATGAATACATCTACCTGCCTTTAGTCAGGCTACACAGCTATTATTAACATGCACTATTGCCACAGCTATTACTTTCCAATAGGGGCCCATTAAGAAACACTTTTTCTTGAAGCATCATCTGGGCTCAGATTTGCCAAAGCCATCACTCCAAGTTTCATATACAAGTGTGAACAGAGAGAGAGAGAAAAACTGGCTTAAACTAGTTTAAAAGCAGAAACTGTTAAACCCTTAAAAGAAAAAAAAACAAACCCATGGATCTTGGAAGATGATAGAAACATTACCCGTGAATTAGTGTATATAACCCACGTGTTATACATGTTTTTTCAAACCCCGCCCCCCTCCGCGGGGTATACAAGTTTATTTTTACTCGCCCACCTGGAGGAGGGTGGATTGCACCTGGCTGCGGCTGCACGGAGCCTGGGCACGAGTGCAGCTCCCCCTCCCGCAGGCCGGCCAGCTTACCTGCACTGCGCTCTACGTTCCCCACCGCTGGCAGCAGGTTGGCTACCTAACAGAAGATGCAGTTTATCCTGGTATGTGCAATTACCTTAAAGTAGCGTATATAACCCATGGGTTATACACGTCCGCGGGTTATCTAAAACTTTTTTTTTTTTTTTTTTTTTTTTTACACACATTCAGGAAAAACCGTGGGTTATGCATGGGTGCGGGTTATATACGCTAATTTACGGTACGCCTGTTTCCTGAAAAGGGTTTCCCTCTCCAGAAATGGGAGAGGATAAAAACTCAGCAGAGGTGGGGTATTTCTTCTTGTATCCGTCCAAGGTAACGGTCAATCAAGCTTTTGTTCTTACTATTTCATAGCAACTAGGGTACCCCACCCCTAACATAATAGGCTGAGGTGGCTCAAGATGGAAGGGCAGCTGGATCTAGGGAGGAGTGCATGGGACGGAGACTTATAAGGGGAGGAACGAAACCTTGGGGAGATGGTTAAAAGGCTGCTGATGTTTTCGCTGATACTCAGAGGCAAGGCACAGGAGGAAGAGCCAATGATTTAAAACGATGTCCAGACTAAGCCTGCAACTGGATCCATGCAGAGCTTTTCGTGGACCCAATCCTCATTCACACTGAGGCCCCTCCGCACTGCTCTGGCCTTAAAGCGACGGCCATTTGTACCCACCGCAAGGCCCTTTCACCTGGTCAATGTGCTTAGCCTAAATGAGAACCAGGCTCGTGGGGTCTGACTGCAGAGTTCAGAACAGATCAGGGTCCACATTTATAAAGGTGTCTCTGTTGCATGACTCTGGGCACGGAGGGAGCCACAAAATAGATGTGCCTCGCCCTTTACACCCGATTCTCCATTTGCTCAGCGTGATTGGGAAACCAATGCATTCCCAAGGAATTCAATGGGGTTACTCCAGATTTACACCACTGAGAGTAAGAGGAGAACCCATCCCTTAACTCTAGCTATCTGCGCTGGTTTTAATAGAGCCTCCTCTCTGGCTTCTTTGCATCAGTCTCCTTATCTGTGATAAGCTATCGAGCCGGGCTTATCTGCGTAGAGTGCAGTGCAGCTTAGCTAGCAGATACATCCCAAATGACAAAGCCGGGGGGATGTGTGAAATTTTCTTCTGTCTAGCACTGCAGGGCTGCCTCTCTCACTGAATCAGAGCAAGGGGGAGGAGGAGAGAGGGACAGCGCTTGGAGCCCATGTGGCGCATCTCTATTGCTAAAGAGTCGTAGGAGCCAGGATAGGAACTGAAATCGTTCCTGAAACCCTCTTTGCTTTTCTCCCTGCTCACTCAGTGAATGAGAATTGATTGCTGAGGCTGAAACACACTTCTATGAATTATGTTCTGCTTTAATGAGAGCTAATAATGGATGTAAAAAACCACCCACTTTGCTGTCAGCCGTGAACATCACCATCGTAGAGGGGAGTCCTTAACAAGTAATTAACCCAACTGTACACGGAAACCACGTTGCTGGGGGCATCCAAGGACAGGGGAGCTGACAGACTTGCTGGGAGCAGAGGGACTGGGTCCATGCTCAGAGGGACGGGACCTCAGAGGAAGGGGTGGTCAGCACCTCCCTGAGTGCCCTCCCCTCAGCCAGCCCTTAGCGCGCAGGGATCCAGCAGCGGTTTAAAGGCCCCATGGCTCCAGCTGCTACCACAGTAGCAGCAGTTGGGAGCCCCGGCCCCTTTTCATTCACCAGGCCCTGAGGTGGCTGTCCCCTTCCCCTTCCTAGAATAGGAATCTGCATATACTATATACAGCAGGGGTGGGCAATAAAATAATAAGGGCCCACCAGGATTAGACCCTGGCAGGCCGCTGCCACTATATTTATCTGCACCTCTGCAGGTATGGGGCAACTGCATCTCTCGTTGGCCGTGGATCGCCGTTTGTGGTCCATGGGAGCAGCGGGAAGCTGCGTGGACCGGGACACCGATACCTGTGGAGGATATATAGAGGCGGGGGCCCACGAAGGACTAACCCTGCAGACCAGATCCAGCTGGAATTTGCCCACCCCTGAAATACATACAAATCACTTCCTTGCCCTCCTTACAGACAGTTCTGTTGTCTTCCTGGGGGGGAGGGCGAGTCGTAAAGAAAAAGATAAACAGCGTTATTTCTAGCATAGATATCTATGCTAGAAATAATGCTGTTCATAGAGTTGCTTTCCAAGATTACCACAAAATGTTACCTAAGGATGCAGGGAGTTTAGATTGAGAGGGGAAGGCAAGGCTGATGCACTCGGTCCCGACTTTTCTGAGAGAGCAGAGATATTCCCTTTTGTCAGTTCCAGTTTCTCTGCCAAACAAGTACCTATTAACCAACACACAGGGGGAGGGACAGGTGGTAATAGCAAGAACAAAGCTGGGCAAGGAGAAATAGAGGTGGGGGCATGTTAAGAGATCACCATTTTAAGCCAAAATGAATGCAGAGGAGACACGTGTGGTAAATTAAGTCAGAGGCCAGCGTCTCCGTCCCATTCTCCACAGCAGCCTGACAGTTATTTGCTTTTGCAAGCATATATGGCTTCCTGTGTTCTGAAGAAACATCCTCCTTTAAAAAAGAAATTCAAACAGCATTCCCTGCTCTCCCCTTAAAAAGTTTAACAGGGATCTCCTCTTGATTGTGCTCATCCCTTGCCTGCCTTGAACAAACACTTAAACAAGTTGGAGTCTATTCAGAGTATACAATTCTGAGCATTCCACCTAAGACCAAGATTACACTTTTAAAAGCTCGCCCGGGGGCTTCACGGAGTGGGCCAGGGGCTGGCTTTGTGCCATGCCAGACTGATGTCATGATTCATTCCTAATGTGCCAAGGTGCTTTCAGGCACTTGTCACCTGCCACCTGTCTAGGCAAATCTTGCAGGTAATGGGAGTCCGTGGATTTTTGGCCACCAACTATGGTCTGGGTACAGGGTTTGGCACTGTGAGAGATCATAGAATACTAGAACTGGAAGGAACCTTGAGAGATCATCAAGTCCAGTCCCCTGAACTCATGGCAGGGTCAAGCACCGTCTAGATAATCCCTGATGGGTGTTTGTCTAATCTGCTCTGAAATATCTCCAATGATGTAAAATTTAGCATAGCAGACACCAAATCTGTCCTGTTTTAGTTCCAAGCATGAATTGGTTAGAACTTCTCAGCCAGTGCATGTCCACACCGGTTTACCTCATGTTAAATCCAGCCATCCTGAACTGCACCTTGACTTGCTCATAAAAGCTCCCAGGGCACTTACCAAAAGGAAACAAGGTGTTCAGAATCATTCCCTCTCCCCCTCCAACTCCAGGGCTGCTGCCAGGAGGGAAAGGCATGTGGCATTAGAGGCCTCCAGCAACGTTCCCGCTAATCTTTTCTATCCATGTGCAGAATAAATTTTATGTGCACCACCAGTGAAACAAACAAAAAAAAAAACAAGAAAGAAAAAAAACCTCATGAGCTTTGGGCACTCTACCAATCAGCTGGGCAGCACTGGAATCTCTCATGAGTGGCTGCAACAGCATCCAACTTACAGGGAACAGGGGACTCCAGACCTGCTGGGAAGCCCTGCAGTTTGGCACAGCCCTAGTAAGGAGGGGTATGATAGGGCTTGCCAAGAACAGGTGGGTGCAATTACAGTTCAGCAAGGACAGGTTAGGATTTGGTTTCTGTTCTCAATGGATGTAGTATTCACAAAAGCCCTGGAGGCAGATGTCGTCTTCGCCCACTGACCCAGATCAGCTGCACAGCCCCCTCCCCAACTCAGGGATCAGACCCTGCTACCATCATTGCCTCTCTCAGGCGAGAGCAGCCCTGCTTGAGCTGCTGTATCCGCAGTGGCACTGCACTCGCTCCTGTGTGGCGCTAAGACTTCTGGGACTCCATCCAACCCCGGTTCTGTTCTGGGGATTCCTTCCCAGCCACCTGTAGGTGAAGCGGTCTGTCGTTCCATGGGGTGGGAATTGTTGGAAGGCACTGGAGGACTAGCGGCCCTAGAGGAGAACCACCCTGTGTCCTCACTCCTGTTAGCAACTGGTGCGCATTCAGGCTGTCACTCACACCCTCCCATGCCCCCCCTGCCCGACTGGAATTTAAAGCACACTAGAATAAACTCTGGAGTTAACTCTGCCATGACTACGAGCCCTTCAGCAGCATGGGTCAAGAGGACATGGCATGGGACTAGACCTTGGAAATGAGGGTTTTATTCTGGGCCCTGCTCCGAGGAGCTTACTTTCCCCTCCATCCATCTTCTCTATTTTTGACTAGAAGAGCCTCAGGGTAGGTTCTGCTTCTTCCTATAAGTCCACAATGCTGCCTAGCTCAATGGACACCTGCTCTCAGATGGGGACACTTAAAAACAGTAAAAGAAAACAAACCCCAGACAGACTAAAAATCAATACAGAATGTTCTTCTGAAGCAGGAGGGCCTGCCTGCCCGAAAACAAAATGTGCGAATTACCACCCAGTTTTTCTCATGCAAGTCAGTGGCAAGCCCTACTTCAGAACTGCAGGAAATCATAAAATGTAAGTGGACCCCGCTAGGGAGAGGGTGTCCCTGCCCCTTTTACCATCACATCCTGCTTGGGGTGACAAAAGCCATTCAGCTTCATGGCTCTCTCATTGTGAGAATACTTGTCAAGGAAATGCTCTTGATCACAGCAGTGTGAACACGGTGATAAACTGTCCAGCTGCATCATGTGGTGGGAAAGAGGGGGGGATATATTGGGGCTACTAACAGCCTTTCATTAACCACCAACAGCCTTTCATTGCCACATGCTCTCTGGCACCCAGAGCTAGCAGGATTTCAAAAGGGACTGTACATTGGTATATCCCAGACAGGAAATGTTAAAATACGTAAGAGTTTTGGAAGGGTTATAAGCCATCCTGCTTCAGGGCTTCAGCCAGTCTCTAATTATTCGGGGTTCAGAGGTAATTCTAAGGACAGGCTAGCTAAGAAGGGCCACTGCAGGGCTTCTTACACTCTCCTGTGAAACATCTGTTTCTTGGCTGCTGTTGGCGACAGGACTAAATGGCTGGTGCTATGATTAGTCTGGCTGCTCCTTATAACAAAATATTTACAAGCTAAGAAGCAAGCAGAGTGCAAGTAAGGTGCTGGGTCTGTTGGGGAATTATCCCGGTTCCAGTTATTGAAAGCTAGAATAGTCTGGGCAAGATATGTGATATGCCATGGGTCACATAGTGAGTCTGTGGCAGAGGCTGGAATTAAAACCCCTGCCTCCTGAATGCTAGTCAAGTGCCTTAGGTGAAGGGTACAGAAAGGAGAGTTAAGTAGGTGAATAAGGTTTTTAAACAGCCTGTTTAGCTTTGTTCTTTCTCCCCCTGCTTTATATGGCTCAACTTAAACCTTATATGAGGCTTCCCGCACCTGGCTACCCAAGTGCATTCAGTCCCATTCGAATCACTCATTATGACTGTACCTCTCCAGTTTCCAGAGACATGATATAATCTGGCTGGAATGTGCTTGATTGTATAATATGCTGCTTGTCTCTCAGCGCTGCAAGGCAAGTGCTGAACGTTAGGAGATGGGGAAACCCAACTGATGCTGCTGTTGCACCATCTGCATTTGCAGAAATCGATGGCTCAAACACATAATACTGGGTTGGCCTCTACCCAGGGCCGGATTAAGGCATGGGCTAGCCGGGCAGCTGCCCGGGGCGCCAACCTATGGGGGGCGCCTGATGGCAGCTGTAAGGGGTGTGTAGTGCCCCTTATAGCTGCCATCAGGCGCTGCGCGCCCTGCTCCAGGATCGGGGGCTGCAGTAGCTCCCAGAGGCCACCCTGCAGAGGCCGCCCGGGATGGGGGCCACGTTAACCCCCGCAGCGCCGGCCAGCAGTGCCCTTCCCCCTGCGGCCACGGGGCCCTGCACAGCCAGGCTCGGCCCACCCCGGGCTGTACGCCAACGGCGGTAGCTGGGCTGGGCCGGGCACATGTGTCCTACCGCCGTCAGCTCCGCGCGCCCTTCCCCATGTGCCAGGTGGGGGCCGGGCCGCGCATGCGCCCTTCCCCAACCCGGGGTACAATTAAA
Source organism: Rafetus swinhoei (assembly GCA_019425775.1). Lineage (NCBI taxonomy): Eukaryota > Metazoa > Chordata > Testudines > Trionychidae > Rafetus > Rafetus swinhoei. The sequence continues at coordinate 20,033,930 of CM033437.1, read as the reverse complement.
CTGTCTGCCCCGGGCGCCGGAATGGCTCGGTCTGGGTCTGGCTCTGCCTCTACCAGGAGCCGCTCGACTGGGCTGCCTCATGCAATGAAGTAGCCAAGGAAAACCCAAGTGTGAGGCTGCCACAGCTGGATTCCACCACCACTCTGGTCACAGGGCGCAGCTCTCAGCAGGGCCCAGGGCACAAAACCCAAGGCCAGTGCAGGAATCACTAGGATAGAGAGCACCCCAGTGCCTAAGAATCAGCTTGCCTGCAGTCTGGAGCAAGCTGCCTACGCCCCACGCGCTGCACTGAGTGGGTTAAAGTTTGGCAGGCCTTTTTTCTGGCCACCGATGACCAAGCTAAATCTGCAAGCTCCTGGTATCTGGTTTATTCCAGCCAACTTGAAACAGTGAGGAAGAATGGCGGAGGCGTTAGGGCCCTTGGGGATCTGGGCTCAAGTCCCTGCTCCACCATAGATTTGGTCTGACCATAGGCAGGCCACTTAGTCTTTGTGCCTCAGTTCCCCTGCCGTACAACAGGAATAACAGCACTGCCCTACCTCCCAGGAGCGTTAGGAGGATAAATCCATTTAAAAACAAATCAGAGTTTGAGGTGCTCAGATGCTACAGCACTTTGGGTTGTGTAAGTCCCAAAGGTTACGGCTACCACCCAGCTTGGGTCAACAGGCTCGGGCTAGCGGGGCTCCCTCTGCCATGCTGAGGGCAATTGGGGTGTACACCGGCAACTTTGAAGTCCAGGCACCTCTTTAAGGATTCAGAGGCTGAGTTGCAGCTTCAAAATGCTTTCTCCATGGCTGTTTTTAAAGCAGAAGCCCAAGTCTTGGTCTAGCAAAAACCCGCTAAATTGAACTCAAAGGGTGCCCCCATTGATGGCCAGTACTCCTGCTGTGGGGCCAGTAGGGAAGCTCGAATCAAGGTACGTTGACTCCAGCTACGTAATTAATGTGGCTGGAACTGCATCTCCTAATTCGACCTTCCCCTTTAACGTAGGCCTGGCTTAACTCAACAGGGTTCCCATGGGAGTTTTCATGCCCTGCCGCAGCACGGATGATAAGAAATGGTCTTTAAATGCCAACTCTGCACCTGGTTCCCAGTAAGTTCCATTTCTGACCCAGTATGGCTCAGCCCACACTAAGTGGCTGGGTGGTAGCAGAGCCACATTTCACAATATGTATTAGGACCATCACGTGTTAGCAACCATTTTAACGGGAGTCCTGTTTACCAACGCCTTACATAGGGCTCCTCAAATGGTCAGGCGGCCAGCAGAGCACAGAGGGTTCAGCAGGTCCTTGCCCGAAGAGCTGACCACTGTACTGAACTAGCCAGCGTTTCTGCGACAGAAACGAATCGGAATCATTCATCTGTGTGTCATAGGCCCTATTCTGCTAACAACTCATGAGATTCTCCTTGAGCTTAAGTGGCAGGTGGCGATGCTTTCAGCAGGCATCCCATATTCTCTGTTGCTAAGTCTGGAAGAGCCACACTGTGCTGAATAATGACAGCCATGAAGTTCCTAGATAGGCCGTGCCTAATAACACAGTAACAAACCCATGGCTAATGGGTGAGACTGGAGCATGCTTTAAAGAGCGCTGTTTTGCTGTTAGTGATGCACTTCCCTCCCAGCCTAAAAACAGGAGGCTGCTGTGCCTGAAGGCTACCAGCTAAGAGAGAGGGAAAGGAGAAGAATCAGTTAGAAGTGTCCACGCAGAGAAAGGATAAAAAAAGGGAAGGAAGGAGAACCCACAAGTATTACACATAGCCACATTCCAGGCACAATGGCCAGCTAGGTTTCATCAATTAACCGCTGCACCCACTATCGGATTACAGCCTGGCTTCTGTGGCACTGGGAGCAAGTTCCATGAACGCCATTCCGTTTCGAGTTTGCAAAGGGCTCCTGGCTTTGTTGCTCCTGCCTTTCTCGTTTTCACGCTGCAGACGGAAAACGCTTTAAGAGAACAAGTAGTAAGAGGAGGCAGCTCCCATTCAAGAAAGAAAATCAGCACCATGCTAATGCCCATCTGGCATTCAGCTGCCTTTGTTTTTTACTCTGTTTAATACATTAATCTTGGTGCCAAGGTTTAAAATAAAAATTGTTGTTTGGGCCACAATTTATTATCTTCTCTCACAAATCTCAATGTTTGGAGTGAGGGTTTTTTTTTTGGTTTTGTTTAGTTTAAATTGCCTGCCAAAATGCTAGCTCTTGGAAGCACGAAACAGAACACCTCTGTTCCTCTCTGATCTCAGACTTGTCCCCAGTCTGCAGAAACTCATGCAGTCAGTAGGGCCGGTGTAAAAGGAATTATTGTCTTATACAGAGAGAGACCCATCCCCACCCTCTTGTGCTTCCTCAGCCCTCCCCTTCCCAAACAGCTGACTAGCAAGGAGGAGGGAGGAAAGCTTGAAAGAGGAAAGGGAACAGCTAGGGATAGTGTGAAAACTCTAAACCTCCTAAAGGTAGTTACTCAAATCTCACTCCAAGCTTTTCACCCTGAGTGGAAATGCACTTTGTGCCCACATTGCAGGCACTGGTTCAAAATTACCCTCCCCAGTTTAAAGCCTTCTTCTTGGACTGCCTACTTTGTAGTCCTCCTTTGTCTCACCTCTCTTCCCAATCACTCAGCACCGGCTTTTTCTCTGCAGCCCCCTCCCCCTCCAACTCATGTTGATGCAAGAGCTTTCTCCTCTACAGCTCTAGCAGGCTAGAAGACCCTTCCTGTTTTTCCCCATCACACCAACACCCTACCAAGAGTTTTCCAGTGACCACCACCGTCTTAGGCATACTCCACACTATCTTCTCCTCCCTCACCAGCATCTGTTCCTCTCTCCCCAGTTTTGCCAGTTGGAATGCTTACATTAATTCATTCTCCCAGGCATTCACACCGGTTTGCAGAGTTGACACCATTACTGCTTGCTGCACAACGTCTTTTGTATTTATACAAGGTATTTGGAGATACAGTTTGCAAGAAGGATGCCAGGCACATAGAATTGTATGGTACAGTCATAACAACATAACTGGTATTTCATATCACCAATGATGCCTCTTTTTCTCACTCATATATGCTCTTCTTGCACCTCACCAATCTTCTCCCCCGTGTGCACTCACCCACGAGGATCATGCTACCACATCCAAGACAACATAATATAAGATTTGGGAATTATCAGGGGGTATTTGGGTTATGGCAGGAACTCGGGAAATCTGAGTTCAATTCCTGGTTCTACCACCAACTCCCTGTATGACTTCAGGCAAGATGCTTAATCTGTACCTTGGTTCCCTGCACCCCAATCTGTAAACTTTGGGATAATAATGCTTGTCTGTTGCATCTCAGACTGTGAGCGCTCAATAGAGGCTTGATTGATGGGCAGCAATCAATCCAGCAGGGGTCAATTTATCATGTCTAGTAGAGACATGATAAATTGAATATCGAGTGCTCTCCCATCAACTCTGGTACTTCACCAGAATGAGATGAGCAAGCAGCACCGACAGGAGAACATCGGCTGTTGACTTACTGCAGTCACCTATGTTATTCATGTAGCTGAAGCTGTCTAACTTAGGTTGATGGCCCACAGGAGTGTCAATGAGGCCATAGAGTCCTCAGCAGAGATTAGAGCGCCATGTGTGAGTGGAATATAAATAAATGACAGCGATGTTAGAGACCGAGGCCTTACAGAGCTAGGGTCCTCTCCACACCTTGGAGAGTGGTGTACAGGAGGCAGGGTTACATTGCAAATTCTTGGAAAGATCTTTTAATTGCCAGGCCCTCTCCAGTCATATTAGAATCTAGTGCAGGGGTGAGGAACCTAAGGCCCAAGAGTTGGATGTAGCCCCTGGCTTGCCTGGATCCGGTACGAGGTTCAGGGCTCCCCTCTGGCGCTGGGGAGCCTGCGCTGGAGCGCCAGCCCCAGCCCCAGCTGCCCCCATGTGGGGCTGGATACTAGAAAAATCTACTAGTCAGGCCCCCCCAGGCTCTGGTGTGTGAGTGGAATGCGGGGGAGGAGGGAAGTGTCTTTCTCCTTCTCAGTCAGGGGTCACATCAGTGAATTTTTTTTTTTTTTTTTTTGCTTCTCACTTGTGTATTTTTCCGTGGGTCAGCAGCCCCCAACCCAAAAAAGGTTCCCCACTCCCAATCCAGAAAGTGTTGCTGACAGAGTCATGCTGCATTTTTAGAAGCTTGCCTAGCTATGGTGCAGTGTCCATTCACATCTTCTACCCAGGTATTTTCAATGCTCACCACCACTGTGAGATCAGAGGCATCCTGAAATACTAGCACTGGTTCTACTACGGCAATACCTCCCGTACTGTGATTTGAATGTAAGCAATGCTCAGCCCTAGCTGTTTTGTGTTGTGCAGAGAGCAGTGCCCGGAAAGACGAGCTTTCTAATGTAACTTGAGCGAATGCTGTACGCAGGGTAGCAGCATCTGATTTATTATAGCTGATGTCTGGACAAACTCTTCATCTCAAGAACTCAAGCTAGTTCCCCCCTTCCTAGCCCATACCAACAAACAAGAAGGTAGCCTGACTGTACTTGTCATAACCACTGGAGAAGTGACAAGGCTCATTTCTTCTCCCAACAGTGGCTCTCAGCTCCACTTGCTGCCATTCAGCTACAGTAGGATTTTGCCTCACAAGCTAAGGGCAACCAGCAGTTATGGGGGATGCTCTGAACCCCTCTCCCTCAGAAACAATCTTACATATGTTGCATATTCCCATACAGAGACCCCCTGTAGTTTTACACAGTACACAAGTTCTCAGATCATGATTTCCCAATCCAAGCCAGTAGGAGAAGACTATATATACAGTCTACAGGTATGTTGTTTACAATCAACAGACACACACTGCCCTCTTACATTATTAATACATTTACCATGAGCTACTGACTAAGGCATTACTAATGAAAGTTGCATGATTCTCATGACTGGCTCAAACTTAGCAGGGTGTGTGCATTATTCACTCTTCTCCTTTTTTGCAAAAAAAGACAAACCCTCCGCCACTTTTCCCATCTTCTCCTCTTCAGCTTAACCCAAGCTAGAGAGGCTGGAATTCCGGGACTTGGCAGGCAGCATGTGCTGGATTCAAGGGCAGACCATGAGACCAACTTTATCCTTCCTGGAGTTTGCATGTCTGGGCTGATCCTGACAGATGTTAGGAAACAGTAACCTCTTAACCTGGGCTTTTCCCTTGCTGCTCCTCTGTCCCCTCCCCCCGATCTGCTCTGGCCTGCTTCATCACATCACTGCTCTCCCCAAGATCCTTTCAAAATGTCTTTGGAACGCCACCGAGAGCAGCCAGACAGCTGCCCCCCTTCCCTGAATTCTGCGCCTGTGGGGAAGAGAGCCGGAGACGGGAGAGGATGGGGGGGGGGGGGAGGAGAGGAAGCAGTGTGTGAAATCAAAGCCCTGAATCTGGGCCCTGGAGGCGGGCAGGGACTCCAGCTGCTGATCAGATTACTTGCAACCGTGGCAAGTTCAGCTGCTCCTCGCCCCGCCACAACTGCGAGAGGGGAACGCGAGGGGCCGGGGAGGCAGAAAGCGAAGGGCCAGCGGCCCCAGAGACGCGTGCCTGCCACGCCATCTGCCAGGGAAGCGCCGCCCGGCTTTGCCAGGAGGGGCCGGGAGTCCCTGGCTGCGCTCCCCCGACTCCAGATTTCAGTCTTTGGACCCCCATCTCCGATTCTTTCCCACTGGCTCCAGGCAGCCCCGCGCTCGCTCTGCCGGGACCGAGTCACACCCCCCCCAGCCCGGACAAAGTTCTCCCTGCGCTGCCCAGCCCGGAGGGACGAAGCGGGCACGGGTCTGGCGGCTCCGCTTCCCAGCGCTGCGCTCGGGCCGGGGCCGCCGGGCATCCCCGGGCGCTGCCGGCTGCCAGCCCCGGCCGAGCTGCGATCTCCGCCCCGCGCCCGGCGCTGCAGACAGAGCCACTCACCTTCCCCGGCGGCAGCGCGCCCCGGACCGGCCGCACCTGGGAGCGGGGGGTCCGGCTGCTGGCTGGAGCCACGTCTGGCCGCGCGGAGTCCCGGGCTGCCCGCCCTGCATCCAGCCCGCGCGGCGCCTGCTGCTCGGTCCCCAGCAGCCCGCCCCGCAGCACCGCGCGGCTGCCTGCCCCCCCGCAGGCCGAGCCGCGCCTCCCTCCGGCACCCGCCGAGCTTCCCGCTCCGGGGAGCGTCGCACAAGTGCCCGGCTCCGCTGGCCGCGTGCAGCTGCAGCCGCCACCCGGAGCTTGGACGCTAGGGAGCGTCTGCAGCGTGCGGCTTCGCTGCGCCCTCCGGGCCGAAGGCTCGGCCCCCTTCTCCTTCAGGCTCTTTTATTGTGGAAAGGGGCGGGGGGCATCTCAACAGATGGCTGCACACAAGAGAACATCTGGGAGGGGGAGGAGGCGGGGCCGCTTGGGCTGAGTTGTGCAACTTTAGCTCTTGCAGCAGTACAAGCTGGAGGTGCCGAAAATCCCGTTGCCTGCGGCAGTTCCTCCCTTCATGTTAGCAAATCCGAGGGATTAGCTAGGCCAGACGTTGCTCACCTTCCTTCCCATCACACCCATTCCTCCATTCCCAGGGGGCCCCTTCACTGGAGCCACTCTGACTGCAGACTTGTGTCCTGGCTCAGAAGGTGCCAGGCTCTGCGCAGCGTTGGTTTCAATAGGGTTGCTCACGACATTCGCTTGCTCCATCAGCATTTAAAGGAGTGCTTCCTAAGGTATTGACCTTGGACTAGTCACTGTAGTGTCCAGGGACCTGACTACTCCCACAGGAGTATGCCCAGATCAACTCCACTGCAAGGCAGGGGTAGTTGCATGTACCTAGCAAATCCTCTCCCTCGCTGATCTACCATACAATTTAGCTTTGATCCAGCATAACTTTCAGTATTGTCACTAACTGCAGTGGGAGCACAAATAAATTGTGGTTGAAACCTGAAACTGTTATAAACGGGCATAAAGTAGGACATAAATAAAATACTAAGGAATAAATGTAGGGCCTGATTCATTACATCCCAAGGTGTGCAGAATTGGACCATCTCCTATTAATTTTCTAATGGCCAGGGAAGTGAAGAACCACATCTATGCCTCATTCTCTAGGCAGTACTATGTATTACAGCAACAATCAGAGATTCCCTACCAAGATCAAAGCTCCAGTGAGCAAAACAGAGAGGTAATATACACAGCAAGGGCGTTCACTAGGTCACAGTGCCAGGTATGGGAGACTGGGGCAAGGTAATACCAGGATATCAAGTGTATTGGCAGGACAAAACAGGTCCTGCTGGTGTGGGAGTGGCACTGCATGTGAAGGAAAGGGTAGGGTCAAATGAAGTAAAGCTTGTAAAGCAGGGGTGGGCAATAATTTTTGGTGGGGGGGCCATTCCAAGATTTTGGAAAGTGGTCAAGGGCTGCAATTTTCTGTGGAGGGGGGAGTGCAGGATCTAAGGTGGAGGTTGGGTGCAGAAGGGTGCATGGGGTAAGGGACTGGGGTGCAGGAGATGGTGTGAGGTCTCAGAGGGTGTTTGGGTGAAGGAGGGGGTTGTGACCTGGGTCAAGGGATTGGGGTGTAGGTGCAGGAGAGGATTCTGTCCTGGGGGAAGGGTGTAGGAGGAGGTACACGGCCTGGGAGGGAGTTGTGACCTGGGGCAGGGGTTGCAGAGGGTTTGGATGGTGATCTGGGGGAGGAAGTTGGGGTGCAGGAGGGGCTGTGGTGCCAGAGGCAGGTGCTGGCTAGGAGGAGATTACCTAAGTGTCTCCTGGCTGGCAGCCCCAGCCTGCTTGAAAATACAGGTGCTCCCTCCACCTGGCTCTCAAGTCCAGCTGCCCCAGTCGGTCAGGCCAATCTCTCAGCTCCCATTGGCTTGCTGTTTCCAGCCAATAGGAGCTGAGAGATTAGCTGAGGTCAGTTCTTATTGGCTGGTTGTTTCTGGCCAATAGGAGCCAAGGATTAGGCTGGGGACGGGGAGATCGCGCGAAGCCTCCCCCTGCCTGCAGAGCAGAGAAACGCAGGGACTGTGTTAAAGGCTGCAGCTGCGTGTGCCTGAGGGTCCCTGCAGGGTGGTTCGCGGGCCGGATCCTGTGGCTTGGTGGGCCGGATCCGGCCCCCGGGCCCATATTTTGCCCAGCCCTGTTGTAAAGGAACCAAGTGGTCCCATAGAATCTCTATGGATAGGAATTCCATGCTTCAGCAATAAGAATCTGCCAGTAGGGATGTACTAGTGACCTACTGACCAGGATGGTGACAGTGACTGTAAAATGCTCAGGGAGATCAGAGAGGCTATACAAATAAAAAAGAACTCAGTAATAATGGGTAGAGCTCTGAGTGGATACAAATTCTTACCAGCAGATGCGGATATTTGCGGATAGAAATCGGTATCCACTGATCCACAGGGCTTTGCTCCCAGGAGATGCTGTGGCCAAAGAAGAGAAATGTGGTGTCCTGCTACCAGAAGCCAGTTCCCTGCACCAGCAGCTCTTCCTGGACATGCAGCTGTACTGTCCTCAGCCCCGTTGCCAGCTGTGTTTCCTCTCTGGGGTTATACAGCCCTGCTGGGGTTGGAGGCAGTACAGTCATATGGCTGGCAGGAGCTGCCAGGGTGGGATGCTGGCCCTACATCCCTCTCCTTTGGCTACAGTGTCTCCTAGGAGTAGAGCCATGTGGAGCAGTGGATACTGATTTCTATCTGTTAATATCCCACCCATAGGTAGAAATTTGTATCCTCACAGAGCTCTAATAATGGGGTATTCTAACTATCCCCATACAGACTGGGTACATGTTACTTCAGAAAGGGATGGAGAGACAAAGTTTCTTGACACATTCAATGACTGCTTCTTGGAGGAGCTTGTCCTGGAACCCACAGGAGGAGAGGCATTCTTCATTTCTTCCTAAGTGGAGCACAGGAAGAGGTGAATATAGCGGGATCACTTGGTAATAGTGTTCATAACATAACAAAATGTAACATCCCAGTGGCAGGGAAAACACCACAGTGTCCCACCACAGTCACATTTAATTTCAGAAAGGGGAATTACACAAAAATGAGGAAGTTAGTTAAGCAGAAATTAAAAGGGACAGTGCCAAAAGAGAAATCCTTGCCAACTACAAGGAAACTTTTAAAAGACACCACAATAGAGGCTCAAATTAAACAAATACCCCACATTCAGAACAAAACAAAACAAAACAGAGAGAACCAAAAGAGTGCCACAGTGGCTAAATAGCAAAGCACAAGAGACAGTGAAAGGCAAAAAGGCATCCTTTCAAAAAGGGAAGTTAAATCCTATGGAGGAAAATAGAAAGGAGCATAAACTCTGGCAAGTGAAATGTAGAATTATAGGTAGGAAGGGCAGAGAAGAATTTGAAGAACTGCTAGCCAAAGACTGAAAAAGTAATAGCAAACACTTTGAAAGTACATCAGAAGCAGGAAGCCAGCTAACCAGCTAGTGGGGCCACTGGATGATCAAGATGGTAAAGGAGCACTCAAGGGTGATAAGGCCATTGTGGAGAAACTAAATTAATTCTTTGCAACAGCCTTCATGGCTGTGGACGTGAAGAAGATTCACCAACCTGAGCCATTCTTTTTATGTGACAAATCTGAGGAACTGTCCCAGACTGAGTTGTCATTAATGGAGGTTTTGGAACAAACTGATAAACTAAACAGTAATAAGTCCTTAGGACCAGATGGCATTTACCCAAGACTTGAGAAGGAACTCAAATGCGAAATTGCAGAACAACTGGCTGTGATTTGTAACCTATCCTTTATTTCAGCTTCTGTACCAGATGACTGGAGGATAGCTAATGTGACCCATTTTTTTTAAAAAAAGGCTCTAGTAAGGCTGGTAAGTCTAACTACAGTACTGGGCAAACTGGTTGAAACTATAGTAAAGAACAGAATTAACGGACACATAGGTGAACATGATTTGTTGGGGGAGTGTCAACATGTTTTTTATAAAGGGAAATCATACCTCACCAATCTACTAGAATTCTTTGAGAGGGCCAACAAGCATGTAGACAAGGTTTACCCAGTGGATAGGAATAAATAGTTTTCAGAAAGAGAAAGGTAAAAAGTCATATCCCTCAGGGTTCTGCACTGGTGTCAGTATTGTTCAATATATTCACAAACAGTCTGGGAAAAGGTGAAAGCAATGAGGTGGCAAGACTTGTAGATGATACAAAACTACTCAAGCTACACAATGTGAAGAGTTATGAAGGGATCTTACAAAACTGGGCTACTGCAAAAAATGGCAGATCAAAGTCAACACTGAAAAATGCAAAGCTATGCACATTGGAAACAATAGTCCTGAGTATACATATACAATGATGGGGACTAAATTAGCTTTTATCAGTCAAGAAGGAGATCTCAGAGTCATTGTGTATAGTTCTTTGAAATCATCCAATCAATGTGCAGTGGCAGTAAAAAAGCCAACAGAATATTAGGAATCTTAGGAAAGGGGCAGCTAACAGGATAGAAAATCTCTTATTGACTCTCTATAAATCCATGTTATACCCACACCGAATCATAGAATCCTAGGGCTGGAAGAGACCTCGGGAGGGCATCGAGTCCAGCCCCCTGCCCAAAGCAGGACCAATCCCAACTAAATCAACCCAGCCAGGGCTTTGTCAAGCCGAGACTTAAAAACCTCTAGGGATGGAGATTCCACCACCTCCCTAGGTTACCCATTCCAGTGCTTCACCACCCTCCTAGTGAAATAGTTTGTCCTAATAGCTAACCTAGACCTCTCCGAATGTAACTTGAGCCCATTGCTCCTTGTTCTGCCATCCGTCACTACTGAGAACAGCCTCTCTCCATCCTCTTTGGAACCACCCTTCAGGAAGTTGAAGGCTGCTATCTAATCCCCCCGAACATCTCTAAAAGATATATTGGAATTGGAAAAGGTTCAGAAAAGGGCAACAGAAATTATTAGGGGTATAGAACAGCTTTTGTATGAGGAGAGATTAATAAAAGCGGGACTTTTCAGCTTGGAAAAAGAGATGACTAAGTGGGGACATAATAGAAACATGTAACAGTGGTTTTCAAACTTTTGCAATGGTGACTTCTTTTGATGTTATATATCTCTTGGATGCCCTTATTGCCACTCCAACTCATTTGATGAAGTGGGTCTTGCCCACAAAAGCTCATGATACATATTTTTGTTAGTTTCTAAGGTTCCACAGGACTTCTCCATTAAAGTGAGTGGTAATGTATCATCTCATAGAGCTAGAAGGGACCTTGAGAGGTCATCAATTCCAGTCCCCTGCCCTCACAGCAGGACCAAGTACCATCCCTGACAGATTTGCCCCAGATCCCTAAATGGCCCCATCAAAGATTGAATTCACAACCCTGGGTTTAGTAAGCCCAATGCGCAAACCAGTGAGTTATCCCTCCCCTCAAAACTGCCTGTTCTCAGAGGGGTGTTGTGAATATAAATTCACCATGATCCTAGCACCTCCAGTTGTTATGATTCAATGTGAGAAGGTTTGGAGCTAGATGCTCATGTTGTATCCACCCTTTTGATTGTTTCCCCCTCCTCACAGCAGAGACACTGAGGCTAGGTCTAGACTACGGGGCTTTATTGGAAAAAGCTATGCAAATTGCACTCAGCAATTTGTGTAGCTTTTTCTGATCGCTTTTTCTGGAAGAGGCTTTGCCGCCATTTGGCCCAGTCTACATGGGGCCAAATGGCGGAAAAGCCTCCTCTTTCGGCGGAGCCCTTATCCCTCGTGGAATGAAGTATACAGGGCTCCCTGAAAGAGCGTGCTTGCTCTTCTGAGAAAAAAAGTGGAAGAGCAAACGCGCTCCCCTGGATGCAGTGGGGTTTTTCCGGGATACCTAACTCATGGTTAGGAGCTAGAGTGATGTTGAATGTCAGAGTGCCATGAACCATAATGGTTACAACATGCCACTGAAACGAAGAGCTAGCTAATGTTGTTAAGCTCTAGCTAACGCCAGCTTAGGGGCAAGGAGGCAGGAGCAGTGTTACAACAGCAGTAGATGGGCAGTGCACGGTCTAGCTGGAATTAAGTTCACTCAACAATATTGTGAACCTCAAGCATTCAAAAATGGGACTTTTAAGCTCTGTAGGAGAAGGGGCACAGTGGAGATGCCAGGTGTGGCCAGACCGGTCAGAGCTGCAGCTGTGAGAGGCCTCCAGAGGCCAATTATTTTGAATGAGCAGCAGCGGATCGTCCACACAAATGCTATTTCAAAATAACTATTTCAAAATTAGTGTTGCTCCCCAAGGAAAGCAGGAGTACAGATTTCAAAATAACCAGTGTGGATGCCCCGCTTATAAATTTGACCAAAGAGGGGTTATTTCGAAATAACTCCCTAGTGTAAACCAGGGCTGTGTGTTTTGGGACAAGCTAATGAAGCAAGTGAGAGAAAGGCAGCTCTGGTGTCATATGGTGCCCTCAGATTTCCCTGTGACAGTCAGGCCTGGGTAAGCTAGGGTGCTGCCAACACCGTGTTGGGGGTTGCTAAGATCTAAGCCTCCTCCTCAATTTGCCTTTTGCTATGTGCAGATCGTGAGCTTTCGATTTGTATTCATCACACAGGACTGTCCTGGAGTTGCCAGGAATTACAAACGAATTAAAGATTATGCCATAGGAGAAAGCCTCCAAGAATGCATCCTACTGAAATTGTCAGTCTTAGGCACATCTGCCTAGATCAGGGCAAAGGGGCAACATTTTCAATGGACACTCAGACTACAGCGGCATCACCTGCTGTTGTGATCACCCGGGGAGCTGCAAGAGCAGGAAAGTTATGAAAAAGCTCAGTGCAGACAAGGTCTATATGTGTTAGATTTGATAACTGAATCTGCAGCTCCCCCAAAACCTCACCCCAAAGAATCCCTTCATAAGTCAGCTATGCAGAAACCACAAGGGCAGCTCAGTGCTCCAGTCCAACCTCTTCTCTCTATCCTGTGCCATATTTCAGACTAACTTTGACCTCCCCCTTGGGAGCAGCTGGCTTAATATGTGCCCAGATAAAGAATGCAAGTAAAGATCTACATTTAGGAGAGTGGTTTGGTCTGATAAAGTCAAGGCAACTCAAAAGCCAGCAGCAAATGAGAAAGAAAGAAGGCGTGAAATTCCCAGCATGAGTCATTTTGATTTTCTAGCCTTCCCTAATTCCTAGTAGACACATACTGGCAAAAGGAGTCAGGGAGAGAACTAAGATGACATGAGCACTGCCTCTTAGTAAACGGAACTTGGTTATCCAAGATTACAAGTATCGTACAGCTGACTGAGTGTGGCTAAACATCACTGCCCTGCAGAGGTGGGAAAAATGAGAGATTTTTTTCACGTCTGGTTTTCATGCAGTTCTGAACCCTTTGAAATATGGATTTTCCGCTTCTCATGACATTTCAGGAACAAAACTTTCCTGTAGAGTGAACAACCTGAAAACTCTCAAAGTGCCCGCAAGGGACTTTAAAGCCTCTAGAGACAATTGTGATCATCTAGTCTGGCTGCTTCAGTAACACAGATCATAGAACTGCTGCAGCGGAAGGAACGCTCCTTTCCTGAGGTGTGAGTGAATTTTCTAGTCTTGTTGACCTAGAACAGATATTTTAGGAAAATGTCCAACCTCTATAAAAGGTCTTTTCCTGGAGGATTCATGTTTATAACAAGAAATCAAAACAAGTTTTCAAAACAGCAGCAGAAAAGGAAACAGGAACATGGTCGAGGTCAGTCCCACAGCTCAGGGAATTCAGAGAGGCACTTTGTTCCCCCTGCCCCCTTCTTCTGTGGGAAGGCTGGAAGAAGCTAAGTTGATGTTAACCTCTTGGTTCCCCAGGGGCCAGGTATTGCCCATCCCCATGTCATAATTGCTGGTGCATGAAAATAAGCCCGTGTGAATTCTGTAAGCAGCAACCCCTCGTTTAACATTCACAAGTGGCGATTGTGGCTTTTGTGCAAAATTTCATCGGGCAGTTTCAAATTTTCCACAGTCGCTCCAGTGGCATCTGAAATGCTTTGCAAACTCACACACAGACAGACCTCCCTGGCAAAGTTCCCACCACACTGGAGTAGAATCCTTCACCCCATTCTCCTGCCTCAGCAGCCAGCCAAATGTTTATTGAACTCCAGCTGTTAGTGACGACTGAAACCAGGTCACTTCAGTCTAGGGATGTAAGTGACTAGTAGACTAGTGATGCGACTAGTCACTTCCCCCCGCCCCTTGCTGCCTCTATCAGAGAGAGGCAGCAAGTGGGGGGAGCAGGAGCTCGGGCTAAGGGGAGCCAGCTTAAAAGCTGGTTCCCCCCTGCACTGTCTCTGTGGGGGGCAGGAGAGGTAGAGGCACTGCGGGAAGCGGCGCGAGTGGGGACTGAAGCACTGTGATTCTTCTTTTGCTGTGATTCTTCTTTTGAAATGTACAAGAGCCCCAGCGGGGCACTTGTATATTTCAAAGACTCAGGCGCTGCAGGGAGCACGGGGCCAATCCCCTGTTGGCCCTGCGCTTCCTGCGGGGCTTCCGCTTTTGAACTGTAGTTCAAAGGTGGAAGTGCCCTTATCAACTAATCGATAGCCCATCGATTATTCGATTAGTTAATCTACATTTAACATCCCTACTTCAGTCTTAATCAATATAGAGTCCTTTTCCACCTCCCTTCCTTCTCCCCACCTGTTTTCTCCTCTGGCTGCTACTATAATTGAGTAGTCTGAGCACAGGACTGGGAGCCAAGAGCTCCCCATGTCAGACACTGACTCCTTCCCTGTGACCTTGGGCAGATCCCATAAGACCTGAATTTGCACCATGAAAACCAGTGGGAGTTTTGTCACTGAAGCCCCTACTGCCATTTCTTCAGGGCTGCTGAGCATTCGCCGCTCCCATTGACTTTGGCTGGAGCTGGGAATGCTCAGCATTTCTGCAGAGCATGTTGTTACTCTTTCTGCCTCAGTTTCCCCGATACACAATGGGGGAGAATAATACTTTTAGGCCCTGTTTCAAAGTAGCACGTAAGCATCTGGCTGACTTTAACCAAGTGCTTCATGGCCTAAGCACCTGCCTGAACATCGTCCCACACAAACACCCATCCTTATTCGACAAAGCACTTCAGCATGTGCTCCCCTGGAAGAGTTCTAGTGCTTCACCACCTTCTGGCCCAAGTACCAGTAGTTTGCTTTCCCCAGGTTTCCTACCAGTCTCACCTTGTTAACTCTCTGTGGGAAGGGAGTTAGGTGTTTCCCAGCCAGTACAGGCAGCTTCTGGCCCAGAAGTGCAGATACGCCCTGGGTATCTCTCACAACTGCTGCTTTGCTTTGACATCCCCTCTGGTAAATATTGACCTTCCTTTCACCTCCGTCAATATTTACCTCTCGGGTTAATAAATGTGGAGATTTATTTCAGTCCAAGTCAATGTGTTCGAAGCTATTGCTGATCTCTGCAATTATTCATTACTTAGCCCTCGGGACTTATACACAGGAGAGTTGCAGTACAAAATGTGGGCACAATTCTGAAAATCCCAATGCATTCGAGTGGATTTACTCCTATGAACTCAACTGAACTCACTGATCTCACTCAACTGAACTCCTCTGAACTCAGCAACGCTACTCAGGAGAGTAATTACTAGGGTTTAAGCGTATGCAGGATCAAAACCTACTGTTGCATTGCACTTCATCAGGAGTTACCATGGCTCAGAAAAATACATATGTGCAATTTTAAAGCCACGTTATTTGCTTGAAAGGTCACATTCATGTCTCTTGTACGAACATACACAACCCAGGCCTGATCTACCCTGAGGAAGAAAGTTGATCTAAGGCAGTGGTCCCCAACGCAGTGCCCGCGGGTGCCATGGCGCCCGCCGGGGCATTTATGTGTGCCTGTCGAGTGATCGGGGCTGGCCCTGCCCCGGGCGTGTGGCGCAGGGGCGGTGCCGGCCCCGGGCATGCGGCGCATGGGTGGCCCTGCCCCTGGGTGCATGGCGCGTGAGCGGCCCCGCCCCCGGGCGCCCGGCAGCCCCAAAAGGTTGGGGACCACTGATCTAAGGTATGTAACTCCAGCTACATGCATAGCATAAATGGAGTCAATGTACCGTACGTTGAATTTCTATGGCGTTCCCACTGTGAGAGATCGACAGGAGAAATTCTCCCAACGATGTACCTCACTCCCCATGACCCCATGGAGTACCAGGGTCGACAGGGGTGCCATCAGCGATCAATTTAGCAGGTCCTTCCTAGACCTGCTAAATCGAACCGAGAGAGTGTTGATCTCCAGGCAAGTGTAGACTAGGCCTCACAGTGGGCCCAGATCAGATCTATGTTGGGGATTGATTGTGCAACATCTCCCCATTGTGGGGTGTTTACACTATCCTCTGAAGCCCCTGGTTATAGCCACAATTTGAGACACTGGACTATATGGACCCTGTGTCTGAACTTGTGTGGCCCTTGGGGACCGAGGTTCTGATCCGAAGCCCACAGGCAGCATGCTAGTGGCACTTGTACATGTCACATCTGACAATTTAACACCAAATAATGGGGGAAGGGGGAAAGGCAAGTGGATCTGCCTATCAGGAAACACTTGCCACAGGTGAGTTCTGTTTGAAGATGGATTGTCTCTGAGAGGAAATAGTGGATGCTCCATTGCTTACAAATTTAAAGTCAGGCTAGACAAAGAACTGGAAATATACTATCTATCTGCTTCATTCATCTCTCTTTGATAACAAATATTTAATTGACTTCTATGAGCGTGACAATGGGTCTTAGCTTTCTAAATTGATCTCCCCAGCTAATCCTCAGTATACCTAGATAGAGTGTCCATCCCTGTGAAATCTAAGCACTGTAGGCAACACAGACAAAATGTCATCCAGGTCTTTTCCATCTTATTCTTTAATAGACCAATTTTGATTCATCTGTGTTTCATTCATTTCTGAGCCCCCCAAAGTATGCTCAGTCTATGCCTTGACTTCAATAGACTTGCATTACTTACAAACCTCAGTGGTGAGTTTATTGATCAGTGCATAACCAAATCCCTTGGACTGCCCTCATAACAACAGCTGTGAGCCCGCAACTGTACTGTGCTCCTTTGAGGCGGAAACAAACAGATTTTTCTCCCGGTGGCAAGACCAATATTTTCAGACAAGCAATTTTTTAAAAGAAAACTCGAAGCATAATCACCCTATAAAGTGCTTAGGAAACAGGATCCCTGAGGTCTGACTTTGTCAGGCAAGCTAGTTATTAAAGTTTAACAAATGTCACCAACATTCTATTTCAGCAAGTCTGCATCAGCTACCATAGATCCAGAGCTGTTCACTCCCACAGCCCTTCCAAAGTGTGTCCCCCCACTGATACCAACAGGAGTTTTTGCTGCTGGGGGATTGCAAAACTGAGCTGAGGGAAACAATCAGGAGGAGCTAACAATATGAAAACCCATTTGTATGTATGCACAAAAAATTGGGGAAGCAAAGGTGGTGCGTGGAGTGCAATGAAAAGGGGCAGCTCCCCTCCCTCTTCAGTGGCCTGCTCAGCTCAAGATGAAGCAGTGCATGCTGGGAGTCCTAAAACCATCATTGGCCATGCCCCCCATGTTAAAAGTGATAGTGGCCAAATGGGATCGTTTTACACCAATTACAAATAGATCTTCAGGCTCCTGACAAGTTGCTACTGTGACTGTTGGTTGGACAAAGTGTGAGCATCAGAAAAATTAGGGATGAAACATGGGCTAGAATCACGCTAGATGACTCTTGCATTGCTTGAGAGCAGCACTTTGATGTGAACCCTCTTTCATCGTACAATAGAACCTGTTTGTGTGACAGCAGCATCCAGAAGCAGCAGCTGAGATCTTGGCCCCACTGTGCTAGAAGCTGTACAAACACTCACTAGAGCAGTGGTCACCAACCAGTAGATCGGGATCTACTGGTAGATTTTGGAGCCTTTGACAGGTGATCCTGGCAGGTTGGGCCAGGAGGCTGTTAAGTGCCGTCACTTCATCTGTCCCTCTAAGCACTGCTGTGTTGTTCCTGCCCTTTGCCTTGGAGCTGCCCCCCACAACCTGAGGGGCCTCTTGTTTGCTGTGCAGGGCACAGGAAGAAGAGGAGGGGGTGCTGATGTCAAGGTGTCCCTTCCTCCACCCCATCTCCATGGGGGGGGGGAAGGTGGGGGGGGGGCAGGGATGGAGAGAGTTTGCTGGCTGCTTTTGGGAGTGGTGCAGGGTCAGAGTAGGGGTGAGCCTGCCTTAGCTTCACTGCACCACCACCCCTAAGCCACCTGTGGTAAGTGGTGCCCAGCTGGAGCCCACATTCTGAACCCTGGCTCCAGTACTGAACCCCTCCTACACCCCAAGCCCCTGCCCAGATTGCTTTTTCGATGCATTTTTGCAGTGTGGACGCTTTCTTTCAGAAGATGTTTTTCTGGAAGATCTATTCTGGAAAAGATTCTTCCGAAAGAAGCCTGCAGTCTAGACATAGCCTCATTAATGGATCTCCAAGTCACCGTGTCATTTCAGGCCAATTCCACAAGCCAAATACATAGGGAGGGATTGGAACTTCATTGACAAGTTTAATTTTTATGCAAATGGTATGAACAGGGACATCGGCTGACTGGCACACTACCTTCCACATCCCAATTACTTAACCAACCAACCCAACAATGGAGGTGCTAATTGTTCTTATCAGCCTCTTGTAACAGTCTGAACCATCTACTCACTGTCTCTCTCTTTTTTCTTTCCCCCTCCTTTTTCTTTTCCCCCCCTCTTTACTCTCCCCTTCCCTTATTTATTCTTGGATTTGGACTTCTAATACTCCAGTCATCTGAAGAAGTGGGTTGTGCCCATGAGAGCTCATGATACCATCTATATGTTTTGTTAGTCTTTAAGGTGCTACTAGTCTATTTGTTGTTTTTTAAGTTTTTTCTGCTAGGGTATGTCTACACAGCAAAGTTATTTCGAAATAACAGCCGTTATTTCGAAATAACTTTACTAGCGTCTACACAGCCAAACTGCTATTTCGAAATTAATTCGGGCTCAGCTGGGCCCCGCTCAGCTGGGCCTGGGGCGGCAGCGGCCGTTTAGTCCGCGCTCCCCACATGTGGGAGCGCGGACCCAAAGGCCGCTTGCTGCCGCTGCTCCTCTCCTGAGCACTGCTCAGCTGGGCCCGGCGAGCAGCGCAGCGCCGGAGGGAGGAAGGGGGTGGGCGCCACGCAGGGAGGGGAAGAGGCGGGGCTGGCCGGAAGGGGGTGGAAAGTAGAGCTGGGCGGAGATTGGGGCTGTGGGGCTGGTGGGGAGAATGGGGGCCGGAGGAAGGGGAGGGAAGCAGCGCTGGCGGGGAGGGTGTGTTCGGGGGGCCGTGGGGCTAGCTGAACCGCCACGGAAGGAGGGGAAGGGGGGCCGGGCGCTGACGTACACAGCCAGGGGTCTTGGCCATGTACGTCAGCGTTACAGACTCACAGACAATGGGCTACTATATATATGATAGGGGGCCTCCAGCCTTCCCAGGGTGCCCTGGTGGCCACACCAGCCTCAACCAAGAACACTCCTCTCCCTCCCCCTTCCCCGGAGCCCTTAAAGGGGTTGACTCTGGCCACAGTGCCTGTGCCAGCTCCAAGCCTGCCAGCCCAGAGCCAGCAGTCACTGCCCTGACCCAGTGGCCCCAAAACATAAGCCAGCAAGCCACTGGCAGCCAGCCCTCCACCGGTCCCCAGGAGCAGTCTGCCAGCTCCCAGGAGCCTGCCAGGGCCTGGAGAAGGTGGGCGCCTTCCTGGGCCAGGGTGGAGACCATGCACCTTATTCAGGTTTGGGGGGGGGATGCCCCCAACGTCCATGATCTCCGCACTAGATGGAGGAACATGGCCGTCTATGGCAGGATAGCTGCTAGCCTGGCCACCAAAGGCCACATGCGAACCCAGGAGCAGGTTTGCATGAAAATCAAGTTGGTCCAGTGAGACCCCCAACCCTGAGCCCTGAGCTTCCCCTCCCCCTTCTTCCCCTTGCTTCCCCCTTCCAACTCCCTCATCCCAGGTTTCCCCCTCCCCTCTCCTATCCTCTCTCTTCTCCTCTCCTGCCTCCTTTCCCCAGTCTCACCAGAGTTTCATTTCCCCCCCTCAGTTTTGTTAAATAAAGAGAGTTTGTGTTCATGAAAATACATGTATTTTATTTGACATCAGGAAGGGGGGTTAGGAGGGGTAAGTGGAAGGATGTGAGGGAGGAATGAGGCACAAGCCCTCAGTGGGGCAGACCAGGGAGACTGTTAGTGCTTCTCAGGGTGAAAGCTCTCCCGCAGGGCCTCCTGGATACTGACAGCCCCCCCGATGGACCTCCCGGATGGCAGCCTGCGGAAAGTGCAGCCAGACTCGCAGCAACACGTCCATGAGAAGCACCAGAGTGCCCAGGGGCAGCTCTGGCTCCATGTTACAGAGTGCTGTGGTGTCCCGAGTGAGGGGAACCAGAGCACACAGAGACAAAATGCTTTGCTGTCCCTCATCGAGGTAGGCAAGCAAGCAGGGAAAGCTGAGAACCGGCTGTCTGGGGGGGGTGGGGTGGGGTGGGGGCAGTCCCTTTAAGCACAGGCCTCAGATAGGCTCAGGCAGCAGCCACACAAAGTAACTCCTGACCTGATGCCCTGCCAGACCTTGTTCCGGCGGGCCTTAAATGCGATTCAGCGACCACTGAGTGTGGACGCGCTTTTTTGAAATAGCAAAACGCTATTTTGAAATGCATTTTGTGTGCAGACGCGTTATTTCAAAATAACTTATTTCGAAATAACGCTGTAGTGTAGACATACCCTCACAGACTAACTCAGCTACCCCTCTGAAACTGATTTGATAGAGACAATTCCGATATTCAGGGCTTTATCTTATATAGGTGTCTACTACCCGCCAGCCCATCCTCATTTTTCATACATAGTACATCCTAAAAGACACTCCCTGTCCCACACATCTTACAATTTAAATAGACCCAAACAGAGCACAAGAGAGGCATTGGAGGCACAGAGGGGAGAAATGACATGACCAAGGCCACCTAGCAGGTCAGTGGCTGAGTGAGGAATTAAACTCAGATCTCCTGCTGTGTTTATGCAGTAGTACCCAATATGAGCCCCCCCCCCCCCCCCCATCTTGTTTAGGGCCCTAAATGTGCTATTAACAAACAGCAACAGTAAGAATGACTGAAAATAGATGGTTCACACAAGGCCGGTGCATGATTTACCCTTAATTTAAGCCCTAATTGGACTGACCAAATTCATGGGTAGTGGATATAAGGTACCGGTGCACTCCACTTTTAGGGGAGCTTCTGGCACCTTATGCCCAACCTCCCCAAACACAGGAGTTGCCACTGCCCAGGACCAAATCTGTGAAGTGTTGTTGCCCATAGCTCACACTGCCTGCAGTGGCACCTGAATTAAGGCTTTGCAGTTGCCTGAGATTGCCTCATTTTTAGCCCCCTGAACTCTGTGGGTGGGTGTTACTTCCTTTTGTCAGCCTCTTACCTGCCCTCCCTCTCCAGATGCTTGGGAGACACAGCTTGACTGTTCAACAGGTTTCCATGCCTGGACACATCCTCTGGAGCTCATTCACTCCTTCTCTGCAGCCTGCAGCAAAGCCAGCAAGAACACACTCCCCCTACACCGCTGAACCCCATTGTTTCCCCTGAAAGCACTAACACGAATGCTTTCATAGCACCCCCACAAGGTGTAATTTAGCTAGAACACGGTATTACTCCTTTGTCAAAAGGAAGGCAAAAACATCCATCGCCCGGCAGTTCTTGATTTGTTTGTTCTGTCCTTTGATCAATGGGTTAAGAACAAAAGCCTTTGGTTGGATTGCCGCTTCCCAGCAGGGCCTCTTTTGTGATCACTCACTGATTGTAAATGCAGATTATCTGGGCTATCATTATGATTGTTGTCGGAGGAGAAAGAAAGAGATTTGTCCCATTTTTTATTCTTTTTGTGGCTACATGACCGTTAGAATTTTCGTTACACTTTTAAGGGTTTGGTTGGTTTTTTTTTTTTTTTGCAATATCCATATTGAGAAATTGAAGAACCGATTCTGCACAACGTTGCTATGCAACAGCTAATGAGGATGTGGGGAGGTATAGTATGGTGGGTGCCACCGGAGAGCCCCGTGTGGCCAAAGGTTACTCTCTAGCACTCTGCGTGTGTTTTCCCGCTCTCCACCAGGGAATCACCTCACTGTGCCCTTGCATCAAGGGCAACAGAAGCGCCCATATTCTCCCCCATGTATGGCACAGCAGGGCTTCTCCCAGCTTATGAAGCACTCATGGCCATGCCTTGTCTCCTTTGAGTAGGTTTATTTGCTCAAGCATACGGGCATAACAGACAAAAACCACTCCTCAGCTGACCCTCTAGTTTAGGGTTTCATAGGCAGCTCTCCCAGAGGTTTCTGGTAATCCAGTTCCTTGCAGCTTCCTGCCCCCAACCAGCTCCCTTCTCACAGCCAACTCTCACCCTGCTTCTGGAACACCAACCCTAGGGCACTCCCAGAGCTCCTGTCCCCTTGTTCCAGGGACCCACCACCAGACTTAGCTCCACTCCTCTGTGGTACATCCTCTACCCAGGCACAGCCTGCTCCAATCCCTCCCTTTCTTCCTGCTCTCCAACAGGTCTTCATGGCCATGTCCCCCTTTAATTGGCTCAGGTGGGTCCATCTGGCTCTCACAGAGGAATGCTGGTTGGGCTTGGTCTACTCATCGGCTACATCTACACTGCAGCCTTTTGCCAGCAAAGAGTATGCTAATGAAGCGCTCATTAGCATTTGTCGCGCTGTCATTTGCATAGTCTCTGCCGATGCTTTTTGCGCAAGAGGTTTTTGCACAAGAACAAGCAGTGTAGATGGGTCTGTTTTATACAATAAGCCCCTTTTGCGCAAGATCCTTATACCTCCTTTTTTGCAGAGCACAGTTTGCGTACCTTTTTCTGATAAAGCCCCATAGTGTAGACATAGTCTTTGAAAAGAGGAAACTAAGGGGGGATATGATAGAGGTCTATAAAATCATGACTGGTGTAGAAAAAGTGAATAAGGAAAAGTGATTTACTTTTCCCATAATATAAGAACTAGGGATCACCAAATGAAATTAATAGGGAGCAGGTTTAAAAGAAACAAAAGGAAGCTTTTCTTCACTCAGCGCACAGTCAACCTGTGGAACTCCTTGCCAGAGGATGTTGTGAAGACTAGGGGTATGTCTACACTAGCCCCCTAGTTCGAACTAGGGAGGCTAATGTAGGCATTC
Source organism: Rafetus swinhoei (assembly GCA_019425775.1). Classification (NCBI taxonomy): domain Eukaryota; kingdom Metazoa; phylum Chordata; order Testudines; family Trionychidae; genus Rafetus; species Rafetus swinhoei. The sequence continues at coordinate 20,010,790 of CM033437.1, read as the reverse complement.
GAAGTTGCAAATGAAGCTTGGGATTTAAATATCCCGGGCTTTATTTGCATCTTCCCGTCCAGGCGCCATTTTTAAATCCCCTTAGTCGAACTAACTGCCCGGCTGCGCAGCAGTCAAACGTTAACTCGAACTAAGTCCTTAGTTCGAGTTAACTGTTACACCTCGTGGAATGTTCGGACTAAGGGGATTTAAAAATGGTGCCCGGACGGGAAGATTCAAATAAAGCCCGGGATACTTAAATCCCGGGCTTCATTTGCAACTTCGAATGCCTACATTAGCCTCCCTAGTTCAAACTAGGGGGCTAGTGTAGACATACCCTAGGAGTTTAACAGGGTTCAAAAAAGAGCTAGATAAATTCCTGGAGGTTAGGTCCATCAATGGTTATTAGCTAGGATGGGTAGGAATGGTGTTCCTAGCCGCTGTTTGTCTGGAAATGGATGACAGGAGAGGGATCACGTGATGATTACCTGTTCTGTTCACTCCCTCTGGGGCATCTGGCATTAGCCACTGTTGGCAGACAGGATACTGGGCTAGATGGACCTGTGGTCTGACCCAGTATGGCTGTTCTTATGTTCTAGGAGCAGGGTTGGGACAATGGCATGCATTCACTGGGTATCAGATACCTACACAATGAAAGATGGGCCCAAATTCAGCATCAGACTCTGGACCTGGAAGAGCTCAAAGGTTGGGTGTGCGTAGCTGCAGAAGTTTGATCAGGCCTGTTTGGAATATGGCTGCCATCTGGTAATGATATCATGGAATTCACTCTCTTTCATAAACGCACAACAAAACATTTGCATGCTGATTTGCATGTTAATTTGCATATAGCATATCTTTGCAAAATCTTAGCTCTGTTGCTGAAAATGTCCTTGCTAATAAAATAAGTTGCACAGCTGGCCTGACCAGGACTTGAATAAGTCACCCCCAGGGTTGCCAACTATCAGCACAATCATGGACAGTCTGTAAAAAAAAGCTAAAATTGGGCCTGTCCGTAAAATCCGTAAAAAGACAGTGAGCTTTGCAGTGGAGCTGAGGAGTCTCCCCCCTTGACCCTGGGCCCAGCATGGCACTGCAGGGCAGCCCAAGGAACTATACAGTTCCTGGGGCCTGGATGCACAGGGGAATTCTCCTGGCAGGGGCTGTTCTTCTCGCCTCTGGCTTTGAACTCCTCTTTAACGTCACTAGCATCAGCACAGCAGCAACTTTTGGCAGGCGTGCCTGCAGCACCCCCTCCTGTGCTGGGGTGGGGTGAGGGGAGCGCAGAGGACAATGGGCCGGGGGAGGGGCTGTAATAGGAATAGGATTGTGCCCGTATGCCTGGCCAACATGCTGCCGATCCAGCTGCCTGTGTTATGAGTTCCCCCCTTCCCCAAGCTGCCTGGCTCAGGTTGTCAGCTGGGCTGGTGTTTCACAGGGGCTGTCACTGTCAGCTCACCTGAGAGGCCGGAGTGTTGTGATGTCTGAATCAAAACACTCAGAGTCCACATTTGTCCTTTTGAGCCCTCTTTATATTATGTAAGAAAGTCTGTACAGATGTGAGTGTTCACAACTTTTTTCTGTACTAGCCATAAAAATCATTTTTAGCTCTTGGCCACCCGGGTCACCTCCCTGCCCAAAGGAAGTGCACCTGGTGATTCCCTTTCCTTATGAATCGGTTGCGAGTCAGAGGTCTTATGGCCAGATAGGACCACCAGGATCATCTAATCTGACCGGTATAACACAGGTCCAGGCCCGCTGATGGGGTCGGGGGGGCAAAGAGGGCAGTTGCCATGGGGCCTGGTGGTTCAAACAGCTGCAGAGGTGGCTGGAGACCCAGGCTCTTAAAATTGCTGCCGGAGCGCCGCACACTCTGTGCAGCTCGGAGGGTGTGTGGGGGGGGAGGGGACCCGCTACACTCTGTGCAGCTTGGAGGTCGGGGGGGAGGACCCGCCACACTCTGTGCAGCTCGGAGGGCCGGTGGAAGGAAGGACCCGCTGCACTCTGGGCAGCACAGGGGGCTGGCTGCCCCCACCCCCGCCCCCGCCCCTCCAGCCCGAAGCCCTGCCCCTTCCAGGAGCATGGAGCTGCCCCAACACTCCCACCTTGCCTAGGGGTTGGTGTAAGGGCTGTTGGCTCCCTTGCACGGGTCACAGAATTTCATCTAGTAGCTCCTGCATGAAGTGCACTAACTTGTGACTTGTGCTAGAGCTCATCTAGAAGGACATCTAGTCATGTTACAGCCTAGGAGAGTTCTCTCTCTCCCTCTCTTTCTCTCTCTCTCTCTTTCTTTAGTTAGTAGACCAGGTGCTAGTGGATGGTGTTCAGAAATATGTAGCACACTTCCTGGGTTTTGTAGCACCAATGCAAGGTGTTGTGCACTGTAACTGACTTTCTCTGGCAGCTGTTTATAACAACTCTTAATTAAGACCTCAAGCCATGGAAAATCTAACACATCCCTCGCCAAGCTGTTCCAATGGTTAACAACATTCTGTGTTAACAAATGGCTAACAGGAGCGATGCCCTAACCTTTTGAGTATATGTGCCTGCTAATGTGCTGCCTACCCACTGTATAAACACATTCACCTAGGGAAAAAGGCTGATACAAACCAGACTATTTCATTCAGACTCACTATGATCACGGCTGACTCTTTTCCAGTGACTTTAAGCATTGGAACCAGGCAGATTCACATTCATATTGTAGCATAACGCATTCACCACAGTGACTCTCATTTTTAAAATGGCAGTGAACTAGTCCTGGCACTGAGCAGTGTTGGAAGATACAGGAGAGCACTCAAGCACAGCAGTAACTATTACACAGTTGGCTTCATGCACTCAGCCCCCTGGAGCACTAGCAGCCCTGCACAGTGGAACGTCAAATAACATCATCGGGTGTGTTGGTTGAAAACAAGACAGAACGCCCAGCTGCTGGACAGCAAATGGAGATCCAAGGGTGATCATGAAGCAGGGGAGATTTACGACTCTCGGGAGAAACGGGCTAGGTCAAGCTTCCACTTCTGCAAAAACATCATTATAATGATAAAACTTGGCTGCGGTGTCAGAACTGCCTGTGAGAGTTGGAGGCCTGAGTCCTGTTTAAATGAACAGGAATGGGCCACCCAAACACCCAGGCCGCTTTGTAACTCTCAGCCGGTATGCTCTTCAAAACATTTGACACACACAGGCCTAATCCTGCTCCCTCAGGAGCAATTGCACTGAAGTGAATGGGGCCAGTTCGAGGTGAAATGTGCCCCAGCACAAGAAAGATGTACCATTCCTGCCCCTCTCGTGACTTGACATTGTTCCCAGAGGCCGGATCTGCCAATATCTGTGTGCCCAGTACTCCCAGTGAGTGGAGGCAGGGCAGTGGGGGTGAGGTGCTCCTGCAATGAAGAAGAGGGTTGCCATTTTAGATGACCTCTCTCAGGGCTGGTCCTAACCAACTGGCTGCGGAAAAGTTGTTGAGAAAAAAAAAAAAAAAAAAAAGGGATCGGCGGTCAGGCCAAAATGCAGTTGGCCCCTTTAATTGCTGCATGGCTTCTGTTGAGCTCTCTCAGTGGCCCCTTGAAAATTGCGGCCCTGGGCGACCAGCTGGCTCGCCCACCCCTAAGATCAGCTCTGACCTCTCTGTGCTCAAAGATACTGTGGGCAGGGCTGTCATTAGGCCTTGTAGGGCCTTACACCAGGGCTACTCAACTTTGGAAGCCCCGGGGGCCACGATACTCTCAGCACATGCCAAGGGCTGCAACTTACATGTGGTTGCATATACATGCTAATATATATGCAAATATATGCAAATCGCTTCTTTCACACTGACAGGCATGAATATAAAGATTAAGCCTTAAGCCCCGGCGCCGGACCCAAACGTGGCCAGTGTGAGCCAGTCAGTACTTCAGGCTCTGCCCATAAGTCTAAGCAGCTAGCACTTCCCCAATGCCCTGGTGCTCCCGGCATCTCCTCCCTTGGGGCTAGAAATGCCAACACCCTGTATTCATCTGTTCCAGCCAGCCCATCCACTTGCGTCTTTCAATGCTCACCCCGCCTGGGAGACGCCTTGCCATTGTGGAACGTGTTCCCAGTGGAGGCCGTGTTCAAAGGATCCCATCCACGGGCTGTGTGTTGAGCCCTGCGTAAACGCAAACCGCACAGCAGGCAGCAGACAAACGGGCTGTGTGTTGAGTAGCCCTGCCTTATACAGTACTATTAAACTGGAGCCCCTATGCTCGATGGGGGGTGTGTGTGACAATTTTTTTGAGATGTGATTTTATAATCTTCAGCAACACACTAATGAAATATTTTTAAAGCAAATTTTAAACTAAGGGCCTGTCGACTAACTCAGTAAATTAAAAAACTGGCAGTACATATCTGGGGTTGGCAAAGGCCTGTTAAGTGGCTCCATTACCACTTGAATGGATCTTTCATAAGGTTCAGTGTTCTGCCAGTAGCACTGGCAGGCTTTTTCACTTTTAAGTTAACTAGATCTTCACCAGAGGAAGCAGAACCACAGAACAGGGATAGGAGGAGGAGGGTGGACTTTAAGACCTAGTGGTGCCCCAAATTTTCAGGTGCCCTACACCATAGTGTATTCTGTGCATGGTAAGGACAACCCTGACTGCAGGGGCATCATGTACAGGTACACATCTGGTGCTCCTATTCTCTGCCTGTGGTACATCATAGTCCAGTCTTCTGTGGGTCTCTTTCACATTGGTCTCATTTCAGTAGTTGGGTCAGTGTGCAGATGCTGGGTGCGGTTGATGACTTGTGAGGCAAAGGAGGCCAGACTAAATGATGTAGTGGTCCCATCAGGCCTTAAACTCTATGATTCAGCTTTGCACCTGCACATAGCATCACATCAGTGTGACGTAGTGCTGCACAACTGGTAAATAAGGAAGCCTGGTGTTGGCCAACCCTACTCCACCCTCCGGGGATGATCTGAACATCTCCCAGTCTTTAATGTCAATATCCTTACCACACCCCTGTGAGGTAGGGAGTTGCTAACCACACTACTATCACCAGTTATGAGTGGACATCGAAGCCTAGAAAGATTAAGTGACTTGTCCAAGGTCACACTGCAAGTCTGTGTCAGAGGAGAGTCTCCTAAATCCTAGCCTAGCATGCTAACCCCCTGGACCATCCTTCCTCTAATGAGGAGGCTTTATTTGTGTTTCAGGATGGAACTAAGTTTCCTGGGTTTGCTTTGCTTTGTCCTCTGGTTTGTTTTGAACTCTTGCAATTATTCATGGAACCAGTGCCATACCTCTCTCAAGGTTACATCAGGTAGTCAGCCCCCACACCCAGATCCAGACTATCCCATTGCAGTTTTCACTTGGCATCTGCTGTCCATTTTTAAAACACCGGACCCACCTCTATTTCATATGAAACACTCGTAGCATTGAGTAGTGTGACTTGTGATCTCTCCTAGCTACTTTAGTCCCTCCAGACTTTCAGGGGGAGTCAACCTATAGTCTTAATGGTCTGAGACCTGCCTTCCTATGGCAGTGCCTCTCTCCCATGTCTTAATGGCGCACCTGTGATTAGGGGAGACTCTGAACTGGAATCAGGGGAAGAGCTGTGAAAGGTCCTGGACTTCGGAGCATGCTACTCCCCTCAATCCATCAGAGCCAGACTAATTAAACTTCTATGCCTGCCGGAAAGCCCTCTCTGCCCCATAGGCTTTGGAATGAAGGAGGTGGGATGAAGAAGATGGATGACAGCATAAAGGAAGGGGCTGTTAGCTTTTATGGATTCCAGATTTGAAGGCTAGAAGGGACCAGTACCTTCATCCAGTCTGACATCCTGTGTAACACCCACCACAGAAGTTCACCAGCGGTTTCTGGAGTGCAGGGGGTACTGATGATTACACCCAAAATGCATTTCCTTATCAAATTAATTACAAATGTACTTAGGAATTAAACAATCCCCTTCCCAACCCAATAATGTTTTTTATAAATTCTGCTGGCGAGCAGAGACAAATCCAGCATTCCATGGAGGCCACTGTCAACCCTCCTCCCTAACGGTGGCATTGCCAGATGTTCAGTTTTTGACCAGAATGCCTGGTTGAGCAGGGGCCTTGGTGGCTCCTGTCAGGATTGCTGTGTGTTGTCCCTATGCGCTGGGTCTTCCCCCACAGCTCCCATTGGCCACTGTTCCGAGCCAATGGGAGTGACAGAGCCTGTGCCAGAACTCGGCACCCTCCCGCAGCTTCATCTCCACAACGCCCATTGGCTGCAGTTCCTGGCCCATGGGAGCTGCAGAGTGGACACTCAGGTGCAGCGGATGGAGTCTCTGTGGCTGCCGTTGCATGTAGAAGAAGCAGGGATATGATGCTGCTTCCCAGGAGGCACCTGAGGTGAGCACCACCCAGAGCCTGCTCCCTTTTTCCTGCCACCACCCTCTGCCACAGCCCTGAGCCCCCCCAAACTTCATCCAGAGACCGCACCCCAACTCCTTGCCCAATACTTGAGTCCCCTCACCCCCAGCCCCACCTCAGATCCCACACCCCCAGCCAGAGCCCTCACTCTGCCATACCCCTAATCCCCTGCCCCAGCCCACAAGCCTCTCATTTCTTCCCCACCCCAGAGCCCACACCCCCTCCCACACCCCAACCCTCTGTTCCAGCCTGGAGCTCCTTCCTGCACCTTAAATCCCTCATTTCTGGGCCCACCCTGGAGCCTGTACTAGCAGCCCAGAACTTGTATCGCCTCCCACGCCCTAAGCCCAGTCCAGCTGCCCAGAGCCCACACCCCAAACCTCCTCCCACATCTCAACCTCCTGCCCCAGCTCAGTGACAATGCTCGAGTGAGCGGCGCTGGGGAACAACGAGCAATGGAGGGAGGGGGGAGGACCTTGGGAAGGGATGGGGCAGGGCACAGGGAAAAAGTGTTTAGTTTTCTGCAGATAGAAAGTTGGCACCCTTAGGAGTTGTAAGGGTGGTGTTTGCAAAATGAGTTGAAAATGAAAAGTGCAGTGTATTACTATTCACACACAGGTAAGTCCATAGAAAACTGGCTCTGTGAAATTCAGCTCCCTATGGAGAACACCTGAGAGCTACATGCAAGTATGAAGTACAAAGCAGCAAGAATGGGGAAGGCAGGGTCAGGGGGTTGTTTATGGTACGCTGGCATCAATCAGACACAGCCTTCAACAGGAAAAGGATAATTTCAAAGCCAGGAGATTCATTTCTAGGGCACTGACAGGCTGGGACCCTTTGACAGCAGGTAATTTTCCCCATGTAGCTTTGTCTGAGTAACAACAGAGAAACGGCCTATTTGCTGTAGGCCTCAATTCTGATCTCATTTCCATCTGCGTACATTCAGACTAGCACTGTGGAGTAAGTCAGGGTGGTTATTCTGGATTTGCACTAGCTATGCACTCTTTTGATGAAGTGGGTTTTACTCATGAAAGCTCGTGATTCTTTATATTTTTGTTAGTCTATAAGGTGCCACGGGACTATGTGTTGTTTTTAAAGTTACAGCCTAACACAGCTACCCTTCTGAGATGCTATGGTAGAGATAGAATTAAAAGCCTGAGGAAAAATATGAAGGCTTTTTAAAAAGCCTGGTTTCTTTATTTCATTCTGATGCTATTACATGATCCATACAACTAAAAGCCATCTGCCATTCCAGTTTGGGCGCTTTTCTTTCCCATCATCCGTAGGGAGAGTTCTCTGTTAGCCAAAGGATTATAGTTTGAATAAGAAAAACTTGCAGCTGGGAGGGTGAGCTGGACTGACTCAGACAATAAAATCTCTGGGAAGACAAATGAGCTTCAACAAGCTCCTTCCTGGCTAGCTTTCCATCATGCAAACCTAACCTTCCAAAACAAACACAGGCGCTTCCATGCTGGGTAACTGCACCTGAAAGAGAAAAGTTTGTGCAGAAGCCTTCGGAATAAAGAGGATATGGAGCACTGCACAGTGTACACCCCACATAAAAACATCTGTTTGGGAGGAGAGAGAGAAAACAATCAGACAAAAAAGACACAAGAAACTACAAACCCCTGTAGGACAGTAAAGTGTAGGGCTCTTATTTCAGTGTATGTATGAATGTTGATGCCTATAAAAACAGAGGCATTAACTAGGGATGTGAATGACTAGTCGACTATCTGATAAGCAAATGGAGCCCGGGGTCTGATGCTTTGAAATGACGCATGCAGCCTGGGGCCTGCTGGTCCCAGTCTGCACGCGGCGTTTAGCGACACGGCCGTATCAACATAGCTGTGTCACTAAAAGTTGGGCAATGTTTGTCGCCATTTTTTGTCATCTCTTTTGCCAACAAAATCCATCCACCCCCAACAAGTGGCATTCACGTTATCGGCAGGAGCGCTGTTCACTCTGGCACATGCTGCAGCAAAACTTTTGTTTTCCCAGGGATGGGGTTGTCTCTCTCTCTCACCAACAGAAGTTGGCCAAATACAAGCGATGACCTTCCTCACCTTGTCTGTCTATGATCAGGGGACCCAGATGGCCACAACAACATTGCATACATTTATAGCACCTTTCATCCTAATTCACACAGCATTCTAGCTCTGCAAGCGGTAGGCTGGGTTCATTTCCTCCACCACTGACATACAGCTGGCTCTGGGATGAAAAGTGGCAGACACTTAACAAACCCATCAACACCTTCCAGAGAAGCTGAATGCTGTCTCCAAGTGACAAGGCGTGAGGAAAGTATTGCTCTTGGCACCTTGGGATTAGCCTCTAACACTTGTTACCAGAAATAAAGAAGTCTTCCCAAGAGGTAAAAATGGCCACCACAGTAAGTAACCAATCATTGAAACAGAGAGATGATTGGGCAGGAGCCATCCAGCACTTGTGATTGGAAGGTGTGCAAATAACTTGTAGTTCTGCAGTAACTCTTTGCAAGTTGCTGTTTGAAGGGCACTCCAAGCCTAGCCGGGGGTGAGTTTGGTGAGTTCCGTGCTGGGACAGGGCAAAAAGGACAGGATGGGGAGGGGTGGGCTAGTGGTTTTGTGGGATTTGGCATGAGAATTGGGGTGCTCAGCGCCACTTCCTATTTGCTGGTTTCCAGCAGGTGGGCCACCCTTCCCTCCTCTTATCTAGTTTGCTGTAGGTCAGTGGTTCCCAACCTGTGATCCGCGGATCCCTGGTAGTCCGTGACTGTACTGTATGGGAGCCGCGAAAAGTTTAAAAGTAAGGATCGGGCCCACCGCGGGACAGAGACTTTCCACCACGCGATTCTCACCCAGGGCTTGCCATTTGCGACCATCCATCCTCCCGCTACCAGCTGTACTGTCATTTACGCTCCAGCCCTCTCCCCTTCCATTCCCACGGTAGGCCCGATCCTTTTCTTTTCCTTTTCTTTTTCTCCCCCAGGGCTCCATGCCTGGCCAAGGGCGGAGAGCTGGGGCAGGAGCTGTCTTTGGCCATGAGAGCCCCCTAGCTGTATCCTTCGTGGGTGGGCAGGGGACAGAGAGGGCAGGAGCTGAGGGAGCAGCGAGGGCCAAGCGGTGTGCTGGCTGCCGCATTATCAAGCAATGGAATGTTTGAAAACAGCTCTATTGTTTGGGTGGGGAGGGGGTCTGTAAAATGTTAACAGATTGAAAAGGGGTCTGTATGCTTGAAAAGGTTGGGAACCACTGCTGTAGGTTATGCTAGTTGTTGCTTTGGAGCTAGGAAGGAATTCTTTGCCATCAGATTGACTGAGGCTGGTTGGATTTTTTTTTTTTTTTTTTTTGCCTTCTTTGCTGGGAAACCTAGGAGTTGAGTTTTGGGAAACTGGAGGGCTGGGATTCTTTCTGTCCAAGAGGGCAAAGTTTGGACCTATGGCAGAGTCGTTCAGTTGTTACAACTTTTGGCAGGTGCCAAGTGCAGGAACATACTGATGTAGGCTCCAGATCCCAATAGGTAACAGAGTGGGCATGCCAAGGGCAGCGCCTTCTGAGTTGAGGGCAACCTGTCTAAACCCTCTTGAGGCAAATGCGAATCAGAGGCCAGGACACTACTTGGGGAGGGAGGCGCACTCTGCCAGTGCCCTTTATAGAATAGTGATAGAAATGTAGCTGTGTTAGTCTGGTATAGCTGAAACAAAAAACAGGACTGTGTAGCACTTTAAAGACTAACAAGATGGTTTAATAGGTGATGAGCTTTCGTGGGCCAGACCCACTTCCTCAGAGCAAATAGTGGAAGATTCTTCCACTATTTGATCTGAAGAAGTGGGTCTGGCCCACGAAAGCTCATCACCTATTAAACCATCTTGTTAGTCTTTAAAGTGCTACACAGTCCTGTTTTTTGTTTTGGTGCCCTTTATGGTGGTGCTGGCTGGGGGCAAGGTCCCCTCTTGCTTCAAGTCCCCAAAAGGGGGAGGGATGGTAGCTGGTGGGTGGAAGAGCCCAGAGAAACTACGCCCCTCAGTCGTTGGTATGCCTCGCAGTCGTGAGGAGTAAGGGAAGCCAACAGGAGTGTTTGCTCCCATCAGCCTCCCACTGTGAAGATAGCGCCAAACTTGGCTTAAGGTAAGCCGACTCCAGGTATGTGTTTTATGTAGCAGGAGTTGTGTACCTTAACCCAACCTTCCAGGTTTAGTGTAGACCTGGCCTTAGGAACTGTTCTCTATTCTGAAGGGGTCTAGCCAGTCCCAGCAGTCATCTCCAGTGAGCAAGTGGCAAGAGAGTGAATCCTGGTAAGTGATTTTTTTTTTAGTTGATGTTTCTTGGTTATACGACGTCCAGTTTTCCTTTGCATTGTGAGTTCAGAAGTGAGCGAAGAGATAGAAATGTACGGCTATGTCTAGACTACATCCTTCTTTTGAAAAGAGGGATGTAAATTAGGCAGATCGAAAGTGCAAATGAAGCAAAAGTGACACCGCAGTATGGGATCTTTAGAAAAAGAGGGTTTTTTTCAAAAGCAGCGTGTCTAGACTGCGGTTTCACTTTCGAAATGCCCTTTTTCGAAACAGGGATCGGACGCGAATATGGAAATGAAGCGCAGGACATTTAAATCCGCACTTCATTTGCACTTTTGATCTGCCTAATTTACATCCCTCTTTTCGAAAGAAGGATGTAGTCTAGACCAACCCTACAAGACTATTGCCTTGTACCAGCTAAGCAATGCAGCGGAACAGTGCATTGCTGCACACTAAGATTTCCTGGGAATCCTCCCCAGAGATCTCTAGGGCACTTTCCTGGAGATACTTGGCAATCTGCTGCCAAAGATTCCTTGGCAGAGTTGCTTTATATCTTCCCCTATTGTAGAAACTGTCCTGCATCACTTAGCAATCACTTACGCAGGGACCAAAGCGGCACACAGGTGGGCAGCATAGGGACTGGATTTGAAATTGCTGCATACAGTATATTTCCCCTTGCATACTGTCAGGAGTGAGATAACTGCTTTAGTGACCCCTGCCTCTGGAGCATGGTGGGAGAAGTCACACTATGTTCCTTATTTGCCTGCATCATGACCCTGGAATCACCACCATTGCTCTTTACCCCAGCTTGAAGGTCCTCCACCCAACTCACCACACTTAGGGTGTTTCCCAAGATGAGTGCTTGCCGGGGTTCAGTGAGAAAATGCTCGGTATGTTACCGGAGGTGTATTTTACTGTAATGATTCAACGCAGTGAGTGAACTAGCAATCATGAGTATTGTTTCTGGTGCTTCTGCAGATTTGGCCTACACACCAGTGGAGAGCCTCCACCAGATAAGAAAGTGACCAAGACGGAGCAAGGATGACATATTCTGGAAGGTGCTACAATACTTTAATACAGAAAAAATGGAATGCAGGGAGTGGAGAGAAATAAAAAGGCAGAACATGAAAAAAAAATCAATGGATTGTTCAAAAGACCACTGAACAGATGATAAAAACAATGGAGGAGCAAACAGAGATGCTGAAGTCCCTAATCACACTGTAGCCAGAACAGATTTGTGCTCACGACAACGCCCCACTGCAGCGCATACAGAACTATTTGCTATGTCCTCTTCCAAATCCCAAACATCTCTTTCAACTTTCGGGAACTTCTCAGTTTCCAGTTTGCGCCACCTCTTTGGACAGCTTCCAAAATGATAGCTGGACTCATGCACAGATATGACAGTCTGACAAGATATAGGTATGACAGTCCAGCATCTCCCCCTCCCACCAAGTTTTATGTGTGTGTTAACTGGTGTTTAATAAAAACAAGGTATCTGAAAGATAATTGATCTTTGTTTGTGTCTTACTTGCTGTGACAGCAGCTGGCAATAAAACATAATCATTTGCTTACTGAAAATCTAGTCCAGGTGTCATCTCAAATTCTTCCTAACAAAACTTGATTTAATGAAGCATGGCAGATTGCTGCATAGGAATATACATCACTGGTTCTCATTCTCAAAATGTTGCCTCAAAGCTTCCCTGTTTCGAACTATCCACACAATGCGTCTCTAATAGTTCTGGTATTAGGCTGCTCAAAATCAGCAACCAGGCAATCTGCCTCAGCACACCACCCCGAACAAACCTTTTCTCTTTAGTTTCACAAATACGATGCAATATATAAAAGATGGCTATGGCCATGGAAATAATTTCCTCACTCACTGAGGTCTAACCTGCCATAACGGCATCATCAGCACACCTTTACTCTGCCAAATACTCACAGTCATCCTGCACCTATTCAGCCTATTGTTCAAGCACTCCTTGCTGCTGTCAAGGTTTCCCATTTAAGACTTGATGAGCCATGGGAATAAGGAGTATGCTGGGTTTCCCAGGACAACCATGGGAATTTCAACATCCACCACTGGAATCTTCTGGTCTGGAAAGAAAGTCCCAGCAAGCAGCTTTCTGTATAGACCATGTTCCTAAAGATGCATGTGTCATGCACCTTCCTGGACCATCTCTTGTTTATGTCAGTGAAACGTCTGTGGTGATCTCTAAGCACCTGCAATACAACAGAGAAGTACCCCTTTCTACTGAGGTACTCCATCACCAGGTGGTGCAGCGACAAAATCAGGATATGCATTCCATCTATGGCCCCGCTACAGTTAAGTAAACCCATTTCTGCAAAGTCATCCACTATTTCACATACACTGCCAAGAGTCATAGTCCGTCACAGCAGGATGTGATTAATGGCCCTGCACACCTGCATTAATGCAGACCCAATGGTTAACTTCCTCATCCCAAATTGATTTGTGACCATCCGGGAGTGGTCAGGAGTCTCCAGCTTCCACAATGTGATTGTCATGAGCTTCTCCACCGAGAGGGCAGGTCTCAGTGTGGTGCTCTTGCACTGCAGTGCTGGGGTGAGCTCTGCACAAAGTGGCTTTTTGCATCTGTAAATTCTGTAGCTCCTGCTCGTTGTCCCAAATCTGCATAACGACACAATCCTACCAGTCAGTGCTTGTTTCATGAGCCCAAAAGTGACAATGCACCACGTGCAGATGTGCCGTGAATGCCAACGCAATCCGGGATTGCTGCTATCCATGCATGCAGCAGGCCTGCCTCTTGTTCAGATAGAAACTTCATGATTCATGGCACTGCCCACTGTGATGTGGGACAGTCGAAGCAGTAGAGAGCATGGCGGGCGCCATCCTTTCACACAGGGGATGCTGTCAGGAGGGGTCACTGAAAAATGACGCGAATTGCGGTCAGAAGCTCATAGAATGTTGGGACAGAAAACACCGAGCCTGCAGCCATGATGTGCTCTGAGACACTCCCCAGCCCACCAGTCCCCGTGGCAGAATTTGGTGAGTAGCGCAATGGGATAGCTACCCACAATGCACTGCTCACACTGTTGATGCTAGAGACCAGGTGAGAACATGTTCTGAGGATGGGAGCATACAGGAAACCCTTGCCATTCACAGGGGATGCATTCTTGGAACCACCACGAATGGTGAAATCTATGAATACTTGGGGCTGCAGCTCCCCGCCCCTGCAGCTCCTGAACTTGGCAAGTGCAATGCCCTGGCAGGGCTGTGTGTGTTGCTCCTGGCAGAATGCACACTTGCCAGCTGGGAAACCGGCCCTATCCCTTTCTCCAGAAGACCCCCTCATCCCCATCTGTGGGGCATTTTCAAATCCACCCCCTAAAGCTTTCATGGCTAAAGCGAACTTTTCCAGTGGAACAATTTTCTATCAAGAAATGCTGACTCGTCAGAAATGAACCGTTTCTGGTGAGAATGTGTCAACTCTGTCAAATCGTCCACCATCAGGACAATTACTCCGGACATGACAGGTTAGGCATTTTAGAACTCACTTCTCAAAGAATTAAATTTAAGCATAAGAGAAATGTGAGTTATGAAATGCACACGCCAGTCAACAGCTAAAAACTAAAAGCAACCCACTTTGCAAGCAGTAAAAGTAGTACTAATTCCCCATGTACGTGTTGGGTCAGGACACTGTGTTTGTGAGAATGACAGAGAGACACACACAGTGTGTGAGCATGACAGAGATTTGCATTGCCAAGCTCCCCCCCATGCCCTTCTCTCTGTGTGGAGACAGGGTACAGGAGTGGAGGGAGGAAGGACACCCTGACATCAGCACCTCCCCTACTACACCCTGCACAGCGAGCAGGAGGCTCCCAAGGGGCAGCTCCAAGGAAAACTAACCTAGTTTCCTGCCTGCTGCCCCACCTTGCAGGCCGTCGCAAAGCCAGGGTCCTAGTAGTCCTGGAACAAGTCAAGCCTGAACTCTCAGGGCTACCAGGCTCCATGTCATGCACTCAGGCTCTGAGCACTTTCAGGGCAGTGTAACAGGGTTGGCACTCACCTAGCATGAGTGTCCCGTTTGGCCATTCTGGTTGAGTGTGGGTTAGGGCTGGTGTGAAGCTTGTGTCCCTTGTCTCACAGCTTGCTGCCCCACTCTGGATGAGGGTGGTACCTCCAGAGCTTCCCCTCCTGGAGACATCGCCTTTGCCCTTACCTTAGGGCTTTATCTCAGTCTCAGCATGTAGTCCACCTTAGACCCCCCCAGCTCCCCACATGGAGCTCGTGGTGCTGCTGCTCCCATAGCCAGCCAGCCAGCCAGCCAGCCAGCCTGTCACATGGTCTTCACTGTTCAGGGCTTTAGAGAGACTGAGCTGTTGATGAGCTTTGCAGCTCCTTTTGTAGGCCTCCCTGGTCCCAGATTGGCTAGTTTCTTTTGTCCCCACTCTAGCCTCCTGGAGAACTTGTCTATAGCCCTTTCTGGGCTCAGGGCTTGGTCCATCCCATTGCAGGCAGTCACTAAAACAAATATGCCTTTTTCCTTAATAGCTAGGAGGGGTAGTGACCAATGTTCCCTGTAAGCTGAGTGTTTGGACAGCTACCCAGGAGATATTTAAATGCTTCCCAGCTGACTAGCAGAGTGCCCGCAGGGCCCACACTTGGCAGCATGCGTGTTTACTGGTGGTATACATTCATACATGCCTTGGTGCACATAAAATTTATTCACACACATGGATGGAAAAAATTAGAGGGAACACTAGTGGCTACCCTTCTGTGGGCCAGACAAAGAAAGCCTTCTGATCAGTGCATCAAGAAATGGGCCAGCATTCAGCTGCAGAGGTTCCTATTGAACTAGATGGTACCACTGATATCATATCAATTGTTTTATTATTTCCAAAGCTCTGCTTAATGAACACCCATATTTGGTTGGTTTCAGAGGTAACCATATTAAGTGTGTTTCAGAAAACAAAACAAAACAAAACAAAACAACCCACAAAGAATCAAGTGGCACTGTAAAGACTAACAATTGTATTATGGCATAAGCTTTTGTGAGTTGCAACTCACTTCATCAGGTGCATGAAGGGAAAGAAAAACAGGAAGTAGGAGTACAGAGATGGGAGTGTTACATCAGAGCTAATTCAATCAGGGTTGACGTCCATAAGAAGGTAAGAATACCTAAAGTGGAAAATTACTTCTGGTAATGAGCAAGCCATTCCCAGTCTCTAACCAGACCCATTCTAATGGTGTCAAATTTGCATTTGAATTCCAGCCCAGCAGTTTCATGCTACTGCTGTAGCCTGGTTTAGAAGTTTTTTTGTTTGAGGATGGCAACTTTCAAGTCTGTAACTGTGTGTCCGTGGAGGTTAATATATTCTCCCACTGGTTTTTGCATGTTGATATTCTTGCTGTTTAATTTGTGTCCATTATTCTGTTTCATAGACAGAGTCTGGTTTGTCCAATGTACATGGCAGAGGGGCATAGCTGGCACACGATGGCTTAGATCCCATTAGTAGATGTACAGGGGAATGAGCCTTTGATGGTATGGCTGATGTGGTTAGGGCCTATGATGGTGCCACTAAGGTAGATGTGTGGACAAAGTTGGCAACAGGGTTTGTTGCAGGGACTGGTTCCAGGGTTAGTGTGTCTATTGTGAGGTGTGTGGTTAGTGGTGAGTATGGTGTTTCAGGTTGGGGAGTGTCTGTAAGTGAGGAGTGGCCTGCCTCCCAAGGTCTGTGAGAGCTCTGTCACATCTCTGCAGCCACTACAGTTCCACACGGCAATGCAGAGCAGTGCAGCAGAGAAACCATGGGTGGGATTTACATTCGGTGGCTAACAGGGACATGTGCCCAATTCCCCATGGGAGGTGGGTGCCCAACTGTATTTTTGAAAATCCTACCCCAGATGTCTTGCCCCAGAATATAGCTCTAGTGAGCTGCAGGACACACAGTGCGAACATGTGCAGACACGCACAACACAGCAAACATTATCACTGTTCTTCCCCTGCCATCAGTTATGAGTCTGATCTGATAAATTGCCCAGTCAGAACTCTGACTCTGTGGAAAGATCAGAACAACGTTCCTTTTTATTAGCCTGGTGCTTCCCCCCTTTCTCCCTATCCTGCTTTGGCAGTTCAGTATTACACGGCCTGTTAATTATTCATTCCTGGCTGTATTTACTTGGATGAGTGTTCACATTGTGAACTTGTCTTATCTCCCCGGGCGGTTTTCCTTGGTTGAAAATTAGCTAATGGAGCGATGCTGATTCACTTCTGTGGAGGATCTGGTGGTCTTTCTTTATGATACAACAGAAAAGCTAGGCCCAAGCTGCTTCTGATGGTAAATATCCCGTCACCCAACAGAAAGGGAGTTAATAACCTTGCCATCCTCCACATTTCACCTTGGATAATTATAATTAGCTTACCTAGTATAACTTTCCCACACAGTTTCAATGAGTTGTGTATTATTCTTCACTTCCCATCCTACACGGGCATCTGTTCCATTTCATACCAGAGGGTTCAGTAGTAGGTTGAATGAAGCAACATTGATGTATGTTTGGTCTGTGACGCTCTATAACAGCGGTTTTCAAACTGCGGGTGTTGACCCAGTGCTGGGACATGGAATGTCAGGCACTGGGTTTCGTTGCTACAGGGGGATCAGGTGACCAGTGGGGGGCTAAGGCAGCTACCTGCCTGTCCTGGCACTGCAGACTGTGCTGCACCCCAGAAGTGTCCAGAAGCAGGCCTGGCTCCTAGGTGTGGGGGGAGGGGAGAGCACAGCATTCTGCGCACTGCCCTGAGCACTAGCTCTGCACTCCCATTGGCTAGAACCTGCTGCTGGCTGCTGCTGAGGTACAGCATGGTCTGCAGTGCCAGGAGAGGCAGAAAGCTGCCTGCTGCACCACTGCACCTCTGATTGGGGGCTGCTCAAGGTAAGCCCCTCCTCCGCCAGCCATGACTCCCCCCCTCAAAGCCGGAGACCCCTCCTATGCCCCAAAGCTCTCATCTTCAGCCCCACCCCGGAGCCCTCACTTTAGTCAAATTACTAACTGACTGGGTTGAGAGGGGGAGCAGGCTGCAAGGGAAGTGTGTGTGCCAGGACATTTGCATGATTGCATTTCAAACAGTTTGCATAGGTGCTAATGGCTTAAGATAAGAAAGAAAAAGATTCTTTTGACAGAATGTTTTTGGAGTGTTGCAGAAACTCTAAAACTCTGAACTTAATGATTTTTTTTTTTTAAATCTGTGTTACTAATTAATACATGGCATTAATTGCCTTAAGACCAGATCTTTGCTATTTGGTAGAGTTCTGGCTCTTAACAGTCAGAAGTAGCAAGTACTAACCTGAGCTGTTACAAAAAGGTTGATACATGTACTCCAAGGGTAGTGTTAATTTTCTTTTTTGTTTTGTTTGCATTGCTCATCTACACACACACACTACCTCAATATTGGTAGTGCACATAAGAAATTTCAACGCGCCCAAAAGAAAATTCAACCCGCCCAAGGATAGAAAATGTTAGAGGGAACACTGGGCCCAAGCATAATTTTGTCAGGCCCTTTACAAACTTGTAACACAGCTCCCCCTCCCATACACATATCACAATTTGCAGCCTGACCCAAGCCCCTAGGGCCTGCAAGCCCTGGTGAAGTGTGCCCTTCCCCCCATGTGGGGTCCCTGAAATTACATATGGAGTGTTTTGTGCAGGGCTCAGCTTCATTGCTTCCCACTGGACTGTTATCATTCCAGCCACAGAATATGGGCTTGAACTCTGTGCTCCCGACGCTTCCTGACTCCGATGTCAAACGCGGGTGGCTAAAAGAGACGATTGTCTTAGGCGGCCCAACTTTCCCTCCCACTGAATTCTGCACCACTTCACACAATCCGTTGTGTTTTCACAGCTGTGTGACCTTTCCCATGTCGGGTGGTGTTCCCATAATAAACAGGATCATGGGAGGGTTTTCCCTGCATGGGACTGCAGCTATTTAAAGACATGGGGTAAAACCAATAAAGGCATTTTTCCCATTAAGCCCTGGGGTAGGTAAATCAAGTATTAGAAAGAGCTGTGAGGAAGAAATACAACAGCTTGTACAAGGGCCCAATTTGGTGGCTTAATTTTAAATGTAAATAAGGCTTACATAACACAGCTAGGGTCAGCCACATGAGACACACTGTGACTCAGTGAATACAAAGCTGGCCTAGGACTCAGGAGATCTGGGCTCTGTTACTATTCATGCCCCTAGACTGCAAGTCATTTCTCCGTGCCTCAGTTTCTCTGTTCTGTTTAGAGTCTAACATCTTTAGGACAGGAGGGCAGTCTTGCTGGGCCCCTGGGCAAGGTGGGGAGGGCCGGCACCATGCTTCTGGAAGGGGTGGGACCTCAGGCAGACGGGGTGGGGTTCGGGTAGCCAGCCTTCAGCACTGCCCAGAATGCGCCATGATGTTCTCCCCCCACTGGCCCTCAGAGCCACCTGGAGAGCATCGTGCCTCCTCAGAGCTGCCCAGAGGGCATCGTGCGTCACTCTTTGGTGATTTAAAGGGCCCAGGGCTGCCACTGCTCCTGTGGTAGTGGCCAGGAGCCTCAGGCCCTTTGGGATCACCTGGCCCAAGGGCATCTGCCCCATTTGCCCCTCGCACTTCCCACCTGTCAGCAGGCTTCTTTGCCAGGGTCTATGCCAGCCAACTCCTCTAGTGAAGCCTAGCACTTTCAGTTTCACTAGAAAGTTTGGCTAGGAAAGGGCACTGGGATACACATCACAGGTAACCACCCTCTCCCCTCACACAGCAGCTCAGAAGACAAGTAATTTAGAGCCAGCCAGAAAATGGGGGTGGGTAGACTGAGGGTGTTTCTGTGGAAAATTTTCAACTCTTTGACCCTCAGCTGAATCATACTGGCCTCCACTCCACTGTCTCTGTGTTCCTACGAACATTTTCATTTTGTTGAAAAACCATTTTCTCATCCGAAAAAGCAAAAGTTCAGCTGGAAAACCTTTGACCAGCCCTAGTGTGAATGTCAGCCTGGAGGCTGTGCAACACTGCATGACTTCCAGACCCCGAGGCCTGTGTCAGGGGTGCCAGCTCCAGCAGCGTATTACGAAAGATTGAATGTCAAAGGGAGGATATTTGTGTGCTGGGTTGGAAGCTAGAGACTGGCAGTGTGGTGGGTGTGAATGTCTCATTCCCTTGCTTTTTATCATTTGCATTGCTGTGAAGAAAACACTCGTGCAACCGTACTGCTCAGTTACTATGTTTTGATCTGGGAATCAGTGCTAGATTTCCACTGCCCACCATTGGAGCAGACGTTCAAGACGGCTCAGCTCCTCTTTAGATGCACAACTAAGGGTCAGATTTTCAAAAGTGACCAGCATTCAACATCCTGAGCGCCAATGTTCCCTCAATTTTTTTCCATCCATGTTCAGATGTGCACCATCAGTTGAAACACATGGTGCCAGATGTGGGCAGCTGTAGGTGGTCTGCTAATAAGATGGGCAGCACCTGAATTTCTCCTGAAGGGCCACTCAAGCACACAGCTTACAGGGAACACTGCTGAGATCTGAAAAATCTCTCCCCTTCTTTTGGTGC
The DNA here is from genome assembly GCA_019425775.1 of Rafetus swinhoei. Classification (NCBI taxonomy): domain Eukaryota; kingdom Metazoa; phylum Chordata; order Testudines; family Trionychidae; genus Rafetus; species Rafetus swinhoei. The sequence continues at coordinate 19,990,613 of CM033437.1, read as the reverse complement.
CTAAACAGGAACTCTGCTCTGTTGAAAATCTGACCCCCTAGTGCCTGAAGACATCCCAGATACTTTACAGAACATCAAAAAGATATGGGGCAAACATTTCAAAAGCACCTAGAGGACAGAGGCTCCTAAGACACTCAGCTGCATTTGAAAATGTCCTCTGCCCAGAAGAGCTTACCACACCTTAGAATTCACAGAGAGCAGACTCTGGAGACTCCTTAAGGGTCTTACGCCACGGACATTCCTCTGGCAAAGTTCCCCTTCACTTCAAGAACTTCAAATATTTTCAGTAAGAGTTTTATGGGCTTTGAGGTTGGGTCCTTTGCCATCAAAACCAGCCCCTTGGGCTGATAAAGGCCAACCTCGTACTAAACTTTCCACTATATTTAGTTGGGTTAAGGCCACCTAGGCTTTGTCTACACTGCAGGGTTTTTGCACAAGAAGCTTTTTGTGAAAGAGATCTTCCGCAAAATCTTCTTGCGCAAAAGCACGTCCAGACCGCAAAGCGCATCGCAAAAGCGATGTGCTTTTGCGCAAGAGAGTTTCCACACTGCATGGACACTCTTGTGCAAGAAAGCTCTGATGGCCATTCACAGAATGGCCATCAGAGCAACTTTGCTTTTGCCGATAGGGGTTTCTTGTGCAAAAACCCCTCTGGAGCGTCCACACCTCCCTTTTTGCACAAGAGCTGTAGCGCAAAAAGGAGTTATTCCTTGTGGGGAGAGGAATAACTCTACTGGCAAAAGCCCTCTGTTCTGCCGATTTACTGGCGCAAAAACGTGCTTGAGGTGTGGACGCTTCGCTGGTTTTTGAGCAAAAATGGCCGTTTTTGTGCAAAAACCTTGTAGTATAGACATAGCCCTAATGTTTATGCAGTAATAACTCCATTACGCAAAACAGCTCCCTGTCTGATGGTCTTTGCTCTCAGGAATTTTTTCTTAACGGCCAGACTAAACGTAATCTGCCATCATTGTTTTATCAGCAGACACCAATCTAAACAATCCTTTCTCATCCTTTCTGGTACCACATATTAAGAAACTTTACAGCATGGTCTGCCTTTAGGTATTGTTTCTGCCTGTCAAACATATCTAACAACTTTACAATTTTCTTGTAAGTCACAGTCTCAAGTTCCTGCATCATTTGGGTTAGACTTGTTTGAAGTCCTTCAGCTGACTCGGAGTGGGGACCCGAACTCCACCCCAAATGCTTCAAGATCAGGAATCTGCATCCTCATCCCCCGGCCCCCATACTCATGGCTTAAACTTCATGGATACAATCCAAGTTCTTTCTATTTGTCTTTTAGTTTCTGAGACTTTTAGATGCACTTGGGTCACATAGTCAAGCTATTTACTGCAACTATGAAGGCTAGAAACTTTATTTTGTAAATGACAGCTGTCTCTCATGTAATCACATGACTCCAGGAGCAGGGGCTGTGTGTAAAACATCAAATATCAAGAGAGTATGATAATAATGAGTGGGTAATATTGGAACTGAGTGCAGCTTTTAGTGAATGTTTGTATCAGAGCAGTGTGCTCCTAGATTTCAAGGCTGAAAGGGACGATTATGATAATCTAGTTGGACCATTTCATACTCCGGATCCTGCAAGCACTTTCTACTAAGATTATTACTTTAAAGACCGAGTGCCCTACAGGGGAACTTCCCAGGTAGCCCCATACCTGGGAGGCTTTCCAAGAGTCCTCCAAACAACGGCAGAGGAAGCCAACATTGAAGTACCACTTTTGACTGAAGGAAAATAAATCCACTCCCACCTTTTCCCATGGTAGGGTCGGTAGCCCATGCGGTAACACAGTCAATCAGGAGCAGAGTTATGTATTCATTCTCAGAGGGTAAACAAACTGTCAAGCCCAGTTAAGAAAGCTGTCAATGCCGAGGCATGACATGTATTTTTTGCCTGACATCTCTACATAAGGGGTCAGGGACAACAGCTCTCCATCCTTGAAATCGCAGCTCCTCATTAATTTGAAAATATGGTTCAGCTCTTAAGGCTGTGTGGCTTCTGGCCACCCTGCCTGTAACTCTCTCTTGACAGCCTGTAGTTGGATGGCCTTTTGCTTACTCTGATTTCAATCAGTTTTGCTGCTGAAACCAGGAGATAGTGCAGGCTGCATGTTAATGGAGTCATAGTCCTGATCCCCTTCCCCCAACTTTGCTAAGGCTGGGTATATTCAGTGAGGCTGACAGCCTCTCTGGGCTCCTGGGCAAAGCGGGGGTTGGGGTGAGGTGCCCTCCTCCATGCCCCAGAAGGGGCGGGGCCTCGGGTGGAAGAGGTGGCTTCCACCTCCCCCAGAAGGTGCTCCAGCAGCAATTTAAAGGGCCCAGGGCTCTGTCTGCTGCCGCAGTAGCAGCCAGGAGCTCTGGGCCCTTCTGTATTGCTGGGTCCTGGGACAACTTCCCCCTTTGCCCATCCCTGTCTAAGGGCCTGCTCTGGGTGTCAACTATACCAGTCCTCATCCTGGACTGCATGTGTTCCTACCTGGTAATACTAGTGCTGCATCCAATCTCTTTGTAGCACTCAGAAGGGGATTTGTCTCTGGGGTTTGTGATCTGATTGCAGGGGGTGACCACAATTGTACTGATGGAATTGTGCCACTCCAAAACCAGCCAGAAGCCATTTTTCTCTGCAGGCGCACCCCGGTTCTCTCTCTGACAAGGCTCTGCTAACAGAAGCGACTGGCTGATCCTGCAAAAGAGCTATGCCCAGCCTTTCTCTCATGCATCTCATTGGTACGTCAGTGGCTCTCATGGACGGGGCATCAGCTATTACACATTTCTTTCAGTGTGGCAATTGCTTGCTGTTGAGGACTTGCCCAATTCCACTCCAAACCCTGCCTTCTGAGCTGACATACAGGTTCCGTTACTGCAGCCAGGTGTGCACAGAAAATGTATCGCTCCCAAGAAGCGTTGTACCCTTTGCACATTCACTGGAGCTGGCATGTCCCTCGCTGCTTTGATCTTGCTGGGATCTTTCAATCCCTCCGCTATGAGCAGATGCCCAATGTATATCACTCCTGCTGTCTGAGCCACATAGTTTCTGGGTTAAGTTTTATGTTCTTGCCCCTGCACCACAACACAAAAGCTTGTAGTTTTCTGCCATGGTCTCGCTCCGCTTCTGTATCAGCACTTCTTTCATGATCATGAGGAGATCCGACCTTGAGGAGATCATTTGCAGTGATATTTACCTCAGGCTGTCCTTCCTTGAGCCATCTGACATCAGTTCTACTGATTGTCATCTGGAATGCAGAAACTGCTCTCCTTAACAGTTGCCTCAATGGCAGTACTTTCTTTTGTTTTCTAAAGGAGTTTTTAAGTGTAATTACTGTTGATTCCCTTGGATAGGACTCCCTTTCTCACACAAGTGCTCTTTCAAACACACATGCTAATACCACCCGGCACAGGGGTCTCCCCATCTGCTACTTTTTAATTGCATAATATTGCCTATCCTTGCCCTGCCTCCTACCCACCCCTCCTCCGAGGCCTTGTCCCTGTCCTACTCCTTTTCTCAGCCCCCCCTCACTCACTCCATCTCCTCTCCCTCTGCCGCTCGCTCTCCACTACCCTCACTCACTAGCTTCTCTTCACTGGGCTGAGACAGGGAGGTGGGGTGCAAGAGGGGGTGAGGGCTCTGGCTGGGGGTGCAGGCTCCAGGGTGGGGCCAAAAAACAGGGGTTCAGGTTGCAGGAGGAGGCTCCAGAGTAGGACAGGCGGGTGGGATATAGGAGGCAGGGCAGCAAATGGGATCCAGGCAGTGTTTACCTCAGGGGGCTACCTGGAAGCAGCAACGTGTCTCTCAGCTCCTAGGCAGAGATGTGGCCAAGTGGCTCTGTTCAGCATGTGCTGCCTCCGCCTGCAGGCACCACCTCCTCAGCTCCCATTGGCTGTGGTTCCTGGCCAATGGCAGCTGCAGAGCCGGTGCACAGGCAGGAGCAGTGTGTGGAACCCCCTGGCTGTCCCTCTGCCAAGGAGCCAGAGGGACACGTCACCACCTCTGGTAGCCATGTGGAGCCAGGTAGGGAGACTGCACTTTTAACAGCCTGGTCAGAGGTGCTGACCGGGGGCCCTTTTTGATTGGATGTTCTAGTTGAAAACCGGACACCTGGCAGCCCTAACGTGGATCCGTTGGGGAGGCAGGAATTCACCCACAAATTGCCCCAAAGCACAGGTCTATCCCAGGCCCTTGATCAGCAAGAACTCAACCCTGGTGCCATGGCAAGGATTAGCCCATGGCAGCCTGGCATAAACCCAGCACACTGAACAGGAACTCTGCGTCCATGGGTCATAAACAATCTCAGCAGCTCACTCTAAAGTGGGCTTCATAGACTTGGTTTAAGGCATTTCCTTTCCTTAGGGCAGTGGCTGATTCTTGCATGCAGCACACTCTCCCAGGAAGTGCTCCTTCAGGCTGCTCCCTGGGTCTGTGCCCCAGTCCTGAGCCCAGACTCCTCTCTTGCTGTGTCCCTGCAACACCACATGGCCTCTCCTGCAGAAGAAGCTGTAATTTTTCCAATGACATCCTTATCCTGCAATCCAAGTAGTGGGGTGGCAATTCCTGACAGCTCTCCAGCCAAACCGGGCTCTTTGAGGGTTGCAGAGGCCTGCCCAAACACAGCTAATCAGGGCCCTGGGTCTCCTCCTACACAGATGGTAACAAACGATTACTCTTTTTCTAACAATGCCACCCTGGCAGCCTTCTTAGTATTTGCTTTTCCAATGGGACACTCTATAAGGTTTTAATTATGATTGTTTAGTATCATTGCTTATTTAACTGGCTCTGCATTAGCTTGAGCACCTTGGCAGGTTGGAGTGAGTGGGCGAAGAAAGCATCCTGATCACAAACACCAGCGTACAGTCCTGGTCAGACCAGTTTCTCAAATGTTCCACAGCCCTTTGGATTTTTAACAAGCCGTGTTCTGCAGACTTTTGTGTGTCCTAGGCTACGTCTAGACTACATGGCTCCATCGACGGAGCCATGTAAAATAGCTTATTCGGCATAGTCAAAGAAGCGGGGATTTAAATAATCCCTGCTTCATTAAAATAAAAATGGCCGGCGCGCTGTGCCGACGATCAGCTGATCCGGCACAGCGCGCAGTCTAGACGCAGCGTGGTCGACAAGGGAAGCCTTTGTCGACCGCCGCGTATGCCTCGTGAAATGAGGTTTACGGAGTGGTCGACAAAGGCTTCCTTGTCGCATCGCGCGCGTCTAGACTGCCATGCTGTGCCGGATCAGCTGATCGTCAGCACAGCGCGGCGGCCATTTTTATTTTAATGAAGCGGGGATTATTTAAATCCCCGCTTCTTTGACTATGCCGAATAAACTATTTTACATGGCTCCATGTAGTCTAGACGTAGCCCTAGATACCTATCATCAACAAGCTTAATCAATGTGGACTTTCACTGTCACCTAACAAAAACCGCTGTTATTGGAGATACGGATTAATAGTGCCTTCACCAGACAGCTCCATCTGCATGCCACTCGATTGATAATACCCCTGTGCTTCCAATATGTAAACTGATAACTCTTACATTCCTGATTAAATTGATTCAAATTTGGGATAGGGGGTTGAGACATCAGTAGGGATGAGTCCTTGGGAAGATCAGAAGGAAAGGAAAGGGTTAATTTATTCTCTCTCTTTATGGACAGGACCAGATTTCTTTAAGTGAAGTTTTCCAAGGTTCTGTATCGAGAACCCTGGAAAAATCCAAATTCACTTTTCACCTACATAGGTGTAAATTAGGGATAGCCCCATTGATTTAAGTGGAGTTACAGAGATCTAAAACTGGGATAAGTGAAAAGAGAATCAGTCTAAGACCCAAGTATATTCAACCAACAACTCTTATTCCATTTGTGATTGCCTAACGATGGGCTGTGACATCTGTTTGAATTGGGCCCGAGTTCATAACTCCATGCCTGCTGTTGTTGATCAATAATCCTCTTCTCCAGTAGATAACAGAGAACAACAGTACCTGGTGTTGTAAAGATTAATTAGCTAGTATCCGTAAAGCTCTTTGAAATAGTAGAGGGTTGTATAAACACTAGGAGACCATTTCTCCACTGACCTACACGCGTTTCACACTGGTGGAACTCCACTGACAACAGAGGAATTACTCTTGATTTACCCTGGCAGAACTCAGGCTATGTCTACACTACGGGATTTTTCTAGGATACCGGAGTATCCTGGAAAAACTCCGCCGCATCCAGGGAACGTGTCTGCTCTTCCACTTTTTTTTGTGGAAGAGCAAATGCATTCTTTTGGAAGTCCTGTCTTCTTCCTCCCATGAGGAAGAAGGGCTCTTCTGAAAGAGGGGTTTTTTCTGAAATTTGGCACAGTGTAGAAGGGCCAAATTTCAGAAAAGCCTCTTCCAAAAAAGCTATCAGAAAAAGGTATGCAAATTGCGGAGCACAATTTGTGTACCTTTTTCCAATATAGCCCCATAGTGTAGACATAGCCTCAAAGGAGAATCAGGCCCTTGGTTTTGTTTAAATAATTCTAAAGCTTCCTGTTTAAAAGGCAATATCCTAGACTAATTAGAGGCTGAAGCTGATTGCTTAGATTACGGTTATTACCATGTTAACAGGGAAATCTCTGAACACTAGTGGAAAATCCAGTTGAAAATAATCATTTAGTTCCAGTTGGCAATTAGATTATGGAACAGAACAATGGGATGATAGGCTGGCCAATTCTTGGGGCTACAGGAGAAGTCACAGATCAGTGGAAATTAGCATACACCTGATAGATTCTAATGGAGTCTCTACTGTTTTCACTAGGGAGTCGTTATCAGTTATTATTATCAATAAACTTAGAAGTGTTCTCTTTCCTCTCACCTCAGAGAGAGATTACTTACTTTAGCACTCTTAAACATGGCTGTGCTCTCAACAAACATGGCTGCCTCTCACCTTACCTTATCACCCACCTGACCTCAGGTTCCTCCCTATTCCTTGCACCCTTTGAGGAAGGCATTGTCTCTCCTATGCTTCCCTAAAGAACAATTACTTTCACTATTAAACTCGATTTAATTGGGGGAGGGGCTACCTGGAGCAGAAGTGAGGAACAGAAGTTGAGGCAGCCATATTTGTTGTGGGCATATGGTGGTGTAAATTCTGAAGTGGTCAGTGATCACTGAGGCTAGGTCTACACTACAGAGTTTTTGCGAAAAACCGTCCGTTTTTGCGGCGCATCCACACCTCAAGCACATTTTTGCGCAAGTAAAACGAAAGAACAGAGGGGTTTTTCCAGTGGTAGGTATTCCTCTTTCTACGAGGAATAACTCCTTTTTGCGCAAGAGCTCTTGCTCAAAAAGTTGTGTGCAGACGGGGAACAGGGTTTTTTTGCACAAAAAGAGGCAATTGAAAAAAGCCCAGGTGCCCTGGTGGCCATTCTGTAAATAGCAATCAGAGTTTCCTTTCGAGAGAGTGTCCATGCAGTCTGGACGCTCTCTTTTGCAAAAGCACATCACATTTTCGATGCACTTTTGCAGTGTGGACACGCTTTTCTGCAAGACGTTTTTGCAGAAGATCTCTTCCGTAAAAAGCTTCTTGCACAAGAACCCTGTAGTATAGACATAGCCTGAGAGCAGGGATTAAATTAGAGTCTCTCAAAGAATGCTGGACTGCCGTTTATCATTGCTTCTCTTTTTGCTCTAGGTTGGTAGAATTAGTCAATAGTGTAGCAATCCTGTTTCCCTCCCACAGAACTGATTCCTCTGTAAAAAAGTGGTTTGAATTTTAATTGAATCACAATGCAAGATGAAAATTATGGAATGTTAGAAAGAACCACAGACACCGGAAAGCAGAATTTAAAGGAACCCAAACCCTAAAGAAGTCCTCACCATTCTGCTGTCATGGAGTGAACAATACATCAGTAACACAACCAGATAAAGTGAAGAATGCCAGAGATCTTGAGCATATCAATGAAGGGAACATTTCAGCATTATGAGCTCCTTCTCCACTTTTTTGACCGGGCTGGCCATGATGGGTTAATGAAGGCCTAGAATGTTCAGGAATAATTGAATCAATGACTTCTGAGATGGAAATGAATTAGTAGATCATCTATTCTAGTCCATTTCTCCAGCTGGATCAGGCTGAAATACTGATCATGGGGGGCTATACAGCAGGGGCCCTGTATTGCTTCACGTTGGCTCCAGCCCACATGATGGGTTTATCTGGCTTTGTCATGGTTTACACGTGAGGAGCATGGCCTAGCAATCACAGCTGCCAACTCCTGACTGCCAAGGGGGCTGTGGGGCGGGGAGTCTGTACCCTCCCACTCCACAAGACTGCTTAAGGCTCTCCTCCCTGGGCCTCTTCTTCTTGTCCACTCCCCTTCCCCCCAGGTCAGCTTAGTCCAAGGTTTCCCCTGGTGTGGAAACCCAAACTACAATAGGTAAGAAGGGGTTACCCATGTCAAAAGTCCACACGATACTTCTTTCTCTTGGGTCCCCCTTCCCCCTTTCGAAGCTGAATCAGTCTTTGGCTTGGCTCGGCTCTGCTCATCTCCAGCTCTGTCACTCAAATGAGCTAATTCCCTACCTTTTAATTGCTTCAGCAGATGGAGCATTTGCTGCAGGTGGGGCAGGACTGGCTGAGCCCAAAATAACCCCTCAATCCCTTGTTGCCCTGTGGTGAGGTTTGCACATCTCATCACACTCCCCTTCCCTCAAGATGGAGCCAGGGCAGCAGGGGCCTTCTGACTTCTCTTCCCTGTCCCTGGAAAAGAGTCAGCTCTCTGGTGGGCTTTCCTGGCTTGGGGCTGAATTTGGAATGTGTAGGGCCAGAGAGAAGATAGCGGTGCATCAGCCACAGATTTAGTATCAGAGGGGTCGCCGTATTAGTCTGAATCTGCATAAACAAGGAGAAGTCCTGTGGCACCTTATAGACTAACAGATTTATTGGAGCAGTGTTTCTTAAACTGTGTTCCGCAGCACACCGGTGTGCCATGAGGCAGTCGGAGGTGTGCCGTGGAGAACAACAGAATTCAAAATGGCCGCCCTTAAAGGGGCAGGCGGGCTTTTTTTTTTCCTCAATAACTTTCCCCTGGCCCTTCCCCCCCCCCAACCTTTTTTTTTTTCTCAACAAAAAATTCTTGTTCCTCATTAAAAAAAATTATGTTTGGGTATGTCGACTCTAGCTCGTTAGTTCGAGGAGTAACAGTAGTAAGTAATGAGGAGTAACAGTAGTTCGAATTAGTGATCCTAATTCGAACTACCTACTCCGTGCCGTGTGTAGCCGTGGGCAAGGAGTTCGGACTAAGGCGGATTTAAAAATGGCGGCGCCCGGGAAGATGCAAATGAAGCCCGGGATATTTAAATCCTGGGCTTCATTTGCAACCCCGGTTGCCCTCATTTGCCTACCTAGCTCGAACTAACGAGCTAGTGTAGACATACCCTTTGGTATTCCTTGGTCTTAAAAAGTTTAAGAAACACTGTATTGGAATATAAGCTTTCGTGTGCAAAGACCCACTTCGTCAGATACATGTAGTAGAAATCCAAAGGCAGGTATAAATATACAGGCACATGAAAAGAAAGGAATACCAATCAAGAGGAAGGCCAGAGATAACGAAGTTAATTCAGTCAGGGAGGATGTGGGCCCACTTCTAGCAGCTGATATGGAGGTGTGAAAACCAAGAGAGAAGAAAATGAAATTTGACACTATCAATTTAGGATTAAACAAAGACTGTGAATGATTAGCCAACTACAAAAGCAGTTTCTCCTCTCTTCGTTTTCACACCTCCACATCAGCTGCTAGAAGTGGGCCACATCCTCCCTGACTGAATTAACCTCGTTATCTCGGGCCTTCCTCTTGATTGGTACGCCTTTCTTTTCATGTGCCTGTATATTTATACCTGCCTTTGGAATTTCCACTACATGCATCTGACGAAGTGGGTCTTTGCGCACGAAAGCTTATGCTCCAATACATCTGTTAGTCTATAATGTGCCACAGGACTTCTTGTTGTTCAGCCAGTGATTTGTGTCCTTCATGGTGTTTAGCCAGCTAAACAGGGCATGCTCAGTGACAAACTTGAATGGATGTCCCAGGAGATAGTGTCAGAATGAATCTTTGGCTCCTTTTACTGCCAGGCCCTCCTTCTCTATGACAGAGTAGGCCCGCTCTCATGGGAACAGTTTGTGGCTGAAACAGAACGCTGGGTGCTCCTCCCTCTTAGTTTACTGTGACAAAACAGCTCCCAGTCCCACACTGGAAGCATCTGTCTACAAAATGAATTCTTTGGAGGAGTCTGGACTAAATAGGGCCAGTTCTCTACAGAGGTGTTTTTTCAATTCTTGAAAGGCCTTTTCATAGGCCATAGACCAGTACACTGTCTTGGGGCTGTTGTTCGTAAGTAGATCGTGAGAGGGGCTGCAAACATTGAGACCCTGGGTACAAACTGGTGGCAAGTCCCCCAAAATTCCTGGCCTGTTTCTTGGTAGTAGTACATGAGGTATCCTTTAGGGCCTGGACTTTATTTATAAAGGGGCTGGATTTGGTCATTCCCCAAAATATATCCCATGTAAGTGGTTTCTTCTGTCCCTAATTTACATATTGCAGGGTTTGCTATTAGTCCAGCCTGTCACAGGGGAATGAACCATGACCACCACCTGTACCAGAAGTTCTTCCCAGATTCAGCTGTAGATGAATACATCATCTACATAGGCTGCGGCATGTGAGTTATGGCGCTGTAAAACCTGGTCCGTAAAGCATTGGAATGTTGCGGGTGCCCTGTGAAGTCCAAAGGACATAGATCGACACTGGTAGAGGCCAAATGAAGTGGCAAAGGTGGTTTTTTTCTTGTGATTCTGGAGTGAGTGGAATTTGCTAGTATCCCACTCACCTTTTATTTTACCTTTTTTTAAGTCTAAGGTGGTGATGTGCTGAGCGTCACCCAACCAGTCTAGTAGTTCATCCACATGGGGCATGGGCTAGGCATTGAATTTGAAAATCGCATCAACCTTCCTGAAGTCAGTGCAGAAGAGGACAGTGGCATCTGGCTTTGGAGTAAATATGAGAGGGCTTTGCACTCGGTGTCAAATTCCTTAATGACCCCAAGCTCCAGCATGATCTGGACTTCTTGTTTTACTGCCTCACACACTTGCTGAGGAGGAGGCCAGGCGTTCTCCTAGATAACCTGCCCAGGTTGGATCTGGACATGGTGGTGCATGAGATGGACTCTTTCTGGCTGGGATGAAAACACCATCAGGAATGTTTTCACTAGGTTCTACACTTGTGCCTTTTGTTCGGGATGAAGTTGTTTCCCCACCTGTATAGTTTCTGGGCACAGGGCATCTGGCAGTTGGGTCCCCAGTTTTGGTTCTGGGGTGGTACGGAGTGAATAAGAGCCTATTTTCCCCACTTCAACAAATTGACATGTTAGATGTGGGCACGCTTCTGTCTGTCAGACTGTTTAACCTCATCATGACCTGACCTGATGCACAGTTTCATAGAGCCCCTGCCACTTGGCCAATAGTTTAGACTATTTGGGAGCTGAAGGAAGATCCAATCCCCAGGCCTGAAAGTATGTCCCCACACTCCCTTGTTACAGGAGCATTCCTGGGTCCGTGGGACAGTAGGGAGGTTTTCTTTAGCCAAAGCTCCCACTGTCTCAATTGAGTTCTCAGAGTTTGTTTTTCCCACATTTCCAGGACCAGGTATAGGACTCCCCCGGCGCTGTCTTCCAGACAAGAGCTCATATGGAGAGAAGACCATAGAGGATTGTGGGACTTCCCGAATGGCAAACAGGACAGGAGTGTGTGGAATCAGTTGATCCCAATGATCTAGGTCTTGTGGCATAAACCTTTTCAGCATCTGCTTCAGGGATGGGCTGGAGTGCAACTAGGCCATCTGTTTGCAGGTGATAAACAGAAGTACAGAGGCTCTTTATTTTCAGATCACAGACCTGTTTCACCAAGTGGGACATGAAATGCATGCCTTAGTCAGTGACAATCCCCTTGGGAAGTCTTCCTAGAGCAAAGACTTTCAATAGTTCCATGGCAACAGTCTGCATGGGTGTTAGGTGGCAGGAATCCCTCAGGATAGCGAGTAGCATAATCGACTGTCATCAACAGGTGTTTGCATCTGGCAGTGCTTTTTTCCAGAGGACCAGCTAAGTCTATACCTATGCATTCAAAGGGGACATCAATGACTGGGAGAGGGATGAGGGGGGCTTTCACCCCACTGTTTGGCCTTACTAGCTTTTAACTTCTTGATGTAATCCAGGCCGGAGGAAGAGGACTTTCTGTTTGATGTCTACAGCACCTAGTGCAGGGGGTCCTGATCCATGTAGTGGGTTCTGTAGTGGTGTTGTTGTTGTCCCTCCCCTGCTGGGTCAGAGGGAGGCAACACTGCCTCACAATGTCCTCAGGATCAGGGGGATTAGCAGGCCGGGCAGAAATGTCCCAACCACCCTAATGGGCAACCCCCCAAACAATCATAGACTCTGGCCCTCAGGCAGGGGTAGAGCAGCACTTGGTCTTGGTGCCAGGCCCTTAGGCAGGGCTGGGCACCAGACTGTTTAGAGGGCTCTGGCCTTCCTGCAGGGTGTAGCAGTCTACTGCTTTATGTCCTGGCTCAGGCTCTTTGGGCCTATGGTGGGAAGGCTGCCACTCCAGGGATGTGGATGCAGAGAGTAGGGAGACCTGGACTCACCTGACTCCACCAGGTCCCAGTCCAGGGCTCTAAGGGTGCGTCTACACTGCACTGTAGCTTGAAATAAAATGCGCAATTTGAGCTATGCAAATTGCATATCTTATTTTGATCTTATTTTGAAATAGCTTATTTTGTAATTTGGTACTGTCTTACACAGTGCCACATTTGGAAATAACCCGCTATTCCAAAACATCCCTTACTCCTCATGGAATGAGGTTTACAGGGACGTTGGAATGACAAGCCCGTTGTATTTCAAAATAATGAGCTTGCTGTGAAGATGCAGGATAGCTATTTCGGGATACTCCTATATCCTGAAGGGTATGCATGTGTTCATTTTAAACAAAATGTGGTTTGGAAAGTAGGTATGCATAAAGAAGCATGCTGTGGCTCACCACCCTAGGAACAGTCTAGAAAAGGCCAAGGGGGGTGAACTCAACATGTGGAGTTGAGAAGTACAAGCATGTGACAAACAAAGCCATATATGGAAAGGTTGAATATGATTGGTTTAGAAGTTTGTGTTATGTAACCTGTTATGTAACTGCCATGTGCTATAAAACAGCAAGGAGGGCTCCTTGCTCGAGGGCTCTGGCTAATTTTAGTACCAGGGCTCTCCTTTGTGCACATTGAATAAAGTCTTGTTGAATTGAATTGAAGTATCGAAGACCCTTGATTCTGCCCAGCATCTGACTCTCTGGGAACCACAAAATCCCAACAATCCCGAAATAGCGTTGCAGTGTAGACGTAGCCTAATGGTGGTCAAATGGTTTGCCATGGGGTCAGCAGGGAATCCAGCTTCAACACACTTGCCCTCCCTTCGCCCACAGCCCATGCTTCCTGTCCTACCTATTCACTTCTAGCGGGAGAGGCAAGTGGTCTGACTGCACAGTAGCGTTTTCCCCCTCTTCTGGGATGGAGGGAGGCCACAGCAACTCAGGCCAGGTCTATATTAGACCTGGAAGGTCATCTTAAGGTACACAACTCCAGCTACATAAATAACATAGCTGGAGTCGACATACCTTACGTGAGCTTGGCACCATCCTCACAGGGGGAGGTCGATGGGAGCAAACACGCCCATTGGCTTCCCTTACTCCTTGGCTTCCCTTGCTCCTTGAGGAGTACCAGTGCTGACCAAGGGCACCCTCAGTGTTCGATTATAGACCCACTAAATCAAATGCCAGAAGATCCATCACCAGTGCAGCAAGCGGAGACATGGCCTCACTTCCTAGCCTCAATGCAAACAATAAATGCACCAGAAAGGTGTAGCATCTGCATCCCAGGGAGGGACTGTATGTAACTTAGCCAGCAGAACCCTCTTCCTGCTGGGGGTGTACCTAAAAAAGAAGCACCCCCCACACTTTGATTCCCAAGGCCTGGATGATTTTGCAGCCTTGGGAGATTAAAAAAAAAAAAAGCAGCCTTTTTCCTGAGCACAGACAGACATGTAATATGGAACCCCCTGGGAGACAGGAAACGCAGAGGCCTGTGGTGCCCTTTTCTAACAGGGTCATTTTCAAAGGCAGCACTGCACTTTACACCAGAGATTGTTCTGTGAGAAAATGACTGCATGGGGCGTGGGGCCTCCATTGCAGAAGTGCTAGCTAGTCGGAGTATTGGCCGGATCCCCAGGGGAAAGCACATTCAGATAGGCCTTTTCGTAAAGGGGAGGTCTCAGACTATTCTTCACTGCTAACGCTACAAGTAAGTGATAGCCAAAAACAGCAGTTTGCCGAGTACACAGCAGTTTTGCGATCAACATTTTCTCCATTTCAATTCCTTTGAAGTCGGAATGCCTAGGGTTTTAAGTGCCCTGTGAGTGATGACGCACGCTGCACATATGGTTTCAATGTGACCAAACTTCCAATATTGTTTTACTTGACATAGTATCTGCCCACCAGCCCCATTTCCTTGAAGAAAGGATGTTTAATAAGCTTCCCAGACAGAAATGGACGCCATAGTCACTAAATAAATATATCTCCCTCCCCGCCCCCGACGTGTGTGGACTTTTGTTTGTACAAGTAAGGCAAGATATAGTTAGTTCCCCAGATGCTCTCATGAAAAATTACTCAAGTGGGAGAGACAAGATGGATTAGAATATACAAATCCCTGCTGAGGAGTTTGCACTAGGTTATACAATATGGCTGTGTCTACACTGGCACCCTTTTGCGGAAAAGGGATGCTAATGAGACACAGCGCAATTGTAAATCCGCAGGGGATTTAAATATCCCCCGCGGCATTTGCATGAACATGGCTGCCGCTTTTTTCCGGCTCGGGGTTTTGCCGAAGGAAAGCGCCAGTCTAGACGCGATCTTGTGGAAAATAAACCCTTTTCCGCAAGATCTCTTTCAAGATCTACTTTCCTCTTGAAAGTAGGAATAAGAGATCTTGCGGAAAAGGGTTTATTTTCCGCAAGATCGCGTCTAGACTGGCGCTTTTCTCCGGCAAAACCCCGAACCAGAAAAAAGCGGCAGCCATGTTCATGCAAATGCCGCGGGGGATATTTAAATCCCCCGCGGATTTGCAATTGCGCTGTGTCTCATTAGCATCCCTTTTCCGCAAAAGGGTGCTAGTGTAGACACAGCCTATGAGTCTTGCAAAGATGAAATGTTGTTTTTTATATTATGGTAACTAGCAGCCCCAGTCAAGATCAGGTTTCCCCTTGTACTAGGCACTGTACAAATATAGAGTAAAAAAAGCAGTCCCTTCCTCCAAAAGCTCACAATCTGAGTAGAAAATACAGACAACGGGTGGTGAAACAACATATTACAATACAATTGTGAAGAGGAGAAACTGAGGCCCAAAGAGATTATGTGTTATGGCCAAGATCACTTGGGAAGTCCAGGGCAGAACTAGGAACTGAATCCAGATTTCCTGAGAGGGAGGGTGGTTTTCTCTGGTGGTAAAACCCACAGCAGGCAGCTCAGCTCCTCTCATGGAATTCCCTCCAAATTCTTCCCTTGGGATGGAGGTGAGGCTTTAACTTCTCCATGGAAACAGCAGGGGATCTGGCTCTTAGAAGCTTGAATCTTGAATCTCTTAATCTCTTAATCAGCGCAGATCATTGCCCCGCACTGGCTCTGGGGCAGTCCCTAAGGTCCTAGAGAATATATTGGGATTGCACCACTGCAACAGTGTAGAATTTGGCACAAGATATTTAAAAGGAACATAGAATTGTCATACCAGAGCAAACCAATGGTCGGAGTACTCCAATATCCCGGATGGAATCCCATTGGCTCTGGAGTGTAGAATCCTAGAAGATTAGGGCTGGAAGATACCTCAGGAGTCATCTAGTCCAATCTTCTGCTCAAAGCAGGACCAACCCCAACTAAATCATGCTAGCCAGGGCATTGTCAAGCCTGCCCTAAAATACCTCCAAGGGTTGAGATTCTTCCTCCTCCCTAGGCAACTCATTCCAGTACTTCATCACCCTCCTAGTAAAATAGTTTTTTTCCGCTTCATATCCAATCTAGACCTCCCCCAGTGCACCTTGAGACCATTGCTCTTTGTTCTGTCATCTGCCAACACTGAGAATAGCCTGGCTCCATCTTCTTTGGAATCCTCCTTCAGGTAGCTGAAGGCTGCAAATTCCCCCTCATTCTTCTCTTCTGCAGACTAAATAAGCCATGTTCTGTCAGCCTCTGCTCATAAGTCATATGCCCCAGCCTCCAATAATTTTCATTGCCCTCCGCTGGACTCACTCTAATTTATCCTTTCTGGGGGAGAGAGGGAAACTGGACATAATACTCCAGACATGGTCTCACCAGTGCTGAATAGAGGGCAATAATCACTTCCCTCGATCTGCTGGCAATGCTCCTACTGGTGCGGCCCAATATGCCATTAGCCATCTTGTCAACAAGGGCACTTTGTTGGCTCTTTTCTAGCTTCTCATCCACTGTAATCCCCAAGTCCTTTTCCGCTGAACTGCTGCTTAGCCAGTCGGTCCTCTGCCTTTAGCAGTGCTTGGGATCCTTCTGTCCTAAGTGCAGGACTCTGCATTTGTCCTTGTTGAACCTCATTAGATTTCTAAGAACATAACGGCAATACTGGATCAGCCCAAAGGTCCATCTAGCCCAGTATCCTGTCAGGGGCCAACGCCAGGTGCCCCAGAGGGATTCTTTTGGCCCAATCCTCCAATTTGTCTATTAGATGCTTAAGAGGAAAGTTCAAGAATCTCCATTATGTATATATAATTATATGGTACCCATATAGTAATTACTTCTCAACCCAAAGCAGTCAGTGACTAGTGTAGTACATTGAGATCTTATATCCCTTACAAATTTTAATCTTATTTTACATTACTAGATGTCATTATGGACCTTCACAGAAATGCCAGTCTGCTTTCATTTCTACTAAGTTCCTGCAACTTGGTTTGTTCTCCTTACCCATATAAACAGGGATCCTATTTTGAATCCTGCTAAATTCTTGGCATAAAAAAGTACTCGGGTAGTGCAGGAAAAAATGATTAGTTTTAAAGATGTTGCTTTCCATTTTCATTCAATGTCCCCTGATTCTTACATTCTGAAAGAGGATCAACATTCCAGAATGAACTTCTAGAGAAACTTGGTTTTGTTGTCTTTTTTAAAAAATAAATTTTAAAAAAGTAAAATGTCCATCTGTTTGTAGCTGGAGAGGAAGATGATCTCTGTCTGTGTGTATCTGTGCAAAATCTTTCACAATTTCCACTTCATATAGCTAAATTCAGTGCCTTACATGGTGACAAGTATCCAAGGGGTAGTCGTGTTAGTCTGTATCTACAAAAACTACGAGGAGTCCTATGGTACCTTAAAGACTATCAGATTTATTTGGGCATAAATGTTTGTGCCCTGGGCAAAAACCCACTTTGTCAAATACATCTGATGAAGAGGGTTTTTGCCCAATGAAAGTTTATGCCCAAATAAATCTATTTTCAATCTTTAAAGTGCCACAGAACTCCTTGTTGTTTCTTTGATACAGATTAACATGGCTACCCCCTGATAGTTTTATTGTAAATATTTTCCTTTTAGATATATGCATCAGAGGCTTCTGGGTTTGCAAACACACACATATTTCAGCTACTCTCTGGAATCAGAAAGGTCTGAACTTACCTGCCCCTGCTGCTGGAAGTTCATGAACCTCATAAAATGCAGGCGGACATCAGAGCAAGAGAGATTACCAGGTTGAAGGTAACTAATAAAAGCAGAATGTAAAGTCATTGCTTTGTTCCAGGCTGCCAAGGTAAAAGGTTACTGCCTATAAAATCATTAACGTTGGGATGATACTCACATATGATAGTGACAGGGTCATATAAGTCCCTAGCTAACATAATTAGTTTTATACGAGTGGAGAAAAAGCAATAAACAATAATGAACAGGTGTACAGAACCAATCTAACCTATTTGCCTACCGCACACAATGATAGTGCTGGAGGGGACACACCCCAAGCCATCAGTGAAACAAAATCAGATGACTGAAAGGAGGCAGTTGGCAGGACCTAACCTACCAGGCATCACCCATGCAGTGCAGCACAGGTGTTTTCCAAAGCACACTAGTCATCTTTGTGTAAGGGATGCTCTGACTACCCAGACTGCTGTGATTCTAACACTGTACAGCACCTGTTCTACAGGTCTTCACTCACGGCTTCAAAGCTAACCCCAACCACAATTGCGTTGTTTATTTTTGTCTAGTCATCGTTGTGTATTTAGTGACACAGCAGTATTTTTGCTTGGCAGAGTTCAGGTTGGAAAGTACAGTTTAACTTTTGTTCAGGGCCTCATGTGACCAGAGTGCCAACACAATTTCAGTTTTTGGAACACATTCAGGGAAATGCATGAAAATAATCCAGATTAAGAAAGCAATGCTGAATGGTGCTGGTAAATAAGAGCTTTTGGGGGTGAAGGTATTTGGGTTCAAGGACCATCTCCCCTCATGGGAAATATCTCAGGGCAGGTACAGGGGTGCTGCAGCACCCCCTGGTTTTCCACCCAGCTTCCCCAGTGTCCAGGGGCCAGTCCTCCTGCTGACTTCATCAGCCCCATGTCCTGGCCTCTGGGCGGCCCCTCTGAGGTCCTACCGGCCCCGCCAGCTTCAAGACCCATAGGGGTCCTGCCGTCCACTGTCTCTGCAGGGTCTAGGCCATCGGCCCTGTAGGCTGTGCTGCTATTCTGGGTCCTGGGGCTCTGCAGCTGCCTCCAGCTATGGCTGGGTTGCCAACTCTCCTAGACAGGATGGACTGGATGCCATTAGTGGCAACAACATACAACAAGAGAGTTGGCAACTGTAGATGTGACTCAGTCTGGACTGGTGAGGGATGTGAAAAAGTTTGGGGAAGGGGGCACAGCTCAGCACCCGCATCCTAAAAATAGTTCTAGTGCCACTGAGCAGCTACCCTCATTTGTAACCCCAGTTGAACCCAACCTAGTCCCCCAGCATCTATGCTGCATTATGCAAGCTAAGTGCAACCAACCATGTCCCAGAGTTCCTAGTCTCCTCCCAAAACGTGGCCACTCTAGGCCTTTCTAGAGGGTGCAGCATGACAAAACATGCCTGTCCACCAAACTTGACTGTACAGAGGAAAACATAATTGGCCTAGAGCATTGTGGGATACTTTTGGCAGATTCACAGAGCACAAGTCCATCAGGGATCTGTCTACACTGTAAAGAAATGGGGCTTAATGGGTCCTGGCTTAACTCAGGCTCTGACCCACTCCACCCTCACATGGAGTTCTGGGGCCAAATCCTGGGTTAGTGCAATTTTTTTGTAGGCAGACGGGGGGTGGTTTGAAACCTCAAAGACGACTAGAGACATGGACAGTTGGTGAAGCTTCCACTTGGGGAGGCAGTAGTTTCCCAGCGTAGGCCCCACCCCCTTCTCAGCCCAGGCCCCACCCGCTTCCCTGCCCTGGCTCTGCACTCTTCCCACTGTCTCCCTCCTCTCTTCCCTGCACATCCTGTGTCCCTGTGCACTGCACGCTTGTCCCCTTCCAGTCAAATCCTTGAACCCAAACAAATTATTTTTGAAAAAACCCTCCACTTTTCTGCAATTTCTTTCTCAACAGAATGGAGCATGTTTTGTAGAGCCAGCTATGCAGAAAGTACCTAATTAACAGCACTAAATTTGGAAATAAGAAATGTCAGTCACAAGTTTATTATATGCCCCAAACTCCTCTAATGGATCCTAGGGAACACAGAATGGCAAGCACCAGTTAAAGCTAATTGAGAAATCTCAGTGCTTTCTTCAGACAATCAAACAAGGTGTCAGGCCTCACTCTCAGCTGGAATTTGCCCCCTGACAGGAAGAAAATGACTAAAATCAGACTGCTAAAGTTGCCACCCTATTTTCACTTCTTCATACAAACAAGTTGAGGGCTTCCTATGTTGATTGTTTCAACAGCAGTAAGCACCTCAGACAAAGAATAAGAATTGCCAAGGGACATGCCAGTAAAATACAGGCTGGCTGCTGCTTTAACAACAACAGCACCCGTTCAGCTCACAGAACCAAGAACGTAAAATGTCCCACTAAGGCAGCACGATGGTGATAGCTTTGTGCATCAGACTGGTCAACCCAATAACCCCAGGGATGAAGGAACCAAATCTCTAGCCCTATTCTCACCAGGCACACAAAATCTCCCAACCACTGAAAAGAGTTGAGACCTAGCCCACTGTCCCAGTCTATGGGGGTGCTGTGCCTCCACTCCCGGGCTCACTCAGATTCCTCGGATCTTCATCATCGTGAGCGGGTGAATGCTAGTCCTGCAGCCCTTCCCCTGGGCCCTCCACCCATGACCTTACCTATGTTATACCCGATTCTGTCCCAGCACCCACAATCCATACAGTACGACCTTCAGTCAATTGCCGCTTAGGCTTACCTCCACCGACCGTGGAAGGTAGGGAGACCTGGGGCCTCCCTCACTCCAGGTCTCGGCCCAGGACCCTAAGAGCAGAGACACCAATCATCTGCTCGGTTGGTGGGGACGTAGCCCACAACTCACCAACTCATAAGCTCCACTTTACCCTGTCCTGGGTTGCTTCCTACCCTCCAGCCGGTTCCTTGCAGCAAGTCCAGCCCACTGACCTCCGCCACCGCCGGTCTCACTCAAGTGCCGCCGATGCTGCTCCTTGGTTGCAGTCGACCTTCTCCCCTCTGCTGGGCGTCTCTCGCTCCCCGGTCATGAGCACTCTTCTCCAGGCCTGCTGGGCATCCCTCTCGCCTCGCTGCCCACAAGTGAGCCCCTCTTGCCCCGTGGGGCGTCTCTCTCCCCTGCTTGCTGCAGGTGCCGGCTTTTTAAAACCGGCGCCTTGCTCTCCTGGATGTCCGCGCAGGTGCCCTTCCCCGGCCGGCCAGCTGGCACTGGGCACTTCTGCGTTTGCAGAAATGGTAAAAAACACTTTGCAAAACTGCACTTCTCAGCACTTTCCATCTGATGACATGAAAACACCTCACTAAAACCAATGAATTCTCACAAACTTCTGTTAGGCAGGCAATGATTATTTATTATTATTAATTATTATTATTATTATTATTCCTTTTTTCAGATGGAGAAACTGAGGCATGGGATAATTAAGTTCTTTATCTGCTGTTTTTAAAAAAAAAAACTCCCCTTGAGACGAAGCTTTATGTGATGCATCCAGTGACCTACTGGAAGTCTGTGACAGGAAGGCCATTAAGAAAACCCCTGATCTTCACATTTCCAGCAGAGAGGAGCACAGGCCACTGGCTGCACTGAGGTGGGAACATCGTCCTAACACCCCAGCAGGGAGAATGCAAAGGAGGAGAAGGGGGGGAGCAAGGAGGAAGCCCACTTTGCCCACCCTGGGCCGAGGTGCAGGGAGGGGGGGCTGGATGGGGTGAGGGGCCGAGCAGAGAGAGGGCACAGCAGGAGCAGAAATGGGCAAACCGAAGAGGCAGCAGCATCAGGAACACAGCAAGCTGGGTGGGGTGGGCTGTAGAGCTGGGCTGGCAACCTCTTGGAGCTGGAAAGATGAATGGAATTGAGGCTGCTGCAGCAGCAGAGAGAGCCCATGTGACTGTAATTGGCACCTCGTGTCTGTGCCATGCAGGTTCAGGGGCAGGCTGCTGATGAGGCTTCCTGCTTCTCTACCTTCCCAGCCGCCCTGGAACCTGCCTGAACCCCACTAAACATCCCACAGTAACCCCACGTGGCCGCTGGAGGCGGAGAGGGAAGGGGCGGGGCGAGGCCGGCACAACTACAGTGCTCTTTTTGCCTTACAGACCAGATACCCATGACTAGGAGACATCTAGTGCACAGCTGCAGAGTCCACATGGACGGGCAGGCTAGTCGGAGATTGCACATGGCAAGCAGGGGGTGTCAACCTGACTGTTCATCTAGATAAGCCCTTAGGAACATGTGACTCCATGTATCAGACCAGCCCCATGGTCCATCCAGTCCAGTATGCTGCCTCCAACAACGGTCAGCACCAGACATGCCAGAAGATGTTGGATAAAACCTCCATAATGTGCTGTGACTGCTGCTCTTTATGCTAACCAGGGGAGTTTCTCTGTTCCCAGGGCCTCATCCAGTCCTGCCCATTTGTTTGCTATATCCACCTGGTGAGTCTCATCAGAAGCTAAGACTCTTTGGAGACTCCCTAGACTTACCTTCCTGTACAGGGCTTAGCCCAATGAGACCCTGATCACTGATTGAGGCTTCCAGGTTCTATCACAAAACAAGGCAATCGTAGTTATAATAATAGGTATGTGACTAATCTGCCCAAGGTGGTGGGGAAAATGCTAGTGTAACCCAGAGGCACAGAGACCACTGAGAAGGGAGCATGAAGTCTGCTTTATAGCCTAAGCTGAGAGCCATTCGGCTCTGAGCTCATGCAGTAAAGCAGTGGTTCCTAAACTTTTTGGCATCATGCCCCCTTTTTGATTTTTGAGAAACCCTCACGCCCCGCCCCAAATAGCAGCAAAACTTGTTGAGGGGGGAAAAAAAGATTGCCCTTTTGAGAGCAGAGCAGTCACTGCCCTTTTAAGGTGGCCATTTTGAAGTCTACTCCGGTGGCTGAGCAGACGGACAGACCAGGCTCGCTTTTTCTTGAGGGGGAGGATTGATGGGGGTGGGGCTGGGTCACCTCGCGCCCCGGAATTTCTTCACGCTCCTGTCATCGCTCCTTCCCCACTCTGGCATGATAAATGCAGAAGTGGGGGCCAGCAAGTGTACCCCAAAGCCTTATCTACCAGGCTTTGGTATAAAACTTCCCGCAAAATCTTAAAAACCTAGATTTTGGGAATAAAACTTCCGCTGCCACCACCCAAATATTAATAACGAGATTAGGGAAAGATCATTTGAAATCTCACTATTATAAAAATCAGGACACACAAGCAACCAATGCCAGGTTAATAAAAAGAAAAGAAAACTTTTATTATTACAACAATATTCCTGTTGCAAGCATAAGGATCAGATGGAAAGGTAACAAAATATACTCATGGAGGAATTACACCATGGGCTAGAACTTAGTTAAAAAGAAAAGCCAAACATCTCTTAAGCAGTGCCAGATATCAGATCCCATACCCGACCCTTAAAACAATAAAGCCTAACGAAACTACCTAAACTTTACCCTACTTACAGACAGTGAAGAATTGGTTCTTGGAGAGAGAGAGAGACATGCTTGTCCCTTCCTGTAGCTGCAGAGGACTCACCCAGAGAGACAAGAGGACAAAACCCAAATTCCTTTGTCCCAGTTTGCAAGTCCTACCTACATTCCTATTGGCCACTTCACCTGGCTAGGAGTAGTTAACCCCTTAATCCCCAGGCTGCTGGCTAACCCTCATAATCATGACAGCTCCCCCCCCCCCCCAGTTTGGGAACCCATGCAGTAGAGGCACATGGTTTGAGGTCCTACAGTCACAGATTCAATCCCTTGACCAGGGTCTGTTGGCTCTATGCTGGGAAACCAAAACTAAATCTCTCTCGCTTTCAGGCCAATCAATGGAAGTTTCACTACGCGCAGGCATGCCGTGTTGACTTGTGCGTGTCTACATCGGAAATTCTGTCACAGGGTGGGGAGCCCTTCCAAGATTAACTGGTCCCAATCTGTTTTGTTACAGTGGACTTGCTCATTAAAGGACTATAATCTCCAGCATTCCCCCACCTAGAGGATGAGCAGCACCCTGAAACTCTCAAAGTCAATTCATTTCTAAACCAAGGTATCACCATAAAACTTCACTTACATCACCTCTCAGCCAGTCCATCCACATTACAGCTGTTATGTATTGCAGGCCTGACAGCCAATTACATGCTGCAAATGCAGTGACTGCCCGGGGGCCAACGTTCTCTTAATGAAATCTCCACAGGGGGAATTCCAAGGGCAAAAAGAAACAAAAGGTGTAGCCCTACCACGTCTTTCTTAGGAGGCTGTGCATGTTACAGAGAGGACAGTAAAGCCCTACAGGGTCAGGGCCCTTTCACCTGCGCACCAAGGGAGGCCCTGTAACACAACACATGCAATCACAGTGTTCTCGTGGCTTTCAGCGTACTGTCATCAGCAGGCCCAGTGAAAATGCCCGAAGAGTAAATGCCATCGACGCGCCAACATTCTTGGCAGGTTGACAGCCCAAGCCTACTCCAGAGAGTCAACAGTTACGCATATGACCAGCCCCGTTCAAGTGAATTGGTCTAATTATGAGGAAACACTAGTTGCATAAATATTTGCAGGGCCAAGCCCTAAGTGACTTTATCCTCTATGGTCACATCACCTTTCTGGGATACCAGAGTATCATGCAATGCAGCTATAATAATACAACCAGAGACTGCACCTCATTGAAAAGTCAACAGTGCATTCCTACACGGTACCATCTTGAGCAAACAGCTAACTCTTTGAGAATAACAAAAGAATAATAAGAAGCAAAAAGCACAAATGGCTGCCTCAAGCATCCAGGCCTGTAAGAAAATGCAAGCACACAAGGAACGATTGTGGTACACCACCTAATTTCCTCGACCTCATCCGCAATCGTCATCCGCATTTCCACTACAGGTGTTTGGCTAGGAGGGGAAGGTGCAAGGAGGGGACTTGGGTAGGAGTTGGACCTCCCTGGTCTGGCACCCTCTGGACCTGACTGCTCCCAGATGAGAGACTTTTTGGACCAGGGGAGGTAATTTCAGGGCTCCTGATGCCGCCCCTCCCCCACTAGGCTTCTTTGCACCTCCATCCCTTGCAACCTAGCTGAGCTGCCCACCCCCGCTGGTTCCCTGCACCTCCCCCAAAACCATCCCCCACAATCCAAGGGAGCACAGCACCAGCTCCCTGCAGCCCCTCACAGCCCAGCTGAGCTGCCTGTCTGTTCGCTATGCCTTCCCCCATCCACCTCAGCTCACTTGAGCCCTGCACTGCTTCCCTGCATGCCTCCCCCACAGCACAGCTGAGCCCCGTTTCCCTGCACCTCCCCTCCAAACCCCGCAGAACTGCTGAGCCCAGTGCTGATTTCCTGCCCCTCCCTCCTTCTTTCCCTCCCCTTGAGTCCAGCCCTGGGTTCCCAGCACCTCCCTCCTCCTGCAGCCAAGCTGAGCTCTGCGCTCCGCACCTCCCCACTCCCGCAGCCCAGCTCAGCCCAGCACCCCGCACCTTTTCACTCCCGCAGCCCAGCTGAGCTCTGTTTCTCCGCACCTCCCCCCAAACCGTGCAGATCTGCTGAGCCCAGCGCTGATTCCCTGCCCCTCCCTTCCTCCCCTTGAGTCCAGCCCCAGGGGTTCCCGGCACCTCCCTCCTCCTGCAGCACAGCTGAGCACAGCGCCCCGCACCTCTCCCCCCATAGCCTAGCCTGGCACCCCCCTGGCGTGGCGCCTGGGGGCAACTGCCCCTCCCCCTCGCTATACCTCTGCCAGAAAGGCCTCCAGTCTTGATTTGAAGACATCAAGTGATGGACAATACATCACTTCTCTTGGTAGTTTGTGCCAATGGATAATCAACCTTACTGTTAATTTTTTTGTCCTATTTCTAATTAGAATTTTTCCAGCTGCAGTCTCCAGCTATTGGTTTTAATTTTGCCTTCTCCCACTAGATTAAAAAGTTCTTTAGTTCCCGTGTATTTCTGGCCAAGTCATTGTATCAGGGATCTTGGAGTCTGGGTGTACAGCTTCTATGTGCCACAGATTCTGAGCCTTTGAGTGAATGACTTAATAATTCTACCTTAGTTTACTGCTCTGTAAAAATCTGGTGAATATTTCCTGCTTCATAAGGATGCTGTGGGAACTGGGGTTTGTAAAACAATTTGATCTCCTTTGAAGGAAGGATGAGATACTCCTGCTGAGCAGACACTTGAGTAGAACAAAATAGGACTACTCCCATGAGAGTGTTATTCAGTACCAGGATTGCAGAACTGGGTCCACAGAGAGGGGAAAAATCCTTGATTTTAAGCCCTAACACATCCCACAAAACCTTAATGTGCCCCAAAGCGTCTCGCAGGTTCGAGAAGAGCAAATCCTCTCCTGCCCCTAATTGAAATGAAGTGTTTTCATTCACTGCACTGTGATCCGATTCATTTGAACAGAAAGCCTTTTTGACACATGCCTCCTGACAGCAAGGGCGCTCCATGAATTTGAATGGGTATTATTTTCTTTCTGTTACCTTCGGCTGTTTTATTACCACTGTATTTAACCCAGCTGACATGCTTTTGGTAAGCCTGTTTCTCATATTTAGAAAACATTTTGTTTTCGTGCCAGCGAAGTATTTAATTTAACCCTTTTGATGTCTATGCCACATCCCTCCAGTGGGGGAAATTCTGCTGTGGACAGATCATCAGGGCTGTCACTACCATCCCAGCACAGCATGCAGCAGAAATATTAGGGCTGAGAAAATGTCAGGCTGATTGAATGGCTGAGGAATGGGAAAAGCATGCGCACCAATTTGCTTGGCTCAGCACAATCCCTTTAGCCAGGGCCCTTGATTATTACAAAATCCTTCTGAATCAAGGACTATTATGGACAGTCACTCTTTTTCCTGTTGATCATATCACGCAAATTCAGAGAACAATTGCAAGCTTTAGGGCATTCCATGATCGCTGACTGTTGTCAGGAAGAAATCTCTTCCCACTGAGTGTTGCACAATTATGCAAAGGGCGTGATGAGAGCAGGGGGAAGTTTATATGCCTCTGAAATATGTAGCATCAGCCAGGGGATTCTTAGAATCGCTCTGTTACCAAGTCATTGTGAGAGCTTGGAAAAGTGATTTAGCATTGCTGCCTCAGTTTCTCCAAGTGTTAAGTATACCATACGTATGCCATAGAAGATGTGCAAAAATGAATTAAATATAATAATGCAAACTTCTGATTCCAAACACCACAACATTTCAAGGTTTCTGAATCCAGGGTGTATGTTTATTTCATTAAGGAGACAGATCCCTTCTGCAAACTTTGGGTCTGGATTCAGGTTCTGATTTTAATCCCACTTTCAACATTTTGGGGTATCTTGTTCTGGGATTTTAGTTTGCAAATGCAATCATCTCTTGTTTGTAGATAATTGGAGGAAAGGCACAGTGTTAGGACAAAGGGTTATTCACCCAATGGGTTTATTTAAAATCACCTGAGTGTAGCAACTCCCTTTCCTAATTGAGGGGTAATTTTAGATCTTCCTGGAGCGCTCAGCAATGCTAAGGAAGACATGCACTTTGAGAAATTGCAATAGGCTGTTAATGGGACAAAACCATTCAGGTTTGACAATAGCTACTTAGAAGGCAAAAAATAATCTGATTTGCAAGAAGCAGTATTTGTAACTATACCATTGTACACATATAATTTTGTTCATTTGAAAAGGCTTTTAAAGTATTAGGTCCAGTGAGTCAATTATTTTGGTGCAAATCCAGAACAGCTGATTTATCCCAGATTTACACTAGCCTCTGAGAGTGGGAATTTGCTCTTAATTTATTAATGAGGTCTCTTTCCCACAGTGAATGGTTGCAAGGCTTATTATGACAGGTTGCAAAGATGAGTGTGAGATTGCTGACAGTTGTTCCTGCTGTGTAAGCCTTCTTCTCAGGCTGCATGCTAATGGAGAGCAAGCGGTATAAATGAATTTGTTCTAAGAAAGGCCCTTACATTGGAAACCCTGGTATCTGCCCTCTCTAATTTACTCATGGACGAGCCAGTTCTACTCACACTGAGTCAAAACAACAAGTAGTCCTGTGGCACCTTAGAGATTCATCTGATGAAGTGGGTTTTACCCATGAAAGCTCATGATCCTAAATATATTTTGTTAGGCACCACAGAACTACTCGTTGGTTTTAAAGTTACAGACTAACATGGCTACCCCTCAGAATCTTCACACTGGGTCGTGCTTTAGTGCACGAGGATTCCGTTGAAATCAGTACCATCAAGAATAGCCCCAGAGAAATCCACAGGACTTTCTGCAGAATAAAGGTAGCACTCCATGTTAGTAGCAGAATCAGACACTTGTATTCTGTTCAGGTTCCTCCTGTTCAGAGACCCCTCGTCACCATGGCATCCGCATGCCTTGCAAAACTGTGACGTCCCTTTCTGATATTAATATCTTGTCTGCCACAGGTTCCTTTCCCCACACTTCAACTCCTTGTCCCTTCTGGGCTCACCCTTAGCATGCAACCTGAAACACTCGATGGACACGTGGCTTTATACCACAATGGTGTATGCCTCAGTTTCTCTTAAGCTTCCAATAAGAAGCAGGTGATTGAAACACCCTCTTGTAGGTCCTGGCTGAGGGCTAGCAGATCATTCTGAAATGGAGACATCCAGGCTACGTCTAGACTGACATGATTTTCCGCAAATGCTTTTAACGGAAAAGTTTTTCCGTTAAAAGCATTTTAAAAAAAGTCTAGATTGGCACAGACACTTTTGCGCAAAAGCACTTTTTGCGGAAAAGCGTCGTGCCAATCTGAAAGCGATTTTTCATAAGAAAGCCCGATCACCATTTTAGCCATCAGGGCTTTTTGCGCAAAACAATTCTGGGTTGTCTACACTGGCCCTCTTGCGCCAAAAGCATTTGCGCAGAGGGCGTTACCGAATGGGGCGTCATTGTATTTGTGCAAGAAGCACTGATTTTGTACATTACAAAGTCAGTGCTCTTGCGCAAATTCAAGTGGCCAGTGTAGACAGCTGGCAAGTTTTTCCACAAAAGCGGCCGCTTTTGAGGAAAAACTTGCCAGTCTAGACGCAGCCCCAGAGTGTTCTCTTAAACAGCACGGCTGTGTCTAGACTGGCCAGTTTTTTTCCGGAAAATCAGCCGCTTTTCCGGAAAAACTTGCCAGCTGTCTATGCTGGCCGCTTGAATTTCTGCAAAAGCACTGACCTACTGTAAGAAATCAGTGCTTCTTGCGGAAACACTATTCTGCTCCCGTTCAGGCAAAAGTCCCTTTTGAGCAAAGCTTTTGCGCAAAAGGGCCAGTGTAGACAGCTCAGATTTGTTTTCCACAAAAAAGGCCCGATCGCGAAAATGGCAATCGGGGCTTTTTTGCGAAAAAGCGCGTCTAGGTTGGCACGGACGCTTTTGCGCAAAAAGTGCTTTTGCGGAAAAGTGTCCATGCCAATCTAGATGCTCTGTTCTGAAAATGCTTTTAACGGAAAACTTTTCCGTTAAAAACATTTCCGGAAAATCATGCCAATCTAGACTCAGCCCACAGGTAGGGCACACCACATAAACACAGTAGCTGCACTTTTTGCGGAAAAGCGTCCGTGCCAACCTAGACGCGCTTTTTCGCAAAAAAGCCCCGATTGCCATTTTCGCGATGTAGATTTAAAAGTTTTGCGCAAAAGGGACTTTTGCCTGAACGGGAGCAGAATAGTATTTCCGCAAGAAGCACTGATTTCTTACAGTAGGAAGTCAGTGCTTTTGTGGAAATTCAAGTGGCCAGTGTAGACAGCTGGCAAGTTTTTCCGGAAAAGCGGCTGATTTTCCAGAAAAACTGGCCAGTCTAGACACAGCCAGTGTCTTCCTGCTCCCAAGTGTTAGCACTTGGCTCCCCTCAGCCTCTTAGAGAAGAGCATTCATTGGTTTTTCAATCATTCCTTCATTTCCCCATTCTCTCCCACCTCCACCTGCCTCTTTCCCATCCCTTCCACCTAGGGCTGAGGACAGACTTTGCTGGGCCCACAGAAGGGGCGGTGCTTCTAGCAGAAAGGGAGGGGCTAGGGCTAGCCGCCCTGAACCCTTCAGCACTGCTGGGTGTGCACCTTTGGGATTCCAGCAGAATTTTAAAGGGCCTGGGGTGCCAGCCAATGCTGCTGCCAATGTAGTGGCAGCTGGTGAGAGCTACAGGCCCTTTTTAATTGCCAGTCCCAACGCAAGTGTCTCCTTTGCTTACTCCCACCCCCGTTGGTGGACTTGTTTCCATCTGTTCAACACCTTCTCTTCACCTGTTGTTCCTCCTCCTTCTATGCCTCTCCCTACTCCTGCCACTTCAGCTTCCTCATGTTCTCCCTACACTCTTCACCCCCCCCAGGATGTGTCTAGACTACACCTCTCTGTTGACAGAGAGATGTAGATTAGGCACATTGAAATTGCTAATGAAGCAGGGATTTAAATATCCCATGCCTCATTAGCATAAACATGGCCGCCGCTTTTTTTTCGAAACGGAGTTTTTTCGAACCCCTCCCCCCAAAAAAACCCAGCAGTCTAGATGCGGATCTGTCAAGAATAAACCCTTTTTTAACAGATCCTGTAAACCTCATTTTTTGAGGAATTCAGGATCTGTCGAAAAATGGTTTATTTTTGACAGATCCACATCTAGAGTGTCGGTTTTTTCGAAAAAACTCCATTTTGAAAAAAAGCGGCAGCCATGTTTTGCAAATGAGGCGCGGGATATTTAAATCCCTGCTTCATTAGCAATTTCAACGTGCTTGATTTGCATCCCTCTGTCGACAGAGGGATGCAGTCTGGACATAGCCCCAGTCCCTCCTTCCCAGCTGCTACCTGTCTCTCACTCCCCTCTAAGTTCCATTCTTGATATTTTTGAAAAGAGTTCTGGATGGAAGGGGTTAATTTTCCCCTTTGAATCTCTCCTCCAGGCAGCTTGCTATTTCCAGGAATTATTTAATCACCAAGGGAGGATAGGCTCTGGGGTTATCTTGACTCTGATCTGCATGTAAACCATTCCTCTGGGGCAACTCACCAGCTGTAATTTACGAAAATGGTTTCCCATAAGGAAAACCTGTCAGATGGGCTGTTGTTCATAGATACTGATCATTTGCAAGTTTGTCAGCTAATCAGAACGTGTCCTGCATTGGAAATGGTTTTCCCATCACCTGTGCTGTTCAGCAGCACCTGAACTGGGGTTTGTGGAAGTTGCTGCAGCGTATTAGCAGTAGTTAGGTGATAAAATCTCACCATATGATGATCACTTTCCATTTCTCTAGTTTCTCTGGAAGGTGTAAGTATTTACTAATTAGCTCTTCAGTCTGTCAGAAAAAGGTATAACATGATCCAATGGCTGGAAGCTGAATTCAGACTGGAAACGAGGTGTACATTTTTAGCAATGGCTGTAATTAACCATTAGAACAATTTACCAGGGGTGGTGGTGGATTGTCCATCTCTGGCAATTTTTAAGCCGAGATTAGATGTTTTTCTAATCTAGGAAATATGTTGGGGGACTTCTCTGGCCTGTGCTAGATAGAAGGTCAGATCAGATCAGATGATCACAAGGATCCTTTCTGGCCTTGGAATCTATCATGATATTGACAGCATAGATTTGCATCGATCTAATCCTTTAAGCATCCATCTATTCTTAGATTGTCCATTACCAAGACCTCTAGGCTCTGTATCATGCATGTAGAATGAAAATCTTCATGTGAGCATGGTCTAAAAAACTAGCTCTCTGTCTGTAATCTGTGCTGGTGGGGATGATGATGTCAGTATTCCCTTGGACATGAGGCTTTGGGGAAAGTGGAATGTAAAGGAATTCCTTTCGTTTTAATTCTGGAAATGAGCTGGCCCTTAACTCTTGCTGTGACAAAAAAAAAAAAAAAAAAAAAAAGTGCCAGAACTCAGCTGCTTTGAGCAGCTGCTGTAGCCTTTGAGTGCTGTCTGGAATGTAGAAGCAGGAGCCCCGAATAAACATCAGAAAATCATTCTCCTTGTATTCTATAAAGGGCCTTTATTCCTGGGACCATGCTAAATGTTTATCACAATGAAAAAGGGGGACTTCAAATAAACAGAGTCCAGAGGAGGGCTGGGCTACAGTGATTAACTGACAGCAAATGGTAACTTATGCAGCATGACTAGAAGTAGGTACCTGTGGAAGGATGGTTTAGTGGTTAGAGCTTTATCCTGGGATTCAACTCCTTGCTCTGCCAAGCTGCCTAAGCAATGCTGGGCAAGTCACTTAGGCCCAGGTCCTCAAAAGGTACTCAGGTGTCTGAGTCCCACGGAAATCAGCAGGGGCGAGGCCCCTACATACCTTTGAGGATCCACACATTCATCTCCTCGGGCCACCATTCTCTATGTGCACAATGGGACTCTCAGCACTTCCCATTGGATAGTACTGGAGAACCAGACAAGGCTCTGAGTTGGACAGGGACATCACACAGGGCCGGGGAGGGGTGGTAGTGGTTGGGATTTTTTGGCTTGTGTTAAGCCCCTACCATTTAGTTCCGGGGTGGGCAATAATGTTTGATGGGGGGCCATTCCAAGAATTTGGTAAGTGATCGAGGGCTGCACCTTTCCATTATATTAATGGAGGAGGTGCAGGGGTCTGGAATGGAGGTTGGGTGCAGAAGGGAGCTTGGGGTGAGGGTTTGGGGTGTGGGATCTGGGAGGGAGTTTGGGTGAAGGAGGAGATTGTGACCTGGGGCAACAAACTGGGGTACAGGAGGGGATGCAGGGTCTGGGAGGGGAATGTGACCTGGAGCTGAAGTGCAGGGGTTTGGGTTGTGACCTGGGACAGAGGATTGGGGTGCAGGGTCTGGGAGGGATATGGGTGCAGGAAAGGATACTGGCCTGGAGTGGGTGTGTGGGTGTAGAAGGAGGGGGTGCAGGGTCTGGGAGGGGGGTTGTAACCTGGGGCAGGAGTGCAGGAGGGGTGCAGGGATTTGGACTGTGGCCAGGGATAATGGATTGGGGTGCAAGGTCTGGGAGGGGGTTGTGACCTGAGGAGGGGTGTAGGAGGAGTTGCAATGTCTTGGAAGATGTATGGGGGCTGGAGCAGGGGTGCAGTAGGTTTGGGTTACATGGGGTAGGGGTGAGGAAGGGGACAGAGGGTTGGAGGGGGGGGAGGGGCTGGGGTGCCAGAGGCAGGCTCTGTCTGGGAGACCTTACCTGGGTGGCTCCCAACCAGCAGCCCAGCAGGTTCCTTAACCAGAGTCCCTGCCTTCTATGCCCCTGTACTGCTCACACCAGCTACAGGAGCCTTGTTTGCTGCTGCGAACTCTGTGAGCCCAGGGGATAAGGGATACTTCACATGCTGCCTGTCCTGTAAACAGGCAGCTGCTATTGGCTAGAAACTGGCCAATGGGAGCTGCTAAGGGTGGGAGCAGTGTGAGAAGTCTCTGCCTCCTCCCCCGGGCTCTCAGCATTCACAGATGCCCTGCTGCCAGCTTTCCTGAGTGCCGAGCAGGGGCAGGGCAGGCAGGGAGCCAGCTGAGGCTCTCATGGGCCAGATCCGGTGGCTTGATTGGGCACATCCGGCCTGCAGATCATATTTTGCCCAGTCCTGATTTAGTTCCTATTTGTTTTTAATTTCACATTGTTTTCACTGATATTTAAAATGGTAGGAGATTAAGAATGTTTAGTATTGTGTTTTCTTAGGCTTTCCCCCTCTCCTTGTTTGGTTTTGTTCATGTGGTGAGTGTATGGGAAGGGCCCTTGACTGCTTCCTCATCTTGCAACCGAAATTAAATTGGGCATAGTAGTCCGCCCCAATGCTGGATTTACGCACAAGCTAAGTAAACTACATCTTAGGGACTCAGATTATGAGGGGTCTCTAAATGCAAAAAATGTCTAGTTGTATCCTCCCTTAGGTACCAGTATATATGCAAATATAAACACTTTTATTATTTCTATTTGCATTGTCCTTTCTGTTAGAATAATACACATTTTGGTAATGCTATGGGGCCTCTTAAACTTGACAGCCTAGGGCCACAGCATGTCTTAATGTGGCCCAACCTTGACTTCAGTGATCAAGTGACCCTACTGAAAAAGGGCTCAGAAAGTTAATGCTTCTGTAATGCCAACAGACAGAACTGAACCTGGGACCTCTGGAGTTTAGTGCATGAGCCTCTACTGCCTGAGCTAAAAGCCAGCTGGCTCTTAGCTAAAACTGTAGAGCACACTCATTCCTACTCTCTCTGTAAGTGGTGTAAGCGCCACTAGCTGGGACAGTGAACCATGCCCAGAAGGTGTGTGGGTCACACTTGGGCTATGTCTATACTGCAGACTTCTTGTGCAAGAACTTTTGCAGAAGAGACCTTCTGCAAAAAGTTCTTGTGCAAGAAAGCATCCACACTGCCATGGACGCTCTTGCGCAAGAAAGCTCTGATAGCCATTCACAGAATGCCATCAGAGCACCTGTGCTTTTTCCTGTTGTCCGTCCACACTCGCCTTTTGGCGCAAGAGCTCTTGCACAAAAAGGCTTATTCCTCGTAGAAAGAGGAATAACTCTTGCACAAAAAGCCCTGTCTTCTGACGATCTACTGTATTTTTTCTTGCGCAAAAATGCACTTGTAGTGTGGATGCTTTGTGAGGTTTTGTGCAATAACTCTGCAGTGTGGATATATGGG
Organism: Rafetus swinhoei; assembly: GCA_019425775.1. NCBI lineage: Eukaryota > Metazoa > Chordata > Testudines > Trionychidae > Rafetus > Rafetus swinhoei. The sequence continues at coordinate 19,956,293 of CM033437.1, read as the reverse complement.
ATGTTAAATCTTCATGGCTTCAATAAAGCTACTTCCTTCCTTCCATACCAGCTCAGGTTCGCTCCCCTTTTTAAAATCTCCACTGGGTTATTGAATCTACCTGGCCTTCATTTGAGAACCAGAATCAGTGAATGGTTTAATTCGGCAGCCTTTGAATCTTCTACTTGATTTATCGCCTAAGAATAACCCCCCTTTTTATAGACACCTTGGATGGACTGCACTGAATAATCTTACTGCTATATCTTGCCTTCTGGGCAGCTTATAAAACATTGCTAAAGGGTGTTAAAGTTCCTTATTAATAGCAGGCTGCAGTAATGTGTGTGATACCTGGATGATCATGCCCAAGTGAATTATAAAACAATCAAAAGGCACTTTGGCTTTTACTTATTATGTGATTTAGAGGGAAATAAGCATATTTCATGTACCAGATCTATTATCCTACGCCTGCCATGCCTCATCCGAGAGACATCTGTGAGATTCACTGCATAGTCTTTGGTTATTGTGGTACTCTGGGAGTCATTTGTGGTTGATAACACATTAAGTAGCAGTAGTGGCTTTTGAGTAGTGGTTTTAGCACTGTTTATACATGTATTTTGTTGTTGATTTGCATGCTGACATCTTGCCCAGAATCCCTTAGTAAGAGAGACCTTCTTCTCCAGAGCTCCTAGATGGCCTTTTAAAAAATATCTGTCCAGAGACTCCAAAGCACTGCAGGGCTCACTAGGACGGGTATAGAATGAGCCCAATTAGAAGAAATATTGTACATTTCTGTAATGCCTTTCCCTAGCGGCTGGCCAGCTAGATTATACAACCTGTCCCTTAGCCATAAAGGTGGAGGTGCCCATGTGAGAGTCTTGTGGTTTAGGGACCAGACTTCAGTGGATGCTCATTCAAGCCCAGACTGATGGAGGCTCATGGTGTGTATTTGTACGTAGGAAGCCATGATGGGAACAAGAGCGCTTTTCAGACCAGACCACCTCCAAAGTGCTGGACAAATATGTCATGCAATCAATGCTACTAGGAAACGGTAGCAAAATTGAGCAAGGCGTAGATTATGCTGTCATTTACTCTAAATCTAGGGGTGCATCATTGAACTCACAACGATCGTGATGTAATTAAATTAATTAACACTGGTCCTTCAATTGACAGGTAATTTCTTTTGCTGTTACATATATGTCAGATTCTGTGAGATTATGTCTACACTTGCCCCCTAGTTCGGACTAGGGAGGCAAATGAAGCATACCGAAGTGCTAATGAAGCACGGGATTTAAATATCCCGCACTTGATTAGCATATTTGTGGCCGGTCGCCATTTTAAAATGCCGGTAGTCCGAAATAACTCGCTGCGTGTAGACGCGGTAGTCCGATCCAAAAACCTTCCCTCGAATTAACTGTTACTCCTCATTGCAATGAGGAGTAACATTAGTTCAAACTAAGGGCTCTGGTTCGAACTACCGTGTCCCAGTGCACACTTCCTGGTTCGAATCAGCTGTGATTCAGACTAGCGCGCCGGGCGAGATCTTGCTAATGAAGTTCGGGATATTTAAATTCCCGCTTCATTAGCAATTTCAGTCGCCTACATTTACATCCCTAGTCTGAACTAGGGAGCAAATGTAGATGTACCCAAGGGCTGTGTCTACGTTGGCACCCTTTTCCGGAAAAGGGATGCTAATGAGACAAGCCGAATTGCAAATGCAGCGATTTAATTTTCCCCGTGGCATTTGCATGAACATAATGCGCTGCTCGGGGCTTTGACGAAAGCGCCAGTTTAGACGCGCTGCTCTTGAAAAAAAAGCTCCATTCCTGATTTTAAGAGGAATAAGGGATCTTCGGAAAAACTTTATTTCGCAAAGCGTCTAAACAGCGCTTTCGTCAAAGCTGACAGCGACGGCTATGTTCATCTGTCTGATAATCTCTGGCTTCATTGCTATTTAGCATCCCTTTTCCGGAAAAGGGTGCCAATGTAGACACAGCCTTAGTGTCTAAGGTGCTATAGGAATGCTTGTTTTTACAGTTACAGACTAACATGGCTACCTCTCTCAGACTGAACTCCTAATTACTCCAGATTCACAAAGCTGTAACTGAGAGCAGAATCTGGCCTATAGCTTGAATTCATCCACTTTTCCAGTTTGAGCTGTTCACAGCTCCCATGACAGCTGGCTGGTCTCAGCTGGGCAGCAAGAGCTTCAGTACATTGTTACAAATGCAGTTCAGAACTCTCCTAGCAAGACAGGGGCTAGATGTTGCTGTATTTCAGCCTCCATCAGGAGATATAAACATGCTTCTCCATTTCTATCCATTTTATTACCAAGCAGTTCTCATTTAATTAGGTAACAAAACACCATTTACACACACTAAATAAATCAGTATTCTGGTTCATTGTGAAGTTAATGATCCAACTGCTAATTCACATGGTTACGAGAGACTTGATAAACAAAGGCATCTGAAGCCAGCAGGTTCCTGCTCTGGAAAACTCAGGCCTTATTAGTCCAGCACAAACAAAGCAGGCCTCAGGGAGAGCCATAGAACAGACCCTCACACACACAGACCCGACCTTGGAGGTGGCAAGTTGCTAGGCAAAGTGAGAGGTCTGTGGTCCTGTCCATCTCCCACGTCCATGGGCTTATACTCCAGGGCAGGGATAGGCAATAATTTTCACAGGGAAGCCATACTACAAATTTTGCTAAGTTGTCACAGGCCGCACATTTCTACTACGTTAACGGGGGTTGGGAGCTCCAGGCTGGGCAGAGGATTGGGGTGCAGGAAGGGGTGCAGGATCTGGGAGGGAGTTTGGGTGCCGAAAGGGATTCTGCCTGGGCAAGGAGGTTGAGGTGCAGGAGCGGCTGTGAGGTGCAGGCTCTGGCTGGGAGGTGCTTACCACAGGCAGCTCCCAGCCTGCTGTGCAGCAGGGCTCAGGCAGGCTGCCTACCTGCCGTGGCCCTACACTGTTCTCAGAAGCATCCAGCTACTGCTGGCATGTCTTGATTGCACCCCTTGAGGGAAGGGAGAGATCTGGTCTCTGTGCACTGCCAATGCCCACAAGCATCACCCCTGCAACTCTCATTGGCCAGTTTCTGGCCAATAGGAGCTGTGAGGATGGTGCTGGGGGCAGGGTCAGTTTGCAGACCTGCCTCCATCCCCCCAGGGGCATGCCAGCAACAGTCAGCCCCTTCCTGCCTGATTGCCCCACTGCACTGCAGGACTTTTAGCAGCCTGGAGATTGCAAGGAGGCAGCCAAAGAGTCACATATGGCTCTGGAGCTGCAGGTTACTGACCCCTGTAAATTGCAGGGAGTCATGGTGGGCCAGACAGAAATATTAGATAGGCTGGATCTAGCTCGTGGGATATATTTTCTCCACACCTGCTCTGGTGTTGTTATAACTCCCTGGTCAGTCCGTCTCCCACAGAATCATATGAATGTATGTCTGGAAGGGACTTTTAGGGGTCATCTAGGCCAGCACCCCATGCCTGACCTGCGAAGGCTGCAAGTCTGTTATAGCCCCACCTACAGAGATGGGCTCTTTGGTTTAAACTGTAACTAATGCTTCCTTTCAGCATTGGTGGGCTCCAGTTCCATCCCTGGCAACAGCCCTCCTACTGTTGATGGTGCTGTAGCTGGAAGAGCAGGCGTATGCACCTAGGGACCCTGGCGATCCCAGATCCTCAGCAAGCTCCCAAGCAGGAGAAAACCATTGTGCAGGCACGATTGCTACATTATAAAACTGCATCTCTCTGTAAAGAAGAAGGTAGGAGAAGCGCTGCCTCCGGAGTGCAGAACGTGTTCAAATGCAATTGAGGGTCAAGTGCAAAGGTCAGATCTGGATTTACCCTGAGATCGGCAGGGGTAAAAGGGTCGTCTGCTTGCAGAGAACAGCTCACAGGACTGGGGCATTTGATTGTAAGTACCACATAGCAGGGATCTTAAGCCAAAGCCTGAGCTCATTTATGCTGGTAACATTGGCTTCACCAGACTCATTCCAGATTTATACCATGTCACCCATTCTCAGTGCCTTTGTCCCCCTGTAGTGGTAATATCACATATGGTAGACCCTCTTGAGTCTGTCACATGCCCTAATGCACCTGGTCCTTTAACTCAAGCAGTAGAAAAACATGGTCTTAGGTACAAAGATCCTGTGCAGATGACTCCCTGTGAGGCATCTTAACCTCAGTGAAGATGAGATCAGGATCCAGCTTGCTTGTATTTGTCTGGGAAGTGCCATGCAGGTCTTCAGCAATAAATAAAAGCCACATTGGATGCTGATCCCTGAGCCGCTCCATTCTGAGGATCCACAATTTCACTTCTTGTGCCCTAACCTTTTCCCCTCTAATCCGCAAGCCGTCAGCCCTTGTCCCGTGGTTATTTGTTTTCCTTAGCAGCTTCTTCTGATGGGCTAGTGTCCAAAGCTTTTTGGATTCTCTCACCAACTAATGCTCACAATCAGGGGGACTGACAGAATTGCTGAGCTCCTGGGCAAGGAGGTGGTGGGGGGAATGGCTCTGTGCTCCCAGAAAGGGTGGGGCCTCGTGTAGAAGGGGTGGGGCAAGTGCCCCCTTTGGCTCCATGTCAGTAGGCCTGCTCACAAGGTCTCTCTTAGCTGCCACTTAATCAACTTTCCCAAAACTCCAGAGGAGGATCTTGAATGCTGCACATAAGCAGTAGCTGCAGTGCAGGGCACTGCATCATTGATAAGTGCCCTTGTTATATACTGCGTTTAATTATCGTCTATTAGTGATGATCAGTGTGAAATATAGTAGCTGGTCACTACCCTGAACTCAAATGAATGAGTAGTTAATTTAAAATGATGAACCACACCATTAATAGATATGATAGAAACATAAAATTTACTGTCCTCACTGCTCCAAACCATAACAATCTATCACCTGTTTTATATTCCGAAAGCCACGTCTTCTGTTTCCTGATACGTTTTCCTCCCCCTCTCCCGCACATTGTTAAAAGATCTAAATTTGTGTGGCATAATTGGAAATGATAATTAGGCTGAAATGGAAGAGGGTAACTTGTTAAGCAATTAGAAGAAACCTAGATCTGTGTAAATATAAGAGGCAGAAAAATCTTTCGTTCTGAGAAGCTATGTTGAGTTGAGTTGAGGATTTTTATGGAATGAAAACTAAGGTCTCTTTTCTTTCACAGGGACAAACTTTCAATCATAGAATCATAGAATACTTGAACTGGAAGGGACCACGGGAGATCATCAAGTCCAGTCCCCTGCCCTTGCAGGAAGACCGAGCACCATTCTAGACCATCCCAGATAGATGTCTATCCAAACTGCTCTTAAATATCTCCAATGATAGAGATTCTACAATCTCCCTAGGCAATTTATTCCAGTGTTTAACCTCCCTGACAGTTAGGAAGTTTTTCCTAATGTCTAATCTAAACCTCCCTTGCTGCAGTTTAAGCCCATTGCTTCTTGTCCTATCCTAAGAGACCAAAGAGAACAATTTTCCCCCCTTCTCCCTGTGACACCCTTTCAGATACCTGAAACCCGCTATCATGTCCCCTTTCAGTCTTCTCTTTTCCAAACTAAACAAACACAATTCCTTCAGCCTTCCCTCATAGCTCATGTTTTCAAGGTATCCTGGATAGATTCTTCCTCCCAGCTTAGCCTACTCCTTAGCCCCCACACAGAATCATAGAATACTAGAACTGGAAGGAACTTCAAGGGGTCATCAAGCCCTGTCCCCTGCCCTCATGGCAGGACCAAGCATGGTCTATATCATCCCTGATAGGTGTCTGTCTAACCTGCTCTTAAATATCTTCAGAGATGGAGATGCCACAACCCTCCCTAGGCAACTTATTCCAGTGTTTCACCATCCTGACAGTGAGGAAGTTTTTCCTAATGTCCAACCTAAACCTCCCTTGCTGCAGGTTAAGCCCGTTGCTTCTTGTCCTGTCCTCAGAGGCCAAGGAGAACAAGACTTACCGGATTGTTACTGTGAGGGGCTCAGCTCCCTCGAAAGGTGCTGGTCCCCCTCTAATCTCCATAGACTCTGGATGAGGGCACTCAACAAAGGTACTTAGCACTCCCTGGGCTCAAAGCCCTATGTGAGTTGGCTCACTTACTATCACATAAAATCAGGCACTTATGGACAACAAACTGACCATGTACAAAGAATAACCCCTAGGAAGATTGTTTGCAAAGTGCCAGCAATTACTGGTCATCGGGGTACAGAGGAACACTCCTGATTAACGCATTTATTATGGATTGGAGAAGAATGATTCATACATTGCAAAATCCAATTGAACGTGGCCCATTAGAGCTTTCAGTGTTAGGCAGCAATACATCATCATTCCTTTAACTAACAGGCCCTGGAAGACAAACTAAGTCTCTGACGAAGGGGTCACTTGACTGATGTCCTTGACTAATTATGGAGATTTTTTTCCCCTGCGATGCCTGTCTTCTGTACTGTCAGCTCTTTGGTGCAGGGACTGGCTTGTTATCAGGCATATTGTACAGTCAAGCATGTAATCACTGGATGTAAATTTAATGGCTTGCAATATACAGGCAGTTGCACTAGCTTGTCGAGTGACCCCTTCTTCCTTTAAATTCTATGAAATAGTGTCTTAACAATTAGTGTTCTGTCTCTTCCTGATAGCTGGGATCCCCTCTCCAGCAAGGTACCCTCAGAGGCTGCCATGACATCATGTGGAGGGTGGGTCTCAACTGTGAGATCACTTCCTTCCACTCCAGCTAGATGTTCTCCTTCCCTAAGACTTTCCTCCTCAACTGCACAGGGGCTGTCAGACGGGAAGTGGGCCTGCTCTACTGTGTCCTGGAAAATCTCATCCATGCACCTCTGAGGACCATGACCTCCTTGCACCAAATGCAGACATACTCCACCTCCCCATTAAGAACGTTAAATATCGGTTAATTGAATAGTCGAGTAACTTCATGAATTCTTATCAGTTAGTTGACTAGTCTATAGTCGCCGGGGGAGGGGACAGCAACTGCTGTATCAGAGACAGCAGTGCAGAGTGTCAGGCAGGAGCTGGTCCATGAGGGGAGCCAGTTTAAAAAACAGCTCCCCTTATGGACGGGCTCCCCTTATGGACTGCAGCAGTGTGGGATGGCAGCAGCCCTTGTCTAAGGTGGGTCTGAGCTCCCAGACCCAGCATGAGCTGGAACTGAGCTGGGCTGCCTGCCTGCCTGTCTCCTAATACACTTTAAATGCAGAGCTTCAGCAGGAGTAGGTTCTGGACCCAGTGTGAGCCTGAGCTGAGCTGCTGACCAGCCTGCTAAAAAATTTACTGGCAAAGGTGGGGGGAGGGAAATGTGTGTAGTCTATAGCATTAACCTATAAACTCTTGCTTATCGGTTAATCAGTTAATCGACTATACTATTACATCCCTACTCCCCACCAAGCAGGTTATTGTACAGGCTGCATTCAGTGCAATACACCGAATAGCTCCAGGGCTGGCCTTACCATGAGGCGAACTGAGGCGGCCACCTCAGGTGCCAGACTGTGGGGGGGCGCCACTAGGACCCAGAGTGTAGAAAATTGTGTCTGCTGTTGGCGCATATGTAGGTAGCAGAGCAGTACCATGAGAGGAGCAGAACAGGAAGGAGGCAGAATTGAGACCTTTCAAAGTTTTGGCCCAAGCAAGGGGGCATGGGGGTGTCATTTGAGCTCCCCACCTCAGGTGCCAAAATGTTGTGAGCCAGCCCTGGATAGCTCTTACTCTGCTGCTGGGCTTCTGCCTGAATCCTCTTGTTGCCCCTGAAGCTTTTGGGGTGCTTTGTTGGGATGGGGAGTGTGTAATGACCCAGGTTTAGAGGACATTAGGTGTATCTGGCTTTCACACTGCCTCTAAACTCCCTCACCAAATGCCCACTCATGCTCCTGCCCTGATCACTAGCTCCTCTGGTAGCTTAGGAGCCAGCCTTTTAACCCCCTGTTCTCCCTGAATAGCCCCACCCCCTAGTTAAGAGTTAATGGGTGCTAAAGGGATTAGAGATCAAAGCCTCTTTAAGCAGCTTTTAGCCCCCTAACAAATCACGCTCTATACTACAGCCAAGCAGCAAGCACACAACAAAAGCAGACAGACAAACTCACCCCAAGGGTCACGTCCTGGTTCTTCTTTCACAAAACTCCTGGTCAGCTGCTCCTGTTCACCTCAAAACATGTTCACTGCTATTTCTGCATGGGCCGGCTGAACTCTAAGAAGGTTGTGTACCACCAGGACTGCTGACGTGGTGGGGAGGGGATGGGAGCAGTTGCAAAGGGAGCTCAGGAGCATAGCACAGTCCAGGCAACACTGTGGGCTGGCTAGGGGAGGCTAGTTCCTGACCTTGCCACTTCTGGGGGGCCCAGAGCTGAGTCCTCCGCATTGCCCAGGGCCCTGTGAAGTCTGTTGCCAGCCCTGTGTACCACTGATGTAGATGGGACAACGGTGGTTCTGTAGTGATCAGGGGACAACACAGAACCCATGAGTTATAGTATCAATGAAACTCCTTCATGTTCCAGAAGTCTTTCAGAAAGTGTTAGCACAGAAGCTGTGCTTCAGCATGAAATAATGGTGCGCTGGTGTCGTTGCCTCTAAATGCCTTAAAAGATTTGACCTGTTCAATGGATTTCTTTTTTACAGGAAAAACCAACACTCCTCTAAAATAAAATAAAAATACCTGTTTCCTTTTTCATCTTCCTTCCTTCTGCCTTTCAGAAATAAATGGTTGGACTATATTTACGAGTGCAGTAAATATCTGCCCGGAAGCTGAACACTGATTGCCAAATTTTAGGCCAGTGCGAATTTTTCCAGATGGCTGGAAGAACTGATAATGAAAGTACTCCTGGATTCTTAGCTCTGGGGTCCTGCTCAAATGTACCTTAAAAACACACATACACCTTACAAACCCAATAAAACCACAAGGCAGCTTGTGTCTTTTCTCTTTTCATTTCGCAGAAGAGATCTCATTTCCACACATTCTAATAACATTTTATCGGAGTTAGAATAGGGGCTTTGAGAAACAGCAAGACCAAGATTGCTTCCTCAAGGATTTTTAATCTTGAAAGAGTCCCACTACAGTAGAAGCTTTATTATGTAGGCTAACCAATATATTACAATACCTATAAGCATTGTGGCACAGGAAGGAAATTTGCAGCGTGAGTCTGGAGCTTAACATTTGTTGTTTTGAGAGCTGCATTTAGTTTTATAACTTTCTGGAGAAACACCATTCCCATGAGCACAGGCCGCTGTGCTGCTTTAGTCCTGAATCTGGCTACCCTTGAGATCAACTGCCAAACTCCCATTAACTTCAGTGGGAGTAGAAGCAGGCACTGCTGCTGTTTATTGTTTCCCTTTCCTCTGCCAGGACTATCTACTGGGTGATATAAGCTCCCTGCAGCATGCCTCCCACTTCATAATGGTAGCTGATTTATGGGTCATTAATCTTGGAGGAGATTCTAATTAGAAAAAGAGAAATGGAGCTACGACTATTTATTTTCTAACTGGGCTGGGTGAAGGAAGCAGCATCTGTTTTAGCAAGTGCTTTTGAAGCTGCTACACGCACAGAATGTCTTCGGAAGTCTGGGCTTACTACAACAGCCTATCCGACTGGAGTCATTAACTTTTTGATGGCTGGTAGACGGAAGCGTTGTGATTGTTTCAGGGAAGCAAATCCATTTGCAGCGTCAGAACAGGCAGGGTACCATGTGAGACAGTTACCTTCCATCTGCTCTCTTAGGCCTATGAATTTCATCTTGCTTTTGTCCTCTTTAGGCACCGTTGCCTTGTGTTCTGCTCATGTGTTGGCTCTTGGCATATGCTTACCTGGGATGCTCCCTACAGCCTGCACTGTATTTTTGTTGGGCTTAGCGCCATCGGGTAACGGCAACCATATGGAGCCTCTGAGTGCTGCTGCAGGACACGCACTAATGCTTGTGTGCCTAAATATGGAGCTAGGAGTCTTACTTCAGGCATTCTGTTTTGAACAGTCTGGCCATTGGGTTCCGGAGATCAGCTTTGGAAGCTTATGAACGAAAGGGCTGTGGAAATGGCAATGTTTTTGGCTAGACATCTTGTACATCCCATCCAAATAAGGAAACTCTGCATTAGTTGAGCTATGTCTTCCTACTGTGACTAAGGCTGGGCAATGGCCCGTCTAATTGTTTCCTTGTGTGCTGAATAATTTTGTGATGTGCACCAAGGCATGTGTGAATGTGCACCACCACATAGAAACACACGCTGCCCGCTGCGGGGGCTGTGGGCACTCTGCTGATCAGCTGAGTGGCATTTCACTCTCTTGTGGGTCGACACCCAAGCACACAGCCTACAGGGAACACTGGTGCTGGGGGATACCTCAGTACAGTTTACATACTAAACTCAGGCACACGGGAATAAACAGCACTTTGTACCAGTACAGGGCATCTATATTAACTTCAGCAATGCAGGTACACTGGGGTGGGGGTGAACATAGACAGCCCTTTGAGCCTTTCATCAGAGGACCTAACTGGATACGCCCACAAGCAGTATAACCCCCCCAGCCTACTGTTTCCAGCCATTTAAAATCTATCAGCAATTTAATTGAGAGCTCTGACAACCCACTTGGGCTGCTGAGCAGTGAAAACACCTGGTTTTCTCATCAGCATGGTTTGGCCTTGTCTTAGATAAGCAGGGCTGTTGACTTCCAGGGGCACACTTGTATCCAATCAGGACTGGGCTTTGGATTGTGTATAGAGGAATTTCATACTTCAGGCTTTATCTCAAGGCTTGCTTTGGTTTTTTTTAAACTCTTCCACCAAGGAAAATGTCTCCATACTTCCAGCCTATTAAACCTAGTTAGGAGGCAACTTCCAAAACACCTCACCTCTCAGTTTAACTGCGAGGCAGGAAATAGTTGGTTCCTTTCATTATTGGTTACCTGTGCAACCCAGTAAATACCAGAGATGCACATGGCTACATGCAGGCCTCTGGCTGTGTCTGAAAGCTTGGGGATGGGCAAAGCCCCTTGATATCTGCAGATCCTCTGTGGCCAGTGCCAGAGAACAAGGTCTTTGTGATAGCCAGGCAGAGGGGCTGACAGACTTGCTGGGCCCCTGGCGAGGTGTGTGTGTGTGGGGGGCTCCATAGTCCTCGAAGGGGCAGGAGCTTGGGCAGAAAGGGCGGGGCTGCCCAGGGGGTGCTGCATCGCTCCCCTGAGGCAATCCTCAGAGCTGCACCAAGCGTGTGGCACTCCAGCGGTGATTTAAAGGGCCCAGGGCTCCGGCTGCCGAAGCCCCAGTGGTTGTGGTGGTGATGGTGGCCAGGAGCCTCAGGCCTTTTTGAATCACCAGTCCCAGGGCAACTGTCTCCTTTGGCCCCCATGCCTGTAGCCAGGGATTCTGCTTTACAAAGCAGTGACCAGCTACCCCATTGGACCAGCTTTCCAGCTGCTTTGCTTTCCTGGGAAAGGGGGGACGGGCGGAGGAGTGGTTTGAGAATCTGGCCACAAAAATCTGGTTAAAACAATTATTACTTGTATTATAGGAACAACTGGATGCCTGAACGAAGATCAGGGCCCCATTGTGCTAGCACCGTACAAAGGAGACACTCCCTGTCCAGAAGGTTTTACAATCTGACCAGACAAGACACACTAAGGAAGCACCGTTACCCCTCAGGCTGGGCACTGAGGAAATGATCAAGCAACTGGCCTAAAGTCACAAAAGGGAACCTGTACCAGAATCAGGTATTGAACCCAGGGCTTTTAATTCCCTAATGAGTGCTTTAAGACCAGCCTTCCTCTCTGTGAGTGGCTAAAGGGCTGCCTAGATGGCTAAAGGAGAAGTAGCCATGACTCCATCGTGAAATGGCTCTGGGATGAACGTTATTCCATGGCAGAGTGCCCCCGCTTCACTCATACATCAGATCTCCTCTACTTATTTTGGTACAAATACAAATCTATCTGTGTCCCTCTCTGCCTTGAAGTGTCCAGCAGCAGTGAGCTACTGCTCACAAAAACCTCCCTGTTGGTTGGAGCATGTGCTGGCTGAACCAGCCAACCCCTTCTAGTCAATTTGTGTCATTTTGTTTGGCTGCAGCTGGAAAGAATTAAAATGTCAGCTGGGGACAGTTGCCTCCATTGAGATGAAAAGCCAATGTCAGAAACAATGCTAACAAGCACGGAGAAAGCCTGGTGCTGTTTAGTTGGCAATAATTGACCACAGCGGTAGGAGAAGACACAGTTAGATGTGGAGGGGCCAACCTTCAGTCAGGGGTATGGTTAACAATAGATAGATTACTGCTGCTAATCCCTTATTTGCAGAGGGATCTTTAAGGTAATTTTAGCCTCCCAAATTAAATGTGCACAATACATTCCATGCAGTAAAGGCCGGAGCATGGGATCCATTGTCAGTGTGGGTGCAGGGACAGCGGTAGAGGTTGCAGGCTGGAAGCTCTGTGAAAGGGTACGTCCGAAATAACAAAGAGCGTGTTTACACTGCCAGCCTTTATTTCAAAATACTGGCAAGCTGGAGGGCTTCTTACTCCAACTCCTGTAACCCCCATTGCACGAGGAGTAAGGGAAGTCAAAGGAAGAGTGTTCTTCCTTCAGCTTCCTGCTGCGTAGACAGGGCCAAAAGCCGAGTTAAGCTATTTCGACGTAAGCTACGCAATTGATGTAGCTCAAGTTGCTTATCTTAATTTGACTTTAGGATGATGGGGGGAGGGGAGGGGAGTGTGGAACGCCCCCTAAGACAGGGCTAATCAGAATGACCTGTACTTTAGCTTTTCAAAACACATTCAGATCCCATTTTAGAGTCAGGCTATCTGACTTCACCCCGCTTCCCAGAATGCCTCTGGGATGACTTAGCCACCCTACCACTCTGCACCTCTGGAATATGGAGACAGATACCAGCACTCATCCTGAGAGGAAAAGTGAGCCCTGCTTCCCTCAAGCTGCCATCCTGTGGGAAAATAAAGTCTCTAGTCTTATGCTTGCAAGGAAAACCTTCAAAATGTGAATTAAGTAACTGATGGAGTGACGTCTGCCGGGCTGTGCAGAGCCTGAACCAACAGTCAAAAGGAGTGAATGGCTCCATTCATTCCAAGGAGGTGTTGATTTTTAAGTTACCCTCATTGGACCTCTGAGTTAGCCACTTTGTGGCTGATGATAACATAAGAAACGAGATGGCGGATCAGATTGGGTTGCATGTGATAGGCAGGGACTGGACTCAATGACCCAGGAGGGTTCCTACCTTGGAAGAGTATTATTATTGGTATTGTGGTAGACAATAGTTACCCCAGGTCTGGACAGGACCTGATTACGCTAGAGGCTGTACAAATACAGCTCAGTTAGCCCCCAGCAAAAATAAACATGGATGTAACTGGCGTAGGCTCTGGGAGCTTTAAAATACCACTTTATCCTGGAGGAATGCAGTGTTGTTTTCATGACAACTCACTGTGATATTGAGGGTTGCACTCTGAGGTGCAGGAACCTCTCCTCCACCCCTGCAAAATTTGGAATTTATAACATCTCCACCAAGAGGTCCACTCTATGGACAGTGTAACATAGTTTCCAACAAAACAAGGATGCCAGCCGTATGGCCTGAGCTACCTTCTGGGTGGTTGGGTGTGTCTGCTAGGGCTACCCACTGCTGATATGGATTCCTTGGGGGGTGCCCCACTTTGTAACAGCAGCCGATTCATGGATACATTTTGGCTTTGACAACACTATGGTTGGGCAGGAAACTTCTGTGATAAATGTCACCCAGCTTTGCTTAGCAAGTGTAACGTTGCCCCCTCTGTTGGGCAGCAGACCGGGGCCTCTGGAACTCCAAGCACAGGCCTCTGCTGCCTGGACTAGAAAATCCACCTCCAGAGGCCAACACTAGCAGGGTCAACGTCTGCATCCTAGAATGGAGCAGAGCCCCACCCTGAGGCTAGGTCTAGGCTGCGGGCTTCTTTCAGAAGAAGCTTTTCCAGAAGAGATCTTCCAGAAAAACTTCTTCCGAAAGAGAGCGTCTACACAGCAAAAGCGCATCAAAAAAGTGATCTGCTTTTTCGAAAGAGAGCGTCCACACTGATTGGACGCTCTCTCACATATAAGGCCACCTGGAACCACTCCAGGCAGGGCTTTAGGTCACCAGTTGCTTCCGAGTGTTGGTGCCGGAGCCTTGCAGAGACATATGCTTAAAGGGACTCCCCCTGGACAGCCATTTCTCTGATTCTGCTGTGTGCTTGCTACCTCTTCGAGGGAAACCAAAGCTCTCGCAGTGCCTGCTTTGGTTGCCCTGTTCGTTTTTGGACTCCACAGCTTTTCCCTTTGTGCCTTGGAGCCGGAGCTGCCCCTGGGCATGCAATGGCCCCACACATCCATGCTGCAGTTTCTGCAGCACTTTGTGCAGGCTGCCTTCCTGGCCCTGCACAAGCTCGTTCTTTACACCCTCTTCCTGTGCATGGGAGCAAGACCCGTGCAACTGTACTCCACAGTGGAGAGGCATTTTTGGAGGCTGGACACCAGTGGTGGGACCGGCTGGTCAAGGAGCTCCAAACTTCCGCATTTGGAAGGCCATCTTTTTGGAGCTGTGTGCCTGGCTCGCCCTTGCCCACTGATGATGCGACACCCACCTGCAGCCCGCCACCCCTCTGGAGAAGCGGGTCGCAATTGCCATCTGGAAGCTTGCTACCCCCGACAGTTACTGGTCGGTGGGCAACCAGTTTGGTGTGGGGAAGTCCACCGTCGGAGCCCTCCTCATGGAGGTAAGGCACTCTCAGGCTGCAGTCCCTGCCGTGGAGAGGGGGGAGTCCTGGAAAAGGGGGACCCTTGGGAAAGGGGAATTTGGTGGGCGGGAGGTCTGGGGTTGAGGAGGAAGCCCCCCTCCTGGGTGGTTGTGCCGTCCTGCCCTCACACAGCCCTGCTGCTGGGGGGGAGGCAGCCCACAGGGGGTGGCTTGTGGGGTGTTTGAGGAAGGGGGAAGGGCGGGGAGGGGGGTGGGTACCTCCCAAGGGCTCAGGCACTCCCTCTCATTCTCTGTTTTTTTTTTTTTCCCCTTCTGCAGGTTGTGAGGGCCATTAACTCCATCCTGCTCTGCAGTGTTATCTGCCTGGGAGACCTGGATCCGATCATGGCCAGATTTGCTGCCCTGGGGTTCCCGAACTGCAGTGGAGCCATAGATGGGACCCACATCCTGATCTATGCACCACAACATTGAGCGGCCCAGTATATCAACCACAACGGCTATTTTTCAATGATGCTGCAGGCCCTGGTCGACCACTGTGGACATTTTACTGACATTTTTGTCGGGTGGTCGGACCCACATCTTTCAAAACTTGAGCCTCTACGGCAAGCTGGAGGTGGGCACATTTTTCCCCCGCTGTGACTTTGCAGTTGGGGATGTGCAGATTCCACTGTGCATCGTGGGGGACATGACCTACCTGTAATGCCTTGGCTGATGAAGCCGTACACCGGCCACCTGGATCCCAGCAGGGAACAATTTAACTCCCACCTCAGCCAGGTGAGAATGCAGATGGAGTGCGCCTTTGGCTGCCTCAAGGCGTGGTTCAGGTGCCTTCTGACCTACCTCGATGTGGAGGAGCACAACATCCCCGAGGTGGTCACAGCGTGTTGTGTCCTCCACAACATTTTGGAGATGAAGGGGGAGACCTTCCTCCCGGGGTGGGGGGCAGATGCCGGCCGCGAGAGGAGACCCTTTGAGCAGCCGAGGACAGCTGCCATCCGTCAGGCCCATCAGGCCAGGGTGCGCGCATCCGAGAGGCCCTGAGGGAGAGGTTCTCTCAAGGACCCCAGTAACTCTCCCCAGGGTTTCCCCCCCCTAGCAGCCTCTGGCTTGCTCCAATATTTCTTTCCCACCACAACCCCGCTCTTCCCCCCTTCCCTGAACTCTGAATAAAGACACCTGTCTGGATTTTTACAGAACAAATTTTGTATTTATCTTTCATTAAAAAAAGCTGAGGAGGGTGGGCTCATAACCTGGAGCGGGGCTCAGGGTTGGGAGCGGCATGGGGGGGCAGCTGGATGTGCCACCTCGAAAAAACTCTGCAGTGTAGACATACCCTGAGTGTGTGAGAGCTGTATCAACCCTATCCTAAACTAGAGACCTGTAGTCAAATGATGCCGTCGTATACATCCACCCTTTGTCTCTTTCAACTACACACACCTCGTGTCAGTTGACTGATGGGACAGCTCCGGCAGCAGATGAAGGAGACTTTCTGGGGCCTTTCTGTGAATCAACACAAGAAGCCTGATCCAAAGCCCAGGGAGGCCAGTGGAGCTTTTCCATTGGCAGCAGTCTGCTTTGGAGAAAGCCCAAAGCTATTTTATATGGGGACCTATTTCTGTAATGAGGAGACAGTGGGAAGTCGCACGGCACTCTCCTCCCCCTACGATAAGGAAGCTGATGCAATGTTAGCAGCAGGGAATATGAAAGCAAACAGGCAGGATTACTGCTACCTTAAGATCTTCTGAAATGACTGTTTTTATTCTCCGTTTCTTAATCTTTACTATGAAGACATTTTTAGCACTGGAAGTAGGATACTGCAGAGAATAGTCTGGAATCATAAGGACTATTCAAACATTATTTGATTGAAGTCGGTCCTTTCAATACCTGAAGAAACTGAGGCACCGAGAGGTTACCATAGTCAGTAACAAAGCTAGAAGCAAAAGCCAGGAGGTTTAGTTCTCCATTGGCCCTCTCTGCACATCTGTGCTCTGTCCCAATGGAGCTGCCCCCGAGTTATCAAGCACTTAAAGAACTTCACAAAAGATGGTCAGTATCATTCTTCCCATTTTACAGATGGGGAAGCTGAGGCAGAGAGGGCCAGAGATTTTCCCAAGGTCACTCTGCTGGCCGGGGGCAGAGCCAGACACAGAAGCAATGTCGCGTTGGTCTCAGTCAGTGCTCTACTCACTGGGCCCGCCCCCCCGCCCAGTGTATTGATAAGGGATGACACACCACCCCCAGGAGCCAGGGAAGGTTTTAACAGACTCAGCTGGTGGCATCAGGTTCACACTCTCAAAGGTACTTTGGTGCCTAAGTGCTGTTGAAGTTAATTGGAGTTAGGTGCCTAAATACCTTTGAGGATCTGGGCCCAAGTGCCTCTTGTCTGGCTCTGGGCACTCCTGGCCTCACTGGGTGAAACAGCACCAAACAGACCCCGTACAAGACACCAGATGAAGACTATGTCTGGCCAATGCTTTGGTAGTGCGCTAGGAAGAGGTCTTCTTACACCTCCCTAGGGGCTCAGCCGGAGACGGACTGAACACCTGCATGCATGCACCTCTACTCCTGCTCGCCTGCAGCATATTTCTTCTTTAGCTGGTGTGAAAGAGGAATGTGACTTTTCTAGAATGAAGGCTTATGGTGACATGATCATGAAACATAATCTGTATTTAGGAACCTTAAAGACACCAGACAAAGCCATCTCTTATATAAGAATTGCCCTATTCAGACGAAGTAGTGTTCCATCTAATCCACTGCTCTCATATAACTAATTCTTTCTGAAGATTAGCGCTTTCCTACAGCACACCTGACCAGTGAGGCAGTGATATAACGAGGGAAGAATGACTTTCCAACCCTCGCATATAATCTTCCTTTGTGTTTTGAAGCAGGAGATTTGATTACCTATACAGTATTGTCTTCACACTTAAACAAAACAAACACCTTGCCTGTTTGCTGGGATTTTTCTTAACAAGGCACTGAAATAAAATGTATACACTTCCTTCGTTACTAACTCTGCAGAGAGAGCGACACTGTCAGGACTCCTGGGCTCTGTCTCGGCTCTGGGAGGGGAGGGGAGTCCAGTGGGTTACAGCAGGGAGCACATACATTTGGGTTCTATATAAGAACATCAGAACGGTCATACTGGGTCAGACCAATGGTCCATCTAGCCCTGTCTTCCATCTGACCGTGGTCAATGCCAGGTGCTTCAGAAGGAACAAACAGAAGAGGCAATCAAGTGATCCCTCCCTTCTCACCAATTCTCAGTGTCTGGTAAACAGAGGCCAGAGACACTGTCCCTGCCCATCTTTGCTAATAACCATTGATGGACCAATCCTCTTTGAACTTATTTAGTTCTTAGTAGAAGCCTGTTATAGTTTGTGCCTTCAGAACATCCTTTGGCAAAGAGTTCCACAGATTGACTGTGAAAAAACAACGTCTTCTGTTTGTTTTAAATCTGCTGCCTATCAATTGCATTGGGTGACCTTCCTGTGTTATGTGAAAGAGTAAGTAACATTTCCTTATTCATTTTTTCCCACACCCTTCATGATTTTATGCACGTCTATACACCGCTAACATATCCGCTCAATTTTTTTAATCTTTCCTCCTGTGGAAGTTGTTTTTTAAACCCCACCCCCCAATCATTCCTGTTGCTCTTCTCTGTACCTTTTCCAAATGCAAAAATATATATTTTAGATGGTGCAATTACATCTAAGTGTGGCATTCAAGATGTAGGTATATCATGAATGCATCTAGAGGTAATCTGATATTTGATATTTTATATCTGATATAGATATTTTATATCTTTTTATCTATTCCTTTCCTAAGATTCCCAATATTCTATTTGCTTTTTAGATTGCCACTGCATGTTGAGCAGATGTCTTCAGGGAACTATCCACAATGACCCAAGAATCCTAGCTCTCATCCTTGAGTGGAAACAGATAACTTAGACCCCATATTTTGTAATGTGCATTATTTCATATGCCCTTGTGTTGCTCACTCACCCAGTTTTGTGAGATCCCTTTGTAACTTTTGCAGGTGAGTTTGAACTTAATTATCTTGAGTAATTTTGTATCAGATGCAATATTTGCCCCCTCACTCTTTTTTCCGAATCATTTATGAATAAGTTGAACAAAACTGGCCTCAGTACAGACCCCAGGAACACACCGCTAGTTTAACTCTCGCCATTCTCACCGTTTATTCCTACCCTTTTGTTTCCTATCTTTTAAGTGGAGTCTGTGGTAATGTCTGTTGCAGGGCTGGAAGTTTTTTGTAACCAAAAACTGGGTGTTTTCCCCAACAAAAATCACATTGTAGTGCAAATGCTCTCACTGTTTTGTCGCCAAAAGGCAGGTTTTGGTGACAAAACATACCAGTGTAGATAAGGCATAAGGCTATCTCTACACTACACATTTTTTGCGCCAAAACCCACAAAGCGTTCAATACCTCAAGCATGTTTTTGTGCAAAAGAATTTACAGTTAAATGGCAGAACAGAGGGCTTTTTGTTGTGTAGGTATGCCTCTTTCTACGAGGAATAACTCCTTTCTGCACAAGAGCTCTTGTGCAAAAAGGTGTGTACGGACGCTCAACGGGGGTTTCTTGTGCAAAAAGAGCTTATCACAAAAAGCACAGGTGCTCTGATGGCCATTCTGTGAATCAGAACTGTCTTGCGCAAGAGTGTCCATGCAGTGTGGATACTCTCTTGTACCAAAGCACATGGCTTTTGCAATGAGCTTTTGAGGTGTGGACGTGCTTTTGCGCAAGACGTTTTTGTGGAACAAAGAATCTGGCTTGCGTTTTATTCTCTCAAAAAGCTGATTTTCTTCTTCTTCTTCCCATTTTTGCCTCTTTTTCAGTCTCAGTTCTCTGCAGAGATGGGGGGGGGAGTGACGAGTGTTACGTCTTCATTAGCAACACTGCAAAGCGATCTCGCAGCAGGCAGCTGGAGTAGGAAGGATTCAGACGTCAAGGCAGTCCATATTCCCAGCCTGCCTAATTGCAACGCAGTGCCTCATTATGCCTGCTGCTTTCTCACTCCTTATGAGCTGATTTATTTTTAATATATAGCCCGACAGGCCTGGAAATATCAAATTCATCAGATGCATGCCCCATGCAGATCTGAGTCCCTGCAAGTCTGACGTCTGATCTAATTAGCAAGTGTTCAGATCAGAATAGACAAGCCACTCCCCCTCCCCCGCCATCCCTCAACAATCATGTTTCATCTGGACCCCCAAGGAAGCCAGTTTAAAGCTTTCTCCAAACTAGACGCAAGTCAAAGGGAGATTTTTTTCACCTGAGTAAGGACTAAAGGATCCTTTGAGTTACATGTGTCATATTCATGCAGTAAGGGAGATTCTGTGCAAGTTTCATGCCCCTTCCAAAGTCCCCACCCCACTCCTATGCACACACGTTTATTATTAGGAAAGTAAAAAAGAAAGATTGTGTTGCATCCACCAGTTGTTCCTTCCTGAAGTCCTACAGAGAAGTACCAGTCTTCCTCAAAACCTGTATAACCCCTCCTCTCTTGGGTGATACCAGCTTCTGCAGTTAGCTACCTTTTGAAATCACACTGCATCCTTGTACATGTTGCTCATCTTTAGACTATCAAACCCTACTTTCCTTCTGAATCTTCAGAAAATTCACCTACTCTTTTCACTCTCGCTTCTCCTCCAAGAAATTCACCACAGTCATCATTAGGTATGCAGATTTGAAGGCCAGAGGGAATCATTATGATCATCTAGTCTGACCTCCTGAAAAGCACTGGCCCGAGAATCTACCCAACGATTCCTGCCTCAAGCCAACAACTTCTGGTGAAACTGGATCATATCTTAATGTACAGTCTTCCAGGGATGGAGAATCTACCACGTTCCTAGAAAAAGTGTTCAATGGGTAATTACACTGGTTCTGCAGTGGAATAGATGGGTAAGGCCAAGAATTTTCGAAGTGGCCAGTGATTTTGGTTGCCCCACTTGACACCATCAAGGAACCTGAATTTTTTTAGAGGCAGGTTCTTAGCCTTTTCTGCAAAGCAGATCTTCTAAGGTGCCTCAAAACATCACTAGGCACTTTGGAAAGTCATAATGCTGTGCCCAGTGTTTCCTGTTCAGATTCAGTATGGAATCCAGGATTCTTCCAATTGCATGGCTAGGATCCCCGAGAAGGAATGTCCTTTACATAATTCCCGCCCGCCTCCCCGTCTGCTCCCCCCCCCGACCTAGCTGTCAGCTGCGAAGACGAGGTGATTAGATCAGTCATGTAACGTGCATTCCAGGCAGAGGGGGGTCCTTTAACAGCCCCCCCCTGCATCCCAAGAGATTTAATTGCCTCTGAGATGGAGATTGAATTCCCACACAGCAGGTTGCCTTAGGCAACCACACAATGAGGTCCAACCCACCCCACCTGCGCTCCCCTGGCACTGACTGAACCATGCCTTTTTTTTTAAATTCGTTTTAAAAAAATAGTATGTAATTAAATAACTATTATGTTTGTCACTGGGCATGTCAAATGCTTGCACAATACCTGGCCTAACTAAGCTTAGGGAGCCTAACACAAAGAGCCCCATTCAAACTCCCTGCCTTTAGTCACTTCCCTACAATAGATCCTATTGTACACCAAGCCCTACTGCTGGAAACCTAATGCCATGAGACCTAATGCCATGAGACCTAGGGGAGGGCTCACAGCAGGGCAGGGGTGGCAGTCGGGAGGGGTGGAATGCAACCCTCAGCGGAGCTAGACTGCAGGAGTTACAGCCATGAGAAGAGGAGTGGCCCTGTTAACATGTCAGTGGCCTCTAAAGGTGGGGTGTAACCAATCACATATCAAGTGGCCAGGATCAGGGTCCTCAATACTTGATACTTCGAGGCAGAGTCTCATACCTTTGCTCATTGAGTAGCACTTTACTCAATGAGTGGTCTCACTGATGTCAGTGGGACAAACTGAGGCAACAGGAACTACTTGGTAAGAAGCAAGTTCCCTACTGAATCACCATACCAGCTTTTCACAGTACCCAGCATTGCCTTTGAGGTTTCCTACTGATGTATACCAGGCCATCTATGGGCTATCTGCAGCCCGGACAGTTCCACAATCCAGCCTGCACATAGCTGTTGGCATATGCATTCCTTCCGGCTTAGGTAGTCAGATGTGCATGGAACACTGTTCCCAGACAAGTGAAAGGAAATGATTTTCTAGCCAGGCACATGTGCCCCTATTGGAACAGCTGTTTGAAGAGGAGTAGGGTGGCAAAGCAGGGGCATCGACTCTTGCTTCTTGAAGTCAGGAATTGTACATCACATCTTTAAAAAGAGTCCTTTCAAGTAAGTTGAATCCTGGTAGGGTTTGTCATACAAAGTTAAAGGTTCAGAAAAGAGCAACTAAAATGATTAGTGGTTTGGAACAGGTCCCATATGAGGAAAGGCTAAAGAGACTGGGACTTTTCAGTTTAGAAAAGAGGACACTGAGGGGGGATATGATAGAGGTATATAAAATCATGAGTGGTGTGGAAAGGGTGAATAAAGAAAAGTTATTTACTTGTTCCCATAATATAAGAACTAGAGGACACCAAATGAAATTAATGGGCAGCAGGTTTAAAACTAATAAAAGAAAGTTCTTCTCACAGTGCACAGTCAACCTGTGGAACTCCTTGCCAGAGGAGGCTGTGAAGACTAGGACTATAACAGAGTTTAAAAAAGAGCTAGATAAATTCATGGAGGTTAGGTCCATAAAAAGCTATTAGCCAGGGGGTAAGGAATGGTGCCCCTGGCCCCTGCTTGTCAAAGGCTGGAGAAGGATGGCAGGAGACAAATTGCTTTATCATTGTCTTCGGTCCACCCCCTCTGTCAGCAGACAGGATATTGGGCTAGATGGACCTTTGGTCTGACCCAGTATGGTCGTTCTTATGTTATTTCATAGGAAGTTAGTAACTGCTAGAGGAACAGACTTTTGGGAGGGCTTGTGACATCCCCACTTTATGGATCCCTAGAGGACTGGTTTTTCTTAACTAGAATGTGGAAAGTATGTGCTTGTTCCACCCTGACACACACACTTCACCAGGGGGAGGAGGGGAGAGGAAAGGGAGGGAACAAAGGCAAGTATATTCACAGTTCTACATGAACGTAAGAGGAACCAAACAGAGTCCATGTCCTGAGAGAGAACTCCATCAAGTCTGGGCCAAATGGCCAATACTATATAGCTACAAATGTTGTTGTTATGAGCTGGGTGAAACCTTAAAAGCAACAAGTGATCCTGTGACACCTTAGAGACTAACCAAAATATATAGAATCATGAGCTTTCATGGGCAAAACCCACTTCCTCAGATGAACTGGAGTGAGACCTTGTTTAAGGAGTTAAACATCCCATGGAGATTGGTAGGTGGGAACTTATCCTTCAAGTGACTAGAAACATAACTCCCCACCCCTAAGGCTTGTGAACCTGCCCAGTAGCTTTTGCAAAGTGTTGTTTTGGGTGGGTTCCTGTGCATTCATGAGAAGAGAGAACAGACATGAGGACAGACTGAAGAATACAGTCTGAAGGAGCAAATGAGAGCACAGTGGTTGACCCTGGAAGAAACCTAGGAAGGGGGTTTTTGGTCAAGTGCAGGCTAAAAGAGTGCTCTGGGCATTGTGAGCAAACAACACTGTTTCCTGCTGCATTTAGAGACACAGACTTTGTCCACTTGTTATATATAAACAACATGGCACCAAAGAAATATCTGAGTGCCACCAGTTTCTGCTGCTAACTGGAACCCCCAGGACCCTTCGCTTTGACTATTTGCTTTCATCAAAAAAGGCAACATTATACAAGCTGTTGAACCAGGCTGGATTCCAAATCCTGCCCCCAGCAAAAAATTAAGACCTGGCACTTCAAAGGTGAACGCCAACTCAGGAGATTTTCCCCTCCCCAACATGGTGTAATGTCATTTTCTTTAAAATTCCTATTAAAATCTCTTGGCTTGCTTTCAGTAGTCAATGCCGGGAGCTCAATGCTGATTCTGGATGACGACGGGTCAAACTTGGAGGGTGGCAACCCTATGAATGAATCCTCTCCCCACAACATTTAAGGAAACCTAGGTCATTCCACAGCAGCACCATCTTTGGGGTAAGCTTTGCTTCCTGCTTCCACCCCTGACCACTTTGGGCATGTCTACACTAGAAAATTATTTCGAAATAACTTATTTCTAAACAATAACTCCCAAAATAACTATTTCGAAAGCAGGTCCACACGAAGGGGCAGCCTCAAAATTAGTCTGAGGCAGGCTCCCTCAGGGCATGTCTACATAGCAGGGCTAACGCCGAAATAAGCTATGCAACTTGAGCTATGTCAACTGCGTAGCTGAAATTGAAATAGCTTATTTCGGCTTTTGGCACTATCTACACAGCAGGAAGTCTGAGAGAGAGCACTCTTCCTCCGACTTCCCTTACTCCTCATACAATGAGGGTTACAAGAGTTGGAGTAAGAAGTCCTCCAGCTTGACATTAGTCTGACATTATGTCGAAATAACTGCTTGTTGTGTAGACGCGGACTATGCTATTTTGGAATAATGTCAGCTATTCTGAAATAATGCTGCTGTGTAGACATAGCCTTAATGTGGATGTGCTACCTCCACTTAGAGCCCCTGGGAAGCACTGGGGAGTAATTACTTTGAATGACTCTGGGGAGTAGTTATTTCAAAATAGAAGCAGTGGTCCACATTGCTGCTATTTCAAAATAAGCATTATTCCTTGTGGAAAGCAGGAGTTGTTATTTCGAAATAACCAGCCCCTTATTTCAAAATAACAGACTTGGCAGTGTGGATGCTCTGCTTGTTATTTCGAAATAAGGGGAGTTATTTTGAAATATCTCCCTAATGTAGACCAGGGTTAAATGTCTTGAAACATCGGATTTGTGCACATGGCATTAATGGGCATAACATTATCCTGCCCTGTTCCAAATCCTCCTTGCTATTTGACTCGGATTTTCTGTATCTTGAATGACACAGACTGCTTTCTTGCAGTGTAGAGAAGTAATTTTTTTTTATTTGGCTTCAATGTATCCCAGTGAGTTCATGGAAATGTCACTTACAGCTGACTGAGAAGAGGGAGAAGGTTCTAGGAGGGGCAACCAGAAAGATTCTAGGACTTGTGAACAGGGCATGGGAAAAAAGAATAATTGAGGGCTTGTCTCCTCTTGCTTTGTACACCGTCTGGGGGATAAATTCTAGCACACATCAGCAGCCCGTACAGGACTGTGGGGCATGCACTAAAAGTTCCCTAGTGTATGTTGACATGGTCCTCTCTCAAACTGTGCTACTTCAATGCAAACTCAGGAATTTTCACAGTGCACTAGTGGGGTCCTCACAGATTTTTGTGTGCCACGCTCTGTAGGCACTAGAATTTACACCCCGTCTGCTGAGCACTGGTGGACTGAATAGACAAACCCTAAGTTCACTTTCTGTAAAGGTCTGAGTCTTCCCACTTGTTCCTCAGCCACATTTGTGTCTGTAGTTCCACGTCAAGGGAATCAATCTTGTTTTAAAAACTGTTGTGATGGCCCAATATGTTTAACTAGAGTAGGCCTTATTAAGCCTATAGACATTTGTAAGAGGAAATAAAGATGCTACAAGGTCTCTAGTGTTGGACTCCAGCCATGAGACAAGGAGCAATAGATGCTCTGGAAATTAAATAAACAATTCAAGCATAAAGAAAAAAAATTCAGGTCACAGAGCAGAGTTCCCAAGGAGACAGCAATGACAAACCACATTGAAATGCTTGGTGTGATCTGATCTTGAAAATATACTGGGCAATGATTTTTGATGGGGGGGGGGGCACTCCAAGATTTTGGTAAGTGGTCAAGGGCTGCATTTTCTATGGAGGGGGTGTGGGGTCTGAGACACAAGTTGGATGCTGATGGGAGCTCGGGATAGGGGATTGGGATGTAGGAGAAGAGGGTGTGGGGTCTGAGAGGGAGTTTGGGTGAAGGAGGGGTTGTGACCTGGGGCAAGGGATTGGGGTGCAGGGTCTGGGAAGGGGGTTTTGCTGAAAGGGAAGATTTTTGGGGCAGAAGTGCAGAAGAGGATGCAGAGGGTTTGGGTATGACCTGGAGCAGGGGATTGGATGCAGCAGGGGATAAAGGATGGGGGAGAGGTTATGGGTACAGGAGAGGATTCTGGCCCAGGGAAGGGTTATAGGAGGGGGTGCAGAGGGAGTTGTAACCTGGGGGAGGTTGGAGTGCAGAGGGTTTGAGTGGTTTCCTGGGATAGGAAGTTGGGGTGCAGGTAAAGGTGGGATGTCAGATGCAGGCTTTGGTTGGGAGGTGCTTACCTAGGCAGTTCCCAGCCAGCAGCCCAATGGGACCCTCAGGCAGGCTCCGTGCCTGCCGCAGCCCCATGCTACTTAAAGTGTTCGGCTGCTGGGCCCATTTGCCTCTCTGTGCTGTGCGCTGAGAGGGGGGAGGAGGGATTCACGCGCTGCCCTCGCCCCCAGCATAGTCATCGCAGCACCCATTGGCCGTCCCCTCCCCAGCCCGCAAGGGGCCTGCAGTGCCGAGAGCAGCCTGGGGCTGGAGTAGGCAGGGAGCCTGCCTGAGGATTGCTGCAGGCTGGATCCAAAGTCTTAGCGGGCTGGATCCAGCCCATAGGCCATATTTTGCTTGCCCCAGATTAGACAGATGTATTCCAGATAGTCTTCACAGCCTCCCAAGCTGTGCAGGCTCCAGACAGCTTTAAGGCTGGCTTCTCAGGAGGGTTAATAGGTCAGCATGCTAAGGGAACTTTGCTATACCAGGAGCAACTCATTTCTCTTTATCTGGGATTATGAGAACCACAATACATGAGAGCGAGAGGTTGAGAAACCCTCCGCCTCACTTCTTCCCTGAATGCCATCTGCTCCCTGCAGACAGCAGACTTGGTACACAGAAAAGAAAGCCCATAGCTACATAGCCATGAGCTCCTGTTTAAATTAAGAGAATTTTTGCCACCAGCTTCACAAAGCAGGCCCTCCGTTTTGTATCAGCCGTCCGGTTCCATTCCCCCTCCCTCCCATTGATAATTTACAATGGGCCTGATAGTCCGGGGCAGTTGAGGTCTTGGCTGTTCTCCCAGGAGGTAGCTTCAGCAGCTTGGTTTGTACAGCCAAATATTGGCAATATTTTTGGGATTGTAAATTCCAGCTTTTAACCGTAAAGCACCATTCATGCATCTGATGCTGTATCAGTGATGAGATTTTGACCAAAGGGGCCAAATTCTGCGCAGACCAACACCCGTATGATGCTAATGACTTCCATGCGATTGCACTGGGGATTAGTGCAAAGTTTTGCCCAGTGACTTCACTCCAAACTACTCAAGCAAATAAAGGTCTGAATGCGATCATCATAAATGCAGCTGCAAATGTAAACAGCAGGTAACCTGGCCAACCAAAAAACATAGGAATGAATCTAAATAACCTTTGATTGTATCATGATGGGCTTGGTCTCAATCTGGCTAGATGAGCGCACAAGAAACCTAAATAAACAATCCAGCCAAAGGCTGAGGTCACGGCTCCATCATTAGTGAAGTACCAAAGCTATCCTGGGATGCTTGACTCGTGATCGGTGCCTTCTGTTGCTCAACAGAATACAAGCTTCGTGTTCTTAAAATGTCCGAGGCCATCATCAAACACTCTGTAGCTAAAGAAGGTTAGAAGTAAGGACTATTTTAAGCTCTTACCTATTTAACAGGACAGACAGACACAGAGAGAGAGGAATATAGGGGCTTTAACTGAGCTCAAAGGCTTACTTTTCTGAACACATGGTAACTTGGATCCTTTCCATGTACAGCACACACGTCTGTTCCCAGGCTGTCTGGCTGGCAACTAAAGGAACATTTCACAAGCAAAATGACAACACCCCTGCCATTACAATGGGGCGGCTTGGTTTATTTACAGGTTGTCATGCTATTTCTAACTAACATCTATTTCTAATTCTTCACACACATGCTGGGTGTCCCGGCCCCAAGGAATTCTGAAATATTCTTCTGCAGACACATGTAAAACAGTGTTAGGGAAACTCTTGTACCTAGAAACGGGGTGGGGGTTGATGTGGGACAGAAAGACAGCCCATGATAGAAGCTGGCACATGAGAAATGGCCACTGCCCACCCAGAGGTAGCGTGCGATCCGTATTTATTTATATCAAAGCAGCACCTAGCGACCAGAGCTGAGGCGAGGGCCCTGCTGAGCAAGCAGCGTACAAACACGTACAGAGAGACAGGCTGCAATCTAAGTGGAGGAGACTGATGAAAAGCGGGAGGCAAAACAAGCCCAGAGATGAAGTAACCTGCCTGTGGCTACCCAGCAGATTGGGGGCTAGAACCTCATTCTCCTTATTCCAATGCCCTGCCCTAGACCACACAGACTCTCATCGCCTGGCGCCTGCCTCTTCTCTGTCCATTTGGGACGACGTTTCCTACCTGCTCCCCTCAAAGCCAGGTATCCTTCCTGATCCACTAGCCCAGCTCTGGCTCCCTGCTTCTCCCCTTCCCTTCATCTCAGGTGGCCAATCCTCTCCTTGTCACTCAGCCTTACCAGGGGCCTTTCCCTCGCCGCACACCTGTGCCTTTTTCATAGCCTCAGCTCCCATTGAACTCAGTGGGGATTGAGGGTGATGAACACCCTCCGAGGGTCAGGCCTTTCATCTTCACGGAGCTGCATTTCCTCCCTTTGCTTGGCCTCATGCTCACGGCTTCCTGGCCTTTTTTGTTCCTACATCCTTCTCCCTCCTCTTGGGCTCCAATGCCCTCTCTCTCCTAGCCCCAGGCCTCTTTCACTTTCTCCCATCACCCTGCACCTCTGCCTTCTTTACTTGCTCAGCACCTTTCTTACTCACACTCCATCCTGGCTTTTCCTAGCACTAGCTCCACCCTCTGTCTCAACACTGAACCCCGGTGGGAACTATAGTGTAACATGAGCATCTTATGCACATGCAATAAGAACCATTCCCTTGGTACATGGATGGCTGATCTCACTGTGGATTTGTCCTTCCAGAAGGGTTTTCTGCCTATCTGGATATATTCACTCTACATATGAAGCCAAGATCTGATCCTTTGAGTTCAGTGTTTATGAAGACATCACCTGGCTGTAGGCTCCAGTGAAAGCTTTCTCCCTCCCTGTTATAATGCAACAGCTGCAAAACATATGGCTCCCACATGTATATAATTAACAGCCAATATTGGCATCCTATGGAATTTGAACCACAAAGGCTAAAGAATATTGAACCCAATTGATTAAAATAGTAAATCCAAGATACAAGGGCCATCAGCCTTCAACATTTGATTTTACTTTTTGGTCAAATCCTGATCCTACGGAAGATGGTGGCCCATTAAAACCCCATTACATTCAGTGGGACCAGGATTTGGCTCATTGTCTCCAGCTGCCATTTCCCATGGGTATGTCTATGCTACAGAGGGGTTTTTTTGGAAAAACGGCTGTTTTTCCGAAAAATGTCAATTATGTCCACACTGCAATCACATTCTTTCAAAAGACAATCAAAAGAACAGAGGAGTTTTTCCAACATTGGTAAACCTCTTTCTACAAGGAAGAAGCCTTCTTCCGAAAGAGCTCTTTCGGAAAAAGGCGTGTGAGGACGGAGAAGAGGGAGTTCTTTCGCAAGAAGAGGAAACAGGAAAAAACACAGGTGCCTTGGTGGCCATTCTGCCCATAGTAATCACAGCTTACATGCGAGATAGCGTCCATTCAGTGTGGATGCTCTTTTGAAAAAGCAGATCGCTTTTTCGATGCGCTTTGGCAGTGTGGACGCTGTCTTTCAGAAGAAGTTTTTTCAGAAGATCTCTTCCAGAAAAGCTTCTTCCAAAAGAAGCCTGCAGTCTAGACATAGTCCATGTGACCACAGCTAAGCTTAGTTGTTTTATGTTCCAAAGTTTTCCCAAATCATAAATGAGGGTAATGGAGCCTTTGCTGCTACATGCATGTTCATTACTTGTGTCTTCCTGCCCGCCATAAAAAAAACCTATTTGCACCTAGACAAACACCAGCTGTTTGCTACTGTTTATGAGCATTGCTCATCCGTGAATTCTGTCAACAGCATCACATTTTATATATAGCACGTTATCTAAAGCAATGCCAGGAACTTTTCCAATAAGCACAGTATAATAAAGCCATCCTATAGAAAAAAAACCAGTTCATGCAAATTAAACTTTGTCTGAGCCACTGTCAGGAACCAGGGCTAATGAGCAGGAGATAGATGCCAGAGCCAATAGTCAAATCAGGCCAGGTCTACACCGGCGGAGAAAAGCAATGCAAGATTCACAACTCCAGCTTTGTGTAGCTGGAGTTGACGTACCCTGCACCAATTTTCTGGGTGGCCCCATGGTGGGAGGGAGACATGCTCCCGTCAATTTCCCTTACTCCTCATGACAGAAAGTCCAGCTGATTTCCCAAAGGCACATAGAACAAGTGTGGTGGAAGCAGGAATTGAACTCAGAGCTCTAGAGTACCATCCTACTACCTGAAACACAAGGGCTGCATTTAGACTGGCAAGTTTTCCGCAAAAGCAGCCGCTTTTGCAGAAAAACTTGCCAGCTGTCTACACTGGCCGCTTGAATTTGTGCAAGAACACTGATGATCTAATGTATGATTGTCAGTGTTCTTGCGCAAATCTATGCTGCTCCCGTTGAAAGCGCCCTCTTGCGCAAATGTATTTGCGCCAAGAGGCCAGTGTAGACAGCTCAGGACTGTTTTAAAAAGCCCGATGGCAAAAATGGCGATCAGGGCTTTCTTGCGGAAAACCGTGTTTAGATTGGCATGGACGCTTTTCCGCAAAAAGTGCTTTTGCGCAAAAGCGTCCATGCCAATCTAGACACTCTTTTCCGCAAATGCTTTTAATGGAAAAACTTTTGCGGAAAATTTGCGGAAAATCATGCCAGTCTAGACGCAGCCAAGAACTACAGTACTCTGAAGGCTGGGCTAACACCTCGTTAGGCTGGCTGAGACTCTTGAGTGTGGCTTTCTCTCCAAACAAAGGGTCTGTGTAAGCTTTCTAGCACTCTGGAACCCGTTCCTGGCTAGGAGATATTGCTGAGAGTCCTTTGTACCTAAGTGTCAAACTCCTCTGTGCAAGTGACAGATCCTTCTCTGAGTGCCTCTCTGACTTTGTAGAAGGACCTCCCTGAGCAACCCAGGAGCAGCACAACTCTCCCCACTTTCCTTTCTAAGTTCCAGGCATATTTCTGGCTGAATCTATGCTACAGCTTGGATCGACACTCTGAGATCACTCCACCAGCGGTCCATTTAGTCTAGTGAAGACCTGACAAAACGACCACAGATCACTCTCCCATTGACCCTGTTACTCTACCCTGGATGAGAAAAATAAGGAAAGTCAATGGGAAAGTTTCTCACTTCCACCCCCCATGGTGTAGAGCCCACAGTAGCTCGAGGTACGTTGACTCCAGGTACGTGAATTATGTATCTGGAGTTGAGCATCTTAAGTTGACTTTGTGCGGGAGTGTAGATATAGCCTTTGTGGCCTTGCCCTTTTTAACAGAAACATGGAGCAGGGCCCATAGGGCTAACCTGCTTGCTTGCCTATAGATATATTTTCTTACAGATTTCTTATTTCCTTAGGGTTTTGATAACATGTTTATTATACTAGGTTACAGAAGGTTTATATTAAAATAGTTCGGTTGTAATGCAAGGGGTTTACAGGCCGCATCCTTTATGTTGCACTAAGGCAAACTTAGCACCCACAGGTCTGGGACCTTTCACCCACATAGCAAACAAAGTTGGCTCAGATATGTTCGGGACCTTTCATTTAGATAGCTGGTGATGAGCTAAAGCATAAGGTCCTTGCTACTTGCATAAGCAGGGTAGCACAGGGATTATCCTAAGGTCATCCCTTTTAAATTTAACAGCTACACAACAACTTGGAGTAACCCGAAATAACCGGTTAATACCAGACTGAAATAACTGGTTAGGACAGAAATAACAAATGTAATACCTAACCACAAAAGGGCCATGGTAACGAATTGACATATATGATAATAAGCTGAGATCAATGATGTCCTGACCTATAGGAAAAAGATGCTTCACCATTGGTAAGGTGAGGAAATACAAATAAGGAGAAAGGGAAACATCGCCTATCAAAACATAGGCATCAAACATAACAACGCCAGCATAACATTATACAAGTGGCATCTCAGCCTATGGGTGGTAGGAGAAAGAGATGTAATCCAGAATGATGGTCACTGGTGATGATGGGGAAGGTGATGGTAATGAGGAAGGTGATCCCTACCTATCTTGTTAAGTTGGGATGTTTGTGACTGTACTAAATGCATTAGTAAACTGTATTATAAAAATACAAGAGTTCCTACAGTGTGAGTGTTGCAACAGTGCATGCACATCAGGATTCCCAACTACAGAATAATTTAAATACTAGGCCTGATCCTGGGACGAGAACCTGTCAACCTTCAAAGTGGTATCTGGGAATTCATAAGTAATCTATATAATTGATACACAATCTAAAAATCAGGCAACAATAGCAAAAGACATGATTAATAGGTGGAGATACACCATCTCATAGAGCTGGAAGGGACCTTGAGAGGTCATTGAGTCCAGTCCCCTGCTCTCATGGCAGGACCGAGTACCATCCCTGACAGATTTGCCCCAGATGGCCCCCTCAAGCATTAAACTCATAAGCCCTGTGTTTAGCAGGCCAGTGCTCAAACCACTGAGCTATCCCTCTCCCCATATTTAACCCCCCCTCAACACATGACCAAAACAAGACATCCTACTGCACACGCTTCTCCCTCTGGTGACAGGAGGAGTGAATCATCAGCACATGACGGGTGTAGTCATGTTGTGCAATGTGCAGCGGGAAGGCACTCGGAGACTGTGGTGAGGAGCGCAGTATGAAAACCTGCATGGAATGGAAAAGTGGAATGGACGAGGCATTGGACTGGGCTGGAGAAGACGGGGGCTCACCTCCTAGATCTGGCATTGGAATGGTGTGTGATCTCCAGCAAGTCATTTAATTTACACTGACCTTCAATTCCGCATTTGTGAAACAGGAATCACGTGGAACATGTGGTAGGGAGAAAGGATAAGATCCATTAAAGGGTAAAAGATGCACCAGAAACATATACAGCTGAAGGCTGTATAAGTACCCAGCTACAAAGAATCTCTCTGGTGGTTGCTTTTGAGAATGAAGATTTAACTGAACATTTCAGAACTCTGAAAAAAAGATTCAGATCAAATTCCTACTCCTGAAATGGGCAAAAGTTCATGTTTTTATTTTTTTAAATTTTCTCCAAATCATTTTGCCCATCTCTAATCAACACTATCATTTACACAGTTGCATCATCAGGCCCATATGCAGGAATTTCTGTGTGTGTGTGTGTGTGTGTGTGTGAGCTATGGGAGGGGCTAGTGGCGCCCTGCCCCTAGCCCCACCCCCATGGCCCTGCCCCGCCCCCAGCCTCTCTTCTGGGGGAAAAAGGGAGGGAATCAGCCCCAGGCTTTTCCTGGCCAGCCAGACTACAGGGGAGGGAGGCTGGAGCAGTGAGCCGCCTCTGTCTTTCCCAGACCAGCAGGAGCACGGGGAAGGAGCCTGGAACAGTGAGCTGCCTCTGCTTTCCCCCGGCCAGCCGGAGCACAGAGGAGAGATAGGGTTGCCAGATACTTTCACAAAAAATCTCGAACATGGCAGGAAAAAAAAATAAGGGGGAGCCAAAGTTGCTGAGCAAAAAAAAAAAAGGTTGCTTTAAATATTCCTCTATTCCTTGCTCCCCTCACCAGATGCAGCAGGAGAAGAACGTCCCTGCCGGCCTTCCGTTCGAGAGAAACGGAAAATTTTCTTTTTTTTTTTTTTATTGGACAGCGGCCAGAAATAACGGACAAAAACCAGACATCTGGCAACCCTATGGGAGGGAAGCTGGGGCAGAGTGCTGCCTCTGCCTTTCCCAGACCAGCCGGAGCACGGGGCATGGAGGCTGGCAATGTACTGCCTCTGCTTTTCCCCGACTGGCCAGAATCAACCCCATGGTGGACCATGAAGGACTGTGGTGGGGGTGCATTCCCACCCTTCGCACACCCCCTCTATCCCGCGTATGGACCTGATCATACATTTTCGAATAACCCCTCCTTTAGCACACAAGGCCCCGTCTCTTGGGTTTAACTTGCCAGTGCCAACTTTTCACTGAGCACAGAAATGTCTTAGAGCGCTGTGAGGAACATTATCTCAGTGCGCCCAAGAATGAAAGCATTGTGTGGGCAGGCAGACAAGGGCCGGGAGAAGCCAAGATTAATAAAGGAAGATTCGCTGTGGCAGTTGCAGAGGGAAATGTTGAAATGAGCCACTTAAATGTATTAAAGCTAGAATGCC
This sequence comes from Rafetus swinhoei, assembly GCA_019425775.1. Classification (NCBI taxonomy): domain Eukaryota; kingdom Metazoa; phylum Chordata; order Testudines; family Trionychidae; genus Rafetus; species Rafetus swinhoei. The sequence continues at coordinate 19,922,286 of CM033437.1, read as the reverse complement.
ATCCCAACCCCTTGCTGCTTTAGGACTCCATGGAGAGCTTTAATGAAGTTTATCAATAATTTCAGCTCAATGAATAAGGCATGACGCAAATAAGAAATTGGAAGAGACCATTAAAATGGAATTTAGGGGAGATTGTAGAAAAATGTAGCATAGAAATATTTGGAAGCTGTTTGGTCCACTGTGTAAGAGATTGGCCGGGCATTTCTACCCACAATTTGTGGTGTGATCTTGGGCAAATCACTTGATCTCTTGGCACTGCCCAATCTTTGTCTGTCCTCTCTGGTTCTAATCCTATCTCTTCCAGGCAGTGCCTATCACAATGCGGCTTTGAGCTTGGAAGGGACCATATGTATTAACATAATGTGGTAACAAATAATAATCAATTGTACTCCAAGAATACACAGCTTCTCTACCACAGCATGTGAATGGCTCACGGAGAGTGAAACTTGGCATGTGCAGAAGGGCTAGGCAGTACATAGGTCTGGTGTTGGCTCATTGCATTGGGGTGAATGCCCTTAAAGGCAGAAATCAGCTCTAGTTTCAAAATTCAGATCTGACAAATGGAATGTCAGGCCATGGTAAAAAAGAGGCATTTGTTAAATGCTATAGCCACAAGCCAGTTCTGCCTCCTTGTCTCCATGTGCTTCCCCTGTCTGTATCGTATTCACTTGCAATCTCTTGTCTTATGCCCATAGTGTAAGCTCTTATGGGCAGGGGTCAGCTCTTTGTGATATGTTTGCTGAGAGCCTGGCACAATGTAGCTGTGGCCTTTAAGCACCAGAGTGGCAGCTGGGGGGGGGCTGAAAGTGGCTATAGTCACCCCAAAATTTTCTTTAACCCCCCCCCAGCCTTCCCTCCTAGTGCAAAGGTGAAATGTTACGCAGATGTAAGGGGGTCCTGGTATGGTAAACCATTGCCGCCCTTACTTCTCTGCAGCCAGTATAGATGCTGCCTTTGAAGCTGGGCAACTGGAGAGTGGTGGCTGCTGGCCAGGCACCCAGCTCTGAAGGCAGCGCCAATAGCAGCAGCACAGAAGTAAGGTTGTCAACAGCATACTTGGCCACTCAAGTTCTGAGTATTGACAATATCCAGGGCTGGTCTTAGGGGAAATGAGATGCTGGGTGAACAGTGGGTGGGACAGCGTCCTGTGCAGCGATCCTTTCCCCCCATGGTTGCAGAGTGATAGGGGCAGGAAGTAGTGGGGGGGGAGGTGGAACTTCCAGCAGCTGGGAGACATTCCTATAAGTAAATCTGACCCAGGCCTGGGAGTGGCCTGTATAAGGGAAAAGGACATCCTGGCCATCTCCAATCTGTCTGGAGCTAGCAGCTGGAGCCCAGTGCACAGTAAGAACCTTGGCCAGGGTGCCCCCAGTCCTGCACCTTCTTTGCTCTCGGCACAGGGCTCAGGCGTAAAAGGGGCATTGGGCTGGCTCTGTGTGTGTGTGTGTGTGTGTGTGTGTGTGTGTGAGAGTGTGTCTTCTTTGGGGGGGAAGGGTAAATGTATAGCAAAGCACCAAACTCTATTAGACTCCTTTGAAGTTTGCAGCCTCAGTAATTGTGTCATGTATGAGGAAAGTTGGGGAACATAGTAAAAGTGAGTAATATTGTTTCTCCCTTTCAACCCAAGCAGCTAGTTAAAGTTTGGGGCCCTGGGAATGTTCCAGTTGGATGCAGAAATTAGGGATGTAGAATGTTAACCGTTTAACTGGTTACCTGGTAAACACTAGGCTTACTGGAATGCTTACCCAGTAACTGGTTTCATGGCCAACTGTGGCAGGATGCAGCAGCCCTGGTTCGGTCCAGCCTGCCATGGGAGGGCGGCAGGCAAGGTGGCGCCTGTGTCATCCGGTGGGATCCGGCCTGCATGGGGACAGCAGTGGAGCCCCGGCTGCTCTGACTCAGCATGGGGCAGCCCAGCGAGACTCCCGCCCTGGTTGTGCAAGGTGGCTTGGCGGGACTCCAGTCCTGGTCGTGCGGGGCAGCCTGGAACGACTCTGGCCCAGGTGTGCGGGGTGGCTGTTGTAGTCAATGCCAGATGCAAAAGCTCTCACGCTCATGTCCTCCAGGCTCATACCTTCCTTACAAGCTGCTGCTGCACTTCCTTGCTTTTTGCCTCTGGCTCAAACCCCCTCCACTCACAACAAAAGTACTAGGGGGCTTGTTTGTCTCAGGTGGAGGGGGGATTCTGATTAGCTTCTCTTGCCAGTTATGTTAACTCAAAGGTCACCAGCACACCACAGCTAACAAGCTTATTTTTGGGGGTAGGAGGGAGGCAAAAACATTTTACACTCAGACAGATCCACGTTCATCTACCCCGCCATGGAAATGGCTCACTTAGAGTGAAACTCATCATGTGAAGAAATCTCAGGTAGAACAGCAACTGACAGGTTTGGAAACTGTTCTCTTTAGAGGCAATTCTGCCAGTACATCATCGTTTTTCTTTTGTATTCTCCCTCTCTTCCTGTTTTCATTACAGCACTAGGGACATTGGCAATAAAACATCACCTCAGCTCCTTTCAAGTTGATCGGTCCCTGCTGTTTGCTGCCCACCTGACTTTATAACCTCTGCTTGCAACCTCACAGAGCCATCACCAGACTAACCAAGTGTGACATCATGAACAGAAGATGATAAGCATGAGAAGCAGCAGGAGGGGAGGAAATCATCATCAGCAGCAGAGGATCTGTTCCACGTATGCATCTCAAGTAGTAAAATTAGGGGGAAAGAACTATAGAAAATATAATCTATTGAGAAGTTGAAAAGTCATGAAAGGAAGCATGTTCATAGACTCATAGAAGATTAGGATTGGAAGTGACCCCCTGGTCAAAGCAGGACCAACTCCAACTAAATCATCCCAGCCAGGGCTTTGTCAAGCCTCACCTTAAAAACCTCTAAGGATGGTGATTCCACCACCTCCCTAGGTAACCCATTCCAGTGCTTCACCACCCTCCTAGTGAAATAGTTTTTCCTAATATCCATCCTAGATCTTCCCCACTGTAACCTGAGACCATTGCTTCTTGTTCTGTCATCTGCCACCACTGGGAACAGCCTGGCTCCATCCTCTTTGGAACCTCCCCCCCCTTCAGGTAGTTGAAGGCTGCTATCAAATCCCCCCTCAATCCATTTTCCACAGCTTCCTAAGGTGCTATGGAAGATACCTATCTACACTTAAGGGACATCCCCACTACAAGCGTGATCCAAGAACCTTGCAATTATTGTATGCATTTGATTCCTTTAACCAATTTTAACTCTTTCTTTCTACCTTTCTACCTTTCTACTTTTCTTTCTACCTTTCTTTCCTTGGCCTCTGATAATAGGACAAGAAGCAGTGGGCTTAAACTGCAGCAAGGGAAGTTTAGGTTGGACATTAGGAAAAACTTCCTAAGTGTGAGGGTGGTTGAACACTGGAATAAATTGCTTAGGGAGGTTGTGGAATCTCCATCACTGGAGAAATTTAAGAGCAGGTTGAATAGACATCTATCAGGAATGATATAGATCGTGCTTGGTCCTGCCATGAGGGCAGGGGACTGGATTTCATGATTTGTTGAGGTCCCTTCCAGTTCTAGTGATGGAGATGCAGCCGTGTTAGTCTGGTCTAGCTGAAACAAAAGACAGAACTATGTAGCACTTTAAAGACTAACAAGATGGTTTATTAGGTGATGAGCTTTCATGGGCCAGACCCACTTCCTCAGATCAATTTGTGGAAGAAAATTGGCACAACCATATATACCAAAGTGATACAATCAAAATTTTTTTTTTATTGTATAACTTTGGTATATATAGTTGTGCCAGTTTTCTTCCACAAATTGATCTGAGGAAGTGGGTCTGGCCCATGAAAGCTCATCACCTAATAAACCATCTTGTTAGTCTTTAAAGTGCTACATAGTTCTGTCTTTTGTTCCTTCCAGTTCTAGTATTCTATGATTCTACCTTTCTTTCTACCTTTCTTCCTATCTACCTTTAGACATTAGATACTAAGGATTAGCAACGGTGTGATTATTGGGTAAGATCTGAGTTGTTTATTGACTTGGGTATGTTGTATATTGACCTGGGTCCTTTGGGATCCGAACAACCTTTGTGTCTGGGTGTTGAATCCAGACTGGAATTCCTAAGGGGATTGCTTTTCTGACATCTTGTTATCCAGTGTGATGAAACAAATTTAGTTTTGCTGCTGGTTTTGTACATCTTATGGGAGAATAATCACCAGTTTTGGGAGTGTGTCTACCTATTCCTCAGGGGTTTGTCCTGAAATTGGTATTCTCAGTTGAGACCCACTGAGGCACAGTGCCATGGAGTCTGGGCTCTGAAACCCTGCAAAGGGGTGGGGCTCAGAGATCAGGCGCCAGCCCTAGCCTGCGTGCTCCCCAATGCCGGGCCGGCTCTGGGGAGAGGCCATTGGGTGAGATGTGTGGTCTCCCTCACTGGCCTCAGGGAGAAGCTGCCTTTCCTGGCATTGTCCTTTTTCAGAGCCAACACTGGACTGTGTGTACCACATCCCCGCCACAGGCTAGCTCCGGACCAGGGCAACACCGGGTAAATCTTCCAGTAGTCATATAAAGTGCCAATCTCCCTTTGCATCGTGCTGAGATCCTGGCTTACAAGAGCACATCCTCTCCTCACCACGCAAGGAAACGTAACCGATACGCACCCTCTGGAAGGGAGGGAAATGCAGGCAGCAGCTGCCTGTTGCAAAATGGCTGCTTGAGGGTCACAGCCACTTGGCAGGTGCTCCTATGGAAAGGAGTAGTTTTGGTTTGCTGCCTGTCATTGTGATACAATGGCAATATCTAATTGGGCCGGAGGTCTGCACAACACTTATAGCTGGGAAATCTGCCAGCTGCTGTTGTAGTGTGTACGCTGTTCGCTTCCCACAGCATTCGTCACTGGGGTTTACATGAGCTCACAACAAATCCTAAGGCCACAAGGATCAAACCTGTGTGTATAACGTTACTCATCTTTTCAGAGCTGCTGAGCTCATGCCATGGGCAGCAGGTATAAGAGGCGGGGGAAGGCAATGCCTTCCCAAACCGCCAGTGTGGCTTACCCACACTCCACCTCCAGCTCCCTGCCCTCCTTCAGCGTGTCTCCTTCAGGGCTGTTTGGGAGTCAGCCCTGCCAAGACAGGGGCTGTGCCGCCAGTTCTCTGGGGCTGGAGAGTTTGGGGCTGGGCACCTCTTTCCCTCCCTCTCCCTAGGGCCCTAGACATGCTGCCCGCTTTCCCTCCTTCCCATGCCTTGTGCTCCAGGGGAAGGCTGGAGCTGTGTGCCATCTGCTCTCCCCTCTGGCCAGAGCTGGGGAAGGCTGGGGCTGCACACCACCTAGGCTTCTTCCATGTGCTCTTGGGCTAGGGGAAAGGAGGGATGTTCTTGACTTCCATGGGGCACTAGACAGCAGGGGCGGGGCCTCAGGCAGAAGGGGCGGAGCTTGGGGCTTGCCTTCCCCAGCTCTAAATTCGCCTGCTGCCCATGGCTCATGCCATTTCAGCTGGTTGGTTTCAAGGTCGTGCGATCCTGCTGTGATGAGAGCGAGATGCAGGCCCGGCCCTAGGGCAAGGCGAGCAAGGCAAATGCCTTGGGCCCCATGCTTTTGGGGCCCCGTGCTGCTGAGTATTCACCATCCACCGGCCAGGCCCGGGGCCCCTTTCCCAGCATTCTGCCTTGGGCCCCGCAAACCCTTTGGCTGGGCCTGGCGAGATGGAAGCTTGGATGCCCGGCCCCTCTGAAAATCAGGCCAGTTAGGTGGTTAAATCTAGACTGAGGTTCCCAACTTCAGGAAATCCTGGGCTAAATGGACCTGCCTAAGCCAGGCTGCTTTAACCGGCTCTGATACAAAGAACATCGAACTTTGGGCAGTGAGGCATGATATCTGCTCTGTGAATGATAGAAGGTCTGTGAAACCAGGGTTTGAACCAGAGACCAAGAGCTACTAAGCACACACTGAACTAAAGATCTCTTGGTGGGGCTACAGAAAACTCACATGCTCTTGGACTGGCATAAGGAGGGATCTGTGACACCGCCACCAATGGCTTTCATACGTCTTTCAGGCTAAATGTCTCAGCACAGCCTTTGGTGGCATTACAGTCTCATTCTGAGAGTGACCATGAAGGAGGCTGCATTTTCAGTGATGATATGAAGTAAAGAGATGCTCTAACAGACTGAAGAAATGCCCCTACCCCGAGCTCCCTTGTGCACCTAATCTCCATTGCAGACCCCACACCTCCTCCATAGAAAAGTGCAACTCTTGACCACTTACCAAAATCTTGGATTTGCTGCCCATCAAAAATGATTGCCCACCCCCGACCCACCCCAGAGCTGCTCTCCTTTCTACTAGTCCAGCAGTTGGAGCAACCCAGCGTGGTCTGGTGGGCGGGACTTCCTCTGCCCATAGTGTGAGGTTAACTCTTGTGGGATATTCACACCCTATTGCAAAAGATTTTCTGAATCCTGGTTAGGTGCCTTAATCACAACACCATCCTTTCTCACTCTTGGGGTATTGGTAGACCCACAGTCACGCTATGGTAGGTTACATCTCTGGGCAGATGTGGACACATGGGTATGTGTGTTGTTTGGCTGTGGTAAGTATTACTGAGGGCTGTGTACCAGTCATGCTTTATCAAGGTTATACGTACTTAGCTTCCTAATTTTATGGTAGACACCATGTTTATTAGGATAGGGAGTGACTGAATTGAAAAGGTTTGAAGGATTTCCTTTTAAACTCCAGTACTGTCTAGTAAATGCACTAGTGGAGCCAGACCATCTAAGTGGGATTATTGTAAACCCATCTCCTGTCTAAATGGTGGTAGTTTATATCTCAGCTTCATTATCAATAAACCTCATTCTAATTGGCTGCAACTTCTCCAGTGTTTGGTTTCCAAAAAAATATTTGAGTTGAGCACAGCAACAAGAAGCTATTCTCTTTTATTTAGAGAGTGGCTCAAACCAATATACGAGATCCAAACACAGCTCAAACTTTGAAGGTGTTAGTAATCCTACCAAAATGCCAGTTTTTTGCTCATGGCCTTTTCTTTATAATGGCCTGAACCCAAAAGCCGGATCCAACCATGTTGAAATTTTGGGTTGCTCAATATCTTGATCCAGATCCTAATTTATAACATGATTCCATCTGTTCTTAATTGCTGTGACTACTAGAGGGCATCAGACCCAAACCTATTGGGCTTACTCTACAGTTTTGGTAGGACTACTCTCATGAGTATGAAGAGCAGGATTACATCTGTTAGGCAGGTCTGTTACCTGCAGCTGGGAAGCTATACAGCAAGTGCATAAATACAGACTTCAGGAATACCATTCTTTTTCTCCATCCAAGACTCCCCAAAGCACTGACTTGTGCCCATATTTGTGTTGTTTCAGATCAAAAGGCCAAACATGCTGGAATATATCATCCAGATATATGCAAATTTATTCCATGCATTTTAAAAGTTTTGCTCACGGGTTTGTTGTTTTCCCAAAATTACTCAATAAAACTTTAATGATCCTCTGCCTATATTTTATTATAGACATTATAGGAGATGTAGGCTGCTTTAACGTTAGCATACTAGTGCACTCTACTTTGAATTGCCGCAGAGGTCTGTGATTACCCCCGAATGGCTCACCACTATCGTCTGACAACTGGTGATGGCAGACTTATATCCTTTATGCAGACTAACCACCAAAGGGAGAGATGACACCCTTGGTCTGTATGTGACACTGAAGTTTGAGAAAAGTTGATATAGACAAAGATTCTGAACTCAGTGCCACCAGCATAAAACTGGAGTAATTCCACTGACTAGTTAGGTGAGGCTGGATTCATAGAGAAGACATGACAGCACTGGAAGAGTTATGACAGGCAAGGGTAAGTTATCTCTACATGTGGGGTTCAGATTTCCCCAAACCTGCCATAGCTGCACTTTCAGCCTTTTTTTCCCAGCCATCGCTGATGTTCTCTCAGGGCTTGTCTATACTACAGAGACGATCAAAATTGATCTTCCAGGGTTCAAATGAGCAGGTCTAGTGAAAACCCACTAATCTGAACCGAGAGGATGCTCCCGTCGGTACCGGTAGTCCTGCTCCTCACGACGGTGCTAAAACACGATTTAAGATACTTCAACTTCAGCTGTGTAATTAACATAGCTGGAGTTGCATATCTTAAAGTCGACTTTTCCTTTTAGTGTACACCAAGCCTTAGTCAGGCCCTTCCACCGAAGTACTAGGTGCTGGTTTCCCTTGTCTTCCTAGGTGAAAGATCTTTACCTAAACAGGTGTTTCACTTAAATTCAATTCCCAGAGACTTCAGTCCCCCTGGTTGAAGGACCCAGCTTTCTCAGCTCTCAACAGCTCTGGCCCCTTGTGTTTGTCCAGTGATGGATGCCAAGATGGGCTCTTTTCTCTCCCTATGTCTGCCCAACTCACTGTTTGGTCCCCAGACTCAGGATGACCTTCTGCTGTTCTTCCCTTTCTGTGGGCTTCCCATCTGCATGGGCTGATTTATATGTGAACAGAGCTTCCATAATGTTTGGTCACATCTTGCTTAATTTCATTGGAGATAAGTAGGCAGCTGCCCTCCTTCATTCTCCCTTGTTTGGCCTCAGACTTTAAAGCGTAATATCTGTGAGTATCCATAATTCCTAACATTATTAACTAGCCAATTAGCCCGTCATAAGACGGGATTTTCAGGTCTCTCCTCCATGTCGGTCTTCTTTCCTGAGCCTCCGGTCTCTCGCTCCAGCTCCGTCTCTCTCTCTCTCTCTCCCCTCCTCCTACTGCCTCCCCCCCCCCTTTCTCAGCACTCCTACGCCTCCTGCCTCTCTCTCTGTCTCTCTCTTTCTCTTCTCCTCCCCCTCCTGCCTCTCACTCGGGGGACCGCGGAGCCCAAATGGTCGCTTGCGCCACTTGCTCCCACGTGGCGGCCTGGCTGAGCGGCGCAGAAGTCAGCCGAGCGCCATGGCAGGAGGCGAAGGGGGGGCGGGCGGTGATGTTCACGGCCAGGGGGCGGGGCCTGGAGCCGCTGTCACGCTGCACGTCACCGTCCTGCCCCCCCTTCGCCTCCCACCATGGCGCTCTGCTGACTTCTGCGCCACTCAGCCTGGCCACCGCGGAGGAGCAAGTGGCGCAAGTGGCCGTTTGGGCCCCGCGCCCCCCATGCAGCACCTCCATGGTGGGAGGCGAAGGATGTGACTCAGGCAACAGCGCTGCCCAGAGGGAACAGCCAGGGAGACAACAGCGCCGCCCAGAGGGAACAGCCAGCATTTCAGCAACAGCGCCACCCAGAGGGAACAGCCAGCATTTCAGCATTACAGACTCTCAGACATTGGGCTACTATATATATGATATTGATATTTCATTATATTAATCACCAGTATGTCATTAACTTTCATGAAAGACCTCACTGAATACACTTTTATAATGCTGTAATATTGTATACAATCAGTAGATTTAATTCTTTATCATTTAAGTTCAGACCCACTCAGTGGAAAAAGAACAGGTTAAGAACTATTTAGAAAATCCGGACATACACAGATCCATGGGGCCAGATTTAATGCATCTGAGGGTGCTGAGGGAGTTGGCTGATGTGATTGTAGAGCCATTGGACATTACCTTTGAAAACTCGTGGCAATCAGGGGCGGTCCCAGATGACTGGAAAAAGGCAAATGCAGTGCCCATCTTTTAAAAAACGGAAGAAGGAGAATCTGGGGAACTATAGACCAATTAGCCTCACCTCAGTCCCCAGAAAAATCATGGAGGGGCTCCTCAAAGAATCCATTTTGAAACACTTGGAAGAGGGGAAAATGATCAGGAACAGTCAACATGAATTCACCAAGGGCAAGTCATGCGTGACCCACCTGATTGCCTTCTATGATGAAGTAACTGGCTCTATGGATATGGGTAAGGTGGTGGATGTGATATACCTTGACTTTAGCAAAGCTCCCACATTATTTTTGCCAGCAAGTTAAGGAAGTATGGACTGTAAGGTAGATAGAAAGCTGTCTAGATCATTGGGCTCAACAGGTAGTGATCAACGGCTTGATGTCTGGTTGGTGATTGGTATCAAGCAGAGTGCCCCAAGGGTTGGTTCTAGGGCCGGTTTTGTTCAACATCTTTAATAATGGCTTGGATAAGGGGATGGATTGCACCCTCAGCAAGTTCACAGATGACACTAAGATAGGGGGAGAGGTAGATACGCTGGAGGGTAGGGATAGGGTCCAGAGTGACCTAGACAAATTGGAGGATTGGGCCAAAAGAAATCTGATGAGATTCAACAAGGACCAGTGCAGAGTCCTGCACTTGGGACAGAAGAATCCCAAGCACTGCTACAGGCTGGGGACTGACTGGCTAAGTAGCAGTTCTGCAGAAAAAGACTTGGGGGTTACAGTGGATGAGAAGCTGGAAATGAGTCAACAGTGTGCCCTTGTAGCCAAGAAGGCAAATGGCATATTGAGGTGCATTAGTAGGAACATTGCCAGCAGATCTAGGAAGTGATTATTCCCCTTTATTCAGTGCTGGTGAGGCCACTTCTGGAGTATTTCACTCCATTCTGGGCCTCTATTACAGAAAGGATGTGGACACATTGGAGAGAGGCCAGTGGAGGACAACAAAAATTATTAGGAGAATGGAGCACATGATTTATGAGGAGAGATTGAAGGATTTGGGCTTATTTAGTCTACAGAAGAGAAGAGTGAGGGGGGATTTGAGAGTAGTCTTCCACTACCTGTAGTGGGGCGGGGAGTTCAAAAGAGGATGGAGAGAGGCCGTTCTCAGTGGTGACAGATGGCAGAACAAGGAGCAATGGTCTCAAGTTGCAGTGGGGGAGGTCTAGGTTGAATATTAAGAAAAACTATTTCACTAGAAGAGTGGTGAAGCACTGGAATGGGTTCCCTAGGGAGGTGGTGGAATCTCCATCCCTAGAGGTTTTTATGTCCCAGCTTGACAAAGCCCTGGCTGGAATGATTTAGTTGGGATTGGTCCTGCGTTGAGCAGGGGGTTCTATAGATTATTTTATCAACCAGAGGAGTAAAGTCTCCTCTGAAATGAAATGCAGGCACTGTCTTGGGTGTCTAATTTTAGCTCCAGGCCTCTCAGAAGCCTACAGGTGGCATAAGTGATTCCTGCCCTTTCAAGAAATATTCTTCATGTCATCCTGGTGTATCAAAAATCTATCGCTGCTCCTTTTACAAAACCTATGTCCTTGCCTCCCTAATGAAATCTGCCTCACTGAGTTAACTCTTAGTATTAGAGATACATGTACGCCGGCACATTTTGAGATATGGTTCAGTTTAGAAAAAGAAATCATCCAGAAATTCATATTCAAATTTCACCCCTATTTTTTCATAGTAGATATGGGTCTGAACCAAAGTCCCTGAGTCTAACACTTCTGCATTTTAGCATTGCTGTTTGGATCTGTAATTTATAATGGAATGATTCAAAAAGCTTAACTTCTAGGGTATCTGAAGTGTAAATCAGGATATGCTATTTGGGCATTGCCCTTCTCTGTCTAGTATGACTCAGGGCAGCAAATCCCTATGCATGGAGAACTGCAGTGAGATTTCCAGTACTCCCTGGTACCAGCCAGGCCAGCAGGGCTGTTAGATGCAGTCACAATTTGCTACACAAGGTTAATGATTAATTTATTCTTCATCAGAGCTTCCTCTGTGCCCCCACTGAATCATGGGGATGCCCTGGTTCCCCCCCCCCCCATGCTCATCCCCCTGTTCCTTGAGGCATACACCAGAGCTATGGCAGGCCGAGTTAATAGGAGAGATGCTGTTGGACTGGGGGCATTCTCTTTCCAGGCTATTCTGTTCAGTTCCTATACCCATGAACTCATAATTTTACACAAACACATTGTAGTTACCCTGGATCCAGCAGTTTCTTATCACTGACCCATCTTCCCTTTCTTTCCCAGAGAATCCTTACCTGTCCTCAATCCTGACAGGTGCTCTTGATTGGCAGCCTTCCACATTGCAACAAATGGATACAAAAGAACATAAGATCGGCCATACCGGGTCAGGCCATCTACCCAGTGTCCTGTCTTCCGACAGTGGCCAATGCCAGATGCCCCAGAGGAAATGAACAGAACAGGTAATCATCACGTGATCCATCCTCTGTCAACCATTCCCAGCTTCTGGCAAACAGAAGCCACCATTCCTGCCTGTCCTGGCTCATAGCCAGTGATGGCCCTAAGCTCCATGAATTTATCTAGTTCTTTTTGAACCCTCTGGCAAGGAGTTCCACAGGTTGACTGTGCATTCTGTGAAGAAATACTTCCTTTAGTTTGTTTTAAACCTGCTGCTTATTAATTTGATTTGGTGACCCCTAGTTCTAGTGTTATGAGAGCAAGTTAATAACTTTTCCTTTACTTTCTCTATACCAGTCATGATTTTATAGACCTCTATTATATCCCCCTTTAGGCATTTCTTTTCCAAGCTGAAAACTCCCAGTCTTTATTACTCTCTTCTCATATGGAAGCTATTCCAAATCCCTAATCATTTTTGTTCCCTTTTTCTGAACTTTTTCCAGAGCCAGGATATCTTTTTGGAGGTGAGGTGACCACATCTGCTCCCAGTACTCAAGAGCTCCCTTAATTCTGCTGTATACTTGTCAGTGAGGATTGCGCCTGACTCTTTGCATTCTGTCATTAAGAACAAACATTTCCCACAGTCAGTGCCCAACACTGTGGTGACCCACCCCTCTGAGCAAAGCTGGAGAGGACTTTCCCCAGAACCTGTCGCCACCTTCTCCTAATTAGCCGCTGATGTCATTTGTGTTCTTGGAAGAATATCCTTCCTCCCGCTCCAAAGCTGAGTGAGCTGCCTAGCGCACTCTGTCTCCAGCCCAAGCTGCCAGCTCTTCCAGGAAATCTACTCAGCCTCATTCGGGGATGCCAGATATCCTGGGGGTGAACATCCTTTTAAGCCTCTTTTTTCTCTAGCGTTTAGTGCTGCCAGCCCCTCTAACACTAGTGCTGGCAGCCCCTCTGCGAAGCAATGAAAGGGCCAAGCCTCAGGTGAAGGAGGGGCTGCAGAACCCAAAAATCAACACACCTGGAGACTGACGTCTTTCTCTTTATCTGCAGAACAGCTCCTGCCCAGACAGTGGCAATACAAGTGTCCCTAGCTCACACCCCACCCTTCTAACCTGGAGGGACAAATGAAGCTCCATGGCCCATTGCATTTCCCTCTGGGGAGTGCCAGTGACAATGCTCGTGACAGATAGCTGTCCATTAGCTATTGGATTGACATCCCTGATCCATCTCACACAGGCCACCAAAGGGCCGTCAGCTGCTAACGATGTTTCACTGTAGGTCTCACAACTGACCTTGGATGTAGTTGGCCCACTAGACTAGAGGTTCATGGCTGCTTAAAAGAAAGGGATGTTGCCAGCCCTCTGTCCTAGGTCTGGTATATGCATCAGACTTACATTGGTTTAACCTTACTGCTCTGGGCAGAGTCGTCCTGTCCATGGGACGAACTGGGGTGGCTGTACCAGGCCCCACAGGCGACAGCAGGGGTCGCTCCCCCACACTCACCACATGGACGGGGGGAGTTGGAGTGGCCCGTCAGCCTGTTCCGTCCCACTCCCCGTGTCTCCCTCCTGGTTCACTGTGCTCGACTTCTCCACTGCAGCGGGTAAGAGAGAGCTCCCACCCAAGGGTTGAGGGGGGTAATGACCCCTGCTACCACCACGCCAGGCCCCCTGTAATTCCCTGAGCCACATTGCTTGGGAGAGAGGGCAAGTGGGCAAAGCAGGAGTGGGTGTTGGGGAAGAGGTGAAGCAGGGACGGGGCCTCTGGTGGGGGGTTGCCACTGGCCCTGCACCTGAGGCACTGTGGAGGGGGGAAGGAGGGAGGATGCCCTAAGTCCCATGCCCCCCTCAGGATGGCCCTGGCTCTGGGGTGTGCAAAATCCACCACTGAGTCATGGAGCTATGCTGACCGAACCCCTGGGGCAGACAGCACTATGTTGGCAGCAGAGCTCCTCCTGTCAACATCCCGACCACCTCTCGGGGAGGTTAATTAACTCCACAGGTAGGAGATCTCTTTCCCATCAGCATGGAGTGTCTGCGTTAAAGGGCTGCGTCAATGCAACTGCGCCAATAGGGGGTTTAAGTGTAAGTCAGCCTTCTTTTTCTTTTCTCCCCATCACCAAAAATGTACATATGTTTTATCTCCTACCTCTGCCATGCACTTCAGACCAGGGACCAGATCTACCACTGGTGAAGGCCAACCTAGCTCTGCTTGAAGTCAGTGAAGCTATGGTGGTCGACACTACCCAAAGGTCTGACCCAGGTAGCTTTTAGCGACATGTAGAAGAAACAAACAAATAGGCCATGCAGGGTGTGATCTTTGACATGACATGGACACCTAGACCAGATAGGGGATGAACAGAACACAGTTTGTTTTGAACCCCTTTCTAATGTTTTCTTCAAGGTATGGATTCCCACATTTGTACCAGACTGTGTGATCCTGGGCATACTAGGAGAGAGGAAGGATGACCTTACAGTTAACATATTGCCACCTCTAATGACTTAGATTGGAAGCTTTTGAGGCAGGGACCGTGTGTACAGCACCTAGCACAATATAGGCCCCAGCCCACTTCTTCGTTGCCTCACCACCACTGCAATACAAATCCTACAGAACAACTCCCCCCCAGCTAGACATAAATAATAAATCAGGCTTAAAAAATCACAAGTGGCTTCACAACCATGAGACTTACAATAATTCATCCGGGGAGGGTTTAATTCACCTGTCAGGTGCACATGGGTTTTCTCCGCACTGAGCAGGGCTAAAAGTTTCTTTTATTTTCTTTACACGAAAGCTGAGATTCTCCCAAGATAACTGAACTTTGGGAGTTGGAACTTTCCAAGAAAACACCAGTTATCACGAGGCTTGTGAGAACATGGCAAGTGCCGGCATAATTTGGGGATCAATTCCCAACTCAGCCACAGACTCCCTGCAGGACCTTAGAAAAGTCTCTTAGGGTATGTCTATGTAACTGCCACCGGGCAGAGTTGAACGTGGGACCTCTGAAGTGGAGTATAGGAGCCGCTACCCTTTGAGCTAAAAGCCAGCTGGCTCCCAGCCCATGCTGTAGAGGTCTCTTGATCTTAACTGTTGCTGTGGTCTAGGTACCACTTGCATTGCTCAGTAACCACACTAGGGCTATGTCTACACTCGCGGCTTCTTGCGTGAGTAATATGCAAATGAGGCTAAGCGTGGAATATCGCCGAGCCTCATTTGCATACCTAATGAGCCACCATTTTTTTCAGAAGAGGCTCTTGCGCAAGAAGGAGCGTCTACACTGCCCCTCCTTGCATCAGAAAAACCCTCTTGAGCAATGCCATTACACCTATTACTTTTCAGGAAGAACGGCATTGCGCAAGAGGGCTTTTCTGGCACAAGAAGGGGCAGTGTAGATGCTCCTTCTTGTGCAAGAGCCTCTTCTGAAAAAATGGTGGCTCATTAGGTATGCAAATGAGGCTCAGTGATATTCCACGCTTAGCCTCATTTGCATATTACTTGCGCAAGAAGCCACAAGTGTAGATATAGCCTAGGTGTGTGGGTTACATCTACACTACAGGACAAAGTAGAATTAAGACACACAACTTCAGCTACGTTAACTACGTAGCTGAAGTTGAAGTAACTGAACTTGGCTTTTGGCGCTGTCTACACTGCAGGAAGTTGAAGGAAGAGCACTCTTCCCTCAACTTCCCTTACTCCTTGTGAAATAAGGGTTACTGGCATGGACAGAAGTGCCCCTCTCAGTTCGAATTAGCTGTCTTAACTCAACCGCTAATT
This sequence comes from Rafetus swinhoei, assembly GCA_019425775.1. Taxonomy (NCBI): domain Eukaryota; kingdom Metazoa; phylum Chordata; order Testudines; family Trionychidae; genus Rafetus; species Rafetus swinhoei. The sequence goes on along the minus strand of CM033437.1, from coordinate 19,906,502 downwards.
CGATCCCTGGAAGATCGACAGTGGCAGCTTCCATCTTCCGCTGCAGTGTAGACATATCCTTAGTGTCAGTTTGCTTCAGTTCCTCACCTGTAAAACGGGAATAAGAGCAAAGGTTCCTCCTGCCCTTTGTCTGGCTTGTCTATTTAGACCAGGCGGGAATTATCTTTCACTATGCTTACAGCACCCAGCACAATGGGGTCTTCATCTTGGGGTGTGTCTCCACTGGGTCAGGGAGGTGCCATTTCCAGCTCAATCAGGTGTATCTGTGCCAGCACTGGCAGAGCTAGCTTGCTAAATGAGCAGTGAGAAGAATTAGCTGCCCAAACATGTACCTCAGGTTTTAGACTGGCTTGTACTCAGGGCCGCTAGCCTTGCCTACCACTTTGGGATGTAAAATCCCATTTAATTGGCTACTGCTTAGGGATGTTAAGTCTCATTTAATTGGCTAACTGGTTAAACATACTGTTTAACTGGTTAACTGATAAAAGGGGGGCTGGAATGCTCTCCTCCCTCCCCGCAGGCAGGAGCTGCTCCAGCATCCCAATCAAAGTAGCCCCAATCTGCAGGGTGCCCGGGCCTGCCTCAGGCAGTGGCTGTGCTGGAGCAGCCCCTGTTCAAGGTGGGCCCCCTGCAGGCCTGGAGCCCTCCTGCCCTGGGCAAGCAGGGAGCTGCGCCAGTCCCACCACGTAACTGGTTAAACTTTCAAATCCCTACTCCACTGCAGCTAGATTTCTGTTTTTAGGGCAAAGCTAGTACAGGCATGTCTCCTGGAAATGACACCTTCCAGCCCCAGGGTTGACACTCCTTTGGTTGAGGCCTCAAGATGCTACTATAATAGACAAAGTGTGTCCTATACTTGATACAATGCACAGGACATTAGGTAAAATAAAGGGCACTATAAGGTAAGGGGTGTCTCTTACAAGAAGAGATGAGTAACAGCATAGGCCAGGGCTGGATTACCCAATAGGCAGACTAAGCATGTGCTTAGGGCACCAGCAAAGCAGGAGCACCAAAAAAAAAAAAAAGAGATTTTACGGTATAGTATTGTTTTTATTTTGAATTACATATGGGGGGGCACCATAATCTTTTCAGTGATTAGGGCCTCTAAAGGTCTTAATCCGGCCCTGGCATAGGCATGTGGGAACCGTGCTTCACTATTTTCAAATGCACCAAGTGCAATCTTGCTTTCATCACGTTTTCTCTTTTGCTCATGGAATTTTTCAAGATAAAAAGCATTCCATGAACTGATTTTTAATGCCAGTTTCCAGCTGCAGAGCATGTAAGCGAGGGGGGGTGGGGTGGGGGAGGATGGGACAGGACGGGACATCTGCTCTTTGATTTGCTTGTTAGCAGAAGTGTCCTTACAAGGCTAAAAAGGATCCTGTTATTTTTATGGGGAGATGAAATTAAAACTGCATAAAAGCGTGAGCAGTGGTGATTGGCCTGGCATTTGATAAATGCTCCAAACTGTCTATCACACAGACAGAGTCATCACAAAGGGAAGCTTAATTAACAAGAGTAAATGATGCTAAATTTTCTTTCTAGCTTTCTATTTGATCCGAGACATGAATCATGATGGGTGGTTAAATGGAATGACAGAGCTTTGTTCAAATGGAGGGAGGGGGGATGGACCTGTGCTCTCAACATTAAAAAACAGGTTGGTGAATTGATTAATTGGGCTAAAATCCTCAGCAGGTGTGAAGTGGCAAAATTCCATTGAAATCAATATGGCTATGCCAATATGCACCATGATAATGTAAGAACATAAGAACGGCCATACTGGGTCAAATCAACGGTCCATCTAGCCCAGTATCCTGTCTGCTGACCATGGCCAATGCAGGTGCCCCAGAGGGAATGAACAGAATAGTCAATTATCAAGTGATCCATCCCTTGTTGTCCATTCCCAGCTTCTGGCAAACAGAGGTTAGGAATACCATTCCTGCCTATCTTGGCTAATGGTTACTGATGGACATTTCCTGCCTGAACATATCTAGTTCTTTTTTGAGCCCTTTTATAGTCTTGGACTTCACAACATCCTCTGGCAAGGAGTTCACAAGTTGACTGTGTGTTATGTGAATACTTCCTTTTGTTTGTTTTAAACATGCTGCCTATTGATTTCATTGGATGACCCCCTAGATCTGGTATTATAAGAAGAAATAAATAACACTTCACTATTTACTTTCTCCACACCAGTCATGATTTTATAGACCTCTATCATATCCCCTTACAGGCATTTATTTTCCAAGCTGAAAACTCCCAGTCTTCATTAATCTCTCCTCATATGGAAGCTGTTCTATATACCTAATCATTTTTGTTGCCCTTTTCTGGAGTGTTTTCAATTCCAATATATCTTTTTTTGAGATGAAGAACCACATCTGCACGTAGTATTCAGGATGTGAGTTTACCCTGGATGTATATAGAGAAAATATGATAGTCTTTGGCTTATTATCTATCCCTTTCTTCATGATTCCCAACATTCTGTTTGCTTTTTAAACTGCTGCTGTACATTGAATGGATGTTTACAGAGAACTATGCACAATGACTCTAAGTCTCTTTCTTGGGTGTTAATAGCTAATTTAGATCCTATAATTTCATCTGTGTAATTGGGATTATGTTTTCCTATGTGCATTACTTCTCATTTATCAACACTGAATTTCAGCTGCCTTTTTTTTTCCCCAGTTACCTACTTTTGTAACTCTTTGCAATCTGCTTTGGACTTAACAATTTTGAGTAGCTTTCGAGCACCTGCAAATATTGCCATCTCACTGTTTACCCCCTTTTCCAGATTGTTTTTGAATGTATTTAATGGTACTTGTCACAGTATAGATCCATTACCATTTATCTTTCTCCAAAAACTGACCATTTATTCTTACTCTTTGTTTTCTATCTTTTAACCAGTTACTGATCCATGGGAGGACTGTCAAATTTATCCCATGACAGCTTACGAGCCTTTGATAAGGGATCTTGTCAAAGGCTTTCTGAGAACATAAGAACACTATATCCACTGGAGCCCTTTCCCCCACATGCTTGTTAACTCCCTCAAAGAATTTTAGTAGATTTCCTTATACAACAACCATGTTGACTCTTCCCCAGCATATCATGTTCATCTGTGTTTCTGATAATTCTGTTCGTTACTATAGTTTCAATGGGTTTACCCTTTATTGAAGTTATGCTTACCAGCCTGTAATTCCCAGGATCACCTCTGGGGCCTTTTAAAAAAAATTGGTATCATATTAACTATTCTGTAGTCATCTGGTATAGAAACTGATATAAATGATAGGTTACAGACCACAGGTAGTTTATTCCACAATTTCACATTTGAGTTCCTTCTGAACTTTTGGGTGAATGCCACCTGGTCCTGGTGCCTCATTACTGTTAAGTTTAGCTATTTGTTCCAAAACCTTCTCTAATAATACCTCAATGTGGACCAGTTCCTCAGATTTGTTACCAAAAAAGAATGGCTCAGGTATGGGAATCTCCCTCACATCTTCAGCCGTGAAGACCAATGCAAAGAATTCATTTAGTTTCTCTGCAACGTATCGTCCTTGAGTGCTCCTTTAGCATCTTGATTGTCTAGTGGCCCCACTGATTGTTTAGCAGGCTTCCTGCTTCTGATAAACTTAATTTTTTTTTGCTATTATTTTTTGAGTCTTTGACTAGCAGTTCTTCAAATTCTTTTTTGGCCTGCCTAACTATACTTTTACAGTCTTCGTGGCTTCTTCCTATTTTCCTCACTAGTATTTAACTTCCACTTTTTAAAAAATGCCATTTTGCTTCTCATGGCTTCTTTTACTTGTTTTTTTAGCCACGGTGACACTGCTTTGTTCCTCTTACTAGGCTTTTAAATTTGGGGTATACATTTAAGATGAGCCTCTACTTTGCTGTCTTTAAAAACTTTCCAATGAAGCTTGCAGGGATTTCAATTTTGGCACTGGACCTTTTAATTTCTGTTTAACTAAATTCCTCATTTTTGTGGCGTTCCCCTTTCTGGAATCAAACACTACCATGGTGGATTGCTGTGGTGTTTTCCCTGACACAGGGTTGATGATCTGCCTAGTATGTTTTTGTTATATAAAAGCGTGGGTAAGGATGCAGTAAGGTGGCATAGAAAGGAAACCTCTCTTTTGTCTAACTAAATTTGCCATTGATTTTCAACAGCAAGTGTCCCATAAAAACACTGTTTCTAAAAAACCCCCAATGGATCTGACTTAGATAGTGTTACTCTCTAGCTCACTGACACCTTATTCTAAGAGTAGCCATGGGACTTGCTGGTACTACTCAATGTGAGGAAGGGTATTATGGCTTTGGAAAAGTACATGCCTGTTGTGAAGGAAACTTTTTTGGCATCATTGTGGTTCTAGCTTTTCCAGCTCTAATTGAGAGCCTGCAGTCTATCAGGGGAGTGGTGTCCTCTAGTGGACGAAACAGGAAAGGCCTGTGTCCAGGTTAGGTTTGCTCAGGATGGGTTAAGGTCCGGAGGAACACACAATTCATCAAGTAAAGACAGGAGTAAACCAGTTGTATGAGAGCGGCCAAGGCTGCAAAGCTAAAACCAGCTGCCTGATTCATTCTGATCTTTCACTTAAGAAGAGAAAGAGAAAGAAAAAAAACCAAGCAAGCTAGAGTCTGAGAGGCACCTAACGCCTGCAGTGACCTTTCAGGCAAGGCAAGATAAAAGGGAAGACAAAGCAGCTAAAGTGGCTTTTGGGGGCTGAGAACTGAGGAAGTGTTTGGGACGGCTGTGTGACAAACACGCCTGCTGCTGAGGTTATTTTATCTGCCCACATGGCAGTGCTCGGAGGAGCTGTACATGATCTGGGGCAGAGGGCGAGCCAGAGACAGATAAGGCTGTGGAGTGCTATCTTGCTGCCAGATGTGCTGTGCCGTGGCTGCGGCGAGGCTGATGGGGGCTTTAAGTGAACAAAAGACAGGGAACAAAGAGGAAAGGCCAGGAAGAGAATGAGACAGGGCAGCAAAGAAGATACCTATGTACTCCCCCTTACTGCAGTGTCTTGGCACCTCGCAACCTGGTGTGTGGAGTCACACATCACCCCCGGGAGGTTGTGCTGTTGTCCCTATAATACATATGACGAACTTGGTGACTTGCTCAAGGCCACACAAGACATCTGGGGTAGAGCAGGGATGCCTCTGCCCGTCTTCCAAGTCCCAGACTAGTGCACCGAGCCACAGGGCCATCCTCCAGTGCTGGAGAAAGGGGAGCGGTGCAGCTGAGATGGGTGGGATGCTAAGGCTGATGGGTGTCAGGGGTGTCTCTTGCAGGAGATCAGGGCACAGCATTTTCAGGGGCAGGCCAATAGCCGGCAGAGCAAGAACCAACCAACCAACCTTCCCCACTCTGGAGTGGGCAGTGAGGTCCCAACCCCACAGAGCATTTATACCCAGCTTTCAGCATTATTTCCTGAACTTAACAGGCTAAGCATGCGTCTATCTGCATTGGGGCCTTATGGCCCCTAGTGGAAGTATCCTCTTGCTCCCCGCTCTGTTCATAAACTGAGGGTTGAATTATTCCCTGAAGCAGGAGTGTTTATGACCCATCACATGTGTATAGCCTATCTCCGTCGCTGTGGATGTCCTCCTTCTCCCCAGACACTGGCTACAGAAACTGGGATATTTATAGCCCGCACTCAAGAGCCAGCTTGCAGTTGCAGCTAGACACGAGATTCATTTCACTTCCTGCTCTAAATGAGTGTGGGCTGATAAGCTTTTGCTGCAAACCAGCCGGCGGGGGAGGAAATTATTCCCCTGTCTACTGTACAGAACCTGTCTGCAGTTGTTGCTAAAGCAGCTGGGGCCTGTTGGGGGCGAAAAGTGATGTCTAAATGCAGGTTGCCATTGTGGCCGCAGTGATCAGATCTATTTTTGCATAAATAACAGCTCTAAACCTTTCTGGCTGTACTTTGTATTACATACTTTACCACCCAGAGTCATGCTTCAAACCCTAACTCCGATCTGACCCTGTAGAAGCACAGTGTGAGTGATGGTTCTGCCAAGCATGTTGCTCTCTAAGAAGAAATAACATGATCAAAGAGAAGAGAGCGGCTACAGTCTACAAGCAAAGCTCTTAGTGCAATGATGGCTGCACAACATGCCAAGGGCAGGGCAGAAGGGTAGCCTGGAGATCTGGGCAACAGGTGCGGAGGTACACATTGAACAGCCCTTTACAGGTACATTCTATAGAGCAGGCATCTCAAACTCACGGCCTGCAGGCCATCTATGGCCCGAGCAGTTCCACAGTCCAGCCCACGTGTGGCTGCCTGCCCATGAGTCTCTGTGGTACGGGGGGAGTGTGTCCGTACCCTTCCTCCAAACCCAGCTATTGCCCCTCTCCCGAGGAATGTGGCCTGGGAGATGAAGGCGGAGCAGAGCTGGCTGCTGCATTGCTCCGCTTCCCCATGGCTTCCACTGCCATGGTGAGAGCAAGGGGGGCCCGACCCATGCTGCCTGCCTCAGCCCACCAGGGCCCCATGGGCTAACCTGAGTATGGGGCACCGTCCCATCCATAGGCTGGTTAGGATGGTCACTGCAGGGCCCTCCAAAGCGCAGGCCGTCCTATGGACGCACCTTCCCTGGGCTACAGGGGCACACCAGTGGTGGCAGTGGGGAATCCTGGGGGGGGGCGGGTTTAAATCACCTGTTGGTGGCATGCAAGGCTGGGGGGGAACACATGGAGCCCACCACCCCTCACCTGGAGCCCTCTTGGGGGGGGCATGCCTGCTGGCCCGCTAGGAGAATTTGATGACTGACACTGGTACGAAGGTAAATTGAGTTTGAGACCCATGATCTAGAAGCTACTTACCACCCTACATACCTATTCTTGTAAAGAAAGAGCCCAGTGGCCTGCACTGGTTTGTCACTTTCCGTTACAGCGCCCTCGCCTGGAATGTAACCTGTCTCAGAGGGAGAGCCCCGAGGATAGTGCTGGGTGATTATTCATCTGACCCAAAGATGCTCACATATTGGTTGGTGCCGGGTTCTCTTATGTCACCCCAATGATGTAGATGAGAGGCCCCAAGGGAAGAGAATTTCCCATTGGACCCATCTGAAGCACTGCAGCAGTTGTGGAGCAGCAAGGAAATAAATCCATTTGTTCGAGTCTGAATATCGGTGACATCACAGCAGAAGCCTTCACAATCCACCCCTGTGTGGAGCAATGTGAGACCTGCTATAATACTTCTGCACAGCACGGAGATGCTAGGTGGAATGGATTTGTTTAGAAGTGAAGGGCAAAGTCAGATTTGGCACGTCATGTCTTGGCGCTCCTGGAAGTGGGGCACGGACAGCAATGGATAGAGAAACATAGGATGGAGCTTCCCTTACCCACCTCTGCCACAGTGCTCTGGCAACGCCCATCCTGCGGGCCTCATAAGCTGAGACTTTAGGGCCCATGGTGCTTCTATGAGGCAGAAACAATTCTCAGAGGGAGCAAACCAAGCTGGCCAGTCTTGAAAACTGGGACACAAACACAATTGAACCCCAATCTCAGTAAGTAACAAGCTGCTCTGACTGCACCACTAAAGTGTGCCTTATATTGCAGAGCAGGCATTGCATTCAGATCACCGTATTGCCTTCTGTCCGAATGGTGCCGGGGACACTTGACAGCATAGGAAACTGTTCACACACACACACAGACACACACACACACACACACACACACGTCAGTACCAATGAGCATTAGCTGCAAGTGCTGGCCATTTATTCAGTTGCACACACTAGTGTGTCCCTAGGGAATGGAGTGGGTATCCTTTGCACAGAAGGTCAGATGAGAGGTGACTATAAAGAATATTCTCCACTTTTCCAGTGCTTGGATAACAGGGTGAGCTCAGAGCATGAGCCGCAGGGAGACTCCTGAGTCTTCAATACAAGCAACAGCAGTGTCAGTAAAGACAAGGTGGCTCTTTCCCCCTTTAAGTTTAGCAACGGTGGCACTTATGTGGAATGCCCACTTCTCCTGCCATATACACTAATGATTTCAACCTCTATTAGCAAGGAACACATGTTGCATTTGTGCACAAAGTGGGCTTGTTTCTTCAAAGGGCCATTTGTATTTCCAGTTTTCACACCAAATTACTGTCGTGCTGCACACAAACGGAGCATTGGCATGCACAACTGGCTGTCTGACCATTCACCTGCATGTGCAGATACCAGCTGTGTAGGCATAATGACAGGAATTGTGTATGCAAATGAGACACAGAACTGTGCAGTACATTGACTGAAAACCAGGATGGACAGGCTACATAATCTAATCTTAGCACATGAGGCGTCCCACTGAGTCGCTTGTCTAGTGTGAATGGGAGCCATTGTGTGATGTCCTGAATACACAGAAGAGGATCTAAGGACCTAAACAGGGATTCTTCATCTGCAATGAGGAACATATGGCTGAGAGGATGGAAATGGGCTCACGAGGCTTTTCTCTGTAATGAAGGGGTGGGGAACCTCAGCCCCTGCTTGACAAAAATCTACTAGGCTGCCCCCCGCTAGGCTCTGGTGTGTGAGGGGAATGTGGGGAGTGTCTCTCTCCTTCTCCTTGGGGCCCACATCAGTGAGGGGGGCTTTTTGGGTTATTTTTCTCATTTGTGTGAGGCCCCCAACTGATTGTTCAGTGGGTCAGTGGCCCCCGACCCAAAAAGGGTTCCCTGCCCCTGCTCTAATGCATCCGCTTGTGTCTGGCCTAGAGTAATAACAATGAAAATTTGTTACCAAAGAGCTGCAGTTGAGGGGCCGAAATGAAATGAATGGTGGTGGCCTTAGTTTGCAAGTGTTTGCAACACAAAACCTCCTCTTACTAAGTGCCCCCCCCCCAGACATGACCAGCCAGGAACCCACGACTTGAATGGGCCACTGAGACTGTGCTGCCCTCCCATCTCTAGTTGTCTCTGTGGAGCAAAATGGCAGGGGAATGTGAAGATTGCTCCTGACTGTCCTGGGTATAAATCAGGGATTGGGGAGGGGCTGGTCTGGTCTGTATAGCTCACCTGAGGGCAGTAGTAAATCCATGTAACGCTAAACCACATCTATTGATATAATCTGTGCTCTTTATACGTGGTAACAATGATCCTACTTGTCTTTTCCTCCCCTAATCCAGCCTTTCATTTAAATGGGCCTACAATAAACATCCCTTCTCCTGCAATGCCCCAGATGCCCTGGCCGTTGTCTGAGCATCTCTAAGGCTTTGGCTCCACCGGCAATTGAGCAACAAAGCTTTTGTCATTCACAGGTGCTTAAACCGTGCTCCCCTCCCCCAAAAGCTTTGCCAGGGCAAGTGGCAGTGTAAACAGCGCTTTGTCTGTGGGAGGGCTTGCCTGCTAACAAAGCAAACGCTGCTGGTGGGGTGTGTGTGTGTGTGTGTGTGCGCGAAGGTTTTTTTGCCTGCAAAAGTGTCGACAAACAGCGTTTGTGCTGCCGGACTCTGCAGCTACATCTACACTACAGGGTTTTTGTGCAAAAACCCACAGAGCGTGCACACCTCAAGCACGTTTTTGCACAAGTAAATTTACAGTAAATCAAAAGAACAGAAGGGTTTTTGCTGTGTAGGTATTACTCTTTCTACAAGGAATAACTTCTTTTTGCACAAGAGTTCTTGTGCAAAAAGGGGTGTGTGGACGGGCAAGAGGGTGTTTTTGTGCAAAAAGAGTGAATTGAAACAAGCACAGGTGCTCTGGTGGCTATTCTGTGAATAGCAATCAGAGCTTTCTTGCAAGAGAGCGTCCATGCAGTCTGGATGCTCTCTTGCTCAAAAGCACATTGATTTTCCGATGCGTTTTTGCAGTGTGGACGTGCTCTTGCTCAAGAAGTTTTTGCAGAAGATCTCTTCTGCAAAAAGCTTCTTGTGCAAGAAGTCTGCAATGTAGACATAGCCTGAGAGACACGGCCACATAGCCTCACTACCGCCGTGTCCGTGAAAGCTCTGCCATGGAGACACAGCCTGGTTGGGGCAGCTCCACAAGTTAGTTTCTCTCAGCTGCCTTGACCGTAATCTCTGCTTCCTCTGCTTTACAAGGTGCCACACGTTGTGCAATGGCTCTGCGGCATCACAGAGTGACCGGCCTTTTGCCCCCACAGAACTGAGCAGGGCCTTTTTCAAACTAGGTGCAGCTCCCCCCATCATGGCCTGCTGCCAACACAGAGCAGTGCTCACTGGGTCCTGAGGGGAGCGGAGGAGGATGCAGCTGGCCTGATCTGCTTCTCATTATCAGCTATGGGGGGACATAAGGCAGTGGGGAGTTTACATTCCCAGCCGCACTTGCACACAAGGCAATACAAAGGAACTGTCAAGTCTCTGAAACACACAGCAGAAGGGCTCTGTGAATGGGTCCTGTGCCCAGCCAGACCCTCAGCTTGTGTGCATCAGCAGGGCTCCATTGACTTCCGCAGAGCATGACTGATTTACCCCCGGGTGAGGATCTGGGCGGCTGGCTGCAGACGTGATCCATGCTGTTTAATGTACTAGCATTCTCTGCCGCTGTGAACGAACCCATTGTCCAGGCTGAAAGCGCCATCTGGTTCCACTTCAGTTTCAAAGTGAGCCCTAAGCAAAGGCCAGGCTGGGAATGTTGCACCCCGCGACAGTTGGCTACGGCCACTAAAATCACTGATCGGAACAGGAGACAAATCTTCATCAGCCGCCGCCTCCGAAACAGCCCTGATCAACCCTCTTTGCGGACATACTTGTGGGCAGGGGGTGCCCACAGGCTCGGGGAGGTTAACCTTGGCCCACCCCCTTTGCCTGAGGGTCTGCCTCTCCCATTTCCTTCCCCTACCAAAGCCCAGAGCTTCCCTATCTGTGGCTGCCAGAACCCCCTTCCCACCAGCCTCAGGTGCCCGAGCACCCCAGCCCTGGAGCATGGGGTGAATAGGTGACGCCCAGCCCTTGGCCCTCAACACCCCTAGCCCTGGAGCACCCACCCAATGTGCCCTAGGGCCTCAACGTGCTGAGCAGCCCAGCCACCCCAACTTCCAGCCACAGACCGACTGCCCTGGCTCCAGCCCCAGCATGCTCCCTGGAACAGGAGCAGCCTTCCTGGGCTTAGGCTAAGGGGGAAGCAGCCATCTTGAGGAGGTCTTCAGGCAGAGTGTGGGTGAGGTGGGACCACGCGAGAGTGTCTGAGGAGGCACAGCCTTCCCCTCAGCTACCACATGCCCTGCCCACGTACCTACTACTACTCTACAGTAATGGTTGGGCTGTGGCAGGTAACAGACATGTCTTAACAAGGCATTTGCCTGGATATGTGCGTGGAAGTCCAGGGGGATGAGTATTCAGGGGCCTGGTCTGAGGGCCCTGCACGTCCTGGATTTGAGAAGCAGCAGCAGACAAGCAGCTTTGGTTTGCCTGTGTTCGCTTTCCACAGTATCTTCGCCAGCTTTCGGCTCTCAGAACAATCCTGTGGCTGTCGGGATCCTGGCTAAGAGAAAAGTGGCTTTGTTTTCTGTACGGTCAGGTCATTATTGTCAATTCTATTGCTAGAGGTCCAAGCTAAGAGTGACGGAGACAGCTTGAGTATACACCTGTTGAGTCGCATGCAGGGCCCTCAGACATGCCTCAGTAAGGGCATGTCTTCCCTGTAGAGGTAACACTCGAGTGACTCCAGTCAGGTTAGCTTATGTAACCTGAGAATGGCCACACGGTGGAACAATCCTAGATTTGCTGTGTTCACTCTGGTGTGGGGCTCCGCCCGCAGAGGCCTATTTGCTGGCTCTCTGTCCTGTGGGACACTGAGCTCCTGTATGAGCAGCTAGTTGTGGGAAAGGACTTGTTTGTCCTTTTGGGGCACATGGGGGAGGGCTGGATTGTGGGAAGCCATTGGAAGACTAGCGGCACTCAAGTAGTGCTAGCCTGTGGCCACAGGGCAGAGTGGTTGGGTGGGCAGTTGACGAACCGGGCTCACTCAAGGTGTAGCCTTGAGAAAGGGAACACTCACCAGCAATGTTGCTTAGGGGGCCACACAGGGATGTGGCAGGTTGTTCCCCTTTCTTACTACAGATCCTATTAGGAACTCAGCCCTCCAGCCACCCCCACATTTAAAGCTGCCCCTTTCAGGGCCTGCAGAAGTCAGCGAGGGCTTCCAGGCTTCCCCTCTTGGATCTGGGTCTGGACTCCAGCACCTTCAGGATCTTTCCCAATTAGTTTCCCCTCTGAGGGACATCCACCCACCATTGTGCCCTCCTTAGGGGTTGGTTGGGGAGCCTGGGCCCGCCTCTGCATCTGGTCAGCTGTTGTCAGCTAAGACTGGCACCTTGGGGTGCTATGTATCAGCCTCCCTGGATTGCCTCTGCCAGTGTTCCCTCTCCCCACAGGGAAAAATACAGCCCAGAGCACAAAGTCAAAGTTCCCAACTAGCAAAAGTCACCAGTCCCTCCTTTGTAGGTTTGGTCATGTCAGTGCCTCCAAGCGTCCGGCAGCAAGTGCTCCTGGGTACATCTTCCCTGGAGCACAGAGAGGCTCCCTGCCACTGTCGGCCTGCTCTCTTCTCCATTGTGGGCTTTGTACACCCCACTGCAAGCCCAAACCCCATCACAAGCCTCTACCTCCAACTGAGCAGCCAATTCAAGGTGAAAGCACCATCACGCTAGAGCTAAGGGTCTATGTGTGTGGACAGAACTCAAGTTACAGCAATACTCTAGTTACAAGGTGAGCTAACTTTCCAGTAAAGACAGTTTGACCCACACATGGCTCTAGCAGGTGTCCCATATACCACTCAGGTGCCATTATGCTCTGTAGATGACAACAGCCTGCTAATCACTGACAGCCAAAGAAGTTCATCTTTAGCTCAAAGGGGTAAAGACTTGGTGCTCATAGGGCTTTAGAGAAGTGCTTGTGGTGATGGTGGTGACTATGTGCAAGTGCTCACAGATAGATGGAGCTGCTTGAAGAATTTTCGTGGCCTTCTTCATGAAGCTGTCCTGGTACCCAAGAGTTGTGCCCTGGACCCTGCGAGCAATGCTTAGGCTTGAAACACAAATGTACGTCCTCCTCAAGCACCAGGCCCAATGCCCATTGAAGCTAATACAGGTGTTCCCCATTGAGTTGAACAGGTATTGGATCAGGCTTCTAATCAACTGGGGTTATGCACAGGCATGGGAAGTAAGGGAGGGGGGGAGTGCTGCGGCACCCCCCAGATTTTGTGTTCTGTGCCAGGGTCCCAGCCACTAGCCTGCACCCAGAGCCCCTGCTGCTGTCCAGGGTCCTGGCTACCAGCCCTAGGGGATCCTAGCTACCAGCCCTGCTGCCTCAGGCGGTCCGGGCTGCCAGCCCTCTGCTGTCTGTCCCAAGGTGCCAGGCACCAGAGGCTCTGCTGCCACCCCCAGCTGTGGCCCTAGCTTATCATCTGCACCCTAAAATTTTTTGCAACCCCATTGGGGTTATGACCTGCTGCCATTATTTGTTCCACTCAGACAGCAAGCCTATAACGATTCCCAGCTGTTCCAAGTTGACCCAGAGAGCTCAGACATTTAGCAGAGAGCCAGATGAATGGCTTGTTTAGATGCCTGTAAGGCAGAGTTAGGAAATCAGATTTTCCTCCCTCTAGTTAACTGCCCTAGACAAGCTCCTGCCCTGCCCTGCCCTGGTTCTTTGCTCAGAACAGGGGCAATGAACTCTGTGAGCCAAGGGGGGGAAGAAGGCAGTTCATGAAGCCAAAGCGAGCTATGAGCTAGATTCACAGTTTGCACTGACTCCTTTAAGCTGCCTTGACAGGCCCAGTGGCTGTAACCCCACCAAAACGATCCAAAGCAGCTGGAGTGTAGAGCTCCAGGTTCATGTCTCCTTACAGCAGAGTTGCCTGTAGGCAGATGTCAATGGATACAATTAGTACATGTACTGTTTGTAAGTCAGAGGGTTATTTATTCCTATGGGAGGATGTGTGCAATAAGGGGCATATAAGTTTCTCTCTAGAGATACAGGCAGTGGAAAGGAAAACAGAGTGGTCTGGGAGTTGCAGGAGAGAAAGCTGGTCTTGTATAGTCTTTGCTTGCACCTCAGCACCCAGGCCTGTGTGAACACAACCACGCCCTGCAACAAGCCCTGTAAAGTTCAGTTGAATGTATAAACCTCACTATTTTTCACATGGACCATGAAAACCAACAGGGAGCTAGAGGTGACCTGGCAGGCACAAAGAAAGGGCTGGGATTTTTGTTTACTTGAACAGTTTTGCAAAACCTTGTGTGAAAAAAGAGGCAAACCCAACCCTTGTAAATATGAGTTGTGGGATACAGAACTATTTCTTATCTGATCCCCACAGGTCAACTTTGTGCCCCTGCATGGTTGTAGTCAACATGAGTTTCCCAGCATTTCTTATGACAAACAGAAGCCAGGAATTCATTAATTTAAAATAAATAAGATCACATTGCCATTCATGCAGAATACCCCAGCCTCTGGTTACCTGGAACATCACACTGAAGCTACCCCAGCTAGCCTTCTATCTACAGCATTAGGCTATAGGAGTGAGAACACAGGAAAATCAGGTCAAGCTGGGCCACAAACAGACTCATATGAACCTGCTGCTCTTTGGTGCCAACAGACAGTAGTGAACAAAAGTTCAGGCCTCTCACTGGAGAACGAGGTGTGATCCCAGGAGTGGATTGCAACCTGACAAAGGGACAGCATTAGTCTGCAAGGAGGTTACTCCGTTGACTCCCACTGAAGCCAGAAAGATGCTAGTGAATGTTTAGGAAAAGCTTAGCATCAATATTTCAAAAGGGGGGAACAGGATAACCTAGGAAACTATAGGCCAGTTAGTGAACGTCCCAGGGAAGATTCCTGGGAAGGCTGACATGGGACTCAGTCAGTAAAGAATTCCATGCTGGGAGCATAACTAATGTTAGTCAATAGGGTTTTATGGAAAATAGGTCTTGTAAATAAACTTGATATTGTTTTGCGATGAAGTTACAGGTTTGGTTGAGAAAGGTCCCAGTATAGACATAAAATGGTTTAGAGTTCAGATGGCATTTGACTGAGTCTTGCAGGACATGCTGATAAATAGCTCCATACAAAAAACCCAAAAAAACCTAAACCAAAACCAAAACAGTGTGGTTGAGGTGAAAATGGATTAGAAATGATTAACTAAAAGACTGGAAAAGTCATTGTAAATGGGAAATAGTAATTTGATGGGGGATATTTCTAGCTGCTCTAATCGTCTCAGCTTGGTGCTACTTAATATTTGTAGCAAGAACCAGAAAGAAATATAAGGTCTGTCGTGTGGTTCAATTTTTTTTAGATTTGAAGAAAACCAGGACACTCCAGAGAGACTTAACCACTTTCTTCTTTATTGCAAACTTTAAACAGTTGTTTAAGTTTTACAAGCCTTAAAAACGATTACTATTCAATTTAAACCTTAAATACTATAACTTCTAAAGCAATTAGTACAGCACAGAACAATGCAAAAGCAATTAATAGAAGATTTAATACAATAATTAAGCCTAGTTCACTTACACTTCACCCGTATGCCACCTACAGTACCAGGCAGGAGGTCATGGTCTCTTTGACTCTCACGCATTGGGAGACCATGCACTGCTGTCGCTGGTGTAAAGCGTCTATTTACTTCTAGTTACAACCAGCAGGACCTGTGGGTCAATCCTGCTCACTCCCTCTGTAGCCAGACAGAACCCCGACATCCTTGGGAGAGAGAAATCCTTGAGAGTGAAACTCTGTCTTCAAAGGCTCCAGGGCCTCCAGAGGTGCTGGAATAACAATGGCCCTGGATGCTAGACAGGAACCAGATAACAGCGACAATTGGGCCAGCAGGCGGTCGGGGGCCTTGGGCTACCTTTGGCTGGTACCAGTAATGATACGACTACACACACCGTCCCAGAAGAGGAATCTGCCGCCCCATCAGAAAAGAATGTCTGGCCCTAATGATTTAGTTACCTCCACCTCACAGATGCAAATTAAGCTTTGGACCCCCTGTGGGAATGGGCGTCACAAAGACTTCCAACGTAATTGGCATTTTAATGACAAGAGAAATGTCTATGTGACCACAGGGGTATAAAGTGGGGCCCTGTGCCCCACTCTAATTGGAGATCCACCCATATACCTGCTGGTCAGGCGATTTTGGACCCCGAGACTTTAGGGACACCTTCGTCTCGTATTGACTGCTTCCCATTGGGATTGAGAGAAACGCTGGCTTCGCCAGAGTAAGGATCGCAGGGGTGAGAATATACCTGGTAGGTGTCTATTTTTGCGCGCATTCAATAAGAGCTCAGAGAACCAAAAGGGTTTCATGGTACCTTTAAGTGACTTTTCATTGTATTTTCTGTCTTGCCTTTTGTAGTGGCTGTGTCATCTGTAACACAGCAGTAACATTTAACAGCTAAGCTTACCTTGTAACAATAAAATAGTGACTGTTTAAGCTTTTAACCTGACTCCTCCTGTTGCTGTAACAGAACCAAACACAATCAAAAGAACTATAGCCGGTCAGGGGTAAACGCAGTAAGAACTGAGCATTGAGTCGTGCCGCCTCCATGGGACAGACTCTTTGGGGCACCCGTCAGCCTTCCTGGCTGCCCGCCGCGAAGGGACTTTTTTCCTAGCAGTCGAAGTCTCGGGTGTAACGAGCTCTCTCTGCACCACCTTGGGGTACCCGTCAGCCTCCCTGGCTGCCCGCTGCAAAGGGACTCTGTCCTAGCAGGTAAAGACTCGGGTGTGATAGGGCTCACAGACCACTCACTACCCCTGCCACCGGCTAACACCCTCCCATTGAGTCTTCTTACTAAGCCCGTTTTATAGCAAAGCAGCAACACTTGGTCATTCTAATAATATTTACCAATTAATTATGTATTGTGTAAAATACCTAAAATGCCCAATGCCCTTATATAGGGTACATCCTGCTACTCAAGAGGTTTCAAAAAACTATGTGCGTGGTTAAGTTTTATGGCTGTATCTATAATTTTGGCTTATCAGAAATAGACGTACCAGTACAAGGTTGCTTGTCACATGTTTTTGACGTGGTCACATGTACCATACTGCATCTGCATTATTATTCAAAACATTCCTGTCTCTCAAAGCTCTCCACCCCCCCGACCCGCAAGCCTTGCCTGTGTGCTTACATGCACCAGACTTGACAGGCCTGGGTTTTGCTTGTAGAGATCCACACTGTGGTCAAGGCAGACATTATCAAGGCAAGGCTGTCCAGGCTCCCTTACAGGTCACTGCTGGTAAAATTTGAAAAGGATACCAGAAGGATCTGGATGGTTTGGCCATTCAAACAGCACAGCTATGTCTACACTGCAGGCTTCTTGTGCAATAACTGTTTTGCGTAAGAGTTCTGGCACAAAAGGTCTTGCACAAGAGCGCGTCCACATTGCCATGTGATTTTGCGCAAGAGATGTGCTTTTGCGCAAAATCGTCCATGGCAGTGTGGACGCTTTCTTGTGCAAGAAAGCTCTGATGGCCCTTTTAGCCATAGGGATTTCTTGCGCAAGAAACCCCTGTTGCCCATCCACACTGCCTTCTTGTGTAAGAGCTCTTGTGCAAGAGGGCTTATTCCTTGTGGGGAGAGGAATAACTCTTGCGCAAGAAGGCCTTTGTTCCAATGCTTTACTGTAAATTTACTTGTGCAAGAATGCACATGCAGTGTAGATGCTCTGCAAGTTTTTGCACAAGAATGACCATTCTTGCGCAAGAAACCTGCAGTGTAGACGTAGCCTCCATGTGTATTAACACAGACAAATGCATGGTCTAGGAGCGAAAAAAATATACAAGATTACAAGATTGGAGCTGTATCCCAGAAAGTGACTCTGGAAAGGACACATGGAGATTGATGGTTAACCAACCGAACATGAGCTCCTAGTGCTATGCTTTAATTAAGAGAGCTAATACAGTCCTGGGATTTACAAGCAGGAGTGTACCACGGGTGCTAGGGAGGTAGTATTACCTCCATGTACCAATGTAATGAGCTCATTACTGACTAATGTATCCAATTCTGGAGCTCATACTTCAAAAAGCTGGGCCCAGAATAAAACTAGTTATGATTTGATGTCTTAAAAACATGCCTTATAGAAGGAGATGTAAAATGTTCCATGTATTTAATTTAACCAAAAAAAGGTTAAGATGTAACATATCATGGCCTACAAGTATCTGCACAGGGAAGTGGTTTCAGATAATAGCTTGCTTTTTAATCTAGCAGAGAAAATGCAGATGATCCAAGGACTGGAAGCTGAAGCTAGACACTTTCAAATTAGAAATAAGGTAAAAAATTTTAACACTGAGGACAATTGTCCACTAGTCCTGTTTGCCTTGGACTGTGGGAGAGTGTTCGGAGCCAGCTTAGATGTCTTTTGAAAAGATATGTCCTCGAAGTGAAATGGAGCAGCTCACTGCAGTTGTCTGCTAAGAAAAGTGGAAGTAGAATACAGGATAAATCATGAAAAACAAATCTGATTGTTTTAGCATTTTAAAGCTATAATCAGCAAGGACTTTTAATGATATGTTTTTAGCCTGACAGAACCTCCTAACTAAGGAAAAGCCAGCCAGAGCCACCCATGACACGCAAGTCATCGTTTCTTAAATATTCTTATTTATCTAAATAGCAGCATGGAAAACAAAGTTCTGAATCCTGGTATTATTTCAGCATAGCACCTGGATCCTTACCTAACATTAAGCATGTCAGTAGTTTCATTGACTGCAGGGGAACTGGTTCTTAAATGTAGGCGCGTGCTGGAGTACCTTGTTGAATCAGGGACTTAAGAAGCTAATGATGGGGACAAAAAGCTCCTCTTCCCCAACAGAAGGGTTTTGTTGCTTTCCAGGCTCACAAGTCATGATGTAGGAGCTGCTGAACATATGCCAGGATCTGCCTGGTGGGACAAAACTTTATCTTGAGCTCAGAGAGGAAATTACAAATGTTTCACCTTATGAGACAACCCTTCAGACATCCAGCTTCACTACAGTCCCGCTGAATTATTTTAAGAGGTGTCGTAGTGGGGACAGACACGAGAGAAATATAAAATATCCTCTTGGTCTGAAACCTTAATGGGTGGTACAGGAGTTGTCCCTGTGGCAGACCAAGATATTTAGCAAGCCGTAGCAGGGAACAATGCAATGAAAGGTTTTCCCAAGAACTAAATCCCACTACTCCAAAGGCCGAGCCTTAATATGCAAACGCTGCAATCATAGGCTAGAGCTAAATGTGCAGGAGTCTCGGCACAGTTTGGAGGATGGCACCGCTAGAGCCCCAGCAACGGTTGGAAACTTTTGAGAGGACATTGTAACAGTAGCTGCTAAAACCTGGAGTAGGAGAAGCTTAGCAAAGGTGGAACTTACATGAAATGCTCACTTACCCTCTCCTATAAACTCATTATTCCAATCTCTACAGTCAAGGAGCACATGTTGCTTTTGTACACAAAGTGCTTGGTTTTTAAAAGAGGCTCTGGAGCAATCAGCCCACGTTGTCATGTGCTGATGGTGTTTGGAGAGTCCAGGCAAGCAAGGGCCCCTGGGAGTGAGCTGTCCCGGGTGCTGAAATGCATAACCTTTACCTACATCAGGACCAAATTTCCAAAGAGCTCTGCTGGGGCTGGGGTTGGGGCTGCTCAGGAGCTGACTGTGGGATCATTTACTCTGGAGGAGTATTTCCCCCCAGGCTGCACAAATCCCCAGGGAGTCTACAGGAAGAGCACATTGTGTTGCTCAGTAGTTGGTGACAGGGGGCAGCAATGTTGAAGCATCAGGCACTAGCCACTGGGTGACTGGATTGTGGGTGGCTGTTTAGTAGCTGGATGCCACGAGCCATGATTCAAAAAGCCAAACTACCCTGATCAGCACATGTTTGACACCAGGTTCAAGGCTGTAGTGCACTCAGGGTAACTGCTGCACCTTTCTGATTTTGAAGCATGGATGGGAGTATGGAGCTGGAAATTCCCAGTGATATTGTGGGAAACAGTCTTTATCTGATTAGATTTTAAACCAGTAATGACGCCATTATCCCGTGCACTGTATTAGTGTGTCATTTAACACTTCTTTATCTGACCTGAAATTGCAGTGCCTCTTTCTCCACTCTGCTATGGCCTTTCTATCCCTTCACCATTGTACCAGATTAAAAACAAAATCACAGGCAAGTATGAAGAAATTGTCCTTTAAAATAAGCTGCCCTGTAGGCTTATATATGGGCATACCATGATCGGGGCGGCTCATGGCTATAGGCCGACTCGGCCATTGCCTAGGGCACCGCTTTCAACAGCGCCCAATGATGACATCACCCCATTGATGGCTGTGCAGGCGGGGGCACCGATCGCGTGTTCCACGTAAGGTGCCAGCTGCCGCAGCCCATCTCAGGCCACGCCTGGCCATGATTCCTCCCCAGAAACAGGTTCAGATGCATGAGATACTATTCTAGAGCATACACCTTTTTACTATTGCAGCAATATGAACAATCTAATACAACATTAAGAAGTAATTGGCTCATTGGTCTAGGGGTATGATTCTCGGTTTGGGTCCGAGAGGTCCCGGGTTCAAATCCTGGATGAGCCCTTCCTTTGAAATATGCTTTTTTAATTCCTCACCAGGGGTGAGAGTTTGCAAAATGTGCCAAAGCACCCCGGGGTGGGGATAGTGCCACGCTGCAACCTTGGACCAGCTCAGGTCCCCCAGGCTGCAGTGGCGGGTACATGTGGAGAAGGGTTTTGCTTTCGGGGGAGGCATAGCTCAGTGGTTTGAGCATTAGGCCTGCTAAATCCACATTTGTGAGTTCAATTCTTGATGGGGCCACCTGGGGCAAATGTGTCACAGATGGTACTTAGTCCTGCTATGAGGACTAGACTTGATAACCTCTCAAAGTCCCTTCCAGTTCTATGGAATAGGTATATTAATACTTTATGTAATGTAAGGCACATACTGGAGAGTTGATCCAACCCATGGTAGTCTTGAAATGCACAAACACTGCAATGTTAATCCAGAAGATTGTCTCTTTTAAAGTAGATCTGACTTGCTCACCTCAGTGAGTATAGACCCTCCAGTGGGGGTGGGGGGAAGGACTGGACTGGAGTGGAGGCTGGAGCCAGTATAGCTGCTGCTGCTTCTACTCCTCCATAGCCAGAGAGCAAGTGCCCCACTCCCCTTTCCCCAGCCGATCAGCTGCACAGGGAGCTCTGAACCTCTGCATGGGGCTTAGATAAGGTCTGCATGCTTGCACAGGTGCACAATTTACAGGGAATCTAGGTCACAACTGCCTCCTTCGCCCAAACGCCTTCCCAGACCCCACTTCCTCTCCTGCACCCCAATCCATATCACAAGCTCCCTTCTGCACCCAACCTCCATCCCAGACCTAGCACTGCCTCCATTAATATCATGGAAGAGTGTAGCCCTGAACCACTTTCCAAAATCTGGGAGTGGCCCCCCCTGTCAAAAATTATTGCCCACCCCAGCCTAAACCAAGAGGTCCCCCCATGGTGCTATTGTAAAACAAATCAATTGTAACAAGCAAACCAACCATAACAAATGAATTTGCATCTAAGTCTCGCTGCAAGAGATAAAGTACCAGCTCTGTTTGAACAGGCACTCCTGATTAGCCCTGGCTACTTTACTGAGTTAATTAGGAAGCTCTAGGGATCACGGGCACTTCTCATCAAGAAAAATAACCACTTTATAATGTGAGTTGTACTGGAGCACAGAGGTGACAACCAATAACTCTGAGGGAAGAGATGTTTATGCTTTATTGAACACTTGGCGTTCTTGGCAGACTGGGGCCTGGGCTTGGTGAAGATCTTGTAGGTGTTGGTCTCTGTCTGAGGGGTTGGAGCAAATGCGGTTGTACCTTAGTGCTTGGCTGTAGACAATGGATCGTGTGGTGTGTCCGGGATGGAAGCTGAAGGCATGAAGGTAGGCATAGCGGTCGGTAGGTTTTCGGTATAGAGTGGTGTTTATGTGACTGTTACTTATTTGCACCGTGGTGTCCAGGAAGTGGATTTCTTGTGTAGACTGGTCCAGGCTGAGGTTGATGATGAGGTAGAAACTGTTGAAATCGTGGTGGAATTCTCCTAGAGTCTCCTTCCCATGGAAGAATTCCACCATCAACCTGCCTCCCCCACAGACAACCCGCCAACCTGAAGCAAATTCTCACCAACAGCTATACAATGCACCACAGTAACTCTAATTCAGGAACCAATCCATGCAACAAACCTCGGTGCCAACTCTGCCCACATATCTACACCAACGACACCATCACAGGACCTAACCAGATCAGCCACACCATCACTGGTTCATTCACCTGCACATCTACCAATGTAATATACTCCATCATGTGCCAGCAATGCCCCTCTGCTATATACATCTGCCAAACTGGACAGTCCCTACGTAAAAGAATAAACGGACACAAATCAGATATTAGGAATGGCAATATACAAAAACCTGTAGGAGAACACTTCAATCTCCCTGGACACACAGTAGCAGATTTAAAGATAGCCATCCTGCAGCAAAAAAACTTCAAGAGCAGACTTCAAAGAGAAACTGCTGAGCTACAGTTCATCTGCAAATTTGACACCATCAGTTTAGGATTAAACAAAGACTGTGAATGGCTAGCCAACAACTAAAGCAGTTTCTCCTCGCTTGGTGTTTACACCTGCAGATCAGCTGCTAGAAGTGGGCCTCATCCTCCCTGACTGAATCAACCTCGTTATCTCTAGCCTTATTCTGGCTTGCATATTTATACCTGCCTCTGGACACTTCCACTACATGCATCTGATGAAGTGGGTCTTTGCCCACGAAAGCTTATGCGCCAATACATCTGTTAGTCTATAAGGTACCACAGGACTCCTTGTCGCTTTTGCAGATCCAGACTAACACGGCTACCCCTCTGATACATGGCATATAAACTTTCCCTAGAACCCACTGTTAAAGGTGGTGTCCCTGGAAGACACCAAAACTCCTTCTATGCTGGCTTTCTAATGCAGGGGAAATTGGAATTTTGTTTTAAATAAAGCAAAATAAAGTACCCAGGCATCCTGTACAGTTCATATTTACGATTGCATTGATTTATGAGGCTCTGTTTGTATTCCAGTGAGGCCTCTCTGAAGTGAAATTCCTTATAATTTGTAAAGCCCATTGAGCTTCAGGGACATAAAATACTGTCTGTCCACAAAGGATTTAAAATACAAGTCAAGTCCCAGAGAGAAGGCTTTCTCCTCTGCTGTCACGATACCATGTCCACTGCTTTCCCATGTACTGCAGTTGGTTAGATCAATGGCCAAGTAGCATGTGTGATATTCAGATCAGTTGGGATCCAGTTACCATGGCCCATCAGAATTGAATCTATCTGTGCCTGTCAGACTCAGCATGTTGCAGATCCAGTTAGCCTGAGGGCCTGATAAAATATAATTGATGCTGAATGACCTCATGCTTGTAAAAAGATGCTTCTTAAGCTCACTATCTGTCTCCTAATGGTGAGAAAAGGACATTGAATTCATGAAAGGTATTAAGCACCTAACTCCCATGGGAGTTAAGTGCCTAAATACCTTTCAGAATCTGGGCCTTTGTGGCTCCCCAGTTCTTGGATGGTCAGGTGATAGCTCTGCAGGGCAACCCTAGATTAGGACCCTGCTGCCATGGCCCCTAGTCTAGGGGCACAACTAGCTGTTCTGGGGGGCGTGCAAGATATGACTTTGAGGCCCCCCTTTCCCCTCACGGCTCACCTCTTGAGCATTACAGCTTAGATAATGTTGATTATTTGACTTCATCTTCTCATTGTATTAAAGAGCCATTAAATAAGTCTGCATAGTTTTAATTGCACATAGTATTTCATTTAAAAATCAACAAAAACAGTGACATTGTGCAATTCAAAAATCAGCACTTCCCAAGTTATTGATAAAATCAAATGTCACATCATTTAAATGTGAGAGCAATCCCCTGCATTGCTTAATATCTCATAACATATTCTGCTAATAATCAGCTTCAACATGGAGCTATGGAGAGACATACATTGTACCATAAACAGCAGCATTAGAATACTTACAGTCCTAGTCTCCTGTGTCTTGCTTGCATGCCAACTCATGTGTCCAAGACTTCTGCGAAGAGGATGGATCATGCAAGCTTGTGTTCAATTGAAATGACTGCTTGGTTCATTAAATGCTCTTGGTCCATTGTAGGCTGCAGGTAATTGGTGGATGGGGGGGTCAGGGCAGGGAGCTGAGGGTGTGGGGAGCCCAGGGCAAGGGGGTTTGAAGGGTTCAGGAATACCGGGAGGGATTGGGGATGGGGGCTCAGGGCAGGCACGATGGGAGGTGCAGGAATCAGGGCAGGGGCTGGGGAGTGTAGGGGCGAGTATGGGGGGGAAGAGCGCCATTGTGGGAGGTCGGGAGGGCTGCAGCCACACATAGTGGGTTGCTGCTGCTCCTTCCTCTTCTCCTGAGGATCAGGGAATGAGGGGAAGTGCGCAGCTTGTGTGATGTACTCCTCTGCCCTCCCCTGGGCAGCCAGGAGCGAGAGAAAGGCACAAGGGCTGTGCGCTGTCCCCTAGCTCCCTGATAGTGGGGGGAAGAGGAAGAGCAGCAGAGTTCCAGGTACTCATGGCTACAGCTCCCCCTCTCATAAAGGACACAGAGGAGTTCTAGGGTCTAGGGCAGCCATGGACTTGCAGGGGGGGGAGTCGGCAGGAGAGCCCAGGGAAGGAGCAGCTGCAGCCAAGAGCTCCACCCACTGGCTACTCTTGCCAGAGTGCTGCACCAGGGCACACCAGCTCACTTTCACCTCTAGGATTGGGCTCCCCTAAGGCCATGGGCCCACATTTCCGGCATGCTCTGCATGCCCTCAGGTTGCACCCCTGCCACTAGAAGCTGTAGGGCATCTGGGGAGTAGGAACCCTTCCTCCAACTCCCAGATCTACCTTTACAAGTGTGTTTTCCTCATACATAGCCATGCTGGAGATTTCCTGCCTTGTGGAAGTGGTTAAACCAGAGGTTAGCAAATGACTTCTGGTGTATCCAATCTGCCTGTCAGCGAAGAGAATTGTGATCTACATTTCACATG
This sequence comes from Rafetus swinhoei, assembly GCA_019425775.1. Lineage (NCBI taxonomy): Eukaryota > Metazoa > Chordata > Testudines > Trionychidae > Rafetus > Rafetus swinhoei. The sequence continues at coordinate 19,881,535 of CM033437.1, read as the reverse complement.
TTATACAAACGGTTTCTGCATCTCAGTAAGCTGCTGTGGCATCGAATGCACAGTGCATCTCTCCCATGACCATGTCTTCCAAAGGCACATTAGTTTGGAACCATTCGTTCTTGGTGGCTGGGGTGTCAGCCAAAACTAATGCACTTCGCTGCACTTTTCATGCATTATTTGTCATCTGGTTACGAGTGTGATAAAAACAAGACCACAGATTTCTCCTGGGATTGCACTGCATTTCTAATTCATATGCACGTCGGAAGTCTTCGTCTAGCATTCAATTTAAAAAAAAAAATTACAATTGAACACATTAACCCGTCAAATTCAAGGTCACCGAGCTATTGGCTGCTCTTACTAACATGGGAAAAATGTGCATATAAAAATAAAGAGTTTGCCAGGGCACTCCTCCAACAACATCATTCTGGGAAATGCTTGAATAAACAAGGCAGTAATACAAGATCACTGTATCGCAAAGCAGACCAGACCCTCAGCTGCATGTATAAATCAGCAGCTGCTGAAGTCAGCTTAGCTTAGCCACATTTACATATCCAAATTGAGGCACTAGCCCAGGCCTGCCATGTGGGAGAGGGGGGACAAAGGGGGCAGTTGTCCCAGGGCCTGGTGATTCAAAAGGTCTTTAAATCGCCGTTGGAGTGCCATGTGCTCCGGGCAGCTCTGAGGACTCAGAAAGGGGGTGCAGCGTTATTGGCTCCGCTGCTCTAGCCAATGTGGCCAAAGAAATACAATTTTCTATGGATTTTTCCCTCCAGTGTAAGCTCCCTTATTAACATGAAATTGCTAGACTATAAACATTTGTGGCTAGAATAGCCCAAAATGGTGAAAGGAAGGTGTAAGGAGCTGTTCATCCACAACCCATTGTGATGCTGTGAGGGATGGTTTTAGTCCAACACTCCTGGCATACAGAGACTGGGGGCATCTAGTGTAATGTGTTAAGATCACCCTCAGACAGCAGAGGCAACAGCAACTGAGCAGAATGTCTGGTCGACTTGGTTTCCTGTGATTCATTTTCCTGTTTCAGATGAAAGATCGGCCTCATGGAAACGCAAATCCCTTCCTGGGCCTCATCGCCATGGTGACAGAGCACTGTTCCAGAGGAAGCCTGGAGGACCTATTGAGAAATAAGGATGTGAAACTTGATTGGATGATCAAGTCATCTTTGCTGATGGATTTGATTAAAGTAAATCCATCACTCGTGCTAAGGCTACATCATTTTTGCACCAATTTAGATATTTCAGTGAGAGGTGCAATTATTTTGACCAACGCAGTTATACCAGGACAAGCTCCAGTCTGAATGTAGTTATATTATGATAAAGGCGCCTGACCTAGGACTACCTTATTCCCCTTCCCAAATAGGAACAATTATGCTGGTATAATTATGCTCGTATAAGCACATTTGTAATGGGGAACTTCATCCACACAAGGGGAGTGGGTGGGAAACGTGTCACTTTAATTATACCAGCATAGGGAAAGTGGTACACATTTTGTATATAGATGAGCCCTAGGAATGGAGGGGCTTAATTTATGAAGCTCCCTGTTGTTCTCAATGGTCTTGTCTGATGTCAACTAAAAATGGCCCCAAGTGGCAAAGTCTGGTTCCGTGTCAGGTTCTGAACTGCCTCAAAGCTCAGACTGTGGGTTTGGAGAAGGGGGCCTGAGCTCGGCTTTGAGCTCTCTCAGGCTACGTCTAGACTGCAGGCTTTTTGCACAAGAAGCTTTTTGTGAAAGAGATCTTCCACAAAAAACTTCTTGTGCAAGACAGCATCCACACTGCGTGGAGACTCTTGCGCAATAAAGCTCTGATGGACACTCTTGTGCAAGAAAGCTCATCAGAGCACCTGTGCTTTTTCCGATAGGCTCTTTTTGCACAAGAAACCCCTGTTTCCCATCCACACACACTTTTTTGCACAAGAGCTCTTGCGCAAAAAGGAGTTATTTCTCATAGAAAGAGGTATACCTATACTGCAAAAAGCCCTCTGTTCTGCCATTCTACTGTACATTTTCTTGAGCAAAAATGCACTTGAGGTGTGGATGCTCCGCGGGTTTTTGTGCAAAAACCCTGTAGTATAGATGTAGCCTCAAAGTCCAGGAGTGCCCTTTAACTTCAGGGATGCTACTAGACAGGGAGTGAGCCAGAGTAAAACATGGTCCAGTTTCTCAGAATGATTTCTTGCATCTATAACAGGGTATTAAGTATTTACATCCCTGGGGGTTTGCCCATGGCTATCTCATCTGCAATGGTGTGGTTGATGGACAGTTTGTGCAGAAGATCACTGACTATGGATATAATGTGCTCTTGGAAGTACAGAAGTTCACCACCCCCAACAGGTGCATTGTTGCAGGGAAGCAGAAAGAAAAAAGAATTGGATGGAAATATATTTCCGTTGATTTAATGGCACTCGTTCTGGAGCCTTATAAAACTGGGGATTGGTGACAGCGTGAGAAACTGCATGCACACTCCAAAACCATCGCTGAAATGACCCACAGGTTCTATGCTGTTATAATAAAGGGAACGTTCAACAATTCTTCAGGCTTTGTGGAGATGGAAGGTCAGTAGCAGAATTCCACAGCAGTGGAAAGTGATTTTGTCAGAAACAATGACAGACACCAAACCCATCCTAATTAGAGGTGTGTCCCACCAGGAAGTGCACACCTGAAAACATCCTGATTTTCTGTGGTGTGGAGAGGTTGGAATCAACTCCCTAATCCAGCCCTGTCTTTGGAGTTTTATGGCCAGGTCAGATACAAAACTGAAAAGTGTGTGTTTTCCAGATCCAATCTGGCTTCAAACCAAGCTAGTTGAAATCTTATGGGAACAGCTGATCTCATGAATTTCCCATCATTTTGGGATAAGATCTTGTGAGAATCGCTTTGAAGATTTTGGCCCTGTTTACTGTAACCTGACTCTCTGCCTTGACTCTTGAATCCTGCTCCTCGTGAAGTCCATGGCAGGTTGACATTACCTTCAGTGGGGATAGGCTTTGGCGCGCACACAATTACATGGCATTATTGCTACAGCAGCTGCCACAAAAATGCATATTCCCCCATAGAAGTTAAAGTTAATGTGGTACTTGCAGCCAGACCCACTGATGCGGAGTGGGGGGTATGAGTTGTAGCTCACGAAAACTTATGCCCTAATACATTTGTTAGGCCATGTCTCCACTTGCCAGGTGCTGTGCATGTTGGTGCCCATAGCTGATGTTGATGAAAAAGGTGCTGTCTGTAAATTGGGGGGAAAAAGCTTTGTGTCCAATATGGGAGAAAAATGTGTCAGCATATGTCGCACTGGATTATCACAGGAACGTGCTCTTTACTGGAGGCTTCTGAGCAAGCATATATATATATATATATATATATATATATATATATATGCTTGAGGATGCCTGCCAGATTGCACGTCATCAGCTCCTGTCCTTCAGCTCAGTGGCAGAAGCATTTAAAGCCGGCACCACCACCGAATGGGAATATTTTCACCAGGTCATGATCTATTTCATCGACATCGCTGGAACCAGGACAGCCTCTGCTGTCAGTGAGCCCACTGAGATGGTGGATCCCCTTAACCTTGATCAACTCTTAGTGCTGTGCTTGGCAAACATCATGTGTACACGTTAAGGAGAAGCCTAAAAACCTCATGCAGTCTGTCCGAGATTCCTGGGCTGTATGAAAAGCATTAGGCTGGGTTTCAATACCCATTGTCCGATATGAGCCAAGGTCACCTGTGTGCAGCAGGCCTGCATGAGGCTGCACTCCACTCTTGTCTCACTTCTTGTTCAGGGCCCTGGAAGTGATAATAGAGCCTGCCCTGATTCAGATTCCTTACAGCATAATGCCCTTGCTCTTTCCTTTTCTTCCTTCCTTCCTAGATACCACAGTAGTGTTTTCCAGGGGGAAACAATTCCAATACTTAGGAGGTTGCATCCAGGCTTCTAAAATGAAATGGAAACATGCTGCTCTAACAGCCAATGTGTCTCTGGACATTCTCAGTTCAGGTGGGATTCTCTAACATGGGCATGCCAGGTATACATCTCAGGATACAGGTAGGATTGCATTCAGGTAAGTGATGGCTGTCTGCCCTGCCTGATCACAATATAAACGCTTCACAGTTACACCTTCAGCCTTTTACACATTGCTTTTCATTTCCCCAGCCAAATAAATGCACTTGGAAGATGCTTATAGGTCTTTCATGGCACCAAGGGGTTTATATGGAGAAGAGGATTTCAAGGATGAAAGTGGTTTTGTGTCATTAAGGATGAGATTGTGCCTATTACAACAGCTAAAGAACCCACCAGAAGCATCAGTCACAAGGGCTAAATTGTAATTGTGGTGTAGGGATTTGGCCAGATGTTTTTCACTGATGCCAACGGGAGCCATGAAGTGAAATTCCTGTACAGGTTGAACCTCTCTACTCGGGCACCCTCAGGACCTGTCTGGTGCCGAAGCAGAGAATTTGACAGACCAGGGGAAGTCAATATTGTCTAGCAGCATTACCAATGCGTCCACTGCTCACCGGGCTCTTAGAAGACATTTAGGGGTAAATTAGAGCTAAATAACACCACAGAACACTGAGAGCCAGGTCTGGTGGCTGTAAACAAACTTTATGGGACCACAGGAAACTTGGCCACACCCATGAAAAGTGGACGTCCATCTAAAATCATGCTGGACTACGGATGTTGCCAGACCACAGAATGCCAGGTAGAGAGGTTCAACCTGTAGCTGTACATTGCAATGTAGAGAGATGGAAAAAAATGTCTGTGTGATGGGAGATTGAAGAGGGTGGCAATGTTCTGTGTAGAGAGGAGACAAATAAGAGGCTATATGATACAACTGTGAAGAACAATGGATGCTATGAAAAAAAGGAAAATTAGGTGCTCCCATAATGCAAGAACCAAGGGATGTTCACATATCTCTAAGGCACCACATTGTACAGAGACAAGAGGAAATCCCTTCTTTTACACAATGTATAATTAATGCACAGAACTCGTGGCCACAAAATACAGTTGAAGCCAAAGATTTCATCTCATTCAGTTCAGGACAGGAAACTTACACAGATTATGAGACATCGACAGTTATGTTCAATAGGGCATATCATTTTAGCAGGCATATGAACCCTCAGATTTTGGGGCATAAAAGCCAGATGTGAACAGACTGGGGTTTAGAATAGGCTGTTTATGCCTCATGGAGTTTCTTGCACCTTTTTCTGAAACCTCAGTTGCTAGCCATGATCTGAGACAGGATACTGGACTAAGACAGTACACTGGTCCAATCTGCTCTGGCAGTTCCTCCATTTTTACCCATCACAATGCCACCTTGTTCCCACACTGCACTTTTCATCAGTCGATCTCAAACTGCTTTCCAAAAAGACGTAACTACCATTAGCCTCATTTTATAGCGGGGGAAACAGACACAGGGTAGGCAGTGACTTGCCCAAGTTAACTGTGACAGACCTAGACCAGCTGGCCGCCACACACAAATGAAGAGAAGGTATGCTGGTTAACAGTTTCCTCTTCCCTGAGTAAACAGGACCGAGCCTAGTACAGCATAACTGGCATGCAGCCTGGGGCACCTGGAAGCAGTAGGCTAATCAGGGTACCTACAGTCCATTAAAACCTGCTGCGGCTTGTTTACCTACTATAGGGAGGGAAGAATAGCCCGAGATCTGAGAGTGAGAGGTGTTCTCAGTGAGAACTAAGGACTGCGAGTAAGGCTGAGTGCTATGGAGGAGCAGGACAGACTTACTCGGGTACCAGAGGAAAGGTACTGGGAGGGATCATTTTGGGAAGTGGCCCAGGGAAAAAGCTGCCAAACTGGGAGTAGAGGAAACCCAGTCTGTTGCCACTGCCTTAAGGTTCCTGGGCCAGAACCTGCAGCAGTGGGCGGTCCTGGGTTTGCCACAACCCTCCTCATGCCACTACAGTCTATCCCTGAGAGGGAAGACCAGGACTATGGAGGGGTATTCACACCAAATTGTGAACTAGCCTATGATGAGTATGGATCAGTGGGCTGTGACTCTGGCCTCTAGAAAAGAAGAGGCCATGTGTAGGGTCCCAGCGAGCTTCTGAGGCAAACACTATCCACCAGAAGCACAAGACCCTCAGGGCACGGCCACAGCTTTGCCACATAACCAAGAAGATCAATAGCAGAACCAGGAATTGTACCCAGCGTCCTGTGTGCAAGGTCAGTGCTTCATCTGCCAGGCTATTCTATTCCTTCACTTGCTACATGCGTGCACCTCTTGCTCCCCCACCGAGAGGTTTATTTTGTTAATGGTTGTAAAGTATTTGGAGCCCTTCAGTGGGAAGCTGTCGCTGACATGTTATTGACAGACATTGTCATCAGCATGTGAGGGCATTATGTTCCTATTCTGAGCAACCAAGAAAATACTCTCCAAAATGTTTTCTCTGCAGAAGGACTATCTGAGGTGTTGATAGGGCTATTTTCAGCATGGTAGGAGAGGAATTTGATGTGCCACATCTGCTGTTAAGTGTTAACAGGAATTATAAGGGTCTTCTGTATGCACTGCCAAAATTCTACCCCTCAGCAGTGCGTGGATTTTATTTTATTTCATATTTGAGGGGGAAGGGCATCTGGAAGGCAGCTCTATCTATTCGTTGCATCTTTGTTTTTAAAGCTAGTATAATATTTCCATGTCAGAAGCCAACTTTTGTTCTGCATCAGTCTCAGAAACAATGGGCTACCCAGACTGATTCCCGCCTTATAGGGAAAGCACAAAAAGCACGGTACCACCAAAACAAACTCTTCATATCCCTGAGCCGAAGGAGTGAGTGACTGATTCTGTTGTCTGTTTTTCCTGGGAGAGAAAAAAATTAAGCACTTGGAAGGAGCAATCCTTGTTAATTTAGCACCAATTTAGGCAAGCAGCTGTGAGGGGGTGGGGCAGCTGTGAGGGTGCTGGGCTCTCTGGCAGGGACTGAAGAGTTATGAAATAGTAGGAAGTGTCACTGCTGTGTGGCCACTCCCCAGGCAAAACAGCTCAGGGAACTTTCCACGGCCACTATATTTACATCCTGTGTGTGGCTTGCTTTGCTGGGGAAGTCCAGGGTTTGGCTTATAATCATGGTCAGTGGGGGGAAGCTTCCCCTATGGAAACCTCACTCCCACATCTTCCACCTGTGGGCCTCCTCACACTCCACCCTGCTCTTCCCTCTCCCCAGCATGGCCCACTCTCCATATGCTTCCCTCCTCCACCACCCCACTCAAGTGACAGCAGGGAGGTGAGGAGAAACCACCAAGGCCTCCCAGAGAGAAGTAGCCAGGCAGCAGCAGGCATAGTGCACTGAGCTTTTATACACCACCAAGCAGGTTCCTGGCCAGTGGAGGAAGCAGCATTTGCTACTCAGTGTCAAACAAACATATGGAGATAGACCTATCTCATAGAGCTGGAAGGGACCATGAAAGGTCAGTGAGTCCAGTCCCCTGCCCTCATAGCAGGACTGAACCATTCCTGACAGATTTGCCCCAGATCCTTAAGTGATCCCCTCAAGCATAGAGCTCACAACCTTGGATTTAGCAGGCCAATGCTCACACCACTGAGCTATCCCTCCCCCCAGCATCAATAGTCTCCCTTGGAAGTCCAAGGGCACTTCCAGGGGAAGCCCAGTGCTAGCAGGGAAGGGCTACCTCCCCTGGCCTATTATACCCGCTGCAAATGCTTATAAATTGAACCCCTTTAAATGAGAGCTGTAGTTTTTCCGCTCCTGAAGGCTCTCTGCAGGTGACTAGTCTGTCTCACCATACTGGAGTTGAACCGCAAGGGAGAGCCATGGAGAGCTCTTCCAAGCCAGCCACCAGGGCCCTGTTTATCAGAGCTGGGATCTCTGGCAGGCAGCCTCACACTCTGCTCGACTCTACAACCCTTGGCGGTATCACTGATGATTATTATTGCAGAGGCGTAGCTGGCACAGCTCATTCATTCACCCGGCACCTTTGGCAAGAAGCCATCGCAAAACAAACCCGGGGAGGAGGAACCCGATATAATTAGACAACTGAGCCAAGAGATCTTACCACAACAGCTCTGGTTCCCTCTGAAACGCCTCCCTGTGGGAGATCGTGCCTGAAAGCTTTGGCCACCCTTTATTCAGACTGTCTAGACAAGGAAGAACACACACATAGGTCCTGCTGACAGGCATTCAGGCCCTAGGCAAGAACAGTCCCCACAGATGCACAAGCCGTATCCATGTGGATGGGGTTTGCTTGATGTTTGGGTGGTGCTGCACCTGCACTGGCTGGGGCCCAGTGAGGTGCTGGCTGCACTGTTGGGCACGCTCTTCTAGCCCAGACAGGGCTTCCACATGCCCGGTTGGTAGGGATGCCAATGGTCCAATTGTGTGAACCCAAAGGCCCTTCCCTGAGGCCACACCCCTGCTCCAGCCCTTCCCCAAAGCCCTGCCCCCACTCACTCATTTCCCTCTCTCTACGTCACTCACCCTCCTCTCCTCACTTACTTATAGTAGATTGGGGCAGTGAGTTGGAGTGGGGGGTGGAGGGGAAGGAAGGACTCTGGGAGGGAGTTGGAGTGCAGGGCGCAGGCTTTAGGCTGGGGCACAGGTTTGGAGTGTAGGAGAGGATGCAGGCTGTGGGCTGTGGGAGGGAGTTAGGGAACGGGAGGGGACTCAGGGCTGGGAAGGGGGTTGGAGCACAGGAAGGGAGTGAAGCATGTGGGCTCAGGGAGGGAGTTTGGGTGCAGGAGGGACAGGGGTGCTGATGGGTAGGGAGAAAGGAGGCATCTGTCTTGGGACCCAGCTATTTAACAGGGCCCAGGGCTCCTGGACACCACCGCTGCTAAATGGCCAGAGCCCTGGGCCCTTAAAATTGCTTCTGGAGCCCACAGCACTCCAACTCACTGCTCCAATCTACTGTAAGGAAGTGAGGAGGGGAGGGTGAGTGACGAAGAGAGAGGAGAATGAGTGAGTGGGGGCAGGGCTTTGGGGAAGGGCTGGAGCAGGGGTGTGGCCTCAGGGAAGGGCCTTTGGGTTTGCACAATTGGTCCGTTGGCGTCCCTACCAACTGGGCATGTGGAAGCCCTGTCTGGGCTAGAAGAGAGTGCCCAGCAGTGCAGCTAGCAGCTCGCTGGGCCCCAGCCAGTGCAGGTGCAGCACCACCCAAACATCAAGCAAACCACATCCACATGGATACAGCTTGTGCATCTGTGGGGACTGTTCTGTTCTAGTTCCCAGCCCCACCCCTTCTGCCTGAGGCCCTGCCCCTTCTGGGGGTCTGGGGCAGGCTCTCCCCAGGGCCTGGAAAAGTCTCTCATCAGCTCTGGGGAGGGACTGTCCGGTGTGGGCTCTGGGGCGGGAGCGCGGGAGCGCCCAGGATCATCTGAGGCCTGGGAGACATCCTGGGGTGGGAAAGACCGGCTCCAGGGTGAGGAGCAGGTCCTGGCTGGTGGGCATGGTCACCTGGCTGGCCGCCTCTTCCTCCTCCTCCTCCACAATCCTGCCCTCGTGGAGGCTGACACTGGGCGTGTTCTGGCCAGACTCGAGCGACGAGGGAGCTGTTCGTAGTAGCAGCACATGTTTGGTGCCACCCCAGAACATCCACTCTGCTCCCTGGCCTTATTGTAGGCCTGCCAGAGCTCTTTAATCTTCATCTGAACCTGGTCGAGGGTCTGGGTGTGGCTTTTGTCAGCCAGGCTGGCGGCGATCCGGCCATAGTCGTCGGCATTCTGCTTTCTGGTGAGGAGATCCTGGAGGTTGGTCTCCTTCCCCCAGACCTCGATGAGGTCCAGGATCTCTGCACCAGTCCAGGCTGGAACTCTCCAGTATCCCTGGCCAGTGGCAGGCGAAGGTGCTTCAGGAGTGCTGGCAGCCATGGAAGACTCAGAGGGAGCGTTGGGGTCTGTCATGGCTCCATTGACTCCTGTTGTGTGGCATGGGCTTGCCAAGCTGGCCATGTGCCGCAAGCCCTTCTCCTGCAGCTTGGAGTTTAAAACTTCACAGGACAAGGGGAGCAGGGGAGATGGCAGGTGTGGCCAGAGCGGCCACAAGTGCAGCTGTGAGAGGCCTGCGGAGGCCAAGTATTTCGAATTAGCCGCACTGGATCATCCACACTAACACTATTTCGAAATAATAATTTCAAAATAAGCGTTATTCCTTGAGGAAAGCAGGAGTACAGATTTCTAAATAACCAGTCTGTTATTTCGAAATAACAGGCTTGGTAGTGTGGAGGCTCTACTTCTTATTTGGAGATAAGGGGGGTTATTTCGAAATAACTCCCTAGTGTAGACCAAGGGCTTAAGTGCCACAGGACTACTCATTGTTTTTATGCCAGAAGGCACTGAATCTTGAATCAGGGTCAAGATAGAAGAAAAATAAATATCACTTGCCCAGACAGGAAGCTAATCATGTCTCATTTCCATGTGTGGGAGAAAGATGGTCTAGTGCATTGCTAAAAGTTCTTACCCTGACATTCACTGTAACTTGCTGTGACCTTGGGTAAGTCCCAAACTCTGATCTTAGTTTTTCAGTCTCAGAAGTATGTGCTTTAAATCCCATTTTACCCTCTACTTAGCTGTTCCAAAAGGTCTTTTTTTGGCCTTCTGCACCCCACGCATACAGCAGCAAACTACTAACAGTGTCACTGCCTTAAAGGTCATTGCACACTGGGTTTAAAACACTGTTACAATCCAGGCTGATGCTTAATTTTTAACAATTTTTAGCAAACACGAGGACTAATTAAATCCTTTTTAAAAAAATCATTTTTTTTGTGCTATGCGGTGGTTTTAGTATCACAATTAAGATTCATTTGTCAGCATTCAGTCCAGTCTCCTAGGGCATATCTATACGGCAGGGCTAAAGCTGAAATAAGCTATGCAACTTGAGCCATGTCAAGTTGAAACAGTGTATTTGAGCTTTTGATGCTGACTACACAGCAGGAAGTCTGAGTTAGAGCACTCTTCCTCCGACTTCCCTTGCTCCTCATAAAATGAGGGTTATAGAAGTCAGAGTAAGAAAGTACTCCAGCTTGCCATTATTTTGACATTTTGTCGAAATAACTGCTTGTTGTGTAGATGCAGTATAATGGATCGGAGGAGTGCTGAGTGACTAAGGGGTTAAACTCAGGTAGCTAGTAAGAATGTTGGCAAGGGAACAGAAAAACCATTCGAGATAGAGTGCTGAAATTTGAATTGGATATAGATACCTTGCCTGCTTTATTTGTGGGAGAGATTTAGACCAGGAGTTGAGAGAGACAGAATGATTTAAACCCAGGCAGAACTATCATGCCTCCAAGGAATTCAGGGCATGGAAGTGGATGGAACCAAGAGAAGATCATGAGTAAGTAAGGGGAAAAAGTGAATCTCGTCATGATCAGTGTATTTTCTTTATTTTGTGGTTTGGTGTGAACTGCTCTGTGTGAATCTATGCTTCCCCTCCCCATTTACAATCTAAGAATTGTTCCCATAGATTTTTTGCTGTGTTTTAATTTGTGTTCCTTAGTTGCTTTGTAACATCTAGCAGCCAAGTATGCTTTATCAAGTATATCTTTTGTTTTGTAATTTAAAAATCACTTTTTAAAGGTGATTATTTGATTCTTGTGTTCTGGAGAGTAACAGGAATCTGTGTGTGTGTGTGTGTGTGTGTGTGTGTGTGTGGATTTGCCTGCCTGAGACTGGGCAGCAGAGACTGCAGCTGTTTTTTTTCTCTTTTCTTTTTTTTCAAGCTCTTTTGGGACAAAAGAGCTTGGGGTACCCCTTGGGGAGAATTCACATGTTCACCCCTGGTTTTAGGGATAAAATCACTTGATTATGGCAGCTACCTCCCCGCCCCCAAAGTCAGTGAATCTGTGACTCTGGGTAAGTTTTTGTAACCAGAGCCTGTACAGGCAAGGTATATGTAAAGTCTTTGCGGGCCCCCACCTTCTGCACTCAAAGTGCCAGAGTGGTAAACAGCCCTGATACACAGACTATGTTATTTCAGAATAACTCTGCTGTATAGACATAGCCCTAGAGAATGACTAGCTCTTATTGATTCATGTTTGTTTCCTGGGCCATACGAGGCAAGTGTGGTGCACCTCCCAATGCCTCGTTTGGAGACTGTGAATGTCACCCAGTGTATGGAATCCACAGGGCTACTGTTAGTAGCTGTGACCACTCATGCTGATGAATGGTTAACAGAACTCTTAAGAGATGCTGGTTTGTGTGGCTTCTCCTTCAAAGGTTTAATTGAAATTAGTGCTGATGAAAGGTGAAGACTCCAGGACAAGAACAAGCACTGCCCAGACAGCAGCTGTGTGAACTTCCCAGCATTGCCCAGGTCATGAGGCTTGTCTTGTACTGGTGGGATGGCTTTCCGAGGCAAGAAGTTAGTTCAGCTGCACACTTCTTTAGAGAATGCAAAGAATCCAATCAGTGCTAATTGGGTGGTAGAGCTCTGTGACGTAGAAACCCACTAGCTGCAGGAAAGTGATGAGCTCTGATTCACATACCACTGGTAGAACCTCTCTAGTCCGGCACTCTCTGATCCAGCAACATCTGTGCTCCAGCATGATTTTAGTTATTTGGATGTCCACTTATCATGAGTGTGGCCAAGTTTCCCATGGTCCCATCAAGTTTGTTTACCACCACCAGTCCTGGCTCTCAGTGTTCTGTGCTGTTATGTAGCTCTAATTTACACCTAAGAGCCCAGGAAGTAATCGAAGTGTTGGTAATGCTGCTAGACAGTATTGACCTCCCATGGGCAGCAAATTCTCAGGATCAGCACCGGTCAGATCCCGAGGGTGCCAGATTAGAGAAGTTCAACCTATGTTCAAATGAGATGTGCTGATTTAGGCCACGTGAAGCATAATGAATGACCTATTATGAATGGTGCATTCATTTCTCTGGTAAGGAGGGTGCGGGTTATCACCTTTGCTTGGACATTACCGTGCTGAACTTCCCATCATACTGTCAAGCCCCCAATCCACCACTTGTCATAGAATGTTTTTATAACACCCACATCTGCTGGTGTGATCAAAATGGCAAAGCGCCAGCACTGTAACTAAAAGGCAGCTACCGCTGTATGATGGAATCTCACATTGACATGAACGTTTGAAGATTCCATAACCACAGATACCCGAGGTCAGACCAATGATAGAAATGCAAACACATTTACATGTGGGACAGATAAAGTGTTCTGTGAGCGTTGCAGCCTTTTGCATCTCTGCTTTGTGCAGTTCATATTTTTCACAGGACACGTTAATGCTTTAAAGGAAAATTTGCTGCCTCATTATTCTGTTGAGGGCTGTTGCTTCCTCGATGGTGGGGTCAAAATGCTTTCAAGTTTTATGACAGTGTATCTTTATATTTTGTACTGGCCATGATGAGAACAGATGCCTTGCTTTAGCTTACCATAAAGTATGGCCTTGGGTATTTTCAAATCAGCCATATGAACCAGATGCTCAGAGCAGGGCAAGTGAGATTTTTATAAGCATGTTTTGAATGCCAGACATCCAGCGATTAAGTATTTTCATACTAGGAACTTGTTCCACAATCTGACCCTGCAAACAGACTGAAGAAAGTACATCAGCCATTGATCAAGTTTTCTAATGTGGTGTCAGCGTGTTGTGCATTTCTCTCCACCATGCAGGAGCGTTGTGAGCATGCATGTCCAATAAGCATTAATCTTAGGGTTTTAGCTGTGTAGATAGCCGAGAGAGAGATTATACATAGTAATGTGAAGGGTTTATTGGCATAAATTTGTGATTGTTTCATTACTCGTGAGTGGCAAAAATATCAGCAAGTTATAGCATGCAGGTTATAACAGTAAAGCTCTGATAATTCACCGCACCGTTGTGTGTTTTTTATGCACCACATTTTACAGAAACAAATAGTTTAGGAATGTTCAAAAGGTTCCTGCCCCTTAAAAATTATTCCTTCTGTTTTTCATATCCATCCACCCACAAACTAGACTCCTTTGGGACCGGATCCTGTACCACTGACACCAATGGGAATTTTGCTATTCTCTTTGGTTGGAGCTACTTCAGGTTCTCTGTACCATGAGTCCATATCCTAACTCCTGCTGAGCCCCTGAAAATGTCCCACTAATGTATTTGGCTCTGAGGAGAAGAAAAATGAAAACTAGTGCATGTTAACACCTCCAAAATGTTAACATAATATCTCTCAAAGCATTTCAGTTATGATAGTTAGGGCTGGAATCTCAGGATCTTACAGTGCTAGAGGTAAGTTGTATCTTATTAGAAATTTCCCCTTTCCAAAGGTCTAAAGCTTCTGTTTCCAACCCTTCTATTTCTGTCACTAGTGAAGGAATAGTGTGTACAGGAAACCCCTGCCTTACAACAGCCCGAGTTGTGACCCCCCCGCACTTAGGGCCATTTTTTTAATAGCGGAAGGGGCTGAAACCCCCCAACTTACATCCTTGGCCCGCATTTATGATGGTGCACGGCGCCTATTGTAAATGCAGGTTCAAATTACAACACCCCCGACTTGCAACGCTATCCCAGGAACCGATCACGTCGCAAGTCGGGGGCAGCCTGTACTATGACTACAGCCAGCTTAATGTTGGGGGCACATTTAGGCCCACTGACTGGAAGGGGGCCAAGGACGCAGTTTCCCGGGGTCCAGTAATTCTAAAGGTCCAGGGCTCCAGCTGCCACCACCCGGGCTCTTTAGAATTGCCACTAGAGCACCAGGTTGAGTGCTCCAAACTCCCACGCCACGTGCTCTGGCTGACTCTGAGGACCAGCTGTAGAGTGGGTGGGTGCCACACACTCTGTGGAGTGCTGAGGGCTGGCTGCCCCAGTCCTGCCCCTTCCACCAGAGGCCCCACCCCTTCTAGAGTGCAAAGCTTCCCCCCTCTCACATACGCACTGCCCAGCAATCCTGTCAGCTGCCCCAGGCACCTTACAGATCTGGCAGAGGGAAGGGTAGAAGGAAATATTTTGCTAGCAGATCTTTTCTCAGGACACAGATGGCTGAAGGTGCTTCGAGATTAGAATTAATTGGAAATTGCAAGTCCCAGTGGGAAGGACCTCAGGGTTATTCCATAATTTAGCATATCTTGAGGTGTGCTCCCACACGTGAGAAAAAGGAAAGGATTCTGCGTTTAATATCTCTGCATGTAGCTTGCATTTGTAGGGCTTTCCTATATATTTTTAACAGAGCTTTCTCTGAAAAACATGAGGTTCCTGCCTTAGCTTTCCATAAAAATTAATTGGCACATCCACCAAATTCAAGTCAATAAGTTTTAACCAGCTCTCTAGCTGGCTAAAACACAAAGACAAAGAGTGAGGAGGCTTCACAAAATACGAACACCCCCTTTTGTTGTAAATGTAGCACTTTTGACTAGCTCTAGTTAATATTCATTATTACAAATGCTATTTGAATCTAGAATCCTGGACATGCTTACTATGTGCTCCTATGTGCAGCGTCCATTTTTCTGTTTATGCAAACCCCTGTTCTTCAGAAAGTTTAGAAGCACCACCTAAAACCTTCTGATTTAAAAATATAGAATTATGCATAGATCAACATTACACAGCCAGGCATCTGGCAACATCTAACTACCAGATGCTGGGACTGGACAACAGAGGATGGATCACTCAATTATTGCCCTGTTCTGTGCATTCTCTCTGAAGCATCTGGCACTGGTTACTGTCAAAAGACAGGATACTGGACTAGATGGACCATAGTTCTGACCCAGTATGGCCGTTCTTATGTTCTTATCTGCACATATGGGGTAATTACCATTATTTTGTTGCTTGATTGTAACAGTGCGTAAATTCAGTTTGTGGTATAATAGCACACCTGGTATGCTTTCCATTCTCAGCTTAATGAATCTGTGTCAGCCAAAGCACAGTGAGAACACTTCAGCATCTACATGAAGGGTATCAAATTGATCTCAGCAGGAAAACAGAAGATAAAAACCCAAGAATGCCAAGAAACCTTTTCTGGAACTCCTTTTGTGTAAGGAGCATTAATAGTAGCCTCTCTGCTGACCTTCAATCATCAGGTCACCTGTTCCACCCCAAAATGCCTCACAAGCTGTCCTCCCATCAGCTATTTCTTGTACATGCAATGTACGGATTAATTCTTGAAACTTAATGGATACCTGTGTGGGCTCAAAAGTTTCAGAGGGGTAGCCGTGTCAGTCTGTAAGGGTACGTCTACACTTGCTCCCTGTCTCGAGATAGGGATGCAGATGTAGTGTACCAAAATTGCTAATGAAGCATGGGATTTAAATATCCCGCTTTTAATTAGCATAATCGTGTCCAGGCACCATTTTGAAATCGTGTTATTGCGAAAAAAAATGCCCCGCGTAGCAGCGTTATTTCGAGAGAAAACCCTTCTCTCGAGAGAAAATCCCGAGGAGTAACAGTTATTTTGAGAGAAGGGTTTTCTCTCGAAATAACACTGCTACACGGGGTGTTTTATTTCGCAATAATGCAATTTCAAAATGGTGCCCGGACACGATTATGCTAATTAAATCCCATGCTTCATTAGCAATTTTGGTACACTACATTTGCATCCCTATCTCGAGCAAGTGTAGATGTACCCTAACTGAAAAAACTTAAAAAAGAACGAATAGTCCTGCATCACCTTAACAAAAAATGTAGATGGCATCATGAGCTTTTGTGGGCACAACCCACTTCTTCAGATGAATGGAGTTAAGGGGTCCAGTTTCCAAATAAATAGCAGAGAAGGAGAGGGGTTAGGGGTGGGGAAGAGAAGGAAAAAGAAGAGAAAAAAAAGGGGGGAAATGGTCAATTAGAGTATTATGCTCGTAAGTACCCTCTGCTTGGTTTTTTATGTCATTAGGATATGAAATGTAGCGGGCCATCCATGCGAGGTCTTTGTTTAGGTCTCTGTTGCAGGTATCAATTTTGTAAATGAAATTAAGTTCTACAGCCTCCCTTTCAAGCTGGTTTTTGAAACTGGCTTGCAATAATACAGTGACTTTGAGATCCATTAATGAGTGTCCGGGCAAGTTAAAATGTTCCCCAGCAGGTTTCTGTGTGTTACCATTTCGAATATCTGATTTGTGTCCATTAAACCTTTCTCGTAGAGACTATCCAGTTTGGCCAATGTACATGGCAGAGGGGCATTGCTGGCACTTGATGGCATAGATTACGTTAGTAGATGTGCAGTTGTATGAGCTCTGATGTGGTGGTTTATGTGGTTAGGTCCTGTGACGATGTCGCTGGTATAGATGCGTGGACAGAGCTGGCACTGAAATTGATTTCAAGGGTGGGTTCCTGGATGAGTATGATGGGGTGTGGGCTCAGACGTTCAAATGACTGTACCTATTTGAACAATTTGTCCTTTGGAACAGCTGCAGTATAAGTTGGTTAGATGGACCATATTGAAAGAGTAGAACTCAACGATACATGTTAGATTTGCAAGATTTCTGTCACAAAGTGTCTGGTGGAATGGGCCAGATAGCATCACAATGACTAACATCTTTCTCCAAATGAGCTTCTCTCTCCAAGTCTTTATTCCTGAGATCTAGCAGGGTGTTCTTATCCAGAGCCCAGGTCAAGGCTGGGAATCAGCCTTTTAATTATCTGGGGAGCTCTGCCTTCTTACAGACTCCTTGCAGGGAGCTGTTTTATAGAGCTCTCTGGCTTTTGTCTGAAATTCTGCCCTGCTTCAGCATTCCACTATGCACACCGATGGGAGACTCTGACAGGAGTAAATTCCCTGGGCTAGAGTCCCAGCTGTTTGTGAACTGGTAGAGCTCCATTGATTTCAATGTGCACCAGCTGTGAATCTCTGTCTGCTATAGTCAGATGGGACTCTGCACTTTGTCAGGATCTCGCTATACAATAAGACTCCACTTCTGCCAGGCACACTCACACTGCAGATTGCCTGCTCTCCGAGTTGTTACACTGCAATCGGCGGTACCTCCCATGGAGTTAAAGCTTTGCTTGGCAGAAGCCAGGATGGCAGAAAACAAGTCC
The DNA here is from genome assembly GCA_019425775.1 of Rafetus swinhoei. Lineage (NCBI taxonomy): Eukaryota > Metazoa > Chordata > Testudines > Trionychidae > Rafetus > Rafetus swinhoei. The sequence goes on along the minus strand of CM033437.1, from coordinate 19,863,613 downwards.
TTAGCCAGTAAAACGTATCAACCATCTGATGATTCCTAGAGGACTGGGAAATAGTAGTGTGATGTCCTGTCCCTTTAAATATTGGAGTCCTCTCTACTCCCTTGCCTCAGCAAAAAGCATCACTTAGCTTGGTTTCTGTGTGTGTCCAGAACAATAAAGTCACCCCAGCAGCCAGCCCCCACCCCCAATCTGCTCTGACAGTCTACAAAGTAAAGTAAAAGAGGTCAAAATTGGCAGTTTCACTTTGTTTCTCATTATGCATTTGCAAAGGGGCTGTTTATCCTGCATTTTAAGTTTGCTACGAAACATGACATGGTGATTGGGCATCTTCTCAGAGTAACTTTTGAATCCAATTTCTGGCCTTTTCTGCAACAGACCATATAAACAAAGTAGAATTGAGAGATTAGAAATAACTGGGGTGAAATACTGGCCAGATTTCACTATTTTTTTAAGCCAGATGCAAACGGTCTGAAGAAGTTAAAGCTAAAACATAGCCTAACAAACATAGCCTCTGCCCTCCTCCCACACCCCCATCCCTGGCTAGTGGCTATGTTTTACACACACAGAGAACAATATACATGCATTTTCAGGTCCCAGTATGGCCGTCCATGCTAGTCAGCAGAACATTTACACAGGTTCATAAACCATTGGCTGAACTGGGGCTTTAATGCACTACTGAAGGAAGGAGCAATGTAAAATCTTCTCCCTGAGGAAGCAGACAGAATTCATCTCTCCTGCACAACCTTTACAGACATTCATTTTACATTTAAAGGTACAGTAGACAGAAAACAAAATCAGTGCTACATACACCACCACCACACCTCTTCAGCTACAATTTCCATCAAAAGGCCCCTACTTGTTTGTCTCACTATGACAAAGCCCTTCAGCCTTGGTGGGTCCTGTGCTTTCAGGCGGATGACTTGCCTCAGAGGCTCACAGCAGCCCTCAATTTAGACACCAGCTTATGGTTTGTTGAGCTACTTTCATCATCGGCCAGCATGGGAAAAAGAGGGAAACCAAACTTCATAGTCTCTGTGGCGACTCCCAGTGGTACAGGGTAGGACAAACCCTTGTACCAAAGCCAGTTTCTGGTACTGAAAGGGGGAAGTTGGCGGGAGGAGGGGGAAGGCAATACAGGCCCACCCTCTGTTCCAGGACCCTGTAATAGCAGCTATCTGTAATGTCTCTGGTAACAGCTACGTATCCCTGGGCCACTTCCCCACAGCCTGCCCCAACACCTTCCTTACCGCAGGTTCTTCTCTCCTCAAACTCCTCACCACACTGAGCTACCAGAAAGGGAGCCCCTTTTAACCAGTCCCAACTGGTTCTTCATTAGCACAGGGTGTTCTGATTACTCTCTAATTCACTAGCCTCTGGTAAGTTTTGGCTAGTTCTTCACTCTGCCATTACCTTCCTTGGGTAAGCCTGTGCCTCAGGTTCCTCTTTATAAAGCAGGAAAGATACTTCCTCATCTCGATAAAGTACGTAGATCTGAATTCTGACCATAGTTACATCTGGGAACCCCCACCATATCTTCAGAGGGATTGTGTGGGTTTAAGTGAGTGAGCACAGAGAAACTTGCATCTTGTTTGGGGATCGTTCTGTATAAGAGGCACAATGTAGCTGAAAAAAACACTTTTTTTTCCACTTGGATGCATTGTTTTGCTCCATTGCAGCCAGTCACTTCCTGTTTGACAGCATTAGTCTGGAGTAACGTATTTACTAAATGCCATTTTGTGTATTTTCCATGGGAGAGGTGGAGCTTTGCATGACATGAACGTCAGGCTTACGCAGGCCAAAGTTGTCAAGAAAATTAACTGTAAAGATAAAAAATACCCAGAGAATGGAGGCTATTAATTATCTGGTCAACTAGGAAAGGACCCACCCTACATGACTTAATAGCATGTCCATCAGATCCAGAAAACAGAAAATATTATAAGATTTAATGAAAGAGTAACTGCAGAAAATCTCATTGTGCCTAAAATTCAATTAGATGCTTTTAGAGACAGAGTTGTCCAGCTGAAGAGTTCATAATAAAAGTTTACAACATAAAAAAATTAAATTGGAGGAAAAAAATTAATGTAACCTTCAAGCAAAGCAAATGTTAAGGAGAAGGAGCTGAACCAAACATATTGCATTGTCAGACTGGGACTGGCCATTGTATAGAACCTTAGGTAAGTTGCCAGTTCCAATCCGCTCCGCTTTAGGAGTGATTGAAAGTTGTTCCCATTGAGGGTAATTTGCTGGCCTCAGTGAACTGAATTGGTGGCCTCAACTCCTAGTGGAATTATGCATTCAGATGTATTTACTCATTGGTAGGATTCTAAATTGAGGGAAGGGCGCTCAATAAACTCATCTGTTATCCATTTTCTCATCCCTGCCCTGCCCTGAAGTGGCCCATTTTATTCCTCATTCCTAGATCTTCCCTTTCCATCCTCCGCATTCAGTGAGATCTCTTTCCACATTTGGTTTAATCATTAAGCACTTGAAAACTCCCAGCTCCTCTCCAAGAGAACAGAGACTCATCCTCACTGCCTCTTTTTGGCTGTCAGCCCCACATCTGAACACAGTCGCTCTGTGCTGCAGGCTCATACAGGCAGGCTTTAAGGCTGGAAAGGACCACCATGATCACCCTGTCCAACCTCCTGCACATCACAGGCCACAGAACTCGCTCACCCACTCCTGCAACAGGCCCATAACCTTCTTGCTGTGTCACTGCAGTCCTCAATTCATACTTTAAAGATTTCAAGAGGTAAAGAGCCTACCCTTTACTCTAGCTCAAACTAGCTAATGACCTGGGCCCCGTTCTGCAAAGATGGGCAAAAAAATCCCACAGTCTCTTCCAGTCTGACCTGGGGGAAGGTTCCTGTCCAATCCCAAATATGGTGATCAAGTAGACCCTGAGCATGTGGGCAAGTCCCACCAGCCAGACGCCTGGGAAAGAATTCTCTGTAGTACCTCAGAGCCCATCCCCCATTTAGTGTCCCATCTCTAGCACTTTCTCCAGGCATGCGACCTTTGTCTATTGTTTCTGTGTAGACATACTCAGACTGAACTTTGACCCAGTGAGTTACCACGTAAATAATACAGACATGGGTAGCACCATCTATGGGTGAAAACGTGGATGAAATTATTCTTGGATAAATGTGCTAACTTCAAAATTTCTCCATAATATGAAAAATGGATTAAACACGTGGATTTAAATATAACACAAATATTAACCACTATTACAGAGGGGGAGCCTGTAGGCCCAGGAGAGACAGCAAGAAATATCTTTTGGTATCTGTTGAAGTATTTATATAAGGATTTAGTAGTTTAACTTTAGGCACCAGCAAATTTGAAGATTTTGGTTAATATTTCCAAAAGTATGAAACTTTATAAATGCTAATTAAATCACAGTAGCATTTAAAGTACTGAGGGCATAAATCTGATTGTCTTGCAATTAACCCAAAAGCACATAACTAATACAGGAACAATAATTGCTTTTACATAATTAGAATTTAATTGATATTCATAAACCGCTCCATTTAATCTCAATTTTAGGCTTATTTGAGGCATTTAATTGAAAATGTCCCCATCAATTCTTGTCGCCTGCATTACACTTTCCCACATGCATAATTGTGAGAGGGGAATTAGATAAATACTCATTTCTCTTAAATCTAATCACTGCCGATGACATTGCTCGAGCAGGGTACAAAGCAGTTTAATTAAGGAAGATGCTATTTGAATTAAGATACAGACCCACTATATCTTCAAAAAGTCACATGAGCTGAAAGGCTATCCTTAAAATTAATTTTACTCTGACCTATTCAAGATTCCTGTGTCTGGATTAAAATATAAAGCTCATTGGAAACCAAGAAAGAAACTCTTTCTCGTGCTATTTTTATGTTTTCTTCAGTAGGGATCCCACCAATTTTTTCACATCTGAGAAAATCCCACTGGGAAAATGCAACATTAGCATTTAGATTACAGTGTTTCAGGGCATTGGATTTGATGTCCACAGATTAACCCTCACCTTACTGGGACATGTCAGAACTCCCATACTCCATTCCAATTCATTTTACATTCGCGTGAGAGGATCATGTATTGAGACTACTTTTAATCCAAACAGAAAAAAATACCAGGTAGGGCAAAGTGAACAAATATAAGCTCAGATCTTGTGCCAGTTTAGAACTGCATTTGGTACAGTACCTGAATCTCTTTATTCTGGGTGTGATACTCAGAAATATTTTTATTAATATTTGAATGATGAAGTGGTAAGTATGTTAGTAACACTTACACACTCAGATGATGAAGTGGTAAGTATGTTAGTAACATTTGCTAATGATGCTAAGCAGGGCAGAGTTGCAAGAACATTCTAGGCCAGCATTAGAATTCAAAATGCTCTTGATAAGTTGGAGAACTTGTCTCAGATCAGGAAGATGACATTCAATAATGATAGGTGCAAAAGTACTTCACCGAGGAAGGAAAAAAATGCAAGACAATAAAATGTGGAATAATTAGCAGCACCAGTGCTGAAAAGGATCTGAGCATTACAGTGGATCACAAATCTTATGTTCTCCTCCGGCATCCCTCCAATTTTTTCACACCTGAGGCCTCTTCATCGCTGAGTAAAGCAGGACAATTACCTCCCATTTCTTACCTACAACACTCCCTCCAGTTCATACAACCGAGAATGACACTTGCCTTTTCTTTGTACAACAGCATCACACTGTTGAAATTGTCCAGGAGAGAGCTGGGCAGTAGAAGATGTAAATTTCTGGGGAAAGTCTGGGATTGGGGGTTTGCTGGGAGTTTGCTGGTCTTGCTCTGCAGTGTAATCCAAGGGTGGCTGGCCAGAGAACTGAAATGCGATAACTGGACGGATTATACATACTGGAGTGAAGCAGGTACCCCAGACTGGAGAATTGAGGAGACAGAGCTGTTTATCAGTCTAGACTGCACCTGCGTATGTCACCTGATCAATCCAACAGGTCTATGTTGATGGGAAGAGTGTGTGTTGGGGATGTTGTGTGTGATGCATTTCCTCAGTTGCAGATGTGCATTGCATAAACAGCATGGATATATATGGTATTGCAACTGGCAATAATCTCAAGCGCTTTACTGAGTACTAGAGCTAGTCAAGTATTTTTGAATCATCAGTTTTTCTCATTGGAAAATATGGTTTCATCTAACTTGATGCTTTCTGAGGGAAAATGTTGATTTTGACCAAACATTTCTGTTTCCCAAAGCGGCATTTTTTAATCAAAATGTTTTGTTTCTTAATGTTGATTCAACTTGACACTTTGATTTGAATTGACATTTCAGTTTAAGGTATCTCTTTAATGTAATTTTAAGGTTGAAATGGCCATTGGAAATGAGACATCTGTTTAAATCAAGATGTTGTTTTGGAATGTCACACACTGTTGTTTTGCTCAAACCGTTTTCATAATTCATCGTTTCCAAATCCAAATCCAAATATTTGAAACATATTTTTTTATCTAAAAAAATGTGGATATTTTCAACTCTCAGTTTGAATTGGGATGAAAGAAACTGTCTAAACATCAGAATCTACCTCAGGTGGAAATGCTATATTCTGACTAGCTCAGAGCACTAAGTGTACCAATTGGCATAACATGTAATTTCGCCTATTGCCCTATCAAGGCAATGAGCAGGAAATATGCAGGCTGTCTGATGCTTTAATGCACAGGTTGAACCTCCCAAATCTGGGACTTTGGTCCGGCAATATCCATGGTCTAGCAAGGCCACGGATGTTGCTGGACCAAAGAGCCCCGGAAGAGTGGGGTCTGCGGAGTTCTGGCTGGGCCAGCAGTAGTTAGGCAGGGGAATCTGGTGTCAGCTGGGCCAGACAGTATCTGGGAGCCTCCACCCCCTCCGGGACAGGGAATCCCCAGCATCAGTGCAGTCAGGAGGCTGTAGCAGCCCCGGCCAGGGAACCCTGAGAACTCCCTAGCAGCAGTGGCCCGAGAGCCCTGCCCAGGGAACCCAGGGGAATCCCTGGTCGGCGGGGAAACCCCAGGAATCCCCCCGGCAGGCAACAGCTGGGCAGCCCTGGCCGGGAACCCCCTTGGGGCAGCAGAGCTGGGCCACAGCAGCAGATCAGATGGCAGCCAGGTGGCCTTGGGACCGGGAAACCCCGATGAACCCCCGCAGGTACCAGGGCCAACAGTGGCTGAACGGGGCTAGCGGTGGCTGGGTGGCCCTGGATGGGGAATTCCCAGTGGCAGTGGGCTGGGAACCTAGGCTGGGCCAGAGTTAAAAGGGCAGTGGCAGGGCGGGAAAACCCACCCTAGGGAGCCCGCAGGAGAGGAGCCAGCAGTAGGGCAGCCAACAGTGGAGCATTGACTTCCCTGTGTCCAGCAAACTCCCTCGTCTGGGACAGCTCAGGTCCCAAGGGTGCTGGACCAGGGAGGTCCAACTTGTGTCTCACCCTGTCTCCATTGTCGTCCCCCTCGATGTCGCAGTAGTCATGGACCACCAACAGCAATTCTGGGACCCCAGGCAGAAATCAATGGGGACACTGCCCACTTTCTTGGCTGGGGCCATAAACGCCCCTCCCTACCTGGAGAAGCCCCAAGTGCCAGAGAAATCCTAGGCCGGCTCAGGCCCATACCCCACCTGATTGGATGAGCCCCAGGGCAGCAGAGCCACACCTCCCCTCCCTTCCTTGGACCAAACCTGCCTGCTCTGGGGGAAGCTGCAGCAGCATCTCTTGACTGACGGATGCTTTTGATATGCCCCGTGCAGATTCTGGAACCGAGTAACCCTGGTTCGGAACCTGCGTGGGGTATATCAAAAGCATCTTTCAATTAAAAACCACGTTTCCCCAGTGGAGGCAGATGGATCACAGCAGCTCAAGCTGTGACCCAGTAATCTGGGAAAACTTAATGCCACCCCTGTGTGCCCCAAGGAGGCAATGCTGCCCCTCTCACAACACTGAGTCTCTGCATTAATCTGCACTATTAGGCCTCATTTGGAGTATTGTGTCCAGTTCTGGGCACCACATTTCAGGAAAGATGTGGAGAAATTGGAGAGGGTCCAGAGAAGAGCAACAAAAATGATTAAAGGTCTAGAGAATGTGAGCTATGAGGGAAGACTGAAAGAACTGGGCTTGTTTAGTTTGGAAAGGAGAAGACTGAGACAGGACATGATAGCGGTTTTCAAGTGTCTAAAAGAGTGTCACAAGGAGGAGGGAGAAAACTTGTTCTTCTTGGCCTCTGATAATAGGACAAAAAGTAATGGGCTTAAACTGCAGCAATGGAGATTTAGGTAGGACAATAGGAAAACATTCCTAACTGTCAGGGTGGTTAAACACTGGAATAAATTGCCTAAGGAGGTTGTGGAATTTCCATCTCTGGAGATGGAGCTTGGTCCTGCCGTGAGGGCAGGGGACTGGACTCGATGACCTCTTGAGGTCCCTTCCAGTTCTAGTGTTCTATGATTCTCTGAGCAGTGAAGTGGGTTTTACCCACAAAAGCTCGTGATTCTATATATTTTGGTTAGTCTCTCAGGTGCCACAGGACTACTTGTTGCCTTTTTTATGGTTATCATAAGAATCGGGCTCAGAAAAAATTGATAGATTGATCAATTGATTTTGTGTCATTTGGTCATAATGAAAGATGGACCTGACAGGTTCTGGCTTGCCTCAGTGGTTCTTGGGATGTATTTTAAAATGTGCTGCTATTATTGTAATAATTACATTTCAACTGAAATGAGAATAGCCATAACAATGATAATCATGTGAAACAGGGGCAGCATAAAAAGATAATAAAATGTGATCAATAAAACAACCAACTATTATTCACGTTTGGATTTAATTTACATTATTAGCTGCATTGATCCACCACTAGAGGGCAGGCAAGTTGTATACAAATCAATCTTGTTGCATTCATTGCAAAGAGAACTTCCCTGCCTGAAGAGGTGTGAATCACACAGCTGCCAAAATGCCATTGTTTATGTTTCATTTGAGTATTTGCAATGAGTTTCTCAGCATGATTCCAGAGCTTTTCACTAATCTCCCATGTTGCATAACACACAAGCCATTTTATTTTATTTATGAATTCTTCACATTTTTCATGGGTGAAATAAACTCAGTTAACGCTACACAGCATGCAGTGTCCAGGGTTTCCATGTGAAGCGTGAAAGGCTTTTCTACACAGCATAGATTCAGAACCCATTTTCATTGCAGGCAGGCAGTGCATAAGATGAATAGGGCAAGATTCTCATGTAGGGTAAATCAGTGTGGATCCATGTAAGTCAAAGGATCTGCATCAATTTACAAAGCTGAAGAAAATCTAGCCCCATCTGGGATGTAATGGAAATTAAATCATCATACACTAAATGCTTTCTCAGTTACAAAATATGTCACCTTTAGCCTCCCTCTTTGTAGTGATGCAAAGTACTACAGGAGAGCCTATTCTTGCAGCCCTGATGCAAGGGAATAGCATCACTGCATTCAGCAGGCCTTGTGTGAGAAAGAAGTACTTGCCTGAGTGTGCACTACATGTCTGAGCAGCAGTAAATCATCTTGCACTGATGCCTTCTTGACAAATCACAGGCAACCACCGTGGAAAGAAATAACAGTGTGGAACCAATAACAGCTCTTCATCTTTGATCTGTGCTGTACCAATCTGTCTCTCTCAATCTGAAGTATCATCTGTGACTCTTCCAGCCATGCCCCCTTCTACTCCAATACATCCCCTAAGCCAGGGGCCAGGGAAAATGTTATATATGCTGGAAGTAGTCCGGTATACCTTAGCATAATAGCAATAATCAATAGTGACTGGCTGGAATTTTGTATGGGAGAGCTACTATCACTACAGAAAAGCCAGCACTTAAATTTGCAGAGTAATTCTGTAATTCATAAACAAGTGGGGCTGGAGGCATTGTTTTCCCTTGCATTTCCCCAAATGCTGTTGCATTAGAATACTGCACACCCAAAAAAAGTCTCAATGAACATCCATTAGAATGCCTAATGGCATCCCCACTGGCTCTGCTCGTGTTCTTTTTGTATCTTTCTAAACATATTCCAGCCAATGAGTTTACTGGCAGGAATGTTTATGGGAGCAAAAGAAGGAAAGAAAATATTTGAGAGTATTCTTCACTGGTAAACAGGAATATTCTCACCATAAAATAGAGCCTAAGAGTTACACTGGTCGAATCAGGAAACAGAAAATTACCATGTGATTCACATACCCAATCAAAACTGGCCTGCAAGCTACACTCCTACAGGTATTGGTGACTGGAGCTCAGAGACTCACCTACACTGGCTCCCCATCCATGGGATTTGTGGGTGTGGAGTGTTTGCAGGATTGAGCCTCAGAAGAGGGACTGAATTTGATCTGCAAACAGAGACCCCTCTGCTCATGCAGCACTCCAGTGACTTGCAGATCTTGCAGATGTGGAATGGCTCTTCAAGACTGTCCTTTTAGTGCATGGCCATACATGGCCTAGTGCAATGGGACTATGGTCCTTGACTGATGCCACCAATAAAGCTAGTCAAGAACTTTTTTGACTATTGTTTTATTGAAACCAAAACTTTGAAATACAGAGTCAGACTCCTCTGCCCGATCCCAATCCCTCCCCCAATAAGAACAGTCCCCAAGGATATGGGAGACCCACGACCAAGTCCCTCCTCTTCTTGATTGTCTATGGCTAAGGTACATCCTGTGAAGCAGTCCAGCTAGGAAACTTGCCCCCAGAGGAGAATGGGGGCTGGAAACACCTTAATTACAAGTCTCATTTGGCATCACCGTGGCATTTCCGAATCAAATTTTTTCAGAGAGAAAAAATCCAACCAGCTCTAAATGAAACTCAAATCAGCATGATGAGACCTGCAGGACTGAGAGCCAGAGCATTCCCAGCAGCTGGTCCATCACTGCGAATCTCCTTTCCACAGGAGATTGGATTGATCATTAATCATGTTGCCCTTGGGATGAAACAGACAGTGGTGTTGTAACTGTGTAGGGCTCATAATTTTAAAGAGGTAATGTCTTTCATTGGACCAATCGGGAATGGAACGTGAGACTCATCCTGTCCCCTTATGTCACATTATGTTGCCCCATTTTTCTCTGCACCAACCATGACTCCAGCCTGAGCATCCTGTTTGTCAACTTCTCCCATGAACCTCTTTATGTTTCCTTCCATGCCACACCACTCCTGGAACCCTTAAGAACATAAGAATGACCACACTGGGTCAGACCAAAGGTCCATCTAGCCCATCTAGCCCAGTATCCTGTCTTCTGACAGTGGCCAGTGCAAGTGCCCCCATATCCTTCCTGCTCTGTTCTACAAGGCTTCCCCTCCCACACAAATTCCTCACTATGACCCACTTTTGCAATGAGATCTGAATAATATTTGTTACCAAAAGGGGGCGTAAACCGTTGTCACAATCAGAATCATAGTGCTTCAGGTGGTGATGTATGATGTGATGGACACCATTTTAGAAAGATGAGAGAAAAATGTACCCACCTCCGCACTGTGCACTGGTGCAAGTGACTGAACTAGGTTGAAGGTAAATCAGGACCCTAAGGCTCAATTCTGCCCCAAGTCTCCAGGCTGCAACCCCCATTTCATTTCAGGTGGAAGAGAATCTCTGTAACCGAGGGCAGACTGGAGCCCTTACATTTTACAGTTCTTAACAGTAAAAGGGACACACTATAATAAGAACATAGGAAACAAAACAGAATCATACATCAGAGCTTTGTTTAGTCTGGGGAAATATCATTTATAATCACAGATGGGCATCCTGTTGACGTCACATAATCTATTTTAAAATCAATGTGATCACGGGACTGGTTATTAATAATTTACATCTGATTAAAAGCTGCCAGTTAAAAGTTAGGCTGACATAGTTACAGAAGTCAGAGCAGTGAAAAATCCACACCCCTCCCTGACGAAACTCCGCTGACCTAACTCCGTGCAGCTGTGTTGACTGATGAGGCCATCCATTGATTTATTTACTGTCAGTCAGGAAGGTAGCATCCTCTCGGTTGTCATAGGCTGAAACTACATGCCGGGGTTATGGCGGAATAGCTAGGTGATGTAGCTATCCTGGTATAGTCTGCATTGTGTGAACATACCCATAGTCCCACTATTATAGAATATCCTCACTTCTACATGTTCTCAGGGATAAGATTTACCACTGGGAACAGTTCCATTATTAGTAAGTCTGTTCCTGCTCCTGCTGAAGTCAATGGCAAACCTCTCAGATAATAACTGGTGTGGGATCAGGCCTTACATTAGCATTTCAAAAAAAGTTTTTGTTGATCATATAAGAACATAAGAACAGCCATTGTGGGTCAGAGCAATGGTCCATCCAGCCCAGTATCCTGTCTTCCAACAGTGGCTAAAGCCAGGTGCTCAAGGGGGAATGAACAGAACAGGTAATCAAGTGATCCATCCCGTTGCTCATTCCAAGCTTCTGACAAACAGAGATTAGGAGACCATCCCTGCCCTCCTAGCTAATAGCTATTGATGGACCTATCCTCCATGAATGTATCTGGTTCTTTGAAATATTAGTTTGCACTTCCACCTTGCATTTCCACAGAGCCTCCCATCCCAGGCTCCCAAAGCACATCACATAATGATGACTCTCAGCTTGTGTGGCTATCAAAGGGTACATAAGGATCACTTCATCCACCACAGGAATGCAGCCATCTCTGAGCTGGAACCCAGAAGCAGACTAACCACACACAGCAAGGCTACACAAGAATCTAACACCTGAAATGAAACAGATTACTGTATCCAACGGTTACCACCAGGAACATTTAGATAAGCTAAATATAATGGAGTTTAGCAGGGACACTGGGATGAACATTCCCTTTTCTTTTTACAATGACAGTGGAGACTTTAATGATTATCAGCTATTTAGTTTACATCTGAGCTAAAAGACAGGCCCTCCAGCAGCACTGAGCCACTCTTCACACTTGTTCATCCCTCATTCAAAAGGAGGCACACCGGCTCCCAAATCAGAAACACCACTTCCATTCAAGTCTGTTCTCACTGCTCCACCTGCAGAGTATCTGAGCACAGCAATGCGCTCGCCTTTAAAGCTATGTGTTGGTTCTACAGCCTCACTCCAGGGGGAGAAGGCAGCAGTGCGGAGTTCTCATTTTGGGGTTGTCTATATTTATACCTAAACAAAGACGCACAAATGATGCTGTTTGTTTATGTCAGAAAAGGCAGGTTGATGTAGCACACCTTGCACAGGGAGCTAAAGGTACTGAAGTTTGTGATGGTCCTTAATTCCTGTGGGAATTCATTCCAGTCTTGGAACAGCCCCCAAGAAAGCTCTGTCTCTTCCACATATGAACCATATCCTCAATGTTCTTTTTGGATTGCACAGTCCTCTGTCTAAACATGCTTAGTTTCTGAGAGCCAAGGAGACCACAATGCAGGGTGGTATGGCTGCAAAACAATATATGGATTCAGAAACCAGCAACATGCAAATCAGAACACATATTTTACATTAAAAATCTGCTCCATGGATGAGCACATGGCCTGCATTCTGGTATCACATCTATTTAAAACTAACTCCACTAAAGTAAGCGGAGTTGCTCTGAATTTATGCCCGTGTCAATGAGATCAAAATCTAACCCAAGATTCCCCTTAAAAAGCAAATATACACTCCTCCTTTAGAACCTTAAAATGCAGTATCTTATATATCAATAGTTGGAGTCGAGAGGCCACAACTGCAAAGATACAGCACGATTTATAGCAGCTGAGAACCCAGACCAAAGGGCCAACTTTTGCTCTCACTTGTAAACGCTGGCCACTGAACTACTTCAGATTTACCCCCAAAATAATGGACGGTGTGATCTAGCTCAAGTTCCCTGAAAATGAATGTAACACGAACCAGACCCACATCTGTAAAACAGAGATAATGTAGGTACCATTGAAATCTGCAAAGGGGATTTCTGTTGCTATTCACAGAATGTTGCAATGTGTCAATATGAGAGGGGCGTTATTATCAGCCGAGAAACTCCAGGAAATAAGCCAAGGTTAAGCGAGTGAAATGGAAAACAAAAAGAAAAGCAGAGGACACACATTTAAAACCTATTACTGAGGTGTACATTCTTATGCTTATGGGAGGTTGGGAATATATCAGAGCTGATGACTGCTGAGCAATGAATTCAAGGGCCAGTCTATTGGGAGTATTTTTTTTTCTCGGTGACTTAAACTTCTGTCTGAGCTCTCAGAGTTTTTAGTCAGCTGGCATGTAGCAGAGCTGTGACTTCCCCAAGGAAACCCTTCCTCAACTTTCACTGGAGGGCTGTCGGGACAGCCTGGGAGACGAAGGCTGCTTGCAGAAGTGAAGCTTCCTCATTCATCCAAACAGCAGGTATGTACAGCAGCGAGTTAAACTTTGGTGCTGCTGGAAAGTTGAGCCAAACGTTTCTCCGACTGCAGGCGAAAGTGGGGATTCAGGAACTTGGAGCTGCAGCCTTTTAAAAACTATACCACCGAGGATGAAGGTACTGTTTAAATGAAATTGGATTGTCTTTATGAAGGGGCTGAATAACTGATTAAATATACCACGCAGTGGGCAAGATCCATAACAGCTGTTTGGCTAAATCATTGGGGAGCCTATTACAGTGGCTTGGATCATTTAAGTAAGTTTTACAACAAAACTATTGTGATGTCTCCTCTGTGTTTTCACTACTAATAAAAATCATAGTGAGACTTTTTGGGGCCAGGCCAGCATGTTTGTACAGTGCTTGGTACAATCTGGGTGCTACTGCAATGTAGGGACATAAACGAATACTATAGAAAGCCTCCTGGCTCACCTTACGGGTCTGAGTACTGGGAAATAAGCCAGGAGACGCGAGTATCCTAGCTGTTCTGCTGACTCACTGTCCAGCCTCGGGCAAGTCATTTAACCTCTCTAAGGTAGAGACATTTAACCTCTCTAAGGTAGGGACATTTAACCTCTCTAAGGTAGGGACAGCAATATTTCATTTACCTGTAATCACTGCCATTAAAAGGCAACCTTTAAACTTCCCACTTGGTGGTAACCGCATATGAGATGTCATTCTAAGCATAGAGGGAAATGGGGGGCTCAGAGGCCACTGTAGGTAAATGAAGGCTTATTCACCCCAGGAATTCTCATTCTTGATTAATATTTGCACAATGCCTTGAAAATATGAAGCGCTGCCTCGGTGCCCAATATTCTTTTTCAAAGTCTTCCTCCCTCTTAGTCCCTTGCCAGCAAAGGTGCTGGCAGCAGAGATGCTGGGGCCAGTGGGGCTGACAGCCACATGGACCCCAGGATAATGGGGGTGGGTCCACGCCCCCTGGAAGGGGCAAGGCCTCAGGTGAAAGGGGCGGGGCTGGGACAGCCAGCCCTCAGCACTGCTGGGACAGCAGTGCATGCCCTCCCAGCCCTCAGCCACATAGAACGACACTCTGGTGGCAATTCAAAGGGGGCTCGGGTTCTGTCCATTGCCGCAATAGCAGGGGTGGCGGCCAGGCAGCCCAGACCCTTTAGAATCACTGGGCCGGAGGGCAATTGCCCTATTTGCCCCCCGATTGGTGGGCCTGGATAGGGGGGCTGCCAGATGGTTTCCATCACGTCCAGGGTTTACAGTTTGGTTCAGCGTCTCTCCACATCCCCACTGTACAGATTGTTCCACACCTGTGCATGCCAGGGTTAAGACAATGGAAATGTCTATCTATAAAAACTGAGGAAAATACTCTTCCAAGTGTTGTGGTAGCCACCTTGGCCCGAGGATTCGAGCGAGAGAGAGAAGGTGGGTGAGGTGAAGTTGGTCCAATCAAAAGATATTACCTCACCAAACCTCTCTCTCAAAGAAAATAGCATGAGAGCCAACCCCAGCAGCATCATTCATAAAAATGTGTCTGTGAGTGTCTCTCAGCAAAGGTCCAGGTTACTCAAACCAGGAAACTTGTCTTTTTAAATTGAAAAGGGGAGTTTCAATTATCTTAATATGTTGAAAAATCTCTCTTATTTACTTAACCCATCCGATTGCTTTTTTAAGCAAAGGGTTACAGCTTAGTGAGCAGCTCAAATATTTTGGACTTTTACCTGAAGAATGACACATTATTCACAAGAGGGTTTACTGGACACCATCCCAGTCAGTCAGAGACATCTCAAATTAATTTCCTGGTCTCGTTTTTATCTCCTTTCAGATTATAGAACACATACCTCTGTCTGAATTCTTCTTTACAGATTGAATTCACTTGGAATAATAAATACATAATCATAATAATAGCACCACACTAGGTCAAAGATTCAAACTCATCTGTCTCAATTGACACACATATAGAGATTATATTCACAATTATACTTATTATGATGGAGCCCTAGGGTCAACCATTATGCTGGGCAACATATGTACTCAGAGCAGTAGACAGCTCTGAAGTCCTCGTGATGTAAATAGACAAGACAGACATAGGAATGAGGAAGGGGTATAGAAGAAAGCTTTTTTCAGTGTGTGTGGGGTTACTTAAGAAGGAACAGTGAAAAGGGAAGAGAATGAGGGGGACAGGGCAAGAGAGAAGAGGATAAATAGGTGCAGAGTTTCCCATGGGAGATTAGTCCAGTGAGGGGAGCAGCTAACAGGGCTGTGGTTCACTCCCTACTCCTGCCCTTAGAGAATTATTTCTTACTTCTCAAAGGTAATGTTATTCATACAGCACTGAACAGAACCCAGCCGTCTACAGACTGACCCTGCACAAAGAGCTCTGCCTTGGGGGTTGCAGTAGAGAGCAATTAAACTAGTGATGGACAAACTCCAAAGGTCTGGAGGTTCGATTCACATAACCACCCAGAAGTGTCAATGTTTCTACAAAACTCCTTGCAACTGACCACTGGAAGTCTCATGTGGACCAGTTTCTGGAATGTCTGGGAAGCCCATGAACACGGCCTTTGAAAGAAAGGAGCAGCGGAATGCAGAACTCTGAGCAATGAACCTCGGGCCTTATTCTGCTCCCACTGAAGTCAATGGGAAATCCCAGCTGAGTTCACCAAGAGCTGGAGTAGGCAACGACGTGCACTGTGACCTTGGGACGTGATTCCACAAGATCACAGGTGCTCTCCACTTCCATTGACTTCACTGAGACTTGAGGGCTCTCAGCCCCTTATGGGAGTGAGCACTTGATCATAATATCACAGCTTCCCAATCTGTAAAATAAGGATAATATATACCTCACATTACTGCGATGCTCAGGATATATAACAAGCTCATGTCTCCACAGCACTTTAACTATGACAATTGCTAAGTGTCATTGCAGCCAAATTCCCAGAAGAGCAAATATGAAAATACGGCAGAAGGAGGTTACCCACATGTTTCAAAATCTTTAAAACATTTGAGATCAATTCTAGGAATAGGAAATGGCTGAGGAGATTTCATAGTCTTTCCCACAATGGTTGGTTCATCTTTCACTATAAATCCAAATTTCCCACAGATCTGACAGTCCAACCCCCTGCATCCAACCCCACAGGAAATGTGACTTTTCACTAGCACAGAGCATTGTCTTACCTTATGTGCCAGTGGTGGAATTCTAACACCAGACAATTTGCTACAGTTTGGGTTTCAAAAGCTCAATTATCCCAGCTTCCTGGATTATTCCAAGTGCTGGTAAAAAAACCTTTTCTTTAAAAACATTTTTTGGGGGTCAACAAGGACTTTTCTACAAAAGTGAAGCTTTGGTGAAAAAAGAAATTCTGTTTCTGTCAAAGATTTTCTGCTTTTTCCTCAAATGTCCCCAATTTTTTTTTGGTTTTTCATTTCAATGAAATTAAAGTATTTTTGCACTGAAGGTTTTGCAAGAAACACCTGAAAAAATGTAATGCACATTTTAAAAGAAAATATTTTAAAGAAATATTCATTTTTGGTGATTTTTTGCCAGGAATTTTTTTTTCCCCAACCAATCTTAATCATTCCTCATAGCTCATTTGCAAGTGTCTTTTGAAGTCTAATTCTAAAAGTGACACAGAGTGGGATTCACAGCTTTTCCTGGGAGTTGTTTCTACAGCATACTACGTCACACACTTAGGAAGCTTTCCAGTCAGACATGATTTTCTCCTTCTCTGTTTGTTATTGTTAATCATACTGCTGGTATCACACTACAATCCTTTCTTCTCTGGTGTCTATGGCATCCCTGCTCAAGGTGCATTACAAAACCAAACAAAACATCAAAAGTCCTACTCCAAAAAGCTTATTTTTGACCACAGGAAAAATATAGACTCTATAGAGCAACATTCCGATGTGTGAAGGTTTAGCGACCTCAGTGCTGAAATCAGCATAGGGAGGAATTTGCAGGAGTGGGTTTTAATAGGAAAAGGTCCTGGAAGAGTAATATTGTGCGACTGCTCCGACCATAGGGGGCAGCATGAAATAATACAGATTTAAATGAATTCAGAGTAAATCTGAAATCACCATAATATCTTAATGTTAGAGGTAAAATATTCTTTGGCAATGATAATATCTGCTTGAAGGAACAGTAAGTGGCCACTGCCAGAAATCAAACCGCTAGTCCAGATGCAGCAGGGCCCACCCCAGAAATCTTTAGTCACCCTACTCCCATAAGTAGTCCCATTTAAATGTACTCAGTTAAGTCATCCAGGGAGTGTTCTAGCCAAGAAATGAACTTCCATTTACTTCAGAGTTATATCAGGTCCCTCTGGACAAATCAATCAGTAAGACAATTTGTGTGAGTACAGATTACTTCTGTGAGTAAGGATTCAGGGATGAAGGGCTTCACTTGCATCAACACCATCTTCTAATTTACAATCCTGAAATCTCAATTTATTTTTAATGTAGAGATTCAGGGACTTTGAAGTTGCCTATCCTACGCTCTGTGGCTCCTTTATAGCCCTTTAGGAATGTAACTCACAGACACAAAAACCTAAAGTAAACACACTGACTGATCCATACACAGAGTCAAATGACATCTACAAAGATAAGATGAATAATTCTCAGGGAAAACAGTGGGCCCAAACCTGAGAGCCCTGCTCAATCAAAATTCCTGTATTTCTCAATACAAGCTTTCCGCAAGTAAGGCTTGAAGGAGAGTCCCATAGTAGCTAATTTTCTTCTTAATCCAGTGGTTGCTAGGACCCAGCGAACAACCAGGCGAGGAGTCAGAGGGGAAACAAAGGACATAATTTAAAGCAGACCCTGTCCCAAATAAGGATATTTCCCTTCAAATGTCTCAGTTTCATCTCATGCTGAAAGTCACCAATGAACCGCTCCATACGCTGAATGGGGAAGAGTGAAAAATAAAGGTGATCTAATCTGTGCTGTGGCTGACTAAACTCTGGAGAGATGGCTAAGAGGTTTTTTTTAATAACAGAGGGTGGGAAAGCTAATAACTGACACATGAAACAAAGTAAATGCGCTATCTTCACTCTGTTCTTAAAACCAGCACATGCAAGAATGCATAGCAGGGTCCTGGTGCACATGCCTTTCTTTGTATTTAGTCTGTGTCTGACGTGTTAAAAGAACACACATTGCTGCTTTGCCTCTTTTTAGTTTGGATGAGAAAACAATAATAGTTGTTTAGGTTATAACTGGCTACATTACAGAAATCTAATCGTGGGGAAATTAGGAGTTTGCTGTTGTTGCTAAATGCAAATGACAACATTTAACCTGTATTAATGTTTACAGTTCAATGCTGATAAAAGAGATTTGGTGAGCTTGTCCTTAAGGCAATGGATGGGCCTCAGGAGATATAATTCCCTGTTGCTATATGTCCTTGGGTGAACCACTGATTCTGTAACCCTCAGGTTTCCTATCTGTGAAATGGAGCTAATGATACTTCTTTTCTCCTGCATTTCATTGGTTTCATCTGTCTAGGCAAGCTGGCCCAGTTACTAAGGTTTGGCATGGAATAGGAGAGTCTTAGGGTACATCTACAATGAAAGGCTATTTCGGGATACTGGAAGTATCCCGAAATAGCTACCCTGAATCCAAGGAACGTGCCCATTATTTCAAAATATTTTTGAAATAACGGACGTGCTATTTCGCCATCCCTGTAAACCTCGTTGCATGAGGGATAAGGGATGGCTCAAAATAGCACTTTATTTCAAAATTTGGCACCGTGTAGACGTGCCAAATTTCGAAATAGCCTATTTCAAAATGAGATACACAATTTGCGTAGAGTGCGAATTGCGTATCTTATTTCGAATTTAGAGTGCAATGTAGACACACCCTTAGTCTCCAAAATTCCATCCATTGTCCCACTGCGAAGAGGGAGCTGGGATGAGATGAAGTCTAGGTGGAAAGTTGTAACATTAAAGATGCTTTGAGGCTCAGCCCTGCTCCCTCTGAAGACAGTGGGAAATTTCACAATAATGGGAATATACTGGGACTTTAAATGAAACAGCCTGCGTGGCAGAGTCTGAGGGGTAACAACAGCTCCTGTTACAACAAGTTCCAGTTCCAGCACTTTTGGGAATCCTGGATTGTCAGAACCATCCGCTCAGTTGTGGCTGGTCAGGTTTTGTTGGTGTGATGTCTCCCATACCTTTTTACCAGGCAGTGGAGTGGATGTACAGCAGTGGGTGAAACCGCAAAGGAGCGGCACTGGTGGAAACTAAGCAAAGCTGGAGAAAGCTCCTGAGCCTGGTACTTGCTCTGAAAGTGATCCAGAGGAATAGAATCATCAGGTCTAGTTGTTCTTGAAAGAGAAGATCTGATTCCATGATGCCCACAGTTAGCGACCCTGACATTGCTAATCTATGTGGTCTAGAGGTTAAAACAGGAGACTAGCAATGGATTCTGCTGCTTTGGATACCAGTGTAAGAGAGACCTCAGAAATATGTAGGACAGATCAATTTTTTCCTCTGCCACTCACATTTACTCAGCGTCCCTCAGCAAATCACTTAGCCACTCTGAGCCTCACTTTCCTGATCTTTTCCCATGCCAGCAATGCCCCTCTGCCATGTATATTGGCCAGAGTGGACAGTCTCTGCGACAAAGGATTGCTGGACACAAATCAGATATTTGAAAAGGTAACACAAGAAACCTGTTGGGGAACATTTTAACTTGCCCAGGTACTCACTAATGGATCTCCAAGTTATCATATTATTACAAACCAATTTCAAAAACCAGCTTGAAATGGAAGATGCAGTCAAGTTTGATACCTGCAATAGAGGTTTAAACAAAGACCTTAACTGGATGACCCGCTACATTCCACATCCTAATGACATAAAAAGTCAAGCAACAAGTACTTAAGAGTGTTTAGAACCTACTCTATCAGCTTCATTTAGCATGGATACTCTAGTTGACAATTTTTTCCTTCTCTTTCCCTCCCCATTCCCTCTCTTTCTCTGCTATTTATTTTGGAACTTGGACCCCTTAACACCATTCAGCTGAAGAAGTGGGTTGTGCCCACGAAAGCTCATGATGCCATCTATATTTTTTGTTAGTCTCTAACGCTGTAGGACTATTTGTTGTTTTTTAAGTTTTTTCAGACTAACACGGCTACCCCTTTGAAACCTTCCTGATCTCGTCAGGGAAGGAAGAGATGATTTGCAGAGCGCCCACAGTGCCCACAGCTGGCAGCATGTGTTTATATTGGTGGTGCACATCCAAACATGCCTCAGTGCACATAATAAAATTTGTTCCAACCATGGATGGAAAAATGTAGAGGGAACATTGGTTGAGGAGAGTAATTCATTACAGTTTGTGAAACACTCAGAGATCTTCAAATTTACAACATCCTTTTTAATACAAAATATTATTATTAAAAGCACCTGAGGAAAATACTCCCCTAGCAGTAATGCAATGTAATGAGTCCATCGCAAATAGGAAATACTTAGCACTGCACACTTTAGATCCATACTCCTCATGACATATAGGGGCCACAACATTATTTAAAAATCACAGATGATATATACGCATGTCAGGCTTTCGTCTTCTTTCAGATACAGTTAGCTAATACCCTATGAAGACAATGCCCTCTTTCCCCTCTACTTTTACTCCAAAACAGCCCCACGGATGAGTCCTGCAGCATGATCTGAAAGTCAACAAGTTTGGGCTCCTCTGAAATTAGTGGGGAGAGAATTCTGGAGAATTCACAAAGAACCCTCTGCCACAGCTTGTGTACAGCACCTTCCACTGGGATTGAGAACACTTTGCCAACAGTAGCTAAATGGCTTCAGAACACCCCCTAGAACACTACCCCCATTTTAGAAATGGGGAAATAGAGGCCTGTGGGAAATTAAGAATCTTTGATCTCACTGCAGTCAGTGTTCCAGCCTGAGATAAAAAACCAACAGGTATCACGGCTTCCAGATTTCCACCCCACCCCCATCAGAAATGTTACTACACTGGAATGAGGAAAATATGCCCAAAAAACAGAGCAAGTCACATGTGACCTGAACTTCCCAGGGCTTGTTTCCTGGAGCCATCCTTGCTGTTTGCACATGTGGCAAAGAACGTGCAGAGTTACACTCACAGGAAGCCTGGGCACTGGGTGTGAAGAATCAAGCTGAACGATGGGGCAACGCGTTGGCAAAGAGAAAAAGCAAACAGCGCCGCAAATGGTGGTCTCGAAAGGGAAGTGATTTGTATTGCATGGGGCTAGAGCCCAAAAGGGGACTTCTGGCAGAGTTAGCTAGAATGTCCATGCCTCGCGTCCTAATGCAGCCTTCTACTGCAGTGGTTCTCAATCAGGGGGCCTTGAGCCAGTGTCAGGGGTCCCCACTGCCCTGAAACCTGGCACCCCTGAGGAGCTGAAACCAGGAGCAGAGCTGTGAAGGTGAAGCCCTGAGCCCTGGTTCTCCCTGCAGGACTAAGCCCTGAGAACTGGCACTCCCTGGAGCTCTGAGTCTAAAGTCTTGAGCTCTGGTTCCCTCACAGGGTGGCCTCCAGCCCTACAGGGTAAAGCCCTGAGCCCCTGATCGCAACTGACGTCTCGAACCCTCTATGGCAGTGTTTCTCAAACTGTGCTCCGCGAAGCAGGGCTCCGCGAGACATCTCCAGGGGCTCCGCGAGGTTGACAAAGGCTGCGTGTAGACTGGCATGATTTTGCGCAAATACTTTTAACGGAAAAGTTTTTCCATTAAAAGTATTTGCGCAAGAGAGCGTCTATACTGGCATGTGCCTTTGCGCAAAAGATTTGCTTTTGCACAAAAGCATCCGTGCCAGTGTAGATGCTCTCTTGCGCCAGAAAGCTCCGATGGCCATTTTAGCCATCGGGCTTTCTTGCGCAAGAAATTAACATGGCTGTCTACACTGGCCCTCTTGCACAAGAATACTTGCGCAAGAGGGCTTATCCCTGAGCTGGAGTGTCGGAGTATTTATGCAAGAACCACTGATTTTTACATTACAAAGTCAGTGTTCTTGTGCAAATACTTGCGGCCAGTGTAGACAGGCGGCAAGATTTTGCGCAAAAGCAGCTGCTTTTGCGCAAAATCATGCCAGTCTAGACACAGCCAAACTGGAAACATCGATGGGTACAACACATACAATCAGTGCACCGCTGGGGCTCCGCATAAATTTTTACGCATGTAAAGGGCTCCAGAGCCCAAAAAGTTTGAGAACTGCTGCTCTATGGATAAACCCCCCACCCTAGTGGCTGAACCCAGGAGCCCTGAACACACATGCATGCATGTTCTCCACACACACACACACACACACACACACACATCAGTTGGCCTGTTAGCTAACGTGTCCTTTAAACACTGATTCGGCTAAGCGAGTTCCACCAACTAAGAGCCACTACCTTTGTTCAGCCTTGAGAAACTCAAGAAGGGAGGAATTTTCTGGAAGGGTTGTCAGGTCTATGACAGCAGCAGTAATATAGAAGAGTTATTCGAGATCAGGGGTCCTGGGAGCTAACGCTGGTGAATTATATCCACAGCTCTGCCATTGATTAAATACAAGCAGCCTTGAGCAAGACACGCAACCTCTGTGCCTCAGTTTACCCATCTGAAAAATGGGAATACCACTACTAATCTTCATTATCTCGGAGGAAGCAGGGGGAGTTACCTCTTTCCTCAGAAGCATGAAGGATGGAGATGAGGCAGTGGATGGGGAGGGCCAAGGCTCTGTGGTGGCACTAAGCAGTCTCTTTCGGGCACCCTGGTTGGTTCTCATTCACATGCTCAGGGTCTTGCTGATTGCCATACATGGGCTCAGGAAGAAAGATTTCCCCAGTTCGATTGGCAGTGAGCTCAAGGGGGGTTGTTCTGCCTTCCTCTGCAGTGTGTGAGTGTGGGTTCACAGAGTCACTTCTCTGCCTTTGCGGGGGCCTCAGCCATTGGTACAGCTTGATATCTCCTATTCGCTGCCTGGGGAACGTAACAGTCTAGTTCCTGTGGGCTGTCCCACTTGGGACTACATGATCTGATGTTCCCTTCTGGACATAAACTCTATGATTAGGGCCCAACCAAATTCATGACCATAAAGATGCATCACAGACCATGTATCAGAGAGGTAGCCGTGTTAGTCTGGATCTGCAAAAGCAACAAGGAGTCCTGTAGCACCTTATAGACTAACAGATGTATTGGAGCATAAGCTTTCGTGGGCAAAGACCCACTTCGTCAGATGCATGTAGTGGAAATATCCAGAGGCAGGTATAAATATGCAAGCCAGAATCAGGCTACAGATAACGAGGTAATTCAATCAGGGAGGATGAGGCCCACTTCTAGCAGCTGATCTGGAGGTGTGAATACCAAGAGAGGAGAAACTGCTTTTGTAATTAGCTAGCCATTCACAGTCTTTGTTTAATCCTAATGAGGTTAATTCAATCAGGGAGGATGAGGCCCACTTCTAGCAGCTGAAGACTGTGAATGGCTAGCTAACTACAAAAGCAGCTTCTCCTCTCTTGGTATTCGCACCTCCAGATCAGCTACTAGAAGTGGGCCTCATCCTCCCTGATTGAATTAACCTCATTATCTCTAGCCTGATTCTGGCCTGCATATTTATACCTGCCTCTGGATATTTCCACTACATGCAACTGACGAAGTGGGTCTTTGCCCACGAAAGCTTATGCTCCAATATATCTGTTAGTCTATAAGGTGCTACAGGACTCCTTGTCGCTATCACAGACCATGTAATCTGGTCTCCCCCCGTGAAATCAGGTGTGCTATCCTGTCCACAGATTTCAGGGGGAAGAGACCAGTTTTTCTCAGATTGGGGGTCCTGACCCAAAAGTGAGTTATAGGGGGTCACATGGTTATTTTGGGGGGGATGGTATTGCCATCCTTATGTCTGCTCTGCCTTCAGAGCTGGGCGGCCAGAGAGCAGCAGCTGTTGACTGGGTGCCCAGCTCTGAAGGCAGAGCCCAGCCAACAGCAGCACAGAAGTAAGGGTGGCAATACCATCTCCATGTCGCCC
This sequence comes from Rafetus swinhoei, assembly GCA_019425775.1. NCBI lineage: Eukaryota > Metazoa > Chordata > Testudines > Trionychidae > Rafetus > Rafetus swinhoei. The sequence goes on along the minus strand of CM033437.1, from coordinate 19,839,302 downwards.
TTACTTCTGTGCTGCTGCCTTCAAAGCTGGATAGCCAGCAAGTGGCGACTGCTGACTAAGGGCCCAGCACTACAGGCAGCAATGCAGAAGTAAAGGTGGCAATACCATACCAGTCCATCCTTATGTCTGTGCTGCTACTGGCAGCAGCACTGCCTTCAGAGCTGGGCTTCCGGCCTGCAGCCACCCCTCTCCAGCTGCTCAACTCTGAAGGCCGCGCTTCCCCATATCTTGCAAACCCCCCTTCCCAACTCCTTTTTGGGTCAGGACCCCTACAATTACAACACCTTGAAATGTCAAATTTAAATAGCTGAAATCATGACATTTACTATTTTTAAAATCCTATGACCATGAAATTGGCCAAAATGGACCATGAATTTGGTAAGGTCCTGTCTACATTTGTATGGGACCTTGCCAGGGCGTTTTGTGACTCCATTAAAATGTCTGTAAGGTCCTGAGATGTGGGGTGCTACAGCGGCGAAGACTGTCATCATCCTGTCTATTGTGGAGCACCACCAGTGTGCTCAGGTTAAGCAAAGGAGAGATAGGGCCAGATTCACAAGGGCACTGACCATCCACCAGCTGCCATTGAGAGCCACCAAGCTGCTGAATGCTAGGCAGTTTTGACAGTCTGGTCACTCACTGAGGTATGTAAGTGGGAGTTGTCAGGTGCCACAGTGTTTGAAAGTCTGGCCGACAGCCTGAGATTCACAACACAAATCCCAATGGGCAAGCCATAGAAACAGTCACCCTTAGAGCTTTCCTGCCATCTCACTCCTACTTCATATGTTCCCTTCTCTACACGAATGGGCCAGAGGGCTTTGCAAATGAAGCAAGCCCCGTGGTGGGGTAAGCTCTTCTATTAGGTATGCAAGTCCGTGGGCCAATCTGTGTTGTGGACCCTGCTGTCCAGTGACTGCTTGGACTTCCCCCCGTTTCGCTTGAACCCATGTTTGCTTTTCCCTGCAGAGCCATGAAACTGTATCTGTTACTCTTCCTGGCAGCAAATGGAGGGATCTCTAGCCATCGGCCCTTGGAGGAGTCACCCTGCGAAATGGTAAGAGATACCCCATGGAGGAGCCATCTCCTCTTGCATGTCTCTTCTTGATTATTATTAATTATACTAGAGTAGCCCTTAGAACAGCGGTTGTCAAACTTTTTTTCTCATGACCCAGTTGAAGAAAATTGTTGATGCCTGCAACCCAATATAATTTGACCAGAGTGTGGGCTCTGGTGGGGGAAAGGTGTGGGGGGGAGGGGAGGGAAGGATGAGAGCTTTGGAGTGTAGGAGGGGGCTCTGGCTTGGGGGTGGTGGTCCGGGCTGGGGCAGGAAGGGCTTGCCTCAAGCAGCTCCCGGTCAGCAGTGCAGCGGGGGTGCTAAGGCAGCTTCCTGCCTCTCCCAGCACTGAAGGCCATGCTGCACCCCAGAAGCGGCCAGTAGCATGTTCCCAGCCAATGGGAGTGTGGAGCTAGAGCTCAGGGCAGGGACAGTGCGCGGAGCCCTGTGTGTTCCCCTTCCCCAACCCAGGAGCCAGGCCTGTTGCCAGCCGTTTCTGGGCTGCAGCGCAGTCTGCAGTGCCAGGACAGGCCTTAGCCCCCCACTGATCCCCTGATCCCCCTGCAGCAACGAGACCCAGTGCCTGACATTCCATGACCCAGCACTGGGTCCCGACCCATAGTTAGAAAACTGCTGCTCTAGAGGCCCCCAATGAGATCTGGACCCCAGTGCTGCAGGTGCTGCACAAACATACAGTACCTGGCAGTCTCTGCTGCAATCAGCTTGCAATATTAGGGCAAGCCCTCAGGAGGAGGCGCGGCTCCCAGCTTGGGTAGGAGCACATGTGCTATTTCTGCTCAAGCTGGGGCACTAAACATAGCAATGTGGCCAGGGGGGCATGGGCTAGTCACCCAACTATAACCCTGCACATGATCTTAGCCTGAGCCATGGCCCGCCAAGTGGGCGGATCCAGCCTGCGGAGGCCCTGCTGCTCCCCCACCCCCAGGCCAATGAGGGTCTGAGGGCGGGGGAGGGCACGAAGCCTCCTCCCGCCCTGCCAGGAGCACGTGGCGCTTTGAAGCGCCGCGCGCTGCTCACAGGGTGGAGGGGAAAATGGAGGAGGCTTTGCGTTCTCCCCCACCCCCAGGCCAATCAGGGCCTGGGGGGCGGGGGAACTGTGTGAAGATTCCTTCAGCCTGCCCCTGCCCTGCAAGGAGCCTGCGGCACTTCAAAGTGCCACGTGTTCCTCACAAGGCGGTCCCCCTCCCCTAGGCCCTGATTGGCCTGGGGGTGGAGGAGCGTGCCAAGCCTCTTCCAGGGCGTGGGTGCCTAGTGGGAAGAGGGGGCAAAAGGGCTCCCCTATCCCCAGACCCATCATGGTTTGGGGGTGGGGTAGCCCCGCCCCTTCCCATTTAGGCCTCACCCCTTCCGGGGTGGCCTGGGGCTACTTCAAAAATTTTTGAAGTAGCCCCTGGGCAAAAATTACTGCCCACCCCTGACCAGAGCATGCCACCCAGGCCTCTGCAGTGTGTGCATAGGGCTCCAGCGGCAATTTAAAGGGCCCAGGGCTTTGGCTGCTGCCACTGTTACAGTAGCGGTGGCCAGGAGCTCCAAGCCCCTTTGAATTGCAGAGCCCCCTTTCACCTTCCCCCCATCAGCGGCCTCGGCGCATCATACCCCACAGGTGTCTGGGTTACACTCGCGCAGAGCCAGTGCATGTCTCTCCAGAGGAGCAGGGAATTACTGCTAGGCTAGCTGCTGTGCAGACAGAGCCTCTATGGGCAAGACAAACGTAAGGTGGGAAAAAGGAAGAATTATTATCCCCATTTTATAGCTGGGGACTGGCGGTGCAGCAACAGTAATTGATTTGCCCAGAGTCACACAGGAAGTCTGTGGCAGAACCAGGAACGGATCCCAGATTGCTTGAGTCCCATTCCAGTGTCTCACGCATGAGGTGAGCCTTTCTCATGTGAGGTGAATAAACGCCACTTCTCCCTCTCTCGTGACAGTGAGCCCCATCCGTCCCTCCTTTACACTGGTTTAATACTGGCTTCAACGGAGTTCCTGATTTATGCTAGGTGTGAGAGCAGGAGCAGGCCTTCTTATGAGAGACAAAACCCCTGTGTCCAAAGCCTGGTTTGTCCCACTGATTTTTTTTTATAACATCTTCTACAAGAATGTGAATGTTATTCACAGATGAACTGGTTCTCCTCTCACTCACTCCCCTTCTTCAGAGGCAGCAACAGGAGTTTAAAAATACTCATTTGCTTCTTCAAATGGGGAAGCCGCTGAGCACAAATCCCTAAGAATGTCCAAAATAGGGAAAAAATAATTTGCTGGCTGTACAGATCTCCCAAATGGGATTCATTCCTTTCCTGCCCACCCTGATGTACTAATGCACTTCCTGAATTCAGGGAAATTAGGGTCTAGCATACAAAAAGAACTCAGGAAGGAGGCTGGATTTCTCACTTATTGGCTGGAGAGGAAGGAATGATGAAATCACTGTAAACATGACACTTTCGGTCTCATGCACCCCAGCCACGCAAACGCAGGCTGACACACACAGTAAACCTAATAAGTGCTCCTCCCCCACCTTTGTTTTGATGGGTCATAGATCAAGCTAATTCCTTGAGAAGTAAATATTGGCTGATTTCTGCCACTCCACTGTACAATTCACTCAGCTGCCCAGGCAAAGGAAGAGTCCAAAAAAGTTTTGATCCATTTAACAGAACTGGGATACATTCAATGCTGACAAAACACTCGGCTGTCACAAGGCCAGGTTCTCAGATGGTGTAAATTGACACAGCATCATTCATCTCAGTGGGGTTGCACTGGCCTTGCTATTTCACAATGCAGTTCATAGGCACTGACGCCGTGCGGGCTCCAGGGCTGGAGCATGTACGGAAAAAAAGCCAAGTGGTTGCTCAGTACCCCCTGCCAGCCCTGTGGATCAACACCCTCACCTCTCCACACAGTGCCTCCCGCCTGCCAATGGCCCCACCACTCAGTTCATCCCTTTCTCTCCCAGCACCTCCTGCTGGCTGTGAACAAGCTGTTCAATAGCATGTAAGAGGCATTGGGAGGGAGGGGCCAAAACAGGAAGAGGCAGGGAAAGGATTGGGAAGAGACGGGCCAGGAGCAGCGTGGAGGGAAGAGGTGGGGCCAGGGTCTGGGGCAGAGCAGAGGTAGGAAGAGGCAGGATGGGGATAGGGGACTGGAAGAAGGGGTGCTGTGTGGGCGGGGCCTGGTACAGAGCAGGGGTGGAGCACTGCCCAGGATCTGAGTAAGTCGGTGCTTATGATGAGACGTTTCACTGCAATTGCATTGTTCACACGATGTCGTCACACACAGAACAGAGGACGCCCACGGCTGGAATCTCTTATCCAAACCACCCCAAGACACTTTTAGTTTGGCAACAGCAAATCCCAGTTAAAGGGATCCAACACCCCAAATCCTCTGTTTGGCCATTGCAGAGAAGAGACAAAGGGACAGATTCTCAGCACCCACATACATTAGCTGAAGAGCCTCGCCCAAAGCCTTGTGTTCGAACACCCTGGCTTTGGATTTTAGGATGTGATAGGACCTAGATACAAACCACCCTGGAGTTAGTTTTGTGAAAGAGAAGGCGACCACTGGCCCCCTCCTCTAAAATTACCAGCTAGAGCTGAGTGACAGCGTTTGAATCTGAATCCAAACTTGCCCACACTTCAGAGCTGTTGGGCCAATTTTTACCCAATAACCCCCCTTTCTGGGTGGCTCAGGGTATGTCTACACTGCAGTGTTTTTTTGGAAAAACTGCCGTTTTTCCAAAAAACCCTCCAGTTACATTCACACTGCAATCACGTTCTTTCGAGAAAAAAAAATCAAAAGAACAGAGGGGTTTTTCCGACATTGGTAAACCTCTTTCTACGAGGAAGAAGCCTTTTTGCGAAAGAGCTCTTTCGGAAAAAGACGTACGTGGAAGGGGAAAAGGGAGTTCTTTCGAAAGAAGAGGAAAGAGGAAAAAGTACAGGTGCCCCGGTGGCCATTCTGTCCATAGTAATAACAGCTTAAATGCGAGATAGTGTCCATTCTGTGTGGACGCTCTCTTTTGAAAAAGCAGATTGCTTTTTCGATGCACTTGGGCAGTGTGGATGCTCTCTTTCCGAAGAAGTTTTTCCAGAAGACCTCTTCCGGAAAAGTTTCTTCTGAAAGAAGCTTGTAGTCTAGACATAGCCTCTGATGCTGAAAGGTGCAAGAGGCTTTTCCACTCCTGGCACTGCAGATAGAGTGACCAGATGTCCTGATATTTGAAGCTTTGTCTTATACAGGCATCTATTACCCCTCTCACCCTCTGTGCCGATTTTTCACACTTGCTGAATGGTCACCCTATCTGCAGGCCACTGTACTTGAATACTAACAACCAGGGCTCGACAAATCAGTGAATCTACTTGCCCGTGGCGAGTAGATTTCAGCCGGTTGCCCTGTTTACCGGCGGCGCGCGAATGCGCAATGCAGGTCTTGCACATGCGCACTGCGGGGCTGACAAGTAGATTTCACAGAGGTTTGTCAAGCCCTGCTAACAACAATAATGCTGCCAGAGCTGAGGAGGAAAGAAAGTGAGCTTTGCTCATGCTCTTGGACCATGGGCATGGGTGGGTCAGTAATGTAGGAAAGAGAAGGCAGAGCCTTCCCAAAACTGCCTACATGCCCAACCGCCTAAGGCTGGGGCCACCGGCGGGGAAGGCTGGGACCATGGAGCAGCAGCCATCTTCCCCCGACCACTGGGGAGGGAGAGGGTTACAGCCCAGAGGCCCAGCTTCCCCTAGCCACCAGGAGGGATGGGGTCGTGGCCTGTCAGCCTGGCTTCCCCCAGACACTAGGGAGGGATGGGTCCAGGGCTGCAGCATGGCAGCCCTGGCTCTCCACTTGGCCAGGAAGGATTGGACTGGGGTGGGCGGAGCTTGGCTCCAGGGGCGGGGCTTTGGGTGGAAGGGGTGGGGCTGGGACTTGCCTTCCTCAGCTGGGCTTTCGCCCATGCCCATGGGTTTAATAAAAGTCCTCTGAAGTAGGAAGAGCAAAGGTATGATAAGAACTGATGCCATGTACTTATGCCTTCTTTCCCTTTTATTGCACCTTTTCTGTGCAGCAGTAAAGATAAATGTGGGTATGGCGCAGGCAGAATTCAAGAGCTGAGGGAAGGGATGGGGAGCAGAGATAGCAGCAAGGGGGAAAGGACAGCAGGTAAGGAGAAGGGGTGCAGATAAAGGAGTGATAGAGAGAGAAAAGTGAACTCTACAAAGGAAAATAAAGTTGCTGTCAAGAGCAGCAGACACCTGGCAGGTGTGGATTTGATCATCAACCCAGTTTAGAGGCTGCAGAGTTTGCAGGCTGGACTAATGGCCCCATCCTGAAAGGTTCTGAGCAGCCTAAGTCTGGCCCAGTTCCCACAGCAGTACATGGAAAGGCTCCCCTTGACATCAAAGTGAATTGGATCAGACCGTAGCGGGCATGCAGAGTGCCCAGGTCCTGACAGGATTGGGCCCTAAGTGAAGGAAGGCGCTTGTCATTCCTTGAGCTGCTGCAAATGTTGCTTCTTTCAGGCTTCTGAGTTTTCCTCTCCCCCCACCCCAACCCCTTCCTTTAGCTGCCTGAAACCAAGACCTCCTCCTCGCTGCCTGCCTGCTAGAGTCTTTGGGCCTCTGATCACATTTCAGTGCAAGTCAAGTCACTCTAGAGTCTCGGCAGGAAGGCGCTCACGGCTCAGCGGAGCCAGGATGTAACTCCCTTTCCCTGACTGGGGATTTAGCTGCTCTGGGTGGATTTGTGTGGGTCTCAGGGTTCAAATTTCAATATGCGGGTGACTTGGGAGTTTTGTCACCAGGGCAGCCCCGCGTAGCCGCCAGGGTGTATCTGGAGTCTAGCTCTGTTGTCATTTGTCTGGCATATTTACGACAAACCCCACATCCGGCAATGTGCACTTTTCATTACTCACATGCACAAGTGATTCACAGAACACTGGATGTTACCCAGATTCTTGTAAACATCGCCTAGGCGTCATTTTCCTCCCCTCTCCCTCCCCGAAAAGGTTTGTGTGAAACAGATGTTTGGAGGGGACGTTCTTTTGTTTTAACTTCTGAGGTGCTGACACAAAACCTTGCTTCAGGACCTTTAGCTCCTAGTTCTCCGTATAAGAACACTTAGAGGGATTCAGCAAGCTGTTTGACCCAAAGGACTCAATCACCTATAGAAACAGATAGTTAGGAAACTCCCTGTTAGCTGCCCCTGTTCGCCTCGTCTCAAAAAAGATATATTGGCATTGGAAAAGGTTCAGAAAAGGTCAATAAAAATGATTAGGGGTTTGGAACGGGTCCCATATGAAGAGAGATTAAAAAGACTTGGACTTTTCAGCTTAGAAAAGAGGAGTCTTGAAGGGTGTGTCTAGACTACAGGGTTTTTTCACAAAAACTTCCCCTGTGTCTAGACTGCTGCCGCGAGCTTTCAAAAGTAAATCGAAAGAACACGGCAGTTTTTTTGACCGCGGAAAACCACGTTTTATGAAGAAGAACGCCTTTTTTCAAAAGTGCTCTTTTGCAAAAAGGCGCTATGTACTACAAGCTGTGCTTTTTCGAAAGAGAGCATCCAGACTGCCTGGGTGCTCTCTTTTGAAAAAGCGGCTTGCTTTTTCGAAAGTACTAGTTGTAGTCTTTTTTGAAAGAGGCTTTTCAAAGTATCTTTCAAAAAGCCTCTTTCGAAAGAGGCTTGCAGTCTAGACGTAGCCTAAGGGGGGATATGATAGAGGTTTATAAAATCATGACTGGTGTGGAAAAAGTGAATAAAGAAAAGTTACTTACATATTCCCACAATATAAGAACTAGGTGTCACCAAATTAATAGGCAGTAGGTTTAAAACAAACAGAAGGAAGTTTTTCTTCACTCAGCGCACAGTCAATCTGTGGAACTCCTTGCCAGAGGATGTGGTGAAGGCTAGGACTTTAACAGGGTTCAAAAAAGAGCTGGATAGATTCATGGAGGTTAGGTCCATCAATGGCTATTAGCCAGGATGGGTAGGAATGGTGTCCCTAGTCTCTGTTTCTCCGGAGGTGGGTGACAGGGGAGGGATCATGTGAGGATTACCTGTTGTGTCCCCTCCCTCTGGGGGATCTGGTATTGGCCACTGTCGGCAGACAGGAAACTGGACCATTGGTCTGACCCAGTATGGCCATTCTTATGTTCTTATTTAGGCACGTACTAAAACAGTTTGGATTCCGGTCTAATCTTGCAGTGGGCTGGTCATTTTAACAGCACAATGTGCACACTTTACACTTACACCAGGCCTTTTAGCCCACTGCTCCCCAAATGCTTTGCAAATGACGGCTCGTATTCTGCCTTTGGATGCATATTTGAAGTACGGGCATTAATTTACCAGCTGCTTTAACGCAACCCTTAAAAGGCCACACCCTTTGTGCATCACAGTTTCACCCAGAGCTGTACCGGGGAGAGCTGCGGCATGTGTGATTCCCTGCATGGGCCACTTCCCCGCTGCATTCCTTCTGTTCCCCATGGAACAGTGTGTACAGCGCTGGTCACCAGGCCAAAGGAAAGAAGTGGTTGCCTTGGAGAAAGGATAAACATAGAGGCACAGAGTCTGAATAAACTTCAGGGAGTTTGAGGTGAGCTGCAGAAAAGTTTTGGGAGCTTAGGCATTGATTTAAAGACGCATCGCTTAGCTCATCACTGGTTAAGGGGAGGTGCAATTAGAGCCTACAAGTATTTGAAGGGTGTAAATAAGAAGAAAAGGGGTTGTTTATTTATGCTGGATTCTGATATATTTTCTCTCAAAGAGCAGCATACACATTGACTCTGTAGGTGATCTGAGGCTGGAGAACCCACAGGGAAAAATTAGTTGGTGCTTTGCACCCACCAGCCGCCACACTCCCCCTTCTGCCCCCCTCTGCCCTACACCTCCCACCCACTGGTGACCCTGCTGTTTTACTCCTCTCCCTCCCTCCCAGTGCTTCCCTTCCACCGCGAAAAATGTTTTGTGCCATTCAGAGGCTCTGGGACTGAGCAAACAAGGGTGAGGGGGCAGAAAGAGGCAGGAAGCAGCATGGGGGCAGAGGCTTGTGGGGGGAAGAGGTGGAGTGGGGGGCAAGGCAGAAGTGGAGTGGCAGCAGGAAGAGGTGGGGGTGAGGATTTGAAGGAAAGGGTGGAGTGGGGCAGGGCGTGGGGAAAAGGGTGGAGTGGGGGCAGGGCCTGGGACAGAGGGGGGCATGAACATGCTCCCGGTTAGAGCAGAAGTCGGTGCCTCTGATGGCTAGTACCTTACTTTGAGATTGATCTCGCTGAAGTCAATGGAGCTAATTATGGAGTATTATTAATGCAATGGTTGTACTTATTAAAACTGATTTTATACTTTCTTTATTAATAATACTTATTAAGACAAAGTGGCAGAATCTGGTTTATTATGAGGTACGATGGGGGTAGGGATGAAATCATGCCAGGGAAGTTTAGGCTGAATAAATATCGGGAATAAGTGTTTGAGCGCAAGGTCTGTTAGACAATGAAGTAGTCACAAGGGAAGCAATGGGATCCCATCACTCAGGACTTTTAAAACTAGCCTGGACCAAAGGAACACAGTGGACTAATTCTGTACTGGGTACAGCAGGGGCTAGATGCCCTAATGCAGTGGTTCCCAAACTTTTCGGCATCACGCCCACCTTTTTGATTTTTGAGAAACCCTCGCGCCCTCCCCCCCCAAAAAATAGCAGCAAAACTGGGGTGGGATTGACAGGGTGTGTGTGTGGCTGGATCGCCTCGCACCCCCCCTGGAATTTCTTCATACCTCCCCAAGGGGGCACGCCCCCAGTTTGGGAACCAATGCTAATGGATCCTCTCCAGCTTGAATTTTTATACCAGGTTTCAAAAATCAAAGGATCCAATTCTCTTCTCTCTTTGGGCTAATTTACATGGGGAAATTTACTGGCATCATTATATAGCAGTATTGCCCCCTACATGGGAACTCTTAATCCAAGACATCAGGATTATCTCCAATGAAATGAAATGAAAATCCACCCTATGCTGTGAAAAAAATTCAGGCTTCTGGTGGCCTGACTAGAAAATAGACTAATACAACCAATTTCCAAGAAAAGGATTATAATCAGATGCAGGATACAACATTGTCTTTATTCTTGAGACAAAGCCAGTGAGCGTCCCAAAGATACTAACCAGGGCTCCCTGTTCTCTTTCTTTTCTGCAGGTAAAGAGGAAGGCCTTTTGTGATGGCAAAGAGCTTCATCAAATCCCCCCCGAGCTCCATCCAGACGTAAATACAATAGATTTGTCTGGAAATCAGATAAAAAATATCTCTGAGAAGCCACTGACCTTTTACACCTTGCTCCAGCATTTGGATTTACGATCCAACCAAATAAGTTTCATTGAGCCTGGAGTTTTCACCCACATGACAAGCCTGGCGGAGATAAATTTATCCAATAACCAGCTAGATGAGTTTACTCAGCACAGGACACCAGGGATTGGACTTTTACCAGCGGTCAGAAAATTGGACTTGTCCCGCAACAGTCTGTACAATAGAATGGCTGAATATTTTATACACGACGTGCCCTCACTTCAGTATCTTTCCTTGGCAGAAAACAGCATAACGGTGATATTGCAAAGGATGTTCCAAGGGTCTCCGGCTCTTGTTGAGATTGACCTCCATAGTAACATAATCATGGATATAGAAGAAGGTGCCTTTGAAATGCTGATGAACCTCACCAAGCTCAATCTCTCCATGAACTCCATCACTTGCATCTCAGATTTCAGCCTCAGGCAACTGCAGATACTCGACCTCAGTAGGAACAGCATTGAGACTTTCCATACCACAGCGTCAAAGGAGGAATATAACCTGGTATGGCTGGATCTTAGTGAGAACAAGCTACTGCGCTTCCCAGTTTTCCCCCAAGTGAACAAGCTGGCCTATCTGAATTTATCTAAGAATTTATTACAGCTTAGTTCAGACTCTTCTCACGAGAAGATGGACTACATGGAAAGGGACTGGCTAGAAGCTCCTTTTCATCTTTTGGATCAGAAGCAAAATTCAAACACAAGTTCTCTGTATCTATCCCAGCTTTTATATTTAGACTTAAGTTATAACGCGATCAATTCCATCTCAAATGAGTTCTTTGAGTCAATGTCCTCCCTTCAGTTCCTTAATCTCAGTAAAAATTGCCTCCAGACTTTCATAGTGAATTATGACAGTGCATTGACCTCACTAGCTGTCCTTGATTTAAGCTTCAATGCTTTGCAGAATCTCGTACTTGATGCCAGCACATTGACTAATTTACAGGAGCTCTACATTCAAAACAATCATCTCCAGGCCCTGCAATTTGATATCTTTGTGAGCCTTCCCAGCATCAAATTGCTTAACCTCCAAAGTAATAATATTAGCTTTTGCAGCATGTACTCAGGATTAGCTAAACAAAGGCTTATTGGCGAGGTGAATGGCTGTGTATCATTTGTTGACTTCCCGGCTCTTCAATACTTATATCTAGCTGACAACATGTTGAAGAACTTACCAATATATGCTTTTTACAAGACTTCACTAATTCTCCTGGATCTCTCCATGAACCAGGGACTGAAAATAGAGGCTACAGCATTATCAGGACTGGAGACATCTCTTAAATATTTGAATTTACATGGCAACAGTATGACAGTTTTAAATATTGACCTGCCTCGTTTTCAACTTCTTAAACATTTAAACCTGTCTGAAAATCAGCTGAGCGGGTTACCCAAGTGGAATAGTGATGCTTCACTGGAAGTTCTGGATCTACGGAAAAACCGTTTTAGTAGTCTACAGAGCAGTAACATTTTAGCACTAGAGAACTCTCTTAAAAACTTATATCTTGCTGGGAACCCACTTAGCTGCTGTGGAAATGCCTGGCTCTCCTCTCTAATCCAGAATAAAAATGTGGATATCCCCGGTGTAGAGCAGATAACATGCCAGTACTCCAGGAGCTTTGGGTACCAAGAAGAAATTTATATTAGCAACATAAGATCAGAAGTCTGTGAAAAAGAGGATCTAAAGAAAATTAACTTGCTTATTATACTAACGGTTGCATTAGTTTTATCAGTGATCATCATTGGACTGGGTTCATTTTGTTGCTTCCGCAGACAAAAGTTTGGCCAGCAATTTAAAGCATAGAACACACACTAACTTGATGCAAAATAAAATCGGGTGCAACACTGAAAATGTGTAGAAATGAAGGGTAACATTCTTGCCTTTGATTTAATTGTGGATTTTCAGCCAGCTTCTGCTCTCAGTTGCACCAGCATCTTTGCTTGAGGTTGCAGCAACAAAGTAACCGAGAAGAGAATTTGTCATATTTTGCACTTGTTCTATGCTCATGTGAAACCTTGTTCATCAGAAGCTGAGAATCACGGAAAACCATGGTAATTTAAGGTTCATAGAACTTAAACCAGCCAACACTCTTGTGAGCAGTACCAACCTTTCACTGAAATGCTAAGACAGCTTTCTGATGCCTCTGGGGAGGGAGAATTCTCCCCCCCCATCTTCCCCAAATCTGCATATCATGGTTTAATGGTTGTTTCTGTAACAACACGTGGGGATCTCATCACAGCTGACAGGAGGGATGACTCCTTACGTTCATTTGCAAAACTTTGCAAGCCCATGAGCTTCCGCCAAATTCATCACTTTAATTGTGGGCGTTGCTTTGTCAAAACAGGTTTGAGGCAGCTCGGCTCTTAAAGTTAAACTTAAGAGAAGTGAACCCACCGGACCCAGGAAATCAAACTCTGACCCTTTTCCCTTTGATGTCAATTGCAAATCTCCCGGTCCTTCCAGTGAGAACTGATCTCAAAAACAGTAACTTCACACAGTTCTATGGAGCTCATGGCTCCTACTTGAACAGTATGGTTGTTTGTGAGGATCAGCCCTTCAGTACCAAAACCACAGGTGTCTATCACATGTGTTAAAGGAGATCTCAGTTAGTAGCAGGCTGTTACATTCAGTGGGACTAGCTACTACTGGAAGACATGATTACACACACAAAGCTCAGTGTCATATGCCTATATGCAATGCAAATTTCACGTGTGAAACAACCGCACACTATGTAATAGACATTTGCATTGAGGATCTCAGTTACACAGTTCAGCTCAGAGAGGAGAAACGTCTCCATAGTGCGCAAATGTATATTTATCTGGTTTTAATGTGAAGAAATTCATTTCTTTGGCAAACAGGTTATTTAAAAAAATCTTCCTTAGAGAATGAATTTGAACCAGCAAATATTAGACTTAAATGTTTATTTGTTTAGGGACAGCAATTTAACACACTCTGCATGTAGTTAGGTTTCAAGGCAAGAAGTATAAAATAAAATAATTATCCTCCAGGACTTGTTCTGGATGGAATACAGGGGGAAACCTTCATAATCGAGACGGCAGAATTTCCTAGGCATGTAATGTGTTTAATTCTAGTACCTTGAATCCAAGAAGTCCACCTTCACTTGTACTATACATTGTAGCTTGAGTCGGGCCCCTTCCTCTGAGCAAGAGAAGAAAATCCAAATGTCCCTAATGTAAATAAAAAATGGGATTGTCAAAGACCCTCAGCATTGGTCTAACTCATTTCCCATTGTGTCAATGGAAGTTTTACTATTGACTTAAATTTGCTCTGCTCCCATTGAGGCCAAAGCTGATGCTTTTGAAAATCCCACTCAAAGCTGTTAGGTGCTTAAGGCTGTTAGATTCTTTTAATGTGAAGAAATTCATTTCTTTGGCAAACAGGTTATTTAAAAAAAATCTTCCTTAAAGAATGAATTTGAACCAGTAAATATTAGACTTAGATGTTTATTTGTTTAGGGACAGCAATTTAACATACTCTGCATGCAGTTAGATTTCAAGGCAAGAAGTATAAAATAAAATAATTATCCTCCGGGACTTGTTCTGGATGGAATCCAGAGGAAAACCTTCATAATCGAGATGGCAGAATTTCTTAGGCATGTCACCAGGTTTATACTGTGGTTAAGGTCATTAATACCTGATTCGCAAGGGTATTCATGTGTTTATGTTTGTGACAGGACATTAAATTACAGGGAGGGGGGATTAGAGAGCAGAAAAGTTTGTCTTAAGCCATGTCTACACTATCACTTATATCAGCAAAACTTGCCAGAGAACTACTCATTGTTTTTAAAGTTACAGACTAACACGGCTAGCCCCGAGACTTTTAAGTCTCTCAGAAGTGTGAAAAAAGCACTACCTGGAGTGACTTAAATTTCACTGGTGTAAATGGTAGTGTGCACAGCGCCATGTCAGTAGAGCTCCTCCTGCCAACACAGCTGCTGCCACTCATTGGGGGTGTTTTAAGTATGTCAACATGAAAGCTCTCCCCTTTTGGCATAGAGTGGCTATCCAAGAGATCTTACAGTGGGGCAGCTGCATCAATACGGCTATGCCACTGTAAGCTCTCCAGTGTAGACATAGCCAATGTGTAGAAGAATATATGTGGATCTAGTCCCAGAGCCTTTTTCACATTAGTAGCCCTGTTGACTTCCTATGACTGTGAAAAAAGAACTAGGCCCTGATCTTGCTTTGGGATGAATCAGGACAGCCCTTTATGTTTACGTATGAAGTATATAAAAGGGTCTGACCAACACCTATTGCAATCAGTGAGAATCTTTCAGTTGACATCTATAAGTTTTGGATCTCGCCGCAAGACTCCATGCATATGCCAATGCAAACTGCTGTGCACCATAGCATATAAGAATCAAATGGTCAAATAGCATTAAAGAGCTCACTGACTCCTACTTATGTAAGGAAATTCAGATTAAGGTGTTGCTCTGCTCCCAACATGCCTCATTTTCCCCAGCTACTGAATGTCAGAAGTAGCCCACTACAAATAGCTGTATAGTTCTGTTTTTAAAAGTAATTCTGTAAGAAACTGGCTTGGATTTGTGGTAGGATTTGCACCACAGACTCATCTTCCGGCTCTGTAAAATAGTCAGAAATGTGACTATATTAAAGCAACATTTTGGAATACTCCCGAGACAAAACATCATGTCTGCATATCCATTTTTGATAGTTAGATTGAAACTTCAGCTTTTATGTTCTATTCTAGGGCAGAGGCAGCTGTGCCGTAATTAAAGTTTGCAACTTTAGCTTCCATCATAAAGTGAAAATTAAGCACCACGATAAAAGAAGCCAATTCTCTGCACCAGTGGGCTCGGAAAATTCATTTGGCCTGAAAGTTATCAGACTTGGGCCTGATTTCAAGCTCATGGAAGTCAACAGACTGTCTCTGACCTGGCTTTGGATCAAGCCCTGAGTCTTCAGTGAGAATAACGGTGCCACCAGCAGCCTTGGTTCCACTCTTGGGTCTGACGCTCTTTGGGAAGACTCTCATTTGCAGTGAAAGCAGGCTGTGCTGTCCATTCAGACATGTGGCTCATTGAGATACACTGTGAACATGTGCAATTTGCTTTGAATGAGTTAGGGTTTTTAAGGAGCTTGGCCACCATCACTCATTCCTTCAGCTAATAACCTTATCACACTGCCAATCCCACGTAATCAGCACTTTAACCCTGTGTTTTTCGTTAGCTGCAATAAAAGAAAATTCTAAATATTATTAAATATTGGCCGCCTAATTAGACTCCCATTGAGTTCAAATGGAGCAGGAACAAATGTCCCCTCTAATTTTTCTACTCGTGTGCAGAATAATTTTTGTTCTGTGCAGCAAGGCATGTGTGGATGTGTACCACTAGTAGAAACACACGCTGCCAGTGTGGGCGCTCTGCTCATCAGCTGGGCGGCATTTGAATCTCTCCTGGGTGGCTGCCCAAGTGCTCAGCTTACAGGGAACCCTAAGCAGGACTGTATTCCTTTAGGAATAAGCCCTAGTATTAATAAGTAGCAGGGATTCTCCTGCTTTCCCTAGCAGATGTCTGAATAACGGGTTCCTATTGGGAGATTCTATTCTGCTAGGAGGGATGGGGAATGTGAGGGAATGAAGAAATGAACACTGGGACTTTGAGGCAGAAAGCTGGGGAAACGACAGGGTCAGGACAATGTTACTATCCCCACACTATCCACCAACAGCGCTGAACAGACACAGTGCCACAGAAGGCAACCAGTCTTCATCCCTCGCCCCTCTCTGGCCAGCCATGCCCCCGGCTTCCCTACATGCAACAGCTCCAGCTTAGGATGCAACTGGAGAGCAGTTTCTTCATGCTGCAGAGCCATGGCTGTCCTGTAGTCAGCTTCCACCACTCATGCCAACAGAATGAATAGGCAGCATGAGGGCTGCCTACCGTGCCCTTAGACTTACACCTCTTAGGGATACTGCTTAATATTCTGAGAGCACTCGGTAGCTGCATGTCTGTAAATGGGCCAGTAACAGGCAATGAGGAATATGTAGCATCATCCTCTGCGGTTTATATGATCAATAAAGCTTCTGGTTGTTGTGCCCTGCAAACAGATTCTTCTGTACAGCTCTTTATGGCATTCTGAACACTAGACGCTGTTCCAAAATTTTCCTAATACAACTGCACTCACATACCATATGGGCAGCGGTTCCTCTGCTTAGTCTCACAAACACCTTCCTCACAGTGAGCCAAACTGAAATGGAGCAGCACTGCTGTACAGGAGGGGAAAGCATCATATGAGCCCTGTACACTACAGAGCAGGGGTGAGCAAATACCAGACCATGGACCATGTCTGGTCCCCCAGGGTTAGCTCCTGGTGGCTCCCACTGCTATATTTACCTGCACAGCTGAAGGTACTGGTGATCCCAGCTCCCACTGGTTGCAGATTGCTGTTCCTGGCCAATGAGAGCGGTGGGAAGCAGTGTTTTGTTCCATGCCACTTCCCACCACTTCCATTGGCTGGGAATGGCTATCTGCATCCAACAGGAGCTTTGATCGCTGGTACCTGCGGAGGGGCAGGGAAATATAGTGGTAGCGGCCCACCACAGGCTAACCCTGAGAATTGCCACCGTGTTATTGCTCACCCCTGCTACAGAGAGTCCCCGTGCCAGCAAGTCAACCAGTAATGATTCATCTGGGTCATCAATGGGGACTGAACCCAGAACCTCTACATTTAAGAACATGAGTCTCTACAGCTGGCGCTAAAGGAGTAACTCCAACAGCTGGCAGTTATAGCAGTCACATTCTCTGTGGCTCAGACAATGAGAGAGGCATGTAGCATGCAGTTGCAGGGGACGAGATCTGCTTCATTTAAATCCTACCTCAAGGGACTAAATGGGCCTTAGCTGCTACATAGGCCTACTCCTGGCCTCTGCACGGGGGTGAATTTCACCCACTTGCCACAAGAAGTTATTTCTGATGCAAAAAAGACCTGGGGGTCTGATCTGAGGAAACTCTACAGAGAAGCACAGCAGGGGACATCAAGAATTGTTTGTTCTAAAAGAAGGTCCATTTGTGACATAACTCTCTATGGTGCGTCTACACTGCAACCGTAGCTTGAAATACACTACGCGATTTGAGCTACGCAAATTACGTAGCTTATTTTGAGTGTATTTTGAAATAGAGTGCTATTCTGAAATGTCCCTTAATCCTCGTGGAACAAGGTTTACAGGGACTTCAGAATAGCGTGCCTGTTATAACAGGCTTGCTTTCAAGACACGGAAAATGCAATTTCGGGATACCGGAAGTATCCCAAAATAGCGCCACTGTCTAGAGGTACCCTTCAGGGATCATGACCAGCCCAACACTGGCAATTGTGTATGATTTACATTAAATAACAAAATACATCACCCCCCAAAATTCCAACATCCAGATGTTCCTTTTCTTGCGCCCATCTATCACTTGAACATTCAGTATCCTGTTAGTAGGCTGAAAAAAAAAATCCCATTTTATACCCATGTATTAGGGAAACATTTACAGTTTGGATTTAAAAGAAATCCTTGGATAGATTTATTCCTTTTCCATAAACCATCACCAGTTCTGTTTGCATACAAAGACACAGTATAATAAATATATCAGTTTAGGATCAGCGTTGTTTAGCCTGAGTCTGATTATTCCAACAGCTTGCGCTAAGTTATTTTCTTTTGACAATTATAACCCTTTGGTACCACTACAGAGCCTGTAGCCCAGTGATGGGCAACCAAGGATAGTGAATGGGCTGCTTGAGTGGCCCTCCTTCATCTCAGTAGGCTGCAGCAGCCCATGGCCCACTGAGGCTCCACCTGCATCCCATGGACCCCATTTCTGCCCTCCTCCCCTACGTACCTCTTGCGCACTGGGGCACCGGAACCCCCACACTTCCTGATCCTGCCCTTCCCTCCCAGAGCTGGAACAGCTGTGACTCTGCTGTTCATGACTGTTCCAACTCTGGGAAAGAGGAAGAGGAGCGGGAACAGAGCGGGAATCAGACAATTTCTGGTGCTCCGAAATTGCTGGATGGGAGGGGAAAGAGTAAGAAGTGTAGGGCTCCAGTGCCCCAGTGCACAAAAGGAGCGTGAGGGAGAGGGCAGACGGGGGTCCACGGGCTGCAGGTTGCCCACTACTGCTGTAGCCTCCCCCTGCTTTTTTTTTTTTTTTTAACTATTCCTACCTGGATGAAACTAATTTGGTTAAAGTTTTCAAAAGTAACTAGTGATCTGGGGTGACACACTAGGGAAATTGTGGAATCTCCATTCTTGGAGATTTTTAAGAGCAGGTCGGACAAACACCTGTCAGGGATGGTCTAAATCAGGGGTGGGCAACAATTGTTGACGGGTGGCCACTCCAAGATTTTGGAAAGTGGTCAAGGGCCACACTCTTCCAAGATATTAATGGAGGAGATGTGGGGGTCTGGGATGGACGTTGAGTGCAGAAGGGAGGTTGGGGTAAAAGACTGGGGTGCAGGAGGGAGAATGGAATCTGGGAGAGAGTTTGGATGAAGGAGATGGTTGTGACCTAGGGCAGGGGACTGGAGTGCAGGGATTTGGGATGTGACCTAGGGTAGGAGGGGATTGTGATCTGGGGCAGGAGATTGGGATGCCAAATCTGGGAGGGGGTATGGGTGCAAGAGGAGGACAGAGGGTCTGGGTATGTTGAGTGTGGGGGGGGGGGGAGAGTTGGGGCAGGAAAGGGCTGCAGTGCCAGAAGCAGGCTGTGGCCAAGAGACTTACTTGCCAGCTGCCAAACTAGCCTGCCTGCCTGCAGAGCTTAAAATGTTTCCCAGCCTGCCTGCTTGCCTGGCCATGTGCTTCATGAATAACTGAGTGGAGGAGAGGGGGCGTGATTCTTCTTAGCTGCCTGTTACTCCAACAAGACGCTCGCATTGGCTCCTTTCTGCCAGAAACTGGCCAATGGGAATGTGCTGGGGGCAGGGTGGCTCCTAAAACTTCCCCCGTCCCCTCCAGTTTTAAAACAGAAATGGAGCCCTACAGCCACATTTCTGCAGGGCGCGCGGGGCTGTGGGGAAGCTGGGTAGCCTGCCTGGGGCGCCCCACTGCCTCTGCGGGCCAGATCCGGTGACTTGGCAGCCTAAATCCGGCCTGCGGGCCGTATTTTGCCCAGGCCTGGTCTAAATGGTACTTGGTCCTGCCATGAGTGCAGGGGATTGGACTTGATGACCTCTCAAGGTTCCCTCCTGTTCTATGATTCTATAATTTGAGATACCCAACTTGACATATCTCACAGCGGCCAAAATGCTGAGTGCCTATTCTCTTGAAACCAGGCCTCTTTAAGGTATCACAGATTAAGCCCCACAAAATTGAAAGACACCCGCTTTCTAGATCTGTCTCAGTTTTATATCTGTCTTTACAAAAGCTGATATTCCTCTAATTTATCCAGTGTGCGTGGGAGGCTGATGAATAGCAAAGATATCCATGCACATTTGCAGTGTTGCCCAGACAGCCACATATCGCACTCTCCATTGGAGTGTGGTTTTTATACATCATTTTTATTATTTTTTCAAAGGACCGCTATACCGGGGTGGGGAACTGAAGGCTCAGCAACTGGATGCGGCCCCCGCCAACCGTGGATCCAGCCCCTGAGGCCCTGGGCTGCCACACGCCTAGTACTGAGGAGCATACATTGGTGTTCCAGGCCCTCCACCATCCTCCCATGGGGCTGGAACACACAAAATCTACCAGCCTAGGCCTGCCTAGGCTCTAGTGTGTGAGGGGAATGTGGCGAGTGTCTTTCTCCTCAGTTGGGGGCCATGTCAGAGAGGGTGGGTTGTTGGTTTTTTGCTTCTCACTTGTGTGTGGCCCCCAACTGATTTTTCTGTGGATCAGTAGCCCCTGACACCAAAAAAGTTCACCACCCCTGAATGATACCAAAACACCAGATTCATTACAATAGACACAGTAAGAGGGTTAGGATAAAGAGTAGGGAGGGGAACCAACATGTCTGTGCTCAGGTGGAGTTTTGTTATATATTTTCCCACACTCAAAGACCAACCATCTACTTACAATCACAATCACTTAATTTAGACAAAGAGGGGAAAAAACACCACAAGAAAAAAAAAGAGTAAGGTAAGAGAGAGCAGTGTGTGGCTTTCTCTGTTCATTCTACAGCAACGCTGAAAACAAAATGGCTCCCGTCTGTGCACACAGGCTAATGATTAGACATTGAAAAGCCAAGTAAACAAAGAAAAGTGTCACAGTCTCTAGAGTTGGATGAAATTTGATTAAGATATGGGAAGGATTTAGATGAAATGTTAATGATTTCCCCTCCTCCTTTTCCTTTATTTCTGACCAATTATAAAGCAGTTTGAAACGTTGCAAATTTCTGGATGGAAAAAAAAACATTGCAGAGTGTTTGCAATTCCTCCTCCGCCATCTTTAAACCAGCTCTGACAGTTTCCTAGCTCCATGAAGCGCAGATTCTCCTCTTCCACAGCATTGTGGGAGCTCCCCCTTCACTGAGAGAAAAGGTGCTGTTTGTATAGGGCTGTGCTTGAGGATGGGCCAGTCAGAGCTCTCCAAGCACTAGGAGGAGATATTTGCAGCTGGAGAGAGCAGGGGGCAAAGAGGGAACTCAGAACCGGCAGTGGACCTGGGGAGAGAAATAAAGTATTTCTCCCACAACAGTGTAGGGCTAGAGATGCCTACAGGTCTAAAGAGCAAAAGATACCTGCCAAGCAGCTCCTCATGCCAAAGGGAAGGGAAGGGAAGGTCTGTCACAGTGGTTCTCAGACTGAGGACCTGGGGCCTCAGGTTTCAGACTGGATTGATGGGGCTCAGGCTTCAGAGATAAATCGATTCCTGCTGGATCAATCGCTGTCCATCAATCCAGTGGGTAGAGTAGACTAAGCCCTAACTGTAAGGACAGGTAAGATCTGAAATAGGCTTCCAAGGCAGACTGGAATACCCAACAGTGGAGGCTTTTAAGAACAGATTAGATCTGTCAGGGATGATCTTGCTTCAACACAGGGGGCTAAACTAGGGGACTTCTCCAGCTCCCTTCCAACCCGACATTTCTAAGATACCATAATAGAGAAGGGGTGCTACAAAGAACAGCAGAAAGGAAGGAAGGAAGGAGAGAACATGGAAGGAGTAAGACTGGAGGGGAGGAAAAGGAATCCTGTTATGACTACACCTGGGACAAAAGGACACTGACAAATTGGAGAACATTGAAGGAAAAGAAAAAAAGACGCCTATGGAGAAGCTGGCAGGATTGATTTATAAAGGAAGATTAACAAGGGCAATCTGGCTAAGTCACATGATAACTATCCACAAATATGTGAAGGATGTAAACAAGGAAAGAGGGATTGTTTAGTGATATACTGATGTTTATGGTAACTAGGGGTGAAAGTAAACCAGGGAAAATATATACTGATTATCAACAGAGCGGGCTTTATTAGGCTGTGGACCATTCTGCCAAAGGAAAGTGACATTATTTAGAACATTTAGAAATAGAGGCTTGAAAATATACAGGGAACAATCCTGTATTTGCAGGGAGATGGACGAGTGATGGCCCGCACTGTGGTCAATGGAGTATTGGTGGTCTGTGGCCACTGGAAAACAGGAGAGTCACACAAAGCTGGCTCCCTGGTTTCCAATTGCCACACTGGTGCCAGGATTGTGAGAGAGAGAGGTGGTGGTTTGCACAAACGTAAATGAGAAGGGACATGTCCATAAGAAAACCCTTCTATTAAGATGCAGGTCACACTGTGAATGATTTGGACAGCCCCGTATCAAACAGGCCTCTCATAGAATCCTAGGGCTGGAAGAGACCTCAGGAGATCATTGAGTCCAGCCCCCCTGCCCAAAGCAGGACCAATCCCAACTATACCATCCCAGCTAGGGTTTTGTCAAGCCGAGACTTAAAAACCTCTAGGGATGGAGATTCCACCACCTCCCTAGGTAACCCATTCCAGTACTTCACCGCCCTCCTAGTGAAATAATTTTTCTTAATATCCAACCTAGACCTCCCACACTGTAACTTGAGACCATTGCTCCTTGTCCTGCCATCTGTTACTACTGAGAACAGCCTCTCTCCATCCTCTTAGGAACCTCCCTTCAGCAGGTTGAAGGCTGCTATCAAATCCCCCCTCACTCTTCTCTTCTGCAGACTAAATAAGCCCAACTCCCTCAGCCTCTCCTTGTAGGTCATGTGCTCCAGCGCCCTAATCATTTTGGTTGCCCTCCACTAGACCCTTTCCAATGTGTCCATACCCTTTCTATAGTGGGGGGCCCTGAACTGGACACAATACTTCAGGTGTGGCCTCACCAATGCCGAATAAAGGGAAATAATAACTTCTCTAGATCTGCTGGAAATGCTCTTCCTAAGGCACCTCACTATGCCATTTGCCTTTTTGGCTATAAGGGCACACTGTTGACTCATCTCCAGCTTCTAATCCCCAGATCCTTTTCTGCTGAACTGCTGCTTAGCCAGTCAGTTCCCAGCCTGTAACAGTGCTTGGGATTCTTCCGTCCCAAGTGCAGGACTCTGCACTTGTCCTTTTTGAACCTCATCAGATTTCTTTTGGCCCTGTCCTCCAATTTGTCTAGGGTTAGCATCTCTGACATCTCTAACTTCAATAATGCATGAGACGGTGAAGAATACAAGTAGGAGACAGGAAAAGGGAAAAGTTTACCAAAGGGGAAACCTGTAGAAGAAGTTTGGGGACAGAAAGATGGACAAGAGGCACAGAGGAAAGTTAGGGGGAAAGGACAGAGAAAACACAAAGTAGGAAAAAATAAAGTAAATGATTTAAAATGTAAAATTACAATGAAAGTAGGAGGTGGAAGGAGAAAATAAAGCAATGGAAAATGAAAGGAAAAAAGGGAAAACACAGTTTTAGGGTAAATAATCTTATTTATTTTGTTTCTCTGCAGAACAAAGAAAGCAAAGGCTGATCATGAGTCTGGAAGGGGAGAAGACTATAGCCAATGAAAACATATTTGGTTGTATCTATTTAAATAGATACAATTCTTAACCTCACACTCCTGGTTGTCCCTAACCCTCCAACTGCCAGAAGCAGGGACTGGATGATGGGGAATAGATTAGTCGACATTTGCCCTGTTCTCTTCATTCCTTCTGAAACATCCGGCATTGGCCACTGCCAGAAGACAGGATAATGGGCTAGATGGACCATTGGACTGAACCAATCTGGCCATTCTTTTGTACTCATGGAAAGATTTCACAGCCTGAGTTTTCAGAAGGGGGATAGTGCTGGTGGAGGCTTTTTCTGAATAGGGCTGAAGAGATTCTAAAATGTAGCTTCACTATTCCATGTTTACTCTTGGGAAGGGCACTCTTTACTGAACCTGACAGCTGTCTATTGCCTCGTATACTAGTCCAGGCCATAAGTTTGCCCTAATTCATCCTAGGGATGTTAAAATGGTTATTATTGTAACTGCAGCTGTTAAAAATTTTAGCAGTTACACGCTGGTTCCTCCAGGAGCGGGGCTGGCATGTGCTGTAGTCAGCAGCTCAGGGTGGCAGCTAACTCTCCGGGAGCTGGCATGTAACAGTTTGGGTGACTGATAAGCTCATACTTACCGGTTACCCTTTTAAACAGCTATACTAGTAGAATCATAGGGTTGGAAGAGACCTCAAGAGGTTGTCGAGTCCCACCCACTGCCCAAAGCAGGACCAACCCCAACTAAATCATCCAAGCCAGAGCTGCTTCACCACCATCCTAGGGTACGTCTACACAGTAGAGCAAAAGTTGAGTTAAGCTACGCAACTTCAGCTACGTCAATTGTGTAGTTTAAGTCAAAACTACACAATTTTCTTTAGGCACTGTCTGCACAGTAGGAAGTCGAAGGAAGAACACTCTTCCTTCAACGTCCCTTACTTCTTGTGAAATGAGTATTACTGTGAATTGGAGTAAGAAGTCCTCCAGCTCGACATTATTTTGAAATAAAGTCTTGTAGTGTAGACGCGCACTATGTTATTTTGGAATAACATTAGTTATTCCAAAATAATGCTGCTGTGTAGATGTACCCCTAGTGAAATAGTTTTTCCTAATATCCAACCTAGACCTCTCCTACTGCAACTGGAGACCATTGCTCCTCACTCTTACATCCCTAATTCATCCTTGATGTTACTCCAGTTAATCACTTAATTATTCTCTTTTTTATAGCTGTGGAAACTGATTGACTGAGTGGTTACCTGACTTACCCAAGTTCACACAGCAAGTCAGTGGCAGATACAGGAACAGAAACCAGGACTTCTGACTCTCAGTCCTACATTCTGTGAATATTTGCATTAATCCACCTTCAGTATTTAATCTGAATCGATACTGAATTATGAGGGCTATTTTGTGGGTGGAGTTTTTACAACTTGAACTCTGATGAGCACATTCCAGGGCATGTTGTCAGTTTTTCCTTTCCCAGGACATAATCAATTTTCCATTGTTATGGTTACCCAGCCTGTTCTTAAGGAGACTAGAAAGTACACACAATGACAATGTAATTAACTTGTGTTTGTGAGCAAGAGAACATGCTGCATTATTGAGTCGGCATTAGTCAACTCTTAGAACTGTTCAGAAGACCCTAGCATGAGACATCCATACATCCAAAGTTTTTCTGAGGTGACTATCACCATGGTACCACACAATTAGAGGCAGCATGAGCTGTGTTCTAGATTGCAATGCAATGTTCTCACAGATTATTGTGTTCCTCTTCTCTTCTAACTCCTCTCCTACAGCTGCACCAGTGGGAGATTGGCCCTGTGATTATATCAATTGTTAGGGTGGGGATTTCATTTAGATCCTAACTAGACAGAATTCATGTTTACTGCTCACCTCTGCCAAAGCAAGCTTGATTTAACATACTAATGATGGCCTAGGAATTATAGATAAGACTATACATTGACGCGGATTTTCCACCGCAATCATTTCCTTGAAATTGCCTCATAAATCAAAGACAATCTAAAGATTGTCATCTACAGGTTGAGCCTCTCTAGTCTGACATTGTCTGATCCGGCAGCATCTGTGGTCCAGCATGATTTTAGTTAGCTGGATGTGTTTTTTAAGTTTATTATTTATCAGGGGTGTGGCCAAGTTTCCCACAGTCCCATAAAGTTTGTTTACAGATACCAGTCTTGGCTCTCAGTGTTCTGTGCTGTTATTTAGCTCTGATTTGCCCTTAAATGTCTTTGAAGAGCCCAGTAAGCAGTGGAAGTGTTGGCAATGCTGCTGGACAATATTGACCTTCTGTGGTCCAGTACATTCTCAAGTGTGGCACCAGTCGGGTCCTGAGGGTGCTGAACTAGAGAGGTTCAACCTGTAGATATTTTTGAACTCATGGGCTGCGTCTAGACTGGCAAGTTTTTCCGCAAAAGCAGCCACTTTTGCGGAAAAACTTGCCAGCTGTCTACACTGGCCGCTTGAATTTGCGCAAGAGCACTGACTTTGTAATGTACAAAATCAGTGCTTCTTGCGCAAATACAATGACGCTCCCTTTCAGACAAAAGCCCTCTTGCGCAAATGCTTTTGTGCAAGAGGGCCAGTGTAGACAACCCAGTATTGTTTTGCGCAAAAAAGGCCCGATGGCTAAAATGGCGATCGGGGCTTTCTTATAAAACGCGTCTAGATTATCACGACGCTTTTCCGCAAAAAGTGCTTTTGCGCAAAAGCGTCGTGCCAATCTAGACGCTCTTTCGCAAATGCTTTTAACGGAAAAACTTTTCCGTTAAAAGCATTTGCGGAAAATCATGCCAGTCTAGACGTAGCCATGGTGTTCGTGGGGTATTTCGTTAGCCTTCTCTTATCTGAAAAGGTGATGGCCATTGTCTTAATTTTGAATGTTTTAAGTAGTAATTAATGCATTCACTTAGGAAAGGACACTACAGAACCTGCCAGTGCTGCCAGCGCATAAGAAGATATTGTAAGGAAGTTCAGAGGAGCTGCACAGAAGCCATGAAAGATGTTTTAAAGGAGACCTCAGTAGGAAGGTTATGGGGGCTGTCCAGGGAAGAAAAACAGCTGGAGAGAATATAGCTGCGTATAAAAACAAAGGGGTGTTTTAAAGGGTTTGAACTGGCAGGGAGAGAAAAAGGAAAACACATGGAAAATTTAGCTCAGATGTTATGGAAAACTTTATGGGCTAGATTGTTCCTTAGACACAGCCCTGCATTGCGTGTTGTGTTGAGCGGCACTGCCCTGAGAGACAGAGACAACCCATACCTGCCGATAGTGAAGGCAGCCGACTTCAGCAGTGTTACTGAGCATGCTCAGTTCATGTGAGCATGCACAGCACAAGCCAAGCAGCAAATCTGGGAGGGCCTATGTCCCGCATGCTCCCCCGCACATGTCACCTTGGGTGAGGGATCACAGAGGGCACAGCCTATGCCCTCTATACAATTCCCAGTGTGTGGGGGAGGAGGACAGACTCTGCCCCACATTTAGAAATGAGGGACCTCTGGAATGTAACATAATCATGCTTGAGGTTTTGCAAACCTCAGGCTACTTGGGCAGGTTTTCAAAATTAATCTGAGTTTATGAATCCTTCTGTTCCTATGGTAGAATGCCCCTTTTCTCCCCAAGGATGATTCAATTCCCAAAGATCTCCAGTGTGTTTTTCTGGCTTAAAGAAGTTCACTTTATAATGTGGGTCTCATTCTCCAATCATGATTCATGGTGACTAGGCCTCACATGACTAGTTTCACAGATACCAGCACACATAGTTCTGCCACCCTCATTCACAGTAAGGAGACCCTGGCCCTGGAAACAGACCCATTGAAATGAATGAGATAACTTATGGGGTCAGATGCTACTCAGAGGATCTGATGCAAAACTCACTAAAGTAAATGGAAAGATGACCACTGACTTCAGATAGGCTTGGGATCATGTTTAGAGTAAGACGGGCAGAAAGAGGCCCTACGTTGGGGATAGAACCATCCTCAAAAGCTAAGTAGAAGTGGAAATCATTTATTTTTTCCATTGAATTTTCTCTCCTCCCGTCCCAACCTCCCAATTCATTTTTTTCCACAAGCACCAGCCTCCAGTTTCACCCTATACCTACAAAAGTTTGAGCATGAGTTGAACTTTTGAACCCATGATGTCTGGGTTAACTGAAAATTAGACTGCAGGAGTTTGCTCATGCACCCGCATGAGAGAAACGAAGCCTGTGCTTGCTGTTTATTATTTCAAACATGATCTAAACAAAAAAACCAAAAAAACCTAGAACAAGCTAAATTATCTAGCAATTAGAACTGTGTTCCACTTGAGCAAAATATGAGATGCGGACAAACATAGATTTACGGCTGGCATTGTATCAAAAAATGTAGCTATTGTTCCCAAAAATAACAGGATGCAGACCAAGGGGAAATGGTGTCTAGTCATCATTGTTCATTGCATTTGCAAAAAATATAATATAGCGTTTTGAGAACGTGAGTGAAAGGTATTTCTAATTATTAATTATGCTTAGTTACACTAGCTGAAGATCTAGCCTTATTGCTTTTATTTCCCATCTACTCATTTAATTGGCCTATGAATCTTATCCTTGTTCTTGGCAAAAGAGAAGATTTATAGTCCAATTAAACAGATAGATGGAAAAAAGTTTTAGAGCCAGATCTTTGGTTGCTGTAACTAAGACTACTTAATAATACTAATAATAGTCATTCTTTACAGTTAGGAATACCTTTCCCTTAAGGTTCCCAGAACACTATAATACAGGAAAGTAGGTGTTACTATGCTTTGTGTAAAAATGTAGAAATGAAGTGTAGCCCATCAAGGCTCACAGAGGGCTCTTCCCCCTCTGGGTCAGCAGGTGGCGACTCCGCCTCAGTTCACTGAGTTCCCATAGTCCTTACTCTCAGGCCTGTGGTCAGACCAGCGCAACAGTTAATGGAACAATTGCCTTCTTTGGGGCTGTCAGCTCTAGTCTGGGCCTCGGGCTGACACTCGGGCTGAGCCAACAGTCCAGACTCTATGGGGCCCCAGCTTGGGAGCACAAGGCAGGCATCTGGTTCCTCTGGTGGCTGAGACCTGATTGAGCTCCTGGGCTGGCTTCTTATACTGCCAGCCACGCCCCCTGACTTCCAGTCAGGTGAGTTGGTGGGGCCAGGCTCTGCCCTAGAGAGCTCACAGAGGAGATCTTCCCCCTCCAGGCCAGTGGGCAGTGACTCTGCCTCACTGCACTGACCCACAAAGCAGTTAAATGACTTCTGCAAGTTCACAAGTAAATGGGAGAACTGAGACTAGAATTCAGGAGTCATCATGCCCGGTTCCTCCCTGTTCTCACAGCTGGACAACACTCATATCCCTGAAGAGTGAAAGGCTACTGGCAAAGCCGAAAGAAGTCAAATCATGATCTAACATGAGATTCATAGTAAACAATAAACTAAAATATAATGAAGGATATGAACATAGATGTAGCTCTGTGTCATACTCTATCATATCTAGCATATGAAATTTAGCATCTGTTGAGGTTACATTTCAGAATACGGTTGAATGACCACATAACAAAAAAAGCCCCTTTGGGGAGTCTAGTCACATATGTTGCAGTTAGATATACAGCCATGACATTACCTCAAAGGCAGACAGGAAACCTAAGAAGTCTTCAAGGAAGATATGGGAGTGCTTACAGGAACAATAAATTAAAACCAGACAATAGCGCAGTCTGTACCATAGCTGCACATATGCTATATTTATATAATGTTTGCCTATACCACCCGAACAACAGACATATTTTAGCCCATTCCACCAAGGACAAAAAAATCCTGCTTAGGTTCAAGAAGGAAATCTGGCCAAAATACTCAGGCAAGACGTTCCAGCTATCTGTGCCTCCAGGGATTACACTGTTCAGAATGTTCTTTGTACAACATATTCTTTGGATGCAAGCACATCACTGGTAAGATGCAGATGGTTCTTGCTTCTGACTGGTATCGTGTGGTCAGGTTAGTAAACATCACCTACCTCTCTGACAGGTTGCATACCAAATCAGTCAAGATAGTGTCCCAATCTTCAGGTCTGACTGAGCTCTGCTCAGTGCAATGAAAGGTGGAGCCACTAAAGCATATGTAGCTTCCTGTTGTCCAAGCATCTCCTGCAGTCTTGGTTGCAGCTAAGACTGGTTCAGTCATTCTTGGCTATTTAAGGAATGATTAGACAGCATGGGATCAGAAGCAGACAAGTGGTATACACCTAACTACACCAGTTCCAGACCCAACCAGCTTTGTTCTCCCACCCAGAGAATCACCATCCAGTGTCACAAATACCCTTTCTAGGGGCCAGGATCTGGTCCATCATCAGTAGTGCTGCCACTTACCTGTTTCACTTGTCTGGTAAAATTCAAAGTCAATTTGTGACCAAAGGAAATGTTGCTGGTGTCCTAGTGACTTAGAAAGCTAGCTGCCTCCAGACACCTGAATCAGACCAAAGTTGAAGAAGAAATCACCTGTGTTGGCAACAACTGATTGTCCCACTTCTCTAAAGACTGAATTGAACCTAAAGATGCATTTGTGCCATCTAATCTGGGTCTGAACATCCAAAGTTTGGTATTTGGTCTGGACCCTTTTCTAAAAGAAACTATCCACCTAAATCAGTGGTCACCAACCAGTAGATCAGGATCTATTGGTAGATCTTGGAGCCTCTGACAGGTGATCCTGACTGGTTTGGCTGGAAGGCTATCAAGTGCCAGCACTTCAACTGCCCCTCCCCCCCCCACTGCCCTGCTGCTCTTGCCTCAGTGGCGCCCCCTTGGAGCCTCCTGCTTGTTGTGCAGGGTGGGGGAGACATAGGCAGGGGGCACTGATGTCACTCTGTCCCCCTCTCCTGTACCCCATCTTCACAGAGTAAGGAGAGCAGGGCCTCCGCAAAGAGGTGGAGCAGGGGCAGGGCCTTGGAGAAGAGGCGGGGCAGGGATACTTGGGTTTGAGGTAGATCCTGGACTGACTTAAATTCAAAAAGTGATCTTGTGCTTAAAAAGGTTGCAGACCACTGACCTAAATCAAACATACATACATGACATTTGTTTCCATATAAGAAAAGTGCTGGAAACTCACTAATCTTCCTCCACCATCTTTTTTCTAGGGAATCGGCCCATGTCTATATCTACAAGAATTATTTGATCCCAAGCTGGCATGCTTAGTAAAAATATTCCTAAATCGATGTCCATCTTGCTAAAGGCCATTAAATGTAGTAGGTATAGGGTTATGCCATTTGAAACCCAAAGTAAATCCATTCACCTCTATGGCATTATGTGGGGGTGAAGAGAGATTTGGAAACCATAAGCCATCAGACAAACCTTAAGTACATCTGGTCGGATACATCAAAAGGAATGGATGATGTACAGTTTTAGAAGAATCCAGTATAAATTGTCATCTTTGCTGGAAAATGTACAGTTTGGGTCTAAGTTTCCAAAGCATGTTGGTGGGGCTTTTACATCCTGAAGGATTATAAACACATGTTCTGGTTTTGACTGAAAATTGGAGAATTTCAGAAAAGTCCTTGGAAAACTGGTTTGATTTTAAATATTTTGCTTCATGTGGGAAGCATAATATTGCCTGCTTTGTGCTGTCTTGAGCTGGGAAAGGCATCAAAAGGAAAAACCACATGGATCATTAATAAACGTAATGGCAGCCAAAAGAAAATGGACTACACCCAAAAGAGTTTCATACACAAAAGTCATACACAGATTACAAAACTGCTACTGATAGTTTATATAGAGATTGCATAAAGATAAAGCTATTAAAATGTCATGCAAGGTCCTTTTCTAGGATTCATTGTTGGATAATTCTATTTCTTGTCCAGCCCTCCCTTTCTTTCCCCTCTTTTGCTATGACTTCTACTTTACTATTCACTGCTCACGCTAAGATAAGATAGTGTAGTGTTGCTGTGCGTCACCTCAGTCAACAGGGACTCTGGTCAAGTTTGGCTTCCAGATTTTAATTAAGCCACACAAGTTTAATCACCTTACTTTGAATTGTCACTCAAAGCAACAGAAGCAAAAACAGATGAAGCTTATTTGGGAGCTTCTAGCTCTCAGCTTATATTCTGCATTGCATCTTTCCTGACCTACGTGCTTTGAATATACCACAGAAATTCTCTTACCCATACTATTCATCCTCAGTCGCCTCTTGTCTAAATTTAAGGCTTTCCCTACTCAATGGTTGCAGAAATCCAAACCCTAGAAATCACCTGGGATCAATCTTTGCAGATGTCCCTGATCCCAGCACTGGCTCTGGATGTCCAATCAGCTGTCCTCTGCTCTCTCAGCTACACAGTCCCAATTGTTTCTAATACAGAAATTGATAAGGATGTTTCTCCAAGCCTCTAGCTATTTTCATCCTGTCTCTGGAGTTCTTCTACTTCTCCTGTCTCTTTTAAAATGGGCAATCAGAACTGAACACTGTATTACCGGGCACAGTAGTAATTTGTATAATAGCATTGTGTTTTCTACCCTCTGCCTAGTCTAGCCTTAAGCTTATTCAGCTTACACTCAATTGGACAAGGCAAGCTACTGATTAACCTAGAAGCTAATACTGCAAGTTACATATGGGAAGCAAATGTGAATTTGCAAGAAACTAAGTCTGTGCTCCAGAGATATGGAATAGTAGCATGTTGATCTGATCTGACAGAAGACTAAACAAATCCACAGTGGTCTATCAGCAATTTCCATGACATTGCCAGAAATTCCTGCTGGAATAATAAATGTCCCATGATGTGAAGGATGAAAATCCTTTGGAGCCTGTTCTAAAGACAGGGAGCAAAAAAGCTATTTTACCTAATTTTGAACCCACTGAGGTCTTGTGGGTTCAAAATTTGAACTTGATCTGAAAACATCATTGTAGGCAGTATACTTGTAGCCATGTCAGTCCTAGGAGATTAGAGAGACAGGATGGGCCATAGGTGCTGACTTCCCCTCTAGCTGGGGAGGGGAGGGGGTGCTCAAAACCCACTCCACCCATCCACCCTCAGCCCCATCCCCACGCCACCCCTTCCCTCAAACCCCCACCCTGACCGAAGTCTTCCTACTCCTGCTCTGCTTCCATCCTACCCCCATTCCACCCCTTCCCCCTCGTCTGTCCCTGCCCCACCTCTTCCCCTGAGTTCACCATGTCCCCACTTCTCCCCCACCCTCCCTTCTTCCCTCCCACTGTCCCCCAAATGCCACAGAGCAGCTGTTCCACACAGGCGGGAGAGGCTGGGATGGAGAGGAAAGAGTTTTTCAGTGGGGACATCAGTGGGTGGGAGGCGCTGGGGAGGGGAGAAGAGAGCCTGGCTGACAGAGGGTGCTGACCCCCACAAATTTTTCCCTGTGGGTGCTCCAGTCCTGGAGCACCTACCAAGTCCTGGAGCACCTACCAAGTTGGTGCCTATGAGGTGGGTGAGGTAATAGCTTTGATTGGACCAAATTCTATCAGTAACAGATACAAACTTTCAAGCTTATCTGTGGCTTATTACAAGGATCTGTAACCTACTAACCACCATCTTTTTCTCCTCTGACTGCAGAGATGTTAACAGGACCCCCGTGCCATGAATGGTCCCTTAGGCTACATCTACACTACGAGCCTCTTGTGGAAGAGCAAATGCAAATGGAGTGCTCATTTGCCTATGTCGCGCTCTCATTTGCATTTCCTCTTCCTTTCCCCTTTGCGCAAGAGGTTTTTGCGCAAAAAAGCGCTGCGTAGACGGCGCCTTTTTGCACAAAAACACCCTTTTGCGCAAGAGCCATTCTGCCTCAAAAAATGAGTTTACCGTCTCTAACACCCTGTACCATCACAGCTCAATTCCCCTTACCTGGAAATGGCTGGTAGAATTGTTTGTATGTCTTGATCTTCCAGCCAAAGCAAAAAGTTGTCCCTTCCAGAGCAAAATAAGTATCCAAAGGAGACAATTCCTTCAGCCTTAGTGGATGGGTTTGTCATCTTTCACTTTCCACATCCATCCTGCAGTCCTGGATGCCACATTTTCTTTCCTGGCTTGTACTGGGAGCTGACCACAGTCTTTATCCCTCCCTGGGCTTAACAGTACTTCCCTTCCCTCCTTAGTGCTCAGGTTTCCACGCTGTCATCAGAGTTGGCAATGTAGGGGTGCCCATCCTCTTCCACTACTACAAGCCATGGCACCCTAAATCCTGGGGAAATGTTCTGCCCTGAACCCAAGTCTGCCCTGGTCTACAATCACTTAAAGCCACTTCCTACCATGCCCACCTCTGGTCAGGCATTGTTCCTGGTCCTTCACCAGCAGTCTTCCACCAAGTCTTTGCCCTGTTCTTATCCTGCAGGGAAACACTCTTGCTCACTTATCTCCACATAATCTCTCCTAAGCAAGATACAAGTGCTAGTCCCAATTTACAGGACCACCTCCAGCACACTTCTTTCCTTTCCAACTTTCTTCTCCCTGAGAACAGGCCTCTCAGAAGGCCTGGCTCTCAGTCACCTGCTTTCATTCCACCAAGTTCTATGACTTTGGAGGAAAACTAGGCACAGGTCCAAGCTTGGATGTTGTCCCTTAAAGGCCCATTCTTGCTCTGTGAAAATCTGGTCCCAATGGTGGGTGCTGAGTTCTGGCCCAGAGGCATTCAATGCTTCATCAATTAGTGCCTGATCCTATAGTTCTGCTCATGCAGCAGAATGAGGATCAATTTCTGAACAGGTGTTTGGAGTTCAAATGTCAAACCCATCTGGTGCAGTTCCTCTCTATTATTTGCAACTCCTACAATTCTGCAGAGGGATTTCTCGGAGTTACCAGCCCAGTGGGGAAAAAAACTACAAAAACAAGTTGTAATGGACATGATGTTTATTATTAATAAAGTATCTCTTTGGTATCTGTTATTAAGTGATAGTGGGCAAGTTTGGACAGCATCTTCACAGATTATAAGTCAGAGCACTTTCTGGCTGTCCAAAGAAGGGCTGTTTCACTAGTGGTAAGGAGATAAGCACTGAGTGGGAGAAGGGCTTGAGGATGGTGTGATAATGTGGAATTAAAAATTCTCCAAAGTCTTACATGACCTTTGCGCATAGTGGGATCCCTAAAGCTAGCATTGAGGGCAAAATTCCACTGGCATTTAGATTAACTCTTGAAATGAAAACTAATAATAACAATCTGCTTAATAAGTATAAGACCATCTCCATAGTTGGACTAAATCAATGTGTATGCATTTCAAATCAGGGTAGTCTAAGAAAAATTATCAGGGGAAGGTCATCTGAAGGTCACAGAAATACCCACAACAGTTAATGCATTGCACAACAATATCCCCCAGACCAATTAATGTCCCCTTACCACATGTGTGATTGGTAGCTATCTGCAACTGTCCTTCCAGGTCTTCCTAAAGATTGTCTACTCTATACTATAACATCTAGAGGTCAAATATGAGATTATTGAAAGACCATTTTTTCTGTCTTTCCTCCCATAGCAACATATTAGGTAAAGGTCTACAACTGGAGTCGAGCTGGGTTGCACTAATCTCTTTGGGAAAAAAGATGAGTATTTTCCCAACAAAAGTGTACAGATAACTTCCTGTTAAACATCACAATCAGATCTATGCATTATGTACTGTATTGCTATATAGTAAAATTGAAGCAATTGCCACCTAAACAACATCGCTGTTCCTATATCTGATCCTATGTGGGCTTTGTTTAGTATAGAATTGGAATATATTTAAATGCTTTAAAAATATTTTAGTTCAGACCTGAAGGTGAAACCCTTTCCTCAGTTGTGTCAATGGGAGTTTCACCACTGACTTCACTGGGGCTAAGATTCATCTCTGTTAGAACAAACCCACATTAGGAAAGTTTTAGACCCAGATCTAAACTTAGTGGCAATAAGCCACATCCACAGCTGGAGGAATCAACCCCACCCATTGTATCCACCAGAGAGTCTTGCATTCCATTGGAGCCACCTAACAGTCAGCTCGAAAGGAGTCTTCTGAGTGTGGTCAACAAGGCTTTCCTAGATGCTGGATTTAGACCAAGAAAGTTGTACCCTCAAGAGAGAAGGGCTAATCTACCAGAACGAAAACTCCCTTCTTGCTAGCACTGACATTCACACAAAACTTCATTCACTAGTCACCTTGTTGACACCACTAGGGCCACTCAGTTGCTTAAAGTTAAGTGTATGTGTAACCTACACACCTGCTAGGTGTGGTTCGCTGTCCCATGTAGCAGCACTTAAACCATTTACAAAGAGAGAGAACGAGTTTCCTCTACAGACTTAGCTTAGTGGCACCTGGCTTTTAGCTCAGATGGTAGAGGCTCTTGCACTAAGTTCCAGAGGTCCCAAGTTTGGCTCTCCCTGTTGAGTTTCTGAAGCTCAGGGGAGGCACTTCCTCTGCTAGGGCAAGTATGCAACCCACATACCTTCTGGGTGTAGTTTACTGTCCCATGCAGTGGCACTGAGCCCACTTACAGAGAGAAAGAATGAGTGTGTGCTACAGCCTTTTAGCTCAAGCTGTAGAGGCTCATGCACTAAGCTCCATAGGACCTAGGTTTAGTTCTGCCTCTTGGCATTACATATGCATAAGTGCTTGCAATTTGACCCCAGTCCTCAAAAACGCATCTACCTGACTGTAAGCTCTTCCCTGAAACACTGTATGTCTGCACAGCATCCAGAAGGTGTAGTCCCAGCTCAGCTAGACACATGCAGTAGCTCTGCTCAAACTAGAGTGCTACAAATATAGCAGTGATGGGGACAGCCCTGGCTAGGCTCATGGCTATGTACACAAGGGGTTAGCAAGATTGTGCTCAGACACATGCTAGACCCATTCAAGTAAATGCACATAAATAACAGCAATGTGACCATGGCAACTTGGGCTTTGTCTACATTGGCAATGGGGCGACAAAGCTTTTGCTGTTCACAGGTGCTTAAACCACCGTCATCCCTCCCAATGACAAAAGCTTTGCTGCAGCAGGTACTAGTGTAAACAGTGCTTTGTTGGAGGCAGTGCTCTACTGCAGCACAGCAAACTCCACTTGTAAGAGGTTGGATGTTGTTTGTCAGCAAAAGTGTTGACAAACAGGCTACTGTCTTCACTGGGAGTTCTTGTGGCAGAAAATATGCTAATGACGGACTCATTAGCATAAGTCGTGACATCATTAGCATATTTTCTGCCGTTTCGTTTTGCACAAGGGGCTTTGCACAAAAAGAAGCAATGTAGCCGCTTCTGTTTTGCACAAAACCCCCACTTTGCACAAGATCCTTATGCCTCTCCAGGAGACTCTTGCGCAAAATGGGGTTTTTGCACAAAACGAAAGTGGCTACACTGCTTTTTTTTGCGCAAAAACCCCTTGCGCAAAAAGAAACAGCAGACAATATGCTAATGAAGTTGTGACTTATGCTAATGAGTCCCTCATTAGCATATTTTCTGATGCAAGAACTCACAGTGAAGACGTAGCCACAATGTTTACTCTACCTGACTTTTAGCGACAGGGCTGTGTCAACATAGCCATGTGGCTAAAAGCTGTGTGGTGTAGACATACCTTTGAGTTAGTTGCTTTTCCACCTGAGCTGCGAATCACACCTCCAGGCTGCTATGTAAACATCACACATCAAACCATCCAACATTTCTCCTGCAAGTGGGGAAACTTTTTCACTCAGGTCCCTCTCTATTTTTCATTGTCCTTTTCACAAAAGGCTGTTAAACTAAGCCAACAATTTGCGCATTCACGTTAATAGTTTATATTACTCAAAATGCACCTTCCCTGGAGAGAGATTCTGCCAGAATCAGTTTGCTGATATTCCTTTTAGAAATCTGTGTGTCTCGTATCAGAAACAAGCAGGCAAAGAATTTAGACATTACAAACAATGCCAAGAAATGACAAATGTGAATGCAGACTCTGTTACAAAAGCTTGCTGGTCTTGTCCAGTTTCATTTTTTTGAATTCATGGATAAAGTCAATTAGCTTGAGACACATCAGAGAAGCCCTAGTGGTTTTCCAGAAGATAGACAGTTTATTGCAACAATAAAGGCAGCTTGCGTCTCTCAGCAAGCTGCTAATGTAAACTTTGCTCTGGATACCATAGGAGAGATCCCCATGGAGTATCATTAAGAGGTCTGGAGAGATACGAATCTGATAAGCAGTTCTGATGGCGCTCTGAATGAGTTTGAGTCATGAGCCTGGTGAATATGCTCACAGGAAGTAGCAGAGTGCAGTGGGAGAGGGGAAAAAAGACTGATGGCCTTTCCTGTTGTGAGGAAATGCAGATTGGTCAGTGTCAGAATGAAGCTCAGCAAAGTTCTCTAACTGCAATAAAAAAAAAAAAGAAATTGCACGTGAAACTCTATAAAGAACAGCTGGACAGAGGCAAAGTCCCTTGGAGCCACTGGAAAGCTTCCACCCTTGATCGCAAAAGGCTTGGGGATCAGATGAAAAATGCAGAAGAGGGTTTTTTTGAAAAGCTCATGACATGTGGTATTGCCCAATTTTAAATTAACCTCAATAAAGACTTGATACTCTAGCAGGCCTGGGCAAAATATGGCCTGCAGACCGAATCCAGCCCATCAAGCCACTGGATTCAGCCCACAGAGGCAGCAGAGAGCCCCAGGCAGGCTCCCCTGCTTGCTCCGCAGACCTGCCCACCACTCAGAAACATGGCTACAGGGCCCAGTTTCTGTTTCAAAACTGGAGGGGAGGGGAGAAAGCTTCAGGACCTGCCCCCGGCCCCAGCACAATCCGGTTTCTGGCCAGAAACTGGCCAATGGGAGCTGCCTGTTTGAATAACAGGAAGCCAAGAAAAACCACGCCCCTTCTCTTCAGCTCAGTTATTCACTGAAGCACATGGCCAGGCAAACAGGCTGGCTGGCTGGCAAACATTTTAAGCTCTGCAAGCATTTAGCTCTGCAGGCTGGTTTGGCTGCTGGCTGGTAAATCTCCTGGCTAGAGCCTGCCTCTGGCACCCCAGCCCCTCCTTTCTCCAACCCTCTGTTCCCCCCCCCCCCCCCGTCAACATACCCAAACCCTCTGCCACCCTCTTGCACCCATACCCCCTCCCAGATCTGGCATCCCAGTCTCCTGCCCCAAATCACAATTGCCTCCTCCCCTAGGTCACATCCCAAACCACTGCACTCCAGTCCCCTGCCCTAGGTCACAACTATCTCCTTCACCCAAGCTCCCTCCCAGACTCCAATAAGAGTCAAGCACACTCCAGATCTTGCAAGAGCCAACCCCAAAGCAGCACCTTGACAAGTTTCTCACCAGCAAGGGGAATTTATGTACATAACTAGGGATTTAAGCAAAAAGCTATGCACACAAAAAAGCCAAACCCTGACTTAAAAGCATTTAACAAACTGAATAACCTTATTGGAGAGGAAGGGAGTCAGTGGGCTTGTAGACAAAGAAGCTTGCTCTGGTTAAGCTGAAGTGGTTTAGATCACCCAACTCAAAGCTCTATGTGGACACTCACCATTGTGTCCATACCAGAGTGGGCTATTTTTTTGTAACTGTATCCTGTTGACAAAAAGTTTCTGGAATATTTACATGGCCCCCATTACTGTAGTATTTGAGCACTCCACAGTCTTTTCATGCATTCATCCACCCAACGTCTCTAGGAGGAAGAGAAATTCTATTACCCTTATTTTAGTCATGGGGAACTGAGGCAGACAGAGGCCAAGGGCTAGATTGGCAGAGGGACTTGGGCATTACAATGCTCATTATTGATACAGGGCCTTGGGTGTTACAATGCTCATTATTGTAACACCTAATTTGCTGATGCCTAAAGAGTCAGTGGGTTTCACCACGGCTGGGTTATGCACCTGGGCTCCCTAAATAACGCATGGGGAGAGATAGGCTGCTAAGAAGGGGATCCACAAAAGCCAGCAGTCTGAGCCACCTAAGCTGGGCAATGGAAGATGTTGCTTGTGACACATATTGCAACCACATGAAGGGGGGACCATCTCTGGGGACCATCTTCTATTTTATGTTTAAAAGCATCAAAACCTCAAAAAGCCATGATAGTGAGACGGGTCAGACAATGCGAGCTGTAGAATGTTCACATCCTTTGTATCAGTCCAGGCGATGTGTATCTGTGTGTTCTTTGCTCACTCCTGTAGGGGTGGGAGCGCCGGGGATGGAATTTCCTGCAGAACCTGGAATCCCCAGGGGGTGATTAATGCAAAATCCCAAGGCTACCTCTGGGAATTCCCCAGGCTTTGGAGAATAGAAGGAGGGATTGGTTTTGCCTATTTTCAGGTCGCTGGGGTAGGATTGCCTCTGATGCATCCCCAGAATACAGGAAATTTCTGTCCCTGCCTGTACCAGCCCACCTGCATGGACCCTCCCCACAGGAGGCACTTCACACCGAGGGGCTGCCCCCACCCAAGTGTCTGTTGATGCAGAAGTATGCCAGTAATCTCCTCCTCTCCCCTTGCATTTCACCAGACAAGGCCATGTCCAGTGCCAAGTCCCCACTGGACAAGGACAGCACTCCACAAAACTAGCACTGTCCACCCCACATTTTAGTTCCGCTGCAGATTATTCCTACCAGGAGCTACATTTGGGTTTGAGTATAGAACCTATTGCCTGATTAGAGTGCGTATATGCCTAAAAATACGGGACCAGAGATCTTTAGTGTAAATTGATGCTGTTCAGTCCTGGTCACTCAAAATCCTGCTGCAGGTTCTGAGTCTAATGTTCTAGCATTGTCATCCTTCACTGGGTTTCAGTGGAAAGCCAACGGTGACTTTTTCAGCCCAGCCTGCACAGTGTACACCGTTGACACCACAGAATTAGGAGCGAGCAAAACAAAGAGTGAGAAAGATACAAGGCTCATAAAATTCCTCAGAAGCTCATTTTTGTTGTGCCCTGATTCGGGTCTCATTCACCACATTATTACAAGCAGCTTTGTTATTTTCTTTGATCTTCAAAATTGGGGAGGTTGACGCCAGCTGCCTTGCCACAAAATATGCTGCACACATACAACAGCCTGACCATAAAACTAACCCACTGCTTTGGTCAGTAATCATAAGGAGCTCACCTCTGTTCCTTTAGACAATCACTGGGAGCATCCCATAACAAAAGACTTTCATACTGGAACAGTTTGAGAACCAAATGAGCAAAAAACTACCAGCCTCTCTGTAATGCACCAAACACAAATGCTTACCTGAGAAATCATCGCCACACCCCAAAGAGGCTGAGGCTTAAAAAGTATTAAAATGTAACTAATTAATGTCATACTTCTCCGTGCATTCCCCAGGTGCATTCCCCAGCCCTGTTGATTTCATTGGCACAACACCAATTTACACCAATGATCTGGTCCCATATTTTTAGGCATAGATACACCCCAATCAGGCAGTATTCAAACCCAAATGCAACTCCTGGCGGGAACTGAAGTGTGGGGTGGAGGGCTAGCATATGTGTGGCTACGATGAGAGAAATTTTGGATGCACTTCAGCAAGGATTTTGCATTTGGGGAAGGAAGAGACGTTTCACATAGCTCCAAAATACCTAGTTTTACTCTAACTCATTTCTGAATTCCCTGATTAAAAGGGAAAAGTCGGACACCCTTTAAAAACTCAGTTCTCAGGACCGTTAGCACTGAGCTCTACCACCTGAGCTAAGGACCAATTCCATTAGGAGGTACCAGACTTTTAGGGGGCCATAAACTTTTATCCTAGGGAAAAGCAGCCACTGACGGAAAGAAGATACATTCTAGTCTGATTTATTTGTCACCCAGCCTCCTCTACTTCTCTCCAACCTCATTTATCCCACCAACCTGTTACGTCTTCTCTTCTAGACTGTAAGCTCTTTGGATCAGGGATTGTCTTTTATTATATGTTTCTGCAGAATCCATCACAATGGGACCCAATCTGACTGCGGTCTTTAAGTGCTCCATAATATCAATATTAAATACTACTACTTCTCTGCCAGTGCCTCCCTGCCCATGGAAATAAACAGGATCTCATGGCTACTAATCTATTAAAAGAATCAGGGGCGGGGGGCGGAGGGGGCAATAATGAAAAGGCAAAACTGTAGTATGCAAAAAAATCCAGAACAAAGAGATTGGAAACAAGATTTAAAAGTAAATAAATAAATTCTTATTTTTAAAACACGATACTTCATAACTTTTTTATCAGTGCTTTGAACTGCAGAATCAACATTCTCCCTTAACATTCTACAGTCTTGCAGAATCGCTAGGATTTACAGCTAGACGGAAAACGATCCCAATTTCATGTTTCAAAGTGGAAACTCTTTCAGTGATTTGCAGTGACACAAAGCTGTTAATCTGAATGCTCCTTTGAAAAAAAGAAAGTTGTCTGTTGGGAAAAGAGCCTTCTTCTTATCTGTTCAAGTTCCATTAGCCTCGAAATCCTTCACCTGCAAGATCTTTGCCAGGGACCTCGCCAGGAATTTCAAACATGTTACAGAAAATACACACCTATTTCCTAAAGAGTGAAGCATATTGCTGTGGGATCCATAGAATAATTTTGCACTTGTTTGTATCATGTACTACTTCAATTTTTTTTAAATTTTGATCTGTTTCTATGATTTCCACCATTTGTTGATGAGTTCCCCCCCCCAATTTTCTGCAAAGTCATTATCCCATCTGGTATCCTGTGGTTGGAGAAAGTTACCCAGGATTTAAGTCTAGATTGTTATTTATTGGTAGCATTACAACACTACAAGCCTGGGCAAAATCTGGCCCGCGGGCAAAATCTGGCCCCCAAGCCACCAGATCCAGCCAGCGGAGGTAGCAGGGAGCCCCAGGCAGGCTCCTCTACTTGCTTCGCAGCCCTGCACACCACTCAGAAACGTGTCTGCTGGGCCCCATTTCTATTTCAAAACTGCAGGGGAAGGGGGAAAGCTTCAGGAGTTGCCCCCACCCCAGCATAATTCCATTGGCCAGTTTCTGGCCAGAAACTGGCCAATGGGAGCTGCCTGTTTGAATAACAGGCAGCCAAGAAGAACCAAACCCCCTCTCCTTGGCTCAGTTATTCACTGAAGCACATGGCCAGGCAAGTAGGCTGGCTGTCTGGGAAATGTAAGCTCTGCAAGCATTTAGCTCTGCAGGCAGGCAGGCTGGTTTGGATGCTGGCTGGTAAGTCTCCTGGCCAGAACCTGCCTCTGGCACCCCAGCCCCTCCCTTCCCGAACCCTCTGCCCACTCACAATCCCCTCCTACCCTAGGTCACATCCCAAACCCCTGAGCTCCAGTCCCCTGCCCTAGGTCACAACTGCCTCCTTTACCTAAACTCCCTCCCAGCCTCCATTCTCCCTCCTGCACCCCAATCCCTTACCCCCAGCTCCTTTCTGCACCCAACCTCCATCCCAGAGCCTGCATCT
Source organism: Rafetus swinhoei (assembly GCA_019425775.1). Lineage (NCBI taxonomy): Eukaryota > Metazoa > Chordata > Testudines > Trionychidae > Rafetus > Rafetus swinhoei. Next base: position 19,796,695 of record CM033437.1, on the reverse strand, counting down.
CCTTCATTAGTATTATGGAAGAGGGCGGCCCTTGACCACTTTCCAACATCTTGGAGTGGCCCCCCATCAAAAATTATTGCCCACCCCTGCAATAGTGCCTAGAAATCAGGCCCCATTGGGCAAAGCAATTTATAAATACATTGAAAGAGACAGTTCCCACTCCTAAAGGATTATAATCTAATAAAGAAAGATAGACAAATGGTGAGGGAAACAGAGGGAAAGTGACTGACCCAAACAATACAGCAAAGCAGTGATAGAGCCAGCATGAAGAATGGCCATGCACAGACAGCATCAGAGTGAGAAGAACACAAAGGGAGATTTAGTCCAATTCTGCACATTCACTCTGGACTAGAAAACTCGTCAGTTCAGCCAGCCAACCAGTGAATCTAACCTGAAGCACTCTGCTAGGCAAATGCGCTTTTCAGCCACATGATCAGAGAGTATGACTCATTCAAGAATCGCCTTGGATCACTGCTCTGCTGAGTATAAGAGGACAACTGGATTCAGAGGAATAATATCACAGATGGTAGACAGAAAAGAGCTATTCAACACCCTCCAGCCCATTTCCCAGCCTAGAAAGACCACATCTTAGCCTTCTGAGAAGTCTAGTTTGAAATGCAATGAGGTCTCCAGCATTTCCTCTGGGCAACTATTCCACAGGTAGATACGCCTCACACACAGAAGGCTTTCCCTGATATTCAGGCAGAAGTGCTCCCCTCTGAGGCTGCAATTTCCAGCTCCAGCAAATGTATGCTAAAGATAACAGTGTAGGCCTGGTAGCCAAACAGTGGCACAATTAGAGGCCCTGAGAACATGGATGAGTGTGTACTCAGAGCAGCTAGCCGACACCCAGGCCCACCGACAGAGGGGAGGTCAAAGGGGACAAGTGCCCCAATGTAAGGACAGCTACTGCCTCCAACGGAGTAACATGGTGGCTAGAGTGTGTGGTAGTAACAATCAGAAACCAAAGAGCAAAATAACATCAACCCTGATTAGTAGCTACTTTCATGAATGAAACCACAGCATTTGGTTCACTCTGATTTGTTGGAATCTAATTACTACTTACTGGTGAGTATTCAGACGGCTGCCAGGTACGTGCGGGTACATGCTCATGCCTCCCAAAACACTCAGGAATATAAATTCATGCAAAAATTAGCATTGTTGGTATATTCAGGATTTGTTGTTCTCCTGTTTAATGGGTGTCAATTATCCAATAATATATAGACCAGTGCTTCCCAATTTTATGTGACCATGGGACCCTTTTAAACTCAAAATAATTTTGTGGAACCCTTAATAACAGTCTAATATATGGAGCTGAAAAAGTAGACCACAAAAAAAGTAAGGATAATAATAAACAAATGCTAAACAAAGTCATGAGATCAACATTTAGTTTAATTGCACATATTTAAAAACAAAAATCACATAATATTAATTTTTTTTTTTTAATCATAAAATGTTATTGTAATGGAATTTTCTCGCGGAACCCTTATTTTCTCTTTGCGGAACCCCGCGGGGTTCCACGGAACACCATTTGGGAAACACTGATATAGACTAAGAAGCAATCCCACGTGAAGGAGGTGACACAAAGGAGCAAATGCAGAGTAAGGGAAGTGAGCCATTCAAGAACAATCCAGGGTGAAAATTAATCCAGGAGACTATTTGGTGAATACTCACAAACAAGAACAGTCTCAGAAATCAGGGCTGGCTAATCAATGACATTCTAACCAAAAAGGGATCCATGTGCAAAAATATTTTTTAAAAAATAGTCCAGCTCACTCTAGAAGTAGCTAAACTCTCTTTTGGCAACTGTCAGAAGAAGAGTTAAGTTACAGTTTTCCTACGGGTCAGACAGAGAACATCTGGTTTGCATCACCCAGATGTTGTCTCTTTGGGCATGTGTGTGAAACAACTTCATTACCAGGCACCCTTTCACTATCTCCCACTTCAGGCCAGTTTGTACACAGCAACTCTCATGCCTGCCTATCTCACCCCATCACTGGGAACCGGAAGGGAGTTCTCTCTCAGGTCCTCCCTGAGCCCCTCTGAACAAACAGCATTCAAATAGAATAAGCCATGAGGAGAAATGGGAAAATCATGACATTAGTCCCTTCTGTATATTTCTCCAAAAGAATCAACTATGAAGTTTATTTTCCATAGCTGAATAAGAAGTGGGTTAAAAAAATAAACCTTATCTAAACTAAGCCTGTTACTTTATCCCAGACACCCCAGCTGTGCTTAGCTAACAAGATGGTCCCCAGGGTCTAGTTTGTTTTTCTGGCAGAATCCCTTTGCTTGCAATTATTATCTGTTTTATCAAGAGAAGAGTCTGTAATCTTGGTGCTTGGAAGAAAGTTCTCAAGTCTCTCCAGAGCTTTGTCAAAAATGTGCAGAGGGTAAATTATAAAATGAGGAACAGGAATCAGAGGATGATCCTTGGAACTTAAATACTAGACCAAATTCATCTCTGGTACATCACCAGCGTTACATCAGGTGACTCTGGTCTATATGGTTTAGCACCATAGACATAGACTTGTCAGAATGTATTTTTCATATAATTTGGGCAGAGATCAATGTTTATTTTAAAGCATTTTTAAATTTGTATTAGGGCTGTCAAACAATTAAAACTGATTCGTGATGAATCATGAGAAAAATAATTGCACCTAATCACACAGTTAAATTATAATCAAATACCATTTATTTAAATGTGTGGATGTTCTCTATGTTTTCAAATATATTGATTTCAGTTTCTACACAAAGTGTACAATGCTAGCTTTATATTAGTTAAATATGAAGGTAGCTGCATGCCAGATATGCTAAACATCTGTGTGCCCTGTCATGTTTTGACCACTATTCCAGAGGACATGCTTCTATGCTGATGACAGGTTCTGCTGCTCAATCATGACCCAAAGCAGTGCAGACTGATGTACATTAATTTTCATCATCTGAGTAACAGGCCACAGAAAGAAGGTTGATTTTCCCATCCTCGAGCCTCCTCTTGCACTCTGAACCACTCGGCCCCAGCATGGAGCCCCCTCTTACACCACAGAGTGTTGATCTTTTACAACTTCTGACAGCATATTCCATACCTCATCCTCCTTCGATTTTTGAAGGCACTTCCAATTCTTAAACCTTGGCTCGGGTTTTGGAGCTATCTTTAGAAATCCTGCACTGGTACCTTCTTTGCATTTTGTCAAAACTGCAGTGAAAATGTTCTTGAATCGAACAACATGCTGGATTGTCGTGAACAACCATACCATAAATATATGGCAGAATGCAAGTAACATCACAGAGCAGGAGATATGCAATTCTTCAGGAAGCAGTTCAGTCACAAATATAATTAATGCATTATCTTTTTAACGAGCATAATCAGCATAGAAGCATATCCTTTGGAATGGTGGCCAAAGCATGAAGGGGCATATGAATGTTTAGTATATCTGGCATATAAATATATTGCAATGCCGGCTACAAAAGTGCCAAGAGAACACACTTATTTAGAGTGTCACTTTCAGGTGACACTCTAGATAACTAATGGGCAGCTTTAGCGTCCGTAAATGTAAACAAACTTGTCTGTCTTAGCAATTAGCTAAATAAGACGTAGGAACGAGTGGACTTGTCGGCTCTAAAGTTTTCAGTTGCTTTCATTTTGAGTGCAGCTGTGAAAAAATCAGTTGCACTTTCATGATAAAGAGATTGAACTACAGTATTTGTATGAAGCGAAGTGAAAAACTATTTATTTTGTTTATGTTTTTTGCAATGCAAATATTTTTCATCTGAAATAATAATATAAAGTGAGCACTGTATACTTTGTATTCTGTTTTGTAATTGAAATCCATATATTTAAGACTGCATTTAGTCATGATGAATTTTTAATTCGACTTAATTTATTTTGAGTTAATCACTTGAGTTAACCGTGATTAATTCACAGCCCTCATGGGGTACGTCTATGTAACTCAAACACCTAGGCTCCGTCTACACTGCATCATTTTTGCGGAAGAGGAAATGCAAATGAAGCATCATTAGCATTTCTTGCGCTCTCATTTGAATATTCTCTTCCGATACTTTTTGCAGGACATTATGGAGGAGTCAGTGAGGGTATGTCTACACTAGCTCGTTAGTTCGAGCTAGGTAGGGTAATGAGGGCAAGCGGAGTTGCAAATGAAGCCCGGGATTTAAATATCCCGGGCTTCATTTGCATGTTCAGCGCCGCCATTTTAAATCCCCTTAGTCCGAACTCCGTGCCCGCTGACACAGCGGCACAGAGTAGGTAGTTTAAATTAAAGATCCTAATTCAAACTACCGTTACTCCTCATTCCACGAGTAGTAACAGTAGTTCGAATTAAAGATCCTAATTGAACTACCTACCCGCGTGCGCGTAGCTACGGGCACGGAGTTCGACTAAGATTTAAAAATGGCGGCTCCCGGGAACATGCAAATGAAGCCCGGGATATTTAAATCCCGGGCTTCATTTGCAACTCCGCTTGCCCTCATTACCCTACCTAGCTCGAACTAATGAGCTAGTGTAGACGTACCCTAACTGTTTAATGATAGTACACATTGAGATTCAGAAAGTTAAAGCATTAGAACACAAATGGTCAACATGACATGTCAAAATATATAAAGTAAATATCCCTAATTCAAATGCTAATACATTGTCTGGCAGCATTTTTCTTCTTTTGCCTGGCAATACATTTTGATGATCATCAAAGGGTAATTTTTTTCCTCCACTTGAGTGTACATGGTATGTTTATCATTTACTGATAAATTTGAATCTTTCCAGGCTCACATACACTTTATTATGTCACTGAATCTTAATTCACCACATGTGATGTATTGGCTTGTGGATGTGTGCATCTCTGCCCTCTCCTATCCATTGTGGCTAAGCATTTCCTTCAATCCAGTCAGTAAAAAACACTTCTTAGGGACCCAGCACTTAGTCTAGTAAAGAGACAAATGTATAAATGCATTGGACACAACATTCTAATGATCAAAAGCATCTAACAGGGCCACAGTGACACTTTTGTCCTAGGCTAATTGAAAAAAAAGGGGAGCATCTGTGAAAAACACCTCTGCATATCCCTTTTCTCTCTCACTTCTGACAGTACCATACTGACTCCAGCCTTGACCCCTAGCTCTTTACATGAGGGGTACTATTATCCTCCACTGACTTATTGTGCATGTATATCCTAGTGCATGTGGTGTGTATTAGTGTCCTTTTTTAAACTTGAGTCAAAATCTGCTTCCAGAGTGCAACTCAACAGAGTCACGTGTGTAACAGAGGCAAGACCTTGGCACATGGAATCAACATATACTGGTTCCATGTACACATCTCTGGGCCAACGTTTTCAAAAGTAACGAGTGATTTTGGAAAAATAATGAGGAGTCCTGCGGCACCTTAGAGACTAACACATTTATTAGGGCATAAGCTTTTGTGAGTAAAACCCACGACGTCAGATGAACTGGAGTGGAAGTTACAGAATGTATAAGGAAGAAATTGCTTGTGTTCATGAGACTAATCAAGTCAGGGTGGGAATGGCTCATTCACAGTCTCTGATGGATGTAAATATCTAGAGAGGGAAAATTGCCTTTGTAGTGTATTAACCAGTTGAGATCCTTATTCAGTCCTAAACTGACAGTGTTGAATTTACAAACTAATTCCAGTTCAGCTGTCTCCCTTTGTAATCGGGGTTTGAAATTCTTTTGTAGAAGGATGGCTACTTTCAAATCCAGGGAGTCCAACATCAAAGTGCTGAACACTTGCTCTCTGAAAAATCAGCTCCCTTTAAGTTGTCTGCGTTAGGCACTCAGAATGGACACACCCAATATTGCCGGTCACTCTGGAAAATGTGGGTCCCAATATATTAGTGCCTCTCACACTGGACTGAGACAGACCCGCTGCAGAAGTAGTTTAGATTCACCTGGTAGCTGGATAGAGGTTGGTGCCACTATGCTGCTGGATGACTGAAAACTGCAATGTTCCCCCAGTTACGTTTTCCAGGCAAACCCTGAATCAGCACTTCATTTTCACTTGGCAATGGTTCGTGATTGACATCTTTGCCAATACACGTATATCAAACATGATAAACAGGTGTAATTTGACTGCTGGCATGGTGGGAATGCATATGCTTCCAATGTCTCCGCCCGGGGCATTTCAGAATGTCTCCCCCAACGTGAGCTAATATGTGAATCTCTTGCTCTCTGTTCTTAAACGTTTGTGGGGTTATCCAAGCCTCAGCTTTCCTCTGTAGCAAGCAGCAGCAGAGGAGGGAAACAGAGAGGAACATGGGGGATGACAAGGAGTGAGTGAGGTGAACTGTTATCCTTGGCCTCTCTCTCTGGTAATGGATTCTGAAGCAGGATGAGGGTCTTAGACTTAAGCCCTTTGGGGCAGGGACTGTCTTTTTCCAGGTGTTTGTACAACGCCTAGTACAGTTGGACCCCAATGGCATTTCTGAGTGCTACTGTCATACAAGAATAGTCAGATTACTATTAAATCAGGGAATATCCGGCATTGATAATGCATATCTGTGTACACATACAATGTTCCCTAGGTAAAAGTCTATTTGAACTTTGTACAGATGTGTCATTTCCCATTTAATCCATCAGTGCATCTGCAAAATGTTTCTCAAGCTTCATTTGTAACGAAAATGTGTCAGGTGCACTTGGACTCAAGCCGAGGAGACAAAGGCAAGAAGAGAATGAGAATGGATGGATGGACACTACTCAGACAGGCAGATTACGACCGACAGGTTATATACATTATTAATTCACCCCAATATTCACTGGGCAGGTCTCCATAGCAGTCATTTTTTCACATTTTTCTTTTCACATGGATTTTTAAGTCCTGGAAGCATGCTGTTTCTTTGCAAGACACCCATTTCTCTGGAGACGGTGCTGGGTGCTCCAGGACTAGAGATGAAGTGAAGGAACAAAGGTGATTTATACATCACCTTTGTGGCTTTCCAATCCTGGGACTGGCTAAAGTCCATGGGCATTTTGCCTTAACAAGGACTAGGCTCCAAATGAATGCTGCAGCAAACCTGGATAATTGTATCCAGCAGATTTCTGGAGAGGAAGGGCTCTGATTAGAACTGGAGAGGTTTCATTACTAGCTGTGTTATTACCATTGCTGTTCAGCTTCTCCCATGAAATAAACATCGACCTTTCTTAAAATGATTGGTGGCAGGCGGCGTTCCTCTGTGGATGTTTACATTGTGTCTTGGAAGTTTGGCATGCCCTGGATACCATTTTAATACAGGAATGTGGTTGGAGTCTTCATTCACTGATTTAAAGACATTGTAAACCGACCCGTCCAACATTTCTGGCTCAGCTAACTGAGCATTATTCATTTTCCCTTTAACGCAATTCAAATTTCTGGAATTTCTGTAGACTTCACTTATTTGAGACATTCTTTAGAAGTGCGCATCAGAGATTTACTGTCATTTTTCTGTCTCCCTGCGTAGGAGGTCAGGCCTCTTAAAAAAAAAAAAAAAAAATGAGAAATGGCATGAGTCTATAAACTGTTCAAAAAGGCATCCAGTTCCTGGCTATGAATTTCCAGATAAATAAGCTGTCCTGATGAAACTCTCTAGATGGGCAAGATTCACAAATGTTTTCACAGCTCCCCAGAGGCTGTCTACATACTCACAAACATCACCCACTCCCCAAATAAATGTGATCCACACTTGCGGTGGCAAAAATATCCACGCACAGCAAAGCACATGCAATACCCTGGGTGAAGGGAAACTTTGGGCAGCTCCATCTCTCATGAAAAATGACCCAATATGCATCCATTGAAATAAATGGAAAGGAGCCCATTCACAACAACAGGCATTGGATCAGACCCTTAATGTCTAGGTGGGAAGAAAAGAGTTGTAGCTTTTACAGTACTACACAGATTCTGTACCAGTATAATTATTTTGGTTTGGAACGCAATTTTTTGCCTTACAGTTAAATCAGTAAGACCCCTAGTATGGAGATCACTATTTATTATATATTTGAGAGAGAGTGTCTGTCTATCTGTCCATCCGTTCATTTGTTCAAGAACTCCTCCTAAACGGTAAGAGCTAGGATCACCAAATTTGGTACACAGCTTCCTTTTACCATAACTTAAAGCAAGGTCAGGACTTGGTTGTGCCAGAAAAATGGGATGTGCCTGGAATGGGATTGCTTCTCAAAAAGTCATACAGAAAAGAGACAGAATCACTGGGCAAAGGGGCTGATGGGGGGAGTGCCCTCCCCATCTGAGGCTGCCTAAACCCTGAGTTTCCCTCACCCTAAGCTGCCCACCCACCCCCTGAGTTGTATGGAAACATTGCTAGCTGTTCCCCTTCATCAGGGAGCAAGGGAAATTTTCTGCATTCCTCACTCTGGCTGAGGAGCACAGGGGGCAGATGAACATGAACCTGCCCCAGATGGGGGACATGCACCCCTCCCCTGGCTGTGCCCACTGGAGCTGCAGCAGCCATGGAGAGGTGCTTCTCATCTGGCCCAAGCTGCTGCAGTGAGGCCTCTCCCAGGGGCCGCCTGCCTACTGAACCCCTCATCCCCAGCCCCACCCCAGAGCAATGATTTAAATGAAGCCTGGACATTTTCATTTTCTTTTCCAAAAAAACAAAATGAATCAAGTTAAGGACCCGAGCAACACCGGGTAAATCTCCTAGTATCGTTATAAAGGTGTTTTATATGAGTATAGATTATTCCCCTTTTCTTACTGGAAGAGACTATCTGGTTCAGAATGTCCATAGTAGGGAGGTGGTGTTGCTTTAGCTCTACTGATTTAGTGAAAGCCCCACCACTTTTGTGTTTAGATAAGGCCTCAGATCAAAGGCCCTCACAGTAAACAGCAAGAGACCCGGTTTATCTCCTCCTGAAAGACAAAGTGCTGAGTCACCCCAGCTGGCATCCAGATCTGTGGCTAAATAGTCTGGGTCCGGAAATCCTCAAATTAAAGAGAAGAAAGTTGAGAGGGCTTAGTATCCCACAGGACAGTCCTTCACTCAGGAGCTAGCCCCTGAGTCCTAGGAAATTAAGGCAGAAGAGAGCAATATGGAGCACTATCAGCAAGATTAATAGATTAATAAAGATTAATAAAAGAAAAATAGAAGGTTTTCCCAAAGGAAGGAACGGGTGTCTAGGCCACAAACAAGAAGAAACCAGGCAGACCGCATCACGTTTACTCACGTCTCCCAAAAAGTCACTCTCCAAAGATTTGCACATGCTACAAGAATCCTTTCACTTTTTGGTAGAGGCCACAAGGGTGAGCAGCAGTTTCTCCATTCGGAACCTCCTCACCCAGATGACATTACTCACCTCCTGTTGACGAGCATCTGGGTCCAATCATGACAACCTAAAGCATGCAGATTGTGAATCAGCAGGCTGCTGGAGTTGAAACCAGCCCTTGCCAAAGCATGCACCTTGGGAGCCTCAGTCCCCTAATCAACGTCTTGATTGTTTTTGTCTGTTGTTAATGTTCACAATCTAGAGTTCTGCCTCTGGATTTGAAATGGACACGCAGCTTATTTTGGAGACTTTTTTAAAACAGAGATAAAGGATGATTTCCCCCCTCATGTTGGAAAGACTGCAGTGGAGGATGCTAGATGTAGAAGGAGCAATTTATTTGAGGCTTAATGCAAGAAAACATCCAAGAATTATGACTATGTAAGGGCATTTGCATATTCTACCCAGGAAGAAAAAGGGTCCTGTGATTATAGCATGAGCTGAGGATACAGGAAATCCAGGCTCCATTCCCATAACCTTCTTGTGTGACCTTGGGCAAATCTCTCTGTCACAGCTCCCTGTGTATAAAATGGGGGTGCAAGCTCTCCCTGACCTTTGTGCTGTAAGGACAAATACCTGAATGATTCTAATGAGGTCAGGTACTATGGCATTGGAGCCCACAGATGACCTTTGAAGCATCTTGCTGTGTTATCCTACCACTTCTGCTGGTATAGCCTAGGGAGATAATTTTCAGTCACATTATCTGAAAAGTACACACAAATTGTTTACACTGCTCCGGTCATGGTAGTTGGAATCTACAGATAACAATCGCCTGTCCCTGGTGGGCAAAGGGAGACCTCGCTATATAAAGAACACTGTAGCTCACTTGCTTTGTTCAGCTGTCTGCGCATTTCCTTGTCAGAAGGAACAGGAAATCTTTAGGGACTGGTTCGCTCTCTTCTGATGTTTCCGAGAAAGGACAAGCCTTTGATGTTGCCTCGTCTTGCAAAACCCAAGCCCAACCCTGTTCCCATTGAAGTCTGTGACAAAACTCCTAGGGGCACATCCTCAGTAGGTGTAAATCAACACCACCCCATCAGGCCCACTGATGGGAGGGAGGCAAAGGAAGTTATTGTTCAGGGGCCTGAGTCATTTAAAAAAGTCACCCCACCACAGCCACTGCCAGCACAGTGCCTGCCCTTGCTCCACACCACTCCCAAAAGCAGACGGCAATGTCCCTGTGGCCCCCGGGGTGGGACAGAGGTGTCTGTGTGCTGCCCCAGCCCCAAGCAATGACTCTGTAGCTCTCATTTTCTGGGGACTGTAGCCAAAGGGAGCTGTGGGGGTGGGACCTATGGCAGCGGGGTGCAGAGACCCCTTGATCTCCCCACCTAGACACTGCTACCAGAGGGGTGTGCCTGGTCTCTTTCAGGAGCTGCCTGAGGTAATTGCTGCACCCTGCACCCAAACTCCCTCCCAGAGCCTGCACCCCACCCCCTTCCCCCAGCTTATAGCCCACACCCAAACTCCCTCCAAAAGTCTACAGCCCAGCCCCAACCCTCCTAGCCCAGCCGAGAGCCTGCACCCCACACCCAAACTCCCTTCCAGGGGCTGAATCCCAACCCCTTGCCCCAGCCTGGTGAAAGTGAGAGCGGGTGGAAGAGAACAAGTGGTGAAGGGAGTGGGCAGGGGTGGAGCAAGGATAGGGATGGGGCCTCAGGGATGGAGCAGGGCAGGGTTGGGGCAAAGATTTTGGGGTTCATGTCATTAAACAGTTAGGAGCCCTACTGGGTGGGTATGTGGAGTCCATGGCTGTGCTGGCAGCTCGCTGGGCATCAGTCAGCACAGACACAGCATGGGTATGGCTTGTCCATGCATGGGAGCCCATTGTCCATTCTGCCCTGGGGTCCGGAATGGCTATCAGTGGGCCTGCGCCCCATTAGCTTCCATAAAACACCGCTGATTTGCCTCATTTGAGGATCTAGCCCTGCATTGCTTTTGGTGTGAGAAGGGTCCCTTGTTGCTAAGATACCCGACACAGAATGCATCTTTAAAAAGGGGTTTTCATTAAACAATCTTTCCTGTAATGTTTATTTGTCCAAGCTGAATTGTTTATACTGAATACAGTTGTTCTGCATGATACCAGACCCATGATACAGACTACAGCTAGGCTATTCCTGTTGGTTTGACTTCAGTGCCATTGCTACAGTATAAAGGTGTCTGTTCATTAAAAGGGGAGCAGAGCAGTTTAACTCCTTGACAGAGGAGGTTGTGAAGACTAGGACTTCAGCAGGGTGGAAAAAAGAGCTAGATAGATTCATGGAGGTTAGGTCCATCAATGGCTATTAGCCAGGATGGCTAGGAATAGTGTCCCTAGCTTCTGTTATCTGGAAATGGATAACAGGAGAGGAATCACATGATGATGTTTTCAGTGTGGAAGTGGGAGCCAAGAATTGTGCAAAGCTAGGCGATTTCATTTCTCAGGAGTATGTGTGTGTGTGTGTGTGTGTGTGTGTGAACATGTCGGTCAGCTTTGATCTTGAACCAGGCTTCCTTCTGAAACACCAAGTTTCACCCTGAGTCTAGGTTTGGGGCGGGGAGGGAATCAAAGCCAAACTTGCTGCATCTCCCATTCAAAGCTACGGAGAGGCAGGTATGTCACACTTCATGGGAAACCACCCACGTTAATTTGAAACTGAGGCAACATTCAGATGAAAGGCCTGAGCTCCTCAGCAAAGTTTTCCAGTGAACCTGGTCTGAGCTGTAGTGTGGTGTCAGTTTGTCAAACACTGCAGCTTGGTCCTTTATGCCTTTGAAGTCAATGCCAAAGCTGACGTTGACTTTACTAGTGCAGTGTCTGTGCTTATGTGAGCTGGGGCAAGAAAATTAGTGTGCAATCTTCAAGCCAGTGCAAGTTTTGCTATTTACCTTAATGTGAGCAAGATGAATCCCATTATCTTTCTGTGCTTCAGTTTCTCCTTCTGTGCAGTATGGATGATGATGGTGATAGCAATAATCAGTACTTCACCAGGGTTTTGTGTGGACATGTACATTGAGATCCTTGGATGGAGAGTACTTTATAAAAGTGCAACCTATCAGAAATTATTATGCATTATTTCCAGATATTTTCTCAGAACAGACTATGACACTACATTCCATCCCCTATGTGCCCTCCCAATCTCTTTATTGCATATTAAAAAGTACTGTTTTGTTCATTCAACCAATGGGAACTCCTAGTAAGTCTGTGTGAAGATCAAAGCACTGTAACATTGTACACATAAATTAAAGCAATTAAAGATGTGGTTGACAATGCAGTTATGCCAGGGATGTGCTAAAAATGAGTAAGGCTATTCTCTCTGGAAGTCCACACTATCCAAATAAACATCTCTCCAAAATAGAAGCAATAGCCTGGGAATCTGAACATCAGAGTGGAAAAATCAGCTTCCTGAAGGAACTTTGTAAAGTGCTTTGAAAATGTAAAGATCTATATAAGGACTAGGGATTCAGATAACACTATTATTTTGGTGGAAGGTTTAAAACTGTTTCTATAGAAGTTTTCAACATGTAATTCAACAGTGGCATTGTGTTCTACACGCCTGGGGATAAGAACATGAAAACATACCAGGAAAACTGGATCAAGGAAAAGTTACTGCAACATGGACTTTTTTAATATAAATGTAAAAAAAGAAGAAGGAACCTCGTTAACTTACCTGGGACAAGCTTTCATTAGCTCCTTTGTGGGTAAGGAGAGTTTCTATGGGGAGGAAAGAACCACCATAAAGAAGCTCACAAAACAACGAGGAATCCTGTGGCACTCTAAAGACTAACCGATGGATTTGGGCGTAAGCTTTCATGGGCAAAATCCCACTTCATCAGATGCATCTGACAAAGTGGGTTTTTGCCTACAAAAGCTTATGCCCAAATAAATCTGTTAGGGTACATCTACACTGCACACTTATTTCGAAATAAGCTTTTCCAGAAGAAATACTCCAAAATGGCTTATTTTGAAATGGTACGTCTACGGTACAGGGAAGCCTCAAAATTTGTCCAAGGGAAGCTTCCCTAATGTGGATGCACTATTTTTGAGTGGCCCTGGGGAGGAGCTATTTCAAAATAGCAGCAGTGGAGCGTCCACACTACTGCCATTCCGAAATAGCTCTTTTGGAATAGGCACTATTCTTCATGGAATGAGGTTTACAGAAGTCAGAATAAGCCATCCATTATTTTGAAATAATGGAATTGCTGTGTAGAAGCTCGCATTCTTACTTCGGAATAACGTCAGTTATTTTGAAATAACTGTGCTGTGTAGATGCACCCTTAGGTTACGTCTAGACTACATCCCTCTGTCAGCAGAGGGATGTAAATGAAGCACTTTGAAAGTGCAAATGAAGCCGGGATTTAAATATCCTGCACTTCATTTGCATAATGGCGGCCGCCGCTTTTTTTTGAAACGGGGCTTTTCGAAAAAAAATGGCAGTTTAGATGGGGCATTTTTGACAGAAATGCCCCGTTTCGAAAGATCCTGTACGCCTCAAGAAATGGATCTTTCGAAACAGGGCATTTCTGTCAAAAATGCCCCATCTAAACTGTGGGTTTTTTTTCGAAAAGCCCCATTTCAAAAAAAGCGGCAGCCGCCATTATGCAAATGAAGTGTAGGATATTTAAATTCCAGCTTCATTTGCACTTTTGAAATGCTTCATTTACATCCCACTGCTGACAGAGGGATGTAGTCTAGACGTAGCCTTAGTCTTTAAGGGTACGTCTATACTGGATGGCTATTTCGGGATACCGGAGATATCCCAAAATAGCTACCCCGTGTCTTAACAAGCCACCCATTATTTCAAAATATTTTTTGAAATAATGGGCACACTATTTTCGGCATCCCGGTAACCTTCATTCCACAAGGGTTAAGGGATGTCTCGAAATAACACATTCTTTTGAAATTGGGTGCTGTGTAGACACACCCTAAGGGGCCACAGGACTCCTGGTTGTTTTTGCAGATACAGACTTACACGGCTATCGCTATGAAACTGGTGCACAGTGATCTATCTAGATTTTTAATGCTCTCCCTATTTGCCTAGTGTTGAGCATTTCTACATTTCTCATGTTTACATTCCAGCCCAACCAGCTCACATTTATTTTCCTTTACTTCTGAGAAGATTGGGGTAAAAATTACCTGACCAAAAAACTGCACATCAATTGGATTCTCTTAGCAAGCTGTTTCTAGTTATTCCACTGTAGCTACTGAACGACCTACAACCAAGGTGAGGTTTGAAACGGTTGCTGGGTTTTGTTTATCTAACATTTTTATAGGCTGTGTGGCCTAATTTAATGTCCTTAATAAAACAACAACAACAATAACAACAAACACCTAACTAGCAGGACAACTGGTCGTGTCTGTGTTCACATCACTAGAGAGTAGGAGGTTCCAAGTCTCTGGGAGCAAGCCACATGGTGTGTTGATTTTGACACTTCATGAAATGGTTTATAACTGACCTCTTCCCAGAGATGCAATTCAAATGATCAAGACCCCTCCTCTGCCCTCATTGGTTTCTTTGTGGAGGGTCTTACCTCATAAGTGAAGTCATAAAGCGTAGTAAGTTTCTTCTGAGGCAACTGAACAAGCAGCTTAATCTGGACAAACAGAATCAGAGTTACTTGTGTCGGGCATTATTAGAGTCCCATATGCTTCCTGATCTGTCTCAGCATTAAGCTTCTGGCTCCAGTCTGTCTCTTATCATTACCCAACATAGTGATGGTTGTTCTCCAAGCGTCTCATAACTTGCTTAGCAGGACACACCCTGCGCTCCCCTCTGGGTTCCCACTGAGGGGGAGAAGATTTAATTGCACATGGGTGTTTCAAAGGAACACCAGAGGCTGCCAAGGGGGTGCCCCAAATCAGCTCATACTATGACCAGGTCTCCTCCCCAACCAGAGCACTTCTCATGCCATGCTGGGCATTTCTGTATGCCAGAGGCACTCACACCCATATTTTGTCAGCTGTCTGGGGGGGGGGGGGGCAGAGGGGAGGGGAGAAAGGGTCCTGCATCTAGCCTGTAGAAATCAGTGTGATCCTGAGGTGTATCTAATCCATTATCTTCCAAATTCACCTCTACATTTTCCTCCTCCTGCTCTCTCTTGTACATAGGGGTGTGCAACACTAAAGACTCCAGAAGTTCCACTCTCTTTTTCCAGACTCCCCTAGCAGGAGAAAGGGAAGAGAGAGCTCAATAGATTTGCACTGGTCTGAAGAGATTATAATTTAATAGACAAGTTGGACAAAGGAAGAATTAAAGATGGTGAACTAATGCTCAGTAAATCTGCATGTAAAGATGGTGAACTAATGTTCAGAGTAAGTGAATTGCCCAAGGTCACACAGTGAGTCTGTGGCAGAACCAGGAATTTAACCCCTATTTCTTGAGTGCCCAGTCTGGTGCTTTATTCACAAGACCATCCTCCTTTCTGTAGATGCATGATAAAAGTGCCATGCACATCCATAGTGCGGGTTAAGTAGTACATATTAACTAAATCAAAACCAAGAGTAAATTAACAGTGATGATCTGGCCAGGAAATGCCTATTCAGTGACCCCTTCAATCCTCTCTCACATAAAACACACAGCAGAATATGAGACTACTTCTGTTTCAACCCTTCTCCCTCTGTCTCATCATTAGGCATCTCATCTCTGTAACCCAGGAGATTTCTGACTGGTGACATATTGGAAACATTCTCCCTTTTATCCCCCACTGTGGCTGCATGTCTCATTCCCTTTCTTGGCCTCCCTGCTCTTCTGATTCAAAGTATTGCCATATGGAGCTACTCAAAAAACTAGCTCTGGCCAGGGTGGCTGCAGGCTTGTCAGCTTTGGATTCTACAGAGCTGGTAACGACTATTTCAAGTGATGATTTTTATGGGTTTTCATCCTCAACCTGGTTGGTTGGCTCTGGTGTATAATATGTGGTCTGCAAAGTCCCCGAGGCACTGCTCCGGTTAGAACGGACATTAAGGGCACGTCTTCGCTGCCGTAAAAGAGCCACAACATGAATCTCAGAGCCCAGATCAGCTGACGTGGGCTCACAGGTCTTGGGCTGCAGGGCTAAAAATTGCCACAGAGATGTTCAGCATGGGCTCTGCAGTCCTTTTTCCTTGGGGAGTCACAGAGCCCATCTCGGTGCAACTCTATTGACTTCAATTAAATCAATTGTGGGAGCCACAATATTAATAAAGGATCAGAATCGGGCCCTGTAAAGGAAATCCTTTTGGAGCGGATAAGGCACCAGCATCCCCCTGGGACTCCTTTAACCCATCTCCAGAGCCACCAGTTGGACAATACTTTCTCTGCCTGAGGAAGGCTAGACAAGGTTCGCACAGAGGAGCAAGAAGAGGTATTTCCTACTGCATGGGTTGGTCACTGATGGGGGCAGGGGGCACCAGACTTGCTGTGGTTCTAGACTCCTGGAAGGGGTGGGACCTCATGCAGAAGGGGCGGGGCTGGGGTTGACCTCCCCCCGCCCAGCTCTTCAATACCACACTGTGCCACCCAGGGATCTGGTGGCAATTTAAAGGGCCCAGGACACTGACCGTTACCATAGTAACAGCAGTGGTGGCCGGAAGCCCCAGGTCCTTTTGAATCACCAGGCCCAGGCCCCAGGGCAATTGTCCTCTTTGCCTCTCCCCCATTGGCGAGCCTGGTCGCTGACTGCAGATCACCCAGCGGTGACAACTCACCCGCCAGGGGCAAACTCTGAATTTAAATTCAGCTCATCTGCATGGCAAGACATTTCATTACAAACAGAAAAGGAGGAAAAATGCATTATGTCATCCAGTCCAACTCCCTGACAACCTAATAAGGCCTACAATTAATGGTGCTGATGTAACCCACACACCTAGTGTGGTTACTGAGCAACGCAAGTGGTACCTAGACCACAGCAACAGTTAAGACCAAGAGGAGCCTCTACCCTCTGAGCTAAAAGCCAGCTGGCTCCCAGCCCATGCTGTAGAGGTCTCTTGGTCTTAACAGTTGTTGTGGTCTAGGTCCCACCTGCATTGTTCAGTAACCACGCTAGGTGTGTGGGTTACACTGATGTGAAGCATAGGGTTTCTGGGTGTCTGGTTTATGACTGGAAGGTCTGATTGAAAGGGGATCCGTGCATTGTCCAGGCAATACCAATCCATGGTATGCCCATATCTTGAATACTGTGTACAGATGTGGTCACCTCATCTCAAAAAGATATATTTGAGTTGGAAAAGGTTGAGAAAAGAGCAACAAAAATTATTAGGAATTTGGAACATCTGCCATATAAAGAGAGATTAAAAAGACTGGGGCTATGTCTACACTGCCCCTGCTTTGAGCAAAAAATATGCAAATGAGGCAAATCGTGCATAATTAATGAGGCTCCGTTTTTGCGCAAGAGGCTTTTGTGCAAAAAGGAGTCGTCTACATGGCTCCTTTTTGCTCAAAACCCCCATCTTGTGCAAGAGCCACTCTTCCGCATTTTTTCTGGAAGAACGGCTCTTGTGCAAAAGCCTCTTGTGCAAAAATGGAGCCTCATTAATTATGCAAATGAGGTGAGGCGATAGTCCACGCTTCGCCTCATTTGCGTATTTTTTGAGCAAAATGGGGGCAGTGTAGACATAGCCTGGGACTTTTCAGCTTAGGAAAGAGGAGACTATTGGGAGGATATCATAGAGGTCTATAAAACCATAACTGGAGTGGAGAAAGTGAATAAGGAAAAGTTATTTATTCCTTCTCATAACATAAAAATTAGGAGTCACCAACTGAAAATAATAGCAGTCTTAAAGCAAAAAAAAGGAAGCATTTTTTTCACGCAGTGCACAGTCAACCTGTGGAACTCCTTGCCAGAGGATGTTGTGAAGGCCAGAACTTTAGCAGGGTTCAAAAAAGAGCTAGATACACTCATGGAGGATAGATCCATCAATGGCTATTAGCCTGGATGATCAGGGATGGTGCCCCTAGCCTCTCTTTGTCAGAAGTTGGAAATGAGTGACAGGGATGGGATCACTTGATTATCTGTTCTGTTCATTCCCTCTGGGTACATCTACACTGCACACTTATTTCTGAATAAGCTATTCTGGAAGAAATACTCTGAGACTGCTTATTTCAAAATAGCACGTCTACACTACAGGGAAGCCTCAAAATTAGTCCGAGGCAGGCTTCCCCAATGTGGATGTGCTACCTCAATTTAGAGCCCCAGAAGGCATTGGGGAATAATTATTTTGCATGGCCCTGGGGACGAGCTATTTCAAAATAGCATCAGTGGAGCGTCCACACTACTGCTATTCCAAAATAGCTCTTTGGAATGGGCATTATTCCTCATGGAATGAGGCTTACAGAAGTCAGAATAAGCCGTCCGTTATTTCAAACTTATTTCAAAATAATGGAATTGCTGTGTAGATGCTCACATTGTTATTTCAGAATAAAGGCTGTTATTCTGAAATGACGCTGCTGTGTAGACGCACCCTCCGGAGGCATCTGGCATTGGCCACTGTCATAAGACAGGACACTGGGCTAGATGGACCTTTGGACTGACAGAATATGGCCATTCTTATGTTCAGTCAGTGTTACTGACTAGACCCAAAGTCCAGTTATCGCAGTAACAGCAATCGGCCTTCCCCACTTAGAGGGTGAGAAGAGCATCTGCTGCTAGAGGAACTGATTCCCAGCTCCTGTGGAGGTAGCAACACCACCTGGCAGCAGGATCCTGACAGTGTGTGGCATTTGAGGCGCAAGGCTGGGGGCTGGCCTACCCACCTGTGATGACCCAGCCCATCTTCTCAGCTTCCCAGGTCCCCAGCTCTCTCTGGACCCTTCCTCTGAGGACCAACCTCCCCCTCTATCCCTTGATTGCTCCCAGCCCCTCATTCTGGGGACCAGGGACTAATGCTTCCCTCTGGGGACAGCCCCACCACCCTGCTATGTCCCAATTTTCTCTGGTCCTTTGTTCCAGGGACCATCCCCTCCAGTCCCCTGCCCTGCTATGCTCAGATTAGGTGGGCAGACAGACAGACTCCGTATCAACTCCTCCCAGCTTGGCTCTGCAGGCAGCAGGTGAGTCCTGGGGGAGGAATTGGGGAGCTCTGAACCAGGCTCCTGCAATGAAGACCTTATGAACTGTAATTGCTCCAGTCCTGAAACTGCGTTAGACGAGAACATACTATTTTGTTAGTGTCTACTGGCTTCTTGCCCAAGGCTTTTAAAGTGAACCTATTGCTGCCCCAGCTGGGGGAAGTCAAGGCATGGCAACCCTGCCACACCACACCAAGCTGCAAGGGCATCTGCAGGAACAGCCCACACCTTTATAAAGAGTCTGTGCAGAGCCAGGAATGAACCTTATCTCAAACCCTAAGCCAGAGCATTACACACAAGACGAAGCTTCTCGGGTAACATTATTTTTCATGAAAACTAACACTGTATTATTTTTCATACCCAATTGAATCCTGAATCACAAGGAAAAAAATCCTTCTTCAGATGGAGGCTGTGTTGTACAGAAAGCAGATTCATGCTCTGAAATCCTTACATCCTACCCTGCCCTGAATCTGTGTGAAATATGTTCCTTGAGCAGCCATTACGCAGCTTGTGATGGGGATTTTAAGTACAGTAATAAATCCATTCAAATAAACTTTCATCCGGGTGATGGCTGAACAGTGACTTTGCCCAGGCAGGGGTTTTATGCCATTCAAACATCGTGGCACTGTCTCAGAGCTGAGGAATAAGCCAATTTTTGAGATTTCAGTGCTTCAGTCGAGAATACGCCCTGTCTTTGTGCAATGTTTCCCCTGCCTATATGTTTAAAAAGCCTCAGAGGAGTAGCCGTGTTAGTCTGAAACTTTAAAAATTAGTAGTCCTGTGGCACCTTAGGGCATGTCTACACTGGGGAGTTATTTTGAAATAACAAGGTGAGCGTCCACACTAGCAAGCCCGTTATTTCTAAATAAGTAGCTGGTTATTTCAAAATAATAACTCCTGCTTTCCTTAGGGAATAAGCTTATTTTAAAATAGTTATTTTGGGAGTTATTTTGAAATAAATAATTTCCCATTGTAGGCATAGCCTCAGAGACTAACAAAAAGTATATATAGTTTTGGTGGACAAAACCCAGCTTATCTGAAGATGTGGGTTTTGTCTACAAAGGGTACATCTACACAGAAACAATATTTTGAAATAACTAGCGTTATTCTGAAATAACTTACACAGCAGGCAGTTATTTCAAAATAACTTCGAAATACTGTCAAGCTGGAGGACTTTTTACTCTGACTCCTGTATCCCTCATTGTACGAGGAGTAAGGGAAGTCAGAAGAAGAGTGCTCTATTTTGAAATAAGTGCTGTGTAGACCCTACCAATTTTGAAATAAGCTATTTCGAAATAAGCTATGGAATTGAAGTAGCTCAATTTGCGTAGTTTATTCCGAGTTAAATCCTGCTGTGTAGACACAACCAAAAGCTCATGATACTATACACGTTTTGTTAGTTTCTAAAGGCTATGTCTACACTACCAGGTTATTTTGAAATAAGTTATTTTGAAATAATAACTCCTGAAATAACTATTTCGAAATAAGCTTATTTCTCTTCAGAAGCAGGAGATATTATTTTGAAATAAGAAACCCATTATTTCGGAATAACAGGCTTAGTAGTATAAGCAGGCTTCCATTACAGCCAGATGGAATGGGAAAGAAATCCTGGGTGTGGTTATGTAAATACAGTTCACTCTGTTTGCTTAGCCCTGCTAGCTATTCAACTGTTAGAATGGTGTTTTGCCCATTGTAATCTATTTGGCTGTTGTGGGGTCACAAACTGTGTTAACCATAAATGCAGGAATTGTAAGATATGATCACCAATGCTTGCAGTTATTGGGAATGCAGAAAAGTCAGTCTGTGTTTAACTCAGTTCAAAGGAGAGAAACAGTCAGTGTAAAGAAACTTGGATGGATGGAGGCTCAACTTCCAGAGCCCTATTGATTAAGCTGGGGAGGGAGGTGAGTCATCAGCCTGCATAGCCTCCAGGTGGACGCTGTGAGATTGGTTTGACATGTTTCTCCCCACAGTTTCAAGGACAGAGTTAAAGAAAAGCTCTATACCAGTGTTTCTTAAACTGTGTTCCATGGCACACCGGGTGTGCTGCAGAGAACAACAGAATTCAAAATGGCTGCCCTTAAAGGGACAGGTGATCTCTTTTTTTCCTCAATACATTTCCCCTGACACTTTTTTTTCCTCAGTAACTTTCCCCCCAGCCCTTTTCCCCCAACCTTTTTTTTTTCTCTCAACAAAAAATTCTTGGTGTTCCTCATTAAAAAAAAATTATTGTTTGGTGTTCCTCGGTCTTAAAAAAGATTAAGAAACACTGCTCCATACAAAGTCTCTTTTGTATGTAAATTTATTCCAGTAACTGCTGGAATCTTTTGTGGCTGGACTGTGCTTTGGGCCAAGAGCTGAGATCACTAGGTTTGGCCCAGAGTCAAATTCACCACAAGCCAACGGAAGATGTGACAAGAGGTGTGAGGAGCAGAGCGGCAGCAGTGAGGGGTGATGAATGGCCAGCATGGCGGCACCAGGGAGCAACGAGCAGGTGGATGGCAAGTGACCAGTGGAGTGGGTGAAATGCCTCCTACCCCCCCCCCCCCACTCAGGATGTGATGTGAACTCTGCAGATGTACCTCTAAACTTTGGTCTGCTTAGACCAAGGGCAGCAACTGTGAGTGGGGTGCAGAGAAGGATTGGGCATATGAAGGGGACATTTACATTGCTGTTCTTGACAATCTGAGAAGAAAAGGACATTGCCCAACCTCCTTGAGCTGGGACATCTACTCATGGTTTTGGTTATGAACTCTGTTTGTGGTGTTTTCCCAAATTAATGCCACGTTACTTCTCTCCCCTTGTTATTAAAAGTTTATTTTCTGCACTCAGACTTTGTGCTTGCTAGTGGGGAAGCATTGCGTCCCAGAGGCACCCAGGGGTTGTGTGAATTTCCCAGGTTACTGGGAGGGAGCTCGAGCCAGTTCTGTGTTGGATGGATGGAGAGGAACCCCTAGATATTGAACCTGGCCTTGACTGCCGCTGGAGCTACCTGGAGAAGGGTTACAGTACTGTGGACACGCACCTTGTTATTTTGACATAAGGGGAGTTATTTCTCAATAACTTCCCAGTGTAGACACGCCCTAACGTGCCACAGGACTACCCGCTATACAAGCATATGTGACTGATAGATGAAATGCAGAATAACTGAGCCAAAAGAAGCCAAAGCAGGCTGCAGGTGTGCCATCTTGGACTATGTTAACAATGGATCACACACACTAATCAGGATTGATGTTGCAAAGTGGAAAAGCCCAAGTTGAAACAAGTTGTATTGGGGATGTAGTGGTTTTGAAAGATACTGGCTGTTGGTGGAGGCATTGGTGAGGTTAATACTGCGATCCTGACCTTGTGGTAAGTCAGCATCCCACTGTGCTTTCCACGTGACTTTTCCAGTTATGTCCTGGCCCACTTCCAAGGGGGCTAACCATACACTGACTAACATACATTCCCTCGATTGCTCAAAGGGGATGAATATTACTTAGCACTTTCTATCCCTACATTGCTAGGTAGTGTAGCTGCTCACCGTGATTGCGTTCTGCTCCAGCCATAGTTGTATTTCACTGCTAGGTGAATTTCTCTCTCTGCTTGTAGTTTTCCAGCACCCTTCCAGATAATTTCTGTATCGAGGTAAGATGTCTATCCTAGGCTGCCAACTTTCCAGTTACACAAAGCAGAGCACCCTTTTCCCACCCCCTGCCCCACCCCTTCCCTGAGGCCTTTCCGAGGCCTCACTCACCCCATCCCTCGTCCTCCGTCGCTTGCTTGCTCCCACCCATTCCCGCTTTCACCAGGCTGAGGCAGGGGTTGTGGTGTGGGAGGGGGTGAGGACTCTGACTGGAGGGGGTGTAGGCTCTGGGGTGGGGCCAGAAATGAGGGGTTCAAGGTTCAGGAGGGGAGGGGGTTCTGGCCAATGAGAGCTAAGGGGATGGTGTTCAGGGTGTGGAGCCCACAGGGCCTCCCCTGCACCTAGGAGCTGGACATGCGGGCTGGTTCTAGGAGCCACGCCGAGCCAAGGCAGGCAGGGAACCTGCCTTAGTCCCACTCCTCCACCAACCAAACTTTTTCGACCTGATGCCTTGTAACCTTAATCATGATAAGGCTCCTACAGGGAGAGGCCCTTTATAAAAAATAACAGACCCCTTCCAACAGCACCTGAATAATTTCTGTCATGCTACTGCTTCATGGGGAGCACCCTCCCCAAACTAATCCACAAAGCCACTCCTCAGGCCTCCTTCCAATCCTCCCTCAAGCCCCACGTCTATCATAGTGCCTATCAGCAGGGCCACCCGCCTCGACAGGCAAGGCGGGTGGGGCTGCTCCGTGGACTTGTGTGGAAGGGGCAAGACTGGGGCTAGGCAGCCTCCTCTGCTGTTTGGAGCATGCCCTGCCGGGCTCCTGCAGTGAAAAATAACCCCAACTATACGTACAGTATGATGTATAGTTGGCTATGATGTATTTGGCTATGACAAATCAGGAAAGAGATCTTGGAGTTATCGTGGATAGTTCTCTGAAAACTTCCACACAGTGTGCAGCGGCGGTCAAAAAGGCAAATAGGATGCTAGGAATTATTAAGAAAGGGATAGAAAATAAGACACAGAATATCTTACTGCCCCTGTATAAAAACTATGGTACGCCCACATCTTGAATACTGTGTACAGATGTGGTCTCCTCACCTCAAAAAAGATATTTTGGCCTTGGAAAGGGTTCAGAAAAAGGCAACTAAAATGATTAGGGGTTTGGAATGGGTCCCATATGAAGAGAGGTTAAAGCGACTGGGACTTTTCAGTTTAGAAAAGAGGAGACTGAGGAGGGATATGATAGAGGTGTATAAAATCATGAGAGGTGTGGAGAGAGCCGATAAAGAAAAGTTATTTATTAGTTCCCTAAATAGAAGAACTAGAGGACACCAAATGAAATTAATGGGTAGCAGGTTTAAAACTAATAAAAGAAAGTTCTTCTTCACACAGCGTGTAGTCAACCTGTGGAACTCCTTGCCAGAGGAGGCTGTGAAGGCTAGGACTATAACAGAGTTTAAAGAGAAGCTAGATAATTTCATGGAGGTTAGGTCCATAAAAGGCTATTAGCCAGGGGATAGAAATGGTGTCCCTGGCCTCTGTTTGTCAGAGGCTGGAGAAGGATGGCAGGAGACAAATCGCTTGATCATTGTCTTCGGTCCACCCCCCTCTGGGGCACCTGGTGCTAGCCACTGTCGGCAGACAGGCTACTGGGCTAGATGGACCTTTGGTCTGACCCAGTACGGCCGTTCTTATGTTCTTATGTGATTTAAAGGGTCCGGGGGTTCTAGCTGCTGCCACTGCTGCAGTAGCAGTAGCTGGGAGCTCTGGGCCCTTCTGTATCATTGGGCCCTGGGGCATTTGCAAGTAAGTAATAAAGAATTGAAACCTGTCCATTGGGTGTGCAGCTGCTTTGCACAAACACATGTTCTTATAACTGACACGCTCCTCCCCCTTCTCCCACTCCTGGCATTTGTCACACAGCTTCTTCGCATCTTGCCTGGATTGAGGCAGCAGACACTCCAGCAGAGGGGCTGGGTTTGATTACGTGCAGGCACCGGTGCTCAGCACAGTGAGGCCCTGCTCTGATTGAAGCTGCTGGGCTCTGCTATAAAACAGCTAACACAAAGCAGAAGAGACACAGACTCTCTCTGATGCGCCCTAGTGGCACAGAAAGGGGAGGCAGAGGAAAGCTGAAATGGGTGTTTGGTCCATGACACTGCTTCCAGAGTCTCTGCTACTCCAGCAGCTCTGCTGTGCGTCTGCCAGAGGGGGGTGGCCAAGCTGCAAAATGGAGGGGAGCGCAGCTTGCCATCTCACTCAGGTTTAGACAGCAAGACATGCAGGCTCAGGTCACACAAACTTTGGCTACAGCCAGTCTGCAAATTCCATCCTTCCCCGGGGAATCATGCAACGTATTGCAAAGGGTTTTCAGAATGCCTGCTGCAGGCAAACGGTTTGCAGTGTCCTTTACTGCTCTGGTGAGAACATATGTACGCTACTACTACACAACTCCAGGTAAACTCTTGTCTCGTATCTGCACAGCTTGTGATATAAACAGAGCCACATACATCCAATGTCTGTGTTCCCTGAACAAGCGAGTGAAGGTCTACCTATGATCTTGTCCTGAGCATTTACTATATGCAGCAACTCCATGTCAGCATGAGCATTATATAATGTACGTACAGATCTTGCTACAACTCCAATCTAATTCAAAACAATTCTCATGAGAATCAT
The DNA here is from genome assembly GCA_019425775.1 of Rafetus swinhoei. Classification (NCBI taxonomy): domain Eukaryota; kingdom Metazoa; phylum Chordata; order Testudines; family Trionychidae; genus Rafetus; species Rafetus swinhoei. Next base: position 19,771,143 of record CM033437.1, on the reverse strand, counting down.
TGAGGCCAAATAATAACAGTGAAAAAAGGCAACAGGAATTGGCCTGAGTTACCTACAACAAAAAAAATAATATAATGAAATTCAATTCTCCCAGATCTTCACTCACTCAGATTCTTAATTTGTGTTGCGCTGAATTCCTGTACAGTTGGGCTGGGGGAGGAGGATTAATAGCCAGCTGTGAGATAAAGAGGCACATATAAAAACTCGTGAAAATGTCCCTTTTTAAAGCACACACCCATATAACCAATCTTGACATTTTTGAAAATTGTTTTCAAAACATTTAAAAATGCAATTTACAGTAGACTTCCGATAATCCAGAACCTTTGGGACCTAGGTGGTGCCGGATTATCGGATATGCCGGACTATCAGGAGGTACTATAAACTGGTTATATAGATACTGTATACATTATATACTCTATATAAAGTGTTCTTAACCCTTTTTATTGTACATACTGTATACATTATACTGTGATGTTTTAGTTTTTTTAACCCTTTTTTACCCTTTTTGCTCAGTTCAGCTGCTGCCGCGTGACTCGTTTTTTGCCGAAGCTCACTCACTAGGCTCTTGCCATTTTGATGCCGGACTATCAGGAGTGTCGTACAATTGGATGCCGGACTATTGGAGTTTTACTGTACTTGCCTTGGCCTACAATGCAATTGTCTAGACACAAAATCCTGTGCAACCAGAAAGAAAAATATGCAGAAAATCCCCTGGGACAATATTGCCCTTGCCCTTAATTCTGAAAGTTAAAAAAAATCAGAGAAGCTCATTATCAGAAAATACCACAGTCTATTCTGAGATGTTAAAACCCAGCAGATCAGAAGGTACTGAGGCTCAAAATTCAGTGACCAGCATTTCTCAGTAAACATGACATGACTGTTCATTCGCATCAATCATCAACAAATGTGTAGCTGCTGTTTTGTCCTCCAGAAAGCTTCATAGATATAAAATATACTATGAGGCTTGAAAAGAGCATCTTTGGAGAAAATGAGTAGAGTGCCAACTAGAGGTGTCTTGGAGCAGGGGTGGGCAAAAGGGCCTCCGCGAGCCGGATCTGGCCAGCCAAGTGGGTGGATCCGGCCCGCAGAGGCCCTGATGCTCCCCCGCCCGCAGGCCAAATAGGGCCTGGGGGCGGGGGAGCGCATGAAGGCGGGGGCAGAGCAAAAAAGGCTTTGTGTGCTCTCCCGGCCCCAGGAGCTATTTGGCCTAGGAGCAGAGGAATGCGGGAAGTCTCCTCCCATGCCAGGGGCATGGGCACCTAGGGGGAATGTGGGGTGGGGAGGAGGGGGAAAGGCACTCCCTCACCCCCAGACCAATCACTGTCTGGGGGTGGGCGACCCAGAAATCTCTTGGCCCCACCCCTTCCACTTGATGCCCCGCCCCTTCCTGTGCATCCTAGGGCCACTTCAAAAATTTCTGAAGTGGCCCCCGGCAAAAAATTATTGCCCACCCCTGTCTTAGAGGGTAGTGTGGTCACACATCATACTTAAGATCCATAACTGTAGTCATTCAAATTGTAGATGTTTGGAGAACTACACTTTCATATGATGGACTGAGCATCAAAATACACAAAATTAAATATTGATGTAAACTTGTACTTCCATGAGCAGACAAAGAATCATAGAACGATGGAATACTAGAACTGGAAGGGACCTCAAGAGATCAAGTCCAATCCTCTGCCCTCACACCAGGACCAGGCACCGTCTAGATCATCTGTGATAGGAGTCTGTCCAACCTGCTCTTAAATATCTCCAGTGATAGAAATTCCACAACCTCCCTGGGCAATTTATTCTAGTGTTTAACCACCCTGACAGTTAGAAAGTTTTTCCTAATGTCCAACTTAAACCTCCCTTGCTGCACTTTAAGCCCATTGCTTCTTGTCCTATCATCAGAAGCCAAAGAGAACAATTTTTCTCCCTCCTCCTTTATAACAACCTTTTAGCAACTTGAAAACTGCTATTATGCCCCCTTTCAGTCTTCTCTTTTCCAAACTAAACAAACTCAATTCCTTCCCTATAACTCATGTTTTCTAGGCCTTTAATAATTTTTGTTGCTCTTCTCTGGACCTTCTCCAATTTCTCCACATCTTTCTTGAAATGTGGTGCCCAGAACTGGACACAATACTCCAGTTGAGGCCTAATCAGTGCAGAGTAGAGCGGAAGAATGACTTCTCGTGTCTTGCTCACAACACTCCTGTTAATGCATCCCAGAATCATGTTTGCTTTTTTTTTGCAACAATGTCACACTGTTGATTCATATTTAGCTTGTGGTCCACTATGACCCCTAGATATAACCCTTTCTATAGTACTCCTTCCTAGACAGTCACTTCCCATTCTGTATGTGTGAAATTGATTGTTCCTTCCTCAGTGGAGTACTTTGCATTTGTTCTTATTAAATGTCATCCTATTTACTTCAGACCATTTCTGTAGTTTGACCAGATCATTTTGAATTATGACCCTATCCAAAGCAGTTGCAACCCCTCCCAGCTTGATATCATCTGCAAACTTAATAATCATACACTCTATGCCAATATCTAAATCGTTGATGAAGATATTGAACTGAACCCGGTCCCAAAACAGACTCCTATGGAGTCCCACTTTTTTATGCCCTTCTACCATGACTGTGAACCATTAGTAACTACTCTCTGAGAATGGTTATGCAGCCAGTTATACACCCACCTTATAGTAGCCCCATCTAGGTTGTATTTCCCTAGTTTATTGATAAGAAGGTCATGCGAGACCATATAAAATGCTTTACTAATGTCTAGGTATACCACATCCATTGCTTCTCCCTTATCCATAAGGCTTAATATTCTATGAAAGAAAGCTATCAGATAGGTTTGACATGATTTGTTCTTTACAAATCCATGCTGGCTGTTACCTATCACCTTATTATCTTCCAGATGTTTGCAGATGAATTCCTTAATTACATGCTCCATTATCTTCCCTGGCACAAAAGCTAAACTGACTGGTCTATAGTTTCGTGGGTTGTTGTTATTTCCTTCTTTAAAGATGGGCACCATATTTGCCCTTTTCCACTCCTCTGGTATCTCTCCCGATTTCCATGACTTTTCAAAGATGATGATAGCTAAAGGCACAGATACCTCCTCTATCAGCTCCTTGAGTATTCTAGGATGCATTTCATCAGGCCTTGATGACTTGAAGACATCTAACTTTCCTAAGTAATTTTTAACTTGTTCTTTTTTTATTTTAACTTTTAAACCTACCCCATTTCCACTAGCATTCACTATATTAGGCATCCCTTCACCATCAAACTTCTTGGTGAAAACTGAAACAAAGAAGTCATTAAGCACCTCTGCCATTTCCAAGTTTCCTGTTACTGTTTCTGCCTCTTCATTGAGCATTGGGCCTACCCTGTTCTTGGTCTTCCCTCTTGCTTCTAATATATTTGTAGAATGTCTTCTTGTTACCCTTTATGTCTCTAGCTAGATTGAGATCATTTTGTGCCTTTGCCTTTCTAATCTTGCTTCTGCATGCTTGTATTATTTGCTTATATTCATCCTTTGTAATTTGACCTAGTTTCCACTTTTTATACAACTCCTTTTTGATTTTTAGATCATGTAAGATCTCCTGGTTAAGCCAAGGTGGTCTCTTGCCATACTTTCTATCTTTCCTACTGTGACGATGCGTCGGGGAGCCCCCGACCCTGAACCCTAATCTGCAGCCGGATGTGACTCCGCCAGCCAGTAGAATAGAAAGGGTTTATTGCTTCTTGAGATACAGTACGGCACAGGCTCGATGTTGACATAGGAGCAAGGGCATACAGCCTTAGTCCTCTTGGGGGGAAGGGGTTTACAGGCCCCCGAACCCCCCTGTACTGGACTTAGTCTGCTTTCTTCATGCTTGCCCCAGCCAAGACTGACCATCTCCCAGGAACTGGTCCCTTAGCCCCCCAGGCAGCCACACACCCTGCTTTTCAGATTCCTCCACCTAGCCCAGGTATCAGGCAGCTGGGCCATGCCTATGTGCCTTCCCTCAGGGACCATCCCCCGCTGGGCCCTGCACACAGACACACACAGAGTCTCTGCAGAGCAGCATAGGCCAGTAGGGGTCACCCACAGCCCAACACAGCAACCATTGAATGCAAAACCAGAGTGGATCCAGGGTTACAAGAGTGTACAGCCCCCACTACGTCACAGCTACATAGCAGAATAGTTTGCTTTTGGGCCCTTAATAATGTCCCTTTGAAAAACTGCCAACTGTCTTCAGTTATTTTTCCTCTTCATCTTGCTTCCCATGGGACCTTACCTACCAGCTCTCTGAGTTTACCAAAATCTGCCTTCCTGAAAATCCATTGTCTCTATTTTGCTGTTCTCCCTTCTACCATTCCTTAGTATCTTGAACTCTATGATTTCATGATCACTTTCACCCAAGCTGCCTTCCACTTTCAAATTCTCAACCACTTCCTCCATATTTGTTAAAATGAAATGTAGAACAGCATCCCCCCAGTAGCTTTCTCAACCTTCTGAAATAAAAAATTGTCTGCAGTGCAGTCCAAGAATGTATTGGATAATCTGTGCCTGGCTGTGTTAGTTCCCAACATATGTCTGGATAGTTGAAGTCCCCCATCACCACCAAATCCTGTGCTTTGGAATGATTTTGTGAGTTGTTTAAAAAAAGTCTCATCCACCTCTTCTACTTGGGTATGTAGTCTTTAGTAGAACCCTAGCATGACATCACCCTTGTTTTTTAACCCTTTTAACATAACCCAGAGACTCTCAACAAGTCTGTCTCCTATGTCCATCTCTACTTCAGTCCAACTGTATACATTTTTAATATATAAGGCAACGCCTTCTCCCTTTTCTCCCTACCTATTCCTCCTGAGCAAGCTGTACCTTTCTATTCCAGTATTCCAGTCATGTGTATTATCCTACCAAGTCTCTATGACACCAACTATGTCATAGCTGTGTTTATTTATTAGCACTTCAAGTTCTTCCTGCTTATTTCCCATACTCCTTGCATTTGTATACAGACATCTAAGATAGGGTGTGTCTACACTGCACCATTATTTCAAGATAACTAGCGTTATTTTGAAATAACAATGCGAGCATCTACACAGCCATTCCATTATTTTGAGATAATTTTGAAATAACGGACGGCTATTTCCAAAATCTGTAAACCTCATTCTATGAGGAATAATGCCTATTCCAAAATAGCTATTTTGAAATAAGGTGTGTGTAGATGCTCCAATCCTGCTATTTCAAAATGTCCCTCACCAGGGCCTTTCTAAGTTATTCCTTCCCATTGCCTCTTGGGGCTCTAAATCGTCTACATTAGGGAAGCCTGCCTCGGACTAATTTTGAGGCTTCCCTGCAGTGTAGAGCCTCAAGAACAATTTTAAGTGGATGAAATAAATACAACAGAGCTATAGAAAGGCACAGGAAACTTATGCTCACCACTATAAATTGCAGTTTATGGTGTAATTATGAAATGCCCCTTCTTTATTGATTATGCGGTTAAAAGTGTCTAGAGGAGCCTCTGTGGTATGGCAGTGCATCTCAGCTATAGATGATAAGGGCCTTATCAGAATACAGGGAGGAAATCTGTGATTATGCTGAGTAACTATGCCCATGGTTTAATGGCAACACAGACTGCAGGCCTCATCATGCATGCAGCTTTCTATGCAGCTTTCTACGTAAGAGTGCTGCAAATGCAAATGATTCCAGCAGCCATGCTGTGTACATCAACCTCAAACTGCATTGCTTTTGGCTTTCCCTTTTTGATCACGGTATGTAACCACTGCAGATGCACCCAGCTATGGGGGTACATGAATCAGAACACACCACAGGGAATCAACGGAGAAATACCTGTCCTCTGAGTAAGCATGGGTTACTCTGACACTGAGGTGGGCAGAAACAGCTTGGCTGGGGACACATATGTTGTTAATTCCTACATCATAGCCCGGAATGTTAATTGCAGTTGAGTCTCAGATATGCTACAGTAGTAGATGTAGTTTCCAGACCCATCCCAACTGCTAAGCAGGAAGAGTTAGTAATTCAGAGCCTGGGGACATTTGGGTGTGTATGATTATAGATATATATTTATGTACATAAATCTTGGGGAAGGGGATTCATTGTAACGTGTTCATTTTCATGTTACGGGGAAATATTATGCAAACTGTTTTTGTATGCCATAGAGGCAAGGCTTGTTGTCATTTACTCCATTACAGCACGGATGAGTCTGAAGAAAATTCTTAGTCATGCATCTAGCACTGCACGAGGGGAAATTCCTGCAGCATGAAAAATAGAAGTAATATCTGACTCTAGCTATTTCTCAGAACTGTTTAAGTAATGTTTTCCAAGGCTTCCTCAAAATTTATCACCGCCTAAGTGAGGGTACATTATGACTAAGCCCTTTCAAAACCTTATGGACGTGTCATTGGAGAAAATAAAGTCATTGTCCACTTTAAGAAGGAACCCTGAAATAGCAGCAGATATACATTGATGGAACTAACCACCAAGCCCTGGTATTTCAGGTATAAATAAGTAATCAGAAGATGTGAAACTGAAGAACTGGTTGGTGATACCCCAACCAGCGATACTGATGAGACTAGATGGAAAGATGCCTCCATTTAGAGAGGTTAAGTCGCTCTCATAGAAGACTCTCTACTAAGCAGGACCTCTTGAATGGTTTCTGAGCAAGCTTGTTGCATAGTGTCTAGCTGCGTTCATGCAGTTAAGGGACTGTAGGCTTGGGTGGAGTAGGCAACAGTGTTCCTGGGAGATTTGGTCCGAGCCTAGTGGAAGTGAAATTGGAAGTTTCACTGACATCACCCAGGAGAATGGAGAACTGGTGTTGATGGGCCCAGGCTGGGGATATAAGTATGACTTTGGGCTGGTCTAGATTAATCTTTAGGAATACCCTGTGAATGAGCAGGATTGGAGGAAAAGGGGCCTACCTGACCATGTCAGTAAAAAGGTGTCTGTTATGGAGCCTGGGCTCTGCCCCATAGGAAGCAGAACCTCTGATTCTTTCTGTATTTACTTTGTCAGAAAAAGTTCACTTGGGGGAACTGCCACTCCTGGAAAAAGTAACTGGCCACATAGGGGCAAAGAGACCACTCACAATGACTGGTAAATGATCTCCCCAAGTTGTCTACTAGGTTGATCTATACACACGGAAGGTAAGATACAAGGTCTTGAGCTGGCCATACAGAGCTTCCAGAATAAAGTCATTTCTTGATAGAATAGAGAAAAGCAGGCTCTCTCCCTCCCCATCTTGTTGAGGTAAAACATCGCTGCTGTGTTGTCTGTGAGGACTAACAAGTTTCATCCTCTGAACAGCAATAAAAACACTTGGCAAAACGTGGTGGCCATTTTTATGCAAATTAGACGCAGGATATTTAAATCCCTGCCTCATTTGCAATGTCGACCTGCCTAATCTCCATCCCTCTGCCGACAGAGGGATGCAGTCTAGACATACCCTATGGCTGCATCTAGACTGGCATGATTTTCCGCAAATGCTTTTAACTGAAAAGTTTTTCCGTTAAAAGCATTTGCGGAAAAGAGCGTCTAGATTGGCACGGATACTTTTGCGCAAAAGTGCTTTTGTGCAAAAGCATCCATGGCCAATATAGACGCGTTTTTGCGCAAAAAAGCCCGATCGCCATTTTCGCCATCGGGGCTTTTTTGCGCAAAACAATTCTGAGTTGTCTACACTGGCCCTCTTGCGCAAAAGCATTTGTGCAAGAGGGCTTTTTCCAGCGGAGCGTCATTGTATTTATAAGAAGAACACTGACAATCATACATTAGATCACAGTGTTCTTGCGCAAATTCAAGCGGCCAGTGTAGACAGCTGGCAAGATTTTGCGCAAAAGCAACTGCTTTTGCGCAAAAACTTGCCAGTCTAGACGCAGCCACAATGTATAAAATGATGGGGACTATATTAGCTATTACCACTCAAGAGAGAGAGATCTTGGAGTCATTGTGGATAGTGCACTTTGTGGAGCCACAGCTGACTGTGCTGGCTTCGGCCCCAGTTTAGAGGAGGAGGGCTTGGTTTCCGGGGCACTCTGCTCAGCTCCTTCTTGACACTCTTCGAAGGTGGAGACTTTTCCCTGGCTGGTGTCTCGCGGGAATTGTTGTATTTCTTTCTCAATACCGGCAAGGGAGAATGGAATAGTGGTGGGATTCCACTAAAGCTAGAGGTGGACTTCTCACTGAAGCACTGAAGCACTCAGTGCTAAGTCAGATTGGGACGGCTCCAACCCCGGCCTTAGTGCTGCTTCCATCAGCAGAAATTTCAGCCTAGCTTTCCTGTCCTTCATCTAGGCATAACCCTGCAAGTCCAGCATTGGTCTTTCACATGTGCTTCCTCTAAGCATCTCAGGCAGCTGTTGTGTGGGTAGCTCACTGGCATAGGCCTGGCGCAAGAAGCCTGTGGCCTGAAACCCAGTAATGAGAGCATACCTCAGTACCCTGGACAGAAAAAAATGCAAACGGGGAGAACAACATGAGCGAAAAACTTTTACAAATATATAAAAACACAGCTGAAACTTACTGACCATTCTAACAACACTAACGACCAGGTTAACTATATGCATGTGTGTGCACACGTGCGCACACACACACACACACACACACACACTTCCAATGTATATAGTGGCCACTAAGAAGGAATTGATGAGAGCTAGGGGTGGCTCTGTACTTTATACCTGCACACTGTGGCATGCAGCAGAAGGGGGAGCCTCTGTACCTGACAGGGACCACTGAGGGAAAAAGTGTCGGACAGCTGTGCATGAGGAGCACCAACACATGTACAATCACTCGAAAAAGAACTAGAAGAGCTCATCTTCTCACTGCTAGTTTTTATTTATAGATCGGAAGAGGGAAACAAGCTGGCCTGCTTTTTCAACTCCTAACTGATTTCTTAACTTGGAATGAAATAGTCAGTGAACTGAATGAGCTGAATTAATCCTAAATAAAAATATATTCTCTCTGCAGCTTCAGAAGATGCTATTGCTACCAAAAGTTGGTTTAGTACTTCAACTCGCTCTGGGTTCCAGGTGCTAGGCAATGATATCCATCAGGTCAGCGTTCTCTCTCTCTTTAAAACTTGGCAGCAAACATGTACTGCTTAATATAATTTTTGTATTTAATATGAATGATTTTAATAGATCATAATTTAGGCCTTAATCTCGGTTGCTGTTTCAATCTTATTTTTTTTTAATAATTTTAATTTAAATTTTTTAAAATCTCATTTACAAAAAACATCAATTTTTATCCACCTTGATACCCTCTAATTCTTTTTCACAGCACTCCTGGGAGGTTTTATTAAAGATGGAAAAAACTGAGGCAGAGAACGTTACTGACTCATCAAACAGTAAATCAGTGTTGTGCCAGTTCAGTAATGATGAAAGTTGGTTTCAGGGTGACATTTATTTCACGGAAGGCGAGAAATAAAATAAAAACATGTCAGTGCTGCTCTAATATCTGGTCTTGCAATGTTGTCTTGCTTAGTCCTGGTACTTGTTTTTGTCTCCATCCATGAAACAGCGGGAAGTTAAGTTCTGCATAGTATCCTACAGGAGCAACTTTTTACTTAAGCTTAACTCTTCACAGCACATGCGCATGCACCCGTGCTTACACACACATACACTGTACAAAGGGCAAGGAGGGGTGAGGTACTGCCAAAAACTGCAAATCACCCTGTGGTGAAGGTCACTGAAGATCTAAAATATTCAGAAAACACTTTTGATTATTGGTTATTTTTGCAATTGCTCCTGCACTTCTGGGTCCGGCATTCAAGTGAGAGCACTAAAATACTGCGAGGCTGCTCATGTGGCAGAAGCAGGAAGTAGTGGCAGTCCACGAGGAAACCTGTTCTTGTGAGATTTCCAGTCAAATTCTACAAACTCGGGTGATCAATTTCATCCATCGCCTCAGTGACGTCAATGGGATTTTTGTCACTGATGTCAATAAAAGGTCAGAAAATATCGAATGTTACCATTGGATGGCAATTCAGGGGCCTCATGAAATAAGTGTGGTGATCTCCAAAACGGCCACCCCCAAAGGGCACTAATTTGCAATTAACAATTCCATAACAAGAATTGCACAGGGCCCAGAGATTATACTCGCCTGCTCCTGGAAGAGGTTCTGTCACTCCTAACTGAGGTGATATGGCAGGAAGATGTGGGAAAGCTTGTACTACTATTACCCAAGCTGCACCTGTTCTGTTGCTAGGCAAAGGACTTCAATTTGTTAGCAGAGTATAGCTCGAAAGCTCATCTATGTGAGCTCGAAAGCTCGTCTCTCTTACCCACAGGAATTGGTCCAATAAAAGATACTACTCCACCCGCCTTGTCTTCCTGTTACTTGTTAGTACACACACATATGGCTAGCTGAAGCCTGCTATCAGATTTTATTGAACTCTCTTGTTATTTTCAGTGGGAGTTCATTGCATGGAATGAAGACAGAAACATGGTAGTACAGGGATTGCCTTATCAGAGCAAAGCATTGGTCCATTTAATGCAGTGTCCAGGGTCTGACCAGTGTTTGGCCAGTATTACGTGTGTGATGTCCTACTAGTCTCTGGTTGGGGCTGCTGGAACCTATGACAAGAACCTAATTAATTCATTAACTAATTAATACTCTCTCATTTGTAAGGCCCTGTGGAATCCTTCCAGAAACAAGGGATGAAAATCTGCTTTTTTTTATTGTAATTAGATAATAAGTGTGTATATAAAGAGAGATATTGCCTTCTCATTTGGCAGTTAGTTGTAATGTGGTTAATTTACCAAATTGCAATTAAAATCTCATCAGTAGCACTTTGTCTGCCATTCACACATAAATAATGACTTTCTATTTATAATCAGAAAATTCAAATCATTTGTTTCAAGCTTAGCTCTTTTATTTTATTCTCCAGTATTAAACGCTAGTTATCTAGTTTAGCCATCGTCTTTAAAAATAGCAGTAGCTTTCTGTGCAAATGTGAATTTCCTGCTTATACCTGCTAAAGCTCCAAGCATCCATATTATCTTCAACAAGGGGACATGTTTTCCCAGGCTCAGTTATTTTAAGATATTTTAAGACATGGTTTACAATTTACATCATTTTTTCCAAACAACATGTCCCATGAAACGTCCCCAGCTGTGAAGGTTTCACAAATAAGCAATGAATTGTTATTTGGCACCAAACCTCACAGTATTTTTAAAATTAAACTCCAAAGGAAAGGAAAACAAAAATGTACTGGGGTTTAAAAGCAGAAACCAGCTCATATTGTCTCCTTCCCATACGCCTGCAATCCAGCTGCACAACTGGCTCCTTCCTTAAACAAATACAACATATCTACTTGGTGATGCAGTTGTTTGTACAGAAGCATCACAGAACTTGTCACAGACCAGGACAGTACATCATGGGCATGAGCCAGAGCCTTCTGAAGTCAACAGACAAGTTCCTGGAGCCTAGAGCTAGGAGGAAACTCCAATTGGCACTGCATGCTCAAGCATGTCTCCTCACCATGTGTGCTATTGCAAGCACATCACCCCTGCCACTTCCCCTAGAATAGCAAAGTCACATTTCAGGTCTCAGTTTGTAATTACAAGACACTGCATGCCCTCCACCCAGAACACCTGAAAGATCAACCCAAAGTTGGGGACAAAGACCATGGTCAGCAACTCCTAAGAACCTTCACAAACCTCACCCCCTTCCACTTCAAATACAGGACCCATTTCTTTGACCTGCCTTCTCTCACGTAAATGCCGAGCAACGTGTGTATTTAAATAAACAAGCCTGCCTAAACAAAACCGTCCCAAACCACACCACTTCACTGCACACCCAGTTCTTCCCCACAGGGAAGGATGAGAGAGAGGATGAACCACATGGGACAGATGTTAGGCACTTTGGTTTTGTCTACACTGCACAGTTTTGTTGTCAAAACCTGCCTTTTGGCGACAAAAGAGTGAGAGTATATACGCTGCGGTGGGACTTTTGTTGGGAAAAATGCCCAGTTTTGGCAACAAACAACTTCCACCCCTATGAGAGACTTATTTTCTTTTCCCCTCCCTTTATTGTTGACAAAGAGCCAGTGTAGACTCTGCTGTTTGTTTTGTCGACAGAACTGGATTCTGCCAGTATCCCACACTGCCTGCCCTGATGGCTCTACTCAGCCTTGATCTCTGCTGCCCTGCAGGCATGTGCCCCTCTCCTTTCAAAGCTCTGGAACTGACAGCTGAGTGAGCTGCTCTGTTTGGAGAACAAACAAAGAGCAAATCATTGGACTGCTCCTGTTCTGCCCTGTACTAGGTACACAGCGTCAGGCAGACTGCTGCTTCAGGGGAAGGGGGACAGATAGTGTGCTGCTTTGACATCCCTTACCATGGAGCACTCACAGAGGTACTTATGATGCTGCTCCCGGCAGCTGAGGATGTTGTAGGAAAACCGAAGGGGAATCCCAAGATGCGCAGAGATCAGCTCTGCCTTCCCACAACACTGCACTGTGGGAGACATGCCCACAGGGCATTGCTCACGTTGTGGATGATGGTGCCCCCAATGTGGACATGATCTGTTAACGGAGCAGGTGTGAACACCTCTGCCGATTTTTGTTTTGTCGACCTTTGGGTGTTGGCATAGGTTCTGTTGACAAAACTTGGTAATGCAGACGTACCCTTTGTTGAATGAGCTACGGAAAGACAAAGGCCTCACAGAGGTTGCTAGGCACCTGGGGTAAAATCTGAAACTGTTGGGGTGGTGGGAGAAGGTAGCGCTGGGGGAGGCAAGCCCCCAACTCCGCCCCTTCTGCTCAAGCCCCACCCCCCATCAAGAGGAGGTGGGGGCAGCACACAGCCTGAGCCTCCTCCGCCCCGAGCACAGGGGGAGGGAGGGAGGGCGATGTGCGGCCTGAGCCCCCCCAGCCCCGGAACACCAGGGAAGGTGGGCGGCGCATGGCTTCAGCCTCCTTGGGCAGCACACAGTCCCATCGGAGCAGTGTGAGGGAGGAGGGCATGCAGCCCAGGAGCACAGGGAGAGTGGGTGCTTGGGGGCAGCAACACGCTGCCCCCATTACCCCTACAGTAGGCATGGAGTATGGGCAGTTTGGGAAGGCAGTGCCTTCTCCTGCCTAGCATACTAGCCGCCCATGTCTCTACCCTTCTAAAGCAATTACCACTGAGGGGAGGAACATGGTCTGGGGGGAGGAGTGTTAACTTGGAGAGTGAGCCTGTCCCTCACCCATCTGGCAGTGGTGGCTCCTGTCTCATGGGGCTGGGCCTGGTTCCCCACGCCAGTCATTGCAATCTGCCCCACAGGGTAGGGGCAGCCACCCCTCCATGTAATGAAGCTTCAGCAGGCCAAATCTGAATGGCTCTGCTGCCCCACATACCAGGTCACACCACCCCTGTTTGGGGACCCTCTCACAGGGCTTGAGGCAAACTGCCCCTTGGCCTTCCCTCCAGGTACACTGTGAAAGCAGGGCTGAATTAAGACATGCTGAGGCCCTAAACTACATCACGTTTAAGAAGCCCCATAGCATTACCAAAAAATATGTTTTATTCTAACAGAAAGGACAATGAAAATAGAAATAATAAAGTCTTATATTTGCATTTACACCAGTATACAGGTGAGAACGCAACTAAAAACTATCAATTTTCTTGTATTTAGAGGCCCCTCATAATCTAAGGCCCTAAACTGTAGCTTACATGGTTGGTGTATAAATCCGGCGCTGTGAGGAAGGCACTCAGATGCCACCATGAGGAGAGTGGAACATAGAATAGACTAGAACACATTAAGCTTTAGGTCAGGGCTGTGGATCTGGTTCACCTTTCACTTACACCAGTGCAATTACAATGGAGTAAATCTAGCAGGCGGTAAGAACCAGGCCCTATGTGAGCAAACCACAAGGATACAAAATGTTCACAGCCCAAAGGAAGCCAGGAGAAATTACAAACAGCAAGGTACATGGAGAGGTTTGTGAACTCGATGTAGGAATGAACTTGGAGCCAATTTTCAGGGAGCCTTGGCTGATTTCGGATTGAAAGCAAGTGCATCAATAGTTTGGGCTGTTTGCTTTGAGCTCTGAGCTTATTCTCATTGTGCCCTGCAGCAGAAATGGTATTCGTAGCATGTCTCCACTCTGGGATTAGGAGCAACTTTAAGACAGACATTGCAAGCAATACCTACTGCTGAATTATTTTTCATGCCAGTAACAATTTAATTCAGTGTGCATGCCCATTCAGTCTTGGGTCTTTTTATTACCCAAATCAACACAGGGTGCTACTTTGGGGGGAAGCAGCTGATTTTTGTTTTAGGGCTTTTTTGTGATATTGCCACTTACCCACTAGGAACTGCTCTGAACCCCCTTATTTTATACTGACTACCTGTGGTGTTGAAACAGTTTTTGGCATGGGGGAGCTGAGCTGCACCCCTCCTTACCCAGTATACACCCCTCACTGCCCCCAGAGCTGGGTCCAGCAGCTGGGACCCTACATTTGGGGCTGGTGGCAGGATCCCAGGCCCGGTGGCCAGGCAGGATCCCACACGTGGGGCCCAGAGATGAAGACCCTGGGCCTGGGGCCAGCAGCTTGTAAGGCCCTACAATAATAACAACTAACAAATTTTTCTACCAAGCATCACCCAGGACCAACAACGGAGTCCCCAAGCACCAGCAGGCCTAGTGGCCAAGACCCCCGGTGGAAGGGGCTCAGGTATGGCATGTCCAAAACCTGGGGGTGCTAGAGCCCCCCTACTTCCTGTACCTCTGCTGCCTACCAAACAGCAGCCATATTTGTTTACTACCAGCTCAGGCAGAATTAGAATCAGTGACTTCAATATGACTTCAGAGGGACTTATCACATCCTTATATGGCCTTCAAAGTGACAAGCTTTGATGATTCTTATCATCCCCCACTGTCAAAGTAAAACACTGTGATGTCACACTAGTAGTTCTTTTCAACTTCCCATTTGTGAATAAGAAAATCTAGCCCTGGATCTGGCACAGACGTCACAGGATGTTCTGAGACTTTTCAAATTGGGCTGTGACAGAGAGCATTACATCACAAGCTGCACTGTAAAACCAAAGCTCACTAGGTGAGTCACCTGGAAACAGGAAACGTTTTCAAACTTGAGAAAAAGAGGTGAAGAAATGGAATCAGCCTACACAGACTTGTCATTGAAAACGTATGACATCTTAATGTATGAGGAAATCGTACCACAGTAGCTCTAAAATTAGCCACAGATAATTAATATGCTATCAGCATTTATCTCAAATTAGCACTACGTTGGTGAAGGCTTTTATGAAAAGAGCCTTGGATTTCCCCTACGAAACAGAGATCGGGGGCATATTGACTGAAACCTACTCTGTGAAAAAAAGTTTCAGAGAAGTAGCCGTGTTAGTCTTTAACTGAAAAAACTTAAAAAGCAACGAATGGTCCTGCAGCACCTTAGAGGCTAATAAAAAAATGTAAATGGTTTCATGAGCTTTCATGGGCACAACCCACTTCTTCAGATGAACGAAATTAAGAGGTCCGGGGTACAAATAAATAGCAGAGAAAGAGAGGGGATGGGGAGGGAAAGAGAAGGAAAAAATGAGGGAAAAATATTGTCAATTAAAGTGTCCCTGCTAAATGAGGCTAATAGAGTAGGTTCTGAGTACCCAGTGCTTGGCTTTTTATGTCATTAGGGTATAGAATGTAGCGGCCCATCCAGTTCAGGTCTTTGTTCAGGTGTTTTCAGGTGTCAAACTTGTAAATGAAACCAAGTTCTGCAGCTTCCCTCTCCAGATGGTTTTTGAAATTGCTTTGTAGTAGTGTAGTCACTTTGAGATCCATTAGTGAGTGCCTGGGCAAGTTAAAATGTTCCCCAAGAGGTTTCTCTGTGTTACCATTTCAAATATCTGATTTGGGTCCATTAATCCTTTGTCATAGAGGCTGTCCAGATTGGCCAATACACATGGTAGAGGGGCATTGCTGGCACTTAATGACACAGATGATATTGGTGGATGTGCAGTTATATGAGCCTCTGATGTGGTGGCTTATGTGGTTAGGTCCTGTGATGAGGTCACTTGTATAGATGTGTGGATAAAGTTGGCACCGGAGCTAGTTGCAGGGGTGGGTTCCTAGATGAGTATGATGGAGGTCTGCCGCGTGGTTGCTGGAAAGAATTTATTTCAGGTTAGGGCATTGTTTGTAGGAGTGGATTGGCCTTTTCATCAAGGTCTGTAAGAGTGAGAGGTCATTTTCCAGAATAGGTTGTAGATTGTTAATGATGCGCTGGAGGGGTTTAAGTTGGGGGCTGTAGGTGATGACCAGTGGTGCTCTGTTGTTTTCTTTGTTGGGTCTATCTTGAAGAAACTGATGCCTGGGTACTTGTCAGGCTCATTTTTTCACTTCCCTGGGTAGGTATTTAAGTTTTAAGAATGCTTGATATAGATTCTGTAGGTGTTTGTCTCTGTCTGTGGGATTGGAACAAATCCGGTTGTAGCTTCAGGCCTGGCTGTAAACAACAGATTGAGAAATGTGTCTTGGATGGAAGCTAGAGGCATGTAGGTAAGTGTAATGATCGGTAGGTTTCCAGCATAAGGTGGTGGAACTGTGTCCGTCATGTAATTGTACTATAGTGTCAAGGAAGTGGATCTCTTGTATGGACTGGTCCAGGCTAAGAACATAAGAACATAAGAATGGCCGTACTGGGTCAGACCAAAGGTCCATCTAGCCCAGTAGCCTGTCTGCCGACAGTGGCCAGCACCAGGTGCCCCAGAGGGGGTGGACCGAAGACAATGATCAAGCGATTTGTCTCCTGCCATCCTTCTCCGGCCTCTGACAAACAGAGGCCAGGGACACCATTTCTATCCCCTGGCTAATAGCCTTTATGGACCTAACCTCCATGAAATTATCTAGCTTCTCTTTAAACTCTGTTATAGTCCTAGCCTTCACAGCCTCCTCTGGCAAGGAGTTCCACAGGTTGACTACGCGCTGTGTGAAGAAGAACTTTCTTTTATTTGTTTTAAACCTGCTACCCATTAACTTCATTTGGTGTCCTCTAGTTCTTCTATTATGGGAACTAATTAATAACTTTTCTTTATTCACCCTCTCCACACTACTCATGATTTTATATACCTCTATCATATCCCCCCTTAGTCTCCTCTTTTCTAAACTGAAAAGTCCCAGTCACTTTAACCTCTCTTCATATGGGACCCATTCCAAACCCCTAATCATTTTAGTTGCCCTTTTCTGAACCCTTTCTAAGGCCAAAATATCTTTTTTGAGGTGAGGAGACCACATCTGTACACAGTATTCAAGATGTGGGTGTACCATAGTTTTATACGGGGGCAGTAAGATATTCTGTGTCTTATTTTCTATCCCTTTCTTAATAATTCCTAGCATCCTATTTGCCTTTTTGACCGCCGCTGCACACTGTGTGGAAGTTTTCAGAGAACTATCCACGATAACGCCAAGATCTCTTTCCTGATTTGTCGTAGCCAAATTAACCCCCAACATACTGTACGTATAATTGTGGTTATTTTTTCCAACGTGCATTACTTTACACTTATCCACTAAGGTTGATGGTTGGGTGGAAGTTGTTGAAATCCCTGTGGAATTCTTCAAGGATCTCTTCCCATGGGTCCATATGATGAAACTCTTGTCAATGTAGCATAGTTAAAGTAAGGGTGCTGGGGGCGAGAGCTGAGGAAACATTCAAGGTCAGACATAAAGATGGTGGCATACTGCTCTGTGTAGTTAGCAAAGAAAGACTGCTAAACCTCTGATAGGAAAGAAGGTTCTGCAAGCAAATGGTGATGTGACAATAAACAGCCATATAAACTGAGAGAAATGGGTCACGCTAGGCTACAAACATGCTATCCCATCTTGTGCTATGAGTTTGTTCATTCTCATAGGGTATGTCTACACTACAGCGTTAATTTGAGTTAACTTAATTCAAAATAGTTAATTCGAATTAAGCTAATTCGAATTAACGCATCTATACACAAAAACTATTTCGAAATAGCGCGGCCACACTGAGTGGACCCTGAACCAAAGTTAAGGCTGGCTGGAACCAGTGCCGGCAGGGCATCAGGTTAGGACTTAGTGTGTGGAGCTGCTGCCTGAGGCTAACTGAGCTCCGTGCTTGAAGGGACCCTACCCTCACCCCGGACAGATAGTTCTCAGGGTTCCCCGCTTGCTTGTCTACCTCGATGAGGGACAGCAAAGCAGTCCTGTCTTGGAGTGTCCTGAGTGCTCACACTCGGGACACCACAGCACTCGGCCACATGCATCCAGCGCTTCCCCTGGGCACGCCAGTGTGTCTCGTGGGGTTGTTTCCCTCAGCCCGAAATAGCGGTTTGCATGTATAGACGCTATTAAAGTTAATTCAAAATAACGGCTGTTATTTTGAATTAACTTTGCAGTGTGGACATACCCATAGATAACTAGAGTGAGGCTGAGCCAATACTTAGAACCCAGGTGCTCTAGCAAGTTGTGTTTGTTATCCAGTAGATAGTACTTTCCCCTGTGTGGATTTAATCGAGCACAGCCATTTCAATGCCTCTTGCAAGCTACTGAGTTCACTCAGCAGCTAATAGGACTGGACTCAGAGTCTGCACTGAATCAATCCAATAGCAAGACGGCAGTGGTCGCTCTTCTGTACAAGTTGTTGAGACATAAAACCAAAGTGTTGATCGCTTGTGGTCACTGAAGAGCCCATGACATTTATTGGAGGGATGAGAACCTGGGCATTTGGCCAAAACTCACCTCTGCTCATTACAGTCTGTCTCATACAGTTTCAGCTGTATGCACTATTTATCCTCATGTTTTGTTCAAAATGGTTGTGTAGTGTTGCTGTATAACAGAAGAGCTTGCAGCATTTCAGGGATAAGTGAAAGGAAGCCTACATATCCCCTGCCTTTGTCAGAGTTGTTTTAAAGCCTAATTAATTCCTATACAGGATTTTGAGATCAATCGAACATCTTATAGAAATGCAAAGCAGCACGGTTATTAGCAAAGTGGGTGTTTTCTCTTTGGTTTTCTTGTCTATATTGGATAAGATCCTCACTTGCTGGAATTTGGCATGTGGCCTATGACTTCAGGGGAGCTATGCTAATTTGTCCCAGCGAGGATCCAGTCCATTAGCTCTCAGTGCAGAACAGCACCAGCTGCGGACATTGGAATTCTAAAGATTTTATGTCGCATTGAAGCACTCAGTAAAATACCTTCCATTGTCTAATTAAACTTCTGTTTCTATTTGCATCAGAACGAGCAGCATGGATACTATTGCAGGGGCGGTAAACCCACTACAGTCTCAGTCAGAAGGCAGTAAAGTTCAAATGAAAGGGCATAATTACAGCACATTCTTTTATAAAGGTCTCGCAATGCACTTCACAAAGCAGTGAGTTACAAATTGGTAGTGCAATGACTGTAGGGTAAATCCTGCCAATTGTTTTGCGACTGTGGAGGGCCTGGTCACGGAAGTGGTGCAGTTCTACTGTGCAAGAGATGGGACAGCTGTATTAGAGTCTGCACAGGAGATATGCCCCCCCATGGACTGTAGAGTCCAATTTTGTAGGACTCCACCATTGTGAAGGAATATTGTCTCCCTGCTCCTGGACAAGGAGGAGTGCAGCCAGAAAGCAAATCCACTACCATCCCATGTCCTGAGTGGGAGAATTTGTACTGTTCACACATGCGTCCTACACACTAAACCTTCATTTTCAGAGAGGAGGATGCGTTCCTTGTAAGGAAGTGGGGAAGACCTTGTGTGGAAAGCAATGTCATATACAGGCTTGGTGCTTAGAAGCATTTTTGGTAAAGAAGAGAAAATGCTTCTCTGCTTGCTACAGCCACCTGCCACTTATTATTGTACACTGGCTAATGTTTATCCTACAAATTAAGACATCACAGAATGCACAAGAATCTCACATTGCAGGCCTGGTTATCTGAGGATATGTCTACACTACAGTGTTATTTCGAAATATCTTATTTCGAAATAGTTAATTCGAAATAAGTTATTTCAAAATAACGCATATACACACAAAATGCATTTCAAAATAGCGTTTTGCTATTTCAAAATAGCACGTCCACACTGAGTGGACACTGAATCGCATTTAAGGCCAGCCGGAACCAGGTCCGGCAGGGCATCAGGTCAGAAGTTACTTTGTGTGGCTGCTGCCTGAGCCTATCTGAGGCCTGTGCTTAAAGGGACCCTCCCCACCCCCCCTCCGGACAGCTGGTTCTCAGGTTTCCCTGCTTGCTTGCCTACCTCGATGAGGGACAGCAAAGCATTTTGTCTCTGTGTGCTTTGGTTGCCCTCACTCGGGACACCACAGCACTCTGCAACATGGAGCCAGAGCTGCCCCTGGGCACTCTGGTGCTGCTTGTGGACGCGTTGCTGTGAGCCTGGCTGCACTTTCTGCAGGCTACCATCTGGGAGGTCCATCGGGGGGCTGTCAGTATCCAGGAGACCCTGCGGGAGAGCTTCCACCCTGAGGAGCACTAAGAGCCTCCCTGGTCTGCCCCACTGGTGGCTTGTGCCTCACTCCTCCCTCACATCCTTCCACTTACCCCTCCTAACCCCCCTTCCTGATGTCAAATAAAATACATGTATTTTCATGAACACAAACTCTCTTTATTTAACAAAACTGAGGGGGGGAAATGAAACTCTGGTGAGACTGGGGAAAGGAGGCAGGAGAGGAGAAGAGAGAGGGTGGGAGAGGGGAGGGGGAAACCTGGGAGGAGGGAGCTGGAAGGGGGAAGCAAGGGGAAGACGGGGGAAGGGAAGCTCAGGGCTCAGGGTTGGGGGTCTCGCCGGACCAACTTGATTTTCATCCAAACCTGCTCCTGGGTTTGCATGTGGCCTTTGGTGGCCAGGCTGGCAGCTATCCTGCCATAGACGGCTGCGTTCCTCCATCTAGTGCGGAGATCATGGACATTGGGGGCATCCCCCCCCCAAACCTGAATAAGGTCCATGATCTCCACCCTGGACCAGGAAGATGCCCGCCTTCTCCGGGCCCTGGCAGGGTCCTGGGAGCTGGCAGACTGGTCCTGGGGAGCGGTGGAGGGCTGGCTGCCAGTGGCTTGCTGGCTCATGTTTTGGGGCCACTGGGTCAGGGACAGTGACTGCTGGCTCTGGGCTGGCAGGCTTGGAGCTGGCACAGGCACTGTGGCCAGAGTCACCCCCTTTAAGGGCTCCGGGCAGGAGGGGGAAGGAGAGGAGTGTACTTGGTTGAGGCTGGAGCGGCCACCAGGGCACCCTAGGAAGGCTGGAGGCCCCCTATTTTGAGTAAGTGTCTAAACAGCTCTTATTTCAAAATAGCTATTTCGAATTTGGCGTTATTCCTCGTGGAATGAGGTTTACCAAATTCAAACTAAGTGCTCCGCTATTTCAAATTAATTTCAAAATAGCGGTTTGGCTGTGTAGACTCTAGTAAAGTTATTTCGAAATAACGGCTGTTATTTCGAAATAACTTTGCTGTGTAGACATACCCTGACAGTTGTTAGCTACTTCTTTCACTGATCTCAAACACTGAACACACAGTCCACCAAGGGAAATATTATTTTTCACAAGATGTTACACAACAGGATTAAGAATCAGTTGATGATTCTGAGGGGAAACAAACAAATGTATTGATATGATCATACACACAAACTTTTACATCAGGCCTAGAATTTACTCACTGTGTGATGGTCCAGGTATAAGGCCAAGGAAGTATTCATAGCAAAGGAGACAAGCAACTAAGGTCATGTTTACACTACAAACTTTGGTTGATGCAAGTTATGTCAGCATAGAGGCACAGCCGTTCACATGTCACTTCTGAGCACACACATTTGGCTCCTTGTTCTGGCACTGTGCATACTCACCAGAAGCACTTCTGTTTATCTACAATGCGGTGCACCGTGGGTTGGTACCTCCCCGTGCAACCTACCACAGCCCAGCATGCTGTCTTTTGGGAAGTTTTAGCAATGCATAGTGGGGCAGAAACTAGTCATGTAGGGGTGCTTGGGGGCAAACAGTTCAGTGTTCAGTGTTTATTACACTAGGTATGTCACTGACCCCATGAGTTGTGTTAAACGGCACAGTGACAAGCAAGTGGGTGCTTTCAGAACTGCTGGGCACTCTGCAGAATACGTTCTGAGCTAGTAAAGATGCATTATTTCCCAAATAGAACTTTATTTGTTGACAACATCAGTGCAAAGAAAACGCTGAGCCATTTAGAAACAAATACATTAAATAACCCCACTAAATGAATGAAACCCCACTTTAAAAAGGGCAAAAACATGCATGTCCATTTTAGCTACACATGCAGCAGGTCAGTGTGTGTTAAATAGTGGTTGTCCTTAATGTCCTCTGGGGTCATGGGCGATGGGTGCACAGCTGGCATGGAGAGGCAAGCTCCAGCCCCACCCCCTCCACCCAAGGATCTGCCCCTTCCACACCCATCAGAACCCAGCCTGCATTGTGGCCACTGGACCCTGCCCTACACCCCCTCACACACCTCCCTTTATGGCTGCAAGCCCCTGCCCAAGGCGAGCACATCCCCCCAGCACTGGGCAGCCACACAGTGCCAGCTCTCCCCTGATGGGCCCCTGAACACCAGGCACCCCAGTGCCCCTACACCCTGGCTTCAGCCTCAGTCATTGGAGCAGCTGGGCAGTCATGGCCCCAGCCCACAGAACAGCTGGACAGCCTTCCCGGATGGCCAGGCAGCTGCATGGTCCCAGCCTTCTCAGCCAGCTGGAACATGGGCAAAGCCACACCATCTTTTGAGAAGGCAGTGCCTTCTCTTGCCTATATTACCCACCGGCTGTGCCTGGGGTGGAGGGGTAAGACGAGGCAGCCCCTGATGTCATGTGGAATGTTGAGAGGACATGTAGGGTGCTGCAGCAAAGTTTTCCCTGAAGAGCAAAGACAGACGAATCTGGGCTTGTTGGACCTGTAGGTCCACATGAGTCTGCAGCATCTGCGATTGCTTCCTCTGAAAGTCCCTTCTGTCCTCGTGCATCTCCCTCCTTTTTCGTACGGGGACTCTCTCCTCTCTCTACTCTTTCCTTCTCCAGGCTGTTTGCCATGTTTACCCTCCAGGCCCTTTGCTTGAGATCTGATGCAGCCCTGGCTTGCAGGATCTCACTGAACATGTCATCCTGAGTCCTCTGCTGTGTCAACTTCAGTACATTGACCCTGGCTCAACACCATGCAGGCAGGTGGTGTTACTGTCAGCATAATGGTGTGCTCACACGGGTGGGAGACATGCCCAGCTATGTCGATGCCAGGTGTCCTATGTCAACCTAACTTTGTAGGGTAGACCGGGCCTAGGTGCCAGTTCCCAGAGTTTAGGTAAATCTCAGAACTTTTTCCCAGGCATGCGGGAGATCTATAACTCTTCATTATACTGTACATGCTATATAAAGGGAAAAAGTCCCACATGCCTTTGAGTAATGATTGAAAACACAGTGGCTTACAATCACAACAGTGAAGTGTTCTGAGTTATTGCCCTAAAATACAGTATGCTGGTGTTGTTTTACATCTCATTTAAGGGTCATTGATTTTACAACACATGCTAACTGAGCCGTCTTTGCATTGAATTCCTTAAGGTACCTTATCAGATAAGGAGGAAGTAAGCAAGTGACTACCCTTTGAGTCTCTGTCACTCTCTGCTAGGGTGGCACCTCCTCCTACCTGCTCCTTCCAGCTTGGATTACCCCTTCCATCATCTCCCTCTTGCCATGGTCCCACTCACGTTCTGGGACTCTCTGCATGTTTGCTCTTCCTGACTCAACCCCTCCAGTCAGGTCACTGTAAAGTCTCCCCCAACTGGGTATTAGAGGCCTATTGGATCAGCTGGCTTCTGGCTCCAGACATTTTTTTCCAATACAAAGCCAGATCCAGGGTCATATTTCCAGTGGCTGGAAGAGGAACTCTGCTTGACCACTACTTGGGGTTCCAGTCCAGGGCCCCTATGTCTAGTAATTATGGTCTCCTTGCACCAAGACCCTATTGCTATTTCCCTGGGCTCCTTCCTTTTTCTGTCTTACACACACACACACACACACACACACACACACACACGTGCACACACACACACACACACACACACACACACAGGTTTACCAACCCAAGCTCCTTCCTTCAAGGGAGTAATTGCAGACCACTTAACTCTGTACCCTAAACACCCCTCCATCCTCTCAGATAGTGACTGCAGACTACTTCCTCTGCAACCCTTCTCTGCTGCCACCTTCTCCACCATTAATCAGAGATTGCTCGGCCCACTTAGATCCCCACAGGAGTGGCCTATCTGGTATCGGCCCCTTCTCAGCCTCATTAACCCTCAGACACTCCCTCAGTTAATATACCAGCTGGACATTTTTTCACCCTTAAATCCACTCCTGTTAACATTCCATAGCTCTCCCTTGTACATTTCTAATTGGCCTTTACCTTTTGGGGTTTATTTGGAGGAACTGATACTGCCCGCTTTGCCAGTGTGTTACTGCAATTTTACTCTGGTGTCAGACCAATCCTTCCGAAAGAGTTACACTGAGTGAATCTGGAATAATGCTGGTGAATAAGGATCATTTAATGAACAAGAAGCACAATGAACCTTACTTCACAAGAAGTATTCAGTGGGATTACTACATGACTGGATTTAGGACTGGGAATATACTTTACGGCTACGTCTAGACTGGCATGATTTTCCGCAAATGCTTTTAACGGAAAAGTTTTCCGTTAAAAGCATTTTCGAAAGAGCGTCTAGATTAGCACGACGCTTTCCGCAAAGCACTTTTTGCGGAAAAGCGCCCGTGGCCAATCTAGACGCTTTTAGGTAAAAGCCCCGATCGCCATTTTCGCGATCAGGGCTTTTGCGCAAAACAAATCTGAGCTGTCTACACTGGCCCTTTGCGCAAAGTTTTGCGCAAAGGGACTTTTTGCCCAACGGGAGCAGCATAGTATTTCGCAAAAAGCACTGATTTCTTACAGTAGGAAGTCAGTGCTTTTGAGGAAATTCAAGCAGCCAGTGTAGACAGCTGGCCAGTTTTTCCGCAAAAGCGGCTGATTTTGCAGAAAAACTGGCCAGTCTAGACACAGCCTACATGTTTATATATGTAATAAGTGCCATTGTATGCGCTCTACTATACTAGGGCATATCTGTGATACTCCAGTAACTTTGCTCTGATGTGCTGATCATCTGGAACTTTTTCCAGCTCCTTTCCCCCCATGTAATTCAGTGAAATATATAGCCCTGTCTTTCCAGAGTCCCACAACACTCTGAGTAATGCAATTAATAATCATCATATTTTATTTTTTATTTAATCAGCCTGTGAAGCTATTCCATTCACCCCACAAGAAGCCATCTTTTTGTTTTGGATTCTAAACATCCTTTAACAATTAATTATACTTGTGAGTCAGTCCCCTGTAGCTATAAATCATACACTGGCCGCCACTCTGGAAAAAAGGCTATCATGCTTTGACAGAGTAGAAGACATTAAGTTAATTGAACACCTCCTCTGTTGTTATTTCTCAAGTTTTTCTCTTCAATGTGAATGCTAGTGCTCGGGAAAGGCACTAAGCTGAGACTTTAGAAACTGAAGTCCTCTGTTTAGCCACAGAGCAGGTTTCCTCTGCCGTTGCAATGGAAGAATGACCACAGTACAAACAATTCTCAAACTGTTAAAGTTTATGAGGGAAAATAATCTTTATGGAAACAAAAGTATAGAATGATATTGGGCCTGATCCAAAATTCACTGAATCCATGAATCTTGCCAATAATTTCAGTGGGCTTTGAATCAGGATCATAGTAAACACTGTCCTCCAGTGTAAAAATAGGAATGGAGTTGGAAAAAAAACAAGTAGCAGATATGGGACGGGGAGACAGTGTTCAGATCTGGACATGAATTAGGCTGAAATTACTGTACAGGATTCAAGACTGAAGCCAAGTGAAGGCCAGAATCTCAGTGCCAGATTTAGACTCAGTAATGCTGAAATCTCATGAGATTTCACACAAAGTGGTGGAAATCTTACAAAATCACACATGGTCATGAGGTTTAGCTACATCTAAACTAAAACAGGAAACAGACAAAGTTTAAGTGCCTTGGCTAACTCTCCGGAAGGATTCCTTGTTGGTGACAGCATTCCAACTCAGAAGTTCATGGCTCCCAATAGTTTGCTCCTTCAACCACACCTCACCATATGGGCCAAATTCTGATACTTTTAGGGTGCGTCTACACAGCAATTTGCATATCTTATTTCACATCTTATTTTGAAACTATTTTGTAATAGCTTATTTTGAGATTTGGCACATCTACACAGCACCAAATTTCAAAATAACTCGCTATTTCGAGCCATCCCTTATCCCTCATGCAATGAGGTTTACTGGGATGATGAAATAGCGCACCTGTTACTTTGAAAAATATTTCAAATAACGGGCAGCTTATATAGATGCAGGGTAGCTATTTTGGGATACCTCCAGTATCCCAAAATAGCCATGCAGTGTAGATGTACCCCTAGTGACATTAAGCAGCACTTTATCCCACTAGAAGTTCCATAGAATGACTTCTGGAGTAAAGTACCACTTGATGTAAAGGATTTCAGAATTTTCCCCCCAATTAGTGTAGAACCTTGGTCATCAGTTTGAGGGATTGAACCTGTGATTTTAGGGCCTAAAGCCATGGGCCTCTTTCACGTGAGCTAAAAGCCAGCTGTCTTTCTCAGTTAAGGCTGTAAAACAGACTTCACTCTCCCTTGTCAGTGGTCTCAGTGGCTCTGGCTTTCATTAGCAATAGCATATAGACAGCCATCTACAATCTGTCTGCTTACCTACATTCTTATGCAGTGCCCATCAAGTGGTATTTGTGCCATGTATTCCCCTTTCTCCAAATGTGCAACACTTATTAGCATCCATGGGATTGACTTGGAAATATATTTAAAGCTTGGTATTTCTGTGCTGGGCATTCAAATTTAATAACAATGTGAGATTGTCGAAATAATAGGCTCACATAAAATAATTTAATACTGCCCTATGCAGAATATAGACAGAAAATGTATGTTGCCATTCTTTGTGTAAGATGAAGAGCTGGCCTCTGTGTCCAGTTACCCACACAAAATTCTATGTCATTCACTGTAAGGGCACCCAGCCTTTCCCATGCCTAGATCTCAGGTGTAACCTTCTCAATACAGGCATCCATCCTTACCCTTTTGTGGGCTCATGCATAAACTTACACTCAGCAGGGTCTTTTACCAGTGAAAGAGCCTTACACAATAATGCCCTATTTAGCCTCTGTTTATTCACAATCACCAAAACCAGAATGCACATGCTAAGCATACAATGCTCACTGCTCCCAATAAGTCAGATGAGCTTTTCTTGATGGCCGATCAGGAGTAGGTCCATCTGGGGGACTCCAGTTTCTGCACGGTGTCATTGCCACAGGCGTTAAGACTGGCAGCTCTGATCTTGGAGCAGTGTCCTGGAGTTGGTTCCCAAAGAACTTCCTTTTGGACCCCAGTTTATGTAGTGAAAATTTAGTCCAGCTTAGTTCTACCTTAACCAGTTATTTTACTAAAATTTTACTAACCAGTCCTAACATACTGTAACAGAATTATCTAACCAATCATATCCCACCACCTTAATTGATTTACACCTTGCAAAATTAGTTATACAGCAGACAGCAACAATTACCGAACCAGACAGAGATCATGCAGACAAACAAAAGGGAAGTGGGGACCATAATGATAGAACAATAAAGACATGAGGATATCACAACCCCAATTGTTGATAAATGGAAAAACGTAAACAACAACAAACAGTCTTTCAGCACCTTAGAGACTAATGGTATCATGAGCTTTCATGGGCACAACCCACTTCTTCAGATGAATGAAGTGGGTTGTGGAGTGGGTTGTGGCCATGAAAGCTCATGATTCCATCTACATGTTTTGTTAGTCTCTATGGTGCTGCAGGACTATTTGTTGTTTTTAACTTTTTCCAGTTACAGACTAACTCTGCTATCCTGCTGAAGCTGTTGATAAGTGGTTTCTTGCCAGATGAAATGCTGTCAAACTAAGTTTTCGTTTACCATCTTAAGATCTGTTTCTTTATCTGGTGTTATTGGGTGCCATTAGTACAGGGTCTCCTTCTTAATAGCCTGGTATTACACTACAGGTTGAAGTGACGAGGAGTCCTATAGCACCTTATAGACAGATTTATTGGAGCATAAGCTTTCGTGGGCTTATGCTCCAATAAATCTGTTAGTCTATAAGGACTGTGAAGAATGTATCACGAGACAAGTGTTAGAATGGAATCCAAAGGGAAAGAGGAAAAGGGGACGTCTCAAACAAACATGGCGACAAAACTGCCTGGATGAAGTAAAAGCAGCTGGCTTAACATGGGATCAAATCAAGTCTATCGCTAAGGATCACAAGAGATGGAGAATGACTATGGAGGCCCTATGCTCCATTAGGAGCCCAAAGGACTAATAGATAGATAAGGTGCCACAGGACTCCTCGTCGCTTTTGCAGATTCAGACTAACACGGCTACCCTCTGATACACTACAGGTTGAAACTCTTTAAACTGGGACTCTCTGGTCTGGTCACATCTGTCAGGACCACAAATGTGGCCAGATCAGAGAGTCCCAGTGGAGGGCTGGGAGCCTTGCCGCAGGAGTCCAGCTGAGCTGGCAGCACAGAGGCTGGAATGCCCGCGGGCCCCAGTAAGGCAGCAGTCTGCCCTGGGGGGGCTAGGAGCCCTTGCAACAAAGCAGCAGTCAGACGCGAAGGGGCAAGGAACCCTGGCAGCAGGACCACAGGGTCAGCCTCAGCAGGGCCAAGAAGATCCTGGGTCAGCCTCAGCAGGGCCGAGAGCCCCAGGTCATCTGTGGCAGGGCCGGGAGCACCGGCAATGAGACCATGGGCTGCTGCAGCAATGCTCATGGGGCCAGGACCAGTCACGCCCTGAGGGTGCCGGACCAGGGAAGTCCAGCCTGTAATGTAATTTAGAGAGAAGGTGATTTCCTACCTCTCAGCCAATGGCTGCTGGTCTTTTAATCTGGCTGCAGGTGAAGGCTCTAGGCTTTAGGCCTTCCAATATAGCTATAGAAAAAAAGTCTTATCCCATGTAAGTCGGGGCTGAATTACTGCATGCTATCAGCCAGCTAAAAGGAGAGAGCCGCCCTGGGGGAGGGGGTGCTCACTCCAATTGTTTAGCTCTGCAAGATAATTAACTATTAACTGTTGATATGTAAATACAGCTGATGCCAGGAGGGGGAGGGAATCCGAGGTGTGGCTATGTAAATCCAATTCAGCCAGGGCTGATGGAGGGTCAGTGTTGGAATGGAATGTGGCGTATTGTAACTAATTTGGGGCTGTTGTGGGGGTCACAAATCATGCTACCCCTAAATGTGGGAACTGTAAAATATGACACTAGTGCTTGCAGGAGAGACACCATCATTGTAAGAGGTCTCAGAGGAACAAGCCTCCCCCCTGCCAGAGTTGAGTAAACTGAGTTGGGGTGGGGGAGAGGGCTTGAGTCAGCCTGTGTCATGCCTGCCAGGTGTGAGCTGTAAGACGGGCTCAACCTGCCCCTTTCCCCCTGGTTTTAAGAACAGACCTAAAGCAGACTTTATGAGGAATCTTTTTGCTAGTCCAGTGGAAGCTGGAATCTTTGGCCAGCCTAGGTGGTGGCTAAAGAGTTGAAATGACTAAGAGCTGAAATCGCTGGTTTGGCCGGGCGCCAGACCCATTGCAGCCAGTGGAGCAGCTGGCAGGAACGACCAGCAGGCGACCGGTGGAGCAGCTGGTGGGAGTGACCAGCGGGTGGCTGGTAGGAGCGGCAGCAGGCGGCCAGTGGTGCGGCTGGCGGGAATGACCGGCGAGTGGCCGGTAGGAGCGGCAGCCAGCGGAGCGGCTGGCAGGAATGACCGGGCAGCGGTGCGGCTGGAGGGAACGACCGGTGGGTGGCCAGTAGGAGCAGCGGCAGGCGGCCAGTGGAGCGGCCAGCGGGAACGACCGGTGGGAATGACCGGCAGGCAGCCGGTAGGAGCAGCACAAAGGTGGCATAGCCTCAGGCTCAAGGAGTAGAGTCATCAGGATGATGTGTCAGGGTCTGCACTGACTGGACAGAGCTGTAAATGGGGCATTTGACGTGGGGTACAGAGAAAGTTTGGGTAAGTGAACGGAACCCTTACCTTGTTAGATTGGTGAGCTTGAGAGGCAAAAGACATTGCTCAATCCCTTTGAGCTGGTACAGTTACTCGTGGGGGAGGGGGCTACGAATTCTGTTTGTGGTATTTTCCCAAGATAATGCCATGTGACTTCTCTCTCTCTCTCTTTCATTAAAAGTTTCTTTTCTACACTCAGACTCTGTGCTTGCGAGTGGGGAAGCATTGCCTCTCAGAGGCGCTCAGGGGTGTGTGAATTTCCCAGGCTAGTGGGTGGGGGCTCGAGCCGGTTCTGTGTGAGATGGACCCCTAGATATTGAACCCGGCCCTGGTTGCTGCTGGGCCTACCCGGTGGAAGGGTTACACCCACATTACAGTTCTCTTTCTGGAACTGGTGGAAATGCTGGCAGTATTTGCTCCCCGCCTAACTCCCCAAGCCTCTTTTCTTTAATAGGGTTTCTTTTCTTTAAAAGAAATTCCTTTTTGGAGGCAAATGTTTCTGTCCCAGGATGTGTACTGATTTTGAGATCTCCTTTTACTTAATGACATATGGAATTTCTTTTAGGGTTATCTCAGGTCACCTAATAATTTATGGAGTTTATTTTATATCATCTTTATTTACGTGATTGAGAAGCTAAAGACATTGTGAAGAAATAAACAACACTTCCTTATTCACTTTCTCTGAACCATTCATGATTTTATAGACCTGTATTATATCTTAGTTGTCTTCTCCAAACTGAAAAGTCCCCATCTTTTTAAGCTCTCTTCACATGGAAGCTGTTCCATATACTCCTAATCAATTTTGCTGCCCTTCTCTGTATGTTTTCTAATTTTAATATTTTTTTTGAGATGGGGTGACCAGAAATGTACATAGTATTCATGGCATGGGCGTACCCTGGATGTATATAGTGCCATTATGATATTTAATGTCTTCCCTAACAAATCATGTTAATCTGTGTGTCTAATAATTCTGTTTTTTGCTATAGTTTCAACCAATATACCTGTACGGGAGTTAAGCTTAACGGGAGTTAAGTTATCATTGCCAGGATCACCTTTGGAGCCTTTTTTTAAAAAACTGGTCTCCCCTTAGCTGTCCTCCAGTCATTTGGTACAGAAATGGATTTAAATGATAGTTACATATCACAGTTAGTACAGGTTGAACCTCTCTAGTCTAGCACCCTCAGGATGGCACCAGTGCTGAACCCAAGAATTTGCCGGACCATGGAAGGTCGATATTGTCTAGCCCCATTACTAATATTTCCACTGCTTACTGGGCTCTTAGAAGACATTTAAGGGTAAATTAGAGCTAAATAACAGCACAGAACACTGAAAGCCAGGACTGGTGGCTGTAAACAAATTTTATGTGATTGCGGGAAACTTGGCCATACCCATGGTAAGTAGACAACTGGCTAACGAAAATCATGCTGGACTACGGATGTTGCCGGACCAGACAGTGTCAGACTAGAGAGGTTCAATCTGTAGCTCTGCCATTTCATATTTGAGTTCCTTCAGAACTCTTGGGTGAATACCATCTAGTCCTGGTGACTTCTTATGGTTTAATTTAGCAATTTGTTCTAAAACCTTCTCTACTGACACCTCAATCTAACGCTTTAAACTGAAAGCGTGGCCATGGCAGGAGTGCCGAGAGAGCTTTCTGCCAGCACTCTATGTACACCACCTGCACAAGTAGAGCAGTGCTGCAACTGGCTGTGCTTGGGTGGGAGGTGTTTTCTTCACACCCCTGAGACAGAAAGTTACAGCACAGTAAAGCACCATGGTAGACTTAGCTTAGACATTTCCTTGGAATTATCAACTTAAAAAAAAATGGCTCAGGCGTGGGAACCCCCAATAGGTTCTGACAAGAAGACTGATGGAAGGAATTCATTTAGCGTCTCTGCAACAGCCTGGTCTTCCTAAAGTGCTTCTTTAGCACCTGGATTGTCCACTATTGTTTAGCAGGTTTCTGCTTCTGATGTACTTAAAAAAATATGATTAGTTTTTGGGTCTTTTGCTAGTTTCTCTTCCCATTCTTTTTTGTTCTGCATAATTACACTTTTATAATTGCCTTGCTAGCGTTTATGCTCCTTTCTATTTTCCACCTGCCTTTCTGCCTTACAACGCAGCTTTTATTGTTGTTTAGCAATGGTGGGGTGGCCCACTTTCGGTCCTCTGACTGTGCTTTTTAATTGAGAGCATACATTTAATTTGAGTCTCTATCATAATGTTTTTAAAGAGTTTCCATGCAGATTGCAGACATTTCACTCTTGTGGCTGCAACTTTTAATTTCTGGAGTAAAAAGCAGGGTAAAAGATTACATAACATTCCATTAAGGAGTTGATTTTCCCTTCACTCACTATGGCCACATTTATACTTACTGTGCCAGAGATTAATCTTCTGGCATTCGATTTAGTGGGTCTAGCAAAGACTCACTAAATTGAATGTTGAGGGCACGCCCAGTCAGCACCAATGCTCCTTGCAGTCACAAGGAGTAAGGGAAGCCGATGAAAGTGTTTGCTCCTGTTGGCCTTTCGCGGTGAAGATAGCGCCAAGCTTGGCTTCAGGTACGTTGATTCCAGCTATGTTATTTACGTAGCTAGAGTTGCATACCTTAAGCCAACCTTCCAGGTCTAGTATAGACCTGGCTTATGTTCAATTGAAGGACAAAGAGCTTTTCAGTTTCAGTAGATACAGGGCACTAAATATATAGATACACAACATAAAAAGGATTTTGGTTAGGTTAGCATATAAAAAGAATTATGAGAGTTTAAAATACAAAAATAATAAGTTAATATTTACTAACATCTGTTTACGATTCTTTCCTTTCCATATGATGAAATCTGCTGGTGATATTTCAAGAAACCTCAGTTTTAGTGACCAAACTCATAAAAGTCTCGCCTATGTTGAGTAAAGGGACTATAAGGAAAAATACTTCACACAAAGCACACAGCATTGCCAAAAGAATTATGCACTTTCCTTTTGTGCCAGGAATGACATTATCCAAAAGTGATGGTCATGGGATGTCCATTGCAATCAATGGAGGCATTAACTGTTTTAACTGCTTGGTGCCAGCAGTTTAATCATTTTTCTGGTCTGCCAAGATCTTGGTTGAAAGTTTGTTATGAGATTTCCCCAGTCCATCTCCTTTAATTGCAAACTGGCTGATTCTCAGCTTCTTTCTACTTAAAAGAAACTGCAGCTGTGACCTGAAAATCATGTTAAGTTTATAAGCATTTGTTCTTCCATAGGAAGTGTGTGAAACAAATGGTTGCTGGACAAGTTTCAATTTTGCAGAAAGAGGCACTAAAAAAAACCCAATAAATCTCTCATAAAAATGTTAAATCTGAGCAAACTACTGGAATCAGTTTCCTTGAGATGTGTCTCATACACATGTCCTCATAAGCTTCTTAGCCAAGTCTTTATTGGCTAAGTACAAAGTTTCTTCAGGAAGTTCAGCTTCCCAAATCTCTCTCTTCCTGACAGTCTGGCCAGGGACTCTGGACGTTGAAGGACATAGGGTGATCAAGGATTGTCAATCAGAGAGACACAGGGGACCTGTTTACTTTTCTTTCAGCCAGTCTGAAACATGTAATTCCAGGCTTCTTTTTTATTTCTACCTAATGAATCCTGCCCAACCCCTTGCCCTGAGCTTTCTGCACTCCATCCTACACTTAAATTTCTTACAGGTACTGTTGTATCGCAACTCCACCTGCTTAGAGTGGCAACAGATTCCTAAGTTTCTTGAGGTACAACTGAAGTAGAGTAGCAGTCTGAGTGTACTGGGGGAAAAGCACTTGGATTGACTTATACCAGCATGAAGAAGTGGGTTGTACCCACAAAAGCTCATGATACCATCTACAAGTTTTGCTAGTCTTTAAGGTGCTGCTAGACTATTTGTTGTTTTTTAGGTTATACCAGCATGGTTAGCTGTATTGCAGAGGTATGGGAGTCACTATGAACATGGAGAAGTATCACTTGGCCCTTCTTTGATTGAAATGGTGGGATGAAGTGTTACATAGAAAACTAAATTTTTTTTTATCTTGGGTACCTGCATTTTTCCTACTAAAGTTCTGTTTTTGCCAAGAAAGATACCACCAACAGCTGTTGCTTTTACAAAGGAAAAAGGGGAGTTGGAAAAATTGAGTCTCAAGGCATGCTGACCATTACAGAGATCATCCCACAATCCACCACCCTACAGCAACTGGCAATGGTTATTCAAAATGCAGACAAAATCAACTTCTGACCACCACCCCTATCCCACACCTTGCAAAAGAGGCTGGGCACATAAGAAAGAACTGTCTGTCTGATCCTTTATGGGGAGGAATATAACCATGGTAGAAAATCTGCTGATGCTACAACAAAGATTGATGCTTTCTGGCAACATTGCTAGTGAAAAGTTACAAGGGATGACGGTGCATTCAGAAGTTTAATACCTGGGGTCTTCATCTTCATTCTGCATGAAAAAGTGAGCTCAAAGAGCAATCAGATTTGAGGAAGACATCAGACATGTTCAGTAACTAATGGGCTTCAATTTTTTTTTTTTCAGACAAACAAAAAAAACTATCACAGATGTTCCAGCAAACAGAAGACCATTCCTGCTAGACATGTAAAATCCTGGTTAACCAATTAACCAGTTAAATTTTACATTTGATCAGTTAACCACTTAACCAGGATTCCACATGCAGGGCTGTTCAGGCTAGGCCTGGCCTGCCATACTGCACCGCAAGTGGGGAGCTGTTCCAGACCAGCTGGGGCCACCACACCACAAATGGGGCCGCCAGTTAAATGGTTACATACCTAGTCCCTGCCTTGAAATTACAGTCTAACCAAACAGATAAAAGGTGGGAAGGGAAATAGAAACTAGAAGTGACTTGCTCATGATCAGAAAGGGGAGTGTCAAAGCTGGAAACAGATCCCAGGTATTCTAGTTCCCACTCTAGTCCCTAGATGGTCCTGAACTGAGAAGCTAACATCTGTTGTCTGTCTCTCAGTCTACAATACAGTACTAGAAATTGGGAGATGTTTGTTATTATGATCATTTTAATTTGCACTTTGTTATTTGATATTTGAAGGGTTGGTTTTAATTTGCTTGTTTTTAATTTATGCTCCATTTGACACGTATGAAGCAAAGACATTATATGCTTAAAACACTAGAATATTGCGATTAATGCACAAACTGAGTGTGCAGTGGCAACATGTGTTAACCAACAAAGTATACAAGCTGTAAGAATATCACTGCAATAAAAAGTTGAATAAAGATCCCACTTATTGAAGCTCTGCCCTGCACCATATCCGTTCCTTTACCGTATCCAACTGCAAGTGTCCCGAGGGAGCATACACTAAGCAGGGATGAATGTGAGCTAGTGGTACAAAGACTGAACAAGGAGTGATGGAATCCAGCAAGAGAATATTTAGGATAAAGGACAGGGAAACATTTTTAAGGGTGAGGCCTATTAGAGTGAGGAAGAGTCCCCCCACCAGGAAGTCCAAGGCTTCTGTTATTGTAACTCAAACTGGGCAAAAACTATAACACCACACATTAGAATTGCACTGAAGAGATAATCCAGGGCTGGCCACCTAGCAGCTCTTTTGTCAGGCTATTGTTCTGTAAGGAAAAACTGTATTCAGTCTGGGTGTTCTTTTCCTTGTGTGTTCTCAAATTAAACTGCAGGCAATGAGGCCAGCTGAAAATATTCCCCATTGCTCCAGCTGTGTGTTCCTTGTGATGAGGTGGGGAGCCATAATAATTTCTCACATGCATATATCTTTTCCATACACATTCCCCATGTTGCACAGAGGGAGAACCCTTTCACTCAGACCCCTCGGGGGTGACTGGGCAGGGCCCAGGAATGCAAACTGCACTGAGCCTGCTGCATCAGAGTGTGAGAGAGGAAATTTAGGCCAGCAACACCCAGGCAAACCCCTCCCTGACTGAGTGTAACTTTGGGATAGTAACATCACCATGCTTTTATGGTCTCATCTGCAGGCAAACCATTTCCTAACACGCTGGATTTTTTTTTTCAGAGGACAAGAACAGGATGAGAATGTGGCCTTTCTGGTGTGTTACAGCAATAGATGGGGGAAATGGATCATTTGGTCTCCAGGAGTGAGGATTCGCAAGAGTGAAAGCAGAAAATCTCTGCCCAGTAGGAATTCATAAGGGGGATTCTATGAGAAGCCCTGAGATTGATAGTGGAGTCTATGGCTACGTCTAGACTACATGGCTCCGTCAATGGAGCCATGTAAAATAGTTTATTCGGCATAGTCAAAGAAGCGGGGATTTAAATAATCCCCACTTCATTAAAATAAAAATGGCGCGCACCGATCAGCTGATCCGCACAGCGGCAGTTCAGACGCAGCGCGGTCGCGACAAAGGAAGCCTTTGTCGACTGCTCCGGTAAACCTCGTTTCACTTCCTTTGTCGACCACGCCGCGTCTAGACTGCCGCGCTGTGCCAGATCAGCTGATCATCGGCACAGTGCAGCGGCTATTTTTATTTTAATGAAGTGGGGATTATTTAAATCCCTGCTTCTTTGACTATGCTGAATAAACTATTTTACATGGCTCCATCGACAGAGCCACGTAGTCTAGACGTAGCCTAGGTGCGCAGATTCTGTGAGGGAGTTTGGGTGTGGGAGGGGACTCAGGGCAGGGACAGGGGAGTGGGGTGGGATCTATAAGAATAGAAGCCTATTAGCACAACACTGAACCCGTGAAAGAACCATTGAAGTGGTAAGGAAGCCATTTAACAGGCATTTGCCAACCCCAGGTATGTACTGCCAGTTTCTGAATTTACTGTGTTAGTCAACAGGACCCTAGTTTAAAACTTGCGTTACAACTATTTCATGAATGTGTTGCTGAAGATTATAAAATCACATCTCTAAAAAGTCGCCATCCCCTTCTGAGCTGCCATCAAGAATTGGAGCACCAGTTTAATAATACTGCATAGGGCCCCATAAATCTTAAGAATGTCGCTGGCTCTCACACTCCCACAATACAAATTGTTCTAGCACCCCTGAATTAGACTGGGTTTCTTATGTCTGTCATAGTATAGGACAGCGGTAGCTAGCCCATTAAATGAAGAGAGACGAAACAGCGGAAAAAATGCAAAGAGCCACACCAAAATTGTTGAGAAAAAAAAAAAAAAGGAAGCGCTCCCCACCAGCCAGAGTTGTTGAGCAAAAAAACAAAAACAAAAACAAACAACAAAAAAACGCTGCCGCTTTGAGAACCGTGGGCCAGCCTTTGGGCACATCAGGCTCCCGTGGGATGCTGGCACCATTTTGCCACGCCAGACGGCTCCCCTACAAGCGGTGAGCACAGGGGACCGGGGGCTGATTGTAGGGATGCGTGGGGTGACTTCGCGAGCCACGGGGGAGGCTTTGCAAGCCGCACTTTCAGGAGCCGCCGGTTGGCCACCCCGGTATAGGAGGTTTACCAAAGTTTGAGTAATTTTTGTAGCTTTTTTCTGAATGCTGCCCTTTAAGTCCTTGCCCCTGCAATGTTTTATATCCGTTGTACCTGACATTCTTGAAGTCCCCTCATCAGCCTCCTTGTATTGTGTGTGCGTGTTGGAATGACACAGCTTGGGCTACATATGGAGTCTGTGAGAGAGTTAACTTGACAGAGCGAGATAATGGCTGATCTGTCTAAGAATGCACAGAGCCTCTTCCTTCCTTATCCCACCCAACACCTCCAGTCTAAAATAGAACAGAATACACCTCAGGGGGCTGGGTTTCCCTACAGCCTGATTCTCCTTTCATTTGCACCAGTGGAAATAAGGAATAACTCATCTGAAGTTGTTCATTACACTGGTGTAAAACTAATGCAAGAATAAGTCCTATATGCACAAACCAAACCAGTGCAAAATCACAGTATCATAGAAATTGTAGCCCATGGGGCTAGCCTGATATATTTTATAATCTGTTTTCTTCGTTGATTGATTGATTATGTTTTTTTCTTGATTTATGTTTTGTACTGAATAATCCCAGTACACATAATGTCGTCATACTTGGCTATAACGCAAGGAACCAACATGTCTATATCCTGTTTTAGATAGATCAAGTGAGCATGAGCGTTTGTAACCTTTGGCATAGTTAATGCCCTACTGGGCTTTCGACTCTGGGAAACTGATTGGAGAACTGAATGGAGAACAGGTCTGCCATAATTTTGGAATATACTGATAACTGCAAGGTACACCACAGAGCAAGGAAGTAATGATTTAGGCTAAAGGTTTTGAGGACAAGATAATCAATATGAAGATGGTATTAATATGTCAGAATATGTTAGTCTATACAGTAACTGTACCTGAAGATTTATCTGGGTGAGGAAACAAGATTTGGGCATGGAACAAGTGGGCATTGATATGAATATTCAGGACAGAACAAGTCCCTGTCAGAGGGCAAACCATCATGTGAAGTACTCACTTTTCCCCTTAGTCGTATTCCGTTAAGCTATCAGCTCAATTTCTGCAATATAGTTTAGCTCCTGGACACTCATCTAAGCTCTACCATTTTAGGATTGAGGAGCCGGGGCCACTGAACTTATTGGGCTTGTAAGAGACAAGGCTGGTCCTCCGTCTCCCACTACCAGGTTGCCAAGGGAGGGCATGAATAGCCTTTTATCAAAGGGACGTGACCACAAGGGACTATAGAACCATTTCACTTCTTTGTGGCTCTGTGGTTTATAGCTTTGATTTACTGTCTCATTTATTTTAATAACGATCTGGAAAATTTGGTTTTGGCTTCAGTGTATGTCCTTGGACCATAGCCCAAGGGTCCATGCAAGAGACTGAACTCCCTACATTCTCTAATTCTGTAGCCTGAATTTGAAACAAGAACTTAAGTATCTTCTGGTCAGATCATTGGAAAAACATAATACATTAGCCCTATAAATTCAGGTCAACAAATGTAAGGCTGAAAGAGACCTTGAAACGTCATCTAGTCCAGCCCCCTGCACTCAGGCAGAAATCAAGAAACCTTAGACCATCCCTGACAACTGTCTGTCTAATCTGCTCTTAAAAACTTGCAGACACAGAGATTTCACAATCTCTCTTGGAAGCTTATTCCACTAAACTCTCCTTAGGGTAAGACAGTTTTCCCTAATAGGTAACATAAATCTCCTTTGCTGCAAACTAAGCCAATTACTGCTTGTCCTTCAGTTGACATGAAGAACAGTTGATACCCCTCCTCTTTGTAGCAGCACTTAACACATTTGAAGACTGTTATCCGGTCTTCCCCCTCCCCCACCTCAGGCTATGTCTATATTGCAATATAAGCCAAGGCTCAGACTCAGGCTCAGTCCCCTAACTCACCTCCCAGCTACACACATCTCTTGGACTCAGAACCAGAGTCCATGAAGGTGGAAGGTCTGAGCCCAAGTCAAGGCAGGACCTATGTCATTTTGTAATGCAGACACATCCCCTGCCCTTCTGGGCTCAGGTCCTTGGAGTCCACCTACAGCAGGGGTGAGCAATCATTTTTGAAGGGGGGGCACTTGAAAAATTTTCGAAGTGGTTGTAGGCTGCCTGGAAAGGGTGGGGTCTTTAAATAGCAGGAATTGAAAGGGCTTGTGCCTCCTTTGCGGCTCCCAGAAAACGCATTAGCAGGGGCGGGAGTTGTGAGCCCTTTCAACTCCTGCTATTTAAAGGGCTTGTGCCCTACATAAGAATGGCCATACTGGGTCAGATCAATGGTCCATCTAGCCCAGTATCCTGTCTGCCAACAGTGGCCAATGCCAGATGCCCCAGAGGGAGGGAACACAACAGGCAATCCTCACGTGATCCCTCCCCTGTCACCCATTTCCAGACAAACAGAGGCTAGGGACACCATTCCTACCCATCCTGGCTAATAGCCATTGATGGACCTAACCTCCATGAATCTATCTAGCTCTTTTTTTGAACCCCGTTAAAGTCCTAGCCTTCACCACATCCTCTGGCAAGGAGTTCCACAGGTTGCCTTAGCAGCCACCCAGAAAGCGCAAGCCCTTTAAATAGAAGCAGCTGAAAGGGCTCGCAACTCCTGGCTCACTAACATGTTGCCTGGGAGCCAGGGAAGCGTGAGCCCTTTCAGCTACTTCTATTTAAAGGGCTTGCACCTTCTCCACAGCTGCTAACACGTTGCCAGGGAAGACGTGAGCCCTTTAAATAGAAGGAGTTGAAAAGGCTCGTGCTTCTCCAGCTCCCAGGCAATGCATTAGGGGGTGGGGCCAGGAGCTGCCGGCTCACTGACAGGCTTTTGCGCAGCCCTGATCTACAGTATTCCACAATGCTGTGAAAGTTTCTTTTGTCTTCTCCCACGAATCGCCAATCAACTCCAGGGACAAAGCAGCACTCCCCACCCCTTGATCCAATGCAG
Source organism: Rafetus swinhoei (assembly GCA_019425775.1). Taxonomy (NCBI): domain Eukaryota; kingdom Metazoa; phylum Chordata; order Testudines; family Trionychidae; genus Rafetus; species Rafetus swinhoei. The sequence goes on along the minus strand of CM033437.1, from coordinate 19,730,709 downwards.
CAGCTTGGCATTTAACCCTTCCATTTTATTCTGACCACCAAGCTGCAAACACATACACACACACCTTAGAAGAATCTTTGGTGTTTGCAATGGATCATGGGATTTTGGTCAAGGCCAGCAAACCAGCTGATTTTAGTAAGAGTACTAGGAAGTGTGTGGGGCCAAGGTGTTGGGCGGAAGAGGGAGCAACAAGCTAGCCTCCCCGAAGCAGTTCACCGGCCGCCCATGAAATTCCCCTTTGTAAATATGACAGTGTCACCTGCACTTGGCAGGGCTTCAAGGGATGTCTCAAAACCTTTCCAATCAGGCTGTGGCAAAGGCAATTCAAATGAAAGTCACACTAAGAAACTTAAACTTTCCAGGTGAGTCATGAGTTACCTGGAAACCAGAAATATTTTTAAAACTAGAGAAAAGGCGATGGAGAGACGGTATCAGCCTACACACCACATCAAAATGGGTCATCTAAAATGTGTGATAGCACATTTGATGAAACCATACTCTGTTATTCTTTACTTAGCCACATATACACTACTAACCTTCATCTCCAATGAGCTCTACATGGATGAAGGCACTAGGCTTTGCTGCCAGGGTTGGACTTCCACTTAGGCACAGTAGGCCCCTGGCTAAGGGCATCTAAAAGTTAGAAGTGGGTTAAAAGTGTCGTTTTTTACAGAAAACATGAAGGTCAGTTGTGGTCAGGGGAACGCTGAAGATTCTCTGCCTAGGGGTGTGTAAAGTGTCAATCTGGCCCCACTTGCTGCTGTAGCATCTAACCTGGATTGCTTGCAAACAGCCTGCAGCATGTAAATTACTCCCAGCTATGCTTTTACCACCCTCAAAGATTACACATGGTGATGCCCATACACTGCCAGTCCCAGGTTTCCACCCAGAAATGCATGCCCTATGCAGCCCAGCTCTCTCCTGGACAGTACCAATATATTAAGTCCTTTAGTCCTTTAAGGGAATAATCCGCACAAAACGTGTTACCCCAAATGAAGTTATCCAGGTACTTCCAAGTGAACACACTAGATTAAATAATAAAACAAGTTGATCAAATACAAAAGCAGACTTTAGTGAAGACAAATAATAAGGCACAGAAGTCAGCAATGGTTATAAGAAAAAAAAGATAAAATGGTGGTTGGTGCCTAACAAACTAGATTAGATTCAAAGCAAAATTTTCACACCATGTGCTTTCAGCAATCTTACTGACCAAACTCTTTAAAAAGTCCAATACAGTAGAGTCCTGATTATCCAGCCTTCACTTATTCGACATTCCGCTTTATCCGACATAGCCATTCGACGTGCTATTTATGCGCCCATGTGTCATACCCCGCCATGGGCGTAGCTTCGTTTGTTTCTCTGTGCTAGTAATTTGTGTTTGTGCAAAGACAAAACGGAGAGAATGAGTCATAGCGAAAGCAGCGAGGAGTCCTGTGGCATCTTATAGACTAACCGAAGTGTTGGAGCATAAGCTTTTGTGGGCAAAGACCCACTTCGTCAGATGCATGCCATAGCGAAGGGGTCAAGGCTCTCGAGGTGGCACTGGCTTATGTTGAACAACAAGGGGAGGCAACTGCTAGTGATGTTATGTTATGTTCCTGGCGCAACCTCGTCACAAGGAAGAGAAACAAAGCTGGGAAACAAACTTCAATCACTAATTTTTTTAAACAATAACTTTTGCGTTTTGCCATACTGCATACTAAATGTTCTGTACTCTATTATGTTAGTTGTACTGTAGAATAATTATTAATAAACCTGATTTCATACCCGTTTCCGTATTATCTGACATTTTCGTTAATCCGACCACCTATCGGTCCCTTTAGGTCAGATATCGGGACTCTACTGTAGCTGCTTCCTTTGTCTTTTCAAGTGCAAAGAATGTGATAGGCAGGGAAAGAGAGAGGTATATCTTCCCCTTCTTTTTATACATTTAGTCCCCCTCAGCAAGGAGCAAGGTAACAAGCAATTTGTATGGAAGAAAAGTCCATGCTGTTTCTTTGCTAAGATACAGAATTTCACCCAGCCCCTTTTCTACCAAAGAATGGTCACTGAGCAAGTTCTTGTTTGCACCTGGCTGAGGGATCAGCTTGCCCCAGTATCTGAGAAACTGGTTTGGCCACTCCCCAAACTTATCTGAAAAACATACTTTTAGTCACAATCTCATCTTATGTTTATAACTTTAACTATAATGCTGCTCCTTGCCCAGAGGCTCAGTGGTAAAGCCAGGAACTGAACCCCAGTTGCACTGGATTAGGACTCAAGAAATTTCCTCTTATGAAGACAAAGCACTGAATGAGTGAAAAAATATGAATAATGCCTGAACGGAAATGTGGTTACAGCCAGGTGATGATATCAACACATAAGCAACGTCTACTGGGACACCATGACTGCAAACTGTGTCTCTAACTGATCAAAATGACTGAGCCAGTCTGTTGGAGGAAAGAAAGTGGGAAGACAACCTAACTATGTGCCACAGTGAGTTTGGGACCTTAATCTATTTACTTTTAGTGGGAAACGCGAATAGGTGAATCTGTGATCATTTAGGTAAGGATGGGATTTAAATTATCCATCATCCAAGTCCTATCCTAGTCTCTCTCCATTTAGGTTGTGAGAGCCCCAAAAATCTCAGAATAAGGTGTGATAATCACCCATATTTAAATTAGTCCTGGATATATATTTTCTAGCTTGTAAATCAAATAGCTCTAATATCACTGCTATCCTCCCCAACCCCTGCAAAAAAAAAACCAAACATGTTGCAATCACACTTATGACAATACCTTTTTATAGCACGTCAAATGGTAGCAGTTCAAGTATGTTTTATAAACAGGATGCTCATGAGCTTTAGATTACTGCAGTTGCTAAATATTAATAGATGTTTTGTAATACAGTGCGTTTTATGGCCAACGTGTACAAGAACATGGGATTGTAGTGGGGTTTGTTTTTCCAGTTATAACCAAACATTGGCCTATGCAAGGGCTTTCTTTATTTCACTATCATTCTTTTTCTGAGACTTGTTGCACTAAACACAGACAAAAACAATTGTCATCCTAACTGGGTTGTTTGTTTAATAAATTCATTCTCCCACTATGCCAATTACATATAGCCACCCTCTCTGACTTTTATACTGGAAGGGGGAAAAGTTTTAAGGCAGGCAACAGCAATGTAGTCAATTATAGAGACACAGCTACACGAAGTGATGTCTGCTCTGCCTCAGAAGTTAATGAACGAATGTCCTCTGAAATACAGACAATCAAATGACAAAAAATTGGGCCCTTGACAAATACAATAGCTTATAATGCAGAAAGCACCACTGAAATGAAGACTCCCTGAGGGAGGAGGAGAATATGGCAAATGGAAAGGAGGAGGAAAATATGGCTAAGGAAATGATTGTTTGCTTTTACAAACGGTACAATAGGACTGCCAGCGTTACCTATAAGCTGTGCACTTGTGCGGCCACTCAGGAGAAATTCAATTTTTGACCACCTGATTAGCAGAGTGCCCACAGCTAAGATTTTGTTTCTATTGGTGGTGTACATTTGCATGTCTTGTTGCTCATAAAAGTTATTCTGCACATGGATGGAGAAAACCAAGTGACAGCAAATAATACCTGGGGCCTGGAAGCAAGACAAAGCAGGAGGCAGGGCTGCCTGGGGGTTGTGAGCAGTGGCTGAGAGTGAGAGTTAGTTTTCAGCTGGCTGAGGGAAAAGGGAGCCTAGCTGGTCTGGGGGCCTGCTCTGGGCCCCCCTTTTCCCACGATGGGCTGTACTGAATGCTCCTGTAACAAGAAGTCTGAACTATACTGTGTCCCTGTGAACCAATAAACCTTCTGTTCTACTTGCTGGCTGAGAGTCACCTGTGACTGCAGATGGGAGTGAAGGGCCTGGAGACTCCCCGCACTCCATGACACATGGCATCCTTCATAAAGGTCGTGATAAATGTTAATTGAGCAAATGAATCCACCTACCTACATTCACTGGAAGAGAGTGATGATTGTTGACAGATGGACTGACTGTCAGTCATGGGGATTACTGGGCCTTGGGAGAAGGATCTGAAAGTGGACTGCCCATTGTCATCAACGGACTGGCAGTTAGCCTGGGTCAGTGGTCACCAACCAGTAGATCGGGATCTACTTGTAGATCTTGGAGCCTCTGACAGGTGATTCTGACTGGTTTGGCAAAGAGGCTATCAAGTGCAGGCACTTCAGCTGCCCCTCCCCCTACTGCTGCACATGTCCTGCCCTTCACTTTGGAGCTGCCTCCCCCCATCCCCAGGAGCTTCCTGCTTGCTGGGCAGGGCAGGGAGAAGAGGGCCAATGTCAAGGTGCCCTCTCTCCCACCCTGTATCCTATCTCCACAGAGCAGAGCGGGAGGCACAACAGGGTTTGGGATGGAGGGAGTTTGCTGGCTCCTTTTGGGAAAGGTGCAGGGCCAGGGCAGGGATGAGCCTGCCATAGCCCCACTGCACTACCAACCAGGAGCCACCTGAGGTAAGCAGTGCCCAGTCGCTCCAAAACCCTACCCCAGTCATGAACCCCCTCCTGTACTCCAAGCCCCTGCCCTAGCCCTAAGCACCCCTACATCCAAACACCCTCCCAGAGCCTGCACCTAGAACCCCCTCTGGCACCCCAACTGCCTGCCCCAAGCTCAGGTCAGAGCCCCTCTTACATTCCAAATCCCTTAATCCAAGACCAGAGCTGCACCCCAACCCGCTGCCCCTGCCAGGTGAAAGTGAGGGAGGATGGGGGTGAGGAGGGAGAGAGGATGCAGTGAGCAGGGGCAGGGCCTCAGAGAAGGGGCATAAAGGAGGCAGGGCAAGGGTATTTGGGTTGGAGGTAGATCTTGGATTGCATTTAAATTCAAAAAGTGATCTCGTGTTTAAAAAGGCTTGAGACCACTGGTCTGGGATGTTACTGGAACACTATGGAAGCGGGTATCAGTCAGAGACAGACTGGAAGTGAGAGCAATTACAGCAGTGGTTCTCAAACTTTTGTACTAGTGACCCCTTTCACATAGCAAGTCTCGGAGCATGCACCTCCTTATAAATTAAAAACACTCAATACATTTAACATCATTCTAAATACTGGAGGCAAAGTGGGGTTTTGTGTGGAGGCTCACAGCCCCCCACGTCGTAACCTTGCAACCTCCTTTGGGGTCCTGACCCCCAGTTTGAGAACCCCTGAATTACAGGGACATGAGGAAAAGTTCTGGAAGCAGCTAGTCAATTAAAAGCTGCCAGTTAGCCAAGGAAGTTACAGCGTGGCTGAGATAGGGGGTGCCAATTGTGGCTGGCTGTATTCCTGGAGATTTCATCACATGATATCTTTAATTAAAGCTTAATCTTTATTCCTGGAGACCCCAGGCCAATCCTGGAGGGTTGGCTGATCCTGGACAAGGTTCTAGAAGAGATGTCAGGTGTTCAGTGAAAGACCATCAGTTAGTAAAGGCACTGGAGATGGTAGTGGTGCTGGGGAAGTTGCCACATACCAATGGACAGTTACATCAGGCATGTTACAGGGACTTGAGGGAAGATTCTAGAAGAGGATAGCAGTTGGCCAATGACAGGAACAAAAGTTATTTAAGGATATTAAGAGATCTTGGGGGAAGGCCCTGCAAGAAAGTGTCAGTCCATGTTACAGCAGAACAATCAGCCAGGGATGAGCTGGGACCTGAGGGTGACTTTTTTGGGGGGGAAAGGGGACTAAAAAGCAGCTAATTAGACAGGGACGTGACAGGGAAGTAACAGGGCCCCAGGGGAAGAATCTGAAGGAGTGCCAGGTGATCAGTGACAGACTGGCACTTAGTCACAGTGTAACACAGGGCTATGGAAAGGCTCTACAGGGCAGGGCAGCTACAACAGACCAGTTGCATCAGGAACATGACAAGGATCTGAGGGAAGATTCGGAAAGGATTTCTCTCTTTCAGGTTCATATATGACCCTAATCACCATAGTACGTGAGCATCTCACACCCATTAATAGATTTTATCCTCATAATACCCTACTGAGGTAGGGAAGTGTTATTTCCATTTCCCATTTCACAGATGAAGAACTGAAGGACAGGGTAGGTTGAGTGACCTGTCCAAAGTCACATAGGTTGTTATAGAGCCAGGAACTGAATCCAGACTTCTGAGGTCCAATTGCTTAACCACAAGCATGTTCTTCCTCTCAAGGACAGCACTTAGGGCACATCTAGACTGCCCGTGGCTTTTGAAAGAAGATATCCAAATTTGGCATGAATTTGCATATCTTCTTCCGATCGCATTTTCAGAAGTTTTTTTTTCAGGGAAAAAAAAAAGCAGTCAAGATGCAGTTCTTTCGGAAAAAAAAACCTTTTTCGAAAGAACCCCATACACCTCATTTTTATAGGGTGCATCTAGACTACATTCCTCTTTCGAAAGAGGAATGTAAATGAAGGAAATAAAAAATGCAAATGAAGCGCAGATTTACAAATCTCATGCTTCATTTGCATAATCGCGTCCGATCGCTTTTTCGAAAAAGGTTTTTTCGATTAAAAAAGCAGTCTAGACATGGTTCTTTTGAAAAAAACCCTCTTTTTTGAAAGAACCCTTCTTTCTGAAAAAATGAGGTTTACAGGGTTCTTTCGAAAAAGGTTTTTTTTCCCCCGAAAGAACCGCATCAAGTCTGCTTTTTTTAAAATCAAAAAAATTTTTTGAACAAGCGATCGGATGCGATTATGCAAATGAAGCGCGAGATTTGTAAATCTGAGCTTCATTTACATTTTTGTTTTCCTTCACTTACATTCCTCTTTCAAAAGAGGAATGTAGTCTAGATGCACCCTTAGGAAGAAGGGTTCTTTCAAAAAAGGGTTTTTTCCCCCCCGAAAGAACCGTGTCTAGACTCCTTTTTTTTTTCCGAAAAAACTCTTCCGAAAATGGGATCAGAAGACGATATGCAAATTCGTACCAAATTTGCATATCTTCTTTCGAAAGCTGCGGGCAGTCTAGACATGCCCTTAGAGACAGGCTAGTTGTTATTCAGGAATGATCCAGAGACTTGGTGGGAAGGCTTTGGCAGTATAAAACAGTTGGCCAATAAGACTTCAGCTTGTCCAAAATTTTTTTCCATCATTATTTTCAGTAAAAATGAAAAACATACTCCTACCCATCAAGTTTTCCAGACATTTTTTTTTTTTTGCCTAAAACCTCAAAAACCGAAGTATTTTTACTCAAGATGAAAGTTGCAATTTGCTCCTTGAGTCCCCAGGCTGTTGTAGGGATGGTCTGTCCAGCTAGATTACAATGTCCACAATGCATCACAATATCCCCTCTTGAAGGAAGCTATGGCTCCTAGAGTCCCTGGCCATGGTGCATTTTATGGGAAATGTAGAACAGATGTGGATCCTAGCCCCTTATAGGAGAATGTGGACCCAAAGAGCAAATTACAATTACTGGAAGGTTCTACAACACTAATTTTCAGCCAAAATATTTCAGTTCTCTCAAAATATGTCAAAAAACCCTGAAACTTTCGGCAGAAGCAAAAATTTGTGGAAAAAAAATGAGTCAAACACCCAATTTTCTGACAAAAACAGTCTTGACAGAAATTTTTCAACCATTCTTAATCATGGTTAGAGAGAGGAAAGTCTAGAAAAGAGTGGCAGACAGTGACAGACTGACAGGTATTCAAGGATGACAGAAGTGGGGGGAAGACCCTGGAAGTCAGTCAGTTACATAATGGAACATTATCAGCTGTGTCACAGAAGCTAGAGGGGAGGTTTAGGAAGGTGATGGCAGTTGGTCAGGGATGTTTCAGTTAAATCAGAGAAGTTAGACACCAAAAAGGGTGGTGGGATTGATCACTTACACACTGGCTATGTGACCATAACTTTATCAAAAGCTTCAGAGGGATAGCCGGGTTGTTGTTTAACAAGTGGCCAGTTTCAAGTCGATCCAGCTATTGTCTTGAAGAAATGAAGTGACACAGAAGTCCCTCTTGTGAGTCAGCTTGCATGTGTGTGCTGTCAGTGTGCTGTCCAGCTCTGCGCAGACAGCTGGTTTAGCAGACCTCAGTAGCACCACTCCATGTTGTTAAGTGCTGAAGGCAGGAATATAGTTGCTTTAGTAATGCTGTTCAGACTGCCCGGTTCTTTGGTCCTTGAAGCCCAATATTATCATCATTAGTAGTAATAGTAACAGCAGTTAAGGCAGCTTCTTATTCAGCAGACCTTTATGTGACTCAGAAAGAAAAGCCTTAGGCACAGTTCGGTGACATCCTTTTTATGTTGCGGACCTGCAAACCCATTCACAGAAGTTTGGTGGACCGGTGACATTTTTACATATTTGCATATTTCTGCATATTATGAAAATAATGAATATGCACATAAAATGTTACCTGTCTGCCAAAAAATGTACCCCAGCCAGGGACAGCTTTAGGGAAAATGGCACCCTGGGCAAACCTGCCCCCCATACCCCAGGCATGGTGCCCCCCCATTTCCCTTGGCTGCCATGGGCTCCCCCAACCCTGGATCCCTATCCCATGCCCCCTTTGCCATTAACTCCTGCCTTTCCTGCATGCTAACTCCTACACTGCTCCCCTAACCCCAACATTTTGTCATCTTCACCCCAACCCCTGCACTTCCCTCACACCTGCACCCCCAGCTCCAGCCCTGCATTGCCGGTGTGCCTACCATATTGCCTCCCTGCCCAGTATCACCCAGCACTTTATGCCAGTAGTTTCACACTTTTTGGCCCATGCCCACCTGGCTCAATGCAAACCTTTCCGTGGTACACAAGGTTGCTAATGGAAACTCACTATTAATTATGCTCGAGCCATTTTGCTGGTGCTGCATCTAGGGAGAATGGTTTAATTTAACTAGTAAGAAGGGCAATATTAATTTAAAGTATTAAAGTATTATTATCTGTTTAATACTTTCTCGTGTTAGTTTATCAAACTTAATTTTAAATAAAGTAAAATATTAATTTATGTCCAACAGAAAAGGTTCCCATGTTTTCTTTATTTTATGGCAGGGGTGGGGAACCTTTTTTGGGTTGGGGCTTTTGGCATCTGGAAAGGTGAAATGGTGGTTTGAGGGATATTTTTGCTAGACTGATCAGCAGTGAAATAGCTGCCAATGTTGATATTTAGGGTTCTGTTGGAGAGGGAAAGAGGTGTAGGAGGAATGGGAATTCCTGGCATCCAGACACTAGCAGGAAGTAGATTATATTTGCTTATCCATTTAACACACACATATTTTGCTTGATCCCGTATGTCTTGTGTCTCTGCTCTCAGCATAAAAATTAAGAATATGAGGAAACCACACAGACAGAGCTGGATTCTAAACAATTGTGCTTATTAACTACACAGAAAAATAGAGTTTAAGATCTGACAGGACCACCAGACCCTTTAGTCTGACCTCCCACTTATGAGAGGTCACCAACATGACCCAACATCTGCACACTAAACCAAAAACTGAAATTAAACCAAAGTATTGCAGCACACAAGAAACTATGTACCATAGGCAGAGAATAGGAGGGACTAACGCCCTCCCCATCCAATGTCCCTGTGACGGGGGATCAGACCACCGCACTATGGGCTGCCCAGCTGTGGCAGCAAGCTGCCCGGGCGCCACCGCAGCCGGCACGCCGAGTGCCGGGCCGACTGAGCAGGTGAGGAAGCGCCCAAGCCCAAATCCACGGGTCTTAGGACCCTGGGGCGTCCAGCCGTTCCCGACGCTGGGACGCACCGGGACGCCGTGCGGGGAGCACAAGAGGGAAGGCGGAGGGCAGAAAGCGGGGGAGAGCAGTAGCTGACTGTGCTCTTAACCCCCACAGAAGGAGAGAAGCTGAGCCCGGCTGACAGAGCGTGGGACACCGCAGCAGGCAGGCCAGAGGTAGCCCCGGGAGGGAAGGTGCCCAGTGGGTGCCCGGGAGTGTCCCGGCGGACGGGCGACCCAGGAGCCAAACGGACGCTGGAGGAGCAGAGGAGCCAGGAGCCTTTCCCAGAGAAGGCAGCGAGTGACCCAGAAAGGGGGGCTGTAAGGGGGACAGAAGTAGAGAGGGTGTAGAGTTGAGGAGCTCCCTGAAGCTCTCTCTGCTACAGTCCCATTTCCAGATGTGGCCATCCCAGGTGTTTCAAAGGAAGGAGATTCAAACAAAACCCCAAATACATTGGGAAGAAAATGCATCTTCCTGTTCTCTGCAGATGGCCAGCTGAAATGCTGAAGCTTATGAGCTTTTAGGAACATATGACAAACTGGAAGTGAACCCCAAAGTTGCTGAGGTCTGCCCCCTACTATCTACCTACAACAACCCTATCATACAAATCACACTCAAATATGTTCAGCTCTCTCTAAAAATTAAGTTGCTTGCCCACACAACTCCTACTGGGTGGCTGTTCCAGAAGTCAGCCCTTTGATGGTAAGAAACTTTGTTCTGATTTGTCCGAATTTGTTCATAGTCAGTTTTATATCCATTTCTTCTTTTGGCAACATTGACCTTTAGCTTAAATAACTCTTCACCCTTCCTGTATTTACCCCCCCCTAATGTGTGTGTTTTTATATATACGTGTGTGAACACACACAATTAGCTATATATGTAACACTGCTGCTCTGTTATGTTGTGGTTGTTCCCGCAGTTGAAGACAAGGGAAGTCCCACTAAAAGGTGCTCACACTATTCAAAGAAATACTGCCCGATTCCTACACACACTCTCATAAGTACAGCTCCATTCTTGTAAGGTGTCCTCACCCTAACATCCTCAAACTCAGGAGGGTCTCTCTGGTTTAGAAATGGCTAGGTTTAATACTTGTGTTATGTTGCCTATAATCAGATCTTCTACTGCAATCGAACCCAGGACCTGCGGTTCTTTAAAAAAAAAAAAAAAAAAAATCACAAATCTCTTACTGATTGGACTAAAGGACGAAGTCTACCAGCTGGAAGACAGTAGCCACTCATACATTTCGGTAAGAGTCTAACCACTAGAGGAAAACAAAGCATGGGTTAACACTTCACCTCTGTCGGAGTCAGAAATTTCCCTTCTTCTCCACTCTTCTTGCTTCCAGCAGATGTTTGACTCTCCAGAAGAGTCTTCTAGATTGCTTTCTAGATATTTTGTAAATATCAATAATCCTAGTAATCAAAGATGCCCCATAAGTGTCATAGCAAGACTGCAGATTGTCCCCCAAAGCTTTGACTGGTCAAATTTTAGATTTCACCCTTCGAAAAGATTCAATATTGAAAATATTCCACATTTTCAACCTAATACATTTTCCTTTCCTCAGTTGCATTCCACAAAGATCTCATCACATTGTTCATTTGAGAAATGGTGTCCTTGTAATGCTTATACGATGCACACAGGATCTTTTTCAGTGGAAAACACAATACACCGTGTTTATTGAAAATACAACCTGAAAAGCAGCATATGCATGCATTCTCTCTCACATGCACACATGTGTGTGCATGCCAGTCCTACTGGTGTTGTTATAATTACCGGTCTGTAGCTCAGACCAGACTATGGCCAGTTAAATTGGGCCTGAGTGGAGAGGCTGGATTCTGTCAACTTGGATCCAGTGCTCCAAGGCTTTGCAGGATGGAACTTGGAGTTCCTTGGCAAAAGACCCCATCTCTATAGTAGTTCTTTGCCATTCCAATCTAAGGATCTTGCTATGTCATGCTGCAATCAATTATTGCTTGATGGGTGCTTAAGGTTATTTCCATTATCATTCTTCATCAGCATTTCAGATGACTATCTCTCGGAGTTGCCCCATGCTAGTTTCAGTGGGATCCGTTATCTTGTCTTTTGGGGGCACTTGCCTTAGCTTCAGGGTCACCAGTTCCGCTTACTCATTTAGCATCGGGTACCATGGATGTTTTCTGATTGTCCCTCGCTTCTTCTTGACCATCTGGATGTTTGTGATGGCTTTCGCTTATCCTTAAGTATACACACATTCTTCACCCTCCTTGCACAATTTTATTGAGAATTTCAGATGGATTAAATTTTAGAAAAACGAATGGTCTTTGGAGAGATTTCAAAAGAACCTTACACAACTTAATTTGTAATGCAGACAAGCATCAAGAGCCTATAGCAAACATTGTAATAAAATCTGGTCCTAAGATAAAAGAAATGACCATAAGTAGTTTTAGTCTCTTCCTACCTCAACATCAGAGTATGCACATATCAGCTTACACCATGCCTATCAATGGCACAATCGGTTCTTTCCTGCTAATCATGAAGGTTTGCAGGGTGAAACAGAAGCATACAGAACTTATAAGCAAAACATTATTCTACTACTTATACAGACTACATACTAATCGAATTTAGCTTGAGTAATTAAATTCTGCCTCTATAAATCCATGGTGAATTCAGGCAATTCAAAGACTTTGCTAGCCAGTCTTTGTGTGTTCCCCTCTCATATTTCCATCTGCATTTTTCCGTACTATCCCAAACACTTTCCACTGAGTGTCCTATTCCACTATACCACGCCAAATTGTCTCCTAATTCAAATCATTTGCACAAGCAGCCAAATTGGTTTTTCATAATGATTGTGCAAACAAAAACCCACCAAGGAATTTTCAACTGTGGGTTTTTCAGTGCATTCTGTTCTTCACATGCCTATCTTGAAATAATTATTATTCAACTCTCATATTAAACTGTTGCAAAATTTTGCTCTGTACCATTAGTTATAGAATTTGTATAAATCCCAAACCTGCCTTTCACAAGCAAGGAAAGCGCGGTGGAGGCAGGATACCATTGTTTGTTTACTCCAGGGTACCATTGTTTGTTTACTCCTGGAAGGCACTCAGCTTTGGTAAGGCACCAAAACAAGCTAGGAGTATAATGCAATGGTGGCATCCTTCCTCTGTACAGTTTGTTAGGCTTCTAAAGTGTACTAGGGGAAATATAAAATTATTATTATTTGCATAATTTAGCTAAGAATTCAGCTTTAAAGAGGTGTTCTGTTCTCTCCATTTTTGCTGAGTCAGAGAAAGAATGAAAGAGTCTATGTGAGTACCTTAAAGTGCATTAATGTAAATACCTTTAAGAGTATTTTTGTAATTACTTGAGGAGGCTGAGACTTTTAATTTTTTTTATTTTTTGCAAGAGAGATTGAAAACGGTCACATACCTCTTTGGCCTAAGCTGTAACAAAACAGAGCAATAATGACATTTTATTGTTCTTCACATGGAAATTTATTTGCAAAAGGATGTGGTATATTCTGTTCTGCCTTTGTATTTAATCGTTTACCAGTTACAGTTCATGAGTAACATCTGTGTAGATTGCTTATAATTTCTGCGTAAGAAGAATGGGCTTGGAAACTTGCTGAAAGGTCTTCAATTGGTTTCTGTTTCACTTAATATAGGTTACTTATGACAAAATTATTTCACTCTATTTGTGTGCAATATCACTAAAATATGTTTATAAATTATCTTAGAAAGAAAGTATTTCCATTACATTTAATTTACATTTCCATACCTAAGCCTTTTTTGTCACTTCCTCATTGCCATACAGACAGGACCACAATAAAATAAGCACACAATAAAATTGTGTATCTTGGTTTTAGATTTAAAAGCGTTCAGTCATTATGTCTTTGTCTTTCTTGATCACTCAAGTCTGCTGTCTCTCTTCAATTATATTCATGTTCAGTTGCGATTATTTTTATCATATAGTTGCACAATGGCTGAAACAGGTCAAAACTACAGCACAAAGAACCAGAAAAATCCAACGCAGAAATGGCCTTCTCCTCCATGCTATCAATGTTATGCCCCTATATTATTTATGGTCTACACTACATACTTACTTCAGCATAATTATGCTGCTTGGAGTGTGAATTAGGCCATGCCTACACTCTGGGGAAGATCAATGCTGGCATGATCCATCTTCCAGAGTTTAATTTAGCGGGTCTTAACTAGAGTTTAGCGGGTCTAGTTAGACCTGCTAAATCGAACTCAGAGGATGCCCTTGTTGGTGGCCGGGACTCCTGTTCCAGCGAAGAGTAAGGGAAGCCGACAGGAACATTTACTCCCATCGGCCTTCCGCTATGAGGACTGCAGGGAAAAAGTAGGTCAACTCCAGCCATGTTAATTATGTAGTTGGAGTTGTGTATCTTGATTCAACCTTCCCTTTTAGTGTAGGCCTGTCCTTAGGGAGATGGAGTTAAAGTTGATGGGAGAGCTCTCCCCTGTTGCCTTAACGCCTCTTCACCAGAAGCGCTACAGCACCACAGCTACACCAGTGCAAGATTCTAGTGTGCATCTGCCTTTACCCTTGATTACCCATCTCCTTATTTCCACCTACAATATTCCAAACAACCTAGCATGAACCTCTCCTGCCCCCCCCTTTTTGGAGAGGGGGAGCGAAGACTCTGGCTTATGGTGAGGAGAAGAGAAAACTGCTGAGCCCTTCACAGGGAAAGGAGTAAAATCACACTGTTAGTATGGCTCATCCCAATTTCCAACAGGGGATACAGATGAAAACTTCTGCTTTGCCACTTTTACAAATCTCTCCCCACAATCCTACTCTGCTGTGATGAGCACTGCATGAGCATGAGGGGCAGGAGCAGAAAGAGGGGGAAAATATGCGGAGAAGACCCCTCAGACCAGATGTAGGACAATGTTCAATGCAGAACATTTGTCATGGGGATATGGTGATAACATTTTTATTCACTTACTGCCTGAGGCAAGAGGGAGACTCCATTCCTAGAGTTATTGCTCTGGCTGCTCTGACAAGGGCTGCTGTCCTAGCAGAGATGAGAACAAGGCAGCAGCAAGAAAACTTGGATATCAATCCTCTTTTTTATTGTGGTCAGGGTTTCTGCTGCTGAATGGCATAGATGCAAACTGTAAAACACAGTAATGTGGATCAGACCTTCATATTGCTCTTCTGCAATAGCCTGATAGTTCTAGTGAGACCTATGGGAGGGCCAAGCCCACAAATGGAAGTCAGAAAAGAAACCAGCTGAATTAAGAAACAATGTTTGTGTAATGTGAGTTTTAATGTCATGCCAGATGAACAGCACCAGAAAGTGAAATTTTGTAGTAATATGGTGATAGCATAAGCAGCAAAAATGCAAGCTTCCCCCAACCAAGGTACATCAATCTCGAGTCAAAGGGACCATCTCTAGACATTAGAAGGTGAGAGAGAATCCATGGCCGATTCAGTTGTTTAGATATCTACCTGTCCATTGGGAACCAGACTGAAACCACCTACTTATTTCATATGCAGAGAATGCCACTGAGTTATATTTTCCATAATAATTAAAATATTAGAAGAGTTTTTAAATTCTCAACTCAGCAGGGTAAGCTAGGGGTCTGGTCGGAAGGGGCCTGGCAACAGAATAGAGAGAATTTTAGACGGTGCAGTCTCTGGCAGATTGCCCTGGGTTAGCAGTATTAAAAGTCTTTGCCTCTTAACTGGTGGCTTAAGGGAAATGTTGGTTTGAACTCATGATTTCAGTCTAGTTCTAAATATAGATAGGTATCCACATCACAAATATCAATGCCTCAACTAGCAAAAATAAGGAAATAGGGCACATTTTATTAAAAATCAGAACGGTGCAAAAGTTTATACAAACCTATATACAAACTAAGTTTCAACCACCAGCCTTCTGCACATTGATAATCCATCCCCTTCTTGCTTTACATTGCAATAGGGGCAGGGATGACTCCTCCATGTGTGTTTATTCCATGGTGATTGTTCCATGGTCAGAAAAAGATTTAATACAAGAGCCACTGCGATGGGGAAGAATCCTTTTATGAATGAGGGTTTATAGGAAAAAACAAATGAACGGTATTAATTTAAGTACACCCGCTGAACACCAGGGTTGGAGTCTGTGGAGCTACACTGAGATTTTTGCCTTTTTGCTCCATGGGAGGTTTCTGCCTTCCCTGAGCTCGCCTTTGGACACCTTCACTAGGTTTTGGCAGTTTCACCACCCTAGTCAAACTCTCCACCTAACACTGTCCCTGAAACGGGTTACACCCAGCATGTGCCAGGAGTGTGGAGCCAGAAGCCAGAGACCCTGCGGGCATCCCCTGCAGCTGCACTGAGGGAATGAGGCAGCGATCTGGGAACTTAGCTGAAGTCGAATGAATTAAAATGCTGGGGGGAGCACACAGCCATTGTCAGAACACGTCTAGGCCTGATGCTACAGCAATTCCACTAGAACGTGTCTGTGGTAAATCCTGGGTTCAACTTCAGGCTACTAGAGCAAAACCTTCCTGACAAATAAACTCAACAAGTTCTGAGGTGAGAAGAGCCAACACAGCAATGCCGGCAAAAACTGATGATGTGGTTAATGTATGTTACTCATAGACAATGTATGAACCAAAGTTTACCAAGGGTCGCAGGAGGAGGGCCGGTCCAATTCCTTCTGGCTGCCTGTGCCAATCTGATGGAAACAAAGGGCATGTTCAGATATTACAATAATGAGCACAGTATAAATGAGCAGAGGGACGGATGCTATGGACAGGGTTTCAGGACACATTACCAATCCTTGAGTGGGTAACAAAGAGGAAATTCAGGTCAGAACTAAAGCAAAACCAACCAAACAAAAGCCTCCCAAAACCTCTAGAAGAAATATCCTCTACCTTTTAACTGTGATCTAAACTTAACATATCCCAGGT
Source organism: Rafetus swinhoei (assembly GCA_019425775.1). Taxonomy (NCBI): domain Eukaryota; kingdom Metazoa; phylum Chordata; order Testudines; family Trionychidae; genus Rafetus; species Rafetus swinhoei. Next base: position 19,714,136 of record CM033437.1, on the reverse strand, counting down.
ACCCCCCTGTATCTTCACTCTCAGCTACTCCAATATCTGGGAGGGGCTCAACAGTGATTCCTCTCAGGTCAATTAAACAGCTGCCATTCTTTCAGAGTTACCATAAGAAGCAGGAGCAGAAATGGCTTCACAGTGGGACTGACTGTGTGGTGCAGGCCAGTTCATCTGCTCAAAGACGGCAAAGATCTCTTTATCAGTGGAGGGGCCTTCATCAAATGGCAAATAAGGAAGAGCTGAAAGAGAGAGCACAACATGGAGGTCAGGAGATCTGCCTGAAGAATGGGTCACTGTCCCCAGATATATTACGGGACCATGCATCTTCACCATCAAGTATCTTGGGCCATCCAGAAGCCTCCATACATCCCTACAATCACTACGATCAGTTAGAGGGATTCTATAGGGGATGTACATAAAGAGTGGTGTCTTCTCATCTTGCCCTAACTTGATTTTATGCTCTTAAAGATACTGTGGATGCATAGAGGGCAGTAAAAGGGGATGAATATTTGTCTGGGGTGGATTATCTGAAAAAACTCCTCCCCCTGTACCTCACTGCACATCACCAGGCAAACAACTGTAAAAAAAAACCCCCAAAACCAGAGGAGCATAGACATGCCTCCACTCAGGTAAACACAGACATTCAAAATTCACTCACTGATACTGTTAGAGTGCTGTATAAAACACAGCAAATAGCAATTCCTGCACCGAAGACCCTATAGTCTCAATGTACTTCTCACTCAAGGGCCCTTCTGCAGACGCTCTCAAAGAAATGAATTTGAACACCACCACAAACCTGGAAACAAACCTGGAAACACACCTGGATGTACACCTACCTACCTAAGCCACACATTTGGCCTTGTAGTCAGGCGGGGGCTTTTCCTCCTTTTCTGGGTCTGAGCGAGGTCACACTGTCTCACTACACCATTAAGCTTTCATCCTATTATTGGGAAATCAGCAGATTAGCGTTAGTGTCCTGACAGGCAGTGTTCCCTCTAAGATTTTCCATCCATGACCGGAGGGAGTTTTGTCTTGAGCACTAATATTGAGGTCATGTGCGCTTGTTCGGATATGTGCCACCGTGGCACCCACCGGTTACTAACAAATACCATATTCATATATTATATGCTATGGAAGAAAGAATACAAAAAAAACCCTTTCCCAGTCGCAAAGACTAAAAAGAGTTGTTAAATCAGAACTTTCACCCAAGCATCCTTATTATTACGGCTGACCCTAAGTGTCAATGTACTGCATCGTGCCATTAGCTACAGATAAGGTAAAAGACATCTCACACATACACACATCCCTGCACACACATGCACGCGCGCACACACACACACACACACACACACACCCCTCTGCCAGGTTTGAACTAGGGATGTGAAGGACTAGTCGCTTCTACCCGCTTGCTGCCTCTATTAGATAGAGGCAGCAAGGGAGGAGGTACTTCAAAGCGGCAGCGCCATGTGGAGCCCGGGGTCAGCTGGGGACTCCCCAGCTGATCCTGAGCTCTGTGCAGTGCTGCCACTTTGAAATGGTGGGGAGCCTGGTGGCAGGCTCCTCGTGGTGTTTCAAAGCAGCAGTGCCACACGGAGCCCAGAATCAGCGAGTCCCCAGCTGATCCTGGGTTCCACGTGGTGCTTTCACCTTTGATGTGTAGCAACTTCTAAGTGTAGCAGGGCTGTTGCTACTCTTCAAAGGTGGAGATGCCCTATCGACTAAATGCATTGACTATTCGATTAGCCAATTACCCGATACTTAACATCCTTAGTTTGAACAATACGCTGTTTTTCTTAAAGACCTGTGCTGGGCTGCTGCACAACACCAGTAATAAACGGCGACAGGCCTAACAGAGTTGAGTTCCCAGATAGGAGGCTAGCTTCAGCTCGTTAGATGGGAACAAGTTCTCCCAGGAGTCAGTACGTCTCGCCCAGAGGCGGGGGCTGGGCATAGCCTTAGGACTTGGGAAGGAGGGACCAGGTATATGCTGTAGCCAACTGGCCCATGTCTCTTGCTGCAGAGATGGGGCACATCCAGTAATCACTCAGCTCTGGACTCCAGGGGCAGAGCCAGAGCAAGCTCACAGTCAGTTAATCCGACTTTCTTACAGCAGAGCCAGCAGAACCAAGCAGTCAATTAGCACCGAGCTCTTGCAGCACAGCCCGAGAAAACGCCCTGGCCTCTAAATGCAGAGGCAGGGCTCACCTAGAAGTCAAGTCAGCTCTTGTCACTTGCTTCAGGGACAAAGCACATGTCCAGCTGCCCATTAGCGCCAGGCCCTTGTTGCAGAGACAGAGCAAAACCCCAGGGGTTGGGTGTCTCGCTCCAGCAGATAATTGATACTGGTGAGGGGATGTTGACACCCCAGGAGTGGGGTGGCAGGTGGGGTCTAGGCCCATCCTACCACACTGAGTCCCAACCTGGGGCCCTAACAGCAATGGACTGATCCACCTCTGAGTCATCGGGGGACATCAACCATGCCTCATGAAGAGCTACAACGAGACCATGGTCAGTTGTCCCATACCCACTTCCTCCTCTCTCCTCAAGCTGTACCTGCATCAGCTGGTCATCATCTGCTCCTCCAGGTAGGTGGCCCACAGCAGTCCTGCTGGGTCCATAGCAGCAGTAAGTTTCCCAGTGGGCAGGGTGTCACTGGGCTCATTAAGATCACTGACAAGGAGTGGTCAGGACCTGTCACAGCCCCAAGTGAGTGATGGTGTTCTTCCTGTGGGAGGGGCAAGGCAGTCCTGGCCCCACCCACTTGGACAGGAAGGGTGGTTCCTTCTTCTCTGGCTTGGAGGGAAGCCACACCACTTCACTACCAGCCCACTTTCTGTAGTACCTGAGCACTTCGCAATCATCAATTTAGCCACTCAGTGCACAGCGGCGGTCAAAAAAAGTGAACAGAATGTTGGGAATCATCAGGAAAGGGATAGGTAATAAAACAGAATATTGTATTGCCTCTATATAAATCCATGGTATGCCCACGTTTAATATTGCATGCAGGTCATCCCAGCTCAAAAAACGACCTGTGTTCTCTTTGCCAGAGGATGTTCTTCAGGCCAAGACTACAACAGGGTTCAAAAAAGATCTAGATAAATTCATGGAGGATAGGTTCATCAACAGCTATTAGCCAGGATTGTCAGGGGTGGCTTCCCTAGCTTCAATTTTGCCCAATGCTGGGAAAGAGCGACATTGGATGGATCACTTGATGGTTACATGCTCTGTTCACTTCCCCTGGGGCACCCGTATTGGCCGCTGTTGTAAGACAGGACACTGGGTCAGATAGACCTTTGGTCTGACCCAGTCTGGATGTTCTTATGTTCTAATATTTTTGGGTACCCGTGGGGACTTACCAATAAGTACCAGGAGATGGATTTTGAGACCCCAGCACTCTAAAACCGTGTGTGTGTGCGTGTGTGTGTGTGCATGCGTGCATGCGCGCGCCATGTCAAGGCTGATTCTGATAGGCATCAGTCATTTGGAAAAACTGAGTATGATGCTTCAGTGAATTTCAGTTGTGCTTTTACATCATGAAGTTAGGGCCTACACATTCTTCAATTGTAAATAGCTCTTGGTTCCAGCCACCCACCCAGTGTCAACAGAATCATGAGGTTGCATTGGTCATTAAAATTATTTCTACAGTACCATCTTGAAAGACAGCAAATAAACAAACATGCAGTCTTTAAGTCAGTGCTCACAGCAGATTGTCATCCTTGTGCCTTTTTGTACCTTGAGTAGGGACTTTTAGATGGGTGGTTACTTTTGAGCCCACATTTACCCTAGCAGAGAGGTGTCAAACTTTCAGCCCATTGGGTCAGAAGCAACTTACGGATCAATTTCATTCAGCCCATGAATTTAGGGGCTTGTCTGCTAGACTCCAGCATCTGCCTTGTGGGATGTAATTTTCAGGGCATATCAGTATGTTGTGCTCCGGCAGGGTCTACATAGGGGGACTTAAAATGCACAGATGTAGTCCTCTTTTAATCAGGACTACAACAGGGCACACTAAGGAACATGTAGAGCACAAAGGCAGGGTCCAACAAGGATAGTTAGAGCACAACAGCTCGATGCCCTCTACAAATCCCACTCTGGAGCAACAATCCAGCAAAATCTCTTGCTGTCGGAAGAAAGCCTGAGACATAAGCCCTCATATCAGAGGCCTGGTATGAGGCAGGTGCTGCTTTCAGAATGTGTCAAAAACAGGGCTAATATTGCAAAAATACCAATGCGTAAGAAGTGCTAATCACAGAGTGCTCATGTAAACATATCACAATATCAAGTGGTACCAGACTACCCCAATATCACTGTAGCTGCCTGTATAGCAGCTGTATCTAGTATAGCAGCAGCTATTCCTGAGACCCCTGGAAGAAGCAGTAACTAGACAAAAGCCAAGTTTCATGCCCCAGGTTATGTTATGAAAATCTCAAAAAGGGGTCTGCTCCTACATTGGAATGGTCTTCTTGGGAGTTCTGCAGCAGTTGAATACACCTTGGGTAGTGAGAGGCATAGCAAGGAAAACCTAGCAAGGGAGTGGGCCAGGAGTAGCAGCAGAAGCTGATGCAACCCATTACAGGTCTGCAGTGAATCTGTGGAGAAGTAGCTGACAGGGGACAAAGGGCACTAATGCTACAGCAAACCAGACAGGTGCCTCAAACACACACAGCAGCTGCTCCCAAAGCTTTTCCTAGAGGGGCTGTAACAACTAATAAAGCTTGTGAAAGCCAAGGTGTTCAGACACAATGGATTAGCTGGGGTAGGTGTCTGCTTTGGGCAGGTGTTTGGCACAAACCAAAGCAGCAACTGTACTTACCAAAACAGGGGTAGACCACACAACGAGGACCGTGGGGTGTGTGGACTGTAGCCTAATCAATGCCTCCAGGGAAAACAGCCAGCAAGCAGTTGTGAGGCAGCTGGTTACATGTGCACAAGAGGATGAAAATGCAGAGAGGTTCCCAACAAAACCACCCACTAAAGTATTGTATCCTAGGCAGGGAGACTACAAGGCCAATACCTAACTGCTTTCTGATAGAAGGATTGATAAGAAGCACCACAAGTGCTAGGCTCATATGGGTTATCAGGAGGGGCCAATAGCTGTGTTTATTTTTACTAAGACATTTTTGCTGGAGTGAACCAAAGATCAGAGAAATATTCCTACATTGTCAGGATTTTAAAATATATTTTAGAAAAAAAAAAAAATCACACCATGTGACTTAGTTAACCAATCAAAATTAGTTGTGGAAAAGGGATCTAATGTGAACAAAAAAACAAAAAAAGACTATTGAAAAAAATGGAAAATTGAAAAAAAAAAAACCAATCTATTTTCACAAAACCTTCCATTTTAAGTTTTGTCCAAAAAAAAAAAAAAAAAAATTCAAATGAAAAGTTTTGAACAAACAGAAAAAACAAACACTGCTTGAAGCAGCCTCATATTGAGAAATGTCAGCACTGCTGGACCACTGACTATAATGCACGATAAGCTTTAACAATGATTTAGAGCCAAACTGGGAGCATTTCTAACATTTTAAAAAAATTCTTAGCTATCATCTGACCCTCTCAGATTAGTCTAATGATTGCCAGATATTCATCTTCTTGGAAACCGTTTGTTAATCAAGACCCAACAAATCCGTGGGTCAAACCAAATTGACCTCCATGTGATATAGTTTAAGTATTACCTCTTAACTGAAGACTTTCAGCAACTTTTCAGACCCATTTGAATTCTACAAATCAATGGCAGAGTACTCTTCCATCAATTTAGCATGTCTTCACCAGACCCACTAAATTGACACTCACTTCATCAATTGCAGTAGAGCTGATCTACCTGTAGTGTAGATTTGATGTAAATACAGCTTTAGCGGTCCTCTGAATCATCCAGTACACCATACTCAACTGGTACCAAGGATATTTAATAACAAGTAGTCCTGTGTGTATGTAATTATATATATAAAAAGAGCTTTTGAGGGTAAAACCCAGTTAATCAGATGAATGGGTTTTTAATGTATGCCCAATCAGAACAGAAAGACATGTGTTAAGCACATATTCTGTATCTCTCCCATGTTGTCATTTACTTTATTTCCCCACCCTTATTTGGTAAATCAGTCAACGTTTTCGTTCCCAATAGATTTGTGGAAGCCTTTTCCACTTTCAGGTAATTCATTTCCACTTTCAGGTAATTCACTTTTTCAGCCCTTTTCTTTTTCCTATAAACCTTTGTTTCATTCCTTCCACCCTCTCCCAGCTCCCCCACCTCTCTCCTCCCCCTTTGCAATCCATGAAAAATATTTTGAGCCTGATTCAGCCATGTTTGCTACTTTTTTTAAAAAAAATCAGAGGTAATGTAGGCTCTTGTGCCTTGAACATGATGTCTTAAAATTCTCGAGATCGCTGCCACATTTACACATTTTAATAGTTTCTCCCACTGCATGTTCCACTGGATTTCCTTAAACTGTTTTCTTGAACATTAAATACCTGGGTAACTATAACAGTCAGTGATTCAATTTCTATAGGAAGCTAAATCCAAGTAGCCCATGATTATGAACGCTAAGTTTCACTATAATTCCAACTCACCATTAGTTCCTGTTGAATGAGATTCTGCAGCCCAGCATCGCTCACAAATATGCTAAATGTGGACCACTTCTCGCCGTAGTTCCCGGAGGTTGTTCAAAAATGGCCACAGTCCCTCTCCTGCTTGCCACCAAATCTTCTGCCTCCACAGCAGCAACAAAATGGCAGCTCACTTTGCTCCTATTTTTTTTATATTTGTTATTTTCAGCTGCTTTCAGGGAGGCGTGTGATTTTTAATTCAAGCCTCCTTGGCTATGTTTTGAGTAAAGTAATGGCCATAGCCGTGACAGCTATAGCAATTTCCTGCAATATCTTCAGAAAACCTTATATTAAGCTTCTGCATCATTGTAGGCGTGGATTGTATACAACCCCTGTATGGGGGAGATGAGAAAGTTACTCACCTTGTACAGTAACTTAGGTTCTTTGAGAAGCCAGTCCTTGTGGGTGCTCCACTTTCGTTGGCTGTTCAGCAGTGCACCTCAATGGAGAGGAAGGGCTTCAGAGTTGTGCTGCTGATGGTGAATAACACGGAGTCCAAAGTGAACATCTGATGTTGACTGTTGCTCTACAGCACAGTGTGTAGTAATGAATGGACTGATGTGCAGGTTGCTGCTCTGCTAATGTCAGTGACAGGGACACTGAGAAAGGCCACAGATGTTTTCTGTGCTCTGGTGGAGTATGCAAATTCCCGCTGGAGCTTGTAGATTGTTGTTTTGGGAGCACAAATGGATACATCTTGGTATTCATTTGGAGTCTTTGTTGGGAGATCGTTTCACCCATTGAAAGTTCAGTCATAGAAAAAATAACCATGGCTTCCTAAACCTTTTAAGATTCAATCACTATAGAAAGCTTAATTGCTCTGTGAATATCCAATGTGTGTAGTGAGGCCTTTCTCCAGGCCACATGCGGCTTTGGATAAAACGCAGGTAAAAAGATGTGTGGTTCAAATGAAAAAGGTGACTTTAGGTAGCAACTTGGGATAAGGTCATAGGGTTAATTTATCTCCAAATAATGTATACAGTGTGTGGGCCACTTGGGCACCTAATTCTCCCACTTGTCCAGCAGACATAAAAACAATGAGGAAAGCCACCTTCATGGGTAAGTGCAACCTGATCTTCATTGCAAGGGGTTCAGAAGTCTTTCCCGAGACTCCATGAAACAAGGTTGAGGGCCCATAAGAGTTTCTTATTGTGGAAAAAGTGTTTTATGTGCCTTTAGGGAAACATCTAATTGCCCAGAGAGCAAATATAGTGACACCATCCACATTTTCATGGAAGTAATAGCAGTCAAGTGTACTCTGATAGAGCTTGTAGATATCCCTGATATTTTTTTTAAGTACTAGCATATAGTCCAGAATCCTTGGTAGGGGGGGAGGATTATGGTAAGATGTTTTTATACGTAACTCTATCAGTGTCAGTTTCCTGCCAATGGGAGCTGCCTGTTGTCAACTGGCAGCTGGCAAAGCACCCTGCCCCCTTCCCCTAAGACTATTCAAAAACCACATAGCCCCTGCAGCCAGTGCAGTGTTGGGTGGGGCAGGCAGTGGGTCTGCTTGAGAAGGAAGCTGTCTGGGAGTCAAGCAGGTAAGTCTCCAGGCCAGAGCCTGTCTCTGGCACCTCACCCATTTGCCCCCCTTTACCCCACATAACCCAAACCCTCTGCCCCCACCCATATCTCCTCCCAGATCCTGCACTCCAATCCCCTGCCCTAGGTCACAGCCCAAACCCCTCCACCCCCTGCACTGCAGTGCCCTTTGATTAACTGTGTCCACCACTAGAGTTTGATGTGGCGCATGTGAATAAAAACTTTTTGAAGGACTAAAACCTGAGGTTGGAGATGGGGGGACCCTCTGGAAGACTTACTATTATTAGGTATAATTCTTTATTGTTTTAATTTTTTTATGTAATGCTCTTACCTTGAGAATGACTGCTTAGAATCTGCTGTATGGTAACTTATAATGACGGGCAATACACTGGTCAGAGTGGTGAAAGCCTTTAAGAAAAGGCAAAGTGCAGGTGCTGCCCTTTTAATCAGTCTGGCCTACTGGAGACAGCACAGTGTAAGGCAGGGAGCTGTGCAACCTTAAAATTTCCAGTCAAGAGGGAGTAAGACATGGGTCTCTGACCAACAGAGATGATGGTTTGGAGCTGGAAGCCTGAATTAAGTGACACTCTTGGTGGACCATAGAGGGGGGAATGCAGGTTCAGTTGTAACTGTGGCAATCAACTAATGCCTTTGCAGCAGCACCATTCCCAGGCTCAGAAAGTGAATTATGCTCAGGCTGTTCCCACCCAGCTAACCCTAACCCCACCAGGGCATGGGGCTCTGAGACGGCTGTTATCAACTGACAGCTTTGCGACGCACCCTCCCCCACTCTCCTCAGACTCATAGCGGTTCAAAAACCACATGGCCCTTGCAGTCAGCGCAGGGGTGAGGCAGGCAGAGAGCCTACCACCCAAAGAGTTTGCAACTCTGCCACAAAAAAGCCTAAACAGAGAGATCAAGATCAGATCAGGGTGAGGTTCTACGGATAACTTCATCCAGTTGGACCAGAGAGTAAGTCCTTAGGCAATGCAGGACGGCAAAGATGAAACTCTTGTAAGGTTACCAATCTTCCTTTAAATTCTAAATGGGTCTAGAATTCTTTATGAAGAGAAATAGGACTTATAAATAGCCCTCCTGCTTCCCAATCTAAATCAGGGAATTCAAGGGACTTGAACCTTTAAGGGGAGGACACTAAGGGAGATATTTCTAAAGGGCTTTGGCCTCTGTGTAAGGCAAGCACCAAAACACTATGTCCCGATTGTTGCAATATAGCCATGCCCAAAAAGCATGCACAAAAGTTAAAAGCCTCAAACTCAGACCCCTGCTCCTGTATTGAAGTAGGAGGGCTTTTGGACTCTAAATGTGTTCACAATCCAGTTTCAACCTGAATAGGCTTCTGAGGCAATGCCTCAAAGCAAACATCTTCCCTCAGAATCCTCCCCTGCGGTCATGATTCTCTTGCACTCCTCCTTCAAAGATACGGAAGAGTACTGGGAAAACCCAACAAGGATACCCACATTAACAGGCATGATCTTAGATCCAATGAACTGCAAGAGACCAAATAAAATATCAACAGTCTCAAAGGTTGATGGCACAGTAGCACCCTGGCAAAAGAAAAGATTATCCCATCAGAAGAAATTCTTCATAAGGACCCAACAGACAGGAAGGTGGAAGCTACTCTAACAAAGGGACTTTGAAGCTTCATCAGCTCATCTCTCACAACCACAGGCTTTGAGAGCGCTACAATATCTTGGTTGGAGGACCATAGTAACCTTGAGTACAGAAATCACCATGGCTTCAGCTCCATTCTTTTAAGAGTACTTCTCAAGCAACAGAATTCGTGGCTGATGCCTCAATGGATGCAAATTTCAACTATGGCTATAGCATACTGCTCAGAAACCAGGCAACACCTATAGCTCCATGCCTGGAAGGTAGATATTCACACCAAACAAGTTCTATGCTCCTCTAATTTCACAAGATCTCTTTTTTAGTGAAAAAACAAGATTACATAGTGGCAAAAATTGCTAAATCTAGTCTAAGCCCTCCCCCCTCTCTAAGAGGAGAGTTCAAACATGCTTTTAGGCAAACACACCCTTTCACCCCTTCTCCTTAGAGGAGTACCAGAGGAAGAATAGCAGATTTATCAAGGACAAGTCTCGGAACCAAGGCTTGAGCAGAAAACCCACAAGTTGGTCCCACAATGCCCAAGAACCCAACGTGATGAGAAAATGTGCCTCTGCCCAAACTTTAATCTAGAAGGCAGAATTTCCACTTTCAGAGAAAAGAATGCATTGACTATAAACAAGCGGATAAAAGAGTGAATCCGGGATACTCCCAGAATTACACGCTCCAACACATCTTTTCTTTACCAGTTTCCCTGTTCCAGGGACTCCACCAAGCATCACGAGATTCAACAAGCGGAAGAAGAAAACAAAATTCCACGCAGAGACCCTAGCTTCTACAATTTCAACCTTAATGTAAGCAGACCTCCTAACCTTAGTGGTTCTGGCAGATGCATATTTACGTGGTGCTATTGTAACCACCACTAGGCGGATTTGAACCTGGGACCTCTGGGGAGCCTCTACCCTCTGAGCTAAAAGCCAGCTGGCTCCCAGCCCATGCTGTAGAGGTCTTTTGATCTTAACTGTTGCTGTGGTCTAGGTACCACTTACATTGCTCAGTAACCACACTAGGTGTGTGGGTTACACTATGATATATAGGAACACTATCTACTCAGAATTGCTTAAGGCACAGATTAATAGCACTACTGAACACTCCCATGCCATCTCCGCTTAGTCCTGAGGGTCTTTTACAAAGATGCCAGTGGTGATCATAGCTGGACTCAGGTTTCAGGGTGCTCACAATCCTGAGTCCAACATTCTAATCAGATCTATGACCCAGGCTGGAGGGCACAATGCCATGATTTAGAGTCTGGATTTCCTGAAAGTGCATGGCTTTGTAATAAACATCAAGAAGAGTTCCCTGATTCCCTCAACAGGGATAACTAACTCACTTAGAAGCAGACATAGACACTCCTGGTCACATGAGCATGCATAGTGTGATCACATATCAGGTATCTGACATATTACTGAAAGTATTGAATTGCTCCCTTGAACGCATGAAGGATCACATGCTGGCCACAAAGCAGGTACTCAACTCTCTAAGATGATGGGCAGTCCCAACAAATGCTTACCAAGCACATTCCCATATGCCTTCTAGACCCTCTGGTTTCACACAACTGATGCCAACCTGTAGGGGAAACATATGGGACCAGGAATCACTCAAGATGCCTGGAGCCCCCAAAGAAAGTGACCACAGGTCTTCTAAAGCTGCTGTCTTTGTGGGAGACCGCGGTGGGGGGTGGCTCCATGGAAGACCGCTTAAAAGCCAGCTTCCACCTCCCGCCTCTGATACAGAGGCAGCAAAGGGGAGCTGGATGTATGTGTATATAACTATTAGGATAACTGACAAGTCCAGGCTTATAGATTAATCATGTAAACGAGTACACACTAACATCCCTAGTTTGAACCAGGAACGCTTCAAACTCATCTTGTAGATGTCTGGTCTTCCATCATCCAAATGCAAATTGTTGGAAGTACTTTGTCAAGGAAGCATACCATAAGTTCTTAGGAACAGATGCCTGTATTCATTTGCCCGGTCCAGTCAGACAACATAATTCCAGTTGCGTATATAAGTAGGTTTTAAGGACAGGGAGCAAATGAGCTAAAAGATAAAGCAGCATCAAGCAAAGATTATAGTGTTAGCTTTGTTCTGGCCCTGATATGCTGGTGAGACCGAACTGAAACTGGAGCCATTGTCAAGGTTACCAGCAATACCAGACTTCATTTCCTGAGGTCTATTTCCAGACCTGGACCCAGACCACTTTCATCTAACAGCCTTGATTTTGAAAGAAAAGGATCAGTATCACTTGTCCTGTTTTGCAGGGTGATTGGGACTTCGCTCTCATCCAGGAACCTTTCACCTTAAATGCTCATTCCACCTGGAACAGGTTCAGTGTCTGGTGCCAGGAGCACAAAGACCCAAGAGACTCAGGGATTCCAGTTATCCTAGACTTTTTCCAAGGTGTAAATCAATGTCTTTAACCGAGCACCACAGCATGCCAAGTATCAGTAGTTATTAGCATTTTGTTAACAGGATCCTCAGCCTCCTTGGAAGAAATTCCCAGGTATCCAGGTTTCTCAGCAGTCAGAATGGCCAAACCAGCCATCAGATCAATTTTCCCTAATTAAGATCTGCCATTAGCATTAAACACCCTTACCACTCAACCCTCTGATTTCAGGATCAGCATTCTCTCCATCAAAACCAATTTTCTAGTTGCCATTGCATCTCCTAGGCAAGTTTCTGACCTGGCAGACTTACCTGTGCAGCGACATTACTGCATGTTCCATAATGACAAAGTGGTGCTGAGAACTCCAGAATCTTCTCTCCCCAAAATGAAATCTCCTTTCCATATCTCACAGGAGATTTTTCTTCATTCTGTTCAACACAGCAGCGGCTGACCAAGAAGCTGTGGTATACGCAAGACATCAGAAGGGCACTGAAGAGTTACATCATGTATACAGATCAACAAGGAAATAATGCACCTTCCATCCAAAGTGTCAAGGACTCAGAGCCTCTAAGCTACGCCTCACTAGATGGATCAGATTATACTTTATCGAGGCCTACAAAGTATCAGGCATTTCTGCTCCAGAATAAATCAAAGCATACTCCATAAGACCCATGACAATCTTGTGAGCTAAATGAACATATTCTTTCACTGAATAAGCAGTGATTGGGAAACACCATTATAGTATCTTATAAAGTGGACTGTATGTCTTCTGCAGAGGCCTCCTTCAGCCAGGAGATGCTGCAGGTGGTAGCCAAGTAACAGCTTTGCTTTTCAAGCAAACAGTATTGGGGGGGACGAGAGGTGTCTTTCTTATCTCATTCTTTTCTAATTTATCTGTATCCCACCCCACTCCTGTTTACTGCTTGCTACTTCCCATGCATAGCAGAATTGTGGAAGATGCTGGGCTGCAGAATGGAAAATTTCTTGCCTGATAATTTCCTTTCTATTAGTAGCATTTCCCACAATTCTACTCACCCTGGATAGCTTTACAGCTGAGGGTGAGCATTTTATATGAATTACTACTCTGTAGGCAGTCATCTACTATACATAGTTAATAAGTTGGTATGTTATTGTTACTAATATTCTTCTATGAGTTTTACAGAGTTTTGGAATGATTAATTTGGAAGCAAGCAGGAAAAAGGGACATGGCCAGCACACATTGAACCACCTCTGGGAACTGCAGATAGGAGGGAAACAGCCCCTGTGTAGCAGAATTGTGGGAGATGCTGCTAGCAGAAAGTAAATTATTTGGTAAGAAATTTTTCAATCCTCTGATTGCATCACACAATTATTAATATAAATAAAAATAAGCAATTGTACACAGCTCAGTTTTGAGCTATTCCATTGCAAAATGAGGGCCAGGAAGTCAAATCTCTTCCATTTAAGGAAGATGAAACTTATCTGACAAGAATGAGCTGAAAATAATTTCAAGCATGTATTTTTGGCAGGTAGCAATAAACTGTTTGTTGGACAAGGCAACCTAATGAATGTGAGTTTTATTTCAGTAAAGCTGTGATAAGGAGATGAAGAGTAACCATGAAAGCAAAAGTTTAATGGATGACATACTCTACTACTGTAGCTGAAACACAAAACACAGTCTGGACTTTAGCTGCAGAATCAAAGCCTGTTACCTTGCAGATTTCTCACTAATGAAACTAATTATCATTTCCAACATATTCACTGAAGATCATAAACCAATTTAGGACCTCAATTCACAACTGGTTTGGGAAAGGATTAGGAAAGAAGGAAGTCTGAACTCTACAGACTTTGTGTATATCTGTGGACAAGGCATTTAACATGAGCTTCAGTTTACCAGTCTGTAAAATATCCACCTTTCATAACAGACATAGTGTGTGCCTTAATGGTTTTAAAGGCTCAACGAAAGCAATGGACACTATGTACTGGTAAGTGCAAAATATAATTTTGCTATAGATGTAACCCTCTTATATAGTTTCATGGGCCTCTCTAAAAACTTATCAGCAATCTTAAAATAAGAACATTACAATATAAACTTAAAGTTTTCTGTTAAGAAACCAAAACTGGACCAGAACTTAAATTGTGTAATATGTTATGAGTATTTTTATAAACCTTTTTGTAAAAGAGAAAGCAGCCACCTAAAGTTATATAGAGATAACAAATTTAAGTGCGGAGTGCTACTTTGTGGCCAAGTTGTGAACTTCTTACAGTGCAGGAATGGAAATTCAGGGCTTTCTTCTCTCCTCCCTTTAGCTTGCCTATGACAGGGACATCCATTATACTGCAAGACCACATGAGACAACAGCTTGGCACAAGCCACAGAGTTTCATCTCATTTGCATAGAATTTTACATTAATTTTTAAATACATGGAATAGGCTCATACTGACCCCTTCTATGACAGATGGCTAGAAATGAGAATTTACCTGAATCCATTAGCAATGAAACCTGCGTCTAATAAGCTTGTTTGTCAACTTATAGTTACCAAGAAGGAGCAACCACCTTCAGGAGCAGTAACCATACTTTAGGTATTCCTGTTCTAGAAACATAAGCACAGCTATTAAAACTGAAATACCATCTACAATGACTGAAATATTAAGCTATTAACTCTTAAACAGAAAAAAGGCATATGGTATTTTCCATTTCATATGCTCTCTCTTCTCGCCAACCTGAATGCTTCTAATGTTATCTAAAACAAAGTGGAGGAAACAAGTACTTGTATTAAACAAGTACAAGTATTAAATGTTGTAACGTATAGCTGACAAAGAGAAGATAATTCAATTATTACCACTCAATTACGTACAGATTTTCCGTGATACTAAGACTGAACACTTCCCTTTGCCATCATAAAAGGTATGCCATTGAGGCTTATAATTAACAGACAAAACAGAACATAAAAATGAAAGTCACAAGGACTTTATAAATGAAATAACTGCTAACAGAGGCTAAAAGGAGAACCAACAGCACCATCTACAGGATACTGCAGCATTGTTACATACATAGATGTTCAGGACAAATATGATCATCTTTTAGGTTTTGTATTTTAGTTTGGTGAGTGTTTCTTCAGTTGGAATTTAAAAAACTACAATATCAACAGTAAAATCACATCTTAAAAAAGACTGACACAAAACCTGTATTATACTTTAGATGAATTATACTTACAGTAGTACTTCAGCACCAAAAAATGGGCAATAATGCTGATAGATATATACACAATTGAATGAAATGTCAAAAGTCTTAAAATGCTTAGTTATTTATAATGAAATCCATACAAAATGTTTAAAAACTTTTCTATATACATTTTTTAAAAAAGAAAAGTATTTTCTTCATTACCAGAACGTATTAAAACTATGTCTCCTGTCATCCCATCTGTACCCAAATCTCCTTCCGTGGCTTGTAATCATAAAAACCAAACATATTGCTTGAACATGTCAAGTGATAAGGCTGAAGATACCTCTGAAACACAACTAATCAATTTAAGCCTTTAAACCCCCAAAATGGTCATTTTAAAAACAGCGTAGGAATAAAATATAAATTTTTAAAAGCTTCAGCCTTTATCTGAATACAACAGGCTAATATTATGAGATTATGAACCAAATATTCCCCAACTCTGAAAATTTTTTTTAAGCCCGAAAACATTTATGGCATCCCACAGCATTAGAATGAAAACATCTGGCTGTTAACAGGAACTCGTTAAACAACTGGGCCTGGTTTTAAATCATTGCATTTAAATAAATAATCACAGGTTAATTAGACCAAATGGGCATTTCATGTACTTGTGGCACAAAAAGAAACATTTTGCACATTAAATTAGCATATTTCTTTCAATATATGAGAACAAAACCCACCAAACCATGTTACCTATTAGCAATTTTGCTTATTTCCAAACAGTCACCAACAAGTAATTTTAAAAATAAACTATATTTTAGGCTTATTAAAAATCTGAACATTAATTGAGCTCAAGTGCCAGAAAGCTAACCAATTCAGAAATACCTGGGGATTTTTCTGCACTCTCAGAGACACCTTTTATCTCACATGCTATTAAAAATACAAATATTTACTAAACGTTCTCTCTTTGTGAGGGTATTTCACTCAATAGCTACAAAAAGAAAGACACAGCAAAATAAAAGGTCCCTTTTTACTGAAAAGTTTCAGTATCTGGTCAAGAGCTTCATAGCAAGAACTTCTATTCAATCTTTTCAATTCACCGTAGATTTGCCTTTTTTTTTTTAAAAAGACGTACATTCCACTGTCACACTTGGTAACTATATCTTTTTGGAAACAATTTTAAGATGTGTCTGCAATACTGTCTTGTTAAAACACACTGTTGCTTCAAGGGCCCAATGAACAACTCTAATAGGCAAAGTGCTCTAATACATCATAATACAAGGGCATCTTGGATACTCAATTGCCAAGATAAATTTAAAGTGCACTCCAGGATCCCGATTCATTAGGATTGTTCAGCCGAACTTTGTGAGGGGCTTGGCTCAGTGCCTTCCTCAGTACTGCTGTCCACATCTTGTTCCATTGCTGTCTCTTCGTCATCAAGACGTTGACTAGTAAAGTTATTGAGCTCCAGGAGTCCACTGGGTTCCACTACCACATTGGAGCTGGAGTGACAAGGGATGGAGTATTGAGGAATAGTCTAAAGGAATGAAAAAAACTAAGTTTGAATATTTGGTTTTGAGTCAAGGATCTGTATGTTTAAATGAAAGAGATACGCATGCCTATAAAACAGTTGCAAGGACCCCCAAAACACGTTCTTAAGTTAGTTTTCATCCTATTGTTACAATATTGCTAAATTAACTGTGGCATGAAAGGATCATTTTGCAGGAAGTATTAACTAAAGGATAAGTTGAAATAATTACAATTTAAGAGAGTTTTGTAGTTAAGGCAGTTGGCTAGGACTCAAAAGGTCTGGGTTCAACTGCCAGCTCTGCTAGACTTCCTGTGTAACCTTTGACTTAATGTCTTTGCTTTCTGGCCCAAATGTAAAATAAGGATAACACACACTATCACCTTTGACATGTTGTGTCTATTTAAACTAAGTATTTTGTGGTAAAAACTTCTCTGACTGTTGTATGTGCAACACATTGCACCATGGGTCCCTGAAATTGGTTGGATTAATGAGAAGGATTCCGATTGGTAAAAGTACTGCAGTGACACAGGAATAAACTACACGACTAAATTGTTTTTGTTTTTCATTTCTAGATCAGATAGAAAATATAACTAATTTTAATGATTAAATTGATAATCCGGTATTTTGTTTTTCAAATGGCCCATACATCATAACCATAACTAAAAGCTATCGTGATTAACATATAAATAGCTAAGATATACAGATGAAGTAGAGCAAAATAATCTCTCTCTTAACCCTCACTTCTCAAGAGATACAAAATCCTGAGTATTCCTAGAAAAACTACTTGGTTGCAAGGAAAATATTGCAAAGTTTACAACTAAATCAAAGTTAAGAGTATTTGTTTCCATCACAATTACACATTTTTCACCATAACAAGCGTATAAAACAAACAATAAAGCCTCTACTTCCAACACTGCATAAACACACAGCGGCACTCGGCCCACTTCTCTGCAAAGATTTAGTATCACAGAATCATAAGACTGGAAGGGACTCGAGAGGTCATCTATTCTAGTCTCCTGCAGGACTAAGTATTATCTAGACATCCCTAATTGTTTTTCTAATCTGCTCTGAAAAATCTCCAGTGATGGAGATTCCACAATCTCTTTAGGCAATTTATTCCAGTGCTTAACTACCTTGACAGTTAGGAAGTTTTTCCTAATGTCCAACCTAAATCTTGCCACTATTTAAGCCCATTGTTTCTGCTCCTCTCATTAGAACAATTATTCTCCCTCCTCCTCATGACAACCT
The DNA here is from genome assembly GCA_019425775.1 of Rafetus swinhoei. Classification (NCBI taxonomy): domain Eukaryota; kingdom Metazoa; phylum Chordata; order Testudines; family Trionychidae; genus Rafetus; species Rafetus swinhoei. The sequence goes on along the minus strand of CM033437.1, from coordinate 19,696,043 downwards.
TTTATGTACTTATACTTTTGTATAATCAGGGTGCTGTGAGATTTCAGATGACTAAGATTTCAATGCTTTGACAATCTGTACTATGGAATAAGTAATACATTATGAAGTATCAAAATAAAACTAAATTCAAATAAATGAACATTTTCACATTTGTTCACTCAGGTCCCGAGTCATCAAAGCACTTCATTATCTGCTTAATTTAAGGATATATATAGTACTGTTGACTTCATGCACATAAGTAAGTCTTATTGATCTGAAGTTAATAATGTACTTAAATGTTTGATCAGTCAGGCCCTTATTTACTAAGGTCTCCCAGTCAGTTTGAATTAGTGAGATTCTACCATATCTCCTTTCTACTTAAGTTTTTACACTAAAATCAGGTAAGGCTGTTAGTGTAAAAGGACATGGCATGAATCATACCCCCATGGCAACAGCAAAAGTTGCATGTTCAAGCATTTCAGTTACAAGGTGATTTGGAATATCTAGCAAGTTTGGTTTTGTTTCTTTAATGGGAATGCAATGAAGAACACAGCAGGAATGCATGTTTGAGAAATTGTGTTTAACAAATTATTGCCAATTTAATAAACAAGTGCCAAACATTTACATTCTTAAATTACTTACTGTTTTAGAATAGAAGGGAATCAAAATAAGAAAGAAAAAAAAACTTGAACGTTGTTCAGTTGCTATTAAGGCTTTAGACAAGTAAACCTGACCTTTATTTGTTGTGCTCGTCTCTTACCTGGATAATAATTTCAGATGAAATCTCTTCAGCTTTCTTTTGGGATATATTCTGAATGTGTATAAACTGGTTTGTTGAAGGCACTCCTTGTGCATCCATTTTCCTCTCTGTTAAAGCAGGATCAGCAGCAGGAGGACTTGAACAGGACTCTTTACATTTCAGTTGCTGGGAGATGGAAGTTGCCGTCATCCCTATTGCAGTCACCTTCGGCACTTGGGTACAAGGTGACGATTCTGCTTCACTAGCGAGTTTACTAGTGGACATGGCCTTGTTTGGGGGATCCACTATCATATGTTCTATGTTTGTGTCAATCTGAGCTTCCATCATAGACATTTTCAAAATGTCTGCTACTGCTGTCTTCACAGATGCCTGCATAGGAAATAGGCTTGTAACTGGCGACGCCAGTTTGGGCACAGAATTGCCACCTGCTACCTTTGAAACAGTAGGAGGCTGTCGCCCCTCAAAAGTTATCTTTGTAACTGTGGATCCTTGAGTTATAATTGGCTGCTGCACCTGAAAATCAAATTTTTGTTGTGCATGTTACAGCTATTTTTTATTTAAACCTAATCAATATTTATCTGGACAATACGGCACAAACAACATACTTGCTATTAGGAAGACAGTTGAAGCTCAGAATTTTAACAAAGGAATCAGCAGTGATATAACATTTAACTGAAGCCTAGGGAAGGTAGCTTTTGGACTGCTAGACAAGGTTTCTAGCAGAATATCACAACAGCCTCATTTTCCTTTGGGATTTACATCCTCATGTAATGTATATTGAGCCCTTCTTATTATTTTATATATGCTTCAAAGGGCTGGGGAATAGTATGTTTTTGGCATTAAAATACATATCTAGTATTTTATTTTCCTCTGTCTTTACACCTTCCCCTTCCAAGGAATGTGCAATTGCTCTTGTAGGTAAAATTATTTATCTGAAGGGTGATGGTGATGTAAACTACAAAGGAAGATGTACAATGGAGATCCTTAGGAGACTGCAGTATATTCATCTTTATTTCCACAGAATTTTTTTTAAAAGTTATGGGAATGGAAATCAATAATGTTATACCCAAAAATATAAAAGAAATCAGGGACAAATTCCATGCACTGTTGGTTGCAGAAATTCACAAAAAACTGTCCAACAAAATTGACTTGTGAGCTCTATGTTTTTTTCCCTATATAATAACATGTGCTTCTCTTTCCTAGTGTCAACCTTCTGATGGGGAAATTAATACCAGCATAATGAGTTCTCTCTTGCCAGGAGAAAACACGGCTACAGCAACTGGGTTGGTGTTTGGATTTTTCCTTGAACAGCGACGTTTTATTTTGCATGCTATCAATATTCTGTTACCTGGCTTGCTGGCTGTTTCTCTGAAGAGGCAGGTAGCTGCATTTGACTCTGGGGGGGTTGGGGCTGCACGTAGATTTTTTGTGCCGTTGGTGCCTGTTGCAGTTTGGGCAGCTGTTGCGTGGTTTTTACTGCAAGCACCTGTACTACAGTTTGCTGTGGCTGTGCCACTAAGGTAGGGAGTTGCCTTTCTTTGGCCATCATGTGGTGTGGGGTGTGCTGTGCATCTGGTTTGGTCTGTGCTTGCTCCTGCTGAAGTGGGGTTAGCTTTTGATGCCGGATAGAGAGCTGGGGCATTTGTGGGAGTTTGTGCTGGATCTGATCAGCTTGCAGGTGGATGGTCTGCTTTTGTTTAGTCTGGAAGCACTGCAGAGTTTTCACTTGTAGTTGAGTCTGTTCCAGCTGTGGCTGATTCAGTTTCTGCTGTTTCTGTGCCTGTGACTGTGTCAGGGCAGATCTGTAAAACAGGCCAGTCTGAGGATCTAAGGTATCCATCTCTTCCACTTCTCCTTCCTCAGTTCCAAGTTGTTCACTGTGTTTGGTAAATGCAGTGTGGCTGCTTAAAGCCTTAATAAAAAAAATGTACAAATGAAAAAGTAATGAGATAACATCTAATTTACTGTAGAATACACACATCTAGTGATATTACAGAATATTTAAACTGTACTGTTTTAAAAGCAGAATATATCATATGATTTCAGGTGTCTAACTTGTATTTAAAAACAGAAATACCCTAATATGCTGAGTTCCCAAAGCCATAGCACTCAGTGGCTGTGGCACCCACTACCTGCCTTTTAGTTGTAGATAGTCTTCTCAATGGAGCTTACATTGCTCTTACATTTCAAAGATTAAAATTCAGATCACCTCAAGCTCCATGATGCCTGAATGGGAAATGGAACAGACTGGCTGGTACAACAGAGACCTTAGGTTGGTGAATTGACAGGTTCTTGTTAAAGCTAGGAACCATTACCTTAAGACATTTTGATTCTATTTCCTAACAGTTTGTCTCCTCTGATGTTTCTTGATGACTTCTTCTACAATAGGGATGTTAGTGTGTAGTCGTTTACATGAGTAACTGATAAACCTGGGCTTATCAGTTAATCCTAATGACTACATGCACACACCTCCCCTTACTTCCTTTGTATCAGAGGAAGCAAGGGTGGTGGGGTGGGAACCACTGCCCATGGGGAGCTGCCTGCCTCTCTCCCCCACAAGGCCTCCCACAAAGGCAGCAGCATGAGTGGGCAGTTCTCGGGGAAACCGGCTTAAAAGATGGCTCCACACAAGCACCAGCTCCCACGTAGCTGCCTGCGCCTGCCTCGCCACGCTGCTGCTTCTGATAGAGAAGCAGCAGTGTGGAGGGTGCGGGGGCAGGCAGGAGACGGTATACACAGGAAGGAACAGGAACTCACAGTGGACCAAATTCTATCCCCATATTTGGGTTTCCACTGACACCAACCAATATGACATGCATTCAAATCAAAACCTGGTCCTATATAACTCGTATAACCTACTTATGCTTACAGACTGTTTGGAAAATAAAAGGGTACAACCTGTTGCATGATATGGGTAATTGCGCCTGTGGAAGATGCAGGGATAGATTTCACCACAACAGAAGTCTGTGTTGCTGTCTGCGACTGAGCCACATGCTGCAGCAGAGTCCTCTGGGTTTGGGATGACTGCTGGTGGGGCTGTGACCGATGACTGACTGAAAGTAAAGAAGTCAATGGTACTTCACCAGAACTAACGGCAATAGCTTATGCTACTTGCTTTGTTTTATCTTCACGTGAAAGCAAATATGGATTAAATAAAAATCTGAGTATGTAATAAGTCCTTTACTGTATGCTAGCTTCATTCTTAAAGTGTAGCTCTACTCTGAGAAGCATCTTGAAATTGGCATTATGAAGTCAAGTGTTTGTCTCAGTGATTTCTGAGCAAGTGTGTGCTCAGTTTAAAAATGTCCCTCACCCCCCAAAAGCGAGTCTTATGAACTGAAGTTGTGCTCAGATTTTCAAGCTGAATTCTTTCATGCATCACTAGTATGGACTAAATTATGTTGTTACATTTTTACAACTCCACTGAGGCCATGCGGTTGCACAGGCATAACTGAAAATGCCAAGATGTGATTACAGAAAATTACTGATCGTATGTGAGAAGAGAACTTTGGGGCTCTCAAATCCTACATTAAATGTACAGGGCTAGCAATTACAAAATATTTACATGTAAAGAAGTTGAGCAAATTTGCTCAGAAGTCAATGAGACAACAAAAATGGACCCATCATGCCTGTTTTTAAAGTTGCTTATCAAACTAGACCTACATCAACTTTGAAGCTATAACTTTAGCTCCATGACTAACCAGATGGGTGTGAAGAGTGAAATAGCCCTAAATTGAGATAATGATTTATTCTATTATCTAACAAAGCAGCCAACAGCATCAACAGAAAACCCAAATTAGCTTTTAACAATTCATACCATTATGTAAATATTTGCTTTAATTAACTTATTCCTAAATGCATCATGTACTGGAAAATATGGTATGGTATCAGATGATTACATCCAGATGTAACTGACAGTGACTAGAAGTCCATCTTTGCTAGTAATTAGAAGGAATGCCAAAGTTTGGATGAATATGGAAACTTAAGCTCCCATTCCTAGAAGGGGTTGGATAAAATCAGCAGTGCCTTGCATGCTATACCAGTAATTACTGGATATCCCCAACAGTTTCTACAAAATTTAAAACAATTTAAAAGTTAAATTTCTAACCTATATGGTTGTGTAGAAATTCTTCCGAATGTGAACCAATACACAGTTGTCTTCCTGAGTCTGCAGACAGACAAAAAATGATAATACTAAGAGGTGTGAATTGCCCCACTCAACTCAATGGGTGCTAATGTGGAAGCCCAACAGCCATGTAGATTTATTTAAAATATGCCTAAGCTTTTGCTCTAGCTGCACATATAAAAATTCACAACGTTTAAATGTTGATATAGTACATTATTTCACTGCTTATCATTTTAACAGAAAATCCAGTTATTATGGGATTACTGGCATAACTGTTTCATATACAGAGATTCAATGACTACTCCTTCAACTCAGGTGGGAAAAAACTATACTTTTAAGCTGTTACAAAGGCTGCTGCTTTCCAACTCATGGATGATAGCTTAATTGGTGGGAAAAGCAAATGATCCTACCCTGTAATCCTGTAAATCACTTTGAACTTTATAAAAAAAGAGTTTTCCATTACATATTATTGTAAATGCAGGGAAGCTTTCACTGTTGTCAGTTATCATGGTTGCATGGAAAAAGAAAATTCAAACTATAGAAATATCAAACACATTTTAAATCACTGCTTCTAAAAATGCCTGTGTGTAGCTTACCTTGACTTTTCCCCTCTCCCCAAAAAACCCCCCACCACACAAAACATGAGTGGTCTTGTAGCACCTTAGGGTACATCTACACATCAACATTATTTCAAAATAACTAGCATTATTTTGAAATAACTTAGTCCATGTCTACACAGCAGGCAGTTATTTTGAAATAATGTTGAAATACTGTCATGCTGAAGGACTTCTTACTCCAACTCCTGTAACTCTCATTGTACGAGGAGTAAGGGAAGTTGGAGGAAGAGTGCTCTATTTCGAAATAAGTGCTGTATAGACACTGCCAGTTTAGAAATAAGCTATTTTGAAATAAGCTACGCAACTGACCCTTAGAGACTAACAAGTATACATATATATAATATCATGAGCTTTCATGGGCACAACGCACTTCTTCAGATGAATGGAGTAAGGGGTTCATGGTGCAAATAAATAGCAGAGAGAGGGGATGGGGACGGAAAATTAGAGTGTCCATGCTGAATGAGGTTAATGGAGTGGGCTGTAAGTGCCCGGTACTTAGCTTTTGATGTCATTAGGGTATGGAATTTAGCAGCCCATTCAGTTCAGGTCTTTGTTCAAACCTTGATTACAGGTGTCAAATTTGTAAATGAAACCAAGTTCCACTGCTTCTCTCTCCAGCTGTTTTTTGAAATTGCTTTGTAATAATATAGTCATTTTTAGATCCATTAGTGAGTGCCCTGGCAAGTGAAAATCCTCCCCAATAGGTTTCTGTGTGTTACCATTTCAAATATCTGATTTGTGTGCATTAATCCTTTATTGCAGAAGCTGTCCAGTTTGGCCAATACACATGGCAGAGGGGCATTGCTGGCACTTGATGGCATAGATCACATTAGGGATGTGCAGTTATATGAGCTCTGATGTGGTGTCTTATGTGGTTAGGTCCTGTGATGATGTCACTTGTACAGATGTGTGAACAGAGTTGGCACCAGAGTTGATTGCAGGGGTGGGTTCCTGGGTTCCTATGATAGAGGTCTGCTGCGTGGTTGCTGGAAATAATTTGTTTCCGGTTAGGGCATTGTTCGTAGGCAAGGATTGGCCTGTCCCCCAAGGCCTGCGAGAGTGAGGTGTCATTTTCCAGGATAGGTTGTAGATTGTTAATGATGCTGTCATGATTATGAGGGTTAGCCAGCAGCCTGGGGATTAAGGAGTTAACTACACCTAGCCAGGTGGAGTGACCAGTAGGAATGTAGATGGGACTTTCAAACTGGGACAAAGGAATTTGGGTTTTTTCCTTTCTCTTTTTGTCTCTCCAGGTGAGTCCTCTGCAGCTACAGGGAGGGACAAGCATGTCTCTCTCTCTCCAAGAAACAATTCTTCACTTTCTGTAAGCAGGGTAAAGTTTAGGTAGTTTCGTTAGGCTTTATTGTTTTAAGGATTGGGTATGGGATCTGATATCTGGCATTGCTTAAGAGATGTTTGGCTTTTCTTTTTAACTAAGTTCTAGCCCATGGTGTAATTCCTCCATGAGTATATTTTGTTACCTTTCCATCTGATCCTTATGCTTGCAACAGGAATATTGTTGTAATAATAAAAGTTTTCTCCTTTCTTTTTATTAACTTGAGGGGTTTAAGTTGGGGGCTGTAGGTGATGACCAGTGGTGTTCTGTTTTCTTTGTTGGGCTTATCTGAAGAAGCTGATGCCTGGGTACTTGTCTGGCTCCGTCAGTCTGTTTTTTCACTTTCCCGGGTGGATATTTATGTTTTTAGTTTTAAGTTCTGAAGTGGGTTGTGCCCACGAAAGCTCATGATAATATATTATTTGTTAATCTGTAAGGTGCAACAGGACCACTATTTTTTTTTAAGTTACAGACTAACAAGGCTACCCCTCTGAGACTTATGACTTTTCCATTAGATCTTGAAAAAAATCTAAAATGGGAGACGTGAATATAAGGTACAATGTATGGTGAGGTCAGGGAATATGACTGACCTTCAAATAACTGGTGATCAATTTAATAATGTTATAATGTATGCTTACTTGTTATTAAATACTTATTATATGTCGTGTTACTCAAATAACATTTTAATATTAAGTCAATGTTTTCCCACCAGAGATCCATTGGAGTTAGACTCTCATATGCAGAATTGAAGCCAGATACAGTAAGCAGTGTGTGAGTGCGTGTGATTATATAAAGTTCCACCCAACTTAAAAGTGATATGAGGAAACAACAAAAAAGGATGGAAAAGAAGGGAGAAAATGAAAATGAAAAATAGAAATACTAGGTTAGATTTTCACACTAAATTATAATAAAAAATGCCCACCTGGATAAAAGAAGGCTACTTGCTCATTACTGATAAGTAAATTGAATTCTACAAAGTTGGGTGAACTAATTCTGCAAGAAGTCTTTTACCTTTCGCAACAGACTCATCATATCCTGCACTTCACTTTCTACTTTTCCTTCCAATGAGTTTTTCCCAAAGATATCAACAGGGGCACTTTGCCCTTTCATCACCCGATCAGAGTATGTTTAAAATGATCTGCCTTGAAACAAAGACTTGTTGTTTCATTTTACACCAGAAATTGATAGATCAGAGAATGAGCATCTACCAGGGAAAAGAAGAAGTGGCCCCTGCTCCTTAATGTGTCTTCAAAGTTTGGGGTGTGTGTGTGTGTGTGTGGAACAACATGTATTTCCTCTATGGCAGGCGGTCTCAAACTGCTGGCCCACAGGCCATGCCTAGCTTGAGCAATTGCCCAATCTGGCCCAGGAGTACCGGTGAGCCGGGGGGAAGGAGGAGGGTGTAAGAACCATCCCCCAAGACCTGTCCCTTCTCAACACCACCCTGCTGCCCCCTCCATGGCACACCAATGGACACTGCCTCAGGGATCACTGAGGGGGGAGGAAATGGTGCTGTGTGATAGCCAGCCCATAGGGTTCAGGGTGCCATGTGGGGCGGTGGCAGGAAGTGGGGTGGTTGAGGGGCAGAGCAGGAGTTGGAGAACAATTCTGACACACACACCCGGCCTGTCAGTACTCCCAGGCCAGATTGCACAAACGCTCCGGAGAGGGATGGCCCATGGGCTAGGAGTTTGAGACCCCCCCCCCCAGCTCTATAGAAATATGAGAAAAGGAAGTCAGAAAATACTGACCTCATTCCTCTCCATGAAACATCAACAAAAAGGCTTTCCACTGAAAACTAACCTTCCTAATTCCAGTATTCACAATGTATTTTTGTAGCCACTTACCAGTTGTGATATATTCAGCAACTAATTCTGACTCTACCACAGCAATGGAAGGGCTTTCTGGAGAATGCCTCTTCTCCTGGGTCATCTGAATAGGAACTGCCATTTGGCTCAGGTCAATGGTGGGTTGCCTTGGTTTTGATTCTAACTTCTCCTTCACTGTTTAAATACATCGGGGGGGACGGGGAGGGGGGACGACAAATGCACGTTTTAGTAAAACAGACTCCAAGTAAAGTTAAATATACAGAAAGATTAAAAAAATCAATTCAGAAACTGTCCCAAGAAAGTGGGACATAAACAAGATATACTGTACTTCCAAACTGATATTTTCCAGAGCAAAAATTCAGTTTTCATTTTCAAAAGTGTAAAAAATAGTTATTTTTATAAACAACATAATTGACTAACATGATTCAAAATGATCCCAAACACTCACACACCTGTTGTCTGCTGCAGTTCCAGCAGTGCTTTTATTGTAGAAGTAGCTGATTGTGATTCATTGGATACATCTTGATAAATTATTGTAGGACTGGTGTCCACAGCAATTTCATGTTCTGACCAATCCTGACTTCTAGATGCAATCACATGAACAACTGGCTGGGAATCTGTTATATAAAGGAACAAATCAAATCAACCAAATGAAACATTTTTATTCAGTGTTTATTATAGGCAGAGGTGGTAGCATCATCTATTGTTAAAATTGCCTAATACTTTCCATTCTAAAATATTTTCAGTTGCTTATAAAACTTTACCATACTTTAACAATTCAAACTGAAGTTTTTCTGAGTGTCTACCTCAATCTTAATTTTTTTGAAAATGTCAACTGTTCATATATTCAAGTTATTCAGTATTCACATACTAAACAAAAGAAGCCTTAATTCCTTTAAATATGATCACATTAAGTTCCTTGAAAACATGGACTGTTCAAAAAACACTATCAATGTGGAGGGAGAAGTTACTTACCTTGTGCAGTAACTGGAGTTCTTGTAGATGCATTCCCCATATGTGTGCTTCACTTCAGGAATCCCATGCACCTATGCCTTTGGAGATTTTTGGAGCAGTGCTTGTTTGGCCTGTGTATGTGCCCCACACATTCTAGTGCCCTATGCTGAGGCTATGTGGTGAATCACTTTCAATTCCTTTTCCACTATCAAGTCCTGCAAAGGAGACTCTGAAGCAGAGGAGGAGGAGGGCAAATTGAGATGCAGGGGGACACGTCTCAAAGAACTCCAGTTACTGCACAATCTGAGTAACCTCTCACTTATTTGAGAAGTGTCCCTGTGGATGTTTGACCTCAGGTGACTCTTAGGTCTCACCTCCATTTATCGGAGGATCCACTCTGGCGATGGATCTTCTGGGGTTTAATTTAGTGGAATAAAGACCCTCTAAATGGAACACTGAGGGTGCTCCCGCTGGCACTGGTACTCTTTGTGGGAAGTCGACGGGAGCCTTTTTCCTGTTGACCTCCCACTGTGGAGACGGCGCCAAGCTTGGCTTAAGGTATGTCGACTCCAGCTACGTTATATACGTAAGGAGAAAAGAGCTTAGGAAGAGAGTACGATACAGGAGCGAAAACGGCATCTCTCACAACAGCATCTGAGTTTGCAGCAGCACCAAGGCATAATGATTAGAAGTATGAACAGAGGACTAAGTTACCATTCAACAGATTTATACAATTGGTACAGCCTCAAATTAGGCTATAGATGCAGATAGCATATTCCACAGCAGCACTATCAGTCTTATAGGGAGCTGAACATGAGTTTGACTGTAACAGATCTTAATACATTCAGAGATACACTTTAATAACCTGTTTTGAAATTACCAACACCTTGTTTTTGTCTGTGATCAGGGTTCCCTCTAGTGTGCGCGCCTGTACAAAAAATGTTATTCCCTCCCATCTCATCAGCAGAGCCACACGGCAGCAATCAGCTTCCACGAGGTGGAAGGTAAGCCGGTGGCAGTGGGTGGGAGCGTGAGGGGCCAGGGTCGCGTGGCGGCTCCCAGAGCTGCAGCTGCAGCAGTGGACAGAGCTGGGAGCCATGTGGTGATGGATGAGGCTGGTCCTGGAACTGGGGGCCGCATGGCGGCAGACGGGGCCGGTCCCAGAACTAGGGCCGCGTGATGGCAGATTGTGCTGGTCCTGGAGCCAGAGGCTGCGTGGCGGCAAATGGGGCTGATGCTGGAGCTTAGGCCACGTGGCAGCAGCCAGAACTGGGGACAGCATACATTCAGGAGATACAGGACAGGGCCAGTCCTGGAGCTAGGGCCTTGTGATGGCAGACGGGGCTGGTTTCAGAGTTCAGGCCACATGACTGTGGATGGGGCCGGTTTCAGGGCCAGGAGCAAGCAGGAGTGAGCGCAGCAGCATTTGGTCAGTAAAAAAGGGATTAACTTGAGCTGAGCGCGCACACATGCTCCCCCCCTCCATGCATGATTGCTTCAGGTAAGAGCTGTACGAATAGTTGCAACAGCTGCTTGGGAGACAGGTAAGGAGAATGCTGTTGGGAAGATTGGTCTCCATGAATCAAACCCTTCTTCTAACTACTTTCTTATTTTGTTCGTTAACTTTACTTTCTTGTTTAAAACACTAATCCTTGAGAAATGCCTCCCTATTGACTGGGGGCACAAACATCACTGCAGTAGAATACAATGGAAAGTACAAAATCTTTTGGAAACTGCTTTCCAAACAACATGTGGCACGATCCCCAGCTCACAAAAGCCAAGCAGAAGGGCGCTCATGTCCATTCGGGCATCCATGGCAAAATAACTGTGTTTCTTTCTGGGCTAATGGAGCTAATTTCATAAATGGAGCCATCTCCTTGCCATCACTGTGCGTGGTCCACTGCAAGTGATGTTGATGAGAGCGGTAGGAGAGGACAGAAGATCCTATGTAGCCCACCGTTGGGAAGAAAATAAATGTAAAAATAGGACACTGATAGCTATTATTGGTTGCAAATGTGTGGTAATCATAGCAGTGAGTCTCTTTAGAACCAGCAGAAAACCCTATCTCACGCAGTGGTTCCCTCTAAGGTTTTCCATGCATGAGGCGAATGAGTTTTGTCTCGTTCTGTTTTGTGCAATGGAGAGTGTATCCTACACAAGCTCAGAAATGTTAGTCTGAAAGGCCAATTAACATAGTACTCTGAAAGGAGAGCCAGATTTAATTAAGGAGGGATGAAGTCCAGCTGGGGGAGGTCTAGCAGAGGGCTATAAATAGAGGAAGTTGGCTAGTGAAAATTTTGCATTATTAACTTTTTTTATTTGACTTCATATTAAGCAAACATTTAAGGTCATGCACATTGTTAATTATCCCTTGTTTTAGTATTTTTTCTCCCATAGCATTTCAAAAAATATATAAAAGATATATGTTAATAACTTGGGTGCCACGGTGGCACACATCTGATCAAGTGCACATGACCTCAATACTGGTGCACAAGACAAAACTTATTCTGCTCATGTTTGGAAAAATCTTAAGAGGAAAATCTTGGACTCTCTGTGATGGATACAAATAGTTTAGGAGATCTTCTAAAAGGTATGATCATATCTAAGTTAGGGATGTAAAATCCCGTTTAATTGGCTAACGGTTAAAAATTGCTTAACCTGTTTAACTGATTAAAGGGGAGGGAGGAGAACGAGTCTTGCTGGAACACCTTCCTGCCCGTGGCAAGTGGGGAGCTGCTCTAGCCCTCACCAGTTAATGGTGAGACTTACCGGTATAGATTAAGGATAAGGCTTACCAGTTAAACCTTCAATTTCCTAATCTAAGTAAAAATTTTAAATGCCCTCCTCTCATTTAAAGTATGGAATATGTCTTCTTGATTAGTCCAATGTGGTTTTGGGACTATAAAAGTTTAAATAAAGGTTTAAATAAAATTCTGATAACTTAGTTAAAAATATTGGACATGCTGATAGTGATAAACTTTCTCTGGTGAGTACCATAAATAGAGGGTCTGCCAATAAAACTTTCAATTATCCACCCCTTCAGACAGAGGCGATAGCTACAAGGAAGGCTGTCTTCATGATAAATCTAACAAAGAACACATAGCCAATGGCTTAAAAGGATGCCTTTTAAGGCAATTAAGGACTAGGTTTAGGTCCCAGTTAGGTACAGAATCTCTTATTTGTGGGGAAAGATTTGACAAACCTCTAGCTGGGTGAGCAAAGAGCAAAAAATTCCCTATTGGTGTGCAAAAAACTATTATTGCCATTAAAGGTGCCCTAATGGAATTCATGGAAAGACCCAATATTTGCAATTTCAACAGGTAATCCAATACTGGGAAGAAAATGACATCTAAAAACTGCTACAAAGACAACAATGTATCTATTTTTGAAGGTAAAGTTACTTGTAGTTCTTTTCTAAGCTTGTCTTGGCCACACTGGTGCACTGAATAGGATACTGGCCTGATCTTGTTGAGAACTTTTACTAGTAAAAGTAATGGTGTTTTTGGCTATGCGTATATGAGATGAAAAAAGCATCTTCTAGAGATGGGGGATCAAGACTACCTCTGGACTGATAACTGATGGACTTTCTGTTGGCCATTGTGGCAAACAGATTGACCTCCGGGAACCCCCAAGTTAAGAATATCTTGAGGAGAACTTGAGAGTTCTGTTCCCACTATAATTTAGAAAGAAATTGCTGCTGAGATTGTCTGGTGTAGTATCTGGTGTTGGTCATCTTCCTTTCCAAGTGCAAACTAATGGTTCTTATCAGCTTCTTGTAACTATTTAGTCTTTAAGGTGCTACTAGACTGTTGTTTTTTTTAAGTTTTTCCTGTTACAGACTAGCTCGGCTATCCCTCTGAAGCTTATCTACTCACTGTCTCTTTTTTTCTTCCTCCCCTCCATTTTTTTCCTTCTCCCCCTCCCCTGCCCCCTCCCTCCTTCCCTTATTTATTTTTTAATCTGGACTTCCAACACTCCTGTCATCTGAAGAAGTGGATAGTGCCCACGAAAGCTCATGATACCATCTACATGTTCTGTTAGTCGTTAAGGTGGTACTAGACTATTTGTGGGTTTTTTAGGTTTTTTTTTGGTGTTCTAATATCTGGCAGATATGAAGCTGAGATGATTATTGGTTTGACTATGCACCAATTTCAGAGTTTTATTGCTTTGGCACTGGAAGATGGGGAAGAGTCTCTGCTCTTCCCTGGACATTGATATAAATTCGTAAAACACTGTCACTATCTTCATTGATTTGATCTGTTTAAAGGTTAAAAAAAGTTCAGGCAAACATTTTTGACTAGTCTCAATTCCAGACCACTGAGGCGTAGTAGCAATCTGCCCTGATCTTGTAAGGTTTTAGATATATCCCCCAACTCCAAAATAAAGTGTCTCATGTCCTCTCTATAAGAGGGAGATTCTGGAACAATGTCACAACTGCACAGATTTTCATCAGGGCTTTCCACCAGTTGAGTGTCTGTAGAAAACACTGGGAAACAGACAACTATCTGCTTAGACGGTGCTTTCTCAGTTTGTAAATCATTTAAAGCCATCCATAAAGATCTCAAGATGTAATCTAACATGCCTGCTCTATGAAGATGCAAGCTGACGTGTCCCAACAGTTGAAGACAATCTTTTATTGTTTAAGAACAGCTCAGATTCCTTGAGAGGAGATTCACTACTGGGGAGAAAATACACTCTGCCTGTCAGTGCATTCAAGGAAACGCCTATAATGTTTAGACTGAGTCAAAATGGATTGTGAGATTTATTTGAAGGCCCAGGCTGTGAAGAAGAACATATCTGCAGTGTTATCAACATTTCATGATACAATCTACCCAGGATCAACCAATCTTCCAGATTCTGGAAAACTATTATAACCAAATGACAACTAATGCCAAAGTCTTTGAGAAGGACTTTGGGGCAGAAGATAGGTTGAAAGGGAGCATCTTGTATTGGTAGTGCTCACTGTTTACTAGAAAACAAACAAAATTTTGTGTGAAGGCTAAATTGATACATATGAGTCTTGCAGACTGATAGTCATGAACTAATCTCCTAATTCTAAGAAAGGAACTATTGCTGGAGGAGTCACCATTCCCCTGCGCTGTATAGGAACTTATTCTAGTGCTCCTAAACATAGAAGTGAGGCAGCCTCTTGCACCAGTAACTGATCACGAGAAAGGTCCCTGAAGAGCAACGTGGAGGGGAAATGAGTAAGACAGACAGAGTTGAAATGGATAGTGTAACCAGAAGTTATGGCTTCCAAATTTTATGGAATGTGTAGCAAGAATTTGCTTCATCAGTTCTTGAAACTGCCTTAAGCCATCAGCCATTGAAGATGGTGGAGGCATCAAAGTTTCATTAGATGATGAGGAAGCAATGTTAGTAAGATGTGTGACCTCTTTATCCACCCTTGTTTCTTGCTCCTCCAACATCTCCTCCTTTGACATAGGTAGTGATAACGGATACTGAGAGTGTTCCTCCAGCAGTATGGGGACTTAGTTGCAAATTGTCAATGACAGAATGCCTACAGACCCCAGCAAGGCCATTGAGAGGAGCCAAATGGCATAGGTAGAGGCATTTATCTGTGTTCCCACCATGGGTGTATCATTTGAGATCTATCCTCCTGTAATGTGAAAGTGTAGGAGGGAGAGCAATGTGACCTAAAATACCTACGGGAATCCTGGATGAATATGTGAGAGTCTGAGCTCTTACCTGCTCCCAGGGAAAGGGGGGAGGGGAATAGCTGTTCAAAGTAGGCAAGATTAAAAGAATCAGTGACCAAGAGTATCTTGAGGCTTATACAGTCCACTCATTAACAGAGGAGACTAAATTTTTGCAGGTCTAAAGGTATCAAAGACTGGGTTGAGTGAGAATCTATGCAGTATGGATTCAGTACCAATGTAGTTGGTACCAAGTGCTTGGTGTGGGACTGAGTAGCCTCAATCTGTAAACTGTAGGTATACAAGCATTCCTTGCTACCATTCACTTTCTAGTTACCTATTGTTATTCGGAGATGGGCTTAGCCTTTTTTCAGCTGCATCTCTGCCACCCTAGGGGAACACAGTATTGACTTTGGCTTACATGACTGACTCCTCTTCGCCTTTGTGATACAGGCTTCATTGGATGGAACTCTTCTTGAAACCTGAGATCTCTGTTGTCAGATTATGTGTTGGCAACAGGCTTTCTTGGAGATATACTCCTCACCTCCTTCTCCTTAGGGGCAGATACTGAGGCTAATCTCAGCTGACCAAGATCTAGATGTGGATATGGCAATAGTGGTACACCAAGTGGTCTATGTACCTAGGTTCCTCCATCCCTGGATACAAAGCTAGTCCATGAACAGAAGTTTAAAATTGGTTTCCCAATTTTTTGGGAATCCACCACTGAAGGAAGCGCAGATCTTGCACTTACTAGGGACATGAGCAACACACAAACAGTGAAGGCACTGGGAATGCCAGACACTGACTAGGGATGTTAGATAGCAGGTAATAGAATAGTCAACTAACCACATGAATTCTTAGTGGTTACTCAACTATTCTATAGTCTCCGGGGGTGGGACCAGCAGCCAGTGTAATCCGGCCTCACTCCCAGGGAGCTTCCTGCCACCCTGCACCACTGCCTGTATCATAACCACCATCTCATGTTGACTGCGGTTAAGAAGGAACTGAGGACAATTTGCCTTTGCAGCTTTAGATAGCCTTGGTATAGAGTACAAGTGAGAGGCACATGGGTGGGTCCAATGGGCACAGCCTCCAAAAATCTCCAATCTAAGGTACCAGGCACAGGTGCACCTGAAGTGAAACACCCACAGGGATACTACTAAGAGAAGAACAAGTGTTTAAAACTTACATTGAAGGGATGAGTGGAGGAGGAGGGCTATGCATATGAAAAAAATAAAAGGTGTTTGCAGATAAAAACAGACTATTTTGCCTTTGTCTAAAGGACATATATTTGTGTATATATTCTCTTCACGTGCACACAAATCTAATTGCCCAGATTAGTCTGGGATTAGAAGCCCTGAACAGTATGATTTTTTTAAAGTAAATTATTTTATATTTAGGAAACTGATGATTTTGAAGTAAAAAATAAAACATTTCTAAAGTAATACTATATACTTCTCTAGAATATGTTATCAACAAATTTCAAAATGCTTTCAGAAGTTAATCCACAAAACCCCTGCAAGTAGATTTTTCAGAGAGGGAAATAGAAACATGAGGTTACAGGACTCAAAAAGTCAATATTTGGAAGCAATTCTAAGGAGACCTGATCTCCAGTCATCTAAGCAGACAACCATGCATTTAAAACACAATAAAGAGATACAATAGATTAAATAAAAATAGCTTACATCTTTGGGAGATGGAATCAAAGCCTATTACTTAGACAAGTGATAAGCCTATTACTTAGACAAGTGATTATATTTACCCTGGGAGCTCTGGGAGGACTCTGTAGAAGAGGAGCTGCTATCAGTGTAGCTCTGAGGTTCTTCTTTCACTTCTGGAAGAGAAGCATTTCCTGCCTCTGCCACTCTGGATGCCTGCTGCAATGTTTCAGTTACCAACTGCCTTGTCTGCTCACTCACAACCGTAGCTTGAAATGTCACTGGCTTTGGTTTTATGAGAACCTAATAGAAAAAACAATCACTCTATTTACAGTAAGAGCACCCAGGAAAGAACCAGACCCTTCTCAAAGAGTTTCTTGAGCTTCAGTTGCACACAATCTCTTGATATGTAATCAAGGCAGAATATACAACCCCTACATAATCAATTTTTGTATGTTCCTGTCCACATATAAACATGGCAGATTCCTACACAACCAATTAGCATCTGTGAATATGAAGAACTATATAACTTAAGATCTATTCTGAAGGTTACAAGCTACTGATTATTATAATGTAAGGAACTAATCCAGTAAAGTACTTAATAACATGCTTAACACACAGGTGATTTATGGGATGGGGCACTAATTTATTTAGACATACAACAGGCTTTTCTAGTACTGACCAATTCAGATAGATTCAGAAGATTCTGAAAGCCTGAATTTGAATATCTTTTTCTTTCTTTCATCTATACAAGATTAAACTTGAACTCTGTTTAAACTTAGAGTGCCCAGAATTCAATAACATAGGGCGCAGAGGGCTAACATACTAGCCTTTTAACTCTTCAGTCTAGAATTTATGCCTAAAATTAGAGTATGCTCTTAAAAGCTCAGGCACCTAGTGACCATATTACATGGCTATTTACTACAGTTGTCAATCTGTACTCAGTGACATAAGGATCAGATCTGCAGGAGTCAGGACTACAATTCTTTATAAGTATTGAAGCTTGCAAGGACCTTGCCTATTTTGTACTTGGCTCAAGCCACAGCTATTAAGCCATCAATTTTATGAGCACTAAATTCATACATAAAAATAACAAAAAGGTATACAACTATTTTCTATACTGTGAAGATAGGTGCCATAAATTCCTATGTCTAACTATCATAATTGATTGTTTTGAACAGGCTCTGGCAGACAAAAGGAAAAGAAGAATTTCAGTAACAGAACTAACAGTCTAACTAATTTGATATCCTGTTGATGCCAGATGCTTCAAAGTCACTCCAAGGAGCACGTTCCTCTCTGCTTCTTCCTTCTCCCTCAGGTTGTCAGATTATGGAGGGATTCTTCCCATCTTTCATGGGTCTAAGCCCTGCTATGTATTTTCTTTAGGCTACAGCTGAAAACAGTAGCTTCCCTTCAGGAATACAAGTAGCTCTGAAGAATGAGGTGATTTTTATTCCATAATCTTACACATGCCATTTTAGCCATATATGACTTGCCTTACTATCCTGAAGTAACAATGAGTAGTCCTGTGGCAGCTTAGAGACTAATAGATATATATGATCATGAGCTTTTGTGGGTAAAACCAACTTCACCAGAATTCTACAAAGGAATTTTACCACTTAATTACAGAGAGAGATTGCTGAACTGGAATTCATTTATAAATATGACACTGTCAACCTAGGCTTGAATAAAGATATTAACTGGTTAAAGCATTACTAAGCCAATTTCCCCCACTTTTGACATTCACATTTTCACATCAAGAGCTATGAATGGGACACACATCCAGCCTACTTAATTAGCTTCATTTACATGGGTCCTAAAATTGACAGGTAACTGCTTTTATTTCCACTCCAACTCATCTGATGAAGAGGGTTTTACCCATGAAAGCTCATGAGTATATATTTGTTAGCCTCTAAGGTGCCACAGGACTTACTTGTTTTTGAAGTCACACACAAACTAGCTCTCAGACTTTTGACTCTGAAGTAGTAAATTCCACAGGCTAACACCACATTGCCTAAGAAGTATGTCCTTTAATGTTTAAAATGTGTTGCTTTTTAATTTCATCATGCACTTCTACCATGAAACAGAACAATGAATAGTGCCTGACTGGCCTTCTCTATAAATTTCTACCAGATAGCTATATCTCAGTCCTTTCAATTGCTCCTCATATGGAATAACCTTCCCTTCCATACCTGTAATCCTCTCTCCTCCTCATTATAGCTTCAGACCTTACGTGCTTTTGGGGACCTTTGTTGCACAGAACAAACTGTATAAATCAACTGTATAAATCTTCCTGAATTCTTCAATCTTAAAATATTCCACTTGAGCTTTACAAATACAACTCTCACCTTTGAGGCCAGGGCCTGGGCTTCTTCCCCTGGAAAGCAATGTGCTTACACACATCTAGACTCAGTATTAATGGAGCACAAACTACCAATCTACATTAGGCTTCAGGCAGAGACCTACTTCATGAAGTACATAAGATACACATTACTATAACCAATCAATTTCATTCTTTCATCAAAAGCTCTGAAGTGTAAAGCACTGTTAACACCTTGAAGATCTGTTTCTCTTTTTACAGAAATCTAAGTATCTACTGTATTTGACAGAGTTTGCATGTGTGTGTCTATCTGAATCTGTTCAAGAACTCCTCCTAAAGCAGTAAGAGCTAGGACCACCACAATTTGTACAGTTTCCTCTTATCATACCTTACAGCAAGATAAGGGTTTGGTCATGCGTGGGAAGGAGAAGTGGGTGTTTGTATAGGAATGCATAAATATAATTCCTACTAAACAGTAAGAGCTAGGACCACCACGTTTGCTATGCAAGGTAAGGGCTTGGTTGTGTGTGGGGGGAGAGCGGAGTTGAAGTTTCCACACCACCTCGCCCCCGATTCGTACAAGGAAGCATAAAATCATACAGAAAAAGGAAAGAATCACCAGACAGGCGAAAGGAGCTGGCTAGGGGCACCCCCACCCATCTGGGACTGCCCCATCCCTGAGCCTCCCATCTCCCAGGGGCCTTGAGGGAGGGTGGGGCTGCAACTCCCCACTATACTGATTTATACGGGAATATTGCTGGCTGTTCCCCTTCCTCAGGGAGAGAGTGGAAGTGCACAGTTTGCTCTATTCCTCAATATGGCTGGGGAGCGCATGGGCAGACAAACCTGGATCTGCTGCAGCTGGGGACATACACCACTTCCCCGGCAGTGCCTGCTGGAGATGCAGTGGCCATGGAGAGGCACTTCTCACCTGGCCCCAACCTGCTGCAGTGAGAGAGGGATGGGTAGTTCTCTCTCCCTTGGGAAGCCTGCATACTGAAGCCTTCATCCCCAGGTCCATCCCAGAGCAACGATTTAAATAAAGAAAAACAAAAATTAATTAAGGAGTCCTTTCTGTACCTGTGTTTTGCCTTGTTGCCCATAGACAATTTTGGTTGGGATGATTTTGGTGGCTGGCTGGACAGCAGATCCTATTCCTTTTGGCTGTGTGACAATCATTTTTGTGATGGGCCGGGTTGCAGTAATGATGGCAGGTTTTGCTCCTGCTGGTACTGCTTGTATAGTTTTCTCTCCCTGAAGTAAAAGCAAAATGTACACGTTAACTTGCAATGTAATTTTTTCAGTAATACAGAACACTTAACTAAACATATATAAAGTTCATATAAGATGCAGTACCTTGGCTATATCCATATCATATCCGTGTGATACATCAACCAATTCCTTTCATCATCAGGTTGGTTTCAAGGAGTAGGTATATTTAATAAGTAATTCAAAACCCAAACACAAAAATACCTACTCATTTAACCTTACTATATAAAGAAGAAGATGACAATGGAAAGACTGTCAAGAGTTTATGTAGTTTTACGAAAAACTTTCTCTAGGAAAGTAGAATTGTACAAGATATTTAAAGTTATACTCAAAATGTTTAAGAGTTGCTCTTAGTCAGTAGCGATGTCTTAGACCAGAGGTGGGCAAAAGGGCCTTCGTGGGTTGATCCGGCCCGCGGAACCCCTGCTACTCCCCCTCCCCAGGCCAATAAAGGCCTGGGGCGGGGGAGCATATGAAACTTCCTCCCGTCCTGCAAGGAGCACGCAGCACTTCAAAGTGCTACGCACTCCTCGCAAAGCGGGAGGAGATGTCATTTGCTCCCCCGCCCCAAGCCCTGATTGGCCTGGGGGCCGGGGAGCTGCATGAAGTTTCTTCCGCTCTCGTCTCCCCCTCCCCCCAGCCCTGCGAGGAGCGCATGGCACTTCAAAGTGCCACGTGCTCCTCGGAGGGCGGGAGGAGGCTTCGCATGCTCCTCCTACCCCCAGGCCAATCAGCTTTTCATCCTAATTCAGGATTGCCCTGAAAATCTAAGTTATGTGTACCCTTCTAACAGATCTACAGATGGATATAAAATTTTACAAACTATGTTAAATATGCAGAATATTTGAAAAGGCCCCTCCCTTCACACTGGAGGAGAGAATCCCATTCTCACATTAAAAGAACTGGTATAAGAACCCAGTCATTTTGTATGGCTCCATCCTTTATGGATCAGTCTCTGTAACCCCGAGACAGCTAGACAGGGAACACAAAGAAGGAGAAGATATGAGGCTTCAACCAACTTTAACAGGCCATTTTGAGCCCCTTTGTGTTAGCTACTTTAGTCCCACAGAGCATAATTGCCCTTCAATCATCCCTGACCTAGGCCCACGTTGCATCTACTAGGCAGCTACTGGGAGTTCTTCTAGGTAAGACCACTATAGGAACTAAGTTCATAACAAACAGAGGAAGGCAGAAAGCAATGCATACCCTTAATGTGTCTATGGATTTTAAACTTAACACTTTTGCTTACCCCGGCATTTAACAATGTTGTAACAACATTTTTGCCCGGAAGTCCTTGAATAGTTGTTCCTTTTCCAGTAGTCTTTTGCACCACAATCACATTGGGCTTGGATGTCATTGGGATTGTAGTAATTTTGGTTGTAGTTCCTTAAAGCAAGTGGGAAGAGAGAGGCCTGGGTTAAAAGTGATGATACTGTTATTTTATGTATATATTTCATATAACTCTAGAATCTTTATAAAAATCCATTGAGTGCAGCATAAAGATGATAAATATGGCTTCTGATTTTCAGTTTTAACTAGTAAACACTCTGGATAAAAAAAATAAAGAAAGAGGCAAAGAAGAAGTGTTTATCCAATAAACACAGGAAAAACTCCAGAAATGGGGTATGTAACGACTTGTCCTATATAAGGGATATGACTTCTAAAGCATGTTAATATGGTGTTTGTTCTATGGTCCATGTAGACCCTGCTGGTGTCCATTAAAGGTTTTCCAATGTGTTTAAATACAGTGCTACTATGTTAAAGTACGCTAGTGGACATTACAAAGAGATTCACTACTCATTACACTGTGTGCAAATAGCAAGTCCCCAATCTCCCTGATTTGGGGAAAAATACTTGAAAATTGCTAAACAAACCCTGAAAAATGAAATTGATAAAATTCTCAAAAACAGAAGCCCTAAAGATAATCCTAACATCATGGCAGGTTTAAATGCAACTGAAAAAACTTGGCTGAAGAGAGGACATTTAATGCCTGGCCTGAAGTCAAGCATGTAGGATGCACATCAGCAACAGATGTTATATGGGAAGAACAGAGCTCAACAGTTTTTATGGCCAACACAAACCAAAGGGCAATTTCTGAAAAGCTATCATGGAAGGTACAGGTACAAGTATTCTGGTTGAATGCACTTACCTTTGACATATTGTGCAAATATACAGATTAGCTCTGGCCTTCAGGATTGCAAATTATGGGCACCCCTGTGCTAAAAGGAAGATGTCTATCAAGTAAATTACTTCTATGAGAAATAAAGATGGAATTGCTTGATCTATGGTTTTTAATCTGCACCAGATTTTGCAAGAGAAAAATCTTGAGAATTTATATCTTATAAAAGGGAGGCTTCCCATTTGATAAAAAAACTGTTCATATGCTGAGAACACAATAACACTATATTTATCACTATTTCCATAAAGAGATGCCAGATTTCTTTTATAGCTAATGTGTGGGAATACAGAATTCTGTTAGTTGAATTATAAGACAATTTTCTGGTTTCTTTCACAGCATTATTTTAAAAAAATCCTCTTTCCTTTTGAAGCCCAAAGTTCAGATGACATTTTTCTACTGTTAAACTTGCTGTTCTTCTTCCCTTCTACCACATAACTACTCGTCTTTAGTGGTTTCTTGTTTATTTACGACCCTTCTGAACCAATCCTCACAATGGCTAACAGAACATACAAGTCACCAGTGGTATCAATCTGCCCATTATAGTTCCAACTATCTCTAAAGACATCATACCTAGCAGCTCAAGTGCCAACAAAAAATCCTGGTCATCAACTTCAACCCATCATTGATGTCTGGCAGCTATTTCATAACACATTTGAAATTTAAAAATACATTTAATTTTGAACCAATTTTGAGAAAAGGAAATAATTCTCCCAATTCTAACCTGTTATGAACCTATTAAACCCCTAATGAATACTTCACTGAGTGGAAAGATTACTTAGAAGCTCTGTTCAAATCCTGCATTGTTTTAAACACCTCATACTACACTCCCTTGAAATAAAGGCCAACTACTGCTCTCAGGTGCACAGATTGGTATGCAAAGACATTCATGCATATGCCATTTCTATGAAACCTCCACTAGATCAAGAAGTCTTATCAATAACACTGCAGAGATGCTCTCTGCAGGCTAAAAAAACCTAATATTTTTATTCCATCCTAATTTTCAAGGAAACTGATTTAATCCTTCCTATCTCCTACAATCATACCAATCATTTTTCCACTCATCCATATTTCTTCTCATTTCCCAGGCTCCTTTTACATTAAGATGCTAAGAATTTGCTTCCTTCCTAAATTTTAGGCGTGCCCTAACCTATGACAATATCTCCTTCCATTCAACACCTTGTCTTTCTTTCTCATTCCTCTCTTATCAATCAGCCATTTCTCACATGCATAAAGGAGAATAACTTTTCAAAAAATTGGTTCTAAACGCAAAAAATATTTTCAAACATATAACAAACCTTGTCTGTGCACCCAGAGAGAAATGTAATGTGAGGCCTAATGTATCTGAGTGTCTTCAGAAGTTTTGTATCTCAGAAAAGGGTTTTTATCAATACACTTACCAGAAACAATATTACTGCTTATAATCTTGCCTCCCAGTGTAGCCAGCGATTTCGGCACTACTGTAATGATGCTGCCACTGGTAGTTTTCACATAAGTGGCAGCGCCTGGAGTTCCAGCCATTCGAGCCCCTATAGAAGGGCTTACCGTTGGACGAGTATATGTTGCTTGTGTTCCTATTTCAAAGTAAAATCATAAAAAAACGGCTTGCAATTAAAATATGAAATACTTAGTATCGCAAATTGCAAAAGGTTTAGATCAAAGAAAAGTATTTAGTTCCATTAAAGAGACTGAATATAGAAACACAGGTGAGGAAAGGACCTCTCCTGGGACATCAAGTCCAGCTCATTGCTATCACAGGAAAACCCACCATACAATCCTATTAATCAAACTCCATTTTAAACCTATAGGTTTTTTGCCCCCACTATTCCTATTGGGAGGCTATTTCAGAATCTCACTCTTCTGGTGGTTAGAAATCATCTTCTAATTTCTAGTCTAAATTAATTCATGGTCAGTTTATATCCATTTGTTCTTGTACCGACATTGTCATTTATCTTCAACAGCTATTCTCCCTCTCTGCTGTTACCCTCTGATGCATTCATAGACAGCAATCATATCCCCATTCAGCCTTTGATTAGATTCAGTGCAATTTATCATTACCCTTTAAGATCCTTCAGCTAGTTTTCAGTCTACACCACAAAGTTCAGATACATAACAATTTAAATTAAAAATTTCATAAGGCACTGTCTCAAATGCTTTATCACCTTTCAAGTTAAAACTATTCTAGTTGGTAAAGGATTTGCTCTTCAGAAACTGATATCCTTTACATTCATGGCTCAGTTGTTCACAAGGGGTTTAGATTCTCCCTCAATGTTTGTTCTTTATTTTATTACAGGCGAAAGTGTGATTTATTAGACATAATTTGATAGAACTGATTTCTTCCTCTTTAAGAAGACTGGGAAGAGAGCACATATATCAACAAAAGTGGCTTAACAGAATTAATGTCCAGCCTAAATTTCATTTTGTGAAAGTTATACTATCAGGGGCACGTCTAGACTATATCCCTCTTTCAAAAAAGGGATGTAAATTAGACAGATCGAAATTGCAAATGAAGCCGGGATTTGAATTTCCCGCGCTTCATTTGCATGATGGCGGCCGCACATTCTTTCAAAAAAGAGCTTTTCGAAAGTGAAACCACCGTCTAGATGCAGTTCTTTAAAAAAACCCCACAACAACCCTTTTTCGAAAGATCCTGTACTGCTAGTCTAGATGGCAGTTTCACTTTCAAAAAGCCCTTTTTCGAAAGAACGTGGCGGCCGCCATTATGCAAATGAAGGGAACATAAGAATAGCCATACTGGGTCAGACCAAAAGTCCATCTAGCCCAGTATCCTGCCTGCTGACAGTGGCCAATGCCAGATGCCCCAGAGGGAAGGAACACAACAGATAATCATCACGTGATCCCTCTCCTGTCACCCATTTCCAGACAAACAGAGGCTAGGGACACCATTCCTACCCATCCTGGCTCAGCCATTGATGGACCTAACCTCCATGAATCTATGTAGCTCTTTTTTGAACCCTGTTAAAGGCCTAGTCTTCACTACATCCTCTGGCAAGGAGTTCCACAGGCTGACTGTGTGCTGAGTGAAGAAAAACTTCCTTTTGTTTGTTTTAAATCCGCTGCCTATTAATTTCATTTGGTGACCCCTAGTTCTTATATTGTGGGAATAAGTAAATCACTTTTCCTTATTCACTTTTTCCACACCAGTCATGAGTTTATAGACCTCTATCATATCCCTCCTTAGTCTCCTCTTTTCTAAGTTGAAAAGTCCAAGTCTTTTTAATCTCTCTTCATATGGGACCCATTCCAAACCCCTAATCATTTTTGTTGCCCTTTTCTGAACATTTTCCAATGCCAATATATCTTTTTTGAGATGATGCGACCGCGCGTCTGTACACAGTATTCAAGATGTGGGCAAACCATGGTTTTATAAAGAGGCAATAAGATATTCTCTGTCTTATTCTCTATCCCTCTATACCAGGCTAACTCTTATCCCTCCCAGAGAGGGGATAAGGATCTTGCGCAAAAAGCGGTTTTTGAGCGAAAAGGAAACATCCACACTGCTTGTTTTTGTGCAAAAACCCCTTGAGCAAAAATGGCTCGAATAGATTATGTAAATGAATCACGATAAAATGCTAATCAGCGCTTCATTTGCATAGTCTCTGCTGGCAAAAGCCTAGTTGTTCTTCTGCACATACTGTACACTAAGCACTATAGACCTCTTCTTCATTACTAAAGATAATTATACAAAATAGCTAAATTTAATTGGGAAACCTACTATTCAAAACTGGCCTGAAGAGAGAAAGCAAATGGCTATTGAAGGTTTACCAATGAAACATGGGGAAAAAAATCCTCACAAAAAGTTTATATTCCAAACACTAACTTTCACTTGTTTAAAATATATCAGGATAATGTTTTATCTGGTTAAAGAATTTAGAGTTGAATTGAAAAGCTAGGCTAAACATTGAGTTATGCACAGATTTATACCACCTATCCCAACATATGTAGGGCACTCAGCAAAGCAATGAATTTTGACCAAACTTTAAAGACATTCAGGCTATGTCTAGACTGCAGGCTTTTTTCGGAAGAAGCTTTTCTGGAAGAGATCTTCCGAAAAAACTTCTTCCGAGAGCGTCCACACTGCTCAAGCGCATCGAAAAAGCGATCTGCTTTTTCGGAAGATAGCGTCCATTCAGTGTGGATGCTATCTTGCATTTAATCTGTGATTACTATGGACAGAGTGGCCACCAGGGCACCTGTGCTTTTTCCTCTTCTTTCGAAAGAACTCCCTCTTCCCCGTCCACACATGCCTTTTTTCGGAAGAGCTCTTTCGGAAAAAGGCTTCTTCCTCGTAGAAAGAGGTTTACCAATGTCGGAAAAACCCCTCTGTTTTCAACTTTTTTTCAAAAGAACGCGATTGCAGTGTGGACGTAAGTGAAGTTTTTTTCGGAACAAACTCTGCAGTGTACACATACCCTCATGAGTCTTGCCCCCCAAGTCTTCTCTAGACATCCAACACCAGCATAATAGATCAGTCTGTAAAGTTACCAGCAGACACACTTCCTCTCTATATCAATAAACACAAAGAATAGAGTTCAGCTATCTGGGTTCTATTCCTGGCTCCTCTATGCAATTACTGAGAGACCCTAAGCAAGTCAACTGTCTCTAAATTCCTCCATTCGTAATACAGGAATAATTATATTTACCTACCTGTAAGGGATGTTGAGAGGCTTAATTCATTGGTTTGTCATCCTTTAATACAAGGTACTATAGAAGTGCAAAGTATCATCATCATTTTCAGTGATATTTCTCTCTCAACCAGTGGGAAAGGAATAATTATACTTACATGTTCCAAGTCAAAGAGAGTACAAGAGAGATAGAAGACCACACAATGGTAAACACGAGAGTTTATAATACACATTAAATTCCACAAGGATAAAAGTCCTAACCTACTATGTGACTATCAAAAGGTTTATGAATTTGCTGTTGTACCCTTTTTTTAATAAACCATGAACAAAATGTTATTTAACTTTATTATCAGTATTGGAGGGTTTACCCTCCCTTCCCTTCTAAAAACAATAACTTACCAGTGGGAGTAGTGACCAGTTTAGTTGTCATGATAGTCCCATTACTGCTAACCACCATAATAGGTGAATTGCTACTGCTGGGCAAAGTCGCTGTAACTGGTTTGGGTAGGATTTTACTGGGCTGCACCTGTTGAGTGATTATTTTAACACCTAGGAAAGGAGAAAGGTCACTGTTAACAAACAGGCACAAAAAGTAACTTGCAGAAATGTTTTCCCAGACCAAACCTTAATGGGCAAGTAGCTGCAGAAGGCTTTTATTTTTGAGCCAAGGGCTTTTATTTTTGAGCCAATATATTTCTGATCCTTAAAATATTTACATTTTTTGCTAGCACCAAGACAACTACCACTTTCACTTTTCATGTGCTTGCTACCACTTCCTTACTACTCTGATCACCACTGGTGCTTGGAACACCATTAAGTCATGGAATCTAGTACAGAGGTTTTTAACCTTCTTTGGTCCCAGAACTCACTATGCTAATCAATATAAAGCTGGTCCAAAATCAGTGAAATATTTAAAAAATGCATTCATACATTTGTCAGTTAAGTCTCTTCATTATCACATATTTTATAAGAATTGTTAAATTTCATTTTGATAATCAAAAATAGATAAAATGAGAGTGCTGTGGGAGCGAGGGGGTGATAGTGACACTGGATTCAGGAGCTAGGTGTGAGGATCCTTCTGCCTCTCCTCCTGAACTCATCTCTTGAACTAGTGCTGTCTTGGAACTGTAATGGAATTTGGATGGGATGGGGCTGACCAGAGACAGAGTGAGGGAGTGTACAAGTCCCTTCTCTTCCATTCTAGCAGGCTCTACTGTTCAGGAAGATTTGTCTTCTCTTTCCCACTCCTAACCTGTGAGGCATGACCCAGCAAACATCTTTTTTCACTTTTGGGATACAACCAAAGGTTTCAAGTAATCATGATCTAGAAGTCAGACCAAGAGTGTATCCAAGCCAAATGGGTCCTGAGTTCTAATCTGTGCTAAGCTATTTGATGCTCCTTGTGTCAATCCAGAGGGAAAACTAGTTAAAAAGCAAAATTTCAGTTACAATTATCTGACCTTTGCTTTCCAGAGCAAATAAGTATTAGTAGGTAAGGTAAAGGTAACTAAATGAGTATTTTACAAGGTGATAACCAACTTGAGTTTAAAAACATAGTACAAGGCAAAGAATGAAGCAGAAGACAATGCAACTATTTTAAAATGTGAACTTTTGTACTTGCTATAGACCAGATGCAAAAAATTACAGTTACCAATTAAGTTGTGAGCAATAACTTTAAAGTGGAGACATTTTATAGTGTTTCTTAATGGAGTTTCTATGAAGAGATGGTCTCATAATCCATGCAACATTTTATCACAGACTCCCACCATCACCCGGCAGTCTTTTTTTTTTTTAAGTTACTCTAAAATGTTTAGAACTGAAAAAAGTACATGTTCCCTTACTGGAGTGCTGATTTCATGGGCATTAATATAAAACATACAAGGATAGAATAATACTCTGCACTTTTATAACACCTTCCCTAAACACTTTAGAAGTGCTTTTAAACATTACTTCTGAACACCCCTTCAGGTAGGTATTAATAAACTAAACAAACAGATCAAACTGATGCACAGAGAACAAGTGACATGATCAAAGTCAACTGAATTAATTAGAGCCAGTAACAGAACTGACTATACCAAAGGAATCAGTATTTGAAACAGAATCCAGTCCAACTTTTAGTTCTAAGTACTGCATTTGCTATGACAAAAGTAAATGTTGCTTTTTTGATTTTTGAATCCAATAATAGCTGTAAAAGATGGGTGGATGGATTACCTTTAGTTTAAGAGAGACAGCTGAAATGTTACTGAATTGCCCAAATGTTAAATCTTCAAAAAATTGGCTCATTCCATGTTGCCAACCACCCTATAATCTAGAAGGGGATGCTTATACTTTTGTAATCTCTAAAGTTAGGAAGAAAACTTCCTACTTATTACGAGATTCATTCTCTTTTCTGCCAGGGGAACAGAAAAAATCAGAAGCACTTTTCCACACGTGTAAACTAAAATTACTACCTCTACATCCTCTGTTAACCACTGTTTCTACTTTCAGAGCACCTGAAGTCAAAGAGGACTGCCTGCACTTTTCAGGGCAGAATTTGGCCCTTAACTCCTGTATGGCGGTTAGACTTCACTCATTACTAATATCGCACAAGACTGATTCCAGATACCTGATTCTTGTTTGATCTGAATGGTGGGCTTGATGCCAGCTGGCAACTGACACTGTTGTGGTTGCTGCTGATGTGCTATAGGAGAAGACTGTGATAGCTGCTGTTGGGTCTGCTGTATTTGATGCAACTGTTGTTTTGGGGTCTGCTGTTGCTGTTTGGGAAATTGTGTTAGAATCTGAGTTGGGGTCCCCACTAAGCTTTTTGGAGAAGGCAGTCTGGTGGAGGCAACTTTAATCGCCGATGTGGAGACACCTGTGAAAGACCAAACAAATGTATATTTAACAATGAAACAAGTGGACAAATTTCTGTTCTTCAAATACCATCCACTTTTCCACTGTGAAAAGCACATGTAAGCATGCATCGAATCTAAAAAGATGCAATGACATCTCTCAATTCCAAAGTGCCCGAATTCAGAGACAAAGAAATTTGTACATAAGTTATTCATGTGTCAGCAAAACATGATAAGATAGCTCAGTGGTTCTCAGCTAGGGGAACATGTACCCTTGGGAGGTATGCAGAGGTCTTCCAGGGTATATGTACATCAACTTATCTTGCTATTTGCCTTGTTTTACAACAGGCTACATAAAAAGCACTAGCACAGTGAGTACAAACTAAAATTTTATACAGACAATGACTTCTTTATACTGCACTAATTACTATGCATTATAATGTAAGAACAATATTTATATTCCAGTTGATTTTATAATTATATGGTAAAAATGAGAAAGTCAGCAATTTTTCAGTAATAGCATATAGGGATGTGAATGGCTGGTTGACTATCCGATAAGCACATACTTCAAAGCGGCAGCGCTATGTGGAGCCCGGGGCCAGATCCTGGGCCCCAAGCAGTGCTGGCACTTTGAAACACCACGTGCAGCCCCGGGCCACTTGGGGAGTCCCCAGCTGGCTCTGGACTGCATGCGGCGTTTCAAAGTGGCAGTGCCGCATGGAGCCCAGAGTCAGCTGGGGACTCCCCTCCTGACCCCGTGCTCCCCGCAGCGCTTTCGCCCTGGGGCTGTTGCTGCACTTCAAAGGCAGATGCCTTTATCAACTAATTGAACAGTCGATGCAAATTGAATCAACTATTTGATTAGCCGATTAATATAAATTTAACATCCCTAATAGCATAGCTGTGATGCTTTTGTATTTTTGTGTGATTTTGTAAGCCATTTAAGTTTTTAAGTGAGGTGCAAATTGGGGTACTCAAGACAACTTAGACTCCTAAAAGGGGTACAGAAGTCTGGAAAGGTTCAAAGTCATTGAGATAATTAAAGTAAAGATCATGCTCCAAAGAGCTTGCTGTCTACTCAGTGCTTTTTATACTGTAATATAATTAACATAGCCTCTTCAAGGGTTGCTCTTTTTGAACTGCAAAAAATAAAATTACTGTTCCATAAAAACTTCAAGAGATTTAAGAAAATATGGGGACATCAAGAGCTTTAGCACAAACACAGAATGTTTGATAATCTGTGTGGCAGTCCTAGGAAGGCTAACCAGCTAATGTCCTTTATTTCACAGTACGTGTGCAATACATAACTTGGAAATCAGGAGTAGTAGTGAACAAGGTAAGCAAATCCAAGTCTACTTATCAAGGTATAAAAATCCTGTGCTGTAATAGTGATGATTAAAACAAAGCCTACATAAGAACCCCACCTTCCAATTTTAAGCAATCACTTTAAAATATTTTAATTCTTTTCTTCCACAAGGTTTCCAGAAGAATATGGCTCAATCTGTAATTCTAAAAATCACCTCTGCTAGGCAACACATTTTAACTAACCCTCTGGGAAGTCAGACAGTTTTTTTACTGTGCCATGCAGGAAGTGGAGTATAAAAATTATTTTTCCACTTCAAGTAGTCAAAATAATAGTACAAAGGTTTCCTCAAAAGTACTGTAAGGGCAAAAATGCCTTGCATCACTACCTTCTGTACTTCTTGGACCACAATTAATGCAGCAGACAAACTACAAGAGAATTTATGTCAAATAATCCTATACCAAAATAAAAGTTCATGGCAGTATAGGGAAAGACAGGTAAAAAATGCAAGAAAACAGCAGGGGAATTCTTTGGATTACAAAAGGGGCTGTGAACACTCTTAAGAAAGAATGGGGAAGGAGAAGAAAATGAAAAATATGGGTCTGGATGAAGAACTTCATGACAGCCAATATGATCTATCATATTTAGTTAAGACTAGAAACTAGCAACTCCTAATTTCTAATTCCATCTCTGACAGATTCCCTTTGACCTTGGGTAACCCATTCTCTACTGGAAACTCAGTTTCCCTACCTCTAAAATGGGGATAAAATGTATAAATACTTCTCCCCATAGAAAAGTTATGAGGATTAGTTGGTAAACACTCAAAAAATGATCTGAAGATTAAATATACCAAGTATTATGATTTATTTATTGTTGGGTTTCATTTTGAGAGCCTGTCTAAACAAAAATAAATTTCCCAAAAAGATTACCGCCAAGAAGGAATGTGTGTTCTGCTCAATTAACATTTAAGCAGTAAACAGAATCATCAAGCAGGAAGGGAAAAAAAGGAAGCTCAAATAGGTGAGGAAAAAGTAGCAGAAAGCATCCTTTCACATAGACTTTTTGTTTGCTGGTAACCAGCTGGAAATGTCTGTCGAAGAGGGTGACTAAAACTATAAAAAAAAGGGGAACACCCCTAAAACTTCTCTAGCTCAAAATGTTCATGGCACCTGAAGCAACAAAGGAAGCATTCAAAAGAAGGGATCTTGACCCAAGAAATTTGATAACTAGGACTACTAAAAGCATGGGGTAGGAAAACTGCATTGAATTTAACACAGTTTGTTAAATTAGGCACCAGTTGTGTTTTATCTGTAACCATTTCTGACTTGTATGCCTCATTACTTGTATTTAATAAAAATCTCTTTGTAGTTAATGAACTTGTTATATTGTTTCATCTCATCAAATGTGTTTAAAATGAAGGGTACATTTTTATTTTAAAAAAACCAGACTTTGTATAAACTTGTATCATCCAACAGAGAGCTGGATAATATAGGACATCTATTTCTGGGCAAATACCTAAGATTGGGAATGCGATGTGATCACAATGCAGTATAACCAAGGCTGGTAAGAATCAAGGTGTGGCTCCCTGGCTGTACAACATACAGACATAGCTGAGAGTGACTTTCAGGCTGAAGAGTGTTTGTAAGCAGTCCAGGCTGAAGACTACAGCAGAAAAGCATTGTGAAAGGCACTCCATGTTAGCTGTGTCACTCATGCCCTCTATTCACAGTCTGAACTGTACCCTGCTAGGTTATAGCCACCATCCCAAAACAAGAGCTATTTCAAGTTTAATATATATAACTACTATCATACCTTGTGCTACCGTTGACATAACCACCGACGGTGTCGATGACACCACAGCAGTCACAGCAATGGTATTTGGAGTGGAAGAGGGAGTGGAACAATTGCTGCCGCTACTGCTGCTACTGACCAAAGAGGACTGAGAAGCTGTTATAACCACTGGTTGCTTCTGAGTCGTTGAGGCAATGACAGATGTTGGGACAAGTTTAGTAACTGCTGCGTAGTTGTGAGACTTGGAGAGAATGTTAGGTACAAACGTTGAACTTGGAGAGGTGGTTACTATGATCACCTGAAACAACAAAAAAAATCATCACTCACTTGTGTTTAGAAGTTGTGTTGCAAAGATGCTATATTACACACATACATGCTATTTACTTTTAGTGATTTTCTTTAACTGAGTTCATTTGCAGATCTGAATACACTTACTAGCTGCAAATAAAATGTTTCCCTTAGTTGTGGAGCAGGGCAGCTAATCCATCAGTTTTTGAAGGAATTGTATTTTCAATTAAAATGGGTAAGTTTTTGGTTATGAAGAAAACAGTCTGTATGTGAACTAAAGTAGTGAAGTTGTCAAACTGAAACAAGACAAGTGTCAATTGTCTCAGTTCATCTCACTGGGACGCAAAGTCTGACCATCACTCAAAACTACTTCATGTCTGGAATTTCAAGAGGTTTTAACCTTTACTCTCCCAAACCCTCCTTGTATCCTAAGACTAGGAATGTAAAATCCCATTTAAAATGTTAACGGTTAAACTATATGTTTAACTGGTTAACTGGCCTGCAGCATCGCTCTGCAGGTAGGGGGTTGCTCTCGCTGAGCCAGGCACTGGTTAACCAGTTACCGGTAAGAATCACCCGGTAAGACTGATGCTTACCAGGTAACCAGTTAACTGGTTACCAATTTATATCCCTATCCAAGACCTGGCAACAAGGAGCATAAATTCTTTAATTACCTAATTAACTATTTGCCAACAGTCGACCATTTAGCAATATGAATCAAAAACTATTTTTTCAAATGATTACTACATTTCCCGTCAATGCAATACGTCTGCCCCTTCCTAATACTTTATCAGTGAACAATTAATTTTAGGAATCAGAAGGAATTTATCTTATTATCTATGCATGTTTTAAAGATAGATAGGAAATTCCTTCCTCTTACGATACCAATTGTCTACAGATAAAAAATGCCATACCTAGTGAATTACAAATGCATCTGACTATTCACTGAAATGCCTAGAATTCATTTTGACCTTTCAAGAAGAAGATTTTACTTTTATGCAATTGTCTGGTTTGAGAAACGGATTGTTTTGATCTTACTGTGTATGTGCATATACAATATACTACATGCTATATTACATATGTTCACACAGAAACATACAAAACATCTCAAAATACATAACACACTGAGCATATATACATATTGTATAAGACATGTAAAACCTAAGGAATACTTATCTGGCCTACATAGTGGGACACTAGAAAACAAAGTATTTCTCTAAAGAACAATTATTAAGAAATGAGGGTCTGAACTATTATACTTTTTAAATACTATTTTCTCACATAGGTAAAGATGATAAAATGAATATGGCAAGGAATACAGAAAATGTATAGCATCCTTCCACTGGTAAAAGGTTAGCTGATTAGCTGATCAACAGTAAGTTATTCAGATTTCTAACAGGAACATCTTTATTTTGTTAAAGACATTTATTGAACATATACTGAAGCTAGTACTGGCAATTTTGAGAAATGCCAAACATTTGGTCCTATAATGATTTTGTCAAGAGATATTGGAAAAAAAAAGTGAGGGTATCAGTTGCCACCGGGACTTGACTAGCAGGATTAGTTACTAGATTGTCCTCCTTTGTACAAATCTTTATGTAATAGAAAAATGGAAGAGCATTGACATCTTCCAGTGGGATGTATGAATTTTCCTCCAAACTATCGAAATATCACTACAACCTTTTAAATTGGTATAAAAATTCAAGAACCACATTCAACATCACTTCTTGTTTAAAGAACAGCACATTAATTCCAGCTTCATGCCAAACTAGGGATGTAAGTGAGTAGTCAACTACCCAAGTAGTCAAGTTGACTACTCAATTACTCGCTTCCCCTCTCCCCTTGAGGCAGCAAGGGTGGGGGGAGAAAAGCAGGAGCCAGTGCTGGGGTTGGGGGAGAGCTAGCTTAAAAGCCTGTTCCCCCCAGCACCATCTCTGCAGTGCTGCCTGCCCTCCCCACGCTGCTGCCTCTATTAGAGGCAACAGCGTGGGCAGGAGGGGGGAGACAGGAGGCTGCCACAAAGCAGCCTCTGCCTGAGGTGGGCCCAGGCTAGCCAAGGCAGAGGCTGCTCCAGCAGCAGCCCCTGTCCACAGGATTCCAGTGGGGAGCTGGCACCCCTGTGCAAAGCAGCCTCTGCCCATGGCGTCCCAGGCTGGCCACAGGCAGAGGCTGCTCTGGCAGCACCCCTTGTTGCGGTGTCCCAGGCTGGCTGCGAACGGTGAGGGGGAGAGGGGAAGGGTCTCACCTCCCCTCTAGGACCCTCCCTCCCATAGACAAGGACTCAGTCCCAAGCCCGGCTCAGTCTCAGCTCACGCCGGGTCTTGGATCTACCCCTGCTGCGCTTCTGCAGTTTAAATTTAGCAGGAGCTAGGCTGCCTGCACGCCCGACTCTTACTATATTTAAACTGCAGAGATGCAGCAGCCTTCCATTATTGACTAATTGTGTTGTCAATAAAAATTTTATCAACTACATGATTAGTGGATTATCTGCCTCTTAACATCCTTATGCCAAACCTTAGGAATCCTTTAAAATTAGTAAAACATTATCGCTTTGATTGGAAAGCATGATTTTTAAACTCAGTATAAAAGGATACCACAATAACAAATTATGAAATATACAAAAACTAAACTTCCTATTAGAACAACTTTAGATCTTGTCATTGTGAACTAGCATGGGACCTGAGTGAGAATTCACTTAAAAGCAAAATTAAAAATTGTATCTGTTTGAAGGTTTTTGAGAAAAGTGACAAATATCTTTTTGTTTGCACATTTCTATAAAGGCCTGAATAGAGCCCTGAACCAATACAAATTTCTATCTGTGGATAGAAATTGGTATCCACTCATCTGCAGGCTCTACTCACAGGAACCACCGCACCCCTAGTTGGCTGCCTCTCCGAGATGTGTGACTGTACATGTCCAGAACTGCCCCCAGGAAGGCTGTATGACCCCCAACAGGAGACGCAGCTGGCAGTGGTACTGGGGGCAGTACAGTTGCACAATTCCTGGGAGCAGTGGCAGCACATCCTTTTCCTTTGGCTGCTGCAATTCCTAGGAACAGAGTCCAGTGGATACCAATTTCTATCCACAGTTATTCACATCCACAGGTAGAAATTTGTATCCATGCAAGGATCTAGGCCTGAGAGAGAGAGGATAAAATTATAGTATTTCCATTTAAAAAAGATGGCATCTACTATTCCATTAAGAATGTGCCTTTTGGTCGAAGGCCAGTGAATTATCAGATTATAACAGCTTAATGTCCATTTTGGACATGTACCTTGCCTTTGCAGGACTGTTTCATCTTTAACTACTACATTCTCCTTTATAATCTATGCTTTTCAATTTTATTTTGAATATAGATGATACTAAAGCATCATCATTGTTTATTTACAGAGTTCAAAGAACCTTCTCTAAAAAAATAAAAAGATGTATAAGAAGTATGCCTAATGAAGATATTATTATCCGTGCTAAGTAGGTGAGTACACCAAGCCTCACACTTTTCTTCAATCAAGTTATATTTAATACAGACAATACATTACTCCAACCCAAGCCTTGCTTTCATCCAGAGAAGTGTTCTGTCCCAGGTTAAATGTTTGCTACATGGAAAGCAAGACTTTATATTTGATGTACTGAAATATTAGCGTGCATGCCATTAAGCAGAATGCTTAATTAATTATGCACATGCCATTAGCCAGAATGCTTTTCCAGCAGACCTTTGTTTGAGCAGTAATATTGCTGGACTTCAGGAAACTACATGATCTCCTACTTTGCACAACTTAACAGGCATTATGAAAGGTCAGGAATAACCCACTATCTCCATATGAAAACAGAGGAAGTCAATCCACTAAACTAAGCATCCAAAATCTGGACATGGAAAGTCTGCTAATCCACATAAAGTTAGAAAGTAAATCTATGAGTCCAACACAAAAATTATTGTGGGGAGGTTGAGCTTAACAGTCAAGAAGCTCTCTGAAAAATGCTTTCTAGAGGCCAATCTAAATCAATACTCTGTGTCAAGGTCAAATTAATCTCATGTAAATTTACTAAATCAATAGATACACACAAGATGAATTTGGCTTGTGCTGTTTCCACTGTTAGTATTGTCCTGTTTAAATTTAATGTATTTATTTTAGTAATTAAAATACACCCAGCCAATACTCTGAACCCACAAAATCAATAACAAAATAT
Organism: Rafetus swinhoei; assembly: GCA_019425775.1. Lineage (NCBI taxonomy): Eukaryota > Metazoa > Chordata > Testudines > Trionychidae > Rafetus > Rafetus swinhoei. Next base: position 19,658,315 of record CM033437.1, on the reverse strand, counting down.
CATTTAGACCCAAGTCCAAAATCTAAAACCCTCTCCATAATCCTGAGGGAACAAGTCAGTCTTGCAGCATGATCTGGAAATTAGCATATGTAGGGTCCAATTAAAAACATTTTACAGTTGGGTCAGCTTGCCTCCAGCTCCATCATAGTCAAACTTAGATACTGTTAGCTTGAGTACCTCAGTTTATCCCAACTACCACAATACTATGTAAAGAGAGTGAAAAATGGCATGACAGAATGAAGAGGAAAATAACATCCCCACAATTTCTGTTCAGACCTAGGAACACTTCCTCTTGGGCCTGAAGAGACATCTCATGGCTCCTGGAGACAGATCTCTTACACAAGGCAGAGTGGGCCATGAAAAGATCAAACCCAGTTTCCTGAGATCTTACTACTGCAAAAATAGAAAAATGTTAATTAAGGAAAAGAGAAATAAGAAAGATTACCTTTGACCAAAAGTTGTTACCATCTGGTGGTTGTTCATTGGCCTATGTGATCCAGTTCTCAGTGGACTAGTGCCCATATCACAAAACCCAACACCACAAAAGGTACTAAATGGCAACCTTGTTGGCAGTCTCACCAGAGAGGCCAATAATTGAATGAGCATGGAGACTAAATTCCCTCTCATCCCTAGAAGTGATCCCTTCAGGTCAGGGTTGATGCACATTGGTGGGGCAGTGTGGAGGAAGCTTGCACTCCCACTGCCTGTGCTGTACCTGTTCTGTGGATAAAAAGAGGACTTCAGTCTCCAAGGCTGTCAATTCAGGTCCCTTCACACAAAGGTGCACTAGATTTTCACAAGATTTTTGTTTTAAAAAGAGGGATTACCTTACCCAAAGCACATTCCTTAAAATATAGCTTGATACTTTGCAGAGAGGAAAAAGCTAAATATGTCTTATTCATTGACAGAAATAAAGTTATGTAAAGTTTGGCCGATTCTTCCACATACCTTCTGTGTTGTTGTGTTTGTTGTCTGTGTTGAGGGTTTAGTAAACGTTATTTTCACAGGAGACATGTGTGGTGGTAAGGAGTTGGCAATGCTCTGCATGATATTACTCATCTTGGGGCTGCCACTTACAGGTACCGTGATAGTTTTAGTGACAGGAGTGACAGCTTTCGGGACTTCTTTCAGAAGAACAGGAGAGGAACTAGAGGAGTTAGTTCGTCGTCTTTTACGGGGCTTTTCATCATCATCTGAGCAGCTGACACCTGAAAGAACAAGATTTTTCAATTATATGGTGTTTTTCATTTGACCATCTCTCGCTATTTTCCAATAACATTAAGCTTGTTAAGTCTTACATCCATGTTCAAATGAGAAAACAAAAGGCAGAGAGAAAATACAATCTTCCAAAGGTCACAGCAAGTCCATGATAGACCCGAGAATTGAACTAGGTGCTCTAATTCCCTCCCACAGATCACACTTATTCTCATACTACTACATTTCTCTTAAAAAAGCCCCAAAGATATTGAATCATATTGCAGTTTAATTCTGGTTAAGAAATTAAAAACATAACAGCCTGTGTGGAGTTTTGCTTGTCTTTATAAATATGGCAGAAGTTATACTAACGAGACTGCACATGTGTGAGGGGTGTAGGAAGCCGTTTTTCAAATGCATTCCGACTCAGAACTCCATATTCAGCTTTTCCAGCAGGTTTCATCTATGATAATTATGCACATTTAACTAAAGTTTCCCTTTATTCTGTCACATCATGCTCCCCTAAACCTTTTGTGCCTTCTTTCATGCAACATTGGGTTTAACTGGTTAACCGATTAAGTGGGGTCCTGGGCAGGGGACTGCTCCATCCCAACTGGAGCAGCCCCCACCCTGCGGGGTTGCTGGCTCCCATGCAGGCCTGTGACATATTGGGCCCAGCGGGGGTGCTCCTGAGGCACTAGTTAACTGTTACCTGGTAAGCATCACACGGTAAGGCTGATGCTTACTAGGTAACTGGCCACCCTTTGATATCCCTATCTCTTCCTTCTTCAAACAGCTCTGAAACCTATTTATACTATGATACATTCCTGCTGCCAAGATTACATCCCACTTTGCCAACTTGTGCCTTTAGCACTTTGAAGTAGTAACTCTTTTGGCACATTTTATTCATTGTATGCCAAAAAGTAAAACTTTTACCAATATGCAATCCTGCAAAAGGAACTTTTTGCCTCAAAAAAGTTCCTTCACCTCTCCAATCACTTACCCTGAGTGCAGAAAACTTATCTGCTGTAACAGACTCCACTGAACCACTGATGGTCTAGAACAATGGTCACTAACCAGTAGATTAGAATCTACTGGTAAAGCCTGAAGCATCTGACAGGTGATTCTGATTGGTTTGGCCAGGAGGCTATTAAAGGCCAGCACTTCAGCTGCCCCTCCCTTCACTGCTGTGCTGCTCCTGCTCTCTGCCTTGGAGCTGTCACACAGGAGCCTCTTTGTTGCTGTGCAGGGTGGGAGAGACCAAGGAGAAGGGCACTGATGTCAAGGTGTTCCCCACTCCTGTACCACATCTCCACAGAGTGAGCAGGGTAGGGCTTCAGAAAAGGGTGGGGGCAGGGTTAGGGTATTTGATTTCAGGTAGATTCCTGGATTGATTTCAATTCAAAAAATGATCATGTAATTAAAAAGGTTGGAGACCACTGTTCTAGAACATGTTCTTTTGGTCCTGGTAAGCAGTATGGCCCTACTATAATAAAATACTAGACCTTATCCAAGATTCTCTTACTTCAACTGGCCAAAAAGGTCACCATATGTTAGACATTATATACAGGGCTGTGTGTTGTAGCCACCTTTGCCATTGCTTCATACACACATGATGCCATGCTTATGAGCAATCACATTACTCCAAAGTGATGAGTTGAAAAACATGCTAAATGCCTGTAGTTCATCTTTGTACGAGATGGCTGGAGATGCTCATTTTTAGGCCCTCATCTTGCAAAGGAATTAAATCTACTCAACAAAAATCCAAGCAAGCCAGAATAATCTATGAATCTCTAATAGAAGACACAATATTCAGAAACTGCAGAACTTGCATTTAGGTGTTCCAAAGGTGAAGAGAGATGATTTGCATGGATTATGCAGCATAATCTTTACGCAGAAGAATTCTATGAAAAGATAAATATACTTCCAAAGATGGTATTTGCTCCAACTATGTATCCAGATCACCTGCAGGTTTTGCATCAGGGCCATACAGAAGGCAAACAAACGTATACAGGGCAAGACAGAGAAAGTCGCTGGTGAAAATGAGCTTGAAGTGAAAACAAAGGCTGCTAGTGGGCTAAAATGTTATTTGTTTTTGGAAATTTCATTGATTATGAAAAAACACAAACTTTCATTTCTATATCTGAATGTATGTATTTTACGATTAGTATATTCATTATGGATTCAGTGGCACTGTATTCTAGTGTATTGGGTATGGACCTACAAATTAGGAGATCTGAATTTTATTCTTATCTGCCAACAATTAACTTTGTGTTCTCAAGCAAGTCAACCTCAGTGTCATTTTACCATTCATAAAATGGAGACAATTTACATAGTTCTGTGGAAATATATAAAGAATAAAGCATTACAGTGTATCTTGTAAGTACATTAAACAAACTTATATCCATGAAGTTGCTAACCAATACATTTGAAAGTACAGAAATAATACTGCTCATCTGAGGATACAGGATTCACCAAAACTTAAGTTTGTATGTCATTTGAAAGTTAAAGTTTAGAGTATTATTTTGGTGGGAACCATATTTTACAGGATTGCCCCAAATTACTTTGTATATCTACCACTTCCATGACAGTAAAATTTACTATGAAGTAATAGATGTGTGGAAAATAAGCATGGGTACTTGTAATATTTTTGTTCCTCTTTGTTTATGGGTTCTGTGACAACTATATTCTTGTTGTCTTTGATTTTCTAATAATTTGCACTGCTACAAAGCTTTTCAAATTATAAAATCAAAAAGCATTATAGTTAGGTATAACCTTCAAAGATGGATACAACCTACATTTTAAAGCCAGGAAGCAAAGGCACATAAAATGTAATGGCCCAATCAGACAGTGACTAGCCGAAGGCAACACACCAAGTTAGTAGTAGTGCCAAAATTCTAACTCAGCTCTGAGTCCCAGCCTTTTGGCTTTGACCTGAAGAGAATATTGCCTTTGTGTAAATTAGTATTACTTGAATGCTGTCTCTCACAACTATTACTCTTGGAAGATGTAATAAAGATTAAATGTATAACATTTTTTGCATTTTAAAATTTAATCCCATGGCTTTTATTTGTGGTCAAGCTTTCCTTTTTTTTTTTCAACTCCAAATCAGTTTCTCAATTTTGACTGAACTAGTCAGGGACTGGATGGTTTAGGGCAGGTGTGGCCAACCTGAGCCTGAGAAGGAGCCACCATTTACCAATGTACATTGCCAAAGAACTACAGTAATTTGTCAGCAGTCCCACCAGGTGCCTCCTCTCCCATTTTCAGTATCTTTCACCCACCAGCAGCACCACTGATCAGATCAGTGCCTCCTCTTCCTTCCCTGCACCCTCCTGCCCACTGCAATCAGCTGTTGCATGGCACTCAGGAGGCTCTGTGGGGGAGGGAAGGAGCGAGGGTGCAATACGCTTGGAGGAGGAGGAGGGGGACCTAGGAGTTGAGCACTGGAAAGTTAGCACCTGTAGCTGCAGCCCTGGAAGTCAGTGTCTGAGCAAGGAGCCACATATTAACTTCAGAAGAGCCACAGGTTGGCCACCCCTGGTTTAAGGGACTGATGAGATTTGTTTTTCATTCCTATTTCATTTGTTTGAATTCTGACCAGTCATACAGTCATTACTATGTGACAGCTCAAACAACCAAAATCTAAAGCTTAAAAAAACTGCTAAGGCATTGTCTATACTTACCTGGAAGGTCGAATTAAGATACGCAACTCCAGCTATGTTAATTGTGTAGCTGGAGTCTACGTGCCTCAACTCGACCTTCGGCACTGTCTCCACAGCAAGAGTTTGACAAAAGCAAATGGTCCTGTCGACTTCCCTTACTCCTTGCAAATCGAGGCGTATTGGTGTCTGAGAGGGCACCTTCATTGTTTGATTTAGTGAGTCTTTGCTAGACCTGCTAAATTGAACTCCAGAATACTGACCACCAGTGTCGATCTTCCAGGAAGTAGGGGTTAAAATGTGTTTAAAGTAACTGTGTAGCCACTGAAAATTTCAGTGGTTACACGCAGAACAGCAGACGGCTCCACGTGTGTACTGGCTCTCGCATACCCCCCTTGCTAGAGACAGCAGCACAGGGTGAGGGAGCAGGCGGACTGGGAGCCTGTGTGTAACCATGGAAGTTAATTGATGAGCCCTGGCTCATCAGTTAACCATGTACATGGTTACACTTTCACATCCCTACTGGGAAGTGAAGATGTGGCCTAAGAGAACATCAATTTTTCTGGTGCTTACATCTACTTTCTATAGTAGATAGGGCAGAACGATTTAAATCCAAGTGAATTACAACTACAAGTAGGAAACCTTGATTTAAATAATAAATTTTAATCTCATTGTCTCCATTAGTATTTTCCAATTATTTTCCTAAAGAAAGGTTTATTTTCATTCATTAGTTGATTTCCCACCAAATAATGCCTTTAGACTAAATTTGGTATTTCCTTTTTGCTAACCGGGAGGCTATTTTATATCTGTATATTTATTTAAGCACTCATATAGCATAACATACATTTATTCAAATCCTTAATTTTTCATTTTTAAATGTTAGAAAATGGTGAACTGATGCATTTCTTATTTATTAGGCAGTAATTTTTTTACATGGCATTTGTGTGAAACTGCACTTGAATGGAATTTGGAATTCAATTAAAACTCTACAAAAACATCAAATTATTTCTTAATTAAATAATATTATCTTAAATGTGCTGGATACACAAGAGAACCACTTACCAAAACATATTTTGCATTTAAAACTGATGATTAAACAAAGAAAGCATCAACTGTATTAGTGAATTGATTGGCTTATTCTGGTTACCCTGGGCCAAATATTGCAAGGATGTGTTGATGCCTTTCTACGGTGATCTCACGAATATCAAAGCAGACACTTACCTGAATTTTCAGGTGAAAATCTGACCTCATATCCTTCAAGTATTTAGAATTAGTTAATCTCATCATCTCCCATGTCTTTTATTCTTAAACAAGCTTTCCTCCTTTTTCAACTCCAAATCAGTTTCTCAATTTTGACTGAACTAGTCAAAATTAAGAAAATATTCTCTCTGCACCTGCTAATTATTTCCGGTTTCAGTTTAGTTAAGACAAAAGCTTTTCTAGAAAATGTAAATCACATTCACTCTATATGAAGATTGGAAATAACATATAATTACTTAATTCAGTACATGAGAATGGAGTTTATAAAGCTGTATATGTAATTAAAAAGCAGCATTAAAATTTGAGGAGGGCAGTATATTTTTATTTAAATAGGTTATAGCACATTTAGGAATTAACAGGTTATCCATTACAAATTAAATTTTAAGTAAAAATGTATATACATTTAAATAAAATCTGATTTCTAATTATTAGATTTCATGAATTTTTATCCATCCTGATAGTAAAAATGATATAATTAGCTTCTAAAGTTGTACTTTCCAACACACTGCAAAACTGTGATAATATGCAATCCATAGCACAGTGCAAGTAAATTTTAACTGAATCCCTGCGTGAAGTTAGTTGTGTAGTTTGTTTAAAAGTTTAGCTACTGCTCAGAAAACAAGAAAACTATATTATTTTTAAGTTATATTCTTTTGATAATATTCATAAAGAACAAATCTTTAGCTGATTTATATCAGGTAAGGATTTGGCCCAGTAACGTGACATGTCATATTACTAGCTGCTTTCAGGGCACTTGAATGATTGTAGAAAAATAATATTCACAGAAATTCTCTTGTTCATCTGAAAAGGAAAAAAGGGTTTATCCTCCATCCCATTTCCTCAAACATAAATGATTGCACTGTTGGCCAGGTGCATATTTTGGGGAAGAGGTGGAAGTGAAAGCTTACTCCCAAGCATTAGGTATAATCAGATCAGAGGCAAAATTTCAAATTGAAGGAACAAATGATCCACTACTGCATGTCAATGTATAGGTTTTATTTTTCATACTTTCATACTTTATTTTCATACTTTGCATTACTGTTATCCAAGACATCAAAATATCACAACGTATTTTTCAATCAATGATTTTGGCCTCAACATACCCTTATGAGGAAGGGAAGCATTAGTTCTTCTTTACTGATAGACTAAGAAACAAAGATGTTAAAGGGACTTGCCCAGTCACACAGTAGGTTTGAGATAGACCTGGGTCTGGAACCCAGATTACCTGACTCAGAGTCCTGTAATCCAAGATCACACCCTTTCTATCTGTTTTTATATCAAAGTTACTAGTGTCACTTACTTTTGACGTAAACAGTACTTCCACTTGGCAAGACGACTACGTTGGAGGCTGGACTGGCAGGTCTGGGGGACTTCACTGTTGCTACACTGCCACTTGGAACAGGGGTAGATGTTGGGGTTGAAGTGGTACTTGTGTAGGAATAGCAAACCACCACTAAAGAGGAGAGAAGACACCTTCCACATAACTAAAGTAAAAAATTCCATTATCCTAGCACTATTTTAACAACTTTAAAGATAAACAAAAGCCTAAGGTTTATTGGTTCACTATCCACATCTTTTGCCTCTGCAGTCCTACTACTGTGAAGTGCTCTCTGCTTTGACCCAAGAACAACCATAGAATTAGTTGTTTTCAAAGCAGATTTGTAAATGTTTTCATTTTAAAAGATCTTTCAAACGCCACTGAGACTATTTTGTTCTCTACTCGTGTATTTAATATCATAGTTCATCATGTATGTGTTCAGAATTTTAATGAACTTTGTCTTAGTGTACTTAGGTCTCTAGAGTTGATCAATGATATACGTATAAAATTGTTATTGCACTGTTTTCAGTAGCATGTCAGTCCCACAATTAACCTGAAAACCCATTTTAAATTAAGACAGATGAACATCTTTTAAAATGGTTTTCCTTGTTTAATTGCTGTAACACTGATGTTTACAAGTAGTAGTAAGAGAATTCCGGTGGTATAACATTTCCCAAATCTATCAGAAAAAAACTAATTTGAAAAGTGTTAGGTTTTCTCTAACTGTGTAACTATATTGTAACTAAACCCCTAAAACAAAGCAAAATAAAATTCTGCAGCTTAGATGGAGTTTATAGGGGCTGAGAAGAGGGTGGGGAGGATCTTTTCATTTATTAATTTAGTACATTTCATCTGGAGTGGCAAAATAAGAATGATATCCATGTCATTTTTGCAAAGTCACCTTCCCTGAATATCACTGTACCTTAAAGGGACCTGTTACAACTTTTATTTAATTCTTTCATTTTTAGTAATTTAAATTTGCAAAACTGCCACATTTTACATCTTCAAAACATTTAGAATGTATGTGGTTTGGCAGAGATGGTGAACCAGTTAAGTTCCTTTGTGTTTTTAGTGAATGTCATGTCATATTCCAGTTCCAAATGCACTAGCACAATATTTCATTTAGGTGCAAAAATGTCAAAATGGACTTCAAAGTCAATCAGATTTTATTAAAACATTTCTATTAATATCATAGGAGAATGAAGAAATGAGGTTTTTTGGTTTAAAAAAAAACCCTACAAATTTTGGACTGAGACTAGCCAATCGTGTCCCTTTAAAGCGTGAAATTATTCTTTTCACATCCTCACTATCTGCAGTAAGATACTGGAATTCCCTTACCTTCTTTGTTTCCAGTTTCAGCAGGAACTGGAAGAGATGCATTGTGCTGAACAGCCGCATTAGCAACAGCATTAGCTGTTACCGTGAAGGCTGTTTGTGGAACCAGCCGTGGCATCAGCGGCACCAGTCGATGACCTTCTATAGACCATTCTGAAGAGCTGTTTGGTCCAGACATACTAAATAGAAATGCATATTATATGGAAGTGTTCTATTATCCATCACATTTACTTACTAAACATGCTTTTTCGAGAAAGAAAAGCTACTAGATGACAGGATCTCTTTTCTAGTGATAGGCTAGAATACGTACAGTAAATCATAATTGAAAAAGCAATCTTACAAATTAATACATATTATACTCCTTGAAATAAAAATACCAAAAGCATAACAACATTCATGAAACAATCATAAAGCTAAGTATGCTATAGAAATAATCGTTTCTAAGGCAGATCACATTCTATTTCATTAAAAATATTCTAAGCCCCATCACAATAGCCTAAACAAGATTGAAACATATAAAACAACCATACATTTCCTTAACAGAAGTCAAACTTAACTTATTAATATTTGGTTTAAAAGATAAAGCACTGCCTAATGGAAAGACTCTTTGCTACTTTATGGAAGTCATGTGAAACTAATAGCTTACTTATGCGCAATAGTTGTTAGCCGTTCATCATTTACGGCTCTCCGAACTTCAGCACGATGGCGCTCAGTTGAAATGCTGTCAAAAGAGAAAGCAGCCAATACATTTCAGATATGGACAGACAAATATATTTATCTGATCCTGCTAGCTAAAATGAAAATGTTACAAATAGCTCCATTCTGGTGGGAGGAGGTGTCACTGTTTACATTTTAGAGATTGCCACTTGCTTTGGTCCCTGTGAGGGTGAAAATAAAATATTTTTCTATTCTAGAGAATAGAAAGGATTTTACCATAGTTACTAAAGATTACATTAGCCACTGCATGGCTGGACTTCTAATTCGGGGTTGCAATCTTACAAGAATGGAAGTGAGAAAAAAAATGTCATTTGCAAGATAAGCAAATTTGACCAGGAATCATTGAAAGTAAATAAAGAATCCCCACTACATTGTTTCTGGAATCACTTTTCTGAACTAATAGGGGAAGTAGAGGTGGGTGACAACCTCGGAAGCAGTGATCATGAGATGGTAGATTTCAGGATCCTGACCAAAGGAAGAAAAGAGGGTAGTAAAATACACACCTTGGACTTCAGAAAAGTAGACTTGGACTCCCTCAGAGACCTGATGGGCAGAATCCCCTGGGATGCTAACATGAAGGGGAAAGGAGTCCAGGAGAGCTGGCAGTATTTTAAAGAAGCCTTATTGAAGGCACAGAAAGAAACCATCCCGATGCGTAGCAAGAGAAGCAAATATGGTAGGAGACCGGATTGGCTTACAGGGGAAATCCTTGGTGAACTTAAGCACAAAAAGGGAGCTTACAAAAAGTGGAAACTTGGACAAATGACCAGGGAGGGGCATAAATGTATAGCTCAAGAATGCCGGGGGGTTATCAGGAAGGTGAAAGCGCAATTGGAATTGCGACTGGCAAAGGATGTGAAGGATAACAAGAAAGGTTTCTACAGGCATGTTAGCAAGAAGAAGGTGATCAGAGAGGGTGTGGGGCCCCTACTGGATGAAGGAGGTAACCTAGTGACAGATGATGTGGGGAAAGCTGAAGTACTCAATGCTTTCTTTGCCTCAGTCTTCACGGACAAGGTCAGCTCCCAGACTAATGCACTAAGTGACGCAAGATGGGATGAAGATGGACAGCCCTTGGTGGATAAAGAACAGGTTAGGAACTATTTAAAAAAAGCTAACCATACACAAATCCATGGGTCCGGACTTAATGCATCCGAGGGTACTGAAGGAGTTGGCAAATGTCATTGAGGAGCCTTTGGCCATTATCTTTGAAAAGTCGTGGAGACCGGGAGAGATCCCGGATGACTGGAAAAAGGCAAATGTAGTGCCCATCTTCAAAAAAGAAGGGAAGAACAACGATCCAGGGAACTACAGGCCAGTCAGTCTTACCTCGGTCCCTGGAAAAATCATGGAAGGGATCCTTAAGGAATCCATTTTGAGGCACTTGGAAGAGGGGAAAGTGATCAAGAATAGTCAGCATGGATTCACAAAGGGCAAGTCGTGCCTGACCAATCTGATTAGCTTCTATGATGAGGTAACTGGCTCTGTAGACATGGGAAAGTCAGTGGATGTGATATACTTTGACTTTAGCAAGGCTTTTGATACGGTCTCCCACAATATTCTTGCCAGCAAGTTAAGGGAATGTGGATTGGATAAATGGACTGTAAAATAGAAAGCTGGCTAGAAGGTCGGGCCCAGAGGGTAGTGATCAACGGCTCGATGTCAGGAAGGCGGTCGGTTTTTAGCGGAGTGCCCCAAGGTTCGGTTCTAGGACCGGTTTTGTTCAATATCTTTATTAATGACCCGGATGAGGGGATGGATTGCACCCTCAGCAAGTTTGCAGATGACACTAAGCTAGGGGGAGAAGTAGATACACTCTTGGGCAAAGATAAGGTCCAGAGTGACAGACAAATTGGAGGATTGGGCCACAAGAAATCTGATGAGGTTCAACAAGGACAAGTGCAGAGTCCTGCACTTGGGACGGAAGAATCCCACTGTTACAGGCTGGGGACCAACCAGCTAAGTAGTAGTTCTGCAGAAAAAGACCTGGGGATTACAATGGATGAGAAGCTGGATATGAGTCAACCGTGTGCCCTTGTAGCCAAGAAGGCTAATGGCATATTAGGTTGCATTAGGAGGAGCATTGCCAGCAGATCCAGAGATGTGATTATTCCCCTTTATTCGGCTCTTGTGAGGCCACATCTGGTGTACTGTGTCCAGTTCTGGGCCCCCCACTACAAAAAGGATGTGGACGCATTGGAGAGGGTCCAGTGGAGGGCGACCAAAATGATTTAGGGGCTGGAGCATATGACCTACGAGGAGAGGCTGAGGGAGTTGGGTCTGTTTAGTCTGCAGAAGCGAAGAGTGAGGGTGGATTTGATAGAAGTCTTCAACTTCCTGAAGGGAGGTTCCAAAGAGGCTGGAGAAAGGCTGTTCTCAGTAGTGACGGATGGCAGAACAAGGAACAATGGTCTCACATTGCGGTGGGAGAGGTCGAGGTTGGATATTAGGAAAAACTATTTCATTAGGAGAGTGGTGAAGCACTGGAATGGGTTACCTAGGGAAATAGTGGAGTCTCCAGCCCTAGAGATTTTTAAGTCTTGGCTTGACAAAGCCCTGGCTGGGTTGATTTAGTTGGGATTGGTCCTGCCTAGGGCAAGGGGCTGGACTTGATGACCTTCTGAGGTCTCTTCCAGCTCTATGGTTCTATGATTCTATGATTATAAATTTATTTTAAAAGCAGAAAAATGCCATTGATAGGAAATGTGTGCAATGCTTTTGAAAGAAAACAGGCCATAAACCAATAATACACTCTCCACAGATACCATAAATAGTGTGTGGTTTACCTAAGCACTTTGGAGAGTTCTCCAAGAAGGTCTTTCTTTTCCTTGGTAAGGTCCCCCTGTGCACGCAAGGCACTGATAACTCCGGCATATGCCTCAAGTTCTAAGGAAAGATAGAAATAGGATTAGCTCTTCACAGTTAACAGCAAAAAGGAAAAATAAAATCATTGTTTTAAAAATGGTAGATTTTCTATTAATGCATTCACATCTTATTACTCGGCTGTGTACAGTTACTCACAGCATATAATGTGATTTCACAGCAGATTCTCTAGAAAGCAATTGATCAGGTGACACAAAAGACCAGCCCTGCAAGCCTTCCACACAAGAGAACTTCCACTGACACAAGTGGGAGTATTACATGCAGAAGGACTTGAAAGTTTGGGCCCTATTTTTACAAAGTACTGTGGAATTTTCCAGGAGTAAATGAAATATTTATAAGATCTTTGATAATTAGCTTAAAAAACCTTCATAGGAAAACTTTACTCAAGAAAAAGTTACTTCTATCACAAGGAAAGCTGATTTTCCCTCCAACACCACTTTTTAATAAGGTGATGACAGCTTTTTAGCCATCATATACATTTTATACTCAATGTATCTTGCCTAATTTCCACAACATATGCAACTGTTTAAATCAGAAAAGAATGCTAACACACTGAAGCAACAAGGAACACTCAGATCTCTAGTGTGCAACCAATACATCAAAGATAATGAACTGATTTAACACTAAAAAACTAACATTATTCTTTAGCTTACAGAAAACTCTGAAAACCAGAATGTGAAAATGCCACTTAGTCAAAATATATAATCCTAACGTCATGGGGCACATCTTTCATGTAACTGGTGTTCCATCCATAAATTCAAAATCTTATAGTTGAGAGCCTGTTAGCATTTTTATGATAAAATCCTGGTTTTCCCCATACGTTGTTAAATCTGCTATTTTAATATGAACTGGTTTGGAACTTACCATATAAACTGTCAGTTCAATTTATCAATGCTTATTTTTTTAGTTACTGCACATTTTACAAAGAAGAAGAACTGACTCATTTAAATTAGCAATCCAAATCTGTTGATTTTCTTAAACTCACCTATAAAACTGCCTGTCTTTCCATACTATATATAGCTATATAGAACTACAAAATCAAATCCCAGTTAACAGAAAATTTAAGTATCAAGAGAGACAGAAACAACAACAAATAAGCTGCCAAGAGCATAGATAGCAGTCAGATAATAGCTGCCAAAAAAAGCAGGACTTGCACTGTTTTCAAAAGCTGCCAGCAAGTTTGTCCAGTGGACCCCAAGTACACAAACAGAGAATCCTGCTCAAAATAAGTCCTACACACAGCCCAGTCCTCACTAAACCAGAAAGCAGAGAAGACACACTTTGGTCAGCCATAACTCCCAAGCCAGGATATTGGTTAGGTAATTGCTTACGTATTTAAGGCTTAAATGATGAAGCATTTTGTACACCAATCCACTGGTTGCTTCTAAAGTCAACATTTGCTAAGGTACCACACAGTAATATGAGAGAAACGTCAGTCTTTTTCTGTGCTCAGATGTAGGAAGTTACTTAACTCAGAAATCACTGGGTAAAGTTTGAATTTTTTTTTTGAAGAACCACTGTATTAAGAACTTGAAATTTATGTTTTAGCATCTTGGCAGGAAGTGAAGCTCACAGAACAGATGTACACAGATTCCTCACTCCTATGCCTAAACGGTGCACACAAATTGTAACTGGTGCAGTCTTTGTTCAGCACCAAGGGAAACCTAGCAATATGGTCAAAGTAAGGTATAAAAATAGGTTTACCATAAATAAATGGAAACATGCAAATCCAAACTTAAGGCTGCCACTTCATCCCATATTTATGTACTGCAGAGCAGTGCTAGATTTCACACTACGATATGATTTATTTAAGTCAGTGGTTCCCAACACATGGTCCGTGATGGCATTGCAGGAGGTCCATGGAAAGTTTAAGGTGGGCCCAATCCTTACTTTTCTTTTTTTCTCTTTTCTTTTCCTTTTTCTTCTTTTCCTGGAGAGAGGGTCCGTGAAATTTTAATAGATTGAAAAAGGGTCCAAATGCTTGAAAAGGTTGGGAACCACTGATTTAAGTATTGACACTTTTCTAAAATCTTCCATGGCATTTAACTTACTACAGAGTATCTGTGCCTTGCAGAGTGGCCTGCAAGAGCACTAGACTATAAGTCAGGAAACATGGACTATATGCCTTGTTCCACTAATGACCTGATTTGTGACCTTGCTACAGGGCAAGTCACTTCACCTCTCTGTGCCTCCATTTCTCTTCCCTTATCTATTTTGCCTATTTAGACAAAGTTCTTTCTCTGGCTATGTCTAGATTGCAAGCCTCTTTCGAAAGAGCATCTAGACTACAACCAGTACTTTCAAAAAAAGCGGCTTGCTTTTTCAAAAGAGAGCACCCAGGCAGTCTGGATGCTCTCTTTCGAAAAAGCACAGTTTGCATTACATAGCGCCTTTTTTCGAAAGAATGCTTTTGAAAAAAGGCGTTATTCCTTGTAAAACGAGGTTTTCCGCGGTCGAAAAAACTGCTGCATTCTTTCGATTTACTTTCAAAAGAATGCGGCAGCAGTCTAGACGCAGGGGAAGTTTTTTCGAAAAAAGGCCACGTTTTTCAAAAAAAACCCTGTAGTCTAGACACACCCTCTCCGTTTCTGTATATTAGCTTGCAATCTCAGATAGGACCTCTAGGTGCTACCACAAGTAATAAATTATTTAATAAAAATAACTGTTCAGATACTATAAACAATTTGCAGTCTCTTAAAAACAGAACCCTCCCTCGCATGATAATCGAGGAGGAAGAGGAGGAGAAGAAAAGTTGTTTTATGGCATCAACAACAACAAAAGGCTGACAAGAGCACAAATAGCAATCAGATAATAGCTGCCAAAAAAAGCAGGACTTGCACTGTTTTCAAAAGCTGCCAGCAAGTTTGTCCAATGGACCCCATTTACACAAACAAAGAATCCTGCTCAAAATAAGTCCTACACACAGCCCAGTACTCACTAAACCAGAAAGCAGAGAAGACACACTTTGGTCAGCCATAACTCCCAAGCCAGGATATTGGTCAGGTAATTGCTTCCATATTTAAGGCTTAGATGATGAAGCATCTGAAAACCTCAAATGACTTTACAAACATTAACATTAACCTTCATGCCTCTGCTGCAAACTAAGTACAGTAACACAGTACAGCACTTTTTTAATAAATGGGTAAAATAAGGCCCAGAAGAGATTAAGTTATTTGCTAAAAGTCATATAAGAAGTCAAAGTCTCTAAATATTTAATCTCTTGACTCCCTTTACTGTGTTCAATCACTAGACTATGTTGCCAAAATCAAAATCTGAAAAGAAAACTTAGATCTGTTTTCTTCCAATATTAAAATGCAATTAAAAACTATTAAGAAAAGTTGCCTTATTACCAAAAAGGCACCAAAAATATTTTTTCAGGTATCACTTTCCATTTGGGCAAAGCATCAAGAGTTCAAAGTATAGCCACAGTATTTCAATAAGCTCCTATTGTTATGACCATTATATCAATTGAGATTGTTTTCACATCTCACAACCACTTCTTGTCCTCCAGTAACTGAAGACTGGAAATGACATTGTATTGTGGGATTTTTTGTCATTGAGAATCTGCATCACAGTAGTTTTACTGATGTAACTCAAACCACTGACAACTAAACATGGGGAGCAATGAAAGATACATTTTTGTATTCATATGTTTTCTCTATATAAAACCAAAAATGCAGGTAGGAAATTAATCAGACATGTGGAGATTGAAACTTCTCAGTCTGCACTCACTTTTGACAGAAATGTCTTCTATTCGCATTCATGTGCGTGAAAATATAATCTGAAGTGTAGATAAGTGGAGGCAGATACATGGACTACTGTATCCACCAGAGGGACCATCCAACCAAAATGATTCTGTAAAATTAGGTTTATAACCAGCTCTATTCATTAATCCATAATGAGCATCCACGATTACCAAATATCATTAAAGCAAGAGCTGTGAAAACACTGACACCTTCTGATCACTTTCTATACCTTATAAGCTTGATTGCAAACATATCAACATGTTTAATGGAGACATTAAACAGAGAAAGATACATAAAGACCCAGCAGCCAACGGAATAGCCAAAATTGCATCTCACTGTACCCAGTTTGCGAAGAATCCTCTTGCATTCATCCCTGCTGAGATCCAAAAGTGTTGGCCACACAACAGGCATTCTGTCTCTGTCTTTGTGCTCCCGCAGAGCTCAACCTCCCTGAAAAAGAATACAAATACTGTAAGTCCAACTCAATGTTCTACATTTTGCTTTTGCAACTTGATTAGTGCAACCTCTTTCCTCTTCCAGCCTGCTCAGTGCTTCAAGGTAATCTTTCTTTCCATTAATGTATTCCTCTGCCTGAACCTTTGCAAAAGGCTTGCCATTTCACTATAATGGAATTCTGCAACTTCAAACCTGCCACTGACTTCTTATACAACCAGTTCCTCAGGCTTGGTCTACATTTGAAAGTTATACTGGAATAGCTAAGTTGGTCAGAGGTGTGAATAAACCACACTACTGAATACTGTACCTATGCCAACATAACCCCCATGTAGACACAGCTATGTCAATGGATGAGTGCTTCCACTGAGGTAGCTAATGTTTAGGGAAATGATGTTCCTAAACTAAACAGAAAAAATGTCTTTGTTAGTGCAGGTTGTATTTACGTTGTCTGGCTATACCAGCATAGCTGCGCCAGGGTAGCTATACTAAAACAGTCTCCGTAACGTAAGCACACCTGAGGGTCATATTAGCCTGTCTCCTGAGACCTGCCTATATCTTTTGCAAACCTTCCTTCATGTTATGCTCTCTCTTAACACCTGGAATTATCTCTCAATTGATACACAAGTCCCCTCCCTCTTCGCACATAGGAATTATTTTGGCTAAAATGACTACACAACCCATAGAACAAGATTTGGCATTTGTCTGTTATGTTGCAGACTGAAAAAACATCCTGAAAATGTACTTGTTCAGGCACACTATACGCACAGTATCTAACTTGCCCAACCATATCTTGACAGTGATAAAAACCACACTCATTAGAATGATTTTATCTACCCACTTAAAAAAAAAATTACTTGCCAGAGGCAGACAGGTCATTAGACTTGTGCAAGACAGTGACAACACTTGTTCTGCACTTGGGCTGTTAGACTGAAGCGCCACAGAGCAGTGATTATGGTTCTGTGTTTAGCAACATGAAAACAAAGCACAGATCGCATCATACAGCAGAATGTAAACACTGCACTCTCCCGGAGCACCCACAGGAAGCGGTGACAGTAGAACCAGGATGCTCCTACCCCACTCCCAAATTCATTGTGCCTATGATCGCTATCCTGTAACAGACCTGGGGGCTTTGTGAAAATAACTGATCCCATACGCACAAAAAACAAGACAAGATGAGCAAGGGGCGGGTGGGACTTTAGATAACCCCAGCACACCCTCTCAAGATGGAGGAAGCGAAATGCCTCCTCTGACCTCCATATTATGGGGGGAAGGGACAGAAAAAGCTCCTGCCCCAAAGCCGACAAGGCTGCTCCCTCTTTCCTCAGCGCAAGAGAGGAACAGGCTGGGGGAGGGGGCAGCTTCCTGAGGTGGAGCACAACCTCCCCCCCTCCCCCCGAGGCATTATCACCCTCTCTTTTCTCAGCTGGGCTGGGGGCTGCCCTTTGTATGGGGCGCTGTGCCTTCCTCCCTCAGCCAGGGGGCGCTGTGTGAGGGGGAGGGACGCAGCTCCCTCAGCTGGGGGAGAGGTGCTGAGGAGGGCACAGCGCCCTCCTCTCTCAGTCGGGGGCACGGTGTGTGTGAGGGGGGACACGGCTCCCGCTTCCCTCAGCCCGGGGGGCCGGACGGAAGCCTCTCGCTCAGCCCGGGCTGCTCAGGGCAGGCTCAGCCCCGGGAGAGGATGCTCCGCCGGCCGGGAGCTGCCCACTCCTGCGCCTTTCACTGACGTGGACACAGCGCCCGACAGACCCTCGGAGGGGGAGTCGCCCTCCCGGTCCCGCCCAGGCTCCCGAGGGAGGAGGGGACCCACCTGCCCGGCCGTTCCGGGAACATCTAAAGGCTCCTCAGCGGCAAAGCCCGGGTAGCTTCGGGTTTGTTTAGTGGCGGCGATAGGCAGCTCTCCGTCCAACCAAGATGGCGGCAAAACAGCAGCTCGCATGCGCGGCCGCGCGGGGCACTGTGGGAAATGTAGTTCCTCCGCTCATAGATGCCTTCCCACGGCCCGCTTCAGGCGTCACGACGTACCCCCCGCGGCCGTGGCGCGACATAAGGGGCGGGGCAGGGTAGGGGATCAACCGCACGCTTCTAGGAGGGTGGCTGAGGTCGCCGCGCGGGGTGCCCCTGGGAGTTGTAGTCATTTTCTGGTTGGCGAGCGTAACGAAGAGAGGCGTCTTCCGCCACGCCCAGTGAATTGGAACGCAGTACGGAAAGCGAAAGGGGACAGACATCCTGTTCGCGTTTGGCTACTTTGCGCAGACCGAAGTAGATAGGCTGCAAAGCCGGTTGCAAGGTGTTTGCCCTGCACCCAGCCCCACAGTCTTGGAGCTCCGCTTGGTTCTTGAGTGCAAAGCGCTGCCCAGTGCCAGCCAGAGGCCTCTGCATACTGGAGAGGGGGCTGCGTTGCTGGATGCAAGAAGGGGCCCTGGGCTGGGTCTATGGGGTGTGGCGTGTGAGAGGGGGGCTCAGGGCTGGCGCAGGGGCTTGGCATGGGGCCCACGCTCTGGGCAGACCTTACCCCACAGAAGTGATTGGCATCTCCCTAGATCAGTGGTTCTCAGAGCGTGGTCCGCGACTGTCTTGCAGGTGGGCGTGGGGCGAGCCCTCCCCACGGCGGTAGGGAGCCTGCGCCGGCACTCCAGCCCTGCGCCCCTCCCCCCTGCAAGGTTGGAACACCAGCGCCTGCAGGGGGGCAAAGGGGCAAGCCTCGCGGGCTGGATCCAGCTTGCGCGGGGAGGAAGCAGCTGCCACTCTCCTTTCCCCTGGCTGGGAGTGCCACAGGAAACCCGTTTGTCTGGAGGCTTTCCCTGCCGCTCCCACTGACTGTGCCTGGGAGCAGCAGGAGGCATGGGGCCAGGTGAGTGACCCCCCCCCAGCCACCTCGTGCACCCCATACCTCTCACACACTCCCCTCCCGCTGAGACCCTACACTCCAACCTCATTTCTGCACCCTACCTCCCACTCAGATTTCCCTACTCTCACCCCTTCTGCACTCTGCCTCCCACCCAACCCCCCCACTCTCAGCCCTCTCCTGCACCCATCCTCTCAGCCAGACCCTCCCCACCCCACCTGCACCTATTTTGTCATCATGGGTGGTTGGCTGGGGGTCCATGGAAAGGTCTGTGTTGAGCGCGGTGGGCCGTGGGCCAAAAAGTTTAAGAACCACTGATCTAGATGAACGGGTGGCCATGGAGCTCTGCACTGTGCCTGGCTGCAGGCACCACCCCTACAGCTCTCATTGAATATTGTCCCTGGATGATGATAGCTGTGGCACTGGCACTTGGAATGGGGCAGCACACAGAGCCCCCATGGCCAATCCTCCACCTCAGAGTTGGAGGGACATGTTGGCCAGTTCCAGGAGCTAGGCACCTATTCTGCCAATCGTGCTGTGCCAGCAGCACCACTATCCAGACTTTTAGTGGCCGGGTTAGCTGTACTCACTGGAGCCACAAGAGTCCCTTTTTGATCTATTCCTGGCAACCCTATGTTGGACAGTATGTGGGGAATAAGTGCATTGCAGTGTTCCCAACTCTCAATTATGTCACAGGTTTTGTGTTATTTGTTTGTCTTAAATCCTTAGGTTCTGGAGTCATGATGAGTATTTGGTTGTTGTTGTAGTTTGTTTTAAATTTTGTTAAGGTCCTTAGTGCTATTGAGGAAAAACTCCACAACCAGAAACAAAGAAAAATAACTTGGAATTTATTTTTAAAATCTCAAAATGTGAATGTTGAATTGCTATCAGTTGTGAGTCTGCATGCACTTCTAAGATAATACAATGTCCTGCCCTTTCCTTCTCCCTGCAAAAAAAATAATTGCTCAATTCCATGTGCTTATCAAATGTGAGTACAGTGACCATGTGTTCCCAAAAGCTACTATAGTTGTTTCAGACTCAACCTGGGTATGGAGTGGCCTGGGCCACAGGCAGAGTCTGTGTCTCCTGTGGGGAGAGGCAGCAGCAAACCAATGCAATGGAGACAATTTTAAACTTTATAAAGGAAAAATCAAGAAATTAGTCAGGAACAATAATACACATAATAAAATAATATTTTAAAAAACCACTTGCTTAGGAGAATAAACTAAATTACCATTGCTATGAAAAGGGTTTTTTTCTAAAACATTCTGGCTACGTCTACACTGCAGGCTTCTTGTGCAAGAACTGTTTTGTGCAAAAGGTCTTCCACAAGAGCACGTCCACACTGCCATGTGCTTTTGTGCAAGAGCATCCATGGCAGTGTGGACGCTCTCTTGCGCAAGAAAGCTCTTACAGCCATTTTAGCCATAAGGGTTTCTTGCACAAGAAGTTCATGTTGCCTGTCTACACTGCCTTCTTGTGGAAGAGCTCTTGCGCAAGAGGGCTTATTCCTTGTGGGAAGAGGAATAACTCTTCTGGAAGAAGCCCTGTTTTCTGACGCTGTACTGTAAATTTACTTGTGCAAGAACGCGTGTGCAGTGTAGATGCTCTGCAAGTTTTTGCGCAAGAACAAATGTTCTTGCGCAAAAAGCCTGCAATGTAGATGTAGCCTCTGTGTCACCCCAAGGGAATCAACTCCTCACCCAGGCTACAAAGTCCAGCTTTACCCCTCTCTGCTGCTTCTACCTCTATCTGGCTTATGGAGCTTTTTTTTTTTTTTTTTTTGACCCTGCAATGACAGCACCTTTACTAAATAGGTCCACTTATGAACAACAGACCCTCACCTGGAGGGTCTATCCATTCCTCACGTACCCACGTTTTATTTTCCTTTGTCAGCATACCAACGGTCAACCTCACAGGCCATAGCTGCCCTTTGCAGGCATACTCCTTGTATGTGGCCCATGGTCCAGCTTCCTTTAACACAACTTCCTCTGGCCAAACCCTTTTTCACCCTAGTGCAGTCTCTTTTTACCTTCTTCTCTAGCTCACTTCCAACTATTCCCGTGGGGCAGATTCCGAGCTCCTCTTGTTGGCTATTTCCTCAAAACAGCATTCTAGACTGTACCATAGCTGCAGCAGGTACAAATGCTAAGGCCAGAGTTACTACGCATATTCTAAAAATAACTTTTTATTTGCTTTGTAACGTTCTACAGGCTGGCCACCTGGAGGAGCAGCTGCAAAGTCACTCTGTTTGCTTCACAGTACTGCAAGGAAAGATTCTCAGCTGGAATGGCCAGAAGATAAACATTGTCTACAGAAAAATGTTACAGACACAGAGAAAAATAAGTGAAGTATAATAAACAAAAAAGTCTCCTGAAGGGGTTACTGTAAATCAGTTTGTGCTTGCATTTTTTAGCAAGAAAGTAAAAAATCATTTTTCAAATTTGGCTTCCAGAATGTAAGAAATAATTGGAAATTTTTTTGAGGTGAAGACAAGGTGGGCAGGGGACAATGGAGGCACAGGACCTGAACTTGATGACCTGTCAAGATGCCTTCCATTTCTGGCATTCTGTGATATGGTGGAGAATGTGCTTTGATATGATATGGCTATTTTCAGTTCAGTCAGTGCTATTATTTTCTCAGGTAGCAGGGACACTTGAATCTCACCATAGTGGATCACAAGCTAAATACGAGTGTAATGCTATTGCAAAACACATCCCATAAGGATATATATCTATATATTAGCAGAAATGTTATTAGCAAGACACAAGAAGTAATTCTTCTACTATACTCCATGCTGATTAGGCCTCAATGGCAGTATCATGTCCAGTTCTGGATGCCACATTTCAAGAAAGATATGGACAAAATGGAGAAAGTCCAGAGAAGAGCAAGAAAAATTACTAAAGGTCTAGAAAATGTGACCTAGGGGGAAGATTGAAAAAATGCATTTGTTTAATCTGGAGAAGAGAAGAAGGGAACATAATAGTTTTAAAGTGCATAAAAGTTTGTTACAAGGAGGGGCGAGCAAAATTGTTCTCCTTAACCTCTGAGGATAGAAGAAGAAGCAATGGGCTTGTAAATTGCAGCAGAAGTGATTTAAGTTGGACATTAGGAAAAACTTCCTAATGGTCAGGGTAGCTAAGCACTGGAATACATTTCTGAGGGAGGTTGTGGAATCTCCACTGTTGGAGATATTTAATAGCAGGTTAGACAAACATCTGTCAAGGATGGTCTAGATCAGGGGTAAGCAATCTCTTTGTCTTGAGGGTCACATTGGGGTACAGAAATTGTATGCAGAGCCAGTTAGGGAAGGCTGTGGGAGCCTGTGCCTCCCCAAACAGCCAGGGGTGGCCTGGCATCTGTTCCCATCCAGTTTCCCTACCTTCTGACTTCCCCTCCGTGTCCCTCCACTTCCTATCCAGTCTCTGCATATCCCCCCTCATCCTGCTGACCATGCTGCCTGCAGCATCAGGGCTGGTGGCGCAATGACTTAGACATCCAGGTACTGGGAGAGCTGAGACTGAGGGGGATGGGAAGCGGAAGAGGAGGGGCTGGTGGCTAGCCTCCCTGGGCGGCTAGATCACTGGCTGCCCCTGCTCTCCATGCTGCCCGAGAGTTGGGCTGGCTCCTTCCGGCAAGGCTGTCCCGATCCTACTACTCTGAAGGAGCTTGGGGGGTCTGGACTGAAGGGTCCGAGAGGCTGGGCCCATGGGCCCTAGTTTGCCTCCCTTTGGTTTAGATAATACTTAGTCCTGCCTTGAGTGTAGGGAACTGGACTAGAAAGTCTCTCGGGTCCTTCCAGTCCTATGATTATTGATTACAGTGCCTAACTTGCAATTTCATGTTGTTCTTTGAAGACTATGAACCACTTGGATTCTAAAAAAAAACTATTTTGGACAACAGAGTCAAACAGAAGACTTTACCTTTCTGTTTCTTGATAACGAACTCAAGAGCCAAAGTGAAGGCAAGTAGAGCCACCTGTGCACATTATTTGAAGGAAGAATTTGGCATTAAATATAGCACAGATTAAGTTAGATTCAGAAAAGCAGAGAGGTGTAAATTGCACTTTCCTTTGTCATCCACTACCCTCCCCTGACAAACTCTGGATTAGATTCTCCTAACCCTCATTTATCAGGCCTGTGCGCAGGGCTTGTGTGAAGGGTGCGAATGCATCCCCCATGGTCCTTCATGCTCTGCCATGAGGCCAGTTCTGGCCAACCTAGGGAAGGCAGGGGCAGTGCATTGCCCCAGCCTCCCTCCCCCGTGTTCTGGCTGGCTGGGGGAAAGCAGGGAGGTGTGCTGCCCCAGCCTCTCTCCCCCATGCTCCTTCCAGCCTGGGAAGTCTGGGACTGATTTCCCCCATTCCTCACCCAGCAGTGAGGCGGAGGGCGAGGCTGGGCTGGGAGGTGGAGGCAGCCACCAGCCCCTCCCACAGCTCACACACCCCCTGCAGAAATTCCTGTGTACAGGACTGTTTGTGATGTCAGAGACATAATTTGGCAAGAATAGGATCAAAACTTCCTATGAAGTGTCTGGTGGACAGCCCTTTTGTAGTTTCATTGTGACATCCATTGGGGGTTTTTTCCATGATGCATTTGTGTAAAAAAGGATTTTTCACTTTCTCCCCAAAATTTGTTTTATAAAAAGAAACATGATAAAATATGACCTCTCTCAAGCTGCAGATGCTGTCTTGCTGCTGATGTTGTAAGGTGATGTCCAAGAATGTGACACACCTACAAAAGAGGGATAAAGTCATCAAGTATTTTAACAGGAGTGCTGTATATGAGACAGGAAGTAATTTTTCCACACTACTGAGCACTAGTAAGGCCTCCATTGGAGCAGAGTCTAGGACATCATGTAAATAAACTGGAGAGAGTCCAGATGACAACAACAAACAATGATAAATGAAAGGCTATAAAAATTGGGACTGTTTAATCTTAAGAAAATAAGACTAAAGGGAACCTGTTAAGTCTTCAAATATGTTAAGTGCCAGTATATGTATAAAGAGGATAGTGATCAATTGTTCTCTATGTCCACAGAAGGCAGGACAAGAAGTAATGGGTTTAATCTGCTGCATGGACGATCTAGGTTAGATATTATAAAAAAAGTTCTAACTATAAGGGTAGTTAAACTCTGGAATAGGAATAAAAGGGAAATTGTAGAATCCCCATCATAGCCGGTTTTTAAGAACAGGTTGGATAAACACCTGTTAGGGATGCTCTAGGTTTAGTTGGTTCTATCTCAGGGCAGAGGGCAAGACTTGACCTCTTGAGTCTCTTTCTATGATTCTCTCTGTGCAATTGGACTGGAAGTTTAATTCTCACAAATTTATATATGCTTTATCTCTTTGCTTTCGTGATGTTACTAGATTCATGGGCAACCAACAGACATCAGGCTCTGTTGATTTTTGTCTGCCACCCCACACATTTGAACACATCTCAAAAGGGATACAGCGCTGGAGGGCGACTCCTTTGCAGGCTAACTTCTTCCCCTTTTTCTCCTTGCACACTGAGAATTTCTCCCTTTTATGTGTCGGCAGATAAATAATGCTTAGCAATAAAGTCACTAAAAGCTTTCTTATGATTTCCAATTTCCTCTTGCAGATACACTTTACATTTTAATAGCAGGAAACCTGCATAACTTACTGTACTTAAACAGTCTAATTTTTTTTAAAAGAGCTAGATTTCACTCAAAGATAAGAACAGCCAGATCATTTCCCATAAAGTGCAATTAAAGTATTGTCTTGCAACCATTATTAAGTGACAGAGAGATTCTGAAAGTGAAATAATGCTGACCTTAGATGTGTTACAAAACTCAAGAATAACATAATTAAGAACTGTGCACACACAAATTAATAAAAGGTATTTTAAAAGGATAAAGAGATGTGACCAAAATGGTCCCTATTAAACATAAATGGAATGTGGGCATATCTGGAAAATCCTTTTTGAACAACATTATACTGTATTTTGAATAAGTCTTAAAATGTTAATAGTTAAAATAGAAGAACAATTGTGCTAGAGGTATGTAGAGGATTTTAATTTGTTTTTCTTCATTTAGTATGCAGCATACATATACTACAAAGGCCTCATTACTAGAAACAAATTTCTTTAATGGACTATGTACATTCTGCACTCTTCCTTTTTTTCAAGGAATTCACATCTGAAAGCCATCATAGTAATAAATAGGAGTAGAATTTGGCTCCAGCTTCATATTTTTTTCCAAACTGGGGTGAAAAAAATGTTTTGGATCATCTTGACAGGTTTTGAAAACAATCAGGACTTTAAAAATTGATCTATCCCATCATTGAATAGAAAGAGATACATTAAAAATATCTACATCTCGATGAGCATCCCAGTCCTGAAAATATGCATCTGTTTAACTTTATGCACATGAATAATTTGATTTCAATGGAATGACATATCAAAAGTTAAGCTTGTGCATAAAATGTGTGGGCCTGCTGAGAGCCTTAGTGTTCACTTAAAGTCTTCCTACACCACTAAAATCAGTGGGAGCGTTGTCTTAACTTGAATGGTTGCAGGACCAAAGCTTCCTCCTATGTCTACACTGCATGTGTGTTTGAAGGGGTAGTGCCCTGGCATAGGTTTAAGTTGCAGTGTAACATGATGAGGCATGGCTTAGTTCAGATATGCCTGAGTGATGTGAATATGTATGGAGCATATACCCTACTTCCCCAAGCCTTGCCGTTGATAATGCTATTTTTATCTGTGGAGTGTGCTGCTGTCTCCCAGTTGATGGAACCTTTCCCTACTTCACCAAAAGGTTCCCTCAGCTGTGAGACAGCAGGATGCCCCATGGCTCTGCCAGCTTCCTTCTTCTGCAGTCCTTCCCTGCCACAGATCAGGACTGAAGCCACCCAGAAAGGCTCAAACTTCCCCCCCTCCCAGAGCCTTACACTGACATGTACAGCTACACACTGTAACAGTCCATGCACTATGGATACAGCTTGCTTTTCACTGCAACGTACCCTCTGTGCTACCGAAAGTGGCATATAGCACAGATGTAGCCTTACAAGTAAATGCCATAGTTAGTTACTTTGGGGCTTATCCATAAAAGTATTTGGTGCCTAAAGCCCAGACATGGGTGCCAGGTTTTGGGTTTAGATGCTTAAGATCCCAGTTTTAGTCTCTGCTGTGATCATACAAGAGAACCAGAGTGTCAGTGCCCTGCAGCCCTCTGATTGGCCAACCGCCCTATTTAACCATGGGGAGCTTCCCCAGGAAATTGTCTGGGTAACCACACAGACTTCAAGCCTATGGTGACACCAGATGAGAATTCACCTCACGATCTCAAGTTCCCAACCTGACTTTTGCCTCCTGAATTCAGACTGATTCTGACTCTTGCCTATTGAATCCAGCTCTAGAGATTCCTCTGGTCCCTTGTTCACCAACTACCACCCCTAACATATGGACTGCAGCCCAGCTGTGACAGGTCAGTGTTTGATTAAATATATCCAAGAAACAGAAGGTATTAGGATTAATAGAAAATGGATGAATAACATGAACTATGGACAGGATACAGTGCTATTGGTAGAACTGGACACAATACTCCAGTTGAGGCCTAATCAGTGTGGAGTAGAGCGAAGTAATTATTTCTCATGTCTTTCTTACAACACTTCTGCTAATATATCCCAGAATTATGTTTGTTTGGGGGTTTTTTTTGGGGGGGGGGAAGGGGTTGCAATAGTGTTACACTGTTGGAGTGTATTAAGTTACAGTTAAACTTGTGATTCACTATGGGTATGTCTACACTTGCTCCCTAGTTCGAGCTAGGGATGCAAATGTAGCCGACGCCGACCGAAATTGCTAATGAAGTGGGGATTTCAATATCCTGCCGCTTCATTAGGATAATCTTGCCCGCGCATTACTCCGCTCAACAGCTGATTCAAACCAGGAAGTGCGCTCCGGGACGCGTTAGTTCGAATCAAACCCCTTGGTTCGAGCTAACGTTACTCCTCATTTTTTGGAGTAATGAGGAGTTACTCCCCATTTTTTGAGGGGAGATGTACTACAGATGTGTAGATGAGTACACGATTAACCAATAAGCCTAGGCCTGTCAGTTAATCCTGTCAACTACAGACATTCCCCTCCCTTGCTGCCTCTGATACAGAGGAAGCAAGGCAGGGGAGGCGAGAGTTGGTGCCTGTGGGGAAGCCTGTCCCTTTCCCAGGGTGATGCAGCTGGGAGAGCAGCGTGAGCTTGGGCTGCATTGCACTGCTTTCCCTGCTGCTGCTACGTGCAGAAGCGGGGAGGTGTTCTCCCCGCCGGCTGCTGGCTGGCCTCTTGCCCCTCCTGCTCATGGCATTTGTGGGGCCATGTGCCCCCTCATGTCAGTACCCCTGCACTGCCCCAGTTATATGGGTTGCAGTTTTGTTCCTATGACATTCTAAGTGCCTAAAAGTTCGGTGCAGTGGCATTGCAGCACCTAAGTCCCTTTGGATCTTGGCCATTGAAAGTTCCATCTTAACCTGTATTTTCACATGTCCATACCTTCTGAAAAATTACATTACTCCTCAGTAAAAGCTAAACATGGTTCCTGGGCTGTGTCTGAGCTGAGCTTTGTAGCTCAGAATGCAAAGGTGGCTTTTGCCCCCATAAGTCTGGGCCTCTGTCTTCTAATGATCGCTTGGCTGTAAGAATGCCAGTCATGCACTGGCGAGGAGGACTGGCACAAGAATCCTTATAACAGCTGGAAATATAATCTGGAAATCATGGGGAATACAAAGCTGCTTGATTCATGAGTTTTCTGGCAGCTTTCTGCCATCAGTGCAGTGCAAACTAGCTGGAGCAGAGCCAAAGCTTTGAAGTTATGGCCTCTAGCGTTTGAGCCAATTTGCACCATTAATATTAAATTATAAACAAATCATTGCTGACAAAGTGTTGCATATACTCAAAAAATATTTTCATTAAAAGGTAGATTTATGGTACAACTTTGGGACTACGAAATAAAATAAACACATATCAATGTTATGACATAGGTGCACATTTGAGTTCCATAAATGCATCAGGCTTCTTTTTATGACTGTACCAGGGTGGAAGTACATAATGACCTAAGCAGAGAGATTAAAAGATGCAATTAATATTGTTACTTAAAACAGTACTATGCAAAAATGACATTTGTTACAGTAAATGACATTTGTTAGAATTTTAAATACAAACATTTAGAAATCCCCAAGTCTTGAGTGGAGGGATTGGCAAGGTTGAAACAACTGTGGCGAACTAAATAATTTCCATGGTCAGCACACTTCAAGAGGCATGTGCCCTAGTGATGGGGTACCACGCACCTGCAACAGCACCTTTCCTCTTAGCACCCTGATCCCAGCATGGTGCTGAAAGGAGGCTTAGTAGAGGATGGACTGCAGAGTGAACAATCTCTGCACTTACCCCACAGCCATGGAGCCCGTTGTGCAGGTCTGGGCCTGGCTCCTCACTTCAGGTATTGGGACCCTGATGAAGGACTGGCTGGGTCAAACCTGAGTAGTGCTGCAACCGCAGGAAGGAGACTGCAGTGCCAAGAAGGGAGCCAGGCCCAGCCCTCCTGGATAGGAACTGCTGCAGGGTTTGCTTTCCAGCATCCCCTTCGGCCCATGGCTCCCCTCCACATTGGGGTTGGACTGTGATGTAGATAGTACTGATACATTTGATTAGTGTCCCCAGAGCTTGCCCACATCTGTGAAGCAGGAGTCTCAACTGCTGGGTATCTGTGTGCACCACTGCATCTATTAGCATACTAACAGAGTTAAAGCCAACTCTCTTACCATGTCTACTGACTTCAGAACATCATTTGGCTGAGCTATACGTATAATCTCATCTTTCCCCATAATCAAACCTTCCCCTTTGTGTTTTTTGTTACTTTCCTCTAAACTCTCTTCATTTTGTTTCCAACAAGAAAAAGCCCAGAATTGAAATCTATATTCCATTTACATCTTTGCTATGTGATAGGATGCAATCCAAAATTACACAGCTATTTTTGTGCACTGTATTGCATTGTCTGCTCATACATACACTATTAGGGTTGCTAGATCACGTGGGGGTAGTCAGTTGATGCGTGTGTAACCCAGAGGCACTTAGACTACTGAGAGAGAGTGAAGCATAGGAATGAGTTGGCTTTTAGCTTATACTATAGAGCCCATAAAGTCTCAGATTCAATCCCACCTGCCAACAGTTGTCAGCTCCACACATGCAACTGTCCACCACAGCTCAAATCTCAATATTTTGCGGTTCAAGGGGACAATAAGGATCTTAAATAGACTGAAGAGTCTAAAATTCTATTAGCTGAGGTCTGTTTTCTCTCTCTCACCTGATCATCTCAGTCACTCTTGGAAATGGTCCTACAGTACACATCTCCAGGAATAGCAGCAATTTTTCCACTACTTTGGAATTCATATTTAAACTAAGCAGGTTACATGTCCAAGTCAAGTTCCTAAGACACACAGGTGATGCTTATAATAGTGGCTGGTAAGTCAAAAGGAGAACTGATCTTAGACACCTCGGCTATGTCTAGACTGGCATGATTTTGCGCAAATACTTTTAACGGAAAAGTTTTTCCGTTAAAAGTATTTGTGCAAAAGCGCGTCTAGATTGGCACGGATGCTTTTGCGCAAAAGCATCCGTGCCAATCTAGACGCGCTTTTGCGCAAGAAAGCCCCGATCGCCATTTTAGCCATCGGGGCTTTTTTGTGCAAAACGGTTCTGGGTTGTCTACACTGGCCCTCTTGCGCAAAAGCATTTGCGCAGGCTTTGCTTGCCGGGGCGTCATTGTATTTGAAGAAGCACTGATTTTGTACATTACGAAGTCAGTGCTCTTGCGCAAATTCAAGCGGCCAGTGTAGACAGCTGGCAAGTTTTTGCGCAAAAGTGGCTGCTTTTGCGCAAAATCTTGCCAGTCTAGACGCAGCCCTCAGTGATAAGGATTATATAAATGTAATCAGGATAAAAAGGAATGCATCCTTTACAACTAGACGGGAGTGAGGAGAGCCTGTAGGTTTGCTCCTGCTTTCCTTATATTTGTTATATACTCAGCAGATGAGTGGCATTTTGGTCATTGTAATCAACAATTTGTGACCCAACACTGGCTATGTTTGTATTAAATGCAGGGATAGCTAAAGTATGGTTACCAATGTTTGTAATTTTGTGGAAATAGAGAAAAGTAGGACTTTCATTGTTCCAAATGAAAAGGCGCACAATTATCAGAAAGTATCTTGCCAATACAGGGGCTCGACTTTGAGAGGAGTGAGGGAAAGTTATTCTAGTCAGAAGACTATATAACCTCCCTAGTCTGGACTGGTTTGACCTGTTCCCTCCTACTATATAATAAAGCTAAAAAGGCATCATTAGGTGCCTCTTTTCTTATGGTAATTGTGTTGGAGTTGTGTTTCTTCTACCCTGCTTGGTAAGAGTTGAAATCATTTTGGGACTGATGGTCCAAAACATTAGTCACAGCCAAGAAGTGGATGGCAGTGGATGGTGACTGAGAACCAACAGGGTGGCAGCGGAGAGATGCGATGAGCAGCCAACAGGGTGGCGGTGGCACAATGAGCAGCCAGCAGGACAATGGAAAAGAGGTGATACGAATGGCCGTCAGGGAAACAGCAGTGAGCAGGTGGTTGACTAGCAGAGTAAGATACCTCTTTACCTCTCCCCACTCAGAATTGGAGGTGAACTCTGCAGATGTACCTCTGAACTCCGAGTCTGCTCTGACTGAAGGCAGCAACTGTAAGTGGAGTGCAAAAAAGGCTTGGACATGTGAACGGGACATTTACATTGCTGGACTTAAGAACCTGAGAAGAAAAGGACATTGCCCAACGTATTTGGGGTGGGACTTTTACTCATGGTTTTATGAACTCTGTTTATGGTGTTTTCCCAAATTAATGCCATTCATTAATAACTTTTTATTAAAAGTTTGTTTTCTTTGCTCAGACTCTGTGCTTGTGGGTGGGGAAGCATTGCCTCTCAGACGCACCCGGAATGGTGTGTGAATTTCCCAGGTTGCTAGATGGGGGTTCGAGCCAGTTCTGTGTTGAATGGATAGAGAGGTATCCCTAGTTGAACTTGGCCCTGGCTGCTGCTGGCTCCACTTGGAGCCAGAAGAGTTATATAGACACCACTGGTAGCTAAGGCCACTAGCTATGGCAGATAAGATGTAGTTATAAGTCTTCTGCCTCCAGCATGGGTCTCAGCCCAACTGTAAGTAGAGCCCTGTGCGGATACTAATTTTGTATCTGATCCACAAAAATGATCCATGAATATATCTATTCACATCTGTGGATGCAGGTACCCCTGGATGTAATGGATCTCCACAAATCTGCAGGAGTCAGGCTACAAAATGTGTATCCACATCTGTAAAAATGAGCCTTGGACATCAGCGGATCCGGATACCCATGAATATAAAGCAGGGGATTTGCAGGGCTGTAATTAAAAGGCTAGCTGCAGCCTCAGCTCATTTCTGCCCTTAGAAACCTAGCCTTCTGTACGAGGCAACCTCTGCGCAGAGCCTGCGTTGCTCCACCAGCCTCACTCTTCCCTTGCTCCCCGCCCCCCAAGTCGTGGCATCTTGGTACCACTAGTGTCGTCTGCGCGTGCGCACCCCTTTCCGCCCGGGGGACCAGGAGGGAACACGGCTTCGCCCGCCCACCTTCCCCTGGTTTTCAAATAGACCCAACAGCAAGTCCCTGGAAAGCGCATGCGCACGCCGCCTCTCCTCCCGCGCCCTCGGGCGGCTTGCAGCGCGTGCGCGCCACCCCGCTGTCGGGCGCGGTGCCTGCTGGGAAGGAGGCGGCTCTGTCCCGGAGGAGGGTGGCGGTGAATCCTCCCGGCCGCTCACAGCAGTGTAGAGCCGCTTCCCCTCCCCGCCCTCCGGCCCGGAGGGAGCGCGGATTTAAAGGGGCAGAGACCCCGGCACGGGGACCATGCCGAACTTCTGCGCGGCTCCCAACTGCACGCGCAAGAGCACCCAGTCCGACCTGGCCTTCTTCCGCTTCCCCCGCGACCCGGTCAGGTGAGACCCGCGCGGGCCGCCGCGCTCCGGCCTGGCGGCTCCCGCGGGCGGGCTGGCCCGGCGGGGAGGCGACCCCGGGAGCGCGCGCGCGCGCGGGCCCAGCGGCCTCCCTCCCGCCCGCCCGCCCGGGGGTCGCTGCTCGCCGCGGGGCCGGGCCCGCCAAGGGCTGTGCGGGGCGGGACGGGCTGGCGCCGGAGCCGCTCGCCTCCGTGAGCCTGAGGAGGCCGCGCGCGGCTCCCGGGGGCGGGGCTCCGGCCAAGCCTCCGGCCCTGGGCTGGGACTGGGAGGCGGACGGGCGGCTGCGCAGACGCGGCCCAGGGCGGGGGGGCTCGGAGTGAGTGACGGGAGCGGGGGAGAGTGCGGGGCGGGGGCTATGGGGCAGGGCGGGGTTGGAGTGTGAGCGGGGCTGGGGATGTGGGCCGGGAAGGGGGCTGCATGGGAGGTGAGGTGGGCAGAGGCCTGGTGTGCGTGGGGGGGGGGGTGTGAAGTGGGTAGGGTGAGGGGAAGGGGGGCATGGGAGCGAGGTAGGAGGGTGAAGGTGACAGCTAGGAGCTCCCATTGAAAACACCCCGTCAAAGAGGTAAACATAGGCTCCTGAAAAGCATTTAACTCCCTAGTGTATCTTGGTCCTACTGGGCTATGCACGTCAAAGGCCAGTTAGGTTCCCCCCCCCCCCCCCCCCCCCCCCCCCTAGTCTTAACAAGACACTATGGCCAACATTTTCACGGGTTTGGATTGTCTCTCTTCTTGGTAGCTTACCTGAAAATGCTTAGGCCTCGATTTTCAATTATGTCGCAACTCCAGATGAGTTCAGTGGGAATTTATGGATGCTCAGCACTTCTGAAAATCAGCCCCGAACTGTTGCAGGATAAGCACTCCCATAACTGAAGTATCCAAATGCAGTGGCTGCTTTTGAAAATGAGGTTGAAAGGCAGGTTGTCAAACTTGCTGTCTGCTTAATATATAGTGGTCAGAATGCATTCCACTCACCATGTACAGCCTGCAGAATTCTGTAACATGGTATTTGGTAAATCCAGTATATTAAAGGGTAGAAGAGTTGGCACTTGAATCAGTAGTCCTGTGTTTTCTGAACAGATGTTAAAATGTGTTTGTGTAAACATGTATCTGCTGAAGTTTTCAGTAGGTATGTTTACACAGGAGATGGGAGAGGTGGGAGCTGGCTCCCCATGAGCACTGGCTCCCATTTCCCTTTTCCCCCCATGCTGCCTCTGTGGGAGGCAGCAGCTGGGGGGGGAGGGGAAGCTGTTGCTTGGGGTGAGAGAGGGGGAGCCAGCTTTTAAATCGGCTTTTAAAGCCAGGCGGTTCCATGCACTGACTCCTGTCACGCTCCCTCCCGCCCCCGCTGCCTCTGTATCAGAGGCAGCGAGGGGGAGGGGCTGCATGTAACTAAGAGGTTTTACTGATGAATCCAGGCTCATTGATTAACCATGTTCTTGACTACACTGTATCATCCTTAGTCTGCTGATGTTGCATCGCCTCCAGTCTGCCTCCTTCATCAAGATAGAATAGTGCCTGTTGAAATCCATCGTGTGTCAGGGTGGGCAATACTTTTTGATGGGTGGGTATCCAAGAATTTGAAAAGTGGTCAAGAGCTGCAGTCTTCCATGTTAATGGAGGAGGTGTGAAGTCTTGGATGGAGTTAGGGTACGGAAGGGAGCTTGCAGTAAGGGATTGGGATGCAGGAGAAGGTGTGAGGTCTGGGAAGGAGTTTGGGTGAAGGAGGCAATTGAGACCTGGGGAAGGGAGCTAGGGTGCAGGGGTTTGGGTTTTGACCTGGGACAGAGGATTGGGGTGCAGGATTTGGGAGGGGATATGGGAACAGGAAGTGGGGGACAGAGGGTTTGGGTTATGTGGGATGAAGGGCAGAGGGTTGGAGTGCCAGAGGCAGGCTCTGCCTGGGAGACTTACCTACTTGACTCCCAGCCTTTTTGAGCAGACTCCCTGCCCTGCTCCTGCAGGGGCCATGTGGTTTTTGAATAGCTAGGAGCCTGAAGGGAGAAGGAGGGTGCTCCGCAAGCTGCTAGCCAATGGGATTGTGCTAGGGGCAAGGGCAGCACATGAAGCCTCTTCCCCTTCCCTTGGGCTCACAGCTGTTCATACAGAGCCCCCACAATGGTTGCTTTTCTCAGCAGTGTGCAGGGGCAGGCAGGGAGTCTGCCTGAAGCTCTCCACTCCATCTGCCGGCCAGATCTGGAGGCTTGGCGGGCTGGATCTGGCCTGCAATGGGTATTTTGCCCAGGCGTGATCTATGTAGACTACCTTTTTCTACTGAATAATGAAGATGGCTATAGTTTCTGCAAAATCAAGGAGATCTGGTGCTGTCTACAGATGTTAGATTAGAGAGTAATCAGCTACTTGACCACCTGCTAAAAATATAAGCTTATCAGGTAGTCCTGGTGGAGCACTCAACTACTCGCTTCACCCTCCCCCCCCCCCGCTGTCTCTGTATGAGAGGCAGTAAACGGGGAGGGCCAGGAGACATTGCTGGAGGGAGCTGGCTTAAAAACCAGTTCTTCCCAGCACCGTCTTTCTGGTGCCGCGCGCCCCCCCCCCCCCCCCCCCTTTGCTGCCTCTATCTGAGGGGAGTCTGCTCCACCAAGCAGCCCCTGTTTGCAGTGGCCCAGGCTGGCCACGTGAAGGGGCTGCCCTGGCTGCTGCACACGAGCTGCTGGACTCGGTGTGAGCCAGGAGCGACCAGTTCAGCTCGTGCTGATCCAGGACACTGCGCCTCTGCATTTTAAATACAGTAACAGCCCGGAAACTCTTAACATATTTAAAATGCAAAGCTGCAGCGTGGGTGGCTCCCCGAGCCAGCACAAGCTGGGACTGCTCAGTCTCGACTCGAGGTGGTTCCGGGAGCTACCCCCCACTGTGGCTCTGCAGAGCGGTGCTTATTGACTAATCGTGTAGTCGATACAAATTATGTGGCTGACCCCTATGTGGTCAATACATGGCACGCATGCCATAAGTGGCACGCAAAATGATTTTCACTGGCACACGAGCCTCCCCACCTGATTTGGCATGTGGAAAACATTGGTCCCCCCCCGGCCCCCCCCAGCTCTGTGCATTGCCATTTCCCTTCTCCCAGCTGGGAAAGGCTCATACTAGCATGGCGCAGCAGCAATGGCCTCCATACCCCCGCACACACAGAGAACATACACTTTGGGCACTTTGCCGGCAGGCAGCTTTGGTGTTTTCTGGTGGCATGTGGTTTCCAGAGTCCGGAGGATTATTTGAGTCCCAGCAAGCCACCGCCACCTGCTGCAGCTGCTCCAGCACTGCGTGCTGCACGGCTCCCTCCATTCCCTTGCGGGCCTGCCTCTTCCACACCAGGCCCTGATCTGGCTGCACAGCCACTGCCTCCTCCAGATCGCTGCCTGTTATTACAGCGGCTGCCAATGCTGCCTTTGGAGGTGGGAGACTGCCGGGTCTGAGGCAAAATCCAGTGGAGCCGCTTCTGGACCTCAGCACCTTGGAGCTGCCGCTTCAGCCCCGGGAGGGGCCACGTGGAGCCCGGCTGGGGCACTGCAGGTGCGCTCCATGTGCTGCTGCTCTCTCTCCCGCCGCCCCTTCCCACCCCGCTGGGGGAATGGCAGTGCATGGAGCCGCTTGCTCTGCCACTCTCTGCGGAGAGCCGGGTCTGGTGAGGAAGCTTGAGGCTTTCTTCACACCTCTCTTTCTCCCCCCCCCCCATACCCTCTGAGCAGGAAGCCAGAGCTGGTGTTGCAGCCTCGTGGCTGAGCAGGCTCCCTGCTGGGGAATTAACTCCATCCCCCTCTCCACCCCGCTGGGGGAATGGCAGTGCAGTGACGTGTGAGGCTTTCCCCACTGCAAGGGGGCGGGAAGCCAGGTAAGCGTCTCCCCTCATGTGCAGACACCCACACCCCAGTCTCCCTCACTCCCCTTCCCCTGCCAAGATCCCGCACCACCCAGCTTGCGCCAACACCCTCCCTTGCTCCTGCACCCTTCCTCCTAGTCAGACACTCCCTCCTGGCCAGACACCCTACCCCCATTCTACTCCTGCACCTTCCCTCCTGGCCACACACTGCATCCTGCTTAGCTCATACTCCCTCCATCTAGCCAGACAACCTACTCCCAGCTTGCTTCTGTACCCTATCTCCCACCTAGACCTCGCAATCTCTCCCCCTTCTGCACCCCATCGCCTTCCCGGCTCCTGCACCCGTTCCCTACGTCACTCACTGGCAACCCTGTCTGTCTCACACACTAAACCTCTCATTTTTGTCCTTATCCCAGACTGAAGGGGATCCATAAAATCCACTAATTCTGGAACCCAAGAAAAGTAAATTTGGCCTCTGAGAAACCCTGAACCTCAGTCCTCTGGCGCTCCAGCCTCACAGGGTGAGGGCAAGGGACAGGGAGGAGTGAGGTGTCTCAGTTGGGGGGCCACATCAGTGAAAGTTGGGGATTTTTGGAGAAGAATTTTTTACTTCTCACTTGTGTGGTCCCTAACTGATTTTTCTGTGGGTCAGTGGCCCTTGACCCAAAAAAGTTCTCTTTCGGAAAAAAGCTTCTTCCTCGTAGAAAGAGGCTTACCAATGTCAGAACAACCCCTCTGTTCTTTCGATTTTCTTTCAGAAGAATGCGATTGCAGTGTGGACGTAAGTGAAGTTTTTTTCGGAAAAACGGCAATCACTGGCGATATGTAAGAGTAGGTTAGACAGACATGTATCAGGGATGATATAGACCGTGCTTGGTCCTGCCATGAGTTCAGGGGACTGGACTTGATCTGTCGAGGTCCCTTACAGTTCTAATATTCTATGATTCTATGATTGTTTGTAAATCTCTCCACACCCTTCTTAAAACATTTTTGGAGAAGGTAGTGTCTCTTCTCTGTTCGGGGCAGGGATAGTCCCATAACCACTGGCGATCCTACCAGAATCAATATTTTTTAAGAGATCTAGACCAGTGTTTCCCAAATGGTGTTCCATGGAACTCTGTGGTTCTATGTGAAAATAAGGGTTCCACAAGAAAATTACATTACAATAACATTTTATGATTTAAAACAATTTTTGTACACATTAAATGTGACTTTTTTGTTTTTAAATTTGTGCAATTAAACTAAATGTTGATCTCATAACCTTGTTTAGCATTTGTTTATTATTTTATCCTTACTTATTTGTGGTCTATTTTTTCAACTCCATATATAAGACTGTTATTAGGGGTTCCGCAAAATTTTTTTCGAGTTTAAAAGGGTTCCGTGGCCAAATAAAATTGGGAAACACTGATCTAGACTAAGTGTGAAAAATCTGAGCTCAGCTGGAAACATTTGGGGAGTAACTAGAAGTTGGATCAGTTGAAGTAAAATGTCACTGAAAATGAGACTTCTATTAGAAGTAACTCAGAAGGAATTCTCCTTAGTTTCAGTCATAATGCTGTAATTCTATACAGTCATCGCTGGTCCTCTTTGATTTTGTTTAGGTTGGGGCATACATCAAGGAGGAGCTGGTGGATGTAGAACATCTATTTATATGATAGTGACCCAGTCATTACTCTTGTATGGGTTTTGTGTGGATTTTCAGGCATTATACCATATCTCAGAATGGCCATACTGGGTCAGACCATTGGTCCATTTAGCCCAGTGCCCTTTCTTCTGGCAGTAGCCAATACCAGGTGCTTCAGTGGGAATGAACAGAACAGGTAATCATCAAGTGATCCATCCCGTCTCCCATTCTCAGCTTCTTACTTTCACAGCATCCTCTGGTAAAGAGTTCCACAGATTGACTGTGTGAAATATTTCTTTTTGTTGTTTTAAACCTTCTGACTATTAATTTATTTTGGTGACCTGTAGCTCTTATTATGAGATGGAGTAAATAACGCTATTGAATCACCTTTAGTCATCTCTCTTCTGAGCTGAAAAGTCCCATTCTTATCAATCTCTACTGACAGGGAGACTTTTCCATATCCCTAATCCTTTTTATTGTTCTTCTCTGTACCTTTTTGAGATGGGACAAAAAGATCTGCACACAGTTTTCAAGATGTGGGTGTACCATGGATTTATATAGAGGCAATATGATATTTATTGTCTTATTATCTATCCTGTTCTCAATGATTCCCAACATTTGGTTTGTTTTTGTGACTGCTGCTGCACATTGAGTAGATGTTTTCAGAGAACTATCCACCATGACTCAAAGATCTTTTTCTTGAGTGTTAACAGCTGATTTAGACCCCATCATTTTATATGTATCCTATTATGTTTTCAAATGTGCATTACTTTGCATTTATTAACATAGAATTTTGTTTGCCATTTTGTTGTCCACTCAGTTTTATGAGGTCCTTTGTAACTCTTCACAGTCACTCTTCGCTCAATTATCTGGCATAGTTTTGTATCCTCTATAAATTTTGCCACTTCACTGTTTACCCTCTTTTCCAGATCCCTTATGAACAGGGCTCGACAAATCATGTAATCTACTCGCCTGTAGTGAGTAGATTACAAGCTGGCACAGCTGGCGCCGCCGCGCAATCTGCGCATGCGCAGCTCGCAGAACCGCGGGACTCGCCGCCACTTGGCGAGCCCTGCTTATGAATATGTTGAACGATACTTGTCCCAGTACAGATCCCTGGTGGGAACGATATAGCTATTTACCTCTCTCCATTCTGAAAATTAGCCATTTATTCCTACCCTCTGTTTTCTATCTTTTAATCCAAGGATCACCAATCTTTCCAAAGTGGCGTGCCAAGATGTAACCCTCATGCCCTGGGCCGCGCTGCTCTCCTGGTGGGGGAGGAGGGACTCTCTCCACCATGCACCCTGCTTGGTCTCCTGCCCTGGACTTCGTTCCATTTTTTCCCGTGGGGAGGGGAGGAGCAGCGCATGTGCGCGCTTCCATGGAAGCTGGATATGGTGTGGAGGCTCAGGGTTTCCCCCCCTCCTGCAGGAAACTGGCGCTGGCTCCAATCTTGCAGAGGGCATGATGCTGGATTGCCAACACGAGCTGGGTTCAGGATGGCTCGGGGTGGAGGGGTTCAGGGAAATGGGTGAGGCGGGGTTGGGTTGGTGACCCCAGATTGTCCAGCTGTGCTGGGGTTCGGATCCCGTGGGGGTCTGGTCCATGGTGCCCTCAACTTCCTGCCAGGCACCCAAGGGCCATTGTGGCTTTGAGGTAAGGGACCCCCACTGCGTGTTTTCCTCTCCCCTCAGCTGCCCCCACCACCGCCCAGCCCCGCCACTGCCCAGCCCACTCTAGTGCAGTGGTTCTCAAAATTTTTGGTCCCTGGATCACCTGGCTCAATGCAAACCTTTCCATGGACCACCAGTTGCTAATGAAAACTCTCTGTTAATTAAACCTGAGCCGTTTTGCTAGTGCTGCGGTTAGGGAGAATGGTTTAATTTAAATGATTTTAAGTTTTTTAAGATTTTAAGCATTTTAAGTTTCTCATGTTAGTTTATCAAACTTCATTTTAAATAAAGTAAAATATTAATTTATGTCCAACACAAAAAGCTTTAATGTTTTCTTTCTTTATGCAGGGGTGGGGAACTATCAGTTGGGGACCTTACAAGTGAGAAGCAAAAAAACTACTCCCAAAACCCCCAGCCCTCTGAGCCTACCCCATCACACCCCAGTTCCCCCATTACCTCCTCACCCTGGCCCCTGCTTCCTCTGCCCCTGGCCCCCACTCACCCACCCCTCCCATGGGGAGTGTCTAGGCTTTGTGCGGGGTCCTTTGCCGCCTGGTGGAAATAGATAGGGAGCCGGGGGAGCTCTTGGGCACCAGGCGCGGACTCCCCCACTCCTCTCCTAGCTCCCCCGCATGCTAGCGGGGCCGGGGAAGGCAGAGCAGCAGCGGCAAACCTGTAGGGGCAGCTTCAATCCTGGGCGGGGGGAGGCTGTCTCAGCTCTGCATGGGTCCCTGTGCCGCCCGATAGAGGTGGGTGGGGAGCCAGGATGGCTCTTGGGGACACCAGGGGCGGAAGCAAGTCGAGGCTTTCTTCATCTCCCCCGTGTGCCCGGAAGCTGGAGCTGGTGCTCCAAGTCTCACAGCTATGTGGTCTCCGGGGGGGGGGAAGGGGGGGGGCAAGCTCCCGCTGCAGACTCCACATGCCACTGAAAACTGACTTGTGTGCCACAAGTTGCAAGCCCCTGTTTTAGTCTGTTCCTGTTCCATGAGAGGACCTTACCTCTTATCCCATGATAGCTTACTTTGCTTTAGATTCTTTGATGAAGAACTTTGTCGAAGGCCTTCTGAAAAATCTAAGTATGCTATATCCATTGGATCCCCCTTGTTCATCTGCTTGTTGATGCCCTCAAAGAATTCTAATAGATTGAGGCATGATTTCCCTTTACAAAAACCATGTCGACTCTTCCCCAACAAACTGTGTTCATCTATGTGTCTGATAATTCTGTTCCTTATTGTAGTTTAAATCAATTTGCCTGGTACGGATGATTAGTTTCTGTAATGTCATGTGGTGAAAACTTCAAAATACCAATAAGAATCTATCTATAGATAATTGTCCTACCAGAGAATTCTACTTTGTTGTTAGTCAATTTTTGGAAAATAATAAGTTATAGAAACTGCCAGAAACTTGTTGATTAATTACATTTTTCTGAGGGACATGCACAAATGAAATAGCAGATGAGCTTCATTATAGTAATTTTGCAGTCAGTCTTGTGCATGTGCCTGCTCAAAAAATCCTTGGCAAAAATCTGATTAAATATATCCATTGGGATAAATGGAAAGCCAACTAATAAATTCATATCATTTGCTCCTTAGCATGTTTTATGCATAAGAGAACATACTGCCTTCTGGGGTTCTAAAAGGGGTTTTATTAAGAGCATGACTTCTTCCAAGTTCTGATATGTGGCAGAAAAAAATTAAGCAAGGGTTCTTGAGATGGCACAAAACCAAACATTTTATAATACATATAGTGTATGTCTATTGAAGATTTATTTGAGATGATTCTCTGGATTTCCTGTCTTTTACTTTAGAAAACCTGTTGACAATTTTTTTTATTTCAATATCTAAAGATCCATTGTAAATATATAGCTTTTCCCATGGAAAGTCACCAAAAAGAAAAATACTTAAAATTGTATTTTGTGTCAAAAATCTACTTTTAAAACTTGTCAGTTTTACTAATGGAGGAAGAAATGTTTTTCTTTAGGAATAAAATTTTAGCCTGTCAGCACTTATGAACAACTGCA
The DNA here is from genome assembly GCA_019425775.1 of Rafetus swinhoei. Lineage (NCBI taxonomy): Eukaryota > Metazoa > Chordata > Testudines > Trionychidae > Rafetus > Rafetus swinhoei. The sequence continues at coordinate 19,616,706 of CM033437.1, read as the reverse complement.
CAACGGGTCATTTTTTTTCTGAGGTGTAGTTAGAAAAATATTGCTTTGAGGAAAAGATTGAAATATTTAAGCTTCTGAGGTGGTATTAAACAGTGAATAAAAAGAGATACATTTTTAAAATGTTTCAAACAGGAGCACGTTTGTCTGCCCCCCCCCCCTTGTAATTTGACTACTAGCTCCCAAACCCATCTGAAAATGTATTAAAAGGCTAATTTCAAACATTAATGTAAAAAAAAAAAGTTTGTGGATGGTGACTACGTCTTAGGAATTATAAAGGGCTTTTTGTTTAAGTTTAAACTATTAAAGTAGCTAACGTTTGTGTTTTACATGCAGATGTCAGAGGTGGGTGGAGAACTGTCGAAGGGCAGATTTAGAAGATAAAACTCCAGATCAGTTGAACAAGCATTACAGATTATGTGCCAAGCACTTTGAGACCTCTATGATATGTAGAAGCGTAAGTAAAGGCAACTAAACATCTTTTTTCACAGTGTGTAAAATGTAACAAAGTTTATTTTCCTGCTTAAAAACATAAACCTTAGGGTTAAGATGCCTTTTTCTACTTTTTAATATTCATGTCTTATAAAAGATTTTTAAGGTGAAGATGACAGTTTCTCTCCTAATTGTATGTAGTATCTTTAGCTAATGGGGTGACATCTTAACTGTTCCCATGACAGTGGGAAACAAGATCATGGGTTCTGCAGCAAACTTAGAATTCTGGTTGCAGATTTATTTATTGGGGTTTTTTTTGTTTAATGTGCATGACTCCTGTGTTTTAAATGGTCTTTCAACCACATAATGTTAATATAAAAATATGCAGGGCAGATTTTGAGCTCTGGGAGTCAAAGCAGACGGTGTCTAAAGGGAAAAAAAACTATTGTAGAGACTAATTTGTAATTAAAAAATAGTATTTTATGAAGTTTAGTTTGGCTTGAGATTTTTTTTTAAAGCAATAATATATGCTTGGAATAACAGCTGAATCCAGTTGCTAGCAGAATATAATCATCTTTGCTGGCTTACGTTTTCACTATATAGAATCCTGTACTTAAAGAACATTTGATGTCTTATTCAAAACTATGAAATATGTACTATATTGTTGAGTTTGTCTGTGAGCGTGTCTGTGTTTGTTCAAGAACTCCCCCTTAACGGTGAGAGCTAGGACCACTAAATTAAGTATACATCTCCCTCTTATCGTAACTTAAAGCAAGGTAAGGATTTGGTTGTGCCAGGAAAATGGGATGTGCCTGGAATGGGATTGCTTCTCATAAAACAGAAAGGGAGGGCTCTGCTATATAATGACCACATGGAGGCACCAGTGGATATGGGATGGAAAGCAGGGACAATTATACTGTATAATGACCACAGGAGAGCAACAAGAGGCCAGAGATGGGAACCAGGCAAGCTATAACACCATTGGGGCAGCATGAGGTGAAGAAAGGGACAGCTATCTACTATATATTTGAGAAAGTTTGTCTGTTTTGTGTGTCTTTCAGTCTGTGTGTTTGTCCCCAGTCTGTGCCTGCAGGAGTTGCAGCAGCTATGGAAAGGTGCTTCTTACTTGGTCCCAAGTTGCTGTGGTGAGAGAGGGCAGGGGCAATCCTCTATCCCTGGGGCAACCTGCATATTGAATTCCTCATCTCCAGCTCCATCCCAGGGCAATGATTTAACTGAAGAAAAACACAAATTAATTGAGTTAAGGACCCGAGCAGTGCTAGATAAATTGTTTAGTATTCTATATAGGAAATGTGAGCAAAAAGGTTTTCAGACATTAGTATGAAAATACTATGTAGAAGACTTCTGTTACTGCATATTCTTCAATTAAAATCACAATTACCATCTGATATTTTAATGCAGTTATGTCACAAGTGAACATGGTAACTTGCAGGAGTAGATGAACTTTTAGATGGAGAGAGAATATCTATTTAATTGTCCATAGTAAAAAAAGTAATGAAGAAAGAAACATGATTGAAGCAGGTAGAGCCATAACATGGTTTCTTAATGATGCATGGGATTCTTTCAATCAGGATAATTGTTGCTTTTAAATGTGCAATCGTTAAAGTAAAAACAATGCATGGGGGAAGATGGTGTGATATAAAGATAAGAACAGCTGTACTGGGTCAGACCAAAGGTCTGTCTAGCTCAATATATTGTCTTCTGACAGTGGCCAATGCAAGATGCCCAAGAGGGAGTGAACAGAACAAGTAATCACCAAGTGATCCCGCCCCTGAAACCCATTTCCAGCCTCTGACAGAGGCTAGGGACACCACAGATAAAGATAAATGTAAAATAAATAGATTTAAGAGACCTTTATATAATAAGTGGTATTTGAATGCCTCTAACATGAAACTATCTGGAAACAGACCAGCCTAGCTTTAATGTCCAAGTAAAGGTCAAAATTACAGACTTCAAATATAAATGGTAAAAAGTTCAGCCTAATCTTTGAATTTATTTTCAGTCTTTTATGTACTGAGGCACCTACTGTTTTTAAAGGAAATTTCTGATCTAGACAACTTTCTCTTTACAGAGTCCTTACAGAACAGTTTTACGAGATAATGCCGTGCCAACTATATTTGATCTTACAAGTCACTTGAACAATCCCCACAGCAGGCACAGAAAGAGAATAAAAGAACTGGTATGTTTAAATTTCTAGTTCATGTATTAGAACAGTAAAAGTAAACAAGCGTAAATAAAATTTGTTTAGAGATGCCCAAATAACAGTAATACCATCCACTTGTGTATCCTTCTGAGTGTTATTACAGAGAAAATACCATAGTAGGTATTATTAGAAATTTAAATACTAAAATCTTATGCATCTGTAACTTACTATATAATTAGGGAAAATCTAACAAAATAAACATAGAACAAAAAAGTATTGCTCAAATTTGATATAAGAGAGACTTGATATAGATTATTGGTATATTTAATAGATTTTACACTGAAAATCTTGCTGAGCATGGATTTGTGTGATCACTGTTGTACCCTGTAATGCAGGGGTCGGCAACCTTTTAGAAGCGGTGTGCTAACATTTAACTTACTTCTATTTACAGATCTGCGTGCCGGGGGAAGGTGGGGGAGGGCAGACAGGGGCAGGCTGAGTACAGTGACCATATTTTCTGAACCAGTTGTAGCTAGGGAGATTGGCTTAATTTAAATGATTAAACTTATTAAGCATTTTAACTTTCTCATGTTTATTTACAATGAAGTTTGATAAACTAAGTAAAATGCTAATTTATGTCCAACACAAAAGATTTCAAAATTTTCTTTCTTTATGGAAGGAGTGGGGAACCTCTTTTGGGCCAGGGGCCACTGACCCACAGAAAAATCAGTTGGGGACCACACAAGTGAGAAGCAGAAAACTCCCAACCCTCACTAATGTGGCCCCCCCAACTGAGATACCTCACTCCTCTGGCACTCTAGCCTCACAGGGTGAGGGGAGGACTGAGGTTCAGGGTCTCCCACAGGCCAGATTTACTTTTCTGGGGTTCCAGGATTAGTGGATTTTATGGATCCCCTTAGGCTCTGGGATAAGGACAAAAATGAGGGGTTCAGTGTGCGAGACAGGGCTGCCAGTGAGTGGGGTACGGATGGGGTGCAGAAGGGGGAGAGGTTGGAGATTGGGTGCTGAAACAGGCTGAGAATAGGGTTTCTGGCCAGGTGGAAGAAGCAGGAGCAAGTGAGAGTGTAGTGTTTGGCCAGGAGGGAGGGTGCAAGAGCAGGATGGGGGTAGGGTGTCTGACCAGGAGGGAGAATGCAGGAGCAAGAGAGGGTGTCAGAGCAAGTTGGGCTGTGGGGTCTTGGCAGGGGGAGGGGAATGAGTGAGGAGGATTGAGGTGTGGAGCTCTGGGCATGAGGAGGGATGCTTACCTGACTTTGCGTCCCCTTACAGTGGGGAAAGCCTCACGTGTCCCTGCACTGCTGCTCCCCCAGCAGGGTCGGAGTTCAGCCCCTCCTCCCCCCCCCACCCCCTCCCCCCCCGTACGCAGCAGGGAGCCTGCACAGCGGCGAGGCTGCAGCACCAGCTTTGGCTTTCCACTCTGAGGGCATGCGGGAGGTGTGTGATGAAAGCCCTGACCCTTTCCGCCAGACCTGGCTCGCAGTGGAGAGCAGCGGAATGAGCGGCTCCATGTGTTGCTGATCCCCTTCCCCTCCCCTCGAGGAGGGGAAGGGGCTGGGGGGGAGAGAACAGCAGATTACAGAGCACACCTGCTAAGCCCAAGTGCGCCCTGCCTTGCAGCGCTCCAGGTAGGCTCCATGGTGCTGAGGTCTCCGCTGGGTTTTGCCTTGTGGCCTCTGGGGGGGAGGGTCCAACAACTGGCTGCCTGGAGTTGGAGGAGTAGGTGGTGCGGCTGGACTGGGGCTCTGCGCGGCAGAGGCAGTACTGCGGAAGGAGGGAGGGGGCCTCATGGTGTGTGGCAGCCACTGTGGATGGTGAGGCTTCACGTGGACTTGAAAAATGCTCCAGACTCCTGAAATCACGTGCCACTGGAAGCCGCCACAGCTACCCACCAGCAAAGTGCCCAGAGTGCCTATGTTCTCTGCAGTGGTGGCAGGTATAGTGGCCATTGCTGCTGTGCCGTGCTAGCGTGAGCCTGTCCCAGCTGGGGGAAAGGAAATGGTAAAACATGGAGCAGGAGGGGTACATTCGGACTTGGCAGGTGTTCCCCACTCACTGGATCAGGTGGGGAGGCTTGTGTGCCAGTGAAAATCATTTTGTGTGCCACTTACGGCATGCGTGCTGGAGGTTGCCGACCCCTGCTCTAATGTTTTGAACTTTGCAGAATTCGAGTTGTTGGGGTTTGTTTAGTTTCTTATTGAATGATAGTGACCACCTTTTTAAGTGTTTCAAACCAGAAGTAAGTAGCTTCTGCTGAAGTAGAAGATTTCCAATAGCTCCATTATAAGTTTCCCGGAGACCCTGTCTGCCGGTTATGTATGGTCTAAATTTACGTGTAATGGAAATTAAGGGCTACAACATTTCTTAAGTATCGTGACATATGCAGAACATTACAGTTGATTTCTAAAACATTTCTTTATGGTTTTTATAAGCCCATTTAATGAATGATCAAACCCTAGCAATTAAAATGGAAAACGTTCTGTTAATTTACTTAGTATATTTCCCTGGCAGAATAAAATTTTTCCATAAAACTATCTAGTGCTTTCAAAATTAAAACTGCTTAATGTTCTTAATGACAGGGCTCACTCCCTCTTCCTTTGGAGTACTATTCCTCTATGTGATAGATAAACAAAACTTCAGATAGACTTGACATTCTTTCTGTCACCTCACTGGGCTATATCTGAAAACCTTCAGATTCTTCTGAATGTATAGCACCTGTCTAATAAGTATTAGGGCCCTGAAAATGGATTCGTTTAGAATTTTAATAGTTGGTCTTGAAGTTCTTCAGCAATTTGAAACAGTATTATAACTTTTTTTCCCCCCAAGAGCGAAGATGAAATAAGGACATTGAAGCAGCAAAAGAGTAAGTGGCCAGTATATTTAAATTTGATTTCTTAGTGACATGGAAACCAGTGGTGCTCAAACTTTTTTTCACAGCCCACTCACATTTCTGAGGGTCTCAGCAGATCACTTAATGATATTTCCGAATGTTGTTTGTACCATTACTAACTATTGTAAAATGCTTTGGGTAAAAGCACTGTATAAAACAAACTTGATTATTAACATGTTATTGTACAGATAAAAGCGCAAAACTCGTATTTTAATATTTGTAGGGGTTTCTCCCCTGTCACAGTAGCAATAGAGGTGAGGCTAGGAAGGAGGATCATCTCTCTGGAAACTGTAATCTTGGAATTGAGGAAAGATGCATCTTCCTCTGGCTGGTGCAGCACTGCACATCCCCTATTCCTCTCCCAGGTCACTACCTCATGTTACATGTGCGTCTTATCCAGGGTCCAGGCACCTAATTAGTGGAGTCATGTCCGTGTGGCTCCACTAATTAGGTGAGCAGTCCCTTTTTTTTAAATGTGCAGCGGCCCAGGTGCGTACCTTAGAGGGAGTTATCCACAGGCCTTGGCCATAGTTTGGGAACCTCTGATATAGACTTGTAGCACTACTTTAGGCAAATAAGATAGTATGAAATACATTATTCATTTTGTATAGTAAGGATTGTTAAAATATTATTGGACAGAATTAAAGTATTATAAATAGTGTGCCAAACAAATACTATTAATTAAATTGTAAATACTATGGAGTTTCCATTCAACAGTTATATAAATATTGTAGTGGGGCAAGTAAATGCAGCAGACTTTCCTATATGAAGAAATCTTAGATGTGTAATATCTTTTATTTTGTAGTTGATGAAGCCTTTGAACAAGAACAAGCAAATCAAGAGCTGAATGAGAGTAATGCTCAGAATACTATTTCAGAGGAAGGAGGAGAAGAGCAAGAGGAGGAAGCTGTTCCTTTAACACTGGAAGAGAGAGAAAACAAAGATTACCTTAAATCTTTATTTGAAATTTTGATCCTTATGGGCAAACAAAATATTCCTTTGGATGGCCATAATGCTGATGACCTTCCAGAAGGTATCTTCACTCCAGATAATTTCCAAGCACTGTTAGAATGCAGAATAAATGCTGGAGATGAGATTCTAAGAAAACGATTTGAGATGGCTGCAGTAAATCTGGAGTATTGTTCCAAAACTCAACAGAAACAGATGCTTGAGATCTGTGAGAGCTGTGTAAGAGAAGAGACGCTCAGGGAAGTAAGAGACTCCCACTTCTTTTCCATTGTCACTGATGAGGTAGTAGATATAGCTGGTGAGGAACACTTGCCAGTGTTGGTGAGATTTGTTGATGAGTCCCACAATCTGAGAGAAGAATTTGTAGGATTTTTGCCTTATGAGGCAGATGCTGAAATTTTAGCTGTTAAATTCCATACGACTATTACTGAAAAATGGGGTCTAAACATGGAGTACTGTCGAGGTCAAGCGTATATTGTCTCCAGTGGATTTGCTTCAAAAATGAAAATTGTAGCTACAAGACTCTTGGAAAAGTATCCACAAGCTGTTTATACACTCTGTTCTGCTTGTGCTCTAAATGTATGGTTGGCAAAATCAGTCCCTGTTGTTGGCGTTTCTATTGCTCTAGGGACGATAGAAGAAGTTTGTTCTTTTTTTAATCAGACACCACAACTGCTAGTAGAACTGGACAATATAATCTCTGTTCTTTTCCAGAACAATGAGGAAAAGAGTAATGAACTAAAGGAGATTTGCCATTCTCAATGGACGGGTAGACATGATACTTTTGAGATTTTAGTTGACCTTATGCAAGCACTGGTGTTGTGCTTGGATGGCATAAGCAGTGATGTGTCTGTCAGATGGAGCAGCTTTGTTGTTGGTCGAGCATTTGTACTTGCAAGTGCGTTAACAGATTTTGACTTCATCGTCACTGTTGTAGTTTTAAAAAACATTCTGTCTTTTACGAGAGCCTTTGGAAAAAATCTCCAAGGCCAAACATCAGATGTGTTTTTTGCAGCCAGCAGCTTAACAGCAGTGTTGCATTCACTGAATGAAGTGATGGAGAATATTGAAGTTTATCATGAATTTTGGTTTGAAGAAGCAACAAATTTGGCCACAAAGCTGGATGTACAAATTAAACTCCCCGGGAAATTTCGCAGGGCACAGCAAGGTAGTTTGGACTCTGATGTAACATCAGAAAATTACTACAAAGAAGCACTTAGTGTTCCAACTGTAGAGCACATTATTCAGGAATTGAAAGATATATTCTCAGAACAACATCTAAGAGCGCTTAAATGTTTATCTTTAGTTCCCTCAGTCATGGGACAACTGAAATTTAATACATCTGAGGAACATCATGCTGATATGTACAAAAATGATCTACCTAATCCAGATACACTCTGCGCAGAACTTCATTGTTGGAGAATCAAATGGAAGCACAGAGGAAAAGATATCGAGCTTCCAGCTACCATTTATGAAGCACTTCATTTGCCTGACATAAAGTTTTTCCCTAATGTGTATGCATTGCTTAAAGTTTTATGCATCCTTCCAGTGATGAAAGTGGAGAATGAGAAATATGAAGTGGGACGAAGGCGCTTGAAGGCATACTTGAAGAACACCTTGACAGAACAGAGGTCAAGCAACTTAGCTTTGCTTAACATAAACTTTGATATAAAACATGATTTGGATTTAATGGTGGACACCTACATCAAACTCTATCCAGACAAAGTAGAATTTCAAGAAGACTTTCTTCCCTCAAACAATTCAGAAGTAACAGAAGATGCTTAGAAAATAATCTTGAATTAGTTTGTTAAAACAACAGTTTTTCTATTCAGGCTTTAACATCAAAAGGAAAACTATAAAATATATTTAACAAACTTAATCATTGCAATTGCATTTCCATTTTTGTTCTCAGATTGAACAAGCAGTCTACTGATCCACAGTAAAGTACTATTATGTGAACAGAAACACCTTGGAAAATGAACCCGTGTGGTTCACAAGGACAGTACTCAAACTCTTCATCTGATTGACATGACTAGGTGCTCATTTATTTTGTTATGTCATTTTGGAAATGTAATTTGTGATCACTGTGGATCTTATGGGGTTGTTTCATACTCATGCATAAAAAAGTGCAGAAAAATGAGGCAGAATTAAATCCATTGCTTAACAGTTACTGGGGTTTTGGTTTGCTTGGAATCTGTTTAAAAGATATGGAGAAGGTATATTTGAATAATTTAGTGGAAAGTGAATTCTTATATCTCAGTCATCACACCATGGACTATGTTCTCCATGTAAAGTGATTATTTGTGAGTGTAAAGGCACATTAAGGTTTCAATGGAAGAGCTGATTGTTCTCAATCACCTGGTTGTTTTGTTTACATTCCTTTGTGTGAACTACACAGCTATTTTTTCTGTTTAAGCTTTTAACCGGTCTGAATTTAATATTAAATCTAAAATCCTGAAAGATACTGATTGTAAAAATTATTCCATAAGCACTAAGCCTATTTGCTTTTGTCTTTACTATTACACAAAATAGTGTAATACCCCCATATTAATTTGTAAACATAACCTGGAAAAATTTAAAAATCAGTTTGTTGTTTGTGGGGAAGTGAGTTGGAAGATATTGCTGTTATTTTTGGCACAAAGAAAACAATTTTGTATAGTTTTATTTCAATCTAAAATAAAATGTGAATTTGCTTTTTTTAAGTAGTACTGATATTTATTAATGAAGCAATGCTTCCTATGGAGAGTGTGTGGTTGTGTTTTTTTTGTTTTTTTTTATAAAGTGGCTTTTGTATTACATTGTTCATACAATTCCAGCTAGTGGCTTTACATTAAATGGGAGTAAATTTCAATATCTGGTTTGGGAATGAGATGTGCAGTATCATCTTTCATTTATATGATACACTACATTGAGTAAGAGGTTTTTAAAAATTTAATGTAATATAGTTTTAAATATAACATTCTTCAGTACAAAAATGTATTTGAACGGGGCATGTAGTTTTCTTTAAAAATTATTAAAATATAACTTTACTAAACATCAGTCCCCCTTGCCAGTTTTCTTACTATTACACTTTTGTATTTCTTTAATTAAAAAAAAAAAAAAAAAAAGTTTCTCTTACCCAGTTGTGTGCATCTTTTCCACCATAAACAGGAAAAACAACTGTACAAGAGAAAGTGTTACACAATATACATTGTGTTGTAAAACATACAAAATGAAGATAGTAGCATTTTCCCATCTTAATCATTGTCACAGGAATCTTAAATCTATCAAATCAATGCCATTGTTCCCAGTTTTAGCAGGCATTGCACTTGCCAATGTCCTGTGAAGATGCTGCTGTGATCTGGAAGTACAAGAAAATCCTGGCATCTCTGGACCCGCTGATACACCAAGACCTCAATTCACCGCCATTCTCACATCTTAAATCCAGGAAGCTTTTCTGACTATGTCAATGCAACCGGAGTCAGACAACAACTGGAAAGTGTAGATCTCTCCTCCACAAACAGAGAATCACTAAGGGCATTTCTACAGTGGGGAGTTATTTTGAAATAACAATGTGAGCATCAAGAGCACTGAGCCCCATGATGCTATCACACAGGAACCCCTCGATCCTTCTTACAGGGCTCCTGCACAGGCCTGCCTTACTCCAGACTCCATGATGGGATACCTTCCCACAAGAAGATACCACTAAGGAGGCTGGGTCTTGGAAAACACACAGCAATGCTGTCCATACCCCAAGCTCATGCCTGCACTCAGGCAGCATCCACTCCCGGGCAAGTGTGGCGATGCAGAGGACACTGATCCTCTGCATGGGAACCTGCCGGGAAGGAAGAGGAGGGGACCCCAGTACCACTCTCCCTGGAAAGCAGTGTCTACCACTCATACACACTGCCCTCAACACCCTACCCCTCTCCTCCAGCGGCCAGGGATAGAAGTTCTCTCTCTGCGGGATGTTGCCACTGCTGGACCTGACATGTGCAGGACACAATAGGAAGCCAGGCCACCCTGTCCCCCCATCCTGCTGCAGGCTTCTGGCCTGTCCAAGCGCATTCCCATCCCAGCTTGTCCCCGGGCTGTGGTGGTAGCGAGACTTCCCATGGATGTCGGTGCACCTGCAGGAAAGTGCCTGCTCTCTGGGCAACAGATGGCCTTGCTCAAAGCACATCTATTGTCTGAACTGAGACCTTTGGTGTTGGCTCAGATTAGGGCTAGGTTTCATGCACAGTCTCTCCTGGGATGACTGCCTGTGTCACTTTTCTTCACAGCTCAGCCAGCTGTAAGCATGGCATGCTGACAACTTCCCACGCCATCTTCTCAACCCCACGACACCTACAGATGGAGGCGACCCCACGCTGACTTGTTGTAGGAACACCTCGAGCGCCTCCATTCCTTGAATAGGAACTTGAAGGAAGAGTGCCAGGCTGACCAGGAGCTGAGGAGGACGATCTGGCAGTAGCTGTCCCGCAAGCACGACACCATGTTCCTCCATCATCACTACCATGGAGAGCCTAGTCATGACTATCAGTTGGTCCTCCAGCCACCCCCTGCCGCACCCCCTCCCCCCCTTTCAACACTCAGCACCAGAACCCAACCCCGTCTTCTCTTCCTGCTCCCCTCAGGGGCCACTGGGGCCCGCGAACATGTGGCGGTGGGATCTCCCAGGCAGCTGAAGTGTCCCGAGGTGCTCGAGGCAGGTCCCAGTCCAGCCCCATTCCTGAGCCCCTCTTTCCCCCCCTCATCCTCTCTCCCAGGTTCTTTCCCCAGTCCTTCCTTGTTATATATTCCACAAATAAAAATAACAGTTGGTTTTCAAAACAAAAAGTCTGTTTTATTTGGTCTGCAGGGGAAGGTAGGGATGGGGGAGGAAAGTCACACAGGGACAATGCAGAGGCCCCGTGCGGGAAGGCCCAGGGGAGAGTCTCAAAGGTGGCTTTGGCTGAAATTCTCCCTTGGTGCCTCCCTGTTGAGCACAGCCCCCGGATGGGCTCACTGAATGGCAGCAGTGCCCAGCTGCTTGTAAGCCCTGGCAAGCCACTCAGCCTCTGCCCCCCACCTTGTCAGGAAAGTCTCTCCCTTATGTTAGCAAATATTGTGGAGCACACAGCAGGCTACCACCACCTGGGTAATGAGGTGGCCGAAGGCACCCTCCACAACTATGCGACACCTGCTGAACCTGTTATTAAAGGTGGTCTTTGTGGGGTCCAGGTGTTCCGTGTAGGGCTTCATCAACCAGGGGAGAAAAGGATAGGTTGCATCTCCCACGATGTCCATGGGCATGTCCATCTCCCTGACCCTGAGGGTATGGTTGCGGGGAAAAAGTGCCAGCATGCATTCTGTAGAAGAGGCTTGAGTTCCTGAAGATGCAGGAATTGTGTGCCTTTCCCCAACCACCTAATGTACACATCCGTGAACCAGCTTTTTTGGTCCACTAGGGCCTGCAGAATGATGGAAAAGTACCTCTTCCTGTTTATATAGTCCAAGGCACGGTGGTCAGGGGTCAGGATGGGGATGTGGGTGCTGTCCATGGCCCCTCTCCCCTTCTCCCCCACAGTTGGGGAAGCCCATGGCAGCAAAGCCAGCAGCGATGGGGTTGACATTACCTAGGGTGATGACCCTTTGCAGCAGGATAGTGTTGATGGCCTTGCCCACCTATAGAAACATAGAATCACAGGGTTGCAAGAGCCCTCAGGCGGTCCCCGAGCCCAAGCTCGGGGGTGTAAGTTTTCTGTCCCTCCAGGAGGTAGGCAATGTAGAAGTGGAGTGTGAAATGTGGCTATAGAGAGGATCCCCTTTAAGCACGAGTCTCAGCCTCAGGAAGCAGCTTCTGCTGTCCTGATGCCCTGCCCGGAGTGCTTCTGGGGGGCTTTAAATGCAATTCGGCCTCCAATCAGTGTGGGCGTGCTATTTCGATATAATTCTGCACTATTCCAATGGGGACTTGTAGTGTGGACACGCTCGTTATTTCAAAATAATGAAGTCCTGTGGCACTGGACTTCATCAAATGCATCTGATGAAGTGGGCCTTTGCCCACAAAAGCTTATGCTCCAATAAATCTGTTAGTCTATAAGGTGCCACCGGACTTCTTGTTGTTTATGCGGATTCAGACTAATACGGCTACCCCTGTGATACTTATTTCAAAATAGTTATTTTGGGAGTTATTATTTTGAAAACTTTTTTTTTTTTTTTTTAAGATGGGAAGGCCAAAATGGTCCTGGCCCACAGGATGAACACCACAAACTGACATGACATATAATCTCCTTTAAAGAGTATTTCCAGTTTTGGTTGTTGGTAAAACCTTGTCATTGTCTCAGCTATATTTCAACATTGAAAAATAAACAGCAGATAACAAATTGAAGTGCAATTCTGGCGACATTTATTGAATTTCTTGTTGCACAATACCAGGCAAAGTTGTTTTTATATGATATTTTAATGTGTGTGTTTATATATATTCATGTTAATAGAATGGTGCTAATGCCAAATAATTAATGGCCAAAAGTGAGCTCTCTCTTCCAGGTCTCTTAAAACAAGAATTTTAGCAGGCAAACTCAAGCTAAGGATTAGTGGGAAGAAGGGAGAAATAAGTGGCCTGTTCCTTCTGAGACTGTGAAAGCATTTATATACACTAAAGGCAAAAGTCTAGAGGTAGAGGAATGAGGGAATGGCAAATTGCCACGGTAGGCCTCCTAATTTGGAAGACTTGAGTGGAACTCTACACAGTAACTTAATTCTAACTCCCCTCTATGGCTTCTGGAGAAAGGGAGTTAAGGTGCAACTGGAGTGAGATTGACAAGTGATTTCATATCTTCAAAGAGAATTTTACAGCCAGCATAAGGCAGATAGTAGCAGAGGGGGAAAGTAATTGACAAGGTTTGTGCCCTCCTTTTCCCATGGCCATGGGATCCATGGAGTTTTGCAATTCTGCAAACGCGTGCTTCAGGGAAGTGTGCATTTCTAAAGTAAATCAGATTTTTTTTCTGCATAATCAAATGACCTGCCCATTTAAACCGATTTTGATATAGTTGCTTTGATGGTCTGTTTTCACTACAGTAGACAGGGTGACTTTCCTAACTGACCAGTTGATTCTAACTTAGCTAGTCCTGCTTGGTTGACTTCTGTTAATGATAATTCTTTATGCCGTTTTTATTTCCTTTTCCTACATCTATATGAAATACTTCACCACAGCAGAGAACTCCATTACAATTCACTTGTTGATTCTTTGAAAAATAGCACAGAGATTTTTATATATTCTGGAACATACTTTCTAATACTGATTATAGAAAACCTTTCCTTTTTTGTTTGACTGCCAGAGCATAGCTGTGAGGGAACTGAGAACTAGAACTACTTAATGCAGCTGTCCTGTTGTCACTCCATGCAAAAGTTTCTGTGAAGATCACAAAGCCCAGAATTGCCAGAAGCAGCCAAATGATTTTAATAGCAATGAAAATAAATCTCTTCATTGGATCAGTTTCAAGAAACAATTACTAACTTAAAAATAACAAATAAATGTGATCCCAAAGTAGGCTTAATATTAATTTCCAGACCTTTAATACTCCCTCTTTCCCCGAGGAAAGAGGTCTTTCAGCATGCACATCATAATTCCATATGTCTTCCCTGTAAAAGTAGCAAAACATCAGACAGAATTAAAGGTAGTAGGTATATCTGTAATGTTTTAACATTATTTTTAAGTATTTGCAGCTTTTTAAAAAAGCTTCTAGAGTCTTACAGTATTTAAGGGAACATAAATACTGCATGGTTAAGCAATCAGTACAATAATTGCACCTCTAAATGTTGTGCTGTTGTGTGTACAAGTCTTTAATTACATTAAGTAGGGAAAAAAGTATAATACTCTATCGTGAATACACATGTATCAATGAAATATTTTTGGTTTTATACAACATGTATTAATTGTATTGCCATAAGGGTCCAGTATATCTTTGAATTAATCTTTTTTTATGGTAAATTCTCTGAGTTTGGTGTCACATCTCCCCTTTCTCTTCAATCAGCAGCACAGTTGTCTTAAAATGCAATTCAAGGGACAAGGATAGTAATTATAAAACTCATCTAGTGAGACTGAGGAGGAAGAAAACCCCAGATGCCTATTTCTTTTTTCCCCAGTGTTAACAGCTGTGTGTGTGTGTGCGCGCGCACTAGACCCTATACCTCACTTCGATAGGACTTGCTGTTCAGGTATATTGAATTTTGGTGGGTATTTTTGAGCTATGAGGAAAAAATTCTACTTTGTACTTCAACATCAATAACTTGAAGAAGCCCCTCCTCCAGTAAAGACCTTCTGGTCTTCCAAGATGACTTTAGGGCTCATCAAGAGCTTCTAAAACAGATAGAGCTGACCTGTGATTTGAGATTGAGGAGCTAAAAGAATCCTCTTAGAACTTCATTGACATTCTGGCTGCAGCAGCTCCATCTAAAGTGGCAGAGAAATATTATGTGCCAGCCAATGTGTCTGAGAATCTGTACTTTTGCCACTCTGTGGTCCCTTGTGTCTTGACGGCTAATAAAAGAGGCAGATAGTATCAGTGGAGCACTACCCCCAAATGGGAACACAAAGAAACATGCTCTGTTTGGGAGGCAAGTTTATTCAGTAGTGGTCTACAACTCCTTATCTCAAACCAGTATGCCTTACCGGGGAGCTGCAAGACTTAAGGCAGGAATTCTCAGCCCTCTTAGGAGAGGGAAAGAATGTTCCCAGAACCTCTCTCCAGGCAGCACTGGACACAACAGACATGGTGGCCTCCGCTGTTGCCATGAAGCAATGCTGTCGGCTGTAGCCTTCGGGACTCCCTCAGGAGGTCCAGCAATCTATCCAGGACTTCCCTGTTGAAGGTTCTTTGTTTTCAGACCGACAGGTATGAGACAACCTGGCCTAGTGTGTTATCTTCAGGTCCTTGAGACTCTATGCTCTGTCTACTTTGAGGAAGCACATCAGGCCCCAACAGCTGCCACGCTTCTCATCTCTACCTCCAGAACAGAACCCTTATAAGAGAAAATTGAGACATTACAAGCGTCATCAACTGCTTCTGTCCACCTTAACCCCCAGCCAAGGTCACATGTGTGGGCCCAAGCAGCTTTTTTGAAGTGTTCAGCTAAGAGTGCTATATCAGTTCTTCCCTCCCCTTTGGACTGATCATTCCAATTCAGTCTGGCATGGTCCCCCACAACATTGCCAAATAATGTGGTGATCAGTTATACCCTGCAGTTTTCATCCACTTCTCTCTTCCTTCCCCATTCCTATTCAGGGACCTTTTTCATGAGCAACTCCTTGCTCAGGAGGTACAGATCCTCCTACGTATGGGGGCTGTGGAGGAGGTGCCCCAAAACTCTTATTCCTGATTCCAAAGGCCTTCATTTTCTCCTGGACCTGTGTCACCTCAACAGATATCTCAAGAAACTGAGGTTCGGCCTGGTTTCCCTGTTTTCCATCATTTCCTCCCTGGATTCAGGGGACTGGTACGCCACCCTTGTCTTGAAGGAGGCTTACTTTCACATTTTCTATTTTCCAATGCCATAGAAGATTTCTCAGGTTTATTGTAAACCAGACTCACTACCAATTCACTGATGTTCCTCAGGGTTTTCATGAAGTGCATGGTGAAGCATTCGGTCTACCTGTACCTTGATGACTGGCTGATCAAGAGCTGTTCAGAGGCTCAAGAAAAGGGCAGCCTTACACTGATCCAAGCAACCTTCCAGCCAGTGGGCCTGATTTGATTAAAGGAGAGAAGATCTTACACTCTAATCTCTGGATCGATCAGTCCAAGCCAAAGCCAACTTTCCTTCTGGGGCTCTGGCTCCACATTGTCAGATGTGATATCCAAGGTCATGGCGCACCTTATCATGACATGACATCTTCTACATCAGCAAGCATGGAGGTGGTCATTCCTTTGCTCTGTGTCAGGAGGTCATCTGTATGGGACTTCTATTGGAGGCACTCCATCCATCTTGAGGTTTCTGGGAGCTGGAATGAGCTAGCAGATCAACTCAACAGATCCTTCTCCTCACCATGAGCGGTCCCTTTCTTTACCCCCTCTCCCCATTGTTTAAGATGGGAGTGAGATCAGGTCTTAGGTCTACACTTTAACCCGGAAGTCACCAGCTTATCTTCCAAAGGTGGGAGCCTCCTCAGGTGGACCTGTTCATAGAACAGAAAATCCCATCAGTTTTGCTCACTGAGAAGGAACAATCCAGGCTTCCTCTCCAATATCTTCCTGCTTCTTTGGACAGAACTCCTATTCGGAGTTATTCTGATAGCCCCGCATGACCTTGCCAACACTGGTTCAGCACAGTTGTCTGAGTAGTAATTTCACTTCTGCTCCCACTCCATCTGGATCTGATCTCTCAAGACCATGATTGGTTACTCCACCCAAACCTCTGCTCCCTTCACCTAACTAAATGGATGTTGCATGACTGAATCCAGAAGAACAGGCCTGTTCAAGTCAGGTTTGACAGGTCTTGCTAGCTAATAGGTAGCCCTAGTGGATGGCTCCTACCTTGTCTAATGTAAGCATATTTTTTTATATGGGCATCCTATTGAGCCCTCTCTCCATCTCTGTCTTCCCTTCAGTCTATCATGAACTACTTGCTCCGTCCCTTAAGCAACAAAGTCTGGTCCTCACTTCTATCAAGGTGTATTTAGCAGCAGTTTTGGCTTTTCACCCATTGGTGAATGGCACACCAGTGAATTCAGAATAGCAGTGGCTTCACTCTTTGGATGCTAGGTGTGCTTTCGCCTTCCACATCAAGAGAGCTAAACCCTTTCACAGAGCTACGGAATTTTGTGACAGTAGCAGAAGGAATGTCAGCCCAGAGAATCTCATCCTGGATAATGTCTTGTTTTCAGGCATGGTATGAGCAGGCAAATGATCTCTAACGATCATGACCACTCACTCCACAAGAACTGAGGCTTCTTCTGCAGTGCTCCTCACGCAGGTTCCGATATGAGACATCTGCAGGGCTGCAACCTGGTCATCAGTGCATACCTTCTTGTCCCACTATGTCATAACCCAACAGGCTTGCAACACCTCCAGGTTTAGGAGAGCTGAGTTGCAATCCTCATGTTCGTGAACTCCGAGACCATCTCTGGGTATCTCTTGTGAGTCATTTAATGTGGCATGGACATGAGCAAGCACTTGAAGAAGAAAAATTGGTTACTACCTTTTCCATAATTGTTGTTTTCGAGATGTGTTCCTCATGTCCGTTCCATGACCTATGTTCTTAGCCTTTAATGGGAGTTAGCTGTCAAGAGGACCTGAGAGGGTGTGGGGCTGGCGGCTCCTCTTATACCAGTGCATAAGTGTGCAGCACTAGAGGATACTAGAGCCAGTCCGGTGAATAATACTTATGGAAAAATCTCTGGAAACAGTGCATGCCACATGCACTTGCCTAATGTGGAATGGACATGAGCAACACATTTTAAAGAACAGTTATGGAAAGGTTAGTAACCATTTTATTTAAAGAAATTACACATTTGTCTTGCAAATATCAATTTTGGTTAGTGGCTCTTTTTAACTAAAAATAAGTAGGTTTATGTGGAAAATACAATGCTTTTTCCAAAGAAATTTAAAAGCATGCAATGTAGGCCCTTCTGTACCCTTTAACTGAAGATCTGAGACCTCAGCATTGTTATCTAAGCAAAATGTGTGTAGAAAAACATGGAATTTATTAGATTATTTCTGCTTCATATTTTTGAAAGATTAAGTGTAAGTATGCAGGAAAAGTATGCTTCTGTCCACCTTAACTGTTGTTTTAAAGACTTTAATCAAGTACGTAATACTGAACTATAGATCCCACATCAGTGTCATACATAATACTGAGTACCCTGGTCAGCATCAGAAATGATGGTGGAAAGCTTGAAAGAATTACTTTTTGGCAGATGAGCGGAGTTATCTCCATTTAGCTGTTGTAAATTCTAATCCTGTAAGTATATCAGCCTTCTAGAAGAGATACTTACTGAGAAATCTGTGGTTAGGATACAGATTTTGTCATATGGTAAAGTGCCATTTCCTGTTACTGTAAAGCTTGATTTGGCAACTACCTGGTATGTATACAGTTTAACTCTGTCTTCTAGTCTTTCCATAGTATTTCCCATTTCATACTGACAAAATGGCCATTGGGTCAGATTCTTCAGTATGATCCAATGTCTGCACCTCTCAGGCAGCAAGAAGAAGTCGAAGTCTGGATATAACTAGCTGGCTGAGATTTCCCTCACCACTCAGCTCTCAGCGGGAACTAAGCCGGCAGAGCCAGCTCCATCTCTCTTTTGGGGTATTTGGATGTTGATCTTCAGCGATCATATGGACCCTGAGGGCTGACTATTGCTCCATCGAGCTTGGTAGCATGTTTCCCAGCAGTGCCCTGTTTCTTCAAAAAAGGTGAATTTTCCTCAATGGATCTGTCCCATTTTGTAGGAGTGGTGGAACTTTCCTTACCCATGTTGACTTATGCCTACAGTTAATGTCCTGTAAAGCCAAGATTTTGGAAAATGGCTAATAATGATTTTGGAGTGCCTCACTTGAGACTCTGTAAAGGGGCCTGACTTTCAGAAAGTGCCAAGCACCTTTCCTTTGAAAAGGAGGCCCCTTAAAGATGTGTCAAACTGGCTGTGTCGAAGTGGGGATTGTATTCACTCCCTTCGCTTTGTTCAGTTTCTCTGGGCACTGCACCAATAACTAGATGGGGATGGGAATTCAGGGTGTGACTCCCACTGAGGGAGGCTGCCCCAGCTCAGCACATACACAATGGCTCATGATTTCTGTAACCTGAGCCTGGGAGGGATGTGTGGCCAGGTGACAACTTTTGTCCAGGAAGCTGGGCAAAGGCAGGAGGCAGGGCTGGCTGGAGGGAGAGATGGTCTGTTGGGGTGTGAATGAGTTTTGCTGGCTTGGGGTGTAGGGAAGGGGATTGGGGCCCTTGGATCTGAACCCCCTCTCTCCAAGATGGATTGTACTGACTGCCTCAGGTTCTGGTGCTAACAAGTCTGTTTTACGCTGTATCCTTGTGAACTAATAAATCTTCTGTTCTACCTGCTGGCTGAGAGTCACATCTAACTGCAGAGGGGGTGCAGGGCCTAGTGGCTCCCCATGCCTCAGTAATACTGGCCACCCAAAATCAGACACTAAAATCACTAGTCACTTTCTAAAATCTTGGCCTAAATTGTTAATTCAGCTAGTGGAGTTGTAAAGTTTGTTTTCTATTCATTTAAAAGTTTAATATTTTTAGCACCCGGTCTTTCAAAAGTCAACATGTGCCTTACTACTCATGGTAAGTAAAGCTCAATGTGTGTAAATCTTTGCAGGATCAGGGCTGTATTTTGCTTAACTCTGAATATTACTTGAATTGCACAGGTTGGTTATAGCATGCATTTTTTATTATTAAACTTAAACCTTTTTAAAACTTGCTGCCTTGAGTGTCAACTGTCTCCTCTTATTCATATATTGGTAGAGACAGAATAAAAGAACGGACCTGGATTTCATTTAATTATTATATACTGTGTTATGCCCCTTTCCAATTACTTTTCTACTCAAACTCAATCCCAAAAGTCCTTTGATCTCTTTATATGTAAGATCATATCTTTTTTCCCTTCCCTCATAATACTCTAAATTTTTCCTGTTAGCCTTCACTGAGATTTTACTATTTCAAATTACCTGTTTGGGAGACACTGACTACTATAGCACCTGTAGGAAGGAGGCGAGGGCATGAATTCCATGACTCAATGTTATATCTTTCTGCATGGATGTCCTTTATTTTCTTAGCATAACAGTTATATTTCTTTCTAAAAACAACGAATTGTCCTGTGGCACCTTAAAAACTAAATACTAATATATATTTATTTATTCATTTATTTATATCATGAGCTTTCATGGGCAAAACTCACTTCATCAGATAAGAGATGCTACACAAGTCTGAAGAAACTCTCATGGGATTAGTGGCTAATAGGAAGAGAGGTGTAGTAAACCACCTCTTGGAATTCGCATTTGCTGCAGCAGGGATGCAGCAGCACAGAATGCTATCCTGGTGAGAGAGCTTGCCAGTGAGAAGGGAGTTTGAGCTGGGGCAAGATGGTTGGAATCTGTCCAAAGGGGCAGTTGGAAAAAAACTGTAGTAAGAAGTGAAGAATTGAGAGGCTGCGCTAGCAGATGAACTGGGGCCTGTATAGGAGATGAGGGGATACAATAAAATAGAAAAACAGGTGGATAAAATTAAGAGACTGGGAAGTGAGACAAAAGAAAAGAGGAAAGATTTCAGGTCAGGATAAGTGTGTGTGTGGGGGGGGGGGAGGGGGAATAGACCTGGATGAGTGATCAGATGTGGTTAGGAAGAAGAGAGAAATAAAATATTAAGACTTGCTACAGAGTCAGTAACAAGGGGAAAAACTGTAAGGAAACAGAATTGATGGAAAAGGTAATTGATTAAAAAAGTTAAGACGCAAACATTCTGGAAGCAATAGCAAGAACCTCCACCACAAAGTACCTAAAGTACATGAACAGAGAGAATTACTGAACACAATACCGGTGACTAATGGACAAGTGAGGAAACACCATTTGTTAAAAGTTACAGCCACTGGAACATCTAAGGAGCTCTTTAAGTTGAAGAGAAGCAAAGGCTAAGACAGCTTGGGTGGAGTTGGACTTGCAGTCAAGGAGAGGAAAAGTTTGTACTATGAAATGACATGGTGTATTGTAATCTCTTATTAATAGCAATGCATTTGTTATTAACTGCTCAGTGTGTAAAAGCTCATAAAGGTTAATGAGTTGACAACCTATGGTTTATTACTATAAATAGTAAGTCTTTTGGTAAAGTTTTATATTATTTCTGCTTCTGGTATCATTTTGGGGCTTCCCCTTATAAAGTTCTAAAAATTTAAAATGAACCCTTTGTCTTGGTTTGCCCCCTTCTCATAGTTAGTATAGCCTAGCCTAGCCAGATCACCACAAAACAACCCTACAATCCCTAGTCCTCCCATCAAAGAAACAATAACATGAAAAAAAATAACCTCTTCAAGACTCTCAAGAGGTGTATGTTACTAATAAAAGCAACAATAAGACTTTATCAATGTAATCCTCATGGTTTCTTTCTCCATACTAGCTCTTTACTTTTCACAACAAGCCTTAATGTAGAATGTGACCTCTTTAGGGTAGTAATTACATCTTCTGTTTCTCAAGGGCCGTGCACATTTGTGGTACTAGGTTTCACTATGCAGTATTTGTCCTTTTCAGTTTTGCTTTATAAAATATTGTATCTTCCCCAAAGGAGAGAGTGCTACATTTCAGAATTCATTTTCCCTGTTTTTACATTTGCAGTGGGTGCTGCAAGTGTCTTACCATTGTGTATGAATAAACTCTGACCTCTGTGTTTAGACTTAATACCTATTTAAAACAAAAGAACTTGTCTGTAGTGTCTAAGCGAGATGTTTCTCCCTTACCATTAGCCTTTCCTTGATAATAGGTGCATTTACAGTAACAAAAATTAGAATCCATAAAAAATTCCCAGGCTTGACATTGGATTGTCCCTTAAGTAAATCCTCTGCTACGAGTACAGGAAACAGTCCATAGTATACAATTATATGCCAAGTACTCAACAATCCTGTATAGCATTTCTCCCAAGGGACACTCTTTGCCAAGTATATAAACCCACTTCATTAACATTAAGTTGGAACAGCTAGTTCTTTTCCTTGCTGAGGTTGCTTTTCTTGTTTGATTGGCCTGTGAATATCCATAGCAATGAATTGCCTATTACTTTAAATACATGGGAAAACCATCATAAATGGCTGAAAAGTAATTAAGTTTCTACGTGTTCTCTCCACAGCCGTCAACAATATTATGAGGCCTGGGACAGTATCAACCATCTGGGTAATCAAATGCAGTGTGAATTCAGGGAAAAATATTACACTGTGGAGCTGGGGCAGGTATTTTAACATTCAAATCTATGCTTCGTTAATGAGGTCTACTTTTTTCACCCTCCCTCAAATCTCTAACCTATTCTCCCTTTTAAAAATATTGATTTTTATCAGCACTCTTCAACTGCCTCTCCCCTGCACACATGTCTAAGCTTTGTCATGTATTAGCTGTCTGTGGCCAACATCACTGTGGTATCTGAGCACCTTGCAATCTTCGGTGTATTTATTCTCTCAACCCTGCTGTGTCATAGGGTAGTGTTGTTATCCCCAACGTACAAATGGTAAAGGGGGGCACAAAGAGGCTAAGGGCCAAGTTTTCAAAGCTGTTTCAGTGGAAGTTAGGAGCCTAAGTACTTTTTGAGGACCTAAGCTTTAAAGTGACTTGTCCAGATGCATAAGAAGTCTGTGATGGAGAAGAGAATTGAATTCACATCCCAGGTCAGCACCCTGCGTACTGGACCATTATTATTGTAACAATAGAGTGTCTGCAACTGTCATGATTTTGTGGGTCTCCTTGCCCCAGTAATTCTTTAATATCCATTCTTTAATATCTGGAATCTAGATAGATGCCGGTTTAGAGAGTGTGATCTAATCTGATGATTTCTAAATTCCACCAGAATGATACTGGGTTCTGTTCAGAGTGGCCTGATCAGTCACCTAGCACCTTGGTTTTTTCTGTTCTTTAGTCATCTTACCCTGCCTTTACAGAATCCCCGCCTCTTGCAATTACCAGGAGTACACTAATTATTCCATTTTTAACATTCAGTCTTTAGCTTCTGCCATCCTAAGACTGAGTAAGATCCACTAGTACAGTGGTTCTTGGCCTTTTTTCTTTGCAGACCCCTAGAACATTTCAACTGGAGATGTATCCCTCCGCTGGAAATTGTCTACATATATAGTTACATTCTGTCATCAGTTTTGAGTCTGAGTTTTCATGGACCCCAAAGACATAGTCTGTAGGCCCCTGGGTGTTCACGGACCACAGGTTGAGAACTACTGCACTAGTACATTCATAGGTTTACTTGCTTAGTCTGTTTGGTCATCCCAACTAAATCATAAACATTATTCAAATCTCATCAGCAACTAGGTTCTGCTTTCTTTGGTCATGTCCCAAGGCTTCAAGCTACAAAACATGCTGAAACAACCAGCGTGGACTAAGCAGGAAGAGGTTTGAGCTGAAGAGGCAGAAAAGCTTGGAGTGGTGGGTAAGTTAGATGTACAGGAAAGAAGGGCTGTCTCGTTTAGGAAAGTTTAGCTGTATCTGACATTGGGATTTGATACTATCAGCAAAAAGATAAGTGCCTGTTACTCAAAAGCTGTGAATGAGCCCTGAAGGGGTCAGGAATAGGAGTGCTGGGAAATGATTCAAGTTGGTAATATGAATTTGGGATATTAAATCTTGACCACTAACTCAGAAACCCATCCTCCTTTATCTAGTTACAAACATTAAGGCCACCACTTCAACATTTTCAACAAATCAACACCTACTCCAGGATCATGACATTTTCCCTGAGCTACACATAACTCCACTAGCATTCTAGTTTACAGAGGTTACCAGTTTGGCTTTAAGAATATTGTATTACTTTTAAGAATTGTCCTCACTCAGATAATATGTGTCTTAGTTTTTTCTAGCTATGCTCGGAGCTGTTATGCTGTAGAAATGCTAAATATGCAAATGTGTCGAGGAACTGTGAGAAAACTAGCATTAAAAGCAGCTTGCTAATTTTTTTTTTGTAAAGATACCCAATTATAATGTAAGTAGTGATATTAGTAGCAGTGAATAGCCACTCCTAGGGCTTTCTGGCAGAGAACATGGGAATTTTTTGGCTGCTTAAAGCTAACAAAGTCTAGCCTGTTTCCTTAGTATGCAAAAGCAGATCTAATTTTCCTTCAGCTTTTTTTTTTTTTTTATCTTAGAGAATGTTGTTTTGTGTGTAATGAGCAAATTTGTTGGGTTCAGGATTTTTATTTGCTTGACACAATGTTTACAACAATGTGTTGCTCAGGCGGAAGGAAAGCGTTTTAGTGTTTCTTTTAGCTCTAGGAGAGAGAACTTTGTGGTGGAGCAGGGAAGGATCATCATGGACATTAGTTCTTTCATTCTTTCCTAGACTGCATTAGTGCCATAGAAACGAATGTGGCAGCAGCATTCCTCTCACCAATAATGTAATGGAGGTGGATAGTTCTGTTTCCAGCACAGGTGAAGCTTTGTCTTGCGAAATCATGAGATTAATTTGAGGATTACACTCTGATGATCTTTCTGTGCAAATTTAATGGCATTCCTGAGTTTACTTAATTCTGTAAAGGGCTCTATCTCCAATTATGTATGAGATAATGTTTCTGAACCTAATCATAGCTAACATGTGTGAGCTATCCTGAGAAAAAACACAGAGAAGACAAAGTATTTTCATTTTATGAGGTAAACTTGCCAAGATCAACTCCAGGTGGAGGAGTAGGACTATCCTTGGTGAGTTCACCTCACGTTAAAACAAAAAGGCCTTGTCTTCACTTACCCTGATGTAAAAACGAAGCTTTTTTTTAGACATGAAGATGCCTTTTCTGGGATGTCTCTCTCTGTAGGATTGATTCTCACTGCCTGAGCCAGCTGAAAGTTGTCAGGTGTTTCATGATGTTCTCAAAATATCCTCATTCCTGTCCAGCACTTGGGGCAACACTCAAACTTCAAAGGGAAGAGCAATTCTTTCTTGACAAATGAAAAAATTGATCTAAAATCAACAAGGTGAAATTCAGTAAGGTTGAAGTTATGCTGAGGAAGGAAAATCAAATGCACAACTACAAAATGGGGAATAATTGGCTAGGCAACAGAGCCGCTGAAAATTGAACAGGAGCCAACAGTATGATGCATTTGTGAAAAAAGGCTAATATTCTGGGGTGCATGAATAGGAATGTTGTGTGTCAGAAGGGAGGTAATTGTCCTGCTCCACTCAGCACTGCTGAGACCTTAGCTGAAACATGTGTCCAGTTGTAGGAGCCATGTTTTAAGAAGGAGGACACATTGGAGACAGCCCAGACTAAAGCAACAAAAATGATTAAAAAGGTTTACAAAACCCAACCTATGAACAAAGGTTTAAAAATGTGAACATGCTTAATCTTTTAGATAAGAAGATTGAGTGGGGTCCTGATAGATCTTCAGATACATTATGGCTCTTGCAAAGAGGGTAGTGATCAGTTACTGTCCATGTGTCCACTGAAGGGTGGACCAAGTTTAAGGGGCTTAATCTGCAGCAAGGAAGGTTTAGGTTAGATATTAGAAATGACTTTCATAGATAAACACTGAAATAGGCTGGGAGGTGGTAGAATTAGGGGTTATTCCAAAAGAAGCACAGAGTCTTCCTCACTGGAGGCACGAGGCTACACACAAGTGTTCTTCACTAAGCACTGCCACAGAAGACTCTCTGAGGGTACGTCTACACACGGTGGAGGTTTTCCGGGATGCTGGAGGTATCCCGGAAAAACTCCGCCACGTCCAGGGAAAGTTTGCTCTTCCGCTTTTTTTTTTTTTTTTTTTTTTTGGAAGAGCAAATGTGCTCTTTTGGGGAGCCCTATATACTTCGTTTCACGAGGAATAAGGGCTCCTCCAAAGGGGGAGGCTATTCCGTCCTTTGGCCCCATCTAGACAGAGCCAAATGGCAGAAAAGCCTCTTCTGGAAAAGAGCGATCAGAAAAAGCTATCCAAATTGTGGAGTGCAATTTGCGTAGCATTTTCTGAAAAAAAGCTACAGTGTAGACCTAACCTGAGTCCCCTTAGTCCTAGTAACATCCTCCGCAGACCTGCACTTCTCTCCCACCATTCTTACACCTTTTCCTTCTCAAAGGTAATGGAAGGCAGGCACCTAGTAAATGCTGCAGCTTAAAACGGCTCATGGCAATGTTTACTGCTTTTTGGGTTAAGGGCCCAAAAGCAAGCTATTCCGATGTGTCGGAAAGATAGAAAATACGGCAAAAGACCGCCTTGGCTTAACCACGAGATCTTGCATGATCTAAAAATAAAAAGGAGTCATATAAAAAATGGAAAGTAGGACAAATTACAAAGGATGAATATAGGCAAACAGCACAGGAATGCAGGGGCAAGATTAGAAAGGCAAAAGCACAGAATGAGCTCAAACTAGCTATGGGAATAAAAGGGAAACAAGAAGACTTTTTATAAATACATTAGAAGCAAGAGGAAGACGAAGGAGAGGGTAGGCCCACTGGTCAGTGAGGAGGGAAAAACAGTAACAGGAAACTTGGAAATGGCAGAGATGCTCAATGACTTCTTTGTTTCGGTCTTCACCGAGAAGTCTGTAGGAATGCCTAACATAGTGAATGCTAGTGGGAAGGGGTAGTTTTAGAAGGTAAAATAAAAAGAACAAGTAAAAATCACCTAGAAAAGTTAGATGCCTGCAAGTCACCAGGGCCTGATGAAATGCATCCTAGAATACTCAAGGAGCTGATAGAGGAGGTATCTGAGCCTCTAGCTATCATCTTTGGAAAATCATGGGAGACAGGAGAGATTCCAGAAGACTGGAAAAGAGCAAATATAGTGCCCATTTATAAAAAGGGAAATAAGAACAACCCAGGAAACTACAGACCAGTTAGTTTAACTTCTGTGCCAGGGAAGATAATGGAGCAAGTAATTAAGGAAATCATCTGTAAACACTTGGAATGTGCGAAGGTGATAGGGAACAGCCAGCATGGATTTGTAAAGAACAAATCGTGTCGAACAAATCTGATTGCTTTCTTTAATAGGATAATGAGTCTTGTGGATAAGGGAGAAGCGGTGGATGTGGTATACCTAGACTTTAGTAAGGCGTTTGATACGGTCTCGCATGATATTCTTATCAATAAACTAGATAAATACAACTTAGATGGGGCTACTATAAGGTGGGCGCATAACTGGCTGGATAACCGTACTCAGAGTAGTTATTAATGGTTCACAATCCTGCTGGAAAGGCATAACAAGTGGGGTTCCGCAGGGGTCTGTTTTGGGACCGGCTCTGTTCAATATCTTCATCAACGATTTAGATATTGGTATAGAAAATCGCTTATTAAGTTTGCAGATGATACCAAGCTGGGAGGGTTGCGACTAATCTGGAGGATAGGGTAATAATTCAAAATGACCTGGACAAATTGGAGAAATGGTCTGAGGTAAATAGGATGAAGTTTAATAAAGACAAATGCAGAGTGCTCCACTTAGGAAGGAACAATCAGTTTCATACATACAGAATGGGAAGCGACTGTCTGGGAAGGAGTATGGCAGAAAGGGATCTAGGGGTTATAGTGGACCACAAGTTGAATGAGTCAGCAGTGTGATGCTGTTGCAAAGAAAGCAAACATGATTCTGGGATGCATTAACAGGTGTGTTGTGAGCAAGACACGAGAAGTCATTCTTCCGCTCTACTCTGCGCTGGTTAGGCCTCAGTTGGAGTATTGTGTCCAGTTCTGGGCACCATTTCAAGAAAGATGTGGAGAAATTGGAGAGGGTCCAGAGAAGAGCAACGAGAATGATTAAAGGTCTAGAGAACATGACCTATGAGGGAAGACTGAAGGAATTGGGTTTGTTTAGTTTAGAAAAGAGAAGATTGAGGGGGACATGATAGCAGTTTTAGATATCTAAAAGGGTGTCATGAGGAGGAGAGGAGAAAACTTGTTCATCTTGGCCTCTGAGGATAGAACAAGAAGCAATGGGCTTAAACTGCAGCAAGGGAGGTTTAGGTTGGACATTAGGAAAAAGTTCCTAACTGTCAGGGTAGTCAGACACTGGAATAAATTGCCCAGGGAGGTTGTGGAATCTCCATCTGTGGAGATATTTAAGAGTAGGTTAGATAAATGTCTATCAGGGATGGTCTAGACAATATTGGGTCCTGCCATGAGGGCAGGGGACTGGACTCGATGACCTCTCGAGGTCCCTTCCAGTCCTAGTATTCTATGATTCTATGATTCTACTGCCATGGGGGATTCCCACAGAAACCTGCTAGCGTGGAAGGACACATTGCTGAATATAGTAGCTATTGCCGATCTCCACCACATTCACATTGAAAACTTCCAGAGTTCCAATTCTGTAGTTTTGCCAGGATCCAAGAAGAGGGAAGAGAGTGATGCTATTAGGACCTTCTCCTCCCCACATGTTTTTCTGTTATGCTATCCTAAAAACAAAAAACTGGGGAAGAGACATTGGCCTAGATTCTCAGCTGCTGTAAGTAAGTGTTTTTTCCATTGATTTCAATGGAGATGCTGTTGTTCATAACAGCTGAAGGTCTAGCCCAGGCGTAATTTTCACTGGGAGGCCACTCCATGAATTTTGGTAAGCTGTCATGGGCTGCACACTTCTTAATGAAATTATGTCACCATCTATTGTCGCCATCTAAATAGCAGCAATTTAAAGGGCTCACGACTCCTGGCTCTGCCATTACTGCGTTGCCTGGCCGCCACCCGGATTGCTGTGGTTATTTAAAAGACTTGATGCTCCAGCCCATGCCAGGGTAGCACTACAGCCAGGAGTGGTGAGCCCTTTAAATAGGGTCCTGCTGCCAGAGCCGCCACCTGGAAATTCTGTGGCACCAGAAGCAGGACATGACTAGTAAGCAGCCAGACGAAGTCTGCAGGACGGGTCAAATTGTTAGCGAGCGAGATCCAGCCCATGGGCAGTATCTTGCCCAACCGTGGTCTAACCCAGGGTCCTTAAACTTCTTTTCTATGTACCATAATTCATACATGGAAGCAGCCTGTAAAGTTAGCACAGTTGTGGAAAAATCATTGTGGTGACGCTACAGATAAGTCTACTTATGAAACCTGGAATAGTTTCACTGTGAAAACTTTTCAGATCACAGCTTGGTGAGCAGTATGGTTTAGTAAGAAAGAGAATGTCCTCTCCAGTAAAATAATTAGTAAACCACTTTATAGCTTTCCAGATTTATTGATTTTGAGCTAATATACATGCACCAGCTGGACTTGTCAAAGCCTTCGTGTAAAAGGAGAGAAGGAAGACGTTCCCTCAGCTGGGTCTTTGCACACGTTTGGGGAAAGCATGAAAGGGCTTTTCTGTGATACCTGTAACTTTGAAATGCAAGGATATTGAAAGGAGAGCTAATGGGAATGTTTATTTCAAATGGCTTGACCTCAAAATGGGATTGTAGAGCAGCATTTTAAAATAAAAAAGAAAATATCTAGACTACAGCTATTTGAGAACATAGGATAATACCCAGTGTCGCTAAATCCTATTGCAGTGCCTGACTCCAACAAAGAAGAGATTTGAAAAATTTGCATCTGAACAGAGTACTTTTTTAATGAGTATATCCTAGAATCATAGACTACTAGGACTGGAAGGGACCTCGAGAGGTCATCGAGTCCAGTCCCCTGCCCTCATGGCAGGACCCAGTACTGTCTAGACCATCCCTGATAGACCTTTATCTAACCTGCTCTTAAATATCTCCAGAGATGGAGATTCCACAACCTCCCTAGGCAATTTATTCCAGTGTTTCACCACCCTGACAGGAAGTTTTTTCTAATGTCCAACCTAAACCTCTCTTGCTGCGGTTTAAGCCCATTGCTTCTTGTTCTATCCTCAGAGGCCAAGGAGAACAATTTTTCTCCCTCCTCCTTGTGACACCCTTTTAGATACCTGAAAACCGCTATCATGTCCGCTCTCAGTCTTCTCTTTTCCAAACTAAACAAGCCCAGTTCTTTCAGTCTTCCTTCATAGTTCATGTTCTCTAGACCTTTAATCATTCTTGTTGCTCTTCTCTGGACCCTCTCCAATTTCTCCACATCTTTCTTGAAATGTGGTGCCCAGAACTGGACACAATACTCCAACTGAGGCCTAATCAGTGCAGAGTAGAGCGGAAAAATGACTTCTCGTGTCTTGCTCACAACACACCTGTTAATGCATCCTAGAATCATGTTTGCTTTTTTTTTGCAACAGCATCCCACTTTTGACTCATTTAGCTTGTGGTCCACTATAACCCCTAGATCCCTTTCTGCCATACTCCTTCCCAGACAGTCCCTTCCCGTTCTGTATGTGTGAAACTGATTGTTCCTTCCTAAGTGGAGCACTTTGCATTTGTCCTTATTAAACTTCATCCTTTACTTCAAACCATTTCTCCAATTTGTCCAGATCATTTTGAATGATGACCCTGTCCTCCAAATAAATTGTAACCCCTCCCAGCTTGGTATCATCTGCAGACTTAATAAGCGTACTCTCTATGCCAGTATCTAAATCGTTGATGAAGATATTGAACTGAACCGGTCCCAAAACAGACCCCTGCGGAACCCCACTTGTTATACCTTTCCAGCAGGATTGTGAACCATTAATAACTACTCTCTGAGAACACTGTTTCTGGATAGCAATCTAGTTTTATGGAAACAACATGGGGTTTTTTGGTAACAATACTTTGTTGCATATAAATGTTTTTAAACAGGTATACGAATATTCTTTTTATTTTTAAATGCATTATCAATAATGCTATTGGAAAAGCCTATAGGAGCTATATGTAAACTTGATTATTCCCAGTTGACCTCTCAGCCAGAGGAGGCTGTGAAGGCTAGGACTATAACAGAGTTTAAAAGAGCTAGATAAATTCATGGAGATTAGGTCCATAAAAGGATATTAGCCAGGGGGTAAAGGATGGTGCCCCTGGCCTCTGTCAAAGGCAGGAGAAGGATGGCAGGAGACAAATTGCTTGATCGTGGTCTTTGTCCACCCCTTCTGGGGCACCTGGTACTGGCCACTGTCGGAAGACAGGATACTGGGCTAGATGGACCTTTGGTCTGACCCAGTATGGCTGCTGTTATGTTCTCAAATTGAATTTGAACATCTATTCTAAAAGACTCAGACGTACAATCAAGTTGTGCAGGATTCTCTTCAGCATGATTGAAAGTATTCTGGCGTATAGGTGTTCGTCTCTATTGGATTGCTTCAAATTCATCTTCGACAATGTCATCCCAGAAAGAGTCACAGAAAGCTGACAACGCTTATCTACCCCAGCTGCTAAGGAAGAACATTGAGTGTAGCCAGTCTACAGTATGTCATGGAGAAAACATTTCCTCATTCTGTGCTTTCCAAGTCACCGATGCTGCTTCTATAAAAAACAGACAATGGTTACTTCATATTTGGCAAGCTTGGATGTGACAAAAGAGAGATCTCTGTAAATCCGCTTCATAAGGTTGTTACCCTGTTCTAAATGGATGACCTTTCCTTTCCTTTATACTTCTAATCTCAAATGCTACAGAAATGAGATTTCTGTTCTCTTAAATAAGTCAAGAAGCCAAGCTTTGGTCACAAATATACATTTGCCTAAGTTTAAACATCAAGATTTTCCAAAGTTACTATAAGTCTTCCATTTGTAATTGCTAAATTTAATTCTGATTTTCAGCAGTTGAGTGCTTAGTATTTCCTGAAAATCAGTCTTCTTTAAAGTGTCTCACACTGGGGACTCAAAAATGTTTGGCATCCCAATCGCTGATCATTTTGAAAATATCACTGAAGCAAGAAAGCACTTAGCCAATGGGGACTTGAAGTTTTTATAGTCAGGTGCCTTTGATCAATTAAAAAAGAAGCAAAATAATAAATATCCTGCTTTACCTTTAGGTGCCAAAATATCTAAAATATTTAATATTTAAGCACCTAAATAAAATACCTTAGTTTTGGAGATGCTGAGAACATTTAGAGGCCAATGGATTAAGAAGCACAACTTTAGGCACTCAAGTGTGGAAAGTTTGGGTCTAAATCAATAAATTATGAGTCCCTTAATGGCATGTGTGAGTCTTTTCCTTAAAATTGTATCTCAAATTCCCCTGCATTTAAAGAAACATTGGAAAATGTCTCGTTTTAGCTCAATGTTGTAATTTATTATTTGTATTTTTGGTAGAGGTACCAATTGGAGAGTAGGGTTCCATTGTGCTAGTTGCTGTATGCAACCATAGCAAAAAGATGAGCCTTGCCCCTAAACAACTTACAATCTAAGTACGAGGAGATGCATGGAATGGAGGCAAGAGATGGTACCCTTTACTTAGGAAAAGAGGCCTGCCTGGATTTCAGGGGTTTCTTACAAAACAGCCCTCCAGATGGAACTTGAATACTGTTAGGGTTGCCAGGTGTCCGGTATTGACCCGGACAGCCCATGATTTTCGCCTCCTGTCCGGTAAAAAAAATTCAGAAAACACCGGACACCTACAATGTCCAGTACTTTCTCACTTTTTCCCGGCCAGGAGGCGAAAATCACGGGCTGTCCGGGTCAATACGGAGGCAGCCTGGCAACCGTAGTGCTTTATTGGGTTCCACAGGGGACCTGTCTGGTCCAGCGCAGGGAGTCCTGTAGCACCTAAAAGACTAACAGATTGTTTGGGCATACGCTTTTTTGGGCAAAGACCCACTTCATAAGATGCATACCACAGGACTTATTTTTGCAGATACAGACTAACACGGCTACCCCTCTGATGCTTGTCAGAATGACCTATATCATTCTAAACATAATGCTAATAAATTGAAAGAACAGATTCAAAGCCAACCTTGTAAACCTGGGAGGCTTTCACATTTTGGTCAATATCTCTTGGATCTACCCCACAAGAACATGTGCAATAATCTTGTGGGAGAAGAGAGAACATGAGACAGTGGCTAGGGCTGTCCATAGGACGTCTTTATTTAAGGCTTGATCCTATGAGGCGCTAAAATCTCTGACCTCTGATTTTAATGGCAAGCACTGCATTTAATGGGTGGATGATGCTCAGTAAATCACTAAATCAGGCCCTTAACACACACATTATCTAAAGATAGTTCTGAAAAAACATAATCTGTACTCTTCTCCCCAGACTGATGATTGTAGTTAGAAATAGACCTGAACCAGGAGCCTAGATTTTAGCACATTGGACTGTGGGGGAGTTTGGATCAAGATCTTAATTTTGCGGGCTGGTCTTTCTCCCTAAGATGAACCCCCAACAAACCCATCTCTGGACATTCTGATTTTTAAATTCATTTCTACACTTTGCATTTCAGTTCCATGCAAGGCTTTTGTTTGTTCTTTCTTGGCACTCCTGCTCTTCCCTTCTCCTTTCCACCTGCCATGCTAGCTCTCAAGCAGTTGCAAGATGGAATGTATTGGGAGCAGGGGGAATCTCTCTTGTGATTTTCTTAGCTGAATACCTTACCTCCAGTGTTCTTGGCCCTGAACAAAGGGTCTAGCTCATTGTTTTGTTTGAGTAAACCTGCATGATTTCTCTCTTTATTTAGGATTCTCTTCAGTGTCCAGCCAAAGGCAAATATATAGCTGGGGCATCCATCCAAATCGTTTTGCTGTCACTGCACAAAGGACAGAACACTGCAGTGCAGAGACAATATTAAGGTGTTCTCTCAGTGTGACCCCTTTGGTATTGGAAGTGTTGATGGCAGCTTTGCATTGCCATATCAGTTGTCCTGCAGGATGCTTCTTGACCCCTTCCCTGAAATCTATAAATATATTTAAATGCCAATTATTGCCTCATTCATGGAAGGAGTATTAAAAGCCTAGTTAATATACAATACAACTTTAGAGCCCAGTCCCGTAAGCTGTAATTGAATAGTCCTTACTCATGTGAGTAGTCTTAAGACTTGTCTACATTAGCACATTAAACAGTGAGAGCATTTACACTGCAGTGTAACTTTTGTTGGGAAAAATCCTCCCCCTATGAGAGACTTTTGTCTTTTCCCCTCCCTTTATTGTTGACAGAACCAGTGTGGACTCTGCTGTTTCTTTTGTCAAGAGAACTGGCTTCCACCAGTATCCTACACTTCCTGCCCTGGTGGCTGTGCTCAGTGTTTTGTGATTTCTGCTGCCCTCCAGGCATGTACCTGTCCCCTTTCAAAGCTCTGGGAAGTATCTGACAGTTGAGTGAGCTGCTCCATTTGGGGAACAAAGAACGAACCAATAATTGGAATGTTCCTGTTCTGCCTTTTAAGAAACACAGCAGCAGGCAGGCTGCTGCTGCTGCAAGGGGAGGACTGGAGAGACTGCTGTGCTGCTTTGACATGCCTCAGCACCGAGAGCTCACAGAGCTACGAGAGAATCCCAAGAAATGCGGGGATCAGCTCTGCCTTCCCACAACACTGCACTGTGGAATGCTTACCCACATTGCTCTGCTCTGTCTGTCAAGAGGGTGCTATCTTTCAGGGTACAGAGGATAAGCCTGATCTATCTGCATAACATGTGTCATTTGTAGCTATGCTCAGCCTGCTGCAGTGAAATGAGTCTTCCACTTGATTCTACTTTTTCCTGGCCTACTTGACACTCATCTAGATTTATTTTGTGGGAGGAAATTAAATCTTTTGGTCAAGGCCAGTTTTGCTTTCTCTTGGATTTTATTCTTCATACAGAATCCACTCAACCACTTCCCTCATGGATACCTGGCAGTGGTGCTTGGCAGAGGCATATACTTATGTTGATTCTCTGCGCTGTTGTATGACACTTTGTACTGTTATTTCTTTGTTCTTTCCTAATCACTTCTTAGCATCATTTCATCCAGTGTGTTTTGTTAGGTGCATATCAGTTAAATTCATGGTGTAGGTCAGGTATCTTGTCTAGGCTGGTGATGGAGACATTGTAAAGCAAAAATAAAAAAGGGAACACTGTAGA
The DNA here is from genome assembly GCA_019425775.1 of Rafetus swinhoei. Taxonomy (NCBI): domain Eukaryota; kingdom Metazoa; phylum Chordata; order Testudines; family Trionychidae; genus Rafetus; species Rafetus swinhoei. The sequence goes on along the minus strand of CM033437.1, from coordinate 19,581,730 downwards.
AATCAGCATGCCTGGATCTAGTCTGTTTTCAGGTACTAAGAGAATAAGTTACTGGACCACTGACACTTAATTATTTAAAGGAGGGAGTGTGGATTAGTTTTTAAAGCATTTCTAGTTTCTTTTCCCAACTCCAGCATTGAGTCATATGTGACTTTGGGAAAGCTACTTAGGATCACATTTTCATTGAGTAGCGTTCTCCTTGAGTACAATTATATGTCTTCATTTGTGGGCACAATTGCACACACAAATGAGTAATAGATGAGCTGACTTCCCTTTGCATGTGCGTTTGCAGTAATTGTGCAGACAGCTACATTCAGAAATATTGGGTTTTGTGTTGTGGCATTACACTGCGAGCTAAATGTTTAGTTTTCAAAACTGTTTTCCTCAACTCAAGATATTCAAAATATTAGAAAAATCTTTCTTTTAGGCATGAGTATATGGTATTTGTGGTTGCCCACAAACCATTTACAATCCAATTTAAGACAAGGACTTAGGAATTACCATACTAGAGTAGACCCATGCCTGGTATTCTGCATTAGAATGGCCAGTACCAGAGGAAATTGCAAAAAATGCTGTAGCAGGCAGTTATGAGAACCTGTCTGGATGAAATTTTCCTCCTGACCCTCAGCTGTGAGAGGTTAACTTATGTCCTGCAGTATGAGGATTTATAACCTTTCCTGAATTTAACATTGAGTGTAATAACTCTGGAAATTTTGTTATCCATATACATGTCTAAGCTTTTTTGACTCCTGCTAAAGCTCCTGTCCTCCATGATATCCCATGGCAATGAGTTTCAGTTTCACTGAATGTCCCCTTAATTACCCACACAGGGAGTAGATACCTGATACTAGAGGACTCATTAGCTTCAAAAATGCACAATAAGATCCATTGGCTGTAAGTCTGAAGTCAGCAAAGTTCAAGATGGAAATTTTTTAGCAGTGAGAGTAATTAACTTTTGGAACAGATCAGCAAAGGGTGTGGTGGATTCTTCATCACTTGGTGCCTTAAAATCTAGATTGGAGGTTTTCCTAAAATATGTGCTCTAGGTCAATCGCAGTTCAAACACTGGATGAAATTCTATGTTCAGTGACATACAAAGGGACAGAATAGGATGCTCTCTTCCCCCAGCCGCCAGGCCTCCCCGACGCTAGGCCAGCCCTGGCTCTGCCCACACCGAAGTTTTAAAGTGATGTGCTCCAGTGGTGGTGGGGAGTAGCGGTGGCGAGATCCATGGGGGGGGGGCGGTCCCCCAGTCCTGGCCCCCCTGCAGCAGGCCTTTCCGACCCATCCCCTGCCACAGGCTTCACCATCACCACCCCGCACCCACCCCGCGCTGCTGGAGCAGTGCAATTTAAAACTCCGGTAGCCACCCACCATGTAGTACAGCCAGCCCCAGTCCCGCCCCCTTCCCCCCACCACATAGCAGGCCTCTCTTCCCCACCCCCTGCTAGAGCCCTGCAATTTTCTCCTCCCCTCCCACCCATAAGCCCACCAGGGGCAGCAACTTACTTTCAGTGCTTCTGCTGCTCGGGATCCAAAGGTTGCCAATCCCTGCTGGGTTAGCAGCAGGGGAGGAGGGAGGACAGGAGGAGGAAGGGTCTGTGAGATGCAGAGTGACGTGATTCCATGTCAGAAAACCTTTATATATAAATTACATAGCCTTTTCTTTTTGTCATCTGAGAGGGTGGCGAGAGAGTCCCAATCTAACCTCTGCAGACCAGTCGTTGGTTTTGTACACTTTTCTCCTGTTCCCTCTCATGCCTCTTCTCTTTAAAGAAAACTGTCTCAATCTTTTCAATCCTCTGAGAGTTTTTCCGTGCTCTTAATGGTTCTTATCAACAAAAGTATATAACAGGAAAGGAGGATGAGGATAACAGTGGGAAGTACACAGTGCTCCATATTTGCACATTTATGGTATCAAATTGTTTAAGTTGATTTGCCCCATTACTAGCTAAACAAATCTGTTTAATGTTCATCTGTTTAATGTTCACCTGTGGAAAAAAGTTTATTTTTCTTACAACTTTATATTAGTTGGAGTGAGGCAAAACACTACTAAAATACTAGGGGAAATCTTTGAGAACTGTAAAAAGAATTTTTTTTAAACCCTAATTTTGTCTCTATTTTCTATCATCCTTTATCTTTCTAAAATATTTTACAGCAGTCACAGCTATCAAACAATATAACTCAGGGGTTTTCAAACTCTGGGTCGCGTCTTGTTGAGGGCAAGCTTCTAGCTGGCCGGAGCTGGTTTATTTACCTGTGTCTCTGCAGGTACAGGCAATAGCAGCTTCCATTGGCCATGGCTCACTGTTCCCAGCCAATGGGAGCTGTGGGAAGTGGGGTGGAGCAGGACACCACTTCCTGCAACTCCTATTGGCTGAGAACAGCAATCTGTGGTCAATGAGGTGTGATCGCGGAGGTGCAGGTAACAAAGTATCTCATGGCCAGCTGCCAGCTAGCAGCTTGCCCTTGCAAGCTGCGATCCCGAATTTGAAAATCCCTGACATAACTGGCCAGGATTTTTTTTAAGACTTATGAACCAGCTCTTAATTTTTCTTGCCTGATCCTCTTTCATATTGATATAGCAACTGTGCCATTGTGGGCCAAATCCTCAGCTGGCATGAACTGGCATAGCTCCACTGATTTCAAGGGAGTTATGCCAGTTTACATCAGTTGAGGACTTGGCCCTTAATTCACAAGACACAGACACAGCTTTTTTTTTTTTTTTTTTTTTTGGTCATAGTAATAATAGGAAAGCTGTGCCTAGAGTAGTCTTGGAATGAATTGTTGCACCATTAGTTTTGCAATTTTAAACTTCTTGGGCCAGATTTTGTTGTCACTAGCATGGTGTAAATCCAGGGCACCTCCACTGAATCTAATGGAGATATTCAGGATTTACCCCAGTGTAATTGGCAATAGAATCTGGCTCTCTGAGGTTCCTTTTTGCAGTTGTTTTGTTGCGTTCTTAAGATTCTTTTTTAATAGCTTCCAAAGCCAAATAGTAATTGGTTTGTATCCAGTAAAGAATAGAAATGAATGGAACTAGCTGCATAAAGATATTCAACATAACAGGTAACTTGAGTCTTGCAGACAGAAGTTCAATGCCATCTGTGAAGCCAAATGTGAAAAGCTCTTAACAGAAAAGCCAAATGTGAAAAGCTCTTATCAGAAACCATATTTGTGAAGAAGAAATGGAAAAAATGCTATTCTCAGCTGTACCACAATATCCCATCAATCAACCCAACAGCAATAGCATCTATGAACCATCATGCTTAACCAGAATCAGGCACAATACAGACAGCTACAAACTCTTCAGAATGAGATCTAGGGAAGAAGCTCTAGGAGACACATTGGTATGTGGTGGTATTTTTTATCTCCAGTGTCAGATTATGTAAGAACTAGAAATGCACCATTCTAATACTGCATTTTGCAACAGTTCAGTTAAAAATATCACTCAGTGTTTCCAAATAGTTTTTTTTTAGTATGTACTAAAAAGCTTGTGATAGTAAATTGTCCAGTTATATTATATTAAATGGGTAGTATGTGCTTTTATATTAAATGGGTAGTATGTTTATTGCTAGTATGTTTATTGGCAGTACATTATTTTGCCACTAGATGTCTCTGTTTGCTAAGTAGTGTTCCCTGGTAAACAAGGGAGACAAAGCTGGAAGGCAAACTGTGAGGAAGCTTGCTTGTGCCTGTGGTTTGTAGTTGCTTTATATAGTGATATATGCCTACTGTATAAGATAGACAGTGATTCAATATACCAGGATAGGTTGCTTTTTTTGTGCATCCCTGTGGTCATTCACCAACACTCCAGTCCCAAATCACTTCTTACCAGCCCCCCATTCCAAAAGAGTTTATCTCTACTTGCTTTTGGGTAGTAGACTGATTTATTTATATACAAGATGTACCCTGGCTTCCGTTGCACTAACAGTTGTGGCAGGTCCTTTAAATCAGCCGTGCTGGAGCTTCAAAGCATTCTGGAACATCTTGGGTAGCCAAAGGTGCCCAGTCTCTATGGCTAGACAAACTAGCACCATTCTGGGGGAAAGCAATGACACAGAAAGGCGATTGGGTGGGAGGGATGCCATAGTAAGTTAATGATGGGAGAGCTCCAAATCCCATCTTTATCAATGTCAGCAATACACCAGTTCTTCAGCCAATTTATTATCATGTGTGACCGGCACCATTTGTTGGAAGTAACTGATACATGATGCTGCTAGAATTTTCCTGACAAGAATTCTCTGAAGTAGAAAACTAATTCCCATGTACTGAGATCATTCATTCTGGGGGATAGGAGACAGAGTTTTCACTGTTGTGTGCTGACTTCACAGCTGTAAGCACTGGAAGTCATGCAGCTCAGTTTTCCTTCACCCGAATGGCAATGCAGATTATAGCATATCCAGGAATGTTTTCCTAAGGTGTCTTGGTAGTAAGTTATGTTTCCAGCTACTATGCTCTCTGGATCTCAGCGAAACAAAAGTAACTTTTTTGCCACTACCTCCATTAACACTAACTAGTGTCTCTGTTTCACAGCACTGAATATGGAGATGGGCTTGGAGACAAAATGTTAAATCTTGGTCTAGTGAAATCTTGGTCTAGTGAAAGATTTTTCCATTTGCTTTAAGAGGGGGGCTCAAGCACTTGGCTGGGCTTTGTTCAGGAAGCTTTCATACCCCATGGTTATCAAGCCAACACTTCTCTCTCTACTTATGCCATTCAAAAATATCAAGACATTAGGAAACTTTGTTTCATTAAGGGTCTGATCCTGCGTCCCAAAACTCCCAGGCTTGGTCTACGCTAGTGTGGAAGGTCGATTTTAAGATATGCAACTCCAGGTGGGTTAATTGCGTAGCTGGAGTCGACGTATCTTAAATTGCCATCCACGTAGCAAAAGGTCGACGGGAGCAAACACTCACGTTGGCTTCCCTTACTCCTTGTGAGGAGCAGGAATACCAGCGCTGATGGGGGCACCCTCTGAAATTGATTTAGCGGATCTTCACTAGACCCACTAAATCGAACCCCTGAAGATTGACCGCGGTAGCATCGATCTTCCACATAGTGTAGACATGGCCCCAGTGACCCTCCAAGGGGAATTTCAGGTGCGGAAGCAATACAGGTGAGATCATACCATAATATTAGTCAGGGTGAACTAATTGGTATTTGAGCTATGTGCCATTGCAACAAAGAGGTAAACTTTGCAAATAATGGCACAAGTCCAGTTACCCTTTTCCTTCAGAAGGTCACCTTTCAGTGATTCCTTTCATTTCTTCCTTATAACAAGCCTGGGATGGGCACATTCGCCCTTACTGCTTAAAAATGCCAAACCATGCCAAGCATAATTTCACTGCTTTCAGGAAGTTTCTGATAGTGACTCTCCAAGCCCTTTCTGTGTGTTCCCACGACCGTTTGAGGCAGCTGCCAATACATAAGGAAATTCTGAAAACGTATCTCTGAGCCAGTGCATTGTATCAAGTGTTAGAGAGTCCATGTTTTAACAGGCCATTCTCAGATAACGGTGAGAGATTGAAAGTCTTGTCCACTTTCCATTATATAGCTCACTATCTCCCAGGCAATTATCAGAAAGGAAGTCCTGCGAGGGATAGGTGGGGCCTTAGTAAACAGCATTAGGGTGTGAATCCCATGACAAAAAATGTTCTTGATATATCTGCAAAAACCCAGACTGACAGTGGTTAGAATCAGGGCACTTAGCAGGACAAATGTACTGGAGTCAAGGGCTTTTCTCTCTCATGCTCCATATTGCTCACATTTCTAAGTCTTATAAATGAGAACACATTGTCACGTGGATCTCTTATCTCTTTGCCTACTTAGGGTAATAAAAAGGAATTGCAAATGTGCATGTACATTTTAAAAAATGGTGTCTGTTTGACTCTGTCCTTCATCCCTCCCCCAGATATGTTACTTGTCATCGTAGGCCCTGATTCAGGAAATAAAGTCCATACTTTTACCCCTGTAGTGCTGATCTGAACTGGTAAGTTAAATTTCTGAAAGGTACTGTCTTATCAAAACCTGCCCCAAGTGGGGGCACTCAGGGCCTGGAGTGGGAGGGAGAGTTGTGATACGGCAGTACCTGTAAGAAATATAAGTGTGGCATGAAGTGCAGAGGGTTGGCATGTGTGGGGAGTGCAGAAGTCAGGGCTGGGGATGTGGGGGTGCAGGAGTCAGGGTGGGGGTATATGAGGGGCTCAGAGCAGGGGGTTGGGAGAATGCAGGGAGGTCAGGAGTCAGGGCTGTGGTGGGGGGGGAGGAATGGAGAGTGTAAGGGGGGGCCCTGGGGCCAGGTTACTTTACCTGACTGGTAGACGGGCCATTGTCCTGATGCCCCTGTTCACTGCCACAAGGGAGCTGCGGGCTGTCGGTGTGGGGGCACTGCTGCAGGGAAAAGAGCAGCAGTACAAGCGATTCCTTGGCCTTCCTCAAAACACGGATGCACTGCCCAGTGTCCGCTGAGGAAGCAACGGGTTAGGTGTGGACACACCAGTAGCATGGCAAGGAGCACAAACACCTCCCCTACAGCCAGCTGAGGCGACAGCCTCTGCAGGCCCCTAGGCAACATGCGAGGGGGTGGTGGCCCTGCAGTCCCAGAAGAGGCAGGGTGGCGGGGGTGGGGCTGAGGGCAACCAGTCTTCAGTGCTGTTTGGAGAGTGGCCGCCGCCCTTCCCCAGCCCTTAATGCTGCTTGGAGCGCATGGCCCAGCACTCCGACGGCAATTTAAAGGACGCAGGTCTCTGGCCGCCCCTACTTCAGCGGTGGCGGGAGCCCCTGGCCCCTGTGAATCGCTGGGCCCTGGGGCAATTGCCCCATTTCCCACCCCCATTGGCAGACCTGCTTACAGTGTGTCCCCAACCAGCCCTCTTAAGCGGCCTGCCTCATCTGGCTGCGCGTGTGTGCTGGTTGCCAGTGCCAGCCTGCAGCAGGAGCCCGGCTGGAAAAGCGCACCACAAGCAGCGTTGCTGCCCGCCCCGCCAAGCTGGCTCGCAGCACAGCCAACTCTTACTGGGGCGCACTGCCTTACTTTCACCTTTGGTACTTAAGCATGTGTTTAAAGCACGTATTTAAAACTAAGCAATCATTTGTGCTGTCCTGAATTGCAAAGGACCTTTCTTCTTCGAGTAGTCTCATGGGTGCTGAACTGTGGGTATATGTGCAACCCTGTCGTTCTGATCAGAGATCTTTGGTACCGGTGACAATTTGTCCTGCACCTGCACTTCCCTGCTACGTGGTCTGCCTCAAGGCTTTCCCAGTGCTGGAGATAAATCACCTCCACCCGATTGAAGCCTTGCAACTGATGGCAAAAGAGGGGCTGGCATCGACCTCCCCTGGTCCAGCAGAGTCCTTGATTTGGGACAGGTCATGTCTCAAGGCTGCCGAACCAGGGAGGTACAAACTGTAATTGAGAAGGAGAGAGCTGGAAGCATGTAACAGGTTATATGCCACAAAGGGAAATTTATACCCAGGCTTGGAAAAATGTGGTTTTTATTTTTATAATTTCAATGGACAATGTCAATGTTTATTTTATGCTTTTTTTGTTTTTATCTATCGGGGTGGAGGTGACCGATCATACTTTATTTAATGATAGATGTTGCAATTTAAAAAGTTAAAACTTTTAGAACCATTCAAACACAAATTGTCAACATCAGTGTCAAAATATACAAAGGAAATAGCCTTAAATCAAACTCTAATCTGTTCCCAAGCAGCATTTTTGTTACTTTACCTAGCTGTAAATTTTGATTATGATTGATGGAAAAATCTTTGTATTGGTTTGTGTGTCCGGCTAAATCACTACAGTAATTACTTGTTTAACACGTGCCTGCTTAACACGTTTTCACAATAGCACGATTTTTTTAAGGAACGTTTTTCGAATAACACAACTGTCCCCAAAATAACACGAAAATAATCAAGTGGCGGCCTACTTTGCACGGCGGAATAAGTTGGTGAAAATAGTGATAATACGCATGAGTGGATGAATACACGTGGTCACAGCACTCCTCCACTCACACACGTGTTTATTTTTGTGTTTTAACAAACCGCAGCGACTTGTGTTGCTAGATATCTACTGTTGATGTTGACGGCCTAGCACCAACACAAAATTTACTTTGCCACCACCACCTGAAACGCAACCCCCACCTTTTCCATTTTTTTGAATAGGAAAATTGACCCCACATAGCACGTTTTCACTTAGCACGAACATTTTCAGAAACGCATCTATAGTGTTAAATGAGGAATTACTGTATTTACCAATATTTACAGATACAAATCTAGTTCTTCTAAGCTTAGCTATACGCATCAGTCTGTCTCCTGTAAGAAAACTATTTCCAAAAACCGCATGGTCAAATTCTGCTGTCAGCAATACTAATGTAAAGCTACAGTAATTCCACTGAAAGATGAGTATGTGTCCAGCTAAAAAGTGCTATTCAAAACTTTCTTCACCAAATGTAAGGCTTGAAAGAACCATTATGATAATCCAGTCTGACTCTGATCCCCTGCATTGTTCAGGCCACTGAGTTTCACCCACTGAATCCTACAATATGCTCCATAAATTGTGGTTGAATTGTAACATGTCTTTTAGGAAAACATCCATTTTTTAGACTTGTGGTGCATACATGTAACTTCTGCTAATTGAAACAATGTGTATGCGCTGAGTGTTCATGATTTAGGCCTGTTCATGGATTGTCAGTGAGAGGTGAAAGGAAGAAAGGACGTGTATTATTTCATTACAATTGTCATTAAGTGCTTAGTGCTTGATGGAAATCGCATCAGTGAAAGGGCTCCTGGAAAATGTTAGAGGAGAAATGCAAACAGGCATAGGGAAGTGGTCAATGGGGAGGGGATAGGAGAGCTAAGCAGGCAGCACATGAGAAGTTGTGAGGATGTCAGAAGAAAACAAAAAGGGAAGCTCTGGTGGGAGTTTAGGGGGAGCGTAGGTGGCAGGGACAGCAAGAGGAGTTGGGAAGAAGAGATGCCCACCGTTTTTTGCTAGTCTCTGATCTGTCATGGAGAGAGGTCAGCTTCTTCATTTAAAAGATGGTATCCTTCCCGCTGGGCTTTGCACAGGATGCTCTGGTTCATGGCTGAATGATAGCAGATGATTTGGAATAGGTTCCTAGACATGGAAAATACAGAGGGGAAATAGGTGGGATCAGATGATGTGGAGTTGCCTTTCACATTTCCATCTCAGCCATTCAATGAGATTTTTGCTTCACTCTTGCCCTCCCTGTCACTCGCGCTCTCTCTCTCTCCTCCATCCCATCTGCGAGAAGAGCAGGTTCTGTTCTTTCTCTGAATTTACATCACAGGCTGGGAGGAAGGAGTTAACATCAATGGATTTGTAGTGTTGTCATCTCCACTGCTGAATGTTGCTAGGCTGAGATTCTCCTGAGAGAGTCTTTGGCTCTGAAGCTCCATCTCCAGGACCTCGGCCAAGAGAGGTGGGACTGTAGGGTGCAGAAGCTCCTGTTCCAGAAAAAGCTCCCATAAAATAATTAGCTCTACAGTAATCCAAAGGCTTTTGTTTTGTACAGCTTTATTTAATTATACTCCTTGCTGGATACAAAGTGCATATAGTGAGATTATTGCTGGAAGTGGAAAACTACCCACTGAGTATAGAAAATGATCTTGCTCTCGCTCTGTGCCTCATACAGAAGATTTTATTTATCTTGGTTTAGCAACGGTGTCTAGTTTGCAAATCTCAAAGCGGTAGCCATGTTAGTCTGTATCTGCAAAAACGAGTCCTGTAGCACCTTAAAGACTAACAGATTTATTTGGGCACAAGCTTTTGTGCATCTGATGAAGGGATGGAGCCTTGGGTGGAAGGGGTGGGGTGATTGTGTGTGTGACACAGAGACAGTGTGGCACAGACGGGGTGTGTGTGTGTGTGAAGGTGACAGTGTGTGTGCTGGCTGCTGCTGGGTAACTTTGAGTGAAGCCACAGCTGTCTCTTGGCCAGGGAAAGCTGTCCTGCTCTGTTGTCTCCCCTCCACCCCCCACCGTGCTCTGCAGAGCTAAGAACATAAAAACAGACATTCTGGGTCAGGCCAAAGGTTCATCTAGCTCAGTGTCCTGTCTGCTGACAGTGGTCAATACCAGATGCCCCAGAGGAAGGGAACACAACAGGTAATCCTCACGTGATCCCTCTCCTGTCTCCCATTTCCAGACACACAAAGGCTAGGGACACCATTCCTACCCATCCTGGCTAATAGCCATTGGTGGACTTAACCTCCACGAATCTATCTAGCTCTTTTTTTGAACCCTGTTAAAGTCCTAGTCTTCACAACATCCTCTGGCAAGGAGTTCCACTGGTTGACTATGCGCTGAGTGAAGAAAAACTTCTTTTGTTTGTTTTAAACCTGCTGCCTTTTAATTTCATTTGGTGACCCCTAGTTCTTATATTATGGGAACAAGTAAATCACTTTTCCTTATTCACTTTTTCCACACCAGTCATGAGTTTATAGACCTCTATCATTTACTCCCCCCCCGCCTTAGTCTCCTCTTTTCTAAGTTGAAAAGTCCAAGTCTCTTTAATCTCTCTCCTAATCATTTTTGTTGCCCTTTTCTGAACCTTTTCCAATGCCAAGGGCTCGACAAATCTGCTTATCTACTCGCCCGTGGGGAGTAGATTTCACCCGGTCACCCCGTTCACTGGCGGCTCGCGCATGCGCAGTGTGGATCTCGCGCATGCGCAGTGCGGGGCTGGCGAGTGGTTTTCGCCGCGATCGTCGAGCCCTGCCAATGCCAATATATCTTTTTGCAGATGAGGCGACCACATCTGTACAGTATTCAAGATGGGGGAGTACTATGGTTATATATATATAGAGAGAGAGAGAGGCAATAAGATATTCTCTGTCTTATTCTCTATCCCTTTTTTAATTACACACACAAACAAACAAACAAACTTTCAGAAATATAAGAAGATCCCTTTTTAAATGATTCCTAACATTCTATTTGCTTTTTTGACAACCGCTGCACATTGAGTGGATGTTTTCAGAGAACTATCCACAATGACTCCTAGATCTCTCTTTTGAGTAGTTGTAGCTAAATTAGTCCCCATCATATTTATGTATAGTTGGGATTATTTTTTCCAGTGTGCATTATTTTATATATTTATCAACATTAAATTTCATTTGCCATTTTGTTGCCCAATCACTTAGTTTGGTGAGATCTTTTTGAAGCTCTTCACAGTCTGCTTTGGTCTTAACTATCGTGAGCAGTTTGGTGGTATCTGCAAATTTTGCCACCTCACTGTTTACCCCTTTCTCTAGATCATTTATAAATAGGTTGAATAGGATTAGTTCTGGGGGCACTGCACTAGTTACCTCTCTTATTCCTACCCTTTGTTTCCTGTCTTTTAACCAGTTATCAACCCATGGAAGGACCTTCCCTCTTATTCCATGACAACTAACTTAAGAGCCTTTGGTGAGGGACAGTGATGGGACATGGGTGTGTGTGTGTGTGTGTGTGTGTGTGAGAGAGAGAGAGAGAGAGAACAAGCACTGAAATCTTAGAAACAGGGCACTGCCTCTTAAGACAGGCACTGCTCTGAGTTACTTATCATCCATGCTTCAGGCAACTCTGCTGTGTCTCCCTCTCCCTTGCTCTGCAGAGATGGGGCGCAGGGGCACACCCTGACTTCAGCACTCCCAACTCCCCTTCACCTGCTCAGCCCCACTCTGCACAACTAGCAGGAGAATCCCGGGAGCAGCTTGGCTGCAGGGTGGAGCAAGGTGAGGGAGGGGCAGCTGGACACAGGCTGCTGACTGTAAGTATGCACCTCTGCTAATCAGCTGGGTGGGCTGGAGAGAAATGCTTGGTGGGCCGGATCTGACCCTCGGGCCTGGTTTCGCCCACTCTTGCTCTAATCTAACCCGTAGGTCATGCAACCTTTGCATGTGGTGCAGAAGCCAGTTTTCAAGGTGGATGCTGAGGGGGGAAGATGGATGTAAGAGTGCATAATTATCTCTTGCCTTCAACCTGATCTGAGAGAGTTTACAAATTGTCCTCTGAGCGCTTATAACTACTCGGTTCAATCCATACACTGGATCCATCCCTAATTTGTTTTAACTCATTTTGGATGACATCTCAATATCAATTGCCACAGAACTGGCTCCTTTGTGAAGGATTCCACTCCAACGGGGTTTGCATATTTTATAGACATCAAGCATTACATATTTTGCATCATGTGAATAAAGTTCTTATCCTGGCGTCAAAGCACAAAGAAAATTGGTTTACAGGCCTTGCGTCTAGGTTTCCATACTGCAGGTATCGCAAGTGTGATAACATCCCAGTAGGTGCTGCCAGCAAACAGCTAATTAATGGCACATTTCAAAAAATAAAATGTATAGTGATTTTTTTTTTAATGCCAGTCTCGGCTGGCATGGGTGACATGCTTCTCACCATGTGATTTCTAGGGCATCTCTGCTAGGCTAAGCAGGTGCATCCTTTGCCTAAAGACTCCCGGTACAAAAATGTCTTATACTGCTAGGTTCCTGCAGCTGTTGTCCTCATATGCTCACGTTTCATTGCACAGTAAGACAGCCACACTCCCAGGGAAAAAAAGCAGTCATGTCCTTTCCCAGTCTAGGACAGGATCTTATCAAGAAAAGCTCCTCTTCCATGGAACGCCCGGCTAGCAATGATCTGACAGAGTCTAGACCAGGGGTAAAGGAAACTTAGATTCTTACAGGTACTGTCATATTGCAACCCCCTAGGGGGCACTCAGGGCAGGAGGGGTGTGTGTGTGTGGTGGTGCAATACGACAGTACCTGTAAGAAATTTAAGCATGTGATGAGGGGTATGGGGAGCTCAGGGAAGAAGGTTAGAGTGTGGAGGGGGCACAGGGCAATGGCGTTTGGAGGGTTCAGGAATAAGGGCTTGGGCTGGGAGGCTCAGGGCAAGGGGCTAAGAGTGTGGGAGGTGCAGGGAAGAGGAGGTGGGGGTGCAGGATTCAGGGCAGAGGGCTGAGGGGTGTGGGGGTGAGTGTGTGGGGGTCCTAAGGGCTCCATTTCAGGGATTGGAGGGACTGCGGCAGCACATGCCAGTCCCTGGGTGTTGCTTTTCTCCTTCTTGCTTCCTCTGACTCTCCCCTTCCTCACTGAAAGTGCAGAGCCTGCTTCATTCCTCTCACTCCTGCCTGCCCAGGAGAGGGGCAGGGGAGGAATGCAGCAGGTGCTGCACTTTCCCCTCACTGTCTGAGAGTCAGAGGAATTGGGAAGAAGAAGAAAAGCAACACCCAGAGACGAGATGTGTGGCTGCACTTCCCCCACCCTCTCAAATAGCAGGGGAAGGGGGACAGGGCACTCTAGGATGCGGGGGGTGCCCTCAGCCCACCCACCCACCCACCCACCCACCATTTATCCTGCCTGGCTACCTGCAGGAAGTCCCAGAGCCAGACAGGGCGTGCACCACCCCTTCCCGCTGTAGCTAAGTGCCCCAGCCAGCCGGCTTTTTGCCAGAGCACCACACCTCTTCACCTCTGGTCCAAGCCCAAATGAGCGCAGCTCTCAGGGCAAATCCCGCTCATTTAAAAGAAGCCTTCCCATAAATGTAGATGCTGGAGACAAAAGGGTTGAAGGAGAGATAAGTGTTGCAGTGTGATGCAGAGATTTTTTTTAAAAGCCAATGAACCATTAAGATATTATGTGGTTGCCCCTCAGTTGTCTTTTCTCAAGACCAAATATGCTCAGGTTTTTCAACCTTTCCTCATAGGTCAGCGTTTCCAAACCATTTGTATTGCTCTCTTCTGGACTTTTTCTAATTTGTCCACATCTTTCCTAAATTATGGTAACTAGAATTGAACACAGTGCTCCAGCAGGGGCCTCACTCGTGCCAAGTAGAAAGGGACAATTACCTCTCGTGTCTCACATACACTGTTAATACACCCCAACTCAGTCTTTTTTGCAGCGGTTTCACATTTATTTGATATTCAGTTTGCAGTGCACTCTGCCTTTTCAACCTTAGAACCACTTAGATACTTATTCCCCATTTTGAAATTGTGTTTGATTTTTCCTTCTTCAAGTGAAGGAAGTACTTTGTAAGTGAGGTACTTTGCACTCATTTTTACTTAATTTCATCTTGTGTTCAGACCAATTCTCTGATTTGTCAAGGCCATTTTGAATTTTAAACCTGTCCTCCAAAGTGCTTGCAACCCCTCGCATCTATTCCATTAGCCAAGTCATGAATGAGAATATTGAATAATAGTGAACCCAGGGCTGATCCCTGAAGGTCCCCACTAAATATGCCCTCCCAACTTGACAGCAAACCATTGATAACTGCTGAGTATGGTCTTTCAACTAGTTGTGTATCCACTTTAAAGTAAATTTATTTAGACTACATTTCCCTAGTTTGCTTATGAGACCGTTGTGTGGAACTATGTCAGAAGCCTTACTAAAGTCAAACTATATCATGTTTACTGTTTCTCCCTATCCACTATCAAAGAAAAAAATTGTTTGGTTTGACATGATTTTAATCTTGATAAATCCACGTTGCTTAGTCTTTATAAGCCTGTTGTCCTTCAGGTACTTACAAATTGATTGTTTAATCATTTGCTCCAGTATTTTGTCCAGGTATTGAAGTTAGGTTGACTGGACAATAATTCCCCTGGTCTTCCTTGTTCCCCTTTTTGAAGAAAGTGTCTATGTTTGCCCTGCTCCAGTATCTTGGGCTCCCTGTTTCATCCTTCAGGAATTCTCAAAGATAATTGCTAATGACTCTGAGACTCCTTCAGTTAGTTCTTTAAGCACCCCAGGATGAATTTCCTCAGGCCCTGCTGACTGAATACAACTGACTTATCTAAATATTCTTTAAACCGTTCTTTCCCTGTTTTGTCTTGCTTTCCTTTTCCCTAGTTGTCAATATTCATCGGGTGGAGCATTTGGTCATTGTTAACCTTTTTAGTGACGACGGAAGCAAAATAGGCATAAAACACCTCAACCGTCATGATGTTATCTGCTATTAACTCTGCTTCCCTGCGAAGTAGCGGGCCAACAGTTTTCTGTCTTTCTCTTGCTTCTGATGCATTCAATGAATCTCTTCTTATTGCCTTATATATCCGTGGCCAAGTGTTTTGTGCCACAAGACAAATCAGTGACAGTCTCTCCCTATGAAATTCTGGTGCATCTACATGTAAGAACACTGCATTCAGTTTTGAACATCTAAATACCAGAAGGCTGTAGATGGATTGCGAGAGATTCAAAGAAAAGCAATAGGTGGTATCAGAGGACTGAAAGGACTGAATGAAGAAAAAAGATAGAAATAATCAAATATGTATAGTATAGTCAACAAACTGATGGGGGGAGACATATTGTAATAATTCATGACAGGTGAATGCTATGGAAGGACAGGATTATCCAGGATAGTGCAAAGGAGAAATATAGTGAGATTAAATTAGGGAAAACACAGGCTGATTATCAGGGAAATTCTTTCCAAGGGTGAGATATCCCAGACTATGAAATAGAATCCAAAGGGAAGTGGTTGGAAACCCTAGTGCTTGGGACATTTAAAACTAGGCTGGCCAAGGAACTGGTGCATGTAGCAAACAATCCCCCGCTGCACAGAGTGATTTACCAGGATGTTTGCTATGGGGAAGATTCTGCTACCTTTACTCACTTGGGGTAGTACTTCACTCTCAGCAATTGCAGTGGGACTAGTTGCAAAGTAAGGTGCTGTTCAAGGAGCCAGATTTTCAGCTGGTGTAAAGGAATGTGGCTGCAGTGAAGTCAATTTACAATAGTCTAGGACGGGTCTCAAAGTCCCGGCCGTCGAGCCAAACTTGGCCGGAGAGATTAAGCAATCTGGCCTGGGACTCCTGGAGGACCTGGGGGTTGGGGTTCCAAGCCCTGCCCCTTCCTGCCATCACCCCACACTGTCCCCCCACAGCACCTCTGAGCTTGTGGCTTGGAGGATGAACAGGGGACCTGGTGCCATGCAGTGGTTGCGCCTGCCCTCACTCCCTGTGGTAGAGTGCGTCCGCCAGTGCTTTTTTTGTGATGGTACTGCCCGGTACGCAGTACTGGCACCTCCAGCCAGAGCTCAACAGCCAGAGCTCAACTTTTCCCCTGGAGTACCGGCACTGTTTTGGTTTTTGTTTTGTTTTTTTTTAACAAAAAAAGCACTGGTGCCCACCCAGTGCAACCTGCTTCCCCCATGGCTCCTGCTGCCAACGGGGAGTGGGGGAGGCACAACCACTGCTGCCACATGATGGCATGCCCCCCCAGTGATCCCCAAAGCCACATGCTTGGGGAGAATGGGGTGCTATGGAGGGGAGAGGGCAGGGCAGTGGCAGGAAGGGGCAGAGTTTGGGAGCCAGTAATGGAAGGGTCCTCCCCGGCCCGCAAGAAGTCCTAGGCCAGATTGCATAATCGCTCCTACCGGGACTGGCTTGTGGGCTGGGTGTTTGACACCCTGGTCTAGGAACTGGCTCAATGTAAGTTTAGCAGAATCTGGCCCTATGGTTCTATTAATAAAACATGCTAGAAGTCTTGTCTCTTCCACCATACATTACACACTAGGGTGTTTATGCTGGATCTAAAATGAGAGCTAGAATCACAGGACAATATGATGCCATGGACTTTTGAACTGCTCCCACTGCTTTCTTATAGAAATTGCCATTTCAAAAGCTCAGTATAAAAAAAGGGGGGTTATTTTTCAACCACTGCAACTATGTCAGTTATAAAATAATATTTTAAGTGTGGTTTATGTATTGACAGGTTTCTTCCAGTTGATTTCAGTGGACATTAGATCAGATTATTATAAATTGTAGAATAAACCCACACTATACAAACTATTTTTACTCTGGGGACCATTAGGTGGCGCAATAGCCCTGACTATCAAAGCACAACTGATCTCCAGGTATCTTTTCATATGCTTCCTAATTAAAATGTGCATCAGTCCTCCATCTGGATAACTCTCACCATGTGTTGAGCAACTGCTGCTTTATACACAGTATACCTATATGACCTCACATTTTTTTGCTGGAGAAATAAGCAGAGCTTTGTAGGGGAGAATTTTGTGGGGGAAAGGAATAAGGGAAAAAATGGACAAAGAGCTCAGTTAACATGTGAAAATCCCCCTTGAAAACACCCTCTTCTTCTTTTGCAAGACTCCCAACAATAAAGGAATGGAAAATGCATTTTTTATGTTTTTCCCTTGGAAAGCAAACCAAGGATGCTGTTTATTTTAATAGCTGTGGCAGCAGAATTGAAGATAGCAGACACCGAATACCTGGCAGAGAAATTTCAAAAGTCTGAGAGCTATGTCCTTCTTTCAGATAGTGTTCAGTTGCATCTGTCACATGCCCTTTTTGCACCAACTTCAGTTTCCTGGGGAAATTCCAGTTTGGATAACTACCTTCTGCCTCCCTCAAGTTCCCCTACAGTTTAAAGGGAGTGCAGTATTCATCTTCACTTCCTCTTCTAAACTATTGTGTGCTCTTGCCATGCACCCTTAAACAGCTGTCACATTTTGAACTAGAGGTGGTTGCTATTTCTATGGTAGGTAATGGAATTCCTTAATGAGCTGCATGAAGCTCATAAAGTGTGAAATTCACCCCTGGGCAGGAAGGCTAGCCCTGGGAATGTGCCTCATATGTGTATGCACATTTGTGTTTGAGACAAATTCATTGTTACGAGTTTTGTGTATTCATTTCAGAATGTATTAGTGAAAGTGATTTCTATGAGATACAATAAGAAATCACCTCTATAGTTAAATATTTATTTTATTTATGTAAATAAGAGCTTACCCAAAGCTGTGGGCACTGTACAAACCTTATCAAATAAACCACTTGAGAGATCAAAATTACTTTAACAAGGCCTCCCCATCCACTGACGCAAATGGCTCTCATTCTGTCCTTCCCATAAAATCCCTGTCTCCACAGCCCATCCCACAAAAAGACACAGAAAACAGACAAGGTTTGCAGTGTGTTGTGACCGTTACCAAACCTGAGGTCTGGCACATCAAGAAGAGGAGCGAATTCCAGAGTCAAAAACACCCAGACCGAGAACACCCTCCCATTTATGGCAGGCAGATGTTAGTGAGAAACCTGTGGCTGATCACAGCTGTTGTCTTATAAATCATTTAGGGGGCTATAGGTCAGAACCAATACTTTAAACTTCACCAAAATCCAGTTGATGCCCTGTGCTGATTGTGGACCACAGGTGCCATTTCCTTGTGTGATACAAATCACTCTTCTAATTCTCTTTTACACGGGAATTGCCATATCAGACCAGCCCTGTCGTCCATCTAATTCCCATCTCTGACAGTGATTGGTAGCAAGTGCTTCAGAGGGAAAGGTGCAAGAAACCCTTTGGTAGGCACTCAGGGAATAACTTGCACACAAGGAAAGCTGCTTCCTAACCCCAACGGATAGAGCAAGACTTATGTCTTGAAGTTTGAAGGTTAAGAATCCTTGTAAAATCACCTTCCCACACCAAATTATAGGGATTTATATGACCTCCTAAGCAGTGTACAATCTTCAGAACGCCCTGTGGCAGGAATAGAACCTGAGACACAAGTCCTTGTATCAGAGGCCTAGCATGAGGCTCAAGGCCTGGGCTGAAGTAGCGATCAAAGCAAAGACAAGCTATGAGCAAAAGCCAGGACCTACTCGTGGAGTCTAGTCTTATACTACCCTATCTCCTAGTGTAAGGGAGAGGAAATCAGGCCCATGGAGACCTCTCCCAAGAGTAAATGTTACTCACCAGAGTAGAGTTGCTGAATCAAGTCCTGTGTTTCAGCTGTCTGTGAATTATGTTGATCTAAACTTTACTATACCTCTTATTCCTAAATGTAGGGGCAGGATTTAGTTACACACTCACACTTCAGGGAGGCCTCCTTACAGCTCTACTATGTGTCAATGAGTTATACGGCCTCACACTTGCAGTCAGAACACAGTGCAATTAGTGGTGTTTGTCTTAGGAAACTCATAACTCTTCACTTTTGAATGATTTATGAGGTTTTCCAGTTTGGGGCTGGCTTGTGAGCTGAGATCTTTCCCAGGCAGCCCTTCCTTTAGCACTTCATTGTGGGGCTAGATGGGAAAGTCAGTGAGTAGACCAGCCTCTCCATCCCTGAGGTTAAAATCTTGACAAGGGGCCAAAAGGGAAGGACAAATCCCCATGAAGTTTTCCACACAGTTCCACCAGATCACTGCATTAGGCCAAGAGGGATTTTCCCCCCTCCACATGTGCCCTGTGAGCTGCATGGAACTTGGGGACTGGCTGGAGTCCAGACCCGTGAATCCGGAGAGCTTAAACCTCTGCAGGGCCCCTGCCTTTTCTCAGCAGCTACCTGGCACCACCCAGCCTGCTGTTTCCATAGTAGCCACTCTCTGGGCAGGGCAGGGCAGGGCAGGGAACTTCCCATAAAGCAGAGATGCTCTGCAGAAATGCAAGTGCCGCTCTAGGCATAAAAGGGCCGTAATGCAAAGAACTGTGGGGCCCAGAGAGGCTGGGCATTTCTGCAAGCAGTGAGGCTGAAGGCAGGCTCAACTATGTCTCCCCCATCAGCATATCTGCTAACACAGCCAGGATCCACTTGGCTGCTCACCTTCCTGCTACCACAGGTGGTTACAGGGCACGCTGGGAGTAATGATGAGGGGAGCAAGGAGGAGATGAGGGCCTTGGATCGGATGTGATGGAGGGCAGATGTGGCAGAGGGTGAGCAAGGTGGGAGAGGAGGGTGAGAACTAGGGAGGGAACAGGAAAGGGAGAGGAGATTGAAGCTGAGAGAGGAGGAATGAGGAAAGCAAAAAAAGAAGAGACAAGCCTAAAAAATGCATGGGGAGGGGCAGGGGAAGGAGCAGTCTTTTCTCCCTTCTCTGCTGTGTGAGCTGTCAGACGCCCTAAGCACAGATCCCTGACCCCTACTATAACCAACGCCTAGCAAAGAGGAGAGTCTGCTTTGTATTTCTTGCTCCCCCAAATTAGGAGGGTTCCACTGTGATGTATTCCCCCCATGGTGCCACTTGGAAGTGGGATATCAGTGAGCTTGCCTGACCCACCAGCCTGGCTTCCCTTTACTCTGTACTGCTGTGACCATCCTGCCAATCTCTCTCCCAGGCTCCACCTTGCACTTTTACCAGCACACGTACAGGTAGGGGCACATCCAGCTGCAGTACATGCAGACACTGTAATCAGCTCTGCATGGGAAGGCTCCAACTAAGAAACTTCCCAGCTCCTGAGGCACACGCCTCCCCCTGGAGTGTAAATATAAAATGTTACCGTCTTGTGCTGCAGAGGGAGCTGTACAGCATCAGCTCATAAAATCCATCCCCTCCCTCAATGTGGAGAGGAAATAGACAACTGCTTTCTGCCCCAAGTTATGACTCCCACACACTGGTTTTAGACAAAGCAAAAATAAGCTTATTATCTACAAAAGATAGATGTTAAGTGATTATCATAGAATCATAGGGTTGGAAGAGACCTCAGGAAGTCATCAGATCCAACCCTCTGCTAAAAGCAGGACCAATCCCAACTAAATCATCCCAGCCAGGACTTTGTCAAGCCGGGACTTAAAAACCTCAAAGGATGGAGATTCCACCACCTCCCTAGGTAACCCATTCCAGTGCTTCACCACCCTCCTAGTGAAATAGTTTTTCCTAATATCCAACGTAGACCTCTCCCACTGCAACTTGAGACCATTGCTCCTCATTCTGTCATTTGTCACCACTGAGATCAGCCTCTTTCCATCCTCTTTGGTACCCTCCTTCAGATAGTTGAAAGCTGCTATCAAAACCTTCCTTGCTCTTCTCTTGTGTAAACTAAATAAGCCCAAATCCCTCAGCCTCTCCTCATAAGTCATGTGCTCCAGCCTCCTAATAACTTTTGTTGCCTTCTGCTGCCCTCCATTTCCTTCGCTGTCCTCTATTGAGATAGCAATAGGATCAAAGCAGAATGCCTAGCAAATAAATAAAACACACAAACTAAGCTTAATATACTACTTGTATGAGATACCAATAGCAAATTTTAACCCTAAATGCGGATAAGCAAGCTGCAGTTTTTTCAGGAGCAAGATGCACTAACTGACAACTCGGAGTCCCTAGGTATTCCATCCCTTTAACCCTAGGTTCAGTACTTCTCCCCAATTCAGTTTTTGTTTCTTAGGTGTTTCCACGAGTCTCTGTGGGAGGGTGAGTCAGTGAAGAACCATGATACTATCACTTCTCTGCCTTATATACCGTGTTTTAGCATAGATAACCCGCGGGTTATGCAAAGTTTTACAAACCCCGCCCCCCGCGGGCGATACTCGTCCACGTGTAATACAAGGGTTTTTTTACTTCGGTGACGGTTGAGGTGCCAAATCAGAATCGCTGTCGTAGCCTGAGCAGCTATCACAGGGAGGGACCAAGCAGGCAGAGCAGAGGGGGATGAGAATTCAGGGAAGAGGTAATCAGCTGTGGGGAGGGAGAGGAGATTCCCCTGGTGTGGAAATACCCAGCAACCTTCTCCGAACGTGGCTGGCTCTCTGTGAGAGGGGGGGTGCTCTGTTTAAGGAAACAGCTCCTTTGCTCAGCTCCTGGCTCTGGCTGCCTGGGGCAGACAGCTCACCCCGGGGGAGTGCACAGCACAGGCGGAAGGCAGCTGGGGAGGGTTGGAGACAGTGCGAGGGGTAAGCCCAGTCACCTTCCCTTCCCATGCAGCCTAGGGAGAGCCAGCTTGTCTGCCCTGTCGGGCTGCAACCATCTTCTCTGCGCTTTGGCAGTTGTGTATCTGGGAGCTCAAATGCTTCTGTGCGCGACAGGCTCAGACCCTGACGCCTGAGTTAATTATCCTCATTATCTTTCATTAACAGTACCCATGGTTTATCTCCCGCGGGCTATACACGTGCGCGGGGTATGTAAGATGTTTTTTACTCAATCAGGAAAAACTGTGGGTTATACACGGGTGTGGGTAATACTCGTGCGCGGGTTAGATATGCTAATTTATGGTCATTTTTGCATATGGCGGGGAACCCTTTGTTTGAAAACTTGATTCTTCTTCAAGTGCTTGTTCATGTTGATTTCAATCAGGTGTATGCGTGCTGCATGCACGAGCACTGGAAACTCTTCCCCTAGCAGCTCCCATAAGGCTGGCTGTGGAGACCCCTAGGGTGGTGCCACTATATCAGCGCCTATATACCACAGCCGACCCTGCCCTCCCTCAGTTCCTTCTTACCATCCGTGACAGCGTTAGAACATCCTAGCTCTTGCCTTGGCACGTGTCTAGTCCCTAGCTATAGCTCTTCATTGTCGTCTTCATTTGTGTAGCAGAGTCTTCAGCGTCATCAGATAGCAGGCAAGTGCCCAAGAACTGTCGCCTCTCTGGGGCACTAGGGCATTCCCAATGCCCCAGGCTTTAAATTGTGCACAGTTTGTAAGCTCCCCATGCCTAACAGTGATCTGCATGATGCGTGCCTTTGCTGTTTGGATGAAGAACACTGCACTGAGAAGTGCAAAATCTGTAGAAGTGTTAAGCCCCTCACCAGAAAGGCCTGGGAGTACAGGCTCCAGCAGCTCCTTATGGAATCGGTGCTATAACCCCCTCAGACCAAGAAGTCGGCACCTAGAGTCAGCTCGGTGCAGAGTGTTCCAGCCTCCATGCGCAATAATACACCGAAACCTAGTATGACCAAGGACTCCTGAAGACAGCAGCACTGAGACACAGGTCCACCTCACTGGCACCGTGAGGCAGGAGGGAAGATGGGTATATCCCCTCATAAGTCTCCGCCGAGGCAGGACCAAACATGTCAGAAATCTCCAGCGCAAGAGGTCCAGGACATGCCGTTGACTCCGACCCCGGGACCGGTGCTGTCGAGTCCAGCACATGGCCTGTCACTGAGGGACATAAGTCCGGTGCAGGTCCTGAACTCTCCCCTGATGCCCGATACCTACAAGATGGCCTGAGACCTCATAGAAATTTGGGAGACTGAGGCATCCAGGATGCACGATAAGCCACCAGCACTGCCGAGACCGCACTGCTCAAGGGGGTTAGAAGCTGTACTGGCACAGGTTCAATTAGGGGAAGGAGAGGGTCATAGCTTATGCCAGCAGGCACTTAACTCCCTCAGGGAAAAAAAAATCCTGCCCATAAAGTGCAGTTTTGGCATTAAAATGGGCAGCTGCGGATAAATTCAGGGACTGTCTTCTAGGACACAAATTCACAGCGAACAGACTTTAACAGCCTTTAAAGTCAGTGGAACGGGTTAGTAATGTGAACTCATTGTTCAGAAAATCGACTAAATGTGGCTAAGTTCAACCTAAACTCCCAGTGTAGATCAGGCCTGAGCTGGGAGCACATTGGCTGAAAACAGAGAGGAGACTGCTGGATTGTAATCCTGTTCTGTGTTCTTTACAGGATAAAGCCCGTTCCTGGTGGTTTGTCGCTAAGTGGATCTGGTCTGAGGTGCACACACACTGACATACAAAGGCGCCTTGGGCCTACTCTCTCAAAGCTGTGTAAAAAGTTACAAGGCTTCTCCTATGTTGAATAATCTCATACTGGGCTAGTAAACAGAAGGGGCTACATTTAGGGTTGCCAGGTGTCCAGTTTTGAACCGGACAGTCCAGTATTTGAACTTTATCTTTGGGAAACAAATTGAGAAAATAGAAATGTCCGGTATTTTCTAAATAAGATGTAATGTAGATTGTGATGTCATGTCAAACGTGTCTGGTATTTTTGTTGAAACCATCTGGCAACCCTAGCTACATTTGCAAAACCCATTCTGCTCCACCCCCTGCCCTCTTCATTCCCTCTCTAACTTCTTGTCTAGGGAAGTAGCCCTTCATCCATGTGAAGAAAAACAAATCTGGGGCATATTAATGGGAGTGTTGTATATAAGACACAGGAGGTAATTGTGCCACTTTTGTTTGGCTCTGGGGAGGCCTCTGCTGGAGTATTGGGTCCAGTTCTGGGCACCACACTGTAGGTAAAATGTGGTCAAAAGAGAGTCCAGAGGAAAGCAACAACAATGATAAAAAGGTTAGAAAACTTGACCTATGGAGATAGGTTAAAAAATCTGGGTACATTTAGTCTTGAGAAAAGAAAACTGGCGTGGTCTTCAAGGGCTATTATAAAATGAATGGGGATCGGTTGTTCTCCTCATCCACTGAAGAGAAGAGAAGTAGTAATGGGCATAATCTGCAGCACAGGGAAGGTAGGTTAGATATTAGACAAATCTTTCTAACTATAAAGATAGTTAAGGTCTGGAACAGGCCTCCAAAGGAAGCTTTGGAATCTCCATCAGTGGAGGTTTTTAAGAAGAGGTTGGACAACCCCATGTCAGGGTTGGTCCAGATTTATTTGGTCCTGCCTTAGTGCAGGGGGTTGGACTTGGCGACCGTGTGAGGTTCAGTCCAGCCCTACATTTCTGTGCTTTTATGACAATGGTGTAAGAGCTGAGGAAGAGCTTTGGGATTTGTTCCTTTCCCTTCGTTTGAGCTATGTGGTTCTTGCCCTCTGTGTTCTGTGTATCAGGGCGTGTGCACATGCTAAGCTCTGCAGCTCCATGAAACGCCAGGCCTCGCAGGACAGCCTTCTAATTGGGTTCAGTGCCCTTCAAAAGTTCTCTCAGCCTAATACCTTGTCGTTCCTAATAAAGGAGCAGATGGAGTGGGGACACCTTGCTGAGCTGGAATATTATATATACAATGGGCCCCTCAGTGAAACAGAAAACAAAACAGGCTAATATAGGAGGTGTTTTTACAGGGCTAGGGAAACAGGGTAGGAGAAACAATAAGTGCTTTGCACATGTGAGCACCTTTCCTCGGAGACTCTCAAAGCGCTTTGTGTTAATTAAACTCCACAACACTCCTGGGAGGGAGGCAACTCTTTCCCTTGCTTTACAGAACTGGAAACAGCAGTACAGAGATGTTAAGGGCATGTTCGCATTCATAATGAAGTTGGCGGACAAATTGGGACCAAATCAACATGCTGAGGATCACGCAGCATAGCGGAGAGCAGAGCCCAGGAGCCTAAACCCTCCCAGATATGTCTCCTCTTTGTCCTCAATCACTGTAGTACCCATAAGGATGTTGCAGCATCTGCTTTCATTGCTGCCCCCAAGCAGGGGCACCAACAGCCTCCACAGGCCCCTGGTCAAGGTATGGGACGGCGCCGCACTCCCAAAAGGGGTGGGGCCTTGGGTGGAAGGGGCGGGGCCAGGGCAGCCAGCCCTGAGCGCTGCCCAGAGCATACCACACTAGCCCCCAGGCAGCCCTTATTGGTGCCTGGATGTGGTGTGCCCCCCCAACCCTTAGGTCTGCCCAGAGCATGCAGTGTGGCATCCAGCAATGTTTTAAAGGGCCCGGGATTTTATCCGTCACTGCTGCTGCAGTAGCAGCGGTGGCAACCGGGAGCCCTGGGCCCCAAGGAAATTGTCCCATTTGTCTCCCCATCAGTGGGCCTGCCCCCAAGTGTGTCAGTCACCCCATTCTCTATTCATTGCTTCCTGGTAGTCTAGGGCTGACACCCCCATGCTCCTCCTTAAGAGCTGTCTCCATGCCCATTTTCCCTTGTACTCCCTCAAGGTGTTCCCTGCCCTTCCCCCGTCACTACTTTCCCCAAAGAAGAGCCTTTTCTCACCCCTTCCTCACTACTACCCACTCTCACTCCCAAACTCCTGTTCCAACCATTGGGCCATATTGCTTCATTAAAAGGCAGGGCGGGGAGAAAAATGTGCCACTAGACTAACACAATATTAAGCCTTAAAAAAACCACAAAGCGAGAATCTTCAATTACAGCAATGCTAGTCTTCTTTAGGCTAGATTTTGAAAAAGCAGAATGAACTCAAATTGAGGGCCAATTCTGTTAAGCCTGTAATGAGCAACTACTCCCCCCTCCCCCAATTTTTTTAAAGTGTGGCATTTAAGTAAGTGTTTGATTGCAAAGCTACACACGGTGATTCACTTGCTCTGCCAAGTAACAAAGCTGAGACGCGGCAGGTTACACTCAAGCCAAGAAGTCTGAGAGTTTCTTTCTCTACAAGTAAGTTTTGGCACAGTAGCGACTTCACACCCAATTAATTACTTCAGCGCTGGAGTGTACTTGCTGGCTCCCAGAGAAGTGATAATAGGACCCAATTAAATTAATTTACATTTACTTTGAAAGCAATTTTCCTTTGGTAAAACTTGAGCTATAATTTGACAGAGTTGACGCCAGCATATTGTTTTTGTCAAAGAGAGAGCCTGAACTTGAACCAAAACAGATCCCAAGGTGCAAACCCAAGGCATCTCTCCCTTGGGGTGAAAACTCAGAGGAGGACAGAGAGTTCGAAAAAAGTATTTATTCTTGTGCCCTGTCCTGCAAGCTAATCAGATCATATTGGGAAATGCCCAGAGAGATTCCATGCAAATGTTTGCCAGTATAACATGATCCTAATTAACTAAATGTTCGTGAGTGAAAAGGAATACGATGAGGCCTTGTCTACACCAGGATTTCAAGCACAGTGTTTTTGTTCTGATGCAAATCCCTGCTGGAGACATTGTTTACATTACTGCCAAAAGTGCTGCACTGGCATAAATTGTCGATATTTGAGATTTGCACAGTGCAGCTACGTAAGTGTCTGAAATCCCAGGACAGAAAAGGCAATTGCTTTAATAATTCTCTTTATCTCCCTCCCCATGACGTTTTTGATAGAAGTTGCACTAGCAGGGGAGAAGACTGGGCTAGGGAAGGCTGTGGGCTACTTTCACGCTCTGTAGCAGAGTGTAGGATGGGTCATCTGCTCCTTTGAGAAGGGACAGTATCACGCCCTGTTGATGCAGGCTACAGACCACAGCATGAGCATTAGCCATCTGGCCACACCCTGTAACTGCCAGCCAGCACCCCTTTTGAGGCAAGGCTCTAGTATAGGAACTGGTGTGGGAGCTTTTAATGCTGAGTTAGGGTGATGGTGGGAAGAGGTGGAGCTTTGGAGACAGAAACAGACAGGTCCTCTTCAGCCCACTGGGACTCTTGAACTGAATTGCCAACTGCTCTGGCCGGGGATGGCCTGCGGGCGGGAGTTTGAGACCCCTGCTTTACAGCATCTAGTCTGACCTTCATAATACATCCCAGTGCTGTTAAACTGCCATGTCATTTGGTTAGGGGCAAGCCTGCATAGTCTTTTGAAAACCAGGAGCTTTCCTACTCCAAACTCAAGCAGTGCTGTTCCTTCAATGACCTGGGAGCTTCTTTGTGTTCTTTTCTCTCTTCATTTTTGCTCTCCTAGGGCCATTAGCTGAAAAACTCAAGTATCACCAGGAAGCCCAGTTTTGCAAAATTACCCTTCCAGATTTTCCAGCCGTCCAAGGGTTGAATGGTCCATATAAGCTTTGTACAAGTGTCCCCAGTAAATCTAAGCTCTCTGCCTCCTGTGTAAGGCTCAGGCCTTTTTTTTCTGTAGCCATATTGGAAGGCCTGTAGTCATCCTGAGAGGCCTATAGGGTTGCCAGATGGTTTAAACAAAAATACCAACCCCCCCCCCAAAAAAAAAAAAAAAAAAAAACCACCGGAGAAAAAATTCTGTTGTGGGGAAAAAAAAGGGGAAGAGCAAAGTTGTTGAGCAAAAAAAAAAAAAAGGACCCCAAGAGTTATTAAGCACCCCTTTAAGTGCGTGCAGAGTCAGAATAGGGCTAGTGAGAGGTTGAGCACTAAAACCCAGGGAAGGCATTGCTTCCCTTTGCTTTGGGTCTTTAGGCTTTTTGCTGGCGACCATCTTGTTTTCTTGGTCAAGTCAGAAAGCAGCTTCCCTGTGGAACCAGGTAAGCAGGGGGGCCAGGGGCAGGGGGCTTGGCCCAGTTGCTGAGTGTGTCGTAGGGTTGCCAGGTGTCCGGTATTTTCACCTCCTGGTAGGGGGAAAAAACCAAAATACCGGACATTTTAGGTGTCCGGTATTTTCTGAATTTTTTTACTGGACAGGAGGCGAAAATACTGGACTGTCCGGGTCAATACCAGACACCTGGCGACCCTAGAGGCCTAAAGCCTCAGGCCTTCATCTGCTGCCAGATTGAAAGAGTAGCAGCCATTTGCTCTAAAGCCAGGAGGCACATACTCACATTCCAGCCAAACTGTTCTAGAATAGTGTCATTCCAGGCTGTTCCAAAGGAGATTCCATCCTAATGGCACCACAATCACCGGATAAAGAAACAGATCTCAGAATGGTTAAAGAAAACGTAGTTTGTTAGCACTGCATCTGGCAAAAAACTGCTAGTCAATGGTTGGGGTTGTGAAATCCTCCTTTTATGATTATGGTTCTCACTTTCCTATTGTTTGTATTATCTCGGTCTGGTTTCTATTTGTTTCTGTTTACTGTGT
This sequence comes from Rafetus swinhoei, assembly GCA_019425775.1. Lineage (NCBI taxonomy): Eukaryota > Metazoa > Chordata > Testudines > Trionychidae > Rafetus > Rafetus swinhoei. The sequence goes on along the minus strand of CM033437.1, from coordinate 19,553,447 downwards.
AATTAATTTTGCTAGGTGTGAATCAACTATGGTGGTGGGGTGTGATTGGTTAGGTAATTCTGTTAAAATTGGTTAGTAAATTTTGAGTATAATAATTGGTTAAGGTAAAACTAAGCAGGACTCAATTTTCACTGTATAAACTGGGGTCCAAGATGGCGGGAGGGAGGAAAGAAGGAACTCACCTCGAAGACACAGTCTAAGATCAGAGCTGCCAAGAATCCTCTGCATGACCGTGACCTACAGCAACCAGAATCCAGACAAGGCTGACCCGGCCTGGCCAACAGGGGCTGTTCACCTGCCTTGATCAGGACTGGTGAGCATAGCATTGCATACTTAGCATGTGTATTCTGCTTGCCTGGTAATTGTTAATAAATAGAAAGTCAGACTTTTACTGTGTAAGGCTCTTTCACTGGTAAAAGGTCCTGCAAACCCACAGGAAGTTATGCCCCGGGCCCTAGGAATTGGTAAGGGGGGTTACACCTTGAGCCCTAGGAACTACTGAAAGTGCGTGAGTGACAGAGAATTTTGTGCTAGTAACACCTGAGCACTGCCCTTGGCTACTAGCTCTATGGAGTCCAACCAGGGCCTTCTACTGTTGCAGCAGTTCTTCCTCCTGTAGGGCTAGAATGTGGTTTTTTCCATAAGCCCTGAGCAGGGACAGTGTGTGATTTTACTGCCCTGTCAGCTGACTGGGAACCATACTGTGGGCTGTATTCTCAGCTGGCATCAATGGATGTAGCACTAGTCCAGTCAATGATCTCCATTAAAGTCAACAGAGCGACACAAGGCTTCAATGAGGAACTTGGTCCTGTGTCTTAAAGAGTCACTTTAAGACTCTTGCTTGCTTGGAATCTGGTTCCCTGCCTGCTCCAGGAGGGGAGATAATATGCACCAACTCATACCTGGCAGAGAACACTTCATCATATGTGCTGGTCCAGGCTGTTAAGGCTCATGCCCACACATTCTCCCCCCACTTGCATGGCGGGGGAGGGGGAGAGGCAGCAGCTACACTGAAGCTGTTCTCCCTTCCCCACACCAGCCCTGCAGGTTGCCCACATAATGGGAAAATGGAGTGTGCTGGGTCACCCACTTTCTTCGGTTGCATTGGGGTGGAAGGAAGCTCTTTCACCTTTCTAAACAGGAGAAAAGCTCTGGCATTCCTCCGCAGCCCTGGAAACTCGCTTCTTCCACCACCATTGTTTTTCCTTGCCCTGTGGCATGCCTGTAGTTTACTGGCACAGTGTTCCTAATCATTCTTTGCCACCACAGGGTGACGTATAGCTTCTAGAACAAAGGTTAAACCTTCTTCCTCTCATTTTTTTGAGGAGTACAGGATCTTTCGAAACGGGGCATTTCTGTCAAAAATGCCCCTTCTAAACTGCCATTTTTTTTCAAAAAGCCCCGTTTCAAAAAAAAAAAGTGGCGGCTGCCATTATGCATATGAAGCATGGGATATTTAAATACCAGCTTCATTTGCATTTTTGATGTGTCTAATTTACATCCCTCTGCCAACAGGGGGTGTAGTTTAGACACACCCTTAGTGCTGTCACACACACTTTCCATAGTTCTTTGCCATTTCAGTCATAGTCCCATTAAAGTCTATGTTCCTTTCATCACGCGTCTCTTATGTATAAAAGCCAGGGGATTTGTAGGTGTCTAATCTTAGCATATCTACAAACTGGAGGTTACCACTCCAAAAGAGGGGACATCACTTTGACTGATGGGTCTGAAAAGCATCCACTGGACAAAATATCAACTCAGACCACGTGTTGTTTGCATGTCAGAAACATAATAAAATCATGATGCCAGGACTTACAAAGCAAAGAGCTTTTTCTATGGAATACTTGCGATTAGGGCTGCAGATGGAAGCTAACCAGACAGCACTGACAGGTCAACAACTTTGCATATAAGTTACTTCCACTTAAGTAACTACTACCTATCACCAATATTACCTCATTGTTTCCTTGTACTCTCCTGTCTGTCTGTTAAAAAGTCTCAGAGGGGTCGCCATGTTAGCTTGTAACTTTAAAAACAAGTATTCCTGTGGCACCTTAGAGAATAACAAAAATATATATAATATCATGAGCTTTTTGTGGACAAAACCCACTTCCTCAGATGATGAGCAGGAGAGGAATATCAGAACCCAAGTATTTTATAACAGAAAAAAATGTGATATATGCCAGCAATGCCGCTTCGCCATGTGTATTGGTCAAACTGGACAGTCTCTACGACAAAGGATAAATGGACACAAATTAGACATCAGAAATGGTAACACACATAAACCTGTTGTAGAGGAACATTTTAACCTGCCTGGGCACTCAATCATGGATTTAAAAATAGCCATTCTTCTACAAAGGAATTTCACCAGCTGATTATAGAGGGAGAGTGGGGAAATGGTACTCATCTGCAAAACTTACACTGTTTCCCTGGGTTTGAACAAAGATATTGGGGATACGTCTACACTACAGGCTTTTGTCAACAGAAGTTTTGTCGACAGATACTGTCGACAAAACTTCTGTCGACAAAGAGCGTCTAGACTACATCCAGTTCTGTCGACAAAGCAAGCCGCTTTGTCAACATGACAGTGTAGACGCAAAGGACAGTGTAGCTGCAATAACGCCTTCTGTCGACAGAACTCTGTCGACAAAAGGCGTTATTCCTCACAGAATGAGGTTTACGGCCGTCGACAAAACTGCCGAGTTCTGTCGACGTTATGTCGACAGAACTCAGTGGCAGTGTAGACGCAGGTATAGTTTTGTCGACAAAAGGCCACTTTTGTCGACAAAACCCTGTAGTCTAGACACACCCTAACTGGATGCAGCATTATAAAGCCAATCTCCCCCTGCCTTTAACACCTCATTTTTACATCAAAAACTAAGTATGGGACACTTCCAGCCCACTTAATTAACTTCATTAGCACCTGTTCCACAACTGACAGGTACTTTTTTCTGTTATAAAATACTTGGTTTCTCTGTTATGTTCTTCAGCTTATCATCTGAGGAAGTGGGTTTTGCCCACAAAAGTTCATGATACTATATATTTTTGTTAGCCTCTACGGTGCCACAGGACTGCTTGTTCTACCTGTCTATGTGCATCTGATATCTTGTGCCTTATATTTAGATGTAAGTTCGTTGGAGCAGGAATGTCTTTTGTTCTGTGTTTGTACAGCGCCTTGCACAATGGAATCTGGGTCCATGCCTGGGCCTCCTAGGCACAAATGTAGTACAAATAATACGCATCTACTGGAAAAAAAGAGACCTGTCATGGCTGAGCATAGGACACACAAAGATTGTTTCCATGCAGTTCTCCTTTCAGACCCTTTCTCGTTTTTACAAGAATGAGTTTTCTTTCAGTTTAGTCATAACTTTACTTCTTGGTGCAGCTTCAGAATAGCTGCAAATGAGAGGCCTGAACTAAAGCCCATTGAGTTCATTGAAAGATTCCCACAGTCTTCAGTGGGCTTTGGATCAGACCCTGAGCCATTGTTATACTTGGCTTATATTTCTACTAGATGCAGTTTTCCCTGTTTTAAAGAGGAACTTCAAAATAACAGTGAAAGCTGAGGTAAGCAGAGATTTAGCAGCAGGATAAGCCCTGGAATGGCCTGTGCGTGCCTTAAAAGAGAAATAAGTCTGAATTAATATTAACATTCTGCTTTTCCTCTCTACGAAGGCCATCAGATTCACTGAAGGTACCCTGGAATACATCTTCATTGTTACATTATTATTTGTTCTGGTTAGATTTTGTCCCACAGAAGAGGCAGTGAATTTTCAGGTTGGAAAAGAGACAACTAAGGGTGGTATGATAGTGGTCTATACAATCATGACTGGTGTGGAAAAAATGAATAAAGAAGAGTTATTTACTCCTTCCCATAGCATAAGAACTAGGTGTCACCAAGTGAAATTAATAGGTAGCAAGTTTAAAACAACCAAAAGGAAGTACTTCTTCACACAATGCACAGTCAGCCTGTGGAACTCCTTGCCAGAGGATGTTGTGAAGTCCAAAACTATAACAGGGTTCAAAAAAGAGCCAGATAAATTCATGGAGGATAAGTCCATCAATGGCTATTCCCCAGGAAGGGCAGGAATGGTATCCCTAGCCTCTGTTTGTCAGAAACTGGGAATGGGCAACAGGGCATAAATCACTTGATAATTACCTGTTCTGTTCATTCCCTTTGGGGCAACGGACATTAGCCACTGTTGGAAAACAGGATACTGGGCTAGATGGACCTTTGGTCTGACTCAGTATGGCCAATCTTATGTTCTTGGTGCCCAGCTAGGCTGCCCCAAGGAAGGCATTGTAGCTCATGGTGCCTCAGTTTCCACCCTTGCTCCCCAGTGGTAACACTGTACTGTAAGCAGTAATAAATGATTGTGTTCCTCTCCATGTCAGCTCAGCTGCATAATGGGGGTAGAGCAAATACTCTGTCTAGTCCCTCCTTCCTGCTCACCTGCTTGGAAGAGAGATACAGACAAGCAGTGCTGCTTTCTCTTGTGGCCGACCCCTCCGAGCCCAGCATGTAATAGGAAGACGACGCATAGTCTGAGTCACAGTCTAATGCAACATAGCACTAATACAGCCCAAGACATTCCTTCCATCTGTGTCGCTGCACAGAGCAACAGACTCATGCCCCTGTGGTATCCCTGATGTTGCAGAAAAAGAGGCATTTCCGGGATGTGGTCAGGAATCTATGGTAATGTTGCACTCCCATCACTGTATTGTCTTCCCCGCCGCCCCCATGTGTAGCATGCACTGTCCCTGTTGAGGTGTGTTAAGCGCCTCCATTTAATTCAAATCCCTCCTTAAAACTCACTCCTGCCTCGCTGCCCTTCATGCTGCCAGCTAATGCACTAAATGACATTTAAATATGTAGCTGAACCCTCAAGATGTACAAGGCCTGAACTGAATAATGGCATGTTTTTATTGTTATGACTCTTAGTCTCCTTCCCCTCTCCCTCCCCAGTGGGTTTCCTTTGTGCTGCGTCACACATGCAATGAGATTGCCAGCTGCTCAGGGAGGTGATGTGTCTGTTTATTGGTAAAGCGCCTCGTACACTTTTGGCAGTTACCTATGGGAGAGGGCAAAGAGAAGACACACAAAAATCATCCAAGGGTTGGAAAACAAGGCCTGACAGTGGAGCTCGATCAGTTCATCTTCCCCAACATAAGATCAAGAAGTAATTTGATTGCAACATATACGTTCTTTCACAGGCAGGCGAGCCGACAGGCTGACCGGGCCCCTGAACAAGGTGGGGGGAGGGGGGGAGCGTGGCACTGCACTCCTGGAAGGGGCAGGGCCTTGGGCAGAAAGGGCGGGGCCTGGACAGCCGGTGCTGCCCAAACTGCAACCCACCAGCTCCTCAGCACAGTCCAGAGCGCGGCGTTTGGGGCTCAAGTGGCGATTTAAAGGTCCAGGGCTCTGGCTGCTGCCACAGTCGGGAGTCCCAGGTCCCTTTGAATCACTGGGCCCTGGGGCAATTGCCCCTTTTGCTTCCCCTCCCCCCATCAGTTCACAGAATGCAAAGGACTCGAAAGGAACGAGAATCAATGACCGGAAGTTATAGCCCGACAAATTCATATTCGAAATAAGGCAAATATGAACAGTGATTAACAACTGGAACAAACCAATAAGGGAAGTGAGAGATTCTCCATGTCTTGACATCCTCCTATCTAGACTGGATGCTTTTCTGGAGGATGTGCTTTAGCCAGGCAACAATTATGGGGCATAGTGCAGGAGTAACCATGAAATGCTCTGGCTTCTGTGATGCAGGAGGTCAGAGCAGAGAGGAGCTAATGGTCCCTTCTGGCCTTAAAAATCTATGGAAAAATAATGATAATGACTAATATTTTAATTACATAAAAACTGATTTCTGTGCTGGATGCTTCATGTGGCCAGACTTTATCCTCAGATTCGTGAAATGCAAGAGCATAAAAATCTCTGTTTTCATGTTAGTTTGGCAGCTTGCCCTTTTAAAACAACAGCTCAGGGGGTTTCCACCATCCACATCATCTGAGTCAGTCAGGGTTCAATGAAAAGTATTTTTTGCTTTATTCTAGGAGTTCATCATAACTGTCAAGGTTTTACCTTGGGGTTCCTGGGTTAAACTTTCTGTCTCTGTGCCACGCTGCGTGGAATAATTTTGCTCTTTGAAAGAATCCACTCCCCCCCTTTCATCCCTTCCCCTCCCACAGCCTTAAGAGTAAGTTGTTTTTCGGTGTGTGATAGGAACAATTTGTCAGGATGCCAAGTTCAAAGTCTCTAACCCAGTGCCAGTTTGGCGCCCAAGAGCAAGGTCACAACTAATCTCAGACTTCTGACCTTCCAGTCACATCTGCCATCAGTAGAGCATAAGAGGAGATGGAAGGGCGTATTTTGAAAGGTTTTATATTTCAGGTGAGGTACATAAAAATTTTGGCCAGATGGAAGAAATCAAGAGGAGAGCTAGAGAAGTGTGGAGCATATTAAGGAAGATGAAAGACATCATGTAAAGCAATCTCCCCCTTAGCCTATAAAGGAAGGTCGACAGCCAGTATATCCTTCCAGTAATGGCATACGGCACCGAGTCACCAAAAAGTATAGCAGAGATTAGACATTCCCCCAGAGAGAGAAACACAAGTAATTAAATAAGAAGAAAGTCAATGGATTTTACTATTAAATAATATTAGCTGTATCCCTTACAATTTTTATTGTCACATGGGAGTGGGATTGGGGTAGTATAGAAATGGGAGTTAGGTACCTAACCTGCGTAAGTGCTTTTGAAAATCCCATGAGATGCCTATCTGCATTTTTAGGCACCTAAATACCTTTGAAAATCTGCTCCAATGGTGCTGTTCCCCAGAGTGCTCAGCTGCTGAGCTCTTCTGGACATCTGGCCCTAAGTAAATGACTCCTAGGGGATTTGCTCTGCCCTAGATAATTGGCATTCATGCACCATACTTTTCATTCAGTGATCTCAAACTCCCTTCCAAAGGGGTGTCAACCATTCTTAGTCCCCTTCCATGGGTGTGGCAGCGGAGGCAGAGGGAGACTAACTGGCTTGTCTACAGTTACACAGGAAATCTGTAACAGATCAGAGAGCAGAGCCCAGAATTCCTGACTCCGAGTCTGGAGATCAAAAAGAGCTCACGTTCCCAACCAAGCAAACTTCTCCACCTCCTTCCACTCCAGACACCTTTATTCTAATTCTCACCCTGACTGGGGGAAAAGATGAGCCCCAGAGGTCCCGGAATCCAGCCTCTGGCAGACCAAAGACTGAAGTGAATTCTGGGATCAAAGCCACTTCCCTGAGAGGGCTCTGCCTATCCCACGTACACCAGAGGACTAAGAGCTCAAGCACTTCAAGGTCATCACACCATGTGTTGTATCACTCCAGGAGATCTCAGAGACAGACCCAAACCATTTAGGCGAAGCTCACCCAGGTGCAGATACCAGGGTTGCCAGCTTTCTAATCACACAACAGCCCTGCTCCACCCTTTCCCTGAGGCCAGGCTCATGCCCCACCCCTTCTGAGGCCCCACACCCCTGCTCCCTCCATAACTTGCTCTTCTCCACATTCACTCACTTTCACCGAGCTGGGGCAGGAGATTGGGGTGCAGGAGGGGGTGTGGGCTCTGGGTGGGACCAGAGGGGTTTAAAGTGCAGGAGAGGACTCCGGGCTGGGGCAGGGGGTTGGAGTGCAGGGTCACAGTGGCACTTACCATGGTTCCCGGGAAGCAGGCCACCATGTCCCTGTGGTCCCTAGCCAGAGGGGCAGCCAGAGAAGCTCTGTACACTGCCCTCACATCCTCAGGCACTGCTTGCACAGATCCCGTTGGCTGTGTTGTCCGAGCAATGGGAGCAGTGGAGCTGACACTCGAGCCTTCCAGTCCCTGGCTGCCCCAAGTGCCTAGCAACTGCAGGGGCCTGGCGGCTGCTCCAGGAGTAGTGCAGAACCAGGGCAGGTAACAAGGGGCTATGGACACAAATGGGGTAGGGAGGCCAAAGATGGGGATACAGCTGCAAGTGGGTGCAGGGTCCTGGGTGCTGGACTGACAGTCAGGACCCTGCATGTAGGGCTGAGAGCAGAGCCCTGGGAGTGGGGTTAGGAGCAGACCACTGGGGCACTAGGCTTGTAACTGGGGCCAAGCATATGGAGCCTGGAGCAGAGCCCCGGGACAAGGCCAATAGCCAGGACCCCATATGTGGGGCCTGGAGGGGAGCCCTGGGCATGGAGCTAGCAGCCAGGACCCAGGATGTGGGGTGTGGGGCTGTCAGCTGGGACACCCCCATGTGGGGCCTAGAGCAGAGCCTCAGGGCAAGGCCTGCAGCTGGGGCCCTGTGTATGGGGCCAGGAGAGACTCCTGTGTAAAACCTGGGGGGTGCCACAGCACTCCCCTCCTCCCCCAAGTTCTTGCACCAATAGTAATCCAGCCCAGGGCTGACAAAAGCATGGATAGCTACAGAGAAGTCTGCCTCCACAGAGATGTGTGCTGTCTCTCAGCATTCTCTGTGTGAGAAGAGTTAACAACAGGCCGTAGGTCATGGAAACTGTGATAGTGCCTGAGGCTCTATCACAGAGTCCAATAAATACTCTCCAGGAGCTCGATTCACTCCCATTGGCACAGGGGTTTATGTGTGTGTAAAAATCTGCCTTGGATTTACAACGCTGGTGACTTATCCTTACAATAATTTATTGGCTTGTCAGATATGGATTTTGTTACCTTATTCCCAGAGCTATCATTTGTCAGAGCTTTCTCCGCCATTATTCATCTTATTACCCTATTCTTGTTAACGTGTCAGTCCGCTACACAAAAGTGTCTCATCGCCTGAGTTCTCTCAACTAATGAGCTGTTTTCCTGGAGACTGTCTGTGGTACCTTAAAATGGAATTTTGCAAGAAACAGAGCGGGATGGGTAATAATGAAAGGAACCGCACAATTCACCCCCAAGGAAGTAGTGGGAATGCACTGGTTTCATTGTCAGCACAGTTGGAAGAAGAAGGGTGTGGTAAGTCTTTGTGCAGACAATGCATTCTCTGATTAATATACCTCACCTGGAGGGGTGAGTATCAGGCAGAAAACGACCAGAACGACTTTTCAGCAAGACTCATAGGGTGTGTCTAGACTACATGGCTCCGTCGATGGAGCCATGTAAAGTAGTTTACTTGACATAGTCAATTTAAATAATCCCCGCTTCATTAAAATAAAAATGGCCACTGTGCTATGCTGACAATCAGCTGATCCGGCACAGCGCGGCAGTCTAGACGCGGCGCGGTCGAAAAAGGAAGCCTTTGTCAACCACTCCTGTAAGAAACAAGGTTTACAGGAGCGGTCGACAAAGGCTTCCTGTCGACGCGCGTCTGCCGCGCTGTGCCGATCAGCTGATTGTCAGCACAGCGTGGCGTGACCATTTATTTTAATGAAGCGGGGATTATTTAAATCCCCGCTTCATTGACTATGTCAAGTAAACTACTTTACATGGCTCTGTCGATGGAGCCTGCCATGTAGTCTAGACGCACCCAGTGGGTTTGTCTACACTGCTAAGTTTAAAGTGCTGCCAGCACCAGCACCAGCACCAGCACCAGCACCAGCATTTAGGTGGTCCTGGCATCAGAGCTCTTCCAATGCTCTAGGTAAACCAGCCTTCATGAGGGGTGTAGCTCCCTGGTCTGGGAGCCTGTTTACACTGGCACGTTACAGCACTGTTTTTTCACACCCCAGAGCAAGAAAGTGACTGTGCAGTAAAGTGGCAGCGTAGACAAAATTCCAAGCCACCTTCTATATAGCACAGAGCAGAGACCTTCTCCCCAAAATAATTTGTGTTTGGACTAGAAGCAGATCTTTTTGGAAAACAGCCAATCTTGGTTTAAAAATGGCCAGGGATAGAGAATCGGCCACACACCATGGCAAATTGTCCCATTGGTTAATTACCCTCACTGCTAAAGTGTGAGATAAGCAGTAGACTATAGAATTCCAGATGAATGTCCAACCTGTTCTAGAAACAGGGCTATAAATTAAAGTGGAAATAAATGTTACAAGGAAGCGTGTGTGCTGGTGTCAGGAGAAAGGTAGAAATAGAGCAGTTGCAAATAGGAGAATAATGTATTAAAATGTTGAGTGGATGGTACTGATTCCCTAACTCCCATTGCATATCACCTGACTTGATTGCAATGGGATTACCTGTGCAGAATAAAATACTACTTGACATAAAACAGGATATCAGGATCTGGCCCTAAGTGATGAATCATGATGATACACACACACATGCACTATACATATTATCTTCTCTGGGCTCTGTTCTTTTCAGGTAGAGCTTGTGGTCTTATAGCGTACCAGATCTTTGGAGGTGAGAACGTGCTCGTACTATATCCAGGAACACACTCTTCATGTTTGGTCATGGAAACACCCTGGAGAGTAACGAGCAAGGCAGACCAGGAGCTTTAGGAGATTAAAATGATCCTTGAAATATATAGCTGCTGAAAATCCCTCAAGATGTTTACAACTTGTTTGAACCGTGGCGTTCCAATCCAGCGCTTACACGCCAGTGGAGCGTGCCCTTGAAAAGAATGCAGGGAACGTAATTCCTGAGTGATGTTACAATTGCTGTTTTATCTCAGTGTTTTGGCATAGGGCACCATTTTCTGAAGTCTATGGCCTTTTCTCAGAAGCTCCCTGCCTTGTGGCAAAGAGTCATCCTTTTAATAGTAATGACAAAGGCACCAAAGAGAGCCAGTTCCTCCTTGGAAGCTTAACTTGATCTTATCAAAGCTTATGGGACCTCTGTTTGAACCTCTGTCAATGTGTTTCTTATTATACCTGTCAGAAAATGGTTTTCTACTTTGGGCAGAAGGGTCTTGGAATTGTGCACCTTCACATCAGAGCTTCTGTACAGTCTTCTTTAAATATAAGGTGTATTTCTACCCCACTACAGTTTCTTCCTGAAAGCAGTTTCACAATTTCATAGCAATCAGGCAATCTAGTACCCATTTTTTACTCAAAGCCGTATGCAAGTAGGAATTGGATGTAGGATAAGCCCTAGCTTTCTACAATATACTTATGGTTACTTGTGATTACACTGTGGTCAGAATTAAACCATTCTGAAAGTCCACCCAACTGTTCCTAGCGGTAGCTGACAGAATAAAGTGTCTCCAAGTCTCAGGTTCATCCTGGATCCTTCATGGGTTTTGTACTTGGTAAACTTAGGCATGTGTTTTGCCCTCAGCTAACCTAATGAGTTCATTCCACAAAAGCGCAAGCATCCTCAGCAATGTTCCTAGTGCAGATCCCTATTTTGGACCTTTGTAAAGTTGGGACCTGGTTGTCAGTGCACACATTCTCCTCCCCTTACATCAACAGTCCAGAGAGGATGCCAAATTGGGTCATGATAGTCTGTAACCAGTGTGTCCATGAACTCCAGTCCTTCTGCTTATTCATCTGCTTGGGCGTCACCTAGAGTGAAATGCACATGTGCAGTCATTCAATGAAAAACCAGTTACTACCCTTCCATAACTGTTGTCCCTCAAGATGGCCACTCCACACATGTCCATTCCATGACCCACCCTTTTCCTCTACCTCTGAGTTTCCAGAAAGAAGGAACTGAGGGATGCGGGGTCAGCTGGGGGCTTTATACTGGTGCTATCAGCGTGTGGGGGCAGAAGGTGCTTGAGCTGCTCTGATGAGAATTACTGTGGGAACCTAGTCTGATTTACACCTCCCTTGCAAATGCAAGTTGGTATAGCATAGGGGTGGGCAATCATTTTTGATGGGGGGGCATGCCAAGATTTTGCTATGTGGTCAAGGGCCACACTTTTTCTATGGAGGGGCTGTGGGGTCTGGGATGGAGGTTGAGTGCAGAAGGGGGCTCAGGGTAGGGAACTGGGATGCCGGAGAGAGTGTGGGGTCTGAGAGGGAGTTTGAGTGAAGGAGGGGTTGTGACCTGGGGCAGGGAAGTGGAGTGCAGGGTCTGGTAGAGGGTATGGGTGCAGGAGAAGATTCTGGCCTGGGGGAGGTGTGTAGGAGGATGTGCAGGAGCTGGGGGCGGGGGAGTTGTGACCTGGGGAAGGGGGAGGAGGGTGCAGAGGGCTTGGGTTGCTATCTGGGACAGGGGATTGGGGTGCAGGGTCCAGGAGGGGGTACGGTGAAGTAGAGAATTCTGGCTTGGGGGAGGGTTTAGCAGGGGTGCAGGGCCTGGGAGGGAGCTGGAGGTGGAAGGGGGTGGAGTGCCAGAGGCAGGCTCTGGCTGGGAGGCACTTACTTAAGCAGTTCCTGGCCAGCATCATTTTCAGGCAGGCTTCCTACCTGCCAACGGTCCTGTCCCCCCGCCTGCCAGCAGCCCCAGATCACTGGCTGGCTGCTCTATGTGACTCTCTGAACTGCAGGGAGCAGGGAGAGAAGAGTCTTCATGCACTGCCAATGCCCCCAGCAAAATCTCTCAGCTCCCATTGGGCAGTTTTTGGCCAATAGGAGCTGAGAGATTTTGCTGGGGCTGGGAGTAGTGTGCTGAAGTCTCTCCCTTCCCGCACTGCAGAGAGCCACAGGGAGCAGCAAGGTGCTTTGAGCAGCGCTGCTCCCTGCTGCAGGGTGGGGGCATGGGCCAGATCAAAAGGCTTGGCAGGCAGGATTTGGCCACAGGCCATATCTTGCCTGCCCCTGGTAGAGGGTGTAAATCAGACCAGTATTTGGTCTAAATTTGTGTAAGATACAGCAAACTCCTCATTTCTGACCCTCTGCCCCAACTCTGCAGAAAAGTCATGATAAATGGATATAGCATGGGCTAAGGAAATAGGGGGGGGGGGATGATATTTTAACCACTATCAAAACCCTCACTGAGGGAGATAATCATTTTCTCACTGGGCTCAAGTTTTCAAAAAACTCTGGGGAAGCAAAGAAAGCAAGCAAGCAAAGCAAACCTGCACAACATTCACTTAAAATGAGATCACCAACAGACAGAGCATCTTTGCCTTGCACTGTTGGGGTGAAAGAAACACATGTATATTATTGGAGATTACAGAGAGTCAAAGACTTGGCTAGTTAGTCCATATCTGGTCACCCCTCCGTCATTTTCCTGACTTCAGCTGGTCCAGGTGCTTGGATTGTGTCCAGCAAGGGAGCTCCTCCCACAGATGAATGCAGGAAAACTATATCTAGATTAAAAAAAGCTAATAAAATGTTGCCTGATCTGAATTCTAAATTGTCTGCCTATTGTATTGGTCCCTTTGCAATCCACTATATAAAGCATTTGACTGGGTCTCAGGAGACTAGGAATCTGGTCCTAACTCTGCCCCATCCTTCTGTGTGCTTGTAGGCAAGTCACTTCACTTCTGTGCCTGTTTCCTTATGATCCTTTGTCTGCTTTGTCTACTTAGACTGTAAACTCTTTGGGACAGGGACTGTTTCTCACTAGGTATTTGTACAGCATTCAGCACAATAGAGCCCTGATATAGGGCTATAATATAGATAATAATAGTCCAAGATACCCTTCAGACAGTCATCAATCCATCCCTCATTTCTTAGGTACTTCTGCCCACACCAAGGAAGCAGCATTTTGCTCAGTCATCTCTGGTCTATACATTTCTGCTCTGAGACCGTCTCACCTTTGTTGCTTTTCTCTCCACTTGACAAAAGGTACCCCAAAAACTAAGCACCTCTCTTGGCTACAGACATCTAAAAATCATGGTCACAGGACAGGTGAAAAGATAGACTGTTTGCCATATTGTTCTGGCCTTCTGAGAAAGACACTATCTACCTTGGTACGCAAATTGAAATCAATGGAAAGACTCCTCATTGACTTCAGTGGGCACTAGATGAGCCCCGAGGTGTATTATGTGCTAGTGCAGGGTTAGGCAACTGTGAGCCAGATCTCACCCACCCAATATTTTTGAATGGCCCCTGAAATAGTTTTAGTTTATTATTAATCATTATGTTATTTTATTATTTTCTCTGGAGTTTGGACCTTGACTATACTTTGGCCAAGAAATTTGGACTTTAACAAAAAATAATTGATGGTCCTTGGTCTAAGGTGTGATAGCAGATGTGGTGCCTTTGCCAACACTAAGCTAATTCTGGCCTTGTTTTACCCTGTTTCACCTCAGCTGGATTTTCGATCCCCACCTTGCCTTCCCTGCAGAGTGGCTGCTACTCCAAAGAGACACCCTTGGATTAGCTCATGGAAATCCAGATGTAACAGTGCTTGCCCTTGCGATGGATGGTCCTGTCAGCACCCTAATTAGCTGAATTATTGTTCTCAAGAGCCGGAGCTGCTCTGAGCACTTCGCCCGCCGGTGCTTTAACCGAGCTTTTCTGATCCCAACGGAAGTCAGATTGCACTGCGGATAATTAGATAACGTACTGACCTTTTGTTTACCCGGTCCCTCAAAAGCTCAACGTATTAGGGCATGCCAAATGGCAGTATTAATCCCCAGAGGACATGTAATTTGCGATAAGATTGGTATATTTTCATAGTCAAAGGGCTGCCTGCCAAAAATGTGTAGGCTTGATTGAAACTAACCAGAATATTGCCAGCAAATTAAAACTTGCAATCAAGTTCCTCCCCTCCAATATTTTCTCAGAGAAGAAAACACTGCCTTTGACTATAAACTGAGCTCTGTGGCAGCCACAGATGGGGGTCCACTTCCCCTCCTCTTCCTGAAGTTCGTCCAATTAAGAGAAAAAATGCCTGACGGCAACAAGCGATCAGGGTGACGAGCGCTTTTTCCTTCCTTTTCTTGTTGCTGTGCAAGCAGGTCTGTTCTTGCTCTGAAAGGGCTGCATGCCACATGCTTGTTTCCGGAATGGATTTATGGGCCTTCCCTTTGGAGATACCTTCTACTGTGCTGAGTTGTCAGCAGGGATTGGGTGGCTTGGTGAAGCTCTGTTGCTCTGCTTGCGCCACGTTTGCTGTTACAGGCTCCCCCAGACCACTTGGAAACCCAGGTTGAGCTGTGAGCTGGCAGTAACCCTACACTGGAGGGAACCTCATGAATCTGTGAGAAAGGGAGAGCGTGTTCCCAGCACAGCTTCCATTTGGTTTTCCCTGACTGGGGACCTTAAGCTTTATACAGCTCAACAAAGAAGCCATAAATACTTCTAAAAGTATCTCAAGTACCGAATTTTTGGAATAAAGGATTTGAAGAAGATAAATAAAGTGAAATTCAAATACATATGTACAATGGGTGGTTGTTTCCTCCTTGGTGTCTGGTCCAAAGAGAGGATAACAGTGTAGTACTGCTGGTTTGCTAATTAAGTTTTTCCTTTAGCTCAAGTGGTAGCTGTCTGTGCTTGGCACTAAAGATTCAGGCTACGTCTAGACTGCAGGCTTCTTTTGGAAGAAGCTTTGCTGGAAGAGATCTTCTGGAAAAACTTATTTCGAAAGAGAGCGGTTCACACAGCAAAAACGCAATGAAAAAGTGATCTGCTTTTTGGAAAGATAGCGTCCACACTGAATGGACGCTATCTCACATTTAAGTTGTGATTACTTTGGACGGAGTGGCCACCAGGGCACCTGTGCTTTTTCCTGGAAGCCTCTTCTTTCGAAAAAACACTCTCTTCTGTGTCCACACAAGCCTTTTTCTGAAAAAGCTTTTTCCGGAAAAAGGCTTCTTCCTCATAGAAAGAGGTTTACCGCTGTCGGAAAAACGCCTCCGTTCTTTCGACTTTGTGTCGAAAGAATGCAATAGCAGTGTGGACGTAATTATAGTTTTTCTGGAAAAACTGCCATTTTTTTGGAAAAACTGCAGTGTAGATATAACCTCAGAGTTCAAATCCTGTTGATAACAGTTGGGGGAGGGGTGCGTTACACAGTCTGGCAGCCCTTGTTCTAGGCTAGAGGTCCATGCTGGTGAAGGTATGAAGTAGCAGAAGCGGAGAGTGGACTGTGTCCCCTCTATGAAATGGGTGATTGTATGGGAGCCTGGGCCCTTCCTCTCCATTGGACATATGGCCAGAGGCCTCATCCAGGAGCCTCCAGATGTTAGAGCAAAGGGTGTCCCTGCTTTCAGGCCTGGAGCAGCTGCTGGCAGTAGAATCTCTCCTGCAGCCAGATGAGGGAGTCCCAAGTTTGGGAGGTTCAACCTGTAGCTAAATTTTGATCCAAGCATACACCACAAAGGCATCTAGTCTTCATTAGAAGACATCAAGAAATGGAGAGTCCTTCACTTGCTTTGGTAGTTTGTTCCATTGGTGAATCATCCGCACTGTGAAATATTTCTGCCTTATTTCTCATATGAATTTGTCTGTTTTCCCTGCCCAGCCACTGGTCTTGTTCTGTCACTTTCTGCAACATTAAACAGCCTTTTACTACCTGACATTTTCTCTCCAGGAAGACACATAAACACTTCCATGAAATCACCTCTGAGCCTTCTTTTGTAAAAGCTACACAGTTTGGGCTCTTTTCAATGCTCACAAGCAAGCGTTTTTCTTCGGCTCTCACAACATTGTGCTCTTTGCTGCCCCATCTCGTTTTTCAACAAAATGTGGCCCTTAAAACAGGCTGCAGTCTCCAATCTCAGTCTCACTCATGTGGTGTCACTTCCCTACCCCTTATCTAGGATGACCAGATGTCCCATTCTTAAAGGGACAGTTCTGTATTTAAGCTCTTTTGCAGGTGCTCCTACTTTTTAAAAAAATGGCAGATTGTCCCATATTTTGTCTCTTCCCTTCCACCAATACTGGTGGGTCCTACTGTTGGCCGGAACCTTGCTCGCCAGCTGCCCACTCACCAGCGGTCAGTGGGAGTGGAGGGCCCAGAAGTTGACGATGGGGGTGCGTGTGAAGGGCCGGATGGTTGGGCAAAGCTGCAGCATGCCCACTCTCAGCTAGCAGGCTCCCCCGACCTGCCTCCTGCCCCGTTTCCAGCCAGCACTTGCTACTTGCTGGGGTGGCTGGTGAGTGCTAGCAAGTGGTGGCTGGTTACATGTCACCCCTGCTGCCCACTCACCAGCTCTTTACATCTTCCCATCTCACTGTTCTCTCCTTGCTGTGCCCATTCACCCTTCCCTCTCCAGCCCCACTGACCCTCCATATCCCACCCAGTGGGTACATCCTCCTTCTGTGTGCTGTGCGGCGCAACCGCTGCTAGTCAGATCATTCAGCTTACTAACTGTCTGGCTGGCGGGTTCCTTCCTTCCCCCACTGCCTCCGGCTGGGCTGGCACCCAGGGAAAGCTCAAGCCCTCTGGCCTGGAGAAGCCAAACCTTGCATGTGCCAAAGACCTACACAGCGCTGGCATGGGGATGCTTCTCTACCCTTCAGCTCGGCTCTGGGATGGTGGGAAGGGAGCTATTTCTAGCCTGTTTGTGTCCCAGTCCTGAAGGTCCCCAGGCAGGGGCACTTAGCATGCTCTTCATAAGTTGCCCCCCACCTTTGGTCCTGCACCCAGGGCGTGTGGGGTTGCTCTGTCTTTTAGGTTCCCTCTCCTGCTGAGCCACCTCTCTGGCTGGGTGGGCTGAAGCCCCTGCAGCCAGGTTCCTGGGGCCCTGGTTCCCAAAGCATCTTTAGGGCTTAACTCCTTCCTGCCCAGACAGGGGGCATCTGGGTTATGTCAGTGGCCAGCAGCATCTGGGAGGTGTTAGTTGCCTTTTTACATGGTGCGGGTAGGAAGGGACAAGCTGCTTCCTGCCATAGCAGAGTGGGGATGTGGGAGAGAAGAGATGACCTCTGGAAAAATACAGGTCAGGTCATCCCTACCCTCCACTCTCACCTCTATTATGCTGGAAGCAGCTCCCATCCCTTCCCTCCCACACAGTGCTAAAAGGCTGCTGCTGGCCACCCTCTGGGGCGGCCGTCCTGTGACCCTACATACTCCCCACATGTTGCCTCAAGAAGATGTGTCACCAGGTTCTAGGAGAGGTGGGTCCATCCCAGGGGCCCAGCCAGACATGGAGGATATGTCTTCACTGCCCCCGTTTTGTGCAAAAAATATGCAAATGAGGCAAAGCGTGGAATATTGCCTCACCTCATTTGCAAAATTAACGAGGCTTTGTTTTTGCGCAAAACCTCTTGCGCAAGAGCCGTTCTTCCTGAAAAAAATGCAGAAGAACGGCTCTTATATACACACAAAACTTCCTTCCAGCGTGCCACAACTCTGAGCTGGTGGGACTACAGCCTTCATCTCCTCTGGAGATGGGGAGCTATTTAGTCTCCATAGCCCTTGAAGCCTTGGTTTCTGTGACCCGCGTGAAATAGTGCCAATGGTTCTGGGATGGCTTATGTGATTTGGGCACCTACTCCACTAGGAACTAGACTGAAACTTACCAGGCTCATTTCACAGGGGCCACCAAACAAGCCTGCAATTTTTCACTGAGCGTGTGATTCAAGAGGAAGGGAGGCTAGTGTGTCCAGGGAACCCTCCACTCAAAAGCAGGAGGAGGCAGGATTTGCTCTGGAGTTTTATTGTATGAAGTTCACTGAAAGAAAGACCCAATGGTCCTGTGTGTATTTCTGTATTTGAGTGTCTCTATTCCGATATGTGTCTCACTGGGCCCCAGTTTTGCTGCCATTGAAATCAATAGCCATTTTGGAATCAACTTCACCAGAAGATCAGCCCTCTAGTTTTATTGATAAATGATCCTCTTTTATTAGTGCCACGTGGTTGACAATAACAGTCATAACTTCCTGCCAGTAACAATTCATTGAAATAGATCCATGTTAGATTCAGGGGAGGGAGAAAAGCACACGTGCTCAGAATTAAGCTATAAATCAAGGCACAGAAAAGTTAAATAAAAGCTGATTCCAATTTCCTTTTACTGCAGCTCCAATATGAACCATAGGGATAGAAGGAGAAACTGGATTGCACTGGGATGATGGTTTTGCCAGGGAAGGATTTTTTTTATTCCTGTAACCATTTTGCCGTCAAGTGTTCTGGTGTTGGAGGTAGTTGGCACAGCTGTAAAAGCCATTGGTCCAAGCCCCCCAGCAGCACTCTTCTTTTGAAAGTTCTCATTGGCAGAGTTACAGAAATCTTTACGCTGCTCTTTTTTACCCACCAGCCTTTGATGTTGCTTCTATTAAGTTTCTCTGCCTTGAAAGAGGTAGATTTATGCTTTAAACAACAGAACAGAAGCTCAAGTCTATTATAAGCCTAAAGAAGGATGGGGGTGGCTGATTATTTCACATACCCATCATTGTATATGAATAACAAGAACTTCCAGTGTTAGAATAATTAATAGTAAGAAAACAAAACAAAACAAAAACATTCTGAAAGGAGATAAACCCATAATTTCCAGGGTAGATCTGATTGAAAAGTGCCAATTGTTTTTCACAAGAAATGATGGGGAAAATACTTATTTCCCATGAAGATTTTTTTTTTTTGAGAAAAATAAACAAAAATTGAAAAGTGAACAATTTTACCAGGCTTTTTGGGATGGGGGGAAAGAATAAAAAAGTGTTTAATTTTTCAGGGAAAAATCAGAAAATTTCATCAACAAAAAACAACCAGGAGTTCTATGGAACCTTAGGGTACATCTACACAGCCAGGCTAAAGTCAAATTAAGCTACGCAACTTCAGCTACATCAATTGCATAGCTTAAGTAGAAATAGCTTAACTTGGTTTCACTCTTCCTTCGACTTCCCTTACTCCTCGTAAAATGAGGGTTACAGGAGTTGGAGTAAGAAATCCTCTGGCTTGACATTATTTCGAAATAAAGTCTTGTAGTGTAGACATGTTCTTTGTTATTTCAGAATAACATCAGTTATTCCAAAATAATGCTGCTGTGTAAACGTACCCTTAGAGACTAAAAGATTTATTTGGAAATAAGCTTCTGTGGGTAAAACCCACTTCATCGGATGAATTGGAGTGGAAGTTACAGAAGCAGGGGTATATATAAGGAAGAAGTTGCTTGTGTTAATGAAGCTAATCAAGTCAGGGTGGAAGTGGGTCATTCACAGCATTCGGTGTGGCGATGTGAATATCCCTGAACCCTACTCACATCTCCACACCAAATGACCCATTTCTTCCTTATATATACTCCTGCTTCTGTAACTTCCACTTCAACGCATCTGATGAAGTGGGTTTCACCCATGAAAGCTAATGGCCTAATTAAGCTATTAATCTCTAAGGTGCCACAAGACTCCTCATTGTTTTTGCAGATACAAACTAACACAGCTACCCCCTCTGAAACAACAAAACAATGAGGTGAAAATGTTTGTTTCCAGAAAATGTCAGATGAAAAATCCAGCCCTCTTTACTTCCGGGTTTATGTCAGTCTCTATATTTTGGGGTTAGGAGGAGACTGACTCCCCTCGAGAATCCTCCATTAGCCCGCTGCAGGGTTTCTTTCACCTTCCTCTGAAGCAGCTGGGCTTGGCCATTGAGAGAGGTGGGTTAGTGGACTAGATAGATCATGAATCTGATTCAGTGTGGCCACAGTTATCACCTGAATCCACTTTACGTGGCTCAGACAGCATGCAAATCAAGGGCCTGACAATAGTAAAGTGGCCAGAAATAGTTGGGGGAGCTCACATGGCATCAGTCAGGGAGCAGAGACGGAGTTGTGGGGCAGTGCTGCTTCCCCAAGCCAGGGAGAGGAGAGGGAGCTGTCCCTCTGTTTTAGCATCTAGGGAGCTGTGTTCCTCCATACATTAAATCCTGGGTCTTGTTCCACCACCCTTGCTGGCATGGAGCCGTCTCCAACTACTCCCGTAATAGGTGTACTCAGAGTAGGGACATTATCAGCTTGAGTAAGGCCAGCAGAGTGGAGTCCAGAGTGTGACTAAGCAGCCAAGATGTGCTGGTAAATCTGGCCCTGTTTATTTAAGTATCAGTTCCTCCCCTTTATCTGTCTAGATGGGGAAGGGGGACTAGGATGACTGGAAACAGAGAAGGAAGGGGCTGTTTAAAAGGGGGTGGAAGGAATCCAGGACTTATTCCTAGAGGGATCTGGTTCCATAATCATGTGAGTGGCTTTAACAGGACAAATCCCATGATAAACTTAAGCATGTAACTGTAGTTCTTTGTCAGTCACTCTGTGTGGCAGAT
Organism: Rafetus swinhoei; assembly: GCA_019425775.1. Lineage (NCBI taxonomy): Eukaryota > Metazoa > Chordata > Testudines > Trionychidae > Rafetus > Rafetus swinhoei. Next base: position 19,532,498 of record CM033437.1, on the reverse strand, counting down.
GCCTCTCTGGGCCCAAACCACACACGTGAATCTGTCACAGCTCTATTGCAGAGTGCTGGCTCTGCAGCAGCCTACGCTTTTAGCTTTAGAGGTCCCTCACTCGGTGCTTGGTGTGTTGGCCAAGATGGGAGCCATAATTACAAGCTAAACATATGCTTGAGTGCTTTGCTGGGTCAGGGCCAGGAGCACACAGGATCTTGCAGGACTGAGCTGTATACCTCTTCCTTTGCCTCTTTACCATCTGCCAGGGCATGGGCAGCTTAGCCTAGGGGTTAGCATTAAAACATAGGTCAGGAATTGGGCCAGATTGGAACACTAGGAGATCAGAATCAAGAGCCAAACCAGAGGCCAGCAATCAAGAATCAAGCCAAGTCAGGAACTGACACATACAAGTCATCAGCCAGCACAACATAAAGCCCGGTTGTATATGGGCGACTTCCTGGCTTGAATAGAGGCTGCAGCCCAATCAGATGCCTTGTATCTCTCTCACTCAGAGCTTGTGCCTCAGCTGAGCTTCATGGTCCATGGTCCCAACTGCTGTGTGGAGTGCGATGGCTTTTAGGACACCCACAAAATCGAAGTGGAGATCCACGGGAGCTGAGAGCCTCTCTCCATAACACATGATGTCTCAGCAGCCCCCTGTCAAAGCGGGATTAGCAAGAGAGAATATCGATGCTGAACAAAGCTCATGGAATTAACAAGAGATGGACTAAATGTGGCAGCTCTGGCGTCCTGGCCTAGATTGTCCCTGCCCCTTGCAGGGGAGTGGAGGGCATAAATGTCACCATGGGTTAGTACCCACACAACACAGTCCGGCCCTTTGCCTTTTGCTATGTTACACTGTTAGTTCTCAATCCGTGCGTTCTTTAGTTAGGACGAGATTGCGGCTTGGCCTTACTGTGCTGAGCAGGACAGGAACTCCCACCGCATCCCTTTGCTTAGCCCACCCAGATCATGGGTCTTTCTGTGAGCAAGTGGGTGGGGAGTGGGCAAAGCCCGGGCTCCACTGCCCTCTCTCTGGCCCTGTGTGAGGGACGAAGTCAGAAGCACCATTTTCAGGGTTGTAGTGACTTACTTTGTCCCAGTGCATCTCCTATGGAACGAAAAGGGAGGGAGGAGGGACTGTGACTCTCAGAGTCACAATGGCTCCTCTGGGCAGCTCGTGGAGCACAGCAGTTATGCCCTGCCCCTTACTCAGGCCTGAGCCTAAAGACACAGTCAAGCCCATAGTCATGGGTGGTGGGTAAAGGTAGGGCTGGGGCCTTTTGCTCAGGCCCATCCCCATCACAGGGAGGTAGGGTGGTGCATGGCCCAAGCCTCCCCAGCCCCACAGCATGGGAGAAGAAGGTGGCATATGGCCCTAGCCTCCCTGGCCCTGGAGCACAGGGAGGGCGGGCGCTCAGGAGGCAGCAACACTCCGCTTCCAGTATGACCTACAGTAAGCATTCTGGGGGGTCAAGTATGGGTGGGGCCAGGCTGATGGTCTGGGAAGGCAGAGCCTTCCCCCTCCTAGTATACCCGCCACCCATGTCCATAGTCTCTAAGATGGTTGGGCAGGTGCCTTATCTTCTTGACTGCCCACTCTTGGGGCTATACAATAGGTATTTCCAGCAGACATACTGGAGTCCCACCCTGCCATGACCCTTGTCTACAGACTTGTCCTCCCTCATTGCACCTTCCTGCTCTAGGGCTTCTCTTCTTCCGGCACATAGAGGCTCCATGTTGGCATCATAATGGCCGTCGCTGGGGCTGAAGAGAATGGGTGGAGGGGAGAGTTCTCTGATCTCAGTGCAGAGGACAGACATGATTCATCTGCTTTGAAATTCTTTTGACAAAAAGATTTGCTGCTTCGCCTCTTGTTTAATAATCTTCATCTGGAGAAAGTTAATGAAATCCGGGCCCTCTCCCGAACATACGAATGTATTTAGCAGTTTAGCAGCAGGTCAACATCAATTTCTCCATGAGGAAGTAATATGTTCCACACACATTGACCATTTACTTCCCATAGTTTGAACTCTGGCTGGATTGGGCCACGGAGTTTGTTCCTGAAATTGAGAGTAGTTGACAGATTGGTATTTGAATGTATTCATAAGACGCTTTTCTTTTCTTGAACAGAACAAGAGAAACTCTCTGAACCAACAAAGAAACAAAATTTGCTACGTCATCATTTTTGGGTTGATGATTACCATTTATGACGTTTTCGCGTGGTGCCTAACACAGGGGAGTCCAGCCTGGCGGGTCACTAGGCACTGCCGGCTTCGACATAGTAGGTAATAATATACAGCTTGCTGATAACTTCCCGTAAACGGCTCAACAATTGGGCTATTCGAATTATGCGCCCAGCTTCGTGGCACAGAACTTGTAACAGTAACAGCTCAGCCTGTCTGCCATGCCCTGTCGTTCTGACCAATATCTCTTTGTTTACTTGTACTCCCCCACCTGTGTGCATCCATCTGGTGGCTCTTCTCATATATGTAGATTGTAAACCCACTGAGATTTTGAGTTCTGTGTTGGTACAACGCTTATCACAGCAGGGTCCTGATCCAAGAGTAAGACTCCTAGGTGTACCCAACACACCTACTGGGTGTGGTGCACTGTCCCACATGGTGGCACGGGGACCACTGACAGAGAGAATGATAAGTCTGCTCTACAGCCCCTTCAGGTAATCCCCCAGGTCATCCCCCGTGACTAACATGGGGGAACATCCTGTCCATAGGACAGTTGAGGTAGCTGCCACAGGACCCCCACAAAGTGCGGGGCCTAAGGCAGCCAGCCTGAACCATCCAATGGACAAGATGGCTCTGACAATGAGGATGCTGCTGCTTACCTGCTTTGAGATCTCTTATGGGAAAATCTACCAGGGGTCTGGCAGGTGAAATAACCTAACACCAGAAATACAGGGGCACATGTTCTGGAGTCAGAGATAAAAATGGGGGATGAGTAGGTTCTCAGCAACAAAAGCAGGGACTCTGATGAAAACAAACTAGCACGTCTTACCAAGGGATTCCTCTCTGGGAACTTCTCCAGCATTGAAAGCCTAAGGGATCTGCTTCGATTTGTTTGTTTGTTTGTTTATCCATCCATTTCAGAAGGTTTCACTCTCCTTTTAAATGCTATTTTCAAAGAGAAGGTTTAGTGAATTGCTCACTATGTTGTGAATGACTTTGTGCCCCTGCCTTAGAGATGGATGCCTTACCCGTCTCTTCTCGGTCTGGGTTGGCCAGGTATGGCATGAACAGTTTGTTTTCCCTGCACAGAAGATAGAAACATGTTTATAAGAATCAGGTAATGGTCAATCCTGAGGGTGAGGGCACCTGCCCTGCTAGCTAAAATGCAAAGATCACACCTGGCAATACAAGGAACGTGCCTGTTGTTCAATGATTTACACAAGGAACATGCAAGGATCAAACCTAGATGTGGACACTCTTATATATTCCAGGTATGATCCTTGTAATCATGCATCAGGCATACATGCCCCTTACCTTTTTATCAATATGGGAGTTGCTCCTATTGACTCTAATGGGAAATGCATTATCAGGATTTGGCCCAGAGTCTATTTTTGGGTTTTAGCTTCAGGTAAAATCATTCTTCATCCATGGACCTCATAGCATCGTGTTAAAATGTGCCCATTTCCAGTAATGTAGTGGGTCTGATTCTCACTGTCTTGCACCTTGTGCTGTCTTTGACATCTGAGCAAAGTGAGTGCCAAAGTGGGTGCAAAATGCTAAATGGATGAATGATGTGCTGATTGGCCTGTTACTTGATGTTCATACAACCCGGGATCACATCATTTACCCTGGTAGTGTTAGGTAGCCATTCGGCACTGGGGAAAGGAAATGCACAAAAGTGCTGGGCAGTACAGCATGAGGCCCAATATGCTAGTGTCCACCAATTTGTATCCTGTGGGCCTGATATGCCTTTGACTTAAACCAGTGCAAATCAGGAGCGACAGAAGTGTAAACGTGGTTTAAATGAAAGGAGAGCCAGGCTCTGTATCTTCACAATCATCCCAAGATATTTTGTTATGCCGAGGCATCTTGCATAAACGCTGGGTAACAGGCCAAACAGCACTTCATTCGTCAGCTGCCAAATTCTGACACCTGTCCGTGTCCACAGATGTTACCTCACACTCCTTCTTGCCTGGCTTCACACCCACAGTGTTTGTGTTGGAGGCGTCTTGCCATCTTAAGGAGAAATGCTCATTTCCTCCCATAAATATAACTCGCTTCCTGGCTGGGTTTGCTATTTCTCTTTCTACAGCTTAAGGTCTCGTGAAATTTCACCAGTTGCTGCTACTTGTAACACTGTTCAGCTGACCAGTGTCTTAATGATGAATAGCGGAATGCTGAATTGCATCTCCCTCATGCAAACCCATGCCAGTGACGCAAGCTTGATGGGGAAGCTAAGATAATGTTTCTTTCCACACGTGGCAAACTCAATTGGTTTCCCAGCTGCTGCGTAAATCAGGGTTTGTCCAGCTGAGAAAAAGACGAGGATCAGGGAAGCTGAGAAGAGCACTCTAAGAAGAGAAGTGGGAAAACCACATTGCTTGAGACATTTTAGACTGGGCTAGAGAAAGCAATAGAAAATATACAGCAAGGTACAATCTTGCATCAGCAAGGGAATCTGACTAGAAGATATAATAGGTTCTAGCTGCTGTGAATTGATGGACAATGGCTCAGATCCTCAAGTGGACGGGGTACAAGAAATAGTGTGTGATATATTGTTATAGCTCCACTGATGTTCATGGACCTACCTAAATTGACACTAGCTGAAAAGCTAGCCCAGTGAACTAAAATTCACTCCCGTGAACAAAGAGTACAACACCACTGCAATCAACTTATGTCTACTTACGTCAGGGCTGAATTTGGCCCATTGCTTGTGTCACTTCAAAGTGTTTCAAACAGGAATTAGAAGAAGGAGGGGACGAGTCATCATTGTTATGTTTTATTTGGTGTATAATGCCAGTAGAACTGCTAGTGACTGGATCTGCCCATGTGGATACAATCAGGTGAGCTGCACCTATGTGGATTTACCAGCCAGTGCTCCCCATGGTATAGGAGTGCAGTAGTGGGCGTGAAGAGATTCTACTGCCAGTGGGGCAGAATTCCTTTCCCCATCCCTGTTGAACCTCCAAGGCCAAACCTGGTTTCTTGGACTTGGTCCTGGGGTCTGTGTGTGTGTGTGTCTGTCTGTCGGTGCGTCCATCTGTCCATCCCCCCCATCCCCCCAAGAGGCTTACCTTATCCTGCTAGGAGCTGTACAAACACAGAAGGAGACACAAAAAGCTTGCAAGCTGAATAGATAAGATAAACAGTGGGAGGGGAAACCAGAGGGCTGAGAGGGGACTTCAGGGTTTGGCCCTATATTAGTAAATAACAATTCTACTTTCATATGGCATCCCTTAACCCAAATCACTTTATACACGCAATCTATGTACAACCCCAGATCACTTCCTTCACCACTGAAATGCAGCCAGCTCTTAGGTGAAACAGGGCAACCATTTAACCACTCATAAGAAACACAGGGGACAGATGAGAAGGAGAATAAGACGAGAAGGAGAATACTGTGGTATGAATGTAGGCAGGGAGAATGTAACTACCAAGGATGTAATATGGTCAGAAGAATGGGATTTACACATACTTTTTCAGAGAAATGTCATATGATTGGCCCTCTGCATTGTGGTTGCTGTCCAGAGGTCGAAAGAGAAGTGTTTGAACACCATGAGAAAGACTCTTCTTGCATTATGTGTGGTCTACCTGGAAGCAAGAAGTATTGAAAATCTTTGCAGTATCCTGGGGTTTGGCTTGGTCAATTCAAGGGATCTGGATAGTTTAGGGCAGTGGTTCTCAACTTTCCAAATTACTGGACAACTTGCGTACCCCAAGCTCACTTCAGAACTACTTGCTTACAAAATCAGACAAAAGAGTGTTACAGCCACACACAATTAGTGAAAAAAATGCCAAGTTTTGTATTTTTACCATATCTTTACAAAATAAATCAGCTGGAATATAAATATTGTCCTTACATTTCAGCATGATACTTGAGCCTGGTTCTCACTTGTGAGCCACAAGACTGAAGCCTGAGCCTCACCACCCAAGGGCTGAAGCATATAACTTAGCTTTGAGGGGACCCCAGTGGCATGGGGCCATGGGAAATTGCCCTATTTGCTGCCACTTAACTTGCACCCTATTCTTGCAACCTCCCTAAACCATCCTGTGACCTCTCCCCTGAGGGCCACCACTCCCTGGCTGAGAAACACTGGTCTAGATGAGTTGAGTACCCCTGGACAACCTCTGTGTAGGAGCACACATACCCTGGTTGAGAACCTTTGGTGTAGGCTATGCCTATCCTGCACTTTCGTGGTTGAAACTTTTGTCACTCAGGGGTGTGAAAAACACACACACACCCCTGGAAAACACAAGTTTGGAGATGAAAAGCACCAGTGTAGACAGCACAAAGTCAGCGGGAGATGCTCTCCTATTGATTAAGCAACTGCCCCTTGCTGGGGGTGGTTTTATTTTGCCATCAGGAGAGCCCACTCCTGGCAACAAAGAGCAGCTATGCTGCTTGCCTCACAGTGGCGTGGCTGCAGCAGCACAACCATGCCGTCGCGAGGTGTGCCGTGTAGACATGGCCTTAAAGAGGCAGTTAAATGTTTGGGTGCTCCTCCAGCTTTTCCAACGCAGAGCCCTCTCTAGAGCCCAAACAGCTTGGGCTATGCCCTTTTCTGAGGGCATGCCTACACTGCAAAGTCTTACTGGAGTAAGCTAAGGTGTGAATTTGAAGTGCTGTCGTTTTACTGGTGTCACTCCCCAAGTGGCCACTCTCATTTTAGTAAAAGAGGGTCTTTCCCCTGGTTAGCTTATGTCACTCAGGCTATGTCTACACTGTGGGGGTTTTCTGGGATACCTCTGGTATCCTGGAAAAACTCTGCCACCTCCAGGGAATGCGTCTGCTCTTCCACTTTTTTTGTGTGTGGAAGAGCAGACGCGCTCTTTCCGAAGCCCTGACTTCCTCCTCCCACGAGGAAGATGGGCCAAATTTCAGAAAAACCTCTTCTGAAAAAACTATCAGAAAAAGGTACGCAAAGTGCGGAGCGCAATTTGCATAGCTTTTTCCGATAGATCCCTGTAATGTAGACATAGCCTCAGGAAGTAGCTTAATTATCATGGAATAAATCAAAAAGCTTCCTGTGTTGTCAAGTCTTTATTCTTGCAAGCTAAGCAAGGTTGGGCCAGGTAAGTATTTGGGTGAGAACAGTGGGGCTGACAGCTTCCGCAGGCCCCCAGGCAAGATGTGTGTGTGTCGGGGGGGGGCAGCTCTGCATCCCTGGAAGGGGTGGGGCCTCAGGCAGCAGGGGCAGGGACAGGGGAAGCCAGCCCATAGCATTGGCCAGACCACAGCGCTGCCCCACCCCTCACTCAGCCCTCAGTCATGTGGAGTGTGCAGCCTGGTGCTCTGGTGGCAATTTAAAGGGCTCAGGGCTCAGGGCTCCAGCCACCGCCAGTGCTGCAGTAGCAGCAATGGCGGCCAGGAGCCCCAGGCCCCTCTGAATCACCAGGCCCCAGGGCAACTGCACCTTTTGCTCCCCCTCCTGTCGATGGGCCGGGAAGAGAAACTCTCCCTCAAACACACCTGAGTGGTTGCAGGGCTGGGACCATCCCTAGGACAAGCCAGTCTGGGTCAGTTCTCCACTAAGGTCCTTGATGGTGCTGGGCCGATTGTGCCGGGGGAAGTGCCATCTCAATGTGAGGTCAGGGCTGTGAATCCCAGTACGTCCTGGCGAGTTCCAGCCACGTTCTGTGAGCTATAAAACGCTGCCTCGCCGATGGAGCTGGATAAACTATTCTTCTTCAATCCCCGTCTTAAACTGTTCCAGGCTGCGTTGCTCTTAAACCAGCTGCTGCCTCCCAGTTCCAGATGTCGGCTGCGTTTCAATGATGTGTGAAGCGATTCCTGTGCGGAGTATATAGTTTGTATCTCAGGTTGTTAAATTTGTGCACCGCGACTCATTGGGTGGAAGGCACTTTATAAAGGTAGGTGATGATTAGGATGCAGCTAGTCTCCTGCTGCGGTGCAGCAACCCTCAGATTTGCTGTGCCTACCACGTCTCTCCAGCCCCTCCAATACCACAACAATTCCCAGCAATGCTTTGCTATTTGTTTTGTTTATCCCTTAAAACAGAAAGTATCCAATTTCCCCTCCCCACCCTCGGCTTTGTCATTGCCACTTGCCAGCCTGCCTTCTGCATTTTTCTGATCTAAGTGAATTTCCATACCCCTCGTTAACAGGCTTTTTCCTAGAACCAGGCAGGGCCTCCCCCAGCGTTACCACATATAAGAATTCATGGCTCATCCCAGGATCTTTCCTGGCACCTTGTTATGGTAAATGGCTCCTTTCGTGCCCTTTGTTTCCAATTGAGAGGCTTAGCTCAGTTTTGGGCCATTCTTTTAATGGGGCACCTGGAGTTGCCGGGGTTCAGTGTCTGTGGTGTGCATGTTTTCGCAATCTTGTTCGGTGCCTAAAGTACCAGGAGCCAGCCAGGCTGGAGATTATAAACAGAAGACACATTGCTGCTTCCTCCAACCAACCCACATTGTACTTCACTTGGTTGCAACTTTATTATGCCTTTCATGACTGTCAGCTTGTGTTTGTCAAGAATCTGGACTGGGACACAAAGTGTAACAGAAAGGAACCGATTTTTTGTGGGGAAAGCAGATGTGCGCAAAGCTGTGCTTTAAAGTCAGTGACCATTGTGGTCTCTGGGCCAGATAGTCATTTACAGTAGCTCCGGTGTAATTTACAGTAGCTCCGGTGACATGACTGAAGTTGTGCCATTTTACACCAGCTGAGAACCTTCCCCGATGACTTTGGTGAGGCTACTCACATGAGGGAAGCTACACAGGTTGCACCTCTATAAACTGGAACTCTCTGGTCCAGCAACATATGTGGTCCAGAAGCAACGCGCTGCCTAGCCAGGCTGCGGGGAGGGAGGAGTTCAGCTGGGCTGCAGGGGAGAGGGGGGCTCAGCTGGGCTGTGGGGGGAACCAGGAAGCCTGGTGGGGAGGGCAGGGCAGGGGGTGGGGCTGTCAGCAGGGAGGCCACAAATGACCTCCCCTGATCTGGCAAAATCCCTCATCCAGGACCAGTCAGGTCCCAAGTGTGCTGGACCAGGGATGTCCAACCTGTACATGTATTTAAGTGCAGCATTGGGGCCTATCATAGGACTTGGGTATCAAGCTAAACCTTTTTTGGCCCTTAACATGACCAGAGAGGACAATGGTGAAACAACCTTAGTGCAGATATTAGAGGCTTTCAAAACAAGGTTAGATATATTTATGGCAAGAGGACTCTCCAGGTGTGTCTACACAGCAAAGTTATTTCGGAATAACGGCTGTTATTCCAAAATAACTATGCGAGCATCTACACAGCAATTCTGTTATTTTGAAATTATTGCAAAATAATGTATGGCTTATTCCGACTTCTGTAAACCTCATTCTACGAAGAATAACGCCTATTCCGAAATAGCTATTTCAAAATAAGGCGTGTGTAGACACTCCGCCCGTCACCAGGACCACTCTAAGTTATTCCTCCTGGAGCTCTAAATCAAGATAGCATGTCTACATTAGGGAAGCCTGCCTTGGATTAATTTTGAGGCTTCCCTGCAGTGTAGATGTGTTATTTTGGATTAATTATTCTGCAATAACTTATTCCAAAATAACTGTGCAATGTAGATGTAGCCTCCCTGTTCAGGATGCGGTAGGGAACCAGGATGCCCCTCCCAACCCTATGACATGTGAATTTTGCATACGTGCACAGCAGACATATGGCCACAAAAACTGATGTCATCGTCTGAGGAAGAGCCAGCCAGGAAGAGAACCCTGAGCACCTGACATACTGTCCTGCATTGTAACCCCACGCCACTACCCTCTTGTATTCAGACATCCTAGAAGTATCAACATACCCACAGTATCAAGCTCACAGGGAGACGGTGGTGGAAAGATGTGGAGTGTTTCAGCCAAGCATCTGTCAGTTTGGAGCCACACGGAAATTCTCCCAATGTCTTGTGTCTATGGAGCAGGGCTGCAAACCTCATCAGAAAAGGCTCTGTCAGGGGATTTCCAGCTCTTCTAATTTTGGTGGTGGAAAAGAAGGGACACTTGTATCACAGCCTTTCCTAACCTATTGACTGAGGTGTGGTCTGCCCTGAAATACTAGACTAGCCTAGCTACAATGCTCAGGACTGTGAAAAATCTCACCCCATGGGCTACATAGTTAGGTTGATCCAGACGCAGCTAGCTCAAGAGAAGACCTTTTCCGTCGATCTAACTGTCACCTCTTTGAGAGGGGGATTAACTAATAAAATGAAAATAGTTTCTTAGCCAGATAAAGAGAAAAGGAAACAATTTAAAGAAGGAAGATCAGATTCTGAAAATCCTACATATATTGAATAACATTGATTTACAAGGAGTCCTGGGGGGTCACTTATGTAAGTGCCATTTGGCACAATTAATTGTGGCAGTTCTGGCCTTAACTAAGGAGGAAATAGTGATTAAACCAGTATATGTTACAGTTATTTTGGCCAGTTCCTCATTCTGGTATGGCTGACAAGCAATCCAAGCCCTGATTCAACAAAGCACATACTGAACTCTAAGCACTTGGTGAAGTCCCATGGACTTAAAATTTGATCATGTGCCCAAGTGCTTTGCTGAATGAGAATCCAACTAGGGTGTCTGTGTTTCTCTTTGCTGAGTACAAAGGACTGTTCCCACTGATGTCAGTAGGAGTTTTGCCATTGACTCCTATAAGAGCAGGATTTGGCTCTTAACTCTTAAAGCAGGGGTTGGGAACTTTTTTTTGGGTCAGGGGCCACTGACCCACAGAAAAATCAGTCAGGGGCTGCACACAAGCAAAAACCACCCAACCCTCACTAACATGGCCCCCGACTGAGAAGGAAAAGACACTCCTCCAATTCCCTTCCCATACCACAGCCCAGGGAGTCCCCAGCCTAGTAGATTTAGTGTGCTCCAGACCCACGGTGGGGCAGCAGGGGGACTGGCACACATAAGCCTCAGAGGCCAGATCCAGGCAAGCTGGGGGCTTAGGTTCCCCACCCCATCTTAAAGCTATTTGCAAGTTTACATGCATTGTACTCTGTTCCCTGTAAGCTGAGTGCTTGGGAAGCCAATCAGGAGACATTCAAATGCTGCCCAGCTGATTAGCAGAGTGCTCACAGATGGCAGCATGTGTTTCTACTGATGGTGCACATTGACACATGTGTTGGTGCACATAACAAAATTTATCCTGCACATGGATGGAAAAAATTTAGGAGCATTGATTGTACTACATATATAAGAATTAAAAAATAGTGTTAAAAAATTATATCAATGGTAAAACCCTTTGGCATGGCTGCAGTACCCTAGCTGTGCCATGCTAGCTACTGGCGTGTAGACATGGCCTCAGTGTGAGTCTGGTATTAGAAGGAGATGTGGGGTTCTATTGGGGAGTGGAGAGGAGGATTCTTAGCTTTCCTCGGCCCGTTAGCCCATCGCTAGCTGTGAGATAAAGGGCTGGACAAATCAGCTCAAAGCTAATACTAATAAAGGGCACCAGGACAGTTTAAAATTAGAACTGGAGTAAGTGCTTATCTCTAGATACACCATATCAGAGAAGCAGCCAGCCTTATCCATCCCACTAAACCCCTCTTCTAACGGCTCTCCGACACCAACAGCCCAACAAAAATTCGCCCTGTTGAAAAGCGAGCCCTAACCAATGGGAAATACCACAAGCCCCTTGGGGCCGAGTGGAAAACATGCCCGTGTTTTCCCACTGTCCTCAGCGTTCCTCCCACTTTGTCAGCAGGCAATCACTGCAAGCCCCCAGCAATCAGCTTCACTCTGGCTGCTTTGGAGAAACCATGCCCCACTCCTCATGTGTGTACAGATTACCTCTCCAGCAACCCCCTCAGCGAGCTCATGAATGCCGGGGAAGGGTGTCAGGCTTGACGAGTGCTCCTGTCTAATGCCATTCCTAATGTTTTGCTTCAAATCCAGGGCTGAGGCCCTTTGATGTTTTGCCAGCCACACAGTGAAGTGCATTCTGCAGAGGGAACCACAGGAAAGGATAAATGTGAGGTGAAAGGGGGGAAAGGGAGGCCAGGGGTCCTGAACCAAACCCTAGGACCCCCGACAGATTCCTGCTTTGGAAGAATGAGATTCAAAAGTCGTGACTGGCCCCATCTTTCCAATGAGCCAAGCTGAAATCTGGAAGTTCCAATCTGGATCCCAACTTTGTGGCTCCAGTATATGTATCGTGGGACTCCCAGCAGCTCCTGCTCTACTCCATGCCTTGAGTTAGCAGTGCTACCTGTTGGGAAGCTGGGAATGGTGACAGGGGAGGTATCACTTGATGATTCTCCCTGTTCTGTTCATTCCTTCTGGGGCACCTGGCATTGGCCACTGTCGGAGGACAGGATACTGGGCTAGATAGATGGACCTTTGGTCTGACCCAGCATGGCCGTTCTTATGTTACCCCAAAGCTATCCAGCTGGAGCAGTGAGCGCTTCCCCATCCTATGTCAGTCTGCTCAAACCACCAGGCATATATGCAGCCTCTATTTTTGCTTACATGAGGCCAACCAGAGCTAAAAGGACAAGTTTCTACCAGCTAAGCTAAACAGCTAGTTCTGTAGCAGAGAAATGTAGTAGATCCAAATCCTTTGCTTGTCGGGCATAGAGCCAAGGCCCCAAGCATTTTTGTTTTGGGCCCAGTACAGACTTGTAACACAGGCCCCCTCCCATACACATACCACAATTTGCAGCCTGGGCCAAGACCCCAAGGGCCTCCAGGATGCACAGAGACCCGGTGAGACAGGAAACTAGGAGCCCAACGGCAGGGTATCCACTGCAAAGCTGCTTTCTCTTCTCTCCCTGCCCCCCTTTTCCTTGCCCTTATCTTGCAAATACAGACACCTGGGTGCTTTTACGTGGGTGTGATAAGTTGCTGGACCTTAAAGCTGGAAGAAATTGGGGAGTTTGCTGCTGGCTGGCAGATTCCACTGTAGGACAGGTGGAGAGGGCTGCTTGGCTAGAACTATTGTTGGACTGGGGGGTTAAGGAACTATAAAGATGGTCTCTGAGTCTAAGAAGCTCACTCCAATTTGGAAGCCCCATCTAGTTGGAGGCAGGCTACAGCTCTGTGAAGCTCATTCCCTTGGGGATTTAGCATTGCTCAGGGGCTCACTCCAGCCTGGAAGCTTAGTTTAGGATTTGTTCGAGCACTAAGGCTATGTCTACACTAGACAAATAAAAGTTGGAAAAAGATACGCAATTTGCGAACCGCAATTTGCGTAGCTTTTTCTGCTTTTCTTTCGGAAGAGGTTTCTCCGATATTTGGCTCGTCTACACGGTGCCAAATTTCGGAAAACCTCCTCTTTCAGCATATCCCTTCTTCCTTGTACAATGAGATTTACAGAGATGGAGAAAGAACACACCCACTTTTCCAAAATTTTTTTTTTTGGAAAAGCGGAGGCGTTCTTTGAACGTGGCATAGCTTTTCAGGGATACCGGAGGTATCCCAGAAAAGAGCTGCAGTGTAAACGTAGCCTGAGAGTCTAATCTGGTTCTGAAGCCTCAACCTGCTTTCATAAATTTTGTTTGGGTTAGCAGTTCAGCCCAGACTAGGACCCAGGGCAGGTAGGTTTAAGGGAAAGGTTTCCTTTAGAGGCTTCTGTGTCTTAAAGGGGGTAGAACTGGGTAGCTTATGAAGCTGTTGCTGGAATTTTTTAAGTTATGATATCAAGCTTCCTATGAGCTTTTAATGCTACAAATCCCTTATCTTCTGTGTTTTGAATGAGTTCCTGACATTTTCTGTGCTCTTTCCCTTCATTGAACTTCTGAGCTTAGCACCCACAGCCCTCATGCTAGCTTGACAATTTTCCCAAGGGCCTGTAGAAGAAGGGGTGCAGAAGTGGGAGAATCCAGGTCTCCTCTGTGCAAATCCAGCCAAGAGTCCCCAACACACTTGTCTTGTGAAGTGCAGTGCACATTTCCAGAGCTACATACACTGCAATGACTACTGGCCGGAGAGGCTGAGATGACCCCTCTGCATTTTTGCCATGTTCCCCTCTCCCCACGTTGTGATTCTAATTAATAAACCAGCAACACACGAGGATGAAAAAGTGTGTTAGTTTATCCCACATTGCTTATGTCTCAAAGGATGCTTCTATACCTTTCTGGTTCTTTCCCTGCTGTCAGCAACATGGCCCTCACCAGCATTACCCACCAAAGTGCCAACTAAAACACTCCTCCAAGCTTTGCTATTAATATTTATTTTTTTATTTAAAATGTTTTTACCCGGCCTCTTTATTTAAATATTTGAGGTGGCTTACAAAATTTTAAAACACAATATAAATATATATAAAAAATTAAAATACGAGACCCCAGAGGGACATAAAACCTGCTAAGACATCTCGAGAGGAGGGACACACACACACAGACTCAAACACCAATAAAAGCATGAGTACATAAGAACATAAGAACGGCCGTAGCGGGTCAGACCAAAGGTCCATCTAGCCCAGTATCCTGTCTGCCGACAGTGGCCAGCACCAGGTGCCCCAGAGGGTGGACCGAAGACAATGATCAAGCGATTTGTCTCCTGCCATCCCTCTCCAGCCTCTGTCAAACAGAGGCCAAGGACACCATTTTATCCCCTGGCTAATAGCCTTTTATGGACCTAACCTCCATGAAATTATCTAGCTTCTCTTTAAACTCTGTTATATTCCTAGCCTTCACGGCCTCCTCTGGCAAGGAGTTCCACATGCTGACTACACGCTGTGTGAAGAAGAACTTTCTTTTATTAGTTTTAAACCTGCTACCCATTATTTTCATTTGGTGTCCTCTAGTTCTTCTATTTAGGGAACTAATAAATAACTTTTCTTTATCGGCCCTCTCCACACCTCTCATGATTTTATACACCTCTATCATATCCCCTCAGTCTCCTCTTTTCTAAACTGAAAAGTCCCAGTCACTTTAACCTCTCCTCATATGGGACCCGTTCCAAACCCCTAATCATTTTAGTTGCCCTTTTCTGAACCCTTTCCAAGGCCAAAATATCTTTTTGAGGTGAGAGACCACATCTGTACACAGTATTCAAGATGTGGGCGTACCATAGTTTTATACAGGGCAGTAAGATATTCTGGGTCTTATTTTCTATCCCTTTCTTAATAATACCTAGCATCCTATTTGCCTTTTTGACCGCCGCTGCACTGTGTGGAAGTTTTCAGAGAACTGTCCACGATAACTCCAAGATCTCTTTCCTGATTTGTCATAGCCAAATTAGCCCCCATCATACTGTACGTATAGTTGGGGTTATTTTTCCCCAATGTGCATTACTTTACACTTATCCACATTAAATTTCATTTGCCATTTTGTTGCCCAATCACTCAGTTTGGTGAGATCTTCTTGGAGTCCCTTACAGTCTGCTTCTGTCTTGACTATCCTAAACAGTTTGGTATCATCCATAACGTTACCACCTCACTGCTTACCCCTTTCTCCAGATCATTTATGAATAAGTTGAACAGGATTGGTCCTAGGACTGACCCTTGGGGACACCACTAGTTACCCCTCTCCATTCTGAAAATTTACCATTTATTCCTACCCTTTGTTTCCTGTCTTTTAATCAGTTCTCAATCCAAGAAAGGACCTTCCCTCTTATCCCATGGCCATGTAATTTACACAAGAGCCTTTGGTGAGGGACCTTGTCAAAGGCTTTCTGGAAATCTAAGTATACTATATCTACTGGATCCCCCTTGTCCGCTTGTTTGTTAACCCCTTCAAAGAACTCTAATAGATTAGTAAGACAGGATTTCCCTTTACAGAAACCATGTTGACTTTTGTCCAACAAATTATGTTCTTCTACATGCTTCACAATTTTATTCTTTACTATTGTTTCAACTAAAGAAAAAGGGTGGCTTTAGCTTGACACTGAAGCAATGCTAACGTTGGCTCTGTGATGGACCAGGCCAGGTCTGGGCACAGCTGAGGGTGTCCTCTTAGGGCGAATTGCTCAAAACAAGGCCTACTTACAACCCCTGACTGGAGACCTTCCCAAACAGGTCACACTGAGCGCTTCAGCTGCCAATCTGGCCAGCCAGAAGCCTCACGAGCAAAACCCCTCTGACACCCCAGCTCTCGCTGTGCCGCAATCAGCCCCAGTCCCAAAAGACCAGCCACAGTTCCAAGTCAATTTACACTCTGGATCTTACCCACAAGATCACTCTGGGCCAATCCTTTAGAATCTAAAATCTAAAGGTTTATTACTAAAAGAAAGAAAAGCATGAGAGTAAGGTTAAGGAGAATACATTACATGCATCGAATCATTCAGTTTTTGATACAGGCTCTTAGCAGAGATGTTATAAACTGCTATCTTAAAAGTCTCTGGTGTACATCCTATGTCAGGATGGGTCCACAGTTCTTTCCAGCTCACTGTTCCTCACAAGGCTGCATCTGGAATCAGTAGCTGAACTGAAGACAAGATGGAGATTGCCACATGGCATTTTATATCCATCCCATGTCTCTTCCAAGCTGGAGCAGGTCACATGGCCCAGTGACCTATCCTTGTGTCCCAAGTCAGCAATCACTAGTCTGGCTGGTCTGCAGGTTCCAGATTTCCAGACGCATTCCTCGGGTGTATATTGGCACCTAGAGATCCATTGTCCTTGGAGCTTTGCTAATTAGCACAGTTACTGGCTGAACATTCTTTGCCCATTGCTCTGCCTCAGACAGAGAATTTTCCAGGATCAACACAGACTATATATTTATAATGCCACATACAGATACTATATAAGTAAATGAATAGCATATACAGAATCAGTAGAACATAAGCTTTCATTTAACATCTCACACGACCCCTGTTGTACAGACTTTTGGGGAAAACACCTCCCCCCATGGGTGCAGCAATGATCTTTAAAATCCAATAATGTGACAGGCACCATGCGAATATCCAGGGGAGAGAATTCCACAGCCAGGGAGCAAAAGCTGAGAAGACCCTGCTCTGTGTAAGATCTTATTTCCGTATGTTCATCTTATCTCCATAAGTGGAGGAACATAGAGCAGAGCTTCCCCAGCTGACCTCAATCCCTGGGCAGGTTCATGTGGGAGAAGACAGTCCTTCAGATACCCTGGACCCAACCCATTTAGGGCTTTACAGGTCATAACCAAGACCTTTAATTGTGCCCGGAAACATACCGGAAGCCAGTGCAGCTGCTGGAGCACTGGCATAATGTGCTCCGTATAATGAGTATTAGTTAAAACTCAAGCAGCCACATTCTGGAACAGCTGAAGTTTCTGAAGGCTCTTTAGAGGCAGCCCCACATAAATTGCATTACAGTAATCCAGTTGGGTTGTAACAAGAACATGGATCATTGTGTTGGTGGGGGCCACAGAAGTATATCAGATGGGTGGCCAAAGATCCATTCCTGGTAGGTAGCATTTGCTAGTCCCTTGGGACAGATTTCTGTACATTGTATTAGAAAATCTACTCCAAATTTTGCTACTATACTGCATGCTGTGGCCATGGGGAAATTAATGGGGGTTGGGGGGAAGCAAGAATAGAACTTTCCTCCTTTTGCTCTGAAGGCCCAGGCGTCACTAGACCTAAAGGAGATTTTCCATGAGCTGCTGGCAGTATGGGGCTTATGATGCACAGTTCAGAATCCACCCCCCAGATCTCTCTCACACCAGCAAGTAGGAATTTGCTGCCCTAGTGTATAACACAGGCAGCTGGTCAGCATATCCCTGTGACCCTTGCTAAGAGGTGACCTCGACAGAAGTGAAGCTGAGTCCCTGCGGGGGCAGGAGCCTGGCTGGGGCAAGGAGGCGGTGGCAGTGGCCCTGGCCGTGTAGAGCCGATGGGAGTGGGTGGGCTGGCCCAGCAGCGCCCCCTCCCCTGCGTGTTTCCCATTGCCACGGTGCCTGGAGAAGTTTCCTTGCCGAGGGCTGCTCCACCGCCCATGCCGGTGGAATCCAATGGCATCATTGCAAGTCCCTCCTTGCCTATGGCAGATTACTCCCTCCGCACTCAGCACTGTCGGGAAGGTGTCCCTAGCAGAGAGTTGTAGGGATGAGTATGGCAGGTGGTAGCCAGAAATCTAGACCTGCCAAAGGGGTCGGTTCTGGGGCCCTGCTAAGCTGTTCAGTTGGGACTCAGCATTCTCTCCTTGCCCACCCACCTGCCAGGGGTCAGATCTACGGGGTCGAGGAGAGGACAGGGAATGTGTCTAGGGATGGAGCATGTATCTGTGGTGGGAGTCAGGGAAACAGTGGCCGGACGTGTCCCGCTAAACCAGCAGTTTTCAAACTGTGGGTCGCTACCCAGTAGTGGGTCGTGGAATGTCGGGCACTGGTTCTCCTTGCTGCAGGGGGATCTGGTGACCAGTGGGGATGCTAAGGCAGCTAACTGCCTGTCCTGCCACTGCAGACTGTGCTGCACCCCAGAAGCAGCTGGCAACAGGACCGGAGGCAGGAGAGCTCACAGGCCTCTGCGCACTGCCCCTGCCCTGAGCACTAGCTCCACACTCCCATTGGCTGGGAATCTGCTGCTGGCTGCTTCTAAGGCGCAGCATGGTCTGCAGTGCCAGGAGAGGCAGGAAGGTGCCTTAGCACCCCCATTGCACTGCTTACCGGGAGCTGGTCGAGGTAAGTCCCTCCTGCCCCAGCCCTGACCCTCCTAAAGCTAGAGCCTTCTCCTACACCCCAAAGCTCTCCTCCTCAGCTCCACCCAGAGCCCACATTCTAGTCAAATTAAGTTCGGCCACAGGCATCAACAATTTTCTTCAATTGGGTCATGAGAAAAAAAGTTTGAAAACCGCTGGGCTAAACAATGAGCTCAGCATGACTAACTCCTGAGCTGTCCAGTGTGAGCAAAGGTGGCAGAATCTGGGCTGTGCTTGCCCATGCCTCCAACACATCTTCTCAGGGCTGATGGAGACCACGGTGCTAAATCTGCAGCCATAGGAAGCTCTAGGTCCTAGGGAACCCTGCCCATCTCAGCAGCTGAAATGCTGGTGCGATGTTTGCTGCCCCAGAGCATCAGGAGGTGGGGAACAAACCGCTTTGCAACGAACCCTTCATGGCTTCTCCGGATGTCTCAGACTTCCAGCTGCAGAGTCTCAGAGTTCTACCCTGCCCCTTCTGCTGGTGATGGATGTAGGAACAGATCCACTGGCCTCATCCCCTTCCTGTCTTTGTCCCTGCCCCATGCCAGCCCCACACATTTGGGTACTATGGTGCTGCGAACCCCCACTGTGCTGTTTTATGCATGGGCAAAGGGTGCAGACACCCCTCAGGTAATTGTCCTGGGCTGCTTCCCAGCTGCAAAAGAGGGGGAAGGGTTTACTTGGATGGAACGTGCTTCCCAGCGGCACGTAATGTGCTACGGAATGTTACCAAGAGAATGTTATCGGTGGGGCAGATCACTGGGGTCTCATTACAGTACTCTACACTGTAACCTCTTTCTACTGGCCTTTGGATTATATTTCTGGTAGCGCTCACATAACCCTCCTTTGATTAAAAGCAAATGTCGCCACTAGGAAAGCTGCCCACCAAATCTGAACTTGAATAACCGTGCAACGGTTAGACATAAGAATAATTGGGGTTGCAATCACAGAGATCCAGATCCTGGGATGCCCTTTTCCTTGGGCATCTGGTACACCCAGGTTTGGGGTGGTGTTGTGGGTTTTCCCATTTAATGGAAACAGGAGTGGCCCGAGGCCGGCTGCGGCAGCTGGCACCCCAGGCGGAACGTGCGATCGGCGCCCCCGCCTGCAGGGCTGTCAATGGACTGATGTCATCGGCAGGCGCCCCGGGCGCCTCCGTGACATCATCATCGGATGCCCTGGGCGGCGGCGCCCTAGGCGGTGGCTGAGTCTGCCTATAGCCACGGGCCGCCCCTGAATGGAAATAATCTGCTTATCCTCTTCCTTGATAAGATTCATGCTGCCTCCCATCCCCTGTGCACTGCCAGCGTTCCCAGCCTTGCCTGCCTCTTTGTTGGCTTTTGGATACAATCACCTTTATGTCTCCTGTGCATGTCACGGGCCCTTGAGTTCATCTGCAAAGCCCCTCAATGGCCCATGTTTTAGTCCCTCCCAAGGAGGGACTTCAGCTGTGGTGCTTGCAGTGAACTGAATTGACTCATAAATGGCCTGGTGTTATTTCTCTTCCCCAGACCTCTTGTCTCCTCGTCCATCTATTCTCAGGCTTGTGAGCTCTTTGGAGGAGGCACCCATGGCCTAGAAGGCAAACTGCAAATAAACAATCACTTAGATAGTTGGACCAGGGCTTCTTCTTGAACCTGTGAGTGATGAGAAGGGTGCTCTGTCTCTGTGTAATATTCAGTCCTTGGCCTCTCTGCGGGGGACAGTCTGTGTGATGTGGAGGGCTGTCTGAAGTTTGAAATGCTGCCACAGTAGCAGTCCATAAGTCACAGTGTTTGGCATGGCGGGTACAACTCTGCTGCAAGTGAACCTCTGCCACAAATTATTAATAGCTGCCAACCAGCTTTTCAATCCTTTCACCTCCAGGAGTGCTGTATAATTTGTATGCAAATTCCCATCAGACTATCTGACACTTAACTTTCCTCCTGTGTCTCTCCCCCGGCTCGGAGGTTTTTCAGTAGGTGGATGAAAGGTCTGTTTTAGCATTCAAACAGGCCTGTCGAGCCAGGCCCACCGGCTTAGCTGGACTTGTCACACTGGACTCACTTCAGGGCTGAGAGCAATGTGTTTGCTAAGGAGAGCAAAGCTGGCATCTTCTTCAAACAGATTCCATTCACTCCGGCGCTTTTTTTTTTTTTTTAAATACCCACTTTGAGCTCTAAAGATGTTAAACATCTTTGAACGTTTTTTGAAGCAGCCTCACATGGCCCAGCCAAGGCGAGAGGGGCATTCACAAGGCACTAGCTTGTTGAGCGGCGAGGATGTGTACTTGGATTACACCCAAATGGAACAAAGACAAATATGCAAAGTGCATCAGGACAGAAATGAAAGCCACAGCTGGTCATGACTTTCCTTGGACTGGACGGTCTGAAGATCTAAGGCGTCCCTGGGATTAGCCCACAAGCAGCAGCAGCAACAGCCCCTGTGAGAACAACACACTTTTACAACTCTGGTTCCTCAAAACCGGTTCCAAAGCCGCCGGGTTCCCACAGCTCAAGCGGCACAGATAAAGGCCAGCGTGGATGAAGGGGGTTTGTTAGAATTTCAGTTGACACAAATACCTATAGTCTGAAACTTCCTTCAAAGGTTTTAGCCTTGTGTCCAGTGCAAACCAGAGGGGCAGATTCTGTAAACTGCATTTATACTGTTGCAGACTGAATAGAGGACACAGATTTGATGGAGATATATGCAAGTTTCTCAAAGACTGATGGAGTGCTAGCATCTTCTCTCCCTCTCTTTGTCTGTCTGTTGCTGCCAGTCACCTCCATGACCAGCGTAGCCCCCTTTCTCCCACTCATGCGTTCTTACCTTCTCCTGGCCCTTCCTGCCTTCATGTGGTTCTTGGCAAAGCTTGCTAACTGTCCGCTTGTGGAAAGAGGCAGACAAGCAGGTGGTGAAGAGAGATTTGGAAAGAAAGCAAGCTAGAGTCACCAAGCTAGAAAAGCTTCCTTCCGGGAGGGAAGGGAAGTAAGTGTGGAAGGCAGCTTAGAACATGTTGTGCCAAGAAAATGGCTACTGGAAAGGAAGCAAGGCCCTGGATAGAGAGGCCCTGTTAACTGCTGCTCAGCCACTCATCGGGTAGCCTGGATGAGACTCTAATTATCTGGCTGTCATCCCTATAGTCTGATTTAAGGGGGCAAGACAGCTACAGCACAGTCCTTCAAGAGAAGAATGGGTGATCTTCCCTGGGGTCAGAGGTCTAGGGCTAAACAAAAGCCTACAGAAGTCAACAGAACGACCCTCGCTGATGTCAGTGGCGTGTGGGTCAGGCCTTCAGTCCCACTGGTGTACAGCAATGAAGCACCACACCGTTTTAACACACACCAGGTTGGAGTTGCTCGCTAGCAGGAGGTTCAAGAGAGCTGTGGGCGGGTGTAAGGGGGTGGCCTGCCTCTTTCAAGGCCAGAGGCCTGGAGCTGGCCAGCTCTGTGCAATTAGCCCTGCGTGCCCACCTGGGATGAGGTATGGGCCTGGATTAGTAGCAGCTGGGATGGGGGAGCTGATTCCCCTATAAAAGGCAGATTGACAGTGTACAGGGTGGCTTTAGAGAGATAGAGAAAGTTCTTGTCAGGAGCAAAGGCAGTGAATACAGCGCTAGGAAGGTGGGCTGGGGGTTCTAGGCTCATGTAGAGGAAACCTGAGCTGGGACTTGTTGGAGAAATGCCTACTTCAATGAGAGAGTTAGGGA
The DNA here is from genome assembly GCA_019425775.1 of Rafetus swinhoei. Lineage (NCBI taxonomy): Eukaryota > Metazoa > Chordata > Testudines > Trionychidae > Rafetus > Rafetus swinhoei. The sequence continues at coordinate 19,510,093 of CM033437.1, read as the reverse complement.
GCTGGGCTCCTTAGGGATGACCTGTGGAGTTTCCACAGCTAGGAAGGGCTGGGAACAGTCTAAGCCATCAGGGAGTTTGGGGCTGTGCCCAGCTCAAGGCCAGAGAGAAACCTTTTGGCTGTGTCTACATTGGCACCCTTTTTCGGAAAAGGGATGCTAATGAGACACAGCGCAATTGCAAATCGGGGATTTAAATATCCCCGCGGTATTTTATTACATAACTGCCGCTTTTCCGGCTCGGGCTTTGCCGGAAAAAGCGCCAGTCTAGACGGGGATCTTGAGGAAAATAAACCCTTTTCCGCAAGATCTCTTATTCCTACTTGAAAGGAATAAGTAGGAATAAGAGATCTTGAAAGTAGGAATAAGAGATCTTGGAAAAGGGTTTATTTTCCGCAAGATCCTCGTTTAGACTGGCGCTTTTTCCGGCAAAGCCCGAGCCGAAAAAAGCGGCAGTTATGTAATGCAAATACCGCAGGGGATATTTAAATCCCCCGCGGATTTGCAATTGCGCTGTGTCTCATTAGCATCCCTTTTCCGAAAAAGGGTGCCAATGTAGACACAGCCTTTGTGTTTACTTGTGAACTTCACAGAGTAGGCTGGAAGGAGAGCCGTTGGACTTGTAAAAGTCTCTTTGATTTACTGAGGAACTCAGAGTGGCACCTAAGACAAGGGGCTGCTTGCAGGGGTGAAGGAGGAGGCTGCTTGTTAACACTGAGCTAACCTGGCTGGATATAGGAACAGGAGGGAGGACAGGCAGAAGGGAGAGAAAGCTGATTGTATTGGGTGTCATACGTAGGAGGGGATCCCCAAAGGGATGTAGGCTTGGCAAGGCTGATGTTGCAGTGTCTAGGGAATCACAAGAACAGCAGGGTGATCTGCAAGGCTGTCTTACACACCTACAGTCCCTGCTCCCTGAGTGGGGAGTGATAGGCACCTAAGTGTGTGATCTACAAGAGCCAGCATGCTAGGTGGGGACCTGCTGCAGGTAGCCAATGGGAGGTTCCATGCTCTCGCCTATCACTTGTAGCCCTGTGCTCAGCTGGGATGTGGGAGACCCAGATTTGAGCCCTCCCCCTGCCAGAGTGGGAGTGAAGACTTGAATGGGGGTGTATGCCTGTGAGGCACAAGAGAGCTCTAACCACTCGGCAAGGGGGTATTCTGAAGTGGGACCTCCCTCTATCTCAGCTGTTGCATGCTATATAAATAACAAGAGACTGGCGCAGGTGGACTCAGCCTGATGTGTCCCAGCTGGGTGTACTGGGAAGCAGAGTCATTCCCTGTCTCTCTCTGGCCCTCTGACTGTTAGGCTGTGTCTACACTGGCCAGTTTTTCTGCAAAATCAGCCGCTTTTGCGGAAAAACTTGCCAGCTGTCTACACTGGCCGCTTGAATTTCTGCAAAAGCACTGACTTCCTACTGTAAGAAATCAGTGCTTTTTGCGGAAATACTATGCTGCTCCCGTTCAGGCAAAAGTCCCTTTTGCGCAAAACTTTTGCACAAAAGGGCCAGTGTAGACAGCTGAAATTTGTTTTGCGCAAAAAAGCCCCAATCACGAAAAATGGCGATCGGGCTTTTGCGCTGCTATCTAGATTGGCCACGACGCTTTTCCGCAAAAAGTGCTTTTGCGGCAAAGCGTCCGTGCCAATCTAGACGCTCTTTTCCACAAATGCTTTTAACGGAAAACTTTTCCGTTAAAAGCATTTGCGGAAAATCATGCCAGTCTAGACGTAGCCTTTTAAGTATTTAACCACAGTGTAATAGTAGCTCATGTAAATGTAGCACAAGATAGTGAGCGCCCTCAATCCCTATTGAAGCTGGTGGCATTCAACACCTGTCCAGCAAGGATTGCTATGAGTTATGCTTAAGCCTCATGGAGACCACCACTGACTATACATTTGCCTAGGGATGCAAGGCACAATGTTATCAGTGGCTCTGTCATCCTGGCCTCCGTCAAAGAGAGTCTGGCCATTATCTGCAGTCGAGCCAGGATGACAACCAAAGCTCTTGGGTTTACTCTTACCTCTGTCACTTGCATCTGATTTATAGATCTCAGCTTCTGGTGCTCTGTGTGCTTCATGCTATTTGCAGGTAGAGAGCTACTTGACATCTGGCTCCGAGCGAGTGCAGTGTCCTCCCATTTGAGCTCCATGCCAAAGCGTCACATAACTGCTTTCACATCCCACTTGTGGGGGGGGTTTCCCCCTAGTTATTTTTTTCGCTGGCTTTGTTAGCCATGCTGCTGCCCTGTTTGCTGTTCGGCTCTGAGACACACGTGAAAGTCACTTTTTGTAAAACAGCAATAATCGTATTTCCAAAGTTTACCCAGAATGACTATCCTCCTGTAATGCAGCTGGAATCTGTGCCTTTAAAAGGCATATGGGTGGCTCTGCTGTGCCCTACAGAAGTCCTCAAACAGTATAGCTCAGCACTCGAAATCTGGATAGGTTAGAAAATAGACATTTCTGAAAGAATGAGCCTGGGGGGTGGGAGGGAATTGTGTGGGCAGCTGATCACTTATCTGCTGGAGTGTAAATTGCTCCTCTGAGGCACAGCCTTCTAGAGAGCTTGTAGCACATGTAAATGCATGCACCATTTGTCCTTTTGGAAGGGCAAATCCTTTGATGATTGTGTAGACCCATCCTTCAGTGGTGCATCCTCTCTGGTAGGCTGCTTTCAGCCAAGAGGCATATCATTAGCTGTTTGGGGACAGAGAATCAAGCTTCATTCCTGGTGATAGTCCCCCAGATAATTTCTCCTTCCTAGAGTATGGAAATGAAGGGCAATGTGTGTAAAAACATAGGAGTGAAGGGCTCACTTGCATTCCTCAGCCCTGCTGTTTGCATGGATGAGTTCTTACTGTTGCTTACCTATAGGGCACAAGTCTATCACCAGAGAAGCTGGGTACCCTATCCACAGATTGGGGACCTGGGTTTTGTGAATGGGAAATGTTCTTCTCCACTTCCTTAGTCATAGTTGTTTTCTTCAATGGCTCTGGTTCAGCTGGAGAGCATTGCCTGGAGGCTATACTGCTCTAAGGGGCAGAGACTCGCAGGTGAACTAAAGGTGGCAAAGCTAGAGCTAATCATTTGCAGTGGCCTTTGCAGCCAATGGCCACCCGTGAAGAAAACCTTGCCCTTCAGAGTTATATCTGAAGGCGTCATATTAAAAACCTAGGTAAAAATCTCTCTTCTGGGGCCTAGTATATCAGCTGTTGCACTACTATGGATGGTGTTACTTCACATGGCAAATGGAGCCAGATTAAGCTTTAGATGGAACTGGCCCCTCCTTGTTCTGTGTGTAGTTTCAAGGGCCGCAAAGGAGCCTCAGGTCTAGTCTCCCAAAGTTGTGTAAAAAGTCACAAGGCTTTTCCTATTGGCTGCGTCTAGACTGGCATGATTTTGCGGAAATGCTTTTAACGGAAAAGTTTTTCTGTTAAAAGCATTTCGCAAAAGAGCGTCTAGATTGGCACGGGTGCCTTTGCGCAAAAAGTGCTTTTGCACAAAAGCATCCATGGCCAGTCTAGACGCAATTTTGTGCAAGAAAGCCCCGATCGCCATTTTCGCCATTGGGGCTTTTTTGTGCAAAACAGTCCTCCCCTTTCTACGCTGGCCCTCTTGCGCAAATACATTTGCGCAAGAGGGCTTATCCCTGAGTGGGAGCATCATAGTATTTGCGCAAGAACACTGACAATCTTACATTAGATCGTCAGTGTTCTTGCGCAAATTCAAGCGGCCAGTGTAGACAGCTGGCAAGTTTTTGCACAAAATCTTGCCAGTCTAGATGCACCCATTGTGAATAACCTCATCTTGGGCTAACGAACAGGAGGGGCTACATTTCGGAAGCTTTGGCCTATGCAGCTGAGTATTGCAGGGAGGTTTATTTGCTTTCATCCATGTTGCAAATTCACGTCTGGCTGGATGCTTGTGACCACTGCCCTTAGCACTTCTGTCATAAACGTGTCCCTTGGTCTTAAGAGGAACCTGATTTCACTTACCCTTCACACTCACTGTAGATTGTAGCACTTCCTGATCTGGTAACATCTGTAAACATAATTAATGGGCTGGTTCCCCCCCACCCTGCCACCTCCCGTATATTGTTAATGAGCATGTTATATAAACCTCATGTTCATTCTCCAGAGGTGAGAGGTTCATGAATCTTATTAGCTTCATTTTCTCCTAGGCCAAATGGCGTTGGTAACTGTTCATGCTCAGCTTTTAAAACCCATTTCCTATATCCAAGGTCTGGGAGCCTTCATTCCTAAAGCATCTCGCCTCCACTTGCTCACGTCAGCACCAGCGGCTTGTTTTTGTCATTAAATCTCCTCCTCCCCCCCACGCCCAGTGTTATAAACCTACCTTCACCAACACAAGCCTGATGCCTCTCCCAGTGCAAAAGAATCAGAGTGTGAAGTGTGGGGGAGGTGTGAATTGACTCAAATGAAAAGACGAGATAGATCTCCCACTCTCTCCACATGCCCTACTGACCCCTCAGTCCCCAATCAACTTTGGATCCGGACCAGATCACATCTCCTGTTCCATTCCAGAAAACAGACACTAATTCAGACCTGGATGTGGATAGAGGAATGGAGATTAGCAGCATGGCTCAGCTGTGCCAAACTGTGTGAGGTGGTTTGATACTGTGGATTATATCAGTGTTTCTCAACCTTTTTTTAATAAAGTACCCCTTTTAAAAAATAAGTACCCCTAGTACCTACAGTTTTCAGACACAATTTTTTTTTCTGCCATTGCAACACATTTGTTTAAACAACTTAATCATAGCCGGGTGGGCAATGAAATTTTTAGGTGTAAAAAGTGCAAAAATAATAAAATGCTGTAAAACTTAAATTCAGTTTTCTGCAAATTTCAGTTGTGTTGACATACCTCCCCCCCAGACTTCTGTTGAGTACCTCTAAGGGTACTCGTACCACTGGTTGAGAAACACTGGATTACATGCCCAGGGGATTGAAGCAGAGAATAATTTCAGAGCACTTGTAGGTGGGCTGAACTTGAATTACAATCCTATATGTTAAAAACTAGTTAATTTAGCCTCCACCCCATCCCCATCTAACTGCTGGTACTGCTTACATTTGAAACAGTTGTTGTATGTTGCTTTTTGGCCAGGTGGGCATAGCCCAAAGTCTTCTCTTCTCAATGTAAAATGAAGAGCTGTCGAGAGGAAATATGTGAGAGGTTAGATGGCAGGATTTAATTTCTTTTGTGCTCCCTGTTTACCCTTGCCCTGTGTCAGTCCGTAAAAGGAGACAGTGAGCAAATCTGAATCGAATGTTATCAGAGTTAGTCCACTGAAGGCTTCATGGTCTACTGACCCTCGCAAGCAATGACATCATCGGCATGAATGCCACATCCACAAGCTACAGTTTATCAAATGCGTCACTCAAAATATTGCAATGCGCTTTGCAAATGCCTGAACTGTAAATGTAAACAATATAAATTAGCCTGGCTTTCTTTCTTTATGCTTTATAGCAAATACAAATTGTGACTGTCTCCAGGTAGAAAAACTTCACCCGGCATACCCCTAATAATTTTTGTTGCCCTTTTCTGAAACAGTTATTTAAAAAAAAAAAAAACTTGGTCTGTGCCTTTGCTAGGTGACTTCAAACATTTCACAGTTTTTCTGAAAAAAAAAAATCGGAATTCATAAGTCAGTTTTACAATGCATTAAATTAAAAGAATGAAAGTTGGGGGGGGGGGGGGGGGGAAGGGTTAGGAGAAAAGAATGTTCTGTAAGCAGCATGGCAGGGTTGGATCAAAGAGCCTTTGACCAATAGAGAGAGACTCCCACTGACACTAAATGGGCTTTGGATCAGGTGCCAAGTTGGCCACAGACTGGACAATAATGAATAACTGACTATGTCAGAGGTGATGGAGCACCAGCATGTTAGAACCTGTTGTGAGTTAATAGCAATATCTCACACGCCTGGCGTGAGTTTTTAGGGAGCAGTGCGTTGGCTCGCTAACTCGTGCTATTCATGGTAGAATGCCACTGCTCACTGGCCAATGGCAAGAGCTGTCGATGAGTCAAGACAAAGGAAGTGATGAGGAGGAAGGGAAAGAGAGTGTGAATTAAGAACTGGAAAAAACCCAGCGTTCACAGAGACTAACCATTCCAAAACCTCCATTGATCCAAGGGAAAGGATGCTTCATTTAAAAGGCTATATATCATTTCAGGATAGCAGGCGCCTTCTTGGGGATTTTTAGTCTCCTTGATGTTAAAAGAATGATCATGTCTGGGTGTTTCTTTCCCTTCCTTAGTGTGTAAATGGATCACATGCTTCCGGAACTAGGTTATATTTTGTTTTTACATGCACGTAAAAGAAAAAAAAGCAGAACATGTATCTCTGCTGAAGGCAATTCTCTTCCTGAGCCAAACTGGTGCAGGCAGCTCATGGATAATAAACTCCTGGGAGATGTTTTGAATCAATCTGTTCCTGCCCTCTCTGTTTGCACCTTAATGAAACATGTGAACCTTCCAAAATGGTTGTAGACAGCTGGTACTGTTGTCTCGGTAGTTCTGGTCTGTAGTTTTACAAATGAAACAATGTCCCCATTGATCATCAAGCATGAATTGAACCCAGAACCTCTGAATCAAGTTGGCTTGCAGAGCTACAAGCAACAAGGCCATTACCTTGGAAGCAGTAGCAGTGACTCATATACGACTGTATGCAGTCTAACCACTAGGGGGCGACACAGAGCCACATGTTGTTGGCTCAGTTATGTGAGCATCTCAGTTATCCAATATCAGGGTACTACTCAGACAACGCATGCCAATTGCTGTGCGTTGTGTGCGCATTCTCCCTTCCCCCCTCTGTCTTATGTTTTCTTTCTTACTGATCTGTCTACATCAAATGTCTCTCTGGTTGCTCATTCCCTCTCTTGAGCTCCTTTCTCAGGGTCTTCCTTTGTCATTGGCAAGTGGGTGACTTGCCCATCTAAATTCTAGTGCAGCAGCTGTAACACACCCACATCTTGTCTCTAACAGGCAGGAAATACATAGCCCCACAACAGCAACAATAAAGCAGAAATGGGCCCAGAGTGGGACACTGGACCTAAACTCCCTTAGAGTTTGTAAAAGATTGGCCAGGCCCCGATCCCCCAGAGCCCATGAGGGTAGGTTTGCGCTGTAGTCAGCCCAGGGCTCATGCCTGATCCCCCTTCTATCTACACAAAAATCACACTAACACAGGGCTCAGACCCAGGGTTCCAAGACCCCACAGGACTGGAACAGGCCCACCGATGGGGTCAGGGCAAAGATAGCACTTGCCCCAGGGACCTGGCAATTCAAAAGGGCTAAGAGCTCCCCGCTAGTGCTGTCACTACTGCAGCAACGGTGGCAGCTGGAGTATTGGGCCTTTTAAATCACTGCTAGAGCCCCGCGCAGTGTGCTCTGGGCAGCACTGAGGGCTGCCTGGAGTCAGTGGGCATCCGGGTGGCGCTGAGGCTGCCTGGGGAAAGCTAGCTTCAGCCCTGCCCCTTGTGTCTGTGGGCCCGCCCCTTTTGGGGCTCAGAGACAACTCCCCCCCCGCCTTGACCACAGGTCTGGCATGGCTGTTGGCCCAACTGGACTGGAGGGTCCATGCCTGAGTCAAGCTGAGACCCAGATTCAAGCCCCATTTCTTTGCTGTTTAGATGCAGCCCCAGCTGACTAGTGCTCTGGGTATCTGCCAAAAGTATCCCACAATCACACGGACTTTCCGTGTCCTCTGGGCAATCAGGTGAGGTGGATAGTCAAGCGTCTCCAGGCTGCACCACTGAACAAATGTCTAGGAAGGCCACATTTTGGAAGGACGCTAGGACGTTGGGGATATGGGTGATTTCACAGTATCATGAGGGCCTGAGTCCAGATCCTGGAGCCTCAGATGGGACCCAGGGGTTACTAGTTCTTCACTGGGGTTACAAATAAGTGTAGATGCTTAATCTCTATGTTAACAAACCTTGGGTTCTACTACCCCTTGGCTTACATTACATTGCATAGACCTACTCTGCATGACTTTACACCTGTGAACAGTCCCATGTAACTGGCTAGGAATATTCACATTAAGCGCACACAGAGATGTTTGCAGGATCAGAGCCTGGGTTTGTATTTTGTGATTCAGGAGGGCACAGGGCCTGGGGCAACCCCCCCGCAGTGCCCCAGGGCAACTCCTCAGTCCTGCCTCTGCTCCACTTCTGCCCCACCTGCACTCTATCCTTTTCCCCAAACCCCGCCCTGTTCTGCCCCTTCCCATCCCTGCTCCGCCCCATTGCCCCCTTGGAGTGGAGGGCAGTGGACTGAGAGGTGACGGTGGGGCAGAGCGGAGCAAGCTGCAGGTTGCTCTGGCTTCCGCCATGATGAATGGGGGAGACCTTTGCTGCCGCCCCCCACCAGCCCTCCCCCCCCAATAATCCCCCAGACCACCCATAACTGTCCTATGGACAGGACAGCTGTAAACTGGCCCCAGGGCAGGCTACTCAGGCAGCTCTGGGGCCAGCCACACCAGCAGCTGCAGGGGTCCCAGCAAGTCACAGAATCTGTGACTCCCGTGACATCTGGGACAGAGTCACAGCCTAACTCATAACATCTCCGTGAGGCAGGGAAGCACTACTCTTTCCTTTTACAGAGGGGTAAACTGAGGCACAGAGAGGCTTAGTGATTTGCTGATGTCTGTTGTAGAGCAGGGATAGGAACGTGGATTTCCTGAGCACCAGGCTAGCACTCTAACCTCTAGACCATCCTTCATTCTTACGTACCTAGCAACACAAAGAAGCTATGTCAGCAGGGGCTATATTTCATTGCTGGCTGAGGGGATTTCTCCAGGTAGGTCACTTTAAGGTTCTAAAGCTCAGCAGGATTGCAGGGGCTTTAAAAATGTGAAGCATTATTAATAACAATAATTGATCACATAGCACCACTCTTAATATAAACAAGAAGGATTTTTATAATCTCCGCCACCTTCTGAGCCCTTGGAGCTATTTACCATTTGTCAAGGAGAATTACTAGGAGATGGAGCTGCTCTTCTTAGCACTGCAGATCCAGGGACATTCCAGAGATGGATGGGAACTGAACAGAACGGAAATAAATCTCTCACATTCAAAGCTCTGAATTCCATTCTCTCGGTTTAATCATAAAGAGATTTATTCCAAGCCATTAAAATCCTGTTGTAGGTTCAGTGAAAGATTTTTGAAACCTGAAAGCAGAGAGGTTTTCCTCATCAGTTTGTAATCTCAGACCCAGTTGTGTCACGGCACACATTTGTTATGCCCCGAATTTGCCACTCGAGATTTTGGTGATGCATTAGCCTTCAATACGCTTGATTTTTATTGTCTCTGTGTATTATCAAACCTATGTATGAAGGGATTAATCTAACCTAATCAATATATCCTACAAAAACAGAATATTAAAAAACAATGTTGCAAAGTCAAACAAACATACAGAAGTTAGAAAAAGCCAGAATTAAAGTTGTTTTGAAACCTTTATTGTATTTTTTTTTTGCTATAAAATAAAATAAAATAAAATAAAATAAAATAAAATAAAATTCAGTCTGAGGCTGAGACTTGACAGTGAAAATTTCAGCCAAAATGGTTAAAGTTGAATGATTATAACCAATTACAAACAGCCGCTTCTAGTTAGATGTTTCAGGCACCTTAGCTATAGGCTTTACTCTTCACTGTGCAATAGTAATCCAATATAATATATAATGCATTGATTATTTGTATGGCAGTAGTGTCCAGGAGACCTAGTCATGGACCAGGGCCCTTTCCAGTCCCTTGCAAACACACAACAAAAAGATGGTCTCCTCCCAAAAGCTGTCACAATCTAAGGCCGGATCTACACTGGTGGAAAAAATTGATGAAAGACACATAACTCCAGCTACGTGAGTTGTGTAGCTTGAGTCGATGTACCTTGCATCGATTTTCTAGAGGTGGCCCCACAGCAGGAGGTAGATGGGAGAAACTCTGTCATCGACTTCCCTTACTTCTCATAACTGCAAGGAGTTCTGGGGTCGCCAGGGGCACTCTAAGCATTTGATTTAGCAGGTCCTTACCAGACCTGCTAAATCAAACTCCAGAAGATTGACCTCTGGAGTGACGATTTTCTCAGAAATTAAGAGAAGCCCTAAGTAATCATATATATAGTAGCCCAATGTCTGTGACTCTGTAACACTGAAACGCTGGCTGTTCCCTCTGGGCAGTGCTGTTGCCTCCCGCGTGGCGCTCAGCTGACTTCTGCGCCACTCAGGAGCAAGTGGCACAAGTGGCTGTTTGGGGTCTGTGCTCCCCATGCAGCATGGGGGTGCTGCATGGGGAGCGCGGGGCCCAAACGGCCGCTTGCGCTGCTTGCTCCTGAGTGGCGCAGAAGTCAGCCGAGCGCCATGGCGGGAGGCAACAGCGCCGCCCAGAGGGAACAGCCAAGGGGCGGGGCCTGGACGAGCGTGCATCTCTGACATCAGGAAAGGGCGCCGGATTCAAAAGGAGGAAAGCAGAGCAGACACAGAGAATGCAGAGGAGACCGAGAGGAGAACGGAGGAGGCAGAGGACAGCGAGAGAGAGAGTGAGAGAGATGCAGCAGGAGGAGGAGAAGAGAAACACAGAGTGAGAGGCGGGAGGGGGAGAAGAGAAAGAGAGAGAGACGGAGAGAGAGGCAGGAGGCAGACGAGAGCTGAGAGAGAGAGAGAGGGCGAGGCAGTAGGAGGAGAAGAGAGAGAGAGGCCGTTTGCGCCGCTTGCTCCCGTGTGGCAGCCCGGCTGAGCGGCGCAGAAGTCAGCCGAGCACCACGGTGGGAGGCGAAGGGGGGCGGGGCGGTGATGTACACGCCCAGGGGGTGGGGCCTGGATGAGCATGCATCCCCGACGGAGACAGAGGAGAACTGAGAAAGAGTAAAAGGCAGGAGGGGGAGAAGAGAAAGAGAGACGGAGAGAGAGGCAGAAGGCAGAGGAGAGCTGGGGGGGGGGAAGCAGTAGGAGGAGGAGAGAGAGAGACGGAGCGAGAGACCAGAGGCTCAGGAGAGAAGACCGACGTGTGGAGGAGAGACCTGAAAATCCCGTCTTGTGTTGGGCTAATTGGCTAGTATACTCTAGAGCCTTCATCATACATATATAATCATATCATACCTTGTGTATCTATTTCTCTTTGTCCATTCCACACAAAAGCACACCCCTCCCTGCCTTACTGAGCCTACCTCTTATACTCCATTCCCACCATTCAAGGGGCATCAGCAGGAGAAAGGGCAGGAGAGGTGGGAGGATGAAAAACAGAATCACCGCCCATGCCTGTGTATTTTTTTCCCTTTTACAGAGGTAGCAACATTGGGCTGAAGCCCAGCTCCCTGCCTGCTGCTCATACACAAGGGCTGTTCACAATAGCAGTCATGGAAGGCAGGGACTCCTGGCTTTACCCCCGTCTGAGGCAATGCCTCCCACATCTGAGGCAGTGCCCGGCTTCTCCTGGCATAAAGGAGGCTCCGGCTGCTTTGCGCCACCACATCCTCCCTTCCTGGCAGGCTTTTCCCCTCAGAGGTCCTCGGCCTGGGAATGAATTTCGTTGCCAGTGTTGAAAATTTTCCATCTTTGCCCCGTTCCGAGGCACTCGGCTTTTGCTCTTATTTCCAGCGGCAAACCTGAGGGATCCCTGTGGCCTACCACACCCTGGCTATGGCCCAGTGCCTGTTGCCACATAACTCACTCAGGAACAGAGTCATATGCCCAAAGGAACAAACAGTGCATGGCTCAGCTGCATGTGCCAGGCATGCAGGTGAACGACAGCCTGCTGCTTGTCCTGCCCTGAGCTGTGTGGAGGGATGCTTCGTGGCACTTGGCGGCTGAACAACTGGCCTTAACCACTGAGGTCTGTGGAGCTGGCTGGAACTGGTCAGGAGGCCCCCTTATTTCACGGGGAGAGCTGGAGAGCAAAGAAGCAAGCGGAATGTCCCAGCACAGCTGTGCATAGGGCACTAACTGAGACCACTGGGAGGGAGGATTCAGCTGTCAGTAGCTGCCTGGTCTCAATTTACTCCTGAAGAGTCTTCTAATAGCATCAGCAAAGGCTGCGCACACTTCCCTGCGAGTCCTGAAAGTGATTATGGGATGATTTGTGCAGAGCAGTTTCCCTGGAAGCAGCTTCAGGAGGTGTGTGGTGAGTTGAACTTGACATTTTTTTTTAAAATAAAAAGCTCCGTTTGGACAATTCTCCGTGCTCTGTATGGGCAGGGACCAGTACCCAGTAGCTGCTGCAGTTTAACCAGGTCCACAGAGGAGGATGGAGTCAGTGGGCAATCCAGGGTGGGGCTAGTGGGTGAGGAAAAATCAAAGCAGGAGTACCTAGGTGAAATTCTCTGGCAGGCAGCCAGACTCAACGATCTAAGGGTCTTTACTATCTATGGATGCCTGAAACATGTCCAAACTGACTTCCATGTCCAGAACCAGAGCCAAATGGAACTTTTCTTAAAAGCTCCGAACTGGTCACAAGAGGAAGGTTTTTCTCTCCCAAGCCTTCTGACCATGAACACAAGCCCAAAGTGTGGCCTTGCCACAAGAAATGGCATCTTGAGAGCAGGCCAAATCCTGACATTCATGTTCTGCTTTTACCCAGCCCTGCTGCATGGGCCCATTACACTCCTCTTCATTTGCCAGACACAGACTCCTCTACTAGAGTCGTACCAATGGGGCTCTCTAGAGCAGCAAGTCTTGGAATTAACACCCATCAAGATACACACAGAGGCTACGTCTAGACTGGTATGATTTTCCGCAAATGCTTTTAACGGAAAAGTTTTTCCGTTAAAAGCATTTATGAAAAGAGCGTTTAGATTGGCACGACGCTTTGCAAAAGCACTTTTATGAAAAGCGCCCGTGCCAGTCTAGACGCAGTTTTGCGCAAGAAAGCCCCGATCGCCATTTTCGCCATTGGAGCTTTTTTGCGCAAAACAGTCCTGAGCTGTCTACACTGGCCCTCTTGCGCAAATACATTTGCGCAAGAGGGCTTTTTCCCGAACAGGAGCAGCATAGTATTTGCTCAAGAACACTGACAATCTTACATTAGATCGTCAGTGTTCTTGCGCAAATTCAAGCGGCCAGTGTAGACAGCTGGCAAGTTTTTCCGCAAAAGCGGCCGCTTTTGTGGAAAAACTTGCCAGTCTAGACGCAGCCAGACTGTTCATACCTCCCCCACTCTGCATTGGTTACACGTGGATCGCCTTTCAAGCTCTTCGTTACAGCCATGAGAGCTGGGAAACTTTAAAGCTGAGGCCCTGATCTACACTAGAAAAAATATACTGGTGTAAGCACATATATTAGGGGCATAGTTCCCGCTAAGGTGCGCACCTGTGTGACTGCGCACAAAAAATTCTTCCCCTGCCCATCTCCTCTGGAGAGCCGTGCAGCAGCACTCGCATGGCAAGCAGCTGCCCTGGTGGGTGGGGCTGGCTGAGACGGCATGGTGAAGGAGCCACTGGGGTGGGAGGGCTGGGACCTGCCACAGCTGTGTAGCACGGGGCAGGCCTGCTCTGGTGGCCGGGGGCTGTTCTGGCAGCAGGGGCTGGGAACGGGACCTGCTGCATGGCAGGGGAAAGGTGTCTGCTCTGCCAGCCAGGAACGGAACATGCTGTATGGCCAGGGGGCAGGGTCTGCTCCAGCAGCTGGGAATGGGACGTGCCACATGGTGTGGAGGGGAGGTTCTACTCCGGCAGCTGGGAACGTGTGTGTGTTAATAAATTGGGTGCCACAGTGGCACACATCCAAACCAGCGCACATGACCTCAGTATTGGTGCACAAGCCAAAACTCACTCTGCTCAGGGTTGGGAAATCTTAGAGGGGACACTGGTTAGGGGGTGAGGTTAGTTACGGACCTAGTTTTACCAGTGTAAGCCCTGGTATGGACCCATGTCCACCAGAATAAATGTGCTTTATACTGGTAAAGCTGTTGCTTCCAAAACGAGGATTAAGCTAGAGTGTAAGTGCTTCCATACCTGTATTGCTATGTCCACACTAAGAAGGATTTGCTGCTTTAGCAGTATAATTAAAATGGCAAAGCTTGCTAATGTAGACATTCTGCTGTAATGACGTGACTCCAGGAGAGTGGGCATTAGGCATGGGTCTATAGTGTCTATGTCTTAATCTAGTCCTGCCTTACTGGAGTCATTGGGGCTGTGTCTACATTGGCACCCTTTTGCGGAAAAGGGATGCTAATGAGACACTTTGGAATTGCAAATCCGCGGGGGATTTAAATATCCCCGCGGCATTTGCATTACATAACTGCCGCTTTTTCTGGCTCGGGTTTTGCCGGAGAAAAGTGCCAGTCTAGACGCGATCTTGCGGAAAATAAACCCTTTTCCGGAAGATCTCTTATTCCTACTTGAAAGGGTTTATTTTCCGCAAGATCGCGTCTAGACTGGCGCTTTTCTCCGGCAAAACCCCGAGCTGGAAAAAAGCGGCAGCCATGTAAATGCAAATGCCGCGGGGGATATTTAAATCCCCCGCGGATTTGCTATTCCGAAGTGTCTCATTAGCATCCCTTTTCTGAAAAAGGGTGCCAATGTAGACACAGCCTGGGAGTTTTGACTGAGTAAAGATCTGATTAAAAACCCAATAAGGACTTCAGGGCTTGGCCCAGAATTTCCAGATGTGACTGGAAGCGAGAAGCATCTCAGGAGAGAGCATCTTTTTGGATGATTTACACCCCAATTTTGCAGAAGAGGGGCCAGACTCGGAAATCCGTTGAATAGCACCTTACTTGGAAAGAGCCCCACTGAAGTCAGTGGGACTACGTGTAGAGTGGGGTATTCTTCACCATGAGAAAGGGTCACGGCACTGGACTTTCAGTTAGTCCAAAACAAATTTGAGCTTTGAACCCTTTTGAGGGTCATAAGTGGACGTGATTCCTGATGGCTCTGCACAGGTGGGGTGTAGAATAGATGCGGTGCCACCTGATTGGTACCTATTTCTGCTTTTGCAATGTGATGGGCATTGTAGGGTTTGAGTGGCAGCAGTAGCAGAACTCGTTAGTATTCCTCTTCGTTTAAGGCGACAGGTGTCCTTTATCAGCTCCCTCACTCAAAACACCCACAATCAGGCCAGCAGAAAACAACTGCCTCAGGCTATTGCAGATGAATGCAAGGCTCTCTGTCCACAAAACAAGCATCATCCGTGATGAGATGTTAGACCTGACCTTGCCTGCCGCACCTATTACAACTCAGCTGGTCCACACAGGCCACTCCCTACAACACATACTAGCCAAGATCCCAGGAAAAGGTAAAAGCCAGGAAAAAAAGAGGAGGTAGAACAAAACTCCAGTACCTCAACACCAGAAGCCAGAGCCCACCAATGAAAGGATAAGGACAAGTTCTTAGGACAGATCTTCAGGTACAAACCACTCGGGGACCTGCTGTACAATACAGAGTTGAAATTCCCCAGGTTTATTGCTCTTGATGACTCCAGCACCCATATCAATAATATCAAGGACACCGTAACATTGGAATTCCGGGTGTATACACGGCATCCCAGCACTAACAGGGTTAAGTGTACAAATTCATCATGCTGGGAATAAGTTCATCATAACTCTCTTTGTTATAACTGCTGGCACGTCCCTGTAATTTATAAGGGGTGGGGAACAAACAAAGAAAAGAGAAGTGTTGCTGCTGCTGGATTTTATTGTCTCCCTCAGCATCTGGCATATTTTCATCAGGAACCGGCCCTGAAAAGCTTTGTTCTGTGGAGAAGCAAGTCAAAACAACAGAAATCTTTGATGAATGCTCATGGTTTGCTGTAGCAGATGTAAGGAGAGAATCACTGGGTTGAGGGCTTTGTTCTGTATGAAGCGGGTGTTTCATTCCTAGCCCGTGAACCCACCCAACAGTGAGAACATCCAAAGCCCCACCCCACCTAGGAACTTTATAATTGTTATGGATGGGTTGTATAACCACAGTACCTAGAGGCCCCAACTGAATTGGAATTCAATTGGGTAGGCACTCTACAAAGGCATAGCACAAGTCTCTCCGTAGCCTGAAGAATTGCCAGTCTGAATAGATGAGACAGAGAAAAGCATGGAGATGGTAGTAGTATCCCATTTTTACAGCAGGATGGGATGCACAGAGGGACCAAGGTCACCTGGGAAATCTATAGCGTAATGGGGAATTGGACAAAATCAGAACTTGCACTCAGATCTGGGGAGCAATTTGAGCCCTGAATGTGACCATTTTTGGCAGTCTTGCCAACTCTTGTGATTTTATCGTGAATCTCATGACATTTGGGGTGAAATGCTGGCCCCATTCAAATAAATGGAAAACATCTCCTTGACTTCAATGGGGTCAGGATTTTATCCTGGGTGTTTTTCTTAAAGCCCCAGCTCCTGGACACAACTGGTCATCTGATGACCTCAGCTTTTATTTTTTTATAGCATAGCTCTCCTCATTGCCTCGTAAAACGAGGTTTACAGGATCAGCCGACAAAGGCTTTCTTTGTTGCCCGATCCCCGTCTTGACAGCCGCTTTTTGCTGACAAACTGCTGACTCGTCAAAACACGGCGGCCATTTTTATTCAAATGAAGCGCAGGAGATTTAAATCCCCGCTTCATTTGCAATGTCGGTATGTCTAATTTACATCCCTCTGGCAACAGAGGGATGTAGTCTAGACATACCCTAACAGATTTACTGGAGCATAAGCTTTCATGGGCAAAGACCCACTTCGTCAGATGCATGTCATTTTCGTGGTCTTTGCCCACAAAAGCTTACACTCCAATACATCTGTTAGTCTATAAGGTGCCACAGGATTCCTTGTCACTTTTGCAGATTCGGACTAACACGGCTACCCCTCTGATACTTGACAACATACACAGCAATTCATTGATGACATTTGCTCCTGCTAGCACTGCAGACCCACAAAAGTATGCAAAAGAGAACCGGATCCTGTTCTGATACATGCCCCAGACACAGAACTGTCTGCCAGGTTTGGAGCCCAGGACTTATATCAGCAGTGTGATATAAGAGGCAGAGCTCACCTAGATGTTCATGTGGTCAGGTTGAGGGCCACCTGCTTCATTCCCAGCTGAAATTCCAACAGACTCCATTAGAATCCTCCAGCTTGTCTATATTAGGTTTCTACTCTCTTTGGTTTTACTTATAGGCAGGGATGTTGTTAGGATTTATGGGTCCCCTACGCAGTACTATTAAACTGGTGCCCTATACCCACTGGCAGCTGGGGTGTGTGTGTGTGGGGGGGGGGGGGGGAGACGGGATGGTACAAAGATTTCTTAGAGATGTGACTTTATAATTTTCAGCAACACACTAATGAAATATTTTAAAGCAAATTTTAAACTAAAGATGGTGTAAATTAACACAGTAAATTCAGAAACTAACAGTATATACCTGGGTTGGCAAATGCCTGTTAAATGGCTTCATTACCACTTGACTGGCTCTTTCACAATTTCAATATTCTGCTAATAAGTCTGGCGGGCTTTTTCACTTTCAAGTTAACTAGATCCTCTCTGGAGAAAGCTTATGCCACAGTAAAATTGTTTGTCTGTAAGGTGCACCGGACTCCCTGTTTTTCCTGAAACAGACTAACACAGCTACCTCTCTGAAACAGAACAGGGATAGAAGAGGTGGGTGGACATGAAGACCCAGTGGTGTCCCAAATTTTTGGATGCCCTACGCAGCTGCATATTCTGCATTTGGGTACAGTAGCCCCGGGACTAGTAGAGCTAAGAGATCTAGTGCTCTGTTCCTTATGCTAGTTACCTAATGAAACCTATAGGAACCAGGTGAAAATGTACAGCTGAATGTATTGGGTAAAATCGTCACCTCACTGAAGTCAAGGGGAATTTGGTCCATTATTTCCAGTAAGAGCGATGCACAAGGAGTGGGGTTAAGGAGTCTCTACTTTGTATGCAAGGAGCAGGACACAATGCTCCAGAGTCTGCTGGGAGGATAGTCTACTTGGAGGGCTTGCTTACCATGGGCCCAATTCCCCATTGCATTGTATCTTGTGTGTGCAGCTACCAAACTTTATAACTTACCACATTTAGTAGCAGGAGCAGCCCTAGACTAGCTGCCAGCAACTGGCGCCCTAGGTGAACCATGCCATCGGCGCCCCCACCTCCAAACCCCTCAACGATATTGCGCCACCATTTGGCGCCCCATTTAACTTGGTGCCCTAGGCGACCGCCTAGTTTGCCTATATGCACGGGCTGCCCCTGTTTATTAGGGGAGTGACAGCTGAGAATAGGGCCCCATTGTGCTTGGCGTAGTACACACACAGCATAAGAGACAGTCCCTGCACGAGGAGTTGACAACCCCGAAATAGCGCCACAATGTAGACATAGCTGGGGAGGTCTAGGTTGGATATTAAGAAAAACTATTTTACTAGGAGGGTGGGGAAGCACTGGAATGGGTTCCCTAGGGAGGTGGTGGAATCTCCATCCCTTGGAAGTTTTTAAGTTCTGGCTTGACAAGGTCCTGGCTGGGATGATTTAATTGGGGTTGGTCCTGCTTTGGGCAGGGGGATGGACTCGATGACCTCCTGCCATCTTTCCAAAGCAAGAATTCTATGATTCTATGAAACGATTGCGCTATCTTTTCCCTGGCTTGAGGGAACCCAGAATATGACTCAAGAGTAGATAAGCTAATGAGCCTGGCCATCTTGCCTCAAGTTCCTTGCCTTTCAGACTCCACTGGTGCCTGAAAGTGCTTTCATTGTGATGACCAAGGTACTAGATTTGCCGTGACTTCTCCAGCAGAATGTGGCAGCCATTTTGCTTTCAGCCAAAAGGCTGTCAAATTACCAGACATTTTAAACACACTTTTATATCAGCAGCCAGTCATGGTGTGTTTTGATTCTGGGCCTGGAATGGGGTTTTCAGATCCATTTAGAGCATTTCACATTCAGTGACTCTTCTTTTCCTCTTCTACCTTCTGATGATGGCGGCTGCTGCTCCACATTGGGGCTTTGAGGCGCCACGATGGTTAAGATGCAACCTGACACACGAACAGCGGCACAACTTCAAGCTGAAACAGGCCTAGCCGGCTCAGCTGGAGCCATCATCAAACCTACCGGGCAGGTGCCCTCGTGGAAACTAAATCCCCTTTGAAATGGGCTGTTATGCACCACTTGGAAATTCATATTCCCTGAAGGAAGGATGGGGGGAGGGGAATAAAAAGATCTGTTCAGTAACATCAGCACTGAGTGTGTATAAGAAAAGCAGAGGAAATGCTGCCAACTTAATCAGTTAGTGAAAACGTAGGGGGCGTATGGAAGGGGGGACTGGAGGTGGTCATGATGGTGGGGGGAGTGACTGCTTCAGGAATCATTTGTGTGATCTGAACAGCTTCCCTGTGTAGCAGGCTAGTTTTCTCTCTGCTCTGCTTGGAATGTTACATATTTGCATGAGGAGAGGTGTCTTACCCTGGAGAGAACACTGATCTCCCTAAGAATCTTGTACATTCAACACGTCTGAGATCAGAAATGCCTAGGATTCAAAAATCAGGAGTGAGGCCCTCAAAATAAGATTTCTTACTATAGAAAAAATATACATTTTGGCTCGTCTCAGGGGGATGGCCCAGTTAGTCTGTATCTGCAAAAACAGCCAGGAGTCCTAGGGTATGTCTACACTTGCTCCCTAGTCCAAACTAGGGATGCAAATGTAGCATACCCAAGTTGCTAATGAAGCGCGGGATTTAAATATCCACAGCTTGATTAGCATATTCGCATCCGGTCGCCATTTTAAAAATCCACTAGTCCGAATTAACTTGCCGCGTGTAGACGTGGTATTCCGGAAGAAACGCCTCATTGCAATGAGGAGTAACAGTTAATCCAAGGGAAGGGTTTTATTTCGGAATATCGCGTCTACATGCGGTGAGTTAATTTGGACTAGTGGATTTTTAAAATGGCGACCGGTCGCGAATATGCTAATCAAGCTGTGGATATTTAAATCCCGTGCTTCATTAGCAACTTCGGTATGCTACATTTGCATTCCTAGTTTGGACTAGGGAACAAGTGTAGACATACCCCTAGGCTGCGTCTAGACTGGCAAGATTTTGCGCTAAAGCGGCCGCTTTTGCGCAAAAACTTGCCAGCTGGCTACACTGGCCGCTTGAATTTGCGCAAGAGCACTGACTTTGTAATGTACAAAATCAGTGCTTCTTGCGCAAATACTTTCACACTCCCGCTGAAAGCCCTCTTGCGCAAGAATACTTGCGCAAGAGGCCAGTGTAGACAGGAAGGACTGTTTTGCAAAAGCCCCGATGGCGAAAATGGCCACCGGAGCTTTCTTGCAAAATTGCGTCTAGACTGGCGGATGCTTTTGCGCAAAAGCACTTTTTGCGCAAAAAGCATCCGTGCCAATCTAGACACGCTTTTGCGGAAATACTTTTAACAGAAATACTTTTCCGTTAAAAGTATTTCCGCAAAATCATGCCAGTCTAGACGCAGCCCTAGAGACTAACAGATTTATTATGCCTTAATACATTTGTTGTTCTCAGTGTGCATCTACACAGCAATGTTATTTCAGAATAATGGCCATTATTCTGAAATAACAATGCAAGTGTCTACACAGCAATTCCGTTATTTTGAAATACATTTTGAAATAATGGACAGATTATTCCGACTTCTGTAAACCTCATTCCACGAGGAATAACACCTATTCTGAAATAGCTATTTTGGATAGCAGTAGTATGGATGCTCTACAGCTGCTATTTTGAAATAGCTCCTCCCCAGGGCCATTCAAAGTAGTTACTGCCCAGTGCCTCCTGGGGCTCTAAACTGAGGTAGCACGTCCACGTTAGGGAAGCCTGCCTCAGACTAATTTTGAGGCTTGCTTGTAGTGTAGACGTGCTATTTCAAAATAAGCTATTTTGGAAAAATACTCCAAAATAGCTTATTTTGAAATAAGCGTGCTGTGTAGATGTACCTCACGGGTATATCTATATTAGGAAATTATTTTAAAATAACTACATTTGAAATAATAACTCCCAAAATAACTATTTTGAAATAAGCTTATTCCTCCACAAAAGCAGGAGTACAGATTTAAAAATAACCAGCCTGTTATTTCAAAATAATGGGCTTGGTAGTGTGGATGCTCTAATTTTTATTTTGAGATAAGGGGGGTTATTTTGACATAACTCCCTATTGTAGAACAGGGCTATGGTGCCACAGGACTCCTCATAGTTAATATTTTTGGGGTTCATTTTCTTAAATTAATAGATTTTAAGGCCAATATGTGACCATTGGGTTTATCGATTCTGGCTTCCTAGATAACTTACGCCATAGCCCTCCCAAGAGTTAATTCCTGCTTTAAATCCTGTAGCAGTGGTTGAACTAAAGTATATCTTTTACAAAAATATCCAGTCTTGATTTAAAGAGATCCAGTCATGCAGATTCCACCACATCCCTTGATAAATTACTCCAATGGTTAATTACCTTCACTGTTAAAAATGTGTGTCTTATTTCTAGTCTGAATTTGTCTAGCTTCCATTCCAGCCATTGGATTTTATTACATCTTTGTCTGGGAGATTTTGAAGCGCCCTCTATTATCACATTTTTGTTCCCTATGTAAATACTTATAGATTATGATTAAGTCATCCCTTAACTTTCTCTTTGATAAAATAAATAGATTAAGATCATTGATTCACTATAAGGCATGTTATTCAGTCTTTTAATCATTCCTGTGGCTCTTTTCTGAACACTGTTCAATTTCCTTTCCCATGGCTGTCACACTAGTACCAAATATAGAGGTAACATAGCCCCTTTATGCCTACTTGAGATTCCCCTATTAATACATTGAAGGAAAACATTAGCCCTTTTGGCCACAGCATCTTGCTGGGAGCTCATGCACACCTGGTTATCTACGATGACCCCTAAGTCTTTTTCAAAAAGTCACTGCTTCCCAGGAGATAGCCCCCGGCTTATAAGTATGGCTGAATTCTTTGGTATCACTTTTTACATTTGGCCATTTTGAAATGCATATTGTTTGCTTGTGCCCAGCTTACAGAGTGATCCGGATTGTGCTATATCAATCACCTATCCCATTATTTACTCCCTCCCAATATTTCTGTCTTCTGAAAGCTTTACCAGTAATGATATTCTGGTTTTGACCATGACACGATAAAAAAGTTAAATAGCATAGGGCCAAGAACTGATCCATATACACCTGTTCAGTTCTGATTCCATGGTTTGAACAATTACATTTGGAGAGCGTCAGAGGGGTAGCCGTGTTAGTCTGAATCTGCAAAAGCGACGAGGAGTCCTGTGGCGGCTTATAGACTAACATTTATTGGAGCATAAGCTTTAGTGGGCAAAGACCCTCTTCACCAGATGCATGTAGTGGAAATTCCAGAGGCAGGTATAAATATACAGGCATAAGAAAAGAGTACCAATCAAAAGTAAGGCTAGAGATAACGAGATCAAATGTATATATACATCGGCCAAACTGGATAGTCCCTACGTAAAAGAATAAATGAACACAAATCAGATATCAGGAATGGTAATATACAAAAACCTGTAGGACAACACTTCAATCTCCCTGGACACACAGTAGCAGATTTAAAGGTAGCCATCCTGCAACAAAAAAACTTAAAGAACAGACTCCAAAGAGAAACTGCTGAGCTACAGTTCATCTGCAAATTTGACACCATCAGTTTAGGATTAAACAAAGATTGTGAATGGCTAGCCAACTACAAAAGCAGTTTCTCCTCTCTTGGTGTTCACACCTCCACATCAGCTGCTAGAAGTGGGCCTCATCCTCCCTGACTGAATTGATCTTGTTATCTCTAGTCTTACTCTTGATTGGTACTCTTTTCTTATGCCTGTATATTTATACCTGTCTCTGGAATTTCCACTTCATGCATCTGACGAAGTGGGTCTTTGCCCACAAAAGCTTATGCTCCAATAAATCTGTTAGTCTATAAGGTGCCACAGGACTCCTCATCGCTTTTACATTTGGAGAGCTATCCATTTAATGTATGCCATGTTGATTTTGTTTCATTCTAATTTCCTCACCAACACATTTTGTGGTGTCACATCAAATATACTAAAGAGGTCTATTACATCAGCACTATTGCTTTTATCAATCAAACTTGTAATTTCATGAAAATATATCAAGTTAGTTTGACAAGATCTATGTTCCATCAACCCTAGTTAATTGATAATAAGTCATTAATTCTTTATCAGTCAAGTCCCGTATCAGCTGTTCTACTACTTGCCCAGGATTCATATCAGGCTGACAGGCCTATAATTATCCATGCCATTCATGGATAAATTATCCATGTTATTCATCCTTTTATATTAGCAAAACATTAACCTTCTTCCAGTCTTCTGGAATTTCTCCAGTATTCCAAGGCTTCCCTAGCACAATCTGGCTCCATTCTTGGTGGGCCTTTGGGCTCTACCACAATCAACATGCTTATGAAAAATCAAATTATGGGCCAGAGAGCTCCTTGGCCAACTCTTTTTAAATTCTTGGATGCAAATTATTCAGACTGGCTGATGGCTGACTTTAAATGGCACCAGGAAGCAACTTGTCTCCTAATTATAAGGCGTAAGTGAGACTTACATGGTGCATTGGCCTTGTGCTGACATGCTAATGATTGTGGTCTCTAACTAAAGGCAATTTGCATATATGCAAGGTATTATTTATATATGAAAAAGCCCCCAAACTTCAGCAGTATTTCCATTCCTGTTAACTCCCCTGTTCGGCTTGATACCACAGACATTGACACAGGTGTGTCTGGTTCTATCCTTCAGATGTCAGCCTCCCTGTTCACAAAAGGCTGAGTATTTTCTCTCCTATCTGAAGCAAAAAATAAAAATTAAGCGTTGTTAGGTGAAAAGAATTTAGGATCCAGTTTTGAGCATTCCCCTGGGGCTAGAAATTATTTCCTACTGTAGTTTTTTTTAACTCTTCAAAAAATAAAGTAGCGACTTCAAAGAACCGTTTGCCTCCTGTGTGGAACATGACAGGCATCAGTTAGTGACTGTATCAATGTTGTGATATGGTGCAGATTGCTGTGGCTTACAGAGCAGACCCCAAGGTCACAAACTGCTGGATCTGCAGTTAATACCACTTGACAGCTACATTTATATTCTCTCACTCATGGATGCTAATGGGAGGTCCCATTACATAGGAAAGAAATTCCCCCAGGTGGAGGTAGGAGAAACAGGAAGTATTTGAAGAGTGCATCTCGAGTAAAGCATTTACCCTCTGGAGCAATGTTTTGTGTGTGTGTTTGTGAAAAGTGCCTAAGGAACAGCCTCAGCGATGCTTTGTTTAACCACAGAACAGACACAGCATCAGCAAAATGTAGCTCTCATGTAGCATCAGCCAAAGATTTCAAAATGCTTTAGAAAGGCAGGTAAATACAAAGAGGCACAGAGAAGTGCTCAAGGTCATACAGTGAGTCATTGTGGTGGTGCCAGGAGTCGAGCAATGCCCTACGCTTCTCTATGCCCTGGACCACATTGCTTCTCTGCGTAAGCTTCTCCTCGGCAGCTTTACTAATGTGACATGTATGAAAGGGGTGGCCATGTTAGTCTGTATCTGCAAAAACAACAAGGAGTCCTGTGGCACCTTCAGCTAGGTCTTACGGAAAAAGTCGATTTAAAAGGTGCAACTCCAGCTTGAGTCAACATATTTTAAGCCAAATTTCTGCAGCAGGAGTCCGACTCTCCCATCAACTTCCCTTACTCCTCCCGACTCTGTGGAGTACTGGGGTCAATGGGGGCACCACCAGCGGTCGATTTAGCAGGTCCTTACTAGATCTGCTAAATCGAACCACAGAAGATGGATCTCTGGAGCATCAGTCTCAGGGTAAGTATAGACAAGTCTCTAAAGACTAACAGATTTATTTGTGGCATATCTTCCAGATACTGGTTCGGGCCCATCCCTTTCTTCTGTCTCATTACCCAAGGTCTGTGAGAGTGAGGGATCGTTTTCCAGGATAGGTTGTGGGAGGTATGTCAGACCTCACTTACAGACAGCCACCCAACCTGAAGCAATTACTCACTAGCAACTACATACCACACTGCAGAAACACTCATCCAGGAACCAGTCTCTGCAACAGATCCTGTTGCCAACTGTGCCCACACAGCTACTCAAGCAGCACCGTTATAGGACCTAACCACATCAGCCACACCATCAGAGCTCATTCGCTTGCACGTCTACTCATGTGACATATGCCACCATGAGCCTGCCAACAAGGGGTGGTGTGATGTTGCATAATTACCCACTGGGAAAGAGACTGAGATCGTGATTCACATCTCCCATGCTACACTGTTACCATAGAACCATAGACCTGGAAGGAACCTTGAGAGGTCATCAAGTCCAGTCCCCTGCACTCATGGGAGAGCCATGCACTATCTAGACCGGGGTGGAGAACCTAAGGCTCAGGGGCTGAATGCAGCCCTCTGCTTGCCTGGATCTGGCCCCTGAGGTTTGGGCCTCCCCCCACCCAGCATCGGGAAGCCCATGCTGGTGAGGAGTGGTTCTTTTTGTTTCTCACTTGTGTGCAGCCCCTGACTGATTTTTCCGTGGGTCAGTGGCCTCCAACCCAAAAAAGGTTCCCCACCCCTGACCTAGACCATCCCTGACAAATGTTGGACTATGAGATGAAACAGCTCAGCTTTCAGTCACTCTCAGCCTGAGCTGGGTTTGAACTAGCAGTGAAAGGTTTTGTATTAGCATTGGGCTCATGTCTGGTCCTGGATCCAAACTTCCCTACATCTTGCAAGATTTACAGCAGAGGGCTCGGTGTGGCCCATTACAAAGGTGGGGAGAGCTATAAAGTGGATCTGTCTGTGGGTCTCACCTCAAACTTCCCCCAAATGTGGTGGGAGATATTCACATACTGGTGTTTAGTTCGGGCACATCTTTCTTCTGTCTCGTGACCCCTCTCAAGGGCTATGTCTACACTGGTGGGTTCTTGCGCCAGAAATATGCAAATGAGGCTAAGCGTGGAATATCGCCAAGCCTCATTTGCATACCTAATGAGCCGCCATTTTTGCGGAAGAGGCTCTTGCGCCAGAAGGCGCTGTCTACACTGCCCCTTCTTGCGCAAGAAAAACCCTCTTGCACAATGCCGCTATGCTGATTATTTTCAGGAATAATGGCATTGTGCAAGAGGGTTTTTCTTGCGCAAGAAGGGGCAGTGTAGACAGCGCCTTCTGGCGCAAGAGCCTCTTCCACAAAAATGGCGGCTTATTGGGTATGCAAATGAGGCTCGGCGATATTCCACGCTTAGCCTCATTTGCATATTTCTGGTGCAAGAACCTGCCAGTGTAGACATAGCCAAGGAGTTTGATGTGGTGTGGGTATAGTAGTGAGACTCTAAAGCAGTGTTTCTCAAAGAGGTCTGTGAAACCACTCTGAGAAACCTGCTAAGTGGCTGCTCCGGTGTGTTTATTTACCGGCTCCATGGCCACGGAGCCTTTCGGCTCCCATTGGCTCCGGTTCACCATTTGCTTCCTTCTCCTCTCACAGGGGTGGCCATTCTCAGGAGAGTTGGGCTGGAGAAGGAGAGAGCATTGTACAAACACATTTGGCACCAGCAGGTGCAAAGGAAGTGCACTGAAAAATTGCATCGGAATGAATTTCTATTGGGATGTTTGTTTCCCAATGACCAGTCCGCACTGATGCATATAAATAGTCATCTTTGGTGCTGTCAGAGACAAGGCCTAGTGGCTGGCGCAAGAGCCCAAGGTCAGAACCAGAGTCAGAGGCCAGAGCAGGGATTGGCAATAAAATGGTGGCAGTTCATTAGGGTTAGCCCCGGTGAGACGCTGCTGCTATATTTACTTGCGCCTCCACAGGTATGGGTGATTGCAGCTCCCATTGGCCACCGATCACCATTCTCGGCCAATGGGAGCTGTGGGAAGCAGCGTGGACTGGGACACCACTTCCCACAGCTCCCATTGGCTGGGAGGGAAAATCCACAGCCAATCGGAGGTGCACACACCCATACCTGTGGAGGTGCAGGTAAATATAGCAGTGGCGGCCCACCAGGGGCTAACCCTGGGGAACCTGTTCCAGCCAGCAGGCTGGTATTTGCCCACTCCTGAGCCAGAGGCTAGGATGGGAGCTGAGGTCAGACCCAGGTCACCTGAAGTGAGGCATGACAGGACCATGGCTAGGCACAAGCAGGCCCAGGAGCTAATGTAGCTGTGTGTGAATGTTTTAAGCAGCTTTTAGCTTAATACTGCTGCTGGGCTTAAGAGCGTGCATGTTGATTTCTTCAGCACGTTGTATGGCCTGGCCAATCAGGTGATTCTGCTGCAATCAGCTGCGATTCAACTGCAAGCCCCAGGTTTAGCTGCACTCTGTGAGCACTTATTCCTGATAGGTGCCAGGTGAGAACAAAGCTTCAAGTGAGGTTCCTGTGGTATCTGTTTCCTCAGGCCATGAGCTCTGCAGGGTGGGAATAATGGTTTTGTATGAGTTATCACAGTGGAGCTTCATTGATTGAGGCTTCTGGGTATTAAATAATAGCCAGTTCACTCTTTTTGGGAAGGAAACAGGTGCAAAATGATCAGAATTGCCCTAGTGACTTAGGAACCCAGGTTACAGACCTAAGTCTCTTAGGCACATACAAAAATTTTACCTGTAGACCCCTAAAGGAGGAAGGTGCAGCATCTCTTCCTGGGAGATTACAGGTTTAGTAGGGCTAATTCCCATTCCCTTGTACTACCTTTGATTACAGGCTGAATCACTCAGGACCTGACCAGTGCCAAACCAGAGAATTTTCTGAACCACGGGTGATCAATATTTTCTAGCAGCATCACCAACACTTCCACTGCTTACTGGGCTCTTAAAAGACATTTAGGGGTAAATTAGAGCTCCATTTAACAACACAGAACACTGACACCAGGTCTAGTGGCTGTAAACAAACTTTAGGGGACTGCAGGAAACTTGGCCATACCCATGATAAATGGACATCAGACCTGATCAAGTTCAACCTGTAGTCTGAATTGCTAAACAAACCTTAAGCCAAGGTGTGTTATGCAGAGCTTACAGATGGAATGCATTGCCCCCACAACGAGGGGAACCGCAGCAAAGCTGCTGCTACTGCAGCGCTCCATAATAGCAGTGCTTCCAGTCTGCATTAATCAATTAGATGTTGGATTAGTACTCTGTAGTGGTTATCAAACTTGCATGACTGCCCCCACTCTGTCTTTGTGAATGTACTAGTTTATGTCCTTCCTCTCCTGCCGCACAAGCACACAGGTATTAAGCAAAAATCAACATGCAAATATCACTAAATCCTGAAAGCAATAAGGCACTGATTCAAATGAGCCAACCACCCGCTGTCATAAGAGCAAAAGCAAAACTCCGATAGTGGCCGATGCATACACAATTAAATGTGCACACTGTCGGAGCAAAAGGGTTAACGCACAGATGGTAATGACTTGGTAAAATGCTGTGCAAACTTAACTGAAAATTCTACATTTTGAATTGAAATGTCAATAAACTTCATTTCAAAGCTGTCCAGATAAAACATTTCTTGCAAAACCAAGATTTGGTCAACAAATTTTGCCTAGCTTTATTTGGGAACTCTTTTAAAAAAAATGAGTTTATTATTGAAGCCTTGTACTATTTTAGGTAATTCCGTCTGCACTTTCTTAGCAGTGCCTGACTTAAGAGTCTGTAGAGCTATTTCCAGAATTCCCAAGCTAGTCTGTCTTCAGTTTGTCTTGTGAAATCTGCAGCTGAGATTCCTGGAAAAACTATTGAAAAACAAACCTGGTCCTGGTGTCTCCTATAAAATTTGGTTCTGTTCAGATTAATTCTCAATTCTAGACATTCAAAACCAAATCGCTTAAAAGCCATTTATCTGCAGTATGATTAAATGACAAAATTCCTTGGCAAGGTACAGATCTTCCAGTCATACCTAGTATACTTTAACTACCACTTTTACAACACATTGAGTACCAGATCTGTTACATTCAGTCCTTGTTATTTTCCATTTCTTTCCTAGCAGTCCTATTCCCGTAAACCAGCCTTACTTTTCTTAGTGGTGTGGCCTGTCAGTACTGATTAAGGGAACTCCACTCTGAACAACTCAATGATACCCTGTCATCAATGTTCCCTCTAATCTTTTTCATTCACATGCACATTTTTTCCATCCATGTGCAGAATAAATTTTTATGTGCACTGAGGCATGTGCAAATATGCACTGCCAGTAGAAACATTAAACTTAGCTGTGGGTGCTTTGCTAATCAGCTGAGTGACATTTGAATCACTACTATGTGGTGATGCAAGCACACGGTTTTAGGGAATACGGTCTGTTGTGGCATTTCTTTGTTGCATTGTTATTACACATATGTATATTTACAGACCAGCTGAATCTTGTTCTTAGTCTTTATACATTTATAAGAACATAAGAACATAAGAACGGCCATACCGGGTCAGACCAAAGGTCCATCTAGCCCAGTATCCTGTCTGCCGACAGTGGCCAGCTCCAGAGTGCCCCAGAGGGTGGACCAAGACATGATCAAGCGATTTGTCTCCTGCCATCCTCTCCAACCTCTGACAAACAGAGGCCAAGGACACCATTTTATCCCCTGGCTAATAGCCTTTTATGGACCTAACCTCCATGAAATTATCTAGCTTCTCTTTAAACTCTGTTATATTCCTAGCCTTCACAGCCTCCTCCGGCAAGGAGTTCCACAGGCTGACTACACGCTGTAGTTGGCACCGCGTTGGGGACCACTGCTCTAGGTTCTATTTCTGGCTCTAAATCTGACTTATGTGAACTTGGACTAGTCACTTCACTTTATTACAGATCCATTTGTGGTGGATTAGTATTTTACCAGGAAACCTGGAGTCAAATCCATCCGCGTGTAACTTCACCAGCTTTTTAAAATAATTTGTCTAACAATGAGCATGTCCTCAGAAATAAAAAGCCCTTGACCTGAAGAGCTTTTGTACCCCATTGTTCAGGGTATGTTGTGTATCTCACGCTGTGCCTGATCCATAGGGGATATGAATCTCTTGCAGGTTCGAGCTTTAAGATGCATTTTTCCAGAAAGTGATCTAAACTAAACGAAGAATCTCAGAGTCCAGAGTCAATTGTTCGTAAATCTGTGCTTATTTTATTTCTGGTTTAAAAAAAATATTAATAGCAGTTTATAGGCCCCAGACTGTACCCTGCAGAGAATCCCAAAACACCTACACATTTCTGTTGGCTCCAGTCATTATGTAAATGACAAAGCTGGGTTTCATTAAAAATAAAAGAACTCCCTAGAAACAAGCTTTAACGTTCCAGCCATTTAAACTCTTTGCAAATGGTTCTGCAAACAAACCACACCTAAATCCCAACTGTCATGCAAGATAAATTGTGTTCTGAGCCATTTTGGGGTACAGTGTGTTATCTGTCTGGCACTTGATCAAAGTCCTGACAAAGAACATAAGAAATGTTACCTGGAAAGACATCTAGCAACTTGCCCACACATCCTTAATTTTGCCTGCTGTGAAATTAGGAGAGCTGCAGAAATGAGACATCCTGATGCAAAATGTATTTTTAATCATCTTACCTAACAGAAGAACATTTTGGTTTATGGAATCATGTTGATAATTTTAGGGATGGTAAATCTGCCCTCCCTCCCCCCAAGGTTACAGTGTGAATGGAGTTTTTTCTCTTGCCCCCAGTGTGGTTTGGATCAGAAGGAGAGAGCACAGCCCAGCATAAGGACATTATGTAGTAGTTTACGTCCTTCCTCCCCTGGAGATGTAGAAGGTTATCATCAGTCTAAGAGATACAGCTCAGAATGAAGATCAGAGACTCTAGGTCAGTGGTCCCCAACCTTTTGGGGCTGCCAGGCGTCCGGGGGCGGGGCCGCACAAGCACCGCGTGTCTGGCACCGCGCGCCCGGGGCAGGAATAAAGGAATGGCTTGGGCCAGCCCTGGTCACTCGGCGGGCGCACATAAATGTCCTAGAGGGCACCATGGCGCCCGCAGGCACCGCGCTGGGGATCACTGCTCTAGGTTCTATTTCTGGCTCTAAATCTGACTTATATGAACTTGGACTAGTCACTTCACTTTATTACAGATCATGACCTTAAATGTTAACTTGTGCAAGGGGTAACAGGGTATAAGGGGCCCCATTTCATGCTCGTGTGACTGTATTGCGGGCAGCAATGGAGGACGGAGAGTACCCAAGTCGCCATTCGCCCCAATCCCAGCCAGGTTGGTACTGGATGGTGCATTAGCTTTGCTCCTTCCAAATGCACTAACCAGTGCAAGTGAATTGGCACAGAGGAGTAAGTAAGCTGCACCCACAAATGTTCTTCCACATTGGAGAAGGGGGAAAGAGGGACCAAATCTCAGTCACGATACAGACCTTGCTTTGCTCCTGGAGCTGGACTACTGCTCCTTTATCCAGGAGGGATTGCATGGTGCTGGTGCAGCCCTTTGTGTCTCTACCTACCCAATGGCAAAATAGATATAAACCTTTCTACCTAGATAATAATAATCTCTCGGGGCAAAGTGGGTTAATGTGTATTTATTATGTCTTGAAATCCTTGGGTTAAAGATGCTGTATCCTGTCCTGGCAGGGCTTTTTTATTAATTATTAGCTAGTGAATACAAAGACTTTTCCCCCAATTATAAAGCCACCTTAGGGCACGTCTACACTGCATGCTTATTTCGAAATAGTGCGTCTACACTACAAATGCCCATCGAAATAGCACTGAGCTATTTTGAAATAGAGCGTCCACACTGATTGGATGCTGAATCGCATTGAAAGCCCCCGGAAGCACTTCAGGCAGGGCATTAGGACAGTACTCTCTTCCCGGAGCTGCTTCCTGAGGCTAGCTGAGGCTCGTGCTTTTGAATGTAAGAGTTATTTTTATTTCTCCTTGTTCTAACTGAATGGCCCATTATATCTTTTCTTGCAGCCTACAGACTTGAAATCCAGTTGCAAGCTGAACTGTAGTGGTCGGGATACATGAGCTATAAACACTAAAGTAGTTGGAGCATGAAAGCAGATGATGTGAGACTGGGCTTGTGATACTGATGCTATCTCCCTTTCTTTCAGAATTGCCTGGAGTTGTGAGACAGCGCCGGCTGGATTGTATACAAGTTACATAGTTTAGTGAGTGCATGAAAGGGGAGTCAGTTTCAAACGCACTTGGATAGAGGCTGCTTTTCTCATGAGTGCATGGGAAGGGAAAAACAAGGGAAAGGGGAGCTTTTCTGAAAGAGTTTGTGATTGGGAGATACGTGCCTGTTGCAGACTTCAGGGCTCAATTCAGCTCCCATTGCAGAAAATGTAAGTTTTACCTTAGACATCATTGGGAGACAGATCAGGCCCTAAATCACCTGTCGTTCTTTTAACTCAGGGCAGAAATAGAGTTTTTCCATAGGTTATTTTAGTTCAAATGCATGCCATTCAGACATACTGGGTCATGGGATTCACACACACAACATACTCAGGGCTGCAGCAACTATGATTAATCACCCCATGAGCTCCTATCCTCAGCAGGTGGAAACAGCCATAACTCCATTTAAATCAATGGATCTACACTGTTTTATACCAGCTGAGGACCTGACCTCAATCTCTAAAAGTGGCCGAACCCACTAATTGCTTGGCACTAAAATTAAAATATCCACAGGGGCCCAAATCAAGATGTTGTTGTGCTGAGTGCTGTACAAACAGAACAGAAGACATTCCCCGTCCCAAAGAGTTTACCATCAACTCTCTCTCCGCCTTTATCATCATCACCATGATAGTGCCCTACTGTGTCCTATGGGCTAGGCCCTCCATAGACATATAA
Organism: Rafetus swinhoei; assembly: GCA_019425775.1. Lineage (NCBI taxonomy): Eukaryota > Metazoa > Chordata > Testudines > Trionychidae > Rafetus > Rafetus swinhoei. The sequence goes on along the minus strand of CM033437.1, from coordinate 19,477,353 downwards.
AATAAGAACATCCCTGCCGCAAAGAGCAGGCAGGCAACTATTAAACAGATAAACATATAAGCAAAATATCAAGAGGTAAATACCTTTGTTATTTTAGGTTTTTTGCTCCAAGCAGTTCCTCTACCCATTCCTCCAACATACCCTATCCTTAGATGACTTCATCCATTCACATGGATTTACCTGCTATCCCTACTCCCCCATCTACTTCTCCACACCCAGATCCAGTCCAACATTCCTGGCTGCCTCTCTGACACATCCTCCTGGATGGCCAGCTGCCAACTCAAGCTCAACATGGCCAAAACTGAGCTGGTTGTTTTCCCTCCCCAAGCCCTCTCCACCCTCGCCACAGACAACCCACCAATCTCCCTGTCCCTTAAGATTGCACACATAGAGCATGATGGGCCCTTCCCTTCTTCCATGCCTATGATCATCTCTCGTTCCAAGTGTGTTGGGCCCTCCCACCTCATTCCCATCCCTTCTAATGGCCGCTCTTCTGCTGCGTGGCCCAGAAATGCGAGGACATATCAATGCTCTGCCTGTCCCAACGACACACAGGGGAGGACAAAGAAGAGGTTACAATAATCCTAAAATTATACCCCCTCTGGGCCTCCCTCTGTGTCTCATCTTGTATATCAATAGCCTGTAGGTTATACATTATTTGGGCAGGGGTTATACACTAACTTGTACATTGACACGTATGTTGTTGTTGCTAACGCATGTATAATAGTGTTTAACAATAGATCCCTTTGGGCCTGCTCCTGCTCCTGTTCAAATCACTGGGAGTCTTTCCATTGACTGAATCGGGGTTAGGAGAGATCCATAATCCCCCCTCTTACTTGTTATTGTTCCCTAGAGTATTTTGTCCAGTGGCTTCTCTAGTCTAGTTTAATATGCATGTAGCAACGGGGCTCCTATCACATCCCTCCCCAGCAATAAGCAGCAGTGTATAGAATTTGATGAGGTGTGTGGAGGGGATCCCCACAAACTGGTAGGAGGTCCTGTCATATTTTCATTTCTGATCAGCCAGAGCTTTGAATGGCACAGTAATGTCATTGGCTTTCTTGGGAGTTATTGCAAACCGCAGTGACATACGCTCGCCTATGGCATAATCTTCCAAAGGAAATATTGGAAGACTCATTGCTTGGTGCATTTAAAAACAGAGCAATGCCCTAGTCTAGACAGCGAGAGGCTTTCTCGGCATGCCCAGGACTGTGAGTCACCCTCCCCGCCAGTGACAGAGAGACTTGCTGGTGCTTAGCTGGGTATCAGCTTCCTGACAGAACCATTTTGCTAAGCACCCAACTACTTTCTGCTGGGCAGAGAGAGCCCTTCCTTTGCTTTGCTGGTTAACAATGTGTGTCCCCCACCTCCCAGGTTTCCCTATGATATCCAGCCCCTGTCACTGGCTTCTCACAGGAACGCCAGGTTTGCCATCCCCGAGGGGACAGTGTATACCCCAACTTCTTTGAGTCAGCTGAGGATGAGCTCCTACGCAACAGTCACAGCCCTGAGATATATTGAGAGGGAAAAGAGTCAAAGGTTTAGATGTAAGCAATAGTAAGCATAATGGAAACAGAAAAGTGACAGCCCTTTTTCCTGAATGGCATCACATTGCCCACTTACTTCTTCAGGTGCAGGATAAGAAATGTCCTTTTGCCTCCTCCGTTTATTCCCCCCAAATCCATTGTTGGTCCCCAGAGTCAGGATGGCTCCCTGTGATTTATTCCCTGGCATTGCTGACTTCATATGCAAACCCAGTTTCCAGTGTCTTGGCTTCCAGTGCCTACTTTACATGTGAACTGAAGCCAACAGATGAATATACCATCTTTGCCTGGTGGGACTTGTTCTCAGCTCTTGACCTATCAAATGCATATTTTCACATTACCGGCCATCTTGCTCACAGATAATTCCTGTGATTCACAGTGAGACAAAATCAGTTCCAGTACAGAGTACTGCCATTCAGACCATCAGGGGAGGTAGGTTTGCAGAAATGTTGGCGGTGCCCAGAATGCACAGTGCCTTCACCCCTTCCCCACACCCAAACTCCCTCCCCCACACCTGCCTACACTTGGGAAAGAATTTGGGTGGGGGAGGGATGCAGGCTCTGAGACGGAGTTTGAGTGCTGGGGGCAAGCTCTGGGCTGGGGCAGGGCTATGGGGGGCAGGCTCTAGGAGGGAGTTTGGATGCAGGAGGAGTGAAGGGTTCCGGCTCTAGGAGGGAATTTGGGGGTGGGAAGGAATCTGAGGTATATGCTCTGGGACAGAGTCTGGGTGCAAGATGCAGGCTCCAGGCTGGGATAGGGGATGGGGATACAGGCTCTGGGAGGAGATGGGGGCTGGAGAAGTGAGGGGAAGGCAGAGTGCAGGGAGAGTTTGGGGGCAGAAGGGATGGGGTGAGGATGCAGGCTCTGAGAGGGAGTGGGGTGCACAAGGAGGTGTGGGGGGAAGAGTGAGGGGTGCAATGCTTACCTAGGGCATCTAGGTGGAGGCATTGGGGGAGGGTCTCTGCACATTGCAGCCTACAGGCACTGCCCCCACAGTTTCCCAGGGCTGCAGGGGCGCTTGGGGCGGGGGCAGTGTGCAGAGACATCCCCTTCCCTGGGAGCCACATGGAGGAGCTGGCAGCCATGCAGAGTGTGTGGGCTGGAAGTCACTGTGGTGGTGGGGGGGGCCCCCAGGCCATTTTAAATCATCTGGGGGCAGCAGTCTGGGATGGGGGACACATCAGAGGCAGCACATGGGGGCAGCAGATGGGGCTGGGGAGAGACCTACCCCCAAATTTTGGTAGAGCAGGGCCCCCAGACCAGGAATATTCCTAGTGCCCGGGCACCATAGACCCATAGAACTCACTGTCTATGGGCACCATGAGTCTTTACCAAAACCCTAGCAGTGGTAGCTGCTCATTCGCGCAGACAGGGAATATTGATATTCCCATACTTAGACAATTGCCTGCTGAAAAGCCCTGCCCTGCCAGAAACAGTATGCATTACTCAACAAACAATTTCTCTCTCTCACTCGCCAGGGCTACAAATCAGGGAAAAGAAATCTACCCTAACTCCATTACAACAATTGGCCTTATGGGAGTGCACCTGGACTCAGTTGGAGGCCAGAGCATCCCTGCCGCTGCGCTGATTCACAGCAATGACCTTCCGCATATTGGTGGTCTCAGACAGCCCATGGGTGTCTGTATGCACCTGCCTGCAGCTCTTGGGACATCTGGCGTCCACCACTTTTGTTATAAAACGTGCCAGACTACACATGTGCTGCCGTCAAGGATGGTTGAGCTCGGTATATATTCTGTGAGCGCTCAGCCTAAACAAAAGACTCACGCCAACCCCAGAGGTTCTACAGTCACTACGATGGTGGACAAATCCAATAAACATTTGCTCAGGCACCCCCGTTGCAACAGGATCCACCATCCATACAAATCACAACAGATGCCGCCCTGATTGGATGGGGAGCCTGTCTAAACCAACATACAGTCCAAGGCAAGTGGTCCCCCATGGAAACTTATTTACACATCAACCTGCTCAGATTATGCATGGTCTGTAACATGTGCCTACATTTCTTCCCTGTTATAGAAGGTAAAATGGTAAGGGACATGATGGAGCACGGTGCTTGTATCTGCTATCTAAATCGAGAGGGTGGAGCACATTCCTACTCCTTAGGCACAGCAGCCTTAAAGCTATGAAACTGGTACATAAAACACAGTATCACTGTGAGACTTGGTGTCTGGGTCAGCCCTTACTGGAAATGCAGGCTGCAAAAAGGGGAGCAGATCTTCGTAAGATGGATGGGCAACACTGAAGTTAAACTCCCTAACAGTAACAAATTGTGCTTCTGAATGATCCCCACTCTGGTTATCAAGAATCAGAAGGAAAAAAGGAGAATCTCACAGAGCCCTCATTGCATTCCAGTTTCCTGGCTCCCAGCCAGCACATAGGTCCAGCACAGTGAGAAGTTATTTTAAAACTCTACTCACTATACAAAATGTTCTTCTGATCCTTAAGGGTCAGCCACGTCACCAAGTCAATATTAGGATGGATCTTAGCAAAAATACCACACTGCCAGCCAATCCTTTAGTGTCTAAAATGAAAGAATTATTGTAAAGGAAAAAAGAAAGAACAAGAGAGCTCTTAAATGTAAAGCAGTCACATACATAGAGTCCTGTGCAGATACAACATTGGTATCTGCATCTGCAAAAACGATCTGCGGATATCCATAGCCGCATACACATCCGCAGATACTCATGGATACAAAGTGGATATCCACAAATTTGCAAAGTTCTAGATACAACATTTGTATCCACATCCATATCTGCAAAAATGAACCGCAGATACCCACAGATATAAAGTGGATATCCGCAGATTGGCAGGGGTCTGCACATACATACAGAGATTTAAAGTCCATGTATCTGGTTCTTAGCAGTCTTGGTGAGGTTTTTGGCTCGAAAGCCCTTCTGGAACACATCCACAGTTTTGATGGGTCACTCAGAACTTTGTTCAGAGCTTCGGCTTGTAGAAAAGTTACTCCAGAGATAAGAAGCAGGAAGGAAGACAAGAAGCAGAACTGAAGACAAAATGGAGAAGATGCATCTGCCTTTTATAGTCTTTTGCCAACGAGCTTGTATGTCCTCTGTTTCAAACACAAGTTGCCTGGCCAGCACATGGCCTGGAAGCCTTCGAGTTCTGTCCACTGGCATGTCCCTTGCTGAGTAGTAAGGTGTAGCCCTTGACCCTTTCTGTGAGTTCTTTGTACTGCAGCTGTCCCTTGATGGGCTTTCAAAGGTGGTACAAACATATACACAAGATGGCCAGCTTTAGTAAATAGTAACTTTGCCAATGCTATCTTACCCAGTATAGCTGGTAAGATTCATTGCACTTTTATAATATTAATATCAACAGTATAACAAAGTGTCTCCCATATTCCATACAGTGTCACAATTGCCATTGCAGCAGCATACCTCCCAGGTCAATTGAGCACAGGCCCATTGACGGGGGGGGGGAGAGGGGGAGGGAGGGGAGGGAGGGCAAAGGGGCAGTTGCTCCAGAGACTGGCAATTCAAAGGGGCTTGTAGGAGCAGTAGCAGCCAGGAGTCCGGAGCCCCTTTAAATTGCTGCCAAAGCACCACACCATGAGCTCTGTGTGACTCTGACGGCTGGGAGTGTGTGTTCCATGCTCCAGCCCTGCCTCTTCTGTGTGAAGCCACACCTCTTCCAGGCAATGGGGCCAGGGTCCCCTCACACCTTGCCCAGGGGCCTGCAGAAGCTGTCGGCCCCTCTGACTGAGCGTGATGGCAGGCACATTAAGATGACATTTTTTCCAAGAGCACGAGTGGGAAACAAACAACGCAACAACACAACACATATTCACGTGGGGGAATCCCCACACACGTAGATCCGCTTGTAACATCAGTAAACAAGAAATGACAATGTTCTGGGCATGAGCAGAATGAGAGAAAGAGTCAGCAAGATAGGTGCTCTCATGCTCGCCCCTCATACGTCATAATCCGCAAGGATAAAGTAACACTTAAAACACATCTTAAATGTATGCCCAAAATATCCTCTTCATTCCACCTCAACCAACTGATTCACTGACCTACATTTACTTCAAAACTACATACGATTGCTCAAGAAGCATCCCTGAACACATTGGTTGTGCACCGTGCCTACGCATTTTACCTGAATGGAACAAAGCCCTTCTGAAAATCACCTTGACTATTTGTATCAACAACAGAATGATCAAAGTGTTCTGCCATCTCTATTCCGAGATTACTAAAGTGGATGTCCGTCTATATCCACATGTGCCATTCAGTACACAACACTGCACCCCCTCCAGGCATCAAAACCCACTGGACAAGAGTCTTATCTACCTCCATAGCATGCCTACACAATGCACCCATCCTAGACAGCTGCAGGTTGGCCACCTGCAGAGCACAAATTCACGAGTAAGGATGCAATCATGCCTGGTTCAAGCTTAGACTCAAGACTAGGCCTTGCTGTTCTAGCTTCAGCAACCAACTCAACTGTGAAGTCCCTATCATCCTGATGGCAGCACTGTTCCACATTCACCTGCAGTGGAACACCCACAGGGACGTCACTCGAAGAAAACGAGAGGGTTACTTACCTTGTGCAGTAAATGAGGTGCTTTGAGATGGGTGTCGCTGTGGGTGCTCCACCACTGCTTTCGAGTAAGAGCTGAACGCTCCACAGTACAGAAGGATCTGAAGGGGTTGGGCCATGCGTGTGCTAGATGAGGTACCAGCGGCACCACAAGACTGCTAGTGCGCATGCACATCCTAACCAGACACTGCTACAGAAAATTTGCACTCGATGGTACCGGCATGAATACCTGAAGTGGAGCACCTACAGAGATGCACACCTCAAAGAACCTCAGTTACTGCACAAGGTGAGTAACCTTCTCTTCCAGAGTGTTAATCATCCTAACGTCACTTAGCACAAGCAAGTCAAGTCTTTAGTGACAGGGAGCCAGGGATCAAGGGCTTAATCCAGCCCCATTGAATACAATGGGAATTTTGCCCTTGGCTTCAATGGGAGAAGGACCAGGCAACAAAACTTTAAAGAAATAAAAGGAATAGAACAGCCAGCTGGAAAATACCTCAGAGTTTTGTGTGCATGGGAGAAGCTCCAGAATATCATTCAAACCTCACAGGAGTCTGTGTCCCTGAAGCAGCACTGTGAAAGGATTCCCTTTGTAATGAGAGGCAGTGACTATCGCCTTCCCATCAATAGAGCAATGTCCTTCATTCTGCCAGACACCTGGCCAACTCCTTCCATTTCTATCCTCCTTGATGGATGCCATTCTTTTTACTAAGACATACATTCCTGAGAATTTGACACCGGGCAGAGAGATATGTCACCGACTAGTAGTCCTTCTGCTGTGGGAAATGCCTGTACATTATATCCTTCCCAACATGGATCAGCTGGCTGGGAAAATGCAGGCTCAGCGTAAGTATTAACCCTACGTTTATGTATAAAAGATAGTTGGTGAAATATTTGTTGTCTCCCCCAGGATTAAGGTGGATCAGTTGGTGTAGGTGTTGCATAGTGGGGGGTACCTGGCTGGTTGCTATGCTGGGCAGCGGGCTGTGGGTGACTTCCGCTGGCTGCTGTCTGTAGCACGTCCCAGCAGGGCAGGGGATGAGCCATTATGCAAGGGGGCTCTGAACCTGTCCGACCAGTTACCTCCCAGGGAGCGGAACAATGGGAAGAAGGCGGAGTGGAGCCCTGGCTGGGGGGGCAGGGCTGGAAGTTAGTAAGTTAGTTTCTGTCTGGGAAGCAGGGGAGAAGGAGCTAGGGAAGGGGCTGGGATTGTAGGGCCCAGCCAGCCCCCATCTCAAGGGGGGGGCACTGAGGCCTCCTAGCCCCAGTTCCTGTAACCAGATTACATCTGTGCTGTGCTGTATCCTGGAGAAGCAATAAACTCCCTCTATTATACTGGCTAGTGGAGTCTGTTCATGCCATTACGTGGGTGCAGGAGACGGGGAAACCCCAATGTGCCGTCACAGTAGGTTCTTCTATGATCTGTCCCCTATTGTGGAACCTAAACATCACACCAATTTAAGTTTCTCTTCAGAGCCCCACGTGTGAGACAAGAAAGTATTATTATGGCCGTTCTATGAAGGGAATGGAGGAACTAAGTGCCTTACTCAGAGAGTAGTTGGTAGAAGAGCTGGGAACAGAACACAGACCTAAGTCCAGCTCCAGTGCTCTAACCACTAACCAGTCCTGCTTTCTGGGTCCTCCTTTCTTGAAATCGTTCTCCCCCACTAATGGGGAACAGAGCAGTGACAGGCCTGAGTTGGGACTATGGGGCTGATTCTTCCTCCTCTTTTTTGAAGGCACCATCTCAGGAAGTGGTTCCCCTTTTTCTGGTCCCTCATTAGTGCAAGCATTTTGGGGGCGTTCTCATTCTTTTCATATTGTCCATGTGCCCAATCACTAGGGGTACGTCTACACAACAGTGCGTACCTCAAAATAAGCTACGCAATTTGAGCTATGCAAATTGCATAGCTTATTTCAAAACAGCTTGTTTCGAAATTTGGCGCTATCTACACAGCACTTATTTAAAAATAAATCGCGATTCCTCTGACTTCCTTAATCCTCGTACAATGAGGTTTTCAGGAAGTCGGAGTAAGAAGCCTGTTATTTCGAATTTATTTTGAAATAACAGACTTTTTGTGTAGACAGCCCATAATGTTATTTTGGAATAACAGAGAAGTTATTTCAAAATAACTCCTCTGTGTAGACATACTCCTAGGTGACCAACAACATCCTAGGCCTGGGGTTTGGCACCCTCTGTTCAGTAGATTCTCCAAATAAGGACGTGATTCTCAAGCATGGTGAAATCAATGGGAATTGTGGGCTCTAAGCAGCTCACAGGATTGGGGACTAGGACAGTCAGCAATACTGTTGAAGATAAGCAATGGGAGATCAGCTGTATTCCTGCTAGGAGCTTACACAGAAAATGCTGCACCCAGTTCCACATGGTCTATGGGTTTGCAGGGCTCCTAATTCACACACTCTCGATTTAGTTAATTGGCAGCCTGAACCTCCCAGAGCCCAATCAATGTAGCAATTAAACATAGCCTGAGCCCCACAAGCCTGAGTCAGTGGACATGGGCCAGCATAGGTGCTGGGGTGCTGCCATACCCCCAGCTTGAAGCGATTTCCATCATATACAGGGTTTACTCCTAAAAGTACATCTAAACTACAAAGTTTCATCAACAAAACTTATGTTGACACCCAGAAGTCGCCAGAACAAAAATTGCCAGAGGTATTCACCCAAGGGATGTTAAATTGCGGGTAATTGACTAATCAAATAATCGATGCATTTTGCACCAACTGTTCAACTAGTCGATATGGCGTCTCCGCCTTTGAAGTGTAGAAACAGCCCTAGGGCTGTTGCTACACTTTGAAGGCGAAAGCGCCACGTGGAGCCCGGGGTCAGCAGGGAACTCCCTGCTGACCCCGGGCTCCATGCGGTGCTGCCGCTTTGAAATGCTGCAGAGCCTGGCATCAGGCTCCTCCCGGCGTTTCAAAGTGGCAGTGCCGCATGGAGCCAGGGATCAGCTGGGGAGTTCTTGGGCTCCCTGCGGTGCTGCCGCTTTGAAACACCGCCGTGGGGGCCTGATGCCAGGCTCCTGAGGCAGCGTTTCAAAGCAGCAGCACCGTGTGGAGCCTAGGGTCTGTCCCTAGGCTGCACGCAGCACTGCAGCTTTGAAGTACCGCCTTTTTTCCCCTCCACTTGCTGCCTCTTTCTGATAAAGGCAGCAAAGTGCGGAGGAGCGACTATTCCACAGGGCAGCAGAGATCAAAACACTGAGCAGAGCCATCAGGACAAGCATTGTGGGTTACTGGCAGAAGCCAGTTCTGTGACTTCTGTGACAAAACAAACAGCATGGTCTACACTGGCTCTTTGTCACCAATAAAGGGAGGGGAAAAGAAAAATGTCTCTCGTAGGGGTGGATTTTTTTTGTCCCTGAAAGTGGGCGCTTTTCTGGAGAAAAGTCGCATTGCAGTGTGTATGCTCTCACTGTTTTGTAGCCCAAAGGCAGTTTTTGGCAACAAAACTTTATAGTGTAGACAAAGCCTAGGATTTCAGTGGAAACTTTACCTGAATAAGGGCTGAGTGACAGGGCCTGTAGGAGGAATGCTCAAAAAGAGGTAGGCTCCTAACTTCTGTTTTGGGTGTTAATTCCTTTTGAGCATTCCACGCTGTATAATCCTTCTTATTGCCTGAGACTGGAAGCAGAGAATCTCAAGAGAAAGCCTGTTGCTTCCTATTCCAATGTTACTGACTTAAGAAGTTCTGCTAGTTCCTGCTAAACTGATCACACAGACCCATATTGTCTCACTGTTTCCTTGTACTCTCTTTTCTGCTTGTCTGTATCTAAAGGCTTGTCCTCACTTACTGGGAGATTAACACTGTGGTGATCAGTATCCTAGGGTTCAATTTGTGGGTCTAGTAAGGACCCACTAAATCGACCACTGATCGTGCCCCATTGACTCTGGTACTGCAGTGGGTCAGGAGGAGTAAAGGAAGTCGATGGGAAAGTTTCTCCCATCAACCTCCCGCAGTGGGGACACCGCAAAAATTCAACCTAAGGTACGTCAACTCCATCTACACTATTCACGTTGCTGGAATTATGTATCTTAGATCGACTTTCTCCCCTAGTGTAGACTTGGCCTTACTGTTGTCTCTTGTCTTATACTGAGATTGAAAGCTCCTTGGGGCAAAGACCACCTCTTCGTTCTGTGTTTGTACAGCACCTAGCACTATGTGGTCCCCGTCCATGGCTGGGGCTCCTAGGCACTACTGCAATACAAATAAATAATAAGCTGTGGATAGAAATTGGACAGGATTGTTTGTACACTCTGGATGAAAGGTACCCTTTTATGGCATAGCAAATAACTCAGCAAAGCCATAATATTGGTGGCTTTATGTCCCTGGTGTGACACAAGCTGCGGGAGCATACTGGTAAATTTGTGCTTCTCTGAGCTGCCCCTAAACTCAGGCTCATTGGACATTCTCCCACCAATTATATTTGGGTACCAGCTATAGCTGTGCACTGTGAAAGCCAGGGGCCAGTGTGTGCATCCACAGGTGCTCTGTGAATGTACATTTGTATGTGCCAGGACTTCTGCTCCATGTCAGGGAGTGTGCTCAAAATAGCTTTCTGTTTCTCTTAAGAATCCCTCAAAGAGTCAGCCAGTTCCTCCTTACCAAAATCACATAAACAACATGATTTAAATGCATAAACAAATTGGCCGATATTTTTTTCATGAGTAACTCTCTTAAGTGGCAGTACAATAAACTTTTCAATTTGGCGTCAAGTGAGCCAGAAAGCAGGCAAGCGGAGATGGCTTGCTAATACTAACCTGATACACAGCACAGCAAGCCAGCCAGCAGCTTTCACTCAGCACGCTTAATGATATAAATGTGTCTGTCCTGTGTATTGTTTCCATGTCAGCAGTCTGTGGGCAGAGGTTGGAAACAAAATCCCTTGCTTTAACTTGACATTCCAGCCTCCATCTTTCAGCAAATCAGAATCAGCAGTTGCATTTTCAGACCAGATTTTCCTTTATAGTAGGTGTGGGCAAAATACGGCCCGCGGGCTGGATGCAGCCCACCAAGCCACTCTGGCCCACAGCCCAGCAGTAGCTACAGCCAGGTTCTCTGCCTGCCCTGCCCTCGCACCCTGGCTGCAGGGCAATGTGTGTCTGTGAATGCTGCGAGCCCCAGGAGAGAGGTTTCATGCACTGTCCCCACCCCCTGCACAATCCCTCAGCCCCCCTGTTTCAAGAACAGGCAGCGTGCTAGGTATCCCTCCCCTTGGGCTCACAGAGTTCAGATAAGTACACATGGCCTCTGTAGCTGGCTTTTCTGAACAACCCGTGGGGGCTTGGAAGGCAGGGAGCCTGAGTGAGGAACCTGCTGGGCTGCTGGCCAGGAGCTGCCCAGTAAGCATCTCCCAGTCAGAACCTGCGTTTGGAACCCTAGCCCCCTCTCTCTTCCCAACCCTCTGCTCCCCCTTTTGAACCCTTACCCCATGTAACCCAAACCTTCTGCCCCCCATTCTGGCTGCCCATGTAGCCCCAACCCTCTGTACCCTGATCTTGCACCCATACCCCCTCCCAGACCCTACACCCCAATCCTCACCCCTAGGTCACAACCCCCTCCTGCCCTAGGTCACAAATCAAACACTTGCACCCTGTCGTGCACTCCAGTCCCCTGCCCCCAATCTCAACCTCCCTCCTTCAGCCAAAGTCCCCTCCCAGATCTCATACCCTCTCCTGCACCCCAGTCCTTCACCCCAACCTCTCTTCTGCACCCAACCTCCTCCCAGACCCTGCACCTCTTCCATTACTGTCATGGAAAAGCATGACTCTTTACCACTTATCAAATTCTTGGAAGGCCTCCCCTCCCATCAAAAATTATTGCCCACCTCTGGTTTATAGCCCAAAATATAGATAGGTAGGAGGGTAGTTTGATTTTTGCTCTGGTTTGGATGACCACTGGGTTCTGACTTGATAAAAGCCAGGGTAGTTTGGCTCCAGGTTCTAATGAATTCGGAGCCCAGAATTCAGGGAGGTTCATATCACTGAGTCTGACAGGCTTATAATTACCTAGATTATCACATTTTATCTTTTAAAAAATTGACACAACATTAGCATTCTTCCCGTCTTATGGAACTTCCTCAGTGCTCCTAGACTCATTGAAAATCCACATTAATGGTTCAATGAGCTCCCCATTGGTTCTTCTGGCCCCCTGTCAACACCCTTGCTAGCTTCCTGAGTTTAACTCTTTAGTCACCAAGTGCTGGCCAAGCTCTCCTCCTATCCATCACAGCTTGCTACAATGGACACAACATAGTCAGTGACATGGGATTCGCCACTACCCTCTCAGTCGGACAGAGACAACTTTTTGGTGTATATTTTTATACACAGGTACAAACAAGTTACACATTATGTCTGATGTATTAGGTTGCCACCTCCTGTTGCTTAGTTACCTCCCATTATCTCATACATGGGGGTTCAAACACTATCTATCATGCTGTTAGTTTAGACCCTGTCCTAAGCCAGGGTCGTCAGTATGTACCTGTTATCTGTGGGGAGTGCGTTGGTACCAAGATGTTACTTTATGAGATGTTCTGTTATGACCCTTTTGGGATGTGTTTGCAGTCAGTGCCTAGTACCTCTTAGGCAGGAGTGTTTCTGCCCTGTTCCTGTCAACTTCCATGAGCAGAGGCCTGCATATTGCTTACAGCTTCACTTTGCTTTTTATCATTGCTGTCTAGGCCTCAGGTCTCGCTCCAGGCCTGTGATATGTGGGCTTATGGTCCAAGCCCTCATATTACTACATTTACAATCATCATATGAAGAGACAAAATCACCTGTTTCCCCCCCAAGTACAAAACAGAAATATTTATTAAACACTTTGGCCTTTTCTGCATTATTATTGATAATTCTATCATTTCCACTGAATAATGAACCAATACTATTGCCAGGGTTTGTTTTGTTCCTAATACAGTTTAAAAATTCCTTCTTATTGTCCTTAACACTGTTGACCAAAGCTTTCTCTTGGGCTACGTCTAGACTGCAAGCCTCTTTCGAAAAAGAGCATCTAGACTACAACCAGTACTTTCGAAAAAGCAAGCCGCTTCTTCGAAAGAGAGCACCTAGGCAGTCTGGATGCTCTCTTTTGAAAAAGCACAGTTTGCATTACATAGCGCCTTTTTTCAAAAGAGCATTTTTGAAAAAAGGCGTTCTTCCTCGTAAAACAAGGTTTTTCACGGTCAAAAAACTGCTGCGTTCTTTCAATTTACTTTTGAAAGAATGCAGCAGCAGTCTAGATGCAGAGGAAGTTTTTTTGAAAAAAGGCTACTTTTTTCGAGAAAAACCTGTAGTCTAGACACACCCTCGGTGTCCTTTTGCTTCCCTTGTTAATGTTCTATGATGCCTAGCTTCTGATTTATATTCATTACTATTAGCGTCCCCTTCCTCCCATTTAATTTTTATAGCTGCCTTGACTTCCCTTCTAAACCTGGTCAGGTTTTTAACCAGCACTGCCTTCTTTCTCGATTGTGTCTTTTGGGGCATCTGGTAAGGGGTTCTTAAATGATTCCCAATTATCATTCACATTTTTTTGCTTAATTCTTCCTCCCAGCTCAGAATTCAGTTCAGTGCCTCCCAGTTCTGGCTAAGAATTCTTTTCAGTTTTGTGAAATTGGCTTTATCAAAGCACCAAGTGTATATATATTACTGGTCGGGATTTTATTCTGCTTGCACATTAGAAATATGATCCAGTTATAATCACTTGTGCCTAAGCTCCCATTAATTTTTAGTTCTGTGGTCAGTTCCTCTTTCTCCAGTAGGACATGGTCTAATAAAGAATTTCCCCATGTCGGCTGCAATACTTTCTGAGATAGGAAGTTCTCATCTGAAAGGTGAGAGCTTCTCAGACTGCACTGTACCGTGACCCTCTTCTGACAACCAAAATTACTACACAGCCCCAGGAGGGGGACCGAAGCCTGAGCCAGCTTGAGTCCTGTCATCCCTAGCAGGGAGACCAAAGCATGAGCCCCCGCAAAGTCTAAGAGCTTAATGCTTGGGTGGGGCACCTGTAACTTGAGCCTGGTTGCCCAGGGTTAAAGCTGAACTCAGGCCCAGACTGTGAGAACTGCTGGGTTAGACCATAACCAAAACCTGAAGATGAACATCTTCCCACCCATGCCCCCCCTATACTGCCCCTATGTCATACAGCCACACCTTATCTCCTCCACCTAACGGAGACCCCAGAGCCGCCCCGTTCGGGAGAAACACATTTATCTCTGCACGGCCCACTTATTTCCTTCTGTGCATCACACCTCCCCTCCTCTCGTGAAGGAGCCGCTTTGCCATTCCGCTTGTCCATGCCGGGGGCTTTCAGCAGAATAATTGAAAATCTTAGTCTGCTCTGCACAATAACTGGCCTGTTGCAGCCTGCCAGAAGGTTGTATTTCAGTCTGAGCTAAAGACAGGACACAGACTCACCAGAGTAGAGCAATAATTTTGGAGCCCTTGCTCTGACGTGGGGAAGCAAATGGGGGAAGGGGAATCAGAGAAGAGCCAGGGTGTCGGGAGAATTCCTCTAGTGTATGATATTGTTTCCTGTTTCCGTTTGACTGGGGTCCAGGCTGCATTTGCTATCTCCAGGCTTCTCCATGCCAACATGATTCGTTAATGAGCCATGTTCAGTTTCCAGCAACATGCATAATTGATCCGCAGCTTTAGCTCACTGCACTGCAGGGGGTAAAACCTGTGCAAACGGCCCCTCTGGCACACGTGGGAAGCAGCAGAAAATGGGTTTAGCTGATGATTCTGCTGGGACTCTACGGCAAGAGGAAAGCTAGCATGGGGGGGAGTGCAAAAGACTTGCCACTCCCTCATTTGGAAAAATAGAAATGATTAGTATTCGGGAAGGGCCCAATCAACTGGCCCCAGCACCCAGCTCAATGAACTGGGCTGTGGAGCAGCGAGAGGGATCAGTCCTCCCCTTCAGGCTGCAGACTGGCTGTGGCACTGCTTTGTACTACTGTGTTACACCTGCGGAGAAGCCTGTAGCTCTCCAGCTCAACCTTCCCAGGGGAAGAAGGCACTAGAGGCAGAGCTATCGTGTCTGTAGGATGGTTTCAGGTAACCCTTGGGGGGGCCCGCACGGCCCTGGGCAGCCTGGGGGTATTGCCAGGGGCCTGGTGCTAGCAGCAGGGGTTGGGCCTGCCCCCACACTCACCAGTGGTGGTGGGAGCCTTGGGAAGCAGAGCAACCCAGCCCCAGCCTGCTGCATTCCCCTGAGCAACGCGACTGGGAGCCAGGGGAGTTCAGAGGGCTGGGGCCAGGTCCCTCTGCTTCCCCCACCATGGTGAGTTTGAGGGGGCCCCAACCCCTGCTGCCAGTGCCAAGCCCCCAGTAATACCCTGGGTGATGGGTCACATCACTTGGGGGAGGCGGCATAAGAAGAGGCATGCAATAGGGGTAGGAGGAAGGTAGAGCAGGGTTGGGAAGAGGTGGAGCAAGGGTGGGACATAGGGAAAGGGGTAGGGTGGGAGCAAAGCAGGGCTGGAAGAGGCGGGACAGGGACAGGGCCTGGGGCAGAGGGGTGGGGGTGTCCTGTGCCCCGCATCCCCCAGGGGCAGCCCTAACCTACTGACCTTTGTTGTAGATTCCAAGGCCAGAAGATCACCTGGTCTGACCCCCTGTATAGTACAGGCCAGAGAACTTCCCCCCAGATAATTCGCAGAGGCGATCTGGTGACAGGGGATGGATCATTTGATGGTTACCTGCTCTGTTCATTCCCTCTGGGGCACCTAGTATTGCCCCCTGTCGGCAGACAGGACACTGGGCTAGATGGACCATTGATAACCATAGCGGTTATGTTCTTACTAGGAAAACATCCAAACTTGGTTTGAAAATTGTCAGTGATGGAGACTCCACCTCAATCCTTGGTAAATTGTTCCAACGGTGAATTACCCTAAAAATATATGCCTTATTTCCAGTATGCATTTGTCCTGCTTCAGCTTGCAGCCTCAGGATCATGGTAGATCTTTCTCTGCTAGGTAGAAAAGCACATTATTAAACATTTGGTCCCCATGTCGATACTTGGGAGACTGGGACCAAATCACCCCTTTAATCATAGAATATTAGGACTGGAAGGGACCTTGAGAGGATATCGAGTCCAGTTCCCTGCCCTCATGGCAGGACCCAGTACTGTCTAGACCATCCCTAATAGACATTTATCTAACCTGCTCTTAAGTATTTCCAGAGATGGAGATTCCACAACTTCCCTAGGCAACTTATTCTAGTGTTTAACCACCCTGACAGTTAGGAAGTTTTTCCTAATGTCCAACCTAAACCTCCCTTGCTGCAGTTTAAGCCCATTGCTTCTTGTTCTTTCCTCAGAGGCAAAGGAGAACAATTTTTCTCCTTCTTCCTTGTGACACCCTTTTAGATACCTGAAAACCGCTATCATGTCCCCCCTCAATCTTCTCTTTTCTAACTAAGCAAGCCCAATTCTTTTAGTCTTCTTTCACAGATCATGTTCTCTAGACCTTTAATCATTCTTGTTGCTCTTCTCTGGACCTTCTCCAATTTCTCCACATCTTTCTTGAAATGCGGTGCCCAGAACTGGACACAATACTCCAACTGAGGCCTAATCAGCGCAGAGTAGAGCGGAAGAATGACTTCTCGTGTCTTGCTCACAACACACCTGTTAATGCATCCTAGAATCATGTTTGCTTTTTTTGCAACAGCGTCACACTGTTGACTCATATTTAGCTTGTGGTCCACTATAACCCCTAGATCCCTTTCTGCAGTACTCCTTCCTAGACAGTCGCTTCCCATTCTGTATGTGTGAAACTGATTGTTCCTTCCTAAGTGGAGCACTTTGCATTTGTCTTTATTAAACTTCATCCTGTTTACCTCAGACCATTTATCCAATTTGTCCAGATCATTTTGAATTATGACCCTATCCTTGAAAGCAGTTGCAACCCCTCCCAGCTTGGTATCATTTGCAAACTTAATAAGCGTACTCTCTATGCCAATATCTAAATCGTTGATGAAGATACTGAACAGAACTGGTCCCAAAACAGACCCCCCTGCGGAACCCCACTTGTTATACCTTTCCAGCAGGATTGTGAACCATTAATAACTACTCTCTGAGATCTGTTATTCAGCCAGTTATGTACCCACCTTATAGTAGCCCCATCTAAGTTGTATTTGCCTAGTTTATTGATAAGAATATCATGCGAGACCGTATCAAATGCCTTACTAAAGTGTAGGTATACCACGTCCACTGCTTCTCCCTTATCCACAAGACTCGTTATCCTATCAAAGAAAGCTATCAGATTGGTTTAACATGATTTGTTCTTTACAAATCCATGCTGGCTGTTCCCTATCACCTTATCTTCCAGGTGTTTGCAGATGATTTCCGTAATTACTTGCTCCATTATCTTTTCTGGCACAGAAGTTAAATTGACTGGTCTGTAGTTTCCTGGGTTGTTCTTATTTCCCTTTTTATATGGGCACTAGATTTGCCTTTTCCCAGTCTTCTGGAATCTCTCCTATTTTCCATGATTTTCCAAAGATGATAGGTAAAGGCTCAGATACCTCCTCTATCAACTCCTTGAGTATTCTAGGATGCATTTCATCAGGCCCTGGTGACTTGCAGACATCTAACTTTTCTAAGTGATTGTTAACTTGTTCTTTTTTTATTTTATCCTCTAAACCTACCCTCTTCCCACTAGCATTCACTATGTTAGGTATTCCTTCATCAGACTTCTCGGTGAAGACCGAAACAAAGAAGTCATTAAGCATCTCTGCCATTTCCAAGTTTCCTGTTACTGTTTCTCCCTCCTCACTGAGCAGTGGGCCTACCCTGTCCTTGGTCTTCCTCTTGATTCTAATATATTTATAGAATGTCTTTTTGTTTCCTTTTATGCTTGTAGCTAGTTTATCTCTGTACTTGGTACTGGTGTGACTGCTGCAGGAATATGGCATTCAGTTCTGGTGCCCACTGCTCAAGAGAGGTACTGAAATCCTGGAGACCCTTCAGAGAAAAGCCCTAAGACTGATTAAAGGATTAAAAAACATGCCTGATAGTAACTGATTCAAAGATCTCAATTTACTTAGCATGAAGAGAAGATTTGCTCATATAAAGCAAAGTTAGCAAAAGTCAGGCTGTGAGCAAACACCAGGCTCTGCCTGCTTGCAAGTTCGCAGAGTCTGGCCAAAACAGGGAAACATATGTTCCTAAGAAGAGCTAGGCACAGAGAGTATTCATGCAAACACACCTCAGAAAAGTGGTACCAGAACATCCAGATATGAAGGATGGTGCAAAAGTATTTCACAGGGATAACAGGACCACACTGACCTCTCCTAAAAGATAAAGTCAGGATAACAGTGTGATGCCTGGAGATATTTTAATCAAACCAAAATGTACACAGAGATGGGTGATAACTAGCCATATCATAGGGCAGTAATTATGCCCGAAGGGCAGTATGTAGCGTGTTTGTATCAGGGTACAAAGAGGTATCTCTGAAAGAGCATCTTGGTCCAGCCAACCAAGGAATGGAAGGTCCCGTCATTCACTCAGTGGCGTCCTTTGTCACGGGCATACATGTGTCACGGGCATACATGTATCCTCATAGAGTCTGACAGATGCTATTACTGTGCTTCGTTGACAATAAACCTGCCTGGTGCCTTTGTCCCTTAATGGATCTTGTGGTCATTGGGCAATTTGCTGGATGTCTGCTGTGCCAGCTATCTGCACAGCACTGGGATGGCACGCAGTGAGAACATACACGCTGACCTCTTATGGAGAACTCCCTGGATCTTAGGATGTCCTACCCCATTTACAATGCACAAATTGGGTGAACACATGGCCAAATCAGCCATGAAAGGTGCCAGGCAATGGTGATTCAGACCCTAAAGCTCTAATTTCCTTTTTGTATTTATGTTGTTCATTTGTACTTTTCTGTGGTGCATTGCTCTATGCATTTCTTTAAAACTAAGCTGGTTTCTTTTATTTTTTGTTGTTGTGACAGTTGTAAATTTCTGAATTGCATGCATAAGCACAATGCTGCTGCTTATGGGAAATGATTACATGTCAGTGCTGTAGCACTGTGGTGTGCAACCCATGGGTCGCAAGCCCCTCGGGGGTCGCAGCTGTCTTCCTGGGGGATTTCAGCGCCGGGCCAGCCGCCATTTTGTTTTCCCGGCTTGGTGCCTGACATGCAGGAGCTTGAAATTAAAGGGACTGCAACAAAATGTTCCAGGGTTTTTTTTTTGTTTGTTTGTTTGTTTGTTTGTTTTTTGCTCAAACAATTTTCCCAGCCCTGGGGGTCACGAATTACTGCTCTAGCACAATGAGGTTCCAATCCTGATTGAAGAGCTGAGGCAAGGAACTCTGTGGGCCCATTCCTGTTCCATGAAGGCACGGGGAATTGTTCACTCTTAGTCATTTGCACCATGGGGCTTAGGCATTACCACAGTCCACCTTAATATAAATAAGAAATCAAAGAGCAAGTCTGGTTTCAGCTTCAGTTTAAAAAAAAAAAAAAAAAATCAGGCACACATTTCTGTAATGCAAAAACTACCACACATACCTCTTTTTAGCAAAACCTGAGTATACCCTAAAAATAGTTAGACTGTGCCTGCTTTAAATATTTCCCCTTCCTGTCCTGCTGCCCCATTGGTCCCCAGGGCAAACACATGCTGTGGCATTTAGACAGGTGTGTCCCAGCTACACCAGGATAATGTCTGGTGACCTTAATAAAAAAAATAAAAGCATTTTAAAAAATTCACAAAGGGAGAATAAAAAGGTCCACCATTTTAGTAAGAGTTTATCCCAGGTTGTCCCTTTTAAGAAAATAAATTAAGGGGCACTTTGGAGAATCTGGAAACAATTATTGAAGTGGACGAGATTCAGTCTTCCAAATTGGGGACAACCAGGGGAAAATAAAGAACCCAGATATTAACCTCTCATTCCATTGAGGGCCTGGTTACAAACCTGACAGTGAGCCAGTCTGAGTTTTTAGCATGCTGGGGCTGAATTTCAGGCCAGCTCAGGATTGAATTTCAGATGGGCCTGGGAAAAAAATCTCAAGGGTGACAGTGCTGAATTTTGAATGGACAGGGCCCAGAATTTCAGTTAGGCCCAGCACTAAGGTCTGGGTGACTCGAGCCCTAACAACTGAAAGAGTCCAAGGCTGAGTTTCAAGTCAATCTGGAGTGGTGCCTAATTTTAGGTGGAAACTATGTGAAATACAGTAGGGTTTGTATTATTTCTAGCTGAAACCAAGGAAAACTTTGTGGCTTTGGCTGAGTTTTGCTGTGGGTTTGGGGCTGTGTGTTCATCTGAACTTGAAACTCAAGGGTACAAAGTCACAATAGAGTGAAAAATGTCTCATGAACCTCCCTGAACCCACCCGGCCATGTTTCACTCATGAGAACTAAAGATAGATTGATGAGATTTAAAGTGCTTTTGCTCCAGAACTCTGGTGTAGGCTCCATAAATTCACAATATCTTCATGTTTAGATGAAAAGTGAACAGACTCTTCAAAAGTGACCCGTGTTAAAAAAAACAGATCACACCTTAAAAAAATCCCATTCCGTTCAGAAATAAGCCTGTATGTATCCTCTGCTGCACGTGTTCTCTCTTGTCGGTTTCTCTTATTCATTGTTAATGAAGTTTGAAAGAAAATATGCTCTTTGTTTCTTCAGGAGTTCATCTACTCCTGCTGGTAATCTGAAGTCATAATCCTGTACATGTGGACATCATAATTATTTCCACAGCAACCATTTGTAATATCACAAACAGAAGATTATGACTTCAGGTGGGAAACAGGGAGCAGGAAAGTAATCCCTGAGGAACAATCCTATTTTCATGGGCCTTTCATGGCCCAGAAATGTCCTGGCTTCACAGAGAAAAGAACTACAGTAAATATACATTCTCAAATTTATTTAGGAACCAAATCCTTTTGGTTAAAGATTCAACAGGATATTGAATTCTTCTTTACTTCCTGTCCTAAACTCTTTGTGTCGTGTTGCTGTGCACAATTAAAATAACTATTGCATCCCACTCCTGAAACAGCTGCAGTACAGTGGTAAGTGAAGTTATATATCAAATGGAAATATGTTGGGATATCTAAAATAAAGATCATTTGCATTACAAAGTGTTAGCGGCTCTTTAATTCCCTCTGAAGGTGCATTCTTGCCTCTAGGAGGGTGCCCCTCACACCTGGATGCAGCATTGCAGAGGACTTTACCTCCTGTTCTCCCCCATAGTGGTCAGTTTCTTGGCCTGCAGCTTCCCCCAGCACCTCTGTTTATTCTGTGGTGTCAACAGGGCTGCCAACACTCCCGGTTTTGCTAGGAATCTCTTGGAATCAGGCTCTATTTCCCAGAGGCCATTGAAACCAAACGGAGATTTTTGGGTCTCTAAAAGTCCGGTGGCACAGTGGGGTTAAGGTAGGCTCCAGCTCCCTGCCGGCCCTAGCCCCAGACAGCTCCTGGAAGTGGTTGGCACATTCTTGCAGCCTCTGTGGAGGGGTGGAGGGTCTCTTCTCTGACCCCGCCCTGAGAGCTGACTCCACAGCTCCCATTGGCTGGGAATTGTGACTAGTGGGAGCTGTGATGGTGATGCCTACAGGCAGGGGCAGTGCACAAACCTGCCCTTGATCTCCCCACCCTAAGGGCCTCAGGGATGTTCTGGATGCTTCTGGGAGCAGTGTGGAGCCAGGGCAGGCAGGGAGCCTGACTTAGCCCCGTTGTGCTGCCAACCAGGAGCCACCTGAGATAAGCATTGCCCAGCTGGAGCCTGCACCCCTTGCCTCCTCCTGCTGTTCAAGCCCCTGCCCCAGCCCTGAACCCCCTCTAGGCCGGGAGGTGGGGTTCCTGGGGTTGCTGCTGTCAGCCCAGGCCTGATCCTGGGCACTGTGGTGGCTGTTCTAGCCCTCTCTGGGTCCCGTTCTCAACTGACCCCCTCTTCTGTGCATGTGGCCCAGTTTGCAGGGAACATTCATTCCCAGAATGGAAAGCGGAAGGAGATGGAAAGGAAAAATATAGATCAGTCCCATCCATACTTCCATTGCCGAGGTGCTAGCCCTCATTCCCGCTACCCCGCCTTGAGTTCTACCCTCCATGCTGGAGTGTGCAGAGATCCTGAAACACTAGCGCTGAAAGGTGTGAATTGTGTCATGTCTCTGTGGGGTTAGGGTTACCAAATTTCAAGTTCCCAAACAGAGGACACTGCCAGAGGCTAGGGAGCTGGAGGGTGGTGGGTACAGCCAGTGCCGGACCGAGCCATACTTGTGCCTCGGGCAGCGGGCGGCGCGCGGCGCATGCACGACCCCGCCCAGGCGTGCGGCACCTGATTGACATAAGGGGCGCTGCCCCCCCAGGCAAACGGCACATGCGCAGCCATGCCCCCGGGCGACAACCTATGGGGGGCTCCTGATTGAAGTGGTAAGGGGCGCCGCGCACGGCGTATGCGTGGCCCCACCCCCGGGTGCGCGGCACCCCTTACCACTTCAATCAGGCACCCCCCATAGGTTGGCGCCCCGGGCAGCTGCCCGGCTAGCCCCCCCCCCCTTAATCTGGGCCTGGGTACAGCTCTTCAGCTGCCAGCTCTGAAGGCAGCACTGCCACCAGCAGCAGTGCAGAAGTAAGGATGGTAATACTGTACCATACCATTCTTATTTCCATGCTGCTTCAGGCAGTGGCACTGCCTTCAGAGCTGGGCACCTGGCCAGCAGCCGCTGCTTTCCAGCTGCCCAGCTCTACAGGCAGCACCATGCCAGTAGCAAAGCAGAAGTAAGGGTGGCAAACCAGTAGACATGCACACCACTATTAGGGCATGCTGGGTATTGGAAAAAGGAAAAGCAAGAAAAAAAATCAAGGACATTTGTTCATATTTCAAAAATCTACCTAGACGCAGATCAGATAGCCAAAGAAGAGAGGATGTCCAGGAAACCCCAGATGTATGGTAACCATAAGTAGGGTTAGCAACAAGACCCATGGCTCTGGGGGAACCTGCCTATATTGCCCTAGCTGAGGACTCTGTGTATGGCAGAAGGAAAAGAATGTTGAACATGGTATAAACACTAAAGTTTGGCACCCATAAAGGAGACCTCCTAGGTGAAGAGCATGTTCAGTTCCATTGACTGCATGTCTCAAAGTATCCAACTTCTGAGGCCCATTTGTTTAGCAAACACTTCTCAAAATGTTGGTGTAAGGTAACAAGTTTAAAAAAATTTGCCATAACTGACCTGCCAAAACTTATATGGTGAGTTGGGAAATAATGCCATAAATTAATCATGGCATTTTACAACAGCAAGTGTTTGCCAAATAGACAACAGAAGAGGTTATTGAATGAGTTTAATACAGAGCAAAACACTATGGCTGGGAATATTAGCAAAAAGGGAGCAACTTGTGGTTATTATAGTTGGAATTCTTATTATAGTTGGAATTCTTCATCACACAGGTAGCTTTTTGTAGGGGCTGGGAGGGTCTAAGGAGGAAAGGAAGAAGGCTTGTTTTCTGTTAATTGAGCATGGGGAAGTGTTGTATGAAAGGAAACTCAACTTTGTGAGTGGGCAAAGGAAATAAAGGGAGCAGTCAAAATGAGCAGAGCAAAGGGGAGGAGAGGTTGTGTAGGAGATGAGGGCAAAGATATGACATCAGCAGTCAGTACATGAAAGAGGACCATGAATCTGTGGCAGTACATGTAGCTCTACTTTGAACAAAGGGGGAAAAAGGGCAGGGAGGAGACAAAGAAACCCTTCAAATCTCTTTCCCACTGTTGGAGAACCATGAGATGCTCCAAAGGGAATCTGCTAAGCTGGGCAAATGCTTTGGGTTGTCACCACTCAAACACTCGTCAAATTCTCACCCTTTTCCAGTTCTGTTCCCACCGGTTTTCACACAGAAGCATAGCAGTGAGGAAACATCATAAATGTTCATTGAAACCGGGGCCTGGCCTACACAGGAAACTTTTGCCAGCCTGGCTATGTTGGTTAGGGGTGTGATTTTGGCCAACATAACTATTCTGGCAAAAGAAATAGCAAAGATGCACCTGCATCAATTTAAAAAAATACCTTTGCTGGTGTAGTTTATTGTATTCGAGCAACTGGTGCAAATTCTACTGGAAAGGGACTTTTTTGCCAGTATAAGCTATATCTACATTACAAGGATTTTCAGAATCTCTCTTCTGGTATAGCTATAGCAGCAACCTTATAAAAGTAGACAAGGCCTGAAAATCTGCAGTCAGGTTTGGTTGGTTTTTTTTTTCCTTTTTAGTGTGCCATGTCATTCTTTGTGTTTGTAAAAGAGAAGAGGAGAATTTGTGACAAAAGTAAAACAGCCTCACAACCTTGGGTCTCCCAGCTTGCAAATGGCAGAGAAAAATATCCAGATAAAATGGATTTCAATTTTTTCTTTTTTTGCCTTTTTCTATCTATATCAGCAAAGAGTGAATATGTGTCAATGCAAAACTTTACATCTGGGGTGTGTCTAGACTGGCAAGTTTTTGCGCAAAAGCGGCCGCTGTTGCTCAAAAACTTGCCAGCTGTCTACACTGGCCGCTTGAATTTGTGCAAGAACACTGACGATCTAATGTATGATTGTCAGTGTTCTTGCGCAAATACACTGATGCTCCTGCTTGGGAAAAAGCCTTCTTGCGCAAATGCTTTTGCGCAAGAGGGCCAGTGTAGACAGGTAAAAACCGTTTTGTGCAAAAAAGCCCCGATGGCAAAAATGGCCACCAGAGCTTTCTTGCACAAAACTGCGTCTAGATTGGCATGGATGCTTTTGCGCAAAAGCACTTTTTGCGCAAAAGCATCCATGCCAATCTAGATGCTCTTTTCCGCAAATGCTTTTAACAGAAAAACTTTTCCATTAAAAGCATTTGTGGAAAATCATGCCGGGTCTAGATGCAGCCATGCTGTCATTCTCCCTTTCACACCCTTCTATGTCCCCATATCAATCTTCATCCCCTTCTCCAAGACCTCAGACAAATCCTTCAGGTTCTCCCACAACCCAACACTTATTTAGAAGCCTCTTGTTTCTAGTCTTGGACCCAAATACATCAGCAGACTGCAGTGCTGTGGCAAATGCCTTTAACATGGACAGGGACCTGCTCCCTCCTGCCTTGTCCTTTACACTGCTGTAGAGTGCATGGAAAGTGCTACCCTCCTGATAGCATTTGACACCCTCTTTGTACTTCCTTGGCACCATTGTAAATGACAATATGCAAGGCAAATGGATCAAATATTCTAATGTGCATGGTGGGCTGGGGTGGGGTGGGGTGGGGATGACGATCCTTCCAGCTCTACCCCAGGCCCTGCCCCACTCCATCACTTCCCTCAAGGCCCCACCCCTACCCTGCCTCTGCCCCACTCCCTCTCTTCTCCCCTTATTTCTACCCCATTCTGGCCTGTGGCGGGCCCCTCCCGCCTGCCCTCTTAAGTCCAAGGCCCTCCGGCCTGAGTCTGTAACACAGTTCAGGGTTGTAGCGGGGATGCACCCCAGGTAGGGGGACCCAGGCCCACCCTACTCCACCAGGTCCCGGCCCAGGGCCCTGTGAGCGACCGGGTAGCGGGTCACTCCCTCGGCGGGGCAATCCGGCTGAAACGCACCAAGGTTCTCTGGGCGGGAGAGGCGGCTCCCGCTCCTGCCCTGGGCCACTTCCTACCTGGTTCCCTGGGGTTCCTTCCCCTGTACTTGCCCAGCTTGCTGCGAGCTCCGGGCCGGCGTCTCCTCGGCAGGCAGTCTCTGGGTCGCACCAACTCGCCTCCGCATCCCCTCCAGCCTCTCCTGGAGTCCCTGGCCACAGCTGCGCAGGAGCCCCCTTCACCGGTCCTTCTCCTCCAGCTGTCTTTTCTGACTGAGTCCTTCCCCAGGCTTTTATAGTGGAGCTACAGCCCGGGCATGCTCGGTAGGGCTGTGGGGGAAGGGCCTCTGCAGCCAGGTAACCCTGGCTGGGCCCTGCAGGTTCAGTGCGGGGCTGCCTCGCCCCATCACATGGCCCCTTCCCCGAGTTTTCCCAGTCTTGCTCCCCCCTTCCTCAGTGCCTCCTGCATGCTGCAGAACAGCTGATCATGGTGGAGTAGTAGGCACTGGGGGGAGGGGGAGACGCTGATGGGGGGCTGCCACTCGGTGCTAAGCCCCCAACATTTTTTTCATGGGTGCTCCAGCCCTGGAGTTGGCATGTAGAATGCAAGTTTTTAGAGGGGGGAGAATCAAGCCCACACGATGGCCCTCTTGTGATCCACTGGAGCTGGGCTGCCAGAGGGGAGCTGCAGCGGATGCATCTCCCAACGAGCTCTTTGCCTCCGGTGAACTTTTCACTAGTGGCTTGGGGCAGCCTCCCCTGTTTCTGCTGTGTGGGTGTGGGCGTGCGCACGTGCCTGGTCACACTCATTCGCCAGGTAGTCCCTTCCATCTGAGAATCCCAAAGCATTGTGAAGGGGATAACATAACATAAGAATTAGGGGTCACCAAATGAAATGAATGGGTAGCAGGTTTAAAACAAACAAAAGGATGTTTTTCTTCATGCAGAGCACAGTCAATCTGTGGAACTCCTTGCTAAAGGATGTGGTGAAGACCAGGACTTTAACAGGGTTCAAGAGAGAACTAGATACATTCATGGAGGTTAGATCCATCAATGGCTATTAGCCAGGATGGGTAGGAATGGTGTCCCTAGCCTCTGTCAGAGGCTGGGAATATATGACAGGAGAGGGGATCACTGGATGATTCCCTGTCCTGTTCATTCCCTCTGGGGCATCTGGCATTGGCCACTGTTGGAAGACTGGATACTAGGCTAGATGGACCTTTGGTCTGACCCAGTATGGCTGTTCTTATGCGTGTTCTTATAAAGGTGCGTAAGCATGATCGGCCCCTTTTCACCAACAACTGAAATCTACTGACATATCTGTGGGAAGGCGTGGGAAGCAAGACCACATTTTCTTTATCTTTCAATCATCAAGCTTGTGGATCGTTTTTATTTGACTTTCCACCTCTTACATCTTTTCCAGCACATGCTGCCCTGCCCTGGATAACATAAGAACATAACATAAGAACGGCCGTACCGGGTCAGACCAAAGGTCCATCTAGCCCAGTATCCTGTCTGCCGACAGTGGCCAGCACCAGGTGCCCCAGAGGGGGTGGACCGAAGACAATGATCAAGCGCTTTGTCTCCTGCCATCCTCTCCAGCCTCTGTCAAACAGAGGCCAAGGACACCATTTTATCCCCTGGCTAATAGCCTTTTATGGACCTAACCTCCATGAAATTATCTAGCTTCTCTTTAAACTCTGTTATAGTCCTAGCCTTCACAGCCTCCTCTGGCAAGGAGTTCCACAGGCTGACTACACTGTGTGAAGAAGAACTTTCTTTTATTAGTTTTAAACCTGCTACCCATTAATTTCATTTGGTGTCCTCTAGTTCTTCTATTTAGGAACTAATAAATAACTTTTCTTTATCGGCCCTCCACACCACTCATGATTTTATACACCTCTATCATATCCCCTCAGTCTCCTCTTTTCTAAACTGAAAAGTCCCAGTCGCTTTAACCTCTCCTCATATGGGACCCGTTCCAAACCCCTAATCATTTTAGTTGCCCTTTTCTGAACCCTTTCCAAGGCCAAAATATCTTTTTGAGGTGAGGAGACCACATCTGTACACAGTATTCAAGATGTGGGCGTACCATTGTTTTATACAGGGGCAGTAAGATATTCCGGGTCTTATTTTCTATCCCTTTCTTAATAATACCTAGCATCCTATTTGCCTTTTGACCGCTGCACACTGTGTGGAAGTTTTCAGAGAACTGTCCACGATAACTCCAAGATCTCTTTCCTGATTTGTCGTAGCAAATTAGCCCCCATCATACTGTACGTATAGTTGGGGTTATTTTTCCCAATGTGCATTACTTTACACTTATCCACATTAAATTTCATTTGCCATTTTGTTGCCCAATCACTCAGTTTGGTGAGATCTTCTTGGAGTCCCTCACAGTCTGCTTCTGTCTTGACTATCCTAAACAGTTTGGTATCATCTGCAAACTTTACCACCTCACTGCTTACCCCTTTCTCCAGAAAACTCTCAGTGAGATTTTATCAGTTCCTTTTACCATGCAGCTTATTTTAGCAGTCCAGCCTTGTGTCCTTTTCCCTTTGAAACTGCACCTGCACACTGGGCTAAAGGCTTTAGGCACTTTCCCGCAATAAGTCAGAGATCTCTTTCCCAGTCTGTAAGGTCTGCAGCACCTTTCTATTTAGCAGATATTTCCTCTTCTGGTCCTCTAAGGCTTGCTATTCAACAGTCCTCTGCATTTAACCAGATGCTGAAGTGATCGAAATCCTTCTGAAATGAGCTACATTGTGCTCTGACTCCTAATTTAGTATCATCTGCAGATTTGGAATCCCTGCTTCATTCCCCCTCTCCATGTCATTCCTGCTACAAAATAAAGCCAACAGCAGGGATTGTAATCAGTGTTTTCTGTTAGCTGAGCGCATGGGCGGCCACCCAGGAGAGATTCAAATGACGCCCATCTGATTAGCAGAGTGCCCACAGCTACCAGCATGTATTTCTATTGGTGGTGCCCATCCACATATGTCTTGGTGCACATAACAAAATTTATTCTGCACAAAAATAGCGGGAACATTGATTGCAATATGCCTCCCCTGAGGCAGTCTCTTTCCAGCTCCCAGTGGTTTCACTGACATCTCTTTTGCTTCCTGTCTTTTCAGCTAGTGATAGTTTTTCTTCTGTGACCTTGCCTCCTACATTTGTTAAATCTTTCTATGGGGAGGGGAGATGAGCACATCAGGTGCACATACCAAAGGAATTCAGGGGTATGTCTACACTGCAATGCTATTTGGTATGCCGAAATAGCTACCCCATGTCTTTTGAACGTGTCCACTATTTCGAAATGTAGCGGACGCGCTATTTCGCCATCCCTGTAAACCTCATTCTACGAGGAGTAAAGGAAGGCTTGAAATAGCGCTTTATTTAATTTTTAATAGCCTCTTTTGAAATAGACTCAAAATAAGCTACACAATTTGCATAGCGCAAATTGCGTATCTTATTTCGAGTTTCGGGTGCTGTGTAGACACACACCCTTAATCTAGAGCTGCTGCTCTAATCCACCCATGTAGCAGCCGGTTTTTAAAAGGGAAGTCAGTGAACTCCACCGATTTGTACCAGCTGAGGTTCTGGCCCTAAGCATATGCTGCCTTGTTCACCCACTATCTAATTCAAAGATAAATACCCTGATTCTGCCATACATCTGAGAATAGTGGCTGCAGGGAGCCAGTTGCAACTAACTGAGTCAGATCTGTAATGGAGTAAACCTAAATTACACCAATGCAGGAATGGACATAGCTAAGGTCTGCTTCACTCCCACCTTCACTACTACCCCCTCCCTGTTCATGTCCCACCCCAGGCCTCCCCTTCCCCGCTCTTATGTTGGGCATGGGACTGTGGTGCTGGCACATGAGGCAGAGTGAGGGCTGGCCAACTCCTTAGGATAGTCACTTAGGATAGTCACTGTCTCAGGCCTGTTTATACATGATTGGAATTGGGCTCAAGTTGCAAACTTCAGATCTGGATTTCAACTGCCCCAGAATTCCGGAGTGTTGGGCTTTGGAGTTGGGGTATTTTGGCTGTGCTCTGTGTTTCACAGATACAGGTTGTACCTCTGAAAACCGGCATTCTCTGGTCTGGCAGGACCACAGATACTCCTGGACCAGAGAGCCCGGGAGCCTAAGGGCAGGAAGGGACAGCTGGGACTGAGGAAAACAGGGTCATCAGCTCAGCTGGAGGCAGTGCAGGATGGAGGCCGTAGCCCCCCACAGCCCACAACAGCATGGGGGTGGGCTGGAGTCCCCAACCAGCCTGTGCCTGCTTGGGGCCTGAATCCTGTGGCAGCCCCTGGGAACACGGGGCTGGAACCAGAGCCCTGTGGCAGTGCGGGACTGGATTCTCCTAGCAATCCCCAGGAGTGTGGGGCCAGACCCCTGGAGCAGTCTGCTGAAGTGTGGGGCTGGGACCAGAGTCCTGTGGCAGCTCCTGGGAGGGTGGGGCTGGGGCTAGGCTGGAGCCCCACGGCAGCCCACAGCAGCACAGGGCCAGGGCCAGAGTCCCCCGGCAACCCATATTGGCAAGGAGCAGAAGCCCCATGGCAGCCCCCAGAATTGCAGGAGCACAGTCCTGCAGCAGCCCCCTGGAGCATGGGGCTCGGACCAGAGCCCTGCGGCAGCCCCTGGGAATGCAGGGCCGGGCTGGAGCCTCGCAACAGCCCACAGCAAGCAGGGATGGAGCCTATGACGCCCAGGGAGCTGGTCACAGCTGGGCAAGCAGCCCAGCCAGGTTGGGGAGGTGGTGGAGGCAGGGTGCCTGCTGGCAGCAGGCGACGTAATTGGGGGCTGGTGGCAGGAGATCTCCCCTGGTCCGACAAATCCTCATGTTCAGGACCAGTCAGGTCCTGACGGTGCCAGACCAGGGAGATCCAACCTGCATAGAGAGAAGCAGGCACATGGGCATTTAGGAGAGTATTTTTACAAGAATGAGTGCAGGCATTTGGAAGGTAGTTGGTAATGAGGAAAGACTTTGTTTCAAGCAAGAAATTAGTGTTGCCAACTGTCTAATTGCCCGAACCCAAAGATCCTTGCCCCACCTCCTACCCCACCCCCTCTTCAAGTTCCCACCCCTGCTCATGCCAGTTCCATCCCCCGTATTGCTCACTCTCCTCTGCCCTTGCTCACTTTCACTGGGCTGGAGCAGGGGGTTAGAATGTGGGAGGGGGTGCGGGCTCTGGGCTGGGGGTTGGGGCCGAGGAGTTCAGAGTATCGGAGGGGGCTTAGTGCTGGGGTAAGAGGTTGGGTAGTGGAAGGGGTGATGGGTGTGGGCTCGGAGACAGAGCTTGGGTGTGGAAGGGGGTTCCAGGCTAGGGCAGGGAGTTGGGGTCTGGGTGGGGGTGGGGGCACTTACCTCAGGTGGCTCCCGGAAGTGGCCAGCATGTCCAGTTCCTGGGCTCAGGGGCAGCCAGGTGGCTCCACTACCACCACCTCTGCAGCTCCCCATTGGCCACAGTTCCCCATTTCTGGCCAATGAGAACTGTGGAGTGGGTGCTTGGGACGGGGTGTCGGGACAACATGCGGAAACCCCCTGGTCACACCTGCGCCTAGAGCTTCCAGGAGCCAGGGCAGGCAGGGAGCCTGTCTTAGACCTGCTGCATGGCCGATAGGACTTTTGGCCTATTGAAATCTCCAAGATTGTATTTAATAGTCATTGGAAGATTGATGCCAATTCTGGTAGACTCCCAGCCAATCCAGGAGCGTTGGCAATCTGACAAGAAATTCAGGCCAGGTTCACGGAAGGGCATTATCTTTTCAAGAACGCATAGAGCCTGTTTTGAGTGGGTCTGTGGCCCTGAATTCTGAGGAAAGTCTGAAGCCTGAGTTCTGAGTGCGGTTTATTTTCAAGTGGCAAGACCTTGACCTATGTTTTGAGCAATGCCTGGGGGTCGGGGCTGTGTGTTCTGAGATTATTACTGGAGACTGGGACCTAAGTTCCAAATGAGGCCTAGTGCTTTAGTTCGAAGAATGGCATGTTTTCAAGGGCGAAATGTTGCTGTAATTGGACCTATCCATTGACCCTCATTGGTTATTCAACTGTAAAAAGTGAGTGTAAGTTCATAAGATGTCACAATAAACTATAACAAGTGTTGATGGGGAAAGGCATAAAAAAGTGCCTGAAAAACTGAATCAGTCCAAACCAAACTGCCTCCTGCTAGAATTCAAGGACTATATTAAGATCATGCCTCGTAAACAAGGACAGCATGAGAACAAAAATTAATAAGCCAAAATTGGTGTATCAGAAACTAGGCTTTATTTTGTCCACCGGTTATGAGAGGATAAACTATTATATCCATCTTTCCTTTTTTAGGTCCTTAAAGAAAGACTTTGTGGGGAAAAATTGGGCACTGAGGTGAGCTTCACCATCATGGCTGCCACCTCCAACTGCCTCTTGGACCCCAAGACCTTCTTCATTCTAATCCTGAAAAATGTCCTAACCAGGCCAACCCAAAGAGATGGATCCAGATGATACCTTTTCTCAGTGGGGCCAACAGACTTGCCGGGCTTCTGGCCATGCAGGAGTGGGGGGAGCTCTGTGCTCCTGGAAGAGGTGGGGCCTTGGGCGGAAGAGGTAGGGTTTGGACAACCAGCCCTCAGCGCCCCCATCCCCATCCCTCAGAGCTGCCTGGAGCATGCCACATGGTGCTCTGGCGATGATTTAAAGGGATTGGGGCTCCAGCCACTGCCACACTTGTGGTAGTGGTGGTGGCAGTCACAAGCCCCACGCCCTTTTGAATCGCTGGGCACCGGGGTGATTGTCCCCTACCCGTATTGTCCGCAGGCCTGCCTTTGCCACCCCCAGCTCCAGCTAAATTCTGAACACTGTCTAGGATATGAGACTTTCTCCCCCACCTCCACTCCGCCACAGTGTTCCTTTTTCCTTCCCCACCTTATTTCTTCCCTTTCCCATCCCTCTCCTTTTGTCTTGTGTCTAACAGGACTTTGGCTTAGCCAGCCAAGATTGTGAATTTTGCAACACTGCTGTAAGGCTGTGACCAGAATGAGGCAACTAAAAACAATGTCCTAAACAACCTGGAATTGGTACAAGTGCCTGGTCTCAAAGTGGTTAATGAAACTCTGTGCTCCGCTTGTCTTTCTGCAACAAAGAGGTTGCAAATGAACATTAACATCAAATATGTTTTCTAGCTTTGTTATTCTTTCTCCCTCCCTTTTGTGTCTGTTTCTCTTGTTTTGGCTTCTAGGAAATAAGATAGGACTTTAACACCATGAGCAACAACGCCAGCTCTAGCCTTCTCCTTCTCTTTCCCCCCAATAGGATAGTTATACCATCATTAATACCGTTTAAACCAGGGGTGGGGAGCCTACGGCCTGGGGGCCAGATGCGGCTCTTGGCTTCTTTGGATCCAGCCCCTGAGGTGTGAGGTTCCCTCCCCAGCATTGGGGAGCATGCGCTGGTGCTCCAGCCTCCACTGTCCCTCTGTGGGACTAGCACACACAAAATCTACTAGCCTAGGCTCCCCTAGGCTCTGGCATGCGAGGGAAATGTGGGGAGTGCCTTTCTCCTTCACAGTCGGGGCCATGTCAATGAGGATTTGATTGGGGTTTTTTTTGCTTCTCACTTGTGTGCGTCCCCTGACTGATTTTTCTGTGGGTCATTGACCCACAAAAGGTTCTCCACCCCTGATTTTAATGATTGTCAAACAAGGCTTTCTCCCCCTACTTGCTTTACAGTTGATGGGCAAGGGGACCAAGGGATCTTGTTGAAATGAAAACCTTATTCAATACTTTGCATTGCCAACACTTTGCCTGTTTTTCCTTCTTTCCTGTATCTTTAATAAAGGGTTGAAAAGGGTTTTTAATGGTGTGTTTGCGGTGATACTAACCAGGCTGTGGTTTCTGCATACCAAACCTTGAATCATATTTAAAAACTTTTTAATGTTGAACTGCAACTGGGTTATGTTAACACCTTCCACTCATATATTCCATCTTAAATTAATACAACAGATCTAAAGTCCAACTTTCAGGTGAGTCTTCGGCACATGTTGCAAGAGGGATCGGGGGTGTTTCCTGGTTTTAGCACAGGCTCCGTGCAAAGCCATGTTTCACATGAGTTCAATATGATGCTTGGCAAACCTTGGCAGTTTGGCCTGAATTTGGTTGGCTGTTTGAGGCTATCTGCTCCCTAGTGCCTCAACCTGAGGATGGCATCCTTCACATATTCTGTTCAGCCAGCCCAGAGAATTTTCTTTTCATTGTGGTGTAGTCAGTGCAGGAGAAGCGACTGACCCTCCTACTGGGTATGAGGAAGAGCTGCAGCAGAAGGACAAGCAGTGAAAGCTAAGGCTATGTCTACACAGCAACGTTATTTCAGAATAACATCAGTTATTCCGAAATAACGTAGTGCGCGTCTACACAGCAAGCCCGTTATTTTGAAATAAATTTGAAATAACAGACTTCTTATTCTGACTCTTGTAACCTTCATTGTATGAGGAGTAAGGGAAGTCAGGGGAAGAGTGCTCTATTTCAAAGTAACTGCTGTTTAGACAGCGCCAAAAGTTGAACTAAGCTATTTCGACTTAAGCTATGCAATTAGCATAGCTCAAGTTGCATAGCTTATTTCGAGCTTAGCTCTGCTGTGTAGATATGCCCTAAGAGTTCTGCAGCCTTAGGGTGCGTCTACACTGCACCATAACTTGAAATAAGATACACAATTTGAGCTACGCAAATTGCGTATCTTATTTCGATGCTATTTCAAAATAGCTTATTTCATCATTTGGCGCTATCTACCCAGCACCAAATTTCGAAATAAAGTGCCATTCTGAAACATCCCTTAGGTACGTCTACACTAGCCCCCTAGATCGATCTAGGGAGGCTAATGAGGGCGACCGAAATTGCAAATCAAGTCCGAGATTTAAATATCCCGCGCTTGATTTGCATGTTCTGGTCGTCGCCATTTTAGAAATTGACTAGCCGGTAACTGCTCGCGTCTACACGGCAGTGAAACAGGATTCCGATTTAAAGCCCTAACTCGAATTAGCTGGTATTCCTCCTGCAATAAGGTTTACCAGCTAATTTGATTTAGGGGCTTTAAATTGGAATCCCATTTCACTGCCGTGTGTAGATGCGGGCAGTTACTTCAGGCTAGTCAATTTCTAAAATGGCGACCGGCCAGGAACATGCAAATCAAGCGCGGGATATTTAAATCCCGGGCTTGATTTGCAATTTCGGTCACCCTCATTAGCCTCCCTAGATCGATCTAGGGGGCTAGTGTAGACGTACCCTTACTCCTTGTAGAATTAGGTTTACAGGGACATCGGAATAGCGAGCCCGAAATAACGAGCTTGCTGTTAAGAAGTGGGATAGCTATTTCGGAATATTTAGCCTTACAGGATAGTGTCCCTTGGGGAAAGACCATCCTGAAGTATCTCCAAAAGCAAGAATATGGAGAACCCCATTGAAGCCCATAGAGCTGCTCCAAGTTACATCAGCAGAGAATATGGCTCTTTTGTAACTATAACCTAACCTAAAGCAACTATAAAAAAGAGTTTTAAAAAAATGGCATAGAGCAGGCATCATTACAAATGACAATTTATGGACAAACCATCCTCACCCTGCCCAGAACACAATGTCAGACTATCGATCAACTGCTTAAAATCAAGTACTGTTCAAAACACCCCCAAATAGGCAACTAGTGTGCATTGTGTATTCATTAATTATTAACAGTGTACAGTGAGGCTGAGAGCCTTGCCAGGCCTCTGAGCAAGGCGGGGGGAGAGCCGGCTCTGTGCCCATGGAAGGGCTGGGGCCTTGGACAGAAGGGGCGGGGCTGGAACTAGCTTCCTCCAGGAAGTCTCAGCGCAAGCAGGGGCGCACTGCGCCTGCCCTAGGCAGCCCTCAGCACTGCCTGGAATGCACCGCATGGGGTTCTGGCGGTGATTTAAAGGGCCCAGGACTCAGGCTGCTGCCGCTGCCAAGAGCCCCAGGACCTTCTGAATTGCCACGCACTGGGGCAGTTGCCCCCTTAGTCCATCCCTGTCAGCGGGCCTGATAACGTATGTTATTATTTGTCCAGAACTGACAATGTGTTTTCTCCCGTCCACGACACAAACTGCAGACAGTCCCAGCCCCAAAGAGTTTATGGTCTAACCATCAAATTGAAAACTTGTAGGTCAGACACTCATAAATTCTAAAACCAGAAGGGTCTGCTATGAGCATCCAATAGACCCTCCCACATAGCACAGGAGATAGGTTTTCACCTAGCAATTCCAGGACTGAGCCCCCAATATCTTGCAGTTACACTACAGCGTATCTTTCAGAAAGTCCTCCAGGCTTGATTTGAAGTGAAGGAGAATCTACCACTTACCTAAGTGCATTGTTCAACCGTTAACGACTCTCCCTGTGCAACATTTGGGCCTTATTTCCAGCCTGAGCACCCAACTATTAAGCACAACTTGAAAGGAAGTCAATAGAAGTCTTTTCAATTGGCTTCAGTGGGAGGGTTTCTTTTAAGCTCTTAAAATGGCTTACCCCAGTGTGGCGTTATTAATTTCAGTGGTGTTTTACTCCTGTTTTATGCCCATGTGAGCAATCTTGGCTTCAAACCACAGCACTGTGCAGCTGGAATGCTGCCCTGACCACCTCTGAGTTCTCACTTTAGACAAGCCTAAATGATGTGGTTGGCCAGATGGGGAACACACGGAACCACCACCACCACCAGCAGATTCTTCTCTTCTGGGCGTAAGAAAAACAAAAAACAAACAAAACAACAAAACAAAACAAAACCCCAAACCAACCTAACCCTTAGCTATTAATGCTGTTAGGATTAAGTAACATCCATCCAGCTTCCAAATCCTGAGCAGTGGTATTCACACCATTCCTCCAGGCAACTCCACCTGCAGCAATAACAACAAAACAGCACACCTCACCCAATCCTCTCTAGTGAAGGAGGGTCCTGCACACCTACTAGAATTACACTCTAGATTTAAAAGCTTCAGAGGGGTAGCCGAGTTAGTCTGTAACAGGAAAAACTTTAAAAACAATAAATAGTCTGGTAGCACTTTAAAGACTAACAAAATGTGTAGATGGTATCATGACATTTCGTGGACACAGCCCACTTCTTCAGATGACCGGAGTGTTGGACGTCCAGAACCAAAATAAATGAGGGGGCGACGGGGAGTACAGAAAGAGGCAGAGGGTAGATAAGTATCAAAGAGAAAGTAAAATATGTATGTAACTGGAAAAACTGGAAAACAACAGATAGTCTATTAGCACCTAAAACTAGATAGTTAAAAGAATCAGATAAGAACCATTAGTTAGTTTCTCTCTAATTGCTAACTAATGGTTCTTATCTGCCTCTTTTAACTA
Source organism: Rafetus swinhoei (assembly GCA_019425775.1). Classification (NCBI taxonomy): domain Eukaryota; kingdom Metazoa; phylum Chordata; order Testudines; family Trionychidae; genus Rafetus; species Rafetus swinhoei. Next base: position 19,440,337 of record CM033437.1, on the reverse strand, counting down.
TCTAGTTTCTAGGTGCTGATAGACTATCTGTTGTTTTCCAGTTTTTCCAGTTACATACATACTTGGCTTTCTCTTTGATACTTAACTATCCTCTGCCTCTTTCTGTTCCCCCCCTCCCATTTTTTTTCCTTCTCTCCCCCCGCCGCCCTCCTTCCTCCCTCATTTATTTTGGTTCTGGACATCCAACACTCCGGTCATCTGAAGAAATGGGCTGTGCCCACGAAAGCCCATGATACCATCTGCATATTTTGTTAGTCTTTAAAGTGCTACCAGACTATTTGTTGTTTTTAAAGTTTTACCCTAGATTTATACAGCTGAACCCAAAGGGTTCATTCTCTCCTGGGTGCTGATCCAAAGCCCGCTTGCATCAATAGGAATATTTCCCTTGACTTCAATGGCTCAGGCCTCCTATAAAGGGGATTGTGCATGTGATAAGTTACACATTGGTTGCTCGTAGGCTGTGTCTACATTGGCACCCTTTTCCGGAAAAGGGATGCTAATGAGACAAGTCGGAATTGCAAATGCAGCGGGGATTTAAATTTTCCCCGCGGCATTTGCATGAACATGGCTGCGCTTTTTTCCGGCTCGGGGCTTTGATGGAAAAAAGCGCCAGTCTAGACCGGCTCTTGCGGAAAATAAAGCCTTTTCTGGAAGATCCCTTATTCCTCTTAAAATCAGGAATAAGGGATCTTCCGGAAAAGGCTTTATTTTCTGCAAGAGCTGTTTAGACTGGCACTTTTTCCGTCAAAGCCCCGAGCCGAAAAAAGCGAAGATAAATTATGCAAATGCCGCTGGGAAAATTTAAATCCCCGCTGCATTTGCAATTCCGACTTGTCTCATTAGCATCCCTTTTCCGGAAAAGGGTGCCAATGTAGACACAGCCCTCGAGTTTAAACAAAACAGCCCAGTGCCCTAAATGCTATGGTTGGCTCCACCACTGACCTGCTGTGAGACCTCAGGCAAGTCACCTCACCTCTCTGTGACTGTTTCCCCTCTCACCTTTTGTCTGTCTCGTTTATTTAGACTGGGGCAGATATGTAGACTGTCTCTAAGAGCATGAACAGAGCCTAGCCCAATTTGGTCCCAGTCTCAGGAAGGCCCTCTAGATACTGTGATAGCACAAATAAATACCAATCGTAAGCTGAAAATAAGTATGAGTAACTTCTTCTTTGATTCTAGGGAGATCACAATTCTCCCTGCATTCCCCCAGCATAAAGATGTCACCATTTTGCTGATAAAGCGGCTTGTGTTGGCTTATTAGGATTTTACCGGCAGTCGGGTTCTGTTGCTGCCCAGGAGCTTGACTACAAAACCCTGAAATTCTTATGTGTCAATCTTCTCAGCATTGTGGGTCATGTTAAGATTACTTCGGATATGAATCCAAGTCAAGCTAACATGCTGCACAGAGTTAGATCATGGTGTACCTTAACATGCAATTCTCCGCTCTTCAAAAACTTCTATAGGCCAGCGCCTCGCTCCTTTCCCCAGAAAAACAGCAACCAGACCCAGAGCTGCAGCCCTGCTCTGGCTTGGGGTGATGGAGATTGCAGACTGGAAGTTGAAAAAGCAGCTAGGGATAATTGTAAAGGACTTTCAGATTTTCCTCCAGCACATTCTGCAGTGTAGTACAGCTCAGCTAATAAAACGTCAAAGGTATGTCCATGCTTACAGAAAGAGAGAGAAAAGTTGGAAAAGAAGCTTTTAATGGCAGCCAAGATTTTTGAGGTTTTTAAAATCCAAGAGTGGAGTTTTAATTTTGGGAGGGGAGGGGAATTTGGAAGAAATGTTAATATGAAGCAAGAGGAAATAGCAGCCTTTGTTAGCTTCTGAGGAAGTTATTGTACACATCAAGCGCTGAGGAACCTGGGACTCTTTAACACCCTTCCGCACATGCTATCTCTTGCCCTCTACTAGGGCAGGCAGGACACCAGCAGTGTGCTGTGTTCCGCTGGTCCTCTCCCCCCCCCAGTATGATAATATTCCTACTGTGCTACATTGCTGCAGTGCAGTTTACCCATTTCATGGCATCAGGGCACTCCTTCTCCACCTCCTTTCCTTCTCCACCTCCTTCCTATCTCTGCGCCTATTTCTGGGGCCCAGATTCTGATCTGCCATTGCAGCGGTGCAACAAAACCCATGAAGCACTCGCCCCACCCCTCACCTTCATTGCATGGGCCTCTCAAGGTCAAACTATACTAAGGGTATCTGTAACCAGGGCCTGCCTAGTCTTCACTTTCTCTGAGAAGCAGCTCCCCTCAAAAAGAGCAGGGAGGGCTGCGCAGCATGTCCCTCCACACTGACCCTCAGACCACTGGGGGAACAGTTTGCACCCTCATAATGGCTGGTGCAAAGTGTGGTCCCCATCTGTGCACTAACAGCTCGTGGAGAGATGGTACCACCAGAGACTTGTGTTCCCCTGGGGAAATTGCAGCTCAGAGATGCCCCAGGCACTCAGTTCTGCATAAATCACACCGGTTAGCTCTTTGTGACCTACTCCCATCACAAAATGGGTTTTAGAGAAGGATGTCAGTCATGAAAACCAGTTGGATCCAATATTCCCCAAAATTTTGTGGGGGAGAGTGTTAGGAAAAGATGGCCTTCCTCAGACAGATGGCTGAATTCACAGAGCTATGAATTTATACAGTAAATGTTGGATGAAGCCCATTAGTTCCCACTCTCTAAAAATCAGCTCCCTTTAAAATGTCTCAGATTGGCGCTCCCCAAAATTAAGGCACTGAATTATCAGCTTTGTTCTCCCTTGCTCATATAACTTTTTCTTGTCTCTTTCAGTCTTCATGCACCCAGACTGTATTCACGGAATGTCTCTCTTTTTCTTTGGTTTATCACTTTCTGCTTTGTTACCGTGTCCTGGAATCATGCCATAATGTGAAATTCTGAAGCATTTCAACCGCAGAAAAGACATTAGACAATTCGGCAGAGCAGCACAGCATTGACATGACTGCTGTCCTATTCAACAAGAGACTTTTTTTCGAATATCTAGAAAATGCTTTTTCTTTGATTATTCAGGAAACAAGTGTGGAAACATAAAATGCTCAAACATGAACAAAGAGAATAGACCACGTAGGACCTGTCCTCATCCTCTTCACAGGAAGTTTTTTGTTCAAAATAGGAGAGAAAAATTAAAAGCAGAAAAATATAACAGTGCCATTTCCCTCAGTTAGTCTAGCCTCTCGAGGTCCCTTCCAGTCCCAGTATTCTAGTAGTCTATGATTCTAGCCATTGCTCTGAACTGGTAGGTAAAGTGCACAGTATAAGAGTTAAACCTATAGTAAGGCAGTGGTATCTACCATAAGAGCAATCGTTTAGGATTCAGAGGATCTAGGTTCTGTTCCTCGTATAGGTTCCTTGATAAGTTTGCTGTCTAAATAATGATGATTCTGACCTCCTTTATAAAGTGCTTTGAGAGCTCTGGGTGAAAAGTGTGATATAAAAGTTAGGTATTATTATTATATATTAACACAGAACAAAGGAAAGCAGCAGCCTGGAATTGCTACCTATCAAATAGCTCAGTGGGGTATACAAGAAAGAGAAATCTGGATCGGAGGCAGATAGGGGTGACTTACGGGGGGTGTGTTTTCCTCTCCTGCTGGTTAAAACAGGCAAAGGTCTTTGGGGATTATAACCAGCATTTCTCAGTTGAATTGCTTTATTTTGTGTTGTTTAAGGTCTTGTCTGCACACACATCACACCACTTTAATCATAGTGGTGTAGTTAAAGTGGTGCAAGCCCTCCCCCCCCCCCCACCCGGTTTGGATCCATTTATGTTACTACAACAGAGCTTATTCCTGTAGGATCAGAGCAATTAGCTATTTGGGTATAACTTGGTATCTTCAAGCTTTGAGCAGGCAAAAGCCTTCAGGGGGTTTAAGGTGAGGCATAACCTCCAGTTGGCCCTCTGTATGGGGGCGAATTTGGCACTGGATAGGGGGACCATATTTCTCAAAGGGAATATGGGACAAGGTGTGGAGCTGCTAGCCTGCACCCTATCCACTCTCCCTTCAAGGCTGACCCAAGCTGCTTCTTAGAGCCCTGCCTGCCTTGCCTCCCCCGAGCTTTCCTCCTCCCCCCACATGGGGCTGGCATTGCTGCTCTCCCTCCTCCCCCAGCCGATTGTTCTGCCACACCCCATTGGCATTTGTCCCGTTTGCTCTGACCGACTGATCAGGCTCCTTGAGTTCTATCACTAGCCCTTTAATCATTCTTGTGGTTCTTCTCCGAGCTCTCTCCCATTTACCAACATCCTTCTCCAAGTGCTGGCCCCAGAACTGGACACAGCAGCAGTCACCTCAGTGCCAAATAGAGAGCTAACATGATGTCTCTGCTCCTCCTCAGGAGCACCCTGCTTCTTCATCCAAGGCTTACGTAAGCCTTTCTGGCCACAGTCTTGCACTGGGAGCTCATGTTCAGCAGTTTATCTTTCCAGGAGAGAGCCTCCTACCCTGTACGTGTGACCTGCATTCTTTCTTCCTAGCAGTGTACATTTACATTCTGCTGTATTAAAACACATATAATTTGCTGGCACTTAATTTACTGAGTGATACAGATCGCTCTTTGTCAGTGACCTGTTCTCCTCTGTATTGACCCCTTCCCCAGCTTCTGTGTTCCCTGCAAACTTTATTAGTGATCTTTTTTTTTCTTTCCCATAAAAGCGGTGCATTTGCAGCTCTCAACACCTTGACTGCGCTGCAGTGAAACAAGACCAAAACCCAGGAGCTATGCTACACATAACAGAACACCACCTTCTGGCATTCAGTCTCTTCCCATATATACAAACCTCTCCAATTTATAGAATACTCCTGTAACACCAGTCACAAGCAACAGAGTAACTCTGGTAGAGGTCAAACTGCATCTTGAAGGAGGCAGCAGGACTACTACCAGTCTTTCAGTCTTCAGACCTGATTTCAATGGGAATGACACCTGTGTAACTGAGACCAGAATGTGGCCCCTAGGGATCAGTTTACATGTTGAGGGATATCTTCACAATGGAAATGGATAGAGACTTGGGCCTGAGAGCCTGACACAAAGCCCACTGAAGTCAACAGGAGTTGCTCCCTTTTTTTTGTTAAATGAAAAATGAGATGTTTGAAAGGTTAAGCCATCAAATCGTCAACAAACTATTTCACCACTACAGCAGCTCCCAAGGAATCAGGCAACTAGCACAGGGGAAAGACCCATTAGTAACTTTTTTTGGTTTTAGACCAATTTTCTTCAAATCTACCCTGTGCCTTAGTTCTTAAGAACAATTAAAAGCAAGAGGCATTTGAATCCCTAAATCTGAACAGCTTCTTTTTTTTCCTTTTGTCAGCAGGGTCTGAATCAATGCTTCCATTACAGCCAACTGGAATGGGAAAGAAATCCTGGGTGTGTTTATGTAAATACAGTTCACTCAGTTGCTTAGGCCTGCTAGATATTCAACTGTAACAATGGTGTTTTGCCCATTGTAACCAATTTGGCTGTTGTGGGGGGTCACAAACTGTGTTAACACTAAATTATGAGATATGTTCACCAATGCTTGCAGTTACTGTGGAAATGCAGAAAAGTCAGGCTGTGTTTAACTCAGTTCAAAAGGCAAGAGACTGTCAGTGTAAAGAACCTCGGATGGACAAGGGCCCCTCTGCCAAAGCTCTGTGAAGTTAACATGGGGAGGGCAGAATTCTGCATCAGCAGGCTGCAAGCCCCCCCCAGGCATGAGTTGTAAGACTGGTTCATCCTGTTTCTCCCTCCCTCCATCCCCTTCCCCCCCCCCGCCACTCTGTGTTCTAATGATAGAACTAGAACAGACTCCATAAGGAGTCTCTTTTATTATTTTAAATATATTCCAGCATATGCTCTTTCTTTCTTTCTTTCTTTCTTTCTTTCTTATTTTCAGCTGGACTATGCTTTGGGCCAAGAACTGAAATCACTAGTTTTGACCCAGAGCCAAATCCACCACAAGGTTGACTGTAGGCCAGCAGGAGCAGCAAGTGGGTAGCATTGCCCCATGCTCAACAAGGGGACTTCATGATGATGTACCTATGAACTCGGGATCTGCACTGAATGGACAGAGCCATGAGTAGCGTGTTTGACGTAGAGGAAAGGCACAGTATATGAGTTAGGGTTTGGACTAGAGATCTTGAAGCAAAGGACTACGCCCTGCGGACTCTGAGGATGATGTCTTGCTTATGAGTTTTTTTTGTTTTTGTGTGTTTCCTTAGATTAATGCTAGATAACTGTTATTAAACAGACTGTTTCTATCTCCAACTCAGTGCTTGCAAGAGGGGAAGAATTGCCTCTAAAGGCACCCAGTGAGTAGGTTGAAATTTTCTCAGTTTACTGGGTGGGGGCTTGAGCTAGTTTGGTTACATTATTGAAAGAATCCCCTAGATACTGACCTCTCTGGCTACCAACTGTTACTGGCAGAAGGGTTACCCATTAAAAAAAGAAGAGACATTGCAGACACTTTTTCAGAAGTCGGGGATGTGTCTAATTTTCAAGCTTAGCTAACCTGCTTTGGGTTCTAAAAGGAGAATTCTTAAAGGGCTCAGGACTAAGCATGAAAGATGTCAGGACAAAAGAATTACCTTTTTTTTTTCAGAAGTGGGGTGGAATTGTGTCAAAACCAAGACAGATCATGGCAGCAGGGGACTGCAACCTTAGAGGCTGGTCTTCCTTCCATTGACCTCAAAGCATGTTTTTTAAGGCTGGCTTCCCTGAGAACTGGGTCCTGCACTGGTCTGATCTTGCAAAGTTTTAACCTCTTCCCGGAAGGTGCAAAACTCCATCCATGCCCATTGGATGCACAGCACCTTTTAGGATTGTGCCCTATATAATTACAGAGTTAGGACCAGAGCCTCAAATTGATTACTAAAAATGGTATACACTGCACTGTTAAAGCTCTGCAGAGTGAAGCTGGCCCTTTGGATTCTTGAGATCCAGGCCTGCTATGCAGGGAGGTGGGGGCCCAGATGAAGCAGCAAGTAGAACATCAGGAGGCAGTACAGTGTAGCATAAAGCTGATTGCTTCCTGATGGCCTGGGCTGATCCACTCTGGATTAGGGACTTACGAATGGAAGCTGAGAGTCTATGCGGCAGGGTCTTGGAGAGCCCTGCGGGAAGGAGAAAATCCTAGAAGGCCATGAAGTTTTCCTTCTGGTAGCAATATTTTGATCAATCTGGGGCCCATTTAGCCTTAATCTGCCACTGGCTTAATGTCCTGAATGTCATCACTGAGTGTGAGGTATCGCTTCATTCCAATTTCACTACACTTTTTACAAAGCTGTAAAGATTCAGTTGATGATGTAGCCGTCAAAGGCTCCAGGGCCTTAATGCCACGCTTCAGTGGAACGTTAACATGAACTCGCTTCTTTTCCTGCATTATTTCCAGCTGTTCTCCTGGTGCTATATGGAGTGGAACCAGTAAAATCAGTTCCATTTACAGCACTTCTCTCCCACTGGCCACTCAGAGAGAGGGAGGCTTTTGGGGGATTTACTTTAGATGGCCATAAACTGGTGTTCGCAGGCTTGCTAACCAAGAACATTTTATTTGATAAAAACAGGGCAGACCAAAAGAATATGCAGGGGAGATCTGTTAGCATCAGTGAAATCTCGAGAGGAAAAGTGACCTTCCACCATTTCCAGAGAATATTTTATAAGATTTTACCAAGACTTTGCTAGCAGGGGGCTCCTCATTTCTGGACTGATAATAGCAATCGTCCACCTCCAAAGAGGATGGTATAACCACCAAAACAATTTGGTTACCATGTGTCATGCTGTGCATCAGAAATGGCTAAAAAATCCAATTCTTGAGTGACGGTCCTTGCCACAAAGGCAGCAGGTTTAAAGTGCAGGGCCGGAGATGAAGCCTGGGTATTCATAGTTCAGCAAGCACTTTCATCTTTGCTCCCCTCTCTCTCGGCCTCCTCTCTTCAGCCTCTGTGACTCCCTGGTGCCACACAGCCCTCTGCTGAGCCCCATTGCTAGCTGCATCTTCCCAGCTTACTGGGAACGTGGCAAGTTTTCAGGTCCCTCTTGTAAACGTCATTGATCCTGAGCCTAGGTCTGTGTTTCTCAAAGTGGGAATCCCAAGCCAAAAAGGGGTCACAAAGCTATCGTATGGAGGTTACCCAGGCAAGAGTTGCTGGCAGGGCACCCAGCTCTGAAGGCAGCACTGCCAACAGCAGCAACACAGAAGTAAGGGTGGCCTGGTAGGGGTGTGTGTGTGTCACTTTTTGGAAGGGTCATCATGGCCTAAGATATTTTCAGAGGGTGTCCCAGTAAAAAAAAAAGTTTGAGAACTCCTGGCTTAGGTAGACACATTGGTCTTGGAGCATCTGCAAGATCTCCATAGAGGAGATCCTTTTGGAACACATCCATGGTGCAGACGGCCAAGCCAACAGAGATGACAGTAGTGACTAGACTTGGTAATTTTGATATTGAGAACACAGCGAGGATAGTAAGTGTGGAAGTTGTTAGCTCTCATGTCTGCTGTACATGGACACACACACACACAAAGTGATGGACATCTGTCTCTTTTCATTGAGGTTCCTAGAATCTAAGGGTATGTCTACACTAGTCCCCTAATTCAAACTAGGGAGGCTAATGTAGGCATTCGAAGTTGCAAATCAAGCCCGGGATTTAAATACCCCGTGCTTGATTTGCATCTTCAACGATCGCCATTTTGAAATTTACAAGTCCGGACTAAGTGCCTGCGTCTACATGCGGCAGGGACCCAGTATTTCGAATTAAAGCCCCTAAATCGAACTACCTGTTAAACCTCCTTGCAGGAAGAATAACAGTTAGTTCGATTTAGGCTTTAATTCAAATACCGAGTCCCCTGCCGCGTGTAGACGCGGCAGTTAGTCCGGACTTGTAAATTTCAAAAATGGCGACGACGGAAGATGCAAATCAAGCACGGGATATTTAAATCCGGCTTGATTTGCAACCAGCCTACATTAGCCTCCCTACTTCGAACTAGGGGGCTAGTGTAGACATACCCTAAGACTATTCCAAGTTCAGGAAACAAAAACATTTTAATTCCTGGAAGACAGACTAGAGAGTAAAGAAAATGATACGTTGTGGGAAAAGAGAAGACACTTGGAGGGTGTGACGGGATCTCTGGGATGCAACCTGGAATTGTGGGACCACTGTGCCCCCCCTTAACCCTCCAGCCTGGGCTGTCTCTCACAATGCTTTTGTAACCCACACATTTTCTGGGTGTGGTGCACTGTCCTATCTAGTGGCACTGAGACCACTTACAGAGAGAATAATGAGTGTGCTCTACAGCCTTTGCTAACAGCCAGCTGGTTTTTAGCTCATACACTAAACTCCAGAGGTCCTGGGTTTGATTCTTCCTGAAGATGACAGGGGTCTGTTGAAATTACATTTTGCTAATGATAAGCAGCAAAATCCTCCAGATGGTATCATTCAGCCACCCGCATACAGAGACACACACTACACAGGGGGAGACAGCAGCTGATCACCTTAGCCCTCAGCCTTGCATCCCAGAAATGTACCTCATTATACTGCTCAAGGCCTTTTCTTGAACAAAGCAAGCATATTAATTACTTGACAGCTTCATCCAAGGACAGTGAGCATGCACCAGCCTTTGTAATCTGAGTAGATTCCCCAAGCACTTCAGACAAACTCACTGGTAAAGATAAAACATTACAATAAGTTTGTTAAGTACAGAAAGATAGATTTTAAATGATTATAAGTGATAGGCATAAAGGTCAGAGATAATTACCTAAGAAAATAAAAAGTAAACACGCATTCTAAATCACAAACTCTCGGAATAAGCCTTTCTCACGCTAACAAATGTTACAAGCAAGTTACAGTTCTTAATATGCAAACTGAATTTCCCTCTCAGTCTAGGACCAATCTCCTCAGTTTGAAGTCTTTGTCTTCCTAGCTTTCATGTTGCCTTCACGGTAGGTGGGGGAGGGGAGAGGTGGTCTCCAAACACCCACTGCTCCTTATTTTATACTCTCAGTTCATGTCTCAAGGAAAATCCTGGCCCGGACATGTCCTGGTGGGCCCTTGCTGAGACAGGGTATGATGTCAAATAAACACTATACTACAGTGTTATTTTGAAATATCTTATTTCGAAATAGTTAATTCGAAATAGCTTATTTCGAAATAACACATCTACATACAAAATGCATTTCGAAATAGCGTTTTGCTATTTCGGAATAGCGCGTCCACAGTGAGTGGACACTGAATTGCATTGAAGGCCGGCTGGAACCAGGTCCAACAGGGCATCAGGTCAGGAGTTTATTTGTGTGGCTGTTGCCTGAGGCTATCTGAGGCTTGTGCTTAAAGGGACTCTGACCCCAGGCAGCCGGTTCTCAGCTTTCCCTGCTTGCTTGCCTACCTCGATGAGGGACAGCAATGCATTTGTGTCTCTGCGTGCTCTGTTTGCCCTCACTCAGGACACCACAGCACTCTGCAACATGGAGCCGGAGCTGCCCCTGGGCACTCTGGTGCTTCTCGTGAACGCGTTGCTGTGAGCCTGGCTGCACTTTCTGCAGGCTGCCATCCAGGAGGTCCATCAGGGGGCTGTCTGTATCCAGGAGACCCTGCGGGAGAGCTTCCACCCTGAGGAGCACTAAGAGCCTCCCTGGTCTGCCCCACTGGGGGCTTGTGCTTCATTCCTTCCCCACATCGTTCCACTTACCCTCCCAGCCCCCCTTCCTGATGTCAAATAAAATACATGTATTTTCATGGACACAAGCTCTCTTTATTTAACAAAACTGGGGCGGGGGGGGGGAGGATGAAACTGGTGAGACTGGGGAAAGGAGGTGGGAGAGGAGAGGGGGAAACCTGGGAGGAGGGAGGTGGAAGGGGGAAGCAAGGGGAAGAAGGGGGAGGGGAAGCTCAGGGCTCAGGGTTGCGGGTCTTGCCGGACCAACTTGATTTTCATGCGAACCTGCTCCTGGGTTCGCATGTGGCCTTTGGTGGCCAGGCTGGCAGCTATCCTGCCATAGATGGTTGCGTTCCTCCATCTAGTGTGGAGATCATGGACATTGGGGGCATCCCCCCCAAACCTAAGTAAAGTCCACCCTGATCTCCACCCTGGACCAGGAAGGTGCCCGCCTTCTCCAGGCCCTGTCAGGCTCCTGGGAGCTGGTAGACTGCTCCTGGGGAAAGGTGGAGGGCTGGCTGCCAGTGGCTTGCTGGCTCATGTTTTGGGGCCACTGGGTCAGGGGCAGTGACTGCTGGCTCTGGGCCAGCAGGCTTGGAGCTGGCACAGGCACTGTGGCCAGAGTTAACCCCTTTAAGGGCACCGGGAGGAGAGGAGTGTTCTTGTTTGAGGCTGGAGTGGCCACCAGGGCACCCTGGGAAGGCTGGAGGCCCCCTATTTCGAAATAAGTGTCTACACAGCACGTATTTCGAATTAGCTATTTTGAATTGGGCGTTATTCCCCGTAGAATGAGGTTTACCAAATTCGAAATAAGTGCTCCACTATTTCGAATTTATTTTGAAATAGCAGTTTGGCTGTGCAGACGCTACTAAAGTTAATTCAAAATAACGGTTGTTATTTCGAATTAACTTTGATGTGTAGACATACCCACACAGAGTTGAGTAATCCCCATTGATTGGTGCTTATGCAACTGTTTCTTACAGAATTTTAAATCTCTTGTTTACAATTCCCCTTCTGATCAATGGTTCATGGTGGTCACTTAACCCACTTACATGTGGGTCACCACCTCTGTTGTCACTGGAGAGCAGTGGGCGTCTCCCAAACTTACAACATATTTCAGTAACAACCACATAGAAAAATCTCATAACTCCATATACAATAACAATAGCCATATTTTAACCATATTTTGACAGAAAAATAAGTTTCATTAGCTGATGGCCTTTCATTTGGTACCTTACAAGGCATGCTCTATGTGAAATATCACAACCATATACCAACCATGAATATGGGGATTATAGGGTGCTACTTTGTGGTACAGTGTGTTGGCAAAGGGAAGGTTGATACAATATCCCACTAAAACATTGTTAGAACCTATGTTAAGGTTGCATATTTAAGCACACTGAAAGGTTGCTTCCGCATTCAATACTTCACTGCTCATTGAGATCTGTATCAAGGTGGTATGGAGTTCAGTACATGAGGAATTTCTATGCATGAAATTCTATGGCCTGTGCTATACAGGAGGGCAGACTAGATGATCTACTTCTACTAGGTCCCTTTTAGCCTAAAAACCCATGAATCACTCAACTGGTTTCCTTGGGTATGGCACAAGGGCAGTACAGCACCAGCACTTCTCCTCCTGAACACTGTAGGCGTATGTGCCAGTGTGATAATGTAAGTGGGATTTGGCCTCAAAGGAAATTTCTCTGGTACTTCTTAATCAGTTCCCAGTACTACAGATTGGACCTTCCTGGTCCAGCACCCTCGGGACCTGACCGGTCCTGAATGCGGGGATTTGCTGAACCAGGAGAGGTCCCTCCCCTCATGCCCCATGCTGAACCTCAGTCCCATGTCTACGACTCCAGTCTGGCCCCACTGCTTCCTGGGCCAGAATTCCTCACTGTGCCACCTGCCCCCCCACAAAAAAACATAGGGCTCCGGACTGAGTTGCTGGCCCTTCCTGCCACGCATCTACCCCGTGGCCAAACCTCCCTATACCTGGGCTCTGTGGTCCAGGAACATTTCTGGTCCTGTTGAACCACGGATATTGCTGGATCAGAGTCCTGGTTAAGGGAGGAACAACCTGTATTGACAGTGGTTATTCCCCAGGAAAACCTCACTGTTAACGTCTGATGGCTTGCATGTAGCTTTCCACACCACCAGTCTCAGTGCCAAAGGATACATGGACACAAATCCGACATCAAGAAGGGTAATATACATGAACCTGTAGAGGAACGTTTTAACCTGTACACTCAGTAATGGATTGAAAAGTAGCCATCCTTCTATAAAAAAACCTGCAAAACCAGATTACAAAGGGAAACAGCAGAGCTGTAATTCATTTGCAATTTCAATACAATCCAGTTAGGACTGAATAAGGATTTAGATTGGTTATCTCACTACAAAGGCAATTTCCCTTCTCTTGGTATTCACACCTCCTCCTCAACTGCTGTGAGTGAGCCACCTCCACTCTGACTGAACTGGCCTCATTAACACGGGTCCTCTCTTGATAAGTAACTTCCTTCTTTTCTTATATATACACCCCTGCCATTCATCTGACGAAGTGAGTTTTATCCACAAAAGCTTATGCCCTAATAAATCTGCTAGTCCCTAATGTGCCACAGGCCTCCTTATTTTGTTTTGGGGTTTTTTTTCAGATACAAACTAATACGGCTACCCCTCTTTTGTTGTTTTTGGGTTTTTTTGCATCTTATCTTTCCATTATTTGGTATTTTGCATCAAAAATGTTGTATTCTTGCAAGTGGTCCTACAACCAGGCTTTCTCAGGAGGGTTTCACTTGCCACATGTTGAAGTTAATCCAGACCAAAGGCCTCGATTCAAACATCCCCAAACTCTGGGAAACTTCAGGGCTGGGTTACTTTGCACCTGGCCTCTGTCTCTGCAATTGGCTACTTCATCACATCAGACCAGAAATTTGGGGAGACTCAGAACCAGATTTGAGCTTTGTGGATAAGGCCCATGTCACATCACATATTCTGGTTTCATGCCGTGGGTCAGACATTGTGGCCACAGGCCACTAGGAAGATTTTAGTTCTGAATATTTGATTGTAATAGCACACTCCACCTCTTGTCTTTTTGGATACATAGTGAGATGGCAGGTGTATGGGGGTTATTCTGCACCCCATTCCATAGGGTGCCAGTACTGTAACTCTAAGGAAGCACTATAGGCCTAGCCTTGGTGGACCCCAACAATCACTCAGGTCCAGTCTCTATTCAGACAAATAGGAGCTTGTGGGTTTCCAGCAATGCTCAGTTAGCATTGCTTGTTGGGGCCCCCCTGCACTGCCCAGCAGCTGCTGCTCCCCCATAAGTCTCATTAAGATTTTCACCTGGTTATAATATGCAGCAGTCATGGCCTGTTCCACATACAGCTCTGAATCTGTGTCTGCTTGCCACGGGGCCACTATCTCAGTTTCCCTCAGCTTCTGGCTTCCATGCAGTCGCTGCTCCCAAACAAGGCTCGGCCACCTGGTTCAGGACTGTGAAAGGGATAGAAATCCAATTCATCATGGGGCTAGTGATTATCTCACTGTCACGTGACCAGAAGAAGTGGAGCCAGGCCTTACATGTAGACAGGAGGCACTCAGGCAAGGAGAAAAGACCCAGAAGAGAGGCGAAGGGGATGAAGTTGGTGAACTGAGGAAGGCCACAGGGATGGGATTGGTCCAAGTGGTAGACCCTGGACAGGAGACAATAGATGAGGAGAGACTGTGTTGGAGGCTTGATGATTACCTGTTCTGTTCTGTTCATTCCCTCTGGGGCACCAGGCATTGGCCACTGTCGGAAGACAGGACACTGGGCTAGATGGGCCATTGATTTGACCCAGAATGGCCGTTCTTATGTTCTTAGAAACCTACAGAGAGCAGAGTAGGTTCCTGGGGAAGGGAGCCCTAAGATAGGGATTGTCTGTGGAAAGAGATGACTTCAGTAATTATTCAGTTTCATTTAGATTTGTTTACAATGCCCTGGAAGGGGTTAGAACTTAAGGTGACCAGGCCAGAGCTCTGAGTTACAGAAGACCTGGAACCAGAGGCAGGTGTCCTGCAGGAAGTGCAGGAGCTGAAGATAGCAGCATAATCCTGCATTACTGCAAGAAGATGCTTCAAAGGTGACTGAGCTCCACCACAAGGACCTATCCTTTTCCCCAGCTGGGGAAAGAGAAGAGCGGGAGGAAAGGGGCTGCTGGGAATTATAGGCCCCTGCTTAACAACTCCATCATACAGGACTTTCCTCTCTGCAGCTCAACAACCCGTCTTTCTATTGTGAGAAACTGATGGCTTCTTTGGTGAGGGACAGAATTTGTATTGACTCATTGAGCTGTGCACTTTTTACTTACAACCAACTGTTTGAGCAAGAAACATTTAAGTCAAAAAAGTGACTAGCATAGAAGAGCTCAGAGAACTGGTAATAAGCAAGCAAGCCAATCACCTTCGATCTACAGCTCAAGTCCAGTGACAAAAAAACTGAACACCTGAAAGTGGCTGTAAAATGAACTGTGGGACTTCAGGCTGATTCCCAGTGAAAAAGGCCCCCTGTCATTCAAAAATTGGCAGCCTGGTTGGTTGTTCCTGCAAAGAGGCCTTGGGTTGAACAGGTGCACACACAATGAACCACCATGGCCTTACAGCTCAGAGTTAAGCAACAGAGGCAGAGAAGTCTTGGCAGAGAGTAAGGGGGCTTAAGTTACTACTGCTCATGCTGTCAGCGTATCTTCTGTAGGCAGACAGAGAACTTCACTGTCTAGGGCTGACAAGTCCCCATAGATTTCATGATACAAGTTAAAGATTAGACCATGTGAGTAGGAAGTCATATCAGCAGGTCTGACCTACAACACAGAGCCCTTCCCCATTGATAGATTTCTGCACTGGTTGCCATGTTTCATTGTAACTTATGGTTTTATTTTTGGGCATTTATTATGACATCTTGAGTGTTCTGTTATGAAAGAGAGGTAGGACTATTGCTTCTGACCATGGTCCCAAAATACAAGAAAAAAAATCTCTCTTTAAAAGAAATCTTAGTATTTTGTAACTCTACATTTTAACATCATGTGCTTGCCTCTTTGGCAATGGTAGAGACAGGCACCACAATGTGTTTTAAACACAGAAATAAGTCAGGTGACCTTGAGGACCCCATTCCATGGAATTATTGTTAAGGGCATGTCACTTCTAATGATGTTAAAGGAGGGATTATTATTATTAATAACAATAATAAATTATTAATTATTATTATCTCTCACTTAAATAGCACTTTTCATCCAAGGTTTCAGCATGCTTTGCAAACATTAGTTAAACTTACCTCAGTGGAACTGTCAAATTACCATTCCCATTTTACAGAAGTGTAAACTGAGTCTGGGAAAAGTAAAATCACTTAAGTCTTGAATGTGGTTGTACCATACAATTAGTAATAAAACCTGCATTCAATTTAGAGGTGTGGGATTCGACTCATAGAAAACATCCTGGCAACAACTCCTCAGCTTCGACAAGCCAACTCACATGAAAGGGGTTTTCTGGGTGTGATAGGGCAGAATTTGACCATTGACTATGAGTCTAACTAGGAGCAATGTAAAGATAGGACAGGGAGAGACATATCAGAAGAGAGAATTTCCCATTGACATTAATGAATATGTGGGATTTGAGGGATAGATACAGCTGTGAGGAATGAGGTTTTTTGAAGGGTGGGGGCTGACTCTTGTAGGTGAGAGCAGGAAATGTTTGTGTGGCTTTCATCCTAATCCTAAAGGGGAATACTATCCTCACATTTTTTGTCACTGAATGTCAGTCTGTGCTAAAGAATGACAGAGGACTTGAATAAAAGGGAGTATTTCTACTTAGCACTGAAGGGCATTGGTGGCTGCCACAGAAGACTGCTGTCTGAATGACATATGGATGTGAGTGGGCCATGAGTCCTTCATTTCATAAGCACTAAATTTCCCTCATGAAAATAAAAAATAAAATTAATGGCCCCCACTCATATTAGGTTTGGAAGGAAATTCAATGTTCCAAGAATATTCTGTTTTTGCTCTACTTCTTCATCCAGTCATAACTGACTAAACTATTTTATATGTCTTTGAATCCTGGCCCAGAAAATGTGTGGTTTCTTAAAATACATATGTATATATTATTTTAATACCAGCCAATACCTTCTGAAATGTAGGTGGCCAGAAAGGCATTAGTTGGCCTTTCCCCATTATATATTGCATATTTTTAAAATGAGTTGGTATTTTTATAAAAATTCTGTGTAAGCTTCATGGAGTTTTAGTAGCAATATTGAAAGGCATGTCAACAACCACTTTACTACTTATACACATTTGAGATAATAAAGGAGATGGCTAGGAGAATCATATTTCCAGAGAGCTTTTTTTGGTGAGATATGAAAATGAGACAATGTTTTTAATCTGTATTTTTTTTTAATAAAAGAACTAAGCATTCTGAGGTCAAAAGGAAATTTGAAAATGGAAATATAGGTCCTAATTTACTTTAATATTTCCTGTGCAAAGTCTTAAAGTTAAAGATTGATTTTTCCAATAAGCATTACAAGCATAATGACCTGGAGGTATGATAACAGATCACATACCAGATGCTGAGCCATGGAAAAAGAGCTGCCATTGTTAAAACACTTTGCTTGTCTCGTATGCAGGGGAGAAACATACAATAGTTCTGATAGAATGGGCCAAATTCTGAGACACTTACTCCCACTGACTTCATTAACATTAATCAGGATCAGCAAGCCCTGTGAGCCTGGGTCAGTTGACCTGGGCTCTGAGACTCATCACAGCAGGATCAATGGGCATGTTGGGCATGAAACCTTCCACAGCTGGAGGATTCAGCACTGGCCTAGTAAGAAGGCAGAGACTCTTCCACCTAATTCCCTCCTGGTGGGAGTCAAACACAGAAGCTAACAACAGGCACCCACAGTGATGCCATATGGTCACAGATCTGAGTAGGGCTGGTGCTCAGGAGAGCCCTTCTCCCCTGCCACCCCATCTGTCCTGATAAGACAATAAGAAAGGAACCAACCCTGTAGCTGGACTTCTTAGAGTATGTCACCTCTGCCGATCTCCATTCTTGGCAGTGCATGACTTGATGCTGTGAGTGGGGGACCATTTTTAAAGCACTCACCACATTAAGACCTCTTGTGCCACTGCTCAAAATCTACTAAAGAAGCAGGGATGGAGGGTGGGTGAGGATGGAGCTGCAGAGTCATAGACCTAGAAAACTCCAGCTGAGGGTCAGTAACTTTCCTTTCTCCCTTGAGAATACACATCCCTAATGGATCTATGACTTATCATCACAAAGAGCCTGCTCCCCTCCCCTCCCCCCCTCGCCCCCCCAGTTAGGAGCTGCAGAGACAATCCTCAAAGGAAGAAAAGAGGTTCTGCTTTCTGGGCAGAATGGAAGGTCAAAGAACAGCTACTGAATGGAGCTCTTAGCGTATATGTCACAAGTCATATGGTGTTATTCAGTGAGGTATTCTAGTCTACAGTACTGTGTAAGTATTGCACAGTTACTGTACATCGTCTCAAAGGGTGCTGGTATTTGTATGTCTACACACTTCATTGTCTTTTTAATGTTCTTTTATTGTGTCTTTAACAAGCATGACCTAAAGAAGGACTCTGCCTATGCTCGAAGCCTGTCTCTTTCATCAACAGACGCCGGTCAAATAAAAAGTATTATCTCACCTACCTGGTCTCTCTAATGTCCTGGACCAGCAGGGCGACAACACGGCAAACAAACTTTTAACAAGAGGTATCTGAATTTGAAAGGGCCCCCTTGAGTTAGGAATGAGAACTATCAAACTGCCCTTTCTACAATCAGAACAGAATGAATAGTGCAAAAGACAAGCTTGAACAGCATCTTTCTGCTGCTCTGACCTCAGTAGATCCAGCAGAAGTGTGATTTAGGGTGGTGCGATTTAGGGTTGTAGAAACCAAATCACGGATCGCAAGGGACATGCAGCTCTTTTACAGTTAAAGTGTGGCTCGCTGAGAAATCACAGCCCAACATCCTATGAAGCTAGAATTAATAGCACGACAATTAGAAAAAAAAACTACACAAGTTGTTGAAAGAATTTCAAAACTAGTTTTCACTCTTGAGTGAACCTGATATTCTGAGTGTGGGAACAATAGAAATACAAGTTCGCACATGCACATGAGATCAGGACATTAAATCATTCTGTATGCAGACATTATGCTATGTGAACCTCTGCATTCTGCAGAATACAGGCTGTGTTTACTGTTCATAACCAAGTAACACAAAATGTCAATGACTAATAAAGCAAATTCCAATTTTCTACCTCACTATGGGGAGGCCTATCTCCCAGGCCAGTGCTGAAGTTGCAAGATGCAAAATGGTCTAAAGAATTCTCTAGCATTCAGTCTATCACTCAATGAATCCACAGATATACCAGATAACTAAGCTATAACTAGCAATATTGTTTGCTATGTTTCTGCAGATATAATTTTGAAAGAAGGGCTAAAAGAAACAGCCCATGTTGTTGATGTAAAGAATGTGCTAGACAAAGCATTGATAAATGCCACTGGATAAACTTGTCCATATTGCAACAGATAAAGAGGCTCAAATGTTGGACTTTTCGGACCTTACTGGACTCTTGCAAATCAATCCCAAATTTCTGGAGCTGCTGTGTGTTCATTGTATCATCCATCAAGTACATCTCTCAGGCAGATACTTCCCAAGTATGAAAATGTTACAAAACCAGTCAGTTTCAGACTCATTGACAGGTCAAAAATATCATCAAGGAGCTGAATTTTGAAGACCAACATAACTTCTCTTTCTACTGTATTGTGAGATAGTTACCAACTCGCAGTGTCTTAAATAGATTTGTGGAACCATTAGACCCTATCAATGCTTTCCTTGAAGAAAAGGAAAAGGCCTATCCACCACTGGAAGACAAGCATTGAATGCAGGGTCTAGTGTTTTTCTCTAATATTATGCAACACCTACAAATTCTCAGCTTGAAACTCCAATGGAAGGATAAGATTATTTCTGATCTTACTCAGTCTTCAGCTTCCAGAACAAGTTAAAGCTTCTGCAAAGAGACATGTCAAGAGACTTCAATCGCTTTCTTCATCTCAAGAGTAGGGATGTTAAATATCGGTTAATTAAATAGTTCATTAACCTCATGAATTCTTATCGGTTACTCGACTATTCTATTGTCCCTAGGGGTGAGGCCGCAGCCAGTGCACTCCAGCCCCACTCCTGAGGGGCCCCCTGCCGCTCCGTGCTGCTGCCTCTGTATCAGAGGCAGCAGAGTAGGGTGCCAGGCAGGAGCTGGTCTGCGAGGAAAGCAATTTTAAAAAACAGCTTCCCTCATGGACTGTATGTCTGTCGCCCCACGCGGGGGGGGGGAGGGGAATGCATGTAGTTTATAGCATTCACCAATAAGCTTTTGCGTATCAGTTAATCGGTTAATTGACTACACTATTACATCCCTACTCAAGAGCAGGGTAAGTACAGTCCCTGAAATCAAAGAACAAGTCCACAAACTCAACAAATACAGAGGTAAATTACAAGGACTACTTGATGACTTTCAGGACAGGCTTGAAGTTCTGCAGAAGTTTAGACTCTAGTTCGCTTTTCTTGTAAACCCATTCATAGTTGATGCAATTGACAACAGCTGTCCAATTCCCAAACCCACGGTGGCAGAAACGTCTGTTGTAGAAATGGAACTGTTGGAACTCCAGGAGCACCAGGCTGTAGAGATGGCTGTAGATCACAGTCTACAATCCAGTTCTTGAAATCAGGTGCCAGGAACAAAATGTCCTCAACTGCAGAAGAGTATCATGTAACTCATTTCAATTTTCAGCACAACACGCTGCTGTGAATTGCTGTGCTCCATGATGAAGTCTGTGAAGTCAAAACATTGAGCAGTCCTTACAAATCAGCATCTGACTGAGTTCCTCCATATCACCTTGACAGCATATCAACCCGATTTCCAAAGATTTAAGACCAGGATGGAGTCCTGTAAGGCCTGTAGCTATGGCCGTAATTACCTCTGATATCATAGGCACTGACTCTCAGCATCTATCTATTTACTTTGATCTGCTTAGGTTTAAGTACCCATTCTTCAGATACTTAATGATGTCCTGTCTCACACCCCCTTCTTTCTTTCTTTCTTTCTTTCTTTCTTTCTTTCTTTCTTTCTTTTTCTCTCCCCTCTCCTTTCCCTCTCCTATTTATTTCGAGTTTTCATATCCCCTACTCATACTCCAGTCATCTGAAGAAGTGGGCTGTGTCCACGAAAGCTCATGATACCATCTACATGTTTTGTTAGTCTATAAAGTGCTACCAGACCATTTGTTGGGTTTTTTTGGGGAAAAAATAGTGGGTAGTTAGCATCTACTGGCAGCCCCACCAATCAGCTGCTTCCCTTTCCCCCTCCAGTGGGAAGAGGAACCGGGGGAAGGGGAGAAGTGAGGGCAAAAAAAAGGTGGAGTACAGCAGAATGTGCTCTGGGGAGAGGGTGGAACAGGTCAGGAAGAGGCACAGCAGGGGTGAGAAGAAGCAGGGTGAGGATGGGCCTTTGGGGAAAGGGTGCTGCAGGAGAGGGGATTGGGACAGAGCTGGGGTCAAGCACGCCTGGGAAATCAGAAAATTGGTGCCTCTGCGTGATACCATAAGTAGGATGTTAATTTTTTTAAATGCTTGTGTAAAGATTGTGTCTTATGGCTCTCAAACTTGAAGGCTACCATATGGAGCATGGAGGGTCAGTAAATTAGGTCACCCCTGATTAGGGTGTTAAATGTATGCACATTATTAGAACACTGGCTTAATCCCAGTGAGTTTGCTGCATAGACTTGGGGGCCAGGAGTTCAAAAGTAATGTTTTATGCTTGGCTACCAGCTGGATTTACACACACACACAAACAGCATTTGTACATGAAAAGGGAGCACGTGCCAAAGGAGAGGCTAGGCTGAAAATGTAACTCCTGGGGTTTAATCCAAAGCTTGTGGCAGTCAATGGAAAGATTCTGATTCAGATCAATGGGCATTAGATAAGGTTTGAGAGTCTGCAAACCAGAACAAGAGAACTGGAAAGTCATTCCACCAGTCTTTATTTTTTGTAAGTTATTTAGTTCACAATACCACTGAACTTTTCAGAATTAAGACATTAAAAAGAAAGATCATTTCAAAGCAGTGAGATTGTTAGCAGGGAGTATTTCTGTGGTCTGTTTGTACAGCACTTAGCATAATGCGGCCCTGATCCATGACTGGGGTGCTTAGGCACTACTATAATAGACATGACAAATAGTTCTATAATAGAGTTGATGGGAAAAAATCAAACAGAAGAGTTTCAAGGCAGAAAGAAGCAGCTGGCATTTTAGATCAGAGTGTTAGAAAATGCATTCACTGAAGCTTTTAATAAAAACATCATGAGACTAAAATTTACTGCTATGTATACTAATATGCTGGTTTATTGGTTGAATAGCAAGACTAATGCAAAAATGTTTCTTCCCACATCTGCTCTTTCACCAACAGTTCAGGCTAGTCATCTTGTTTGGAGCAGGAGAACAAGTCTCTGCTGGAGAAGAAAGACCAAACTGGATTCAGATGGCTCAGACTTTGTTTCTGCATCTCCCACTTGATGAAAGATGACCTCATCTTCATTATGTTCAATGTCCTTGATTTCATGCATACTGTTAAATATGATGCAACTCTAATAGGTGTGGTCCTATTGTTAGTTACAGCACATGATGCCATACTGATATGATCCCAGCAGAACAGACTCTTCACAGAATGGATTCCACATTTTTGTATATCCTTTCGAATAACCTGCAGCAAATGTGTTCTGAGTGCTGTAGAAGGAAATAGCATCAGGAAGATAAATCTGTTCTGTATTTAGTTTTCGGGAGGCAACATGATCCAGTGCTTATGGTAGTATGGATTGAGAGTCAGAAGACCTCTATCCTATTCTCAGTTGTTTGATTGTTGCGTGTTAGTTAACCTCTATGTATCTCCATTTTCCCATCTTAATCTTCCTTGGTATAGTATCTTGAGATCTGCAGATGAAAGGTCAAGTATTATTTCATCAGTGACATTTAGGGTATGTCTACACTATAGAGTTTTGTCGGAAAAATGGTTTTCCGACAAAACTTGAGGAACATCCACACTGCAATTGCGTTTTTCCGCAAGAAAATCGAACGAACAGAGGGGGTTTTTCCGGCATTGGTGATCCTCATTCTATGAGGAAAAAGCCTTTTTGTGAAAGAGTTCTTTCGCAAAAAGGCGTGTGTGAACGGGGAAGAGGGAGTTCTTTCAGAAGAAGAGGAAAGAGGAAAAAGCACAGGTGCCCTGGTGGCCATTCCAGCCATAGCAATCACAGCTTACATGCGAGAGAGCGTCCATTCAGTCTGGATGCTCTCTTTTGAAAAAACAGATTGCTTTTGCAGTGTGGACGCGCTCTTTTGGAAGAAGTTTTTTCAGAAGATCTCTTCCGGAAAAGCTTCTTCAGAAAGAAGCCTGCAGTCTAGACAGTCTCAGAGTCA
This sequence comes from Rafetus swinhoei, assembly GCA_019425775.1. Lineage (NCBI taxonomy): Eukaryota > Metazoa > Chordata > Testudines > Trionychidae > Rafetus > Rafetus swinhoei. The sequence continues at coordinate 19,417,181 of CM033437.1, read as the reverse complement.
TAGAATAATAGAAATGCTGGGCTGGGAGGGATCTTGAGAGGTCATCTAGTCCAACTCCCCGTGCTCAGGCAGGAACAGCTATATCGAGACTCTCCCTAACAGCTGTTTGTCCAACCTGTACTTAAAAACCTCCAGTAATTCCACAATCTCTCTTGGAAACCAATTACAGAGCTTAACTGCCCTTATTGTTAGAAAGTTTTTCTTAATATCTCACCTAAATCTTTAAAAACAATGAGTAGTCCTGTGGCACTTTAGAGACTTACCAAAATGTATAGGATCATGAGCTTTTGTGGGTAAAACCCACTTCATCAGATGAGTTGGAGTGGAAATAAGAGAATCCAAAATATATATAATAGCAAAAACAGTTACCTTTCAATTGTAGGACCTTTAAATCTCCTTTGTTGCAGATTAAGCCCATTACTCATAGCCAGCCGGTGACAAAGTCCCTGGGGGAAGCTAGCCCCCTGCCCCTCCACTTCTCCCCTCTCCCCCCCACAGGAGTATCTAGAGCAGCTCCAATGTGGTCCCCAGCCCCAGCGCCGGGTGGCATGTTTTCTGCTCCCTCAGCCCCCAATGAACCAGACAGCACAGCAGCTACTCCCCTGCCCCTATGTGCTAGGCAGCGGGGTGGCATGGTCTGAGCGTCAGGTGAACACCCCATACCATCCACATCCCTGTGAGATCAGGCCATCCAGCCCCAGACAGCCAGAGCAGGGCAGAACACTGGGAACTGCAGAAGGAAGCAGAGTGCGGGTGAGACCAAGGGCCAAGGCATACAGCCTGCCCCAGCCAACAATGTCTGCTGCCCATGCCATTGCGTCTCGTCCTACCGTCAGCAGACAGGGAGGAGTGAGTATAGATTTCTTCTGTGCTTCCAAATTTGGCTCCAAATATTCATCTGGACAGCCACCAACTGAGTTTACAGCACATTCTTTGTTCTGAATCAATGAGTCTGGTATTTGAGACGTAGTACCCTGTCCCTCCTGGTCAGCAAATGGTGGTTGATAATAAGTTCCCCAAAGCCTGCACTGGTGGTTATGATATAAAAGATTCTGACAAACAAGCAGTGGCGAACAAGAATCTGGGTGGGGAGGTTAGTTTATTAGAATATATGGTAAAGGCTTAGGCTTGTCCACACTTAGAGTTAATTCAGATTATGGTGGAGTGTGAGATAAATCGCACAAGCTATTCTGGAACAGGTCCCTGTGTAGATGCCCTTATTCCATAATGGGAGTGTCTTGTTCTTGTTTAGCTTAATTGGCTCCCAAAGCAGATCAGACTAAAGCAGAAGAGGCTCTTTGCATCAGTGCCAGGAACCCCCGGCCACTACAACAGTTATTTTTACTGTTTGCAAAGATGCAAAAGGGATTTCAGCGCCAAATGGGATTTTCAAAAGAGTAAAAGAGAAAACAGACAACTCAGGAGCATAAACCCCATTGATTTTCAATAGGATTTAGCTCGTTAGTAAAGAGGGCCCAGATCCTCAAAGGAATTTAGGTGCCTAACTCCCACTGGTGATTTGAAAATTCTGCCTTCAGTGGCTGTTAGACATGAATGGAAACGGGCATGCAAGCCCCCTGGCAGGCTTGGAAAATTCTACTCTGGCAGCGGGGCTGACAACCACTATGGACTCCAGGGCAAAACGTGTGTGCGCGACTGGCTCTGTGCCCATGGAAGGGGCGGGGCCTCAGGCAGAGGGGGCGGGGCTATGGGCAGTCAGCCCTTGGTGCTGCCCAGATGGTGGCATGTCACTCCACTCTCCAGCCCTCAGAGCTGCACAGAACAGCGCTCTGGCAGGAATTCAAAGGGGCCAAGGCCTCTGGCCGCTGCCGCATTAGCCGGGAGCTCTGGGCCTTTTAGGGCTTATCTAGACTACACTAAAGTATCGAAAGAGGATATGCAAAGTCTGCGGGAATTTGCATATCTTCTTCAGAGCTTTTTCAGCGAACCCCCCTCCCCTTTGTCGAAAAGCCACTCTTCCTCAAAAAATGAGGTTTACGCAGCTTTTTGACAAAGGGAGGGTTCACCAAAAAAGCCGCGTCTAAACTACTTTCACTTTCGAAAAGCTCTGCTTTCGAAAGTGAGATTGGAAGAAGATATGCAAATTCCCGCGGACTTTGCATATTCTCTTTTGACACTTTAGTGTAGTCTAGATAAGCCCTTAGAATCTGACTCCTCTTCTCCTTCCACAAACCACACACGTGTCCCCAAACACACATAAATAAGTGCACATGCATACACACACGCATGTACACAGAGGCAAGAAAATGCCTGTGCAGATGAGCAAACGAGAACGTACACACATGCATGCATGTACTCCTTTGTTTTCCTACCAAACCTGAATGTTGAGGCACAGAGGCCCTGTGCGTGGGGAGGGACTTCACAGAGGATCCTGGCCTCCTTCAGATCTGTGTGGACCCCTAGGTAGCTACCAAGTTTGTGTTCCAGCCCTGCAGTCATTTCTGCAGGAGGAGCAAAAACCTTCCAGCCCTGCTGGGACGAGGTGGGGCGGGAGAGGATCCCCAAAGAGTCCCCCGCTCCCCACCCTCCTCCTGGCTCTCATAGGAGGGAATCAGGTCTCTGCTCTTAGTTAAGCCAGTATAAATGGAGAGGCATCCCTCTAAGGGCAGTGGCGCCAGTGTGAATGAGAGCAGAGCCGGGCCCATGGGAAGGAAGCTGGTTTGCATTAGAGAGTGTTCCCAAGTGTAACTCAATTTATTCAGTTGCAGCCGCGTTCACAGCAATCTGTGCAAGGCTAATTTCACAAAGCTAATTTGAATGGCTTTTTAAAGCAAACAAACTGTCTTTCAAATTCTCTTCTCCGATGTCTCATCCCAAGCAACCCCGTCTCCTCAACAGCTTGCTTGAGCAAGAAAATATGATCCCATAGTGTCTCCATTTTCCTGCCGTATAGCCAAAAGAACATATAAGAGACCCAGCAACTAACCAAGCTGTTTCCTTGATTAGACGTAATGCTTTCTTTGCACTGTGCTGCTTTTGGCTCTTGTTTATCCCCTGGAGTCTTTCCTGGGCAGGACCCAGGAGGAGATGCAGAGAAGCATATTTAGAGCTAGCTTCTGATTTCACACTGGGCATGCAGAGACTTTGTTTTCTCACCTCCATGCTGACTGCAAGACTCACACGGGGTCTACAATTAATAGGCAGCTGTAGCTTGCTGGCTATGCACTTAGCTGTGGCGTTCAGCCACCTGATCCTGCAAATACTTAAGCAGGTGCACAAATTTACTCCTGGAAGCAGATCACAAACATACTTGAATGCAAGATCTGGGCCTCAGGTCACCCATTTGTGATCTTCTAACACACATTCATACTCAAATAACTGGGACATGGAAGCCACAGATCAAATTCGTGACTGTCCTACAAATCTATGGTCAATTACAACATGGTCTTTAGCTCCTAATAACCCAGCAGGAGTTCCGAAGTGACCTTTCCCATTTGCAGAGGGGCTAAATAGCTCATATAATAACAAATCCATAGCAACTACTGTCATAATTGTCACTGGTCTGCATGCCATGCCACTTTACCTCCCCTGTTACAGTGAAGACAAACTAAAGATGCTTCTGCTGTGAAAACACAGGCACTCCGACTCACTTACGACTACTCTGGCTAAATGAGACTCTCTATTAGCTGACACCAAAATAGGGCCTATGTCATGTAGCTGACCTAGTCATGTGGAACACATACACCTGAGCCTTCTCATAGATGGGAGCTCAGTACCTCTGAAAACCAGGCCAAGCACGGAAGTGCCTAAATGTGGATTCTGATGCCTACACCTATTTAAAAATGTTGGTTCTCTCTCCAAATGGAGACCAGAGAAGGAACCCCTGCAAAGCAAAATGGTTCCCAGGACTCCTTGTAAAGTAGTGGCTGAGTTCTAGCATCGCTCTGATTTACTTTGCATTTCAGCTCCACAGGCATGATAGATGACAGAGTGAGCTTCCTGGTTCATATGGAGTGAAAGGAATAACTCCCACTGGATAGCAGGAGATAACAGGTCTCTCATAATTTTGGACCCAGGAGTCATAATCCTCTCTGGCGTAACTCTTCTCAAGTTAATGGAGC